>OX328111.1:24305906-27023406 GCA_946811185.2 Hippopus hippopus | reverse complement strand
CAAAGGGCTTCTTCCTCAGCTTCATTAAAAGTATGGACTGTGTGGTAAGAGTTAGGGGTTGATTGATCTCCGTCAGAAATAACTTTGCAGCTGACAAAGACTCTGAAACATTTTTGTATAGTAAGAATAATTTAATCCTTTACCGCACAATGCCGACTTTAAAGGACCCTATGAAAGAAGCCTTTTTGAAAACATTGTGGGAAAAGGAGAAAATGCTGGTAACCAGGATTTTTTCTGAATTTCGGACAATGTTTTCTACCCTTTCATAGAAAAATTGCACCATTTGAGCCACATTGAAACTGTCATCTGCAAATGCTTTGGACAGGGCTAAAATTTTGTCGTCTGGTGAAGGGTTAAATGAATAAAGAATTCATGAATGAGGGCATGTGGAAATATTGTGGCTAAAGAAAAAGTTGCTCAAAATCCTTTACCAAACAATACCAATTTTTAATGACCCCGAGAAAGATGGCTTCTAAAATATTGTGGGAAATGGAGAAAATGCTGCTCAGCCGAGCCCAAGTAGCTCATTTGGTACTTGGTAGCGTACAGGACTTGAGAACAGGAGGTCGCTGGTTTGATCCCGGGCTTGACCGATTTCTTTCCGAGGATTGATGATAGTCATTGTGACAGGATTCATTCCTCTCTCACCGCTGTCCATTGTTTGGACGATGGTTATGTGAGAAAGCAGCCAGTGGTTTGGAAAGAATAATGTGCTGAGTACTAGTAAAAGAAACTCAAGGAAAGCATGGATAGGTGCACCGCTGCCGCGCTATAACCAAAATAATGTTGAGAACAGCGTAAAACACCATGCAATAGAAAATGCTGCTCACCAGCATTTTCTCCATCTCCAAAATGTTTGCTACCCTTTTGAAAAGAATTTCCATTATCTGAGCCATATTAAAATTGTCGTCTGCAAATTCTTTCACTTTGGACAAGTCTCAGATTTTGATAGGGTAGAAAACATTGTCGGAAAAGGAAAAAATGCTGGTTACCAGCATTTTTTCCTTTTCCCACAATGTTTTCAGAAGGCTTCTGAAGGGTTGTTAAAAGTCGGCATTGTGCAATGAAGGGTTAAATGAGTCCCAAATGATGAGACCTTAAACGGGTAGAAAATGTTGTTGGAAAAGGAGAAAAATGCTGATTACCAGTATTTTCTTCTTTTCTTACCCTTACAAAAGCTTTTTTCTATTCGGGTCATTAGAACTAGAGACTGTTTGGTAAAATACTAAAGAGCACAAAATGTAAAACCTACAACTTGAAGAAAAGGAACAGTGCAGCAGCAGCACTGATTGTGAGATACACGATTGTGCCACTTTAACTCTTTACCAAACGACAAAATTTTAGACTGGTCCAAATTGAAAGCATTTGCAGACGACAAAATAAATATGGCTCAAAAATTGAAAATTGTTTTGAGAAGGGTAGAAAACATTGTTGGAAAAGGAGAAAATGCTGGTTACCAGCATTTTCTCCTTTTCCTACAATGTTTTCAAAAGGCTTCTTTCTTAGAGTCGTTAAAAGTCGGGATTGTGTGGTAAAGAGTTAAGATAAAATCAACTCTTTGCTACACAAAAAATGTTTAGACTTGACCAAACTGCCAGCATTTGCAGTCAACAACTTGAATTTGGATGAAGAAATAGTATCTATCTTCAAAGGGATAGAAAACATTGTTTGAAAGGGAGAAAATTCAGGTTACTAGCATTTTCTCCTTTTCCCACAATGTTTTCAAAAGTATTTTCTTCAGGGTCTGTCTTCCACTTGTTTAGTCATGCCTATAGGATGATATTCTTTCTGTGTCTTTGTGCATAAACCTTTACCAGACGAAAAAGTTTACGACTAATCCGAATTGAAAGCGGTTGCAGACGACAAAATAAAGACCACTGAAAGATTGAAATTTGTTTTGGGAAGGATAGAAAGCATTATGGGAAAAGGAGAAAATGCTGGTTACCAGCATTTTCTCCTTTTCCCACAATGTTTTCAAAAGGGTTCTTTCTCAGGGTCGTTAAAAAGTGGAATTGTGTGGTAAAGAGTTGAAAGAACAAAAATGTTTTTACAGTATGCGACAAATCAACAAACAAATAACTGGAGACTGAGAAGAAAAAAAAGGGAAACAAAATTCATGAAATTGTTTCAGTTCTTTAAATTTTGAAAAAAAGAAAAGATACATTTTTTACAGTATGTGAAATATGAACAAACAAAAAAAATATTTTTGACAGAAAAAAAAAGGAATTCACAAACATTTTGAGGTATCTGGATACTTGCTGAATGATGGCTTTGTGATACCTGCCTTAAATCTTTACTGAATGATGAAATTGTAGACTTTGGCCAGAGATCCAGAAAAGAGGGAGTGACGGTATTCTAAATCCATTATTTTGCTTCGAAACCCTATGTTGTGGGTACTCATTAGAATTGTCTTGATGAGGCAATTCTAATGAAAACATAGGGTTTTTTTGAGAAAAATTATTATTTTTAATTTTGAAATCAAAATCACTCCCTCTGTCTGGAGCTCTGCTTGCATTTGCAGAAGGTACCTTGCAGACAACGAATTCAGTGTCGCTTGACACCTGATTTTCTATCTTTGAAAATGGTAGAAAGCATTGTGGGAAAAGCAGAGATGCTGGTTACCAGCATTTTCTTCTTGGCCCACAATGTATTCAAAACCCTTCTTCTACAGGGTGGTTAACCCCATTACCATACAATGCTGAGTTTTAACATCACTGACAGAAAAAAAAACTTTTGAAAACATTATGGGAAAGGAGAAAATACTGGTAACCAGCATTTTCTCCTTTCCCATAATGTTTTCTTACCTTTTAGAGAAAAATTCCATCTTTCGAGCTGTGTGTTTTAATTTGTCGTCTGCAAATGCTTTTAATTTGGACCAGTCTGAAATTTTGTTGTTTGGTAAAGAGCTAAAACTAATGTCTTGCTCAATGATTTTTGCCTATAGATGATATATTATAATGTACAACAGCAAGATGTTTTTTCAGTGACACTTTTTGATTAAAGGCCCTTGTACAGATGTGACAGACAAAAGGTTTTTCTCCTGTATGTATCCTCTCGTGTCTCACAAGTGACGTATTTGAGGTGAAAATCTTGCTACAGTATGAGCAAACATGGAACTTCACCTTGTTGAGAATGTCCTCATGAACCATTGTTTCTGCTTGATGCCATTTATTTTTGGCTCTCATTGAGGACAGCTCAGCTTGAGGACTTGTTTCATATTGGTGCCAAGAACCTTGTGTTGTTCTTTTTGAGGACAGTTCAGCTTGAGGATATGGGTTGTAGGATGGTATGTCTGTAAAGAAAAATAGTTGATAGGATATACTAATGCTTTTTTAAACCAGTACCTCCTGAAACATATTTGTAGTATTCACTACTTTTGATACACCATGTCAAAACTGGGACTAGGGCTTAACTCTACAAAACAACAAGATTTCAGACTTGTCTGATTTGAAAGGATTTGCAGACGACAAAATAAAACTTGGTTCAAATGATGGATTTGTCTGTGAAAGGGTAGACAACATTGGGGGAAAATGCTGGTTACAAGCATTTTCTCCTTTATCTATATTGTTTTCAAAAGCCTTCCTCCTTAGGATGTCAAAGTTCAGGATTGTGTGGAAATCACTTAACCAGACAACAAAAGTTCTCACTTGTCCAAATTGAAAGTATTTGCAGACGACAAAATTATACGTGGTTTAAATAATGGTACTTGTCTGTGACAGGAAAGAAAATGTGGGAAAAAGAGAATATGCTGGTTACCAGCATGTTTTCCTTTTCCCACAATGTTTTCAAAAGGCTTCCTCCTTAGGGTTGTTTGTACTTGGTAGTAATGATTTACTTTAGTAAAGATTTAACCAAACGGGAAAGTTAACACTTGTCCAAATGAGGGCCATTCCTGTCAGTCAAATTATCTCCCTTACTAGATACAGGCTAAAGGTAACCAAACAAGAGATTGGTCGTTTTACCTTTAATCCTTTGTTTTTATCCATTATTTCATAGGGGATGTTGTGATAAATATATTTTGACTTATGATTATATGTAAGGTCTACATGTGATTTTAAAGCAAACTCTGCTCTCAATCAACAGAGAAATGAATATTTATCTATTTGTAAAACAATCTTACCATATTTACTTGAGCTATTATCTCAAGAACATATCGGTGAAGTGCAAGAAATTCAAGGATAAAAACCAAGTAATCCCCTTATCAGGACCAATGTAGTACTGGAGAGGAATCAAGGGAAGCAACTGAGGAATGGCCCTGGTTGAAAACATTTGCATTTAAAAGTGGTTTTTTCTGTGTAAGGGTAGGAAACTTTGTGGGAAAAGGAAAAAAATGCTGGTTACCAGCATTTTCTCCTTTTCCAACAGTGTTTTCAAAAGGTTTCTTCCTTAGGGTCATTGAAAATCCAGGATTGTTTCATACATGTGAAAACATTTCTGTCAACAGAAGTTTTCCTTATTATAGACAGAAATGCTATGGCAACCAGAATCCGTATTAAAAGTATGGTAACCAGAAACTCTATTTAACTCTTTACCACACAATCCCGACTTTTAACAACCCTGAGAAAGAATCCTTTTGAAAACATTGTAGGAAAAGGAGAAAATGCTGGTAACCAGCATTTTCTCCTTTTCCCACAATGTTTTCTACCCTTTCCAAAACAATTTTTAATTTTTGAGCCATATTTATTTCGTCATCTGCAAATGCTTTCAATTTAGACAAGTCTATAATTTTGTCGTTTGGTAAAGAGTTAAACAATAAAAAGTTCTTTGAAGGAATTCCAAAGAGGACCATGGCAGGTTCATTTTTGAGAAGTATGGTCAAATTTGGTGGCATAGATTAAGCCTTTCCTACACAATGACAACTTTTAACGTGCCTGAAAGAAAAGGCTTTTGAAAACATTGTGGGAAAAGGAGAAAATGCTGGTTACCAGCATTTTCTCCTTTTCCCACAATGTTTTCTACCCTATCAGAGAAAAATCATTTCATATGCACCACAATGAAACTGTCATCTGCAAATGCTTTCAATTCGGACAGGTCTAAAATTATGTCATGCAGTAAAGGGTTGAGAGAAGATGCTTGAAAAAAAGAGTTGATAACAGAGCCAGGGCTATTACATAAGCCTGCTTATCTTTTTTATAAATAGCCTTGAAAAAAGATGTTTTTTTATTACATAACCATCCTTGTTTTCAGTGTGATATACGTATCTTATCTTATATACATGTACGTTTGATATCACAATTATGTGACGTCGTTTTTGACATCATTTTGTAGGCGTTTCATAGAAGTGAATAGGATTTCATGGATATTACCGCGGGTGCATCTATAGATGGTTTTGGATCTTCTGATCTATAATTTGTGAAATATCGTTATGTGATAAAAAGAATCTGACATTTGTTGGCGTTCAAGATAAATTTTATTAAACTCATCAAGAAAAAATGTTTTTAAGCTTACCAAAGGCTGGCTCAATAACATATTTTGTGGACTTGTTTCATAAAATTTCATCTCAAACACCAACTCATGCCAGATCCTATATATCTGAAAAGCCAGTGGATTAGCGAAATCTTTTCTCCCGATAACTTGGAATGTTAAAGTATTGTAGTAAAACATATTCTCTCCAGACAAAACCTGGCATGTTTTTATAAATTCAGCATGTTGATATTAATACATGTACATATAAAATGAATCCTGGTACATGAAAAACAAGAGGGCCATGATGTCCCTGTATCGCTCCACTGGCTTTTTTACCCTTTACCACACAGATCCAAGTGTTAATGACCTTTAAAGAGAAAGCTTTTGAAAACATTGTGGGAAAAGGACAACATGTTGTCAGCGAGTATTTTCTCCTTTTCCAACAATGTCTCTTACCCTGTCAAAGACAGAAATAATCATTTAAGCTACATTCAATTTGTCTTCTGTAATGGCTTTAAAATTGGTCCAGTAAAAAAATTTGTCCTTTCTTAAAGAGTAAAATTAACGTATCATGCACTTAAATGTCATTGCTGAGACATACAGCATAAAAAGTCTGTATGGTAGTAAACTTACTTGGAAAACATAACCTCCCCCCTGCCTAACAAAAAGAAAGTCATATCTTCCTAAGTGCAAAGATTATGTCAGTGAATACAAGCAGGTTTATTCATTTGCATGAAAGGTAACGTTCTGGAAAGAAAACTGGATGACAGAAACCTTATTTTAAGTTTAATATTCCACTGATGTGAGCATAACTACTAGCATCAAAATAAATCACTCTCCCTGACAACAGAACATGTCCTATCCAAAAAACTTGAATATCAACATCAATCATGTATCATTGCAGTTTGATAATCAAGGGAGGTAAATACAAACTTTATCTCTTATAACAGGAGTTATTTCCCTTGATTACTATTTAAAGTCACTATATATAAGCCCATGCTAAACTTGTGATCCCTAGCACGGGGCCAATTTTGACATCAGGTCTCTAATATGAAGAAACTTCTTAGAGGTCCATTAGATAAAGCTACATGCCAAATTTGGTAGCCCTGGGCCTTATGGGTTCAGAAAAGAAGATTTTCAAAGATTTTCAATATTTTTCGCTTTTGTTGCTATGGCAACCAGTTTTTGAAGGAATCAAATTCTTTCAAGAAATTCTGAAGAGGACCATGGCAGGATCATTTCTGTGAAGTTTCATCAAATTTGGATGTTTAGTTTCAGAGAAGATGTTTGAAATAAAACTTAACGCACGCACAGACGGACGCACGACAGACACCAAGCCATGAAATAAGCCTGCTGGCCTTTGGCCAGTGGAGCTAAAAAAAAACAACAAAGCAAATAACGGAAGTTTATTTTTTATTTCTTTTTAAACACAGGAAAAAGTTAACACAAATTAGTTTTACAAAAGAACTTTCTTTTTAAATGTGCCAGTACTTAATTAAATTGTTATTACTCGAACAAATTGACATGAAATAAATGAACTCTATTACCACATATTACACGCTTGAATTATTGTTCAAACTTAGCTTTGGCTATTGTCGTCTGAATGTAGAACTATGTGAACGTTTTTCAACTCTTTATGCATCTAATAGATTCATCGTGTCTTTAAAGAATGCTTAAAATACCTGAATTAAACATGATTTTGTTGGTTTAAATTGGTAATATGTGATGGGTGACATAGATCTAAGATGCACTTTCTGTGCAGTCTGATCTTGATCTATGTCATCCGCAAAAGCTCTGTATTTGACTATGGTACAGTAAGGATAAAACCCGACATTTACCGTTCAAAGAATTTCCGTACCATTCAATTATACCCGATGATATAAATATTCACAATTTAATCATTCTTTGCATAAAGGTCAATTTCAGGTCAATTTATTCAGGACAGACATGTAGACCTGTCCAAATTAAAAGCATTTGCAGATGACAATTCAAATGTAGTTAACATAATGGAAGTTGTTTTTGATGGGGTAAAAAACATTGAGGGAATAGGAGAAAATGCTGGGTACCAGCATTTTCTTCTATTCCGACATTTTTTCCCAAAGGCTGACCTTCGAGGATCTTTAAAACTTAGGATCATATGGTAAAAGGTGATTTTCTCCCTTTAAAAAACAATCATGTCTCTTTACAACCCTGACAAAGAAGGCTTTTGCAAACATCCTTTTCACGCAATGTTTTCTACTCTTCAAAAGACAAATCTCTTCATCTGTGCCACATTTGTTAACTCTTTACCAACTGACAAAAATTTTAGACTGGTCTAAATTAAAAACATGTGCAGACAACAATTTAAGTGTTGCTCAAATGGTGTGATATGTATTTGAAAGGGTAGAAAACATTTTGGGAAAAGGAGAAAATGCTGATTATCAGCATTTTCTCCTTTTCCTAAAATGTTTTCAAAAGCCTTCTTCCTTCAGGGTTGTTAAAACTTGGGACTGTGTGGTAAAGCATTAAATCTAACTGCAAATGTTCTCAATATGAATGAGTCCAAAATTTTGTAGTTTGATAAAAACTTAAATTTAACCCTTTACCACACAATCCTGAGTTTCAACAACTCTGGAGAAGAAGCCTTTTGAAAACATTGTGGAAAGAGGAGAAAATGCTGGTAACCAGCATTTTCTCCTTTTCCCACAATGTTTTCTATCCTGTCAAAGAACTTGGTTCATTGGTACCACTTTCTAATTTGTTATCTGCTTTCAATTTGCAGGAGTCTGAAATATATTGTTTAGTAAAGAGTAATGATTGATTGATTGATTCTATGGTATTTTACACCGTTTTCAACATTATTTCAGTTATATCACTGCGGCCAGTGCACCTAACCATGCTTTCCTTGAGTTTCTTTTACCAGTACGCCACACAATATTCTTTCCAAGCCACTGGCTGCTTTCCCACATTAAGTAAAGAGTAACTGATGAGAAAAGACTTTTACCCTTTAACTCTTTACCAAACGACAAAATTTTAGACTGGTCCAAATTGAAAGCATTTGCAGACGACAAAATAAACCTGACTCAAACATTAAAATTTGTTTACAGAAGGGTAGAAAAAATTGTGGGTATAGGAAAAAAATGCTGGTTACCAGCATTTTCTCCTTTTCCCATAAAGTTTTCAAAAGCTGTCTTTTTCAGGATCGTTAAAACCAGGGATTGTTTGGTAAAGGGTTAAGCACCTCCTACGAAAGCAGGGTTTTGCAGACAGCAACAAATAAGATCAGACTGCACAGAATATATAGTTTGATCTTGGATCTGTTCGTAACCATCTGCTCCTTTAGTCATGCCAATCACATAAAAATCTTTCTTGATTTTATAAAGTAAGGTTTTCAGCTGTTGAAAAAGTCTGAGTTCATTTATTTGGCGCTGGAATAGTAAAAACTTTATATGATAATAACATAAATAAACAAAGTACTATGTACCAAGAAATTGTATTACTCGGATTTCTTTGTATCTTCAAAAGAAAAAAAAAAAAATACATATTTTTACAGTATGCTAATTATTGGACAAAAAAAAAAAGAATGTATTAAAGATTTGGTTAAGTATGTAAAAATGAAGTATACTTATTTCCAGAATATTATAGGTAGTTTGAAGTTTTAAATTTTAATATGAAGACCTTTGAGTCTTACTGTCAGGTGGTTTCAAACACTTATCTCAACAGAAGTGGTATATAAAACATGAAGCCATCTGGAAAATAAAATTGTGACAAAATACTGGAAAACAGACACCATATAAGAGAATACTGGACAAATTGTTTTAGACTTTGAAGATTTATATGAAAGTGACAAAAGAAATATCTAAGGCAAGGTAAAGATCTCTATTATTTGCACAAAAAATCAATTTCAGGGCCTCATATTTAACTAAAGTGAGGTACTGACATCATGCACTTGTCAATTTATGTTTGCAGTTCTTGTCACTGTGCAAAACAGCCAAAAAAAAAAAAGTTAAGCTTTTTTTTAAGTTTATTTTTCAAGAAAAAAAATTTAACACTACTGGAATGGGCAAAATGTTCTTTCTTGCAGAAGAAAAATTTTTGCTGTGAGATTTGGTAGGATCTTTTTTAAAAAAAAAAAGAACTTCGAAAAGTTTCATAAAAATTGGTACAGGATTTTTCAAAAGATTTCAAAATTCAGGGCGTCCGTAATAATAACTATGAATTTCAAACTACCTATACATATGACTACACAAATAACATGATACTACACATCAGGAAAAAAAAACAAAAAAAGTAAGCAAGTGTATATATTTAACCCTTATCCTGCTTAATGAGTCAAATAAAAATTTTCAAGAAAAATATCTCCTTATCGTACAATGTAGATCAAAGATCAGATTGCACGTTCTGTGTAGTCTGATCTTGATCGACATTGTCTGCAAATGGTCAGTGAGTCACACTTAGCAGCTTAAGGGTTAAACTTCAATATAGTGTCACTTGAGTATTTACAAAAAATCCAAAACAACAACACAGATCTAATATTTTGAATTTCAGAATTATTGTTCATGTATTTTTATGAATGTATTCTATCATTAAAAAGACTTTTTGAAGGTCCATTTGATGTACATGTATTTTGCCCAAAAATTGCTAAACGGCTAGTTTGAACCTGTACTGAGTGACAAATCATAGTCACTATACGTTAACTCTGAAGATTTTTACCTATGGCATAATATCATGAACAACAGCAAGATGTTTCCTCAATGACACTTTTTGATTAAAGGCCCTCGTACAGATGTGACACATGAAAGGCTTTTCTCCAGTATGTATCCTCACATGTCTCATGAGTAATGCATTGGATCTGAAAACCTTCCCACAAAATGAGCAATGATACAACTTTCTTTGGCGGGGAATTTTCTTAGGAATCGCTGTTGTTTCAAGTTGAAGCCCCTGACGTTCTGTTCCCTTTGACAACGGTTTAGCTTGAGGACTTGTGTTGTAGAGAGATACATCTGTAAACAGAAACAGTTGTTGAGGTTATTATGAATTGATAATGAAAAGAATCAAGACCCTCCCTGAATATTTGTAGTAAATTGGCAGTCAACATGAACAAACTCTTTACCACACAATTCCGAGCTTTAACGACCCTAGGAAAGGAAGCTTTTTAAAACATTTTGTGAAAGTAAAACAATGCTGATGACCAACAAAACATGCAGTCTGACCTTGGATCTATACCTTCCACTTGGTAAGTCAAGCCTATAAGATAAAATGCTGTCTGATTTCAGTGGATTGTACTTGAGCCATGCTCTGCAAAAGGGGGCTTAATGCATCTCTGCTATGCAATATACCATACAAGTCATCACATAATTATTAACCCATAATAGCCATTTTTTTAACCCTTTACCACACAATCCCGACTTTTAACGACACTGAGTAAGAAGCCTTTTGAAAACATTGTGGGAAAAGGAGAAAATGCTGGTTACCAGCATTTTCTCCTTTTCCCACAATGTTTTCTACCCTACCAACAACAAATTTCAATTTTTCAGCCACTTTTATTTTGTTGTCTGCAAATGCTTTCAATTTCGACTGGTCTAAAATTTTGTCATTTTGGTAAAGAGTTAAACAACCAACTTAATCATGTGCTAGACTGGGCCTTGGACATTCATAAAATAGACCAATAGTGAAAAGTTTTGGCCGAGGTCAGCCTGCGCGGACTGCGTAGGCTGACCTGGGTCGATACTTTTTGCAGATGCATTAAGCTCCCTTTTTGCCAGAGCACGGCTCATTTCTATTTACCAGTGGAGAGAGGTAGAGTTTATATGAGCCATGCTCTGCGAAAAAGTATCCTTAGAATTCACTTAGTCAAACAACCTACTGAATCATGAGGTAGAATGGCCCTTTGAAATACAGAAAATGTACAAGTAGCAAAAAGTTTCGGCCTAGGTCGGCCTGCTAATTTTTGAAGATGCATTAATTCCCCTTTTCACAAAGCATGGCTCATATATTCAGTGCTGAGAGTTGAATTAGCAAAGTCGGCTAAACTATGGGCATTTCAAACCAAAATATAGATATTTCAAAATCGTTAAGGCCAAAATGTATTTCTCAGTAG
Source organism: Hippopus hippopus (assembly GCA_946811185.2). Taxonomy (NCBI): domain Eukaryota; kingdom Metazoa; phylum Mollusca; class Bivalvia; order Cardiida; family Cardiidae; genus Hippopus; species Hippopus hippopus. Next base: position 27,011,921 of record OX328111.1, on the reverse strand, counting down.
CGGCATGGATCATACTCATGGATCCCTTGTAGCAGACAGTAGATCACAGATCAGACTCTATATTCTCATTATTCTTTGATCTACGCTGTTCACAAATTTAAATAGGTAGTTCTCTTGTGCTGGAGCATGATTCTATCTAGTTTGTGGTTGTCTCAAGACATTCTTTATTGATTCTTTCCTCTAGAAACAAATTGGCAGAAGATGACCTATTAAATACAAGGTGTCCGGAAAGTAAGGTAGCACTTTTGTACATTTATCATTTGGCTTGGTACAATGCATTATGGAGATGGAAATATGATGTAATTTACTCTACATTTCTCGCGCTTGACATAATATTGCAATGCATTGCTATGCGAAGCGGGTACGCAACGGGGATAACCGAAAAGAATTGTACTGGATTTTGATGCAAGTTCCTCCGAAAAAGGGTTAAAAGCATGAAATCAATAGAATATTTGGTTTTTTTTGGTGAAAGATTGAAATTTATTTCATCGAGTGATGTTCACTTGATAAAGTGATGTGCACTCGATAAAATAAATTTAAGTCTTTCACCGAAAAAAAACAAATATCCTCTATGTATTCTGTGTAAAACACAGTAAAGTATTTTTTCATTGTAAAAATAAGTGAAATAAACACTACAACTTTAAAATATAGTACACGTCAAACTTTTACCATAATGTAAGTGGGTTTTTTTTGGACCACAAATTTAACCCTATACCAAACTATTCTGCCATTTTATGACCCCTGAGGAAGAAGGCTTTCAAAAACATTGTGGAAAAAGGAGAAATTGCTGGAAACCAGCCTTTTCTATCCCATCAGAAGAAAACCCCAACATATGGGTCACATGTAATTTGTTGTCTGCAAACACTTTCAGTATGGAGACTCTCCAACTCTTCACTAAACAATAGAATTATAGACCTCTTCCAGTCAGAGAGGTCTATAATTCTATTGTTAGTGAAGAGTTGAAATGGTTCAACTGGCAAACTTGTATCTGTAGAAAATATTGTGATAAAAAGAAAAATAATTGTTTGTTTACTAGCCTATTCTACTTTTCACTTAACAGTTTCCACAGACAACTTTAACATTTGAGCCACATTTTATTTGTCATCTGCAAAAGCTTTCAATTTGGTTGAGTCCAAACTGCTTTTGTTAAGAGTTCAAATGTTAGTGTCTGAAATTTTGTTTGCTACAAAGTCAAAACACATAATAGCATACAGGAACCTCTTTTTGTCTAAACTCTTTCAGTTAAATACTTTTAACCCTTTACCACACAATCCCAAATTCTAATGACCCCCGAGGAAGAGGCCTTTTGAAAACATCGTGGAAAAAGGAGAAAATGCTGATGATCAGCATTTTCTCCTTTTCGAACAATGTTTTCTACCTTATCATAAACAGAAATCATCATTTTGTTGTCTCCAAAATCCAAATGCTTTCTATTTGGTCTAGACGTTTGGTTAGAGTATATCAGTGTGGCAAAGGTAGATCATAATGATTAATTGCTCCTTCTAACACTTAGTTCTAAAATCTATTTAATCCAATACCAAATAAATCTGTGTTTATTGACCATCTGCACTAAAGATCTGATTACAAGCAATGTCTTCTTTTTCCAAAATGCTTTAGGATTTTTTGGCAAGGTGTTATTGAACCTCACAATAATTCAAGTTGATTTATTATCCATATTAGACCTATCAAAAGGCATCTTCTGGAACGTTGTTCTAGAGAGAGGTTTCTAACCTATAGTTTATTATGTCCATTTATGAAGTAAATTCAGAGCTTCAATTTTAGAAAATCTTATTGAGGTGAGGATTTTTTTTTTTCTACCTGGACGATTTCATAAGCGAAACTCGGTTATATACCAAATCCAAAAGTGTATCTTTTCACTAAATGTGACGAAAAAGATGTCAATTTAAAGCTCAAAGTTTGTCCTTTAGACAGGCTGGTACGTACTAGACGGGTACGAAACGCGACTTGTTGCTTTAACTGTCACATCAATTTAACATCACTTTTCGTATTATAAGTTACCCTGGCGCACGAAGTATCTTTCACAACCTGCTATATCTTAGATTTTATCTCTTTTGTATACATTCCCGAACTATAATAACGAAATTTATCAAGAGACAAAATGTCGTCGTGCGCTTGTTAAATTTTCGTCGCGTTTATCCAACTTTCGTCCCATATGCTTTAGCTACAGTCGTATGAATGATTTTATCTTACAAGCACAAGTAAATATTCCGGAGTTATCAGTAAAGAGTGATAAATCGAGAGTTCGGTCTAAGTTTTTACTCATAACTTTTTAAAAGGTCCAGGCACTCTGGAAAAAATGTTAGACATTGAAAGACAGGACCGTCCATCGTTATCCGTAAAGCGAAAAACAGGAACCATGTTGTTTTTCTTTCTAATCTGGTCGCAGTTCTATCGATTCATTTAAGGGCGGATTTAATCACGAATATATCATTAATGAGTATGATTAAACGAAACAGGATACATGAGCCTTTCATTTATTTCAGTCTATAAATGTTCAGTTTCTCGTCGCCCAAAACATTTTCTATGGTCTAAGGGAGAAAACCGCTACAACCCTAAATTTTTTATATTATAGGATTGATCTCCCTTGTAACCCCCCCCCACAACGCCGTGCTTGCCAAAAAGCAAAACCAATGGTCGCTAATGTCGTTAAACTGACCTTAACCTTCAAGATGCGTTGACAAAATTAAGATTTGTTAGCATCTGGTAGAAACATAAGCTCTGAAGAGAAAGCAAGCCTCGTTTTGTAATTTTAAAGATTCGATATTTCACTTATAGAATCTGAAACTTAAGGATAAGCACCCTAATGGGACGCGTGTAACCAGGGATCGTATATACGATCCCTGGTGTAACATAGGTCGCCTTTCATCGCCGAAAAAAAGTACGGATTCGGCTAAGACTCGGGTAATCAATAATCTATCGGCCGATACACGCTGCTTCCCCGCATCGATTGCGGATTACCCGAGTCTTAGCCGAATCCGTACGATTTTGTCGATGAAGGCAATGTTACGCCCATGAAATTTGCTAGAAAATATTTCTGATTATTTCAGAACATTAGCTACGCTTTTAAACAATTTATGGTTGATTCTCTTCATCCAGGGATCATATTTAAACGTCTTAAACCCATGGCCTTTTTACGGCATTACACACCATTCGTCTTGCTTTATGGCGGTGGTTGGATAATAAGGGAGCTTAATCGTACAATCATAAAAACTAAGACAGTACGAGTTTTCTCCCTTAGACCAATAAATTAGCTTTTGTGGGGGGGTACCTCGTTTTCCAGTATTTCAATGAACTCTTTACAAATTGGCCATTGCAGATAGCAAGTCAAATGTTGCACGAATGACTAGGTTTGTTTCTGAAGAGTAAAAAAAACATTGTGAGACAAGGAGAAAATACTGGTTACCATTTGACTAACATTTTTTTTATTTTAGTGTATTCAAGCATAAGCACTATATAGAAGCAACTCTTATTTGAACATTTTGAACATGTATTTCAGTTTTATGTACCCACAACTTAAAATTGTATGGCTCCTCTTAAACAAGAACACATGAGTCTCACTTGTCTATCAGAATCTTTCTAAATACATTTCTGTTCACAAACAGTTTGTACATTCAATTTCTAACGTGATTTATCAGTTTCATTGGAATTTTCACTGACAGATTGATCTGTGTAAATTACTTCACCATGGTTGTTACTCATCTATTTACATCGGTGTCGCCATATTTAACCCTTTACCAAACAACAAAATTTTAGCTTTGTCCACATCGAAAGCATTTGCAGACAACAATTTCAGTGTGGCTCAAATGGTGCAATTTTTCTTTGATAAGGTAGGAAACATTGTAGGAAAAGGAGAAAATGCTGGTTACCAGCATTTTCTCCTTTTCCAACAATGTTTTCAAAAGGCTTCTTTCCCTAGGTTGTTATAAGTTGGTGTTAATATTGGTATAGGGTTAAGATCTTGTGATTGGCAGTTCAAAGTGGAGACTTTCCTGATACGGACAAGGTTAGACGTAGTTATGGAATCAGCTGAGTTGTGACAAGTGCCTTTGAGGGCAAAATAAAAATTAGACATTTCCAGTACAGGAAAAAGACTAAAATAATTGCAATGTCACAGCAGACACTACAGACTGAAGATCCAATTTCAGGTTTTGTGTTGGTTGATGTTGATCTATAGGGGCCACAAACGCACTATTATTTGTGCAAGGTGATTTTACACTTTACAGCACAATCCCAAGTTCTACTGACCCTTAGGAGGGTCCTGTGTGGCTCAGTGGTAAAGTGTAGGACTTGTGACCTGGTGGCCCCAGGTTCGAGCCTCACTGGCTCCACTGGGTTTTTCACAGGAGTGTCCTTGGGCAAGACACTTCAGAGCCTAGCCTAGTGCTAGTGAAACCCAGGAAACATCAATATGTGAGCTGTTGCCGTGATATGACTGAAACAATGTTGAAAGCGGCATAAAACACCATTCAAACAAACAAACAAACTGACCCTTAGGAAGAAGCCCTATGAAAGCATTGTGGGAAAAGGAGAAAATGCTAGTAACCAGTATCTTCTCACAATGTTTTCTACCCTTTAAAGGCCAGTTTCTGCAAACTCTATTAAAATGGGCATGTGACATCTAAATTTCGTTGTCTGGGGGAAGAGTTTGGGCCTTTTAAACATGTTAATCACACAACAAAATTTAAGACTCATCCATGTTGAAAGCATTTGTTGAGGAGAAATCAAACATGGCCGAAATGATGAGATTTGTTTTTGACAAAGTAGAAAACATTGTGGGAAAAAGGAGAAAATGCTGGTTAACAGCATTTTCTCCTTTTCCCATAATGTTTTCAATGGCCTCTTTCCACAACGTCGTTAAAACTCGAGATTGTGTGGCAAGGGCTCGTAATAAAGCCTTGGATGACCTTGTGCAGCCTGAAGGCTAATCTCTGTTGATAATGCTAAAATCCAGTTCTAATAAAGTTGCTAAAAACGGTTCCCTTCTTCATGTTTTTCCTGAGTTCTGCCTGTACCAGGCCTGGGCTCTGAAGTGCCTTACCCAAGAACACTCCTATACAACCAGTATCAGCAGTGGGGATCAATCTCAGAGATTTCCATATACAAGTCAAACACCTAAGTGACCAAGCCACTGGGAGCTCCCTACAATGAAATGTTTACTAAAGAACCAACACATAAATATTCAGTGTAAAAATCACAATAGGGTATGTTTTTTTTATTGTCAACATAATTGAAATAAACACTACAAAAGTATATTTGAATAAAATAGAACTAGTCAAGTAAACAATGTACATTGTTGGAAAAGGAGAAAATAATGGTAACCACCATTTTCTCCTTTTCCCACAATTGTTCCTACCCTTCCAAAAATGAACCCTATCTTAGTGGCATTTATTCTGTCATCTGTAAATGCCTTTATTTTGGACATGTAAGTCTATGATTTGGCAACTGATAAAGGATTAAAAAATGTTCAAATAAAGAATTACAAATCAACTATCTCACAGAGGCCATTTCTTTCACAAAAAGTAAAAGAGAAAGCTTACAAGAGAAGAAAAAGCAAGAGCATGGTATGTGCCTGCCATGGTTTGGCTGCAGTTGTTCTTTCACAGACAATTTTAACCTTAACAGTGCCTTTCACAACTATAGTTGCGTTTATGGTAAGTTTAGATCAAGATCGGATTACACAATACATGCCGCTGTCCGCTTTGCTGAGACATTATAGACAAAACCTAACTTGATGCGTTTATTAGGGTCTTATTTCTAGATTTACGTCAGTTCGATTTATTTGGGTTGCGGGTTAAATCAAAAGAAGAGGAAAAAGTTTGCGAGTTATTTGCCCTTCAGTTATTGGTTCCCCTTTTGATGTTCAACTCTTTACCCCATGACAAAATTTTAGACTCGTCCAAATTCAAAGCATTTGCACACGACTAATAGAATGTGGCTAAAATGTTATGATTTGAGTTGAAAACAAAAAAGGGTAGAAAACATTGTGGGAAAAAGAGAAAATGCTGGTTACCAGCATTTTCTCCTTTTCCCAGTGTTTTCTACCTTTCCAACAACAAATTTCAATTTTTCAGTCACATTTATTTTGTTGTCTGCAAATGCTTTGAATTTGGACTGGTCTAAAATTTTGTCATTTTGGTAAAGAGTTAAACAACCAACTTAATCATGAGCTAGACTGGGCCTTGGACATACAAAAAATTGACCAATAGTGAAAACTTTGGCCAAGGTCGGCATGGACTGTGCAGGCTGACCTTGGTCGATATTTTTTGCAGATGCATTAAGCCCTTTTTTGCCAGAGCACGGCTCATTTCTATTTAACTGTGGAAAGTGGTAGAGTTTATATGAGCCATGCTCTGTGAAAAAGGGACTTAATACATCTATGTGATGCATTGTACCAAGCAAGACATCACATAATTAAGGACCCTTAGAATTCACTTTGTCTAACAACCTATTGAATCATGAGGTAGAATGGCCCTTTAAAATAAAGAAAATGTACAAGCAGCAAAAAGTTTCAGCCCAGGTCAGCCTGTTAATTTTTGAAGATTTAAGTCCCCTGTTCACAGAGCATGGCTCATATATTTGGTGCTGAGAGTTGAATTAGCAAAGTCAGCTAAACTATGGGTATTTCAAACCAAAATATGGATATTTCAAAGCTGTTTAGGCAAGAATGTATTTCTCAGTAGCGGCATGGATCATATTCATGGATCCCTTGTAGCAGACAGAGTAGATCACAGATCAGACTCTATATTCTCATTATTCTTTGATCTACACTGTTCACAAATTTAAATAGGTAGTTATCACATGAACAATATTTTAAAGCGTTAACCCACTATCATGGCAGACAACTCTTCTTCGTCGTACAGTCATTACCACTTTTTACTAAGTATTTAGTTTGGCAAAGGGAGAAAAATTTCTCATTATCAGCAATTATTTCTTTTGACAATGTGTTTTCAAATACATTAAATGCATTTCATATCCCATAATTACTATAGATTAGCCATACTTCATCAACATATCTAATAGGTCATCTTCTGCCAATTTGTTTCTAGAAGAAAGGATCAATAAAGAATGTCTTGAGAGAACCACAAACTAGATAGAATCATGCTCCAGCACAAGAGAGCTTAATGCATCTCCATAATGCATTGTACCAAGCAAGTTATCACATACTCATGTATCCATAACAGTCTCTTTGTAGACAAGCATTCAAATTTTGACACTGAATTTTTCTTTGATAGGGTACAAAACATAGTGGGAAAAGGTGAAATGCTGGTTATCAGTATTTTCTCCTTTTCTCACATTTTTTTAAAGGCTTCTTCCACACGGTTGTAAAAACTAGGGATTGTGTGGTAAAGGGTTAACAACAATATTTTCAAACACCTTTTTCCTCAGTGTCATTTAAACACAGGATTGTGTGATAGAGGATTAACAGTTTAATTTGAACTGCTTTTATTCTGTTTTAGATCTTTGCATCAATCCATTTCATGTTATTTATTTCACGGACAAAACTGAATTACAGGTAAAACAGATTGACTTTGGAAAGGTTGCGTCCATATTCACCAACTATTCTTAAGAAGGTTCTTCATCTTATTCTCCAAAATTTTCCAAATTTGAAAGTAACACAACTTCTGATTGGCTAAACCATTGGAGAAATTAGATAAAGAATGTTCTTCAGAATGTTTGGTGTATACCGACCATCTGAATCCTACACTTTCACTGCTGAGTCATGCAGGACCCTGTCTGATATGTTGAAGAACAAAATAGTATTCTGTGTAAAACACAATAAAGTATTTTTTCATTGTAAAAATAAGTGAAATAAACACTACAACTTTAAAATATAGTACACATCAAACTTTTACCATAATGTAAGAGTTTTTTTGGACCACAAATTCAACCCTATACCAAACTATTCTGCCATTTTATGACTCCTGAGAAGGAGGCTTTCAAAAACATTGCGGAAAAAGGAGAAATTGCTGGAAACCAGCCTTTTCTATCCCATCAGAAGCAAACCCCAAGATATGGGTCACATTTAATTTGTTGTCTCCTTTTCCCACAATGTTTTCTACCTTATCATAAACAGAAATCATCATTTTACCATCATTAAATTTGTCATCTCCAAAATCCAAATGCTTTCAATTTGGTCCAGTCCTAAACACTGTCATTTGGTAAAGAGTCAAAGTGTATTAGTGTTGCAAAGGTAGATCATAATGAGTAATTGCTCCTTCTAACACTTAGTTTTAAAACTTATTTAATCCTATACCAAATAAATCTGTGTTTATTGACCACCTGTACTATAGATCTGATTACAAGCAATGCTTTAGGATTTTTTGGCAAGGGGTTATTGTACCTCACAATAATTCAAGTTGATTATCCACATTAGACCTATCAAAGGGAATCTTCTGGAACTTTGTTTTAGAGATAGGTTTCTAACCTATAGTTTATTACGTCCATTTAAGAAGTAAATTCAGAGCTTCAATTTTTGAAAATCTTATTGAGGTGAGGGTTTGTTTTTTTCCCCAGATGATTTCATAAGTGAAACTCGGTTATATTCCAAATTCCAAAAGTGTATCTTTTCATTAAATGTGAAGAAAAAAATGTCAATTTAAAGCTCAAAAAAATTGCAACGTTTAGATCCGGTCCTTTAGACGGGCTGGTACGTACTACACGGGTACGAAACGCGACTTGTTGCTTTAACTGGCATATCAGTTCAACATCACTTTTCGTATTATAATTACCCTGGTGCACGAAGTATCTTTCACAACCTTCTATATCTTAAATTTTATCGCTTTTGTATTCATTGCCGAACCATTTAAAGGAATTGATCAAGAGACAAAATATCGTCGTACGCTGTTGAAATTTTCGTCGCGTTTATCCAACTTTCGTCCCATATGTTTTAGCTACGGTCGTATGAATGATTTTATCTTACAAGTACTAACGTTAGTAAATACTGCGATGTTGTCAGTAGAGAGTGTAAAATCGAGAGTTCGATCTAAGTTTTGACTCATAACTTATTTAAAGGTCGAGGCACTCTGGAAAACAAAAGTTAGACATTGAAAGACAGGTCAGGACCGTCCATCGTTATCCGTAAAGTGAAAAACAGTAACCATGTTGTTTTTCTTTCTAATCTGGCCGCAGTCGTATCGATTCATTTATGGACGGGTTTAATCATGAATATATCATTAACGAGGATGATTAAACGAAACAGGATACATGAGCCTTTCATTTATTTCAGTCTATAAATGTTCAGTTTCTCCTCGCCCAAAACATTTTTTAATGGTCTAAGGGAGAAAACCGCTACAACCCTAAATTTTTATATTGTAGGATTGATCTCCCTTGTAACCCCCCCCCTCAACCCCCAAGCCGCGCTTGCCAAAAAGCAAAACCAATGATCGCCAGTGTCGTTAAACTGACCTTAACCTTGAAGATGCGTTGACAAAATTAAGATTTGTTAGTGTATGGTAGAAACATTAGCTCTGGAAGAGCAAGCCTCGTTTTGTAGTTTTAAAGATTCGTTATTTCACTTAGAGAATCTGAAACTTAAGGATAGGGCACCCTAATGGGATTCGTATAACATAGGGCGCCTTTCATCGCTGAAAAAAAGTACGGATTCGGCTAAGACTCGGGTAATCAATAATCGATCGGCCGATAAACGCTGTTTCCCCGCATCGATTGCGGATTACCCGAATCCAGGGATCGTATATAAAACATGTTATATAGAATCCCTGCCGAGTCTTAGCCAAATCCGTACGACTTTGGCGATGAAAGGCGACGTTATGCCCATGAAATTAGCTAGAAAATATTTCTGATTATTTCAGGACATTAGCCACGCTTTTAAATAATTTATGGTTCGATTCTATTCATCCAGGGATCGTATTTAAAACGTCTTAAACCCATGGCCTTTTTACGGCATTACACACTATTCGTCTTGCTTTATGGCGGTGGTGGAGGGGGGGGATAATAAGGGAGCTTAATCGTACAATCATAAAAACTAAGACAGTACGAGTTTTCTCCCTTAGACCAATAAATCAGCTTTTGAGGGGGAGAGGGTGTACCTCGTTTGCCAGTAGTTCAATAAACTCTTACAAATTGGTTCAAGGCCTTTGCAGACCGCAAATCAAATGTTGTTCGAATGACTAGGTTTGTTTCTGAAAACGTAGAAAACATTGTGAGACAAGAAGAAAATACTGGTTACCATCTGACTAACATTTCATTATTTTTGTGTTTTCAAGCATAAGCACTGTATAGAAGCTACTCTTATTTGAACATTTTGTTCATGTGTTTCAGTTATATGTACCCATAACTTAAAATCCTATGGCTCCTCTTAAAAAAGAAAACATGAGTCCGTGGTTTATCAATTCCCTTGGGATTTTTCACCGACAGATTGATCTGTGTGAGTAACATCACTGTGGTTATTGCTAATCGATTTACATGGACGTTGCCATATTTAAGATCATGTGATTGTCAGTTCAAAACGGAATCAGTTGAGTTGTGACAAGTACCTTAGAGGGCAAAATAAAAATTAGACATTTCCAGTCTAGGAAAAAGACTCAAATAATTGCAATATCACAGACACTGCAGATCAAAGATCTGACTTCAGGTTTTGTGCTGTCTGATACTGATCAGGGCCACAAAGGCAACTTTATTTGTTTAACCCTTTACCACACATTCCCTACTTTTAACGACCCTAGGAATGAAGCCTTTTGAAAACATTGTGGGAAAAGGAGAAAATGCTGGTAATCAGCATTTTCTCCTTTTCCCACAATGTTTTCTACCCTTCTCAAAACAATTTTTAATTTTTCACTCACATTCATATTGTTGTCTGCAGATGCTTTCAATTTGGACAAGTCTAAAATTTTGTCGTGTTGTAAAGAGTTACGGTGATTTTACCCATGACAAAACAATCCCAAGTTCTACCGACCCTTAGGAAGAAGCCTTTTGAAAACATTGTGGGAAAAGGAGAAAATGCTGGTAACCAGTATCTTCTCAAAATGTTTTCTACCCTTTAAAGGCCAGTTTCTACAAACTCTTTCAAAATGGGCAAGTGACATCTAAATTTCGTTGTCTTGGGAAGGTTTTCACCTTTTAAATTTGAAACAAAAGCACACAATGAAACCTTGGATGATCCTGTACAGACTGATGGCTAATTTCCATTGATAATGCAAAAATGCACATTTCTAATGAAGCTGATAAAAGCAGTTCACTTCCTCATGTCCTTCCTGAGTTCTGCCTGTAATAAGCTTGGGCTCTGAAGTACTTTGCCAAAGACACTCCCATACAACCAGCACCAGCAGTTGGAATCAATCTTACACATTTATAAGTCAAACACATAATCTGCTGGTCCACGTAGGAGCTCCCTACCATGAAATCCTTTGTGCCGCTACTGAAGAACAAACAAATATTTCGTGTAAAAATCACAATAGGGTATGTTTTTTTATTGTCAGCATAATTGAAATAAACACGACATAAGTACATCTGAATAAAGAGAACTAGTCATTAATAACTCTATACCACACAATCCCGAGTTTGAACAACCCTCCTGGAAATGGCTTTTGAAAACACTGTGGGAAAATGAGAAAATGCTGGTAACCAGCATTTTCTCCTTTTCCCACATTTTTTTCTACCCTTTTAAAAGAAAATCCTCATTTGAGCCATATCTTATTTGTCTTCTGCAAATGCTTTCAATTTTTACGGGTCTAAAATTTTGTCGTGTGGTAAAGAGTTAATTAACAATATTTACAACAAGAAAAAATCTTTCACCCCTGTAGAATTCAAGTAACTCTGAATATCAAACTCAGCATTATATCATACAAACATGACTATTTCACATATACATCCTTTTATCAAACAATCTTCTGTTTCAATGACCCTGAGGAAAAAAGATTGGTAAATATTGTTGGAAAAAAGATAAAATGCTGGTAACCACCATTTTTTCCTTTTCCCACAATTTTTCCTACCCTTCCAAAGATTAATCCCATCTTGGTGGCATTTATTCAGTCATCTGTAAATGCCTTTAATTTGGACAAGTCTATGATTTTCTCAATTGATAAAGGGTTAAAAAATATTCAAATAAGGAATTACAAATCAACTATCTCACAGAGGCCATTTCTTTCGCAAAAAGTAAAAGAGAAAGTGTACAACAGAAGAAAAAGCAAGAGCATCACATGTGCCTGCCATGGTTTTGCTGCAAAAGAATTGAATTTGCTTTTATTTATTGTCGCCACTGGTTGCTCATATGGGCAATGCCCCCTGAAGACTGTTAGTTTTTTTCTCCACTGGCCGAAGGCCAGCTGGCTTATATCATGACCTGGTGTCCCTCGTGTGTCCGTGTGTGTGTCCGTGAGTGCATGCGGTAACTTTTATTTCAAACATCATCTTCTCTGAAACTACGAATCCAATTTTGATGAAACTTCACAAAAAAATTATCCTGCCATGGTCCTCAGATTTAGCATGAAGCTTTATCTAATAGAATTCTACTAAGTTTCTTCACATTATAGCTCTGGGGTCAAGTATGGCCCCATCCCCAGGGCCAGAAGTTTTACATGGGCTTATATAGTGAAAAATTTAGAAATCTTCCTGTACCATAAGACCTAGAACTACCAAATTTTACATGTAGCTTTATATAGTGAGCCTCTACCAACAGTGAAAAAATTATAGCCCTAGGGTCAAATTTGGTCCCGCCCTGGGAGTCACAAGTTTTACATGGGCTTATATAGGGAAAACTTTAAAAATTGTCTCGTACCTAGCCATAAGGCCTAGAGCTACCAAATTTTGCATTTAGCTTTATCTAGTGGGTTTCTACCAAGAGTGCCCAAATTATAGCCCTGAGATCAAATTTGGCCCCGCCCCAGGGGCAACAAGTTTTATATGGGCTTCTATAGGAAAAACTTTAAAAATCTTCTCGTACTTAGCCATAAGGCCTAAGGCTACCAAATTTTGCATATAGCTTTGTCTAGTAGACCTCTACCTAGAGGGCCCAAAGTTTAGCCCTGGGGTCAAGTGTGGCCCCACAACAAGGGTCACAAGTTTTACATGGGCTTATATAGTGAAAACTTTAGAAATCTTCTTGTTACTAACCATAAAACCTAGAGCTACCAAATTTAGCCCTGTCTCAGGTGTCACTTGTTTTACAGGGCCTTTTATTGAGGAAACTTTAAAATTCTTCTTGATTATACCCACGCATTCTAGACCTGTATTATTTGGTATGGGGCTTTATCTGGAGGACCTCTACCAGAATTCAAGTACGGTAATTATAGCTCTATAGTCAAAAACGGCTGTGCCCTGGGTTCATAACGTTCTCATAGAATTTTATATAAAAAGTTGTGTATGTCTTCTAGTTCAAAACCAATTGGCCAAGTATTGTAATGTTTGGCTTGTAGGGTTTATAACTTATTAGCCAGTGGAGCAATACACGGCCATCATGGCCCTCTTGTGTTACGGAGGGATAGTGCAAGATACAGGACGAAATCATTCCTAAGCTACACCTGGGTTTTTAATATGCTTGGTGTATAGCACTGTCACATGAGATCTCGGTTTAATGTCTAATTTGGTGGACTATTAGTAATTTTAGATGGGCAGCCATGGCTGCAGTTGTTCTTTCACAGAGAATTTCAAACCATATAGGAGGCAAAAGGTACTTGCCCTTCAGGTATTGGTTCCCCTTTCAATGTTAAATACCATACTCCATGACAAAATTTTAGACTTGTCCAAATTCAAAGCATTTGCAGACGACAAAATTTTTTGATAGAATGTTGCTAAAATTTTATGATTTGTGTTTGAAAGGGTAGAAAACATTGTGGGGAAAAAGAGAAAATGCTGGTAATCAGCATTTTCTCCTTTTCCCACATTGTTTTCAAGAGGACTTTTCTTCAGAGCCTTTAAAAGTCAGGATTGTGTGCTTCAGGTCTAACAAATAACTACAGTTTACAGTACATATTTTCAGTTGACCCTTAACCACACAAACCTGACTTTTAACAACCCTGAGGAAGGAGGCTTTTGAAAACATTGTTGGAAAAGGAGAAAATGCTGGTAACCAGCATTTTTTCCTTTTCCTACAATGTTTTCTACTGTTTCATTTACATATTTCACCACATTTAATCTGTCGTATACTCGATTTGGACCAGTCATAAATTTTGTTGTTTAGTCAAGGGTCAAGAGTTATCAGAAATGTCAAAGTTGTAGCACTAAAACCCAGATAAAATCAAATTTCTGCTCAAATGATAGGAGTTTTCCTTGAAAAAGGTAGAAGGTATTGTGTGAAAAGGAGAAAATGCTGGTTACCAGCATTTTCTTCTTTTCTCACAATGTTTTCTACAGCTTTCTTCTTTAGGTCTACAAACAAAGGATTGTTTAGTGATCAATTGGTTTAATAAAGATAGGCTTTGCTGCATCATAATTTATCTAGGGTACAGGGCTTTTATACTGGAGCCCAGCCCCAGTACCTCAGTTGGTAGTGCACAGGACTTGAGAAAAAGGGGTTGCTGGTTTGATCCCCAGCTTGGCCAATTTCTTTCTGAGGATTGATAATAGTCATTGGGTCAGGATTCATTCCTCTTTCATTGCTAACCATTGTTATGGCGATGGCTATGTGGGAAAGCAGCCAGTGGCTTGGAAAGAACACTGTGCAGAGTACTGGTAAAAGAAACTCCAGGAAAGCATGGATAGGTGCACTGGCTGCTATGATACAACTGAAATAATGTTGAAAACAGCGTTAGCCACCATACAATCAATCAATCAATTCATACAGGAGTCTACATAGGCATATTTACACAATTCCTAAGTGATATGTTGTCTACTTGTGTAAGTTTTTTCAAAATGGGCTAGTCTAAATCTTTTTCACGGTACAACACTTCAAATGCTTTTGAAGATTTGTACGCCAATTAAACTGCATGCCGCATGCGCAAACAAACCTCTTCCCCTCATGTTTGCTTTCCATGTGTTCTTCGAGTATACGACTTGAACTAAACTGACGCGAACAAACTTTACATTCGTTTTTCACATCACCCTTGCAACTATTTTCATGTAAGGTAAGGCTCGCCTTTGATGCATACTTTCGACCACATTTACAGATATGTGGTTTTTGCCCGAAATGCATATTCATATGGTTCTTCAAGTGACCAGGCCTTGTGAATATTTTATCACAAAAAGTGCATGCATAGGATTTATCTATACGATCTTCATGTATCACTCGGATATGTTCAATAACGGCAGATTTCCTTTTGAAGTGTTTACCGCAATAATTACACATATGAAAGTTTTCTGTGAATGTACTTTCATGTTTCATATTTCTTTGATGTTTTTTCAGCAATGCTTCCTTTGAAAACAGCCGAGAGCATGTTTTACACTGCCATTTTACTTCATTATGCCTTAACATATGGCGCCTGAAATTGCTGGCCAATATTCCCTTGCCACAAACGCCGCATATTTTCCTATCCACCTGTCTCGTTGGTGTGGGAGTACTTGCTTCTTGTGACTGGATTTGGACTTGCTCCGCCTCCTCTCCTTGAATATCCAATGAATCAGAATACCACCCATCCACTTCAGATAACAGTATTTCTGAAAAACAATGCAAAAGATATACTGTCAGGGGTGGATCCTGGATTTTTTCCAAGGAGGGTCCAGAAAATGGAATAGATCATTACATATTTAAATTTGCTACTGCATAAAATGTTTGTATTTCCTGTCGGTGTGTATACCGGAATAAAAATATACCTGCAAACAATATACTAGAAATCTATAAAAGAAGTAATATAGAATCTACTGCTACATTCATAACTTTGTCAAAACTTCAGGCAGACAGCAGTAAATGTTACTTTGAAAATTCTAGGGAGGTCCGGACCCTCTTGACACCCCTCCCCCCCACCTGCTGGATCCGCCTATGACTGTTGTGAGGACAAGTGGCATCATCAGACAACAAAAATTTTGACCAAAGCTGAAAGCATTGGCAAACAACAAATAAAATGTGTCTTAACTCTTTACCACACAATCCCAAGTTTTAACAAACCTAAAAATAGCCTTTTGAAAACCTTGTGGGAAAATGATAAAATGCTGGTGACCAGGCATTTTCTCCTTTTCCTACAATGTTTTCTAACTTTGTACAGACAAATCACATTACTTTAGCCACATTTTTATGTTGTCTGCAAATGCTTTCAATTTGGACAAGTCTAAAATTTAGTTATAAACCATATACATGTATACTAAACATTACAATTCTAGGCCAAATGGTTTCAACAAGAAGACATTAAGTTTTTCTACAAACATCCACGTGAAAGATGTTATCCCACTCTGGAGCCATTTTTGCCCAAAGAGCTTAATTACTTGAATCCTGGTAGAAGTCCACAACATATAGCCATATGCCAAATAATACAGGTCTAGGCCATATGGTCATAAACAAGATCGGGAACAAGAAGATCTTTAAAGTTTTCACTATATGAGACTATGTACAAGTTGTGTCCTCTGGAGTAACAATTTGAACAATTTTGGTAGCAGTCCATTAAATAAATGTACATGCAAATTTGGTGGCCCTTGGTGTTATGGTTAGGAATGAGAAGATTTTAAAAGTTTTCTCTTTATAGGCCCATGTAAAACTTGTGATTGCCATAGCTTGGCCAAATTTGACCCCAGGGCTATAATTTGAGCTATCTTGGTAGAGGCCAACTGCACAAAGTTAAATGCAAAATCTGCTACCCCAAAGCCTTATGGTTTGGAACAAGAAGATATTTTAAGTTTTCACTATGTAAGTCAATGTGAAACTGGTAACCCCCGAGTAGAGGCCAATTTTGACCCCAGGACTATAATTTGAAGAAACTTGGTAAAGGTCTGTTAGATGAAGCTACACGCCATATTTGGTAGCTATGACTTATGGTTTAGAACAAGAAAATTATCAAAGATTTTCACTGTTTTTCAGTTTTGTTGTTATGGCAACCAGAGTTTTTAAAGGAATCAAATTCTTTCCAGAAATTCTGAAGAAGACCATGGCAGGATCATTTCTGGGAAGTTTGGTCAAAATTGGATGGGTAGTTTCAGAGAAGAAGATGTTTCAAATTAAAGTTAACGCATGCACCCACGCACGATGGACACAGGGCCATGACATAAGCTTGCTGGCCTTCGGCCATGGAACTAAAAACCAGTCTGTCAACTCCTCAAGCAAAATATGAAACAGAGGTGATATTCAAACCTACAAATTCCTATAGATTGATTGATTGGCTGGTACTAAATACCATTTTCAACAGCATTTTAGTAACTGTTGTATGATAGTGGTCAGTGCACCTATCTATGCTTCCTGTCTATTCTTCCCAAGCCATTGGCTGCTTTCCCACATAGCAATTGTCAAAATAATGACCAGTGGCAAGAGAGGAATAAATCCTGTTGCAATGAACATCATCAATCCTCAGAAAGAAATTTGCAGAGCTGTAGATTTGAACTTGCAACCCCCTTGGTCAGAGGTCCTGTACGCCACCGACTGTGCTACTGGGGCTCGGCTCTCTTAGTTTCAAAAAATACTTTGAATAACAAACATTTTATTTTCACACTATTTTTTTTTTCTTCAAATAAACCAGTATAGCATGCGTTTTTACAGAAATAAGCATAGAGCGAAAGAAACACTTTCTGTCAGCTAATGAAATGATATTATTTGCCTATATACATGTAAGTGGCTATGTTATCATGTGACATCACTATTTAACCCTTTACCTGCTAAAATGAAACTTCCCAGCTGATAGTAAACACCCAAATATTGCTATTTCAAAGTTATTTTTTGAGGAAAACCATCTCTTTATTCGGACAACATAGATCCAAGATCCTACTGCATATTCTGTGCAGTCTGGTCTTGATCTACACTGTCCGTAAAAGCTCCTCCATAAAAGTATTTGCAGACAGCAAATCAAATGTGACTGAAATGAAGGGTTCTGTGTTTGAAAGGGGAGAAAACATTATACAAAGAGCAGGAAATGGTTGTTACCATCATTTTTCCCTCTTTCCACATTATTTTCAAAAGCCCACTCTTCCTAAGAGTGGTAAAAAGATGGGACTTATGATAAAATGCAAAATATAGAAAATTACCTTTAGACTGCTAAGCGTGACTCAATGACCTTTTGCGGACAATGTAGATCAAGATCAGACTGCATGTTCTGTGCAGTCTGATCTTGGATCTACACTGTCCGCTACAAAGATATCTTTACCACAAAAAAAAACCTTCGAAATAGCAAAATTTGGGTTTTCACCATCCTTTTGAAAGTTTCAATTCACTTATTTAGTAGGTTAAGGGTTAAACACACAGCTTCTATTCGTAATATAGATTCTAAATATTGCATTGTCAAATCTGGTTAGCTAAAAATAACAAAACATCTGAAAAGTTTATCAAGGATTAAACTGCACACTGAATGTTCACACATGAAGTTTGATCTTGATCTGCACTGTCTGAACTCTTTACCAAACATGAAATTTCAGACTTGTCCAAATTGAATGCTTTGGAGATGACAAAATAAGCATGATGCAAAAATTTAAATTTATATATTTAAAAGCTAAGAAAACATTGTGAGAAAAGGAGAAAATGCTAGTCACCAGCATTTCGTCTTTTCCCAAAGAATTTTCAAAGGGTTTCTTCCTCAGGGTCGTTAAAAGTCAGGATTGTGTGGTAAAGGGTTAACTGTCCTATGCTAAGACATAACTCTGCCAGACATCAAAATTTTAGACAGAACCTAGTGTTTGAACGCTGTAGTAGATGACAAAATGCATGTGGCTTAGTTTATGGAACTTGTCTATGAATGGGAAGCAAACACTGTGAGAAAAGGAGAAAATGTTGGTTACCAGCATTTTCTCCTTTAGCCACTCTATTTTCTAAAGCTATCTTTGCAAAATGGAACTGTTTTGTTGTCAGTTTAAAAAAAAATACAAAACTGACTTACATATTACATGTGTTATTTGAAATTGAAAATATTGCTTGCAATTGGCAAAAACAAACTGTCTCTTGCCAATGAAATAAACAATTGCTTGCATTTGGCAAAAACAACCTCTTGCCAATGAAATAAACAGTCTCAAATCATTCCCTATTATTAGCAGATATGTATGGCAAAACTGCTGACTGTGATCAGTCTGAGTCAGGCCGAGCCCCGGTAGCTCAGTCAGTAGCTTGCAGGACTTGAGAACACGGGGTCCAGGGTTCGGTCCCTGGCTACTACCCCTGGCTCGGCCAATTTCTTTCCGAGGATTGATGATAGTCACTGCGACAGGATTCATTCCTCTCCCACCGCTGACCATTGTTTCGACTATGATTATGTGGGAAAGCAGCCAGTGGCTTGGAAAGAAAATTGTGCGAAGTACTGGTAAAAGAGACTCCAGGAACGCATGGATAGGTGCACTGGCCGCCGCGATATAACTGAAATAATGTTGAAAACAGCGTTAAACACCATACAACCAACCAACCAACCAATCAGTCTGAGTCAGACCAAACATTGTCATGCAAGCACAGGCTCTATAAATTTTAAGTACTACCCTTTCCAACTTTGCTATGGTGGCTTCAAAATAATGCCACATGATTTATAGTCCTTCATCTAATACTGTATAAGTGGAAATTTTTGCGATGTGTAATTTTGGCGATTTCGCTAATTTGAAAAATTTACAAACTTTTCTGTTCGCTTATTTTACTGCAAATACACCAATAAATGTCAAGATGCCTGAAATTCGAAAAACATTTCTGTTTGTAAAATGTCCGTAATAGTGATTCTCAAATTTTTTGGACACGCATATAATATCCACATATACAATGCCAGCTGAAAATGGCGTCATATTAATGTGCTATCTTAACTCTTTCCTTACTATAGATGACACAAGAAGCTTCTGTGGACAGTGTAGATCAAGATCAGACTGCACAGAATGTGCAGTCTGATCTCTGATCTACACTGTCCACTACTTTGTTCTAGTTTATGACTAAAGTGATTCTTCATCTTGCAGCGGATGAGTATTAGTAGCTTTTGAAAAAGCGTAACTTATTTATTTGGAAGTGAAAGACTTAGTGGCCTGCTTGATCAACAACTATTTGCAATGGCACCATCATAAGCAGTAACACCACAGTTTGCCTGCTGGGCTGACCAACTGTGATTTTGCCTACCACTGCTGGTTCAATCAAGTGATTTTATAAAGTTTGTATTACATGTCCATGCAGAGAAAAACAGGATCCGACATGTCATTGAGCTGGCATTTGAGACAAACTTTTATTAGAGGAGTCTAGGGGAATGTTTTTGAGCGAGCCTTTGGGAGCTTAATAACCTTTTTTTCTTGACAAGTATAAACAAGAGGGCCATGATGGCCCTGAAGTCGCTCACCTGAGCCTTTTGATCAAACATGACCCATTTCCAATCTATTCAGAGATATTCAGACAAACACTCTGACAAACACTTATTAGTATTGGGCTTACAAATATGGCCTCTAGAGTGCACACAAGCTTTTTCTAGAATTTGTCTCAGCAGCCTACTTGACATATAGAAATTATCCAGACATACATTCCGACAAACTTTCATGAGTATTTGAGAGAAAATGTGGCCTGTAGGGTGTACAAAAGGTTTTTCCGAGATTTGACCTAGTGACCTAGTTTTTCATCCACCATGACCCATATTCATACTAGTCTAAGATATTATCAAGACAAACATTCAAAACAAATTTCAAGATTATTGGACTGAAAATGTGGCCTCTATAGCGTACACACGGTTTTTCAAGGATGAAACTTGGTGACCTAGTTTTTATTCCATGTGACCCATTTTCAAACTCATGCAAGATATCATCAAGACAAACATTCTAACAAAAGTTTAAAGAATATTGGACTGTAATTATAGTACAAAAGGTTTGTCCAAGATTTGACCTTGTGACCTAGTTTTTTATCCAACATGACCCATTTTCATACTAGTCTAAGAAATTATCAAAACAAACATTCTGACCGAATTTCAAGATTATTGGACTGAAATTGTGGCCTCTAGAGCATACGTAAGGTTTTTCTAAGATTTGACTTGGTGACCTAGTTTTTGACCTTACATGACCCATTTTCAATCTCATCCAAGCTATCTTCATGACAAACATTCTGACCAACTTTAAGGAGCATTGGACTGAAAATGTGGCTTCTGGAGCGTACACAAGGTTTTTCAAAGATTTGACCTAGTGACCTAGTTTTTGACCGGACATGACCCACTTTTGAACTCGTCTGCAATATTATCAAGACAAACATTCTGACCAAATTTCATGAGTATTGGACAGAAAATGTGGCTTCTGGAGCATATACAAGGTTTTTTTAAGATTTGAACTAGTGACCTAGTTTTTGACCCAACAAGGCCTGTTTTCAAATTTATCAGAGATATTATCAAGACAAACATTCTGACCAACTTTCAAGAGTATTGGACTGAAAATGTGGCCTCCAGAGCGTACACAAGGTTTTTCTAAGATTTGACCTGGTGACCTAGTTTTTGACCCGACATTGCCCACTTTCAAACTTGTTCGAGATATCATCAAGACAGACATTCTGACCAACTTTCAAGAGTATTGGACTGAAAATGTGGCCTCTAGAGCGTACACAAGGTTTTTCTAAGATTTGACCTGGTGACCTAGTTTTTGGCCCGACATGGCCCATTTTCGAACTCGTCCGAGATATCATTAAGACAAACATTCTGACGAAGTTTCAGGAGTATTGGACTGAAAATGTGGCCTCTAGAGCATACACAAGGTTTTTCTAAGATTTGACCTGGTGACCTAGTTTTTGGCCTGACATGGCCCAGTTTCGAACTCGTCCGAGATATCATCAACACAAACATTCTGACGAAGTTTTAGGAATATTGGACTGAAAATGTGGCCTCTAGAGCGTACACAAGGTTTTTTTAAGATTTGACCTAGTGACCTAGTTTTTGACCCGACATGACCCATTTTCAAACTCGTCCGAGATATCATCAAGGCAAACATTCTGACCAAGTTTCATGAGTATCGGACTGAAAATGTGGCTTCTAGAGCATACACAAGGTAAAAAGTTGACGACGGACGACGAACAACACACGACGGATGCCTGACACAGCAAGATCACAATAGCTCACCATGAGCACTTCGTGCTCAGGTGAGCTAAAAAAAAATAATAATCTCCAACGCCATCGAATGTTAGATTCTTTTTATCACATAACAATATTTCTCAAATTATAGATCAGAAGATGCAAAACCATCTATAGATGCATCCATGGTAAAATCCATAAAACCCATTCACTTCTATGATATACGTACAAAGTGACGTCAAAAATGTCACTTAATTGTTATATCAAACATGTATAAGATATGAAAACTTGTAATGACTATATTACACTGAAAACAAGGGAGGTTATGTGATAAAAGCTTATGTTTCATGCTTCCATAATCATCATTGCTAAATAATGCTATAAGCATCCTTTTTCAGGACTTTAAGTCCTTTGATTATGTACACAGGCTGGGGCTAAATGTCCCTAATTGAAACCATGAATTATGTACAAATATTGCTACTTTTCAGCCTAGTTCTGTTTTATGCTTGGATCAGTCTGTACAAAACTTGTAGCCTGATCTTAATTTAAATGCAGCTTCATTCAAAATTAAGATAAAAATCAAATCAAATCAATAACTTTTTTTCTGTCTAACAGACTAACAAAATTCTAGCCTAGTCCATATTGAAAATTTGCAGCCAACAAAATAAACCTAGGTCAAACGATGGACATTATTTTTGAAAGGCCAGAAAACATTTTGAGAGGAGAAAACGCTGGTAACCAGTATTTTCTGCTATGTTTAGAATGTTTTCTAACACTTAGTTCCTCAGGGTTGCAAAAACACGCTATTATTTGGTAAAATGCTAACCTGATAAAACAAAGTCTAATTTACAAATTTGGAGTTGAGAGAGTTGAAGAGGTGCATTTTTTATAATGAGCTGATAGATTAAATCTTTCACGGAAGCGTTTCTTGCATCGTTCGCATTCAAAAGATTTTTCCCCTGTGTGGATTTTTATGTGCCTTGTAAGATCAGATGGCTTCAAACACCTTTTCCCACACCAGTCACAAATGTATCGCTTTAACACATATTTGTCCTTGTCCTTTCCATAATTTTCTTTTGTAAATGGTAAAGACTGATCATCCACATTTGAGGGAGGCACAATTTTCATGTTTGGCTCCAGGCAAAGTAATTTAGAGCTTGCTTGTGAACCTTTTGATTTCCCTGGCCATATAGTGGAAGGCATTCCAACAGATGAAGACTGGCTTTGTTTAGCTGTGCTTGTTGACAGGGATGAAGAACAAGGGGGCAGAGCTGCATTTGTGTCAAAACCTGTGATTGGTTGATATATAATTGTAAATGGTTCCTGGGTTTGTGGTGTGTCAAACTGAACAAGCTGTACAGGCTGAAGACTGGGAACCGTTGTATTCCAATGACCTGGAAAAAATATGAAGGACCAATCAGAATGACCAATCAAGTGCAAAGATGTCTGTCACTGAGGTTTTCTGAGTTGCAAAAATAGAGCTACAAAGAATAAGTTGTACCAAATGATAATAAAATCTATCTAAATTTTTCTCGACTTCTTTTATTACATGCATTACACAACATATTAATATCATATTGTAAATAATGAATGATGTTACAACAAAAATATAGATGTAAATATACATACATGTACTCACTCATCAAAGAAATTTACAGCAAAATATTTTGACAATTTATTTATAATAAGGGGGCCCTTATGGCCCTATATTGCTTGACTGCCTTGACCCTTTACCAAACAATCCTAAGCTTTGGAGCAGGCTTTTGAAAACGCTGAGGGAAAAGAGAAAATGCTGTTTACCAGCATTTTCTCCTTTTTCCACAATGTTTCCTGCCCTTTCAAAGACAAATTATTTGAGCCATGTTGTATTTCTCACAAGTAAATGCTTTCAATATGGAAGAGTTTAAAACTTTGTTGTGTAGTAAAGTGTTAAAAGAAACAAGAGGGCCATTGTGGTTTCTGATCCAGAGCGCGCGATTGCAAGAATCACCCGAATTTTTCATCACTCATGCACATTTTCAAATCCAGTGCGCTACAACAGCGCACAAAAAAAAATTAGGCAATTAGTGTTTGATCACTTGTTAAACTTAATGCTCGAACACTGATGTAACTAGAGGCGCTTGAGCGCCTGTATCGCTCCACAGGCCTGATATTTCTATAATGGCGAAAGAAAGTTTTTAACAATTATCATTCAATCCTGCATTTTAGCTCACTGAAGAAACAATTTGGTAGACAACCACCATAGGAACTTACCTGCAAAACAACAATGAAATCCAATGAATAGTTTTAGAGAAGAAATTTTTCAAAGATTTTACTTTATACCATAAAAGGAAAATGAGTCTCCCATAAAAGCCATGTTTTTTGACAGATCTTTTTTTTTTTAAGGAATTCTGTAAACCAGTATCTAAGGAACATTCCTGCAAAATAATAATGCTATCCAAATAGCGGTTTGGGAGGAGAAGATTTTAAAGGTTTTTTACTTTGGTTGCCATGGCAACCAGAATTCTTCATGGAACACAATTATTTGAAGGAATTTGAAAGAGGACCACCAAAGGAACATTCCTGTGAAATTTGGTAAAAATCCAGTCAATAGTTTCTGAGGAGAAGTTTTTTAAAGAAAAAGTTTACGGACGCACGCACGGACGAACGGACGGACAGACGCATGCACGACGGACACAACGCCATGACTATAGCTCTCTGGCCTTTGGCCAGTGGAGCTAAAAATCACTTTCTCATCCTGAACAACTGCATCAGATCATTCCTATGAATCAAGAGTGACTTCACTTTCTTACCTCACGGACTTTGATTTTGCTTAAAAAAATGTCTGCCATTTTTTTTTTCCTCTCGATTTAAATATATTGATTACATGTCTCCAACAGTTACTTATCAAAATAAATATGAGTGAAGTACTGCCTTTCCATCCAAATACATACCAAAGCTGTCAAGATGAATTTATTTTGATATTACTTGATTAGCACTTCATTTCATACCGATTCCAGGAAGTTGATAGTTTTTTGTAAACAAAGAGCAGACGGTACTGACAGTTCTGTTTTCTAAGATGGACAAAAACCTTGAATTACTGATATCTTTACGCACAGACCAGGTGGAAATGAATATGAACAATCAGTTTTGGAAAAATTCTGTTATTCAACATGCAAGTCACGGACAGTGCAACGCAGAAGTGAGCGTAACTGATGGAAGTGTTTTAACTTCTATTTAAAGTCACGACTTTCAAGTTTCGAAGTAACATTTTATGTTTGATATGAACAAGACTATGGCACAGTACTATAGAAATGAAAGGTTTTAACAAACACAAAAGAGATTAGTTTTGTTTCTTGCGTTTTGTGGTTAATTTTGATCCCCCATACTTTTTAGAAATCCCCCATGCTTTTCAGATTGATGGGGGACAATCCCCCACTTTTTGAAAATCATAGATCAGACACTGCCATTAGCCCTAAAGTGCTGACCTGAGTAAAGTCATCTTTGGTTGATAAAGCTGAAGAGATCCTGGTTTTAATAATGTAAAACGCATGGGTGTAAATGACCTACCGGTACTTCCTGACCAACTTGACCTACTTTTGAACTTGTCAGAGATATCAACCAGACAAACATGTGGCCTCTAGAATGCACAGAAGGTTTTTCTAAGATTTAGCTCAGTGACCTACTTTTTGACCCAACATAACCCATGACTTGAACTTGTCTGAAATTTTCATTAAGACAAATATTCTTACCAAGTTTCATGAGTATTGAATAAAAATGTGGCCTCTAGAGTGCACACAAGGTAAATGTTGACACCTGGAAGATAAACAACACACCAAGGAAACATCACAATCACAAAAGCTCACCTTGAGCACTTCGTGCTCCGGTGACCTTAAAAAACGCCAAAAACTGGCGTAGACAGTGCATCAATCAGTAGGTAGTCTGTATAACAATAAACATTCGTAGGAATAAAAATCCAAGTCCCCAGAAAATTTTGTTTTGGAGCAAATAAATAGAAATTTGAAAACTTCGCATCGTTTCTATTATTCTATACACCTGAGCATACCCATAGAAAAAATTTCACTGAACATTTTTCCGTCCAGAAAACTTGAATTACAAATAGATTGCTAATTTAGGGCAATAAATGGTAAAAAACATGCCATAACAAGAGGCCCATTGGCCCTAAAGCACTAACCCAAGTAAAGCCTTATGGGATTGATAAAAGTGAAGAGGTCCTGGTTGTTATGATGTAAAAAGCATGAGTGTAAGTGACCTACTTTTTGTCTGAGAAATCATCAAGACAAATATTCAGACCATTTTTCATGAGTATCAAACTGAAAATAAGGCCAGTATGGTGCACACAAGGTATTCTTAAGATTTGGCCCAGTGACCTATTTTTTTACCAACATGACCCAATTTCAAAGTTGTCTAACATATTATCACGACAAAATATTCAAAAAAGGTTTCATGAGTCTAAGACTGAAAATATGGCCTACACGGTGCACACAAGGTTTTTCTAAGAATAGACCAGGCAACTTTCTTTTTTACTAAATGTGACCCAATTTCGAATTTGTCTGAGACACCATCAACACAAGCATTCTGACCAAGTTTCATCAGTATCAGACTAAAATGTGGCCTCTTGAGTACAAAAAAAGTTTTTCTAAGATTTGGCCTAGTGATCTACTTTTTGACTCAAAGTGACACAATTTCAAAACAGAGATATTGTCAAGATAAACATACCTACATACCCATACAAATTTCATAAGTATCAGACAGAAAATGTGGCCTCTAAAGTGCACAAAGGGTTTTTCTAAGGTTTGGCCCAGTGACCTACTTTTTGACCAAAAGTTACCACATTTCAAACTTGCCCAAGACAGCCTCAAGACAAAAACATTCTGACAAGATTTCATGAGTATCAGACTGAATATTCTGACAAGCTTTCATGAGTATCAGACTGAACATTCTGACAAGGTTTCATGAGTATCAGATAGAACATTCTGACAAGGTTTCATGAGTATCAGACGGAACATTCTGACAAGGTTTCATGAGTATCAGACTGAAAATAGGGCCTCTAGAGTACACACAAGGTTTTTTCCTAAGATTTGGAACTGTGACCTACAATTTTGATCCAATGTGACCTACTTTCAATCTTGTCTTAGATATCATCAAGACAAACATTCTGACCAGGTTTTATGAGTAACTCTCTGAAAATGTGGCCTCTAGAGTGCATACAAGGTAAATGTTGAAGCCCGAATGACGCATGATGCATCAGTATCACAAAAAACCTCACCTTGAGCACTTCCTGCTCAGGTGAGCTAAAAACAAGTTATTTCCCTTTATTCATAAGAGCTTGCCTGTAGAACTTTGTTACAAAGAAAAAATTACCCTTGTAGACAAACAAGAGGGCCATGATGGCCCTGAAGTCGCTCACCTGAGCCTTTTGATCAAACATGACCCATTTCCAATCTATTCAGAGATATTCAGACAAACACTCTGACAAACACTCATTAGTATTGGGCTTACAAATATGGCCTCTAGAGTGCACACAAGCTTTTTCTAGAATTTGTCTCAGCGTCCTACTTGACATGTAGAAATTATCCAGCCATACATTCTGACAAACTTTCATGTGTATGTGAAAGAAAGTGTGGCCTGTAGGGTGTATAAAAGGTTTTTCCGAGATTTGACCTAGTGACCTAGTTTTTTATCCACCATGACCCATATTCATTCTAGTCTAAGATATTATCAAGACAAATATTCAAAGCAAATTTCAAGATTATTGGACTGAAAATGTGGCCTCTATAGTGTACACACGGTTTTTCAAGGATGAAACTTGGTGACCTAGTTTTTATTCCACGTGACCCATTTTCAAACTCATGCAAGATATCATCAAGACAAACATTCTAACAAAAGTTTAAAGAATATTGGACTGTAATTATAGTACAAAAGGTTTTTCCAAGATTTGACCTTGTGACCTAGTTTTTTATCCAACATGACCCATTTTCATACTAGCCTAAGAAATCATCAAGACAAACATTCTGACCGAATTTCAAGATTTTTGGACTGAAAATGTGGCTTCTAGAGCTTACATAAGGTTTTTATAAGATTTGACCTGGTGACCTAGCTTTTGACCTGACATGACCAATTTTCAAACTCATCCAAGCTATCATCATGACAAACATTCTGACCAACTTTAACTCTTTACCACACAATCCCGATTTTTAACGACGCTGAGGAAGAAGCCTTTTTGAAAAGATTGTGGGAAAAGGAGAAAATGCTGGTAACCAGCATTTTCTCCTTTTCCCACAATCTTTTCTACCCTATCAAAGGCAAATTTCCTCTTTTGAATCAGATTTAAATTGTCGTGTGCAAGTGCTTTCAATGTGGACAAGTCCACATTTTTCTCGTGTGGTAAAGAGCATTGGACTGAAAATGTGGCTTCTGGAGCATACACAAGGTTTCTCAAAGATTTGACCTAGTGACCTAGTTTTTGACCCCACATGGCCCACTTTCGAACTCGTCTGCAATATTATCAAGACAAACATTCTGACCATCCTTCAAGACTATTGGACAGAAAATGTGGTTTCTCGAGCATACACAAGGTTTTTTTAAGATCTGATCTAGTGACTTAGTTTTTGAGCCAACATGGCCCAATTTCAAATCTGTCAGAGATATCATCAAGACAAACATTCTGACCAACTTTCAAGAGTTTTGGACTGAAAATGTGGCCTCTAGAGCGTACACAAGGTTTTTCTAACATTTGACCTGGTGACCTAGTTTTAGACCCGACATGGCCCATTTTCGAACTCGTCCGAGATATCATCAACACAAACATTCTGACCAACTTTCAGGAGTACTGGACAGAAAATGTGGCCTCTAGAGCGTACACAAGGTTTTTTTAAGTTTTGACCTAGTGACCTAGTTTTTGACCCGACATGACCCATTTTCAAACTCGTCCGAGATATCATCAAGGCATTCATTCTGACCAAGTTTCATGAGTATCAAACTGAAAATGTGGCCTCTAGAGCGTACACAAGATTTTTCTAAGATTTGACCTAGTGACCTAGTTTTTGACCCAACATGATCCAATTTCGAACTTGTCCAAGATATCATGAAGACAAACATTCTGACCAAGTTTCACAAGTATCGGACTGAAAATGTGGCCTCTAGAGTGTACACAAGGTAAAAGTTGACGACGGACGACGGACACAGCACGATCACAATAGCTCACCATGAGCACTTCGTGCTTGGGTGAGCTAATAAACAAGAGGGCCATGATGGCCCTGTATCGCTCCACTGGCTTTTTAACCCTTTACTACACAAATCAAAGTGTTAATGACCCTGAAAGAGAAGGCTTTCAAAAACATCATAAGAATAGGACATGTTGTCATCCAGTATTTACTCCTTTTCCCACAACGTTTCCTAACTATCAAGGACAGAAATAGTCATTTAAGCTACATTCAATTTGTCTTTTTGCAATGGCTTTAAACTTGGTACAGTAAAAAAAAATACAGTTAAAAAAAACTCTCTCTTAAAACAGAACATTTCCTCTCCAAAAAACTTGAATACCAAACTCCAATAACGTATAACTGCAGTTTGATAATCAAGGGAGGTAAATAGTAACAAACTTTATCTTGTATAACAGGAGTTATTTCCCTTGATTACTATTCTAAATTACAGTCACCCTATAAGCCCATGTTAAACTTGTGATCTCCAAGGCAGAGCCAATTTTGACCCCAGGGCTATAATATGAAGGAATTTGATAGAGGACCATTAGATAAAGCTACATGCCAAATTTGGTAGCCCTGGGCCTTATGGTTTCAGACAAGAAGATTTTAAAATTCTCCACCATACTTTGAAGCAAGGAAAAAAGATGTAGACTATAAATTATAATGTACTGGAACAGCAATGTTTTGAGTGCATTTATATTTGCATGGACAGAACAAGAGTTATTTCCTTTTATCAGTATGTAAACTTAAATCATATAACCAGTTATAATCTTTAATAAAGCCAAGCCCACAGCAGCCACGTCCATTGCCAGATCAAATTTTTAGCAAAGAATCTGAAATATGTAACCCACAACATAGGGTTTGAACGAGAAATAATGGATTTAGAATATGATCACTCTCTCTTATCTGGAGCTGTGCTTTCATTTTGAATTTCTTTTTGTGACTGAGCATATCATTGTATTTTTAAGGGCAGTATCTTTGTTTGTTATGTAGCAGACCTCTGAATCCTTATTCTACTAAATAAATTAAATGAAACTTTCATGTAAATAATAAAAACCTAAATATTGCCATTTCATAAAGCTACATGCCAAATTTGGTCGCCCTAGGCCCCATGGCTAGGTCAAAGAAGAATTTTAAAGTTCTCCCTATATAAGCCCATGTAAAACTTGTTATATAAGCCCATGTAAAACTTGTTACCCCCGGGCAGGGCCTAATTTGACCCCAGGGCTATAATTTGAACAATCTTGGCAAAGGTCCACTAGATAAAGCTACATGCCAAATTTGGTAGCTCTAGGCCCTATGGCTAGGTAGAAGAGGAATTTTAAAGTTCTCCCTAAATAAGCCCATGTATAACTTGTAACCCCCGGGGCGGGGCCAATTTTGACCCCAGGGCTATAAATTGAAGAAACTTGGTAGAGGTCCACTAGATAAAGCTACATGCCAAATTTGGTAGCCCTTGGCCTTACGGTTTCAGACAAGAAGATTTTCAAAGATTTTCAAAATTTTTCAGTTTTGTTGCCATGGCAACCAGAGTTTTTGAAGGAATTCAATTCTTTCAAGAAATTCTGAAGAGGACCATGGCAGGATCATTTCTGTGAAGTTTCATCAAAATTGGATGGGTAGTTTCAGAGAAGAAGACGTTTTAAAAAAAAGTTAACGCACGGACGGACGGACGGACGCACGGACGGACGGACGGACTGACGGACGGACGGACGGACAGACGCACGACGGACAACAGGCCATGACATAAGCCCGCTGGCCTTCGGCCAGTGGAGCTAAAAATGGTGAGTTTATTGCAATTCCAAGGCAAGATTTGTCAAAATATCTGGCATATCTCCAGCAGACATTTTGGCTTGAGGTAGAACACTATAGAAAACATTGAGGAAAAATAAACTAGAGGCCCTTGAGGGCCTGAAATTGCTCTATTGGCAGTGATTTTGCTTTTTTTGCTAGCATACATTATGAATTCATGATACAAACAGAAAAAAAACACAAAATGTTTTCTTGCAAATGGGCTTGAACCCACTAAGACAGCATAAGTAGGCATGGTGAATTGAACAAACAGTGAAAAAAAAATAAAGTGCAATTTCTCAAAACCAATTGTTTGGAATCCAGCCAAATTTTATAGGCTTTCAGAACGCTTTATATTAAACAATCCTAGTAAATTTTAAAGAAATGTGACTAATAATGTGGACTTTGTTGAGTAAACGATACTAAGTCATCAAATGGCTGATTTTCCTGAACGGTTTTCTAGATTTTCTTCACTTTTAATAGAGTTCAATCCCTTGATGAATCATATAATCTCTGCAAGTTTCACAAGATTTGGATCAACATTGTGGAGATCATTGCCTAAACAAGAAAGGGAAATTTTCAACTTTGAATGGCTACTTTTCCCATACTGATTGTCAGATTTTTTTCAAAATCAATAGGGTTCAAGCTGTTTATGATACAAAGCAACTGCAAGTTTCATGAAAATCCAATCACAAATGCTGACTTCATCGTGTAAACAAGAAATGGAAATTTTTAACTTTAAATGGCTACTTTTTCCATTCTGTTTGTTGGATTTTTTTTCAAATTCAATAGGGTTGAAGCTATTGATGAGATAAACAAACTGTCAAAGTTTCACAAAAATCTGATTACAAATGCAGACATTATCATTTAAACAAGAAATGGAAATTTTCAACTTGAAACAAACTGAGCAAGTTTCACGGAAATCTGACCTCAAATGCAGACTTTATTACATAAACAAGAAATGGAAATTTTCAACTTGAAATGGCTTCTTTTTCCATACTGTTTGTTGGATTTTTTTCAAAATCAATAGGGTTGAAGCAACTGATGAGATAGACAAACTGTGCAAGTTTCATGAAAATCTGACCACAAATGCAGACTTTATCGCATAAACAAGAAATGGAAATGTTCAACTTGAAATGGCTACATTTCCCATACTGTTTGTTGGATTTTTTTCAAAATCAATAGGGTTGAAGCTATTGATGAGATAAACAAACTGTGCAAGTTTCACGAAAATCTGACCACAAATGAAGACTTTATCGCGTAAACAAGAAAAAGACTAACAGACGGACGACAGAAACCACGCCATGACATAAGCTCTGCTGGCTTTCAGCCAGTAGAGCTAAAAATTGCACGTAACATGCAGTTTCTCTTTTTGCCATTGTGTTTTTAGTATTACATATCCATGAATCATGCTGATTATCTTTATAAGGATACTTTCAAGGTTGTCTGCTGCAGGTATGAAAGTAACGCTCTACCACACATTCCCAACTTTACACAACCCTGAGCAAAAAGCTTTTGAAAACATTGTGGGAAAAGGAGAAAATGCTGGCAACCAGCATTTTTTTCCTTTTTCAACATTGATTTCAACCCTTCCCAAAACAAGTTTCAATTTTTGAGTCACATTTTATTTGTCATCTGCAAATGCTTTCAATTTGGACAAGTCTAGAATTTTGTCGTTTGGTAACAAGTTGATAACATTTTTCAGTAGCAAGAACCTTTCTTCACATGTTGATTTCAAACTCTCCCACAAAAATTGTGTAACATAAAGTGGGATATAGGCTGACATTCAGAAATCATTCTAATAAATATCACTTGTAGTCTGAATTAACCCTGTACAACACAATCCCTACTTTTAACAACCCCGATGAAGAAGGGTTTTGAAAACATTATGGGAAAAGGAGAAAATGCTGGTTACCAGCATTTTCTCCCTTTCTCACAATGCTTTCTACCCAATGAAAGACAAGTTTCATGTTTTGAGTTACATCTAATTTGTCGTCTGCAAATCCTTTCCATTTTGGACAAGTCTAAAATTTTGTTGCTTGGCAGCATAATGCAGGATATGCACCTATATTTAGAAGTCATTCTAATAAATAAAATTCTTAGTCTGAGATCAAGTTCAAATTGTAATACAATGTCTGATTAGCTGAAACCTTTCAATTAGCCAATCTGAACCTATGTTCATTCAAATTTAGAAAATTCTTGCAAATTAGAGTTTTGAAAGATGTTTCGAATGGTTGGTGAATACAGTCTCTAGGACAATAGTATGAGTGGCAGTGATAGTGATACACACACTCTCATTTGGCAAACCTCCGGTGATCAAATCACTTAGCTGTTTCATGTAGCTTGATAAGTGCCTATACATGGTACATTTCTTTGTTGGAAATACACCGCTATACAGTTCTTCAATCTTAATACTTTCCTTTAAACAAAGCATTAGTCACAACTTTTTATCAGAATCTTTCTAAACACATTTCCGTGGACAAACAGTTTGCACATTTATTTTCTAACTTGGTCTATCAATTCTGTAGGCATTTTTCAGCCACAGGTTGCTTATCACCGTAGCTGTTGTTGCTGTTGTTAATCCATTTACACAGGCACCGCAATGTTTAAGATCATGTGACTGGCAGTATTTCAAAATTGAAACCCCCTTGCTACAAACAAGGTTTGATCTAGGTATAGAAACGGCCAAGTTGTAACGACTGACATACTCCATGATACTGACTAAAGCACAGAGGCCTAACTTACAAATGCAATCTAAATACAATTCATTTTTTCAATTCAATTCTTCATTTGTTTTCAATTCCAAAATATGCAATTTATTTGGCTGAGACAGAATCTCATCCAATCAGACTGCTTGTCATGGATTTCAGAATTCCAACAATGTATAAAATGGTTGATGAATAAAAACCAAGAGGTAATTATGACAATGACAGCTTTTGCAGGTTCTTCTTGAGTCAGTCAAAAAAATCCTTTAGAAAGATGTTCAATTAAATATGCAAAACAACATTATACAATAAATTACAAGCTATTTATAGGTCTACTTTTGCTTTTAAAACCAAGAAGCAGGATTTCCATAACTGGCTGACAGACAGCTTTTGTTGATTCTTCTTCAGCCAATTAAAAAATTCATTCAGAACGATGTACAATTCAAATACGAAAAACCGAATCATGTAGTAAATTACAAGCTATTTGTAGGTGTATGTTTGCTTTCAGAACTTTTAAAGCAGATCTTTTAAAAATTGGCTGAACAGACAAATCAACAGACCCAAAATAAAAAGTCCTCACATACCCATGAGCCATGCTCTGGCA
Source organism: Hippopus hippopus (assembly GCA_946811185.2). Classification (NCBI taxonomy): domain Eukaryota; kingdom Metazoa; phylum Mollusca; class Bivalvia; order Cardiida; family Cardiidae; genus Hippopus; species Hippopus hippopus. The sequence continues at coordinate 26,977,585 of OX328111.1, read as the reverse complement.
AAATAGGGTTTTATGCATTCCCGTGCTGCATTACACACAGCAAGTCATTAATTACGGTTCCTAAAAATCCATTTTGTTTCAAGTAGAATGGTCCTTTGACATGCAGAAAAATTAACAAATGCAAAAAGTTTTGACCCAGATCAGCCTGTGCAGTCTGCACAGGCTGACCTGGGTGGATACTTTTAGCAGATGCATTAAACCCCCTTTTCACAGAGCATGGCTCACACAAAGTGGAGCAGATTTTACTGAGATTGCTTACTCCTTTCACCCCTGTACCAGACAACAAAATTTTAGACTTGTCAAATTTGACAGTAGCTGCAGATGACAAATCAAATATGGTGCAAGATAAATGATTGGCATTTAAAGGTGTACAAAAGTATTGTAAGAAAAGAGAAAACGCTGGAAGGCAGCAGTTTCTTCTTTGCCCACAAAACATTCATCAGGTCATTCAAACTCGGGTTCTCTGGTGTAAATGATTAAAAAATGAAATTTTGTACACTATACCGTTTTCAGTTTTCTTTGTTCAATAATAATTCAAACTATACACATAGTCATTATAAGCGTTTCACTTCCAGATTCAGAAATCATACACTGCCTGCAGAGTATCCGTCTAGCCCCATTTTCTGCCCCAGTCATGTACATCAACAGCTATAAATGTGCAATATTATATTATTTTATGTCAGGAATTCAGCCCCTCCAATCAAATTTATGTAATAAAACTGCACGAACCATCCTGACATATTGCACCCTACGGGCACTCTCCTTAGTTTCTAAATTTGGACATCACATGATTTGGTTGACCAATGAAATCTTGTATCAGATTTTCACTTGTTATGGTCATATAATTGGTCATATACTTTCTCACCATAGCAAAAATATCAGCTTAACCCTTTACCACACAATCAAGAGTTTTAACGACCCCAAGGTAGAAACCTTTTAAAAACATTGTGGGAACAGGAGAAAATGCTGGTAACCAGCATTTTCTCCTTTTCCCCGTATTTTCTACCCTATTCAAGTCAGGCTTATCAATTGAGCCATGTTTCATTTTTTTTTTGTCTGCAAAAGCTTTGAATTTGGATGAGAGTAAAATTCTGTTGTTTGGTAAAGACTTAATAATCACATGTTAAAGCATCTCTATTGCTATCACAAGCCTACAGATCAAAAAACATTTACAACATAGTTACAGCCACAATAAAGAGACAACTTTGCAATCCTCAATGTTGTTAATTCAGTCTTTTATGCAATTTCATGAACTGCAACTGTAAAAGCAAGCAATTTTCACAACACGATCTTGAAAGGCATCTATATTACACAAGAAAAGTCTCAAGGTCATTCTTTTTTGCTTTATATTCTACATTCAAACTTATAATTGCCACATGTCTTTTATGCTTGCACAACAGTTAGAAGTGTCATTTGGAGAGGAGCTTTGTATAAATTAACCACTTAATGCCAGCCTCAATCAAGAACTAGCTTCCAACCTTTGTTTCTCTATGGAGTTTTTTGAGTTCAGATATTCACAGTCAAAAATTTATCCATTTGTTACACCCATCTAACAAATTCATTGAAACAAACAGAGAAATTAATTACATCATAGTACTTGCATTCTGTTATTTCTTATTTCTACAGTACTCAACATCTTTCTATTCAGGTACTATCACTTTTTGTACAATTACCTTTTCTCAAGTGTAAATATAGGGTTGATTTCTGGGCATAAGAGATATTACAGTATGGACACTTAAATGGTTTTTCCCCAGTGTGCACTCTAAAATGACGCTCAAGGTCACACCGAGTCATCAATCGTCTGCCACACGTATCACATATGTAACGCTTCAGACAAATCTTGGACTTTCGTATACCATAGTAGTCTCTGTTAAATCTGACAGATTTTAAGGGATTCATCGCTCTCTTTATTCTTAAATTTGACCATGCCCTAGTACTGCTGTACAACGATGATGGTGTATTCTTGCTACGTGCCCGTTTGGTCTCTTTCGGGAAAGTGTACCCTGTTACATCTGTCAGAATATTGTAATCTGCTTGACTTGTTCCTGGTGTTATATTGTAATCTGTTTGACCTGTTCCTGTTGGAATATTGTAATCTAATTGACTTGTGCCTGGTGGGATATTGTAATCCCCTTGACCAATCCCTGATGGGATATTGTACTCCCCTTGACCAATCCCTGATGGGATATTGTACTCCCCTTGACCAATCCCTGATGGGATATTGTAATCCCCTTGACCAATCCCTGATGGGATATTGTAATCCCCTTGACCAATCCCTGATGGGATATTGTAATCTGCTGGAGTTATTCCTGTTGGGATGTTATGATCTGCTTCACTTAACTGTTTTGGCCTGTTGGAACTTTTGGGTCTCCCCCTTGTTTGACTTTTCTGACCTGTATGACTTTGATCTGATCGGCTTATCCTCTTGACCTGATACAACTGACCCCCAGCAGCTGTATTTGCAAACAGGTATTGCGGTATATTTGGGTCCAAAGCTTGATCGCTGGCAGACAAAGATTTTACATCAACCAGACTGAATCCTTGGTCAAAACCAGACATGAAAACGTTTGGATCTGTAGCAGTTATGATATCCCCTGCAGGTTCATCATCATCACCAGTCAGGTCAATACTCGGCGGTTGCAGGTTTGAACTGGGATAAAGCCTAGTCAGGTTTTGTTGATCTGAGTCTGAAACAGATATAGGTATTTATGCATTGTTTCATGAAATCAAGGTTTTGTTTAAATCATTTGGTACAAAACACACAACGAAGAATGCTTAGAGTACATAGAGAAAGATCACACTAAACATATGTGGCAGCATAGATCTAGATTACAAATCGTTTGTGGTATCTTGATTTTCAATTTATAATTGCTAAAAAAGGCGCTGAAGTTGTGCTTAGAGAGAAAGAAAATAAGTAAGGTTCCAGACTGCATGAGATGACCAGAGTGTAACTATCGTGGGCTTCAATTCAAACCAGGTAAGTCAAAAATAAATTAATTGACAAGTCTTAACATGGATAACTGTGCTTGTTTGTTTGGTATATATGTTGGACATTTTCAGATGGAAAAAAAAAAGAATCAGAAAGTTTGAGGAGTCTTTCAAAATGTAGATCCAAAATCAGGGTCAGAAAATTTTCCAAATTTAAAAGTAACACAACTTTGATTGGCTACGCCAAATGGTGTAGCCAATCTCAAGTTTTGTAACATTCGAATTTAGAAAATTCTGGAGAATAAGACTAAAAACGTTCTTAAGAATGATTGGTGAATACCAACCCAGGTTGCACATTTTGTATCAAACCAAATATTGATCTATAATGTATGCTGTTGCCAAAATCACCCCAAAAGTTAATGTCACATTCCACAGTATTTCTATTACCGGTATTTTGTATTTACAAGTGCACATACTTAGGCTTTTCAAGTGTTTCTTGAAACAAGTAATAAGTAAAACAATCTTTTGAAACCACTGGCTGCTTTCTGGCATATAGTGCCAGACTGCACAAAAGCATGTGGTAGAAACTGAAGCACAACAAAGAATATGTATGAGCCAATCTAATCCATTAGGATTGCCATGGTAACAAATTAAGCATTAATATTCTGTTGTACTGTAGGCATGAAGTATACCGATAGCTTCTGTATTTAACCCTTTACCACACAATCCCATGTGCTAACCCTTTATTGCACAATGGCAACTTTTAACAACCCTGGGAAAGAAGCCTTTTAGAAAACATTGTGGGAAAAGGAGAAAATGCTGGTAACCAGTATTTTCTTTTCCCACAATATTTTCTTCCCTATCCTAGAAAAAATGCACCATTTGAGCAACACTGAAATTGTCCTCTGCAAAAGCTTTCAATTTGGACAAGGCTAAATTTTTGTCATCTGGTAAAGGGTTGAGCAGCCCCTCCAAGAAGACTTTTGACAAAAATGTGGGAATAGGAGAAAATGCTGGTAAACTGTTTTTCTTCTTTTCCTCAATGTTCTCTTTCCTTATATAATTCTAGCTACATCCTGTCATCTGCAAATGCTTTCGAAGACTGCAAGTGTAATTTTTTTTTTAATTTGGTACTGTTCACTCTTTCATGACCAACTTCAGAAATTTAACTTTTTTTCCAAAGTCTAAAAGTAAATTTCCACTGCTATTGAAGATGAATATTATAATGGTCTAGTTTCAGATATTGAACAGTGTAGATTCAAGATCACATTCAAGATTAGAATGCAAATTCTGTGCTGTCTGATCTTGATCTATACCATCTGTAAAAGCTACTGAAGTTGTCAATGGTAATGAAAGAATTAAAACTAACACACGGCAAAACTGAACCACAGAAAAGGCAGTGAGAAAGAGACAATGGTATTTCTGTCACAAAGACAACAATCAAGCTTTCAGGCAGACTGATGGATCATCGCTCCCTGAGTCCATTAGTTTGTTGGTTTGTTTGCTTTACAAAGTTTTCAACATCATATCAGTCATATCACAAAGACAGCTCACATGTTCATGCCTTTCCTGGGTTTCAGGTGTACTAGTCTGGGGCTCACGAAAGACTCGGAATTGCAAAACTTGTGCCTCAGAATAAAATTAATCCTTTACCACACAATCCTGAGTTTCAACAAATGTGAGAAAGAGGCCTTCTGAAAACATTGAGGGAAAAGGAGAAAATGCTGGTAACCAGCATTTTCTCCTTTTCCCACAATGTTTTCTACCCTATAAAAGACAAACTCCATCATTTTAATCATATTTAATTATCCTCTGCAAATGCTTTCTTTCACTTTGGACAAGTCTACATTTTTGTCATGTGGTAAAGCGTTAAAGGCACTTGTAAAAGCTGTTAGAAGTATGGATAATTATAACTTAATGCATTTGAATCAAGAAAGCTTTTTTTTATTTAGAAAACTCAAACCATTTATGAAAGAATACAAGTAAGTTATTTACAAAAAGTTGAATCACGAAAGCTTTTTTTTTTATTTAGAAAACTCAAACCATTTATGAAAGAATGTAAGTAAGCTATTTACAAAAAGGTTACTACTTTACTCATAACCGAACAGTCCTGTGCTTTAACCTTTCTTAGGAAGAAGCCTTTAGAAAACATTGTAGAACAAGAGCGGTAAATTGTTGCAAGATACGCCTGTCCCACCACCAGTTGTCGAGGGGGTATATAACCGTATAGGGCAGGTAATGCAACAAACATGTTTACCAATTCTCAAGTAAATTTGACTTGAGGTGACAAAGTTCCGTTCCGGACAAGCAAGAAATACTGTAAAAATGAAGATCAAAGTGGAATTACTCAAAATCCATGCTAGGTAGAGTTATTGTTCTTGCGCACTGTACTCTGTAATATTGCAACAAACATGCATACCAAGTTTGAAGTCATTCTGACTTAAGATGACAAAGTTATATTCTGGACAAGCACTAAATGCTGTAAAAATGACGATTAAAGCGAAATAACTCAAAGACAGCACGAGGTAGAGTTACAATTCTTGTGCACTGCACTTCCAAATATTGCAACAAATAAGCATACCATATTTCAAGTCATTCCTTCTTAAGATGACAAAGTTTTGCTCCGGACAAGCAAGAAATGCTATAAAAATAAAGATCAACAGGGGAATAACTCAAAATTCGTGCTAGGAAGAGTTATGGTTCTTGTGCATTGCACTCCGTAATTTTTCAACAATCATGCACACCAAATCTGAAGATGTTCAGACTAAAGATGACAAAGTCATATTCCGGACAAGCAGAAAATGCTGTAAAAATGACGATTGAAGGGAAATAACTCAAAGACAGCACGAGGTAGAGTTATGGTTCTTTCGCACTGTACTCCGTATTATTGCAACAAACACAAATGCCAAGTTTCAAGTCAATCGGACTGGAGATGACAAAGTTATGCCCTGGACAAAGAACTGGACGCCGCCTGTACGCCATGGGTGATCCCATAATACATCCCGTCTTCAACGGCCATATAAAAAGGAAGAATGCTGGTAACCAGCATTTTCTCCTTCCCTCACAATGTTTTCTTCCCATTCAAAGACAACTTCATTATTTGAGCCATATTTTGTCGGCAGCAAGTGCTTAGACAACTTTGAACATAATCCTTTTAAAAATGATCTATCAGCGTGAGTTACAGCTTAACGATACAAATCCCAATTTTTAAGACCTTGAAGAATATGGCTTTTGAAAACATTGTTGGAAAAGGAGAAAATGCTGGTAAACCAGCATTTTCTCCTTTTTCCAACAATGTTTTCTACCTGTTCAAAGACAAAGCCCACTGTTTGAGTCATACTTAGTTTGTCATTTGCAAATGCTATGAATTTGGAGGAGTCTAAAATTTTGTTGTTTGGCATGGAGTTAATACACGGTACATAAAAATGAACAAGAGGGCCATGATGGCCCTGGATCGCTCACCTGAATCAATAGGTGAAATTTCACTCCACATGCAATAATTCAATTTCTGACCAATTGTCAGGTCAATTGAGCTTAAAATGTGGCCTCTAGAGCATCCATAAGGAATTTCCGTAAGTTGACCTAGTGACCTACTTTATTGCAATAGGTGACCCAATTTAGAACTCATCAAAAATTTATGGAGACAAACATTCTGAACAGTTTTCAAGTCAATTGAGCAATAAATGTGGCCTCTGGAATGCCCACAAGGTATTTCATTAATTTGACCTAGTGACCTTGTTTATGACCCCAGGTGACCCAATTTCAAACTCAACCAATATTTCATCAAGACAAACATTCTGACCAAATTTAAGGTCATTTGAGCAATAAATGTGGCCTCTAGATTATGACCCCAGGTGACCCAATTTTGAACTCATCTTAGATTTCATCAAGACAAACATTCTGATCAAATTTAATATCATTTGAGCAATAAATGTGGCCTCTAGAGTGCCCACAAGGTATTTCTTTAATTTGACCTAGTGACCCAGTTTATGACTCCAAATGACCCAATTTTGAACTCACTGAACATGTTGTGCTCAGGTGGGCTAACAAACTTAGAACAGGTTCACTACATACCAAATATCAAAGCTCTATGCCTTCCAGTTTCAGAAAAGAAGAATTTTAAAGTTTTCCTTCTTTGTTCCTATGTTGGAACTTGTGACCCCCAGGGCTGGGCCAGTTTTGACCCCAGCGGCATCATTTGAACACACTTGGTAGAGGTCCACTAGGAGATGCCGGAAGCCAGACATTGGGCGATCACAAAAGCTCACCTTGAGCAGTTCATGCTCAGGTGAGCTAAAAATACATTGTGGGGGAAAAGGAGTACAAACTCAATGCAACGAACTGCTCCTTTTTCTATAATGTTTTCCTATCATCAATGAAACTATTTTCTTTCACTTAAAGCCTTTGCCTTCTGTGTTGCTTGTACTGTATTACCGTAAATATACCAGACAAAAAAAATTTAGATTTCTCCATATTGAACCAAGATTAAATAGTTTATGTGTAAAATTTAGATCAAGATCAGACTACACAGGGCATATGGTCTTATCTTGGATCTAGCGGTATGTTGTCTACTTCTGCACGACAAATTTTGACAGAAACAGCTTTAAAATAGCGATATATGCATCCTAAGTACAAAGAATGTCCATTGCATATTATTCCTCACTACGAGGGTTAAATTAGGAATTAATCTGTCACCATATCCTTCTGACTTTTACTGTCCATGCAGTCTACAGCTTTGAAAAACAGTACAGAAAAGAAGCAGGGTCTCACCACAAGTGCACTTAGGACTTTTATAACTCCTCCCCCAGTTCACAGGTTCCCATAATGATTTCTTTACAAAGTCATGAAAAACTTAATTCCCGTCTTTCAAACATTTTTCCCATGCATCTCTCGAACAATGTCTTGGAGAATCCAAAAATAACCTGTCAGGGACAGGTTGAAATATTCAGTCTGTAACCCTTTACTACACAATCATGTAATTTAACAAAACTGGGAGGATGGCGTTTGAAAACATTTTTGAAAAAAGGAGAAAATGCTGATAACCAGCATTTTCTCCTTTTTTCAAAATTGTTTTCTACCCCTTCAAAGACAAATTCCATCATTTGAGCCACATTTATCATCTGCAAAATAATGCTCTCAACTTGAACAAGCCTGAAACCTTTGCTTATGATGAAGAGTTCACATATTCAGTCTGTTAATACTTCATGTGTACACAGACATGGTGGTTCTTCAAGGTGGACTTTCTTCTAAATTTCTTGTGGCAAATTTCACACTGAAATGGACGTTCACCGGTATGTCTCATCATGTGACGTTTTAGGTCTGCGGCCGTTCCCAACTGACACGAACAAATGTGGCACTGGTGTTTCTTCATACGAGCTTTCGTTGCGTTTGATGGGGTTTGGTACTGACATTGGGTATGGTATGGGTATCCATCTTGCCTGGCTACTTGGGAAAATGGATCTGCAAAGATGATTGTGTAAGAGTCAGGCTTTTTTGGGGGTTGAACTGTAATCATTTAGTTACAAAAAATGTGTGAGTGGGGCCCTGGCAAAAGGGGGTATAATACATCTCCGTAATGGATTACACCAAATAAGTTGTCACAAAATAAGGGTTGATTCTGTCAAATGGCTGAATCATGAGTTAGAAAAGTCCTTTGAAGTGCGAAACATATTAAACAATAGCAAGTTTTGACCCATAACATGGGTCAATACTTTTTTGCAGATGCATTAAACCCCCTTTTCACATAGCATGACTCATGTATATTGGTTGTTTTTCGGCAAGAAGATTTCCAAGAGTTTTATAGCTGAACTCCATTATCTTTGGCATGAATGGTTAGTTTTGGGATAAAAATAACAAAATAGTTATCATGTACATGTATGTACAAAAGTTGCTTTGTTTAACACTTTACCACAGGATCCGCACTTTTAACGACCCTGAGAAAGAAGCCTTTTGAAAACATTGTGGGAAAAGGAGAAAATGCTGGTAACCAGCATTTTCTCCTTTTCTCACAATGTTTTCTACCCTTCCCAAACCCAATTTCAATTTTCCAGTCACATTTATTTTGTCGTCTGCAAATGCTTTCAATTTGGACCTGTCTATAATTTTGTTCTTTGGTAAAGAGTTAATGTCATATTTTATTCAATGCTCTATGGATCTAAGCATAATCTATAACACTAAAATAAACCATAGTGACTGAAAACTGCACATATCTACTTGAAACATAACAAACCATGTTGCTGCCATTTATAACAACCAAGGGAGATAAGCAAGACAAATATCTACAATAAAAAGTGAGTTATTTCCCTTTGACCACAAAAATTCTAAATAATTGATCGTCATAGAATTTTGACGAATCAAGCTCACATCATGTTTTTGATTGATGAAAATTCTATCTGAAAGACGTCTACCATGTTATCATATGGCCCACAACATGCGAAAAGGGGCATTTAGACATTTGTGTAAAGTGTCGTCTCGGATTAGCCTGAGCAGGCCACGCAGGCTAATCCGAGACGGCACTTTCCGTTTTAATGTAATTTTTTATTTTGAACAAGTCTACTGTAGCACAAAATCTAATGTATTCGTAAAGTGCCGTCTCAGATTAGCTTGCGCGGACTGCGCAGGCTGATCCGAGATGACACTTTACACAAATGTCGAAATGCCCCTTTTCGGGTGTTGCAGGCCATATAACCCTTTACCAAACAAACCCAATTTAAATCACCCCTGGGGATGAAAGATTTTGATAACAATGTGGTACAAAATAGAAAATGCTGGTAACCAGCATTTTCTCCTTTTCTCGCAATTTTCCTATTAATCTTCATCATTTGTGACACTTTTTATATGTTGTCTTCAAATGTTTTCTATTTGGTGAGTCTAAAACTTTGTTGTATGGTAAAAAGTTATGCCGATTTGCAGACAAATCCATTGAGTGGTTTTGAATAGGACAATGTCAGGCAGTTTGTCTGACATTCTATCAAAAATAGTCTTGAAACAGAGATAAGCACTAAAACACATTGCTGGAAAAGCTACACTCTTCCACAAAGCATGGGTTTGTATGCTTTATTCCAAGCCTTGACTCATACAATTACTTTCTTCTCCAAAATGTCTCAATCCAAATTACTTCATCTATGTCTATTCTGGATCAAACAAAAGTTGACATGATTCCAGCATATTTATGGTATTTGTCAAAACACATTGCTGGAACAGTTACTCTGCTCTGCAATACCTGGATTTGTATGATTTATGTTAACTGTTGACCAGCATCATTTCTTAAGCCTTTACAAATGACAAAGTTCAGATTGGACCAAAATGGAAACATCTGCAGATTACAAATTAAAGTGGCTCAAATGCTTAACATTTGTCTTTGAAAGGATTAGAAAACATTGTGGGAAAAGAAGAAAATGCAGGCTACCAGTTTTTTCTTATTTTCCAACAATGTTTTCACAGACGGTCTTCCTCAGTGTAGTTAAAATATGGGATTATTCAGTAGAGGGTTAATATCGCCCCCCAAGGGTCAAGACTTTATCTAAATCCATTCAGAAACACACAAAGGGTAATAACAATTTCAGTATAGTATTTGTCATCCAACCTCTATTGCTAAATACATGTATAATAGGAAACACCTTGGATACTATTGTAACCCTCTACCACACAGTCCCAACTTTTAACGACCCAGAGAAAGAAGCCTTTTCAAAGCATGGCGGGAAACGGAGAAAATGAGGGTAGCCAGCATTTTCTCCTTTTTCCCCAATGGTTTCTACAATGTGTAAGAAATTCAGTTCTTTGGTAATTTGGTACTACTTTCAACTTTGTCATCTGCAATGCTTTTAACTTGGATGACTCTAAATTTCTGTCATGTGGTAAAGGCTTTATTAGTTGTACGGCCAGGTGGCAGGGGACTTGGAAACTTGTTCACGGCTGTGGTGAATCATGTCGCCCGGAGCCGAAGGAGAGGTGGCGACATGATTCACCACAGCCGTGAACAAGTTTCCAAGTCCTCTTCCACCTGACCATACAACAAATTTATCATACTGCAAAGTTTTACCATTCCAACATTTGTTCAGCGAATTTTACCTGTTTTTTGGTTTAAAAATATTGAGAACGCTGACAAAGTAGAATTTCCCTTCTGAGTGCCCCAATTCAATGAAAACTGACGTCACTGGGAACTGACGTCACTGAAACCTTGGTAATACCTGATAAAACATGCAGCTTGGCGCATAATCTTGATGTTAATCTTGATCGACGCCGCCATTTTAGATGTTGTGTTGATAGTGTAGTCATGTATACGGGGCTCCCGAAAGGGAAACTGCTTTTACGTTTGTTTTGCCAGTGTACATGATTTATATGTTCGGGGCATATTATCCAATCAGATCACGAGAAATTTCTTTGCAGTATAATAAAACTCTTTACCAAACAACAAAATCTTGGACGTGGCTGAACTGAAAGTTTTTGCAGACAACAAATTAAATGTAGCTAATAAGATGACATCTATCTTTGATACGGTAGAGAACATTGTGAAAAAAGGAGAAAATATTTGTTACGAGCATTTTCCCCTTTTTCACAATGTTTTCAAAAGCCTTCTTCTTTCAGGGTTGTTCAAACTAGGAATTGAGAGGTAAAGGATTAAAATAAAGTTTTCAAGGTTTGATTTTACTCTTTACCAGTTAATAAGACTTTAGTCTCTCCCAATTTGAAAGTACATGTATTTTCAGAGAACAAAATTCTAATAAAATATTGATTAAATCACGAGATTTGTGCCTGAAAAGGTGGAAAATATTTTGGGAAAAGGCAAAAATGCTGGATACCAGCATTTTCTACTTTTCCCAAAATGTTTTGAAAAGTCTTCTCCTCCAGTGTCCTTAAAACAGTGGATTGTTTGGTAAAGGGACTAGCCCTTCATTTCTTTAACGTCCTTATGCCACAAACTTCACAAGACACAATTTCAGACTCGAAGACGACAAATTAAATGTTGTTCAAATGATGATTTCTGTCTTTGATAGGGCAGAAAACTTTATGGGAAAACAATACTAGCATTCTCTCCCCTTCCTAAAATGTATTCAAAAGACTTCTGTCTCAGGGTAGTTAAAGCTCTGATTGTGTCGTAAAGGGACATCATTTTCTGTTATTTAACACTCTCAGAATTATCAAGCTCCAGTTTGTAATGTACAACTTTATGACTCTCCATATTCGACTTCTGACTAAATCCCTTCCCGCAGATGTCACATTTAAAGGGTCGATCCCCTGTGTGAGTTCTTTCATGGCGTTTTCTATCCGCATTTGACGTGAAACGTTTTGGACAGTAGCTGCAAGCATATTTTCTCTTGGCCAGCCATTCCTCAGTTTGTGGCCGTGATCTCTGTCTATAATCCATGGAAGTGTAACCAGCCCCCACATCTGTAATACAACAGTATAGGGGTACATTTACCAACCATTCCAAATTAAATCAAAATTCTAAATTTCAAAACTACCAATCTGATTGGCATAGATGTTTGCCAATCAGATGGCTTGTCTTGAAATTTACAATTGGACAGAACATCTCAGCCAATCAGGTGATTAGTTCATAAACTTTAAAGATTTCAACTAAAATTAGAGTGGTCAGTGAATTACAGCCCAAGTTATTTCCATGGTAAGTCGAATAAACATTAAATGCCATTCTAAAGTGACATGCAACAAGATTTTTGGAGAGTTTTGAGACAATATCATTTAAAAAGAAAACCTGTTGATCTGTATGCACCTGCGAAGATGTCTCTTAACCTGTGAGCAAACAATACCATGATTTTATAGCCCTGAGGAAGAAGACCTTTGAGAGCAATGTTGGGATAAGAAAATGCTGGTAACCACAATTTCCTTCTTTACCAAAAAAAGATATTGCACCATCTTAGCAAAATTAAATATGTCGATTGCAAATGCTAACCATATGGACTAGTCTAAACTTTGGCTGTCTTTTAAGAGTTGACAAAGTAAATGTGACTCAAAAACTGAAAATTGTCTACTGAGTATTCTAACATGACAAGTGAATTTGGCCCTATAAATACAGTGCAACGAAAGCATGGTAAAATCTATGTCATTCAATATAGAGTGACGTCATTCTGTATAAAGTAAGTCGCCTATGGCTGTTCCATGTCTTTCCCCTCCGATATTTTATCAATGAAAGTCACTTGACGTAAACAAATCATCATATTCCGCTCCTTGACCAAGGAGGAAGGAAAACCATCAAGGATTTACCGGTATAAACTGTTTTGATAAAAATTGACAACGTGATGATGGAACTATTTGAAATGTTACCAGTAAACATTATGTAAATCAACTGTCTTGTCAAGTTGAAGGTTAGTTCAAGATTGACCAGCGTTGCATTGGAAATGGGATTGGTAGTGAGTGGAGTAATATTCAGAGCATTCGAAGCAACTGCCACTCTAATACTTGAAAATACATTCGTTCTTCTTTGTCATTTGAAAGGAAGAAAATATAATAGTAAAATGAACTGTTTTTTTATGTTGTGTTTGATGCCTGAGGTTTTATTGAAATTTTGATTCTTTTCATATTTTCCGACTGGGCAGTGGGGTTTTGTTTCGGTAAATGGACAGCCATGGTTTATTCAATGAAATATAATACACATCTGCGTTTTTACCCACAGTATGAACTTGTTTTCCTTCGATTAAGAATTGGTCATGTTAGAATCGAAATAATCTTCTTTTTATCGTGGTTTATCGTTCTATAAACAATGTTGTGAGTTATGAGGCACAATGAATAAACCACACAGGCTATCACTCTTGAGGATTATTTATTGCGCCTCATAACTCACAACAATGGTTTACTGAACGATAAACCACAATAGAAAGAAGATTATTTCTTAAATAGAAAACAAAGTGGGAAAAGGAGAAAATGTTGGTTACCAGCATTTTCTCCATTTCCTAAACTGTTTTCAAAAGCCTTTTTTTCTCCAGGGTCGTATAAACTCAGAACTGTTTGGTAAAGAGTTACAATACGATATGGACAAAAATAGGTGTAAACAATTTCAGCAATTATTTTCCATAAAACTTCTCATCGCATTTGTCATTGAGAGGTGTGAATCACGTGTCAAGGTATAAATACATTTGATAGTAAGTTAACAAAGACATAGCGGCCGTAACACAAAATATGCAAGTGTCTACTGTAGAAAAAATGGGAATGGGGAGGCACCTTCACTATCATTTTTAAAGGCAAGAGTTGAAGAACAAAATGATACAAAAAAGGTTGATTTCCAAAACATTTATTAATAATGACAAATTCCATGTTAACCCTTTACAAAACAATCCCAACTTTTAATGACCTAAAGGAGTATGGCTCATGAAAACATTGTGGGAAAAGGACAAAATGGTGGTAACCAGCATTTTCTCCAGTTCATACAATATTTTCTATCCATCTAAAGATAAAGACCATCATTTTAGCCACACTGAATTTATTGTCTGGACATGCCTTCAATTTAGACAAGTCTAAAATTTTGTTGTTTGGTAAAGAGTTTAGGATTCAAGTACAAAATTATGATTCAACTGTTTTTGCAAGTGTCTGGATTAAGTGAAGAATTCATTAGCTTATTTCTAGCTAAATTTCTCTCAGAATTAGATTTAACCCTATACTGTTTGAACTCATTTGAACCATCTGTTTGTGAGATGGTTCAAATGCAGATGTCAATATGCTTTAGATGCTGAAGCCAAAATACTCTTGTACCTGGACCACCAATCAACCCTTCACTACACAATCCAGACTTTAAAAGACCCTGAGGAAGAAGCCTTTTGAAAACATTATGGGAAAAGGAGAAAATGCTGGTAACCAGCATTTTCTCCTTTTCCCACTAGTTTTCTACTCTTCCCAAAACAATTTTCATTTTTTGAGTCACATTTATTTTGTTGTCTACAAATGCTTTCAATTTGGACAGGTCTAAAATTTTATTGTGTGGAAAAGTTAAAGGTGAAATTAAAACTTTCGCTACAAATCATTTATCCTTTGTCTTCAGGTCAAGTCTTTCTCCGGGAAATGTGTTGCTGCATGTCTTAACATGTGGGTATTCTGGGAGAAAGCCTTTCCACACACAGCACATGCATACGGTCGCTCACCAGTGTGGACCCGCATGTGTTGATGTAGGTGAGCCTTCGACTGCCAAAATCTACCACAGATATCACAAGTGATAGAATCTTTTTTTTGTGCCGCAGTGTTTTTAATTACTGAATCATGTGATGGATGCCCAGTTTCATAAATGGTCATATATCCATGTTTGTCTGTTGTACCTGTGAGTTCATCTAAATTCCAAATCATATCTGCAAAATTAAAACCATAGTAGAGGGTAGTTCCCTGTTATAAGCTTTATACATGTATTCTGTTGCTCCATATAATCTCCTATTCCTTTACCAAACAATCTCCAGTGTTACCGACCCTGAGAAAGAAGCCTTATCAAAGTATTTTGGGGAAACGACAAAAAGCAATATTTTGGGGAAAGGAGAAAATGCTGGTCACTAACATTTTCTCCTTTCCCCACAATTTTTTACTCTATCAAAGACAAATTTCAACATCTGAGCCACATTTAGGGCTTTTGAAAACATTGTGGGATAAGAGGAGTAAATGCTTGAATCCAGCATTTTCTTTTTTTGCCACAATGCTGTCTATCCTTTCAAAACAAGATTTATTGATTGATCCACAGTTCTTTTGTCATCTGCAAATGCTTTCAAATTGGACATGTCTACATTTATGTCGTCCGGTAGAATCAATACTTTACCAAACAACAAAAATTTTAGACTTATCCAAATTGAAAGCCTTTGCAGACAACAACTTGACAGTGACTCCAATGATGTAACTTGTTTTTGAATGGAAAAAAAACACTGTTGAAGAAGGAGAAGATGATGGTTATCAGCATTTTCTCAATTTCCTACATTTTCAGAAGACTTTTCCTCCGGGTCAATAAAACTCAGGATTGTATGGTAAAGATTAATCCTTTACCAGACAATCCCCAGTTTAATGACCAAGTGGAAAACCAATGTTGAAAACAATGTGGGAAAAAGAAAGCTTGTCACCCTTTCATCAACAGATTTTATCTTTTAGGCTACATTTGATTTGTTATCTGCAAAAGCTTGTACAGGGACAATGAAACTTAGAGTTTTATTTGGTTTGACGCCATTTTAACAGCTTAAGTCATATCATGGTGGTCAGTGATGCGCCCACATGTTTCCTGGCTTTCTCACACCAGTACTGACACAACTTTCTTTTCGAAGCCACTGACTACTTTTCTCACATCCATCAGAGGTGAGAGGCGAAAATCGCCAGAAAGAAAGTTCGCCGCAACTGGGTATCGAACCAGCAACCTCCAGGTCACAAGTGAGAGTTTTATTTGCATGATTGCAATGCTTTACCAGATGGCAAAATTTAAACTTCGCCAAACTAAAAGCATTTGCAGAAAAAAAAAATAAAGGTAGCTAAAATAATGGAATTTGTCATCTATAGGGTGGAAAATATTGTGATGAAAGGAGAAAATGCTGGGAACCAGCATTTTCTCCTTTTCCCACAATGTTTTCACAAGCAGTCTTTCTCAGGGTTGTTGAAACTAAGGATAATGTAGTAAAAGGATAACCTAGAAGGAAAACTCCAATTACAATGTGATTAACCCTGTACAACACTAAAAAGTTTTAAACGGGTCCAAATTGAAAGCATTTGCAGATGACAATAGAACTGTGGATCAAACAATGGTCTTGGTCTTTGAAAGGATAGAAAGCATTGTTGGAAAAAGAAAAATTCTGAATACAAGCAACTTCTCTTTTTCCACAATGTTTTCAAAAGCCTATTTCCTCCAGGCTGTTAAAACTCAGATTACGGGACAGTTTTGGCCTGAATATTTCATAGATTTTTTGACAATGTCCATTCAACACAATTTTATCAATTAGGTCTGACCGTCTAGTGCAGAGTAATGTGTCAAAGTATGTGCAATCATGTTGGATTTCTGATTAAAAGTCCTTCCACAAACACCGCATTCAAAGGGTCGTTCACCCGTATGGACCCTCATATGCCGACGTAAATGAGCCTTAGTTTGCCAAGTTTTCCCACAAATTTCACAACTTATCGAATCCTTCTTTTGCACTTTCTTTCTAGTGAATAAACCTTGTAATGCATTCCCACCTTCAAAAATACTTGTGCTTCCATGTTTGTCTTTTGCCTCTGCTAATTCAGTAGAACTCCGAAACATATCTGCAAAATTAAAGGGAGATAACAAGGTATTTTGGTCAAAAAATTAATTCTCTGTCTTTTACGATTTCTATAGCTTATGATTTCTATGTACCAATATAAAAATGGTTTAACCCTTTACCAAACAATCCCGAGTTTTAACAACCCTAAGGAAGAAGCCCACTTGAAAGCAGTTGCAGACAACAAAATAAATTTAACTCTGAAATTTATTTTTCTTTCATGAAGGCAAGACAACATTTTTGGGGAAGGAGAAAATGCTGATTACCAGCATTTTCTCCCTTTTCCATAATGTTTTCAGAAGGCTTCTTAAAATTTCTGAGTGTGTGATAATGGGTTAACACAGGCATTTTCGTTTGCTGGTTACCATCATTGTCTCTTTTCCGAGCCATGTTTTCTGTCCTTTCAAAGAAAAAAGTTCCTAACTTGTGAAACATTTAGTTTGGTGGTCTGCAAATGCTTTGAATTTAGATCAGTCTAAAATTTTGTTGACTTGTAAAGGGTTAATTTCCTTCAACACTCTATCAAACTCATCTCCAAAAGCATTCAACAGCATAAATAGGAAATTCAAGAATGATACTTTTTGTCATGTGGACTTAATACATAAAAAGAATAGAACATTACTTGAAAGATTTGGCCACAATAATCAGTTATCTCCCTTTAATCTAAAGGTATGTCTAGTTCCAAAGTAAAGCATGCATTATGCATTTATATATTACAGGTGGAAAAGTGCATCATGTTGTTTCGTGTATATATGTAAAATGTGTATCATGGACTAAAATGGATAATATGGCTTTCTGTATTGTATGAAGTGTGCAATAATTACGTTGGGGTATAGTGTGTGTTGTGTCATGTGTGCAATATGTCGCTTTGTATTATAGGATATGTTGCACATTTTGTTACTCTGTATCATGGAATAGAATACAGAGAGTGACTAAACAGAGTCTTTCAAAATACAACTACATTCTCACACTATCAAAACTTCCACAATAAAAAAATCTTGAAAGAAAGAAAGAAAGAAAGACATAATGTACAGACTTTGTCTTATTGAAATAATTATTGTAATTCCAGTCATGTGCTTCATATTACAGAGAAGAGTGCACAAATTAAATTGGACTCAAAATATTTGACTTGTCTGTAAAAGGGTAGAAAAAAACATGGAAAAAGAAGAAAATGCTGATGACCACTCTTTTCTCCTTCACTCATACTGTTTTCAACAGCCTTCTCTGTCAGGGTCATCAAAACTTGGGACTGTGCTGTAGAGGGTTAAAATATTACAAGTGTCCGTACTTCCTTAACTCTTTACCATACAAGCAAACCACAGACTTGTCAAAATTAAAAGCATGTGTAGACGAGAATTCAAATGTAGCTCAAAATGATGGAAATTGTCTTTTATGGGGTTGAAAACATTGTTGGAAAAGAAGAAAATGCTGTTTACAAGCATTTTCTCCTTTTCCCACAATGTTTTCAAAAGGCTTCTTTCTCAGGGTTGTTAAAAGCTGGCATTGTGTGGTGAAGGGTTAAACAAATTCACAAAGACAATTTCTAAAGCATCCTTATTGAATCTAGTTAACCATTTACCATACAATCTCAAGTTCAAAGACCCTAGGAGAATTTAGCTTTAAGCCATTTTCAGCATCATTTCATCTGTATCACTGCACCCAGTACATCTATCCATACTTTCCTGGAGTTTCCTCTAACCATACTTCTTTTCTCTGTACTTCACACTATGTTTTTTTCCAAGCCACTGTTGCAATGACTATCATCAATCTTCTGGCCCAGCTGGATTTAAACTGTGGCACCCTGGTTTGAAGTCCTGTGCATTACTGACTAAACTACTGGGCTCTGCTGCCCCAAGAAAAAAAATCTTCAGAAAACATTTTGTCTAACAGGAAAAAATGCTGGACATCAACATTTTCTCCTTTTTCCATGTTTTTCTATCCTTGACAAATTTTATCACTTGAGTCATGTTTAATTTGTTGCCTATATATAGATACCTTCAAAATAGAAAAGTTAAAATTCAAGAGAATATTTAACTCTTAACCAAAGTAACAAAATTTTAGACTTGTCCAAATTGAAAGCATTTGCAGGTGACAATTTAAATGTGGTTCAAATAATGGAACTTACTGTTGATTGGGTATAAAACATCGTGAGAAAAGGAGAAACTGCTTGTTACCAGCATTTTCTCATTCCCCCACAATGTTTTCATAAGGCCACTTCCTCAGGGTTGTTAAAAGTCAGGATAGTGCAGTAAAGGGTTAATGCATCTTTACAGTCATGAAAACATTGCACCAAAAGGAGAAACAGCTTGTCACAAGCAACATCCACTTTTATAAGGTTTTCATAAGTCAGTGGAAAAGGACATTTTAACCAATCAATGCACATTTCACAAATATAGTTGCCTTAGCTGCCAATATAAATAAAAAATCAGGCTACGCAGCAACCTTGATATTGTGATCATTTGGGTCTTATTTCTATACTGAAAATATAATTTAGGTTTATTCAGCACTCTAAGGCTTAACCTAGTAGAAAAAAGAAATACAGCAGGTTGCTATTTTGGACGCCAGTTTGGTCAGTAAATTTGGTACAGTATACAATGACAACAATTCATTCCCTCATTTCTGACTGTTTGTTGGAGAGTAATGTGTCACAGTATGTCCATGCAAGTGTACTTTCTGATTGAAAGTCCTTCCACAAACACCGCATTCAAAAGGTCGCTCTCCCGTATGGACCCTCATATGCCGACGTAAATGAGCCTTTGTTTGCCAACTTTTACCACATATGTTGCAAATTACATCTCTTTTTTGCACTTTCTTTTTTTTAATTAAATCTTGGAATGTATTTCCAGCTTCAAAAATATGTCCATGTTTGCTCCCTGGCTCTGCAAATTCAGCTGAACTCTGGGATATATCTGCAAAATTAAAGGGACATAACAAAATGTTTGTCAAAATACAAATTTCCTGCTTCTTATGTTTTTTTTTACAGTCTCTGATCTGTTTACATCACCCTAAAAACTGCTACACAGTAAACACTTTACCAAATGACAAAAATTTAGACTGTTCCAAAATTGAAAGCATTTGCAGACAACAAATTAAGTGTTGCAAAAATTTCGAAATTCCTCTTTGAAAGGGTAGAAAACATTGTGGAAAAAGGAGAAAATGCTGGTCACCAGCATTTTCTCCTTTTCCCACATTGTTTTCAAAAGTCTTTTTCCTTGGCGGTCATTAAAACTCAGGATTGTGTAGTTAGGGGTTAATACAGTGTTGCATAGACTTTTTAAAATCTATTTCTCAATAGAAGAGTTAGTAATCTTTCAAGTAATTTAATATCAAATCCAAGTAGGTCTGAAAGCACAACACTGATTCAAGGAAAGTAAACAAATGAAACTTACAGTCACTGTAGACTTAAGGTAGTAGACCCCTAATGGAAAACAGCTATTTCCACTATAATATTATCCTACAAAATTTGCTATGATTAATCAAAGCGTCAAGAGCCCTGAAGTGGTATTTGTCAAGGAAGTCATTGTGTGGAATTAATAATTTGAAAGAAAAAGAAAAATATTATTCAAATATTGGCTTGAAAGTCAACCTACTAAGCAAATGAATACCTTTTTTGGTTCAAGGGAGAGTACTCATGACAAAGTTAGGATTATTTGTGTATTGGTGATCTCCCTTTGATCATTAGGAGTCAGGAGTAACGTCCCTTGACAGTAGGATGCATGATGGATAGAGAGAGAAACCATGTGAATATATCGAATAAAATTAAGTTTGTACCTGAAAACTATGATTTTGAAATATCTTTGGCCATTAATATTTAATTCCCAACATTACAATCAATTATTTCGATCTATACATATTCATGCCCAATCAAATGGAGTAGCGCGCAATCATTGGATGAACAAGCCATGGGACGAACTGGTTTTGGAATGAAAAAGCCCAGGACCAAGTGATCTGTAGACAAATTTTGTATCATAGCGCCAATAGAAGGCTATGAGCAAGTGAAGCTATTTTCAATCAAAAATTAGTATTTCCATGATCGATGGCCTCACCTAGTTTATTTTAACATGCCATTTCCAATTACATATCTGAGTGCTACCGAAAAACTCATTTGCCTGAGAAAAATTGAGTTTAATTGGGTTTATTTCCTTCAGCTTTGCACAAAATACGATACATGGTCTTCAAAATTCAATACTGAACTCATAGTGGTATTGTCTTCGACAAATACCACAAAAATGAGTATTATTGTACTACTTTAACCGAGACACTTTTTCCCTTTTTTCCTTCTTAGAATTATCATTTATAAATCTAAAACCACTATGTTCTCATTACAAAGGGAGACAATAATTACCTCCTTTTTCAGGAAACTAACAAAAGTATCAACAAATAATTTCAAGATAGACATCAAAGGAATTTCTGGTTGGTTAAAAATGTGCAAAAGTATTATATCAGTATTAATCCTTATTTATCAGCTAACAAGAAATTTTATTCCATGTTGCTCTGGAAGCGTCAGCAGTCTACTACCTTAATACATGCAAAGAAAACAAATTACAAATGCAGCAGTGTTGCAAGGCCAAATCTGGATATCACCCTTCATAACAATTGCAAAGGTGATGGTTGCATGATTGAAAAATTTGACATTTGTAATTCTATAATTAGAAAGGTATGCAACTCCAAACAACAAACCACAAGGGTTCAGTCAATGTGCATGACCAAACTACCGCAAAACAAATAAAAATCCTGTAACTAAGCGTTTTTAACAATGATACATTATATTTTTCTTTAAAACCCACTTACAGTCATGAGCACAATCAAACTGAAATGACTTAATTAAATCTTAAAACTTTATGAAGAGTCAGGTCACCAAGATCGGACCACCATACATGTAAACAATTCACCAACAAATTACATTGAAAATGCACCAAATCACATGCTAATCTTTTGTAATATGCATGCAATCAATAGAAACAGACATACGAGCGCTGTTCGATATGTAATGTGTATTGTACCACAGCACGATAACGCTTTGCACGATTTCGTGGATGATGATACGCTTGAATAGCTCTATTCAATACCTTTCCAACGGTATAAACACGAGCCTTTAGCTCCACATAGTTTTAAACTTATAGTCATTTCATTAGAGCTAGTCGTTGACCACTGTTGTAAAAATGGTTGGGAAACGGATTAAGAATATTGAAGAAATTAGAGCTTATATAAAAGTTTGCACAAAAACTCGGTCATTCGGAAATGCAGATTTTTACTGAATTGGGTGAAGTTTATGGGTCTGATAAGGTATCTTATGAGACAGTTCGTAGGTGGAGAAAGAAATTTCTGACTGGCACAGAGTCCGTCAAAGATGCAGCAAAATCTGGCCGACCTGTGACTGTAACAGGCAAGGCAAATGTCTCAAAAGTCAGGGAAATAATTGAAAGTGATGGCAGATACACGATTCGTGATATTGCCAACGCTGTTGGCATATCGCTATCGCGGGTGCATTTCATTTTGAAGCATATTTTGAAAGTACGGAAGATTTCTGCCAGATGGATACCGCATATATTGACAGATGACCAAAAACGGGTACGAGTACAAACCGCTAAGCAATTACTCAAAATGTTTCCCAAATTCAATCAAAGACAGTTTGCAAACACTGTTACTGGTGACGAAACATGGGTTCACTATTTCGAACCAGTAAGAAAAATTGGAAACAAAATATGGCTAACTAAACACGGTAGAAGGCCTGTATTTGCCAAAAGAAGCATAAGCACAAAGAAGGTTCTTTATTGCATATTCTCATGTGATGGTATAGCCGTACAAATTCCGGTGCCGACGGGCAAAATTGTTACAGGTCGGTATTATGGAGATGTTATACTAAAAAAGCTCAAGAAATATTATCTTAAACAACGCCCTGTGTCAGGATTTAGGCATGTTCGTCTACTTCATGATAATGCTCCATCACATACATCTGAGCTTGTAAAGCAATTTTTGAAGTCGGAGAAGGTTACTGTCTTGCTACACCCACCATACTCTCCAGATCTAGCCCCATGCGACTTTTTCCTTTTTCCAAAACTTAAAAAGTTCTTATCCGGTCGTCGTTACAAGTCCCGACAAGCCCTTGGTTCAGCCATCAGTCAGTGCCTCAGAGGTCTACCTAAATAAGCGTACCGTGACACATTTCAGAAATGGATTCAGAGATTGAAATTATGTATTTCAAACCGCAGAGAATATTTTGAAGGGATGTAATGTTCATTTCACTATTTGAGTCGAATGCTTTTGAGATTTGTACAATACACATTACATATTGAACAACCCTCGTACTTGTAACTGATGAACAGTTCCTCAGTTGAAAAAAATAATCAAGTCGAGTTGTAATACACAATTTTCCTACATTGTGATTCATTATCAGCCAAAATTCCGTGATCAAAATGGATGACGCTGAAATTAGCTGAAGATGAATCATAGACTGGAAAAATCATTTACTAATTTATGCCTCGGCTTGAAGATTTTTTTTACTGAGGAACTATTCATCAGTTACAAGTATGTCTATTTCTATTGATATGTTGTTGTCTGTATATAACTACAATACATTAAGTCTAAAATTTTGAAGCCTTGTCAAGACTAAAGCATTAACCCTTCATCACACAATCCAAAGTTTTAGCAACCGTGAAAAAGAAGCCTTTTGAAAGCATTGTGGCAAAAGAAGAAAATGCTGGTAACCAGCATTTTCTTCTTTTCCCACGATGTTTTCTATCCTATCCTATCAAGGACAATTTCAATCATTTGTGCCACAATGAAACTGCCATCTGCAAATGCTTTTAATTTGAACAAGTCTGCATTTTTGTTGCTTGGTAAAAGCATGAACTCTTCAGCACGAGATATTTGTAGAATTGTCCTTATTTTTTTCATTCTGCAAGACTTAGTGACAAACTATTATGGCACAAATAATGGGTTTTGTCTTTGAAAGGCTAGTAAACATTATTTGAAAGGGAAACAAGAGCACCACATGCAGGTACCATTGCTCGATCTACAATGATTAATTTTCAGCGGAAATTCTAAGACGAAAAGGGGCATAACTGTTTCAGTAATAACTTTATTGTTACCTGCCCTTGTTGTATAGGTTCCCCTTTTGATAACTTATTGAAGTTTGAAATGAATATCTTCAATAGTAATAGAGCTATTACAAAATTTCAATTTTTTTTCCCGTAACCGACAATGCGGACAGCATCAGGGCTACAAAAATACCTCAATGCTTTCTTCGAAAACAGCTGAGCTCAAACATTTTCCCCTTTTCCCATATTTTTTTTTTCTAAAACCTTATTCCTAACTTGGGCTTAATGTTACAATGGTCAGAGGAAACAGTCATACAATCTTTTGTCATTTTAAAGAAACATTTTATTCACATCATTAAATATCAGTCTTGGGGTGGGTAATGATTTTAACACTTTACCACACAATCCTGAGTTTTAATGACCCTAAAAAAGAGAGCTTTTGAAAACATTGTGGGAAAAGAAGAAAATGCTGGAAACCACCACTTTTTCCTTTTCCCAAAATGTTTTCTCTCATTTCAACGAGAACAATCATCGTTCAAGCTACAAGTCTTTTGTGGTCTTCAAATGCTTCAATTTAGACAACTCTAAAGTTTTATTGTTTAGGAAAGGGTTACATCCAGACTACACTCTTGCTCATGGTTGTAAAGTTCATGATCTTTTGGTAAAGGGTTGATCATTTATCTCAAGGTCATGGTGTACCTCATTTTTCTAAACTAAACAGCTGTGCCTGTATCCTATCCTGTCGATGAGTTACTATGTGTGTTGACACAGCAAATCGTCTCGCAAAGGTCTTGCCGCAAATCGGACACGAAAATGGTTTTTCTCCTGTATGTGTTCTCTCGTGCCGTATCAAGTCTGACTTCCACTGAAACTTTTTCAAACAAAACCTGCATTCAAGGTTTTTCCCTTTCGTTGCGTATTTCATATCAAAGTTGCTCATGATCTCATTATAGCCGACCTGGCTCATATTTGCTTCCAAGTGCGAGGAAAATCCCTCGAATTTCCCAGTCAATCCAGCAACAACTGAAAAAAAGGAGAGAGCCAAGCAGTTGGAAGTTGTTCAATTTTCTGTACATGTGTTCTAGTTAAATATTAACTAATTTTGTTCTAGCTACATATTCATGAGTTCATATTTGATCCAGGAACAACCCAAAGAAAAGAGCTAAGAAGACGGAAGTATTTCAAAACTCTCCACATGTTTTTTATTCATATAGTACACTTATTTTGTTCCATTTACATAATCATGAATTCTGTCTACATTTTTTTCAAATTCTTCACACATACTCTAAGTTCTATTCATACATTCATTAACTTTCTTCTATCTACATATACATGAACTCTATGAACATAATATGTGATGTATGAATGCTTGCCACACATTCATGAATTCTGTATGCAAGTTCATAAATTCTTGAATCAAAACCTTCTTAATCATATTTTGACCTTTTTTAAGTGTGCTTACTCTTTACCAGACATATTTCATGTAGCTCAAATGACAGATTTTGTCTTTGAGAGGAAATATTTGTCTTCTTCCCCAAACATGTTTTCAGAGCTTATTTCCTTTGGGGTAGTTCAAACTTTGGATTGTATGGTAAATGGTTAAAACATTACCATTTGCAGAAAACCTATTTTGCTAAAAAACCCTCTGAAGGGAAACAATGTAGCAAAAGGACAAAAAACCTCTTTACATGTCACCCCGTTTTCTAATGTATTCATAAAATGGAACCTTATTTGATGTTGAACATGCAAATTTTACAAGGATTTACTCAAATGTTGTCAGCTGTAATTCCTTGAAGGAGATGAAGACAGCATGGTAAACCCATTTAACCCTTTACCACACAATGATGTCTTTTAACGACCCTAGGAAAGACACCTTTTGAAAACATTGTGGGAAAAGGAGAAAATACTGGTAACCAGCATTTTCTCCTTTTCCCACAATGTTTTCTACCCTATCATAGAAAAATTGCATCATTTGAGCCACACTGAAATTGTTGTCTGCAAATGCTTTCAATTTGGGCAAGGCTAATATTTTGTCATCTGGTAAAGGTTTTTTTAAAACAGTTAAACCATTTACCAAATGTCAAAATTTTAGACTTGTCCAAGTTGAAACCATTTGCAAAACGACAATATAAATATGGTAAATTCAAATAGGTTTTTGAAGGTTAGAAAATATAATGGAAATAGGAGAAAAAGCTGGTTACCAGGACTTTCTTGTTTTCCCACAAGGTATTCAAACGCCTCTTTCTTCGGAGTTGTTAAAAAGTTAGGATTGTGTGGTAAAGGGTTAGAGAGGTAGTAACAAGGCAAATACACATGACCATTTGAAACAGAACATGCATGTCAGGTACCGCTTTTTTCAAAATATTTACATCATTACTGCACAGATTTGTTATGAGATACCGATTCATAGCAGAGTACTGGTGTTTTCTGATGTTAGTTTTGACAACAAGTCACAAAGTTTCATGGAAATGTTCACAAAAAGTGTAAACTAACATGAACACTGTCATTACCGGCTCATTTTAGGAACACATATGGGCAAGCACTTGTATGACCTAAATAACTAAATAATTTCAAACATGGTCATGCCGAACATCATTAAAAATCCCCAGTTTCCCAGAGGATATAATAATTATACTCTACACAGTAACTAGTATAAACAATAAATCTGTCCAGAAATAATGTAAATATTCAAAAAAAACTTACATGACACATACCATGAACCATATCAAATAAATACCAGAATTCACATCACTGAGTAAGTTCACTCTTAACTCTTTCTTTATCTTGACTAAACCAATTTGAAGCATTTGTAGACATCAAAATTAACTCTTTAACGGACAATAAAATTCTAGACTTGTTCAAAATTGCAGGAGAGAAATTGAAATGTGGTTCTAATGATGCATTTTGGCTATGGAAGGGTAAAAAACATTGTTGGAAAGAAGAAAATGCTGGTTTTCAGCATTTTCTCATTTTATCTACAATGTTTCAAAAAGGCTTCTTCCTCAGGGTTGTTAAAACTCTAGATTATTTCGTACAGGGTTAAATATCTCAAGTAAAGGGATCTGTCTTTGAAAGGGTAGAAAATACTGTGGGAAAAGACGAAAACACTTGTCGTCAAGATTTTCTCTTTTTCTAGAATGTTTTTGAAAGCCTTCTACATAAAGGTTAAAACATGAACTTGATTGGTTAAAGATTAAACCCATTACCATATAGTCCCGAGTTTCAATGACCCTAAAGAGGGGGCCTTTTGAAAACATTGTGGGAAAACAAGAAAATGCTGGTAACCAGCATTTTCTTCTTTTCCCACAATGTTTTCTATCCTTTGAAAGAAAAGTATTATGTTTTGAGTAACATTTAATAAGTTGTCTGCAAATGCTTTCAATTCGGACCAGGCTACAATTTTATCGTGTGGTAACGAGTTAAAGGTTCAAAGGGCCTAGTCTGACATGGGATATTTTGTGCACTTTCAGGTTGTATTTCCGATTAAACTTGGCGCCACAAAGATCACACACAAACGGCTTTTCACCCGTGTGTATCATCATATGCCTATCGAAATCATATTTCTTGTGAAAACTTTTCTTGCAAAAAGTACAGGGATATCTTCTATCGATTCCTTCAGCCATGTTACGTTTTATTTCTCCGTATATGGGATACGGTTGTGTCTCATATTCACAATCACCCTCTGATCTATTCAGCTGGTAGCCAATCCCAACCTCCACAGGATTTGTTTTCCTTTTATCTGAAATTTAAAGACCATTCTTAGATCTGTCTCTTCTATAACTCTACATTTAATTAAATCTTAACCAGACAACACAATTTTAGACCCAATTTATACCCCAATATTGAATAAATTAACAAAATTTGATGTGGCTCAATTTTGGGAATTGTCTTTGAATGAGTCAATAGTAAAACCTGGGAAAAAGACAAAATGCTGGTTACCAGCACTTTTTTCTATCTCCCAATCTTTTCAAAAGCTGTCTTTCTCGCAGTAAAAAAAATGCATGATCTTTCTCCCTCGAAGCGTGAAATCCATTTCTTCTACATGTATAACTAGCATTATTTGTTTAGATCCCTGTAGCTTTTGCCAAACAAATATAATTATGTTTAACTCTTTACCAAATGACAAAATTTTGGACTGGTCCAAATTAGCATTAGCAGATGACAAATTAATTGTACCTGAAAAAGTTATTTCTGTATTCGATAGGGTAGAAAACATTGTGGGAAAAGGAGTAAATGCAGGTTACCATCATTTTCTCCTTTTCCACAGTGTTTTTAAAAGCCTTTCAGGGTCCTTAAACTTGGGATTGTGTGGTAGAGATTTTAACTGTACAGGTAACTACATGTAAATGTAATTTGTCCTCTGTAATATTAATGCTTTCAAATTGCACAAGCCTAAAGTTTTGTCACCTTGTATGGAGCAAAACCTTCACCACACAATCCTAGATTTTGATGACCCTGAAGATGTAGGCTTTTGAAACTATCTTTTCGAAGATATGTAGTCTCACTAGTTAAGCTACATATGATTTATCATTTGCAAATGCTTTGAATTTGGACTAGTCCATAATTACATGCAAGGTGTCTGATAAAGAGTATATTCTATACAAAACAACAAAATGCTAGACTTGTCCGAATCAAAAGCCTTCACAAATGACAAGTTAGAGAAGGGTCAAACAATGGGATTTGTCTTTAAAAGGATAGAAAACATTTTGGGAGAAGGAGAAATGTTGGTTAAAACCATTTCCTCCCTTTCCCACCATGTTTTAAAAAGCTGTCTTCCAAAGGGTCTTTAAAACTTGAGATTGTGTGGTGTAGGGCTATAGAGTTTTCAATTTAACCCACAGGTTTTGATTGTTTGAACAGTTGCTTTGTACAGGTTTTGATTGTTTGAAATAGTACTTTTGTATGGGTTTTGAATGTTTGAACATCCACTTTTGTACAGGTTTTGATTGCCTGAACATTCACTCTTGTACAGGTTTTGATTGTTTGAAGAATCACTTTTATACCTCATGGTTATTTCTGAAAGCAAGATTTGGGCAGTCAAACCTCCCATGCCTGTGAATGGAGGGTAAATGAGAAGACAAAAGCAGAAGCCAATGATGTCCATCAACGATAAATCATTGTTACTTCAAGGATATTTTTAATCAGGTATCTTACCAAATAGACATGTACAAGTTCATTTTATTGGCAAAAATATACAAGTGAGTACTTTTTTATCAAAGACTACAGATTAGTTTCTTATTAACCCTTTACCACACAATTTCATGTTTGAACCCTTAAAGAGCCTTTCACAACTACAGTTGTTTTTTGTGGCCAATGTAAATCAAGATCAGACTACAGAAAACCTGCAGTGCAACACTCTAGAAAAAAGTAACCATCAAATTGCAATTAATTGGGTCTTATTCCTGGGCAAATATGTCCGATGGGTTTAATTAACGGTCAAAGGATTGACAACAATGAGAATTGAGGCTTTTAAAAACACTGTTGGAAAGGATAAAATGCTGGTTACCAGCATTTCCTCCTTCTACCCTTTCATTGACAAATTCTTCTATTTGAGCTGGATTCAGCTTGTTGTCTACAAACACTTGCAATCTAGAAAAGTTTCAAATTTTTTGTCTGGTAAAGAGTTAACAGCTCATATAAACACTTCCACATAAACAATTTCACATAAAATGCATAATATTCTCATACATGCCTCTGTCTTATCTTATCGGTTAACAAATTCACACAACCATTTTCACGTAAACAGTTTCACATAAGATGCATGATCAACTCAAGCACGCTTCTATAGTGTTATCTGCAAACAAGTTCACATAAACAGTTTCACATAAGAAACGTAATATTCTCAAACATGCTTCTATCGGTCTTATCTGCATACAAGATCTCAAATGTTTGTCTTTCAAAGGCATCTTTTATACCACATTAAATTTGCCATGAGCAAATGCTTTCAATTTGGACTAAGTCTAGACTTCTTGTACTGAGTTAAACAATTTCATTAAAATTCCAGAATATTTCACACATACACAACTGTGTTCACATCTGGTGAGACTGCTTTAGATGATGTACTAAAAAGACTTTGGACCTTTAAATCTCTATCTAACAATCCCGTGTTGTAACAAACCTGGAGAAAAAGGCTTCTGAAAGCATCTTAGGGAAAGGAGAAGCGACTGAAAATCATCCTTTTCTCCTTATCCCACAATGTTTTCTACCTTTCCAATGATACTTTCCACCATTTGAGCCATTCATACATTATAATCTGTCATATGCAAATGCTTCTGATTTGAACAAGTCCAAAATTTTGTTTTTTGGTAAACAGTTGAAAGACTATTAAACAATACAGGATTGGTCTAGAAATAGCCCAACTAGTAAAGGTTTTAACACCAGTGTATTTGGAATGGTTCACACTAAATGTCCATTTTCAAGTCCTGTATGCCAACATCAGCACACAATATCAATATGAGAGTATCAAGACTTGGACTGGTACCCTAATAAACTGTTTTGGATAGGTTTCAGTGATGGCATAGATGAAGATCAGACTGCACAAAAAAAAAGTCTGATCTTGGACTTTTGCCGTTTGCATGTTGATTTTCAGCTCTCAAAAGAAGTCAAGCTTGCCTATTTGGCACTAAAATTCTGTTAACTCTTTACCATATGGCCTGCAACACATGAAAAGGGGCATTGGGACATTAGCGTAAAGTGTCGTCTCGGATCAGCCTGCGCAGTCCGCACAGGCTTATCCGAAACGACACTTTCCGTTTTTATGTAATTTTCTGTTTCACGCAAGTCTACTGTAGGACAAAATTGAATGTAGTCGTAAAGTGCCGTCTCAGATTAGCCTGCGCGGACTGCGCAGGCTGATCCGAGACGACTCTACGCTAATGTCCGAATGCCCCTTTTCGCATTTTGCAAGCCATATAACCTTGTGTTTTCATGACACTGTGGATGAATACTTTTGAAAATATTGTAGGAAATCAGGAAAATTTGGGTGACCAAAAATGTTTCTTTTTCCCCACAATGTTTTGTACTTTTACAAAGACAGTTCCTAACATATGAGCCACATGTACTTTTTCATCTGTGAGTGCTTCCAAAATGGATGTGTCTAAAATTATGTCGTCTAGTAAAGAGTTAATTTTGGATTGGTCTTAACATAGCCTGATCAGCAACACAATAAACAATCGAACTTATGGAATGCTTCACATTAGATGCCCATTTTCCTGCACGTGATTCTGCAAGTCCTGTTTATTTGCAAACATGAGCTCACAGGTTAGACACGAGTATGTCAACATCTGATGATGCCGCTTCACATGACGTTCCATATTTGACTTTTGACTGAAGGCTTTCCAACAGTACTGACAATTCCACGGTTTTTCACCCGTATGAGTGACTAAATGTCGAAGAAGGTTGGATTTATTGGAGAAACTTCTCTGACATTTTTTACAAAAATTAGTCTCCATGTCCACATCTTCTTCATTTAGTAAAGCTCCGCCAATGAAACTTGCGTCTCCTTCTGTCACACTATTACTGTCTGGAATGAAATAGAAACAAGGTCTGTCAATGTCTCAAGATGCAAGTATAATTTCCACTCTAATCTTAGGTGGCTCATTCTGACATAAAGCATAACCGCAACCCAAGGCCATTCAGCATTTAAACTTTAACTTAGCTTTTTACCAAATGTAAAATTTTTGTATAGTGTGAAAGCATTTGCAGATGACAAATGAAAGGTACTGTATATGTGGTTATATACATGTGTTGAAAAGTTGTAGAATTTTTTAAAATCGCAAAAATTTCCTTGTCACAAAAATTTCAACTTATACAGAAGCTGAAATGATAGAGCTTGTCTTTGATAGCATAGAAAACTTTGTAGGAAAAAGAGAAAGTGCTGGTTACCGTCATCTCTGTATTTCCCCATAATGTGACACTGTTATCTGCATAAAAATAATGGCTGACGGAAAATGTTAATAGGCTTTTGGAATTTTCATCCTGATTTCACAAAACTCTAGAGCTCGAATTAACTAATTGACCAACCAGGTCCAGCAACATCCATGGATTCATTGACCAAAGAAACAATAAGTTCATCAAGTTATAAGAAAAATGGCAAGAAGTTTCAAAACACTGCCCGACATGTGAGGACAAAGTTCATGGTTTGCCAAGCAGCAGTAAATCTGTGTTTATGAACAGGACTAATAATACTTCAAGTCGGCTCTTTCATTTTAAAGCAAAATAACAGTCACAATTTGACTTTCTACATTTTACAATACCTTTTGTAAATTGTACCCCCAGCTTCTTCATGGACTTTAACCCTTTACCACACAATCCCAACTTTTAACGAGCAAGAAGGAAGCCTTTTAAAAATATGGTGGGAATAGGAGAAAATGCTGGTAACCAGCATTTTCTCCTTTTCACACCATGTTTCCTACCCTTCCCAAAGCAAATCTCACTTTTTCAGTCAGATTTAAATGTCGTCTGCTAATGCTTTCAATTCAGACGAGTCTAAAACTTTGTTGTTTGGTAAAGAGTTAAGGGTGCACAAACCCCCAATGCAAAAAAATTAGTGGGAACACTGGTTATCCACAAAACTAATCCACTCTGGACAAGTCCTGGGTTAACCTTCTTGCACACAGTTACCTCTTTACTTAACAATCCTTTTAACGATCTAAGAATGGAATTGTTGGAAAAGGAGAAAATCCTGGTAACCAGCATTTTCTCTTTTTCTCATTTTTTTTTTCCACAATCCTTTCAACCATTTCAAGACAAATCCCAACGCTTTGAGCCATAAACAATTTGCCATCCGCAAAATGCTTTAATTTGGATTAATGTGAAACTTTTGTTGCCTCATAATATTATAGCATTAAGCCTTTACCACAAAGTCACAAGTTAAATGACTCTGACAAAATGCTTCTGAAACTTTGTACATTTTCTCCCTTTCCCAAATGCTTTTTACCCTATCAAAAATGGAAATCATCATTAACTTTGAACTCCTTTTAATTGTCATCTGCAAATGCTTTCAATTTGGTAGAGTCCAAAATTTTGTCATTTGGGAAAGAGATAAGAACTGACAACTTGATCCAAACACCAATAAAATAGTCCAACCTAAGTTGTCCCGGATGCATGTCAGAGGGCAACGTTCATATGGACCAGCATGTGACTGTCCCTGTGAGCCTTTTGGGTGAAGCCCCGATCACATACACTACATTTGTATGGCCTTTCACCCGTATGGACCCTTAAGTGCCTGTTAAGCTGTCCCTTATCCGGAAATATCTTGTTACAATACATGCATATTCGTCCACACTTTTTCACTGTATAAAATTGCTTTCTTTTCAAGCCACCTGATGTATCTGCAATTAAAATAATAATCTTGTATACACAGGTCCTCCAATTTCTATGACAATTTAAGAATTTTATGATTGTTCAGGAGGGATTGGTTCTGTAAAAAGCATTATAACATGCTTGTTTGATTGGACTAGTTTTATTTTTCAAAAATATCTTACATCAATAGGCTTCACAAACACAACACATAGCCAACTATATATAATACCAAACAAATCTGTGTCCAAACCAAGACAACAAACACTTCGACTTGTCCAAATTGAAAGCATTTGCAGACAACTAATTATATGTGTCTCAAAAGACATGATTCATTTTGGGAAAGGTAGAAAGTGTTGCGAGAAGAGTAGAAAATGCTGGTTACCACGATTTTCTCCCTTTAACCCTTTACCACACAATCCCGACTTTTAAAAAAAACTGAGAAAGAGGCCTTTTGAAAACATTGTGGGAAAAGGAGAAAATGCTGGTAAACCAGCATTTTCCCCTTTTCCCAAAATGTTTTCTACCATTCCCATAACAACTTTTTATTTTCAGTCTTATTTATTTTGTCTTTTGCAAACGTTTTGAATTTAGACCAGCCTAAAAAAGTGTCATTTGGTAAAGAGTTAAAATAATTTTTTTTCAATTGCATTTTTCCCTGGGGTCGCCAAAGCTTGGGGTTATTTGATAAAGGGTCAACACCGTGAGGAATTAGGGGCTTAAAAGTGTTGGTAAAAGATAAAATGCTTGTAACCAGCCATATTCCTCTTCCAACAATGTTTTATATCCTGCCATTGACAAAATCCCTCTATATGAGCCATACTAAATTTAACATCTGAAAATGCTTTCAATGGGGAGAAAAAAGTGAAATTCAAATTATCTTCCTTGTTAGATAAAAACCAAGGTAACCAAACTGTAACTAGGTCCTTTTATTTGACTTCCTTCGTTTTTATCCTGGCTTTACGATGAGTTGGTGTGATTATTATAATTTGACTTACGACGTATATATGTAAGATTTTCATAACATTTGCAAATCGAATTTCACACACTATTACCATTGAAATGCAACAAATAGATCAATTCTGTAGTTTGATAAATTTTGAAGGAGATATTTAAACCTGAACATTGCTATATAGTGCAAAGAATATCAAGGATAAAAACCAAGTAACACCTTATACAGGACCTAGTAAGTAGTGGAGAGCTATCAAGGGAAGTAACTGTCTTTTGTCCCCCCATTTGGAAGAGTCTAAAATTTTGTTGTCTGGTAATGGGTTAATAGGCGTTTTACAGCCGCTTTTAACAATACATGTATGTCAGTCATATAATCGAAACATCTCGCCCATACTTTCTTAACTCTTTACTAAAGGGCAAAATTTCAGACTTGTTCAATTAAAAGCATTTGCAGACGACAAAATAAATGTGAAAGAAAAATTGAAATTTCT
Source organism: Hippopus hippopus (assembly GCA_946811185.2). Classification (NCBI taxonomy): domain Eukaryota; kingdom Metazoa; phylum Mollusca; class Bivalvia; order Cardiida; family Cardiidae; genus Hippopus; species Hippopus hippopus. The sequence goes on along the minus strand of OX328111.1, from coordinate 26,942,674 downwards.
GGAAAGGGTAGAAAACATTGAGGGGAAAAGGAAAAAATGCTGGTTACCAGTATTTTCTCCTTTTCCCACAATGTTTTCAAAAGGCTTCTTACCCAGACTTGTTAAAACCTCAGACTGTTTGGTAAAGGGCTAATTTCATCAGCTTAAAGCTTCAATTTAGTTAAGCTAACACTATTCACCCACTGAGCTTCAAATAAATCTCACTATTCACCCACTGAGCTTCAAATAAATCTAACAGCCATGTTCAGTCTGGATGACCTAAATAATTGCAATTTCAAGGCTGTTTTTGTCTGCAACGTATCGTCAAAGCAGACAGTGTACATCAAAGACAAGACTACTAGTTTTGTGGAGTCTGGTCTTGATCTACGATGGCCAGAAAAACAAAAAGTTCTGGGTTACAATTTTAGAAAATATTTATACTGGTTCAAATTGAAAGCATTTACAGACAACAAAACAAAGTTGGCTTAAAATGTTGCAGTTTGTTTTAAAGACTGTAAGAAACAATGGATAAAAGGAGAAAATATTGGTAACCAGCATTTTCTCTTTTTCACACAATGTTATCAAAAGCCAATTTTGTCAGGATCAACTTAGCATAGGACTGATTGGTAAAGTGTTATATCTTGTAATGAACCACTTTGTGGCTCTCCATGTTGCATTTTTGCGAAAAACCACGGCCGCATATGTCACATTTAAATGGTTTTTCACCAGTGTGCTTTCGTTCATGAATGACTAGATCATATCGACTTCTAATGTACTTCCCGCAGAATCTGCATTGATATTTGGATAGTTCCCCATGCTCGTCTCTTTTTGTCAGTCTTGCTTGTTTTCCCAAAGACACAGGTAATCCCCAGGGCTGGGGCACAAAAGTTTCTGAAAATATCAATGCAGAGGTCCAGAGTTAAACCTTTAACCCCTTACCACACAATCACAAGTTTTAACGACCCTGAAGGAGAAGCCTTTTGATACATTGTGGGAAAAAGAGAAAATGCTGGTAACCAGCATTTTCACCTTTTCCCACAATGTTTTCTTCGCTATCAATGACAAATTCCATCATTTGGGTTAAATTTTAAGTGTCATTTGCAAATGCTTTCAATACGGACAAGTCTACATGTTTGTCGTGTGGTAAAGAGTTAACTCTTTACAAAACAACAAAATTCAACACTTGTCCAAATTGAAAGCATGTGCAGACGACAAATTAAATGTAGCTCAGATGATGGTTTATGTCCTTGATAGGCTAGAAAACATTGTAGGAAAAGGAGATAATGCTGGTTACCAGCATTATCTCCTTTTCCCACAATTTTTTCTAAAACCCTCTTCCTCAGGGTCGTTAAAACAAGGGAATGGTGTTGTAAATGGTTAACAAAACTATCCTGTGTTTAACTTTTTACCACACAATGCTGACTTTTAACGACCCTTTGGAAGAAACCTTTTGTAAACATTGTGAGAAAAGGAGAAAATGCTGGTAACCAACATTTTCTCCTTCCTACAATGTTTTCTATCCTATCATAGACAATTTCATCATTATTTTGTGCCTCGTTTAAATTGTCTGCAGATGCTTTCAGTTTGGACAAGCCTAAAATTTTGTTGTGTGGTGAAGAGTAAACAAACAATCCTGTGTTTAAAAACTCTGACAAAGAAGTCCCTTCACAATATAGTCAGGCAAAAGATGAAAATGCTAGAGACGTTGTTTTTTTCCTTTTCTGACACAATCCCACGGTTTGAGCTATATTTGTCACATGAAATTGCGTTTTGTTTGTATTTTCTTCAAACGCTGTTCGATGAAACCCGAGCTAGTTGCTGTATAAATACAAATTTTTGCTCCGCTGAACTTGACAGCTTTGGAAAACAAAATGGAAAAAGTAGAAATTGGAAAAAGTATAAATTGCTTAATTAAATGAGTGACGGGGTGATAAGCTAATTCCCCTTTTTCCCCCAGTTCAAAACTGGAAAGTCATTTTCTATTCCAACTATTTGTCATATGTGTAATTTGCCATAGTCTTGGTCAGTCTAAAATCAGTAACAAGTCTAACAAGAGGCCCTTGAGGGCCTGAATTGCTCTACTGGCTGTAATTTTGCTCATCTTCTAGCGTGTATCTCCACTACTGCATGATCAATACATTAACTCTTAACCAGACGACAAAATTTTAGACAGTAGACTGGTCCACATTGAAAGCTTTTGCAGACGACAAATCTTTAGACAGTAGACTGGTCCAAAATGAAAGCTTTTGCAAACGACCAATTAAATGTGACTCAAAAACCGAGATATGTCTTTGGCAGGGAGGAGAATATTATGGGGAAAGGACAAAATACCGATTAGCTGCATTTTCGCCTTTTCCACAATTTTTTCAAATGCCTTTTTCCTAAAGGTTCTTAAAACTCAGGATTGAACAATATTGAATGTTCAATACTGAATTTTGAAGATCATGTATCGTATTTTGTGCAAAACCAAAGGAAGTAAACCCAACTAAACTCAATTTTCCTCATACAAATGAGTTTTTTGATAGCACTCAGATATGTAATCGGATATGGCGTATCAATATAAACTGGATTAGGCCATCGATCGTGGAAATACTTCTTTTTAATTGAAAATAGCTTCACCCGCTCTTAGCCTTCTATTGGCTCAAAGATATACACAAAATTTGACTACTGACCGCTTTGGTTCCGGGCTTGTTTGTTCCAAAACCAGTTCATCCTTGGGCTTGTTCGTCCCATGATTGCACGCTACACCATTTGATTGTGCATGAATATTTACAGATCGAAATAATTGATTGTAATGTTGGGATTTAAATCTTGACGGCCAAAGATATCTCAAAATCATAGTTTTCAGGTATAAACTTAATTTCATTCGACATATATGCATGGTTTCTTTCTTTACCCATCATGCTTCCTACTGCCAAGGGACATTACTCCTGACTCCTCCTGTGAATGATCAAAGGGAGACCACCAGTACACAAATAATCAAAACTTTGGCACCAGTAACCCAAAAAAAGACGCATTAATTTGCTTAGTTGGTTTACTTCAAGTTAATATTTGAATAATATTTCTCTTTTTTTTTTCCAAATTATTAATTCCACACAATGGCTTCCTTGACAAATGCCACGCCAGCATTTTCAACGCTTTGATTGTATTATGGTATGAAAGGTTAATTTCTAGTTTGAGAAAGTATGTATTCAAAACTTATGATGATTGTTATTCCTGATATTCTTTGATTCTTATTGTTTTGTTTCATTCACTGAAAACCAGGGAAAAACAGTTTCAACATTTATTTAGAGTTTGGAAAGCAGTCCGGTATACAAGTTCACTTTCTCTGAAAAATCCAAGTAATTGTAAATTTTGATCCTTCACCAAATAATCTTGTTTTCAACTCTTTACCATATGACAAAATGTAAGACGCATCCAAATTGAAAGCACCTGCAGACAACAAAATCAAATGCTGCTCCAACCATTAGATTTGGCTTTGAAAGGGCAGAAAGCTTTGTGGAAAAGGAGGACACACTAGTTACCAGTATTTTCTCCTTTTCACACAATACTTTCAAAAAACTTCTACCGTAAGGTTGTCAAAACTTGGGATTGTGTGATAAAGTTTTATCGACCCTCCAGAACAATCATCACTACTGCTATCAGTTTTCCATATTACCAACTGTCCTCAAATATGAGGACAGAAACAAGCTTTTACATAGGTCTGAGTAAGCCTCCATGATTCTTATACTGATTTGTTGCCCACGACGAACTTTGCCACTACAGCATGTTTATAAAATTTATGTTTTCACACGTTCCATCTCATGCTGTCACAAATTACCAATTACACAAATTTTACTTAACTCTTTATCAAACGACAAGATTTTAGACTTGTCCAAATTCAAAGCACTTGAAGGCATCAAATTAATTGTAACTTAAAAGATGAAATATTGAGTTGAAAACATTGTAGGAAAAGAAGAAAATGCTGGTAACAAGCATTTTCTCCTTTTCCTACAATGGTTTCAAAAGGCTTCTTTCCAAGGGTGGACAAAAGTCGTGAGTGTGTGGTAAAGGGTTTAACTGATTTGTCGTCCACCATGAACTTTGCCACTATAGTATGTTTATAAATGTTTTCACAGGTTCAAACACATGCTCTCTGTCACAAATTACCAAATTTACACAAATTTTACTTAAAAGTCAATACTGTGTCTCTTATTTATACATGTACACAAAAAAGTCCAAAACAACAACATGAAACAGGTATTACGAATTTTTAAATAATCGTAGTATATGTATATTTGGGAAGGTATTATGTCGTGTATAAGATTTATTAAAGTTTTATCTTATATCTTTAAACACAAAAATAATCTGATGTAACCTTAACCAAGGTTACATAAACTGTATGTCACTGTTATACTACTCTCAAAAAAAATATGTTTTCATAGAATCATCCCAGGCCAATAATACCCCTGTCCTCAAAAATGAGGACATATGGGACCAAGAGAGCCTCTTATGATTCTATTGTGGATTGTGTCTTCTACGATGAACTTTCATGGAGTCTCTCTGGTTGAACGCTTTTCCACAAATGTCGCAGGGAAAAGGTTTCTCGCCTGTATGTATTCTTTCATGTCTAATCCTATCCCTCCGCGATTGAAAGGGACGGTGACAAAATGTACAGGAATGCTTCAAGAGTTGTACTTTAACTGCAGATTCGTACATTTCTTCAATAACCGGTGTCTTGCTGGATAGGTATAGCCGGCGAAGGGTCCCTGAAACAATAATGGACGTATGTGAAATCCCTTCTCGCTGGATAACCAAGAAATCAGACCTAACTGATTGTCTGTCAATATATAAATTAACCCTTTACCATACAATCTTGTACTTGAAAAACCCTGAGGGAGATTTTTTTCTCCTTTTCCAACAATGTTATTTACCCTTTCTTGAACACAACAAATCATTTGACCCACATTCTAAGCCATCTTCAAATGTTAACTCTCTGCCACATGAAAAAACATTTTCAGATGACAAATGTAGGTAAATTACTGATTCTTATCTTTGATTGGGTAGAAAGCATTGTTGGAAAACGAGAAAATAACGGTTACTTTAATTACTCCTTTTCCAGCAATGTTTTCAAAAGCAATCTTGAGGTAGTTAAAACTTGAAATTGAAAGGTAAAGGTCAAAATAATAATTGCCATCCCCTGTATTTTCATAGCAATAACACAGAATCATTATTGGATAATTTTTGCCATTTACACAATATAATGTTGTTACAAAAGTACAGCTATCCAACATTTCTTTTGTCATCTACAAGTACTGGGATGAGGACAATCCATTGCCAATACAGTCACTTTTGCTGTAACTGGCTCACTTACGTTGGTGGTGTATAGGGAATCATATCACTAGAGCAAAGGATGTTAAGCTTCAAGCAAAATAATACAAGTTTATTCAAGTTACAGGGTCACAATAGAACATCTCTAGTAAGAAAACTTTGTACATTTCAGTTAAAATACAAAAAGAGGACCAGCATTTCTTCCTTTTTCCACAATTCCTCAGCCGTTAAAAGTGGGTACTGTGTAGAAAAGAGTTAAAATCCAAGTAATAGTAAAACATTTTTACCCTATAGCAAACAATCCTGTTTAACGACCACTAACTCATTGGTACGAGGGTTGTTCGATATGTAATGTGTATTGTACGATATCTCAAAAGCATTCGACTCAAATAGTGAAATGAACATTACATCCCTTCAAAATATTCTCCGCGGTTTGAAATACATAATTTCAATCTCTGAATCCATTTCTGAAATGCGTCACGGTACACTGATTTAGGTAGGCCTCTGAGGCACTGACTGATAGCTGAGCCAAGGGCTTGTAACGACAACCAGATAAGAACTTTTTAAGTTTTGGAAAAAGGAAAAAGTCGCATGGGGCTAGATCTGTAGAGTATGGTGGGTGTGGCAAGACAGTAACCTTCTCCAACTTCAAAAATTGCTTCACAAGCTCAGATGTATGTGATGGAGCATTATCATGAAGTAGACGAACATGCCTAAATCCTGACACAGGGCGTCGTTTAAGATAATATTTCTTGAGCTTTTTTAGTATAACATCTCTGTAATACCGACCTGTAACAATTTTGCCCTTCGGCACCGGAATTTGTACGGCTATACCATCACATGAAAAGAATATGCAATAAAGAACCTTCTTTGTGCTTATGCTTCTTTTGGCAAATACAGGCCTTCTACCATGTTTAGTTAGCCATATTTTGTTTCCAATTTTTCTTACTGGTTCGAAATAGTGAACCCATATTTCGTCACCAGTAACTGTTTGCAAATTGTCTTTGATTGAATTTGGGAAACATTTTGAGTAATTGCTTAGCGGTTTGTACTCCTACCCGTTTTTGGTCATCTGTCAATATATGCGGTATCCATCTGGCAGAAATCTTTCGTACTTTCAAAATACGCTTCAAAATGAAATGCACCCACGATAGCAATATGCCAACAGCGTTGGCAATATCATGAATCATGTATCTGCCATCACTTTCAATTATTTCCCTGACTTTTGAGACATTTGCCTTGCCTGTTACAGTCACAGGTCGGCCAGATTTTGCTGCATCTTTGACGGACTGTGTGCCAGTCAGAAATTTCTTTCTTCACCTACGAACTGTCTCATAAGATACATTATCAGACCCATAAACTTCCCCCAATTCAGTAAAAATCTGCATTACCGAATGACCGAGTTTTGTGCGAACTTTTATGTGAGCTCCACTTTCTTCAATATCCTTAATCCGTTTCCCAACTATTTTTACAACAGTGGTCAACGACTAGCTCTAATGAAATGACTGTAAGTTTAAAACTATGTGGAGCTAAAGGCTCGTGTTTATACCGTTGGAAAGGTATTGAATAGAGCTATTCAAGCGTATCATCATCCACGAAATCGTTGAAAGTGTTATTGCGCTGTGGTACAATACACATTACATATCAAACAGCCCTCATAAATATCATGTATCATCAACGTTTTCGTAAAGGCTATTCGGCCAATCTTGGCAGCTTTCGTCTTTTAAAATGTGAGTAAGGGGGCTGTACACTCACTAACTCATCGGTAAATATTGTTTATCATCAACGTTTTCGTAAAGGCTATTTGGCCAATCTCTTTTAATATGGGAGTTATCGGCCGTAGACCTTATGACAAAATTTTAGACAATTCCAAATTGAAAGCATTAATTTTGCACACGACAAAATCAATGTGAAAGAAAAACTGAAATTTGTTTAAGGAAGATAGAAAATATTGTTGGAAAAGGAGAAAATGCTGGTTACCAGCATTTTCTCCTTTTCCCACAATGTTTTCAAAATGCTTCTTTCTCAGGGTCATTTTTGGTCGGGACTGTGTAGTAGAGAGTTAAAAACAAAAACTCTAGAACAATCATCATTGCTCCTGGTATCACAAGTTTCCCATAAGACCATTGTCCTCTGAAGTGAAGAAAGAAACAAGCTTTTACCAAGATCTGACCAACCTGGTCACTAAGCCTAATTTGATTTGATTACTGATTTGTCTTTCATGATAAACTTTGCCACCACAATATATTTTCATATGAGCTATGCTCTGTGAAAAGGGTTTAATGTATCTGACCCAGATAAACCTACACAGTCTGACCTTTATAGAAACTTCCCATTTTCAGTAAAATTTCTGCATGTCAAAGAACCATTCTACTCCCAGGTTAAGTCAGTTGTGAGACAAGAAAGATTTAGATTGATCCATAATTAGATTATAACATGCCTAGTATAGTGAATCACAGAGATGCATTCAACCCCTTTTTCACATAGCATGGGTCATACTAATGTTTTAATGCATTCAAACTCACATTGTCACAAATTACTGATTACACAAATACATGTAACTTTCACACACACAATGTTTGTTTACATAACTTCATCCTGGGCCAAAAACACCCATCCTCATAATTGAGGATATGAATCCTGTTGCAGATTGTGTCTTTTAAGATGCCCTTCCATGGTGTTACTCTGACTGAATGCTTTGCCACATATGTCACAGAGAAACGGTTTTTCACCGGTATGTATTCTTTCATGTCTAATCCTATTCCTCGTTGATTGAAAGAGGCGGTGACAAAATGTACAGGAATGCCTCAAGAGTAGTGATTTAACAGCAGATGCGTACTTTTCTTCAATAATCGGCGTCTTGCTGGATAGTTCTAGCTGAAGAAGGGCCCCTGAAACAATAATGGATGTACAGTGAAATGCTTTAAACTTAACCCTTTACCGCACAATGCCGACTTTTAACGACCGACGGAAAGAAGCCTTTAGAAAACATTGTGGGAAAAGGAGAAAATGCTGGTAACCTGCATTTTCTCCTTTTCCCACAATGTTTTCAACTCTATCAAGAAAAAATTGCACCATTTGAGCCACACCGAAATCATTGTTTGCAAATGCTTTCAATTTTGACAAGGCTAAAATTTTGTCAGCTGATAAAGGGTTAAATCTTTACCACACAATCTTGTACTTGAATAACCCTAAGGGGGATTTTTTTCTCCTTTTCCAACGTAATTTTCCCTTTCTTGGACATAACAAATCATTTGAACCACATTTTATGGCATCTTCAAAATGTTAACTCTCTGCCTTATGAAAACGAATGGACTCGACCAAACTTAAAGCATAGTGTTATGCAAATGTTAAACTAAATGTAGATCAATTAAAGATTTCTGTCTTTGACAGGGTAGAAATTATTCTTGGAAAAGGAGAAAATGCTCATTACCAGCATTTTCTCCTTTTCTAACATTTGTTTTCAAAAGCAATCATCTTTAGGGTCTTTAAAACTCGCAATTGTAAGGCAAATGGTTAATACAATAATTAGCAACACCAAGGTTTTCACAGAAATATCACAAAATAATTCCTTGGTAATTTTTGCCATTTACACAGTATCATGTTGTTACAAAAGTACAGCTATCCACATTTCCTTTGTCATCTACAACCCTGGGATGAGGACAATCCATTGCCAATACAGTCACTTTTACTGTAACTGGCTTACTAATGCAGGTGGGGTATAGGGAATCATATCATCAGAACAAAGGATGATAAGCTTTGAGCGAAATAACACAAGTTTATTCAAGGTACGAGGTCACAAAAGAATATCTCTAGTAAGAAAACTTTTGTACATTTTGGTTACAATATAAAAAAGGACCAGCATTTTCTCCTTTTCCCTACAATGTTTTCAAAAGGTCCCTCTTCCTCAAAATTGTTTAAACGGGGGATTGTGAAGTGAAGGTTAAAATCCGAGTAACTGTAAACCATTTTAATCTTTTACCAAACAATCGTGCTTAAACTCTTTACCACAGAACAAAATTTCACACTTGTCGCAACTGAAAGCATTTGCAGAAAGACAAATTGAATGCGACTAAAATCATGCCACTGTCGGTGAAAGGATAGAAAACATTGTGGGGAAAAGGAGAAAATGCTGGTTACCAGCATTTTCTCCTTTTCCCTCATTGTTTTCAAGAACCTAATTGCTTTGGGATGCTAAAACTCAGGCCTGTGTGGTAAAAGTTAATGGTCCTCCTGAACAATCATCATCACCACTGATATCACAGTTTCCCATTACACAATTGTCCTCAAATGTGAGGAAAGAAACACACTTTTTACAATGGTCTGATTAACCCCATTATGATTGTATTATAGCCTCAACGCAACGTTTACGACACTTCTTCTCATATTAGGACATCTATTGTGCACAATACTGTCTCAAGTCCACGATGAAATTTTCAGTAGCAAAGCTTCAGCCCTCTATTGACTTTCTATTCTGTTGGTTCAGTCTGTATTGCAGCAAAATGCGATTGATTTTCAGTGATACACACCACCAAAGACATATTATTAACTGTTTTATTACCTATTTGCACCTATAAAAGTTATTTATAACATGTAAATCTGAAATTTAAAAAATCACTCATCATATTTGGTGGCCATTTTGTATCTCTTTGGGGGAACATAAACATCTTGAAAAAGATACATGAAACATTGTTTCCATACATTGAACGTTTTCTATGTCCAGTATTTAAATTGAAAATATTCAAATTTGAAATGAAGAATTATTGAATAAGCAAGCAACAGATTTGTTCAAACTCTAGGCTTGGTGTCAATTTGTGAAAATATGAGAGTTCAAACATTAACATACCGTATTTCTCCTAATAAAAGCTCCTGGGAGCTATGCAGAACATAGATAGGTAGCCTTTATTTTGTACCCAATTTGCAAAGCAAAAAGTCTATCCAATTTTGTATTTCTTTGTGTTTTAGCGGTTGTTAAGAGAAAATATTAATCAAATTAGAGGAAATATTCATCATATTCTTCAAATATTGTCAGCTTAATCAACTAATGTACATTAGGTTATCATGATATAAGGGTTTCTCTGGGGGAGAGCTACTATTAGGGAGAGCGCTTTTATTAGGAGAAATATGGTATATCTGTGCAGAGATTTCACCAATGTTTCTGTGATCGCTTCTCTATGTGGAGGCAACCTATCACAAACTAAAATCACATTCTGGAACAGTAATCTGTCCTAGATTCAATTACTGATTGTCATCCACAATGAACTTTGCCACTGTGAAAAGGGGGTTTAATGTATCTGCAAAAAGTATGGACCCAGGTCAGCCTGTGCAGCTGACTGTCTTGAAACTTTCTGCTTTTGGTAAAATTAGCTGCATGTCCAAGGACCATTCTACCTCCAGATTACGTCGGTTGTTAAACAACAACGATTTCATGGATCCATAATTATGTGATGACTTGCCTAGTATAATGAATCACAGAGATGAATTAAAAACTCCCCTTTCAAATAGCTTGGCTTATATGTTTTCACCATTCAAACTCACATGTCCCAAATTACTTATTTCGCAAATTACTCTCCCACACAATGTTTGTTTACATAAATTCATCCTAGACCAATAATGTGCACATCCTAATAAATGAGGATAGGATCGAGACGGTCTCATTTGATTCTATTGCAGATTGTGTAATTTACGATGAGCTTTCATCGAGTCAATCTGATTGAACGCTTTGCCACAAATGTCGCAGAGAAATGGCTTTTCACTCGTATGTATTCTTTCATGTCTAATCCTATTCCTCCGCGACTGAAAGGGACGGTGACAAAATGTACAGGAATGCTTCAAGAGTTGTTCTTTAGCTGCAGATCCGTACATTTCTTCAATAATAGATGTCTTGCCGGACAGATATAGCTGGCGGAGGGTTCCTGAAACAATAATGGATGTACAGTGAAGGCCCTAAGCACTCGAACTCCTGCTAGATACCAAAGAAGTCGTATCTAATCACTTGTCTGTCAATGTATTTGTTAACATTTTACCAAACTACAAAATTCTGGACTAGACCAAACTTAAAGTATTGTCAGAGAACAAATTAAAAACGTACCTAAATGTCTAATGCCTGTCTTTAACAGGGTAAAAACATTGTGAGAAAAGGAGAAAATGGGAAAGGGTAAAAAACAGTGTGGGCAAAGGAGCAAATGCTGGTTACCAATAGTTTCAAAAGCCTTCTTTCTCCTGGTTAAACTCGGGCTGTGTGATAAAGAGTTAACCCTTCACCACACAATCATGTCTTCTAACAATCCTGAAGAAGGCCTTTTTTTGCTCCTTTTCAAACAATGTCATTAACCCTTTCTTAGACATGTCCCATCATTTGAACCATATTTTATGTCATCTTCAAATAATTTCAATGAGGATGAGTCTGAAAATTTTGTCGTCTGGGTAAGAGTTGATATAACTCCAAGACTTGTAATTTCTATTACGGAAGTTTTCAAAGCAATACCACAAAATCATTCTGGGGTGATTTTCACCATTTACACAATGCTGTGTTGTAATAAAAGTACAGCTATCCATATTTTCCTTTTTTCATATACAAGTCCAGGCATGAGGAAAATGCATCATCCATAGTCATTTTTATTGTAACCAGTTTACAAAGGTGGGTGGGGTATGGGGAATCATATCACTAAAAGAAAGGATAATAAGTTTCAAGCAAAATGATAAGATGATTTTATTCAAGTTACATGGTGACAAGTAAGAAAACCTTGTACATTTTGGGTACAATATAATCTTGAAAAAATTCAAATAAATAATCTAGTAAGCCATTCAATTATTTACAACTTGTTTACAAATAAAATACCCAGGAAGAAATAAAGATCTTATTAGATACAAAACATCAATTTGAAATATAAACAGTCAATGATCACTTTAGAAGCATGTAACTCTGTTTCAGACAACAAAGTTGAACTCTTATCCTCTACTAAAAATCCGATTTTTAATGACCAAAAGGAAGAAGGTTTTGAAAACATTTTGGGAAAAGGAGAAAATGCTGGTAACCAGCATTTTCTTCTTTTCCAACAATGTTTTCTACACTTCCGAAAGGAAATTCAGTTTTTGAATTCAAGTCACATTTAATGTGTTGTCTGCAAATTCTTCCAATTTGTACAAGTCGAAAATTTTGTCATTAAGTAAACAGTCATAGCGCCTTTCACAACCACAGTTGCCTGTGCAACCAATGTAGATCAAGATCATTACTGAACAAGAGGTGCAGTTCAATCCTTGATCTACACTGTCTGCTTTGCTGCAACATACTGGTTACAAGCAACTCAGGAATTAACTCTTTGTCACACGACAAAATTTTGGACATATCCAAATTGAAAGCAAATGCAGACAACAAATTAAAGGTGGTTCAAACAATAAAAGTAGTCCTTGATAGAGTAGAAAACATTGTAGGAAATGGAGAAAATGCTGGTTACCAGCATTTTCTCCTTTTCCAACAGTGTTTTCAAAATCCTTCTTCCTCAGGGTCGATAAAAGTCGTAAATGTTTGGTAAGGGGTCAAGGTCTTATTTCTACACTGAAAGTGTCTTAAGAGTTTAGATGCCCCTCTAAGGTTAAAGATTCATCTGTATTGAAAGCTGCAGACGACAATTTAGTCTTTATCACACAATCCCAGGTTTTAACAACCCTGAGGGAGAAGCCTTTTGAAAACATTGAGGGAAAAGGATTAAACGCTGGTGACCAGCATTTTCTTCTTTCCCACAATCTTTTCTACCCTATCAAAGACAAGTTTCACCATTTGAGTCACATAAATACACTGTTGTCTGCAAATGCTTTCAATTTTGACAAGTCTACACTTTCGTTGTTTGGAAAAGAGTTAAGAAGTTGATGGAACTGATCTTTCAAAGGGTAAAAAACATTGTGGGACATGGAGAAAATGCTGATTATTAACATTTTCTCGTTTTTCCCATGACGTTTTCAAAATCCTTCCTTTTGGGTACTGTTAACCCTTAGGCTGCTAAGTGCAACTCACTGACCTTCTGCGGACAGTGTAGATCAAGATCAAACTGCACAGTATGTGCAGTCTGATCTTTGATCTACACTGTCTGATAAGGACATCTTGTCCACCAAAAAAAAAAAAAACCACCTTTAACCCTTTACCACGCAATGACGTCTTTTAACGCCCCTGAAGGAGAGGCCTTTTGAAAACATTGTGGGAAAAGGAGAAAATGCTGGTAACCAGCATTTTCTCCTTTTCCCACAAAGTTTTCTACCCTATCAAAGAAAAGTTGCGTCATTTGAACCACTATGAAATTGTCGTCTGCAAATGCTTTCAATTTGGATAGGTCTTAAAGTTTGCCGTGTGGTAAAGGGTTAAATAACAAAATTTGGGTTTTTACTATCCGGTTAAAAAAATCATTCCCCTTATTTAGCAGGATAAGGGTTATAACTTTCCCTATTTGGAAAAAAGGTCAAATCATTATGTCATGCTAGGAATATAAACCAGGAATACTTCTGAAGTCAATTGGACCAGCATATGGATGTTTTTTCAATCTGTGAAGTTTCAAAGTTCCTTTGCGATTAAACACAGCATCACAAATGTCACATTTAAACGGCTTTTCACCAGTATGTGTCCGAATGTGTCGCACAAGGACTATTTTTTGTCCAAATTCTTTGTTACAATACGGACATTGATATACTATCAAATCTGAATATCTTCTTCTGTACACGTCCCAGTCCAGTTGCACTGAAAAAAGTAAGATCAGTTGACCCTTTAGTCCTGTTACCAAACAATCTCGAGCTTCTGTGATTTTGACAAAGAAGCCTTTTGAAAACATTGTGGGGGGAAAAAAAGAGTTAATACTGGTGACCAAAATGTTTCTATCTTTTCTGTGACAAATTCCACGATATGTGCCACATATAATTTGTCGTCTGCAAAAGCTTTGATTTCGACGAGCCAAAAATTTTGTCATTTGGTAAATACTTAACACCCTTTACCAACCAATCTACTAAGAATGAAAGCTTTCAAAAACATCACAGGAAAAAAGAGAAAATGCTGGAAATCGGAATTTTCTCCTTTAAAAGCAATGCTTTATTTATTCTTTTACAGACAAATCCTGTCATTTGAGGCACATTAACCCTTTACCACACAAGGACGCCTTTTAACACCCCTGAAGAAGAGGCCTTTTGAAAACATTGTGGGAAAAGGAGAAAATGCTGGTAACCAGCATTTTCTCCTTGTCCCACAAAGTTTTCTACCCTACCAAAGAAAAGTTGCGTCATTTGAGCCACTATGAAATTGTCTTCTGCAAATGCTTTCAATTTGCATAAGTCTTAAATTTTGCCGTGTGGTAAAGGGTTAAATTGTTGTGTACTAAATGCTTTCAGTGTGGTACATTTTATCCTCTGACAAAAGAGTTATCCAAACAGCTTCTAGTGATCGTCCTTTTCTCCTTTTCTCATAAAGTTTTCATAAAATTCCCTCCATTGGATGGTTTTACCCTTTACCAAGCAAAAACAGTTTGGACTGGACCAAATTCTAAACGTTTGCAGACGACATATTAAATGTAGCTCAAATGATAGTATTTGTCATTGATAGGGTGGAAAACATTGTAGGAATAGGAGAAAATGCTGGTTACCAGCATTTTCTCCTATTCCTTCAATGTTTTCAAAAGCATTCTCTTTCAGGGTCGTTAAAAGTATGGACTGTACGGCGCAGAGCTAATGTCATCTGGAATGCTTTTACTATAGACTTGTGTAATGTGTAAAGTTCATGTTTCGTCACTTTGTGAATAATTCGAGTAACTTTATAA
The DNA here is from genome assembly GCA_946811185.2 of Hippopus hippopus. NCBI lineage: Eukaryota > Metazoa > Mollusca > Bivalvia > Cardiida > Cardiidae > Hippopus > Hippopus hippopus. The sequence continues at coordinate 26,927,591 of OX328111.1, read as the reverse complement.
AAACATCTATTAGAATTTTTCGTAGCTATGACATTAAATCATTCCCAGATAATTTTCATCGTTTAGGCATCGTTGTGCCTCCATCATGCTTTGTAAACCAGTGAAAATTGAGCGTGTCCTTCCTCTTAAACGATTTCCCACAAGCACTGCACACAAACGGCCTTTCACCAGTGTGTGTTCGAATATGTCTCACCATGTCACTTCTCTTTTTAATAATTTTACCACAATATTGACACACATACACATGTCTCCTCATATCGTCCTGTTTTATAATCAACCCTGTCATACCACCTGATGCATCTGGACTCCCACTTGAATCCTCTTGCAAATCATAACTGATGTTAAAAATGTCTGAAAATACACAAGGAGGGCAACAGTTTACTCGCTACCAGAACTCTTCGACATTTCCGTATTGACAGGAATCGCAGACAACTGACACTCTGCGGCGCAAAAAATGCCATTTGTCTTCAAAGAGTTGAAAAGCATGGGAAAAGAAGACAATGCTGATAACCAACATTTCTCCTTTTCTCACAACGGTTTCAAAATGTTAGACAAGTCCAAAATGAAGGTATTTGCAGACGACATATTAAATGTGGCTCAAATCAAGGAAAATGTCAATCAAAGGGTAGAAAACATTGAAGGAAAAGGAGAACGAGCATTTTCTTCTCAAAATGTGTTCAAAAGCCTTCTCCCTCAGTGTCGTTAAAAATCAGAATTGTTTGGTAAAGGACTTGAAACCGTTAACACAACCATTTTGTCCAATTCATTTGAATTCAGAACTAGAGAACAAATATCCTATGTGCAGAATTCACAACACCACATTATTACCCACTTATTGTCACCATTTAGAAATGCCGCCAACATGCTTCGTAAACTTGTGCACATTGAGAGATTCATTCCTTGAGAAAGATTTCCCACAAAGATTGCACGCAAAAGGTCTTTCACCAGTATGTGTTCGGATATGTCTCACCAAGTCACTTCGTTGTTTGGCAAGTTTACCACAATACTGACACTCATACACACGTCCAGTTGTATTTCCTTGTTTTATTAGACGCTCTGTTATACCACTATGGGTAACTTGACTCGCACTTGCGTCCTCTCTCATACCATGTGCAGTGCTTACAGTGTCTGAAAATACACAAGGGCAACATGTAACTCTGTACCATATGAGGAATTTTAAGACACTGTTATACTGAAAGTATTTTGTAGTTGAAGAATTCAATTTGGCTCCATTATCAATTTTTGTCTACGAAAGTTTCTAGAAAGTAGTGTAGTGCAGGACAAAATGCCGCTTACAAGTTTTTTCTCCTTTGCCCAAGGTGTTTTCAAAAGCCTTCATCCTCAGGGTTGTTTGAGGTAATTGGGTAAGTCTTTGCTAGACATGAAAACTTCAGACTTGTATATGTTTGCATACAACAGTATAAATACTATTCAAATTATGTTTTTATCTTCACCGGAATAGAAAAAAATGCTGGTTACACACATTTTCTCCTTTTCCAACATTGGTTTCAAAAGCTTTTTCTCCTCACAGAAATGGTAACCAGCATTTTCTCCTTTACCCACAATGTTTTCTACCCTTCCCAAAACCAATTTCAATTTTTGAGTCATGTTTAATTTGTTTTCTGTAAATGCTTTGAATTTGGACTAATCTAAAATTTTGTTGTTTGGTAAAGAGTTAATTTGTTGACTGCAAATGCTTTGGACTTTGACAAGTCCAAAGTTTTGTAATTGGAAATACACAAATCTGTATGTAACCTCATACACTTACACTAAATTCTACACATGCTCCGCCTTGTGTTTCCTAAATTTATGTTCATTAAGTGTCTCTTTTCTCTTGAATGATTGCCAACACATATCACACGAGAATGGCCTTTCGTCCGTATGTATTCGAATATGTCTCACCATGTGACCTTTATGTTTCATAATTTGACCACAATACTGACACTCATACACACTTGCAGTACTATTTCCTTGTTTTATCAGACGCTTTGTAATACCACTCGGTGTAACTGGACTCACACTTGCGCCCTCTCTCACACCATGCACCCAGCTTACAATGTCTGAAAATACACAAGAGGGGTGGCAGTTAACTCTTTATCGAACGACAAAATTTAAGACTGGTTCAAATTGAAAGCATTTGCAGACGACAAAATAATGTCACTGAAGAATTTAAATTGTTCTTGGAGAGGTAGAAAACATTGTGAAACTTGTTACCAGCATTTTCTCCTTTTCCAACAATGTTTTCTATAGGCTTCTTTCTCAAGATCATCAAAAGTCAGGATTGTGTGGTAAAGGGTTAACATTTTACTCGACAACGAAATTTCAGACTCAGTAAATTTGCAGGTAACAAAGTATTGCAAATATTGAGATTCTTGTCCTTGAAATGGTAAAATTGGTAGAAAGCACTGTTAACCCATTACCAGACAACAAAATTTTAGTCTGGTTCAAATTGAAAGAAATTGCAAACGACAAATCAAATAAGTTCAAAATTATTGAATATGTATCAGAAAGGATAGAAAACATTGTAGGAAACGGAGAAAATGCTGGTCACCAGCATATTCTTCGTTTCCCACAATGTTTTCCAACGCTCTCTCCTCGGGGTCGTTAATGGCGGGGATTGTGTGGTAATGGGTTAAGTAGAAGGTTAACTTGTTACCAGACGTAAAACTTTAGATTTAACCATGTAGCATTTGCAGGCCAGAAAGTAAAATTGAAAGCATTTTGCAGACAACGAATCAAATGTAGCTTAATGATTTCAGTCTCTGATAAGGAAAAAACCAGTGTGGAAAAAGTTTTCAAAAGTCTTCTCTTTAGGGTCCATATAACCTTGAATTGTGAGGTGAAGTAAAAGTTAATCTGTCTTAGTCAGGTCAAAAAACATCATGGGATGTGGCGAATGCGCTTACCAGCCATTTCTTCTTTTTGCACATTCTTTCAACTCTTTACCACAAAATCCCTAGTTTTAACGACCCTGAAGAAGAAGGCTTTTGAAAACATTTTGAGAAAAGAAGAAAATGCTGGTGACTATTTGTACAAGTTTCAACTTTGTCTCCTGGTTGAGAGCCTTCTTTCTCAGGGTCATTAAAACTTGGGATTGTATTGCAAAGTATTAAATGTTGGAAAACATCACAGGAAGAGGCAGAAGTGTAAGTTACACATATTTTCTCCTTTTCGCTCCATAGTTTCAAAATTAATGCTTATTTCCCAATAGAGGTGTTTAGTTTGGTTGCTGTGCAACACTGTTCTCAACATTATTTCATTTATATCACAGCAGCCTGAGCCAGTGCACCTTTCCATGCTTTCCTGGAGTCTATTTTACCAGTACTTTCAACAATATTCTTCCCAGGCCACTGGCTGCCTTTCAACGTGACCATGGTGGAAACCATGATCAAACCAGGTATCAAACTTGAAACCACCAGATCACAAGTCAAATGCACTAGCCACTGAGCTACCATACCCAGCCAGCCGGATTTGAACCTACCACCCTTGGTTTTAAGTCCTGTATGTAACCAACTGAGGGACCAAAGCTACCAATCTCAGCACACCAGTAGAGATATAGAATCCGAGGATCATTTAGCAAAGTGTTTAACCCTTTAGCGTGCAAAGAAATTATAGCCTAGTCCAAATTGAAAGCATTTCCAGATGACAAATTAAGCTCGGGACAACTGATGATGGGATTTATATTATAAAGAGTAATAAATATTGTGGGAAAAGGAGATAATCCTTGTAACCAGCATTTTCTCCATTTCCCACAAGGTTTTCAAAAGCTTTTTTTTTCATCAGGGTTGTTATAACACAGGATTTTTTGGTAAACAGTTTAACTATTACACAATCCTGCATTTTAACAACCCCATAAAAGAAGCCTTCGAAAACATTACAGGAAAAGGAGAAAATGCTGGTAACTAGCATTTTCTCCTTTCCCCACAATGTTTTGTAACCTATCAAAGAAAAATTCCATCACTTGAGCTAAATTCTAAATGTCATCTGCAAATACTTTCAATTTGGACAAGTCTACATTTTTGTTGTCTGGAAAAGATGTAAAGAATGCATGATTTACCTTATAAAATCTATATCACATTCTTCTAATGCCTCGCGTTGTGTTTTCTTAACTTATGTTCATTCGCATGCTGTTTTCTCCTGAATAATTGCCCACATATATCACATGAGAAAGGTCGTTCATCCGTATGTGATTGGATATGTCTCTCCATGTTACTTTTCTGTTTGGCAACATGACCACAGTACTGACACTTAAACACACGTACTAAAGTATCGCCATACTCTATCAGATGTATGGTGCTACCAACAGCGGTATTTGACCTAGCACTCTTGTCCTCTCTCGCACCATACATGGTGCTTAAATGTTCTGAAAATACACATGGAGGGTAGATATTGACCCATAAACCAAACAATCCCATGTTTTAACAACCTGTATGAAGGCGGCTTTTGAAAACAGTGGGAAAAGGATTGGTTGATTGAATGGTGTTTTACACTACTTTCAACATTATTTCAGAAATATCACAGCAACAACTCGAGTATTTCGGTACTTCCTGGGTTTCACCAGGACTAGGCTAGGGCTCTGAAGTGTCTTACTCCAGGACACTCCCACAAAAAAACATGTGGATCCAGTGAGGCTAAAACAAGTCCTACACTTTACCACTGAGCCACACACCACCTCTATTGGGAAAAGGAGAACATTGTGGATACTAATATTTCCCCCTTTTTTTTATAAATCATATCACATCATTTCAACCTCATTAAAAGTTTAACGCTTTATCACACAATCCCGACTTTTGAAGACCCTGAAGAGGGAGGCTTATGAAAATATTGTGTTGAAAGAAGAAAATGTTGGTTAAAAAGTATTTTTTCCTTTTCACATAATGTTTTCCGACGCATCAGAGACAGAAATCATCATTTGAACTAAATATAGTTTGTCGTCTGCAAATGCTTTCTATTTGGTAGAGGCCACAATTTTGTTGTCTGTTAAAGAGTTAAGGCTTGGTCAGACCGGCTAACGGATATGTAACGGGGGAAAAACGGACAAAAACATGCAGAATTTGGTTATCCGGTGATAAAATTAATCTCCTCTGCGATCGGTGTGTGGAGCGAAGAAGCCACACAATGACCGCACGAGTACCGCACATGTAACGGAAAAAAACGCACGTTTACCAGATAATAAACGGTCCCTTAACAGATATCACCGTACGAGTAAGGGACTTGTACCATATAAAACGGAAGTGCAACGCATGAGAACCGGACAAAACGTTCTTCCAACGTACGATGAAAGGAAATGTACTGAACACCAACGTACGAGGAACGTACCAGTCACATGACATGCCGAGGGTATAAATTGTCAGCTGCATCCAGAGTCTATCATTTACATGTCTCTGTCCGTTTTGTCCGGTGGAAAGTTTTGAACATGCTCAAAACTTGCCACCGGACGAACGGATATTGCCGGACAAGTAGCGGATTCACCGGATTAGAAACGAACATAAAACGGATACGAACAGACACGAACGGATAAAAAATCATTTTATCCATTACTCGTTCGTTAGCTCAGTGTGACCAAGGCTTTAAGCATAATGATTGTCAAAATTAACCCTCAAGGCCCTGGAACCGACTTAAGTTGTTTTTGCAGACAGTGTAGATCAAGGTAAGACTGCACAGAATGTGCAGTCTGATCTTTGATCTGCACTGTCTGTTACTGTTACATATTCTAATTGAAACAACCTTGATATAGCACTATTTGGGGCTGTTTCCTACCATTTAAAAAGGTCCAGATCATTAATTCAGCGCATTAAGTGTTAAAAGAAGATTTGCAGACACTATCTTACGTCTTTATCAAATGACAAAATTTTAGACTGGGTCAAATTGATAGTACTTGCAGACGACATACCAAATATTGCTAAAATGGCCATATTTGTCTTGACATAGGACAGAAAACATTGTGGGAAATAAGAAAATGCTGGTTACCAGCTTTTTCTACTTTTCCAACAATGTTTTCAAAAGACATCTTTCTCAGGGTCGTTAAACTTGGGATTGTGTGGTACAGGGTTAAACATGGCTAAAAATATAAAATTTGTCTTCACTAGGATGAGAAGACATGGTGACATACTGGATACCTGCATTTTCCCCTTTTTCCCCACGATATTTTCCAAATCTTTTTTCTTCAGGGTTGTTAAAACAGAATGGTTTGGTTTAGGGTTAAACGTTGTCATCCATCTTTGATATAAAATGTGGCTCAAAGGACGAGATAAATTTTTGAAAGGGTAGGGGACATTGTAATAAGAGGATAAAATGATGCTGCTATTTTCCCATTTTACCAAGTAAAATTATTTAAAAGCTTTTTCATCATGCCCACACAATCCATTTCATCTTGCCTTTACATCTGTGCCCAAATACATAATTGATAAAAAGTTGATTGTGATACTGTGATTCGTAGTCTGAAAGAATAAATACTGTACCATTATATCTACAAGGTTCAAATTTAACGGTTGCAAACTCGCAAAATGCCAGCTGAAATGAAAAAATGCGAGTGCCAAATTCTAACACTCAAAATAATTTGCGAGTGCGCCGAAATGGGCAAACCTATCGCTTAAAAATCTGAATTAATCCATAAATGCGATCGTTTTTCGTGTACACTGAATTGCCGTATGCGGTGTAGAACTATCCTTTGAGAGTATCACCGACCACGTGACCGGTATTCGTAGAGACGCTTGTAGCGATATTGTAAATACATTTATCCGATATATAAAGCGCGTAGACAATTCTGACATTGTTTATACGTCTGCATTGCCTCGCAGAGAGTATGGAGCGGAAAATATCCAGTTTTTTCGGCAAAAGGCCGGATTCCGTGACATCACCAGAATATTTATTTAATATAAATTAATGATCAAACAGTTTGTCCAACCAAAGGATATTTCTTTGCCATGCAGAATGTATAGAGTCTGAGCTATAATATTGTATGAGCAAACAGAGGAGACCCACTCAACAATATTTAGACTCTCCCAAATTGAAAGCGTCTGCATTTGGTACAAAGGAAACTTAATTCTCTAATAATGTAGAAAACATTGTGGGAAATGGAGAAATTGCTCATTATGAGCAATTTCTCCTTTTGCCACAATGTTTTCATAAGTTTCTCATTTCAGAGTCGGTAAAACACGGGACTGCGTGGCAATGGGTTAAAATATTGCTAGTACAAAATTGATTTTGGCTAGTAGAAAAAATGGTCACTAGCAAATTTTTGCTAGTTGAAAAAAAGTTAAATTTGACCCCTGTACCTAGGAAGAATAACGTAGTGGTGTGAAAGTTGAGTGTAATACTGTGATTCGTAGTCTGAGAGAATAAATACTGTACCATTATATCTAGGAAGAATAACGTAGTGGTGTGAATGCATTTAGGAAAGTTGAATATTATCAGTCTCATAATTATTATCAGTGACTTCAGCAAATGGTGTCAACTGTAGATCTATACAAATGAGCGATGCTCTGGCAAAAGGGGGCTTAATGCATGTCCATGATGGGTTATACCAAACAAGTAATCACATAATTATGTACCCCCTACAATCCATTTTGTTTATCAACTGAACGAATCATGAGGTAGACTGTTCTTTTGACATGCAGAAGATTTAAAGATAGCAAAAAGCATCAGCCCATGTCAGCCTGCACAGACTGCACAGGCTGACATGGGTCGATACTTTTTGTGAATTCAGTCCCTTTTCACCAAGCATGGCTCAAAGATTAGTACACTAGCTGATCAAATCCCTGGTCTGTATCACAATGGGTGATAAAGGATTTATTCTAGAAACTGCCCTTGTGCCATTGTTGCATATTTTTCATCTTTTGCACATAAAAAATCCTTATTGTCGAGGACAACCCAGCAGACTTTTTTGGTATGGTGTTGAGTAAGAGAAAATGTTCTCCAGTTTTACACAATTAAAGAATCAAGTGCAGCCAACTTGTGACCTTTGCAAAGTAAGTGAGGCTCTCGTTGGTAATATTTCTATGGGTGTGGCATCCATATCATCCAATAATTGTTGACAACATAGTTGACGGAAGGAGACATAATAATGGCAAGGTAAAACTGACGCTAATCTCCTCATTAAGTGATGAACAGAATACTGCTTGGAGTACATTCAGTGGCAGAAAGAAATATAATGCTTCAGCCAGTTCTAAATGGCTTGCGAATATTTCATTGTTGTATGACAATCCTTGAAACAAAATAAGAACAATTTGTGCTTTTAGGATCCCAGTCAAATACTTTTGACTGTTAATTCTTCACCACACCAGAAAATTTTAGACTAGCCCATGGTTTTCCATGACTTTTGTTTCTTTGAATTTTGACCCCCAAATTTTCGAACTGACCCCCAAAATTCATATGTGTACCTTCTTTTCTTCATTTGAAGGGGGTCAAATGACCCAAAATCAAACAGTCAAGGGAAAACCCTGCTAGCCCAAATTGAAAGCATTTGCAGAAGACAAAAGAAATGTGGACCAAATGAACTTTGTCTTTAAAAGGGTAGAAAACATTGTGGAAAAAGGAGAAAATGTTAGTTACCAGCATTTTCTCCTTTTCCCACAATGTTTTCAACAGGCTTCTTCCTCAAGGTCGTTTGAAGTCAGGATTGTGTGGTAAAGGGTTAAGCAATTACTAACATACACATGTATGTGGCTCTCAAATCAAATGGGACAGTAAAGCCTAACAAAAAAATATTTGTGTTTAGGGTTTCGTTCCAAGATGCTGTAGGTAGGGTAGGTAGGGATTTATTTTTTTTTCCAGAAACTTTTTACATGGACCATGTACCGAAATCACACCGGACATATTTTTTTTTTCTATCGTAGCATAAAAAGTCTAGGATCGGCAGCATTTTCTAGGTAGGATAAGGAAACCCTAAACACAGATTTTTTTTTTGGCCTAATGGAAGTAAACTGGTAGCAATACCTCTCAAGCCACTAACTTTAACCAAGCCACAAAATTTTAGATTTGCCCATGTTGAAAAGATTTGCAGAAGAGAAATAAAAGGTGGCTTAAATAATGAAGTTTGTCTTTGACAGGGCAGGGTCCAAAGAATCCACTCGTCCGCTCGTATTTACAAGTAAGAAATGGATGAGAACGAGTGAAATATCAGTCATATTCATCCGGCAGGACGAATGGTGAATTGGAAATACTGAACAAATAAGTTTTTCAGATGAATATCTAACTTACAGGAGACAAAACGGCCATTCCGTTATTGAACAAGTGAATTAAGGGCATTCAGGAAATCAAATATTGAAACAGGACATAAAACGTGCTGGTTCCCACTCCAAATAAAGACCTGTTTCGAGTCAGCCTAATGATATAACCCTGGACCTTTTAATGCAAACAAAAATCTTTTAATATGCTTCGGGTAGATCTAATTCACTATGAGCGACTTTGCTGATTATTAAAACGAACGATATTAACATTAACGCAAATACTTTCCCGAAACCAGGTCGAAAAACTGTGTTGTTTTGGCTTTATTAATTTCTATAACTTGACTGGATAACTGGTACCGGTTTTTAAAACCCGGTATTTAAGGTTCGTTGTAACATTTCCGTTTTGACTGAAAAAAAAAAGTCAGAGTCCAATATATTAAAAGGGTTTTCTCGTCGGATGAGTGAGAAAGCAGGGCAAGTGTTTTTTCAGTCACTTGTCCTAAATGACGAGTGCCTTTTCTGGAAATTTTTGGACTCTGCAGGGTAGAAAACATTTTGGGCAAAGGAGAATATGCTGGTAACCAGCATTTTCTCCTTTTCCCACAATGTTTTCAGAAGCTTTGTCAGGGTTCTTAAAACTTAGAATTGTGTAGTAAAGGACTAAGCCATTTAATCACAATTTTATTTATTTACAACTATACAGTAAACGGGTTTTATTAAAATTGTGGCAAATGCATCTATAGTTGATGATTTTCCTTTTTCCTCTCAAATGCTATGTGTCTTTGCAATCCCATGCATCACTCATACATGATAAATGTATTTGAGCCAATGCTCGGAGAAAAGGGGGTTAAATGCATCTGCAAACTGTATCGACCCAGGTCAGCCTGCACAGACTGCGCAGGCTGACCTGGATCCAAACTTTTTTACAATTGGTCGATTTTCTGCATGTCAAAGGACCAGTGTACTTCATGATTCAGTCGTTATACGAAATGGATTTAATGGATCAAGAATTATGTGTTGAATTGCTTGGCATCATGTGCCACAGCGATACATTAAGCCCCCTTTTCCTGAACATGGCTCATTTGTGACCTTCACCACACACAATTTAAGACTCGTTTATCTTGAAAGCATTCTGCAGACTGCAAATCAAATTTAAGTATGGTAGTGTAGCTTTTACCACATATTAACAAGAGGGCCATTGGCCCTAAAGCACTCACCTGAGTAAAGTCATCTAGAGTTGATAAAGCTACGAAGATCCTGACCGTGATAATGTAAAAAACATGAGAGTGATAACCTACTTTTTGACCAACTGATTTTTTAGCCTATCAGAGATACTTTTGAGACAAAATATTTTGACCAAATTTCATGAGTATAAGACTGAAAATATGGCCTCTAGACTGTAAACAAGGTTTCTATAAGATTTGGCCAAGTGACCTACTTTTTACATGATGTGACCAAATTTCAAAGTGTAAGAGATCAAAACAAACATTCTGAGCAAGTTTCATAAGTATCAGACTGAAAATCTGACTTCTATCATGCACACATGAAATTTGGCCTGGTGGCCTACTTTTTGCCTAGACATAACCCACAATTTCAAACTTGTCAATAAAAACACTCTGACCAATTTTCATTAGTATACGGCTGAAAATGTGCCTCTAGAGTGCACACAAGGTTTTTCTAAGATTTGGTCTGGTGACCCACTTTTAGACCTGAAATGACCCAATTTCAAACTCGTCCCTGATATAATTAAGACAAACACTCGACCAATTTCCATGAGAATCTGATTGAAAATGTGGGTTCTCGAGCGCACACAAGGTAACTGTTGGTGCCCAGATGACACATAACGGACAACATGATGACTGACACAACATTATCCCAAAAGCTCACCTTGAGCACCTTTTGCTCAGGTGAGCTTTAAATGTAGGCTTGTCCTCAATGAAAGCATTTGCACACAACAATTAAGTTGTGGTTCAAATTATCAAACTTTTCTTAAAAGGGTAGGAAACATCGTGGGAAAATGAGAAAAAGCTGGTTTCCATCATTTTCTTCTTTTCCCATAACGTTTTCAAAAGAATTCTTCCCCAGGGTTGTTAAAACTCAGGATTGTGTGGTTCAAGGTTTGATGATAGAATTTATCTTTATATTTATAAAGTAATACAAACACCCCAGGAAAAGGCAAAAATCCTCATTACCAGCATTACCTTCTTCCCATAATGTTTGCAGGTCCTCTTCCTCCTCAGTCGTAAAACAAGAAATGTTTATCACAGGTTGATAGAGCCTGCAAGGTATCTAATTATGTCCTAACCTTCACACATCTACCTTAACTTCAACAATTTCTCTGATTTGTGTTGAGTAAATTTGTGTACATTCAAGGTCTCCTTTCTCGAAAAAGATTTTCCACAAATATCACAAGAGTATGGTCTTTCCCCAGTGTGTGTTCTTACGTGTCGCACTATGTCACCTCGTTTCTTGGAAAACTTCCCACAATACTGACATTCAAAGAGTTTGCCAATAATCCCTGGGCCAGTCAAGATTTTGATACAATTTTCAGACGTGATCCCAGCATTCCCTTTTATTTCCTGTTCCCCAATTTCTGAATAGGAAAATTCTTGTACAGACTTCCAGTCTGAAATGACACAATGGCAGGGATTTTATATTTAACTCTCAACCATACGACAAAATTTTAGACTGGTCCAAATTCAAAGCATCTGCAGAAGACAAATGTTGCACAAATTATGAGACCTGTCTTCGAAATGGTAATCTTATTATCAATCAAATTATCATTTTTTCATTTCAAAAGATTTGTGGAAGTCCAAACCAAAGATGTTTTTCTGTGGAGACCACCATGAATTACTAAGATATCTTTTACCCTTTACCACAGAACAATATTTTAGACCTGTCCAAATTGAAAACCTTAAAAGACGATAAGCTGAATGTAGCTCAAGTGATGGGATTTGTCGTTGAAAGGATAAAAAAAAAAAAAACCATTTTGAGAAAAGGTGAAAATGCTGGTGAACACCATTTTCTCCTATTCCGAAACGTTTTCAAAAGCCTTCTTCCACAGTGTCGTTAAAACTATGGCCTGTGTGGTAAAGAGTTAAGTTAACCCTTAACCAAACAATCCCTGGTTTTTACAACCCAGAGGAAGAAGCCTTCTGAAAACATCGTACGAAAAGGAGAAAATGCTGGTAACCAGCATTTTCTCCTTTTCCCACAATGTTTTCTACTCTTCCAAAGTCAAGTTTCAATTTTTGAGTCACGTTTATTTTGTCATCTGCAAATGCTTTCAATTTGGACAAGTCTAAAATTTTGTTGTTTCCTAAAGAGTTAAGCTAACCTATCTGAGTATGTGAACCAAGGTCAATTTATGGTACCGTATTCTCTTTTTTTAATGCCCCCATGGCCATTACATTTTCCGGAAAGGGGGGGATTAATAGAGGAAAAACGACATAGAACTTTCTAAGGACGACGATAACATTACTGTCCAGGTTTTAGCCAGTGCCAACTGCCGTACACTAACTATGAAGTAATCGCCCTTTGAGAAACCAGCTGTATTAATTCAGCATATCGATTTTACTGCCAATCATGATCTATTTTGACATTAAATAGTATTCACAATTAATCTGGGACATTGGTCTTCAATACTTTTGCTTTCTTAAAGTTTTCCAAGTTAGTTTACAATTTTTGTGTTACCAGAAGTTTGTAACATTATCAGAAGTGTACCTATATTCAGATAGATCTCAATTTGCGAGGAAATTAGGATTAAGTCAATGCCCTTAGTTTATTCCAGCTGATTTATTTCAACTTTATCAATGGATTGACAGTCTGGTAAGCCCATTTTTGGTTAGAAAAAGCTTGGAGAGCATTAATTAGAAGGGAGGGGGGGCAACAATAAGAGAAATTACGGTATGATAAGTTTATTTAAGAGAATCAGTTGACTTGGCCTGCACACATTAGGCTAACAAAATCTCATTCAATAGTTTGAAAGTACAAATCAACTTTCACACCAAACAATCCTGTTTTTTATGACCCTAAAGGAAAAGGCTTTTGAAAACACTGTAGGAAAAGGAGAAATGATCATCAGGATCCATATTCACGTACCATTTGTAAGAACATTTTTTGTCTTATTCTTCAAGATTTTCTAAATTTGAAAGCAACACAACTTCTTATTGGCTAAACCAACCTCTTTTAATCATGAATATTGATAAAAATGAAATTATCTACAACTAAAAGTGTTTGTGTACACTAAGGGATTTGTTGCGACCAATGATGCCTAGCCATAAAAAACATTAAGGAACAAGAGCGGCAAATTGTCGCAAGATACGCCCGTCCCATCACCAGTTGTCGAGGGGGTATAATAATCGTAAAGGGCAGGTAATGCAACAAACATGTTTACCAAAGTCTGAAGTCAATTTGACTTGAGGTGACAAAGTTCCGTTCTGGACAAGCAAGAAATACTGTAAAAATGAAGATCAAAGTGGAATTACTCAAAATCCGCACTAGGTAAAGTTATTGTTTTTACGCACTGTACTCCGTAATATTGCAACAAACATGCATACCAAGTTTGAAGTCACTCTGACTTGAGATGACAGTTATATTCCGGACAAGCACTAAATGCTGTAAAAATGACGATCAAAGGGAAATAACTCAAAATTCGTGCTAGGAAGAGTTATGGTTCTTGTGCACTGCACTCCGTAAACTTTCAACAATCATGCATACCAAATTTGAAGATGTTCAGACTGGAGATGACAAAGTTATATTCCGGACAAGCACTAAATGCTGTAAAAATGACGATCAAAGGGAAATAACTCAAAGACAGCATGAGGTAGAGTTATGGTTCTTTTGCATTGCACTCCATATTATTGCAACAAACACAAATACCAAGTTTCAAGTCAATCGGACTGGAGATGACAAAGTTATGCTCCGGACAAGCAGAAAATGCTGTAAAAATGATGATCAAAGGGAAATAACTCAAAGACAGCACGAGGTAGAGTTATGGTTCTTTTGCACTGCACTCTGTATTATTGCAACACACACAAATGCCAAGTTTCAAGTCAATTGGACTGGAGATGACAGAGTTATGCTCCGAACAAGCAGAAAATGCTGTAAAAATGATGATCAAAGGGAAATAACTCAAAGACAGCACCAGGTAGAGTTATGGTTCTTTCGCATTGCACTCCATATTATTGCAACAAACACAAATGCCAAGTTTCAAGTCAATCGGACTGGAGATGACAAAGTTATGCTCCGGACAAGCAGAAAATGCTGTAAAAATGACGATCAAAGGGAAATAACTCAAAGACAGCACAAAGTAGAGTTATGGTTCTTTTGCACTGCACTCCGTATTATTGCAACAAACACACATGCCAAGTTTCAAGTCAATCGGACTGGAGATGACAAAGTTATGCTCCGGACAAGCAGAAAATGCTGTAAAAATTACAATCAAAGGGAATAACTCAGACAGCACAAGGTAGAGTTATGGTTCTTTCGCACTGCACTCCGTATAATTGGAAAAAAAACACACATGCCAAGTTTCAAGTCAATCGGACTGGAGATGACAAAGTTATGCTCCAGACAAAGAACTGGACGCCGCCCGCCCGGACAGACGCCCGCCAGGACGCCCGCCCGTACGCCATGGGTGATCCCATGATACGTCCCGTCTTTGACGGGCGTATAAAAAGGAGCAATTGTTCAACAAATGTACAGACTGCGTCTTACCTTGGATCAGCCTTTTGGTCATGCCTACGAGATCAAATTTTTTTTTAACTCTTTACCAAACGACAAAATTCTAGACTGACCCAAACAATAACTGAACTAATTTATATTGCACAAAAGAGTTAATTCTTACCACAGGACAAAAATGTAGACTTGTTTAAATTGAAAGCATTTGCCAACAACACTTTAAATGAGGTTCAAATGATGGAATTTGTCTTTGAAGTAGAGAAAAAATAGAGGGAAAAGGAGAAAATGCTTATTACCAGCATTTTCTCCTTTTCCCACAATGTTTTCAAAACTTCTCTTTCTCAAGGTCGTTTAAAGTCTGGATGGTGTGGCAAAGGTTTAAGATGGAAAGTGGACTTCATTATGGTATAACATCATGTGTTTTTTAATGCCATAATTTCTTGTAAAAGTCTTTCCACAAAGTTCACAAGCAAATGGTTTTTCTCCAGTATGCCTTTTAAGATGCCTCTGCAAGTAACTGGGAAACAGGAACAGTTTTCCACAATACTCGCACTTATGTTTAAGATCCGCACTTGACAAATCGGGAAACAATTCTTCTGACTGTATTACTGGTGCTTCAATCTCAGTCATAGTTTTATGAGTGTCAACGGAGAACTTGGATTTTTCATGATGGACTTTTCTTGTCATCTTTGCATCTTCAATGTGGTATCCAAAGTTATACGAGTTGTTTGAACCTTGTACTGCAATTGTTGAAGGAAATCCAATTATACCAGAGTGGTCTGAAATGTTAAAGGTACCACTGCACAAGGACTATTCTCCCCTTTTACCCTTCGAATTGCATGTTTTTACAACCCCAAGGAAGAAAGCTCTTGAAAGCATTGTGGACAAAGGAGAAAATGGTAATTACCACAATGATTTCTATCCATGCACAAAGAAATCCCATCTTTTGCCGCACATATGATTTGCAGTTTGTAATCAATTAATGCCTTTGTTTTTAAAGAGTCCCAACATTTAATCATCCAATAAAGAAGTTAAAACGGTCCTATCTACAATCATCTGTTGGTAGCTTTGTTTCAATGGTGCTTTAGAGATTTCAATACACATTAGTGGTGGGCCGATAATTGACTATAGTCAAAAGTCAGTTGGTTTTGGCTTCCGATTGCGATAATCGATTGAGAAATTCTGGAATCAATTGTAGTTGGTACCGGAATTGCTCGGTCTGGAAACATAAATACTGGTTTTTAGCGCTTGTTTTTGCGACTAATATTAATCACACTCTTAGATTCAACAAGGTGGATAACAAACACAAAAACTGGCCGGAAAAATGAGCAAGAAATTTTTGTCCATGGTTGTCTTGACTAACTTGACAACTCAGCAAGCTCCTCAATTGACCCCTGACCGCAGGTTTTGACACTTGGAAATTTGAAATGACACGTCTTCTATAACAGAAGGGGAGGGAGGGGGAGGATTGGAAATTAAGATTTAAGGACAACATAAATGGTAATAAATAAAGCAAAGAATTTAATGGTAATGTATTTCCTTTGATTTTTAAAGTACAAATCGTAACATCCTATAGCGTCTGCAAATGTTTGAAATATTGAAAGATGTCTGAAAAATTTAATGGTAATGTATTTCCTTTGATTTTTAAAGTACAAAACATAACATCTTTATAAACTCAATATCATATAAACAAACTGTCACAGTATTTAAAGCAAAAAGGCATTCTCAGTTAAATAGAGAAACCGATTGTACAACCGATAGCTAGTTGGTTTGCTCTTCCAATTATAAAGCGATAAATGATTGTGATTTTAAACTGATTGCCCAAAACTAATACACATACAAGTCACAATACTTTTTTGTCAGTCTCGGAGAAAAAAAGGATTTGCCTCTATGACTTTGACCTCCATCTGCTACTATCTTTTCCCTGGCATCAAGCATACAACCCGTCAGGTTAACACAAGAAAGCCCTTACACTAAACAATTCATTCTTTTAAAAACACTGAGAAAGAAAGTCTTTGAAAGCATCGTGTAAAAAGTAGAAAATGCTGATAATCAGCAATGTTTCCATCACTGTTTTCTACTCCTTCAAAAACATATTCCGTCATCGTAGCCAATTCATCAGTGCTACATAAATTAACTCTTTACCAAATGACATAATTTTAGCCTAGTCCAAATTGGAAGCATTTGCAGACGACAAAATTAATGTGACTCAAAAATTGAAATTTGTTTTGGGAAGGGTAGAAGAAATTGTGCGACAAGGAGAAAATGCTGGTTGCCAGCATTTTTTCCTTTTCCCATGATGTTTTCAGAAGGCTTCTTTCTCAGGGTCGTGAAAACCCGGGATTGTTTGTTAAAGAGTTAAAGAGACTAATAATCAGTGTACTTTCAAAAGTTTTTCATTATCATTCTTTGAAGAGTAAATTTCATTTTTCCTCTTTTGAGTATAGTTTATCATCACTTCATCAAATGTTGAAGTCAATACTAAGTATAACTCTATACCTACATGTACCTTTCAATTTTCAACTCATAATCGCACTTTTAAGTATTATTTAACTTTTTATTCTTTCAAGTTTATCACTCTACCAAGTTTTGAACTCACTATCAAGTGTGTAACACATTATCTCTCTTTCAAGTGTTAAATCATTATCACCCTTTCAGTGTATTTCAGCAGCACTCTTTCAAGAGTATAATTTTTTTCTTATCTTTCTAAAAACTGATGAACTCACGTATTAGGTGTACAAATGAAAATAACCCTATGCAGTGTTTAATTCATCACTCTTTCAAGTGTATTTCATTATCACTGTATCAAGTGTATTTCTGCCTTCTCAAATACAAATTCCATCATCTTAGCCAAGGCCCATGACATTAGATGAGCAGATTCTTCCAAAAATCAAAATCCTCTAAAAATTTGAAAGTGTACATGACAAGGTACCTGCTCTATGTTCATGACTGGTAACCCTTTACCCAAGTTTTAACGTCATGAAGAAAGTAGGCTTTTGAAAACATCGTGGGAAAAGGAAAAAATGCTGGTAACCAGCATTTTCTCCTTTTCCCACAATTTTTTCTACCCTATGAAAAACAGAAATCATCATTTGAGTTACATTTGTCGTCTGCACATGCTTTCAGTTTGAGTCCAAAATTCTGACATGTGGTAAAGTGTTAAATACACAGACTTGCTCTGACAAATTAATCAATTATCTTTCCTTTTTTTGGCTAATCTTTAAGCCTCTAACCAACAACCCCGTGTCTGAACAATCCTGAGGTGAAGGGGTTCAGAAAGTAATGTGGAAACAGAGAAAATGATGTTGACCATCAGTTTGTCCTCTTCCCACAATGGTTTCAATCCTTTTCAAAAGTTAGTGCGCAATGATTTCGAGCAATTCATTTACACAAACTTTGGTCATCTACCATTTGGAGGAAACTGTCAAAAACTTTGAAAGTGCCACGTTAGTACATGTATATGTTAATGAAATGCTGACTAAAACAGCACCGTGTTACTAGAGTATGGTCAAAATGGTGGAAGACTGAAAGACCGATGCCAAGAGGTGCGAGAGACAAATGTGGATTCAACTCTTTACCCTTTACAACACAATCCCAAATTTTAAGAACCCTGAGGAAAAAGCATTTTTATAGCACTGTTGGAAAAGTAGAAAAGCAGTAACCAGCATTTGCTTCTTTTCCCACAATGCTTTTTACCATATCAAAGATAAATTACATCATATGAGCCATATTTCAATTGTGATCCACAAATGCTTTGAATTCGGACAAGAATAAATCTTAAGACTTTTTCAAATTGAAATCTTACTTGGGGATGGTAGAAAACATTGTGGGAAAAGGAGAAAATGCTGGTCCTTTTTCATAGTTGTTAGAAGTCAGGATTGTGTGATAGAGGGTTAACCCACAGAGAATCGATAAAACCAACAGTCATATCAGTCTTGAAATAAAACCATAATGATTTCATTTTTGCCCAGAATGTCTCTGCAGAGACTCTGATACAGTACAGGGGTGCGGAATTCCTATGACCCACTTGTCCGACTTGGGACTTTTTGCTGGCGGACAAGTAGATTTTTCCAGAGAGCTTGTCCGCGGACAAGTGAATATTGGAGCCATACATAATAAGACAATGTCGTAGTTATATCAATGACAATCCTCAAACGCTCTATTTATTCAAACTTTTGCATAATCTACTTCTGTACCATGAAATATACACTCTTACATTACAAACTATTTTACCCGTGGGAGGCCTCTCATTTGAGGCAGTTGCTATAGAAAAACAAGCTATCTATTGGACGTATTGATGGCAAATATGCAGTGTTGTAGCAAATATGATGCCTGGTAAAATAGTTGGGAAGCGGTTTTTATTGCACCAACGGACAAATTCGCCATTAGATCTGGTGGTTCAAAGATCTTGAAAAGCATAAATAGGGCAGAGAAACATAAAATAAGAATCTGATGCAAAGCTCAAGCATGTGTTTAAGGATAGCGGATTTGCTGCCTTTTATTGGCGCCGATAGGACGATCTGGTACTGTCATGTTTGTAGTTCTAATGTTTCTGTAGTCCGCAGATACGACCTGAGCTCTGTTTTTGGGAAAATCTTAGCCTTCTTCCAATTCATATACATATTTCAGTAATTCACCCATTTAATTGAATAATCACGCGCAGAAATATAAAGTGAAACATGCAGGCAAGAACAGGTTTCATGGCTCCCGTTGTTGATTGCCAGTGGTGCTAATTGACACAAGATAGAAAGAAATGTCTCCAAAACTAAAGCAATAGAGAATCTACAGGCAACAAGTCATGTCTATACATTATATTTGAAAGATCAAAACTCTGACATAGGCCTACACAAAAAGTATCAGGTGTGAACGATGCACGAGTCGCTCTTTCTTACAGCTAATCAAGGTGGTATGCTATGTAAATTTATTAAAGGCATTAATCCGCAATTTTAGCGTAAAATTATAGATTTGAAATTAAATGCAAACCTAACTGACAAATTTAAGTCAAATTATGCAGAAATTCCACTCCAGAAATTGACTGGCGTGAAACACAGATCGCTACAAAAAACGCGAAAACCCATGACACAATAAAGGTGGGTTTGACATCGTCTGATCAAAGGCATTTCAGACTGTCTTTTTGGCTTTTATAATGATTTTAAATGATGATTTTACATAAATCTCTCTGTAAGACAAGAAGTGGAAGCTAAAAACTGACAGTGAAGTGGTAATTCTACTGGCCATCAGGTTGGAAGTTGTCGCTCTGAACATGGTTCCTGTACAAGATGGTTACAGGCAACTTCTCCTTTTACCTATATTGTTTTTAAGAGTAGATAACTGCAGAGTGAGATTCATCAAAACAAATTTTCAATACACCACTGATTTACTCTATTTATTTGGACAAGTAAACTTTAACTGTGGGCAAGTAAAAAAGTCAGTCCAACTTGTCAGTGGACAAATTGGGAAATTGAAAATTTGCACACCCCTGCAGTATACCAAAAATCAGACTGCAAAGTTTGTACAGTGTGATCTTGATCTACACTATCCAGAGGGTTAACTTGACTACGGATTTTTTATTTCTTCCATTTTTGAAGCATGTACACAATGATGACAAAATTTAATGTGAATTAAATAATGAAATTTGTCTAGAAAAATTTGTAAGAAAATGAGTTACCAGCAATCTCTCTTTTTTCCACCATGTTTTCAAAAACCATTTCCTTGGGCCATAAAACCTTTTCTAAACAATCCTGACTTTTCAAGACCCTGAGAAGGGTTCTTGAAAACTTTGTGGGAAAGGAGAAAATGTTGGTAACCAGCATTTTCTACAGCAGACTCCTTTTCCCACAATAGTTTCAACCCTCTAACAGACAGATCCCATTATTTGAGTCATTTTTAAATGTGGTTTGCAAATGTTTTCAATATGCCTAGATCAAAATTTGTGTTGCATGGTAAAGAGTTAAAAACGTGTGATTGTTTGGCAACGGGTTCAAAATAAACCGTGACAAAAACCTAGCTTTTCCATAGCTTTTATTTTTGCCTATATATCAAGTAACATGAACTGGTAGCACAATATATAATTCTTCCAGTGCCAAATATATATGAGCCATGTTCTGTGAAAAGGGGTGCTCAATGGAGATCTGTGATGCATTATACCAAGTAAGTCATCAAATAATTATGGATCCATAAAATCCAGTTTGTCTAACAACCAAGTGAAAGAGGTACATGGGCCCTTGACATGCAAAAAATTGACCAATAGCAAAAAGTTTTGACTTGGGTCGCTGATTGCGCAGGCTGGCCTGAGTTGATACCTTTGGCAGATGCATAAAGCCCCTTTTTCACACAGCATGGCTCATACATATGAGCCGTGCTCTGGCAAAAGGGGGCTTAATGCATCTGCGAAAAGTATCAACTCAGGTCAGCCTGCGCAGTCCACGCAGGCTGACCTGGGCCGAAACTTTTCGCTATTGGTCAATTTTCTGTATGTCCAAGGACCAGTCTATCTCATGATTAAGTTGGTTGTTGAAAAATGTGAATAGTATGGATCCATAAGTATGTGATGGTTTGCTTGATAACCATGGCTAACGTAGATGCATTAAGCCCCCTTTTGTCAGAGCATGGCTCGTATATATCAAATCTCTTTTGACATCTAAGAATACAATCCACTAAAACTCAGAAAGGTCTAAAAACTTCAATTTCAATAAACCAAGGGATTGTTTGGTGGAGGGTACAATAAAAATGAACTGATATTTACACAAACATGAGACATGGATGTAGCTGTGTAAGTTGATTAAAAGGATTCAAGTTTTTTTACAATTTCTGAAGTTGTTTTTTCGGTTGTTTCCACAGCGGTGTGTCAAGAAAACGAAAAGGGGGTGTGAATTATGCAACTTAGTCAATAAGGCAGTTCTGCACAGAAGTAGCATGCTCAAAGAATCTGGCCAGTGTTTTTTTAGTATATATCACTGTTAGAATTTTTTTTTAAAGATTAACAATATCCGATTCCACGTTGAAAAAAATTCTCAGTGAAAGCTTCATAAATGTAGCTCAGACATTAGGGAGTTGAGCGTCTGCACTTTTTGAAACTATCAGCCGAGCGGAACGCTATTCCATGGCGATCTTTGAATCTCATCATCCAACCTTGAGTGCCTTTAAAATCATCAATTCCTAGATCCTTGGCAATCTTTTCAGCTTTTGCAATAAGAACAGGGCCTGATATAACAGTATTTTTATCACAGGAGAACTGAACCCAATCCAGCAAGATTTCTTCCAGCTCTTCCCACTTTCCACCTCTCAAATTTCGCCTGTTGGGGCCAAACTTCTTGTAGCCTTGCTTGATGGAATCAACTTGCTTGAGCCATGTGGACAAAGTGCTACTGTTAATTCCTAGATCACGGGCAATCTCTGCCTTTGACTTCACGCCCTTTTCAATGTCCATAATTGCGGTGTACTTGACTTTTATTGTCTTACTATCATGCTTTCTTTTTGTGCCTCGTTTTCCAGTAGCTGCATATTTTCGTTCTACAATGATAAATCAAGTGACACAGTCATGATTCTTACATTCGAGACGTTGTACTCTAACTTACTGAAACTGAATGTAATAAGCATCTCATTTTTACATCAGTTTCTTTCTCTTCCGAAACTTGTCTAATCATGATTTCAGGATCAATCCTATGCAGTAAAAGTGAAGCTATTAAAAACTAACATTTTGTTGCGTTCAGATTAAATCTTTAAGATGGAAAGGTGCCAAGTCTATCAGGTGAGAAAGCATTATCCGCGGGAAAGAATCAATACAACTCTTTACCAGACAATTTTGTTTTTGGACCATGAGGAAGTATGCCTTAACCCTTAACCTACTAAATAACTAATATTAAACTTTCAAATGAATTGTAAAACCCAAAACATTGCTACTTCAAAGCCATTTTTTGCAGCAAAATATCTTCTTACTGGACAGTGCAGATCCAAGATCAGACTGCACGTTCTGTGCAGTCTGATCTTGATCTACACTGTCCGCAAAAGGTCCTTGAGTTGCGTTTAGCAGCTTAAGGGTTAAAAACAATTGTGGGAAAAGACCAAAATGCTTACAAGCAGCCACAATGACAAATCCCAACATCTAAGCAAAATTTTATTTGTTAATGCTTGCAATTTGAATACCGATAAGTTTTAATCACATACAGGTTCACAAAAGACTTAGTCAGTCCAGCTGGTTGTTAACCACGAAAGTGCTAGATAAATGAAATGAACATTCTCAGTCAGTGCTACAGATGCAGAAACAACAATTTCAAAACTGTTTTTCACGGAACATTTGCCAGTGGAAATTGTCAATTAAGATCAGACTTCTTGATCTGTGGTCTGATCTTGATCTACACTATCCACTTGGCAACCAAAATCCGGGTTAAACACTAAATGGGTCAGGTCAGAAATCAGTCAACATTTCTTCACTCTATTAATTGAGCTGAAAACTATTCCATGGCGATCTTTGAATCTATCCATCCAACCAGTGGTACCTCTGAAATCATTGATTCCAAGTTCTTTAGCAATCTGCTTTGCTTTAGCTATGAGAACAGAGCCTGTAATAACAGCATTCTGATCACAGGAGCGCTTAAACCATTTGAATAAGGATTCTTCAATCTGTTCCCACTTTCCACATCTCATGTTGCGCCGATTAGGACTAAACTTTTGGTAACCTTTCTTGATGGAATCAACGTGCTTCAACCACGTAGACAAAGTGCTTTTGTTTATTCCAAGATTACGTGCTATCTGTGTCTTACTCTTTACCCCTTTTTCAACGTCCATTATTGCAGCGTATTTAACCTGAATAGTCTTCATGTCCAATTTCCTTTTTATGCCTTGTTTTCCAGTAGCAGACCGCAAGCGTTTACTCAAGTTTGCTCCTTCTATTTCATGATCAAGAAATTTTCCATCTACAACAATAAATTATGATTCTATCATTGGCAATGTTGAACCAAAACATCTGAAGTTCTTTGCATTAACGTCTAAATTGAACCAAATCATCTTTAACTTCTAATTAACTTCTAAACTGAACCAAATCATCTCAAACTTCTCAACACTAACTTTTCACAACTTCTGGTCATTAACCCTTTACCACACAATCCCGACTTAACGACCCTAATGAACAAGCCTTTTGAAAAGATTGTGGGAAAAGGAGAAAATGCTGGTAACCAGCATTTTCTCTTTTTCCTCACAATGTTTTCTACCCTTCCCAAAACAAATTTTCATTTTTGAGTCATGTTTCTGTTGTCGTCTGCAAATGCTTTGAATTTGGTCTAAAATATTGACGTTTATATTAATTTTAGTCATCTAAAATATTGCTCTAGTCTCAGTAAAGCCAGGAAGGTAGATCCAAGATCAGACTGAACCTTTTGTGTAGTCTGATCTTGATCTTCACTGGCAGCAAGGGCATCTTTAGTTGTGAAAAGTACTTGAAGAGTTAAAATCTTCCACACAGACAGGGTCAAAACCAAAAAAAAATATCCTGGGATTATATGATCAAATACACCCTTATCAACCAACCCACTGTTTGTACACCCTGAGAAAGTAGGCTGAGACATTTCAACAAAAGACGAATCCCTGATTTACTTGTATCTAGCATTTTCTTCCTTTCCAACAAAGCATCTCCTCCTGATAGCAAATCCCATCATTTCAGCAAATATTTAACCTTATACCACATGGAAAAGTTTTAGACAGACAACAAATTGATTTTTTTTTCTCTCACATGATAATATTTGTCCTTTAATAATAGGTAGAAAACATTGTGGGATAGGGAGAAAATGCTCGTCATCTGCATTTTCTCATTTACCCAAAATGTTTTCAAAAGCCTTTTTTCTCATGGTCACTGATTGTGTGGTAGAGTTAACTTGTGTACATATGTTTTCCACTAAACAAAGTTCAATATTTAGTTGTCCCATGAAAAAACAAGAGGGCCATGATGCCCTGTATCGCTCCACTGGCTTTAAGAGAAATGTAGAGAAATTAAATCCTGAAAGGTCTATGGCAATAAACTTTTATAAAGAAAATAGCACCCCCCTTTCCCCAAAGTCATTTTTTCCCCCCCCAAATGCAAGATGATGTCAATGAAAACAAGTAGGTCTAATCAAGTATCGTTCATATTGAATATCTATGAACTCTAACAAAGAGAACTTGATAAGATTTCAAAAATGGCATGAATGGTAAAGTTCAGGAACAAAAAAACTGAACAATACAAACCTCACTTTATGAAATAACCGACTCATCTGGGCAGAACATTTTCTCTCCAGAAAACTTGAATACTCAAACCAATCATGTAATCATGGAATAGTGCATTTTGATAAGCAAGGGAGGTACATTATAAATATGTATATCTATTATGAGTGAACAGGAGTTATTTCCCTTGATATACATATCTAGGCTTAAGTCATATTGAATCCATGTACGTGTACTATTAAAGATTTTACATGTTCTCACTCTAAAAGCCTTGTAAATCTTGTTACCCCCAGGGCTTACCCTAGTACTATACTAAATCTTTTGACCCCTGGGGTGGGACCAGGGCTATGATTGGGAACAATCTTAGTAGAGGTCTACATGATGAAGTTGCATGTCAAATTTGGTAGCCCTAGGCCTTACACTTAAGAACAAGAAGATTTTTGAAGTTTCCACTATAAAAGCTCATGTTAACCCATTACCACACAATCACGAATTATAATGACCCTGAGAAAGAAGCCTTTTGAAAATACTGTGGGAAAAGGAGAAAATTCTGGTAACCAGCATTATCTCCTTTTTTCACAATGTTTTCTACCCTATCAAAAACTTCTGAATTATATCACTGTTCAAAATAATTGTTTAGTTTATCACAGGCATCCATTACTTTATGCAAAAATCTCAGTTCTGAGGGTGTTGGTTTTTCTGTCCAAATGTCGAAAGTCAGCCATAGTCACGCTCTTCTGTCCCATTGTCGAAAGTCATAGTCATAGTCACAGGCATTCTGTTATTCATGATTTCTTGAATGATGTGGCAGTCTTTCAGGTTTTCTGAAGTTGAAATATCGTCGTCATTATTCCGAGTTGTATTCTTGGATAATTGTTTTGTTTTAGCAATCAGCAATGGTTGGTTTGTTGAGTGGCATGTCAGAAAAAGTTTTGAATGGTATTAGACTCAACATTATCCCAAGCTTGTTTAGAAAGACGCATGGCAGCCAGGATGGCGAGAGCGAATTCCGTTTTCTTGTCTATGGCAGACATCTGTTAAAGAATGTGATTTTTTTGCAGTACTGTGTCTTGAGATTGTGGACCATAATCAATTTGCTGGATCTTGTTCATAGTGCTCGATGGTAAGAAGACAAGTTAAATCAATTTCAGATATACATGTGGGTGAGCGGACAGTTGTCAACAACAATGACGATTTTTCTCTTCTTACACTGTGATCTGGCGTCAAGTTTCTTCAGCCAGAATGTGAAATTTTATGGACATCATCCAGGCTTTGCTGTAGCTGGTGTATGGCCATGGCAGTGTTTTCCTGTTTTTTTAAAGAGCATGGTCTAGCTGCTTTTCTGATTATCACCATTGGTTGTTTGTTGTTGCCAATCATATAGAAACAAACACGGGCTATTACTCTTTCTTTACTTTTCTTCCCCCCCTCCCCCCGTCATGGCAGGCAATATTCTGGACTTTAAAGGTTTTGTCAGGTTGAGGTTTTCAGAAACACCAGTGTCATCAGTATTTTATATTGGCACTGTATTTTTCTAACATGAGACTGGTTATTCCACTCTTCAATCTTCAATGAAGCAGCGTCCACAGTTTGCCTAACCACAGACTTTCTTGAATTTTATGCCATGTCGTTCTTTAAACCTCTCAAGCCACCCTGTAGAGGCCTTGAAATTTTCAATGTCTAATTGACTTGCAAATTCTTCTGCTTTTGCAGAAAGGATTGGACCTGAGATGGGTACATTTTTGTCTCTGGCACAAGAGAACCACTTCAGTGTGGCTGTTTCAACATCTTCATATGTGGCTGTCTTCAAAGTTTTGCGGCTGGAACCATATTTCAGGTAGGCATCTTTGATAGATTTTGATGATTTTATCCATGAAGACAGTGTTGTGGCTGGGATTTTGAACAATTTTGCTATTGCTGCTTTGGACTTTATGCCTTTTTCTACTTCCATGATAGCCTGGTACTTCACCCCGAGTGTCTTTGTGTCATGTCGTCTTTTCACTCCCTTCTTTCCCGTTGCTGACCTGGCAGGCTTACAAGTTGCTTTTCATGAAAAAGTAGGAAAAATGTGGGAGGCATTTCAAGGAAAAAGTAGGAAAAAAGTTGTAATCTTACGATAAAAAGTAGGAATTTACCGATAACAAGAGGGCCACGATGGCCCTGAAGTCGCTCACCTGGGCCTTTTGATCAAATATCACCCATTTCCAATCTCTTCAGAGATATTAAGACAAACACTCTGACAAACAGTCATTAGTATTGGGCTTACAAATATGGCCTCTAGAGTGCACACAAGCTTTTTCTAGAATTTGTCTCAGCGGCCTACTTAACATGTAGAAATTATCCAGACATACATTCCGACAAACTTTCATGAGTATTTGAGAGAAAATGTGGCCTGAAGGATGTACAAAAGGTTTTTCCGAGATTTGACCTAGTGACCTAGTTTTTTATCCAACATGACCCATATTCATACTAGTCTAAGATATTATCAAGACAAACATTCAAAGCAAATTTCAAGATTATTGGACTGAAAATGTGGCCTCTAAAGCGTACAAACGGTTTTTCAAGGATGAAACTTGGTGACCAAGTTTTTTTTCCACCTGACCCATTTTCAAACTCATGCAAGATATCATCAAGACAAACATTCTAACAAAAGTTTAAAGAATGTTGGACTGTAATTATAGTACAAAAGGTTTTTCCGAGACTTGACCTTGTGACCTAGTTTTTTATCCAACATGACCCATTTTCATACTAGTCTATGAAATTATCAAGACAAACATTCTGACCGAATTTTTAAGATTATTGGACTGAAAATGTGGCCTCTAGAGCTTACATAAGGTTTTTCTAAGATTTAACCTGGTGACCTAGTTTTTGACCTGACATGACCCATTTTCAAACTCATCCAAGCTATCATCATGACAAACATTCTCACCAACTTTAAAGAGCATTGGACTGAAAATGTGACTTCTGGAGCATACACAAGGTTTTTCGAAGATTTGACCTTGTGACCTAGTTTTTGACCCCACTTGGCCCACTTTCGAACTCGTCTGCGATATTATCAAGACAAACATTCTAACCAAATTTCAAGACTATTGGACAGAAAATGTGGCTTCTGGAGCATACACAAGGTTTTTTTTTAAGATTTGACATGGTGACCTAGTTTTTGACCCAACATGGCCCATTTTCAAATTTGTCCGAGATATCATCAAGACAAACATTCTGACCAACTTTCAAGAGTATTGGACTGAAAATGTGGCCTCTAGAGCGTACACAAGGTTTTTCTAAGATTTGACCTGGTGACATAGTTTTTGACCCGACATGGCCCATTTTCCAACTTGTTCGAGATATCATCAAGAAAAACATTCTGACCATCTTTCAAGACTATTGGACAGAAAATGTGGCCTCTAGAGCGTACACAAGGTTTTTTAAGATTTGACCTAGTGACCTAGTTTTTGACCTGACATGGCCCATTTTCGAACTCGTCCGAGATATCATCAAGACAAACATTCTGACCAACTTTCAAGAGTATTGGACTGAAAATGTAGCCTCTAGAGCGTACACAAGGTTTTTCTAAGATTTGACCTGGTGACGTAGTTTTTGACCCGACATGGCCCATTTTCGAACTCGTCCAGGATATCATCAGGACAAACATTCTGACCAAGTTTCATGAGTATTGGACAGAAAATGTGGCCTCTAGAGTGTACACAAGGTTTTTCTAAGATTTGACCTAGTGACCTAGTTTTTGACCTAACGTGACCCATTTTCGAACTCGTCCGAGATATCATCAAGGCAAACATTCTGACCAAGTTTCATGAGTATCGGACTGAAAATGTGGCCACTAGAGCATACACAAGGTAAAAAGTTGACGACGGATGACACGCCGCACGACGGACACAGCACAATCACAATAGCTCACCGTGAGCACTTTGTGCTCAGGTGAGCTAAAAAGAAGAAATTCATTGAACAAACTTATCAACTAATCTCGTAAATAATCTCACTTTTGCCCTCAGAACTCTAAGCCCCTGAATGTCATCCAGTTTTAACTGCAGGGCGAAACAACATCCTGAACATGTTGTGTAATTAATACCAGGATTTGATTTAAAGCCATATCAGAACTTGTTTCAACTTGCTGATAAGAAACAAAATCAAAGAATTTCAACTCAAGTTCAATGACGTGAAAATCGATAGATCTTAACCAATGGCTAACTCATAACATATCTCAATGAGAAATAGTTATGTACAAAATTTGGTTTTAACCTGATTATAAACAATTTTTTCTTTTCGGTGGACACAAAGACTTTAATCATAATTTCTCTAGATTTTGACGAAATAGAAGTGTAGTGATTGGTCGACTTATTGGTGTATCGTGATAGCTTTGCTCTCGATAGCATATTTTCAAGTCAATAAATATTACAATAGTTTGTCCAACTATTGGCAGTTAACAGTAGTTGTCTAAAAATAGAAAAAAAAAAACCCCAGAATTTTCCAAGGATGATGCCAATATTGCTGTGGGGGTTTTAGTCAGTAAGTGATCACCTTGTAAGAAACCAGGGTTCCATAATATAATTCTGTCCACCTTAAATCTATCTGATCATGATTGTTTTTGATGACTTAATGTCGAGATTATGTAGAAGAAAAAGTCATGTACAAAATTTGATTATACGGCTTGCTGCATGTCTATCATTGCATATTTCTTTCAGCCCAAAGCTTCATAAGCTTTAAACAAGAGGGCCATGATGGCCCTGAAGTCGCTCACCTGAGCCTTTTGATCAAATATGACCCATTTCCAATCTCTTCCGAGATATTAAGACAAACATTCTGACAAACACTCATTAGTATTGGACTTACAAACATGGCCTCTAGAGTGTACACAAGCTTTTTCTAGAATATTTGTCTCAGTGGCCTACTTTTCAGCTCAATATTACCTATTTTGAAACATGTAGAAATTATCCAGACAAACATTCTGACCACCTTTCATGAGTATTTGAGAGAAAATGTGGCCTATGGGGTGTACAGAAGGTTTTTTCAGAGATTTGACCTAGTGACCTATTTTATCATCCAACATGACCCATTTTCATACTAGTCTAAGACATTATCAAGACAAACATTCTTACCAAATTTCAAGATTATTAGACTGAAAATGTGGCTTCTAGAGCGTACACAAGGCTTTTCAAAGATTAAACCTGGTGACCTAGTTTTTTACCCCACGTGACCCATTTTCAAACTCATGCAAGATATCATCAACACAAACATTCTGAGCAAGTTTCAAGTGTATTGGACTGAAAATGTAACCTCTAATGCGTACACAAGGTTTGACCCATTTTCAAACTCGTCTTAGATATCATCAATACAAACATTCTGACAAAGTTTCAAGAGCATTGGACTGAAAATGTGGCCTCTAGAGCATATACAAAGTTTTTCTAAGATTTGACCTAGTGACCTAGTTTCTGACCTGACCTGACTCATTTTTTAACTCATCCTAGATTTTATCTAGAATAACATTCTGACCAACTTTCAAGAGCATTGGACTGAAAATGTGGCCTCCAGAACCAACACAAGGTTTTTCTAAGATTTGACCTAGTGACCTAGTTTCTGACCTGACCTGACTCATTTTTTAACTCCTCCTAGATATTATCTAGAATAACATTCTGACAAACTTTCAAGAGCATTGGACTGAAAATGTGGCCTCTAAAGCGTACACAAGGTTTATCCAAGATTTGATCTAGTGACCTTGTTTTTGACCCGACCTGACCCTTTTTCAAACTCGTCCTAGATATCATCAAGACAAACATTCCGACCAACTTTCAAAAGTATTGCACTGAAAATGTGGCCTCTAGAGCGTACACAGGGTTTTTCTAAAATTTGACCTAGTAACCTAGTTTTTGACCTGACCTGACCCATTTTCAAACTCCTCAGAGATATCAAGACAAATATTCTGACAAACTTTCAAGAGCATTGGACTGAAAATGTGGCCTATAGAGTGCACACAAGGTTTTTCTAATATATGACCTAGTGACCTAGTTTTTGACCCGACCTAACCCATTTTCGAACTCGTCCGAGATATTATCAAGACAAACATTTTGACTAAGTTTCATGAGTATTGGACTGAAAATGTGGCCTCTAGAGCGTACACAAGGTAAAGGTTGACGACGAAGGACTGACAATGCACGCTGGACACAGCAAGATCACAAAAGCTCACCATGAGCACTTTGTGCTCAGGTGAGCTAAAAACATCCGAAATCAAGACACAACTGCAAGATGCAGTTTCACCTTAGAAGATCAACAAGTCCACTTTCTATGTGTAAATTCATCATTATACTTCAACCACTTAGAAAAGACAAAATCTTAACATATATGAGCCTTGCTCTGTGAAAAAGGGGGTTAAATGCATCTGCAAAAAAGTATCAACCCAGGTCAACCTGCACAGACTTTGGTCAAAGCAAAAAAGTATCAACCCAGGTCAACCTGCACAGACTTGGGTCAAAACTTTTGTATATTTTCTGTAAGTCCATTTCACCTCATGATTCAGTCTGTTGTTAGACAAAATAGATTTTATGGATCCATGATTACAACGTAAGTTGCTTGATATCATGCATAACAGAGATGCATTAAACCCCTTTTGCCAGAGCACCCCTAATTTATCCCCTTAACACACAATGCTGACTTTTAACAACCCTGGGAAAGGAGCCTTCTGGAAACATTGTTGGAAAAGGAGAAAATGCTGGTAACCAGCATTTTCTCCTTTTTCCCCACAAGGTTTTCTACCTTAGCAAAGAAAAAATGCAACATTTTAACCACATTGAAATTGTCGTCTGCAAATGCTTTCAATTCTGACAATGCTAAAATTTTGTCATCTGGTAAGGGGTTATTTGGGAGCAGAACAGTGAAGCATCTGCCTTATCAACACACATTCCATCGCTAAACAGAGGCCAGTCAACCTTTTAAAAATAACCAAGAGTTTTACAATTGAAAGGAAACAGTTCTTGAAAACCTTATTAAAAAAGAAGAAAATACTTTTTAACGGCATTTTCTTGTTCTCTACCCCTTTAACTCTTTACCACAAACAAAATTTTAGACTGGTCCAAGCTGAAAGCGTTTGCAGTCGACAAAATAAATGCAGCTTAATTGATGGAATTTGTCTATGAAAGGGTAGAAAACATTGTGGGAAAAGGAGAAAATGCTGGTTACCAGCATTTTCTCCTTTTCCCACAATGGTTTCAAAAGCTTTCATTCTCAGGGTCGTTAACAATCGGGATTGTGTGGTAAAGTGTAAAGACAAATCTGGTCAACAGTCATAATATTATCTACTTTGTCATCTGCAAACACAATCAATTTTTATTAGCCTACAATTTGTCATCTTGTAAACTATTGACCCTTAGGCTGCTAAGCGCCACTTTAGGACCTTTTGTGGACAGTGTAGTTCAAGATCAGACTGCACAGAATGAGCAATCTGATCTTGGATCTACTATGTCCAATAAGAAGATATCTCCCCCCCTCCAAAAAAAAAAACCACCCTTAAAAACAGCAACATTTGGGTTTTTATTATCAGCTTGATAGTTTCGTTTCACTTATATAGTAGCCAAAGGGTTTATGTTGTTGTTCTTATTTCCATTATAAGCTTCTACTGTTCTTCCTTCAAGATAACCCTTTCCCAAACATCAAATCTTAAACCCTTCCACAATGAAAACATTCTTCTAATAGCAATTTCTAAAATGATTCAATTGAGCCTAAGTTTAAGTTCACCAGTTGGGTGGAAAACATTATGAGAAATAAAGAAGATACTGGTTACCAGCATTTTCTCCATTTCCTGAACTGTTTTCAAAAGCTTTCTTTTTCAGGGTCCTTAACTCTTTACCAAACGACAAAATTTTAGACTGGTCCAAATTGAAAGCATTTGCAGACAACAATTTCAATGTGGCTCAAATGGCAGAATTTGTACTTGATAGTGTAAAAAACGTTGTGGGAAAAGGAGAAAATGCTGGTTACCAGCATTTTCTCCTTTTCTCTCAATGTTTTCAAAGGGCTTCTCCCTAACGGGTCGTTAAAACCCAGGATTGTTTGGTAAAGATTTAAAACAGTGGTCTGTGTGGTAAACAGTTGAACTTCATCCATGGTTGTGTTTGGCAAAAATTATCCTTACAAAGCTGACATTGGGGATCAAAATCAGACTGAACATTCCAATTCACAGACAACAGTCTGATCTTGATCAACTAAGTCTACTCAAAAAGCAGTAGACAGACTGTAGGACATATTCTGCACCAGTTAATACTTTCCTTAAGCCTAACAACTGTGTGCTAAAACAACTCTATGGATCAAGGCTTTTCTAAAACATTATGGAATAGGGAAAAGAATGCTTCTTTTCCCACAATGTTTCCCAACAGGCACTTTCTCCCTTGAGCCATATTTCTTATTTGCGAATTCCTTAAGAGTCAATTAGTCCAAGTTTTTATCTTCTGGCAGAGTTAACACAATATTCTCACAGCCATGAGAAATTATCGACCGCATTCCACTGCATCATAATGTTCTTCCGAGGATTTTTCAGACAGGCGACAATACTGTTCCATACACTTGCAGAAATTAACCCTTAGACCACCAACTAAAACCGACATTTTAAACCGAAAAATAGGACCCAACTAAATGAAATGTCAAAGTGGGTTTTGTTTATAATGTCTCAGTGTTGCAAACAGTGTAGATCAGAAACAAGACTGCATATTTTGTGATCCTGATCAGTCTGATCTTGATCTATATTGGTCTCAAATGCAAATTGTGAAAGGGCATTTAGGGATTAACTCTTTACCACAACAATCCCAAGTTTTCATGACCCTGGAGAAAAAAGACTTGTAAAAACATTGTGGAAACCAGCATTTTCTCCTTTTTCTACAATGTTTTCTACCCTATCAAAGACAGAAATCATCATCTGAGCTACTTGGTTTGGTCTTCTCTCCAGGCTATCAATTTGGTCAAGTTGAATATTTTGTTGTTTGGTAGGGCATCAAAGAGCTCTTTCAAAATTTGAAGGATAAAATTTAATGCTCTCAAAGACTAGTAATCAAGTTAATACGAAAGGGACAAAGTCTTACCTCAATGTATCATGATGGGACACATTTTTGTAACACTGATTGTCCCAGTCCAATAGAGCTATCTCTCTATCCCAGTCCAGTAGAGTTATCTCTCTTCAAGCACTCTTGTGCATACATGGTAAGAAAATGAACATGTCCCACGAGACAGTGCAATATCAGCCTACATCATAGCCAAATCAATTACTTATAACGGGAAAAGAATCTGAGACATGAAAGCCTTGATATACTTATCAGTATCAAACACTGCATTGTAATGAAACAGTGAAAATGGCTGCCTTTGTTATTATTAATATTACCTCCTTAATAAACATGTACATATCCAAAGCATAAGCAGATGAAAAATGTTTTTCAAATGGTTGATGTTGCCATTGTAAGGGTAGAAAACATTGTGGGAGAAGAAGAAAATGCTGCTTACCATCATTTTCTCCTTTCTCCCACAATATTTTCAAAAGCTTATTCTCCAGGGGCGCAAATTCTCAGGACTGTGTGGTAAAGATTGGCACAAATGAAAATGGTTATTCAGTATATATTCAGCTTTAGTACATCAAATGAATGAATAGATGTGAAACTATTAAGGCATCAGGAGAAATTGCTACAATGATATGTACATGCAATTTTTCCTTTAACCAAGATATTTCCAAACATTAAAATGATCAAAGTGAAGGTACATGTATCAGCCTTTCAAAAATATTTCAGTTATTAAGTTGGAATCCAGAAAAGCTTATAAAGTGTTCAATAGGCACATTTCTTCAGAAATTTTAAATTCATGTGCTTTTTTTCTAAACTGCAATCTTCACCAATTTCAACATTTGCATGATCTCGAAACAACTACTCAATTTACAGTATTTGGGCCCAAACGGCTAAATAATCTCTTCTTTCCAGTGGATCTTAATGTTTATTTATTTAGCAAATAAATATATGTACAATGTATTTTAGATCTTGAAATATTGACAAAAATTTTATACTCATCCACACTGAAAGCATTGCTTTTCCCAATGTTTTCAAAAGCCTTCTTCCTCAGGGTCCTAACAACACAGGATCGTTTGGTAAAGGGTTAACATGTGGTAGACTAGATGCTACCCTAAATAATACAACATTCTACATCAAACATCATAAAAAATTATGGTTGTTAGTGGATTTGTTATAAGCAATATTTAAGAGAACTTCCTAAGGGAGGGGGGATTGTAATTATTGTACTAAATGGCTATTATTGTACTAAATGGCTATGAGCAATTTCTCTTTTGCCAGAATGTTTTCAAAAGTTGTCTGCTTAAAGATAAAAGAAGCTGTCTGCAAGTGGCAATAAAACAAACTGGATATGACAGGTACAGTCCTGAAATGGGGGGAAATATTGAAGAGGAAAGGCAGTAGAAAAATGGGCAAATGGCCTGTTTATAACAAGCAACTGTCCCATTTTCCATGTTTTCAAGACATTTTTTGCAGGGGACTTAAGGAAAACATATTCTATTTGTAAGACAGTGGCATAACTCTTTACCACACATGTTTTAACAACCCTTAAAAAGGAAGCTTTTGAAAATATTGTTGTAAAAGGAAGAAAACACCTAACCAGCTTTTTCACCTTTTACCACATTATTTTCTAACCCTCTAAAGACAAAACCCTTTATGTCTGCAGTATCTTCTATATGTAATTATCATCCATTAAAGTAACTAATTATGACAAGTTAGAAAGTTTTTTTTTCATGTGGTAAAGAGTTAAATGTACATTAATAAAAGTAAAAAACAAATATATTTCACTTTTTTCATTTTAGATCTCAAATCCATATTTGCATGTATGGTTAGATGTAACTTAAAGACTTAAGGACCCAAGCACAACATCGGTTACTTTTGCAAACAGTGTGCAGATTTTGGTCTACACTGAGCCAATGTGAGATATTTTGGGCTTAATCCTTTACCAAACAATCATCTATTATAATAACCCTAAAAGAAGAAAGCTTTTGATCCTGTGGAAGAAGGCAATTGTCTAAAAGAAGACTGAATCAT
The DNA here is from genome assembly GCA_946811185.2 of Hippopus hippopus. Taxonomy (NCBI): domain Eukaryota; kingdom Metazoa; phylum Mollusca; class Bivalvia; order Cardiida; family Cardiidae; genus Hippopus; species Hippopus hippopus. The sequence goes on along the minus strand of OX328111.1, from coordinate 26,891,467 downwards.
GAGGTAAAACTGTCCTTTAACATGCAGAAAATTGACCAGTAGCAGACTGCACAGGCTGACCTGTGTCAATACTTTTTGCAAATGCATTAAAACCCCTTTTCACACAATATGGCTCATTTAGATGGCACACTGAGAAGAGAAAGCATAAAAACTTATAATAATGTGATAGGGAAACTGCAATTATTTGCATTTACTCAGTGATTTGAGATCTAAAATCAACAAAGTTGACATTGCCTATGACCAGTCTTGTATACAAGTTTGTACTCTTTTATAGTAATTATTATCATTATGGAGGGTATTCTTCATGTGCTGTTTACATAACGCATAGTGGTTAAGACTTGCACAATACAAAAAAAAAAAGAATTAATTATCTAATGCTGCTTTCAACATTATTAGCATAAAAATCATCCACTTTGAATGCATTGGCAGATGACAAATCACACATGGCCAAAATGATGGAACTTTCCATCACACATGGCTGAAACGGTGGAACTTGTCTGTGAAAGGGTAGAAAACAGGACGGGAAAAGGAGAAAATGCTGATAACAAGCATTTTCTCCTTTTCTCATTATTTTCACCACAGACTTTTTCTGTCATGGTCATTAAAACACTGGGTATTTGGTAAAGGGTTTATCAATAAAGTCTTGAGGAAAACAGATAAAATGCTCTTAAATGAAGAAACGGAAAAAGAGAGACTAGACATCCTTCTTAAGGATAGGGCAACCTAATGGGATTCGTGTAATACAGCCTTTCATCGCCAAAATCACACGGATTCAGCTAAGACTCGGGTAATGCATAATCGAAGCAGGGAAGCAGCTTCTGTCGGCTGATCGATTACAGATTACCGAATCTTAGCCGAATCCATATGTTTTTTTGGCAATGAAAGGCTACGTTACACCCATCTCATTAGGGTGCCCTATCCTTAACCCTTGTGTTTTAACTTTTTCACTACTGAATAAATAAAATGCATTTTTTTCAAATGCTGAAAATTCATTGTCTGCAAGGTCAAGAGACAGTTCGGTCATAATCTAGAATGTAGCAGTGGACAGTGCAGATCAGAGATCAGACTGCACGTTCTGTGCAGTCTGCTTGATCTGCACTGTTCATAAAAGCTTCTGGTGTTGTCTATGGTACATGTATGGAAAGAGTTAACAACCCTGACACATAACACTTTCAGTAACACCGTTTTCTATTTCTGTTTTCAAATACGTTTTCTATCCTTTCAAACACAAATCCTATTATTCGAGCAATATTCAACTTGTCTGCAAATGCTTTCAATCTCGACAGGTTGCAATTTAGTCATCTATTACAAGGTCAAAAGAATGAAGTTGACCTCTCCTCTGAAATTTTTGCATATAAAAGTTTCATCTTGACCTTGCAACCAATTCTGCTCCTGAACTATGTGCCTAATCTGAATCCACAGTGAGAACATGAACCTCAACAAAAAAATATCTTTAGCTCTAGATGATGAGAGAGATAGCCAGTGTTGGCAAAAAAGTCAGCTGTCATTGGCTGTTTTGAACCAAAGTTGTTTAATATAATGGTAGATCTAACCCTTTACCATATAATCCCAGCTTTCAACAACCCGGAGAAAGAAAGCTTTGGAAAACATTGTGGCAAAAGGAGAAAATGCTGGTTTCCAGGATTTTCTTCTTCTCTTACAGTGTTTTCTACCTTTCCCAAAACAAATTTCTATACTTGAGTCCCAATCAATTTGTTGTCTGCAAATGCTTTCAATTTGGACAAGTCCACATATTTCTTATGTGGTCAAGAGTTAATATGACAGTTAAAGCAGACTGACTAAGGCTCATTAACTAACATAAATTTTGCTTGCAACGCTTGGTCATCACTGTGTAACTTGTATACAAGAAACTGGTCAGGAACAGGACTAGAACAAAGTATGCTGATTTCTTAAGGGCCTCACTTCTTTGTAGAGCATTTGACTTTACAACAACATATAGGTAAAAATTCAACATAAAGTGTATTTCATACAACTACATGTACATGTTGGTATATGAATTTGGTTTGTTTGAGAGCAGTTGGTCTTCAGTTTTAAAAGTATTTCCAGTCATATAATGTATCACAGTGATTGCTCCCTTATTCATGTCATGCTTCACCGATAGGAAGCTGGGGCTTTGCAGTGGCTTACCGAAGAACATACATTACATATGGCTATCTTTGCCCATGAGAACTGAGCAAAGCTTTTCAAACTCAACCCATTCACCGGCTGTAGACCTCAAACATACTATCAGAAGAGTAATTTACACTGCCCAGGCTTTAACCTTTATGCTGCTCAGTACAACTCCTGGCACTTTTGCATACAATGTAGATCAAGATCATACTTCACAGAGGATGCAGTCTGATCTTAGATACATGTATAACTGTCCAATTAGGGTGAGACTTTTACTGAAAAAAGGACTTTGGAATACAATTCAGCAATGACTGGGCTTTTACCTTCAGCTGCAGATTTTTACTTCACTTATTAAGCAACCTAAGGGTTAAGTGACAACTAACAGTGGCTCCACAATATAGAAGTGAAACCCTTAAGATAAAAGTCCATTACCACACAGAATATGTTTAAGAATCACTAAAAAGATTGAGCATAACAGGCTTTTTTCAGACCTGTCAAGAACTGGTAAAATTACTATTCACAAATATTTGAAGTCAGAGCTCCAGATAAGAGGCGTACAGGCGTAAAAACAATTTAGAAATCAACAAAAACAATTTTGAAATGAAAATCAATGCGTATAAAAACAAACTGAAATAAAAGATGATGCGGGCAAAAGCAATTTAAGGAAAAATAAAACATGCCAATGTCCAATTTCCGTGGGTGTTTACAACAACCAAACCAAGAGGCATTTCAGCACAGTGTACAGAGCACGCGCACCGCACCTTAATACACAATTTTTCGGATAAAGAGAATACAGGAAATGCAAGAGTTAGCCAAGTAGGTACTGGTTCCCACCATTACAATGAAATTTAGCGTCTTAAATTTAGTGACAGCGGAAACCGAACACCAGCTTCGCGGTAAAAATGGCAAAAGAGCTGACTGCTCAGGGTAGGTTACCAAAATTATCATCCCAAATTAAGGGATCTATGCTTAGATACGTGAGTCGAGAGGATAAAACATGTTCTTACCGTATCATACGTGTCTTGGTTGATTATTTGATATCAAATGTACTGGAACGATGTGTAAAAAGCGAGACTATCACTACTAAACACACACAAAAGTCCGATTCGGAAAAGTAACTGCATAAATGGACAAATAAATTTCACTGCCTCAAAGTTGAAGGAAGGGGTTTAGAAATAAAATTTAAGTGCAATGTGTGCATGAAATACAAGGTCAATAGTATATGGGCGAAGGAGGGGTCTACAAACATACAAAAGAACAGTATGTCAAGGCACTCTAAAAAAACGAATTTTGAATTTCTATAGTCTTCCCTGAAAAAAGTCATAGTAGACTTTTAAATTGAAAAGATTTCTAATGACAAGGATAGAAAACTGTGAAAATAGGAGAAAGTGTTTTTTACCAATGTTTTCCCTTTCTCACAACTTACAAAAAAGAATGTCCAACATAGACACATAAATTGTTTATAAGGAAAACAATTTAATATCACAAAAACCTATTTGATTCTTAAAATAAGTTGTAAAAAACAATTAAAAGAGTAGAGCTTGGTTGTATAAAACAACTTAGGTCAATTTCTTATCTGGAGCTCTGTGAAGTAAATATGTAATAAATTGTTATTGTAACTTTCCTGGTGCTTTTATTTGATTCAAGCAGCATGAGAAAATTTGATATCACGCAAGACTTACCTTTGGTCTCACCTGATGTTAAAATTTTCTTACACAGCAAGAAGCAAATACAAGCACCAGGAAAGTTACTACTACATTATACTCCTTTTATTATATACCTACATTTTCACCAATAATATATTGCAATTATTGACATTTTATTCCAAATAGTTAACAAAAATAAAACAAAATAATTTCTTAAAGGAGAGTAACTTTGTTTTTTATAAATTGCCAATGAATTTTAAACAAAACATAACATTTTGATGAATCAAGTTGCAAATCAATATGTGCATATTCCCCGCACAGGATACATCAAAATACCTTATTTGGAACCATATTTGACACGTATTTGACATATAGATTTTGGTTCTGTCCCGTATGATTTTATCCACAAGCAATGCAAGTACTTGAGCCAGCAAATTTTCAGGTATACAATAAATGGAAATATCTTCTCTGCAACAGTATGGAAGTATTGAGGGAATAGAAGCAATTGCTTGATACATGTAAAAGAGCTCTTTTTTTTTTTTTTATAAGCTTTATCAAACAACAAAAATTTACACAAATCCGAATTAAAAGCATTTGCAGACAAACAAATGAATTGGCTCAGAAACTGAATTCTGTTTTACAGAAAGGTAGAAAACATTGTGGGAAAAGGAGAAGATGCTGGTTGCCAGCACTTTATCCTTTTCCTACAATCTTTTCAAAATTTGTCTTATTCAGAGTCGTTAAAAGTCTACTGTGTGGTAAAGCGTGAATGCTTGTAAAAAGCAACTCCCTACCCCCAATTCCAAGAATAGTTTCCATACTATTGAATACCATGTAATTCTTCCATTAGATGATATACTCCTTTCTTATTAAATTTGAAAGTGTTGGTAGGTGAAAAAACAGCCTTCACAATCATGGAGTAGTGCAAAGCTATGAAACAAAACTATGGGAAAAGGATTGCAGCTGCTAGTCTCAATGTTTCAGTCAAATCAAGGTACAAGCTCATATGTTCATGGGTCATCAGGGTTTAACCTGTCTCTATAGTGCCTTGTCTAAGAACACTGACAAGTGACAGGCACTGCCAATAGGGACAGGTCAAGGAGAGATAGCTGCTTTAAACCCTAGGGTTACTAAGTGGTAAATACTCTTCACTGGAAGTTGCAGATCAAGATCAGAGTCATCAGACTATCTTCTGTGCAGCCTGATCTTCAAAATACAGTCGAGTCTCGTTTATCTGGACACTTCTTCTATCTATGAATGTTTCCAGATAAGGCATATTTCCGGATCAACAAACTGGGATTGCCACAGCTTGCATCTTGTTTTAAGGGATACCAGTCAAAACAGTTTCCTTGATGTAGACATCATCTTGATCTTAGACTGTGAAAACTCTGCAACCTTAATCTCCCCTCTCCTATTATGTTCTTGTTGGCCTTGTCAGCTTTGGTTTGATGCCACGTCGTCTCTTGAAACGCTGTAACCAGCCACGTGAGTAGGAGAAATGCTTGATGTTCAGTTGGTCACCAAGTGTCTTGGCTTTCGTGATAAGCATTTCATCACTAATAGCTGTGTGGTGTGAACTTTTGTCTTTAAACCATTGGAAGACTGCATCTTCTAGTTGCTCATGTTTTGGTTTTCTGTGTCGAATGAGGTCAGGGGAATCATCAGGTATGGCCAGCCATTTCTTTTTAGCTTTTAAAATGTCACCAACTGTTGATTTTCCGATGTCGAGAGACATGGATTTAATAAGATGATGTCGAATGTCCTGGATAGTGGCTTTTGGGTGGTCTTCTTTATACTGACAAATGCCTTTCTTTACAGTTGTTGAAACTTCAACTCGTCGTCTTTTGCTAGTTGGTGTTGTCTTTCCGTTTGCTTCAGATAATCGTTCTTTTGTGGTAAAATGACAAAGAGTAATTGAGAAGATGAAACAGTTTGAAAGATGTGTATTTTTCATTATTCTCATAGGCTATAAGAAGTAAAATTATTTCTATGGAATAATTACTAATCAAGAAATAATTAAACACCAAAAGCCCAGAATTATCACTTCATTATTTTAGTGCATATGGGTATGGATAATCTCTCAAATTTACTCTTCGCACTGACACCTGATAGTCATTTTACAATTTTCGAAAGCACTCGTAATTGATATGTGTGCTTTCAGATTGTGTGAAAACGGTCTGCAACATATGATACCAGACTGACGCTTGTGGCACCAACATGTCTAACAGTGGCACAGTCAGGTCATGTCCAGTGTATCTTATAAAGTTTGTACTGTTTATTTACCCTTTGTTCCCGATTTTTCCAATCCAGTTCCAGAAAACAATTCCTGAATAAGAGATCAAAATTTGCACAGGAAAAAAATTACTCTCTGGTGTTTTTTTTCTGGATTGCGAGATTTCTGGATTAGGGGAGTCCAGATAAACGTTACTCGGCTGTATACTGTCCAATACAATGAGATACTTTCTGCAGAAAAAAGTTTGATTCCCAACCATACTTCAAGCTGATATCCTATTTGCTGGCAGTTTTCATATAATTCATTTATTTGGTAAGTATTAGGGGGGGAAATTGGAGTAAAGTCAGCTTGTCAAACTCTTGCAGCTAAGTTTCTGAATTCAATACCTTGATAAGCATGGTCTACCATTGCAGTGACCTGTACGTTTCACTCTGTACAAAACAGAAGAATTTCAGACTTGTCCAAATTAAAAGCATTTGCAATTAACAAATAGACCAAAAGATGGATCTTGCTTTAGAAAGGTTAGAAAAAGCACATTTTGGTTCCCATGCATAGCCAAATTTTAGACAAGTTGATACAAAAGGAATTTAAAGACAACAATTCAAATATAATTGAAATGATAGCATTTGTCTTAGACAAGGTAGAAAACATTATGGGAAAAGAAGAAAATGCTGCTTACCAGCATTTTCTCCATTTCCCACAATGTTTTCAAAAGGCTTCTTTCTCAGTGTTGTTGAAACTCGGGATTTTGTGGTACAGTGCTAATCACGACCCTTTAAACTCTTTCAATGACAAATTCAAGTATTTTGTTGTGTCAGGTGTTTTCAATACCACCAAGTCTAAAAAATTTTTATGTGGTATGATGTTACTGCAAATGATTATCATGCCAAAGTTCCATTCAAACTGAACAACTGCTCCTTTTCCCAACATTTCACCATGACTTTGCACCAAAATTCAAAGAGAAACAAACATCTGTGTGGTAATGGAAAAAGTAAATTAAATTAGATGGCTTACTTACTGTAGTTTGATGTTTCAACACTTTGATTGACAGAGCTATCCCCATCGGCACCTGCAGATCCATAACCCATTGACCCCTGACCCCACTCCTCCTGGGTCAAGGACGTGTTGCCAGGCTCCACTCCAGTTATTTCTAATTCCATGTCATTTTCAGTAATTGGCTCTATTTTGATATTAGTAGCCGAGTTACTTGTTTCATCAGAGTCTACAGGGACATTTTCACCAGCCTGTCTTTGACCTTCACTATCGCCTTGACCTGATGTATCAAGGTTGGCAGAAGTTTGTGTATGACTAAGTTGTAGAGATGATGGAAAAGATGTTGGTGTAGAACTAAAGTCAGGTGTCTCCCTGTTCAGCTGTTCATCTTCTTCTTGTTTAATCTGACCACCTGCATTGTTTGGATCAATATTTGGAACATTTGGGTCTTGAATAACTGCTGATGAATTGTCAACTGATCGTGCTTTTTGCAGAGACACAGGATGTACTCTTGACTGTTTCGTGGGGGTTCGGTATGGCGTGTGACGCTGGTTGCTTCTCTGATATGGCGGAGATTTGGTCTCCTGTGTTTTCTTTCTATGATGTGCTGAAACATTTTATAAATTCAGGTATAGACACTCTGCAACTGAACTTCTCAAAATGCTTTTTGCAATGCTCTTGGGTTTGTATTCTAACCATTCTAACTTCGATGATAATTCTTATCCCTGTCCCAAACAAGGCTTTTGAAAGCACTATGGCAGAGAGAGAAATTCTAGTAACCAGCATTTTCTCCTATTCCGACCTTTTCAATCCTTTTAAGTAAAAATCCCATCATTCTAGAATCATATCAGGGTCCAAAAATTTCCAGGAAAGGCACTTGTCCTGCAGGACAATTGCGTTCAAAAAAACACTTGCCCTGATTTGATCCTCACTCGTCCAACGGGAAAAACCCTTCTAATTTAGGACTGACATTTTTTTTTCTGACGAAACGGAAACGCTCATTATATTGTCTCCCATAGCAACGAACCTTAAATACCGGGTTCCAATAATCGGTAACATTTATCCAGTCAAGTAATAGAAATTAATAAACCCAAACCGACAATATTTTTCGAACTGGTTTCGGGAAAGTGTTTGCATTAATATCATTTGTCGCTCATATTTAATAACCCAAAGCATATTAAAACATTTTTATTTGCAATGAGTTATATCATTAGGCTGCCTTGAAACCGGTATATATTTGGCGCGGGGACGAGCACGTTTTATATCCCGTTTCAATATTTGAATTCCTGAATACCCTTAATTCGCTTATTCAATAATGGAATAGCGTTTTATTTCTTGTAAGTTACATGTAACTTGAAAACTTATTTGTTTACTGCCTCCTATTTACCACTCGCCCTGCCGGACGACGACGACTGATAATTCACTCGTCCTCATCCATTTCTTACTCGTAAATACGAGTGGACGAGTGGATTCTTTGGACCCTGCATATAATCTGTTGCCTGCAAATGCTTTCAATCTAGACTAGCCTAAAACTTTGATATATGGTAAAGACTAAGTTCAAATACTAACAAACCTACATTATCTGAGACAGAATATCTCATCCAATCAGATAGCTCGTCTTTAAATTTAGAATGATTCAATGCGACTTGCCAATGATTTTAGTGCAGGTGTCTTGAGGCCATTATTTAGCAAAGTTTAGGATATGTCACTCTATCATGGAATGCTAAATTGCAAGTACCCCTTCCAAAAACATTGGTGTCCTTGGTTCATAGGGACTTTAAATTTAAAACCCTCCCTCCTACCCACCTTTCATTCCTGATGCCCTGATAACATTGCATTTCATGATTATTTTTTTTTTGCCAGGGGTTATTGACCCTTTACTATACAATCCCACCTTATAATGACCCTGAGGAAGAATCCTTTTAAAAACATTGTGGGAAAAGGAGAAAATGCTAGTAATCAGCATTTTCTCCTTTTTCTACAATGTTTTATGCTCTAAGAAAGATAAGTTTCATGTTCTGAGTTACATTTGATTTGTCATCTGCAATTACTTTCATTTTGGACAAGGCTGTTTGGTCGTTTGGTAAGTATTAAACTGTTTTTCAGCATTTTTATATTGGAACACTAGCTGACCATTTTTGACTTTTGTCTGGCTAGCTTAACTTTTAACCAAACAACACATTTATACACTTGTCCAAACTGTAAGCATTTGCAGACTACACATGGCACAAATGATGGAAATTGTCTTTTAAAGGGTAAAAATCATTGTTGTAAAAGAAGACTAGAGCTGTCACTGAATGACTTAATACCCCCGCCAGCGCTTTGACAGAAACAGGCAATTTAACAAAAAAATTTCTAAGTTCAAGGGGAGATTATCCTTGAATCATAGGGAGTAGATGATTGAAAAATGCGTCTTGCACAACTTCAGTATACGATCAATGTATCAACAAACTTTCAATACAATAGCAGCAAAACTGTCACTCGACAACTCTGCTCGGAGACTGCAAAACTGTAGGAGGAGTTCGCGACACAAAATTAGTAGTATTTTGTACACAGACGGACACACGGACAGACGGACAGACAGGCTGATTCCAGTATACCCCCGAAAACATTCGTTTTGCGGGGGTATAAAAATACTGGTTACTGGCATTTTCTTCTCCTTTTCCCTCAATATTTTCAAAAGTATTTTCCCATGGTTGACTCGGAATAATGTGGTAATGTGGTAATGGGTAAAACAGCATTCAGTTTCTAAGCCCTTTCCAGTCAAATATTGTGAGACTACTTTCCTTTAATTGCTCAATACATAATCTTATGAACCTGAAAATTTACCCTAAAAGATTGATTGATTAAGTGATTGAATGATTGATGGTATTAGAGTTTAACGCCGTTTTAACAGCTTAGGTCATACCACAGCGGTCAGTGCACCTACGCATGTGTTTCCTGTTTTCTCTCACCAGTACGAACACAACCTTCTTTCCAAGTCACTGACATCTTTTCTCACATGCATCAAAGGTGAGGGGCGAAAAATTAATGGAAAGAAAATTCGCCTCAACCGGGTATCAAACTCACAACCATCAGGTCACGAATCGGATATGATAACCACTGAGTTACCCGGCCGGGCACTATTCTATAAGAAATAAATAAATGACACTTATGTCATGTGAGGAAACTACATGAAATAAGCAGGAAACAGAAACGAATTTTAACATTCTAAGTTTGGACCAAAAGCTGGATATCATAACAACCAAGCTGAGCATTCACTTACTTTTCAAACAATAGCCAAGAAATTGAGATTTCATCTCGTCTCTCCCCTCCAGAAACCCCTTTCCTGTGGAGGACCCCAAATGTGATAAGGTACCATCATTAATACTGGCTGTTAAAATAATGGATTCTTCCCCTGTCTGGTCTGCCAACTGTTCAATCTTAAAAAAATACAAATAAAAAACATAAACAAAATTTATTTAACCCTTAACCCTTTACCACACAATTCCAAGTTTTAAAAACCCTGAAGAAGAAGTCTTTGAAAACAATGTTAGAAAAGAAAATGCTAGTACCAAGTACTTTCTCCTTTTCCCACAATGTTTTCTACCCTATGATGATAGCATCATCATTGGATCACCTTTAATCTGCAAATGCTTCCAATTTGGACCAGACTAACAGGGTTTGACATTAAGGCACGTCCGAACGACATTGTCTAGCAAAAGATCGGTTCGGGCTAGTAGGGACTACATCCAGCTAGCCCGAATGGTCTAGTGCAAAAGTTGAGACAATTACTTTAAGTGTCAATTTCATGCTTCGCGTAAGTGACGAAAATCTACCTTACATGCCGTTCGCCGAAAAAGATCATTTATCAAACTTGCGATTTTTTTCAACCAGCGGTAATTCATTGACAACTTCTTAATTGTTATAACAGGAAGACGGTCGCGCATGCGCGGTAGCCCATAACTTCACTGGAAAAACTAAATTGAACTGAAATAGAGTAAGGCTAGTAGACCGAAGTCCACGGTATGTCGCTATTTCGTTGGCCAGGATAAAAGTCATAAATTTTATTGTGACTGTTATCATTTTGTCAGAGTATTTGATCTTTTAACAAGAATTTCTTATGTCTACCTCTATTTTGGAATACCGTAGTTTCATTTTGACGACAACCGAGAATGCGTCATCCAGACGTTTACCTAGACAATGGAGCAGACGACCGGTGAATATGCAAAGCTTGCATAAATTCAAAACAACATCTGATCGGGGAGGAGCGAAGTCATAAAATGAAGCTAAAAACAGAAATGAATCGAAACAAAAGTAGATCTAGATAAATTGAATTAAATGTAGTTCACAGAAGAAAGATCATTTTAGACCTTGAATGGAAATCTAATTCGTGCCGTTGGTTTGTCTGATTCAGAGGAAAATGCCATGTTTTCTTTGCGGACAGTTTAATAAATGAAAGATTTGTTCCAGGATCTGATAACATTATACCAAAATGTTTTTCTCCTTTTTACTCAAATTCTGTTATTTGAGCATTAGTTAGACTAATATATTGTCCGTGATTGCTTTCAAAATGGATGTCTAAACTGTTGTCCTCTAGTAAAAAATCGTAAATGAAATAATTAACGGGGAAACATTCATTGATCATGACTTATCATGACATTGTCATTTTTTTTTTTGTTACAATTTGGTATAATTACAAGGGAAACAACAGAGCTTTTGATCTATTTTATACTTTTCTTCATTTTGCAAAACTGGTCTAGTAGAAATCTGAAGTGGTCTAGTAAAAATTGCAAATTACTAGTCCACTGGTCTAGTTGGAAAAAATGTTAATGTCGAACCCTGGACTAAAATTTTGTCATACGGTAAGAATTAAGAAACAATCCCCTCTTGCCATAATCCTCGAGATTAAACCTTGTATCAAGCCTTTTTCTTCTTCTATTATAATTGTTTTCTTTTCATTTAGAATGGATCCCGTTGTTTGAGCCACATTTGATTGATTGATTGTATGGTGTTTAACCCCGTTTTCAACATTATTTAGGTTACATCGCAGCAGTCAGTGCACCTACCCATGCTTTCCTGGAGTTTCTATTACCAGTACAATATTCTTTCCAAGCCACTGCCTGCTTTCCCACATAACCATCATTGAAACAATGGTCAGCGGTGAGAGAAGAAAGAATCCTGTCACAATGACTATCATTAATACCCCGAAAGAAGTAGGCCGAACCAGCTACCTTCTGTTCTTGAGTCCTGTACCCTACCGACTGAGCTACCGGGGCTGGGCAAGCCACATTTGATAACCCTTCTCCAAACGTTTATCATACTGATAGATCTACAATTTTGTTGTATGGTAAAGAGCAGCACTTGAAACAACATGAAACTACGTGTCAAGTTGTAAAGAAACACATGTACAAGTTGCATATATTGATTCTTGACAACACACACACAAAAAAAAGTAGACTTTCAGGGGTTTTTTTAACTGAGAAAGTGACACCTATAGTCGGCGTCTTCCCCTCAGCAAATTTTTCCCCAAAGATGTAGTTTCCCCCCCCCCCCGCAGTCAATTTTCCCCTAAGAAATCGACTTTCCCTACTGTAATAAAAAGTGATGTACTAAGATTTAGTTAATAAAGCCAATCCCAGACCGAAAGATCGGCTGCAAAGACAACCGATACTTCATTGTATAACGAGACATCTGTCTTTGAGATTCGCGGAAAACCGTCACTAAACGGCTGATTTTGTACTTTCTATTTATTCTTTGTACGGAACATTCGGTATATGCTTGCTGTACAATACGAAAACACACTGGAATCCAGCATTAGTATTCAACACTTTTACTTTCGTGCGTTAACAAAAACGTAGATACCAAGCGTTTATTCTGGACAGGGGCGATTGCGTGATTCACGCTGGAATTGTCTAGGTCGCTCCACTATTGCTACATAATGCGTGACAACAGAGTGTGCTGTGCTTTTTCTAACTTGAGGTTTTTGTACCCTTTGGTAACTGGAGTTGGAGGTACACAAACAAGAATGGGGGTTCAGATCTAAACTACATAATTTCATTTAAGTATCAAGTTTTAATGACAGCCTATTAAAAGATAAATTGTTTTCATGCGATATGCGCAAACAAGACTTTATAGATAGATCTACATGTTCACAGTTATAAGCTCTTCAAACACTTTAGGAACCTTTCCTCAAACTGTGCAAACATTTTTGGCAAAATCATTTCTAATGTTTGCTAAAACAAACAGGTAAGTGAAATAACATGGAACTGGTCCAATTCCTGTACAAAATCTATCAAATCGATAGTGTTGGGCAATCGGTTTAAAATCACAAACGATTATCGCTTTGTAATCCGAAGAGCAAACCAACTAGCTATCGGTTGTACAATCGGTTTCTCCATTTAACTGAGAATGCCTTTTCTACATGGTATATAAGTTTATAAAGATGTGTTTTGTACTTTAAAAATCAGTGGAAATACAATACCATTAAATTTTTTGCTTCATTTAATATCATTTATTTTGGTCCTTAAATTTTAATTTCCAAACCAGTTAAAAAAAAAAAAATCAGACATTTCAAGCATTTGCAGACGACACCACCCCCCCCCCCTTTAGATCTATATTTTCATTTAATAAAACAACAATTTTTTCACTCACGAACAGAATTTTAGCTTCCACTTACTGTTTTATTCAGAGATTTGTGTACATGCACTGTTTAAATTCATCATTAAAGATGAGAAGATAGTTTGAAGTCCCTCTGATCGGACGATGCCACGCTGAACATTGTAGTGTCATGGGTTTTCACGTTTTTTTTTTTGGCGATCTATTTTTCATGTCAATTAATTTTTGGAGAAGTATTACCACATGATTTGACGTCAGTTAGTCATTTTGAATAGCAGGTAACTTTAAAATCTGTCACTTTACACTAGATAAGAGGACTAACACCTTTATTACGTTGTCAATAAATGACTCGCCAGCTTCATTATCATGTGTGTGTCCTTCGCATTTTATACTGATCATGTTTAGTCCGTATTTCTGCCAGATGCATGCAAGCTAGGTTATATGAAGCTCTAGATAATTTCATGCGTCAGATTGACAATTAGGCAGATATTTTTCAGCATCAAAGACATGTCATTTTAAATTTCCAAGCGTCAAAACCCGGGCTCAGGGATCAAATGAGAAACTTGCCGAGTTGTCAAGTTTTGTCAAGACATCCATGGACAAAAATTTCTTTCTCATCTTACCAGCCAATTTTCGTGTTTGTTATCACTATGTTGAATCTAAGAGTGTGATTAATATTAGTCACAAAACCAAGCGCTAAAAACCAGTATTCACATTTCGCGACCGAGCGAGCTTCGGTACCGACTACAATCGATTCCGGAATTTCTCAATAGCTTATCGCAATCAGAAGCCAAAACCAACTGACTTTCGACCATAGTCGATCATTGGCCCTCCACTACAAATCGGATTACAGTGTATGACTGAAATTTTCCCCCCTTTTTCGATCGCTTCGGCGTTTGAGTAGCGCTAAATTGTCAACTTCAGAAGATCGTTGCTGATCCGCAGCTCATTAATTTGTTATTGAAAAGAACAAAAGTAATTTAAACTGAGCCATCTTTTGCTAGCAAATAATCAAATTGTAGACAATATTCGTCCGCTGTAACAAACGACCTTGTTAATGCTTTATTTCATTTTATAATCCTAGCAAAAAAAATGTTAAATTTGGCAAATCGATCAAAACACAGCTGCAACATTTTGGACACGAACAATATAACATCATATGATAACCTTAGAACGTTCCGGTTTAGCATCTATATTTAGAATCGGGAAACGCTAAGCAAGAGTGAGCGACTGTAAACATTTCGCTGCAGATTATCCGCGCAATTACAAAGCTCTATGAATTTCATTGTTTTTAGGGGAGTTTTTTGTACGTTCTGGTACGTATAGCAGAGAAAAACTATGTGATTTTTTTATTTTATATGTGAATCACGTACATTTATACGTGATCGCACACACTGGTGACAAAGAAGGAAAGAAAAGATGAAAGCAGATGTAAAAAGGATTAAATGTACGAAATTTTCATGGAAGGGAGGTAACCAATGACACTTCCGGAAAACCAGATTCCATGAGCTGTTCTATTTTTAGATCAATTGCAGATAAATCCTGCTGAATGGGATAAAATCCTATTTCTGTCCACATTCAAGCATTATGAAAACAAAGTTGGGATATTCAGCTTGTATAATCATTACCTTTTGACACTTGTCACAAACTGACCTGGAAAAATTCGCGATCATTTTATTTCAATTAATAATTATTTTGGTGGAATACATCGGACTTTGTATGCAAACCGATCACAGGTGGAAACAATAGCAGACATTTTTTTCCTCTCAATTGAGTTTCAGATTTTATGTACGCGCGAAGGGACGAGGATCAGCAATCACAGACTTCTTACTAGATCTAGTTTAACTTCTGATGAAGATCCTGGACTAATTGTATTTCTCAAAAAACAAACTAGACCTAGATCGAGTCTAAATTCGGGAAAACTTTGGTTGTTTTTGAAATAAAAATACACAAGCTTTATAGATTACCGTATTTCTCCTAAGTATTCGGACGGGAAAAAATTATTATTTATTTTGGTGTCCGAAAATTTACAAAAATAACGGTCTTACTGTCCAAAAATTTAGGGATGGATTGATGATGGAAATCTCTATCCAAAAACTTCGGTTCCTAATGCACTGTATCGAAGAACATTTTAATCATTAACAATACATTATCTACAGGTTTGCGGTGTCAATTAACAGTAAATATGATAAATAATACCTGTCAATCAAGGTAGTTCCCAATTTAAAGTTTAATGACAGTACGAATGTTTGCAAATGTTTTTCTCACTGAAATACGCTTAATTATTTCCCCTACACAATCCAAGATCAAAGAGGATGACGTAGTATGCCGCCAATTGTTTGATCAAGTACAGCACATACTCGCTTGTTAGTAATTTGATTGGTTGGATTAGTGATAACCAATCATTTATTCTTGTCAATTTTTACCAATCAATGCGATTCTGTATCTACACCTGGAAAATATTTAAATTGGAAAAAATATATTTCAGGCCCCTTTTACGCTATTTTAATACACGTCGGATTGGATTAATACATTGTGAAAATCAGTTATTGATTGGTAAGGGTAAGGGTTTATTGGTAAGGGTTAATCTTGACCTAACCAAACCGGGTTACGTCGTTCATACACATTCTTGTTTCCATGTCAACATGTCGAACTGTGTACAGGGCGTTACAACTATCAATACCGTTATGCATTAAAAGTGTATCTTACAGCGTTTATCGCTAAAATTTACGACTTTAATGCGTCACGGTTTTTGACATAAATATCTAGCCCGTGTAACACAAATTAGCACTTGTATTCAGTTTACCGCGATCATCAGATGCAATACAAAGGATTAATCCTTAAAACAAAGATTGATTTACGATTCTCAGGTACTTGCTAATTAACCCTCTCAAAAACAAGCCCTTGTTTTTACGTGTCTGCAGTACAAGTCTTACGAAAACACTGTGGGAAAAGGAGAAATTGCTCGTAACCAGCAATTTATCCTTTCCTCACCGTGTTTTCTACCCCTTTGGAGAACTTTCCGCCATTTTAATAACTTTTAAAATTTAAAATTGTCGTATGCAAACTCTTTCAGTTTGGAAGGGTCTAAAATTTGTCCTTTGTGAAAGAGTATTGCGGGTCTTCGTCGAACTTCTAACCCATTATAATTTCGTGTCCAAAAATTAAGGGATAGACATTTACTAAGTGTCCCGAAATTAGGAACAAAAAATAAATTATTCTGGCAAATAATTAATGCTGTCCGAAAATTTAGGGTGTCCGAATACTTAGGGGAAATACAGTAGGGGGGGGGGGGGAGATAGAGGTTATGCCTTCATGTCTTACAGCACTGGAGCAAGTGTGAAAGAAAAAGTAACTGGACAAAAAAAGAAGACTGCAATATAAAGAAATAACACTTTAATGGATTTGATCTTTATTTCCTCCCTTTTCCACAATGTTCTAGGCTATGAAAGACAAATCAAATCGTTCCAGCCACATTTGAATTGTCGTCTGCAAATGTCTAAAACACGATCAAGTCTAAATTTTTGTTGTTTGGTAAACAGTTAAAAGGTAGTTTGTGTCCGTCACTTCATACAGATGAATTGCATAATAGGGCTGTGAGTTAAAATTCTGTCCACTTCATTCCAACAAGTCTGTACATAAGGTGAGGTATTTTCTTGTCAAATTTCAATAAACAAAGAGCATAAATGAAAAATTGTCTTTATTTCACCCTTATCTCTCCATGATAACCAAGTAATTTTGACCCTTAGACACTTCTCTTTGACTCTTGGAAATTCCATTTTGACTCTTAAAAATTTGGGCCCAAGAGTAAATGACTCTTGGGATTTTGGACCTAGTGAGAACCCTATTGAGAGTTCTGTATTAACAAAACAGTTTAATTCAATTTCATATGTTTAAGTGTTATTGTAAAGATTAATTCCAGTATTCTATTGATAGTACATAATGTGTAATGTATATCACATACATGTATAATGATGTACACCAACATATGTAGCAATTTTCCCAAAATATGGCCTTTGTCACACGTTTTTTTCCTTTTGACCAGCGTCCAGTGTCTTCCCCAAACCATAAAAAAAAAGCCCTGACTTGTCAGTGACAGCATTTGCAAATGGAAAATTACACATAGCTCAAATGCAGTAATCTGTCTCTGAAAGGCTTATAAGATAATGTTGCAAAAGGAGTAAATGCTTATAAACAGCATTTTCCTTTTTTCCCACCATGTTTCATAATCTCTTCTTCCTCATGGCAGTTAAAACACATGATGTTTTAGTACAGGGTAAGGGATTTTTGATTAAGAAATCCTAACAAATCATTCACAAGATAATACACTGCTGCCAAGGGTATGGCGTTGGCCCTTTTTTTAAAATCTATTCATTTATCTTCATTTTCCATAGAACTCACACTGTAAATGCTAAGTACAATTTGGTTCCAGCAGCGTGGCTTATTGGTAACACAGAGTCATGACCTTGAGGCCCTAGGTACTATCTTCACTCAAAGCACTGGGGTTTTTTTTAATGGGATTGTTTCTGGCCTAGACAATTTAGAGCCTGGTCCTAGTCCTGGTGAAAACAAGGACATACACAAACATATCAAGAGAACCAGGAAAAACAATAGCAACCATGCCAGTAGAAAATCAATACAGAACAAAACTCAAAATGTTATATCTTACCAAAAGCTGTATCTGGCTCTTCAAAACAGACTTTAAAATGGCTTTATAACCTGGAATGTCTTTGAACGCATCCATCTCGGAGGACTGCGACATTTTGACATCCAAGTCACTTCTTTCACGCTACCTGATCTACAATATAAGACGGAAACAGTTTTTCCTCTTATCAAACAATCGCTTTTTTCAACCTTTGAGGTTAAGACTTTTGAAATCATTGTGGAAAAGGGAGAAAATGCTGGTTTCCAGCATTTTCTCTAATTCTCCAACAGTTTCTACCCTTTCAAAAACAAACACCATCATTGACGCAGTATTTCTCCCAGCTTCAAATTTTTGAGGGTCATCTGTGACCCCTATTCCTAATTTTTGGGGGTCATACAAAAAACTTGAGGGTCAACTTTTAAAATGCCTTTTTTAAGCTACTTAAATTTACATTTTCAAACCTTTCCCTGTGAATCTCCCGACTCAGAACCGGAACTTAGCCTGACAAGACCTGGATATTTGTTGCATTTGTTGATTTTTTTATTTTTTCACATTTAAGAGGTGTTTACTTGTGGAAGGGACAGCAAAACAGTCTGCGAACCCTTTCTGTTTTTCTTTTTTGGTTGCTCTGCTATGCTTTTTCAGAAAGCGTCTAGAATACACTGACCATAAACGTTTCAAGCGCGGCGACAAATTGATCTTCCTATAGTTATTCCGTACCTAGTTATTTATAACTAAACAGAGCTTCAAATGTGTGACTGTGTCAGAAAGAAGCCAGTTGGTAGCAATTTGTGTTCTTTAATCTTTTTTGTGCAGTACAGGCAGATATTTATTGGTAATTATGAAAAAAATCGGCTTCAAACACTGGGCGCCGTATCAGAAATTCTCAATATAAATTATCATGACGTACGAAATCTTCTCTCTCTGCATATATGAACCTAATTTTGCCACTTAGTGGTTCAGGTCGACGTCATGGTGTGCATTATAGACTATTGTTTTGATTGAACCGATATTTTTTGGTCGCGTCAGAAAAGACGCACAAGACGAATTTAAGTGCGTCAGCAAAGAAATCATTCCGTCAAAAAAGCAAGAAACGCGCTCTGGGCGAAACACTGATTGACGCCAAAAACTTCTTGTATGCAAATGCTTTCATTTTGCATTAAGTTTAAAACTTTCGCTTGGTAGAGGGCAAAAAGTAACAAAGTTCGACAGACAGTTGGGTTAAAAAATACAAAGAAGTATTGTTTCTGTTCAACATCATTATCTAATAACAGTGAAACTAGAAACAGTAGCAGGATCCTTTCACAAGTTGAATACATGTACTACACAATGCAGAGTTTTACTGACCTTTTGAAAGGGGCTTTTGAACACTATTGGGAAAGGAGAAAAAACAAATGAACAGCATTTTCTCCTTTTCCCTATGTTTTTCATCCTTTCGATTCCGAATTTTATTGAGCTACACTTCATTTTATTGTCTACAAATGCCTTGGATTTTGGACAGTCCAAAATGTTGTCGTTTGGTAGTCACATTCTGCAAGTTCCCCTTACATTCTGCCTTGAGGTAATTAGTATTTTTTAGTCAAAATAAACATCAGTGCTGTTTTGCTGCTTGTCTGGTCTTTATTTTCAGTATAAATACCTTGTATCTTGCATCACTCTTCCTATGCCAACTTAAATTTCCAAAACTGAGTTTTGAAAGGAAAATAATATTCCAGATGTGAAAACAATGTAATTGTCAGTTTGTTACCTACTCGCTTAACACTATAATAAAAAAAGTCTGTATAAACCCCACCTTCTAAAATCCTTTATTATTTGCAGTTGTAATAACAAACAAGACTTAATGACATATTTAGACGATCTGCTACATCATGTGGCAATATTTTCATATCATGTGACCACAAATTAGAACCAACTGTATCAATATTCAATTATTTGTTGACAAATACCCAACCAAGTCACATGATTCAATTTCAAAATGACTATGGAATCTGCAGAATAGTGATCACTGATGTACTGTTGATTAAAGTGGGTTTTCTTTCAAAAATTTGGATGAAATTGAATATTTTCGATGACGCTGACTAAAACATGAAATCAATAAACGATTTTATAATTTACTCTATAGCATACTCTGTGCTATAATTTTGGCTTTTTTCTTGATTAGACCGTTGTTGTAATATACTTATAACATCAATATGCAAGTTCCAATGGTTAACCTTCCTGCAAATCATGTTATTGCCTCAAACAATGGCTGCTGACTTTTCATTGGCATTTTAGAAAGTTTTTCATTGGTTAAATAGACAGTCCATGGAAAAACCAATTTTCACTAATGACCAAATTTCACCAAATTTCACCATTTTTCACCTGAAACAGACCAAATTTCAACTCAAAATGACAAATTTGAATGCTGTAGTCAAAATTTTTGACTGGAAATTACCATATAATTCTGAAGAGCACAATTTCACGCTTATTTTTTTAAAAAAATCTTTTAGTAATTGTAACTTGTCAGGAATTCTTTGATTTAGAACCATATTTCACTCAAGATGACTCTGTAAGAGTTATAATACCGTGAAATTTACACACCGAATTTCACTTGTGATGCGTACATTCTTTTTTAAAAGACAAAAATCATATTAGTTGTGTAATATTTTAGCATTATATTTTTAAATCTAATTCTTTATTTCAAGTGTGATGGGTGAAAAAAAAATCAAACAAGTATACATCTTGCATGAGAATTTCGGTGTGTAAATTTCACAGTATTGTAATTCTTATAGAGTCACAAAGTGAATTTCGGTTCAAATTACAAGTACAGAAGGATTTTTTCCCAAACAGTAACATGAAATTATGCTTTTCAAAAATAAAGTATAGTTTTAAGCCAAAATTTATTACTTCAGCGGAAGAATTTGTCATTTTGAGGTGAAATACAGTCTTTTGGAGGTGAATTTCAGGGTGAAATTTGGTTTTTCTATGACCCGTTGAATAGATGATAATACACAGGCACGTTCTTCATTTTTCTGCCAGTCTATCGCATTCTTAGCAATTAAATTGCCCCTAAATTTCAACTTAAGATATGATAGTACACTATTCTTTCGCAACAATGGCAGGTGTTGACCTAAATGTTTTAAACAACAGAGATCTATCGATCGATCTGCAAATTCTTCCAGCAGTCTTTGCTGGCGCCAACGCAACTCGCGAGGCGTAATGCGACCGCGTGACCTACTTAACCCACTACAAACTTTAGCTGATAAAGAGCTAATTTTACTTCATTTATACCTGTTCTTCCGGTTTTCTCGATTATTCGTATCTTAATGCACAGATTTCATATATGGATTTGTGAAGAAATTGGCGTTTATCAATCAATTTCTGAATTATTCTTTGTTTCCGCTCTCATCATAACGCCATCGTTGAATACGGGTTACCTCTCTTCCACGAGCCCAGGAAGATTCAAAAGGGGAGAGAACACGCTCTGAGAGTGGTCTGGTTAGTGTCCCTTTATCACCTACCTCTCTACCTCTCTCTCTCTCTCTCTCTCTCTCTACCGTTACACCATTAATCCCTCCCTCCCTCTCTACCGTTACACCGTTAATCTCTCTCTCCCTTCTCCCTCTCTCTCTCCCTCTTTCTCTCTCCCTCCCTCTCTCTGTCCGTTTTAAAGGCTCTCTCTCTCTCTCTCTCTCTCTCTCTCTCTTGTCCGCCCAGGTAGCTCAGTGGTTGGGGTATAGTAAATGTGACCTGGTGGTTGCGAGTTCGATACCCAGTTGAGGCAAACATTCCTTCCAGCGATTTTTCGCCCCTCACCTCTGATGCATGTCAGAAAAGTTCTCAGTGACTTCGAAAGAGAGTTGTGCCAGTGTTGGTGTGAGAAGACTAGGAAACACATGCGTAAGTGCACTGACAGCTGTGATATGACCTAAACTGTTAAGTAGGCCATGATTTTTTAATTTAAGGGACAGTTATTTCTTAGGATCCAATTGTTAAATGATCATTAGACCGTCAAATAAACATAACAGACTTGATCAGTCGAGGATGAGGCGTAAGCAATTTTTCCCCTCAGAAATATCTGCCAAGTACAGGGTGTTTCATAATATCTGCCACCATTACAAAGTTTTATATCTTTTTAGTTCATGAAGATAAAACAATGATATGTACACCCTTTGAAAGCTTATATATTAAAATTTTATTTGACTAATAAAGTACGGGAAAACGTCAACGTCATAACGTCATTTATGACGTCATTTCCTGTGGTCAGTTTTCCAAGATGGCGCCAACTAAGGATCACTGCAAAAGAAATTGTTAAAATATATTATGAAACTAAATCACCTATTACAGTGATTAGAACTATGCAGAAAAGGTATCCAGATGTAGGTAAACTTGATAAAAAACAGATACATAGAATTGTAAAGCGATTTGAAGTTATGGGCTCAATTGAAGATGGGAGACACAATAATCTGGGTCACCCTAAGTCCGTGCGGAATGAAGCGACAATAGAACAGGTTAGGTTAAAGCGGTGATCACAGAAACACCAAGAAAATCTGTTAGAATGGTATTTGGAGATATTAGTAACATTGCCAGCCATTCAAGTGTTTACAGAATGCTAAAATATGATTTAAAACTGACTCCATATAAAATTTCTATTATGCAACACCTCAAACCAACAGATATCGAAAGCTGATTGTCATTTGCATTATGGGTTACGGAAAATGATGATATCGTGGGACAGATATGGTTCTCGGATGAAGCCCACTTTTATCTAAATGCACAAGTGAACAAGAAGAATTCCACATTTTGGGGAACTGAAAAGCCAGAATTTTATATTGAAAAACCTCTCCACTCTGAAAAGGTTACAGTGTGGGCGGCATTAAGTGCTGAGGGCATAATTGGCCCTTTCTTTTTTGAGGATGAGGATGGAACTTTGGAGACTGTAAATCAAGACCGCTATTTAAATATTCTTAAAAACAAATTTCTACCAGCTTTGAGACGTAAGGGAATTGATATAAACACCACATAGTTCCAGCAGGATGGTGCAACTCCTCACACAGCTAGAAATGTGATTGACTGAATACAAAAGACTTTTGGTGATAACTTCATTTCATTGAAAACGGATATTGAGTGGCCACCACACTCCCCGGATTTAAGCCCACTTGATTTTTTCCTGTGGGGATACTTTAAAGACAGGGTCTATAAGCACTCCCCACAGACCACAGCTGAACTCAAAATTGCAATCAAGAGAGAAATGAAGATCATAAGCAGTGAGACATGTGCAAACGTAATCCGAAATTTCCGGCACAGAGTCGACGTCCTTATTGGCCAGAATGGACGTCATTTAGAACACATTCTATAAAATTGACATTTTAAAGAATTTTGAAACTGCGTGTATTTACAAGGGTAATACTTACATGTTATATATCAAATAAAACTTTATTCTATGTACAGTAACATAGTTAAATGTAAAAACATAATTTCTTTTTTATGTTAAAGTTTTTGATGTTTAAAATGGTGGCAGATATTATGAAACACCCTGTACATGTAATGTTGAACTAAAATCAGTCTGCATAGAACGTGTAGCATGATCCTTGAGCTACACTCTCTGCAAAGCAATTTAAGCCATGCAGAGTACTCTGTGAGTTGAGTGTTTCCCTGTCTCTTATATCCAATGCCGGTTTTCTGTCTTGAAACACTGTGAAATATGAACTCAATCTGAAATTAAGAAACTTAAGAATTAAGATGTGGACCCAAGATTAAAAAGTAAGTTTTGTGCAGTTGATGTACGTCAACCACAAAACCTAGTTTTGTTTTACAGAAATGTGTAAGTATTCCACGGAATATTCAGTAAATTATTTGTGCCCATATAATTTACCAACTATCCTAAATTCAAATCTAAGTGTTATTCTAGATTTAGACAGTAACACAAGTTATGATTGGCTAAATCAAATAGTTTAGCCGATCAGAAATTTCGTTACTGTGAAATTTTTAAAAATTTGAGAAAAAGACTCATTATTTATGGTGAGTGAATATGGGCCATCTCTAATTTCTACTTTGATTATGTACCGACGAATTCATAGGATTGTCTTTTACATTTTACTCTTCTCGAAAAGAACGGCCGAGTTCCGATAGCGCATTCTGTAGCGTGAGTTTGAAAGTAACACAACTTCTGATTGGCTAAACCATTTGGTTTAACCAATCAGAAGTTGTGTTACTTTCAAATTTTGATAATCTTGAAGAATAAGACAAAGAATATTCTTAAGAATGGCCCACGGTTGGTGAGTACGGACCCAGCACTCAAGAACAGGGGGTCGCTGGTTCGATCCCAGGCTCGGCCAAACTCCTTCCGAGGACTGATGATAGTCATTGCGACACGATTCATTCCTCTCCCACCGCTGATCATTGTTTCGACGATGGTTATGTGGAAAAGCAGCCATTGGCTTGGAAAGAATATTATGCGGAGTACCGGTAAAAGGAACTTCCAGGAAAGCGTGGATATGTGCACTGGTCGCCGCGATATAACCGAGATAATGTTGAAAACGGCGTTAAACACCATACAATCAATCAATCAATCAATCGAAAAGACGACCGGTAATCGACAGGATATGAAGTGTGCATACGAGAAGTTCACGCAAGTCTCCTCTTTCAGAGAAAAAAATAAATGAGTCACGCTCTGAGGAAAGGGGGCTTGATGCATCTGCGAAAAGTATCGACCCAGGTCAGCCTGCGCAGTCCGAATCTTTTCGCTGTTGGTCAATTTTCTTCATGTCCAAGGACCAGTCTACCTCATAATTAAGTTGGTTAAAAAAAAAAGTTGCTATTATGGATCCATAATCATCTGATGGCATGATTGGTATAATGCATCACGGAGATACATTAAGCCCCCTTTTGCCAGAGCAAGGCTCAAATCTATACATTCGACCTCTTTCGAAAAACCCAATCTACTGAAGGTCATGAAGATTGTTGTCTGATAGACTTGACTAAAAAAGCGGACATCATGGATCCAAGATCAGCAAGCATGTTATCTGCAGACTGATCTTGACCGATGCCGTCCACGAAGCCCTTGTTTTCAACTGTGGTGCTGAAAGGTTTAAGTCACATTGACGTTATTATATTGTCATCATGCGCGGATCCAGCTGTTGTGATGCGCGCGGGGGGGTGGGGGGGGGACCGAACCTGTGACCTTTCTATACGAATGACGCACATAAAGCAGCCGTTAGTGACGTCACTAGACTTCAAGCGGAAAAATTAAAATACGAGTACAATACGTAAATTTGTAACGTTCTATTTTTTTGTAACGATTTTAAGACCATAAGAAAATCATTCATCTGAACAAATAGTAAATTGATTTGTTTTTAGCTCCACTGGCCGAAGGCCAGCGGGCTTATGTCATGGCCTGTTGTCCGTCGTCCGTCCGTCCGTCCGTCCGTCCGTCCGTGCGTCCGTCCGTCCGTGCGTTAACTTTTTTTTAAAACGTCTTCTTCTCTGAAACTACCCATCCAATTTTGATGAAACTTCACAGAAATGATCCTGCCATGGTCCTCTTCAGAATTTCTTGAAAGAATTTAATTCCTTCAAAAACTCTGGTTGCCATGGCAACAAAACTGAAAAATTTTGAAAATCTTTGAAAATCTTCTTGTCTGAAACCGTAAGGCCAAGGGCTACCAAATTTGGCATGTAGCTTTATCTAGTGGACCTCTACCAAGTTTCTTCAATTTATAGCCCTGGGGTCAAAATTGGCCCCGCCCCGGGGGTCACAAGTTTTACATGGGCTTATTTAGGGAGAACTTTAAAATTCCTCTTCTACCTAGCCATAGGGCCTAGAGCTACCAAATTTGGCATGTAGCTTTATCTAGTGGACCTCTGCCAAGATTGTTCAAATTATAGCCCTGGGGTCAAATTAGGCCCTGCCCGGGGGTAACAAGTTTTACATGGGCTTATATAACAAGTTTTACATGGGCTTATATAGGGAGAACTTTAAAATTCTTCTTTGACCTAGCCATGGGGCCTAGGGCTACCAAATTTTGCATGTGGCTTTATCTAGTGGGCCTCTACCAAGAGTGCCCAAATTATAGCCCTTGGGTCAAATTTGACCCCACCCCGGGGGTCACAAGTTTTACATGGGCTTATTTAGGGAAAACTTTAGAAATCTCCCTGTACCTAGCCGTAAGGCCTAGGGCTACCAAATTTTGCATGTGGCTTTATCTAGTGGGTCTCTACCAAGAGTGCTTAAATTATAGCCCTGGGGTCAAAATTGGCCCTGCCCCGGGGGTCACAAGTTTTACATGGGCTTATGTAGAGAAAACTTAAGAAATCTCCCTGTACTTATTCATAAAGCGTAGGGCTACCAAATTTCGCATGTAGCTATATGTAAAGGCCCTTCACCAAGAGTGCGTAAATTATAGCCCTAGGGGGGAATTTGATTCACCCCGAGGGGTCAGAAGTTTTACATGGGCTTATATAGTGAAATCTTTAGAAATCTTCTTGTTACTAACCATATGAACTAGGGCTACCAATTTTAGTCCTGTTTCAGGGGTCTTATGTTCAAAACCAATTGGCCAAGTATTGTAATGTTTGGCATGTAGTGATTTTACGTATTAGCCAGTGGAGCGATACAGGGCCATCATGGCCCTCTTGTTTTAGAATAGCTACTGAAAACTGTATTTTTTCGAAAAGGACAAGACGACGGCATTGACCAGTGAGAGATTATTTTACGAGTGCATAATGTTACATACATGTATGTAATGTTGACAGTTCGCTTCAAGTCATATGAGCATCGATTCTCCGGAATTATGGTCTCAAATAATACACTTTCGGCATTTTATTTACTAACTCGCATTTTACTTCTTATTGTTGCATAAAGAGCTGTTCACACGCGTTAAGGATTAAACTAAATGCTGCTTTTAATTTGAGACCACAACATTTGCCACCTACAGTCGGGGTCGTATTTAACAACGACCACATTCAATATGAATCCGGTCCCAGAGTTGCCCATTCAGACAAATCCGATAACTACGAGGGTTGTTCTAAACGTTTAGGGACTGTTTTAATAAAATAAAATCTACAAGTCTTATTTTATTCAGGGTTTGGAATTACTGAAAAGTACGTTTGATGAATATGTTTGAAAAAATTCATTAAAATCGGACAAGCCAATTAATCGCTACAACCATATGAACATACAATGGTAAATCAACACGAAGCATTTTGCCAATGTCGACGTAGTTCAGTGCAACCTTTTCTTCAGTTGAAACGAGGCGAGGAACCATCTAGCGCTAAACTTTGACAGATTTACCTCCTTTTTTACCAGTTAATAAGTCACAGTTCACAAAACTGAAAACGCTTATTGTCCGTTTTCTATCTTCTTTAAGCGATTTTGGCCTTCCACGCCGGTGTTTGTCTATCATACTGTCATTCTCGTCCTTAAATCTTCGGTGCCACCTAAACACGAGCGCTCTAGAACACATAGATTTAGTTTTATCGTGACATGAATTTAAATGTCTTCGTAGTGAGTAACTCCTGTGTTTGAACTATGTTTTATCACGACTTGATGTTCGGTTTTCGACGTAAACGTCAGTGTTTGTGTTGCCATTTTGAGTCACCCGTTTCTTTCTTTTCTGAGTTTGCGTATCCGTTATTCGTGCTATGACGTCAAAATTTTGCATGTCGATTAAAAAAATATTCATTTGATGTCTCATAATTGATTAGTAGTATTTGGCTACACTTTTGTTATTTACAGAAGGATTCGCGAAAATGAAATATTTCAGCAAACGTCATTTTCAAGGTGCTCCTCAACGCTCAAAGTGCGTTGTATCAGTGATGTGCTACTTTATAATATAGATTTGATAGGATTTATTATTTACACAAACACTCGGAAGATTCGATGCTTCTTGTTAGTATGAATAACCGTTGTCTGCGCATGTCATATTCTTCGAAGATTCGACCTGTCTGCTATGACGCATCACCCATCCCCGTATACCTGGGAAAAGTAGGGCTTATACCGAAGCTATTAGTCTATTACCCAAGCATGTAGGGGCTGTTTTAATAAATGGCCGATGCATAGGTTACATGCTAGCCGATCACAGCTGAATGAATCGCACGAGGTAGCGTTTTATTGAGTAAACGTTTATTTCAATTTGAATTTTAAAGTAACGGTTGTTGTTTTGAAAAGCAGTCCGGTTCTGTACTCAGAATGCCCAAATTAGATAGATGTGTACTTGTAGAATGCCATCTAGCCGGAGATAATGTATGAATAACCTTTCTATGCGACTTATAGTTCAGAAGATATAAACACAGTCTGAAAACTTTCTGAACACCCCTCGTACATCTTTACCAAAATTTCAGGGGGTCCGGACCCTGGTCCTCCCTCCGGATCTGCGCGTGGTCATACCCATAGCGGGGGTCCTGTGTGGCTCAGTGGTTACGTGTAGGACTCGTGACTTGGAAGCCCCGGGTTCGAGTCTCAGTGGCTCCACTGGGTCTTTCACAGGAGTGTCCTTGGGCAAGACACTTCAGAGCCCCAGCCTAGTACTGGTTAAACCCGGGAAAACATGAATGTGTGAGCTGTCGCCGTGATATGACTGAAATAATGTTGAAAGCGGCGTAAAACACCATTCAAACAAACAAATCATACCCATAGCCCAATCGTTACAACTCGGGTGATTCCGTAACTGGGATACATGAAGTTTGCTGAATGACCCTTTCAACAGTAAGTAAACAACAGTGACGTCATACTCAAGTAAATCACGCTGTTGCTAAGAATACGACGTGATGATATTTCACACTAGAAATGACCATAAAAGAAATCCGAATACCGAGATTTTCTATGTTTAATGATGAATACGAACTGTAAGTATAAGAATTGCATAAACAGGGGCTTACCTATCGGTGCGGTAGGTACTGTTTTGCCGCACCAATAATTTGCCAATGAACAGATCACCAAGAGTAAATAAAACTTGCTATCACAGGTGCTGAAAAATTCCAATATCTTCATCTCTGCTGTATTTCCTCGATTTGTACTCTTTGAATATACATGAGTATATATGAGTAATATGATACCAAATGTAAACAATTAGCAGCAGGTAACTCCTATTAATAGGTAATCATGGCATTTTGATTCCGGAAATACACTGACGCAAGTGAAAAATTAGATTCCCTTGATTTAAAGACTTTCGAGGCTATAGAAAATCTCTAGAAAGCAGGAGCTTCCGGGGGCGGGGGGCTTCGCCTCCCTGGCCCCCCACCAAGGCGCTGCCCTGGACCCGCTAGGGGCTTAAGCGGCCCTCAGGCCCTCGCCGTGGGCCGTACCAATCAAAACTACGTAGTTACGCCCCTGCGAAATACTCTGTATTTCTAACGAGAGGTTCATGCTGTCAAAATCTCGGCCGAGCAATGTTCAAAATGTCATGTAAGTGAACATCACGTGGGTGGGTGGCGGGGAAGTAACATGTGTAAAGTGCATATAGAATTCTTATACATAACATATATAACACAAGAAACAGTTCCACGGGGAATTAAAGTACAATATAACACACAAATCTTTATGTATAAATATATTTGAGTGGAGAGGGTTTTTTTTGCCTGTATAGAAATGATTAATATAATAATTATTAAGAATAAGCTAGGCCGTACAAGCACCCTTACAACATGCAAGTTCTTCTGAAGCCTTTTTCTTTGGTATGTCAAAACTGAAAATGTTTTCTATGGTGTCTTCATTTTTTACCAATCTTCTTGCTGAACATGCATGTAAATGACGATATTTGTATAGTGACAATTATATTCTTGAATATAAATGTTTATCATTGAAAGATTTTTTTTTTTTTTTCACAAAACCAAAATTCTAGTGGTGGTATGATAGTTCTCCTGGTAGTGATAAAGATTTGCATTCTGTCTTAGACTTGATGATGGTTGAAACAGAGATTTAAGTACCAAGATGTTCTCTAATTGTCGCCATATGAAGTACCATCCCCTTACCGACGATAATTTGGAAATATGTATTCCATCATAAACTTGCAAGTGAAATAGCTGGTTATACATGCAGTATTTGAAACACTGCAAAGAACAACATTCAGACGCTGCGTAAATGACAGGAATAGCAAAACTCTTGTATGACAAGGGATTGCCAGTATTCAAACAAGTATATAACGTTCAGTTCACCCTGCTTGTCTCTAACCAAACCCAGCCCCTATAGCTCTTTTTTTTTTTTGTTAACTGCTCTCTGATTGGATGCTTTATTGTCCACCGCCTAATTTTGTCTAATGATATCACGTTTAACATTTCTCCTTTGGCGAGTGTGTCAAAATGGCTTCCACATGGAAACTCAGAAGAAACATCACAGAGTTTTTTACAGTCTGCTTCAAAAATATGTTAATGATGGAATAGTCTGTAAAAATTGTAACCAAATGATAATAAATTAAACCAGAGAATTGTCAGGGGAACGACGGACCTAGTAAATTTTAGTTAATTTACCCTGAAATTTACGGCTGACTTCTTGTCTTTTTATCTTTATTACATTAGCAACTCATCGGTTGCTAACTGAATGATTCTAAGAATAAAAAAAAAAACCTATCGTTGGAGGATATTTTGGCACAACCCAAGAAACACTTCCCATGGTGGATTTTGGGGGTAATGCAAGAAAAATACAGAATGAAAGGCAAATGTGACATGTATTTACAAAAAGGGACCTAAGTGTAATCCAAGCAGTTACAGACCAGTTTCTTTAACGTCTGTAGTCTGCAAACTACTTGAAAAACACATTAAAGTGACAATTTTTGAACACTTAAAGAGACAAAAGTTATTATCTGACAGTCAATATGGCTTTCGTGAGCATCGCAGTACCATTTTACAACTTCTTGATGTTTTAGAAGATTGGACTTTAGCTTTGGACGACAATTACCAAGTGGATACAATATACTTCGATTTTGCCAAAGCTTTTGATACCGTTTCCCATAAACGACTTTTATCCAAACTTCAGTCCTATGGTATAGCTTTTAATTTATTAGCCTGGATCAGTAGTTTTCTTAGTAACAGACAACAAAGGGTCGTCATTAATGGGAGTAAATCCAGTTGGATAGATGTAAAGTCTGGCGTGCCTCAGGGTTCTATACTTGGTCCACTGCTTTTTGTATTGTTCATCAATGATATGCCTGATTGTGTTAGCAGTACTTGTCGTTTATTTGCTGATCATGTGCTGACACTAAATTATATAGAGTAATCTCATCACAAAATGATTGCGACTTGTTACAAGATGTTGTTACTTCCTTCTGCCAGTGGAGTAAGGACTGGTTGCTTAAATTCAACAGTGATAAACGTAAAGCTGTACAGTTTGGTAAGCAGAATTTTGATACTAAGTATGAAACGACTAGTACAGATGGATCAGTTTCAACCATACAGACTGTGGAACAGAAAAGGATCTTGGAATACTCTTTACAGATAGTTTGAAATTCGATGAACATATTAGTATCACTGCCAACAAAGCTAACCGAATCACAGGTCTTATTAAACGAAATTTTGTATACATAGATAAAGAACTGTTTTTAGTTCTATATAAATCACTTATCAGACCAAATCTTGACTATGGAAACAGTATCTATTACCCAACTATGAAAAAGAACAAACGCATCATTGAAAATGTGCAACGACGTGCAACAAAACTAGTACCTCAATTGAAAGATTTACCATACACCAACATCGTCTACAAGAACTGAATTTACCTACCGTAGAATACAGACGTCAAAGGGGAGATATGATCATCCTTTTTAAAATGATTCATAAGATTGACAACTATGACTTCACTAGAATGTTTTCTCTATCTACAAACCCTCATGAGCTAAGAGGTAATATATACAAGCTGCAAAAACCACATGCTGATAAATCTGTAAGATTAAACTCTTTCGCTCATGGAGTTATTAACACTTGGAACTTATTACCCAATGATGTTGTGTGCTCAGATTCTGTGAACGCCTTTAAAATAAAGCTTGACAATCTGTGGTCCGATAAACCCTTTGATACTAGTGAAATCTACTGAAGTTACATGACCAGGCCGAAGACGAGACTGCGAAGACGAGGGGAATAACAAGCCATAAGGGCTTATAATTTCCCAATATTCCAAAGGACTTTCCAAAGGACCAAAGGAATGTTGAAATGGTGAATACGTAAGTCCTGTGTATTCACCATTTGAACAATCATTCCATACTTTACTTGCATTATCCACAAAATTAATATTGTTATGCAAAATCCAATGTGGGTAGTTCCAGGAATTATGTTGTTTTTTTTTTTCAGAAAATTTAGAATAGTAATTATTTTTCTGACCCATTCCATAAAAGAAAATAAAAAGCAACTGAAGTAACCAAACTTAAAAAAAGGGGGCCTAAAACCCTTCTATAGAGTTTGAATCCTGCTGAAGATGTTCCATTTTCCTGTTCTGTGGCATCATACCTTATTGGTGTGTAGTGTGTAGCTAGCCTAATGTTTATACAAAATGTAGTTTGGTAAACTTGGTTGAGATACATCTACATTAGAAAGTGATTGATGGTGGTGCCAAGGTAATTGAAATGTATATACCGGTACATGTAAATATAAATCATTTACAATATGGCCAGGAAAAAAAGACCCTTTTATGTACCATCATCTACAAGGGTAGTTTTCATTTGATTTTTATTAAAAAATCCCACCAATTTTTACTTTTTAATTTTATAAAACTGGAATTTATTCATGGCATAATTAGATCGCATATGTTTAGCATTCTTGCATGATAGATGCCACTTTTTGAAGGGATCAAATTATAGATATCAGTGAATTTTGTCTTGGCTTGGTATTGTAAAGACCTCTTATATTTTGTTTTGTGTAAAAATGAGGAGTTAATCTAGATTTAGAATGAAATCATTTCTATGATATTTAGGAATTTGGACTCAAAAGTGTCTTGCTTGGTGAAAATTATTTTTTTTTTTTATTTGGCATAAAAGCTTATGAGATAAAAGACTCAAGAGTCGTTTAACTCTTTACTAGGGAATAAAATTTTCTTAATTTTAGATAGCATCTGTAGGCAACAAAGAAAATATATCTGTAATGATGTGATTTGCAGAAAAAAATTTGGTTACAAGATTTTATATTTCCTCATAATGTTTTGAAAAAAAACAAACTTCCTCAGGGGAATGATTGGCAAAGGTGTAATTTTTAAAGCGGTGTACATGTTCAGCAGTTACCATTTTGACCCTTTACCACACAGTCCTGAGTTTTAGTGACCGTTTTGAGTAGAGCTTTTGAAAACATAGTGGGAAATTGAGAAAATGCTGATAAAAAAGTTTTTTTCCTTGCCCACAATATTTTTTACCCCTTTTGTAGAAATGTAGAAGTAATACTTCTCGTGTGTTTGGTTCAATATTTTATTCACAACTGATTCATATTTCAAATATACAATATTTACTAGTTACTAATTATATTAATAAGCAAGGTGACATCAAGATAATGCATGTGAAACACATAGTAATACGGGAACATTAGCAAGACGCTGGAAAGACAAAATGACATAAGTGTGTACGCAACATTCTACAGCCAATACAATGGAAATAACAGTATTTACATTAAAAAAAAAACAGGCCACAAAACACAGTACATGTATAAAATTTTGGATGAATCAAATGTTCACTGAATGTTTTCACACATTGAATATATATTAATGTTCACTAGATTTACTGTTTGTGATTTCTAATGGATTCAACTTTACAACTGGTCTGTTAGTGTAACCTCTGTATGTCCTCAGCTTTAGGGCTCTGGTTATACAATTGTTTCCAGTCAGCAGTTTCTCAACCATACCAAGTTTCGACTGTATACAGGGCTTATCGTGGCGTACTTGGACAATGTCGCTGATTTTTATCATCTTCAGTGGATGAGTTGACTTAGAATAATATTCTCTCAGAGCAGTTAAATAGTCATGGCACCAAAATGTAGAAGTGTAGAAGTAATACTTTGAGTGTGTTTGGTTCGATCCTTTATTCACAGCTGATTCATATTTCAAACATACAATGTTTATGAGTTACTTATACACAACATGACGTCAAGACAATGCACATGAAACACATAGAAGTACTGGAACGTTAACAAGACGCAGGAAAGACAAAATGATACTAGCATGTATACACACCTTCCAAGACAATTCTGACCATTTTAGTTACTTTTAATTTGTTGTCTGTAAAATTTTTGAATTTGGACAGGTCTTAAATTTTGTCCCAAGGTAAAGGATAGAGTATTTTTTATTTGGAAAGCTTGTGCAAATAAAAACTGTTTGACCGATGTAAAAGATAACCTCACTTTCTTTTTTAAAGAGGTTTGGACATATATCGATTTAAATAACTGAAAAAATCTTTATTTTTGTTTCTTCGATGTCTATAGGTATGTGAACTTGTTTGAGTTTTTACATCTCTGTGAGAAGTTATACCGAGGTAAACATACCAGTTCCAGTAACAGTCCACCTGTTTGTGTTCTTCGAGAACTTGGCAGTGCTGTAAAACTGCCTTGTAAGTATGGTAGAAGTTACACCCAATAGTTTTCACCCTTTCCCAAACAGCAAAACTTTGGACTGAACTAAATTGAATGCATTTGTAGATGACAAAATAAGCGTAGCTGTAAATATGACTACTGTCCTTGATAAGAAAGAAAATATTGTGGGAAAAGGAGAAAATGCTGGTTACCAGCATTTTCTTCTTTTCCCACAATATTTATCAAAATGCATCTTTCTCTGAGTTGTTAAAGCTCAGGATTGTTCGGTACATGTGTAAGGAGTTGAATGAACACACTCTTATTTGCATCTTCTCAAGTGAGGTTTCTTATCGAGTATTTCAAACTTTCATTCCGATGGATAAATCCATTGATATACATATGTATGCCCTTTCTTTTTTAAAGCTATCATAAATATATGACCCCTTGTGAAGAATGAAATTGAATTTATACCCTGTATTTGTGGTGAAAGTTTACAGTTTTACCTCCCTTTTAATTTTTACCTAATATCCTGTGTTTCTATGATCCAAAGAAGATTTAAGAAAATATTGTGGGAAAAGCATTCAGTTTTGATAAGTAATATTATAATATTGTGCTGTCCGGTAAGGAGTTAAGTACATATATATATATAGCTGAATTTAAAATGCAAATGGATTCAACCCTACAGACTTTTAGAAGCTTATGGATGTGTACATACAAAAGCTGAGTTTGGAGCATATATATCTGAAACAGTTGATGCTTCAGTCTCTTTGCATTGTCTGCCAGGCAATATCATTGTACATGTATTGTGCTATTTGTCTTCTTGAGCTAGTAAGTTGGGATCATGGAGACTAACCCTTAAGGTAGTAGACCCGTAATGGAAAACAGCTATTTCCACTATAATATTATCCTATAAAATTTGCTATAATTAAAAATGAGTATTATTGTACTACTTTAACAGAGCCACTTTTTCCTTTTTAGCTCCACTGGCCGAAGGCCAGCGGGCTTATGTCATGGCCTGTTGTCCGTCATGCGTCCGTCCGTCCGTCCGTGCGTCCGTCCGTCTGTCCGTGCGTTAACTTTTTTTTAAAACGTCTTCTTCTCTGAAACTACCCATCCAATTTTGATGAAACTTCACAGAAATGATCCTGCCATGGTCCTCTTCAGAATTTCTTGAAAGAATTTAATTCCTTCAAAAACTCTGGTTGCCATGGCAACAAAACTGAAAAATTTTGAAAATCTTTGAAAATCTTCTTGTCTGAAACCGTAAGGCCAAGGGCTACCAAATTTGGCATGTAGCTTTATCTAGTGGACCTCTACCAAGTTTCTTCAATTTATAGCCCTGGGGTCAAAATTGGCCCCGCCCCGGGGGTTACAAGTTATACATGGGCTTATTTAGGGAGAACTTTAAAATTCCTCTTCTACCTAGCCATAGGGCCTAGAGCTACCAAATTTGGCATGTAGCTTTATCTAGTGGACCTCTGCCAAGATTGTTCAAATTATAGCCCTGGGGTCAAATTAGGCCCTGCCCGGGGGTAACAAGTTTTACATGGGCTTATATAACAAGTTTTACATGGGCTTATATAGGGAGAACTTTAAAATTCTTCTTTGACCTAGCCATGGGGCCTAGGGCGACCAAATTTGGCATGTAGCTTTATCTAGTGGACCTGTACCAAGGGTGTCCAAATTATAGCCGAGGGTCAAATTTGACTTCGCTCCGGGGGGTAACATGTTTTACATGGGCGGGCTTATATAGGAAAATCTTTCGCATCTAGCTATAAGGGCTAGGGCTATCAAATTTTGCATTTAGCTTTATCTAGGGGGTCTCTATCAAGGGTGCCCAAATTATAGCCCAGGGGGTCAAATGTAGCCCCACCCCAGGGGGTCACAAGTTCTACATGGTGTTATATAAGGAAACTTTAATAATGTACTTTTACATAGCCATATTTAGGCCTAGGGCTACCAAATTTTGCATGTAACTTTATATAATGGGCCTCTACCAAGAGGGCCCAAATTTTAACTTTGGGGGTCAAGTTTGACTCCACACCAGGGGTCACAAGTTTTACATTGGCTTTTATAGTGAAAACTTGATAAACCTGTGTCATGGATCACATATTTTACAGGGCCTTTTATTCAGCAAACTTGCTTTACATGACTTTTTATTGGGCAAGATTAAAAAATCTTTTTGTTTATAACCACACATTCTAGTTTCATATTGTAGGTCTGGGGTCAAAATTGCCTTCATTCCAGGGATCTCAAGTTTAACATGGGCTTCAAAATATTGTCACTTCAATGTAAACATTAATCAAGGGAAATAACTCTTTTTATGAAAGATAAAGTTCGTTACTATTTACCTCCCTTGATTATCAAGCTGCAGTGATACATGATTGGTGCTAGACAAGTTTTTTAGCTCCACTGGCCGAAGGCCAGCAGGCTTATGTTATGGCCCGTTGTCCGTTGTGCGTCCATCCGTATGTTAACTTTTTAGCTCATTTGAGCACAACGTGCTCAAGGGGAGCTTTTAGCATTTGTTTCAACTCAATAAAAGAATTTTCAATCATACACCAACACAAAAAATTATCCTCCACATATCTGACTGTGTTTACAAACTATGAAGTGTTCATATTAATACACCATGTCTACTGTTTGATGATGACTAGCTTAGAAAAAGTATTAATAAAATAAGTTTGAAAAAAAATCTTAGTGATTTATTATGACAATTGTTAGCACACATGTAACTCATTACCAAACGATAATATTTTAGGCTTGTCTAAATCGAAAGCACTTGCAGACGACAAAATAAAAGTGATTGAAAATTTGAAATTTGTTTTGTGAACAGTAGAAAACATTATAAGAAAAGGAGAAAATGCTTTTCTAAAGCCTTCTTTCTCAGGGTCATCAAAAGTAGGGATTGTCTGGTAATAGGTTAAAAAGATATATTTCAAACTGAGATTGATGTATATACTTGTTTTTTACTGGCACTGAAGGTCCGTCCGTCCATCTGTCCGTGCGTGCATTAACTTTTATTTCAAACATCTCTGAAACTACATATCCAATTTTGATGAAACTTCAAAGAAATGATCCTGCCATGGTCTTCTTCAGAATCCCATGACAGAATTTTATTCCTTCAAAAACTCTGGTTGCCATGGCAACAAAACTGAAAAATATAGAAAATTTTCAAAAATCTTCTTCTCTGAAACTGTAAGGCCTAGGGCTACCAAATTTGGCATGTAGCTGTATCTAGTGGGCCTCTACCAAGTTCCTTCAAATAATAGCCATGGGGTCTACCAAATTTTGCATGTAGCTTTATCTAGTGGGCCTCTACAAGGAGGGCCCAAATTATAGTCCTTGACCCAAGTTTGTCCCCACACCACGGAACACAAGGTCACCAGTTTTACATGGGCTTTTGTAATGAAAACTATCTTAAGTCATTATGTTACTAACCATTATAAAGACTAAGGCTATTAGATTTAGCCCTGTCTCATGGGTTTCATGTTTTACAGGGCTTTTCATTGAGAAAAATTTGAAAATCTTCTTGTTTATAACATTCAAGAACTGAATTATTTGGTATGGAGCTTTATATTGTGGACCTCCACCAGGATTCAAATAATTATAGCTTTGCGATCAAAATTGGCTTTGCCCATGGATCACAACTTTCTCGTAGGATTAGATAGAAAAATGTTTGTATGTCCTCATGTTTGAAATCAATTTGCTGAATATTGTAATGTTTGGCTTGTAGTGTTTTTACTTAATAGCCAGTGGAGCGATACAGGGCCATCATGGCCCTCTTGTTTTCCTTCTTAGAATTATCATTTATAAATCTAAAACCACCATATTCTCATTACAAAGGGAGATAATAATTACCTCCCTTTTCAAGAAACTAACAAAAGTATCAACAAATAATTTCAAGACAGACATCAAAGGAATTTATGGTCGGTTAAAAATGTGCAAAAGTATTATATCAGTATAAATCCTTATTTATCAACTAACAAGAAATTTTATTCCATTTTGCACTAGAAGCGTTAGGGGTCTACTACCTTAAAGGACAGAGTCCGGAGTTCCTTGCTTATGTGGATGGTCATCCTCGTTGACCCAGTTTCGATTCATTCTGTAATGCGTGGAGAGTAACGTAATGCTTAAACCTGGGTTCCGAGGATGGTGGATGGATGATGATGGTGTAGATCAAGATCAGGCTGCACAAAATGTGCCGCCTGATTTTTGATCTACACTGTCCGCTTTTTCTGTCAAATAATCTCAGAAGAACAACCTAGAAATTGTATTTGTAATCTTTTTTTCCTTTAACAGATACTTTCATGCAAGAGTTGTTTTTCGCAGTACGAGATGCAGCCTTTTCTTATCAGGCTTTGCCTCTGACTACCTGTACAGAAAAGAATTCAAAATTGTGAGTAGAAAGTTGTAGCAATTGTAGAGATATTCGTTTGTTCTCCCATTAACCCTTAAAGCACCTTTCACGACTCTAGTTGCTTTTGTGGCCAGTGTAGATTAAGATCAGACTGCACAAAATGTGCAGCCTGATCTTTTATCTACACTGTCCACATTGCTAAATCTTTATAGACAAAAGCAATTAAGAAATTGCAACTATTTTGGGTCTTATTTTTTGGCTGAAAATGTCTGTTGGGTTTATTCGGCGCTCTAAGGGTTAAAGATACATATTTATCTTAAGAGCTGAATGAGAAAAAAAGTTTGTTAAAACTTGAAAGTATGTAGAATGGCTTAGCTGTGTAAATATAGATAAATTACCAGTATATATGATGTAAAGAATGGATTTAAAACCGGAAATTGGCAACTGCGATTGTTTTGAAGGCCTCCAAAACATGAAATCCATTTTCTGTCTGTCGTAATCAGTGCAATCTTGCAGCCATCAGGTGCAACATTTGGCATGGAGATACAAGAAAGATTATAGTTTCATAAAATAATGATGAAATGGCTGAAAACTGCCTGAAACAAGTATAGATGTTTCTTTAGTAATTACCCCCTGAACACTACTCTTTGTCACACAGTAGACCTCCAGTAAGACCATTATGGGAAAAGACATGACCCCTTTACCCTTTACTTTACACCAAACTATGAAAATTTAGACTTGAACAGACTGAAGGCATTTGCAAATGACAAATTAAATTTAGATCCAAAGATGATTCCTGTTCTTTAAATGGCAGAAAACACTTGGGGAAAAGGAGAAAATGCTATTTTACCCTTACCCCAACCCATGTATAACCTCTTTATTAAATGAAAAATTGTTATATTGAAAGCTTCTTCAGAATGTGTATTCTGTATGTCTCTCATTGTGTCTGTTGGTCTGTCATCAAAATGTAAGATTTTGAATTAGGTTATAAATTAATTATGGTACAGCAGTTGAAGGTCATAATTTTTGTTAAAGGACTGTGGATGTTGCACATGCATGAAGTATTTGTACAGTCAGTGGGCAAACATCCCCCCATTCCCACTCCTAGAGAAAGATCAGGGCCCATATTCACCGACCATTCCTTGTTCAATTCTCAAGATTTTTCTGAATGGCAAAGTTAAACAACTGCTGATTTGCTAATCCAGAATGTTTGGCCAGTCAGAGATTGTTTTACTTTCTAAATCTAGAATTAGAATAAAAACGAAACTAAGAATGGTTTACACCCAGACAGCAAACTCTGAGTAATGCTATCTGAGTCTACACTGTCTGCAAAAGAATTTAAAGTTGCGATCTTTTAAAGATTAAGCCTTGTAGCTCTTAGCCTGGATTTGATAGCTTTTGCAGACAGTGTAGACCAAAAACAGACTGTACAGTGTTTTTAGTCTGATCTTAGTTCTACAAGGTTTGCTTCTTTGCTATTTTGGTGAAAACTGCCTTGGACTCTGCAATAATTCTATTTTGAGTACCTACCATACTTAGAATGTCGATTTTATTTAATTAGCGCTGCAGGAGTTGATAAAACATACTTTTCAGATTCACTGAAGAAATGTTAACAGAATGGGGAAAACAGAAAGCAGAACTCAAAAGGTTGATCAAACAGCATTTAGATCCGGTACAAAAACTAAGGGAATGTCTAAAGGTAAATAAGTTAAACGGTTTTTAACCCTTTACCACACGACAAATTTTAGACCTGTCCGAATTGAAAGCATTTGCAGATGACAGTTTCAGTGTGGCTCATATGAAATGATTTTTCTTTGATAGGGTAGAAAACATTGTGGGAAAAGGAGAAAATGCTGGTTACAGCTGGTTACCAGCATTTTTTCCTTTCCCCACTATGTTTTCAAAAGCTGTCTCTTTCAGGGTGATTAAAAGTTGGATTTAATGCCAAAAAAAAGTTATCTTTATGACTATTGTATACAGAGCTGGTGGCAGTCCTACAAATAATTAGGACAGCATGTAAGATGCTGCACAAACATCACTTCAATACATTATTATTAACCCTTAACACGCCTTTCACAATTATAATCTTTGCAGCCAGAGTAGATCAAGATCAGACTGCACAAAACGTGCAGATTCATCTTTGATCTGCACTATCCGCATACCGTATACATTCTCAACTAAAACAACCATGATATCAGTGCAACTATTTGGGCCTTATTTCTTGACAAAAAACATGTGTTTGGCTAGTTTGCCGCTCTCAGAGTTGAAAGAGAGCTATTTACATGTATATTTCTGACTTTATTCTGTATACAGAGCTGGTGGCAGTCCTATGTAAAGATGAACCAGTACGCTAGCATGTTAGAGGCTGCACAAACATCTCTACAGTACAATACTGAGGACAAGAATGAATATCAAGCTAGGGTTCTTGCAATTAAGGTATTTTCAGGTTTTTAACATTTTACCACACAATCCTGAGTTTTAATGACCCTGAGGAAGAGGGTTTGTGAAAACAATGTGGGAAAGGAGAAAATGCTGGTAATCAGCATTTTCTCCTTTTCCCTCAATGGTTTTTTCCCAATCAAAGAACAGTTTCCATCATTTCAGCCACTTTTAGACTGTCGCCTGCATTTTTTTTTCAATTTGAACAAGTCTATATTACTTTGAGGTAAAGACTTAATCAGCATTGAGTTTGGTGAGAAATGTCAACTTTGAAAACATCTGTGACAAAAAATTCTTGAGATAAACCCAATCCAATACAAGGGCTGTGTTTACTAATTATTGTAAATATTTATGCCCCCCTTCAACGAAGTGGGGGTATATTGCTTTGCTAATGTCAGTCGGTCGGTCGGTCGGTCCGTCCGTCCGTCCGTCTGTCCGTCCGTCCGTCCGTCGGTCGGTCGGTCAGTCGGTAGACCTTACCTTGTCCGGATGATAACTAGACACAGAGTTGTCCTAGGTTCATCAAATTT
Organism: Hippopus hippopus; assembly: GCA_946811185.2. Classification (NCBI taxonomy): domain Eukaryota; kingdom Metazoa; phylum Mollusca; class Bivalvia; order Cardiida; family Cardiidae; genus Hippopus; species Hippopus hippopus. The sequence goes on along the minus strand of OX328111.1, from coordinate 26,849,442 downwards.
GGCACAGACATGGGTCTCAGAGTGTAGATGATCCCTATTGATTTTGAGGTCAATCGGTCAAAGGTCAAGGTCACAGTGACCGTCAACATGTTGATATATAGACCAAACCTTGTCTGGATGATAACTAGACACAGAATTGACCTAGGTTTGCCAAATTTGGCACAGACATGCGTCTTGGAGTGTAGATAATCCCTATCAATTTTGAGGTCAATCGGTTAAAGGTCAAGGTCACAGTGATCGTCAACATGTTGATATATAGACCAAACCTTGTCCGGATGATAACTAGACACGGAATTGACCTAGGTTCGTCAAATTTGGCACAGACATGCGTCTCGGAGTGCAGATGATCCCTATTGATATTGAGGTCAATCGGTCAAAGGTCAAGGTCACAGTGACCGTCAACATGTTGATATATAGACCAAACCTTGTCCGGATGATAACTAGACACAGAATTGACCTAGGTTCGTCAAATTTGGCACAGACATGCGTCTTGGAGTGCAGATGATCCCTATTGATTTTGAGATTAATCCATCAAAGGTTAAGGTCACAGTGGCCTTCAACTTAATGATATTTAGACCTAACCTTGTCCAGATGATACCTAGACACAGAATTGACATAGGTTCTTCAAATTCTGTACGGATATTCATCTTGGAGTGTAAATGATCCCTATCGATTTTAAGGTTAATCCGTGAAAGGTCAAGGTCACAGTGACCACCAGATGATTCAGGGCCCGCGCTGCCGTTCGCCACTTGAGCCATTTGCTAAAAAAAAATTAAAGTGTCTCAAAAATCATCATATGTGGCTCAACTTGTGGCTCCAACATTTTATTCGCGTATTATTGGGGACATAGTAAGCATCGAAGTTGACTGGGAAAAAGCGGAAGTCGAACGCGCGTGCCGAAAAGAAAATCGATAACCCAGTCTGTGTATCAGCGACTGTTTACAATCTTGTATGTATACACACAGCGGTGTGTATAATTATGCGAACTGTTGACAGATTATCACATTTAACAATTGAAGTGGGCTATAAATCAAAAAGATGACCCCCAATCAATTCTTTTGATATCAGTTTATGACCTGTGCCACTTCCTATATCAATGTGGCAGTAGGGGGGCATGACTGTTTTACAAACAGAAATGTTGTAAACTTAGAATTCCAAGACTTTCTGGCTGATTTAAATTGATGTTCTGTCACAGCCAACTCAATGGACAGTCTTAAGGACCTAGAATTAGGCCCTAATGCTGAATGGTTAACGAATTTAACCCCTTGAATTTCCTTTTATATAAAAACTGCCTTGCTACAAAGATTGTTCAATTTAATTTTGTGCAGATGTTAAAGTAAATGAGCTATGCTCTGGCAAAAGGGTATTTAATGCATCTCTGTGATGTATAATACCATACAAGTGATCACCTTATTATGGATCCATATGGATCCATAAAATTATTACTAACAGGTGACTGAAGCATGAGGTAAACTGGTCCTTTGACATGCAGAAAACTGACCTATAGCAAAATGTATCAACCTAGGTCAGCCTGTGCAGACTGCATAGGCTGACCTGGACCAATACTCTTTTGCAGGTACATTAAAGCCCTTTTTCACAGACCATGGCTCATACGTGTATTTCACTATGTACATGTATATTTTAAGGGGTTGAAAAAAGATTTGGCCTCCAAGCAGAGAAAAAATGCTAGAAATGTTGCAAAGTATGAAGCTGCCTTGCAGATAGAGAGTAAGATTAGACAAGAGATTATTCAGGTAATATTATTTAGTGATGACTTGTTGAAAAAGCTTTAACTCTTTACCAAACGACAAAGTTTTAGACATGTCCAAATTCAAAGCATTTGCAGACAACAAAATTAATGTGACTCAAAAATTTAAGTTTGTTTAGGGAAAGGTAGAAAACATTTTGGGAAAAGGAGAAAATGCTGGTTACCTGCATTTTCTCCTTTTCTCACAATGTTTTTAAAAGGCTTCTTCCTCAGGATCGTGAAAACCAGGGATTGTTTGGTAAAGGGTTAATTGAAATATGCATACTATTTCATTGGCATTAGCTGTAAGAAGTATTCTGAGGTAAAAGGTATGAAGTGATATGTACCTGTAAAATGTAACTTTTCATTATATTTATCATAAATTTCAAAGAAGAAAAGCCTTTTACTTGCAAAAGAGATCATCATATTTGAGCAGCACCCCAGCAAAAAGGGGTTTAATGCATCTCTGTGATGCATTATATCAAGTAAGTCATCTAATACTTACGGGTTCATAAAATCCATTTTGTCTTACAACCAACTTAACTCTTTACCAAACGACAAAATTTTGGACTGGTCCAAATTGAAAGCATTTGCAGACGACAAAATAAACGTGAATCAAAAATTGAAATTGGATTTGGGAAGGGTAAAAAACATTGTGGGAAAAGGAGAAAATGCTGGTTACCAGCATTTTCTCCTTTTCCCACAATGTTTTCAAAAGCTTTCTTTCTCAGGGTCGTTAAAAGTCGGGATTGTATGGTAAAGAGTTAATCATGAGGTAGAATGTTCATTGGACATGCAGAAAATTTACAAATTGCAAAAGGTTTTGACTCAGGTTAACCTGCGTGGACTGTGCAGGTTGACCTGGGTTGATACTTTATGCAGATGTACATGTATTTAACCATCACCAAAATAATGTTTTCCTCCCTCTCAATATGAATATTTGATATATCAGTTTTGAACAGAAGTATGACAAACATGACTGTTTCTCAAACGGGACACAAGTTTCTAACAAAATTTGGAATCGGCCATGTATTTGTAGACAACAAGTTGTTTGTTAGGGGCATAACAACGAGTTCAGAATCATTACACACTCCAAATCAAGAGTGCTATTTCACCTTCAGGCTGCTAAGCATGACGCAGTACACTTTTGCAGACAGTGTAAATCAAGATCAGACTGCACAAAATATGCAGTCTGGTCTTGATCAACATTGTCCAATACAGTGAGATTTTTTTGAACAGTGTTAGGCTTAATTATGAAGATAGGTATATTCTAGAAAGTGATAAAAGAATGTTTTGCCTGTTACCATTTTTTTCTGCATTATGCACCTGCTATTGTTATATAGGTACTACGGCTTGCTTTATGGACAAACTGTTATACATTCATTATATTGTGTGTGGCTTATTAAATTAGAAAACATTGTTGAGGAAAGAGAAATGCTGGTTGTCATCATTTTCTCCTTCTCTCACAATGTTTTTTAAAGCTTTTTTCTAGTGTTTTTTATACATGGGGTTGTTTGGTAAAGGATGAAGAAAATAGAAGCACAATTGTAAGGTTGAAACAATATACTATACAATACAGGTTGCAGAGTCACTGAAACAGAGTATGACAGAGAGAATCAAAGAGAAACTACAAACAGCAGTAGATCAGCTGCGAGCTGTCAGCACATCAAAGTTTGTATACTTTATACAGTTCAATCAGATTTGAGAGACCACAGAAGGGAAATGTTTGAAGTGGTCTCCTAACAACAGGTGGTCTTTAAATGAGATCTTGGCAGTGACTTTTTAGTTTGGGGGGGTAGGCCAGGTTTAATCATATTTCAAGGCTTAGTAGTGAGCATCTTCTTTGAACTGGTATTAAAGTGATTATGAATATTTCTTCTACTAATAATAGTTATTATATAATGATCAGACATCACTGTCATATGCACATCTAGTACTTACTAAAGGTACCCAAGCATTCTTTTACCCCTTTTACAGTTAGTGGGCTACATATACATGTACTTGAAATCTAGAAGATGGACAGAATAACACAAAATTATGTCCTCTTCTCCTCCTAAAGTTTTTTATCTGATTTAGCTGAAATTTTAATGGAAGCCTTCCTGGCATGGGAGCTTGTGCAACGGCAGCTTTCCAACATTTACAGGAATTATGAGTCTTTGATTTTTCTTATATCCAATGACAAGACAACATATCAGTTATTCCTTGATCAGCAAAAGTTCTGATTTTTGAAGGCAAACTTGTTTTAGTTAATACCTTTAACCATTATCAGAGTTGCTGCAAGTTCAAATTGTCCTATGTCCGTATTCACCAACTATTCTTAAACACATTCCTGGTAAAATTCTCAAAAATTTTCTAAATTTCAAAATAACACAGTTTCTGATGGGCTAAATCATTGGGATTGTCAAATTTTGTGTTAATTTCTAGAATTAGACTGAGAATGCGATATCGAATGGTTGGTGATTGTGGCCTCTGATTGAACCCTTCACCAAACAACAAAATATTAGGCTAATCCAAATTGACATAACTATACAAACAAAATGGGAATCATCATTGAAAGGGCAGAAAACATTGTGGGTAAAAGAGAAAGTGCTGATTACTAGCTTGTTGTCCTTTTCCCATATTGTTTTCAACAGGCTTCATCCTTTTGGTTATTAAAACTGGGGTTTCTATGGTGAATTGTTAACTTTACCATTACCTCACTTCTGTATATATAACTTTATTGTTCATTACAGCTGTGTTATAGACCTAGATGTTGACAGAGTTACTGACAGTATTTATTCAGTAACAGCACGTAAATACAGATTTGAAGAACCCTCTGTAAGTATTTCTTCTGGTTTGGGACAATTTATTACTGTAGGTTGTTTCTTTGCTTGTTCTGGCTGATGACTATTGATGTCATGCTACAGACTTCTTTCCAAAACATTGTGGCAAAAGCAGAAATTGCCCTTGACCAATAATTTTTTATTCTGCCCCATTTTTTCCATGTTTTTTTCTTCTTTACCAGAATCATTGGGTAGACTGGTCTTTTGACATCCAGAAAATCAGCCAACCACAAGAAGCTTTGACCCACATGCTTCTGTACTTTTTGCAGATTTATTAAACCTCTTTTTCATAGAGCATGGCTCATATGTGTATGTAACATGGACAAAGCGTAGCATACTTGTTGTAAGATCTGTGCATTATTCCTTCCATTTCTGTTGCAGTCTGAGTTAAGCTCAAATGTTATCATCAGGCCGTCTGTACATGAGAGTGAGTATGAACCTACAGAGGATAATATCACATATGGTATGTTCCTTTATCACGTACATGTAGTTATCCTTCTTTTAAGGGCAATAAATTTTCTTATCGTATAAATGTTTCAGATAAGTGCTATAAAGTCTCTTGGAAGCACTGTTTGATGACATAGCTGACCTGTCAATGCAACTTTAAAAATCATTGATCATGGCAGAGTTAAATGTTTTCATATATGAGCCATGCTCTGTGAAAAGGGGGCTTCATGCATCTGCGAAAAGTATCGACCCAGGTCAGCCTGCGCAGTCGGCGCAGGCTGACCTGGGCCGAAACTTTTCGCTATGGGTCAATTTTCTGTAAGTCCAAGGACCAGTCTACCTCATGAATAAGTCGGTTGACCCATAAAGCACTGAAACTGGATTCAGTTTCACCAACTTTTCTTAATTTCATTTTAAGTCTAATTTATATTTAGAAAGTAACAAAACCTTTGATTGGCTATACCAGTTGTGTTTTTGTCAAATTTAGAAAATTCTTGAGAATAACACAAAGAATGTTCTTACAAATGGTTGATGGATATGGACCCAGATTTAGTTGCTTTTGTGGACGGTTTAGATTAAGAATAGCCGTCACAGAATTTGCAGTCTGATCTTATTTCTACCATGCACTTCTTTTGCCAGACATTTAGATAAAAATAGCTTTTGATATTGCAGTGTATGCTTCTCTAATATTGAGACTGTCCCTTTTAGTAGCTCCACTGGTTGAAGGCCAGTGACCTTATTTCATGGTTTATTTAGCTTTACCAGGGTTGAAATAAAGTAGCTATCTGTAAGCTTCTCCTGGGTCCATATTCACCAACCATTCTTAAAAATGTTCTTAGTCTAATTCTCCAAGATGTTCTAAATTTTAAAGTAACACGTCTGATTGGCTAAACCAAATGGTTTAGCCAATCAGAGGTTGTGTTACTTTCAAATTTAGAAAATTCTGTAGAATGAGACCAATAAAGCTCTTAAGAATCGTTGGTGAATACGTCCCCAGGTGTTTTTCTTTTTTATCCTGGAAATGTGCTCTTTTAACACTGTAATAAATGGAAAAAAAAAAAAAAATTAGACTAGTCTAAATTGAAAAGCATTTGCAGACTACAAATTAGATGTGGCTCAATTAGTGGGATATGTCTTAACCCTTTACCAAACAACAAAATTTTAGACCTGTCCAAACTGAAAGCATTTGCAGACGACAAAATAAATGTCCCTCATACTTTCAAATTTGTTTTTGGAAGGGTAGAAAACATCGTAGGAAAAGGAGAAAATGCTGGTTACCAGCATTTTCTCCTTTTCCCACAATGTTTTCAAAAGCTTTCTTTCTCAGGGTCGTTAAAACTTGTGATTGTGTGGTAAAGGGTTAAAAGGGCTAGAAAACATTATTGAAAAAGAAAAAAATGCTGGTTTCCAGCATTTTCTCCTTTTCACACAATTTTTTCGAAAGACTTTTTTTCCCAGGGTCATGAAAACTTGGGACTGTTTTGGAAAGGGTTAAAAAAGATGAGTGGGTCTTGATCTTTGAAATTTCTACACTTGCATATTTGAACCATAACTTTGGTGATGTAGTTGTTTTACTTACCAAAAACTTGTTAGATAGCTAATATCGACTTAGGAATCTTCTCAAAATGTTAACATTGTAAACTCTTGTCTTTGTATAAATAAGATAGATTTCCCATTGTATGATAGAAACACTGTTAAAAGTTACGTTTCAACCCTTTACCAAAAAGTCCAGCGTTTTCTAAACCTTCATGAGGAAGGCTATTAAAATAATGTGGAAACAGCAGAAAATCCTGGTATCCAACATTTTTTCCTTTTCCCAAGATGTTTTCAACCCTTTCAAAGGTGAATCTCATCATTTTAGCCACAATTGATTTCTTTTTTGAAAATGTGGAGATACTTTAAACACCTCTATGGCTCATTTTCATCTGTTTTGTATGATTATTTTTTTTCAGCCTGCTATAACTATACAGGCACTGTTACAGACCACTGTCTAAATTTTACACAGGATTATCTCAAGTTAAAACCGGGTAAGTTAATAGCATATAAATGAAAGTAATTAGGCCTTACAAGATACGAACATACATGTATCAGTAAATAAACAGAACTGAAACTGCAATGGTAAGCAATAGAGACATGACACTAACCTTTAGGGCAAGTGTCCCTAGGTCGTAATTTTGCAAAATTTGGGACACCACACACTCTAAAAGGCTGAACTGATGGTGTTCCTTCCAAAATTTTGGTGTCCTTTGGAACCTTGACCCCTTGCATTGAGAAAAACTATGACTTTGACACAAAATTGAGCTCAAGAGTTGACACTGATGGGTTTTTTTTTATTGTATGGTAAAATAAATATGTTGTACACCAAAATTCTTTCTGAGGACTAATATAAGTCATTGCAACAGAATTCATTCCTTTCTCTCCGTTTAACATTATGTCTAACCCGTTTATTTATGGGGTAAAGTAGCTGTTGGCTTGGAAAAAGTGCTGTATGAAGTACTGAGAAAAAAAAAGCCTTTCTGGAATGCATGGATAGGGCCTCTAGCTTTGGGGGGGGGGGGGGGGGGGGGGGGGAGAAAGTGGTGCTGGCAACTTGCATTTTTTCCTTTTCCACAGTTTTTCTATCCTATCATAGACACTTTTTATCTTTTTAGCCACATTTTAATTACGGTCTGTAAATCCTTTCAATCTGGACAAGTCTACGTTTTTGTTGTGTGGTAAAGACTTAAGTAAATGAAGCATTAATATTTGCATCTAAAGAAGAAATGAATATATGTATAGCACCTTCAAGGCCAAGTTTCCCAGAATATCTCTCATCACATTCGACAGTGTAGATCAATGATCAGATTGTATGTTTTGTGCAGTCTGATCTTGATCTACACTGTCCACAAAAAACCTCTTACTTTGCTTAGAGTATACTACAAGCTTACAATAATTCTGTTAAACCCTTGGCATGCAATCCCCATTTTTTTTTTTTTTTTTTTTAATTGACCCAGAAGGTGAGGGCTTTTGAAAACATAGTTGGAAAAGGAATAAATGCTGGTTACCAGCATTCTTCTTTTCCAAAAATGTTTTTTACCCTGTCAAGGAATTTATCACTTTTAAATTTGTCTTCTGTAGATGCTTTCAATTTGGAAGAGTCCAGAATTTGTCATTTGGTAAAGACTTTATAATTTACATGGTATATTTCAGGTGATATTGTGAAGTTGAAGATAATTAGTCAAGGTGGTCAAACAGGGTTTGGATGGACCAAAACATCTAAATTCTCCACTAAGAAATGGGGATTTTTCCCCACGACCAAAGTCAAGTTTACAGCAGACGATAATTAGACATAAAGCTTTGAATAACGTTAACTGAACTCTATTTTTATTCTTAACTAGAAAACCTAAATTAAATTCAATTACACACTGCAATATTTTTTTATTTTACAAAAAATCAGTGTTGTTTGAGTGGTAAGATATTGTGTGATAAAGTTGATTATAAAATACCATTACTGCATCGGTTCTGTTTTAATATTTTTGTTAATTTGTTTATTCATTCTGAATAGGTCTTAAATGTTTACCTAGAGTTGCTGTTTTGATATCAAAAGTGTATGCTACCTTTCTTTTGGAGATTTCCTTCTAATGTCAAATTTAGGATGTTTTTTTTCCTGTTTGGATTTTGAGCTCTGCTGTTTTTAAAGAAAATAATAGTGAGACTTTATCATAGCCCTGTATTCATCTGCATCGTGGGAAAACTTTGACAGTTTCTTATATTTCTGTTATTACTGAAGATAGTTGCTGGGCTAGTTGTTAGCTATCGAATGGGGAACCCATAACATAAATGCAAGTAATTTTCAATATATTTTTGACACAGTTATTCCCATTTATCAACTAAGAATTTCCAACCAAAAAGTATCTTTACATAAGTACATGTACTGGCATCAGTATTCAACTAAGAATTTCCAACTAAAAAGTATCTTTACATAAGTACATGTACTGGCATCAGTATTCATCGCTTTTGAGATTGATTTTGATTGAGTAACAGTATAAGAACTGAACATAGAAGTCTTAAAAATGAGCTATGCTCTTTTAAAAGGGGGTTTAGTGCTTTTATAAAAAGCATTGACCGAGGTCAGCCTGCAAAGTCTGCACAGGCTGACCTTGGTCAGAACCTTTTGCTCTAGGTCAATTTTTAAAGGGTCAGTATACATCATGATTCAGTTGGTTGTTAGACAAAATGAATTTTATGGATCCATAACTATATGATAACTTACTTGGTATAATGCAATAAGGGGATGCATTAAGCCCCCTCTTGTCAAAGCAGCACTCAAATGTTTCTGTGTGAAAAAGAGGCAAAAAAGGACATTTATCATACTGTTTTGGCACATGTCCAGACAAAATATTGAACAATTTAGAAGCAGTATCAGACCCCCAATTCTGATCATTTTGATCTAAATTTACCCTTTCCACAAAGCTGATAAAGTTCTTACAGGTGCTGCAACAGATATTTGTCAATGAAATATTGGTTGATTGATTGTTGATTGAAAGATTTATTGATTGATTTTTATTTATTGATTGATTGATTGTGTTTTACACAGCTTTTCAACATTGTTTTGATAATATCACAGGGATAGCTCGTATAAGTTTGACCTGTGTTTCACCAGTACTAGGCTAGGGCCTTGAAGTGTCTTACCTAGTGGTGTTCCTATGAAAAACGCAGAACTTTGAGTGAGTATCGAACACAGGTCCTCCAGATTACAAATCTGACACCCTGCCAGTGAGCCACCGTTGACCCAGTCAGTAAACAAAAGGATATAATGTGATTGACACATGTTTAGCTTTAACCTTTATTTGTATAAAGGTTTTGTTGTAGTCATAATGAGTTGCAACTAATGTGGTAACATATGGATGGCCTAGTCCCAACTTCAGATATTCTTTTATTTCATGTAATAAACCTTGGCTTTTTACCAGACGACAAAATTTTTTATCGATTTAAATTCAAAGCACTTGCAGACGACCAAAAAATGTGGCTCAAATAAGGGAACTTATCTTTAGGACTTAAAACATTGTGGGAAACAGAGAAAACACTGGTTGCCAGTATTTTATCTGTTTCCCACAATGTTTTCAAATGGTGTTATTTGTCCATATTTTATAAGTATGTTTTCAAAGTCCTCTACTGCAAATTTGTTTCAGAAAGTAATGTGTAAAAAAGCTCTGTTATGGAGCTTAGTGGATGGTTGGATAGTAAGATTTTACTCTGTACAAACCAGTCCAGAGTTTTGACGACCCTGAGAAAGAAGACTCTTAGAAACATCATCGAAAAAATGAGAAAATGTTGGAAACTAACATTTTTCTTTCCTCCCACAATTTTTTCTTTCCTTACAAAAAAAACCATCATATGAACCACCTACCGGTATATGACACTGTCTGCAAATGCCTTTAGTTTGAACAGGAATGGTATATACACGTACATGTACGTGTTCACACGATCCCTTGTTTAAACTCTTCAAAAATTTTGTAGTATGATTAAAGCTAATAGTTTAAGAGGTTGGAGGAATTGCTCTTTTTCAGAAGTTTATATTGAAAAAGAAATGCTGGAGACGACGTTGAAAGCATTCGAAAAAAGCAACCTGTTGCTCTGGAGTAAGTACTCAAAATTAATGCCAGAAGGGCATAGATACACATACCAGCAACCTTTTTATATAACTGAACCTGTTGAAAACGGCATTATATCACAGACAAATTAAAAAATAAAACTTATATATGCAATACCTACTGTCCTAGTTATTGGACGGCTTTTATAACACTGGTCCAAAGTCTAACGATGTCTAGGTCAGCTTATGAAATGTCGAGGATGATTTAGGTAAAATTATAAATCATTCTACAATGATAAAGAACATTTGACTTTGATCTGAACACACCCAAACAACTCTTTACGCAGTGGATGAAAAGTTCAACCATACGATTCTTTTTCCAACAGTGCATGTCAAAAATGGACGACAAAGAACGTCCTCACCGATACTGGATCTTTACTGTGCAGTAGGTTGTGAGATGTTCTTGCAAATTAGCAGAATTGTGCCTTTCTTTAGAGGCTGCAAATATATATTTCGTTCATTCAGCGATCCGTCTGTTGTTAATCCATTACCACCTATGTATGCTTTGTCCTCTGCAGGAAGCAGCTTTTAAAAACAATGTAAGAAATTGAGCAGTAACTTGGTTACAAACAATTGCTTCTTTCCCTAAAATGTTTTTCAAATCTTTACAAAGTGGCATACTCCTTTCTATCGAACATTTCGCTTTCTTTTACACTATGTTGGTGTATACGTAGCTCGTTTGGTAGCGGCTCAGCCATTTACCAAATAATTGCATCGCTTTAAAATAAAAGGAATGAGGCTTTTGAAAACATAGAAAAAAAAAAAAGGAGAAATTGATTGATTCCAGCATTTCGTCGTGTTCCCACAATGTTTTATACCTCATCAAAGAGAACTCCAACCAATCGGGTCACGTTTTATTTGTCGTATGCAAATGCCTCCATGTCTAAATTTTGTCGTATGTTAGAGTTAATTACCCGTCAAACACAAACACCTCGGCAGATAACGATCTTAAAGTTGATCTAACAGATAACACGACCCATATAATCCGCATTTTTTAAAAACAAAAATGACGTTTTTAAAGTCATGTATGACGCTACAAATTTTTTCGTGAGTCTTTGTATGCCAAATGAACCAAACGGACTTTTTCAGTTGGCAACAAGGACAAAGAAATTGTGAATGCATGGGACGTGGGCGAAATTCCTTACACAGTAGTAGACAGTATAGATCAAAGACCAGATTACACGTTTCCAGCAGTCTGATCTTTAATTGCTATTCCCGCAAAGGCAACCAAGGTTGTGATAGGCTCCAAGCTTCAACCCTTTACCACATAATCCCGAGTTTTAACCCTCCCGAGAAAAATGCATTTTGAAAACTGTTGGAAAAGGAGAAAATGCTGTTAACCAGTATTTTCTCCTATTCCAAAAACAGATATCTCTACTTTCATAACGGTAACCAGCATTTCTCTTTTTTTCTGTATTTCCAAAAGCAATTTGCGTCATTTAAGGAGCCATTTGATATGTCGTCTGCAAATGCTTTGAAAGTGGACAAGTCTAAAGTTTTGTCGTCTGGCAAAGAGTTGACGTGAAATTTGGGTCAGGCTCTATATATGTGTTTATCAAAGGATGTGTAAATCAACAGAAACCATCAGCAGAGTGGATATGACCCTCGTCTGCAAATGAATTATTTCCTCAGCCAGACGACTTTTTGGACCTTTCAGCATACCACTAATATAACAACAACCATCTCATCAATAAAAATGTGGAATAAGGAGATACTAACAAGTACTCAAAACGACAAATTACGCATTTTGTCGTAGTCTTAACACTAACTAGTGTATTGTATTAAAAATTCCAATTTGTGTTTATATTCAGTTCTTTACAGGAATCTTTTCAAAGCCGATTACAGCAAATTTGTAAAATATGTCAAATTTGACCCTTGGGTTGCTAAGCGCGACTTAAGGATCTTTTGCGGACAGAGTAGATCAAGATCAGAACATGCAGCCTGATTTTAGATCTACACTGTCCGATAAGGAGATATTGTTCCCCCAAAATAAATGTGAAATAGCAACTTTGGGTATTTACAATCGGCTTAAAAGGTTAATTTAACTTATTTAAGAGTTTAATGGTATTCTGTTTGCTTATCCCCCCAACCCTCTCTGAGTCTTTCTGCCCCTCTTACTTCCCTCCCCCCTTACTTTATAATCGTCAAAGTCTTCAAATCAATACTTAATTTTTTAAAGGGTCGTACAACCCACGTTCGGTCAAGTTTTTGTTTAGGATTAGTTTTTTAACAAATAATCTTACAATGAGTGTAAAGAAGATCTGTAACCTCTTAAAAGTTAAAACACTTATTGTTATCGGATTATACAACCTTCCTATATTGCTATCTGATGGAATGTAATGTAATCTTTAACTTTTTACCAAGCAACTAAATTTTAGATTTGTCCAAATTGGAAGTAACTGGAGACAACAAAATAAATGTGACTTAAAAATTGAAGTTCGTTTTGGGAAGGGTGGAAAACCTTGTGGGAAAAGGAGAAAATGCTGGTTTTTCTCCTTTTCCCAGAATGTTTTGAAAAGGTCTCTGTCTCAGGATCGTTAAAACCCGGGATTGTGTGGTATAGCTCATTTGGTAGAGCGTAGGACTCGTGAACGTGATGTTTCGAGTCTCTTGAGGGTGTGGGTTCCATTCCCACGGCTGGCCATCTAAAATTACTAATAGTCTTTCGCATGAGGCGTTAAACCGAGGTCCCATGTGACGGTGCTTTACACCGAGCACGTTAAAGAACCACGAGTAACATAGGATGGGTTTCGTCCTGTATCTGCAATATTCCCCCGTAACAATACTAACAGCCTTCAGGGGGGGCGTCGCCCATATGGGCAACCGGTGGCGACAATAGATAAACGCAAATTCAATCAATCGATCACTGTGCAGTCGACCACTTTTGAAAATATTGTAGCCCAAGAACATTGCTCATAGCGAACATTTTCTCCAATTGCCACACTCTGTTTCATGTAACCTTGCACTAAACCAGACTTTATGTGGATACTTGTTTTAACTCTTCACCAAACAACGAATTTACAAACTTGTCGAAATTGAAAGCATTTGCAGACGACAAATAAAATGTGAGTCAAAATACGAAATTTGTCTATCACAGGGTAGAAAAGTTATCAGCATTTTGTCCTTTTCCCACAATGTTTTCAAAAGCCTTCCTCCTCAGGGTCGTTAAATTCGGGATTATGCGGTAAAGGGTAAAAATGGCCTTTTATTTTTTTTGTTGATATTGGAGTTTAAAACTGTTTTAACAGCTTAGGTCATATCACGGCGGTCAGTGCACCTACGCATGTGTTTCCTGGCTTTCTCACACCAGTTCTGGCACAAATTTCTTTCCAATCCACTGACTACTGTTCTCACATGCATCAGAGGTGAGAGGCATAAAAAAGCCGAAAAGAAGGTTTGCCTCAACCGGATATCGAACTCGCAACCACCAGGTCACGAGTCACAAACGCTTACAACTGAGCTACCCGGCCGGGGCTGTTTTATTGTCAAGGGTTTAAGTTTTAAATTTGTTTCACTAGGTAATGGTCAATTCTTCCTCCCATTAGCAACATTAGTTGCTTCTGGGGACAATCTTGATCATGATCATTCTGCACATGATGTGCAGTCTGATCATGAACCTTTGCTGTCCGATATTTTGAACGAGATTTGGCAGTATTTAATGATGTTCTCAACAGTATTTCTAGGAAGAGACTGCAATGTGACACTCTACTACCATACCTCTTTTATCTTCCTGTACTAGGCCCGGGAAGATGTTTTTTTTGCGCTGAAAAATTCAGTGATAAACGGTCCTAGCCCAATTCAGGGCCTCTGGTTACAAATGCCTTAACCCTTTACCCCACGTGACGGTAAAAAATCTAGTCTTATCCATACCGAAAACATTTGCCGACGATAATTTAATTGTGGCTCCAATGATAGTATCTAATTCTCAAAGAGCAGAAAACATTGTGGGAAAAGGAGAAAATGCTGTTTATCAGCATTTTCTCCTTTTCCCACAATGTTTTCAAATGCCTTACTTTCTCAGGTTCCTTAAAACTAGTGACTGTGTAGAAAGACAGAGTTGGAACCAGGCTATCAAAGACAACGCGATGTTCATCAGTTGCTTGTGGAAAATGGCGAAACAAAATAGATGGTCACAAGATAAGAAATTCATTCTTAGAATTTTGTATCAGTTCAGTTTATTTTTGTTTAATTACACTTGATTAATGTTGAGCATAATTGTTTATAGCTTTGCTCCATTTTATAAATACCATTCTCTAAGCACTTTCGTACTTAACAGGAATCTATAAAGATTACCAGATATTCCGTATTACAATTCATCCATTTTATATATAGATCTCGTCCTGTTATCACTAATTTACAGGCGATGTAGTTGTCATTTTGAAAGAAATATAGGCCTACATATTGTTTAACCTTGACTATCTTTAAAGGTTTAGGGTTTACACCACAAAATAAATGAATGCGCCTTTTGGTAAGGTCTAGGGTTCATTCAGACGAAGATCTATTTTTGGTCTAAATACAGAATCAACTAGATCTACAGCTGGAAGGTGTAATGTAGGAGCAACAGATTTCACGTACTGTGTAGTCTGATCTTGATTTACACTTCAATACTTCAAGTGTAGTGAAAAATATTTAAACTAAAGCTCTTGGTCAAAAAAGACAAAAACATGGTCTTCACGATTGTCAAAGAGAAGTGACTTCCTATAACTGTCAGAAATAGGTACCTGTTGATATAAGCGATATAATTTTTATGAAATTGAAAACTTCACGCTGTCACCGCGTAATGAGGTCAAAGGTTGTTAACGTTTTCGTCTGCATGTCAAAACAAAATGTAAACAAATCAGTGATGAGAAAAAAAAAAATGAACGCTTTTCTTATAAATAACGACAACAGTGGCTAAAAAGTAAGCAAAGTTTCAGCAAATATTAGTGCTAAAGGGACCGAGTTCATAATTAGTTAGATCTACTTGTAATTGGCTTGAAACTCCATGGAAAACAAGACCAGAAGTGAAAGCCCGAGATAGGTGGTGACACTGGCATTGTTGAACACCAATCGTAAGCGTACGGATTGTAAAAAAGAGCGGAAGTAAATGAGTGTTTAAATAATGATTCAGCATTCTTTAGCTACCTAAAACTGAAAATATCGACAGAATATGCCAAACTATGACAGAGAAAGGTATAGGGAAATTAGATTCCAAATTTGACCGATTGTTGAGCAGGGACGGGTGTCGCTCTACACTTCTGTACAGTTTACAAATGATACCCATTTGAAAGGGAAATAGATTCTCCTATAATAAGAAATTCTCTGATGAGAAATACGAGACATATTTAGGCAAGGATAATCTCACAAAGATTCCATGACAGCTAGTGTCTATGGTATGCTATAAGGTGTAACGTTAGGACAGTGACCTATTACTGATGACGTAATGGGAAAACAGGTGAACGACGATATTAATTAACCCTTAACCACATATTCCCGAGTTTTGAGACCTTGACGAAGATGTTTTTGAAAATGTTGTGTGAAAAGGTGTTCTCCCAAATCCTGGTAATCAACATTTTCTTCTTTTCCCACAATGTTTTCTACCTTTTCTGAGCCATTTTCATCCAGGTAAACCACATTTAATTTGTTGTCTGCAAAATTGCAAATACCCGCTTCTGTTCTTAGAAAAGTCCAAAATTTTGTCCTTAGTCTTACAATTTCATGATAAGGTTAAAGCCAAGACATCATTGGAAATGTTTGTAGGACAGAGAATTAACTGTTTCACTACTAGAAAAATAACCTTTACTTTTTCAATGGCCACAAATAACAGTTCTGCTGCAAGATGAAGAGGCAGTTCAGTTATAATCCAGAATAAAAGAATCGATGGTGTAGATCAGAGATCAGACTACACGTTCTGTGCAGTCTGATCTTGATCTACACTGTCCACAATAGGTTCTTGTGTCATCAATGGTAAGGAAAGAGTCAAAGCTAAAGTTAAGTAATTCACGAAGATGACACATGACACAATTCCGAACCAGCCTAATTGATAATGTTTCGGATATTTGGACTTTCATCTCACATGTATTTCAGAGTGATCACTTTAACTCAATCAACATGAAAGAAATTCACAGAATACTATGTGTAAACGGATGACATAACAAGGTTCATAGCTTAAAAGGTAGGTGGATGATACTTTGAGTTCAAACATTTGTGTTGATGTTGAAGTTCATGACGTTTTTAAATACATGAGTCATGCTCCCAGAAAAGGAGACTTATGCATCTGCAAAATGTGTCGACCCATGTCAGCCTGCGTAGTTTGCGCAGGCTGACATTGGGTCGAAACTTTTTGCTATTTGTTGCTATTTTTAGATTTTCTCCATGTCCAAGGTTCATTTTACATCATTATTCAGTTGTTTGTTTGACAAAATTGATTTTATAGATCCATAATTATCTGATGACTTGTATAGTGTAACGTATGGCGAAAATGCATAAAATCCCCTTTTCGCAGAGTGTGGCTCATACAACTATTGCTTTTCGATTCTTTAGATATCCAACAAACTAAAGACCAAATATCTTCACTACAATAATGATCCTACGTAAAAACTATGTTAAAAACTCAACAACACAAAAATATTGCATGGTCGTCACATACCTAGATTCTACAATACAAAAGTATTTAAATCTCAACAGTGCAAAATTATTGCACGGTAGTCAGATGACTATACTAGTTACATACAATGTTTCAAAGCTTAACAGCACAAAAACATGGTAGTCATACATAAACTAACTATTTTAAAACAAATCAACAACAAAAAAGTAAAAATGGCATTTAGGCCAAAAGGACAAAGTCCAGTAAAGTATCGATAAGTAAAAAGAGCAATTTCCAAATATCGGTTAATTTGAAATTTTGACTGGAGTGTGACATCTGTTGAAAACAATTCAAGTCGCAATTTTGATTGCTATAATGAGCAATACAAAGTGCTCCTGCACTGTCAGAAAAGTTTCATAAACACGTGTATGGAAGCTAAAATTTGGTGACATTACATGACACAAATCCTTAAGCTTCAAACAAAAAAAAAAGTTTCAGAGCACTGTTTTTTTCTGTACACATGAATAATTGAGACAATTTTTTTTAGTCCTTGTACTTACGCTACTGATACCGAGCATAGAGAGAAAGAGAGAGAGAGATTCAAACATGAAATCATTATTTCATGCATGTCAAACACCAAAGGACAAAAACATCCAGGGTCGAACAAAATGATTGAATAACAATATGAATGAACAAGTTAGCAATGAAAACATTTGGAGAATGTAACAAAGAATTTGTTCAACTAAAGTCATCAACAAAAACGAAAGGAATACAAACAATTCCGTAACATTTATATCAGTGTACATGTCTGATACATTATACATGTAAGTGCAAAGTGCATAGAGGATAGAAATACGTTTGAATGAATTTTGAAATGACATCAAATTACACAATTATCAATCTGAACTTAGACGATTTGGACAGAAGAATATCACGACGAATTCGTGGTTTTGTCATGTCGTGTTAGCGGTGCTTTAATGAACGAATGAAAATTAAATTCGATTTATGTACCACTTTTTTCAGTAAGCAACGTACAAATATGATTATTATATAAAATAAGTGACTTATATTGCACTCACAACATTAATAAAGAAACAAAAGAGGAAAGCATCTTTTATTCATCAATACAGGTATTTCAGTATCATATTGCGTAGCTTACAGTTACGGTTGGTGCTTTGAGATTCTTAGGCAAGTTTCTTTAGTTTATGAAAAATTATGCTGTTGCCACTCACTAGAACTGCCTTATCGGGATTATTCCAGTGAGTAACAACAGCATATATTTGAACCGTGCTCTGGCAAAAGAGAGTTTAAAGCACCTCCGTGATGCATTATATCAAGCAATTCATTTCATAATCATGGATCCATAAAATCCATTTTTTCCAACGACCAACTCAATCATAAGGTAAACTGATCCGTAGAAAAACTGAAAAATAACAAAATAACAAAAAGTGTGGACCCTGCGCAGGCTGACTTGGATCGAAACTTTTTTCCAGATGCATTACACCCACTTTTCACAGAGCACTGCTCATTTGAAGTTTAAATATAACGTGCATGTATTTAGATTATTCCTCCCAAGATTTATAAGGCTCTGTTTCTTTTATCGAGTTCTCTATGAAATCCTATGTTGCACGTATGTATACAAATTGCCTCGTCGAGATATTCCTGATTACTGTAACAAAAGTTTTAGTTTAGAGACAAATGCATTAGAATAAGACATAACCCTATATTTTTGTTATCGAGATCTAGGTCCGCATTCGTCAACCATTCTCAAAAACATTCTTAGTACTGCTTTCAAGAATTTTCTAAATTCTAAAGTAACACAATCTCTGTTTGGCAGAGCCAAATGGATTGGCCAATCAGAAGTTGTGTTACTTTCTAAATATAGAATTAGACTTAGAATAAAATTAAAAATGGTTGGTGAATACAGACCCGGCAGAATGTGTCGAGAACAAAACCTTTCTTGCATGTGCTTATTAGACTGGTCTCATCAAGACAATTCTTAACCCTCACCACACTTTTTGCAGTTTTAACGACCCCGATAGAGACGGCTTTTGAAAACATCGCTGGGAAAGAAGAAAATGTGAGTGACCAGCATTTTGTCCTTTTCCCACCATGTTTTCTACCTTTTACAGAGAAATTTAAAAACGTAAGCCAAGTTTCAATTGTTATCTGCAAGCTCTTTCAATACGGGTGAGTCTAAAATTTCTCCGATTGTTACAGGGTTAATAAGAACTGACAGCAAGCTGATTAGAATTTGAGCTACGCTCTGTGAAATGGGGGTTTAAAGCATCTGCAAAAAATATCGACCCATGTCAGCCTGCGCAGTTCGCGCAGGCTGACATGGGTCGAAACTTTTTGCTATTGGTCGATTTTCTGCATGTACAAGTACCATTCTACCTCTGGGTTCAGTCGGTTGTTAGTGAAAATGGATTTTATGGGTCCATGGTTATATTATGACTTGCTCGATATAACGCATCACGGAAATGCATTAAACCTCCCTTTTTTAGAGCATAGCCCATTTATATTGTATAAATGGTGAGGACCTAATATGGTCGGTCTTTGTTACCGAGATCGAGGCGTATTTGACGAGGCAACTGTCTCTATAAATTGATCATCAGTTGGAGGCTTGTAATTACTTGGTAGTGTACCACGTTGTTTTGTACTGCTCTGTATGGACGGCAAGTTAGCCACGGATCTTGACCGTGCATAGTCCGGACGGCCAGGTCTCGCAGGTTTGATGTTTAATACCCGACACGACTGTGAAGTTTCTGTCGGTGGATTAGAAAATGGTCGACGGATTCTGTTAACTTGTCGCAACACAGTTTCTGTTGACCTGGCCCAGGGGTCAGCGGTTTTAATCACCCTCGGGATTCTTCGCTGATTGTCTGGACTTTGAGAACGGACGCTGTTTCGATTGAAGATGAATTTCGTGTCGTAACAGCCACTTGTTTGAGAAATGTAGGTTCCATTATGTTGTTGTAGGCTTGAATAATCTTTCACGACAGAGAGAGGTGAACTCTGTCCAGTCTTAACGTTATCGACTATAAGCTTATCAACACTAATGGCCTTTTGGACATTCTTATTTCTCACAGTGTTAAACGTTCCATTGATCTTCACAGAGTCAACAAAATCAATCAGTTCATCTGTTTGTCTGTTGTATTTTTGATGGTTGTTATGTTTTAGAGCGAAAGTTTGCTCACGTTCATCAGCATTCTGTTTTCTTGTATTGTCTACAGTCCTTTCAAACACAGCATCATCCGACTCGTCATCACTGTCTCTGTTTGTCATTTGTAAAATGTCTTTACTTTCAAAAGTGTTATCAACGAATTCAAAATCTCTTGTTTTACGCCTCCCATATAGCCTGTCCACCATTTTCTCTATCTCGAAACTCGACATTCGTTTACGTCCAACAAAACGCCTGGTTTGGTTAAGATTCAAATCTTCACGCGGGGATTTCTCCGGGTCGTCTTGGTCGAGTTTCCGTTTTGGTTGACATAGACGTGCAATGATTCCCTTCACTTCATCTCGAGTAAGAGGTTCGAGCCCGAGGTATTTCCGACCCAAACTGCAGAGCGGAATGTACCGAGGCGGGCGAAAGTCTGTTTTCCTCGGGAAGAATTCTGTGTGTGGCAGCCCTGTCTCTAAGTAGTTCATCTTTTACTGTCAGGGCTTCAAATGTAGAAAGAATTGTAATGATTTATTATCATACAGACTAATCTATTTTCTGGTATAACATCCGTATTTTTCAACGAAATAGTAAACATTGACCGAAAAGGTGCCATAGCTTGTCACAAGCAACGGTTTAAATGGCTTTTGTTTCAAAATCTGACAACAAAGGTTGTTTATTAAGTTTTACTCTGTGGTGTTGAAAACGTGAAATACCGGTATTCCAGTTCGTAAAGTATTTCAGATTAGTGAACTATAACTGTCACAAAATAAACTAAACTCACGGCCTGAATCCACCAACCATTCTTAGCTACATTCCTAATCAAAATCCAAACTCAAAAAGTAACATAATTTCTTATTTGCTAAACCGTTTGGTTGATCAAATCAGAAATTGCGTAACTTTGAAATTAAAAACATTCTTTGGAAAAAGACTAAGTACATGTATACAATTTAGAATGGTTGGTAAATGCAGGCGATGATTATCCTTCGTTGCTGCGAAGATATTTCTAAATGATACGAACTAGTAAGTTATTTAATTACGAAGAACCAGAGTGTGGTAAAAGCTGTAAAATATCTTAAAATGATATCATACGACTATAAAAGTTAATTCGAAGAATTGGCACGGTCCTACTGTTGGAAAATAGTGTAGCAGCAGTGCTGCTTGGTCATATTTATATCACTAATCAGAGCTACTACTACACTTTTCCTGGGAAAAAAGTTATTCAAGTTTTACGTATATTTCAGGTTTTGAGAAATAAATGTACTTTTCCCTTTGCATTCGCGGAGTTCCCTGTCAGCACCGATGGAAATCTTTAGGTACGCAAATTAGTGAAACATAGCCATGATATACCGAAAACTGAAATGTTGAATGCGGCATAGAACACCATATACTCACTTTATTACACAATGTGGTGTTTAAACGACCCTGAAGAGTAGACAACGTTGTTGGTAAGAGGAGAAAGATGCTGCTTTACCAGTATTTTCTCCTTTTCCAAAGTTTTTAAATGCCCGCTGTCTCAGGGTCGTTAAAACTCGGGATTATTTGGTAAAGGGTTTAAATACAGATCAAACAAACAGCCAGAAGACATTGCAGAACCCCAGCCTAGTACTGGTGCAATCCAGCACACACGTGAATAAATTAACACTGAGGCTGCCAAGCGCGTTTCGTGGTATTTTTTGCGGACAATGTAGATCAAGATCAGACTGCACAGAACGTGCAGTCTGATCTTGGATCTACACTGTCCGATAAGGTATTTTTCCCGTTGGAATCAACTTTGAAATCGCACTATGGATTTTTACTTTTGTAAAATTTCGTTTCATTTATTTAGCAGTTTAAGGGTTAATTGTTTCTGTAATATAACTGAGGAAAAGACGTCAAGACCTTCAGTCAACGCTGCCGTCTCAGTTCCAGAAATGATGCAACTTTGAAATATGTGACTAAGTGAAATGTCACGTTGATATAAATAAAATCACATTGTAATAAAATCAAGCGAAGTAAAACACTTTTCAATAAAACAAACAAACAAACAAACCTTTAGAACAAAGATGAAATTTCCAATCGGTTCTTCGACAATCTGGCTTCACTGCTTGTTCGAACCAACGTATTTTCTCGATAATAGCCGTATTTGAAATGTCCAAGTTTACCTGATAAACTAATAATCTCCTGAAAAGAATTTGCAAAAGAAAAATTCGGAAAAAAAAAAAGTCAAATATGGATAATTAGCTGAGTAAAAAATTCATGTATCAGAGCACATGAAAACATTTTGGCAGAGGGAGAAATTGCTTTCAAGGAGTAATTTCTCCTTCTGTAACAATGTTTTCAAAAGTAAGCTAATGCAAGACACAAAAAGTCGTCTTTACCAGTAAATTTTGCACTGCCGAATGTTTGTACCCAAGTAAAACACTCACTGCTAGTTTGGGTGACAAATATTTATTGAATTAATAAACATATTTATTATTAATCAACGTATTCATTTACAATTGATCAACATAATTGTCTATCGTTAAAGAACTTTTTCACGTTTTAACCATAGGCCTATATGATTAATCCAGTTACCTTTTGTTTGCGAATTAGACATTTTATAGATGTTATTATTTACGTGTATGATAGAATTAATACAGTTAAATGATATTGGTCAGAACATAAAACGAGCTATCAAAGTGATCTAGGTATTTAAACGTGCGCCGAGTGTCACGGGATTTAGCGATTAACCCTTAGGCTTGTGAGCATGATTCATTCGCTTTTGTGGGCAGTGTAGATCCAAAATCAGACTGCACAGAACTTGCTGACTGATCTTGAATCTACAGTGTGATTTTTTAGGGTGTGAGATTTCTGCCACGTTAGAATTTTTTATTCATAAAATGTTGTTTTTTACTGTCTCTGTAACCTTTCATTTAACCCCTTAGCAAACAACCACGAGTTTTAAGGACCTTGAGAAGGAAAACTTCTGAAAACATGATTGAAATGGAGAAAATGCTGGTAACCATAATTTCTCCTTGTACAACGATGTTTTTCCACTTCATGTCAAAAACGAATTCAACCATTTGAGTCACATTTGGTTTGTCGTCTGCAAATGCTTTGGATTTGGACTAGTCCAAAACTTTGCTGTTTGGTAAAGAGTCAATTAACTCTTTACCAAACGACAAAATTTTAGACTGGTCCAAATTCAAAGCACTTGCAGATGACAAAATAAATGTAACTCAAAAATTGAAATTTGTTTCCAGCAGGGCAGAAAACATTGTGGGAAAAGGAGAAAATGCTGGTTTCCAGCATTTTCTCCTTTTCCCACAATGTTTTCAAAAGGCTTCTATCTCAGGGTCGTAGAAACCAGGGATTGTTTGGGAAAGGGTTAACATAGCAGTTGAAGGGTTAGTCCTTGACTCTATTTAGATGACTATTTATTTTCGTCTTGCAGTCCATTTTTAAAAACATTTCGGCAAAAAGAGAAATTAAGCGTAAGAAGTAATGTTTCTTTTTGCCACAATGCTTTCACGAGTAATCCTGTATAAGTTCTCAATTAATTTTCACTAACAATATTTTATAAAGATGTCTTCAAAAGTCGTATGCTGCATTTTTTTTTTCATTGGATGGCAAGTTAAGGTAGCAAGCCGAACAATAGTTACATTTGTATATATATCGGATAGTGTAGATCTAAGATCAAACGGCATAGAACGTGCAGTCTGATCTTGGATCAACTGTGTCCGATACAGCCTTAAAGGTGGACTATTGTGACTTTGTTCACAGTATAAAACAAGTTTTCATAGCTTTTCTTTATCATTATTATTTACACTCAACGCTGAGAGTTTAACTCTTTCACTATTGAATAAATAACATGCATTTTCTCAACGGCTAAAAATACATTTCCACGGCAAGATCAAGAGACAGTTCGGTCTTAATCTAGAATATAGCAGTGGACAGCGTAGATCAGAGATCAGACTGCAAGTTCTGTGCAGTCTGATCTTGATCTACATTGTCCACAAAAGCTTCTGGTGTCGTCTGTGATATGAAAAGAGTTAAAGCTGATATAACATCGTGTATGGAATGAGGCCAGTTTTTGAAGACAAACAATGAGATTATTATCTTCTGTTTTGCTAAAGTTTTGTATGGCTCATCACAAAATGGGGAGGGTCTGTAGATATTAATTAGCCTTGCTCTCTGAAAAGGGGGTTTAATGTATCTCTGTGATGTATTGTACCAAGCAAGTAATCACATAATTATGGATCCATAAAATGAATTTTGTTTAACAATCATGAGGTATATAGTCGTTCTTGGACATGCAGAAAATTTAACAACAGCAAAAAGTATCGACCCATGTCAGCCTGCGCGGACTGCGCAGGCTGACATGGGTCGATACTTTTTGCAGATGCATTAAACCCCTCTTTTCACAGAGCACGGCTAAAATTATTATGCAAGTTCCTAAGTTTCGTTTTCTTTACCTCATGTAGAAGTTTGTTTTGTTTGCCTTGTAGCAGACCACTTTTGGAAACATTGTGGTAAACTGGAAATTTTTTGGCGACAAGCAATTTTTCTGTTTGCCACAATGTTTTCACATGTTATCATATGCTTAATCAACTTTAAAGGCCCAAATAACTCCAAATGTAAACAATTCTGGGCTCAAATTGCAGACCAAAATGGCAAATTAATTCAAACCATATAAGATTATGGATATCATTATGGGCCTGATAATGTGTTACAGTGCAATCTGTCAAAGTTTCAGTCGATAGCAGAAAAATATATTGTAATACTAGAATATAAGTTGGCACTTTCGTTCTATGTTTACAATACATTTTTCTGCCAGCGACTGGAACTTCGACAGGCCGTAGTGAAAAATATTGTCAGATTCATAACAGTATCCTTGCTGTTATGTTCTAATTACGTAAATTTGTCTGCATTTTGACTCCCGCAGCTATTATGCCTTTAATTCACGTTGATTATTTGCGTTTTACATCGATTACTCAAGGTCCTTTGCGGAAATTTGAGTCTAGGATATAATAGGTTAACGATGACCAGGGAGCATGTGGTTTCCTGATGTTTTTCTTGCATCAGTTTCGACGGGAAAACAAACACTGTACACTGTAAAAAGGAACTGCTTTTTATTCTTGCAGGTTAGCTGCTTTAAATGACAGATTAGAATTTGTCTTGCGCTGACCTAATTTTTCATTGTTATCCCCTGTCGAAAGGCGGAGGTAAACAGTTTCCATTCGATTTGTAAAAAAACATTGCCCCTCTTTGTCAGGTTATATACATAACAGATAAAGGCGATATTAACTTATTCATTCAGCAATAAGGTAACTAAGCCTTTGCAGATTAGTTGTGGCATCTCTTACGCCTTTGTAGTAGGCAGTTTATGCAAACATTGAAGGAGAAAGCACGAATTGTTTGTACTCAGAAATTGCTTGTTTTCCTCACAGTGTTTTCATTTTCATTTAAAAAAAAATGACTGAGCCATACTCTGTGAAAAGGGGACTTAATGCATCTGCGAAAAGTATCGACACAGGTCAGCCTGCGCAGTCCGCGCAGGCTTACCTGGGCCGAAACTTTTCGCTATTGGTCAATTTTCTGCATGCCCAAGAACCAGTCTACCTCATGATTGAGTCGTTTGTTGAAAAAGGTGGCTATTATGGATCCATAAGTATGTGATAGCTTGCTTGGTACCATGGATCACGGAGAGGCATTAAGCCCCCTTTTCACAGAGCATGGCTCATGTATTCCTTTCTTTTTTGTGTGTATTATTTTTTATGCATCTCTTTGATGCACCATACCAAGCAAGCCATCTTATAATTATGGATTCGTAAAACCCACTTAGTATAACAACCGACTTATTCTTGAGGCACACTGGTCATTTGACAAACTGACAATTAACAAAAAGTTTCGATCCAGGTCAGCATACGCGTTCTGCGCAGGGTGACCTCGGTCGATACTTTTTGCAGATGCTTCAAGCCCCCCTCTTCACAGTGCATGGCTCAAATACATTCGAGCCATGCTCTGACAAAAGGGGGCTTAATGTATCTCCGTGATGCGTGATACCAAGCAGGTCATCACATGGTTATGGATTCATTGAATTCATTTTGTATAACAACTTACCGAATCATGAGGTACACTGGTCCTTTGAGCTACAGAAAATTGACAGCAAAACGTTTCGGCCCAGGTCAGCCTGCGCGGACTGCGCAGGCTGACCTGGGTCGATACTTTTTGCAGATGCATTAAGCCCCCTTTTTACAGAGCATGGCTCATTTTTTTTTCAATAAGATTCAGGGTAAAAATAAAAGTTCACACAGAAGAAAAACATACAGATACAGAAAAAATACATGTGCAAATGACCTCTTCTTTTTGAATTCGATTTAAGCCACGGATTTAATGCGTGCGAACTTTTCTTCGGAAGTTCGGATGCTTCTAAATTGAATATATTTCAAAAGATAAATCTTTAAAGGCTATCAAAAGTGTATGTTACATCGTATATGAACACACGGATTACAGGACAAAACTCAAAAGAACAATATTCTTTGAGTACTATTTGGTCAAAATACCAATATAAACTGTCTAACAATATTCTTTGAGTACTTTTTGGTCAAAATATCAATATAAACTGTCTTAAAGATGTTTCACACGTGTATATTTTATTTACTAATCAACACTTATGGCAAAAAGACAAAGGTTAAATTGTACATGAGCACATACCGGTAGATGTCTGTAATCAATTCTTTGGGCACCACATGGCCAAGAACTCAATATGAGCGAACTGTTCAGAGGTTAAAAAAATCACATTTCATGAATAACGAATTAAGGAAATTAATGTCGTTCACGAGCACATGTATTTAGAGCAAAATGTATAGAAACAGTTCTTTTTTCATCATTCAACCATGATCTGTACGAGTAAACTCTATAAAGGCTGAACAAGTGAATACACTCTGTAAACAAAGACCTATCATAAAAGATGCAGTAATTGTGTACATGAGCATAGAGCATACGGATTTAAGATCTAATCTGGAACGAACAGTTATGTAAGCACTATTTGACCAATAACTTATTTTCATTGGACACCTTGGAGCTGCCCTAATGATATATATATATCATGATAAAAGATTTATCAACAAATAGTTCTAGGACAAAATACATACTAGAAGTCCATTTTTGCACCACGAAGGATTTGGCCATCGACTCAATATGAGCAAACTATTTTATACGCTTTACAAGTGAATATTTTTGTTTTTCATTTAAAGATACATCTTTACTAATTTTCATCCAGTTTTTTAACCGTTTTTTTTCTTTATTTTATGAAACTATAATCACTCTTGTATCTTCATACCAAATAATGCCCCTGATGGTTGCAAGGTTGCACAGGTTACGGCAGATAGAAAATGCATTTCATTCTATTGCGGCTAGCCATAGACATAACAACAATTTCCGGTTACCCCACACACCTTATATTGATTTTTTATCTATGTTTACACAGCTGACTAGATTATAACACCGTCAAGTTTTAACAGGGTTTGTTTACTCCCTGGCTGTAAAGATGTCTCTTTAAAAATTATGATTTATCGCGTGCAGGAGAAATATCTGGTATAATATTATGTAGTGCTTAGATTAAGCCCTGCTGGTGAATTAGCCTTTTTCCAGCGATGAGGTTTCGTTCTTTCCTCTCCATAAATAATGTACAATGCGTCTAATGCAAGGTAGATTGAGTTTTCACGTTACACTTGGTGACAGAACAGAAGTGGAGTAGCGATGATTGCCGGACTGGAATAATTGCCTTACCCAGTGTTCTATCTCAGGTTCAGGAGTATTCAGCGGCGGGGATCGACACTCCTCGAAATAGAAAGCATTGTTACTTAGAGACGTTTGATATTAATTATATAATCAGCCCTGCTTAGCAACTAGCTGTGCAGTGCGCTTTGGCGCTTGTCTGACCGTAAAGGTTAAGTAACAAACAATGCTTTAGTGCTTGTACTACTTAGATGGATGTCAATCAAGCCAAAGACAAAGTTCATGTTGCACATGAGCACACAGATTTAGGACAAAATCCAAACGAACAGTTCTTTGTGCACCACTTGGTCATGAACTCATTGTGAGCGAACTTTTTTGATGCTGTACAGGTGATACCAGGCAGATGAATTACTTGATTAGAATTACTGTCCTCAACCATCACAGACTGTCCAATATCAGTTTTACCAATCTTATGCAGCTGGTCAGTTTTTGTTGTTAAATAATTGATCGAGTTTAAAGGATGTTGCACTTCCTGAGGTCCCATGTCCAAATTACTGGACTTAGTGTTGTCTCGTTCAGAACCTTCTGTCTTTATAAGCGTCACCTTTTTTGAATTTATAAAGTCACTTGGAACTGGAATATTTTTCAAGATATATGCCTCCGACCCACCCACAATATTTTCTGTGGCATTATGCATGTTAGTTTTGTTTATAAGTTCTTTAGCAAAAGTTAAGAGCGTCTCTTGATTATCAGTGTAAATATTACGGTTTTGTACTTGAACTATTTGTTGACGTAAAACATCTTTATGACATTTACAAACAGACGGCAAACACAGAATTGAGTATTTTGAGCAAATATTTCTGCACCACTCGTTAATGATTGGGTTTCCCTGGTATTTCAGAATTGCCATACACTGTTTTGAACTTTCCACTTTTCTGTTCTTGTTCGAGTTGTAGTATGCCCGTATGGACCTCAACAAAAGATTCTCCATGAAGACATTGTCTTGCAAGTGATTTTCAATCTTCGATTGGGACGTTGGGGTTTCCTTAATTTTTGCAGCATCGCTTGCATTAACGTAGCTTGGAATTTTATGTGAAATGAATTTAACATCGTGTGATCTCAGTTTCATATTTCGTTGGAGGATCGAGCCTAAGTCATTTAATCCAACTTTGTCCTCATTAACGGGCTGTTTAGGGACAAGATAAATCGTCTTTGGCACATCTGAAATGGCTATATCTGAACACCCATAGAATTCTTCTTGTGGACCGAGTCCATGTCTACACTCTCCGTTTGTATTGCATCCCCATCTTGTACCTGTATTTGAATAAACATATAAAAAATGTGCTGTGGTTTAGTGCATCTGCAAAAAGGATTGACCCAGGTCAGCCTGCGCAGTCTGATTTGGGTCGATACCTTTTGCTTTTGGTAAATTTTCTGCATGGCAGTGGATCATACTATAACATGAATTGAACTAAATGGATCAGTGGTGCGACGACTTGCTCTGTATGTTGCATTGAGGAGCCTCTGGTCACATTAAATTTTGGTATCAAGACAAACAAGAAAACTTTGTCACGTGGCCATTTTGTTTTTTAATGCTTTCGAGATATTTTAAAAGGAGCTAATAGGAGAAAGGGCACTGATTGATAGACACCAATGTCTTTTATTTTACTTTCGTCGTTTCTCTAAATGGTTGAGTAACAACTCAATAATCGTAACAGTATTGTTTTTTAAACGCCAAACCCTGTTTCTATCATTTCACTAATGGAGAGGAACTACTTGACTGCACTTGATAGTATTTTCCATGCGCTATTAGGTTTTTAACTTCCTGTTTAACAGCTTTCTGAATTGTACAAATATTTATTCAGCTCTGTCGCAGACAAAAGAAAAATGATCATGCTTTTGTTTGATTTTTGAAATTTTAATGTGGAAAATATAATGCCGTGTGATAAATAAAAAAAGTTTCATGCCTGAAATTTAACCCTCATTGTAAGTCTATCAATGTCCAATCAAAGTAACGACGATATTACCTGTCCTGTACTTCCATTGTAGCACACAGTGTTTACATCTTAAATCAGGCGGCAAGAGTACGGACATACGCACTTCCCCTTCCAACATGTGGTCCCTGATGTAGTATCTATCTGTATATTGCCCTGCAACAATGACATGTCACAATTAACCCTTATCCTGCTGAATGAATTAAACGATACCTCCAAGTCGATAGTAAAAAACCCAAATATTGCTTTTTCAAAGTTTTTTTTTTGGGGGGGGGGGAGGGGGGGAATATCGCCCTATCGGACAGTGTAGATCAAAGATCAGACTGCACATTCTGTGCAGTCTGATCTTCATCTACACTGCCTGCAAAAGGTCAGTGAGTCTCGCTCAGCAGCTAAAGGTTTTATACCAGTGCGAGCAGATCTTGGTCTGCACCCTCAGATAAATACCGTTAAGTATCTACTTAAAATCAATTAGTGGGGTCCCCATGGTTCCATTGTTAGTTTGTTGCGATTCTTTATTTGTCTCTGTGTTTTCATAAGATGACTGTAGACTCGGAGGGATGAAATGTCGCCCATTAGGTATGCGGTTCAATGCAGTGCCGTTTTTATCGAAAGGATTACAATAACTTAGGGTACGGTGAACCTCATTTAAAGTCAGAGAGTGTTAGGCAATGCATTTTTACCCATTCTTCATTCCTACAGATGACCAAGGATAGATGAACAAATGCACTGTTGCCTAAATGTGAATTAAATACTCATAAGTCGACTAAGAACTCATCAGAGTTATTTCTTGATCTTTGGGAGTAGCGTATGGTCTAAGTACATGTGACACTCATTGTCAGACCCAACCACTTGTGAGAATTTTCTTTAAGTCCTATAAAATTTCAGATATCATTGAGATCATATTGATAACTCCAGGTGCCATAAGACCTACCCCACTAAATAAATTATTTATTTTCAGTTTTGACAGACGTAACAGTAGCTCAAATGACATAACAGAAAAATGGGAAAGCAAGGAAAACCTCATTTAATTTCTAAAACTGTCACAAAGAGAAACATTATTGTGGCAGTGGGGCCCCTCCTTTGATGTTTGCGAAAGGTACCCTCTGTAGGGATGTTTTTTGAAAAATTGATTCCGGGTTAAAAGATCCTCGCATAGAACGAGTTTGAACTATAGACTCGTATTTCAGGTTACCTTCATGCAGAATGGTCAGTTTATGTTGCTCCATACATCGTTGACTTTCGACAGCTGTTTGACCATTCAGGGGACAGAGCCTAAACTCAAAGTAACCACCATGATTAGCGGTCAAGCCAATGACAACTTCCATTACGGATCCGACCGGATATGTTCTCGGAATTAAACCGGAAGCATACTTTCCACCATGTTCATTGTCACGTGGTTTCTGCTGATAAGGGTCACCACAGACGCCGCATCGTCCACCATTTAATATCCATTGGTTCTGTGTTAAAGATAATATCATGTAGTAATAACGCGTGTAGTGTTGAATAAATAGAATGGACATTCTGAGTAACTACCTAAGATGCATGTGTTGCAATTTCTAAGTCATTTTTGCGATTTTCTTTTTCAAGGAAGATACAGTGAAGATCCAAGACCAGACTGCACGTTATGTGCAGTTTGGTCTTGATCCAAAATGTCCGCATTAGAGGCCATTTTACCTAGTGAAAGCCAATCAGTTTCATTAGTTTACAGTCCTTCAATCATATTCTACTGAAAAGCGGTTCGTCCATGACCTGGGTCCGTATTCACAAACCATTCTCAAGCATATTTTTTGTCTTATTCTACAAGATTTTCTACATTTGAAAGTAACACGACTTTTGATTGGCTAAACCAAATGGTTTAGCCAATCAGAAGTTGCGTTACTCTAAAATTTAGAAAATTTTGGAGAATAAGACGGAGAATGGTTGGTGAGCACGAACCCTGATGACGGCATTGCTTTGGTGTAAACTTAATCATTAAACCATTGTAGAAGTCACTTAACATTTAATGTTCTTTGCGAAGAGACTAGCTCAAGATCAAATTGCATTCTCACACAGTCTGATCTGATTCTGTTTTCATGGATGAATAGATAATTATTTTAACTTATGTTGACCCATTTATAGCGCCCCTGGTTGGCTTAGTGGTTAAGACTTTGGACTCATTTCCTGAAAATCCTGATACGATTCCCTCTGGCAGCCATCACGGGAAGGTGTCTATGGGCAAGACAATTTAGAATCCCTGCATGGTGCTTGTGAAACCCGATATATACACCAATAGAGAAGCCGTCGCCGTGATAGAACTGAAATACTAGCAATTTTGAAAGCCGCAAAGCACGAATGAAACATGTGAATTACCTATTAGAAATAAATAGGTTGATCGTAAACAATATTTCGATTGACTAATTACTTAGGTTAACTCATCAGCTAGTACATAACAAAAATGAACATCGTAAGCAAGTACATAACTGTACCAATTTCAAAGCTTGTTACTCCATTTACAGATAACTCATCAAATCGGAGATTGTTGATCCAAGATCAGACTGCAAGTTCTGTGCATTTTCTAGTGTTTCATCGGTGCAAATTCTGTACAGTCTGTTTTTGGACCCACAATGTTCGCGAAAGGACCTGTACAGTCGCACCCAGAAGCAAAGGGTAAATTAATAGGTTTAGTCAGTATTAAAGTTACATCGGTGTGACAGATTCACATGTTCGGTCCAACTGTCTAATGGAGATGCCATATCTTTTGCATATAAGAACAATGGGACAGTGTAGATCCAAGATCAGACTGCACCTTCTGTGCAGTCTGATCTTGATCTACACTGCCCGCAAAAGGACTTACAATCTCGCTCAACAGTCATAGTAAAGTAGGTATTACTCACTTCGGTCTGTGACCGTGTCACATGTTCGGTCCAAATGTCTCATTAAAATGTCATATATTGTCTATATAAGAACAAAGAATTGATGTCGCAGGTCACCGACATCTAATTATCATGAACTTAATTAACTATGTTGAAAGTATAAAGACCTATACCTTTTCGAGCGCCAATAAGAGAAATGGATATGGATCGATTGTCTAGTGTAATACGCCACTATCAATATTATGTCAGCTATATAACGGCAACAGCTCGCTTATTCATGTGTGTCCTGGATTTCAACAGGACTGGACCAGGGCTCTTAATTGTTTTACTGAAAGACATTCCCTTGAAAACTCTAGCGTCTTAAGGGGATCGAGACTGAGGCCTCCACGTTGTGAACCGCTGATCTTCAGAAATGAGCCCCACAGGACTCCCGAATTAGATATGTAGTAAGACCAAACTATAACATGAAGGCTATTTGATTACAATATAATCATCATAAATATCGAGCCTAGTAGATTCAGGATCAGACTTCATAGTTTGTTCAGTCTGATCTTGATCTATCTTGTCCACCAAAGCAACCAAAAAATCACCAATAGGGCTTAGATGAAGCAGGATAACGCTTACTTGTGGTCTTCAAAACTGATTTTCTTATCTCTACAAACAAGCTGATTTGTTACATCTTTATAATTGAGCCGTGCTCTGTGAAAAGGGGGCTTAATGCATCTGCAAAAAGTATCGACCCAGGTCAGCCTGCGCAGTCCGCTCAGGCTGACCTGGGCCGAAACATTTTGCTATTTGTCAACTGTCTGCATGTCTAAGGACCATTCTACCTCGTGATTCAGTCCGTTTGTTAGACAAAACGCACATTATGGATCCATGATCCTGTGATGACTTGCTTGGTATAATGCATCACGGAGATGCATTAAGCCCCCTTTTGCCAGAGTATGGCTCAATTACTTTAGCCAGAATGATTTTTTCAGAAAATTTTATATAGTGTCGATCAAAGGTTCTACTCATATGGATTACCTGTATTTGGGTTCTTGTCTTGAAAATGTGTACGCAAAAATTTTGTAAATTTCGTTGTCTAAAATATAGCGACTAGATAATGATCTGCTACTGTACTCGTATACTCTTAATCCTATGGCTGCTAAGCGCGACTCAAGGACCTATTGCGGACGGTACAGATCAAGATCAGACTACACAGAACGTGCAGTCTAATCTTGGTCTACACTGTCCGATAAGGTTATATTTTCCCCAATCATTAACTTTAAAGAGCAACATAATTACGGATTATTACTAATTGCTAGAAAGTTTCATTTAATTTAATGAACAGTTTACGGGTAAACTGCTAGATAAACGAAAATTTCCACTAAATAGTAAAAAGTCGAATATTGCGATTTTGTTTTTTTGTAAAAAAAGATCCTATCGTTTCGGACAGGGTAGATGCAAAATCAGACTGCAAGTTCTGTGCAGTCTGACCTTGATTTACAATGTGTGAAAAAGCGCACAGAGTCGTGTCTAGCAGCCTATGGGTCGATTCATGAAAAGCATGAAAGTCATTATGACTATATTTGCATATCGAAACTGTTATTCTTTAACCAGATTAGTCACAGTTAAACTAGGGAAATTTCGAATGTCAAATAACTGAGACAGAAAGAGACAGAGAGAGAGAGAGAGAGGGAGAGAGAGAGGGAGAGAGAGAGAGAGAGAGAGAGAGAGAGAGAGAGAGAGGAAGGAGTGAGAAAGCGAAGGAGAGAGAAAGAGAGAGAGAGAGAGAGAGAGAGAGAGAAGGATGAAAAATTACTGGGACAAACAAATAGACAGGAACTTACTGTAAATCCTCCACAGCTTAGTTCATTATCATCAATATTGATACTTGTATTAAATCCCCGTCTCCACATAGATGACCGGGACGGGGGCTCCCACAGTCGACCGTGCCCGTGGACAGTCCCAACCATTACGCACACACACAGAGTCAGTCCGATCCATACCGTGCACAACATCATCACGTTTTGAAAACTCTGAGTGAAGTCCGTTATTCTGGATATAATAACTAATGAGTCTTTTGTATTATTCACGCTTTAGCAGTTTATCATGGCGAAATAAATCCATTATGTTTCGTCGCTAAATGTTACAGAAGATAAATTTTCTGCTGATGCTATTTTATTCGTCATTTGTCAAACCAAGCATCTGTATTAAACATGTGAGCAAATGATGTTTGTAACGTGCAGTGTGATCTCGAATCTACACTGTCCAGTATTTTGTGAGATGCAAAGTACTGAAATTAATCTATTGCGTTGTTTTCTGCCAACAGAAAATATCCACCTAACCCCGTATCCTGCTAAATAACTAAAATGAAATTTTTAATTTCGATAGTAAAAACCCAAATATTGCTATATCAAAGGCATGTTTTGGGGAATATTATCTCCTTATCGAACAGTGTAGGTCCAAGATCAGACTGCACGTTCTGTACAGTCTGGTCTTGATCTACGCTGTCTGCAAAAGATCAGTGAGTCGCGCATAGCAGCCTAAGGGTTAATATACAAACTACAAATGATAACTAACCCTGTACAAGACGACACAATTTTAGACTTGTCTACATTCATAGCATTTGCAGACAACATGTTAAACGTGGCTCAAATGACGGAATTTGTAATTAAAAGAGTAGAAAACATTGTAGGAAAAGGACAAAAAGCTGCTTATCAGCCGGATAGCTCAGTGGTTAGCGTATCTGACTCGTGACCAGGAGGTTGCGGGTCCGATACCCGGTTGATGCAATTTTTTTTCCGGCGTTTTTTCGCCTCTTATCTCTGATGCATGTGAGAAAAGTAGTCAGTGACTTGGAAAGAAATTTGTATCAATACTGTTGTGAAAAAGGAAGGAGAAATATGCGTAGGTGCACTGACCACCGTGATATGACTTAAGGTGTTAAAGCGGCGTAAAACTCCAAATACAAACAACAAATACAAAAAAATACGGATACTCAACATGAATAGGGTTTTGAAATATGAATGCATATGAATACACGTGAAAACATTGTGGCCAAAGGAGATTTTGCTCGATAAGAGCAAAATCTCCTTTCTCCACAACGTTTTCAAAAGGGGATCTGCTGCGAGATGCAGAAAATTTGTGTTCAGGACCTAATACGTTAATCTTTGCACTGCTAGAGAAATGAAATGAAATTTCCATCATACATAAAGTAAAAACCCAAATATTGCGGATACGAAGTTGATTTCACCAGAACGAAAGCACCTTTTCGGACAGTGTAGAACAAAGCTCAGACTGTGCAGTCTGATACAAGGTCGGCAAAAGAGCCCCGAGTGACGCTCGGCGGCTTAAGAGTTAAACGTGTTATGAATTGTCTTTGTGGTTTTTTTTTTGATGATGCGTTGACAGTTATGTAATTCGAAATGGTTTCTTGGCCCCTTTGTATTTAGCTTATTTAACTTTTCGTATGAAAACTATTGGTATTCGAGTAACTGGTAAATTTATCGGTAGTCGAGTAATTCGAATTCGAAGTACTGGGATTCGAATTATTGGTCCTTTCGAATTTTGAGGTATTCGGTTTCGAAACATTGGTTATATTGGTTATATCCTATTCGATCCCTGAGATTTGACGACAACTTTTAATTACAGAAACGAAGATTATTAAATTGTAACTTTTTACAAGAAAAATGGGCAAAATGAGAAATTGTTAAAAATGAGTAATATCTCTTTTTCTCATCATTTTGTAAAATTAATCAAATTATCAGAGTTCCTTCATGTTGATTTTCGATTTTTAACAAGGGCGCTTGGACCCTTATCCTGTAATATAAAAGAAATAAAACTTTCAAGTCGACAATAAAATCCAAAATTTTCCTATTTAAAAAGTACTTTTGGAAAGATATCTCTTTATCGGACAGTGCAGATTCAAGATCAGACTGCACGTTCTGTGCAGTCTGATCTTGATCTACGATGTCCGCAAAAGGTCAGCGAGTCGGGCTTAGCAGCCTAAGAGTTAAAGTCTTCAATCTGCCCCCTTTTTCTATAAAAATAGGGAATCTCATCTTTTTATAATTTTGTAACCGCTTATAGGACCATGGACTGAAAAAGAGACCATTTACGGGTGGCAAAGACCAAGATCAGACTGCACAGAATGTGCAGTCTGATCGTTGTTCTAGACCACTCGCTTCGTTAGTCAAGCATAAGATAAAAAAAACTTCCAGATTTTCAGTATATTGCATTTTCAGCCGTTCAAAAATTTCGACTTTATTTACAGTATTTGAAAGAGTTTGAAAAGAGATGAAAGAGTTCGAGTAATTTGTCAACTGGTTTTGCAGTTTTTCTTTTTATATATTATATTAAAAAAAAACAAGTTTAATGATAGAAATAATTTATTCATTTTTTTATGTATTTTCTTACATTTAGTAATGTTTTTTTGGGGCAGGTAAAACTATAACTCATAGCAACATTCAGTCTCTTTTTCCGCTACGTAAAAAAATTACAGAGCAATCTGTCAGCTGCTCTCATGCAGATAAAAATGAACGACGCCCTGGTACTTTTTACCTAACAACAGAATTTTAGACTTGTCTTAATTGAAAGCATATGCATATACGAGTAACAGATAATGATGGAATTTTTCTCTGAAAGGGTAGAAAACATTGTGGGAAAAGGAGAAAATGCTGGTTACCAGCATTTTCTCTTTTTCTCAAAATGTTTTCATAAGCCTCTTCCCCGCAAGGGTCGTTACAGCTCGGGATTGTCCTACTTTAAGAAAGTTGCATCTGGACGGATTTAGAAGGATTCCGCGTAAAATGTGGATAATCAAAATGAGTTCATTAATGCAAGCCAAATTATTGCGACAAAAGCTGCTCGTCACGAGCAATTTCTCCATATGTCACAATGTCTTTAAAAGAGGTAAACTGCAAGATTGAGGGGAAAAAAATCGTCTGCAGGTCAGGTGGTAAGGTTTTACTGTGATCTGTAACATTACAGTGCATAAATTTTCGGTTGAAATAGATCTATTACGCCATCTTCCGATTTGCGCCTCATAGCTAACTGTCTTCGTTTTAGTGATGACTGAAATAAGAGTAGCGTGAAAAAGGTCTGTAACCTATCCGCCCATTTAGTAAATTAGTAAATTATGGAAAGACAGACTTCAGGTCAGCCAAAATAAATGTATAAGATTTTTACTGAATTTAGATTTTAAAACACAATGTTGATAATCAGCAAGTAAGTCAACTGCATGGTTACCTGTAAATAGAAGGGTTGAGCAGATTGTTCTATGCCATATTTTTAAAATAAAAAATGGATTAGCCCCAGAGTAAATGTCTCAAAATTTTACTATTTCAGCCGATTTACATTGGTATAAACACGATCTAGTGAGACTAGAGCTTTTGTGCTACCAAAAGTGAAGAGCTCTGGCATGAAGTCCTTTTCATTTGCAGGCTGTAGCTACTGGAAAAAAAATATCTCTTGAAATTAGAGCTATCCCTAATCTTTATGCATTCAAGAGAGCAGTAAAAGAACATGTTTTTGCCGTAGTAAATGTAGATATCATGTCAGACAGTGAAGCTTAAGATCAGTATACTCAGTATGTTCAACCTGTTTTTGAATCTATACTGTCTGCTTTATTTCAAACATTAAAATTTGTGGTTATTGATTATTAAGTCCTAGAATGTGATACTAAAGTCTTAACTGTGATATGTACAAGCATCTCTGCGATTTATCAATTTCCCAAAATAGTATTCAATCTTCCTGTGATTTACTTATCGTTTAGCATAGATCAAAATGTTTGTCTATTGAAATATTTCGTTCTCATGTCTCTCTGTCGGACCGTCAAAAATTAAGGACCACAATGGAAATAAAGGAGTCTTTCCCTTTTTGTGATATCCTTGGTGCTGATGTGCCTGATATGATTCTGTGCATTCCCATCATATTTAACCTTTTATTTGAATATGTTGTTGCTGCTTTTAAAACCATGTTATGTACATACAGTGCTAAAATAAAAATAAAACAACAAAAATGTATAGTAGATCTAGAATGAAAACAAAATGATATAAGACTTAGGAAAAGCGGGCGGCTGCTTGTAACAGAAAAGTCCTCCTTTTCCCTTGATTATGTTTCATTGCAATATTTTCTCTCTCTCTCTTTCCCCTCCCCCCTCCCCGTTTCTTCAGTTGACATTCTTTCAAACATCATGTGAAAATGGAGCTATTGCATTTCATCATAGTTTGCATCTTTAATATTTCTTTATCTGATTTTACAGAACTGATGTACTTAACACCTTTTTTACACAGTATTTAAGTTATACCATGGAAATACATTCTGATAGGTTACATGAGTTATCCACCAGAGTAGGTGCTTTTGAAAATGTACAGTATTGCCAATGGGTATTTTCTGACGGCTGGCTCAATCATAGATCGAACTCGGAACCCTTGGTTACAAATCAGAGGTGGAGGAACCCCCCCCCCCCCCACACACACACGCCATTCCGTAGAAATAAATGACATATACTTGCGCACTCAAATGTTGCAATTTCTCAGCAATTTTTGTCACAAAATATCGGACAGCCTAGTTCCAAAAATCAGTGCAGTCTGATCTTACACCGCACTGTTTATAAAAGTACCACACAGTACGGTACGGTAAAGCATCGGTAGGCTAAATGGAAAACTCATGTCTGTTGTAATGGCACCCTAAAGCACTTGATATTGAAATCTGAAATAATTGAGCGACGCTCTGGCATAAGTGGTTTTTATGCATCCTCGTGATACATTATACCAAGCAAGTCACCACATATTTAAGGATCCTTAAAATCCATTTTGTCTAACAACCGACTGAATCATGTGGTAGAATGGTCCTTTGACATACTGGAACTTGTACCAACAGCAAAAAGTTTCGATCCATGTCAGCTGCACATGCCGACTAGGGTTGGCACTTTTTGGAAAGGCATTAAACCCCCTTTTAACAGAGCATGACCCAATAAAAATAAACTTAATCGATATGCATTTTTTAGTTTTGCTTTCTTTTGATTATCGTTTATAAGTAAATAACTGCGATATTTTCATTACAAAACTGAGCTAGAAGCATTACTCATGCCTGCAATAAACTACCCTGTAAAGCTTTTTAAGAGTATTTTCCTGCCAAATAACTTGAATGAAACTTTCAAGCCGATAGTAAAATCCTGAATAAGGCTATTTCAAACTTTTTTTAGGGAGAAAAATATCTCTTTAACGGACAGTGTAGATCCAAGATCAGACTGCACATTCTGTGCAGTCTGATCTTGATCTACGCTGTCCGCAAAATGTCAGTGAGTCGCGCTTAGCAGCCTAATGTTTAAGAATATTTTCCATCTTTAACTTTACACACATTCCAGAAAACATCGCCGATAAAGCATGATGTAAATGTTAGATATCACATTTAGTCCCTGAATGGACACTCCTCAAGTATCGCTATAACACTGATATTATCTTTCACTCGCTTTAATCCTTTGTATCGTAGAAATACAATTGAGCGATGCTCTATGAAAAGGGTGTCTAATGCATCTGCAAAAAGTATCGATACATGCCAGCCTGCGCAGTCCGCGCAGGCTGACCTGTGTCGAAACTTTTTGCTATATATTTGTAAATTTTGTTCATTTCGAATTACGATTCCACCCGGTGAATCAGTCGGTTGTAAGACAAAATTTTGTTTTAATCCATAATTAAAAGATGACTTGCTTCGTATAAATGCATCTCAGGGATGCATTAAATCCCGTTTTGTCAGAGCACAGCTGAATTATTTTACATCCTTACTAACCAATCATTATGTTCACTTTAATGTCCATCTTAACTTGAGCGTGTTCGTCAACACGAAGGGCGCGTGTACCGTTTTAATGATAGTGATCATTAACACTAATTTATTATGTTTGCTTCAATATATTTCCCGAAATAGATAACATAGCTGTTGTGGTGATCAAATAAGTAGAGAATAGGACAACGATGGCTAAAAAAGGGACCATTATATTTGAGCTGTGCTCTGTGAAAAGGGGGGCTTAATGGATCTGCAAAAAAGTGTTCCGCGCAGGCTGACCTGAGCCGAAACTTTTCGCTATTGGTCAATTTTCTATATGTCCAAGGACCACTCTACCTCATGATTCCATTGGTTGCAAGACAAAATGAGTTTTACGGATCCATGACTATGTGATGGCTTGCTTGGTGTAATGCATCACGGAGATGCATTAAGCCTCTTTTTGTTAGAACACGGCTCATGTGGCTTTTAATTACTCACCTGAGGTCAATATTTGAGCCATGCACAATGAAAAGGGGGTTTAATGCATCTGCAAGCATCAGTCTGCGCAGGCTGACCTGGATCGAAACTTTTTTCTACATGTCAAGGGACCAGTATACCTCATTATTCAGTCGGTTGTTAGACAAAATGGATAATATGGATCCATATCTATGTGATGACTTGCTTGGTATACTGCGTCACAGAGATGCATTGAAGCTCCCTTTTAATAGAGCACGGCTCATTTATATCATTTTAGTCATATCACAGCCATCACTGCACTTATCCACGCGTTCCTTGAGAAAATTTCGCCGCGACTTCGTAAGCAACTGTCTTCTTTCCTACATTAACACCATGGAAGCAATGTTTAGCTGCAAGAGAGAAATGAATCCTATCACATTGACTGATTCACTGATTGGTTGATTAATTGACGGTGTTTTACCCCGTTGACAACATTATTTCAGTTATGTCACGGCAACAACTCACTTATTAGCTGGACAGTTTTCGAAGAAAATGACCAGTTATTGTCATAGCCCTGAGGTCGTCGTCGTCAGTGTGTCGTCGTCGTGCACAAACTCTGACAGTTTGTAATATCTCTCTGTAATACTAAAGCTATTTACATGAAACTTAAAAAAAAAGTAAATTAACCCTTAACCTGCTGAATAACTATACTAAAATTTTCAATTCGATAGTAAAAACCCAAATATTGCTATTTCAAAGTTATGTTTTGGAGAATAATTATCTCCTCATCGGACAGTGTAGATCCAAGATCAGACTGCACGTTCTGTGCAGTCTGATCTTGATCTACACTGTCCGCAAAAGGTCAGTGAGTCGCGCTTAGCAGCCTAAGGAATAACTATCACACGGGGAATCATACATCAAGGGCAGGTAACCATCAAAATATTTTTGACACAGTTATGCCCTTTTTCGACCAAGAATTTTCACCGAAAATCAAGTGCTTGCTGCTGAAGTTTGTCACACACATGCTGTACTCTTGTTTATGTGTCCCAGGTTTCACCTGTACTTGGCTATAGGGTTCTGAAGTTTCTTCTATATTTGCCACTATGTTTTCTTCTATATTTGCCACAATGTTTTCTCATGTGTAGAGTGGTCTGTAGCAGGTCCGTAAAAAGTTGTGTACAGAAGGAAATGTCTTAGCCTAATATAGCGCATATATTATAAATTATAATGATGAGTAGTCCTTGCGGTCTAGCTTAGATCGAATATCAAT
The DNA here is from genome assembly GCA_946811185.2 of Hippopus hippopus. Classification (NCBI taxonomy): domain Eukaryota; kingdom Metazoa; phylum Mollusca; class Bivalvia; order Cardiida; family Cardiidae; genus Hippopus; species Hippopus hippopus. Next base: position 26,807,035 of record OX328111.1, on the reverse strand, counting down.
CATAATTAAACGAGCCATGCTCTGTGAAAAGGGGGCTTAATACATCTGCAAACAGTATCAACTCAGGTCAGCCTGCGCAATCCGCGCAGGCTGACCTGGGCCGAAACTTTTTGCTTTTGGTAAATTTTCTGCATGTCGAAGGACCAGCGTAGCTCATGATTCAGTAGGTTGTTATACAAAACGAATCTTGTGGAATTATAGTTCTGTGATGAATTGCTTAGTATCATGCATCACGGAGATGCATGAAGCCCCATTTTCGCAGAGCAAGGCTCATATCTACATTATACACCATGATTTGTATTGGATCTTGGCTCTTATTTACCATCCATTCTTAATAACAACCCTAGTCTTTTTCTAGATAGTTTTCTTGACTTGAAAGTAATGCAAAATCTGATTGGCTATGGTTTAGCCAATCAGAAATTGCGTTATTTCCTACTTTTAGAATTAGACTACAAACGCAATTTAGATTAGTTGGTTACTACGGGCCCTGAATTACCTTGTTTTGATCTAGGAAGGTCATTTTTAGCTCGGCTGTTTTCGTAGAAAACGTCGAGGTATTGTCATAGCTCTGTCGTCGTCTGCGTCTGTGTCCGACGTCTATGTCAGACTTGTAAAGGTTGTCAACTATCAACAGGGGAACCCATACAACAAGTGCAGGTAACATCAAACTATTTTTTACAGTTATGCCCCTTTTTCGCCTTGGCATTTTCATTAAAAATCAAACAACTACAGCAGAGCGTTAGCATCCGCATGCGGCGCTCTTGTTTTATATTAAACCAGTATATTTGATATGAGGGTGTTCAGTTATATCGTTGCAACAGTGCACCTGTCTATCCTTTTGGTTTCTATCCCTGCGTCATCAGCTTGTGATAATACTTGGGAACAGAGCCTTCTCGCCAATAAATCATTTCAAAGTATGAGTTATCTAATATTATTGTTCGCGGCAAATACGGTAACGCATCCACTCCCAGTCACGTTACCCAATACTTTCTGGAGCTAGGGATTGATGTCTTTTTACTTACTTTCATAGGCATCAATGGGAAGGGATGTTCGACCATCCTGGTTGGCTTTCATTGACATAAAGATAAGGAGAGTTGTTACGTTCGTTTTTCGCTTTAATAATGTTTTTTTTTTTTTTATTGGTGGATGGATGGATGGATGGATGGATGGATGATGAATTGCATTGTATAATGCATCACAGAGATGCATTAAATCCTCTTTTGCCAAACCGCTGCTCATAGAAATAGGACATGGATACATCCTTGCCGGATACTGTCTTCTGGATATAATCCTATGTCATTGCACCAAATGGTGCAATATCATTTCCTATCGAAATGGATAAAAAAGATAATGATGAAACACTTCAAAATGATGGGACTCAAGTGATTTACATATAATTACGGCATTTATAAATCTTTGTTGTCTTTGGTTTATTTACGTCACAATGGATTTGATGTTGATGTCGCAGTAAACTAACAGATCTGAATGTAATCATACAGTGTCTGTGCCCTTAGATATGAGCCATGCTCTATGAAAAGGGGGCTTAATGGATCTGCAAAAAGTATCGACCCATGTCAGCCTGCGCAGTCCGCGCAGGCTGACATGGGACGAAACTTTTTGCTATCTTTAAATTTTCTGCGTGTCAAAGGACCAGTCAATCTCATGATTCAGTCGTTTGTTGAACAAATAGATGTCCTGGATCTAAATTTATGTGATTACTTTCTCGGTATAATGAATCACGGAGATGCATTGAATCCTCATTTGCTTATATACCGTTATCCCGTTTCCTAAGGCATTGCTCATTTCCAGTCTAAATGAAGAAACCTTTTGGTTGTATTTTAACATCAGGTAGCGGATGGTGTTCGTTCTGTGCACTTTCCGTGTAGTCTGATCTTGATCTACATCCTTTGCGGCAGCGCCAAGAGTTACCATTGACATTGAAAGTGTAACTAGGTGAAGGGCTGAAAGTTCTATTAATGAGACCTGTGATCTTTGTTTTATTACGTCCATTACCTATGGTTGACGCCAATAAAATTCAGTTGACCTTGGTCAAGGTCAAGTTTACTTTTCGAGGAAAGGTAAAACGCCTCTTTTCTAGAGGACTTTGTCCTCCACGGACAGCCACATCTGTACGTTTATTTGATTTTTTTGACAGGTTCGATACAATTTTCGACTACCAAGGGCGTAGTTGCCTGTACGCAAGAAGCGCAATTGTGTACACTTTCAAAAAGAAAGACAAGAAACTTCATTTAAAAATAATATTGCTGCATGCGCTAATGATCTTGTATCTTTAAAATATTTACTCTCTGTACGTAAAAGCTAACCATGAAAGGTTCATGCATTTGAGCTATGCTCTGGCAAAAGGGGGGCTTGATGCATCTCCGTAATCCATCATAACAAGCAAGCCATCACATACCTAGGGATCCATAACAGCCACTTTTTTTTTTAACAACCGATTTAATTAAGAGGTATACTGGTCCTTGGACATACAAAAAATTGACCAATAGCGAAAAGTTTCGGCCCAGGTCAGCCTGCGCGGACTGCGCAGGCTGACCTGGGTCGATACTTGTCACAGAGCATGGCTCATTTACGATTGCTCGGTTAACTGACGTTTAGAATTATTTTTATACCTAATGCATGTAGATTACCATGCCCGGTAATAGCTTCGGTATTACTTTTGCGGATACTTTATTTTGGGCAAGGTGTGCCCCAAACTATCCTAGTACTAGAACGAATCAATCTGGGTCCGTATCTATTAAGGTCTATGGGCCCCTAACTCTCATATTAAAAGACGGAAGCTGCCGAGATTGACCGAATAGCCTTTACGACAATGTCGATTTTACACGATATTTACCGAAGAGTAAGTGAGTCTACTGACTAACTCATTCGGCATACCTCGGGTGATGGGAGCCATCAAATCCCTCGGCTGTATCTGGTGGATTGATATGCACCAGATCGGTACATACCCGGAAATACGCCGGTTTACCGTTCTGAAAATTGTAAGGCTCCTCTTAAAAAAGAAAAACTGAGTTTCAATTTTCTATCGAAATCTTTCTAACAACTATATTTCAGTTGAGGTGGAAAACAGTTCGTACATTCATTATTTAACGTGGTTTATCAATTCCGATTGAAGTTTTCACCGACAGATAAACAGATGTGAATAACTTCATCGAGGTTGTTTATGTCGTTGCTAAACGACTGACAGAGGTACGCCATGTATAAGATCACGTGGTTCGCAGTTCAAATGGAAACGACTGTTATACGGACGAGGTTAGATGTAGGTACGGAATCGGCCGAGTTGTTACGAGTGCTGACTAACTCTCATATTAAAAGACGGAAGCTGCTGGGATAGGCCAATTAGCCTTTACGAAAACGTCGATGTTTACCGATGAGTTAGGGGTCGTAATCCTTAACCATTCTCAATTTCATATTATTTACTTCATTTAACCTCACCGAGGTCAACATCATTTACATGAATCAAAATTCTATTTTTACCTTCGGTGTCACACGGGGCTGCCTTCGGTTTTATCCCGAATGGTCACGGAAATATTCCGTACGGTATGTACTAATAGGATTGCTTACCTGTACCTTCCCGTGTATATATATAACTTCTAGAATAATAAGCCAGCCCGGAGAGTCGGAGTTCTATTTATATCTGTTCATACATTCAGCATAAAGGTCAGGATCAGGTTAGATAAAGTAGGCAATGGTAGTTCTAAATTGAGAAAAGTAGTGCAATGTCTGATTGGCTAAACCATATGATTTGCAAATCATAAATAACGTGCGGGTAGCTCAGTGGTTAGCGTATCCGACTCGTGACCTGGTGGATGTGAGTTCGATACCCGATTAAGGCAAACTTTCTTTCCGGCAATTTTTCGCCTCTCACCTCTCGGATGCATGTGAGAAAAGTAGTCAGAGACTTGGAAAGAAAGTTGTGTCAGTACTGGTGTGAGAAAGCCAGGAAACACATGCATAGGTGCACTGACCGCCGTGATATGACCTAAGCTGTTTAGAACGGCGTTAAACTCCAATACAGTCTTTATGAAATTTAGAAAACTCTTGACAATTAGGATTACAATACATATTAGGATGGTTGTTATTGCGGTTCCTAAAACAACTTACTCTATTTTCACATTTTTCGCCTTATTTTAGAACTTTGACGATAGCCTTTGATATAATTGGCCTGCAACACGCGAAAAGGGGCATTCGGACATTTACGTAAAGTGTCGTCTCGGATCAGCTTGCGCAATCCGCGCAGGCTGATCCGAGACGACAATTTCCGTTTTTATGTAATTTTCTGTTTTGCGCATGTCTACTGAAGCACAAAACCTAATGTAGTCGTAAAGTGCCTTCTCGGATTGGCCCGCGCGGACTGCGCAGGCTGATCCGAGACGACAGTTTACGCAAATGTCCGAATGCCCCTTTTTGCGTGTTGCAAGCCAATATTGTTTCCCATGATCCAATGGTGAAGATGTCGTTGTCGGCGATTTGAGTCATGTTTAGCAACCTATGGGTTAATAAGTAACCCACTTAACCCTTTACCAAACAATCCCGAGTTTAAACGACTCAGAAGAAGAAGGCTTTTGAAAACATAGTGGGAAAAAAGGAATTGCTGGTAACCGGCATTTTCTTCTTTTTCCACAATGTTTTTTACCCTTTTAAAGACAAATCCAATTATATCAGTCGCATTAAATTCATCGTCTGTCGCAGTTTTTAAATTGGGCCAATCTGAAATGTTGTCGCCCGTAAAGAGTTAACTCTTAGGCTGCTATGCGCAACTCAATGACCTATTGCGGATAGTGTGGATCAAGATCAGACTGCACATAACGTGCAGTGTGATCTTGGCTCTGCACTGTTCGATAAGGAACCATTTTTGCCTCAAAAAATAAATTTGACAAAGCAACATTTCAATTTTCACTACCAGCTTGAAAGTTTTACTTGACCTATTTAGCACGTTAAGAGTTAAGAAAGAATCAGGGCAGTAGATAATTTATGCTGCTGAACAGACATTTATATATCGAATTGTGAAATGTTCCTAGTCAGCATGTCAATATCATATGCAAATGAGGTACGCCCCCACGATTATAAAACATTCATTCTTGATTTTGCTATGTTTTCTTTTTTTTTTTTATTCTTGGTGCTGACCACTTTTGACAGTACTGCGGTAGAAAAAGGAGAAATGGCTTCTAACGAGCTATGTTACCATTTGTCCAAAGGTTTATGAGCGTACGAGGGCCATTTTGAAAGTTCTGATAATGGGTGCAGGTTAGTAAAACTGCTCTTACCTACTCAAAAATTGCCTATTCTAGTCTTCGAAGGACTCTCCTTTGACCTGTACACACTTTTTTAAACGTTTGATCTAATCCAAAAATGCATTTCTATAGTCCGATTTGGGTAGAGTACTCGTGCATTGATATAACACGCGTCCAGCAGCGGTTCGGGTCTCGAACTTCCGCCCACTTAGACATTGTTTAACATATAGGTTCAGCCAGAAATCACAAGGTGTCAGATCTGGACTGTATGGTGGATGTGGCAATTGTATGAAGCCCTTTAGCTTTCAAATAATCGATATCGAGGCCTGACTTGTGTGCAGGGGTGTTATCATGGGGCAGTTTAAGTCCTCGCGCTCCGGTTCGTGGGCGGGCCTCTGTGGAATGGTTAGCAAAAGGGCTGGTGAGATTTTATCAGCGTAAACCTTTCCGGTAACAGTGGTGTGTTCTGGGACTGGAAACTGGCGAACAATACCACGAGCATCAAAAAATGATGCGTACAAAAGCTGCTTGACACTTCTAGAACGCTAGGCAATTTGGGGACGTTCTCCATTTTGTCCGACCCAAACTTTGTGATTCTCCTTTCCATCTGGCACGAAAAACGAATCCCATGTTTCACCAGCCGTTGCAATGTCCGTCTCAATCATGACGCTCTCCTGTTTTTGGTGATCAGTCAACAAATGGGAGTAGAATGCACCAGTCTTTAAGCTTTCTGTACACGTACATTTCATTAAAATCGATAAAGTATATGCAGAGTTATACCCCCATTATCAGGACTTCCAAAATTGGCCTCATATTCATGTATTCAATGAGAAAGAAACGGGGCGAAAAAAGGAATTAGTGAATAAGAAGAGACATTTTTATATTGGAAAGCAGCAAGCCTTCACCCACTGCACCATTTGATCATCATGTCATGGGGGGGGGGGGGGGAAGAGAGAGAGAAGAGAAATTCGAGAATGAATGGATAGATGCATGCATTTGCCGCCGTGATTTGATTGAAATAATATTGAATACGGGAATTTAACACGAAACATACGAATACAAAATGCCACTTTGAGACGCTAGCTACAATTTCTTTGCTCCACCCAGCAGAAATGGATCTTCATTCCTAGGTCAAGCACTGTGGATATCGCCAGGCCGCCGAGTTTTACATTCTCTATTCTGAGAATACAATGTTTGGTATTGTCGACTATAAAAGACGACAATCATCAAAAAGTTACCTGACAATACTTTCTGAGCAAAACAAAAGTAGATACTTTGATAAGAATTTATTTAAAGCAAACTTGGACTTAAATACAGTTAAATAACACCTATAAGCCGTACATGTCCAATCTTTGACATGTTATGGCTGACGATGGTTGCGTATGCGAACAGTTTAGATCCAAGATCAGAATGCATGTTGTGTCCGATATTGCATGGATTTTGTAGCCAAACGGGGGCTATTGATCAGCAATATTTGTTTCTTACCTTCCCGACTGAAAATGCTCAGTCCATAGTTTTGGTAATCTTTGCTGAAAACCTTCCGGGAACTCTCACAAACACAGATTTCGCTGAATTCAAACGATATTGAATCGAGATTTTATGACTTAACAGAGAAGCTGATGATGTGGACTTAGATCAGACCGCACGTATGTGATCTTGTTTTATAATCTTTGTAAGACATAGCTGTGGTCGTGTGTGGCAGGATTAGGTACTTGTATATCTGCACAAATTTCCTCTACTACTATAATTGTAGTATAAAAGTATGCGAAAATTCATTTAGCGGTTACTTCGCTTTACTTCTTGCGAGGATTAGGTATATGTCCACAAGTTTCCTCTGCTGCTTTAAGAGTATGCAAAAAATCATGTAGCGGTTACTTCCCTTCTCTTATTGCGAATTATTCGTTTGAAAGCAGAAATTCTTACTTTTAGTTTCATTTGGATGAAAACAAAGCGAATTTGATGCAATGAACACTGCCATTCTATTGGCACATCTAATATGCACGAACCGTAAATATGTTCATTTTTGGCATTTACTGAAGCCTTTTCAGAGACGTATACTTTGACGTTAGAATTCAGTTTGAGTTGTTATCGTTGATTTCATTCTTGATATTGTTTTCATTCTGAATTGCAAAAAAATAGCTATGTAAATAGTTGAGACGTTCTGTCCCAGTCATTCAAATGTCTGTCTTAGGAATTTAGAGTTAGAATTGAATATAAAATGAATAGCGAATACGGCACCTTTATTTCTTATTTCAACAATGAGCCATGCTCCACCAAAAGGGGATGAAATGCATTTCCGTGTTACACTATACCAAGAAAGCCATCACATAATTATGGATCCATAAAATCCATTTTGTTTAACTCTTTACCAAACGACAAAATTTTAGACTTGTCCAACTTGAAAGCATTTGCAGACTACAAAATAAATTTGACTCAAAAATTAATTGAAACTTGACTTTAGAAGGGTAGAAAACATTGAGGGAAAAGGAGAAAATGCTGGTTACCAGCATTTTCTCCTTTTCCCACAATGTTTTCAGAAGGCTTCTTCCTCTGGGTCGTAAAAACCAGGGATTGTTTGGTAAAGGGTTAACAACCGTTTGAATCCTAAGGTAAAAAGTTTCGTCCTAGGTCAGCTTGCGCAGACTACGCAGGCTGACCTGGTTCGATACTTTTTGCAGATGCACTTAACCCCCTCCCCTCTTCACAGAGCATGACTCACTTTTTATAGACTCAAATTTTCACTGAATGGCGTTTTTTTCTAATTTTTAAGTGCAAGGCAGTGTTCCTTTAAAGCATGCCAACGTTTACTGGAGACTTCAGTCACTATGAAGAAGTTACTTGGTCGTCTAAGGTTTGTGTTCATTGGTCGTTCCGTCAGTGAGGCTGGTAGCTATCCTGTTTATTCCGGTATTTATGAGTAGTTTTATCTGAAAGAGAATACAACCCATTACTGTGGGTTCAAAGGCTTTCTTTTAATACATATCCAAAACTACTGCAAAATATACGAAGGACAAAGATTTGCAGGGAAGGAGTAAAATATTTTTGAAACAGCATGGAAAATATTGTGGGAAAAAAAGCAATTGTCTGCCACAGGCAATCACTCTCTTGTCCTACAATGTTTTTCAGTACTGTCAACTGCATACGGCGTTAATAGTCGCATTGTAACAGTACATCAGTACTTACTTCTACATACTGGACAACAATGTCCCGTCGGTCTGTATTGTCTCTTGCACTTTAACACGGGACATTTCTTTTTTCGACACCGTATTTTACCTCTCTGAAAAACAACGAGAAAAATCAAAGTACTGAAAGTAGTGGCGTAGCAAGTAAAGCATGGAGCATGTAATTAAGGTGTTTTGAGTTCGAAGGCAGATAAAATTTGTTTCATAGATTTTATAAAAAAATAATTTGTTTAGCAGTCTACTAGATAATTTAATATACGACATTTTCTTGTACATGTATATCATTCCACTCAGATTATAACCATGCATTTACAGAAACTTTTGGCTGCTCATATCGCTCTTTTAAACAGCTTAAAGAAATATTTAGTTTTTAATGGTTAGGTGTTGGAGGAAAAAGCTTAGAAACCAAACAAGATATCTTACTTTACAAGAGCAAATGTAGCACGTCATTTTGCCGAATGGAGTCAACACTGGATGCCATTTGTCACCATGTTTGTATCGCGTCGTTCCGAATTTACAGTCATCTAATAAAAAAGCAATGATTAATATCTTGTAAGTTTTGTATAGAAAGCAGAATTGTTGTTTGCGTAATATTTAGAGTATTTTTATCATACTTGAGCATCAAAATGGCAGAACTTCTATTTCCTAGCAGTTTTGAAGTTGGAGAAGTTACAACTATTTCAATGAAATTTCAAGGAACAGTATTTTCACTTGGTCCACTACTGGTCAAACATAAGAAACAAGAGTAAGTGAGCTCTCACCAAGATACTGTGGATAGGAATGACAACACCATTTTAAAAGGTTCCTGAGATAATATAGGATTATATACATTGTCGTTTATAAACTGTAGACATGTCCAAAATCAAAGCTTTTGCATACAACAACATAAATGGTTCTCAAAAATTGAAACTTGCCTTTCGAAAGGAGAAAAAACATTGTGGTAAAAGGAGAAAATGCTGCTAACCAGCATTTTCTCCGTTTCCCCACAATGTTTTCTCTCTTGCAATCACTATTAGTATTCAGACTTTAGCTTACCAATGTTGCAGCTTTCAGTCGGAAATGGTTCCAATTAGTCTCATTACCGACGACATCACATACTCGTGTTGCAGGGAAAAAAAAATATAAATAAATAATAATAATAATAATAATAACGTGAGATGTACTGCGGAATCAAAATAATTTTTGAGGCGTAGCTTACACTCTTGTTTTTCTTCTAGAAAGCAGTAGGACTAGCTGACGTACTTTTCTATGTTAAGTGCTTTTTATAAGGCTTTGCGAGAACAAAACTGTTGAAAGCATTAAAAAGCGTTTAGAACTTACTTGATGTGTAATATTTCACTGGGGTTGAGATAAGCTTAGACTGATAGTTACCTGAAAATTTACATTATATGCTTTTAACCACATGACTGAAACTAAATAAATAAATTTATTTCACACCTACAATTTAACGTCCAATGAAATCGCTTTAATACTACCACGTGAGTACAGAATATCTTATTCCATATTGGACGCTGTAGAGTCCAACATGGATTTTTCAGAACGAGGCAAGAGTCCAGTACGGATTTTTCAAAACGAGGCTAGAGTCCCGAATATCGATATTTGACCAGAAGAGTAGTCTACCGAAGTCCGTTGTGAAAAACGCAATTTCAAAACCCTCTTTTGATATGTTTTGATTTTTTTTATTATTATTATATAAATTGAAATGGCCCTATACTTGTCGTTTACTTTAAAGTCAATACGGAAGTGTGAAATAAAGAAATAAATTCGTACACTGCAGAACCAGTCTATATTTTGGACTCGGCTATCGCCTCGTCCAAAATTAAAGACTCGTTCTGCAGTGTACTCATCCAATAGAATTCAGTATTGTACCCAAGCATGTTAAATAACCTCATAATAATACAGAAATTATGTGCAGTAGAATCGCATATCTTGTACATTTATAACTCCTAGCAGTATTTCAAACTAGAGTCATTCATTTATTGAAAAAACATTTTCCTTCAGGCATTGTGCATCAAAAACTGAAATTACGGGTATTCCAACATTTTGATAGCATCTGTGTAATGGTAAAAAAAGATAGTAGCAGTACAGGAAAGTATAAATACTTAAGCTAGCAAAGTATTTAGATTTTCTCTTAAACCCGTAACTCTTTCAGCGCCAAATAAATAAACTCGACCTCTTTCGATGGCTCTAAATACAAGACATTGAAACTTACAAAGAGTTTGATTGTATAGGCTTGACTACACAAGCGGACTGTATAGATCAAAGATCAGACTGCACGTTCTGTGCAGTCTGATCTTGATCTATGCCGTCTGCAAAAGTCTTTTTTTTTTTTTTGCCTATGGCACTGAAAGGGTAAAACTGCTGGACCGCAATTTCCACTCAATGGAGGAAAAAAAAAACCAAAATTGCGATTTCACAGTTGATTTCATCGGAAAGAAAATACTGTATCGGACAGAGTAGATCAAAGATCAGACTGTACCTTTGGTGCAGTCTGATCTTGATCTACAGTGTCAGTAAAAGGGCCCCTAGTCGCGCTTAGCAGTCTATGGGTTAGATAATTACCTGCCGCCTGCTAAAACAATGTTTGCTATCGTCTACTTTGAAAGCATTTGTAAATGGCAAATTAAATGTAGCTCACTTGAAGGAATTTTTCTTGAAAAAAATCCATTTTTCCTCGATGTTTTCAGAAGCCTTCTTTCTCCAGGCAGTGAAAACACACGATTTGTCGATTTGTCCATATAGATCATGCATTATCGGGGAATGGCTAGACATATGTCACACTCAATTTTGAACTTATTGGAACGGAAGTGGAGTTTCGGGTGATAAGAGTTAGACTCTTGGGTACCACACATCACCAGGCAAATGAGATACTCCGCTCTACTTCTGTTATCACCCTTGACTGATAGAGTAGATTATTATTCAACCAATATGCATTTTCATTGGATGCAGCTGTTTCTAACTGCACCAATCAGAAATGCAGGTTATGAAAGCTGCCTTACTATCGTAAATTTTAGGAAAGATGAATAGTGCAGCTTTACCCACAAAAGCACGGCACGACAAGATTAAATTTAACGTCCACTGTAAGGAATCAACAAAGTGAGGCTTTAGAATTTGCATTTCTCGGCGATAAAATATTGACTTAACTAGACTTAATGTTCGATTGATTATCGCTGTTGCAATCGCAGGGTGATAACCAAAAACAAATCCAATACGCAGCGTATTGGGAAAGTTGCAAAGAAGGTTACGATTGTCCAAGAGTGAAAAGAGGAGCGGAATGTAGCATAGATCTTTACTAGTAAACTGAGCAGCTTAGTGAAACGCAAGGTAGGTAAGAAAAAAGAGCACCGCATGGCTTTTTCCTCGAAAAGGGGCATAACTGTGTATAAGATACTTTGATGATTACCCGCCCTTGTTGTATAGGTTCACCTTTTGATAGTTAACAACATGTCCTAGACTGAAGTAAGTACACTTATCTTAAATAATAACAGAAACATTATAAAATGTCAAAGTTTTTGCACGACGACCACGACGACGCAGACAACGACGACGCCAGGGCTATGACAATAACTCGAGGTATTCTTCGAGAAAAGCCGAGTTGATAAAGACTCCGAAAGCTATGGGTGAATAGACTAGAGTAGTGGAGCGTAGGCCTTAGCTAGTGAACTAAGGAGCGTTGTAAAGCTTAGTAGAGTATTACCATCTTTTTAAAACATACGTTACCTTGACATGATTGACAACAATCGTTTCTGTTTACTCTCACCCTCTGATATTCTGGACATTCTAGTGCTGGACAAGCCAGACGACTGCAGTTAACCTCTCCTGTGTCGGGCTGTAAACAAATTTAGCAAACTATAGTACCTGCTCATCAGCAATTACAGGCAATTTAAGGAAAACGATAGATGCTGTAGGAACCATGAAATTTTAGAACGTTCATGAAAATGGCGGCACATGATACACTATACAATTACAATTGAAACAATTCTGTAAAATAATATTATATTGATGAGAAAAAGTATATATATCAGACAAAACATGTGTCTAAGTGTCTTGTTTTCAAGCACTCTCTCACTCTCTCTCTCTCTCTCCCTTCCTCCCTCCCACGTATCTACGATGAATGTTAATTTTATCACTTACATTACAACTTGTTTATATTTTTCGAAGTCTCATATTATTTTATACATTACATTACAAATTTCTTTAGGCTAGTGGCACACAGCTAGAGTTCGTTTTGCGAGGCTTTTTTTTTGGGGGGGGGGGGAAATCTTTCGTTGCCGGGCAATGACGACTTGAAAACTAAGAAATAAAAAGAAACAAAGCATGAGGAATGTCCCACTTTTCATACATTTTTAGCTCAGCCGTTTTCGAAGAAAACGTCCAGTTATTGTCCATAACCCTGGCGTCGTTGTCGTCGTCGTATGCGTCGTGCAAAAACTTTGACATTTTATAATATCTTTATCGATACTGAAGATATTTACTTCAAACTCGGACTAGTTAATAACTATGAAAAGGGGAACCCATACAGCAGGAGCAAATAATTAGCAAACTGTTTTTGACACCGTTAAACCCCTTTTTCGAATTAGAATTTTCAAAAACATTGACATTTTTATAATATCAGGCAACTGTATTCGAGTGTTGCCACCCGCATGCTTCTCTTGAGCCCATGGGATTGTTTGGTAAAGGATTGATTAAGCAATGAGTGAATAGATACCACGCATGTACAAATAGAACAATTGGAATAGCCAAATGGAGGAACATAGGGGTGCCAGTAGGTTCCAAACGAATGCCACCGTTTATCTCCTGGATAAAAACAACTACCAATCGGCTTCTGTTCAGTTTCGTTGTCCTCTGTAAAGGGAAGAAAGAGAGATTTCATGAGATAGTCTCAAATAGTTTTACGACCAGCCCTATGGCCGCTAAGCACAACTTAAGTCCTCTCCTTTCATAGGTAATGTAAATTAAGAACGAGCAGTCTTACCTTCGATCTAAACTATCCGCTTCTTTGTGAAAGATTTTGGCCAAAACAAACTCTACAATATATTTTTTTCTTGACCTAAAAGACTGTTTGATATATTGAAAGCGCTACAAAGGTTAGTCTAATTCATTTCCTCATGAAGAAGATTTTTTCCATCTTCCAGGCGACATACTCTTTGGAAACGTAACAAAGGGAGAAATTTTATAACTCCAAAGGAGACATTGTTTCGAGCAATTTCTCTTTCTGGCCTACTGATAAAGCATTTCATAGGTATTGGTGATTTAGTTTGATTTATTTCAGGAAGAAATTTAGGGACTGGGCCTCTTCATCGACCGTTCTTCTAGGCACATCAAATATTTACGTTTGATGCTGAGCAACAGTATTAGGAGTAAACTAAATTACGATATCTAAGACATATTTGAGCCGTACTCTGTGAAAAGGGGGCTTAATACATCTGCGAAAAGTATCGACCCTGGTCAGCCTGCGCAGTCCGCGCAGGCTGACCTGGGCCGAAACTTTTCGCTATTGGTCAATTTTCTGTTTGTCAAAGAACCAGTCTACCTCATGATTAAGTCGGTTATTTAAAAAAGTAACTAATGGATCCATAATTATGTGATGACTTGCTTGGTATAACACATCACGGTGATGCATTAAGCCCCCTTTTGCCAGAGCATAGCTCATTTATATGAGTGGCACTCTGGAAAAAGGGGTTTATCGGTTATCCGTGATGCATTGTATCAAGCAAGTTCTCATATAATCATGGATCCATAAAATCCATTTTATCCAACAACTGACTAATCATGACGTAGAATAGTCCTTGGACATGCATCACAAATGACCAAATGACCAAAAGTTTCGACCATTGTCAGGCTGCGTGGACTGCGTGGGCTCTCAATAGTCGAGGCTTGTTGCAGATGCATTAAACTCCCTTTCTACAGTGCATCACGTACATTTAAAAAAGGGAAAGAAATCTGGCATTTTCGACAAAGGAAAAATAAGATTAACCTTCGAATAAAGCGAATGGTTGATTACATGTACATGTTAGAAATAAGGTACCATGTTATGTAAATCCATGACGGAAATAGTTTAAAAACGGTGTTAAAAACAATCAAATAAATACCTTGACAAACACTGCAACATTCTCCTTGTCGTTTTACAGGATGACTGCATCTAGTCGGTGGACATAATACATCGTCACAATACGCTGTGCCTCGCTGTATCAGTAATGATAATAAGAAGAAAATTTGAAATGAGCTATGCTCTGACAAAAGGGGGCTTCGTATATCTTATCAAGCATTATTATCACGCAAGTCATCACCAACTTATGGATCCAAAATAGCCACTTTTTTAACAATCGACTCAATCATGAGATAGTCCAGTCCTTGGACATACAGGAAATTGACCAATAGCGAAAAGTTTCGATCCAGATTAGCCTGTGCAGACTGCGCAGGCTGATCTGCGTCGATACTTTTCGCAGGTGCATTAAGCTCCCTTTTCACAGAGCATTGCTCAAAAATATTACAAACTAGTAGTGATAGTAGTAATTGTTGTAGAAGGAAGGCAAGAAGTAGTGGTGTGGTGAAGAAAAAGAAATGAAAATAATGATTTAGTGAATGCATGGATAGATACGCTTGCATGCATAAAATGACCACAAAATACGGTTTGGAATTTGTTTCCATGATCATTCCTATGTTAAACGTGATCACTGCTTTTCTTAAAATATTGAAGAAAATGCAGGCTTTAAAATATGTATTAACCCTTAGGCTGCCAAGCGCGACTCACTGACCTTTTGCGGACAGTGCAGATCAAGATCAGACTGCACAGAACGTGCAGTCTGATCTTTGATCTACTCTGTCCGATAAGGACATATTGTCCCCCCCCCCCAAAAAAAAAAAAAAATATCTTTGAAATTGCAAAAGTTGGGTTTTTTATTTCGACTCAAAATTTAATTTCACTTATTTAGCAGGATAAGGGTTAATTATAGACCTTATTGGGTAACAGTTTCGATTAAACGTCTTGTAGAATTGACCGCGAGATGTTACGAATCGCGCAGCCTACTTCCGAGGTACTGAGTTGCAGAATTTGCAGAGTATTTCCTAATGGGTTCGCCAAGTTGGTTGACCGCTCTTTGGATGCACGTAAAAATGTACATCAGAGTTGCCATAATATAGCCGAAATACAGTTCAAAACGTGGTTAAAAATGAAGAGAAGAGAAAATACCTCACAGCGACATGTAACACAAGCGTTGCTTCGCGCCGGAAGCCAGGATTCGCCATGTTGGTAGAACCTCCCTTCGTGGTGGCACGTGTACATTCTTGTTGTATCGGTGGCTTTGTCAATCTCGTTAAGAGCAGATTGTGATATGACGTCATCAGGATCTGTGTGCCTCCAGCAGTTGTTAGGGATTTGTATCTAAATAATAGTAAGAATGTAGAAATAAGAGTTCTACACGATTCGAAATTCGGATGTTTACCCGAACGATCGAGAATCATGACCTCCTGCAGACAACATTGTTTACGTCATGAAGCACTGTTTCTTCGAGTTTTAAAATATGTATACCACTGTGACCTTCATTTTGCTTTATTTTCACATAAGATTCATAATTATAGCTTCAGTTTTTAATCCATAATAAAGGGAGAAGTAAAGCTGGAAATACGTGCAACTAAATCGAGATTCGGACTTTGATGAAACATATATGACCTCTAATTATAGATAATCAGCATGAATTGAAATTAAATGAGAAAAGCAAATCATGCTAAAACACTGTCATGGGAAGAACGAACGAATATCACCTACTGGATCAACGTTTTCCAAAGGTTGCTTGCCGGCGTCTCCCGGATATAGTATGCTAACTACAAAGAATGAGCCATGCTCTTCGAAAAGGAGATTTAATACATCTGCAAAAAGTATCGACCCAGGTCGGCCTGCGCAGTTCGCGCAGGCTGACTTGAGTCGATACTTCTCGCTTTAGTAAATTTTCTGTTTGTCCAAGGACCAGTGTATCCCATGATTCAGCCGGCTGTTCAACGAAATGGATTTTAAGGATCCACAATGATATGGCTTGCAACACGCGAAAAGGGGCATTCGGACCTTTGCGTAAAGTGTAGTCTCGGATCAGCCTGCGCAGTCCGCGCAGGCTAATCCGAGACGACACTTTCCGTTTTTATGTAATTTTCTGTTTTGCGCAAGTCTACTGTAGCACAAAATCTAATGTAGTCGTAAAGTGCCGTCTCGGATTAGCCTGCGCGGACTGCGCAGGCTGATCCGTGACGACACTTTACGCAAATGTCCGAATGCCCCTTTTCGCGTGTTGCAAGCCATATGATGACTTGCTTGGTATAATGCATCACCGGAGATGCCATAAAACCCCTTTTGCCAGAGCATCGCTCAAATAATAAATAGCAGTATACAAGGTTACACAGAGGATAAATATATCACTACTTCACTTACCTCCGTTCTCCATCTATCACACGGTTTGTTTTCCAGGTAAATATGCAGAAAAGCCCCGCCTGCGTTCAGGTCTCTTAGGATGGCGTCAGAGATATTGACAAGCGTTACTTCAGGCTGAAAAGACATTTATCTGTCAAGTATCGTACCTAGTACTGTAACCTGGGTTCCAGGCCGATCATTTTGTCCTGTTATATACTCGGACGTTACTTTTTCAAAAATAAGTAAGAAACCGATAAGCAGTTTTGCCACAGATCTATATAGATAATACAAGAAGACAGCGATAAGGAGTGATTAAAAATTTATTACCGTCTGGCTAGTACTCGTATTCCTGAATCGGACGATTTTGGTCCTAGGTCTTGCTGCAAACGGGTATGGAAACATTGTGACAAAAAGAGAAATTGCTCGTCACGTGCGATTATTTGTTATGCCACAATGTTTTCACCTATATCTGAGCCATGTTGATAGAAGTTCCTTTCGTTTCTCCAAAGTTTTAGTTTTATTCACATTTAGACCTTGGTTCATCTTGATTATCGAGATGAAATATAAGAATGTATGCAACATGTTTTGCTACAAATTTCTACAAAGATGTTACGAGTAAAAGAAACGCCTTGAATGCATGAGTAAGTATACTGGCCGTTGAAAACAAGAGAAAATGTTGAAATCGGCGCTAAAACGACACACTTAGGTAAATGTACTTACCTGGTTTACGTCGATAAGAAACTCCTGCGTCACCACACCGAACAATGGATCGAGGATACTTTTTATGGAAACAGAGATTTTCCTTGGCTTGAAATTTGTTTCATCGTCTAGGTATTCTATGTAAAGTTGTAGTGAACATTCGCTGGTCAACTTATACCAAACAAATAGTGTACCTTCACAGTATGGTGTCTTTAATGTCAGTGAGGGGTCTGGCATAAAAGAATAAATACATTAAATGGTAGATAAATTAAAAGATAATATAATGAGACATGCCTTTTGAAAAGGGGATTTAATGCATCTGTAAAAAGTATCGATCCAGATCAGCCCGCACAGTCTGCGCAGGCTGACCAGGGTCGAAACTATTTGCTTTTGGTAAATTTTCTACAAGTTAACGGACTAGTCGACCTCATAATTAAGTCAATAGTTTGACAAAGTGAATTTTATGGATCCATAATTATGTGATGACTTGCTTGCTATAATGCAACATTGAGATGAATTCAACTCTCTTTTGCCAGAACATGACATATACGTTGAAGAATATAACAGAAAGAAAAAGAGAAAATTAAAGAACATGACAGAGAAGGGTGAAGGGAAGGAGAGTGAGGGAGGGAAAGGAAGGGTGGAGGGAAGAAAGTAATGAACCAAGGAAGGAAGGAGGGATGGAAAGGTAATACAGGGAGGGAAGAAGGATAGGAGAAGAAGGTAAAGAAAGAAAGACTGAAAGAAGGAAAAGACAGTTTGAAGAAAGAGGGCAAGTGGGGGCCAGAATGGTAGGGGAGAGAGAAAGGGAGGGTGGACGAAAGATGTATTTGACAGAGTTCTTTCCCTTGCGTTATCTAGTACCGATTGCTGAGCAAGCCCAGTCTTTAACGATCTCAAGGCAGAGAAGCTTTAAAGATTTTACTCTGAGCGAAAGGGGAGAAAACGCTGGTTAACAGCATATTGTCCTGTTTGCACAATGTTTTCTACTGCTTCAAAGACAATTTGTGTAGTGCACACACAGAACGCATAGTCTGATCTTGGATCGACAATTACCGACAAAGTGAGTTTTTTTTTTCCCGGCGAAAAGAAATTGCAATAGAGTTGAGCCATGCTCTTTGAAAAGGGTTTATAATACATCTGCAAAAATATGACCTAGGTAGGTACTTTATGCCGTTTGTCAATTTTATGCATGTCCAAGGACCACTCTACCTCTGTTGGTTGTCAGGTAAAATGGATTTTATGGAGCCATGATTATGTGATGACTTTTTTTTTAATTATAATGCATCTCGGAGATACATTAAACCGCCATTTGTCAGAGCATAGCTCATTGTCTTTTACTTCTTGTTAGCAGCAAACAAACATAGAAGAATGGAGAACCATATGAGCTTTGCTTTCGTTCTAATTCATCTCGTCAGTTATTTTTGTTATTCTATTGATTTGTCTTTAAATGCTTGTAGCCGAGTCCCGGTAGCTCAGTCGGTAGCGTGCAGGACTTGAGAACAGGGGGTCGCTGGTTCGATCCCTGGCTCGGCCAATTTGTTTCCTAGGATTGATGATAGTCATTGCGACAGGATTCATTCCTCTCCCATCGCTGACCATTGTCTCGATGATGGTCATGTGGGAAAGCAGCCAGTGGCTTGGAAAGAAGTGTGGAGTACTGGTAAAAAGACTCCAAAAAAGCATGGATAGGTGCACTGGCCGCCGCGATAAAACGGAAATAATGTTGAAAACAGCGTTAAACACCATACAATCAATAAATTAAATGCTTGTAATCAATTTATGAATGAAATATTTTTAAACTAAACATTAGATCATTATCATACCTTTGAGAAGATTCACATTATCTATTGTAATTTGTTTAAAAGCGCTGTATGTTGTAACTTCACCAGATACCAATCTTATCCTCAACTGTCCATCTAATATGGCGTACAGATCATTGACTTTTAATTTCTTGTATTCATCCGCAATGATCTGGAAAGAATAAAATGCCGTTCATAAACTCTTTAACACATAATCTCGAATTTAAACGACCTTTGGAAAGACGCCTTTTGAAAACATTGTGGGAAAAGGAGAAAATGCTGTTAATTTTCACCTTTTTCCACAATGTTTTCTACCCTATCAAATATATAAAACACCATTTAGGCTACATTTCATTTGTCGGCTGCAAATGTTTTTGATTTCATCAAGTCTAAACTAAATTCGTTTGGTAAAAGTTAAATACCTGAGTCACAATACACTGACACATCAATCTGTCGAACGTGAAAGGTCGAGCTAGATAGCTTGGTTTGTAATATATAGGGCTGAAAACCAAGGGGTTGCTGGTTTGATTTCTCAACACGGCCAAATTCTTCCCTAGGATTACGGTTTTTCGCAAGAGGCAAAGTGTCAGTTTTAAATAATTAAAAAGTGAGAAGTTTAACAATATTATCCTTTCAGTTCCATACGCTAAATTGGGGGCTTTTGCAGACGACATAGATTAATTTCAGATTGCACAGAACGTGCAGTCTGATTTTGGGTCTGTACCGTCCGCATGTATAGTTAGGTTTTAAAATGAATAACTTTCTCTTAGTTTCGGTGGACTGTATTTTAAACTGTCTAGAGAGATCAAGCTTATAGCAGCCATACTGTCTCAAAAGGGGGTTAAATGCACCTCTGTGATGCATGATACCAAGCATGTCATCACAGAATCCATAAAATCTATCGGTATAACAAGCGACAGAATAATGAGGTACACTGGTCCTTTGACAAGCAGAAAATTGACAAATAGAAAAAAAAAAAAAATTCGATTCAAGTCAGCCTGCGCGGACTGTGCATTAAGCCCCCTTTTCACATTGCATGGCTCAATTTTATTTGGCGATGAAAGAATTAATGGCGGTAATAACCAGGATAAACCGCACAGCCATCCAAATTATTTATAACCAAACATTACCCACTAAAACATAATTATGGAACTATTCTAAAAAAAAAATGAGGATTTATATACCAATCTCTGGTGACATAAATTCAGATGTCTATAAATTTCTAAAATTTTATCTTATACTGATGTGAACAACATGGTTGTAGCCTCTGGGGTGCCTACATTTGCTATATTTTGCGGAAAATATATATCATCACAAGATCAGGGTCCATATTCACCAACCGTTCTTAAGAATATTCTCTTTCTTATTCTTCATGATTTTCTACATTTGAAAGTAACGCAACTTCTGATTGGCTAAACCATTTGGTTTAGCCAATCAGAAGTCGTGTTACTCTCAAATGTAGAAAATGTGGGAGAAAAAGACTAAGAATGTTCTTAAGAATGGTTGGTGAATACGGACCCAGGTTGTGTGAACTCTGATCCCGAATCTACTCTATCCGCTATGCAGGGACAGCCAAAATCAGTCTTGAAATCACGGTTGCTTTATTAGCCCCCCCCCCCCCCCCCCCCCCTCCGGACTAACACCGTAATTCTATAGCTGAGATTTAAATATTGCTTTTTATTAAAACATAAAGATAAGAATTTGCAGTGAATTATTATTAAATTAATGACTGTAAAACACTTCGGGTAAAATAACTAGGTCAGTAGTACTACCACATACAAGGCATGTTTTTGATATATACGACAGAATGATATATCAATATTTTTGTCGACTATATTTGGCCTTCATGTTACAGAGATATTTTACTTGAAACAATTTCTCTCCTGGTTTTAATTAGTGCTAGGCAGGGACTCGGCAGTGCCAAGGGACACTCTAACGTTACCATGGGGATCAAACCAGAATTCTATAGTTGCAAATCTAAGGCCTCTGCTGAGCCACGCAGGATCGACATTGAAATCATAGGATTGAAAATGAGTGGGGTTGTCTATGTTAAGAGTGTCTATATCGTATTACAGACTATCCCAACTAGCTTTGTCTATCTGACTTACAGCATTTGCGATATATAAACTGACCAAATACTGAGCGCTGATTGGCTAATTTATCGGAACTTTGATCTAATGGAAGTTAGCAGTTTTTAGTCAGCTCTTAACCAGGCAACAAAATTTTAGACTTGTATGTTATCAAAAGCAATGGCAGAAGACTAATCAAAATCGCCCCTAAGATGGGATTTGTTTTTATGGGAGGTAAAAAAAATCATCATGGGAAAAGGAGAAAATGCTGGTGACCAGCATTTTCTCCTTTTTCCCACGATTTTTTCAAAAGCTTTCGTCCTTTGGGTCGTTTAGTAAAAGGTCAACTAGTCGAATAAACAGCCCGGACAAAAAGTTTACCATCCACTAAAGTTATATGGATAGCTTTTCCCAAAAGACACTACAAAGTGTATGATTCCAGATATAGCGATTTTAGTGATCTATCATTTATATTTAATAACTATGTTAGGTTACTATATCAGTGCGGCTAATTGGTGATCTGTAATATTAGTATACGCCTAACCTATCAATGGGCCATGTTCTGACTAAAGGGGGCTTAAAGCATTTCCGCGATGCAAGATGCCAAGCAAGTCATCACATTGTTATGGATTCATAAAAATCCATTTTGTGCAATAACTGACTGAACCTGAAGGTAGGATTGTCCTTTGACGTGCAGAAAATTTACATAGAGCAAAAGCTTTTGACCGAGGTCAGCCTGCGCGTACTGCGCAGGCTGACCTGAGTCGGTTTTTTTTTTTTGCAGATGCATTAAGCCCCCTATTCACAGAGCATGGCTCATTAATATAAAAACACGACTTTTTATGGCCCTTTAGTACACCACAATTGAGAGCATTGTGGGAAAATGAGCGATTGCGATTCCTCGTCTTTTGATAATGGCGTTTTTCTTTCCTTTATTTTGCCTTTCTGTCATTAACCCCTTACAAAGGAACAAATTCGCGACTCTTCAAAAATGAAAGCATCTGCAGACTTCCAATTCGAAAGTAATACAGACGATCTGAATTTTTGACAGGGTTTAAAACTTTGTGGGAAAAAGGACGAAATGCTGGTTACCGGCTTTTTCTCCTTTTTTCCCACTTTGTTTACAAAAGCCCTCTCTCTCGGTGCCGTAAAATCCGGGACTATGTCGAAGGGGTTAAGTATGTCTATCAACAGCCTGAATGTTTAACCCTTAGGCTGATAAGCGTGACTCAAAGACTTTTTGCGGACAACGTAAATCAAGATCAGACTGCATACAACGTGCAGTATGATCTTAAATCTACAATGTCTGATAAGGAGATAACATCCCCTCTCCCCAAAGTATACCTTGAAATAGCAAAATCTGGGTTCTTACTATCGGCTTGACAGTTTCATTTCACTTATTTAGCAGGTTAATGATAAAGGCGTTAGTATCCTAGATGCACCTGGCATAAGTGGAATGATTGCAGACAGTGTTAACCAAGGTGGCAAATCACGAAATGTTATGTTTGATTTTGGTATATTTAAGCCATTTTCAATTTGTGTGCTTTGCTTCAGTCATATATTAACTTTTTCAAAATTTGAAACTGGGTAAGCATACTTTAGCTCTCAAGTTGTATAAAAGATGAATTGTATGAGTCTAAAGTTTAATGAAGTTCAAGTGAGTATTTATGGTAATTTTTGGAGAGAGAGAGAGAGAGAGAGAGAGAGAGAGAGAGAGAGAGAGGAGAACAAACGCAAAAAACACTGACAATCGCAAGGAAAGGGTGAACCACAAACAATAACAGATTCCTATTGACTCATTCCCCTCTTACACAAATTTGCATCAGATGACTTTTAGATCCTCCTGGTTAAACATTAATAATCAACACGAACTAAAAGTTAAATACACAAATACATATGAACACGTTGTGTCAAAAGGAGCAATTGCTCGTGACGAGCAATTTCTCCTTTTGCCGCAATGTTTTCATAACTCGTAACCACGAAAAAAAAAATATTCAACTGCCAGTGGCTATGTGTTAATGTTCTCGGGGGAACAATAACAACAATACGCGTGAGTCCTAAACCCAATCCTAAAACGAGAACGCTGATGACACTAGCAGTGATAAGAGACTCTGATAATGGTCTCATCTTCGCGAGCTATAATCCATTCATATTAAATCACTGTATGGGGTCACGTGGACTCTTTGACCCGTATGGGTACCAAATAACTAACATGGCTTGTTCATCTTTCGATATGACCCATGCTTTGTGGAAGGGGGGCTTAATGCATCCGCACAATGTGTCGACCCAGGTTAGCCTGCGCGGCCTGCACAGGCTGAACTGTATCAAAACATTTTGCTTTTGGTCAATTTTCTGCTTGTTAAGGGACAAGTGTACCTCACGATTGAGTCGGTTGTTATGCAAAATGCAAAATGAATTTTATGGACATTATAATTATGTGATGACTTGCTTAGTAACATGCATCACGGAGATGCATTAAACCCCCATTTTGCCAGAGCAGGCTAATATACATTCCAATATTCCAGTTGGTAAATTCATGGGATCGGACCTAAGGAACCCATTTTACTTATAGAAAAAAAACAAAGGTTTTTTACATGGATATTGATAATTTATCTCAGTAATGATTCATCCAGGTTTCACGGACATGCATACGAATTCAAATTGGAGCCTTCGTCGATTTGGGCAAAAGTATCTCTGTGACGAGCCTACGTATGTTTCTGCTTTGGAATCAAATCTTCTTGTGTTCGAATGAAAAAAGAACTGTCATTATCCATTGTTATTTCAAGTGTCTTTTTTTAAAACATTCAGTTAGAATATGATAACAGTCTGCATTTGTGTGTGCACGGATCAGGTCGAGTTGCGTGTGTAAAGAGGCGTGTATCGGATGAGACTAAGTCTACCTCTTAATTTAGAAAGTAACACAATTTCTTATTGGCTCCAATATGCCTTTCTGCGAAAAGTCAGAGCTCGTATTCACGAGTAATTCCTAACCATATACATTCTTAGTCTAATTATAAATTTAGAAAGAAACACATTTTCTGATTGGCTGAACCATTTAGTTTAGCCAATCAAAAATAGCGTTACTTTTAAAAATTTGGAAAACTCTCTACAATAGAAACCGGGAACAATCACTGAATACAGACCATGCTCTCTGTTTTCGTATTTTAACCCTTTCGGCGTCATAAGTGAAAACAGTGACTTTTGCGGACGGCATAGATTAAGATCAGACTGCACAGAACGTGCAGTCTGATCTTTGATCTATACCGTCCGTTGGTGTAGTCAAGCCCATACAATCAAAATCTTTGTAAGTTTCAATGGATTGTACTTAGGGCCGTCGAAAGAGGTCAAGTTTATTTATTTGGCTCTGAGAGAGTTAAATACCCATCGACTTTACGCATTGCTCTGATTTAATGAACTCTTTTGCTGCTTATTAAATTAATTCATCCCTTTTCTATGTCTAAAAGGACTCATTCACTGTAACTGTAATTTATGTCGTCGCTTATCACCGGATAGCGGACGGTGTAGATCCAAGATCAGACTGCACGTTCTGTGCAGTCTGATCTTGATCAACACCGTCCGCAAAAGCTTCCAATTATTTGCTATCGGCATTGAATTAGGAAAAGTTAACGTTTTTAGTGTATTGATAATTCATCTAGAGCTTTATCATCAGTATCTCTAACATATTTTTCATGATTATTTAGCTAGAGCCTAAGCCTGATATTGATGGATTACTTGATTCAGGTCGAATCACCGTCAACAAAAGAGAACATGAGTTCCTCACGCCATTGAGTAGCAGCAGTTCTGATTTGCCATTGGCATTGAAACAGTAAAGGTTAATAATTTAATATGTTGATAATCTGTGTTATCAGAATATCAGTTTCTCTAACATTTTTCATGATCATTTAGCCAGGGCCTAGTCCTGTTATCGATGGATTACTTGGTTCGGGTGAAATCACCGTCAATTCAAAGTACATACACATGACTTTCTCACGCCGTTGCCAAGCAGTAGTTCTCATGGCTAGTATTTCGGCTGTCCTGTCTTGAGTTTGCGTTAAACCGTACCCATAGGGACTTTAATCTAGAATAACTTTCTTGAGTATTTTTTCCTAAAATTTCGAAAATTTCATGAAGGGTTCAGTGTATATCACAGACTAATTATACAATCCATAAAGTCAACATTAAGCCAGCTAGACGCGTCATCAACATAAATATTATTAATCAAATTTGGCGGCTATCACAAACGATTAGTGAATTACAAATCGAACCGGTCTGTTAGTAGACCATTAGCGAAATTAATAACGGGCCAAAGTAAACACGGATGCAGGATTGGATTTGGAGAACAGATCTATGAATCAATCATTCTCACCTAAATATTTGAGCTATGTTCTGTTAAAAAGGATTTAATGCATCTGCATGATGCGTTATACCAAGCGGGTATGCTTATGTATAAAAAAATATTCATTCAGTCTGACAACTGACAAAATCTGGAGGTATAGTTGTACTTAAACATACAGAAAATTTACATAGAGCAAACAGTTTTGACTCATGTAAGCCTGCGCGGAATGCGGATGCATTAAACCCCCTTTTCACAGAACATGGTTCATTTATAACACAAAATATAAAACCAAGAGTGTCTGTTGAAGAGTAAAATCCATGAAATGCGCTATGCTTTGTACTCATCCGCGGGAGGTGGGTTAGGTTAAAGGACGAACCAAGGTATGATTATTAATTTATGTTAGAAAAAGAACATAATTAAAAAAAAAAGGCCTTGTAGTTGAAGGATCCCCGTTTAAAAGATGAAAATGTTATGGTATTGATGTTAAATGTATAATAAAGAAAAGACTTCCTCGTGCTGTCTGCGAAAGGACACGTTTCCTGTGAATAGTTTGCCGGAAGCATGCTTTGACCTAGATTACGATTTACATTGAGTGAAATCGCCGATAATTACATAGTAAGAAGCAAATTCAGTGCAAACTGATCCTTATTTCAAACACTATTTACTGACGTGATCAATGTAGCAAATAATACGATAATGCATGTTAAAAGCTTTCGTTTTTATGGGTCCTGTTTCATTTTACGTATGTACCTCCCGTCTTTATAAGGTCTGTACAGACAGACATTTGCCGCTCAATAGTACTAATAATCAAATGAAAGAGTACAATTTTATAAGTCCCCTACCGGCGAAGCCGAAGGGGACTATAGGTTTGCAGTCCGTCTGTCCGTCCGTCTGTCCGTCTGTCTGTCTGTCTGTCTGTCCGTCAGTTCGCACGAAATCAGTTTTCCGGACTTTTTTTTCTAAACGCTGGCAGCTATTGAGCTGATTTTTGGTGTGTAAGTCAACCACCATGAGTTACAGATCAACTTTGAGTTTCGTTCCGGTCCACTGATTTTTGATGAAATTACGGGCCTTGGACTTAGAAATTTTCATGGAAAAAACAGTATTCCGGACTTTTTTTCTAAATGCTGGTAGATATTGAGCTGATTTTTGGTGTGCAAGTCAACAACCATGAGTTACAGATCAAGTGTGGGTTTCGTTTCGGTCCACTGATTTTTGACGAAATTACGGGCCTTGGTCTTTGAAACTTTCACCAAAAAAAAAAAACAACAACAGTTTTCCGGCCTTTTTTTAAAACGCTGGCAGATATTGAGCTGATTTTCGGTGTGTAAGTCAACCACCATGAGTTACAGACCAAGTTCGAGTTTCGTTCCGGTCCACTGATTTTTTTACGAAATTACGGGCCTTGGACTTAGAAAATTTCACTGAAAAAACAGTTTTCCCGACTTTTTTACTTACAATGCTCATGTTTGATCTGTAGGTACCTGTCATTGATACCGATCTTCTGTGGGTTATATGTCCAAGCTCAAGGTAAAAAATTTTAACCCTTATCATGAAAACTTATCCTCAAAACTTTTCATTGTCATTTCTCTGTATATTTTTTAAGTACTTAAGTTATAACACTTATACATGGTAAGCTGTTACCTCTCATTGGTACACACCTGCTGATGATAAGATAAAGGTCATCTCACAAGGTAAAGGTCATATTTCTGAAAATTTGCCTTTACGGGGGCATTTGTGTTTCACAAACACATCTTGTCTTAGTAAAACTTCTTCAATGAACTTACTTTAATGAGGAAAATGCTTATATATCTGGCTTTCATTAAAGCATTGCATACAAAGACAGACACGATGCTTATAATTCTGAAAGGGGGTCAGATACATTCTTTCTCCTCCAGAGTTTAACAAACTATACCTGCCAGTGATATATACGACCGGTAGGGGACTCGGTATTGCTATGCAATACTATCAGAATGCTTGTTATAGTTTATTATGACGCCAAAATAGTCAAGAAAAAATGTGTCACATGGGGCTACTGTACGATACAAACAATGTCTACATGTCATACATCGTTAAAAAAAAAAAAAAACCACTCATTGTGTCTATTTGTGCATCGTACTGGGTCACATGTACTTCTGAGATACGGGTAATTACTTACATAATTTAAAGAAAATAAGTAAAGATACATGTAAATTCATTCGTTCTCCTATTTGCAATGTATTCCCCTTATGTTGGAAAGACATAAAATTATCATTTATTATTTTTATTTACGCTATACCATGACAGCCCCTTTCAGGCTGTTGTTGGGACTGTGATTCCATCGGCTAAAGCTGAACCACTCTTTCGACTGAATATTGAACATTTGAAATATAAATACTCCTTAAAGGGTACCGACAAATACAACTAGATATATATTTTTCTTTGCAAATAGTATAAACTGTACGGTTATATTCAATAAAAGGTGCAATTTTGGTAATTTTGTATTGAACATTTGAAATGTAAATACTCCTTAAAGGATACTATTTAGTTTTAAAGTACCGACAAATACAACTAGATATATATTTTTCTTTGCAAATAGTATAAACTGTACGGTTATATTCAATAAAAGGTGCAATTTTGGTAATTTTGTATTGAACATTTGAAATGTAAATACTCCTTAAAGGGTACTATTTAGTTTTAAAATACCGACAAATACAACTAGATATATATTTTTCTTTGCAAATAGTATAAACTGTACGGTTATATTCAATAAAAGGTTCAATTTTGGTAATTTTGCAATATGGACTCCGCCTGCTTTCATCACATCAGATTTGACGTCGTCATACTTATTCGATTACGAATCATTGATTGATTGTATGATGTTTAACCCCGTTTTCAACATTATATCAGTTATATCGCGGCGGCCAGTGGAGCTATCCATGCTTTCCTGGAGTCTCTTTTACCAGTACTCCACACAATTTTCTTTCCAAGCCACTGGCTGCTTTCCCACATAACCATCGTCGAAACAATAGTCAGATCAGCGGTGAGAGAGGAATGAATCCTGTCGCAATGACTATCATCAATCCTCGGAAAGAAATTGGCCGAGCCAGGGATCGAACCCACGACCCCCTGTTCTCAGGTCCTGCACGCTACCGACTGAGCTACCAGGGCTCGGCTCGATTACGAATCAACGTAATCGACGCATGTTATTGATCATGTGACATTCCCACAAGTCTTTACCAAACTCTGGAGCCGAAATCTGAAAATAACTAAAGAGACTATGTTACCCATTAAGAAAAAGTCAAATGAAACGTGTTTTTTCCGACTTCTGTCATTCTTCTTTGGTGATGTTTTGCCATCGATCGGCTTACTTAATTCATTGATAAATCATTTTAAAAATTTGGTGAGATTATAAATTTTCAAACAGCTCTCTTTAAATTGACTGAATTTCACAAGCAAAATTGTATGAAAAGCGTTTCTCTAGAAACGCTTTTCATACAATTTTGCTTGTGAAATTTAAATGAAAAAGAAATCAATTTTGAACTCCTCTGAACCCCACTCACGAGGGGAGGGGCGGTGCTCTTTCGTGTTCTTCCTTCGACTAGTGTGTTTGCCTCTCGAGGAACATCTTCGGCATTCCATGGCTGTACCGCTTTTTAAAAGCCGACGACACTCTCCCCCTTTTGTATGATTTTTCAGGTGCGAAGTTCAGCATCCATTCTAATTCTGATGACTTCAAGAATTTAAAAGGATTGCAATTTCTGATTGGCTAAACCATTTGGTTTATGTTTCTTTTTAAATTTAGAATTAGATATGGAATGCAGTTTCAAATGTTTGGTAAATACCGGCTCTGATTCTTTGCAGAAAGATATTTTGTTCTGATGACAGACGACGGAAATAAAAACCAGTGATGCCCATTTAAGTGGGCTCTTGGGTATACGTTATCCCATTTTACATCTAACATCGAATTTTATCAGTGCTTGTTAATGTCAGTGATGCTATATTTTATTGTGACAATATTTATTTTCAGAGCATTTCTATACGATTTAGGGATTCATTTGAACTTCGCAATCTCAATAATTAGATTTCGAATTGTTTCAGATAGTTTGGTCGATACGACATTTGTAGAGAAAATCCAAGACTTTGTTTCACTTGAAATTTTGACTTGTCACCGAATTTAAAGGAGAAACGCTGAAAATTCCGATTTATTTATACACTGGCATCCACTGCGTGGAATGGTCAACTAAACAAAGAAGTGTACGAAATTATGAAGAAAAATATTGAATATTCTGAAATCGGTGTCGATTCATTGGATTCTGAAATTTTCGATTCATCCTTGCATGGATAACCATTGCATGGCTCAGTCAACTAAAAATAATATTCACAATTATAAGAAAAATATGGCTTATTCTGAAATCGGTGTCAATTTTGTGGATTCTGATTCATATTCTTCCTTCAGAAAGTAACCCAGTTTCTGGTTAAGCCGATTGGTGTAGCCAATCATGGATTGCGTTGCTTTGAGATTTAGTAAATTTTTGAGAATACAAATAAAGGTAAAATGTAAAATGATTGGTGAATACGACACCCAGTGCCACATTTACCAGCCATTCTTACTGGCATTTTCAGTCTAATTCTCGAGAAATTTCTAAAAATCAAAATAACACCACCTCTGATTGGCTAAAACAAAGAGCCATGTTCTTTGGAAAGGGGTTAAGTGTATCTGCAAAAAGTACCGACCCATGTCAGCCTTCACTGTCCGCGCAGGCTGACATGGATCGAGACTTTTTGCTTATTAATGGTAAATTTTCTGCATCTCCGAGCACCATTCTACCTCGTGATTCAGGCGGTTTTAAGACCAAATGGATTGTATGGATCCATAGTACTGTGATGAGCTGGTTTGTATCATGCACCATGGAGATGTATGAAACCTCCTTTGTTAGAACATGGCTAAAATGGTTTAGCCAATCAGATACATGTATTGTGTTACTTTCAAATATAGAATTAGACTAAGATGGCTGACATGGGTCGAAACTTTTTGCCACTGTTAAATTTTCTGCAAATCCAAGGACCATTCTATCTCATGATTTACTTGGTTGTTAGATAAAGTAGATTCTATGGATTCATAATTATGAGATTACTTGCTCGGTATAATGCATCACGGGAATGCATTAATCCCCCTTTTTGCTTAAGCATGGCTTAAATTTTTTGGCCAATCAGATATTGTGTTACTTTCTAAATCTAGCAGTAGACTAAGAATACAATATAGAATGGGATTGTAAAAATAGGACGCCTGGACACGGCGGAGCAATTTGTTTTTGAGCTTCCAAACAATAGATTACATCAGAAACAAAGGTGATCATGACTGCAAAGTTTTGCCATGGGATATCGCATTGTTACAATGACAATAAACATATCGAATAAATCGCATGGTGTTTGCTGACGGTGGACTCTGGGGTGTAACGTCTATTTTTTAATCCTTTACCAAAAAATCCCGAGTTTTAACGACCCTGATGAAGAAAAAAATTGAAAACTTTGTGGGAAAAGGAGAAAATGCTGGTAACCAGCATATTCTCCTTTTCCCACAATGTTTTCCAACCCTTCAAAGACAATTTCAGTCTTTTCAGCCATATCATATTTCTCGTCTGCAAATTCTTTGAATTTGGACGAACCTTAATAATATGTCGTTTGATAAAGAGTTCACTCTTTTGCTGCTAATTGAATTAATAAACTCGGCTTCTTTTTCTAGGTTTAAAAGAATATTTCCGATGCAAGTTGAAGATGACTTTGGTCATGTTTAAGGATCAAGGAGCGGACGATGTAGATTCAAGATTAGACGTTTTGTGCAGTCTGATCTTGATCTTCGTCGTCAGTAATAGCTATTTCATTTGTCATTTGGTTGTGAAACGTAATGAAGAAGCACATTTTTCTATTAGAGCAGTAACAATGAACAAATAGTTACCTTGAACTCTTTACAAGTCGACAGAATTCTATACTTGTCCATTATAGAAAGTATTTGCAGATGGCATAAGGAATGCGTTTACTCTGGAACTGGTTTTTGAATAGGTAGGAATCGTTGACTGAAAAGGGGAAAATGCTGGTTAGTGTTGGAAAATGCGACATATAAAGAGTTAAATTAGCTTCTCTGATAATACAGTTCCCTTGATATAGTGCATTGTTCTTCCGGAATTGAAACTCTAACCAGTACTCTAAGGTCACAAACGCATGAAACCATGCGAGAATTCGCTGGAACAGTCCTGATTAAATTATTTCCTACAGCTGCAGACGACAATGCTTTTCGTCTTTTGCAGATTACTTTTTAAGGTGTCAGTGCAAGAGGGTAAATTGATCGTAACGAGTTCTCTCTGCTTTGTCCATAACGTTTCGTACCTGTTTTGATGTATCAAACTTGAGTATATACGAGCCATGCACTTGCAAAAGGGGATTTCGGTTCAATAAATCTCTGTGATGCAATATACCAAGCAAGTCATCTCATAACTATGGACCCATAAAAATCCATTTTGTCTAACAACCGGCTAAATCCTGTGGTAGAATGGTCCTTTGACATGCAGAAAATTTACCAAAAGCGAAAAGTATCGACCCAGGTCAGCCTGCGCGAACCGCGCAGGCTGACCTGGGTCGAAACTTTTCGCAGATACATTAAACCCTCTCTTTAGAGAGCATGACTCATATTGGTTATCCATATGCCACAAACCTGTACGCTTTCAAAGTCCGCATATCGTGAAAGGGGCACATGTATTTTGTATTGCGTCTATCACATGATAAAATACATTTAAATTTCAATCTATGCGGTTAGTTTTTGTTAAACTTGATATATTTTCTTTAATTACATCTCGTGTCCGAAATTGTGTGAATACTAGGAAAAAATTCGCGCTGCATTCCTGAAGAGGAGTTTCATGACCATCTATGTTCGTAGAAATTCAGCAGTCATCCTTAGTATCATGTAACATGTCTACTGTCATATACAAACAGTGTTCTTAGGATATATTCAGATGTCATAACTCTTTACCGAAATGCGGCTAAAATTGCGGGATTTTTCTCTGTGAGGAAATTGAGAAAAAATTGTTCTTTTTTTTCTCTTCGGACTATCCCGTCTTTGCAGATGATACTAAAATAGTTTTGGATTTTGGGAAATTGCGTCAACCGTTTATTAAACAATCCCAAATCGTTTTACAAAGAGGAAAGATTTAGGAGAACATTGTACAAAAAGGGGAAGATAATTATAACCAGCATTTTCTTCTATTCCCACAAAGTTCCCTTCATAGGAAAATCCAATCGTGTTAGGCACATTTAATTTTTTGTCTGCAAGTGCCTTTAAACTTGGACATGTTTAAGAATTTAAGCTTGATTGTTTTGTGTATGACACAAATACACATATTCTTGCTATCAAAGAGGTTCTTTGAGCAGTACGTACGACATTTGTAGCAAAGCCAATGACTAATCCTCGAAATGAGCTTGGCCGAGCTGGAATTCGAATCTTGTACGTTACCGATCGAAATAACATGCATGACAAAAGAGTTAAGCAAGGTCAATTCAAATGCACAAAAGGGACTATTTTGTTTGCAAGAAAACATCAGAACATTAAATATGGAGAATATATTCCACACTTAATCCTTTACCATACAATCCCAAATGCTAATGATGCTTAGTAAGAGGGCTTTTTAAAACATGTTCTCATTTTCCCTCCGTCTTTATATTCCATATCAAGGACAATCCGATATTTTGAGCCAATTTATCGTCTGCGAATGCTTTCAGATTGAACATGTTTAAACTTTTCTCGCTCAGTAAAGAGTTTGCTAAAGTAAAATAAAAATGCACCATGGGGACTATTTTGTTTGCAAGAAAACATCGAAACATTAAATATGAAGAATAATTCCACGTTAAACGTTAAACACCGGTTCAAAGAGATCAATACACATTTATAAAATTGAGATGACACCGTTGAAGGATGTCTACGACACCCTAGAGTCCCTCTGTTAATGGACACTTGTCTATTTAGTGTCTATTTAGCCGAGTTGCATGTTATCTTAACAGTTTTCCCCCATAAACGTTGTATTTTGAAAAAAGTTAACGTCTACCAGTTAGTATTTTTTTTCACATTTGTTAAAATTTAAACAATTTGAGAAGCGACAAATCTAGTGTGCCTGATTTTGTCCTAGAGTAGAAAAGGTTGTGAGAGAAAGAGTAAATGCTGGCAACCAGCATTTTCTCCTTTTCCCACAAATTTTGTTGGCTTCAATGCTTTCCGTTAGCCTCCGGTCTGTACAACCCACAGTTAAAGTTGCTTAAAGGCTCACTAGCGGCCAAAAGTAAACACTCAGGGTGTCAAAATGCAGACAAATTTCATTCCTACACTTTTAAAGTATTGATATTATTACGAATCTGATAATATGTAACAGTGCAAATCTTTCAAAGTTCAAGTTGCAGGCGGTCGAATGAGTTGTAAAACTAAAAAAAAAAGTTGGCGAACAAAGATGATTATATATTAAAATAAAGAAACTGTAGTCGATACCAAGATAGATCGTTGTGTATCAAGCACAAATTTTAGTCAATACCAAGATTATTGGCAAGGTCTTTGGTTATGTATCAAGAATAAACTGTAGTCAGTAACAAGATCGTTGGTTGTGTATCAAGAAGAAACTATAGTCGATACCAAGATGATTGGTTATGTATCAAAAACAAACTAAGTCAGTACCAACATCGTACGTTATGTATCGTGAAGAAGCTATGGTCGATACCAGGACCATTGATAAGATCATTTGTTATGTATCAAAACCAGACTATTGTCCACACCAAGATCGGTGGTTATGTATCAAGAAAACAAGCTATAGTCGATGCAAAGATAATTGGTAAGGTCATTAGTTATGTTTCAAGAACAAACTGTAATCAATATCAAGATTGTTGGTTATGTAGGTTATCAAAAACAAACGATAGTCGATACTTAGATCATTGGTAAGGTCATTGGTTATGTATCAAGAACAAACTATAGTCGATACAAAGATCATTGGCTATGTATCACGAGCAAACTATAGTCCATACCAAGGTCATTGGTAATTTATCAAGAACAAACTTTAGTCGATACCAAGGTCACTGATTATGTATCAAGAGCAAATTATAGTGGTTACTAGCAAGGTGATACTATTTAAAAGGAAAGACTGATAAACTATAATTGATATTATGTAACGGATGATAGTCACTGCTATGCTTGTTTTCTGTACCGGACTTCTATCGTTACTTGATGTTAATGGCTATAGTTCTTGATATGTAGAGCACCAGGGAAAAGATGAAAATCGGGTATTATAAAAAAAAAATGGTACAAACAGATTCACAAAAGCAAGTGAATTTGTCCTTGGTTTTTATCGGATAATGTTCTGCTTATCACATACCAATGAAAAATGAAATTCATCTTCAACACAAACCAAAGTACAACGAGTGCATTTTCCTTAACCCTTAAGGCTGCTCCCTGCCTTTTTGCGGACAATGTAGATCAAGATCAGGCTACACAGAACGTGCAGTCTGATGTTTGACCTACACTTTCCGATATGGTTACAATTTTTACGCCGAAAAGAAATTCGAAATCGCAATGTTTAGCTTTATACCATGGGCTGGAAATGTCTGTTTAATTCATGCAGCAGTTTAAAGGTTTTAATATTTCTATAATCGGAATAGATTATCCTATTAGTTCACAGTTTTTCCTTGATCACTAAGATTTTCCATCTAGTAATGGCAATGATATAAAGTCTTTTTAACCATTTACTGAACAGTTCCTCGTATTTAGGCCTGACTGTATGCTATGGAAGAAAGTTTTTTGAAAACATTGTTGAAAAAAGAGAAAATGCTGGTAACCAACATTTTCTTCTTTTCCAAAAGTGTTTCAAATTTTTGATAGACAATTTCCACCGTTCTATCGTTTAATTTGTCAACGCTTTGAAGCCTTTCTATGTAAGAAAGTCTAAAGTTTCATTCTGTCTCCTGGCGAAGAGTTGAGTTCGAAAGGTCACTGCCGATTTTCCAGTTCGCTAAGGCTTTAGTTTTCTAAAGCTATAGCTGTGGTTTTGAGTATACTAGTATAGGTTTGCAACAAACAGTAGAATGCACAAGTATGTTTTCTCCCCTTGGAGTAAAAATAGTATGAATGAGCGGCGCTTTGGCAAAAGGGGATTATATGCATCTCTGTGATGCATTATACTAACCAAGTCATGACATAATTATGGATCAATCAATCAAATTAATTTTTTCTAACAATTGACTGAATCATGAGGTGGAATGGTCCTATAACATGTAGAAAGTTTAAAATAGTAAAACGTTTCTACCTAGGTCAGCCTGTGGACTGCGGCTGACATGGGTCGATACTTTTTGATACTATAGCCTCTTTTCACAGAGCGTGGCTCAATTTTTATTATGAATAAATTGTTTGGCCTTTTCGATTTGTAGATAGGATTCAGGGATTAATGATTTGATGAGGCTGTTGTAGCATGCATATACGTCACAAAATACCGGATAATGTGAGACGAGATTAGACTGCCTATTCTGTGAGGTAGAATCTTGTTATACACTATACTCAAAGTCTAGTCGTCCTATTGTATCAATTTGAACACGTCATCCATTCCTCCTGAATTACTTGCCGCGTACATTACCGACTGAGCAATCAACTCAAGTTTAGTTTCAGCTATGTAGCAGTGCAGTATTTATCTATACCAAAACTACATCATGTTCAAATCAGCTTATACTAAAGTACAAAAGACATTAAAATCAATGCATGTATTTCTTTCACACATTTACGTAAAGCACTTATAAATCAATGCTCATTTTTTATTTTTGACCCTCAACCAAAAATCCTGGTAAATAACGACCCTGGAAAAGAAATCATTTGAAAACATTTTGTGAAAAGGAGAAAATGCTGGTAACCAGCATTTTCTCCTTTTCCCACCATGCTTTCTACTCTTTTACAGAAAAAGTCCATTATTTCAGCCACACTCAATTTGTCGTCTACAAATGCTTTGTGTTTGGACAAGTCTAAAATTTTGTCGTATGGTAAAGAGTTAATCGTTTAGATACATTTCAAATATTTTCTCATTTCCGGTCTGATATCTCAATGTGCTGCTTGTTATAAATAAAAAGATAAACTCCAAATCCATATAAAACTTGTATGGACTCATTACTTTAGGGGTTACCAGATTTTTTATTTCAAACAGAAATACTGCTATGTGATTTAAAATAGAAACATCTATAGAGTGGAGGCAATTCTTCAGTTATTTCATTGATTCCTCTCCAGCACTACATTGGTCCTAATCAGATCACTTAGTTTTTATGCTTGATTTTCTTGCATCACACAGGTATGTTCTTCAGATAACATCTCGTCTAAATCGGTTTAGACTGTTTTACAACAGTCCGTGATGCATTATACCAAGCAAGTCGACACAGTATCACGGATCCAAAACATCTATTTTGTCTGACAACTGGCTAATACCGTGGTACATTGGTTCTTTGACATGCATAAAATTTACCAAAAGCAAAACGTTTCGAACCAGGTCAGTCTGCGCTCCAGGCATTAAGCCCCCTTTTCACCGAGCATGGCTTAAATGTATTATTGCGGAAAAAAAGGTTAAAATAATCTTACTATTCTGCCGCTATCGCGTCCAGCCCATTGCCTATTGTTTATCTTGAAGATTGTTTTCCATTTTAGAGTTCCTGGTACTAACCTTTGAAGTGCTATATAATAAATATCATGTGCACCCTCTATAGATACCTGAAATAAGTAAAAAAAAAAAAGGTGGTCTTAAAAAGACACGAAATAGGTGGAAAAGAAAAAAAGTGTATAGTATCTATGAATTGAGAGCGATTTTTAATTCGCTGAGTAAAGTATTAAAACTTCGCTCTGAGATGATATTTAACAATTCATTTATAACAAGCATGTACTTTGAATTATTACGTTGATAAATGAACCACCTATTTCTATGTACAGAAAATTGTTTATGACCGACAGGCCAACCTTTTTCTATGTACAAAGAACTGTTTAATTCAGAATTAACTTATGCAATGAATCTTGTGTCGTTACTATTGGCTGTACCGCATAAAAAAGGTTACGAAACAAACAGTTTTGAACAGAAATAGGCCTGTTAAAGCTGGCCCTGGCTACTTTAATCAAAATGACACTAAAAGAGTAGCAATATTTAGTGACCTTTACAGAGCCAAATCACACCAAAGCTTTGATTTTGCAGATTTCAAGGCCTATTTTAAGGGGGGGGGGGGGGGTTAAATGCAAAAGTATCAATACAGCGGACATTGTCGATCCAAGTTCAGTCTGCAAGTTGTATTCAGTGTGGTTTCGATCTACACTGCCCACTAGAGCAACTTTGGTTGTTGAAGGGATGGTATAAATAGTTTCATGGATTTGTTGTGGGATGCATTTCTTAGTAATTTATTGTTTGGGAGTGGTACGATCTTATCTCTTTACCAGACCCCCCAGTCGTGTTCATTTTGAAAGCATTTGAAGACGACAAAGTAGTTGTGGCTCAAACGATAAGAATTTGTCGTTTGGGGGGTAGAAAACAGCATGGACATAGAAAATAATGTTGTTCACCATAAATTTCTCCCATTTCCACAATGTTTTGTGAAGCCCTGTTCCCGAGCGTCTTAAAAACACTGACCTATTTACTAATGGATTATTTCCTTTTAGTTTCGTAACGCATACTTAATTTATAATCTAATCTTTACCATGTTTAGGACAGCATTAAGTCTGTTGCAGACAATTCGAATCAAGATAGGACTTCAATCAACGTAAACTCTGATCTTTGATTTACAAAAAATTTCCGTAGTTTGCGAGAAAGAATACATAAACAAAGATGTTCAAAACACTTTCAAAATTCAAAACTAGTGTCATTTTTAGCACTGTTTTTGAAAGTAGATCTTGTAAAGTTTATTTCATAAAAAAAAAAAAAAGCTTTATAGTGGATTTAGGTCGATGTGAACAAATACAGAAGGAAATACATGGGTTTATTACCATTAGCGGGTATATATATGCGGATTATACAGCTAATGGACGGCAGTAGATTATTGCAGAGCATCTCTTTCGCGGCTTAGAAAAATAAGTTTCTCCTTTATTTCCCCCAGGGCAAAAAAAGACCCATATGCTGCTAACCGTGACTCAACGCACTTTTGACGTGCACAGAACGTGTAGTCTAATCTTCAACCAACGCTTCCGGACACTATGCTTGGATTTTTCCTGTTGAAAGAACTTACAATGGCAACGTTTTGGTTTTACGATGTACAGCCAAATTTACGAACAGTGTAAAGCCAACTTACGTACAATGTTGAGCCAACGATCGGTGTAGAGTCAATTTTACGAATAGTGTTGAGCCAGTTTTACGAACGGTGTACAGCCAGTTTTGTGAACGATGTAGAGACAGTTTTACGAACGGTGTAGAATGAATTTTATGAACGGTGTATAGCCAGTTTTATACATACGACGTACAGCCAATTTTACGAGCATTGTTGAGCCAATTTTACGAACAGTGTTGAGTCAACTTTACGAACGATGTTGAGCCAATTTTGCGATCGGTGTAGAGCCAATTTTACGAACAGTGTAGAGCCAATCACTGTGACAAAACGTATCAGCCATTCATACAGTTAGCTCATGCAAATACTTCTTAAATGTACAAAGAATAATTTTTGTAACGATTCGAGAAGTTGCTTGTTGTTAGCAGTTTTTCATTCATTGCGTTGTTTTCCAATGCCTGCAGTCTCATGATGGGCCAGAAAATTTGAAAAGAAAACTTTTTTTTTTCCCTCCATTATTATAAAAAAAAAAAAAAAAAAAAAATCACGGATAAAAAGAACAAAGTATTTGAAAACAAAAAGCATTGCATTTGTCGCAGAATTGCTTTTTTAGAACATTGTTTTTCACGCGTCTCAAACAGGCAGAACTGTCATAAAGACCTTTCCTGAAAGCACAGTTTAGTAGAGTAACGGCCATTCATTTGCCCGTTTATCGCAATAGAATTTTTTTACCCGAAGTCAAGATACAATTGCATTGCCAATGAAGAGACTTTTTAGTCATTAAAATGAATAAAGCACTGGGTAGTGAAGATCCATGATCAGTCGTGCAGTCCGATCCTGAAAATACCCCGTGCATAAGAGCTTTATATGTCACTCACAGTAGTGAAAGGGTCGAGCATATATAAGCCATGCTTATTGCTCTGTGAAAAAGGATCTAATGCATTTGCAAAAAATATCGACCCAGGTCAGCCTGCACAGTTCGCGCAGGCTGACCTGGGTCGAAACTTTTTGTTATTGGTCTATTTTCTGCATGTCCAAGGACCATTCTACCACATTGTTCAGCCGGTCGTTAGACAAAACGGATAATATGGATCCATAATCATTTGATGACTTGTTTGGTATAATGCATCACAGAGATGCCTTAAACCTCCTTTAGCCAGAGCATGGCTCATTTGTTTCTAAGGACGGAACATAGTATAACAAAAGCAGGCTATTTTTATCGTGGAAAATCGCCACAACAGATTCTCGCGTGAGACATGCAAGTTTATTTGCAGACAGTGCATGCACAGTGGGAAGAATTGCATGTCAGAAAAGGATTAATTTGTCTCCCTTTTGCACTAACCATCCCGAGGAAGATCTTGTAATTGTAAAGTTGCTAACGATTTCATCCATGGTTAAAAGAGAGTCAACATCTATGTAACCCAAGGCTAAACACCGAATCTTTTGTAAGGTATACAATACATGTCACGTTCTGACAACATGTATTGACTGTTGCTCTAGATTTAGATTTCGAGGGAAAAATAAACAGTTATTTTAGGGATTACATAGCATTCTTACAGAACTCTATTGGCAGTAGTCAACAGACTGAATTACAGCCTCTCGTGTCATGAATTATATGTTCGAATCTCACAGCGACAGTCCCTGTATAATCAAAAGGACTTGACCAATGCTTCATGCTCAACTGAGTTTGTGCTCAGTTGCTTAGTCTTATATGTAGTATTAAAATGTGATTTGGACCTCATCAAAAGACAAAAATTAAAGCCCTTAAAATGAAGAAGTTATTCTATAGGTTCTATTAATTAACGTTTGAGCCGTCCTCTGGCAAAAGGGGGCTTTAATGCATCTCTGCGATGCATTATAACAAGGAAGTCATCATATGATTATGGATGAATAAAATCCATTTTGTTAAACAACCGACCAAATCATGAGGTAGAATGGTTCTTTGACGTGAAAAAAATTAACAATAGCAAAAGGTTTCGATTCAGGTCAGCCTGCGCGGATTGCGCAGGCTGACCTGGGTCGATACTTTTTGCAGATGCATTAAACCCCCTTATACTCGTAAAAGAGCGTGGCTCATTCATATATGTTTGAAATGTCATGCTCAGCTGAGTTAAGCATGAAAAGATGTTCCAAGAACTGGCTTTCGTTAGAACCTAATCGGTAAGAGTTGTGAATTCGAGTCCTTACTCAGCCAACGTTCTCTCCGAGACATTATGAAGATCATGCACTGCGTCAGATTTAATATAAATTTATCATTAAACAGCTTCGACTCTGCTTATGTGAGAAAGCAGCAGATGGCTTGTAAAAATTATTTAATGTAGAAGTGGTTAGAAAGTCCTGGAAATGCATGGATAAGTGCAATGTCTATATCGTAATACAACTGCAGTGCTTTTGAAAACGGAGAAAAACAATATGACAAGTAAATTATGGTATGATAACCTGTACTTTACTAACCTTGTAACTCAGTGCACCGCTCTCTTGTATGCGACCAATCACAAACCCTGTTACATTGTGGTCTCGAACAGAAATCAGTGACAATACATCTGCAATTGAAAAGAAATAGACATATACCCTTAGTATTAATCATTACCTTTTTAAACCTTAGGCTGTTTTACAATGACGACCCAACGCGCTTTTCCGTACAGATAAGATCAGGGTCAGAGTTCACAGAAGATATTTAAGTAACGAGACGATCGTTTTGCAACCTGGAACTCCGTCTTCTTTTAATGAGGCCATATATGACGTCATAGCACCTTTTTGAATACCATCCCACATAAGTGATACGTGTTATTGATCACGTGACATTCCCACAAGTCTTTGCAAAATTCTGGAACGGAAGGTACTTTAGGAGGCTTCGTAGCAAATTGAGATTTTCTACTAACGTTACTACGAAAAAAATGCTTGTTTTTCTTCCACTTCTCTGTCTTGTTTGTTGATGGGTTGCAGTTTGAAATTTGGCATGATCAAAAAACTTCTGATCGGCCAAACCATTTGGTGTAGCCAATCAGAAGTCGTGTAACTTTCAATTTTAGAAAATTCGTGAGAATAAGACTAAGAATGTTCCAAAGGATCGTTGGTGAATACGGACTCTGGTTGCCTAGCCAAGACTCTTGCTATTGTCGGGACAGTTCCAAAAGTCCGACTCCGCTCATAGCGGGTTTCGTACCCCGAAACTCGCCCATGCAGACATTGTACATCCCAGAATGTGCAGTTTCATCCTTGATTTACACTGTCAATATTTTCAAACGCTGTCAGGCGTAGGGATGTCAACAGCTCTAGTTGTATAATAAATTTGTAATTTGTTATCCACGAACCAACCGACCCCGGTATTTTATGACCTCGAGAAAGAACGCTTTTGAAAACATTGTTGGAATAGAAGAAAATGCTGGTAACCAGCATTTTCTTCTATTCCAACAATGTTTTGACCGCTTTGAACAAAGACAAATCCCATTGTTTGAGGCACCTTTAATCTTTCGTCTGCAAATGTTTTCACTATAGATAAGTTTAAAATTTGACAGTATGCAAAACATATCAACTCTATCTGGCGATAAAATTTTAGACCGATCCGAAAGCACTTTCAGATAACAAATTACTTTTCAATTAAAATGATGGTCGTCGCCTTTAACGGGGTAGAGGATGTGTTTGGAAAAAGGAGAAAATACAATTACCAGCATTTTCTTCTTTTCCCACACTTTTTTTGAAACTCTTCTTTCTCATGGTCGTACATACTAAAAACATGGCATTGATTGGTAAAGAGTTTATCTGCGTCGAGGGGTCAACGTTTTGTACAAAGAGGGGACACAATCGATGCTGCATAAGTATTGTACATAAGTTCTATTGAGAAAACAAAAATGAACTATTGTTCCAATATTGAAAAGAGAGGAAATTTGCATTTCGTGCGAACTCTCGTCAGCTCGGAATGAATTGTCATCATTTAGGGGACATAAACGTCATTACGGGGCGAATTGCCGTCCAGAAATAACGAACGCATTTCACAGTCTCTTATTAACCCACAGCGACCTCGCATTTCCTTTACGTCACGTAAACCCATTACTGCACAGGCTTTCTTCAGCCGACGACGTTTTTTTAATGTCAGTATGGAAAATATTTAAAAAAAAGACACATCAAATGTTGCCAAAATAGTGGTTTATGCGTTTAAAAAGGTAGAAAACAATGTGATAAAAGAGGAAAGTGTTGCTTACCAGCATCTTCTCGGTTTCCCATAATGTTTTCATACTCAAGGTCGGGATCTTTAGGTTAAGATTTAATTCTTTACCGAACGATCCCGACCTTGAATACGACTACAGTTTAGAACAAAAATAAACGTGCCACAAAATTAAACTCTGTTTTTGGAAGGATAGAAAACATTGTGGAAAAAGGAGAAAATGCTGGTTACCAGCATTGTCTCCTTTTCCCACAATGTTTTCAAAAGTTTTCTTTCTCAGGGTCGTTAGAATAAGGAATTGTGTGGTAAAAATTTAAGGCATACTTCTATACTGGTATCGGTCCAATAAAGAAAAAGGAATTTACTACTTTTGTGCTCCTTTTCCTCAAGCCCTACCTATTGCAGAGGCAATGAAAGTCGTAGTTTTTGTGATGGGGAGTTTAGTACTATGTATTTTACGTTGAAAAAAAAAAAACACACACACACACACATTTGAGCCATGCTCTATGAAAAGGGGGGCTTCTGCAAACAGTACTGATCCAAATTAGCCTGCACAGTCTGCACAGGCTGACCTTGGTCGAAA
The DNA here is from genome assembly GCA_946811185.2 of Hippopus hippopus. Classification (NCBI taxonomy): domain Eukaryota; kingdom Metazoa; phylum Mollusca; class Bivalvia; order Cardiida; family Cardiidae; genus Hippopus; species Hippopus hippopus. The sequence goes on along the minus strand of OX328111.1, from coordinate 26,763,271 downwards.
GCATTTGCTGATTTTCTTCATGTCCAAGGACAATTCTACCTCATGATTCAGTCGGTTGTTCGGCAAAATTGATTCTATGTATCAATAGTTAAATGATGACATATTTGATATATTGCATTACGGAGATGCATTGAACTCCCTTTTGCCAGAGGGCCGCTCATTTGTTTCGATGGACATTTCCCACCTAGTATACGAGAAAGGAGTATTGTTATAGGACAAGGTGGTAATATCGTCAATACCATCAGTCGTTTGGTCAATTGACATCAGTCAGTTGCCAAAAAAAGGCACAAGTGCATTATGAAACGTAATTGTCGCATCTCTACATTCATTATTGAAATTGGGCGTAAAATTATCAACCATTGAAATGCAAAGGACAGTTTAGTTGATTTTGCAGACTTTTTGGATCCAGTACGTCTTTGACTGACCTTGGATCTGCAATATCGTTTCTTTTGTGAAGGGGGAGGGGGAGAAGAAATAAGTGTTAGAGTTAGAGAATTGCAACAATTTGTTGTGTTTTTTTTTCTGACAGAAAAAACTAATCATTTCCTTTCCTTGGTAGGGTAAAGGTCAGAAGTTAACTCTTGACAAGACAAAAAACTTTACACTTGTTCATATTTAAATCATTCGCGGACGATAACCAAAATGTTGCTTAAATGATAAGAACTATCTTAGTAAGGGTAGAAAACATTGCGGGAAAAGCAGAAAATGCTGGTTACAACCAGCATTTGATCCTGTTCCAAGAATATTTTCTCAAAAGCCTTCTTTTTAGGGCTGTATAAACACAGAATCTAATCTCAAAGGGTAAAATTAATCTTTACGGGCGAACAATTATTACATCATTATAAGTTAAAGAAGGCCATTATGTCCACTTTATAAGGTTAGACAGGAAGAATATGGAAATCTTGATAGAATAAAATGTAATATCAAAAAATTATTTAGTTAGTCTGGCCTTTGATTGGAAGATCTAGAAATAAAACGTTCCGAAATAATTTGTAGCGCTCCCGTGCAATTTTCAGCCGAGGACAGATACTCTCGTCGGTTTGCAGGGCTAGTAAACAGATGGAGGGTTGTAGGTTCGAGTCACGGCTGGACCAAACATTCTGTCAGAGGATTGATGAAAGTCACAGAGACAAGATTAATTCTACTTCTACCAAACAAGCGTCTTTTGGTATGCGGAAAAAGTGCTTGCTTCAGACAGGCGTTCGCTTTGGATAGGTACATATACGTATATTAGAGCCATGGTCTGGGTACATAGTGTTTAATGCATCTCCGTGATGCATTAAACGAAGCAAGACATCCCATAGTTATTGATTCATAAAATCTAGTTTGTATAAAAACTTACTGAATCATGAGGTACTTTGACATGCAGAAAATTGACCAGTAGTAAAAAGTATCGACCCAGGTCAGCCTGCGCAGTCCATGGGTCTAGTCTGCGCAGGCTGACCTGGGTCTATACTTTTCGCAGATGGATTAAGCCCCTTTTGACACAGCGTGGCTCACTTTCATGTGTCAACAGGTTTGCCTTTGCTAGCAGTCTCTTAAATTACTTGTTCGTATGTACATATCCGTTGTGAAACGAATAGCGGGGATTATATGTTTGTGTATGTATTTTTGACTTGTAATACAGGCCGGAGTCCTTAACTATGTGATTAAAAAATTGAATTTGAATGTTTGATTTGACTCCTTCTGCAAAGTATTGTTTCGACATGCTTACATGGGAAAGCGGTCGGTTTTCTGATGAAAGAATTGGATGGCACTGGAAAAAAAGCTCAAGGAAGGGACTGACCGCCCACACGTCACAACTCGGCTGATTTCGTTAATTTATACATTTAACCCTCTTCGTATAAAGGAAGAGGTTTTAATTTTGAAAAACTGTCAGTCACATGATCTTAAACATGGCGGCACCTATGAAAATAAATTAGTAATGACAGCAGCAACAACAATGAAGTTTTCACATCTATCAATCTGTCGGTGAAAAATGCTCAAGCCTAATCTTGTGGCAAGTTATCCTTTTGCGATAATGTTTTCTAATGTGACATGCTGCAAGATGCAAAATGTCATTTGCAGAAGATTACCAGTTTAAATTATTCGATCTTTTTGTTAAAATACCATAGTTAACACTGCTTGCTGCCATAAAACAAATGAACTTATTTTAAATTCATTGAAATTTTGTGATCATGGAAATGAAGACTGCCCTACCATAAAATCAAAGGTGTGTTTTACGGAAATTGAACATTTCTTTAGAAGAGCACGTGAATCTGTTTTTGTAATTGCGACACGTAGCATAAAGAGGTTGAGGTGAAAATATGAAAAAAGCCGTTAACTGAATACCTCTTTCCATCTTCCCGCAGACCACTTTTGAAACGTAGAGACAATAGGGTAATTGCGCGTGAAAAGAAATGGGTACTTTGGCTCAACATTTACACATTGTTTGGTCCATTTATCTTTTATTCATTATCGGTGATTGACAAAGATGTTTTCATGTCGTTTTCTACAGATTTTGTTGTGGAGGGAGGGGGTAATATTTTATCCTGTTTGAAAGTAAAGCTTTAAGACGACAAGGCAGATGCTAAAAACACGTACTGCTTCCTGTTTTGTCAGTTTTTATCATTCTAACTCGTATACCGTTAAATACTACTTAAATTCATCGCCTGTTGTGTAGCTGCAGGGGAGTACTTTTGAAGAAATCTTTGTCGAAAAGAAGTTCATTTTTAATGAAATAGTAATTATCTCAAGGATTCGATGTCCTGCCAATGATAATTTCAACTAAAGAACGATGGTTTAAACTTAAAAAAAAAAAAATGGGATATTTTCAAAATTCTTTTGACAAATAACTTACCCTCAAATGAATTTGAAGGGGAAAAAGTCCCACCTGTGTATCACGGGACATTTTTTCTAATTCAACAGGAACAGTGTCTCTGAGTGTAGAGTTATCTTGTCAGAACGATGCGATTTCATAGATTTCTCGTAGCCTACTTATATGGCTGTCCCTTTCGTGAACACAGTAAAAAGGCTCTCGAAGCTTCCGTTCGACCGTACTTATTAGACACGGGTAATTCGAATCTTAATCTTACTCTATCTCGGATTCAAATAAACGAGATTAGATGGCATAAAGCATTTTCTTACCTGACCTCACTAGCCGAGGTTTTATTACACCGGTTATTATCTCCCCTGTCCGTGACGTCACACGACCGTGAAGGCGCCCCCTAGTGATTTGTTTAGAGATCTTCCTGTCCAGTTTCAGACGTCCAATCAATTTATTTTCCTGGCGTGGGATAGACAATTCAGACATTTTTACACAGAGATAACTCATGCAGACAATTTTCTTCTTACTAAAATGACTCTGCATAGTCAGTCTCGTCGCACTTTCATTTAACCTTTATCCCGCTAAATATGTGAAATAAAACTTTCAAGCCCATAAAAAACCCAAATTCTGCTATCTCAAAGGTATTTTTGGGCAAAAGTATCTCCTTATCGGACAGTGTAGATCAAAGATCAGACTGCACGTTCTGTGCAATCTGGTCTTGATCTACGCTGTCAGCAAAAGGCTTAGCGGCCTAAGAGTTAAATGAAGATAGTCAGATTTCTTTGTCAAAATATAGATTTCACCTTTTATGTTATTTTTGTCAGCTTCTGATATCCATTAACCACAAAATAAATGCTTTACAACATTAAAAGTCATCGTGTAGTTATGTACATTTATCGCGACCGATTTTCATCCGAAAATATTAAAGGGCGACCTAACATCCTAAGGCTCCTGCACCAGTACTAGCGCCGAATGTGTGTGTCGATGAACAGCCCCAAAGTTGACATCCGCTCCCGGGTATCAAACTCGGGACCTTATGGTTACGACGCCGACGCTATACCTTACAACCACGGACACCACACTTCAACAGTGCTGTTGTAGGAGATTTGTGGGCTTGTTTGGGTTTTTTTTTTGTTGCTCTTATTATTTCAAAAGTCAGTCATATCGCAGCTGCCACTGCACATATCAATGCCTTCTCAGAGTTCTCTTGGCAATATCTAGTGCAACGCCTTTTCAAAGCCGCTGGCTGCTTTTCATTTTACGAAATGATGTTACGTGGTGAGAGGAATGAATCCTGTCGGCATCACTACGTATAATCAGTTCTTAAATAGAGTTTCGTCATGATTGGCATCGAACACGTGACCCTGGATAGCAAGTCCTATATAGTACTGACTGAGTTAACGGACTTGGCCGACTAAACGGAAATACCAAATTCAAACAGTAAGCGCCAAGTAAGTGAAATGGATGAATTCAGTAAAATGGTGACCTTTTTGGTCAGACTATCTCTAAAAATATCGGACAGTGTAGATACAAGATCAGAATACACGTTCTACGCTGTCCGCAAAAAAACAACAACAACCGAAAAAACACCTTTTAGGCGGAACAGGTTACGAAGAATACAAAAAGAATAGCATGAATAGAATCATTAGAGAAATGTTTAATAGAGCCTCGAAGCGGAAGATTTCATTTTCTGGTTTTTATTTAATCTTCCGATAATTTCATTACATATTTCATTCATGTTTTAAGGGCTTGTCGTTTTTTGATAGTTAGTTTTTCGGAATTTTCCCTTAATTCATTCTTTTCTACGAGAAATTTCAGTTGTAAGAGGAGGAGGGGGCGCAATGTGGATTAATATTGAATGATAGAGAACGAGCTTATTGTTCAAAATCGTTACTTTAAAGTTTACCATACAACGAAATGTTTGACTCTTCCACATAAGAAGGATTTGTAGACTGAAAAAAATAAATGTTGCTCAAATTATAGAATTTGTCCTGGATGAGGTAGAAAACATTGTGGAAAAAGGAAAAAATGCTGGTTACCAGCATTTTCTCCTTTTCCTACAACGTTTTCAAATGGCCTTCTTTCTCAGGGTTGTTAAAATTGGGATTGTGTGGTAAAGGGTTAAGGTATTTTATATAATATTCAGCACGCTGTGGCAAAAGGATGCTTAATGCATCTCCGTGATCCATTATACCAAACAAATCATCACTAATTGAGGATCCATCAAATCCATTTGGTCTAATGATTGACTGAATCTGGAAGAAGAGTATTCCATGGACCTGCAGAAAATGTTCAAATTACAAACAGTTTGACCCATGTCAGCCTGCGCGGACTGAGCAGGCTGAAATGGACTGATAATTTTTGCAGATGCATTAAGCCCCCTTTTCACAGAGCATGGCTCATATATTTGCAGCACCAAGATCAATTTTTTAGACTGTAGACTATGGATCTAAGATCACACTGCATATGCCATACAGTCTGATCTTGATCAGTGTTATCCTTAAAAAGCCCCCTATTTCCGTCTATGGCACTGAAAGGGTTCGATAAGGCTGCTTCTTTGAAAACAATTAGCTATCCACTTACCGTTTTTGACAGGCGAAGTAAATGCTGGTATATTATTTCTGTGTCTTTTTCAATGGTCACGTAAAACTCAGAGCCTGCAGATGAAATGTATTTTTGTTCATAAAACCGACAAACATCATAAATTACATTCAAAAACAAAACGTTGTCCTTGTAAGGCATAATTATAGGATTCGGAATATATAAGCATTTGAGGTAAAATTTTAGTAAACGAGCTTAGAAAAATGTTAAAAATAGTGAGCCTCTGGAGCGCTTAACAAAATTGTTGTAGACGAGTTAAAAAAAAAAAGTCTCAAAAGCAACCGAATGTTTGATTGTTTCTGTCGCTGGGCGACCTCTCGTGAATTGTAGATTAGAACATGAAAAACCATGCATGTGGTAATTTCAATATATAAAACCCGATTAACTTCTCTGAGAAGTGTGTAACACACAAAAATTCGTTTCTAAGGACATATAACTTGTATAGGGACGTTTATGTGATAAAAAAATAAGAATGGTTTTGTGAAAACAATTACAGCGATGACCTGCGATTAGTCATGTATTCCGCCGAAAGGAAATATGTCAAAGACTTTCATTGGTTCTGTTGCCGACGCCGATGGTTCATACGATGATACAATGGAATGAATTGAGTAAAAACAGCGGGGAATAAACTTAAGTTTGTTCGGCCCCAGATGATGACATACTACCGAGGACGTATCGGAATCGTGAACAAAAATTGATGTGTATATCTATAGATGCACATTATCGGTTAAGGATGAGAATCTGTAATGTTTTGTGTTAGAGATAAGGTAAGATCAACCCCATAGCCATCAACCCCTTCCCTGTCGGCTGTAAAAAATACGGCAAATATCCTATCTACCCTTGAAAGACAGTATTCATTTCCATTCAAAAAAGGAAATTGACCAGAGAAATACATATTTTGTGTATGCTTAATTTTTCTTAACACCCACCCCCGAAAATTTTTACTCCCCCCATTTTGCAAATTCCATGGGGGAGCTCCCCCTCTTGGCAGAATTCCTGGATGCAACACTGAATTATTGATCGGCAATTTTAGATGTGGTTGTCGTCGGTAGATTCCAAGTTTAGTTTTATCAAAACTGGCTAAAGGTAGAAAATGCTGCTTGCTGAAATTTCTTGACGCTTCAAGATCTAGATCCCGAAAGATAGAAAATTCAATATGTTATTTAGGGGAGAGAGAGAGAGAGAGAGAGAGAGAGAGAGAGAGAGAGACAGACAGACAGACAGACAGACAGACAGGCAGAGTACCAGGTTTTGCAATGCTGTGATCCTGTATCTGTATCACGTAAGGAGCATGTGACGTGACACTGTCGTAATAAATGGTCATGTGACCACCAAAACCATTTCTGATTGGGGGGTTTAAAACCGCTTCAAACAGGGCTGTAAAGAAATATATGTTATTGCAATCAGTCGTGATATTTCTTAAATGCTGAACACAGTGTAACCTACATATATCTCTGACTGAACTATAGAATGAAAAGTGTGTGCTAAAAATTGTTAACGCCCCAAAACATATTTACATGACAAAACTTGAAAACTATTGTATAGCTGTCGACTACTGTATGGTACTTATTGGGATGATATTCTGATCAGAGGAGCTGACTGTCAGGTTGCACGTTTTTTTGACGTCAAATTTTATAATTATACTTTTAGATAGGATGAAGTGATGAAGGTTTTCTATTGGCAATCGCTTATGTTCAATTATATCGATTAATCTATAAAAGGCTTTCGATTGGTTCACAGTGTATTCTTTGAACAGTTTACGCTTCTGACAAAATATTTAAACCCTTTGTAAACATTTTTTTTTTATCGAAGTATATACTGTATGTATACAGTCAAACCTACATGAGCCATATTTTGTGGAAAGGAGGTTTAATGAATCTCCGTGACGCATTGTACCAAGCAAGTCATCCGTGACATAATTATGGATCGATAAAATCCATTTTGTCTAATGACCGGCCGAATTATGAGATAGACTGGTACTTTGACATGTAGAACACTGACCAGTAGCAAAAAGTTCTGGCCAAGGTCAGCCTGAGCGAAATGCACAGGCTGACTGAGTCGGTGTCTTTTGCTGATGCACTGAGTCCCCTTTGCAGAGAGCATGGCTCATAAGCATAATGGCAAAATGGGGCTTATTGCATCTCCGTAATGCATTGTACCAAGCAAGGTGTCATAAATAAGGATCCATAAAATCTATTTTGTCTAACAACCGGCTTATTCATGAGTTAGACAGGTCCTTTGACATGTAGAAAATCGACTGATAACAAAAGGTTTCGGCCCAGCTGCGCTGACCTGGGTCGAAATCTTTTGCAGATGCATTAAGCCCCCTTTTTACAGAGAATGGCTAATGTATATGAAGAGCGAATAATGAACTATAGACACTAAAAAGTGTTGGCCGGGTTTTCGTACTTATACGACACCATACCTGGTGTTGTAACGTGATCTATAGTCAATAATCCGGAAATCTCCCCATCTTTATGCCGTAATGTGGTTATAGAGCACCAGACACTCTCTCTCGCAATGGAGTCAATGACTGTACTGGGAATACGTTTTACAACACCCCGGATCTGTAAGAACAATAGACAAAATGACGTAGTGTCACGTGATCAATTAAGTTGACGATGAAATATGATGACTGCCAACGTGACGGTGACAAATGCTGTAATACTTGGTAACTATGGAAACTTGTTGGGAAAGCTGTAACCTAGTTAGCCATGGTGCTGTAGTCTAAACAATGTCTAAGTCTAAGAGGTCGAAGCATGACGTATCGGCCAATCAGATGGCAAGTATTTTAATCTAGAATTAAATTTGAATTGAGAGTGGTTGGTGAATGCAGGCCCGGCCTCCTGTTGTTAGTGTGATCAACCGGAAATATATGGTCCATTACTATCTATATAAGCTGCTTCCGTGATGAAAAGTAGATCTGTGACGCCATTAATGGGATGAACCATACTTTCTGCAAAAGGAGCTTATTGCATATGCAAAAAGTATCGACCCAAGTCAGCCTGTGCAGTCCATGCAGGCTGACTGGGTCGATACTCGATACTTTTTGCTTTTGGTAGATTTTCTGCGTGTCCAAGGACCATTCTACCTCAGGATTAAGCCCAGACACCAGACAAAATGGATCCACAATTATGTGATGACTTGCACTGTATAGTGCATCTCAGAGATGCATTAAACCCCCTTTTTCCGTAGCATGGTTCATAATATAAACATGACGTGTATCTTTAAAACTGGTTGAAGACTAGTTATGCAAATAAGGCTCGTTTAATGGGAAACTATAGGCAACAGTGCAAGACAAACTTTTGACATTGTAACTAGCCAGTAACAACATTCACAGTTTGTAACCTGTAATAGCGTAAATAGGTAGCTTTCTGTGGAAACGAGATGGCACCTGTTGAAAAAGAAAGTCTGAATAGTGGAATATTTACCGTTCCTCTCCGCTTCTTTTCGACAGAAAGGATTACTTCAATCAAAATACTTCCACTTTGGTCCTTGAACAACAAAGCTACAGGATTTTTGAGTCTGAAACAATCAGGTAAAAATGAGCATCACATTTTAATCAGTTATTTGTTTACATGTTTTTTTCTTTAATCTCCCTATAAGTGTATATTCATAGAATCGTATTTCTTACTTTAATCGTTAGGCTGCAATGCGCGACTCACTGACCTTTTGCGGACCGTGTAGATCAAGATCAGACTGCACAGAACGTGCAGTCTGATCTTGGATCTGCACTGTGCGATAGTGGGATATATTTCTCCAAAAAAATGAGTTTGAAATACCATTATTCTGGTTTTTACTATCGGCTTGAATGTTTTATTTAACTTATTTAGCAGGATAAAGGTTAACCCTTTACCAAACGACAAAATTTTAGACTTGTCCAAATAGAAAGCATTTGCAGACGACAAAATAAACGTGACTCAAAAATTGAAACTTGACTTTAGAAGAGTAGAAAACATTGTGGGAAAAGGAGAAAATGATGGTTACCAGCATTTTCTCCTTTTCCCACAATGTTTTCAGATGGCTTCTTCCTCTGGGTCGTAAAAACCAGAGATTGTTTGGTAAAAGGTTAATATTTTACATATACTTTCGTATAAATCAAAGTACAAGGGAAATTTGCACCGCACTTACTTGAGGACAGACAGTTAGCTTCCATATTCCATACATTGTATGTATTACAATTACATGTACCTTCAGATTTGTTCCCTTCAGCTTCATAAAGGCAGAACCAAGACTTGTAGGATTTCAGGGTCCGTATTCAAAAACCATTCTAAACTCCCCCCCCCCCTTTTTTTTTTTTTTTTTTGTAAACGTAGAAAGTAACATAATTTCTGATTGGTTAAACTATTTGGTTTGACCAATCAGAGATTATGTTACTTTGAAATTTACAAAATTCTTGAAAATTATCATTAAGATGTAATACTGGTGAATAAGACTTAAAATGTCTTTTTGATTGTTCACTCAAAAGAATGTTAATCTTTTACACTCTCAAAGATGCACAAATCAAGACAAAGTGAAAAATTAGGAGTCGCTTTTTGAAGCAAAAAAAAAAAACAGCTACTCTGCAAGTTAGATCGAATACACAAAGGAAATATCTGGGAAAAATGATACTGCTTAAATTACCGTTTTTGTAAAGTCAAACTGACTTGTTCTTTCTCAACGTTGGCCTACCCCTTACAGTGCTAAAAACTTGAGGTGGATAATTTCTCTAAATTTAGGGAAAAATGAAATCACAAAAATGCAGTATTACAGCAATTTTGCATGCTTAATACCTTTTAAAACATTGAATGGTGTAAATAGAAGAGGAGATTCCATATTCTTTACAGTCTGATCTTAAACTGGATGTATTACTTCGTGTAATAACATGGATATTCTAAGTCAATGCTTAATATGTAAATATTGCAATTTCATAACTCTGTCTTGTCAGTATATTTGGCAAAGAAGCAGACAGTGTAAATCTGAGATGAGATTGCACTTTGTGTGCAGCCTGCATAACCACTTAACCCTTATCCTGCTAAGTAAGTGACTGGGTGAAACTTTTAAGCTGATAGTGAGAAAGCAAAATTTGCTATTTCAAAGGTATTTTTTTCGGGAAAATATGTCCTTATCGAACAATGTAGATCAAATATCAGACTGCACTTTCTGTGCAGTCTGGTCTTGATCTACACTGTCTGCAAAAGGTCAGTGAGTCGCGCCTAGCAGCCTAAGGGTTAAATCCGAAATCAGCTCTACGGTAACTTAACAATGGGTATCTTGACAATTTACACCAGAACAATTGGTACAAGACCACTAGTATCCAGGGCAACTTGTTCCTTTGACGATTGTTACTAAGGACATCTCGTTCTTGGAACAAATCGAACCTGACTATTGGTTCCTTGGACAATTTACACCCAAGACAACTGGTACAGAAGACAATTAATCTCCTGGAATACTTTTACCCAAAGGTATTCATTCTCGCCGGAAGCGTTATTAGATCGAGGATTCTGTAAAGGAGCAAATGACCAGCCCTCATAGCTCAGTTGGTAGAGCGTAAGACTCGTGAACGCGATGCTTCGGGTCACATCATGGTGTGGGTTCGATTCCCACGGCTGGCCATCTGAAATGACTAATAATCTTTCGGATGAGACGTTAAACCGAGATCCCGTGTGACAGTGCTAAACACCAAGCACGTTAAAGAACCAGGCGTAACTAAGGATGAGTTTCGTCCTGTATCTTGCATTATCCCCCGTAACAAAACTAACAGCCTTTAGGGGGCGTTGCCCATATGGGCAACAGGTGACGACGATAAATAAACGCAAATTCAGTCAATTCAAAGGGGCAACTATCCATTGATATGATTGTCTGACGTTCAAGGTGTCCTAAGTACGAGTTGTCATGGGCGTTAATTGTTTAGCTACAAATTGTCAGATGAACAAATTGTCCTTGTTAGAAATGCGTGATACGAGCTGTCGAAAGTACGAGTTTTCCTACGTAATAATTGTCCTGAGTACCAATTGCCCATTCTGTAATGGTATGAACTGTCCTAAAACTAGCGCAATAGGGGTTCAAGTTAAGTCTAGTGCTTATATAGGGTAAAAAGATACGGATCGTTGCAGAAAAAATAAATAATTTCCACTAATATGACGCCAAATTGCTTCTGCTCATCAGGGCATATTTATTTCACAGAAAACGTCAGTTTGATTGGAGATCGTATAGCAACAGGGACAGACAATAAAAGCGGGTATCATAATTCGACGTCATATTTCAAACCATAATCATATTAGCCATGCTATAACAAAAGAGGGCTTTATGCATCTCCGTGATGCATTATTACAAGGAAGTCAACATAGAACCATGGACCCATTGAATCCATTTTGTCCAACGGCCGAGTTCTGGGGTAGAATAGTCCTTTGGCGTGCAGAAAAAGGACCAATAGCGAAAAGTTTCGACCCAGGTCAGCCTGCGCGGAATGCGCAGGCTAACCTGGGTTGATACATTTCGCAAATGTATTAAGCGGGTAAAGCCCCCTTTTGCCAGAGCATGACTCATATACGTTTAACACTTCATTGGATGACTCAATTTTAGACTCGCCCATATTGAAAACGTTTGCAGACGACAAAGTGAATGTTTTTTAAATGATGGAGTTTGTCCTTAAATATAAAGAAAACATTCTGGGAAAAGGAGAAAATGCTGGCCATCAGTATTTTATCCTTTCTTCCACAGTGTTTTCAAATGCCTGTATTCTTAGGGTAGAAAAAATGTTGGGATTGTTTTGGTTGATTGTTAAATGCATACGTGTTTATTTTACTCATTATTTCAGACGACTTTGGAAACATCAATCGTAACTGTAAGTATACTAAAGGCTTGTTTTTACAGACAGTATAGATCAATATCAGACTGCCCAAATATGGAATTTACTAGAATTACCCATATTTGGTATTTTAAACAGCACAGAAATCACAATTTTCCTAAATAATTACGATAGGAAATCGTATAATAGCTAATGTATCTGTGAAACGCTAGAAAATACCTCGAAAACCGGATGTAGTATTTCAGACCCGTTCCAGTTAATGTATTAATGCGCAGCAATGCTACAGCCTTCGTTCTAATTGGTTGATTGGAGCGTTTACGGCTTCCGGTTAATAGTGCACTCATTCCTGCAATAAACGATCATTGAAACTGAAAGCCCTGGTGAATCGTGGCTTTTTTTCGTTATAATTCGGGTAATGGCAACCGGCATTGCTATATGAAATCATTATCTCTTGTAACAAATTGCAGCGCAGACTTTGAAAACATCTACAAGTCATTATATAGTTATGGATCCATTGAATCAATTTTGTCTAACAACCAGCTGAATCATGAGGTAAACTGGTCCTTTGATATGCACAAAATTGACCAATTGCAAAAATGTTCGACCCATGTCAGCCTGCACGAACAACGCATGCTGACATGCGTCGATACTTAAAGCAGATATATTGATACCCTTTTCACAGAGCATGCCTTGTATTTATGTCATTGTGACCAAAGAAAAAAGTGCTTGTAACGAGAAATTTCTCCCTTGGCCACATGTTTTAAGAGGTGTTCGACTGCACGACTGGAAAGGTGGTCTGTTGAAATTGACGCGAAAAGAAACATTCTGGATTCACTCGACTTCCGTGCCGCTAATATGAGGTAAACAAAACGCTCATGGAAATTATCGAAAACTCAGAGAGGTTGGGGTCGATTATCTGGCACCAGCTGTATTTTTAACCCTTAGGCAGCTAAGCGCGACTCAAGGACCTTTTGCGGACAGTGTAGATCAAGATCAGACTGCACAGAACGTGTAGTCTGATCTTGGATCTACACTGTCCGATGAGAAGACATGTTTTCTCCAAAAATGCCTTTGAAATAACAAAATTTGGGTTTTTACTATTAGTTTGGAAGTTTTATTTAATTTATTTAGCAGGATAAGGGTTAAATTAATAATTTATATTACATGTCGCCCTACCAGAAACATAGTGTTGTAGAACAGAAGTTTTTAAAGAAAGACAGATATTTGTTTTAAGGTTTTTTTTTGGGGGGGGGGGGGAAAGGGGGACGGAATGTCTTATAACGAGGATATTCTCAGAGCTCCAGATAGAGGGAGTATTTTTTATTTCAAAATTGAAAATATCAATTATTTTCCTTTAAACCCTATGTTGTGGGTACTCATTAGAATCGTCTCATCGAGACGATTCTAATGAGTACCCACAACATAGGGTTTCGAAGAGCGATAATGACTTTAGAATACCATCACTCCCTCTTATCTGGAGCTCTGTATTCTTGTGAAAAGCGGTTGTTCCTTGCACACGCTTCCAAAAGCTGACGAATGCAGGGGCGTAAAACATTTGAGCCGTGCTCTAGGAAAAGGGTGCTTTATGCATCCCCGTGATGCATGATACCAAGCTAGTCAACGCATAACAATGGGTCCATAAAATCCATTTTTCCAACAACCGACGCAATCTGGACGTAGAATGGTCCTTTCAACGCAGAAAATTTAACAATAGCTAAATGTATCGACCACGATCTGCCTGCTCGGACTGCACAGGCTGAGCTCGGTCATTACTCTTTGCAGATGCATTAAACCCCCTTTTTTTAGATAATAACTCATTTGCTTGTTTAATAGTTGAAATACTTGATTTTTCCACTCTCAGCTTTTACCGAAATATCTTTTTTGGACTGGGCGAGGCTGCGAGGCTGAATGCTGCCAACTTATAAAAAAAGCAAATGAATCTGTAAAAATAAACTGTACTGATGCTATAGCGAAATGACGGCATTAACAACAATTAAAATTCCTATGGTTGGTTTAACTCCTTGCCGCACAACCCCATCTTTTATTAATGACCCTGAGGAAGAGGACTTTTGAAAACATTGTGGGCAAAGGAGAAAAATACTGGAAACCAGCATTTTCTCCTATTCCCACAATGTTCTTTTCCCTATCAAAACAGAAACCATCATCTGAGCTACATTTAATTTGTTGTCTGCTAATGCTTTCAATATGGTCCATTTTGGTAAAGAGTTAAATTACACACCGTTTTAGACAGTATGACAGTAGCACGAGCACGGTAGCTCAGTCGAAGGCGTACGAGGCTTTAACCCTTTACCACACAATCCTGGGATTTAAGGGCACTTAAGAAGAAGACTTCAGTGTGTTTGCGGTTGTGAACTAGAGCATCGGCCTCTTAATTATAAGGCCCTGAGTTCGAAAACGTGGAGCGGATGTCGACTTTGGGACCATTCATTCATTAGTCCTCATTTTCGGCGCGAGTACTGGTGTAGTTTCCAGAAAGCAGAATCGAGATAGATTAGTATAACTTGCAAGAACTTGTCACTAAATCGATGTAAAATAAACAAATTTAAACTGAACTAAGGTTTTTGAAAACTTTGCGGGAACAGGATGAAATGCTGGTAACCAGCATTTTCTCCTTATCCCACAATGTTGTCTATCCTGTCAAAGACAGAAATCATCATTTGAGCTTCATTTAATTTGTCGTTTACAAATGCCTTCAATTTGGTAGAAAAAACTCTGTCGTTGGGTAAAGAGTTAACCCAAGGGTCGTGAATTCTATCTCTAGCTCGGCAAAGCTACAACAATTGATTGTAGTCTTTCCGGCAGGATTCTTTCTTTTCTCGCTGCTGAAGATTGCTTTTGACGATATCTGTGTCGGAAAGCAGTCAGCTGCTTGACAAGAGTGTTGTGCGTCGGCTGGCGTAGGAAGGTCCGCGAACACATTGATAGGTGCACTGGTCGTGATTTGACTGAAATAGTTTTGAAAATTCGTTAACCCTTCACCAACGCCAAAAACGTAGACTTGTCCAGATTAAAGCAATTGCAGACGACAATTTAAGTATGACTTAAATGGTGGAATTTGTCTTTGTCAGGGTACGAAAACATTGTAGGGTAGGAAAAAAACATGTTATCAGTATTTTCTCCCTTTCCAACAATGTTTTTTAAAGGGCTTCTTTCTCAGGGCCGTTAAAACTGGGGATTGTGTGGTGATAGCTTAACAACAAAATCAACGTGCAAATTTCAACCATATTCTGGTAAAATCTTGATAATCATCACGAATTAGGTGAATATGCTCGTCCATGCCTGCCTGTAGTTTCTTTTCCAATACAAAGCGTCGTGAAGACCCATTTTATGCCGCAACAATATTAGAGTTTGGGGAGGGTTTAAACCATTGCCACAGAGTTCCAGAGTTTAAACGACCCTGAGAAAGAAGTCTTTTGAAATTTTGTGGGAAAAAGAGAAAATGCTGGTAACCAGCATTTTATCCTTTTCATACCCTGTTTTCTACCTATTCAAGGACAAATACTATCGTTTAAAAAACATTTGAAATTTTGTCTGTAAAGTCCTTCAATATTGACAAGTCTAAAATGTTGTAGTGTGGCAAAGGGGTTAATGCTATTGCTATGACTTTCGTTAGTTATCGGAAACAACTCGGTGGTTTGAAACCTCGAAATTTCTAGCACGATGCA
Organism: Hippopus hippopus; assembly: GCA_946811185.2. Classification (NCBI taxonomy): domain Eukaryota; kingdom Metazoa; phylum Mollusca; class Bivalvia; order Cardiida; family Cardiidae; genus Hippopus; species Hippopus hippopus. Next base: position 26,747,388 of record OX328111.1, on the reverse strand, counting down.
TTACAGTGAGATATACGGGATTCGGCACATTATTGACACCACCACCACCAACAGCCAAAGCGTATAGATCTATCATCAACGTCATCTAATCGAATACATTGACGGTGATAGGAAGTGGTTTATGGGAACCAGGAAAGATAAAACAAAAATCTCTGCCGTCCCTCTAGTAATTAAGCGTTTATAGCGGACATTAATACAATATTAATTTTAATGGCCCCGCAGTTCTGACAATGTAGTTTTTCATGCCAGCAATATTTATGCCCCCGCAGCATGAACTCTCGATTAGCACCTCTGTCACCCAGCACATAAATGATTTTGACCGATCGGGCTGTCGTTAAAACTTTAGGTTTCATTAAGCAAGGCGCTTCAAAACTCCCAACCAGTACTGGGGAAACTATGGATACACACGAGTAAGTGAGCCTTTGCCCTAATATACTAATAATAAAGCCTTAACCCTTTAAAAAGTGAAATGAAACTCTCAAGCCAATAGTAAGAACCCAAATTATGCTATCTCATTGGTGTTTCTTAGGGAAAAATATCTCCTTATCGGACAGTGTAGATCTAAGATCAGAGTGCACGACCTGTGCAGTCTGATCTTTATCTACACTTCCCACAAAAAGTCTTCAAGTCGCGCTTAGCAGCCTTAAGGTAAAACTAATATTGAAAGTAGCATAAAGAAGTATTCAACAACATTTCTTGAGATTTAAAAAAAAAAAATGTTTCATTAATTTACGAAGATGAAGCCTTATAATTCGAGTTAAATTCTGTGCATGCACACACACACACACTTCGAACGATAGGCTTGTCATTCATTGAGCAGACGAAGGGTTAAGATTCGTGTTTAGTTCCTTACCAGAGCACAAAACTTTGGATTTTTGTTATTATTACAATTATTTGAAAGTGAAAATTTTAATGAGGCGAAAATATTGGGATTTCTCTATGACTGAGAAGAAAACCATTGTAGGAAGTGAAGAAAATGCAGGTCATCAACGTAATGATTTTCTCCTTTTCAATTTTTTTTTTTAAAGCACTCTTTCCTGAGGTCGAAAAAACACGGGGCCGTTTGTTGAAGGGTTTAAACCGACAGCTTTGATTATTGTTTAATACTTCATGAGATCTTAACTCTCATTTGGGAGTTTCTCTTATACAATTGATGTAACCTAGTCCCTTAAATCACGCTGTCTTTCTTTGCCGATGTTAAACGTTTTATAATTGAGACAAAAAAGATAATGTTCCAGTCGAGGTTGGAGTTTAACTCTTTTAGTACCCAGTAAATGATTTTCACTTTTTCATTGGCTATAAATGTAGTTCCACTGCAAGATGAAGAGGCAATTCGGTCTTAATCTAAAATAAAGTAGTGGGCAGTGTAGATCAAAGATCAGACTGCACGTTCTGTGCAGTCTGGTCTTGATCTACACTGTCCACAAAAGCTTCTGGTGTCGTCTACAAGGAAAAATTTAACCCTTAAACAGCTGAATAAATATATTTAAGATTTCAAGCCAATAATATATTCCGAAATATTGCGATTTTTGAGTGCTTGTTGCTAGGAAAAATCACAGTATCGGGCAGTGTAGATTCAAGATCAGACTGCACGTTCTTTGCAGTCTGGTCATGATCTACACTGTCGCAAAAGTCGGTAGAGTCGCGCTTAGATACCTAAGGGCTATGTTTGTCGTAAGTCATGTAACTGTTCTCGACGGAGTTCGCTTTTTAGTCATGATCTCCAGTGCACCTATCGGTGTATTCTTAGAGCTTGTTTTTCAGTACACCCCGATTCATTATGTCACAGCCACTGGCTGCCTTGTGGTATAGATAAAAACAATATTCATTGTTGCAAGTGGAATGAATTCTGACAGGTCTCGGTGAAACTGATAAGTTTTCAGGAAACAATTTGGCCAAGCGGAATTTAAACTTACAACTCTTCGATAATGAGCCATGCGCCCATGAAACCGGAATTCTGTTATAAGATTTACATATATACCTCATAAATAGGGCTTTTTTCAGTTTTTTATATCGTGCTAAGCTTAAAAAGTGTGTAACTACTAAATGTAGTAATACGTAGCCACTTGAGGTACGTTTAAATTTCGCGCAACAGTTTCCCACAGGCTTGTGTAAATGCAAAATGATCGATAACACGGCATTACTTGGGATCGTATTCAAATAAGTATGATGACGTCAAATATGAGTCTATATTCACCAACCATTTTCATGAATAATCTTTGTCTAATTTTGGACTTAAAGAGTAACATAACTTCTGATTGGCTAAACCATTTTGGTTCAGCCAATTAGAAGTTTTGTTACTTTCAAATTTAGAAAATTCTTCAGAATAAGACTTAGAATGTTCTATAGAATGGCTGGTGAATACAGACACAGGTCTCATTAAAAAAAAAAAAAGACGAATACTAGTATCTAAACGTCCAAAGTATAATTTTTTAGCTCGGCTGTTTTCGAAGAAAACGTCGCGGTATCGTCATAGTCCCGTCGTCTTCGTCGTCAAAGTGCAAAAACTTTGACATTGAAAAAAAAAAAAAATGTCACTACGGGAGATATTTACTTAAAAGTCGGACTAGTTGTCAACTATCAAAAAGGTGTTTCCATAAAAGTATTGCAGGTAACTATCAATTTTTTTTCCACTATTATGTCCTTTTTTCGAGTTTGAATTTCTTTGAAAATAAATTTATTTCTAAAAGCAACTGCAGCCGGGCGTTGTCATCCATACCCGGTACCCTTGTTTAACTGCTCAGTTTCTTTACAATTGCGAAGAGCAAAGAGCAATATGTTTAGTAGTAGTTATGGATACTAAAAGATGCATCTTTACTCGTTTTCATCCAGTTTTGTAAGCACTTTTATCTTTATTTTATGAAATTATAATCATGCTTGTACCTTCGTGCCAAATGTTGCCCCTGACGGTTGCAAGGTTGCACAGATTACGACAGATACAAAATCCATTTCATTCTATTGCGGCTAGCCATAGACATAACAACCACAGTTTCCGGTTTAAATCGAAGACAAATTCCTTTCGTCTCTTTATCACATACACCTTATCTCGATTTTTTATCTACGTTTGACGGCTATCTAGATTCTACACATTGTAAAGTCTAAAGATGTAACAGCGTTTGTTTACTCTGAGGCTGTAAGGATGAATCTGTAAACACTAAATTTTGATGTACGGAAAAAAAGATCAATAAATAGGCCCCTTTAAATAGACTATAATGAGGAGAGCTTACAGAGTACCTTGATTTGGTTTTAATACAGCTTTGTGTGTCGACACTGTGGGTATCGAACCTATATTGGCACGACTGAACTGGTCTTCAAACTGTGCATCTGTAATGAGACACACACATTTTAAAGACAAGAGACGAATTGTGTACCAATTACTTGTAGTAGGAAAAAAGAGATCCCTTAGTCTTTTGCGCCTTTACTCGGAATTCTTTCCGTTCTTTTGAAAAATTATAGGTTACACGAACAGTATTTTCTTTCAAATGTGTATCCGAAAATAAAAGTTAAAAAAAAAAAACCACAGAAGAAATAACCACAAAACAAAAAGCAATCTCTGTCGTTTGTTCACTTTCTGAAATTTCTAGACTATTTTTGTTACAAAACCGTACAGAAAAAATCAAACTGCTATCTTTAATTAACCGAACGAATTAGGTGTTTAATGCATCTGCAAAAAGTATCGACCAGGTCAGCCTGCGCAGTCCGCACAGGCTGACCTGGGTCGGTTTCTTTTCGCTATTGGTCAATTTGCTGCATGTCCAAGGATCTATCTACCCGATGATTCAGTCGGTTGTAAGACAAAATAAATTTTATGGATCCACAATTAAGTGATAACTTGCTTAGTATCATGTATCACGGAAGGAGATGCATTAAACCCCCTTTTGCCAGAGCATGGCTTAATTATAAAATGACTGGTAAAGTTACCCATATGAGCAATTATATTCATACTTTAAGCAAACTTTTAACTGTCTAAACGAGATAACAATTTGCAGAAAAAGAGTAATTTCTCCTTAAGAAGCACAATTACTGCAGTGTGTTAGGACAACATACCTTTCTTGTTACACACCTTGCAGCAAGTATTTGGTCGGAGTTTTGGATGGCGACACGACACTTTAGGACAGTCGGTCTTGATATTTCTGCATAAAACTTTACCTTCCAGCTGAACAACATTCCGTTTAACAATCTTAAAAAAAAAAAAAGGGATTATGTGGAATTAACTAAACTGGTTTGGGACGGATCAACCAGAACCACCAGTGGAGCGAAAGTAGAAAGTAGAAGCGAAGATCTTACTACACATATGTGTTCATGTTAATCTAGATCTGCATCTCCTAAAATACACAATCATGTGCGATAAGGACAAGGTTTAGCTTATAGTGTTGTTTTAGTGAGTTTAACGACGTATATCACAATTTTTTTTAACGGACAGATTTTTTTTCAAAACTTTGCACATAAAAAGCTCATCATGTCTCTAGGAGATTAAAAACAGATATGGGTCACTATGCTCTTTTCTTAGAAATTTACCTTTGAAAAAGGTAATTACAGGTCCAAACGTGCATCACTAGTATTTACCATATGTGCGAAAAATACATAGGTGCACTTTTCATTCACTATCCATGACAAAAACACATGCGCAGTAGGGATGCGTGCAAACATTTGTGATACGCGTCGTTAATGGAACAGAGTATTCCTGGTTCATCTTTTCTGGAGGGAGCGGGGAGTGGAAAGGGGGTGTCAGAAATATCTCTAACAATATCAGAGTAAAACCGAGGTCAAACTGCATGCTCTGTGCAGTCTGGTCTTGATCTATACTGTTACTGCCCTGAATACTTTATTTGGACAAGTTTAGACTTTTTCAAATTCAACGAATTTGCAGACCGCGCATCAAATTGGGCTAAAATGGTGGACCTTGTCTTTGAATGAGTATAAAACATGATGGGAAAAGGAGAAAATGCTGGTTACCAGCATTTTCTCCTTTTAGCACCATGTTTTTAAAAGCCATCTACCAGGGTCGTAAAAAATCGGAGTTGTATAGTAAAGGGTTAAAATTGTAGAAAAACATTTGCGCTGTATTAGTTTTTCTGAGATAAATCAAATACTCCTAAATTCGAACAGAATTTTTGTTCCACAGAATGGAATTATTAGCGTTCAGTAAAAGTACAGTCAAACCATTTTAACTTGAATTACGTACTTGTATAATCCTATCAATGATCCGCCTCTCCTTGTGTCACTCCGTTTGCCTGTTTGAGAACAATTAACTAGTGATGTCGTAGAGTAATAGAAAAATTATGAACCTTTCTCAGGAAAACAGTTAGCTAATCTACCTAGTTTTGACCAATTATGATGATCTATTACTCCATGTAGGTCAAATATTTATTAATGTGGGCTACTTTTGTCCATTTCTGCTAAAACACGACTTTACGGGCTCCCACATTAGACAGTTTTAGGAAAGAAGGGAAAACAAGATGATGGGTAATGATTCAAGTTTAAATCTTTGGATGCCATTATTACACTTTTTAGACAGAATAGACTATGATCATGACTTTTGGTCATTTGGTAATCATTGTGAGAAAAGGAGCAATTTCTTTGTAAAAAGCATTTGCTTTTTTTCCGACAACGTTTACAAAGGTTAGCTACAGAAAGAACATAAAAACTGCAAGGTAATGGGTTGTCTGCCAAGGACTAGACATGATGATGATGTAAATGAACAACGCTCTTTGAAAGGGGGTTTAATGCAACTGCAAGTAGTGTCGAAGTGTGTCAGCCTGTGCAATCCACTCAGGCTAACAATGAGACTTTTTTGCTGTTTGTAAATTTTCCGCATGTCAAAGGATCATTCTACCTGAAGATTCAGTCGCTTGTTAGTCAAAATGGATTTTATGGATCCATAATTATGTGATGTCTTGCTTTGTATAATGCATCATTAAACCCCATTTTGTCAGAGCACGGCTCATATATTGTCTTTTACAATGTCGCACGCTTCTGTAATGTAAATGTTTAAAAACAGGAAATAGAACAAATATGATATGTTGGACAACGTAGACGTATGAAGGAATTGCAAAAAAAAAAAAGAAGAAAAAAAAAAAAAAAAAAAACCAAAAAGCAATTTTTTGTAACAAGAAACATTTTTTCCCCACAATATCATCAGAACAGAAATATATTTGACTAAGAAGCATACGAGTTCTGGAGTCCCAAGCATGCAATGTAAATGACAAGTTTACATATACACATATATATAAAACAATATCAGTGGTGTAGTGGTCATTATTATTAAGTCTTAATATGTGAAAGTATTTTAATACAATGAATTTTATTTGTTGCTATATGTTATAGCATAGGCCTAAAACAAAGGCTATATAGCATAAAACAAAGCAAAATTGATGGAAAGCTTTTGACAAGGTTGTACATTGCATAAAGAGTTAAACATTATTGCATCCAACTAATACCCATGTTCATTGATAAACCCCAGTTATTCAATGATTGAGCGTCAACATTTGAGCCATGTTCTGTGAAAAGGGGGCTTAATGCATCTGCGAAAAGTATCGACCCAGGTCAGCCTGCGCAGTCCGCGCAGGCTGACCTGGGCCGAAACTTTTCGCTATCAGTCAATTTTCTGTATGTACAAGGACCAGTCAACCTCATGATTAAGTCGGTTGTTAAAAGAAGTGGCTATTATGGATCCATAAGTATTTAATGGCTTGCTTTGTACCATGGATCACGGAGATACATTAAGTCCCCTTTTGCCGGAGCATGGCTCATTTGTATTTGCACGGTCTTTGGTTTGCCGATGAGACTGCGATTATCAAACGCTAGAAATGGAATTGATGTAATCTTATTTAGAACATCAATACATTGTACATCTGCGAAACATCAATTTAATCTCAATAGCATCTTTTCTGTGGAAACAATTTTATATCATTACAGTGATTTTGATCCTGTCGCAGCTCCTGCATCTGTATTGCCATATTGTCCCAACGGCTACGAATATATATAAGCTATGCACTTGCAAAATGGGGTTTAAGAACTACGGCCCCTAACTCTCATATTTAAAGACGGAAGCTGCCGAGATTTGCCGAATAGTCTTTACGAAATCGTCGATGTTACACGATATTTACCGATGAGTTAGTGAGTGTGCGGCCCCTAACTCTCGTATTAAAAGACGGAAGCTGCCGAGATTGACCGATTAGCCTTTACGAAAACGTCGATTTTACACGATATTTACCGTTTAGTTAGGGGGTCGTAATCCTTAATACTTCTCCGTGATGCATAATACCAAGAAAGTTATCACATGAGTATGAATCCATAAAATTCATTTTGTCTAACAACCAGCTGAATCATTAGGTAGACTGGTCCTTGGACATGTAAAACATTGACTAAGAGCAAAATGTTTCGAGTCAGGTAAGCCTGCGTGGACTGTGCAAGCTTACCTGGCCCAATATTTTTTACTATTATCTTCCGCCAGATGGCATTGTTAAAATACAGATCTATCTGACTTGAGCATTCTGAGAACCGGACTACTTTTTAAAACGACAACTGTTACTTTGAATTTCAAAATAAAGTAAACGTTTACTCAATAAAACGCTACCTTGTGCGATTCATTCAGCTGTGATCAGCTAGCATGTAACATATGCACCGGCTGTTTATTAAAACAGCCCCTACAGGCTTGGGTGATAGCTTCGGTTTAAGCCCTACCTTTCCCCTGTATATGGGATGGGTGATGCGTCATGGCAGACAGGTCTAATCTTCGAAGAATATGACATTCGCAGACAACGACTTTTTACAAATGTAGTTAACTCTCTTTTCAGACGGCATGACCCATTTGTCAAACATAGACAAATTTTACACTAACCCGTACATTTTTGCATAAGTTGACACATTTTTAAGCCAATCGCAGTTTACCATTTGATCATCCGAGACTAATATCAGTAAGTAGGTCAAAAGTTATTTTTAGAAAAGTGCAGATGCGTAGGTTTCTTTCGACTCAGTTATTGCCATATCTCTGTATTTCAAATAACTTATTACTCTCTCATGCATTATTATTTCATGCATGTCACTTCCCCTTTGACTTCAGACAAAGTGTCATAGTTTTAAATTTGCTTCATAACTGTTATGGGAATAGACGTTAGAGATGATGTGAACAACTGAAGTGAGCATTACGGATCTGACGAGATTTAAGAGACGGGTTTTAAATAAACCAAGCTCTGTGAAAAGGGGATTTAATGCACTGAAAAAAGTATCGACCCATGTCAGCCTGCGCAGACTGCGCGGGCTAACATGGGTCGATTCTTTTTGCTTTTGGTCAGTTTTCTGTATGCCAAATAAGCACTCTACCTCATGATTTAGTCGGTTGTAAGAAAAAATCGAATTTATGAATCCACAATTACATAATGACTTTCTTGGTATAATAAATCATGGAGATGCATTAAACCCCCTTTTGCCAGAGCATACCAGTATTTCATAAGAAGACAGCTATTCTGTTCCTTTTGACCATTTATTTAAGATGTTATTTAGGATAAGAAAAACGTAATAAAGGCTGCTTTTCCCCCAAAGAAAGACATATACTCAAACTCTCTTTATTTCAACAATATGGAAACTCTGGAAAGACTGAGACGTCTGTCTGTCTGTCTGTCTGTCCTCTCTCTCTCTCTCTCTCTCTCTTTCTGGTTGCAACAAATTAAACAATAAATGAAATGTTTCGTATATGACTCATATATGCATGGGTGTGTGTCAGAGAGAGAGAGAGAGAGAGAGAGAGAGAGAGAGGGAGGGAGGGAGGGAGGGAGGCAGGGGGGAAAGGGAAGTTGAAAAGTTGGTTAGTATTTGATCATCATTGTATAATCCTATCCATAAATAGACTGAATAGTTCATTAAATATTAACATTAATGAAAGTTTTCAATGAACGTCATTAACTTTTGAAAGGAGAAATCATTTTAAGGTAATTACTTACTTTTTTGACCAGCTGACACTTTTTTTTCTCCAGAATGAAGAGACTGGGTTCGGTTTTCACTTACCGTTCTAGATTGAATACTTTGTCAAATTTAAAGTTGGGAGTGAGAGACAAAGGTGTAGGGGTAAAGCGTCGACCTTTCACACCGGAAGTACCGGACTCGACTTCCGTGATGTACCTGGCCAAACTTTGGTGCTACCCACATCACAGTGTGTTTATTGGTTAAATTTTCCAGGAAGCGTTCATCGAGAGTGATTCATTTGAGTTGGAGATCTTTTTTCACAATCGATTTAATAGAAGTAGGTTTTAACTTAAAGTTAATTCTAAACTTAAAAAATGAGGCAATTCCTGACCGACTGAACTAAATTGTTCATGGTTTAGCCAACCAAAAATGGCTTTAGTTTGAAACATTCGGCAAACCTCGGGTAGGTGATCCATTGATGAAATTCCTCGGATGTATTACAAATGATGATGTGCTCCTACACCGTACATTTCTTCGTCGGAGATACACCGGTTTTCTGCTCTAAGGATTGTAAGACACCACTAAAAATACGCGAGTCGCAGTTTTCAATCGCAGTCGTTATTGAATACATTTCCGTTGACAAAAAGTATGTTATCTAATTTATTGAACGTTATTCATCAGTTTCGATGGACGTTTTGCTGAAAGATTGATAACTGTAAATCACTTGATTGTAGTTGTCGTTGTCGTCGCCTTGTCTCAAGAAAGGCATGAATAAGTGAACTGTGGCCGTGATACGACTGAAATGATTTTTGAATCTGGCGTTCAACACCAAGCGAACAAATGGAGGACTAAGAATTACTTACCTGAGCACACTGACATTTTACACAGTTCATCACTCCATAGGGTTCTATGTCTGGGTTCCATTTGTCTCCGACCATGTAGAACTTGTTCCCGAGCCAACAACCTAATTAAATAAAGACGTACTGCAGTTATACATCATTGCAATCGTCAGTCTGTCTTATGTATTTTACTCGTACTTATGTGGTACATTGTGAATTAGCAGTCCTGACTGTTTCAGTTTCAATCAAACCTTTGGCTTGAGATGATCATGCTACGAAGTACTGGTAAAAAAAAAAACCCAGAGAAATCATGTATAGGTGCGCTGGTCGGCACGAAATCACTGAAATAATGTTCAAAACACCATACAAACAAACAAAACACTAACAAACCCATTTGCTACATGTCTGTGAGAACATGGCTGTTTAACTCTTTGCCAGAAGACAAAATTTCAAACTCTACCATCTGTGATAGCGTTTGAAAGCGACAAATAAAGTGAAGCTTAAATGGTAGGCTTTTTATCCTTGAAAGGGTAGAAAACACTGTGGGAAAAGGAGAAAATGCTGGCTGGATAAGATAATAAGATTTTAGACTCGTCCATATTGGCAGCATTTTCAGACGACAAATAAATATGAACCATACTCTGGCAAAAGGGGGCTTAATGCGTCTCGGCGATGCATTATACCAAGCAAGTCATCACATGACCTTGGATCCATAAAGTCCACTTAGTCTTACAATCGACTGGATCATGAGATAGACTGATCCTTGAACATACAGAAAACTGACCAATAGCGAAAAGTTTCGGTCCAGGTCAGCCTGCGCGGACTGCGCAGGCTGACCTGAGTCGAAACTTTTCTCAGATGCATTAAGCCCCCTTTTCACAGAGCATGGCTCAAATATAATTTTATTTGTCTTTGAAAGGATAGAAAACACTATGGGAGGAAAATAGAAAATGCTTGCTAGCAACACTTTCTCCCTTTACCACAATGTGTTCAAAAGCCTTCTCCGTCATGGTCGTTAAAATGCGGGGTAAAAATTTTCTTTAAGATAGGGAGAAATACGTAACACTTGTTCCTTGGCCAGCAGCTTATTGGATAAACTGCTGATGTAAGACAATTTTCAACCCTATACCAATCAACCCCGTCTTTATAACGACCCTGGGGAAAATCTTTTTTAAAACATTATGGAAAAATAAGGAAATGGTGGTAACTAGCATTTTCTCCTTTTCCAAAAATGTCTTGTACCCTTTCAAAGACGAATCCTCACAAGTAATCCGCATTTATATTAACCATGTACATAGGCTTTCAGTCTGGACAATCGTAAACTTTTGTTGTGTGGGAAAGAGTTGATCCCAATGCCCTGTGTTTTCATGACAATGACGAATAATCCTGTTAAAAACCAGGTTTGAATAGGAGAAACGCGTAAAATTTGTTCCTAAACAGGTAGCCTAATAAAATGAAAACGCACTGCAGTTATTCATCATTCTTACGTCATTATGTCTCCTAGTTTACTTATGTAAACTGTGCGCATTGTTTTTGTCTTCAACTCTTTCACTACTAGACAGATAACCGTTACTTTTCTAATGGCTACAAATACAGTTCTGTTGCAAGGTGAAGAGTCAGTTCAGTTATAATCTAGAATATAGGAGTGGACAGTGTAGATCAGAGATCAGACTGCATGTTTTGTGCATTCTGATCTTGATCTATACTGTCCACAAAAGCTTCAAGTTTCATTTATATAGCAGTCTCTGTAACTCTTTCACTACTAAATAAATAACCTCTACTTTTTTATGGCTACAAATACAGTTCTGCTGCAAGGGGAAGAGACAGTTCACTTATAATCTAGAATATACCAATGGTCAGTGTAGATCAGAGATCAGAATGCACGTTCTATGCAGTCTGATTTTGATCTAAACTTTCCACAAAAGCTTCAAGTTTCATGTGAACAACAGTCTCTGTAACTCTTTCGCTACTAAATAAATAACCGTAATTTTCTAATGGCTACAAATTCAGTTCTTCTGCAAGCTGAAAAGACAGTTCAGTTATAATCTAGAATATAAAAGTGGACAGTGTAGATCAGAGATCAGACTGCACGTTCTGTGCAGTCTGATCTTGATCCACACTGTCCACACTAGGTTCTTGTGTCGTCAACGGTAAGGAAAGAGTTAGAACCGTCCCAAACAGCCCCCTACTTTTAACTACCCAAAGGAAAAACTTCAAAATTTATACCCTTCCAAAAACAAATGCCATCTTGAAGGCAAAATTTATACCCTTCCAAAAACAAATGCCATCTTGAAGGCAAAATTTTATTTTTCGTCTGCAAATGCTTTCCATTAGGACAGGTCTAAAATTTTGTCACTTGATAAAGAATTAAGTCAATCGAACGCTAAGCGGTAGACGACGGAATATCCATCTTCTTAATCTACCACTAGACCAAACTAAATGTATTACAGCAACAAATATTGCAAGTCATTATTGCTCAAAAAACCTATTGGCTCCTAATCATCTCATTTATCTAGTCTGACAAAACAAAGTATTTCTGGTGAATGATGGAGTTGTTCAAAGCGACCAACCGATCTAAATACTAGAATTTTAAGTTGACGTATAAAAGGTTGCCTATCCGAGAAAGAATATCGACCCTTAGAGAGCTAAATAAACATTGTTTTTATTGTTGGAGTCTGGTGTCTCAGTTCATTTTTATAATCGAGGTAGACATTTATAAAATATCTTTAAGATTGTACCAGGCAATCAAACGATAAGAATGGGACAAAATTAAAAAACCTTGACCTTGGGGCCTGGTGCTTGAAAGCTACGCTCTAAACATCGGCTTTATACGGTTAACGTATGCGTGGAATACTTATTATTATTGGACCACGTGCTTAAGAGCAGAATCTGTTGAAAGGAAATGATTGGAAGGACAGACGAACGAACGGACTGACTGATGGACGGACGACTGAACGTCTGATCGAACGAACGGATGGACGGATCGACGGACGGACAATATTTCTCCGCATGTGGGCGGGGAAAATTAAACGAACGTCTCCAACAACTGGTTAAGACCAACAGATTGCGTTAAAGACCATATTCGTCGGCCGAGCACCTGTTACCCATATGGTACCTAACTTAGGAGCGGTCTTACTTGAGTATGCGCATGCAAACTTGAGCCATGCTCTGACAAAAAAAGGTTTAATGCATCGCCATGATGTATTATACCAATCAAGTCATCAAATAATTAGTTTAGTTTAAACATACACTGCTCAAATGAATTAAAGGATCACACAAATACCGAAATTCAAATCATTCACTCTGTTACATAGGCAGTAATTGTGCTCTGAAAACCATCAGCTTACATTCTTATTTGACAAAATGGCTCAACAGTTTTCTTGTTTGTTTCGTTTTAAATGCTGATAAGCCATGTAAAGAAGAAAATCAAGAAATTTGTTTTCCTTGTTCTTTTGTTAAACAGCTTATATTTTTCCAATCTTTTGTTGATATTATTGTCAAATCTAACGAAATAAGTAAACGAGAAGAAAGAGTGGCACCTCTGATTCTCGTAAAAGTCTGTGTTGCATATCAAAAAGACGGCTTTGACAGGCATAGCCCTTACATCTTTTGTGCAAACGTAAATCATTTTGCCTATTCTGAGATTTTACAGAGTTAAGACTGAATGAACTTACGAGCAGAAAATTATTTGAATTGTCCCGAACTGAAAGAATTATCTTGTAATCAAAGTCGAAGACATGTGTTCCTTTAATTTTTTTGAGCAGTGTATTTATTTTACATCGATTGAGAAACAAGTTTTTACAACTTATATTAATCTCTCTCGATTCTGCTTCCTGGGAACCACACCAGTACAGGCGCCGAATGTGTGGGCCAGTGGAAAATCCCAAAGTTGACACCCGCTCTCGAGTATCGAACTCGGGACCTCATGGTTACGAGGCCGACTCTGCACCACACAACCTAGGACACCAGACAGATAATTATGGATTCACAAAATCTTACAATAGACTGGATCCTGAAGCAGAATGGTCCTTGGACATGGAAATTTACCTAAGGCAAAAAGTACCAACCCATGTCAGCCTGCGCGGATTGCGCAGGCTGACATCAGTCGATACTTTTTGCAGATGCATTAAACCCCCTTTTTACAAAGGAGGGCTCATTTCATTTTATCCACATCTGACAAGGTATTAAACATTTGCCGTTTGATAATTCATTTTCCTGACAGCGAAATATTTTACTTTGTGAGATTTGCGTTTATATTCTCATATCTACATGATCTTTTGAAAGAATATTCAAATTTAAGGTGTCTGCGGCGGGTGTGCGGTGTGATTGGGGTGTGTGACAAATTTTAATATCAGCACGTGAACGTATTTTTCTATTGTGTAAGAAGGAGATGATTTAAAGAGAATTTGTTTTTATATTTGAGTACTTGTATATATATATATTTTTTTTAAATCTCCGTGATGCAGTATGACAAGCAAGTTATCACATAATCGTGGACCCATAAGATTCATTTATGTCTAACAAACGACAGAATCCTGTCGTAGAATGGTCCTAGGTCATACAGAAATTTACCAAGAGCAAAAAGTTTTTCGACTGCACAGGCTGACCTAGGTCGATACTTTTTGCAGATGCATTAAATCCCCTTTTCGCAGAGCAAAACTTATACCCATTTCACTTTTTTGACGCCCAAAGGACATATTATAAACCCACAATGATTAAAGCCCCTGTAAAGTCAAAAATAGGTAATTTTCACCGTTTATAACTCGAAAATATATTGGATAACTCATCACAAAACACATATATAAGATCGGATAAAACTCGAACGTGTCAGTTACTGCATTGGTTGCCATGATATACGTGTGCGAAAATGCATGGAGAAGCCCGTCGATTTCAGGGACGCCATTGATCGAGACAACCTTCGTTATCGTTCGTGTATATTCGAACTAGGTCTTCGAGAACGTCACGTGATAACATTGCATCTCATTAGTGCTATGACGTAGTAGACAGGACTATTGTTTACAACTCCAATATTATGTCATCGGAGAGTAAGATTGCTCATTCTGAACCAGTTTTCTTACTTAGATTTAGTAAACTCTTCCTGTACTGATGATAAATGAATAAGCAATGATCAGCCTGTGTCGTTGTTTCTGTTTACGATGTCGATAAACTTACGCTTTTCAAGCCTAGAATGGGGACAAAATGATCAAGTGAATAAAGGGTTTGTTTCGACGCCTTGAATGATCACGTGGTGTTTACGTCACTATCACGTCACTGCGGACATTTACGACGAAAAGTCGGCTAATCGTCGGCGATCATCGATGTAAACAAACAGATAATGCAGCATGGTAGGATCTGTTCTAGTTTCAAAATTCTTTTTTCTGCCATTGACTGGAACTTTTGCGAACTGCACCTTTACATATCTTGAAAGTCATAATAGTCGCCATATTTTTACATGGTAAAAATGAAATTTACTTTTATTTTATAAACAGGTTTTTTATTCAGTTGGACTTTGCTGTGACTTTAAGCAGGTATCTTTATGCCACTATAACAAACTACATCAATATTTTTAATCCCAAAATTACAAATTATATATCTAATTCATAGTAAATTGACTTAAGGTGGGGCGGAAGACAGGCTGATTACGATCAGTGATGTGATAATACGTGAACGTTACTGTTACTAGTAGCTTTCTTTTCTCTACATTATCTCTCCACCCATACCACTGACGACTTAAAGTTAACATCTGCCCATTACTCAGCTATGAGTGTAAAATCAGAAGCAAATCAGGTGGCAGTCAAACTGATCTGACATAACCGGGCCGCAAAATTTTGCATATTGTACACCTGTAGCTAGAAAATATACATTTTTGGTGTGAATGGTTGAACCACTCGTCACAGCTTGGCCGATTCCGTAACTAAATCTAACCTCGTTCGTATCAAGAAGTTTCTCTTTGCTGTCAGACATACGGTTTAAAAAATGGCGGCACCCATGTCAATCGATTAGCAGCGCCATGAACAACCATGTTGAAGTTATTCACGTCTATCACATCTATCAATCTGTTGGTGAAAACTACCAACGGAATTGATAGACCACGTTAGATAATGACTGTATAAACTGATTGTCAACGGAAATGTAATAAGAAAGATTTCGATAGAAAATTCTGACTCGTGTGTGTGTTTTTTCCCTAGTGAAGCCTTATAATTTTAAAACGGTAAAACGGTGTATTTCATGCGAAGATATGTGCGGTTTAGGTGCATAACATAGACGAGGAATTTGATCAACGGATCTCCCAAGATGCCGAATGTGGTTTAACATGAATTTCACGTGACTGGGTCGACCAATCAAATAGGCCTATAGTACCAGACTTTACGCTAGACTTGGCAAACCTCGAGTGTTCCATTGATCACCCTGTGTGATACTTACAGACACCGTGCATTTCTTTGCCGGAAGTAGATCGCTTTACTGTTTTTTAAATTATAAGACCCATTTAACCCTTTGCCTGCTAAATAAGTTAACTTAAACTTTCAAGCCGATAGTAAAGACCACAATAATGCTACTTCAAACTCATTTCTTTAGATAAAAATATCTCCTTATCACACAGTATAGATCAAAGATCAGACTGCACGTTCTGTGCAGTCTGATCTTGATCTACACTGCAGAAGGTCAGTGAGTCGCGCTTAGCAGCCTAAGAGTTAAAAAAAAGGATACAAGGGTCACAATTATAGACAGAAATCGTTCTAAATACGGTTCTGTTTATAAGCACTATGTTCTTTCATGATTTCTATGACATTAATCAACTTCGGTGGAAGATTTCACTGACCGATTGATAAATGAGAAAAACTTCGCTATTTTAAACATCCTTTTATTTCAGGGTCGTTAAAACTCGGGATTTTGTTGTAAAGGGTAATACCGCCAATATCCTTTCCAAGCCGCAGCCTGCTTTCTCTTGTTGGACGTTTAGAGAAGAATTCTGTCGCTCAGACTTTCATCAATCCCTTGATATAAGTTTGGTCAAGCTGAGATTCGAACTCGCAACCAACTCTGGGTTACTTGTCTTGATCCGTTAACAATAACTCCCATTACCAATAAAGGGAGTTTATACTTAAAGCCGCAATAGTCAAACATGAAATAGTTACGAATCACACGTTTAATTTAAATAGTCAACTAGTACTTGCAAGTCTTGGTAAAAGCAGTACAACAGGAGTTCTTGTGGTTTATACAGTTTACATTTTATTCTTTTTTTTCCCCAAGAAAGATAATTTTCTTTGTGTGTAGCTGAATACGATGGCTTTTGACCTACTCTTTGGTACTTTAGCACTGATAACAAATGAATAGACAAAAATTTGTGATTGGTAAAAATGTAGACATGTTTATTCTAAGGGCCCCAGCCTATTTGAAAATTTAAGTTGTCTATCTTTCTTTGAACGATAATGGTGTCCCAGTTCTTTGAGACACGTTATTACTATAAAGGTTTGATTGGTTATTTTGATAATCCGTAATCACTGTTCGAGCCAAGCTCCAACTCATCAAATTTTAATTATCGAGATTTTACTCTTTCGGCGTCAGATGAATCGATTTGAAATATTGTACCACCATACTGATAATTTTATGAATGATAATAATAATAATAATAATAATAATAATGATGATAATAATAATAATAATTTTTTAATTGCAAATGAAAATATTTTAATCGTATTGAATAAATGTAATAGCAGACTTTTTTGTATCATGTTATGCCGTGTTATCTTATTAATTTTTTCATCCACTATCTGTTCCATTCTATGCTACCCTTTTACCATCTATGAACTATTCTGCTGTGTTCTTTCATTATCTATTCCGGTCCTTTCTTTTCTTGCGGTATCTATAATGTGTTTCATTCTTCAGTATTGTTTCGTTATCTCTCACAAATTCCGTTCTACATAATCTTCTCTCTTTGTCGTTCTATTGTAATTTTTTAATTTGCCTATTTCATCCGTATCGTCTAGTTTTATTGTGTATAACTTATTTATTTATTTATTTATTTATTCAGTTTTAACCTGTTCTTATTGCTCACTGGGATTACAGAGCAGCAAAAATGTCATTTTTCACATAATTATAATTATATTCGTCATACAACAATTCTGGGATGCACAATTTATCAAACTTATTTTTTTATACGCAATATCTTTTATCTTTTACAGAGCAAAAATCGTTTTTTACTTACTGTCCTTTTCACGAACAAAATGAGCCATGCACTATGCAAAGTCGGCTTAATTCATCTGCAAAAGGTATCGTCCCAGGTCAGTCTGCGCAGTCCGCGCAGGCTGACATGGGACGAAACTTTTTGCTTTAGGTCAATTTTCTGCATATTTGCATAAAACCCCCTTTTGCCAGAGCATGGTTTATATCTGTTTTTCCACAATGTTTCTAACGATAATTTTCTGTGGGACGAATAAAAAGTCACCTGCCGGAGTTTTTGTATTTATAAAATGAGATTATTAGTACTTGGTTCAGAGTCCAAACGGGTTGTAACGAGATACGCCCTTAATATGATAACGTAAAATATGATAACATTTTTGTTTGAATCATTTAAGTAGAAAAACGAATCAAAGTTTCTTTTCTATTTCAACGACTGCATTTAGTGCGTTTGCGTAACGTGAAGATATAAAATCAAAATAAGATAAAAGATCCGACTGCTTGTAATGTATCGTATGAATTTTGATATATATTTTGCCGGAAATCGTGTGCGAAAGTTAATCATGAAAATCAATGGAATTGCAAGAATGTGGGGTGCATATCACCCAGTCGCAATATTAAAATTTCATCCTCTGACTTTTTGCCTGTGCATATAAAAATGAAAGGATAATATATTACTGCTTAACCCTTTACCAAACAACAAAATTTTAGACTGATCCAAACTGAAAGCACTTGCAGACGACAAATTAAACATAACTCAAAAAATGAAATTTGTTTCCAGCAGGCTAGAAAACATTGTGGGAAAAGGAGAAAATGCTGGTTACCAGCATTTTCTCCTTTTCCCACAATGTTTTCAAAAGGCTTCTATCCCAGGGTCGTAAAAACCAGGGATTGTTTGGTAAAGGGTTAACCTTCCTTGCTCCAGTGTAATAGAACAGCCTTTACGATTTTTTTTTGCACATGTTTGAGATCTGGCATTAGTTGGCTTTTGAGATAAGACTTTATAAAACTCGTCTATGAAAATGTTGTTAAGCTCTCCAAAGGCTCGCATAATGACATTCTTCTAGACTTGTTTAATGAAGTTCTATTCTGAATGCCAGAGATACAGATACATGATATTTATATGATAATTATCATCCTCTGTTGATTCTTTATACTTATTGTGAATGTTAAATTAGCATTGTTGTTCAATAAATTTTACATGCCTTGAGAGAGAGAGAGAGAGAGAGAGAGAGAGAGAGAGAGGAGAGAGAGAGAGAGAGAGAGAGAGAGAGAGAGAGAGAGAGAGGGGAGAGGGAGAGAGAGAGAGAGCTTGGAATTTATGTGACTTTTGATGTAAATATGACTATGTACTGTGTACACGTCGAATAAAATGTTGTTCTGTTCTGTTGTTCTGTTCCGTTCCTATAAATGTTTGTATCATTTGAAATTTTGTTATGTTTCGTGATAGAATATTATATGCAAAGAAATGAATTAAATTCTTTTGTATTGATTCATATGTTAAATTTAAAGAAGAGTTAGAACAGTGAGAACATTGTTAATAAACTTTTCCTATTTAAATTTCAGAAATCATAAATCTTGTAAAACGAATGCGATACTATCTATGATTATATTTATGGCTGTTTTGTTTACATACCGGGATATGTTTGGTTATACTCCAGTCTGTTCTCCTCGGCACTCTTTAACAGTGAAAGACCATGCAGCTCCTTTCCCACACCATGGTTTATCACCAGTAAAACCGCACAAGTTGTAAAGATCAGCAAGGCTTTCATACTATTTTTTTTTAGGTTAATTTATCTTTACTTTCACTTTTTTTTTGTCTCTTTTGATACAACAGCGGAAAATCTGTCGTTCTTATTTCTAATCTTTTTTGAACAGAGACAATTTAAACAGTCATATATGTGTATATGATCTGCGTCTGAACTGTCACTCTTGGGTATCAATATTCCCTCAATGTTTTGATGCAGATTTATTATTTCAATTTTCTGAGAGGCTGTGCTAACATATAAACAGTATTAACTCATCACATCTTGAGAATAATTTGCAACAGAATTTGAAAATTAGAAAAATAAGTCCTTTTGAAGTATCGATCGACACAAAATAACATTTGATATTCACAAGTAAACGTGAAAAAATGTGCCAAAAGGAGACATTGATGGTTTCGAACTCTTCCTTATATTACCACATTTTTTTTTATCAAAGTGGTCAACTGTATGACGCATAAAGTCGTCTATATGTATAAATGACTTAACCCTTAGTCTGCTTGATAGATTTAATAAATACTTTCATTCATTGATGATAAATAACAAAACTGAGGAGTTGAAAATTTTAAGGCGATATTCGCCGAAGTATCCCACGAAATATCAGACTATGTTAAACCAAGATCAAGATGGATACTTTATGCTGTCTGATCTTGTATCTACAGGGTCCGCGTAAGCCTCTGCAGTCCGGCGTTTTCTTCGTCAATGCAATTTGATCCACACCTGTCATATGCTTGAAATCAAATTATTTCGTAAAAATGCAAATGTTTCCATACTTATTTAAGTATTGTTAAGTTTTCTTAGCTTCAGTAAGATGCTGGTAGTACTTAATTACTTTTATCTTTAAGCAATTGATGTAATTGATAAAGTGAATTAAATTCCAGTCCACGGTAAAACATCCTTTGTTATATACACGCAACTTTATTCCAAAAGTAACAATTTCACACCAAAAGAGACTGAAAGTTTATCTCAGTTTTGAAGCTGGTTTGAGTTCAGCGTAAAATGTCGCCAGTTTGATATTGAAAAGATTTAAAAAGTTGAAGAATTGATACATTATTTGTTGGTAAAAGCGTGGCCAGGCTAATCACTTTTGCGCATGCCTTTTTACCCGAATTGGGGATTAGTGATACTTAGGTGTAAAGTCTTGATTAAAAATTACGATTGTAAAATGGACCGGTCGGATCTCACAATCGTGAAGTGTTGATTTAATCTTGTACCCAACACCATGTAAAATACTGCGTTGATACACCCTACTTTGAACACTTAATGAAAAATTGTGAGACTAGCAGCATTTGCTTAATGAAGATTGTAACTGTCTTATACGTCTGCGTATATACTCGAATTTAAGAAAAGATATGTCATAGCGGTTTTGAATTGATACTTTACCAAAATGTCTGCAAGTAAACGTTAAGATACTCACCCACAATAGTCCCGCATCAAACAAGTAATCAAATATCGTTTCACAAAATTATCTTATCTGAGCGCATTAGCTCGATAATCAACTGCAACAATGAAACAATAAAGAGAATTTAAAGCCCGTGCATGTAAAACATGGTTTGTGCTCAAATTTAAAGTTTTGAAAATGCTTCAGACAGAAACTAAACTTTATATCAAAACTTTAGTTTGGTAATTGAAAAGATATAAATAGCGTTGAAGTTCGTCCAGGAGGTATGTCAATAATGTTACATTTATGAAGTTCTGAAATTTCATGCTACTGGCACCAGCCCAACCTTATTCGGAAATAGTCAGAGTTGTTTTTATCCTGACTTTAGGTCACGACTGGAAATACAAGTGAGTCATGCTCTGTGAAATGTGGGTCTAATTCATCTGAAAAAGATAGGTTATCGACTTATGTCAGCCTGCAGATGGGTCGAAACATTTTCTATTTGGTAAATTTATCTACTTCTCCAAGGACCGTTATACCTCCAGATCCAATTGGTTGTTAGTACGTATTATGCATCCATAATTATATCATGACTTGCTTGATAAAATGGAAGGCGGATATGCATGAAACATCCTTTTACCAGAGCGCGGCTCAAATATTTTCCATCAACAAAATTCACTGCCACGACGGGAGATAAATTTGTAACGTCAATCGTGGAATCCTTGGAGCTCAGTTATGTTACCTCTAAATTTCCCCGGACTTACGTCCAGGCGGATACATATAGCTCAGTCGGCAGAGCACATAGCTATTAGGTGAATTCGATTCCAAGCTTGACGAAACTCTATTTGGAGATAAGCGTCAGTAGTTACAAAAAGAATCATTCCCCTGTCGACTATGTTTATGTGGGATAACAGCCTCTGACTTGGAAAGAATGTTTTGCGAGGTACTGGACACTCCAGGTACACATAGATAAATGCACTTGCATCCGTGATATGACTAAATTAAAATTTGAAAAGGCTTTAAACACAAACCAAACAACAAAATTTAATTCTAAGTCTGACGTCATATTGTTTTTCTTTCCACATGGTAATCAAACGCTTTGCACTGTCAGTGCTTTGATTAGATACGTTGTAGTTATGTATTATGTACAACGTTTTGCAGCAGAGATATACACTTAACTTTACCAATGACAAAATTTTAGACTCGTCCAAAATTTAAAGCAGACGATATACAAAATGTGGCTAAAATGACATTTTTTTTTTCATTGAACTTGTAGAAAACATCATGGGAAACGGGGAAAAAAGAAATACTCGTTACCAGCATTTTCTTCTTTTCACACGATATTTCAAGAGCCTCTCTGCTCAGGGTGGTAAACTCAGGATTGCTTTGTTAAGGGTTGAAATCTTTAGACAAAAGGAGAAATTGTTCCAAACGAATTACTTATACCTTTGTTACAATTTTAAACGCAGGCTTGAGCCATGATCTGGCAAAAAGGGGCTTAATACTTCTCCGCGATGCATGATATCAAGCAAGTCACAGTGTTATATACCCCTAAATTGTGTTTTGTATAACAATCGACTGAATCATGAGGTACACTGGTGCCTCTGACATACAGAAAATTGACCAATAGTGAAAAGTTCGGCCCCAGCCAGTCTGCGGACTGCACAGGCAGACCTGGATAGATACTTTTCGCAGATGCATTAAGCCCCCTTTTCACAGAGCATGACTCATATATTTATGCATCAATTAATATGTCATGCTTTTCACTCATATTTAAATCAGAGGATGCTTTCAAAGTTGGTTGCTGCAAATTGGTTTCAGGCCATGAATTAACCTTTTTACCACACAAAGACCGAGTTTTACCGACCTTGAGGAAGAAGGCTTTTGAAAGCATTGTGGGAAAAGAAGAAAATGCCGGTGACCAGCATTTTCTTTTTATCCCATAATGCTTTCTATTCATGCACAAACAATGTCAACTGTTTAAGCAACACTTGACTTGTCGCCTGCATTTTACTCGTATATGGATTGGTCGAGATATTTTTAGTACATAAAGAATAAAATCGACCTGCCAGGGGTTCTAAAAATAGAAAAAAATGTGACGATGCCGTGGATTCTGAACCGATATAGAAACTGGTCGCACTAGGTAAATTTTATAAATTGTAGGATGACCACTGATGTGAAAATATCCTGAATTTACTCGTTATTCCTTTCAGCACCGGAGGCGAAAAAAAAAAGGCTTTTTCGGACGGCATAGATCAAGATCAGACTGCACAGAACGTGCGGTCTGATCTTAGAACTATACCGTCTGCTTGGTTAAACCAGGCTATAAGGTAAAAAAATTTTCTAAGTTTCAGCGGATTGTATCTTTCGCTGTTGAAAGGAGTCGAGTGTATATACTGAACTCTAAAAGGGTGAAAACACAACTATGCAGCAGACGAGCTTCGAAAACTTCTCCTAAAAAGTAAGATTGACAGAACTTACACATGTGAATGTAACTGAAAACGTTGTGGCAAAAAGAGAAACTGTTCTTAACGAGCAATTTTCTTTTTTGTCTCAATGATTTTTTTTGAAAGCCGTCTGCTGCAAGAAACATAAAAGTCGGCTGCAGAAAGTAAATAAGTACATCCTGAAACGCCTTTCTAAACCAACGTTACCCGTGAGGCCAGTGTAGATGAAGATCTGACTGTACAAAACGTGCAGTCTGATCTTTGATCTACACTGTCCGCCATGCCTAGACACCATAGACAAAGAGCAACCTCGAAACTGCATTTCTCCCTAGAGGGAGACGGGTTGTCTTATTTATAGACTGAATATGTTTGTTGGGTTTATTCGGCGCTTTAAGGGTGTAATTGTCCGCAATCCAGCCAAGCATAAATGAAAACTGCAAGATCTTGCGTCTATTTACATAAGGATGAAAGAAACCTAACTATTCTGTAGATTCGTGTAGATATCTCCAGTCTCATCTTCACCAAGCTGTCACAATTTCTGTTTCTTTCATAACTATGTAGATTGACGCAACATCGCACGTTTTCACTCTTTCCCAAACAATTCCATGTTTTGGTGATCCTAAGCGGGGGGCTTTTGAAGAGACAGTGAGAAAAGGAAACAAATGCTAGTAACCAAGATGAAAAAAAAAAACCCTGAATTTTCTGTAGATTCATTAAGATGTCGCCATATCATCAATCATCAAGCTGTCGAAATTTATATTTTTTAAAGAATTAATACATATGTAGATTGAAGCAAGAACGTCCATTTTAACTCTTCACTAAACAATTCTGTGCCTTAGCGACCCTGAGGACGGGAAAGGGGGCTTTTGAGAACGTTGTGGGAAAAGGAGAAGATGCTGGTGACCAAGATGAAAAAAAAAAACATTAGATATTCTATATATTCATTTAAATATCACTATGGTATCAACACCAAGCTGTCGAAATTTCTATTTTTCTTTTTTAGATAATTATGTAGATTGGCGCAACGTCGTCCATTTTAAATCGTTATCAAACAATTCTGTGTTTTAGCAAACCAGAGGGAGCAAGCTATCTAAAACATTGCGGTAATAGGAGAAAATACTGGTAACCAAGATGAAAGATATAAGTGTTCTGTATATTCGTTCAGACATCACTATGTTATCAACGCCAGGTTGTCGATTTTTTTCTCTTTCTTTCATGGTTATGTAGACTGACGCAACATCGTGTCTTTGTAACCCTTTACAATACAATCCATCTTTTCATAATCTTTTGTAAGGGAGCCGTTTTGAAAAAAATTGTGGAAAAAGGAGAAATGCTGGTAACCAGCATTTCTCCTTTTCCCACAATGTTTTCAATCCATATAATTCACTGTTTAAATATCACAGTGTTATCTACATCAAACTGTCGATTTTTTTTCTGTTTTTTTTTTGTTTGTAGTTATGAAGATTGAAGCGACGTCGTGCATTTTATCTCTTTGCCAAACGACAAAATGATAAACTTATTCAATTTGAAGGGATTTTCAGACGACAAATTGGATGTGTCTCCAATGAAGGGTTTTGTCTTTGAAAGGATCGGACGCATGGTGGGAACAGGAGTAAATGCTGGATACTAGTGCCATGGGCGAAAGTGAAGTCTGATCTTGGATCTATACCTACCGCTGGTGTAGCCTGTCCGAGTTGCAGCTGATCGTATTTTCCACCAGTCGTTTGGTTGATTTTCGTGCATTTATCGTCGCCACCGGTTGCCCATATGGGCTAAAACCTCTCCGTGTTGCAGCTGATTGTATTTTCAGCCATTCACTGATTGATTTTCGTTTATCTATCGTGTTCACCGGTTGCCCATATGGACGACGCCCCCATTAGGTTCTTAGTTTTGTTACTGGAGATAGTGCAGGATACAGGACGAAGCCCATCCTGAGTTACACCTGGTTCTTTAACGTGCTTAGTGTAAAGCACCATCACACGGGACTTAGGTTTAATTCCTCATCCAAAAGGCTATTATTTATTTTAGATGGCTAGCTGTGAAAATCGAACCCTCACCTTCAAGGGGCCCGAGATTTGTCGTCTACAACTCTCATGCTCCACCACTCGAGCTATTCGGGCTGGTCATTTTCATCCCTCGAAAGAGGTCGAGTTTATATGCGCCATGCTCTGACAAAAGGGGGCTTAATGCATCCCCGTGATGCATGATACCACGTAAGTCATCACCTAACTATGGATCCATAAAATCTATTTTGTCTAACGGCTGACTGCATCCTGAGGTAGAATGGTCATTGGGCATGCAGAAAATTGGTCAATAGCAAAAAGCATCGACCCAGGTCAGCCTGCGCGGACTGCGCAGGCTGACCTGGTGCGATACTTTTTGCAGATGCATTAAGCCTCCTTTTCACAGAGCATGGCTCATATACTTGGCACCGAGAGAGTAAACCCTTAGCTTGCTAAATAGATAAACTAAACTTTTCAAGCCGATGGTAAAAACCCTGATGATGCTATTTCAAAAATTATCTTTTTGGAGAGAAATATCTCCTGACCGGACAGTGTAGATCAAAGATCAGACTGCACCTTCTGTGCAGTCTGATCTTGATTTACACTGTCCGCAAAATGTCATTGAGTCTCGTTTAGCAGCCTGAGGATTAAACGACCACTTGTATGTACAAACTCAACCGTCTTTCTAATCTTTGACCGGGGCTGTAGGAATTTCCACAATTCAACTATTGGATATATTTTGACGGCAAATAACCACAAATAACTTGAAGTGCGAAGCCTTTTCAAATCAGTGCAAATAAACGAGAATAAAGGAGACAGTGAGAAAAGGCGTAGTTTGAATTGTAAGAATTGTAAGACAGTATATCGCTCTATTATATCTGTAATAGATGTGCAAACACAATGAAATGGGCCAAATATTTGTTCATTAGAAGGTTAATTTAATTGTAACGATATGCGTTACGCTTTTGAAAACCGAAATTGAATCGAACCTATACTTTTTAGCAGAAGACAAAATCTTGACTTGTCCAACTTGAAAGAATAGGCAGACTACAAAGTAAATGTGGCCCAAACGCTAGCTTTTGTCTTTGAAAACTGTATGGGAAAAGGAGAAAATGCAGGGTAACAGCATTTTCTTCTTTTCCTACACTTTCTTTCTCTGTTGCGTCGTTCAAACATGGGTTTTAGGTAAAGAGTAAAAGCCAGGTAGTGAGATTTTTTTGTCATCCCGGCAGCATTATATTAACATCGTTTAAAAAAGTCGGAGAGAAACATTGCAGGAAAAAAATATGTTTCTTTTCTCTAATTTAACAAAAATTTGACGTCCAGATTTCTCTTCTTACGTTTTCTCGCGCAAACCTTTTAACGTTTAACCAAATTACAAAAATTGAGACTTGTCCAAACTGAAAGCATTTGCAGACGACAAATTAGGATTTGGCTAAATGATGATTCCTCTTTTCGATAGGGTAGAAAATATTGCATGAAAGGAAAAACTTTCTGGTTACCAGCAATTTATCCTTCACCCAAAATGTTTTCCAAAACCTTCTTTCACTATATTAAATGTTCACTTTATTTGTTTAGCAGACTAAAAGTGAAGAAAATGCGTTCTATATTTTGTGGATCCAATACAATACAATGCAAATAGTATTAGTTACACACGAAATATTTCTGTTATGAAGTTTTGAAATATTTGTAGTGTAAGTAAATATTCCCGTTTTCACTTTCTTTTAATTAGTCGTTGAATCACTGTGCAAATAAGGAAAGTAGTATTTAACTTGGCGAAATATCTATATCTACTATACTAGTCTTATTTGTTAGCGCTATATAGGAGTACATTTGTCTCGGAGCACATTTGTCCTACGTAAGACCGATGCGGTCGCAATTGTCTCACATGAGACAATGCGACCTCAAATGTCTAACCAAAAAAAAAAACACAATTGTGTGACAAATGTGCTCCGATCAAGATTTTTAAGGGACAGGGGAGCACATTTGTCTCATGTCATTCTTTATGAAATACAAGCACATTTGTCACATATTTTTCCACGGCAGAAAGAATCTTAGAATCGAGGTTCGCCGTTTTACCTCATGTCAAGTGTAATCACCAATAGATTTGCTAATGCTTTTTTTTAAATAAAATCTTAAACCTAAAAACTGCAGTGGAACTATTAGTTCCAATATCTCTAATTCAAGAAATTTGAGTGGCTAAACCTTAAGGTGTACACTGAAACATACGGAATCCCTTTAGTGTCATATGGAATATCGTGCCTCTCATCCTTAGGGCGAGACGCGAGAATCGGGCGAGACCCGATATTCCGTCGAGACACTACGCGAGACATGAGATCCCGCACTGTCGCAGTATCCCATACCATGAGATCCCATACCATGAGATTTCGCGGTAGAATATCATGTCTCGCTTCGTTTTTTGCCGGAATCTCGCGTCTTCTTCGTAACAAGGCCCGATATTCCATAATTATGGCATTACCCGGATTCTTTTGGGAACTCATGCGCGTTGTAAGTGCTTTTTCAATGGCAGATCTGAGAGCAGCAATTCTCGAAAAATGGCGATATTGTTTTTTTCATATTTCTGATGGAAAGAAAATACGTGTGGGAAGGTCTACTCATTTTCTTCCTTAGATCATTTAGGGGCCTCCGAGTGATTAAGGTCGCTGACTTCAAAAAGCACTTGCCCCTAACCGCTGTAGGTTCGACCCTCACTCGGGGCGTCGAACTCTTTCATGCGAGGAAGCCTGTCCAGGGTCCAAATGCGGAATACATATCGTGTGCGCACGAGGTCATGACGCGCAGTTATTGTTTTTGTCATTGGTAATCCTATTAAAGATAATTATCTAAGCCTCAGAAATATGGATATTTTTATGTGTAGTAACTGAAAAGATGATTATTATTTATTTAGCCTACACAAGTAAAAATACAGTGTTTCCCTCTGAAGGACTGAAAGAACAAGAACTTTTAAGTACCCCCTCGGCGACGTACTTTTTTCAAACTGATTACTAAAATATATAAATGAAGAATTGATAAGAAAAATTAACTATTCTATAAAACTAGCATGATAATATACCGAATATGAAGGACTGACAGCGGTTTCTTAATCGTGTAGACTTCTAAGCGAAGACACTATTCGATTAAGTGATTTTTAATACATCTCTAAGTAGGTCTGTTATCGCAGATAATTTTCAGGTTGTAAATGTGGACAGACAGACGGACAGAGAGTCAGACAGGAAGCTAATTTCTATACCCGCCTTTTCGGACAATTACAATGTACTAAGCAGAAACAGTTTTCCTTTTAAGTAGAATTTTAGTATAGATAGAATGTGAGACAAATGTGCTTCGAGTGTCCTTCCTATTGTGTGTCAAACACATCTGTCTCATTTCCAATTTGTCGCAAATATGAATGTTTACGAGCACATCGGTCACACCCCGTGAGACAAATGTGCTCCAAGACAAATGTGCTCCTACAGCGCTAGCATCACTGTAACTTTTCATGTCCGGGAGAGCTGCTTCGTCCATTTCTGTATTAGTAGAACCATGTTATTGCCCGTTTGCTTTATCTTTTACCAAACAACTCATGCTTTAACCATCTTTAGGGAGAAAGCTTTAAAAAAAACAGTATGGGAACAGGAGAAAATACTGCAAAGCAGCATTTTCCCCCTTTCCTACGATGTTTTCTGCCCTTTCAAAGAGAATCCAGTTATTGGAACAGCATTCAATTTGTAGTCTGCAAATGCTTTCAGGAGGGGGTCAAAAATTTTGTAGTTTCGATTATTATACTATTTCTTTATTCTAGTACACCATGGTAACAAATGACGGCCTATCTATATTTGGATCGTTCTACATGAACATCGTTTACTTTGAAGCACAAATAGTTGATTTGATTTATTTCGGCTTCCGAAGGTGTGAAAGCGTCATTGTATACTTCTTTCTACAGCGAAAAAAAGAAAACAACTTTTTTAATCAGAGATTTTATTCTGCTAATGTTAATGTGTACAGCCGGAAGTGCTTGTCGGGGAAACGTGTTTCTTCGACGAAAAGTAGATCTCTAACTTAATTCATGGAACTGCGCGAGATGGAGCCCAAGTTTTGGTCTGTTATTTTTCTTCAGTTGAATCTAAAGCAAAGCAGCGTAATTAAGCAGAGACTCCATTCTGCTATATCTGTATTCCTTTAACCGGAACTGTAGGTCGCATTACCGTCATCAAAATGTATTTACGCGATGAAAAGTAGATCACAAACTTCATTCACAGAATTGCGAAAGCGTGAGCCCAGTTTTTGTTACGAGTGAGGTTTTTTTTTTCTTCAGTTGAATAAAACGAAGCAATGTATTTTCATTTAGCAGAGACTCCAGTCTACTGTTGTTGCAATGCTTGTCAGCGCACGATATGTTAATAGTTAGAGATGTGATCTGAGATGTTATCCTAGAAGTTACTTGAAAGATTCAGTGGCATCTGCCATAGGTGTCGCTTCTGTTTTAGTTTCATTTATGTTTGCCTCATTTGTGCATTTTCTAGACATTCAGATGTACATCGATTACAGTTCTAGTAATATCTCAACGGCATTCATGAGTAATTGTACCTTCTGCTGCGTTTTATCCGTTTTTCCAGAACTACTGCTGCGGTTATTTTCCTTGCTCATTTTTTTCATATTTATATGAATCATGCTCTGTGAATAAGGGGTTTAATGCATCAGCAAAAAGTATCGACCCATGTCAGCCTGCGCAGTCCGCGCAGGCTAACAAGGGTCGAAACTTTTCGCTATTTTGTAAATTATCTCCGTGTCAAAGGACTGCTCCACCTCATGATTCAGTCGGTTGTTAGACAAAATGTATTTTATAGATATATAAATATGTGATGACTTGATTCGTGTAATTTATCACGGAGATGCATTTAATTCCATTTTGCCAGAATGTGGCTCATATACAGTTGGAATTTCTTGATGAATCCTTGTCTTTCAGAGATATGTAGAAGTTTTCGGGTATATTCTGTAACTATAAATTGACCTCTCACGGATTCTCGCATACTCTATCATGGTCATTAAGAACCTTTTCCGTAGTTTAATTCTGCTTTCTTGTAAGAGATTTTTATAATCATGCAAACCTTCAAAAATGTTTTATCACCGAATTTAATAAAATATTGGTACGCAGACCATCAATGGATAAGACACGGAGAGCAAGGAAAAAGTATATCCTTAATGTGACACGCAGCTTTTTGATCTAGGTCTTGAGGCATTTTTAGGTTTCGGACCAGAATTTCACAAAGGCTTGTCGGAATACCACAAGATAGAAAACATCATTTGGTTACGTGGGATCGTATTCATCTGAGCCATGCCCTGGCAAAAAAGGGGATAAATGTATCTCCGTGATGCATGATACTACGGAGCCCTGTAGGTGTCATGCTCTACACATTTTTTTTTATTTCGAAATAACGAAATCCTAAATCGTTCAAACGAAATACTATTTCGAGAAAACGAAATACTAAATCGTCAAAACGAATTGCTATTTCGATAAAACGAAATGCTATTTCGAGAAAACGAAATACTAAATCGTTAAAACGAAATGCTGCACTCATCTCACATGGCCGTGGCGGACGATGACAACCAAGTGCTCCGAACATACCCATTTCGTTTTCTAGAAATAGCATTTCGTTTTATCGAAATAGCATTTCGTTTTAACGATTTAGTATTTCGTTTTCTCGAAATAGTATTGCGTTTTATCGAAATAGCATTTCGTTTTAACGATTTAGTATTTCGTTTGAACGATTTAGGATTTCGTTATTTCGAAATAAAAAATGTGTAGAGCATGACATAGGGCTCCGTATGATACCGATCAAGTCACCACATACCTATTGATCCATAATAGTCACCTTTTTTAACAACTAACTTAACATAGGGTGGACTGGTCCTTGGAAATACAGAAAATTGATCAATAGCGAAAAGTTTCGGCCCAGGTCAGCCTGCGCGGACTGCGCAGGCTGACCTAGGTCGATACTTTTCGCACATGCATTAAGTCCCCTTTTCACAGAGGATGGTTCACATATATTTGGTGACGTTATATCTGGTCAAAATGTAACCATCGAGTTTCTTAGCCATTGCAGAGAAAAATACTTTTTACATGTATCAGTGTTCCCAGAGAAATTTTGGTTCATGGCAAAATTCCGAAATATTCCCATTCAACGAACCATTGATTCAAGGCAATCAACCAGTTGGTGATCTTAAGTCGGTTTAGGAAGGTCTTAATTATTAAATCACCCGTATCGACGCGAGCAGATCACGATCAGGCATGCAAGTTGTGGTTAGTGTGCTCTTTTCGAAAAGAACTTCAGAAATTATTCTGAACCGGATAGTCGTACATGTATTTGTTAAAAACAATCATCTGGGATCATGTAAAGCAACAGTTATACTTTATTGTTATTGGTCAGGTTTTCCTTCCAAAGAATGAATATTGTCTTCATTAACGAATGTCTTTGATCTTTTATTTAGTAGTACACAGGTAGAAAAGAAAATCGGATAAACCACATACCCGGACACAATAATTTTAGCGATTGATTCGATGGTCATGAATGTTTTATCAGAGTCTCAATTATCCAAATTAATTGTCCAGCCGATAAAAAGGACACGATTTTGTCCTTTTAAACTCTCGTCAGGCGATACGATACGTATAACTTTTAGTCTGAGCTTGAACACGACAAAACATCCGGCTTTTGTTTCAGGCATGACCTTGACATTTTGAGGGATACATGTACTTGTATTATTTGAAGAAGAACTATGGCACCTCTTAAAAACCTCGTTAGGTGATACGATGCACATAAAAATTCTTTTTTCCTTTTTATATATAGCTTGAACATGACAAAACATCGAGCATCTGCTCCAGGAATGACATTGAGATTTTTAGAGATACATGTATTATTTGTAGAAGAATTATGGCACCGACTGTCCCCGCCTACCGAAAAACATTTCCTGTCTGCTTACAGTATGACTCTAGAATTGCATTGAAAAATCTATTTATCTCACACTAAGGATTCTTTTAACCAATTCTAGTGCCAAAGGCAGCGAAAAAAGAAGCTTTTGCGGATGGCATGGATCCAAGATCAAACTGCACAGACAACCGGCATGTTTAGTCAAGCCTATAAGATTAAAAAAAAGAAGTTTCAGTGGATTGTATTTTCAGCAATCGAAGGAGGTCAAGTTTTTATATGAGCCAAGCTATGTGGAAAGAGGGCTCAATGCATCTGCAAAAAGTATCGCGAACTGCGCAGGCTGACCTTGGTCGAAACTTTTGCAATTGGTCAATTTTCTGCATGTCAAAGGACCTGTGTACCTCATTTTTCAGTCGGTTGTTAGACAAAAATGATTTAATAGATCCTTAATTATGTGATGACTTGCTTTGTATCATGCATCAAGGAGATGAATTAAACCCTCTTTTGCCAGAGCATGGCTCATAGATGGTGGCGGTGAATGGATTGAATGTGTGACACCCAACTTGGTCAACTCTACTATTAATCCTCAGGCTGCTAAGCGCGACTCAAGGTCCTTTTGCAGACAATGTAGATCAAGATCAGACTGCACAGAACGTGCAGTCTGATCTTGGATCTACACTGTCCGGTAAGGACATAGTCTCCCCTAAAGAAATAGCTTTGAACTAGCAAAATTTTGGTTTTAACTACCGGCTTAAAAATTTATTTAGCTCAATTAGCAGGATAAGGGTTAACAAGGAGCGATAGAAGCGACTGGATTCGGTCGTTTCTTACGGCTTTAAGTAGCTTCGACTTTGATAGCGGGATACATAATTCTTTTCAACTTAATTTTCACATTGAATATTGGTCAAATGCAATAAAATACGTGTATAAAAGGTCACTATATGCTAAAAGTAAACAATTTAGTGGTCAAAATGGAACCAAATGTAATTCATACCATTTAAAAGTATGTGTATTAATATGAGTCTAAAAACATGTTAGATTACAGTTTGTCAAAGTTCCAGTCGCTGGCAGAAAAATGACCCCAAACTGTTTAGTTTTGGTCGCAAGCTGGCCTTTAAGTTTAAGCCTTCACCACAAAATCCTAAGTTTTAACGACCTTCGGTGAAAATGCTATTAAAAACTTTGAAGGGATAAGGCAAAAATGCTGGTGGCCAGTATTTTCTCCTCGTCCCCACAATGTTTTCTATTCTTTTTAAGACAAAGACCATCATTTGAACCACAGTTACACAGTCATCTGCATATGCTTTCAATATGAACAGGTCTAAAATGTTGTAATCTGGTAAAGGCTTAAGATATGTTTTTAACGGCACATGTGAAAAAACAATACATGTACACTAGATTTTAACATTCTATGGATGATCACACTAGACTAGACATTTTTTTAGACGGGTAATCATTTTTCTGCTAACTAAATGTCATGATATTTGAAGGTCTTCTATTGGTTATATTCGCAGCGGAAAATTCAGGGAAAAAAAAAATACACTCTAAATATTGTCGACTTCAAAAGGTACATTATACTTGTCACTATTCGCATGCCTAGAATAACTTTAAGCTTTGCCAGACAGAAAAATAGACTTGTCCAATTCGAAATCCTACTTTGCAGGTGACAAAACAAGTGATACTCAAACAATACGATTTTTACCTTGAAATGGAGGAAAGCACTATGTAGAAAAGAATAAAGATGAACCATGCTCTT
Organism: Hippopus hippopus; assembly: GCA_946811185.2. NCBI lineage: Eukaryota > Metazoa > Mollusca > Bivalvia > Cardiida > Cardiidae > Hippopus > Hippopus hippopus. The sequence continues at coordinate 26,713,194 of OX328111.1, read as the reverse complement.
TGAAAAGGGGGTCTAATGCATCTGCAAAATGTATCAACTCATGTCATCTTGCGCATTGGTCAAATTTCTGCATGTGAAAGGACCAGTCTACCGCATGATTCAGTCGGCTGTTAGACAAAATAGATTTTATGTATCCACGATTATGTAATGATTTGCTTAGTAGAAGGTATTATGGAGATGTATGATGAACTACGTGTAGATGCTTCACGTGTCTGAGTTGTAGATACTATATCAAGTAAGAAGCTCCAGAGAACAACTTTCTTTTTCTTTTCGTATGCAGCGCTGTTGTAAACATTGAATCAAAAGTAGAAAGTGCTCATCAGGGCTTGTCAGGAGGGTTTTTTCCTTTTTTTCAACTATGTCCAGACCTGTTTTGGCTTATGACTCAATGTATCAAAATCCTTAATCACAGTTATTTTCCATGTTATAAGTCGTCTACGGCTTATTTATTTCAAGAAGACAATGAATCACCTTAGACTTGCTTTACACCCAGAATTTTCCAGGTAAAGTGGACAATGTAGATCAAAGATCAGACTGCACTGTTGGTCAGACGAATATGGAAACTCGTGATTAGTGCTCCACTTATTTTTTTCCAGAAAAAAAGATTTCATTGGCAAAGTCTTGCATGGGGACAGTAGCTTTTCTTCATATCTTTCTAGGTTAGGAGGTTATGAGTTGCAATTGTTGAGTTACAGAATGATAAGTAAAACATACGGGACGTATTCATCAACATGTCTAAATGGCCCATGCTCGGTGAAAAAGGGATGGATGCATTTGCAAAAAGTATCGACCCATGTCAGCCTGCGCAGTTCGCGCAGGGTGACATGAATCGAAACTTTTCGCTATCCGTAAATTTTCTGCATGTCCAAGGACCATACTACCTCATGATCTAGTCGGTTGTCAGAATAGTCGGTTGCACAATTATGTGATTACTTGCTTGGTATAATACATCACTCAGATGCATTTAATTCCCTTTTGCCAGAGCGTGACTCGAATATTCAATATGAGCCGTGGTGGATGAACACGTGCCCAGCACCAGACATCTGATTGGCTAAGACATTCTGTCGCAGGCAATAACATCGATAATCTTGGAATTTAGATATAATAAGGTAGACCCCTAGCACTTCTAGTGCAACATGGAATAAAATTTCTTTTTAGTTGATAAACAGGAATTTATACTGATATAATACTTTTGCACATTTTTAACCGACCAGAAATTCCTTTGATGTCTATCTTGAAATTATTTGTTGATACTTTTGTTAGTTTCCTGAAAAGGGAGGTAATTATTATCTCCCTTTGTAATGAGAATATAGTGGTTTTTATTTATAAATGATAATTCTAAGAAGGAAAAAAAGGAAAAAGTGACTCGGTTAAAGTAGTACAATAATACTCATTTTTCATCATAGCAATTTTTAGCTCCACTGACCGAAGGCCAGCGGGCTTATGTCATGGCCCGATGTCCGTCGTGCGTCCGTCCGTGCGTCCGTCCGTCCGTGCGTGCTTTAACTTTTATTTCAAACATCTTCTTCTCTGAAGCTACTCATCCAATTTTGATGAAACTTCACGGAAATGATCCTGCCATGGTCCTCTTCGGAATTTCTTGAAAGAATTTGATTCCTTCAAAAACTCTGGTTGCCATGGTAACAAAACTGAAAAATATTGGAAATCTTTAGAAAAAAATCTTCTTGTTTGAAACCGTAAGGCCTAGTGCTACCAAATTTGGCATGTAACTTTATCTAGTAGACCTCTATCAAGTTCATTCAAATTATAGCCCTGGGGTCAAAATTGGCCCCGCCCTGGCGTCACAAGTTTTACATGGGCTTATATAGAGAAAACTTCAGAAATTTTCCTGTACCTAGCCATAGAGGAAAGTTTAGAAATCTCCCTGTACTTAGCCATAAAGCCTAGGGCTACCAAATTTTGCATGTAGCTTTATCTAGTGGGCCTCTGCCAAGAGTGCCCAAAATATAGCCTTAGGGTCAAATTCGATTCCATCCCGGGGGTCACAAGTTCTACATGGGCTTATATAAGGAAAATTTTAAAAATCATCTCGTACCTAGCCGTAAGGCCTAGGGCTACCAAATTTTGCATGTAGATGTATCTAGTTAGCCTCTACCAAGAGGTTCCAAATTATAGCCCTGGGGTCAAGTTTGCCCCCACCCCAGTGGTCTCAAGTTTTTCATGGGCTTTTATAGTGAAAACTTTAGAAATTTTCTTGTTACCAACCATAAGAACTAGGGCTACCAAATTTAGCCCTGTCTCAGGGGTCTCATGTTTTACAGGGCCTGTTATTGAGGAATCTTTGAAAATTTTCTTGTTTATAACCACACATTCTAGACCTTTATTATTTGGTATGGGGCTTTATTTTGTGGACCTCTACCAGGATGCAAGTAATCATAGCTCTCTGGTCAAAAAATAGCTTTGCCCTGGGGTCATAACTTTCTCAAGGGATTTCATAGAGAAAATTTTGTATGTCTACTAGTTCAAAACCAAGTGGATAAGTATTGTAATGTTTGGTGTGTAGGGTTTTTACTTATTAGCCAGTGGAGCGATACAGGGCCATCATAGCCCTCTTGTTTTAGAATAACATTATAGTGAAAATAGCTGTTTTCCATTAGGGATCTACTACCTTAAGTTGGTTAAAAAAGTCCAGCCAAAAAAAAGGAACACATAAACTAGCAATTCTTTTTCCTTACCTTCCGATACAAATTTGCTTACGATGACTACGCCGTCTAACGCATTTTGGACATAGTTTTGGGTGTATATGAATATAAAAAGACACATCTTTTCCAAAATTATGACTTTAATCATACCAAGAAACAAAGTTTTATGGCGTATAACCTTCATCTTACTGGATCAATTATTCATATCGACTTGATTGTTGTTGTTGTTGTTGCGTTTTTTTCCCCTTCTTAACATGAAATAAACCGGTAAGAACTGATTAGGTATCGAAGAGAGAAGACCAAAATCACAAATGATATGTAGGCTGATCTAGGTCTATTCACTCCGGAATCGATATCAAAACCATGATATGCGAGATTTGTTTTAAAAGTTTCATTTATGAAGTCTATATATAAAAAAAATGTATTATGTATCTTAATTACTTGGTGCTTTACATATACTCGTACATACATGCTCACATATAATTTATCTCATGTTTATATATACCATGGTAAGATCTTCTTTTTAGAAGGGCTGTCACGTGATGGCCCTCCATTTATCTCTGTAAAGTTAGTGGATTTTTAAACAGGGTTGTCATTTCATGGTACCTGCCTACGATACAAATCAAATGTAATATCTGTTGCTATTGAAGACTGTTGCAAAGAACGTATTGTCACGTGGCACAAGTATATGAAGATATGTTTGAACATCCGGTACAATATAATAAACTCCCTACAACTATCAGAATAACCAAAACCAATTTTGTGAAAACAGATTTGGTATTCCGATAACTGTTGTAATGAACGGAAACGCTCCAGAAAGTATTGAAAATATAAAGTGATAAGAATATTACGAATTCTTGAATGAATCTATAACGTGTGGTATTTATTGCATTAAAACACGAATCCATTACTTAAACTTATATGTACAAACTTTACCCGTGACCGCACAGAGTCGACTTTTTACGTCTATCGTGCACATTTTTGAAAAGATTATGAGAAAAGGAGCAATTGCTTATAACAAGCAACTACTCCTTTCCCAGCAATGTTTTCCACACAATTCATAAAAGGTTATTATCATTTAGCTTCAAAATGTTCTTTTTCTGTCTTTCTTTTGCAAAATTTGATAGGTCGAATTTTAGTGTGTTCAGTACAAGGTTCAAATGATATGAATTTTTCATACAACTGCCTTAAGCTCAGTCTGTTTTTCATCGACTGACGTTTTGTCATCATTGCTTCTCTTGTAACGGTGTACATCGAGCCCGCCGAGCGTATCTAGTCGTCTTTTTTCGGGCTCTTCCGTTTCGTCATCAGTCACACTGCGTTTATAGCCGAATATTTCCGATCCTCCCAATGAACTAAGCGCACGTTTGTAGCCGTCGTGTAGATTAGTACCGCCTAATGACGACAGTGTTCTTTTATAGCCTCCATTATGAATGTTCATACCACCGAGTGAACTTAGGTACCTTTTGTACACATCCCCGGACATGGAATCTTCCAAATTGTCTGTGCTCCGTTTATAGTCATAGATATTTCCACCTCCGAGGGAGGAGAAGTATCGCTTGTAACCGCCATGGAGATTGTTCCCGCCTAAACTGCTCAGTGTACGTTTTTTAAAGTCATAGATATTATTGCCTCCTAACGAAGAGATGAACCGTTTAAAGGCGTGAAGATTTGAACCCCCAAGACTATCAAGCCGTTTATAATCGTGGATTTGGGATCCGCCGAGTGAGGACAGGAAACGTTTGTATCCACTGTGAAGGTTTGATCCTCCGAGACTGTCGAAACGTCTTTTGTAACTGTGTATTTGGCGGGCTCCAAGTGTGTCCAGTCCTCGCTTATAGTCCTCTATCTCCATGTCATCTAGGCTGGTCAAAGCTCGCTTCTTTAGGTGCGATTGTTTGTTCTGATCTGCAAGTACGACAGAGGTGTTTAATTATTAAAATCAAATTATTCTAAATACATGAGAGCAATTGGAACCGACTGACTGACTGGCTACTGGTCAGTCTAGCGACCGATTGATATTAGAAGGGAAGCAATAAAGGAATGAAAGATGAAATGAGAAAAGAAATGAAAGAAGGAATAAAAGAATTATGGAAGGAATTAAGAGAGGAAGGAAGGAAGCAAGCAAGCAAGCAAGCAAATAAGCAAGGAACAATGAGATAAAGGGAAGGGATACTGATTATCTTCGAGAAGTTTATTTTCAATGTGTTATTTTCATCACAATCTAGAATCAATCAATTTAAAAAGTAATAGCTTGACATTAGCCGTTTCTTTAACATATTTCCCATGGTGCAACTATTAAAAAAATAGAAAAAATAATCAAAATGGATTTGAGCTTTGCTCTGACAAGAGGCGGTTTAATGCATCTTCATGACAAATTGAACTCCGATAATTATGGCTTCATATTGTCTAACCACCAACTAAATCATGAGGTAATCTGGTCCTTGGTCGTACTGAAAATTGGCCAACAGCAAACAGTTTTGACTTAGGGCAGTCTGCACAGACTGCGCAGACTGACTTGGATCGAAACTTTTTGCAGATACACCAGACCTCCTTTTCACACAGCTTGGCTCATTTGTCTCAATATCATTTTACAGAAAAAGGTTGTCGCCGTAATGATATTTATACGTAGTATATCACAGCTTAATTATTATTCATAACTAACATTTACCAACTTTATGAAGCGGACTTTATCTTACATGTATATTAGAGAACTCAAGAAAAAAATCAAAGTTTATGACAAAAGCTGGGTTCTCTTTTGATCACACTACACAGAACGCACTGTCTGTTTATGGAATAGGGTTGCCGATATCATTTGGAACCTTCTTTGAAAATGTTAGAAAATATATTTAGTTGGAAAAGGAGATACTGATACTAAGCCTCATTACTCCTTTTCAAACGACATTTTCTTCCCTTTTCACACAATGTTTTACGAAAGACTTCTTTCTCAGGTTTGTACACAGGATCGGTTGGAAATATTTGAATATTTAGTATTGTATATACTTTCATCAACCTGGTCCCCGTTCTGTGATGCGTCACGAGCGAATCTGTCATACCGGAAGTGGTAAAGGTTGGATCCATCGAGTCGGTCATCCTGTAACAAGACAATATAATACTGTAGTTTTATTCGTACCTGATGCACAAGACTGGTACCAGTCCTTAAATTCTTAATCCTTAGGCTGCTAAGCGCGACTCACTGACCCTTTGTGGACAGCGAAGATCAAGATCAGACTGCACAAAACGTGCAGTCTGATCTTTGATCTACACTGTCCGATAAGGACATTATTTTCCTTTGAAATACTTTTGAAATAGCAAAATGTCAGGTTCCACTATTGGCCTCAAAGTTTCATTTCACTTTTTTAGCAGGATAAGAGGTAAGAATTAGACAAAGAATGTCCCTATATTTCAGATACAGAGCTCACAACAGCTCATGTTTCTAAAGATTTACCATAGTTATGTACCATTTTTTCAGAGTGACTCAAATGCAGGGCCTCGCTGCCAGGTATTTACCATTATGATTTGTAAAAAAAAAACGATTGTGTCAAGAACTTCTGTAAGTATGTAGATTTTATTTTAGCCATGGTCTGGGAAAACGGGGTTCTATGAATCAGCAAAAAGCATCGACCCATGTCACCCTGCGCAGTACGCGCATGCTGACCTGGTTCGAAACGTTTTGCTACTGGGTCAATAATCTGCATGTCAAAGGACATTCTACCTGAGGACGCAGTCAGTTATTATACAAAAGTGATCTTATGGATCCATAATTATATGATGACTTACTTGGTATCATGCATCATGGAGATGCGTTAAACGACCTTTTTGTCAGAGTATGACTCATTTAGTATCGTTAGTGGTATTATCTCATCTTCGCTAGCCAGGGGCTTCATTGACTGATTAACCCTTAGGCTGCTCAGCGCGACTCACTGACCTTTTGCGGACAGCGTAGATCAAGATCAGACTGCACAGAACGTGCAGTCTGATCTTAGATCTACACCGTCCGATAAGGAGATATTATTCCCCAAAACAGGACTTTGAAATGGATATATTTGGGTTTTTACTATCGAATTAAAAATTCCATTTTAGTTATTTAGCAGGATAAGGGTTAATTGAATGGTGATTTACATCTCTTTCAACATTACTCAAGTTATTTGATGTCGAAAGCACACTTATTCTAGTGCTTTCTGGGTTTCACCAACATTGGATTTGAGCTCTGAAATGCCTTGCTCAAGGACATTCCTTAAAAAAAATCCCCAGTGCATAAGATGAGAACCAAATCCAGGGCCCCTAGATCACAAATACTACACCCTAATCATTGAGCTACGCAAAACCTGATAGCCGAGGGTGACGATTATTCCTGCCCAAACCTGGATGAAATCGATGTTTTTGAAGTATTGCTTGTACGAATAATCCAGACTCCATCCTAATGATTTTCTTTAAGAGTGACCGTAAGCAACACAATGTTAATCAATGATTGGATGAACTCTGCAACATTGTAATTGGCCAATTACTATATAGCAGTATCCTTCTACACTTTTGCAGTAAACTCCATTTGAAAAATATTGTGGGAAAAGGAACATTTGCTCGTCCATGCAATTAGTCGTTTTGTCTTCATTTTCTCCCCAATATCATTTAAAAGTAATATTTATTCGAATATTTCTCTATTGTTTCATTTGATATTCTAGTTTTTGTTATAATTAAGGTCTTGTAGTATATTGGAATGGGTAGAGATGAACATTGCAGCTCTATTCTTAGTCCTGAAAGCTAGTTAATTTTGCGACAAGAGTACATCAAGACCAGACTACACAGAAAGTGCAGTCTAATCTTTGAACCACACTGTCCGCTTTGCAAAGACATATTGGACAAAAGAAAATTTGAAATTGCAATCATTCTGGGTTTATTTTCAACCGACTGAATGTGTCCACTGGGTTTATTCGACGCCCTAAGGGTGAACTCTTATCCGACCATACCCGACCATGGACATGCTTAGCTGTGAGTACAGACTAAAATCAGACTGGACGTTGGTGCAATCTAATCTTAGTCTACAATACGTTTCTCTATCTACCGATTATCGTACAAACCTGTGTTTCAACGATACTGACAGTCTTTTGAAAACATTGTTAGAAAGGAGAAAATGCTGGTAACCAGTATTTTCTCCTTTCTAACATTATTTTCCACCATTCCATAGATAATAATCTTGTTTTGGACCATATTTGATTTGTCGTCTGCAAATGCTTTCAATTTGGTTGAGTTCAAAATTTGGTCGTTTGGTAAATAGTTTATAGTTTTAGTTATATAATCCCCACTAAATGCCAATAAGCATATCGAAATCTGTTGCTGCGATAGTAAGAACATTACAAATGCTGCCGGACAGAATGTAATACACCATCAGACGAATCAATTTTAGACACGTCCAAACTGAAAGTATTTGCAGACGACAAACCAGATGAGCCTCAAATATGGGAATTGTCCGTGAAAGGACAGGAAAACATTGTCGGTAAAGGAGGAAATGTCATTTTTTTTCTTGTAAAGGTCGTTAAAATGGGTTTGTTTGGTAGAGTGTCAAGTCAAGAATGGACGGCCTGTTGAAGAAATTGTTTTGGGATTGTCGGCTTTATGATATCATTTGATATCAGATAACCTTGCCATAGGACAAGTAAACGAGTGTTTGTTTTGACGAGTCGTTATTTCAATGACCCAAGATAGATTTTTGTCTTGGTATGAAAGATAATGGAAAAGCTTCCTTTTTTTTAAAACATTCTGCAAAAAGAGAATGTAACATGCGGTTCTGTGTGATCCATTGGTAGAAGTGGTGAATTTGTGATTAAGAAGTTAAGGGTTCGATCCTAATTGGCGATGTTGGTTTACAATGCATAGTAGAGCCCTAGTCTTCTGGTGAAATCCAGGAAACACACAAATAAGTGCGCCATCGTAGTAAAATGCCTGAAATACCGTAAGCTGTGGCGTAAAACACCTTTCAATTGGTGACAGGAATATGACCTATTGCATACAGCACTATTATATACTCCTCACAAAAATGTAGGCTGATCTTGCTGTACACACTCCACAAGTTAACGTATACTCCGCACAAAAAGTTAAGCAACAATGAATTACCGTTGCACCAAAATTTTATTATTACACATATAGACGGTTTCATTGTATAAATGTAATGAGAATTGAGTCACAAACCAGTCCAAGCAATTCCGTACTCCTATCAGATAATGTTTCTCACTTACAGGCTTTTGTTGCTTAATTTTTTGTGAGGAGTATACGTTAACTTGTGGTGTGTGTACTGCAAGTTCAGCCTATATTATAAGTGCAATCTGATCTTTTTTATTCTATAACCGGTTAACAGGCTGACCCGTGTCGCAACTTTTTGCTTTAAGTAAATTTTCTGTGTAACGAAGGACCATTCTACCTCAGGGTTCTGTTGGTTGTTTGACAAAATAGATTCTATGGATCCATAATTATATGATGACCTTCTCGGTATTCTGCGTCACGGAGACGCAAACCTCGCCCCTTCCCAGAGCACAGCTCATATTTTAATTCTTTTTCCACAATACTCCATAATCTCTACAATCTGAATTTAATCTTGAGTCTCTTAAGTATGAAAATTACAGTTGGCACTGTAAGAAGTATATACGATTATCATAAAATGTAAAAGAAAACCAAAGGGAGTCACCTTCTCACTGCCGTCTCTTCGGTACATGCTGAGATCAACTGCTGGCAAACTGAGCCGATCTGGACCGGCTGAAGGTATCACATGGTTCCAATGAATTTGAACGGGCTGTGGCTCGGTCGCCGATAACTCTTCGTCAATGGTGTCGCTGATAAAACGGCGCTTCTGTAAATATAGGAACAAATTAAAACCTAGACTGATTTCTCACCCAGAACTACCGTATTTAACGACCCTATGGAGAACCTTTTAAAAACATTGTTGGACAAGAAAAAATGGAAGGCATCCAGTTTTTTTCGTTTTTTTTTTTTCCAACGATCTTTTTTAACCGTTTCAAAGGCAAATCCTAACATCAGAACTACATTAAGTTTGTTGTTTGCAGATATTTTCACCATAAACATATCTCGAATTTTGTTTGGTAACTTACAACCACTCGTTTTAAACTTACACTTCCTCGAGAGTTTAGATCGGACCTACTTTTTATTGCATTGCCAGTGCATTTATCTGGCAGAAATGCGTCCCGTACTTCCGGTTGAACTCTGTAGCAGACCAACGCTGGAGCCTGACGCGTGATAAAGCTAGTTTTAACTCTTTTAGCGCCATATGTAGATATATACGTATCCTCTTCCGACTGCTTAAAATACCATCCATTAAAAACGAGAAAGATTTTTACCTCATTGGCTTGACAAAACAAGCGGACGGACGGCATAGATCAAAGATCAGACTGCACGTTCTGTGCAGTCTGATCTTGATCTATGCCGTCCGCAAAAGTCCATGTTTTCGCCTATGGCGCTGTAAGGGTTAAAGAGCAGTTATTTTGCCACATTTTTTTTTTCAAAAATGCCCTGCTGCAGGATACGAAACTACATGCAACTTTGTACACCCTGACATCAATTTAAAACAGACTGCTCATAAAACATTGAGACATTATTGTAAAATATAGATAATTAAGATGAAGATTCGACAAATGAATACAAGAGAATGCACTGAGGTATAACCTCAGTGCATTCTCTTGTATTCATTTGTCGATTCTTCATTTTAATTATGATATCTATACAGCTTTACAAGCAATTTCTCCTTTTGCAAACATTTGACAATTTGCAGTGTTCATTAGAGATATTGACAATCCTAAACTTCAGAAATTTATATGATTAGACTATTTCTAAAGCTGATGGTGGCAAACGCTCCAGAGATTTTCAGATTTTGAATTCTGTATTTGCATGATTAAAATTGCAGCAAAATCGCCAATCCTAAACATCAGAATAATTTATGATTAGGCCAACGTTCGGCAAGGGTCGTGCTTTTTTTTTTTTCAATTCTGTATTTGTGTTGTAAAAATTGTATACTTTAGCTGTAGTTTGGCCCAGGTGGACCTTTCAGTGAGAAATGTTTGTGCGCTGTTGGAATCGGGAAGGCGCGAGTTCCAAACCACGAAGACCATAAACCAGCGGTCTTATTGGTTACGTATTGAAATAGGTTGGCAATTGAGATAAGATTTATAAAACGAACCTAGATGAAATGTTATTAAGCGAGCCTTTGACGAGAGCTTTATAACAGTTTTTTTTTAAATAAATTCTTATCTCAAAAGCCAACAAATGTCAGTTTTTTTAATAATATAACTTTATCTCAAGAATTACAGTTTATAATGATTTGAGAACATACAGTTACGTTTGGGATATTTCAATGGATGGCAACGTCTCACTGCTTTGACACGATTTTAATTTCGGGATAGAAACACCGTATATAGTTTCGAAAAATCTTTGTAATAAAACAAACCCCTTTTTTTAACCACGATCATCAATTTTGAGAGTTGAATTCATCGGAAATTGTGCCTGGCATGTTTCGGAAATCAAGGGTTTGAATGCACTGCTTTCAACAAATGATGTCATAATTATAGTGCTTATATGTTACAAAATGTTATCTCAAACATTTGTAAAGTGAGAAAATTCGTAAAGGTACATCACACGAAAAACATTGGTAGTTATGAATAGACCAGAAATAAATGAAAACATGAATAATGTCAAATAATTGACATTATGTTAACAGAAAAGAATCGAACAGTTAACTCTATTTCTGGAGTAGATTCTAATGCTTGGGTTCTCTACTGCGTCACGGATCTATCAAATGTTCTTTACCTGTCGGTCTTTCAATATCATATAACTTGTTTTGTAAATCTTTCTGTTCATCCTGATCTTGATTTACGCAGGATGGGAAGGTTCACTGTAACGCTCATTGGGATGAAGAGGGTAACTGTTCTACATTCCTCAATCTGCGAATCTTTATGGATCTTGAAACTTTATCCTCCCCCAGGATTGAATTCCTGTTTTACTTGATTACACACAATGCGATCAAACTTTGAACCGTTTGTTGTTTCTATGGCAAATCGCCAAATGCAGATGAATTGAAATTCTGCTCTTTTATTGCATACAAATGTATTTACACTGTATATTGATGCATTTCATGTCCTGATTTAGCTGAGATTTAAACTGTATGGAGAGCGAACTAATTCAATTGCACAGACCCTAATGCAGCTGTAACATCTAAATGAATAATATCAATCCGTAAGAGAGCCAGAGCAGAGTAGCACGTGTATGTTTGGGGATAAATATGAGCTTTCTAGGGACGTTGATCAGGGAAACTGTGCGTAAATTTAGAAATAAAACCGCAGGAACAGAGGAGGTGAACAATTTTGCCAATGTTACTGAAAGTACCGATAAAAACCTTTAGCTCTAGATCTTACTTGATCATGACTTGTGCCCCTTCCCATCACACTTTGTTTCCTACGGGCCTGGAAAGATCACGTGCGACCACGAAATAAACGTATGTAAACCCTTTACCTCACGAGTTTAACGACCTTGCGAAAGAAAGCTTTTGAAAAAATTGTGGGAAAAGGAGAAAAATTAATGCCTGTTACACATTCCATCTTTTGAGCAACATTTGATTTGTTGTCTGCAATTGCTTTCAGTTTGGACCAGTGTACAGTTTTGTCGCTTGGTAAAGAGTCAAACAACTTCCTTTCATCTAGATGAACATAAGACATGCTTGGGTACCATGGTGTGTAAAGTAATAGGCCTGCGCCACATTTTTTTAAAGTAATAGTAATGCTTCTACACGTCAGAGTATTAATGTGATATCTTTGCCATTTTGTTAAAAACTGCCGTCCATTGATATGGCAAAACCACAATCACCAGGGACAAATTTGGCACAAAATTCGATTGGCTGCTCCTGTGGCACAAGCTTGAGGATTGAATATTTGCATACAAAGAATTTGTATTATCTTACAGGGGTGCCGAGAATGCTTGCTATGGTAAACACAAATGAATTTCATATGGCGCTACATTTCTTTCTAAAAATTCATCCATTTACATACGCATAACAGCCGACGTGCATTGTTTGGACAAACATAAACATTTACCCCTCGGTGGTACAATGAGTCTTGGCATGAGGAATAAGTCAAGCCTGATTTTGTCATTATTTGTGATAAACAGCAACTTACAATAGAGCTATTAATAGTACGGTTTTAAGTTCCCAAATCACCACATTCAATGTTCAAAAACACCCGAGATTCCCCAAGGCGCCGTGAATGTTACGGAGAAAAAATCTCAACATTTTTAGTTCTTCCTACGTCAATGAACATTTTTTGTTGCTTTGCTGTATTCCAAAATGGAATTTGGCGATCCAGACATTTTAAAATATTTGAACTCCAAGCATTTAGCAGTTGTATCATGGCACTGTCTCCTTACCCATTGTGGTTGTAATAAGGATAGTAGAGGAAAATTTCGCAACACGTTAATTCTTATACGCTATATAAATTTCAACTGCCCTGCTTTAATCCCAGGCAGACGTAATCGTTCAAAAAAGTTATCGTGAACATTTGCTATTGAAGCAATTTTGTCAAGATATTGTCTGCTAATTCCATTCAGTCTGTAAATAAGGGTAAAAGAGGAAAATTCTCAATATTTCAGTCCTTCTTACGCTAATAAACATTATCATCATTCGTAATCCTTAGCGGACTAAAGGTATTCTTGAAAGCTTTGGAGTTTTGCAACCTAAGCAATAGAATCAAGACTATGTCTCCTAACCAAAAAAAGAAATCCGAAGGTTTTTAGAGGAAATAATCTAAACATTTCAGTCCTTCTTGCGTCTTTTGGATATTTGATTTTCTGCTTTACTCAAAAGGGACTTTTGTTCTTCTAGACAATTATTTTGAAGCTTGGCAATGGAGAAGAAGAAATATCACGACGTTGCCTGTAGCATAGTGTCAAAAAATGAAAATATTTAGTGTTTTAGTGCTTTCTGCTCAGTGTTTGACAAGAAGTGAAATATCGAGTATGTCGTACATAAAAGGTGTCCGAACCAGGTACCGTAATTCTTTAGAATTAGCGATTCAAAGTGAAAGGGGCATTCTGTGTCCGATACAGAAACAAAGATTTTGCAGGCTACCTAGAACACTGATAGGATAAAGTTGAAATACAAAGTAAATAAGATTTTATGTTATGTTCCACTCTAATGCATACACCTTTTAAACTTAAATCTCTAAAGACCAAGAAGATCAATGCACAAGCACTCTTTCATATTACATAAACGAGCGCAGTTGCATTTGCATGAATTACGACTCGAACAGTGTCAACGTGAATCACGTAAACTTGGCAAGCATAGAAACCGTTGACCCAACGGCGCAAGAAATATTCCCGGTCAAGAAATATCGCGATCTTCGCGATATTGTGCACTAAACTTGTTGAAGATCTTATAAATGAAAATATCACAATATTTTAGTCCTTCTTACTCCTATGAGTATTATTTTTGGTCTGCTTTCATCCATATACTGGAAAATTGCAATTCTGGCAATAGAATCACGACATTGTCTCATAATCGGTTAAATTTATCGTAACGGTTATAACAGGGAAATGTCAACCTTTCACTTCTTGCGCATACTGACATTTGTTGTTTTGCTTTATTGCATATAGCAGACTTTTATTATTCTTGACAATTTTTTTAAGGTAGTACCCTCCTAATGGAAAACAGCTATTTTCACTATAATATTATCCTAAAACATTTGCTACCATTAAAAATGAGCATTATTGTACTACTTTAACCGAGCCACTTTTTCCATTTTTTCCTTCTTAGAATTATCATTTATAAATCTAAAACCACTATATTCCCATTACAAAGGGAGATAATGATTACCTCCCTTTTCAGGAAACTAACAAAAGTATCAACAAATAATTTCAAGATAGACATCAAAGGAATTTCCGGTCGGTTAAAACTATGCAAAAGTATTATATTAGTATGATCCTTATTTATCAACTAACAAGAAATTTTATTTCATGTTGCACTAGAAGCAGGGGGGGGGGGGGGGGGGGAGGGGCGGTTTCTTCCTTAAAAGCTTTGCTGTCCTTGTCCTAGCAATGGTATCACAACATAGTCTTTTGACCTTCTAAGTCGGTCGTATGGGTGTTATAGGGAAAAATCTCAACGTCTTAGCCCTTCTTAAGCCTACGGATATTTGTTTTTCTGCTTTCTTCCATGACGGACATTTATTGATACATGAAAATTAAATTTTGGGATCCAAGCATTTGTATCATAACCAATTAAGACTGTCGTAAGGGTTAAAAGGAACAAAATCGCAACATTTCAGTCAGTCTTGCGCCTATGGATACTTGTTGTTCTGCTCTTTACCAAACCGGACTTAATATTGTTCTAGATAAACTTAAATCGTCACCGAAGCACCGGTATCACGACAATTGCCTCCAAACCCATTAAGTCCTGTAAAATGTGAATACCTGTTGACGTGTACATCGGTAATAATAATCACTACACTTTGACCTCGCAGACCATTAAACCCTTACTATACGCCGTAAAAAGTAAACCCGTGACCAAACGGTCTCGTCCTTTTACCATTCTAGGGAGAAAGGCTTTTGAAAACATCGTCGACAAAGGAGAAAATGCTGGTAACGAGCATTTTCTCCTTTTCCCGCAGTGTTTTCCACCTTCACGGAGACAAATCCCATAACTTAAATTGAGCTACGTTTAGTTTGTCGTCTGAAAATGCTTTCAATTTGAATGTGTGCAAAAATCTGTCGTCTGTTAAAGTATTAACTTGGTACATTCACACATCAAACTACCCGAATGTTTCAATTTTAAGACAGCTTAAGTTCTTTTCTTTCGGTGATGATATTTCATATATTATCGGACAATGTAGATCTAAGATCATACTGCACATCATGTTCAGCCTGATCTTAGATTCACGCTGTCTGCAAAAGTAATCTGAGTTGACTTCTGTTACGGAAAGGGTATGGCGATTTTAGTAATGAGATTTAATGTAGTCGAGCAATTATTTTCAGTATGCTGAATGTTTTTATATCGCTCACAGTAAATACTATTGCGATTTTATTATTGTCGAACTTGTCATTATTTGAGACTATTTGCTCTTTAGGTCTTCGACTCGACGATTTCAGTTTTACTTTTTCACCTGACTTTCGACATAAAACCGCCTGCTGGCAACTTATTTCGTATTGCAGAGTAGACCACCTGTGAAAACATTGCGGTAAAAGGAGATATTACTCTTTACGACAACGCAACATTGTAGTCACAGATGTCCATCAACATAAATCTGTTCTGGCTGATTATCCTAGACTTAGCAGTAGCTGAATGTGCTGGATTTTGATCAACTTTGTGGTACTGATAAAAAATGAATAAACAGAAATTTGTGATTGGTCAAATATGTAGACATGTTTATTCTAAGGGCCCCTGCCTATTCGCTGGCAAATTTACGCCGTCTATCTTTTTTTAAAGATATTTCTTGTTAAGATTATCTGCTGCAAAGTAGTTTCCGGGGGTAGTCTTTGAGATTACATCGCATACGTGAAACTATTGATAGAAAATCGGATCATTCGCTTTTAGACAAATCATAGTCTTAATTCGCTGATGGTCCAAAAAGAAAAAACACTCAGTTTATTCATAAAAGACAAATATGTAGACTTTCAATAAGGGAGACAACACTTAAATGCTAGATACTTTAGAAAGATGATATGGTTATACGTGGATTTTCTTTTTCGTGCTAGTTATCTGAAGATGAATATGTGTTTTGTCGAATATATATGTATGCTGTACTTTACTGTATTTTAGCATTTTACTGTATTTTAGTTGTTTTTTTTTAAATTGTCAATTATAAGGTGTGATTGGACAACTCCTACCGCTCATTCCCCACACCGTTTGACTTGGCAAAAAAGAGCTGTAAAAAAAAAAAGGATGAAGTTTCGTTTGGCATGCATTGAGAAATTTAAGAGGCGTTCTTTGCCTGTTTACGTCAAATTAGATAAAATCATGATTTCAGCTAGTCCATTGTATGATAATTACACTGTAAAGCAGCAATGTGTGTAATGTTGTTCTCTTGTTTAAGGACACAGACTGTTGGTTTTACGTTATTACCCGTGCAGTATAATTAATGTTTAACAGCTAGTACCCCATGCTCTGACATTTTAACTCTTTCAGCACCAAATGAAAAAAAAACTCGACCTCTTTTGACGGCTCTAAATACAATGTATTGAAACTTACAAAGATTTTGATTGTATAGACTTGACTACACAGGCGGACGATCAAAGATCAGACAGCACGTTCTGTGCAGTCTGATCTTGATCTATGTCGTCCGTTAAAGTCACTGTTTTCGCCTATGGCGCCCAAAGGTTTAAGGTGCTGTTGCAGAGAGAGTAAATCAAATACCAGACCGTACAGAATGTGCAACCAGGGTTCTTATTAATCAGCCATTCTAAACTTGCATTCTTAGTATAACTCCATATCTAGAAGGTAACACAATATCTGATTGGCTAAACCATTTGGTTACTTTGACAGTTAGATTTCAAAAATTCTTGAGAATTAGACTAAGAATGTTATAAAGAATGTTTGATAAATAAGGACCCTGATCTTTGATAAACAAGTCCGATAGTAATTATGACAGTAATTATGATATTCCGGGCAAGAAGGTTGGTTTGTTTTTCTTCAGTTGTTTTTTTCAACACCTATTCGCGATGGATAAGATGTACATACATCACTAAAACCATTCAAGCGCAGTGTAAAACACACCTAGCAACAGTTACCACTCATGCTTATGTATAACAGATACTCATTCGCAAACTCAACTTCTGTTTTGGATAGGGTAGATCAAAATCAGACATCATAAGATAATTCATTAATTGATTGCATTGGAGTTTGATACCGTTTTAACAACTTAGGTCATATCACTGCGGTGAGTGCACCTACGCATATGTTTCCTGACTTTCTCACACCAGTACGGACACAACTTTCTTTCCAAGTCAGCATAAAATAAAACGTCTAGCCCGACTGTAAATCATGCACTACCGGTACGTGATTGTAAATTTGACCTTGGTATTCGCTGCATTTCCGATAGAATTTCTGATATACGCCGTCGGAGAAGGAAACATTGTTTCAGTATTTAAAAACGACAGGTAATCCTATACCGTACAATCTCGTGTCGTGATTTTACGAACCCAAAGTCGAAGGCTTTTGAAAACATTTTGGGACACAGGAGAAAATGCTGGTAACCTGTAGTTTTTTTTCCTTTTCTTACAAAGTTTTCAGCCTTTTTTAACACGATTTCTAGAGTTTAAATAGTATTTTAAAAAAACCCTCTCTGATTGCTTTGAAAACAGACGAGTTAAAATCATTTATCGCATTGTACAAAGCGTTAGAGATAAACCTTTCAACACAATTATAAAAAAAAGTGGCTTTTGCGGACGGCATAGATCGAGATCAGACTGCACAGAACGTGCAGTCTGATCCTGGATCTATACCGTCCGTTTGTTAAGTCAATACTATAAGATATTCATAAAAAAGGCGGTGAGGTGCAGTGGGTTGTAGTTTCAGACGTGGAAAGGGGTCGAATTGATATATTAGAGTTAACGCTGTACCAGACGATTCAGTCTTACATATTGATAACATTTGCAGACGATAAATTAAATGTGGATCAAATGATAAAATTTGTCTTTGAAAATGTAAAAAACATTGTGGGAAAGGAGAAAATGCTGGTTACCAGCATTTTCTCCTTTTCCACAATGTTTTCAATAACCTTATCTTTTCAGAGTCGTAAAAAAAAGCGGGGTTTGTGTGCTAATGTGTTAATGGCACATTTTGCATGTTACGGAGCGTTATCTGTAAGCGTATTTTATGATGTCATTGATAAATAAAAACCGTGACGGAAGGACAGGTATTTTCAATTATCATACCCTATTTCTCAAATCTTTATGATCAAACGTCAGTCTTATCATGAAATGCCCTGCCTATAAATAGAGTTTTTACGACACGGCGTGGCTGGCTAATGGGATTTCCACTTCAATATTGTTCATCTGTTACCTTTTTTCCCCCTGATCTATTGCAGTCTATTGCAAAATAAGGAATAAATTAAACAAATATTTCTGTCCCACTTGAATTCGAATGACGCATTGTTACTAATTATCGATTATTTGAGTTCGAGTGGGATTAATTGAAAGTATCACGTTATTTGAGATGATCGAAAATTCGCTCGAAAATTTAGATATGCTTAAATCCTTTACAAAACGACGGTATAGATCAAGACCAGACTGCACTGAACTTGCAGTCTGATCCTGAATCTATACCGTCCGCTTGTTTGGTCAAGACTATAAGATAATAATCTTATCTTAGTTTCATTTAAGGTAGTACCATCCTAATGGAAAACAGCTATTTCCACAATAATATTATCCTACATAATTTGCTATGACTGAAAATGAGGGTTTTTTTTGTACTACTTTAACCGAGCCACTTTTTCCTTTTTTTCCTTCTTAGAATTATCATTTGTAAATCTAAAACCACCATCTTCTCATTATAAAGGGAGATAATAATTACCTCCCTTTTCAGGAAACTAACGAAAGTATCAACAAATAATTTCAAGATAGACATCAAAGGAATTTCCGGTCGGTTAGAAATGTGCAAAAATATTATATCAGTATAAATCCTTATTTATCAACTAATAAGAAATTTTATTCCATGTTGCACTAGAAGCATTAGGATGGTAATACCTTAGTTGTATTTTCAGCCGTCCACACAGGTCGAGGTCATATATTTGTCGCTGAAAGAGTTAAACATACCACGTGATCGGTAATGCGAATGGCTCAGTCGCCGGACTGCTCGTATACATGTGAGTCATGCTCTGTGAAAAGGGGGCTTAATGAATCTGCAAAAAGTATCGATTCATGTCAGCCTGCGCAGTTCGCCCAGGCTGACGTTGGTCGAAACTATTTGTAAAATTTCTGCATGTCGTAGGACCACCTTACCTCCGGTTTCAGTCGGTTGTTATATAAAATGGATTTAATGGATCTATTATGATGTGATGACTTGCTTGGTATAATGCATCACGGAGATGCATTAAGCCCCCTTTTTCCACAGCATGGCTCATGGATTTGACGGTCGCTGGATATATAGAACCCAGCCTTGGCAAATACTAGTTAGTTTTTTGGTATTTTTGTATGTTCCTCTTTTTTCTCCAAACCTGAGAGTAAGCAGTAACGTCCGAATGTGTTCCTCCTTACGAAAGAGCATCTTTCCTCTAGAATTTTTTTTTTGTCAAAATAAAGTTTTATGTAGCTTCGACCATTAGGCTGCTAATTGCGACACAAGGACCTTTTTCGGACAGTGTAGATCAAGATTAAACTGCACTAAACGTGCAGTCTGAACTTGAATCTAACATGACTATCCAACAAAGAGATATTTTTCCCCTTAAAATAACACTGAAATAATAAAAAAAATGGGTATTTACTTTTGGCTCCAGAGTTTCATTTAACTTATTCAGTAGGTGAAGGGTTCACAGATAGGATGATTTCTGCATGTTTTCAAATACTATCCTTTGTATGTAGCATTATCATGGCATGAATATTTCAATAGTTAGAATAAATCTCAATTCATTCGTAGGGTCCTTTAATGTATTAACATCTAAATTGTCACAGGGACAACAAAATAATAACTTTTATTTTCTACTACGAAAACAATACGAACGCTGAATATATCAATCCCTACGCTGCTTAGCGCGACTCAGAGCGCAGTTGCGGACAGTGTAAATCAAGATCATTCTATGCATTCTGATCTTGGATCTACACTGTCCGATACAATAGATTTTCTTCCCGGTAGAGAGAATTTTAAAATCACAATATTTGGCTTTTAACTATTGGCTGCACTTTGATGTAATTTATATGGTAGTTAAAGGACACTGGGAGGGTCGGCAAACCAAACACATAGAGTGTACAGCAAGTATGCTTATGATGGAGGTATAATGACACAATCTGTAAGAAACACCCAGATTTACAAACTTTTATTTTTTTACAGGAATATTTCTTAAAATATCGGACAGTGTAGATCTAAGATCAGACTGCACGTTCCGTGCAGTCTGATCTTAATCTACACTGTCCGCAGAAGCGACTCGAATCTCCTGTTAGTGCCGTAAGGATCTAGCCCTCTCTAGAGACTCGTTATTACATTCGGAACATTTCACCACAATAAACTATTTTTACGCTATCCAAAACACATTTGCTTAATGTGTTTTTTTTTTACTATACAGCCAGATTTATTCGCCGATTCATTAATGAAGTTTGCTAAAATAAGCGAAGCAATTAAATGTTTTCTACCCTCGCATTAGTGCTTCTAATGAGTAAATCCGTGAAATGTCAACGTAAAAAGTGAAAGGGAAAAGGAAAAAAAAAGAGTTGTAATAATGATAATAATCATGTACGAGTACTATAAAATCGGTTGAAACACGACGGGAATAGAGACTGGAAATTAAAAAAAAAATCAACTAAATAAAATTCAAATACTTACTTTTTTATTTATGTTGTACACTAGACTACAACTTATGCTACAACCACAACTACTACTGCTACTACTACCACAACTACTACTTCCACTACTATCACCACTGCTACAACTACCACTCTTTTTACTAGTACTCGTGCTTTGTTCTGATATAGGCTGTTGTTGTACACCACCACTACTACTACTACTTCTACTACTTCTACTACTGCTACTACTTCCACTACCAATACTATTACAACGACTACTTCTACTTCTGTACTACTACTATTTCTACTGCTACAACTACAACTCCTTTTACTAGTACACGTGCTTTGTTCTGATGTAGGCTGTTGTTGTACACCACCACTACTACTACTACGACTACTTCTACTATTGCTACTACTTCCACTACCACTACTACCACTACTTCTACAACGGCTATTTCTACTACTGATACTACTCCTATTTCTATTGCTAAAACTACAACTATTTTTAATAGTACTCGTGCTTTGTTCTGATATAGGCTACTATTGTACACCACCACTACTACTACTACTACTACTACTACTACTGCTTCTCCGACGATTGCTACTTCTACTTCTACTACTACTTCTTTTACATTTACTAATACAATTTTACTACTGTTACTCCTACTACTGCTAAAGCTTCTTCTTCTACTCCTAGTACTACCACAAGAATTATCACCATTACAACTACCGTCTGTATTCAGTCGCGCAAGATTGTAAAAGAACTGTAATCGTAAACATCTAACCTTAGGGCTGCTTAGCGCGACTCAAGAACCTGTTGCGGACAGTGTAGATCAAGATCAGACCGCACAGAACGTGCAGTCTGATCTTGGATCCACACTGTCCGATAAGGAGATATTTCCCCATAGAATAACTTTGAAATAGCAACCTTGTGGTTTTCACTATTGGTTTGAAAGTGTCATTTAACTTACTTAGCAGGTTAAAGGTTAAAAAGTCCTACCCTGCTAAGTGTGTTCTATTTTCAGGGCTGAAATACAAGACCGCTTCACGTGAAAATAACTTTAGAAAAGTTTTAAGTGGAGGATTATGGAACGCCATAGCTGTCAAAATTATGTTAACATATGACAGCTATGGCGTTCCATAGAGGATGATGTATATTCAAGTTCAGACTGAACGTTCAGTGCTCTCTGGTCTTGGTGTATACTCCCTACATTTGCTGCTTACGTCGTCCATTTGGGTAAACGGATAAAACAAAACAAACAAGACATATCTTTAAAAAAAGATAAATGGCGTAAATTGCCACAAAACTGGCAGGAGCACATACAATAAACATGTCTACATTTTTCACCTATCACAAATTTCTTTTTATTCAATTGTTACCAGTACCAAAAGTAGGTCAAAAGCCAGCACATTCAGCTGCACCGAAAAAAAAAAAACCAATTGAAATATTTCTTCATTACATTGTCTACTTTCAGGTGAGTTCATTTGGATGGCGGTCACTACTTTCTCATCCGATACTAAGGACAACATAAAGATTTTGTTTTCTGATAAACGGTTTATCCCTGCAATACCATAAGCTACGAAACTACCTTTTTCGAATTGCATAGATCAGGACCAGACTACATAGAGAGGGCAGTAAGATCTTTTATCTACATCATCCGCTACTTGATTGGGACAATGGAAATTTTTTTTTCCTTTTGTAGTTAAAATGTATTTGAAGGGCTCGGTAAAATCGAATTTATGTAGATCTATATGTGGTACTACATTTAATCAAATCTTGTTGCCATAGTTTTTTTACTATCTAGGCACACGGCGGTATGATTAGTTCACCTTGGTGTTTAATCCTTTACATTACGTCCAAGTTTTAGACATTCTTATGGTTTTATATACTCAGCGTCAATGAAAAGTCACCAGGTAAGAGACGAAAAGAAAGTGAACCTTGGATAGTTTGCCTTCAGAAAATAGATTAAAATTTATTTTTGCACGTGCAGATAAAGATGGACTACTCAGATGTGCAAGCAAGTGAAATTTGTCAGATACGGGTCGGGAAATGAGTATAATAACGTTCAACATAATTGAAAATTTCTCTCTTGTGGCAAGGTGAAAATTATTCAACTTTTGTACCTGGTGACTTTTCATTGACGCTGAGTATATTAATAGATTCTATTAGGTTTAAAGGCACATGAACTGAAGCCATCCATGCAGAAGCAGGGAGTGAAGACTAAGATCGGACGGCAAGTATGTGCATGTTGATCTTGGTTTACACTCTCCACATAAGTACAGTGGTAGTCATGTGTAGCATAAAGGATAAGAATGCTCTACGATCAGTGCCAGAACAATGTTGAACAGAACTGAACTTCAAAACACGCGGTAATACAAACAGAAGTAAGAGCAGTATTCTTTTTATTTGAGACTTGTGCCGATAAATGGATCTAGCATAAATATAAAATACGCATAATATATGTTACATCAGTCCAAATGGGCCTATAAGCCATCAGATTCAAAAAAACAGTTTTATGCTGATAAAGCGAGCAACGAATAAATCGGTTTAGGCTGTAACGGGCATGTCTCTCTTACATGATATAGCTACAGTTGTAACAGCGTAGTGTTAAACCGGAAATACAGGCCGCATTATTGTCAACAAAACGTTTTTCCGCGATGAAAAGTAATTCTTGAACGTTACTCGTCGAAATTTATTCATGTTAAACTGACAGTGAAACCAGAGAGTTTTTTTTTTGATCAGCAGTAAAATTCACTGAAATCTGTCACAGATCAGATTTTGTTCTTCCTGCATGAAAGAAAATAAGAAGCTCTGGTAATCGGCATTTTCTCCTTTTCCAACAACGTTCAAAAGTCATCTTTTTCACTGTCGATAAAACTCCCGACTGCTTTTAAAGGGTTAAGTCTGGAAACGCAAATATGCTCGCTTGAATTGTATAGATGTTGTTGGGGAAATAATCAAGCATTACCGGAAAAGATATTTCATGACCTTGATGAAGAAGTTTACCCATACAAGTTCAAATGGGGAGAAATAAGGAAAAGTATTCGTGTTTTTTACGACGGATAAAGGAACAGTTGCTAGTCCTTAATAGTAGCTTCTCCCCTTCCCCCCCCCCCCCCCCTTTTTAAGCCATTTGGCTTGGAAGTGGGGAGGGATCTTCTGCTGTAATGGGCTAAAGGGCTACATGTAATTAGAACTAGTTACAAGATATAAACTAACTAAACGATATCGCAAGGAACATAAACTGAGAGCCTAGTTAAGTGAAGCCGTACATATACACGTCTCATTTCGTCTTTAATGTACTGTAAATAATTCCTCTTAATTCTGTGGTAACTTTAGAGCGTTTTAATTGCAGTTACGAAAGTTCTGTGAAACTAGAGAAAATTTTGCTACATGAAAAACTGAATAATTCGAGTAGGAAATCAATTGTTCGGAGAATTTGGTATAGACGGATATACGTTTTATACAGATGATGGGACGTTGGTGGAGAGCAATCGTTCGAAAATATGCGTCTTAACTATTTAACTAGACGAAAAGGTTTTAGATTTTTCCATAATAAATACACGTGCAGAATTAACATTAATTGATTCCTTTTGAAAGATATGAAAACATTGTAGGTAAAGAAGTTTGCTGTTTACCAACATTTTGTTCTTTTCCCGGGAGTTTCTGTATCCCCAACAGAGCAGTTAGCCGAAAATAAAACTCATTTGAATCAGTAAAAAAATTGGTCCTCACTAGCGATTCTTAACCCCTAAGCTGCCTAGTACATAAAACCTAATACAATTTCCATTTCTTTTTGTCTGATAACTATTCTGTGTATCGAACAGTGTGGATCAATACGAGACTGCTGGCTCTGTGCAGTCTGATCCTGGCCAACTATGTCCGCAAAGGTGCGTTGATTCACACTTCGCAGTTTGACTTGTATAGAATATTGAAAAGGTTGAGAAATACGGCACTGATCTCGAAAGGTTTTGTGTCACCCCTTCTGCGCAAACTATGCGAAACAGTCAAACTGTCATTTTGTTCAGTATTTATTCTAAATTCATTTTTAATTCTAAACTATAAGATTTAGATATCTGATTAGCTGGGTCAGGACGTCTCAACCAATTAGATGGCAAGTCTTAGATTTTAGTGTAAACACAGACTACAAAATGGTGTGTAAATGTTAGCCTTAACTATTTTAATTTCAACTCTGTTTGGGTCAGAATATCTCGGGATATAACTATTGCACAGGCCATGTCCATTTTCTTTGTAAGCTGATCTTGATTTAACCCATAACCTGCTCAATAAGTGAACAAAAACTTTAAGCCGATAGTAAAAGCCCAAATTTTGCTATTTCAGATGTAGGTTTTTTTTTTGGGGGGGGGGGAGGGGTCTCCTTATCGGACAGTGTAGATCCAAGATCAGACTGCGCAGTCTGTGCAGTCTGATCTTGATCTACACTGTCTGCAAAAGGTCCTCGAGTCGCGCTTAGCAGCCTAAGGATTAAACTGACCGCAGCAACCGACCATTTTTGACATCCCACTCGTTAAACAGTGTAACGCAAGACAATAAAATGTACGTTTAGAAATGTCAACTGCACTTACTTTATCTGAATGAAAAAAAAAAGGTCATTCTACTACCGGTAATTGGTGCTTTTATCAAAGACATTAAACGTGTTACGTTCTGATCTGACCATTTTCACGCATGACGTGGGTCTGTACTGTAGTTTGATACAATGTTATAATTAACGTCGTTTATCCCGTGACCGCGTGGTCTTGTTTAGACTGACATGTACCAAAACCTAGTCCAAATCAAACAAAAGGAATAATATATTTAAAGGAAAGGATTTTTCTGAGTTGAAAAAGGAAACATTGAGGTAAGCGGAGCAATTGCTTGTACAAAGCAGTTACTTTGCTTCCCTAAATGTTTTCAGATTTTATAAACTGTCTATTGCAGGAACGTAAAACAATAAAATTTGTAGAGTAATCCGCCAGAAGTGTGACAGGGAATTCATCCGCACGTAAAACATCCTAGCCGACGTACTTGTGATTTTTTGTGGTCGCTAAATGTCTGTCTTGTCGGTAATATCATACACTAGGTCAACGGAATAATCTGTGAGAAGTCAGGCGCGAAATTCTGTCCACATTTCTGGTGTTTGGGCACGTAGAATGCAGAGGGTCACTTTTGAAGTGGTTTTTTGGACTGCACATGTCGCTAAATGCGTGTTCATTTTGTAATACTGTCGTTCTATTAACCCTTAGGCTGCTAAACGCGACTCACCGACCTTTAGCGGACATCGTAGATCAAGATCAGACTGCACATAACGTGTAGTCTGATCTTGGAACTACACTGTCCGATAAGAGATATTTTTCCTCCAAACATATTGTCGATAAACTGAGTGACTTGAGCTGTTTAGTATTGGTCAGTCGTTATTCTATCGCGACATTTCCTGTAGAATGCAAAGGTAACTTAGGGTAATTTTGCTGGTGTTACAGGTCGCTACTTGTCTTTCCTCTCGGTTATATTGTCGGTAAACTGGGTTTCTGGAATTACCGAGAGACAGTCAGCCTCAAATTTCTGTGGGAAGTTCTTGCATTTGCAACCATAAAATGCAAAGCGCAATATTCAGTAATTTTTCGGACGATGCAGTTTCGCAATTATGGGCCGAATTCACCAAGAATTCGTATTATTGTTCTTACTCTAAATTCAAAAGTAAAACTTTGACAGGGAATGAATCGGCCCGTAGAAGATCTAATACAATATAAACTAATTGGGCAATGGTTATTTTTGTGGTTGTTATTCTGTATTCTACTCTTGGTCATTGGGATAATCTGAGGGTAGCCAATGTTGAATTCCTGTTAAAATGTTTTGTATTTGAGCCCGCAATGTGCAACAGACGACTGGCTATATACGTATCTAAGGTAAACGTAGATTCATAGGCAGGAGTGGTCAGGGTCCGTATTCACGTTCTCAACCTTATTGAAAAAAACACAACTTCTGATTGGCTAAACCAAATGGTTTAGCCAATCAGAAGTTGTGTTTCTTTCAAATTTAGAAAATCTTGGTGAATAATACAAAGAATGTTCTTAAGAATGGTTGGTGAACACGGAGCCAGAAGGTGCTGTATGAACGTCCGTTATCTGACAGGATGTGCTGTCTCAGTTGTCTTCAAGGTTAGACTTTGGGTACCGCAGCCGATTATGTAAATTCAAGGGAAGGGCTCGTGATCACAAACCATCCTGAACAGAATTCTTATCCTTTTTCTCAAGAGTTTTATTTTGAAAATGACACACATGATTTGTGATTGGCTATACAAAATAGTTTAGAATAGTTGCTGAATACGGGTCCTAATTGTGCAACATGAACAATCAGATGGTATGTATGTCGAGGATTAGTAAAAGAACTGCTGGATCTATACTATCCGCTCTTTCGTCATGTATTTTGGCTCAAAAACAGTCTGGCATCTGCAATGAATCTGTGACATGAGCCATACTCTGGGAAAAGGGAGTTTAATGCATCTCTGTGATACATGATACTAAACAAGTCGCCACATAATTATGGACCAATGAAATCTATTTCGTATAACAACCGACTGAATCATGAGGTATACTCGTCCTTTGATATGCAGAAAATTGGCGTAAGGCAACAAGTTTCGATCCAGGTCAGCCTTCGCGGACTGCAAAGGCTGTCCTGGATCGATCACGTTTTGTAGATGCATTAAGCCCCCTTTTCACAGACCATGGCTCAAATATAAAGATAGATAAAGGACGTAAACAGTATATTAAAAAACCTAAATCAAAGCTACGCAAATCAAGTTATTGAAGACGTCGGTTTTCTTTTACATACTTTTTCTTCCGTCATGATATTTAGACAGAATGTAAGACACAATCAAGTCTGTATTTGTCTCGGAGTTAGACCGTCAGTGACGGGCGCGGTCCAGTCAATGATAGTTATTCTGCGACCCAATAAAATAGTTATCTCTAGATATCAATACAGAATAATGTTATCTAAAGTACAGTTTGCACTCCCATAATAATCTTACATTTTGTTTTTCCTGTATGATATACATTATAAATGAAAACTCAGACCTTCGACAGATTCATAGCACTCCTAAAGTAATTCTTAATTTAGCTCTTTCGGCGCGATAGGCGAAATCAGGGTCTTTTGCGGACGGCATAGATCAAGATCAGACTGCACAGAACGTGCAGTCTGATCTTGGATCTATGCCATCTGCTTTTGTAGGCTGTAAGATAAAAATCTTTCTGAGACTCATAGGATTGTATTTTCAATCGGCAAAAAAGGTCGAGTTTATATATTTGGCCCTGAAAGAGTTAGAAAGTAGTATAATATGGCCTGCAACATGCAAAAGGGGGCATTCGGACATTTGCGGAAAGTGTCGTCCCGGATCAGCCTGCGCAATCGGCGCAAGCTAATCCGAGACGGCAATTTATGTCAACATTAGATTTTGTCCCACAATATATTTGCGTGAAACAGAAAATCACACACGATCGAAAGTGTTGTCTCGGATCAGCCTGCGCAGTCCGCGCAGGCTGATCCGGGACGACACTTTACGCAAATGTTCGAATGCCCCTTTTCGCGTGTTGCAGGCCATATGGTTCAGCCAATCAGAATTTGTGTCCCTTTGAAATTTATAAAATTCTAGGAAAGCAGATTTCGAATCCAGTTCATAATTGTCGGTGATTACGGCTCGAGGGATACAAATGCAACAAATTTCGAACCAGCAAGAGCTTTAATATTGTCTGTACATGATCGAGGTTAGGTCTCGACCCTCACGGCTACCAATGCGGTTACCATAATTGATACAACATTGAATTCAATTTTATATCACAGCGAATTATATCAACTCAGTGTGAGAGAGAATTAATCCATTTCCATATATGCTGTTTCTTCATAGCCTACTGAGTGCTGCTAGTGACTGAAAGGAGAAATATTTGAACAAAAAGAAAATGTCTTTTGTTTTTAACTGAAACCGAGAAACTTTGTGTAAAATGGAGCAATTCTCTGTAACAGGCAGAAATGCTCTTTTTGGCAACAGGTTTAATAAGAATCTACGATTCTCGTACAGCAGAGGTGTGCAAAAGTGGTATACCAATGGTGATGGCACCTAATCGCATTGTTTTTAGATCTGACCCATTAATTTCCCAACAAGATTACCACAGTCTTAGGTGAGGCGCATAAAAATGTCACAAGTGTAGTTCCCGGCTTAACGAAAAGCTTGTTTACGGGAACATGTGACGCTTTTGTGGACGTTGTATTATTGTGTATTTCCGTTTGCATATTCCCCGAAAAAAGTTTAACAGTGGTTCTTATCCTAAACTTCAAGACAAGCAATCTGATTGGCTGAGACACAACGTCCCAGCCAATCAGATGGCTTGTCTTGAAATATGGAATAAGAACATGATGATCAGGGAGCGTAACAATGTACAGGACATGCAGTCTGGTACAGGTCTACTTGTATGTAAGTCGAAAAACTTTTGTTCAGTTCTTTATGCCGTAAGTCGAAATATCTTGAAAAATACTGATGAACACACGAGTGTAATTGATCGTGTGACGTTCCCACAAGTCCTAGCGAAACTTTAGTGTTTTTTGAGGCTACGTAACCCTTTAAGGAAATACCACTGAAAAATATTTTTCTTACTTTTGTTTGCCTTTTTACTGATAATTTGCAGGTTATCAACGCACTTTGTTCAGAGTTAATTCATATTTCAAGTTTGCTGAGATTATAGAAATCTGAAAAGCTCCCTTTCAAAGGCAAACTTCAGCTGCAGTAGCCTTGACAACTCGAATAGAAACAGTCGAAGAAATATTTTTCGAGTAAGCATATAATATTCGGATAATTGTAAAATGAAACATTTCTGCCTGAGTTACCCATCACTCTACAGATAGGGTTTTTTTATGTACTTAAAAGTGAACATTATTGAGAACTTTGTGAGAAAAGAAGTAAACAGCTTGTAACAAGCAGCAGTAGATTTCATTTAGTTTAGCTATCAGAACTTATATTGCTTTCACACTTTATGTCTTTTTAAATCAGTACGTCGAGTTAATCGATATGAATCATGCTTTGGCAAAAGGGGGTTAAATATACCTCCATGGTGCATTATACCATGCAAGTCATCACATAATTATGGATCCATAAAAACCATTTTGTCTCACAACCGGCTGTATCCTGAGGTAGACTGGTCCTCAGACATGCAGAATATTTACCAAATACAAAAAGTTTCTTCCCCATTCAGCCTGCCTGGACTGCTCAAGCTGACCTGGGTCGATACTTTTTGCAGATGCATTAGATCTTCTTTTCAGAAAGCATGTTTCTATATTCGTATTATTTGGTATTCGAACAATCGATAAGTAACTGTACTTATGGATGAACTTTCAGGGATTATACGATATAAGAACACATACAGCTCATGATCTATATATCACGGGAAAGTATACTATATGATAGCACGAGGGATTCCCCTAGCGGTTGATGGACATTTAATGACCGTATTTGGAGACAAATACCTCCGTAATTGCCTTATCTTGTTTTCGCAAAAGATGGTTATCTCGTCCCCCGGCCCATAATACGACAAAAAACAACTAGAACGTGTCCCCGGGTGCTTTTTCTGCCTTCCGTGCCGAGTACATGATTGATAGAAATATGGAGTGTTTGACCCAATCTGTGTTAGTAACTGTTTATTATACGGGAGAATGTTGGTAAACATGGATTCTGCATTAGATTATCCTGGGTCCGTATTCAACTAAACATTCTCAATTGAATTGTGATTGTTATTCTGAATTCAAAAGTAACAAAAGCAACGTAACTTCTGATTGGCTGAGATATTTGCTTTACTCAGTCAAAAGCTTCGTTCCCAACAAAGTTTAAAAATAAATAAGAGTAGGAATATGAAACTACCTTAGATCGGTTATCGTAGATCGGTACGCTTCTTGGTGCCTGTTTTTTTTTTTATCATTATGAGGTCTGGCCCCGTTTGCTAAATAACTGTAAACATTAAATACACCAAAGTATGATTTTGTTCTATACTGTTGGAATTAAAGCAATTTTAAGCCGACAGACCGTTAAAAGTGATGTAATTTTTAGGAAACAAACTGTATTCAATTTGTAATGACTTCAATCAACCCCTAGAATCCATTATTCCAATGAAAGAGTTTTGTTTATTCATTTCTCTTAAATACTTCAATACTTTCTATCCAATACGTCATGGTAACAATATTACTTGGTTTTCATCGTTGATTTTCTATGACTTACATGAATATGTTCATTTAGTATTATCTATATAAAATCTTACCAAATTGTCAGTAAAATACTTGTACTGCTTTGTATTTCAGTGATTAATGTGTACGGTTTTCTCTCTTGAATGAAAATAAGACCTTACGCGTATGTCAGAAATCACATTATACAGAGCCCCAGACAGAGGGAGTGATTTTGATTTCAAAATTGAAAATATTAATTATTCCCCACTAAACCCTTTGTTATGGGTACTCATTAGAATCGTCTCATCGAGACGATTCTAATGAGTACCCACAACATAGGGTTTAATGGATTTAGAATAATGGATTTAGAATACCATCACTCCCTCTTATCTAGAGCTTCGATTATACCAATCGCAACATCCCTAAATGAAAGAACTTCAACGAAGAATAAAAGCAAAGTCGAAAAGACAAACAAAGGATCAAATTCGCAATTTCTCTAGCTTATCACAGACAATTTAAACGAATCGCAACACATCTAAGTGTATGTAGTAAGGGATGCGAGAGTGAAAAAAAAGCTCAGGAACGCACACAAACGGAGCAATATGTAATTTGGTTACATTTGATCTTTTTTTGACAATGAAATTAATAAGAATTACATGTATCTTTTCCGTAGGGTGACAACTACATAATATCAATTTTCATGTTATAAAATGATCCCTATGGTATGTACAACAAGCCAATTAATCGGATTGGATTATATGGTCACAGTGGTATACTATCACACATACTGGCACCTGAACTTTAGTGTTGTTGAATGATCTACGCCATGATTACGCTTTAGGGATACTGGGGACAACAAAACCCTTCACCACACAATCATGAAAACACTGTGGGAAAAGGAGGAAATGCAGGATACTGGGGACAACGTAAAAACCCTTTATCACACACTCATGAAAACATTGTGGGAAAGGAGCCAATGCATGCTAGTCGGGACGACTTCAGCCTTTAGCCTACAATTCTGAGCGTTAACAACTCTGAGGAAGAAGGCTTTTGAAAACCTTGCGGGAAAAGGAGAAAAATGCAGGATAATAGGATGATTTTACCACACAATTCCGAGTTTTAATAACTTTGAGGAAGAAGGCTTTTGAAAACATAATTAGAAAAGAAGAAAATGTTGATAATAAGCATTTTCTCCGTTTCCCATACTGTTTGCTACCCTTTGAATGCCATAACATCCATGTTTTGAGTAATATTTTATTTGTTGTCTGCAAATGCTTTCAGTTTGGACAAGGCTAAAATTATTGTCGTCTTGTAAGAAATTAACTTTTTCAACGCATTAGGTAAAATCAGTGGCTTTTCTAGACGGCATATACCATGATCAGATTGTACAGAACGTGCAGTCTGATCTTGGATCAATACCGTCCGCTTGTTTAGTCAAGAAGAGATCTGTCTTGAGTTTCGATGGTTTGTGTTTTTAGCCGTCAAAAGAGTTCGAGTTTAGATAAGAAAACATAGTGGGAAAAGAAGAAAATGCTGGTTACCAGCATTTTCTCCTTTTCCCACAATGTTTTCAAAAGTCTTCTTCTTTAGGGTTGTTAAAAGTCGGGATTGTGTGGTAAAGATTTAAGTCTTTTTGTTCCTGGCGTAAGATCCAAGATCAGAGTGCACAAACCATACGGTATGCCCCGACGGTCTTTATGTGTTGAGAGATATTCTGACTCAACCCTTATCCCGCTAAATAAGTCTAATGAAACTTTCATGCCGATAATAAAAACATCAAATTTTGCTACTTCAAAGGTTTTCTTTTTTGAGGGGGCGTATATCCCTATCGGATAGTGTTGATCAAAGATCAGACTGCACGTTCTGTGCAGTCTGATCTTGATCTTCACTGTCCGCAAAAGGTCAGTGAGTCGCGCTTAGCAGCCTTAGGGTTAATAAAGCCTCGGACAGTGTAGCTGCACCTCCTATTGCTCTCACGAGAAATCAGAACTGATGCTACACTTTTTTCCCAAGATATGTCCGCCCCAGCCAGTCATTCACTGTAACCGTTTCCTAAACGACAAAATTTTAGAATGATCCAAAAAGAAAGCACTTGCATACAACGAGTCAAATGTGGCTAGAATGAAGAAATTTGTCTGTGAAAGGGCAGATAACTTTGTGGGAAAATCAGACAATGCCCGTTATAACCATTTTACTCTTTTTCCTACTTTAAAAAAAGACCCTTCATCCGCAGGCTCAAAACCTTTTACCAAGCAATCTCGAGTTCAATGAACCTGATGCATACAACTTTTGAAAACTTTGTAGGAAAGGGAAAAAATGCTGGTAATCAACATGTTATCCTTTTCCCACGTTGTTTTCTACTCTTTCAGACACAAATTACATTATTTGAGAGACATTTTATTTGTAATCTGCAAATTATTTCAATTTGAACCAATTTTAAACTTAGTCGTTCAGTACAGGGACAACACTAGGTATAGTATGGTAAATGGTATAACCAATATGACTGGAATTAGTTCACTTAAATCTTTGTTAAACGACAAAATTTTAGACTGGTCCAAATTGAGAACATATACAGACGACAAATTTAACGCGGCTCAAAATGATTTTTTTTAAATGAGAAGTAAGATGTGTAAAAAGGAAAAAATGCTGGTTACCAGCTTTTTCTCCTTTTTCTGCAATATTTTTAAAAGTCGTTTTCTTCAGGGTCTATAAAACTCGGAATAGTGTGGTAAGGGTCAAAGTATCAACTATTAAATTGTAGATTTCTATTAAAAAAAAACACGCACGTACATATACACACACACGCAAAAAACTTGAGTTAAAAGAAATAATTGCTCGCCACATACAATTTCATCTTTTACCCCAGTTTTTCTCTGTCATTCGATAAACATATTATTCGATTCCTTCAGTAATTTTTGGCATCTCAGCCAGTTAGTGATGTTTGAATTTGATTTTTTGTGGTAACAAATGTAAGCGTATTCAAGGTCATGAATTCATTTTTAGGTATGTTTTTCTTTCTCTATTTATTCTGTACTTCCCTCGTAGGGAGACTTTGTTCAAAGTAATTGAATTTTGCGGAGATTTTGAGAATTCCATGTTCCATTGTCTAAGGAAGAGCAAATACGAATGAATGAATTAATTAATCAATAGAAGGAAGTTTATACTTTTAAATATTAGTTTATGAGCGGGTGGATATATCGGTAGATTGCTTGCTGACTGTATGATGGACAGATAGACGGATAAACAGACGGAAGGATGAAAGAAAGAGTGCATGAAGGAAACAACAAACATAGATAGGACGAGGCAAACCACGATCAAACAAACCGGGGTGAACTCTCAAATGAACAAAGAATAAACCTACGAAGGAAGGAGCGAACTACGAACGAACGAACCGGAGCAAACGAACGAACGAGTGAACAAACTACATGTTTCATACTTGTGACTGAGAACTTATTTAGGTACATCTAATATCATATGGCCTGCAACACGCGAAAAGGGACATTCGGACATTTGCGTAAAGTGTCGTCTCGGATCAGCCTGCGCAGTCCGCGCAGGCTAATCCGAGACGGCACTTTACGACTACATTAGGTTTTGTCCTACAGTAGACATGCGCAAAACAGAAAATTACATAAAAAGGGGAAGTGTCGTTTAGGATTAGTCTGCGCGGAGTGCGCAGGCTGGTCGGGGACGACACTTTACGCAAATGTCCGAGTGCCCCTATTCGCGTGTTGCAGGCCATATAATCCTATATTTCATTTTCAACTCTGTTTTCAGACAACAATAGTATCTCGATTATTAGAAGACACAGAAATCTGAAATTGTCGGAAAATTTATTTTTTTAATTAAACACATTTTTGAAAAAAAAAACGCTTAAATTGAAAAACAGTGTAGCTGCTGTTCTGCTCGTTAATTGGAGCAATCAGTACTGATGCTACATTTGGTTCATAAGAAAAAAATATTCGTCTTAAATATTTGATCAATGTTATTTATATGGATCTTATATAGATTGTTTAACGCATACTGAATTTTGACTCTTTTTCGTCTTCTTTTCGATAAACTTTTACTGTATTGCATGATATAACAAGCATTTAATTTCAAAGCTATTGGCCACTTACCAAATGTAAAGGTTGATCATCTTTGGCTGCTATTTCTTCTATGCTCGCAGTTAATATCATAAGTACCAAAACTGCGAATCTCTTCATCGTTTTATTCCTATATAGTTTGTTTAAAAATAAATCTGATAGAAATTTTGAAACTCCGAGCGGAACGTTCTCCTACCACGTGCAGCTGAAAACTGGCTCTCGAGTCGAAACGGTGCCGATATTTGACGCTTCGTGTTGACAAAGCGTCAAAGATGGGTGGCTAAAAAAACCAATAGCACCAAACGGGCCCGTTATCGTCAAAACTGCGCCCACTTCAGCAACAAGGTGTGTCCGGCTATTAAACGCTTTCACTGAATAGCGTTTGCGGGCGGCTTAGATCAAGATCAGACTGCAGAAAACGTGCAGTCTGATCTTGGATGTACGTCGTCCGCTAACAGATGCCTAGCTATAACCATATATCATCTACTTTGATAAAGGAAATCTACGACCCTTAAAGTCTCGAAAAAAAAAAAAGTCAAATTTATTAAGTTGGTAGCGAAAGAGTGAAAGATGCAGGATAACTTCTAGTATGGTTACAAACAATTGTGTGGGAGAGTTTGACATCGAACATTTTTGGAACAAGGTAGGTATACTTGTTGCTACCCATATTGTTAACAATAACATAATATATCCCCAGAAAACAAATTAGCAGAAAACAATGTTAAGGCTTTTCAAGTAAAATATGGACAATGGACATGAATTCAAGTCCAATAGACGAAACTGGCTAACCAAATTCAGCAAACCTCGGGTGATCTGTTGATTAAGTCCCTCGGCTGTATCACGTAGCTTGATATGTACTTACACGGTACATTTCTTAGCCGGAAATACACCGCTTTACCGTTCTTAAATCGTAATAATCCACTTAGAAAAAGAAAACACTAATCACAATTTTCTATCAGAATCCTTTTAAATACATTTCCGTTGACAAGTAGTTTGTACATTCATTTTCTAACATGATCTATCAATTCCGTAGGCATTTTTCAGCGACAGGTTGCTTTTCACCCTGGCTGTTGTTGCCGTTGCTAATCGATTTACATGGGCGCTGCCATGTTTAAGATCATGTAACTGGCAGTATTTCAAAATGGAAACCCCCTTGATACAGACGAGGTTAGAGGTAGGTATGGAATCGGCCGAGTTGTGACGAGTGCGGCTAACCACCGACGTGTATTTAGCTGGTAGTTGGTTACTTCGTCCTTTGCTAGTTAGATGGGCCATTACCGGACTGGAGTTTGTTCGAAACGCCAAAAACCTGGACTTCGTTCCCAAAATGGTTTACCCCTATATGGCTTTGACGTCACCATTTATAAAAATGTGATTGAAGACGGGGAGCGGTACTCGTTGCGAGCAATGCCTCTTTTTTGCTACAATGTTTTCAACAGTGTTAACACTTAGGCTGCTAAGCGCGACCTTGTGGACCTTTGCAAACAGTGTAGATAAAGACCAGACTGCACAGAACGTGCAGTCTGATCTTGGATCTACACTTTCCGATACTTTGAGATTTCTCTGACAAGTAAAGTTTTTAAAAGGTAAAGTAAGATTGTTCATTATAGGCTGAAAATCTTTAGTTTGATTTATTTAGCAGCTAAAGCAGCCGTAAGAGGAAAAAGTTGTCTGCGTGTTGTTATATGTTTACTTAGCCAATAACTTGTCTGTTGAGATATTTCTGTAGTTTCTATACATTATGCAAAAAAAATCAGTTGTGCCATGTTTTCCCGCGCCTATAGTCATCGGGGACCAAAAATAGTTACAAACGTGGGAGAACTTCAATGAATGAAGATTCAATTCACTTATATTACAAAAAAGTTTCTGAATTATGCTATGACATTTGGTCTCAAAAAAAGCACAGCTAAAGAAACCAACTGTTTATGAGCGGAGGTTAGGAGTGGGAACCATTCAACAACTCCCGTAAGAGCATGGATCATGTAATAATCCCCGTCGGTGCATGGACCATATGACAATTACTCGTACGAACATGGACCATATAACAATACTCGTACGAACATGGACCCTGTAACAATACATATAAGAGCGTAGACCATATAACAGTCCCCCAATTAGTGTTGACCATATAACAACCCCCGTAAGAACACTGGTCATATAACAATCCCCTTCGGAGCATGAACCACATAAAAGTCTTCGTAGGAACATGAACCATATAACAATCTTCGTAGGAGAATGAACCATATAACAAACCTCGTATGAACATGAAGCCCGGCCGGGTAGCTCAATGGTTAGCGTATCTGACTTGTGACCTGGTGGTTGAGGGTTTGATACCCGCTTAAAGCAAACTGTCCCTCAGACGAATTTTCGCCTCTCAACTCTGATGCATTTAAGAAAGCTGTGTCGGTACTGGTGTGAGAAAGTCAGAAAACACATGCGTAGGTGCAATGACCGCCATGATGTGACCTAAGCTGTTAAAACGACGTTAAACGCCAATTAAAACAAACAAACGTACGAACATGGACCGAGTAACAATCCCCGTAGGGGTATGGACCATGTAACAGTCCCCGTAGGGGCATGTGCCACGAAACAGTCCCCATAGGAGCATGGGCCATGTAATAATCCACGGGGGAGCATGGGCCACGAAACAGTCCCCGTAGGGGCATGAGCCACGAAACAGTCCCCGTAGGAGCATGGGCCATGTAATAATCCACGGGGAGCATGGGCCACGAAACAGTCCCCGTAGGAACATGGGCCATGTAATAATCCACGGGGTAGCATGGGCCACGAAACAGTCCCCGTGGGAACATGGGCCATGTAATAACCCACGGGGGAGCATGGGCCACGAAACAATCCCCGTAGGGGCATGGGCCATGTAATAATCCACGGGGAGCATGGGCCACGAAACAGTCCCCGTGGGAACATGGGCCATGTAATAATCCACGGGGGAGCATGGGCCACGAAACAGTCCCCGTAGGAGCATGGGCCATGTAATAATCCACGGGGGAGCATGGGTCACGAAACAGTCCACGTAGGGGCATGGGCCATGTAATAATCCACGGGGGAGCATGGGCCACGAAACAGTCCCGGTAGGGGCATGGGCCATGTAATAAACCACGGGGGAGCATGGGCCACGAAACAGTCCCCGTGGGAACACGGGCCATGTAATAATCCACGAGGGAGCATGGGCCACGAAACAGTCCCCGTAGGGGCATGGGCCATGTAATACTCCACGGGGGAGCATGGGCCACGAAACAGTCCCGGTAGGGGCATGGGCCATGTAATAATTTACGGGGGAGCATGGGCCACGAAACAGTCCCCGTAGGGGCATGGGCCATGTAATAATCCACGGGGGAGCATGGGCCACGAAACAGTCCCCGTAGGAGCATGGGCCATGTAATAATCCACGGGGGAGCATGGACCACGAAACAGTCCTCGTAGAAACATGGGCCATGTAATAATCCACGGGGGAGCATGGGCTACGAAACAGTCCCCGTAGGGCCAAGGGCCATGTAATAATCCACGGGGGAGCATGGGCCACGAAACAGTCCCCGTGGGAACATGGGCCATCTAATAATTCACGGTCGAGCATTGGGCCACGAAACAGTCCCCGTAGGAGCATGGGCCATGTAATAATCCACGGGGGAGCATGGGCCACGAAACAGGCCCCGTAGGGCCATGGGCCATGTAATAATCCACGAGGGAGCATGGACCACGAAACAGTCCCCGTAGGAACATGGGCAATGTAATAATCCACGGGGGAGCATAGGCCACGAAACAGTCCCGTGGGAACATGGGGATGTAATAATCCACGGGGGAGCATGGGCCACGAAACAATCCCCGTAGGGGCATGGGCCATGTAATAATCTACGGGGGAGCATGGGCCATGAAACAATCCCCGTAGGGGCATGGGCCATGTAACGCTTCCCATATCAAATCAGAATTTCAATAATGATGCCGTTAAAGAGTAATTGCCTTTCAGCACTCTTGAAAGAGCGTTTTTTCTTTTTAACCGAGCCCGAGTTTCAACTTACAACCCGTTGAATGCTACCCTTGCTTGTTACCACTGAGCTGCTGGGCCAGGTTGATTTGACTCTAAACTGCCTCTAAACACACCTACAGTTATCTTTCTCACTCCAAGTATTAAAACTATCGACCAGGCTAGTTGACTTGTCCTTTTATAAACTTTTATTCAGGAAATTGCCTCTTTCGATTCGGCTTTGATATAGCCTGTAATAACTTTTGAACTATAGATTTGTTTGCTCTTGTACATTTCCTCTGGTAACCCAAACTTTTCCTCTTGTGAAAGACAATTATTTGAAAACATTTTTGCAAAAGGAGAGATTGCTCGTAACGAGCAATTTCTCCTTTTTGGCACTATGTTTTCACCTGTGGTCTTGTATTTAATCTTAATTTGTGTTAATTATATTTTCCTTTACTTGGACGTTTTCGATGTTGTCTTGTGAAAATTTTTTACCGAAGATAACTTAGCGCAGTACCATACACATATCGGTTTTTTACGCCTCTGCATTGAACGACTTTTGAAGACATAGTGGAAAAGGAGCATTTCTGCATTACAAGTTGTTGCTCCTTTTCTCGTGACGCTTTCCGTTGTCATTCAAGAAAGACACTGTCGTTTTCCTAGAATATTTCTACTTTGTGTTTCTTGCATTAATTAGGGGCGTGCTTAAAGCAGACAGTTAGGTAATAGAATGCGAGTAACTAAAGAGTGACCCTCGCCCCATGCGTTTGCAACCATGAATGTATTTTGCGAAGGGTGTAGACCAAGATCAAACCGGAAATACACCGTCTGCTTCTCAATTAATTATTCTAGTCACAAAGTCCCCTTTAAATTATATACAAACAATTTTTTTAATATATACCTTGTTACAGCAACCATATAAATTTGAACGATTACAGTTTATCACTTTACCATACAATCTTATGTTTAATGACCCTGTGACAGAAGGCTTTCGAAAACATCGTGACAATATTTTAAGGGAAAGGGAGACAAATGCTGATAACCAGCGTTCTGTCCTTTTTTTCTCCCAAAATGTTCATTAACATTTGACAGAAAAATTTCGTCACTTAAGTCACCAGCAAATACTGGTTATATTCACCAATCTAAAATTGTTTCATCTAGTAAACAGGTATAGTATCGTAGCTCTTAACTTTCACCTGGCAGTAACGAAATGATTAGGTTCAAGAATCGCCCATTGTTTATAATAATGATAATAACTTGATTAAGGAAAAAATGCAATATTGCCTATCATAGCACAGAATATATTTTTACAAGATTTACATGTCAATGGTGGATATTTGCATTAAAAAAAAAAAAACAAATGATAAAGAGGAGCAACTCTGAAGAAAAATAATTTTAGTTAATTTTTGGTTACTTTTTGGTTATAGGCGACATATATGTATTTACCCATGTGCTCCTAAGCGCAAACTCAGTTCTCTGTTGCGAACTTGCAGTCTGATCTTGGATCTACACAGTTCGATACAGTGAGATTTTCTCCGGTGAAAAGACCGTTGATACTATGATATTGTGAAGATCTATTTTAGCATTGGCTGAGATTTTTTTTTTTATCTAATTTATTCCGCAGGTTCTGAATTAAATTGTATGTAAATAGACAATGTATGAACCCTCTTACCAGATGGCATAATGCTAGTCTGATCTGATTTAAAAGAATGTACAGAAAACAAATTAATTGTGGCTAAACTGATGGGATTTGTCTTTGATAGGATGTAAAACATTGTGGGTAAAGGAGAAAATGCTGGTAACCAGCATTTTCTCCTTTACCCACAATGTTTTCAAAGGCCTTCTTCCTCAGGTTCGTTAAAATACCGGATTGTTTGGTAAAGGTTTAATCCTTTACTAGATGACACAATTTTAGACTGGTCAGGATTGAAAGCAATTACGGAAAAACAAATAAATGTGGCTCAATTGATAGGATTTGTCTTTAATGGGATATAAAACATTGTGGGTAAAGGAGAAAATGCTGGTTACCAGCATTTTCTCCTTTTCCCACAGTGTTTTCAAAGGCCTTCTTCCACAGGATCGTCACAACACTTGATTGTTTGGTAAAGAGTTAAATTATGAATAAATATGGTATTTAGCTGAAACAATAAACTGGGTATCAAAAAGACCTGATAAAGATTAAAATCCACAGATGTACAAGCTGATCTTGATCTACTCTTTACGCAAGAAGTAAGAGATTGAGATGTGCAGGGTGTGATTTCATATTTGCTTTGTAGTAGTAGTAACTTTTTATTGTTGATCATTAATTAAGTTCCATCGATTATACGAGCGTATTTAAAGCACCATCCTGTAGTAGATGTGTTCTCAAATATTTAGATTGCTTGGTGAAAAGGGCAAACGATAGTTTCGTATGTACTTTTAGCTCATAAGCAGCAAAGCAAATGAAACTATAGATGTACATCTACATTAAAGGGGCCTCTTCAGTTTTTTTTTTTTTTAATCACGCTAAAACTTCAAAAAATTATTTTATCACTGACTTGAGTTAGGAAATGGTTTGCACACCATCAATAGATAAGAAAGTGTAAGATTTTTTTCCTCCACTGGTATTTCCTTATAGCATCTGCAGATATTTTTAGATTTGGTGCCAGGATTTCGCAATGGCTTTTAGAAATGTTACATGATCAAAAACACGCATCGATTATTGAAACTGTGTGCCGACGAAAATTTAATGGGACTCGAATCATAGGATAAGTCTTGAAAGCAATAAGCCTACATGTACAAGCTTTACCCATGATGTAATTGAGCCATATTGGGAGGAAAGGCGTTTAATGTGTCTGCAAACAGTATCGACCAAGGTCAGCCTGCATAGTCCGTGTAGGCTGACCTAATCGAACAGTTTTGTTATCGTAAAATTTTCTGCATGTCTGAAGATCAGCCTACCTCATGATTTAGTCTGTTGAAAAACAAAATGGATTTTGTGGATCCACAATTCTATGATGATTTACTTGGTACAATGCACTATAGGGGTCCTGTCTGTCTCAGTGGTGAATGGTAGGACTCGTGACCTGGAGGCCCCGGGCTCGAGCCTCACTGGCTCCACTGGTTTTTTTCACAGGAGTGTCCCTGGGCAATACACTTTAGAGCCCTAGCCTAATACTGGTGAAACCCAGGAAAGCATGAATATGTGAGCTGTCGCCGTGATATGACTGAAATAATGTTGAAAGCGGCGTAAAACACCATTAAAAAAACAAACAAACAAACAATGCATCATACGCAGATGCATTCAATCCCCTTTGCCAGAGCACGGCTCAATTACTTTGTGCACCCATTGGCATGTGCTATCTGGTTTTAATCAAATTGTACACTGATCAATAGCTGCATTCAGTTATGTACAGTCTGATCTTGATCTACCAGAAAACTAAAGCTTCCCTTAGATTGAGAACGGTCGATACTACCGTTATACACATGTAATTACATTGTGTATCTACAGAAAATCTGTGGGGAGTTTCTTAATTCTTTTATCACGGTCAAAATGTCCGTCAGTGTCACAGTTTATAAGTCTTCTTCTTAATTGGGATTTAAAGAGGATTATCTTGCTAATGATCTTTTATGTACGAAGAATCTTTTGTACGAAATTACATATAAGTCGCGTTCTGTGAAAAGGTGGCTTGAGACATCTGCAAAAAGTATCGACTCATGTCAGCCTGCGCAGTCCGCGCAGGCTGACATGAGTCGAAACTTTGCTATTCAGGTAAATTTTCTGCGTGTCAACTGAGGACCATTCTACCTCATGGCTAAGCTGGGTGTTTTTTTTGGACAAAATGGATCCGTGATATGCAACGAATTGCTTGTTATACTGCATTAGGAAGATGCATTGACCCCTCTCCCCAGAGCACCTTTCATATATACGAGTTGTTAACACACAGAGTGCTTAATAAACAAAATTAAAATTTTCAGTTTAAAAAAATGACCCGTTTTGTGCAGTCTAATGTTGATCTCCACGGGCCGCAAGAGCAACTACAGTTGTGAACAGCACTTTGCAGGTTGAGATCTATATTTTGTAAAAGTTGGGGGAAAACGCTGTATTTAACACATTACTTTACTTGCTATTTTTAACACAACCCGAAACTATGTCAAGTCAAACAAATGACAAACATTTGAAGGAGAGGAAATTTTATTGATTTATAAAAGTGGAAAATATTATCGAAAAAGGAACAATTGCTTTCAGATAATTAATCTTTTACAAACGCCTGTAGAAATTCTTCGCAATCCTAGGCAACTTTGTGAGGTATATAACGCCATTTTCAACATCTCAGTTATATTGCGACGGCCAGTGTATCTATCCATGCTATCCT
Organism: Hippopus hippopus; assembly: GCA_946811185.2. Classification (NCBI taxonomy): domain Eukaryota; kingdom Metazoa; phylum Mollusca; class Bivalvia; order Cardiida; family Cardiidae; genus Hippopus; species Hippopus hippopus. Next base: position 26,669,440 of record OX328111.1, on the reverse strand, counting down.
GGAGTTTCTTTAACCAGTGCTAGTACTTCGCACAATATTCTTCCCAATCCACTGGCTGCTTTCTCACATTACCATCGTTGAAAAAATGACCAGCGGTGAGAGAGGAATGAACCCTGCCCCAATGACTATCATCAGTCCTCGGAAAGTAATTCGCCGAGCTGGTGGTTCAAACCAGTGACCCCGTAGTTTCAAGTCCCGTACGCTATGGACTGCGCTACCGGGTTCGGCAGGGCAGCTTTAGAAGCAGTTTAGATCAAGATCAGACCTTCGTTGGTCTTACGGCATAAACGTCATCAACTGTAAACATTTTTATAAAACAAATCAGCCCTACTCTGTGAAAAGGGACTTCACGTGTTTGCAAAAAGAGTCGACCAATCGCAGCCTACGGAGTCCGCGCAAGCTGTCATTGGTCAAAACTTTTTGCTATTGGTCAATTTTCTGCATGTCAAAAAAGACCATTCTGCCTCATGATTCAGTTAGTGTTTGGACAACGTGGCCTTTTAGGATCCATAATTATGTGAAGACTTGATGGGTGTCATACATTACGGAGATGTATTAAGCCCCCATTTCCCAGAGCATGGCTCAAATGTTTATCAAGATATTAAAAAAAAAGTATTGTGTCAACTTACTCATTAGGGGTGGGGAAAGCTTCGGAAGGGATTGTTATTTGGTCTTTATTACATCAAATCCGTATTCAAACACATGTACTTACAGCGATTCTGTGACAATTCCTATGCCTTCAAATTAACGTTCATAATACACTAAATCTTAGAGCCGTACGTAAATAAAAAAGACGTTATAAATCAGAAAAAGACAGAAAATTTTGAAGACTGATTCCGTCATGCGAACACCCAAAATAACGGACAGTGTAGATCCAAGATCAGACTGCACATTCTGTGCAGTCTGATCTTGATCCACACTTTCCGCAGAAGCAATCAAAGGGTTTGATATAAAAACATATTAGGCATTTTCCAATGTCATTAACTAGAACAAACATAATCATTCTCTATATCCATTAATCAGCCCCCAAAAACAATTTACTCTGGTTTATTCCGCGGGTACTTATTATTCATAACAGGAACTACATGGCAAAAAACATTAATAGATAAAATAGAAATGTCATTTAGTTCCTCAAATAGTGAACTGCAATGTGATGGTAAATTATCAACCCTGGCCCTAGTATTAGCGATCATTGATGTTTTTAACTGAGAGCGGAAATTACGATCAGACTGCTCATACGCGCAGTTTGATTTTGATCTATATTCTCAATGTAATATATTAATGGTTTCAACCATAGTTAATAACTCCCGATAAATGTAAATTAAATTAACGAGACCTTCTTACAATTGTCAATAAATAAATAACGACGGGATAGGCAGTCTTAGAGTTCATCAATAGTTTTTACAAAGGCCATCGGCCCATATAAGTTTTAACATAAATTGTGATTTCATACCCGGGCATCAAGCAACCACGTTGTAGTAGGCCTACAACATTTACGGTATCATAACGATATCCTTTTCAAAATGAGCAAACTTCTTGCGAAGTGTTTATACAAAAACTCGAACATTTTACTTCGATGCACTCGTGAGGTATGAAGATAATACATAGCAAATGTGCGGAAATGTAAAGAGTCTCTACCAAAACAGTTGTTTGACAAATTTCTGATGTCCCCAATATGACCTCTGTGTACTGCTCTTAGATAATATATACTCTTGTAATTTGTAGGGTCTACCAGCATCGAATGGAAAAGTCTAATTTTACATTTAACTCTTATCTGTTTCGGAGACGAGAATGTAAAAATCGACCCCTTTCGTCATCAAAAAACAGAATCGGCTAAATTCAATGTTTTGTTTGTTTGTTTCTTACTGGCTTGACTAAACGGCAATCGGACGATATAAATGAAGGACTTGCAGTCTGATCTTGATCTATGCCGTCTGCAAAAAATTCTCGTACTCGTCTGTGACGCTGAAAGGGTTTACCCGCATTTCATAATATAATCACTCGTTACTTTGTTTCCCGGCTAAATCACTGGAAGTCTGAAACTTTCCCCCAGATGTTTTTCAGCACCACTGGCCGTGCGTGCATACGTGTGTGCGTCTGTTCGTGCGTGTGTGTGTGTGTGTTTTTTTTTTTTAACTTCAAATATCTTCTTGTCTGAAACTACCCATCCAATTTTTATGACACTTCACAAAAATTATCCTGTCATGTCCCTCTTCAGAGATTCATCAAAGAATTTCAATCCAATATAAACTCTGGTTGCCATGGCAACAAATCCAAAAAATATTGAAAATCTTTAAAAATCCTTTTGTTCGAAACCAGAAAGCCAATGGCTATCAAATTTGGCATGTGGCTTCATCTATTACACCTCTACCGAAGTTCTTCATATTGTAGCCATTGGGTCAAAACTGGCCCCGCTCTCTGGGTCACAAGTTTTACATGGGCTTAAATAATGATACTTTTAGAATCTTCTTGTTCCTACCAATAAAGCACTGGGCTACCAAATTTTGCACGTAGCTTCATCTGGAGGACCCCTTCTAATACAATTCAAATGATAGCTCTTGTGTCAAACTTGGCCAGATCCCACGGGGTCACAAGTTTTACATGGGCTTATTATAGTGAAAACTTCAAAAATCTTTTTTATCCTAACTATAAGGCCTACGGCTACCAAATTTGACATGCTACTTCATACAATAGACAACTACCAATATTGTCTGATATATGTCCTTGTGGTCAAAATTAGCCCCACCCACGGGTCACAAGTTTTTCGTGGACTTATAAACTGAAAGTTAAAGTTACTAGTATTTAATGTAAGGTCTAGGTTTACCATATTTTGCATTTAGCTTCATCTAGTGGACCTGTAGAAAGATTTTTAAAACTATAGCCCTGGGGATGACACGTTTTACAAAGATTTAAATAGTGAACACTTTGAAAATCTTCTTGTAGTACATGAAGTCAATATGACTTAAAGCTAATTAAGGGAAATAACTCCTGTTCTAACGGATGCATAGTTTGTTACCATTTATTTCCCTTTGTTATAAAACTGCACCGTTACATGATTGGTGTTGGGTATTCAAGTCTTTTTGGACAGAAGATGTTCAGTTTTCAGTGAGAGTAATTTATTTTGATGTTGATAGTTATGCTCAGATGAGTTGAATATGAAGTTCAGTATGAAGTAAGTTTTTTTTTTTTTCAAAAACTTTACCATTCATGCCACTGAAACACTCAAAAAAAAAAATTGTTTTCTGTTTCTAAGATTTAGAAATCTTCTCGTCAAAGAACTCTTTCTTAGAGTTCATTGATATTCAGTATGAATGATACTTAACCCTTATCCTGCTAAATAACTAAAACTGAATTTTCAATTCGATATTAATAACCCAAATATTGCTACTTCAAAGTTATGTTTTGGGGAATTATACCTCCTTATCGGACAGTGTAGGTCAAAGATCAGACTGCACGTTCTGTGCAGTCTGATCTTGATCTACACTGTCCACAAAAGGTCAGCGAGTCGCGCTTAGCAGCCAAAGGGTTAATTAGATTAGATTGTATGCACTGACTTTGCATTTGAACAAGATATGACCTTTTTGGTTTGGCAGGGGGAGGGCTTGGCTAGTCTATGAGAGTTTATTGTCATACAGACTTCTTCGGACAAGTTCCCCAAAAATGGTTTGGATCCGGCGCTGCCACACGACCCCTTCCTTTTACGATCCCGAGAGAGAAGGTTTTTGAAAACTGGCATTGTAGGAAATGGTAAGGTTTCTTCCAGTTTACACCTTAGGCTGCTGATCGCGACTCACTGACCTTTGGCGGACATTTAACGTAAATCAGTATCAGACTGCACAGAACGTGCAGTCTGATCTTAATATACACTGTCTGATAAGGAGATATTTTTCTCCAAGAAATAAGTTTAAAATAGCAATGTTCTAGTGTTTACAATCGGCTTAGAAGTTTCATTTAACTTGTTTAGCAGGATAAGAGTTAAAGGTAAAAAACATCCCTTCCTAAGTCACATTTAACCTGTCGTTTGCTAGTGGTTTCGAAAGTTAAGGAAAGTTTTCAAAGTTTTGTTGTCTGGTTGAGATGACTCATTACTACAATTGCTATATGATTCAGATGATATCAGCCATGCTCTAGCAAAAGGGGGTCGATGTGTTACACCAGGCAAGTGATCACACTATTATGAAACCGAGTCTAGACGCGGTAAAAAGTCGATTTTCAATAAAGGTGGTCTTGATAAATGATGTGATTCAAAATAACACTGCATCAATTACGCTAACTAAAAATGTCGATATGAGACACCAAACCATTACGTGCGAAAGGAAGATTGTACGAAATAGCTTGGTACGAATCATTTCATTTTTTAAACGGTGCACGTAAAAATTAAAATAGCACTAACTTCGGTCTTCGTGTTGTTTGAAAATATTTTTGATTGGATCTGCTGAACAATCATTATTTGATACCAGAAATTTGCATCCTTGAAAACCTTAGGTATATTTTTTTTGACAAGTGCACATTTAAATGCTGTCACCCTGTAATTTCGACGTACTTCGTTGAAACAATTTGAATATCTTTCACGATTGTCAAGTCAGCGTCCTATCTTCCAATCAGTTTGCGTAGGAATTTAAGATTTTGTATTTTCGTTCATTGTCTGCCTTTCTGACATCAATAAAGTCAATCACATCACTGAAAGAATCTTGAATGACGCAATATTCCCCAGTCTCGCTGTGCCACAACCGTTAACCAATTAATTGCTATTTTCTGAAAGAGCAGACGATAACACTGTGTGATAAGGAGAAAATGGTCGGAAAAGTATTTTCTCCTTTTCCCACAACCTTTTCTACAGCATTTGTTCCCTGGAATTTGAAAACATGGCATTTTTTGTTGAAGGATTTAGAAATGCAGAGTCAAGCAAGCAATATTTTGTTTTTGTGGTATTTTATGGTTTTGTCTACCTTCAGTCTGAAGGTGTCTGCTCCGATGCTAATTTTTTGACTGGTCTTCGCTAACACCTTCAGTCCAGCCATTCATGTAGGGTATCTGGAAAAAATACGATTTTACCCGCACCTTTTCGAACGGCTCTATGCGACAAAATTTCCAATGACAGCTAATAAAATGGGCATGGATCAATAGATAAATGATTAATCTTTACAAAAAAACTGATGTTAGTTAAAATCTAAATCTTACCTTCGTGCAAATCTGTACTTTTCAACGTAAATAACTGTTGACCTACTTCTCCGGAAATCAAAACATGGCGATATCATCAATGCGCATGTCTCGGCAGGGTTCGGTGGAAATCGCAATATCTCTGACACGCTACAGGACGGTTCATTTGAGAATTCCAGTGTGGACAAAGGCACCTTGAACGTAAAACGGTCTTTTATGCTAATTTAGTTTTTATAGGGGGAACAAAATAATGTAGAAGATTTAGGTACTTTTATGTAAGGGAAATAATGTATTCTGATTGTTTCTTGAAACAAATTTTAAATGCTTATTTACAACAGAAATGGCTATTTATGTTTATCCAGCTGTTAGAATATTGAAAATATTGTAGACAAAACGTACGACAAAATGTTACATTGGTGTAAATATATTTTGAATGGATTTTAAGAAGACAAATAGATTACATTTTAAATCACAAAACAAACAACTGTGAACTAGAAAACGTTGATTAAGAAAAAAAAAATAAAACTGACATACAGTATCTGCTGTGATCATAACATGTGTCGGTGTTTTTTGTATTTGCCCTTTTTTCTCAGAGCATGGCTCATATATCGAACACTTGGATCAAGGATCCTGGAGAGTTGGGTTGTCATTGAATATTAGTTCGACGATGAAGTCTTCTTTTTGCCGGAAAAATCCGATGTTAAAAGAACCAAGATGGACTTTATCGAATAGGACTCCTTTCCTTCTAATTTCACATACAATTATTGACAGCATTTACCAAACATCAAATTAGCTTGAAAAACGGTAATAGTGTTTAAAAGGGTAGAACATATGGTGGGAAAAGGATAAAATGTCGGTCATCTACATATTTTCTTTTCCCACTATTTCATCAGGGTTGCCTAACAAAAGATTGTTTGGTTATTTTCTTTTCGTGATTGTTTTACCTAACCCTTCACACAGTATCCCGGATTTGCACTATCCTGTGGAAGAAAGCTTTTGAAGACACTGTGTTGCTGGTAGCCAGAAATTTCTCCTTTTCCAACATTTTCTTTACCCATATAGAAATAAATTCCATTATTTATATTGTCGTCCGCAAACGCTTCAAATCTGGCATTTCCTAATTTTTGTTGTGTGATAAAGGATTAGACCTATGGTTATGTTATTTACGCCTTTCATTTCCCAATTCACCTGTTATTACCATATTGAAAATACAGATAATCTTGAATATTTAACATGGACTCGATTTATGTTTAAAAATGATCGATCTAGATACAGATCTAATGAATATAAAAGTTTAATTTGCTTTTTTCACCCGTTAGCAAATTAAAGTGAACAAAAGAACGAAACATCCAGGGCCCGTATTCACCAACCATTCTTAAGAACGTTATTTGTCTTATTCTCCAAATTTTTCTACATGTGTTAGTAACACAACTTTCGGTTTAGCCAATCAGAAGTTCTGTTACTTACAAATTTTGAAAACCTTGGAAAAAAAGACTAAGAATATTCTCAAGAATAGTTGGTGAATACGTGCCCAGGCTTCTTAACGGTCACCTATTCTTGGTCTTATTGAATGATTTTAACTATTTCTAAACAAAAACTCGGCATTTCCAACTGTATTTCATATCGAAGTTCGTAAACTGAATGAGTTCAGGGCTAGAAATTAAACTAGATATTTTCGTGTAAATACGTGGAATGCATATTGTGAACCTGACTGTACAAAATTCAAATTCCTTTGAGTGCGCATGTCTGTTCAACGGAAGTCGCCATGTAAGTTGTTTACAAATGACACTGGATTTATTTACGTTGGGAAAAAGGTAAATTTCCATCGATTTTATTGGTATTTTGTAGCACAGTTTGTGTGATGTTAAAGATTAATCATTTATCTATCGATCCATGCCCATTTTATTAGCTGTCATTGGAAATTTTGTCGCATAGAGCCGTTCGAAAAGGTGCGGGTAAAATCATATTTTTTCCAGATACCCTACATGAATGGCTGGACTGAAGGTGTTAGCGAAGACCAGTCAAAAAATTAGCATCGGAGCAGACACCTTCAGACTGAAGGTAGGTTTTGTCTTACTTTCAGGTTGTCAGCACTACTACAGTGTTTGTCCTGAATGTTACACCTGTATAGATGTGGGTTGATCAGTCATGTTACAATCATCAAGTTTCCAACAACCATCAGAGCAGTAAGCTCATCCCATAATCCCATTTTGGAGGTTTACAGATCTAGAAATACTCAAGCTACACAAAGAGGAGTTAGATGTTTGTACCTGTCTACATCATCATCTGTAGATAGAGAGTGTAAAAGACAGTTTTCTGTTGTTCATGTTGATGTGAAGCACTTTGCCAAACTAGTAAACTATAATTTGTACAATTTTGGTCGAAGTTTCTGTTCTTCTGAAGCAGGAGACATGGCAGACAACAGATATTTGGTGGGTTATGCCAAACTGGGAACATCAAGCTGTAAAAAATGTAAACAGAAAATTGAGAAAGGAGCTCTCAGAATTGCCAAACTGGTTTCCAATCCTTTTTCTGATGAGGGGGGTGACATGAAACAATGGTTTCATCCGACTTGTATTTTTGAGACATTTACTCGGGCTAGAGCTACGACCAAAAAGATAGAAGACCCGGAGGATGTTGAAGGTTTTTCTGATCTACAGCAGGAAGATAAGGATGTGATACTGAAACTGATCAAAGGTGAGTCTGCATAAATCTGTGCTGCTACTTAAGTGATGCTGTGATACATGACATTCCACTATTCTTTATAAATGCCATTTACATGTCCCATTATCTGCTTTTCAGATGATGGAAATTAGGGTTTTCACTGATCCCCTATATTTTTTAATTTTATGACCCCAAGATTTTCTAAATGTTCCCTAAATGTTGTAATATGTTTGCCTTCATCTATTATTTGAAGGAGGTCAAAATGACCCACACATGAGAAAGTCAAAGACAAGCCTGTGAAATTTGAACAAGTTACCGAAAAGTCCCATGTTTTGTTCCCACAATGTTTTTTATTTCACTTTCCAAGAAAAATTCCAGCATTTCTGCAAGATTTTATTAATGGTTGCAAACAACTTTTTTTTTTTTAGCAAGTAAAAATTTTGTCATCTCTATCTACAGATGATGATGTAGAGTAATTTCCATTTGTTTCACTGGTCTCCATTTCAGAGTTTGTTGACATGCAAGGTTCTCCAGGCAAAAAGAAGACCCCAGCCAAGGCTAAAACACCTGCTAAGCCAGAGAAAGTTGTTAAACCTGAGCCAAAGGCTTCTATGTCCAGTGACCCCAAACCCTCAACATCAAGTAAGATCCCTTGGACCAAGTGCCAATTATTCAATCGAGATTTATTATCCGTACATTAGCTAGCCTGTGAAGTGTGGATGAAAAAAGGAGATTTTCCAAGAAATTGCATGTTACAGGCATAGGCCACTTATTCTCACTGGTCTTAGCCCTACATGGAACGAACATGTTTGTACAGCCCTGAGGAAAAACAATTTTGAAAACAATGTAGGAAATGGACAAAATGCTGCTAATTAGCTTTTTCTTCATTTCCCGTATTGTTTATACCCTTTTACAGACAGTTTCCATCAGTTTAGTCTCATTTAAAAAGGACGTCATTTGCAGAAACTTTCATGGTTATATCGAAAAGCAGCCAGTGGCTTAGAAAGAATATTGTGTGAAGTGCTGGTAAAAGAAAGTCCAGGAAAGCATGGTATGGCACACATGCCACCTCTATTTCACTGGATTGATGTTGAAAATAGCGTTAAACACTATACAAACAAACAGCAAATTCTTCCATGTTGCACTAGTTAGTACATGGTATTGTTTTCTTGTAAAGATTAAATCCAGTTGAAAAATGTAAACTTTCTTTCATTCAATTATATAATTATATATTTATATTCAAGTAATATTACTTGAAGTTGTACAAGTATTAAGTAGCCAGTGTGGTAAAGAAAATCTACAATTTAAATTGTAACCTCCTTAAATAAGAGCACTGCATAGAATATGTGTAGTTAACCCTTTACCACACAAGCCTGACTTTTAATGACTCAGGGAGAGAAGCCTTTTGATGACATTATGGGAAAAGGAGAAGATGCTGGTAACCAGCATTTCCTTCTTTTCGCACAAAGTTTTCTTACCTTTCAAATACAAATCCCATCAGTTGAACTACACTTACTTTGTCGTATGTTGTATGTAAATACTTTCAACAAGTCTATTACTTTGTTGCTTGGTAAAGAGTTAGTGTGAATCAGCTTGCATCTAAGGTCAAGCTGTGAACACATTGTGGTAAAGGTAAAACTTTCTGCAAACAATCTCTTCTTTTACAACAGTGTGTTTATGAAATGGTCAGCTGCATGACAGGAATTATCTGCTGGAGTGAATGAGTTCTAGGTTAATACTTGATAAGAAGTACTGTCAAGTGTCAATACATGTATTTACCCACAATATAGGTATCAGATGTTCATCCTTAGAGTGCTAAGGGCAAATTATGTTGCTTTTGCAGACAGCGTGGATAAGTCGGATCTTTTGTTCACATTTTAACCCTACTTTGTAACACATCCTGGCAACAACAACCTGAAATTAAAATATTTTGGCTCTGTTTCTAACCCTAAATATTCCATTTAACCCTTTACCTACGACAAAATTTTAGCCTTGTCCAAATTGAAAGCATTTGCAGATGACAATTTCAGTTTGGCTCAGATGATGCAAATTTTCTTTGATCAGTTAGAAAACATTGTGGAAAAGGAGAAAATGCTGGTTACCAGCATTTTCTCCTTTTTCCACTATGTTTTCAACAGGCCTCTTGCCCAGGGTTGTTAAAAGTCGTCACTGTTTGGTAAAGCATTGATAAATTCAGCACTCTAAGGGCAAAAGAACGATTTTATTAACGCTTTACCACATAATCGCGAGTTTTAACGACCCTGAGGAAGAAGCTTTTTGAAAGCATTGTGGGAAAAGGAGAAAATGTTGGTAACCAGTATTTTCTCCTTCTCCCGAAATGTTTTCTACCCTATCAAAAACAAGTTACATCACTTGAACCACCCTAAAATTGCCATCTGCAAAAGCTTTCAGTTTGGACAAGTTTTCATTTTTCATTTGTGGTAAAGAGTTAAAGAGTAGACCTCCACATACCTTGATCTCGTATCATATTCCTATTACAGGCGCTAAACCAGGAGGGGACAGTGGTTCAGATAGCAAGGATGATTCTTTCCGAGAGTTCAGAAGACTGTGTGCAGACATAGCAGAAGAGAACAGTTATACAGGCAAAACTGCCATCATTAAAAAGTTTATTACTCAGGGAACATCTGGTGGTAAAATTATTGTATTTTTCCTGTTTCTCTTTCTCTCAGCAATCTGTTTTTTTTTCTCCCTTGAGGAAGAAGGATTTTGAAGATATTACAGGAAAAGGTAAATATGCTGGTAACCAGCATTTTTTCCTTCCTCCATAATGCTTCCTAACTATTTAGAGACAAGAGCTGGCTTATTGATATTTTGTGTGATACTTTAACCTCTTACTAAACAATCCTGACTTGTACTACCTTTTGAGAGAAGCCTTTTGAAAACATAGTGGGAAAAAGAGAAAATAGTGGTAACCAGCATTTTCTCCTTTTCCCACAATGTTTTAGACAAGTCTAAGAGTTTGTCGTTTGGTAAAGACTTATTCAAAACAACCTTGAAATTATTATATCAGAAATCTAAGTGTTTTTACCAATTAAATATGTTTTGATACTTTCAGCAAACACATGCTGAACCTCTCATGGAACGTAAGAAAAAGTGGGCTACCTCTTTTGTAATAAAGTTACAGTATTTCTATATTTTCCATTGCTTTGCGCTTTTCTTGCGTTTAGGAGATTCTGTTCTTAAAATCACATTCTTATTGTTACAGAGGGTTACAGTGGTGACTTGTACGTGCTGATGAAGTTACTTTTACCAGGTGTGGTTAAAACAGTCTATAATTTGAACAACAAACAGCTTGTCAAACTGTTCAGTCAGGTATACCTTTCCATTGTATTTACCCAACCCAAAATAGTTACTGTACACCCCTGCTTTTGAGAACTTCGGAAAATACTGTTATAAGAGGGGAAGAAATGCTTGTTGAAAGAAATTGCTTCTTTTGTTTTCCATACTGTTGAAAAACACTATTATATTCTTATCAGTGAATTACTGGGATTTCACATTGAATAACACCACAAATGATGATAAATATGGTATCATCACTACTAGTGACAAAATAGTTTTAGAATGCTTGCCAGAATTACTTTTTTTCCTATATTGCTCATATTGTACCATTCATGATGATTATTAAAATAAAAAAGAGTGAATTAGGAATATAATAAACAGGATAATCAACTGGTTGTGTGTGATAACAAAAATGTGCCACTCAAATGGGGTGTGATGCAGTTAAAAAACTTGTTCTTCAGACTCGTTTTTTCAACCACATCACACCCCATTCTAGTGACAGATTTTTAATATCACACACAACCAGTTGATTATCCTCTATTTATTCTAAATTTTAGTCTTTCTGTGATTTGCAGTGGTTTTTGGATGTTTTAAACACAGCCTACAGGTACAAAAATAGATTAATCCTTTACCAAAAAAATCCCCCGTTTTAACTACTCTGAAGGACAAGACTTTTGAAAACATTGTGGGTAAAAGGAGAAAATGCTGGTAACAGGCATTTTTTTCCTTTCCCCAGAACAATATCTTCCCTCCAAAAGCCAAATCTAACTATTTGAGTCACATTCAGTTTGTCCTTTGGAAATGCTTTCAATTTGGACAAATCTAAAATACTTCCATCAAGTAAAGAGTTAACCTGTTGATTGCTGCATAAACATTGTAGATGAAAGACAGACCCAAGGACATGAATTGTTAACCCTAATGGCATCATAGACCAAAACAGTGACTTTTGTGGACGGCATAGATGAAGATCAGACTGCACAGAAAGTGCAGTCTGATCTTTGATCTATACCGTCCGCTTGTTTAGTCAAGCCTATACAATCAAAATCTTTGTGAGTTTCAATGAATTGTATTTAGAGCTGTTGAAAAAGGTCCAGTTTATTTATTTGGTGCTGACAGAGTTTATAAGAGCTGTTTTGACTACCGGTAGATTGTGTAACAAAAATATGCCAATAATCTCTCAGCAAAGCAGGTAGTGTAGTGTAAATCAAAGATCAGTCTGCACATTCTGTGTACTCTGAATTTGATCTGCAGAAGTAACTAGAGCTGTGATAGGCACTATAAGGGTTAAAGAAGTTTCAGAATTTTAGATGAATATGGACCAAAGACTTGAAATGTAAACTTCAGATATTTCATACAAGTCAGAAAGACATGTTGGAAGATTTAGAGCAGGGAGATGTTGCAGAGACAGTGAGAATCTTTTTTGAAGAGAGCAAAAAGTTACCTCCGCAGAAAAAATGTCAGCTCAGTATCCTAGATGTAAGATTCAGTTTTAACAGTTAGACAGCCTGTACCTGTGCTTTTATTATGTTGAAAAAAATGTGAGCTGTGCTCTGGCAAAAGGGGGATCTAATGCATCTCCATGATGCATTATACCAAGCAACTCATCACATAATTATGGATCCATAAAAATCCATTTTGTTTAACAACCAAATTATTTGAGGTAGAATGGTCCTTGGAAAAGCAGAATATTTACAAAAGCAAGAAGTTTTGACCCATGTCAGCCTAAGTAGACAGCGCAGGCTGACATGGTTTTAAACTTTTTGTAGATGCATTAAACCCCATTTTCTCAGAACATGGCTCAGATTTAAACTGTCATATACTTCACCAAACTATTCCATGTTTTAACATACGATGGGAAAGCTGCTTTTGAAAACACTGTTGGAATAGAAGAAAATGTTGGTATCCGTCTTTTTCTCCTTTTCCTCAATTTTTTTCATGCAAATGCTTTCAATTTTGTCAAGTCCTAAATTGTGTCATTTTGTAAAGAGTTAATGAAGACAAAATAGTTATACTATTACCCCTTTACCAAACAACAAAATTTTAGACTTAACCAAATTAAAAGCTTTTGCAGACACAAAAAATAGTTGTGACACACAAATAGAAATTCACCTTTGGAAGGGCAGAAAACATTGACAGAAAAGGAGAAAATACAGGTGACCTGCATTTTCTCCTTTTCCCACAATGTTTTCAAAAGAATCTTGTCTTAAGGTTGTTAACTCAGGATTGTGTGGTAAAGGGTTAAGGATAGGATACCCTCACTTATCTGGACCTATGTGCCATGATTTTGAAAACAATATTCTGTGCCATACAGAGGTACAAATAAGGGAATAACCTTGGGCTAAATGATCATTTATTGTGTAGTTCTTCATTTAAACCTTTTTTGATACCTATTACCCCTGCACACATGCAGACACCTCGACCTCTTGAGATAAACTTGAACAGCATCATGTGATACAATGAAATTTATGTATGCAGGTGAATTCTCTGTTAGAAGAGCTTTCCAAATTTACCAAGGAGGATGAACAAGAAAGAGTACTGACAAAGATTGCCAAACAGTATGTCACACTATAGATAATTGTGCTATGCTCTGGTAAAGGGGGTTAACTCTTTACCAAACAACAAAATTTTGGACTCATCGAAATTCAAAGCATTTTTTGACAACAATATAGATATGACCCAAATGATGAAATTTGCCTTTGATCGAGCAGAAAACATTGTGGGAAAAGGAGAAAATGCTGTTTACCGGCATTTTCTCCTTTTGCCACAAGGTTTTCAAAAGCCTTCCTCCCAGGGTCGTTAAAACTCGGGATTGTTTGGTAATGGGTTGAAGCATCTCCATAATGCATCAATACCAAGCAAGTTATCACATAATTATGGATAGATAGATATCATTTTTGTCTTAACACACAGCTGAACCCTAAGGTAGAATGGTCCTTGGATATGCAGAATACTTAAAGAAAGCAAAAAGTTTTGACACAGTTCAGACTGCGCAAGCTGACCTTGGTCAATGTGTTTTGCAGATGCATAAAGCCCCCTTTCCACAGAGCATGGCTCATATTTTTATTTTTCACTGGTTTTGCTTGTAATGAAAAATACTGTTCATTTTTACAGTATTTCTTGCTTGTCCGGAACGGAACTTTGTCACCTCAAGTCAAATTGACTTGAGACTTGGTAAACATGTTTGTTGCAGTTAGGAAAAGTGCAATGCACTCGAGCCGTAACCTTACCTAATGCCCTTTTGGAATTATTCCCTATTCATTATTTTTTTTTAACAGCTTTTCATGCTTCTCTACAATATAACTTTGTCTTTTCATGTTGGAATGACCTGAAACTTTATATGCATATTTCTTTAACATTAGAGGAGACATTCATGCCTATTTCAATCACTTACATGATTTCTGCTGCACTACTATTTTCCTCTACCTGCCCTTTACGATTATTATCCCTCCTCCACAACTGGCAGTGGGATGGGCGTATCTTGCGACCATTTGCTGCTCTTGTTCTACAGTGTTTTCAAAAGCTTTTTTCTTCGGGTTCTTATAAGCATCTGGTTGTTTGGTAAAGGTTTAACCCTTTACCACACAATCCTGAGTTTTAACAACCCTGAAAAAGAAAGCCTTTTGAAAACATTGTGGGAAAAGGAGAAAACGATGGTAACCAGCATTTTCTCCTCTTCCCACAATGTTTTCTACCCTTTCAGAAACAAATATCATTACTTGAGTGACATTTAATTTGTCATCTGCAAAGGCTTTCAGTTTGGACTAGTCTAAATTTTTGTTGTTTGGTAAAAAGTTAACATTACGGTTTACCCCAGTAATGCTAGATATGAATTGGTGGTAAAAGCAGACAAAACCGCCTGAATTATTTTGTTACTGTTTCAGGTGTACTGCTAATGATCTCAAAATGGTGATACGTCTAATTAAACATGATTTGAGGATCAACTCTGGAGCAAAACACATGTAAGGAAGTTGAATATATGTGAGGGTTGTTTTATACATGTATTTTGAATCGTTAGTTTGTGTCTTGCAAAGTAATAGCTTAGCTTTACCTATTTTCATCTTTTTCATCTAGTTGACACTCTAAGAGTGAAATTTCCTTAATGACATGGGCCATTTTTAAAAACAAACAAGGGCTGCTAGTGGAAATTAATGTTCAGTGCCATCAAATCTATGTTTTACCCAGCGTCTGAATCAGGGGTGCGGAAATCCTTGGTCCGACTTGTCCAACTCGGGAAAATTTGGCGTCGGACAAGTGACTTTTTTCAATTTAGTTGTCCGCGGACAAGTAGAAAATAGGGGAAGATTTTGAAACAAATATCTGTTATAAACACTAAGCGGTGAATTGAAAATGTTCACCCTTTGCACAAAAGGACATTTCAAATGCTAAACAGCAGCTTGAGATGATCCCTGAATTCTGGAAACCCCAAATACACATTTGGTGTACCTCTGCATTCATCGGATACGACAGTTTCGGTATAATATGCGGCAGTTTTTGCACGTTGATTTTCTTGCTTCGGAAAATGTCTGAATACTTTCAAGATCACCATTGTGGAATAAAATATTTTCATTTTTGTCATTCTAGCTCCAATTCAAAGATCTTTTACAACAATGTTGTATAGAACTATGTGAATATTTTAATCTGATGGTACAGCTTCGGTGCGAATGGGGCGTGGTTTAGGCATTATCTCCTCTGCCGGAAGCCGTCTCAAACCGAAACAATTTGCGATATAGCGATCAACTGATGCGTAAAATCGGAGAAAAGGGACCGTCTTTTTTATAGTTCAATGTTCGAAGCAAACGGAATGTGAGGAGTCTGAGACCTCGGAAGCATTCGGTGGCTCCGAACGTAAATATAAAACGTACTGTGACCAGGAATATGACAAACAAGACAGCGTCTTTAAAACTGTTTTGTTTTGGACAAGTAAGCCGCACTGGCGGACAAGTGGACTTTTTTAATTTACTTGTCCGTGGACAAGTAGAAATTTTTGAGATTTCCACACCCCTGTGAATATAGCAATACTTTCATACCCTTGATTCTTAACACAAAATAATTTTTACTTATCTTCTGAATTCTCTAGCATGCATCAAAATGTTCGATTCATCCATGTTGAAAGCATTTAAAGGTAAAAAATTAAATGAGGCATAAATGATGGATCATCTGAGGATGTAGAAAACATTGAGGAAAAAAGGCTGGTAACCAGCATTTTCTCCTTTTCCGACACTGTTAAAACAAGAGTCATTAAAACAAGAGTGGTTTGAAGTTGAAGCAAATGCTTCCTATAATGAACAGTCAAAGTCAAGATAAAAAGACTAACAAGTTATGCAGCATTTTGAAGAAGATGAAAAGTGTGTTTCCGTAATAATCTGGAAGCATTCTTGGATAGGAGCAATTGCTTGCCAAACATTTCATGCTGAAATCCTAGTAAAAGAGAGCTTAAAAAAAGAAAATAATAAAATTGTAAGGTAAAAATAATTGCTGATATCAAGAAATTACTTGGTCTTCTTTTCCAAGTACGATTTTGATTTTGAAAAAAAAGAGGGGGGACGAACTAATAATTGTATGTTAATGGGTCAGTTTGTACACATTACAGATTGGATGCTTTAGATCCGAATGCTTATGAGGCCTTCCAGGCTTCCAGGGATTTACAAGATGTGATTGAGAGAGTGCTGGAGAGAAAGGGATCAGGGAAGGCTGGTTTGAGTAAGAAATTGTCTGTACGTGCCAGTTTGATGACACCAGTTCTACCAATGTTGGTAGGTATTGTTTGACATGCATTAGTATCTACAGACTCCTACAGTGGTAAACTTTGAAACTTAAAAGCTAAATGGAGACCAAATATATACAACTCTGTGTAGAAAATAAAGGTAAATTCCAATCATGCCATATAAAAGTACAGCAATTATTTTAAGTCTAATGATCTGTTATGGTTGGTAAAAAGTTACTCACTGGTAGAAAAATGAATAATAAAACTAGAACTAATGTTGCCAACATTAATTCTTGTTTTAATATTTATTGTTCTGCCACTGACTGGAACTTTGATCAACCATACTAAGAGATTGCCAGACTTACAGAAACCACCAAACTTTTAAATGGTATGATTAAAATTTACCTGGATTTTTTTTTTTTTTTTTTTTTTCTTTTTCTCTTTCATTGTTAAAAAAAACCCCCAAAAAACTGGCTAATTTCATTTGAAAAATATACTGACCATCAGAGCACCGAGGACAGCTTAAGTTGCTGTGTTAAACTATTTGGTTTGGTAAAGAATCAACCTGTTCCCAAACTATCCAAAATTTTAAAGACACTGAGTGAAAAGACCTTCAAGGAAGAATTCCTGTAACTGTGTCAGATTTGAGTTGTTGTCTGCATACAGTTTGAATTTGGAAAAGACTAAAACTTTGTTTCTTGGCAAAGGGATGATTACCAAGGTCTGTTTTTCTACAAGGCTATGTATATTTGTGAAACTTGTTCGTTATGAGTAACACTGTTCTTTTATTTGTTGAAGAAAAAATTATGATCAGTTTTTTCTTTTCTGTATAAACAGGCAGAAGCTTGCCGCTCTGTAGATCAAGCAATGAAGAAATGTCCAAAAGGATTTTATGCTGAAATTAAATATGACGGAGAGAGAGTGCAACTACACAAAAAAGGATCAGACTTTCAGTACTTCAGTCGAAGTTTAAAACCTGTCCTACCTCACAAGGTATTTATCGTTTAATCCTTTGCCATACTTTCCCAATTTAAGACCAAGAGAGAGAATGCTTTTGAAAACATTGTGGGAAAAGGAGAAAATGCTGGTAACCAGCATTTTCTCCTTTTCCACACGTTTTCTACCCTGTGAATAACAAATGTCATTTTTTATGTAGTGTTTAATTTGTCGCCTGCAAATGCTTTGAATATGGAAAAGGCTAAAATTTTGTTGTCTTGTAAAGGGTTCACCACTGGCATCCAGTTGACATTTGAGTTGGAATTAAGCTTTTGATTTATATATGAGCCGTGCTCTGGCAAAAGGGGGCTTAATGTCTCTGCGTTATACACGATACTAGCCAAAGTCATCACATAATTATGGCTTCATAAAATCCATTTTTTAAAACGACCGACTGAATCAAGAGGTAGAATGAACCTTTGACATGCTGAAAATCTAAAGATACCGAAAAGTTTCGGCCCATGTCAGCCTGCACGGACTGCGCAGGCTGACATGGGTCGATACTTTTCGCAAATGCATTAAGCCCCCTTTTCCCAGAGCATGGCTCATATGTATTAGCAATAGCAAAACACTGCATAATACATGTACTATCTAAATTTAGTTTGTAGGAACACACATTTTTTGTAGCAACTTTTATAGGACAGTAGTGTAATGTTTACCATATAAAGGTTTCTTATATACTCCATCCATGCTAGTTTGAAAGCAGATAAATTTCATTTGGAGATTTGGAGAGGTCAGCACTTGGTAGTTTTTGTCTTGTGGATTAAATGGAGTAGAGGGAAAGAAACAGAACAAATTCGAATATTGCAGTTCAAAGTTTGGTAAAAATATCCCCATCTCGTTTTAAACCTTTATTCATTGTAATCATCCATATTTTTTGTAATGTTTTCAAATTTGTTTCAAAATGTATGAGAGAACATACAGGTTTTGAGTATTAACTCTTTACCAAACAACAAAAGTTTAGACTGGTCCACATTGAAAGCATTTGCATTAGACAAAATAAAAGTGACTGAAAAATTGAAACTTGCTTTAGAAGAGTAGAAAACATTGTGGTAAAAGGAGCAAATGCTGATTACCAGCATTTTCTTCTTTTCCCACAATGTTTTCAAAAGGTGTCTTACTCAGGGTCATTAAAAGTGGGGATCGAGTGGTAAAGGGTTAATGATACCAAGTCTTGTATTAGATGACAGTAACTATTTTACGATGATTTGTTACAGGTGTCCCACTTTAAAGAGTTTATTCCTAAAGCCTTCCCGTCAGGTGATGATTTAATCCTGGATGCAGAAGTTTTACTGATAGATACAAACACAGGGGTGCCGCTTCCATTTGGAACTTTGGGCAAACACAAGGTATTTAGCAGGATATTTCTTTAAGTCTAAGCTTAATGACATTAACTTTTCAGATTTCAGATATACGCCAAAGGTTACTATTCTAAAGGTATTTAGGGCAGGATATTACCAAAAAGCAATGTAGATATGCAGTCTTACTTCATTCTGTATCGTCTTCAAAAGCAAAAAGGTTGTGCTCATTGCTGAACTTTTTACCGCACGACAAAATTTTGGACTTGTCCAAACTCAAAGCATTCGCAGACAACAAATTAAAGGTGAGTCAAATGATGAAACTTTGAAAACATTGTGGGAAAAGGAGAAAATGAACAGTGAGTTGTTACACATGGGCTTACTTAAATAAGGTAAAGCTCAAAATTGTACTTCAAGGAATTGGCAAAAGTTTTTTTTATAGTTGGTCACAAAATTGAAAACCTAACTGATTAGTATAATGCAGCTTTAGACTTACCATACAAAAAGAAATAATCCCCCATAGTCTGAAACTATTCAAATGGATTCTTTGAGCCTACCCAAATCAAGCACAACTCACTTAAAAAAAAAAATGTTTGAAGGCCACTTAGATAACAGTTTTTGACTGTTACAATATGGATCAAGGGAAACAAGCACTTCATATTTAGCTTTTTAAGAGAGATAGCTTTATTTTCATTAAGTGTTCGCGCTTATGTGCTAAAGCATGAAATTCCTGAAAATTGATAAATATGAATACTTCATGATGTATATATTTATAGAAAGAACAGTTCAAAGATGCCAAAGTGTGCTTGTTTGTATTCGATTGTCTACATTTGAATGGAGAAAACATCATGGACAGGTAGGGTTTTTCTTTTGTATGATTTTACATGGCTTTCATAACTATTTTAAAAGAAATCTTATGGTATAAATTGAACAAATGCACAGCTTTAGAAACCAGCTTGCCAAATACGATGACATCATAAAACATGAGTTTTGAATGCAGACGTTAAACTTAAACATGAGACATTTGATAAAAATGCCTAAATCCCAACTGCTCTCAAAATACAAATACTGCAACCATCTGGAATGGTTGACCTCAGCATATTTTGAAGCTTTGCATTGTAGTACTTTTGAGTTTGGAGCTGTGATGTAAGTCAAAATATGAGTTAGATTGTGGAGTGGGCAGCAGCAAAGCTGTTTTTATCATCTCAATCCTCAACCTTTTACCACACAACTCTTAAGTTTTGACGACCCTGAGGAAGAAGCCTTTTGAAAACATTGTTGGGAAACCTGTATTTTCTCCTTTTCCATCAATGTTTTTACCTATTTGAAGACAAATTCCATTATTTGAGCCTAATTTGAATTTTAGTCTGCCCATTACATTGAGAAAGTCTTCAGGATTATTCCTGATTTTAGGATTTTGAGGTCAACATAAAAACAATTTTTATACGCCCGTCGAAGGCAGGCCATATTATGGGATCACCCATGGCGTACGGGCGGGCGGCGTCCAGTTCTTTGTCCAGAGCATAACTTTGTCATCTCCAGTCCGATTGACTTGAAACTTGGCAATTGTGTTTGTTGCGATAATACGGAGTGCAGTGCGAAAGAACCATAACTCTACCTCTTGCTATCTTTGAGTTATTTCCCTTTGATAGTCATTTTTACAGCATTTTCTGCTTGTCTGGAATATAGCTTTGTCATCTCCAGTCCGATTGACTTGAAACTTGGCATTTGTGTTTGTTGCAATAATACGGAGTGCAGTGCGAAAGAACCATAACTCTACCTTGTGCTGTATTTCAGTTATTTCCCTTTTATCGTCATTTTTACCGCATTTTCTGCTTGTCCGGAATATAACTTTGTCATTTTTAGTCTGAACATCTTCAAATTCGGTATGCATGATTGTTGAAAAATTACGGAGTGCAGTGCACAAGAACCATAACTCTTCCTAGCACAAATTTTGAGTTATTCCCCTTAGATCTTCATTTTTATAGCATTTCTTGCCTGTCCGGAGCATAACTTTTCATCTTAAGTAGGAATGACTTGAAATATGGTATGCTTATTTGTTGCAATATTTGGAAGTGCAGTGCGCAAGAATTGTAACTACCTCGTGCTGTCTGAGTTATTTCCCATTGATCGTCATTTTTACAGCATTAAGTGCTTGTCCGGAATATAACTTTGTCATCTCAAGTCAGAACGACTTCAGACTTGGTATGCATGTTTGTTGCAATATTACGAGTACAGTGCGCAAGAACAATAACTCTACCTAGCGCAGATTTTGAGTAATTCCACTTTGATCTTCATTTTTACAGTCCAGTTCTTTGTCCGGAGCTTAATTTTGTCACCTCAAGTCAAATTGACTTGAGACTTGGTAAACATGTTTGTTGCAGTTATGAAAAGTGCAATGTACTGGAGCTGTAACCTTACCTAATGCTCTTTTGGAATTATTCCCTATTCATTATTTTTTTTTTTTACAGCTTTTCATGCTTCTCTACAATATAACTTTGTCTTTTCATGTTGGAATGACCTGAAACTTTATATGCATGTTACCTTAACACTAGACATTCATGCCTATTTCAATCACTTACATGATTTCTGCTGCACTACTATTTTCCTCTACCTGCCCTTTACGATTATTATTCCCCCTCGACAGCTGGCGGTGGAACAGGCGTATCTTGCGACAATTTGCCACTCTTGTTCTTTTTTGGTTTTTTCTCTATGATAAACTTGATAAATTTGTAGGATTTCAGGATTTTTGAAATTCTTACTTTCACCCATGGCAAAAGCTTTCAATATGGATAGGTCGAAGATTTTGTCATGTGTTAAGGAATTAATTATTTAACCTTGTGTTTTTTTGACATGTTCAAAGAAGTCTTTGGAAAATCACATGGAAAAAGGAGAAAATTGGGATAAACAGCAGCTTCTCCGTCTTCCACAGTGTTTCAATTTTTCAAAGACAATTTACATAATTTGAGCTCCTTTATTTTGCCAACTGCAAATGCTGTCACTGTTGATAACTCTAAAATTTGTTGTCCTGTAAAAATTAAAAACTGCTGTCAGAATCTTCTCTTTTTATGATAACTTATTGATAACTTTTATATCGAAATATTAGAAAAACTACACCATCTTTATCTCTCATGCGTTGACTTTTCTAATGACAGACCAATAAAAGAGAGAAGAAAGATTCTGGAGAAGAATATGACAGAGGTAGAAAATAGAGTGAAATTTTCAGAGATGAAGTACATCAAAGTAAGTTTATCAATGAATGGGTAAAAAAAGGTGTATGAGTCCTTCATGACTTTGTGATTTTAAAGCTGAAAATGTGGGTTTGATCCCAGCTGATGAAGCTAAAAGTGTGTGAGTGCTCTTGGGCATGGCAATGCAGAGCCTTAGCCTATTTACAATGAAACCCAGGAAGCCCATTTGTAAATGAACTGTCACTATTGTTAATCTAAAATTAGTAATAAACAATATTCAAAGAAGGTGTACTATCATTTGGATTGTATAACCAACTTGATGCACTGTTAAAACATTATTTCACAGTGATATTTATGATTCTAACATTTACATTAAGATAAAGTGGTCAAAAACTGCCATTAGAGTAATTAATGTCATCATTATTCTCTTGTTAACTCCACTGGCCGAAGGCCAGCGGGCTTATGTCATGGCCCGGTGTCCATTGTGTGTCCGTCCGTTGGTGCGTTAACTTTTATTTCAAACATCTTCTCTGAAACCATCCATCCAATTTTGGTGAAACTTCACAGAAATGATCCTGCCATGGTCCACTGGAATTTCTTGAGAGAATTTGATTCCTTCAAAAACTCTGGTTGCCATGGCAACAAAACTGAAAAATATTGAAAATCTTCTTGTCTGAAACCACAAGGCCCAGGGCTACCAAATTTGGCATGTAGCTTTATCAAGGGGGCATCTACCAAGAGTGCCCAAATTATAGCCCTGGGGTCAAATTTTGCCCCGCCCCGGGGGTCACAAGTTTTACATGGGCTTATATAGGGAAAAGTTTAAAAATCTTCTCATACCTAGCCATAAGGCCTAGGGCTGCCAAATTTTGCATGTAGCTTTATCTAGTGGGTCTCTACCAAGGGTGCCCAAATTATAGCCCTGGGGTTAAATTTGGCCCTGCCCCGGGGGCCACAAATTTAACATGGGCTTGTATAGGGAAAACTTTAAACATCTACTCGTACCTAGCCTAGGGCTACCAAATTTTGCATGTAGCTTTATCTAGTGGCTATCTACCAAGAGGAGAGTTTAAAACCAACTGGCCAAGTATTGTAATGTTCAGCTTGCAGTGTTTTGACTTATTAGCCAGTTGAGCAATACAGGGCCATCATGGCCCTCTTGTTTTCAAGATAATCTCCTAGATATGGCAAAATGTAGGTCCAACATCAGACAGCAAGTTCTGTGCAGTCTTATCTTGGACCAGCTCTGTCCTTTGGAATCACTGTCCTGTTATTCAATGATGTATTACAGTGTTTTGCCATAACTCTTATCCACACAAGAAATATTTTAATTTGTCCATTTTTAAAGTATTTACTCATGAAAAACTCATTGTGGCTTATAGGATGAGAGTTATATTTGAAAGGGTAAAAAACATTATTGCAAAGAAAAAATGCTGGTAACCAGCATTTTCTCCTTTTCCCACAATGTTTTCAAAAGCCATCTTCCTCAGGGTTGTTGAAACTCAGGATTGTTTGGTAAAGGGTTAAGGACTTGTTTCCAAAATCATGAAGTCTGATCTAGATTTACATTGTCCACATGCAGTATTGGAGAAAATCAAATATTTCTACCTTATTTATATTTTTTCATTATATACAGTAAATTATCCAGCCCAAATACATGCATTGCAATTGGATAAAATAACACACATGATAGAAAAAAAATCTGTATCTACACACTGTAAAATACTGTTCCAAATGTGATATGATGACATATCTCGTGCACGGACTAAGCATGCATTGATTTGCAATTTTTTAGTCAATATGTTATGCTGTAATATTAATCCGCCATTCATAAAAACAGAGTTACTACCCTCCACACTATTATTTCATTTTGTTAACCATTTTTGAATTACATATCAATACATGTAATTGCAAAATGTTGATGTTGAAAGTTGTAGGTATATAATGAAAGGAACGTTATGTTGTAGTAACTTTCCTGGTGGTTGTATTTACTTCTCAGCTGAGTAAGAAAATTTTTACACCGCGCTGGACCTTTGGTCTCACACAATATTTAATTTTTTTCATGCTGCTTGAATTGAATACAAGCACCAGGAAAGTTACTACGACATAATATTCCGTATATATGAGTGGCACTCTGGCAAAAGGGGGTTTAATGTATCTCCGTGATGCATTATTTCATGCAAGTCATCATGTTGTTATACATCCATAATTAGATCCATAATTAGTTTGTCTAACACTTTACTGAGTAATGAACAAGACTGGTCCTTTGACATGCAGAAAATTGACCAATAGCAAAATGTTTTGATCCAGGTCAGCCTGCTTGGACTGGGCAGGTTGACCTAGGTTAATACTTTCTGCAAATGCATTAAACCTCTTTGTCATAGAGAATGGCTCATATTTATACTTTCTGTTCTACTAGGATCCTGATGACTTGACTGATATGATGAATAAAGTATTCCAAGATGGACTAGAAGGTTTAGTTCTCAAAGATATTAATGTAAGAGAGTTTCTTCTCACATATGATATTTACTGTCCTATATCCCAGGGCAAGCTCATCACTTAAACCTCTATTCATTGCACTGAAAGTTCATTTAATGACAATAACTTGTTTGGCAGGGATATGAAAGAAATATGTATGAATGAATGTAACATAATGTGATTTTAGAGGAAATTATTTGGTCATGCTTTGCATTTATATGGATTTGTCAAGAGAAAAATAGGAAAGCAGAAGGTATTATTGCTCTTTAATACAGATACTACATTAGTTTACAAGGAAAAAGATCATTCACAAGATGCATTGTTTCATGACATAATGACTTGATCAATATTTGCTTGCATACTTTTTACACTCTATGAAGTTTAGTTGAATTTTCAGTTATATGAAAAAAGGTGAAAGATGGAATGGTTTTCAGTTCCAGTTTCATTGGAATTTTTATTACAGAGTGTGTATGAGCCAGGTAAAAGACATTGGTTGAAGGTGAAGAAAGATTATTTGAATGAAGGTCAAATGGCTGACTCTGCGGATCTTGTAGTGCTAGGGGGCTATTATGGAACAGGCAATAAAGGTAATGGGTTCTAGATTTATTTTCAGACTTTAATGACCTCTTTACCACACCAGAAAATTTTAGACTTGACTCCTTTGAAAGCATCTGCAAATGGCATGGTCCTATCCTTGTGTCAAATTTTCTTTGGCATGAGCCATTAAGTGTCAACCATTTTCAGTTTTATTTGTTTGGTCAAATAGTAGTGTGTCAGTTACTGTACCTCCACATTTCCCTAGGGTTATTCAAGTAAACAAGTTGAAATTTTCAAAAATATTGATGGACATAACTTTCATATTCAAAGAGGCAGCGTGCACAACATCCCTGCTCAAAGGACTGTGCTGATCTTTGATCGGGTACTCTGATCTAAATACCGTGAAATAGGGTGAATAAATGAACATGATCTATGTGAATAAATGAACGTGATCTACAGCAAACAACTGATGCTTCATGCCAGCCTGACTGCATTGTTTTGATAGCTAGAGTTAATGGCTTAACTACCTCCTAGAAAGTGACAAATGGTCATGTGGGTAAATTTGTGCTGAAATAGCTGATAGCTTTGTCTCATTGGCTACTTGCCATTTATTACTAAACTGTAAGAAGTATGCTCTTTTCCACAGAGGATATCAGTTCAACACTGTAACTTGTTGCATCATATTTCTTTCACCACAACATGTTTGTTTATTCAGGTGGTATCATGTCAGTGTTCCCAATGGTTGCATGATTGTGATCCTGACATAAAATTTTGGCACACAGATTACTTTTCATGTATTTCTTTACTACAGAGGTTATCATGTCAGTGCAGATTGCCAATTTATATATCTATATACTACAGGTGGTATTATGTCTGTATTCCTGACGGGTGTGTTTGACCCTGACTCTAAACTCTGGTGTACCGTCACGAAGGTGGGAGGCTTTGATGATGCCACATTGGAGAAACTACAGACAGAGATGGACATGGTGAAAATCAGCAAAAATATCAATAAAGTACCGGACTGGCTACATATCAAGAAAACTGTTGTACCAGATTTTATTGTATCTGATCCTAAACAGTCTCCTGTATGGGAAGTGGCTGGAGCTGAGTTCAGCAAAGCAGAGGTAATGGTGGAGTTGTAGATGTTTATGATAGATTTGTTTTCGTCATCTATTACATTATGCCATACGCATTTCAAATCCTTTAGTCCTTTGAATACGAGTTCTTTTTCAATATTTTCATGTAAGTCTAAGAACAGTTACTGAATGAAAAAGGTATTGTTGGTTCCAGAGGAAGGAAAGAAATTATGAATTTTGCAGGCCATTTTTGCATGGATATCTCCAACAGTATTGGAATTAGATTCAAGATCAAATTAAATATTCAGTTTTGTTGAATTTCAGGAAATGTACATATAAGTGATATAAGTGAAAAATTGTTTCACCCTTTACAACACAGTCCCGACTTTTAACAACCTTGAGAGAGAAAGCTTTTGAAAAAGTTGTGGGAATAGGAGAAAATGTTGGTAACCAGCATTTTCTGCGTTTCCTACAATGTTTTCTACTCTTCCCATCACAAATTTCTATTTTTGAATCTTATTTATTTTGTCATCTGCAAATGTTTTCTATTTGGACAAATCTAGAATTTTGTCGTTTGGTCAAGAGTTAAAGAAGTATAAAACAAAGTTCAAGTTATTTCTTACCTGATATCTTTCAGGTTCACACAGCAGATGGTATATCTATCAGATTTCCACGGGTCATGAAAGTTAGAGATGATAAATCATGGAAAGAGGCAACAGATCTACCCAGGTTAAAAGTAAGTCTAATATTGTAGAAACTTGATGTTCATCTAACATTGCTGTGTGTGTTTACAGTAGTTGTTTATTCTTTTGATTGTTGATGAAAGTTAAGATTTATCGATATTGAAGCAACAACTTACATGCAATTATAGCTCGGCTGTTTGGAAGAAAAAGACAAATCATTGTCATAGCCATGTTGTCGTCAGTGTCTGTATGCTGGTCCAAAAACTTTGACATTTATAATATAATGTTATAACTGAAGATATTTACTTCAAATTTGGACAAGTTGTTCACTATATCAAAGGGGGAACCAATACAACAAGGGCAGGTAACCAATCAAAGCATTTTTGACACATTTATGCTCCTTTCTTGACTTACAATTTTCACTGACAAGCAACTGTAGCAGAGCATTGGCACTGTCATGCAGTGCTCTTGTTACTCAAAAATAGTACTTTTGATTATTTTAAAATCTGCATGCTATTATGCAAAAATCATAGATGTCTAAGAAGTAATTTTCAGATACATGTGCATAAACTTTAAAGGGCTTATTATTAGAAAAAAGTCATAGAAGTGCTATGATACTTTTTTGCTTTCAGGGATAAATGTTTATTTATTAAGCAGTCTGAAGGTTATTTGTTAGTTATTGTTGTTAAGGGTATTTTGATCAATTTGTGGGTTCATTACTGATTCAAATGTTAAACGGTTCGATTTGTTACCAGCAAATTCCTGGTTTGATGATTGTTGCAGGCATAGGCCAAGTTTGATTGTCCTTTGGCAAGGCACAATGGAGTCTAGTACATGTACTAGTGAAGTAAAGAGAATCCATAAACAAGCTGTTACGTTTAATGACTGAAATACAGTTGAAAGCAGCTTAGAAATGATCCAAATTGATCATTTTGTTCAGGAGCTGTTCAAGAAATCTAAAGATACGGCTGACCTTGTTATACCAGGAACTCAAAGGAAAAAGAAAACTCCAATAAAGAGAAAGAAATCTTCCGATGGTGATGATTCAGATAATGGTAACATATTTGCTATAAGCATGTTATGTGGAACATTAGAAGCTTCTGTGAACAATGTAGATCAAGATCAGGGCCCTGTGTTCACCAACCATTCTTAAGAACGTTTTTAGCCTAATTGTGGGGTATTTTCTAAATTTGAAAGTAAAAAAAGCTCTGATTTTACCATTCAGGCATTGCATTACCTTCCAAATCTAGAGATGGTTATTTCGGAAAGCAGCCAGTGGATTGGAAAGAAAATTGTGCGAAGTACTGGTGAAAGAGACTCCAGGAAAGAATGGATAGGTGCACTGGCCACCGCGATATAACTGAAATAATGTTGAAAATGGCGTTAAACACCATACAATCAATCAGTCCAAATCTAGAATTAAACTCAGAGTGCTGTGTAGAATGGTTTGTGAATACGACCCAAGAGTGTGCAGAACCTGTAGTCTGATTTGTGGTTTAAAGTGTCCAATATTTCTTGTGTAAAATGGACTGGGAGAGCTATGTAAGCCATGTTTTTGAAAGAAAGAGAAGGAATATATACACTTTGAATTACATTATGTAGTGCTTATCTCAGACATGTTCAAAATTTAAAACATTGCTATGGTTGGTCATGTCACTCTCAAAAAAGGGAAGTAATTTGATGAATGAGTTTCAATATGTAATGTTTATATGGCATGTGTCTTTAATATAGTAATTGTTTGGTTTAACACCACCAAACAACAAAATTTTAAACTGGTTCAAATTCAAAGCATTTGCAGATGACAGATGTAGTTCAAATCCTGAGCTCTGTCTTTTAAAGGGTAGAAAACAATGTGGGAAAAGGAGAAAATGCTGGTAACCACAATGTTTTCAAAAGTCCTGTTCCTTGGGGTGGTTTAAACCTGGAATTGTTGGATAAAGGCTTAAGTGTAATATTTTCTAACAATCTTCAATATTTTTACTCCATCATGTAGGCGATGTCAATGGAACTCCATCGAAAGTCTCCTCTGTTAAGTCCACACCATCGAAAACCTCCTCCGTAAAGTCAACACCATCCAAAAACTCATCATCTGGCTCACCCAGTCATGCAAGTATTCTCAAATATTTCTCACCTGAGAAGGAAAAAGATGAGCAAGCTACAGAAAAAAGTACAAAACGTCCAAGTGAGAATGGAGATGCCTCTACACCAAGTAAAAAGGTTCTTATAGTTGTATTTTATTTTCTCTGGTTTCTGCTAAACCTTTCACCAGACAGTCCCGTTGTTTTAAGGACCCTGAGGAAGAGGGCTTCTGAAAACATTTTGGGAAAAGGAGAAAATGCTGGTAACCAGCATTTTCTCCTTTTCCCAGAATGTTTTCTACCCTTTCGTTGTCATATCCTTCTATTTGAGCCATTGTCAATTTGTCATACACATATACTTTCAATTTGGACCAGCATAAAATTTTGTCATTTGGTAAAAAGTTAATGGGCTTGAGAAGCATGTATAGCCATTGGCCCAGCTGGGTGGCTCAGTGGTTAGCATATCTGACTTGTGACCTGGTGGTTGCCGGTTTGATACCAGGTTGAGGCAAACTTTCTTAACGGCGGTTTTTCTCATCTCACCTCTGATGCATGTGAGAAAAGTAGTCAGTGACTTTGAAAGAAAGTTATGTTAGTGCTGGTGTGAGAAAGCCAGGAGCACATCCATAGGTGCACTGACCGCCATGACATGACCTAACCTAACCTGTTAAAATGGTGTTAAACTCCAGTGCAAACAGAGAAATTTCTTATTTCAATTCTATCCTGGAAACTATTTCAATAGAACAAAGCCCATGAGCTTGGTTGTTAGAATACTTGGCTAGTGAACCAGGGGTTGCCAGTTCAAATCCCAGCTGGGCCAATTTTTATGAGAACGGATGAAAGTCATCTGGACAGAATTCATGCTTTTTCTTTTTCTCCTGCTGAGCATTGTTTCCCGGATTTGTATGTAGGAAAGCAGCCAGTAGCTTTGAGTGAGAGCTTTGTTAAATACAGATTTGAAACTTCTCTAGTGCTTAGATACATGCCATGGCTATGAAACTTATCTCTTTGGCCTTCTTGTATTCCAACTCTAGGTTTACTGCATTATTATAACTCTCTTCCAAAAGACACGTTTTAGGCTCTTCCTAACTGAATGAATCTGCAGACAGCCAGTTCAAATTTGGTATAAATGAGCAAATCTCTTGATCACAATAAAAGACGTGGTGGGAAAAGAGAAATCCATTATAACAAGCATTTTTTTTTCCCCTTTTTTCACAGTGTTTTCTACAGGCTTCCTCTTTCAACAGGTGTAATATGAAAGATTGTTTGTTAATCCTATACCACACAGTCTTGGGTTTTAACGACCCTACAGAAGAAGCCTTTTGAAAACATTGTTGGAAAAGGAGAAAATGCTGGTAACCAGTATTTTCTCCTTTTCCCACAATGTTTTCTTCACTATCACAGCCAATTTCCATCATTGGAGCCACATCTTAATTGTCATCTACAAATACTTTCAGTTTGGATATGTCTGAATTTTTTATGTGTGGTCAAGAGTTAAAGGGATATGTATCTGTTTTGCCAGTCCAAACTAGAGTGTAAATATGGTGCTGACTGCTATCAGAAAAAGGCTGAACATTCAGAGAAGTTTTATCATCCTCCCAGAACCCCACAACAGTCTAGTAATGGGGTGAGTTCCCTGAGACTAGATACCAATTTTTGAAAAATTACAGAATTTACTTATTTTGGTCTATCTTTTAACCCTTCACCAGACAACAAAATTTTAGCCTTATCCAAATTGAAAGCATTTGCAGACAACAATTTCATTGTGGCTCAAATGGTGTAGATTTTCTTTGATAGGGTAGAAAACATTGTTGGAAAAGGAGAAAAAGCTGGTTACCAGCATTTTCTCCTTTTCCCTAGATGTTTTCAGAAGGCTTCTTTCCCAGTCATTAAAAGTCGGCATTGTGTGGTAAAGGGTTATGCCATTCCCAAAATATGAATTTTACACTCTTTGAAATAGAAAACACTGTCATAGGATAATTTAGAAATTGGTACCATTGCACAGATATTATCTTACAGGGTAGGAAACATTGTGGGAAAAGGAGAAAATACTAGTTACCAGCATTTTCTCCTTTTCCCACCATGTTTTCCTAAGGGTCATTTAAACATTGTTTGGTTTAGGGTTAATAAATGTGTGAAGGAAGGAAAGAAAATTAACGGAATTGGCAATACTTTTTTTTGTAATTCAGTAAAATTATTTTATGCAATTTTGCAGTCTCTCCTTTTCTGACATTGTTTTCAATATCTCACATGCAGGGATATTAAAACTTACGTTTTCAATATCTCACATGCAGGGATATTAAAAGTTACATTTGAATTCTAATGGACTAAACAATATTCATATACTGTTTTGTTCTATATATGCAGAAAGGAATTTCTCATATTATTGAGCAAAAGAGATTATCTCAAAATAAACTATGACTCATCTAAGGATACTTTAAAGATTGAACCCTCTATCAAGCAATAACAAGTTTTTATTCATCCTGGAATAAATAACATTTGAAAACATTATGGAAGAAAGAGCAAATACTTTTCTCTTTTTTCCACAATGTTTTGTTCTTTTTCATTTAGAAATTGTACCATTTGAGCTACATCTAATTTGTTGTTGGCAAATGCTTTTAACTCTTCACTGCACAATGCAGATATTTTAGGACCCTGGGAAAGAAGCCTTTAGAAAACAATCTGGGAAAAGGAGAAAATGCTGGTAACCAGTATTTTCTCCTTTTCCCACAATGTTTTCTACTCTTTCAAAGAAAAATTGCACCATTTGAGCCTCATTGAAATTGTCATCTGCAAATGCTTTCAATTTGGACAAGGCTTAAAATTTTGTTGTCTGACTTAATTAGGACAAATCTGAAAGTTTTTTTTTTGGTTCAGTGTTAGGAGTCTAGCTAGATCATAGAAAAAGTAGAATTTGATACTGTATTCTTTTTTCAGTTACTACCCAATGTTTTCTCGGGGGCCAAGATATATCTACCAGAGGATATTCCAGACTTCAAGACATTGAAGAGATATATAGTAGCGTATCCTTTAGGCCTTAAATATACAATCAGCAGTTTTATAGGTCTTCAGGAAGAAGGCTTTGGTAAAAAAAAAAATGTGAGAAAAGTAAAAATGCTATTTTCTCCATTTCTGACAATGTTTCATACCTTTTATAGGCCTAGTATTGGCCAAATGTGAACAATGCGGGTGATAATTTTTTTTCTTTTTCTACAGTACTTACTAATGTTTAAAAGACGAATTTCTGTATTGAAGCCATATTCGTCCTCTATAAATGCTTTGAAAACTGACAAGTCCTTAATTTTGTTGTTTGGTTAACTCTTTACCAAACAACAAAATTTTAGACTTGTCCAATTTCGAAGCATTTGCAGACAACAATTTAAACGTGGCTGAAATGATGGAGTTTGTCTTTGAAAGGGTACAAAACATGGTGGGAAAAGGAGAAAATGCTGGTTACCAGCATTTTCTTCTTTTCTTACAATGTTTTCAAACGGTTTCTTCTGCGGGGTCGTTAAAACTTGGGTTTGTATGGTAAAAAGTTGAGATGATTCTTTATTTGTTGTAGACATGAACCTCACATGACATTTGAACACATCATGGCAAATGACAGTTGTGCCGAAAATGAGCCACAATGTTTTCATGAGTTTTAATTTGTCTGCAAATGCTTTCAATATTCATGAGTACTGAAATTTGTCAACTGGTAAGACAAGTATTAGCATCAGAAGTATCATATAGTTTGTTGTTATTGTTGTTTCTGTTGTTGTCAGCCTTAACACATGTACAGTTATGACGGAGAAGTTGTAAAAGAATTCAACAAATCTACAGCCACTCATTCCATTGTAACAAGTGACTACTCAGTAAGATACTAGACCCTGTTCTACCCAAGAAATATTTATTTAATTGTAGACCACACTATTTCAGATCCAGTAGTTAGTTTTCTTTTGTTATGATTAATTCAAAGATGGAAATATTTAGTTTTATACGTAAAAAATGCCATAAAAACCTTGTAATACATCAGTCACTGTTTTGACAACTGAACCTTATTTCAGTCCAACCAAAAAGATTTCAAGTTTCTTAGAACATCGTTTGAAGGAAAAGAAAAAAATAATTTTACAAAAATACGGAAAACATGGTGGGAAAAGGAACAGTTACTTGTTACAAGCAATTGCTCCTTTTCCCATAATGTTTTCCAAAGCTTTCATTGTAAAGGCTGAAACTTCATATTTGTTCATCAAAGAGTTACTTGCTCAATTGTAATTTTATACTTGTATCTATTTTTACCTTCAGGGCGGACCTATCCAATGTAAGGGTGTTTGTGTTAAAGTGACCTGGTTGTGGAAATGTATTAAAGATAAACTGTTACAGCCAACAGAGGACTTTCTTATAGAACCTTGATCAAGGTAAAAATATGAACCATGGATTTATAGTGAAAAGGTACAAGTGGTCTGTGGACATACATGTAGTTTAAAAGTGCATATAAATTTGAGAACGCATAGGTCCTATGAACGCAGGACATAGTGAAAATGTCCCACAAATTCTAGACAGTGGCACTGTACTACAAATTTTAGCTATGGTGTAATTGTCCCACTAACTCAAGACCTAGTGTAAATGTTCAGCAAACTTGAGACCTAGTGTGAATGTCCCACACACTTGAGAACTAGTGTAAATATCCAACAAACTTGAGACCCAGTGTTACTGACCCACAAACCTGAGACCTATTGTAAATGTCCCAAAAACTCAAGACCTAGTTTAAATGTCCAGCAAGCTTGAGATCCAGTGTAAATATCCCACAAATTTGAGATCTAGTGCAATGGACCCACAAACTGGAGAAATAGTGTTAATGTTCCACAAACCTGAGAACTAGAGTAACTGTCCAACAAACTTGAGATCTAGTGTTACTGACTCGCAAACTTCACACCTGGTGTAACTGATTCAAAAACTTTACATACAGTTTAGTAGATCCAAAAACTGGTGATGATACTTTAGGCATTTCAAAGCCAAATCCTGTTTTTTTACAGCTGACATGTCATCTGCAAATGTTTTCAATTACCACTAGTCTAAAATTTTATTATGGGTAAAGAGTTAAGTAAGTCAGGAAATAGCCTGTATAGCATGGGGCTAACAGACTCGAAAATTTATGGTGGCACTTTGTAGTGGGGGAAGCTGAGGATGTCATGATTGTGTTTTGTGACTATCAGTGGTTTTATAAAATGATAACTAGCTGTTAGCAAATTAATGGTAGCCAACATTTTGTGAGTATTGATTATTTATAAATAAAATCAAAAGCTAAATTTTGACTGTCAGAGTTTAAAATCATTCAGAAGACCAGATTAGTGGGTATAGTTCTCATTCTAGAATCACCAGTTCTTCACAGAAAGCGATCTTGCGTTTACCCCTATGGTGTATCTCAATGAATTGGTTACAGAGTTCTAAAAATCTTGACTTGGATCTATACTGTCTTCTTGTTTAGTCAAGCCTTGCAGGATAAATATGTCTGAGTTTCAGTTGGTTTTATATTTAATGGTTTAAAGAGGTTGAATTAACATAAATGTAATTGGCTCGGAAAAAGAGAAAGTTCAAGAAAAAAAAAGGAACACAAATAAACACTCCACATTTTAATACTGAGACAACACTTCCATAAAAAGGTGGTATAAAATACAACATGAATATTTTTGTCTTACCAACTATAACAGTAGAAAAAGTAATACATACTTAAGTCAAACTACAAATGTGCAGTAGTGTGACTGTAATTCAAATGCAGTGATCTCATGAAACAAATTTGCAGTGAACAGTTATCCTTGTCAACTGGAATAAGTAAAGTGAATCAAGGTTTAATGCATAAATTTATATGAAAACATTTTAGCACAAGGAGAAATTTATTATTACTAACTTTATCAATTTGTCATACCGTTTTCAAAAGAAGTCTACTGCGAAACAAGATGAAAAAGATGTCTGTAAGTGAAGGTAAATATATATTAAGTAGAAGATAATATTGAAATAAATCTGTCAATTTAGAATCTTTTTATGCTTCAATATGAGATAGTTGAATATATATTTATCGTAGCTGTAACTTAGAAGAAAACATTGAGATATTTTCATGGTTCAGCTTCTTTGTTGTCATGCAAAGACTAACATTTTCTGACATCTCTGTCATTACTGAAGATATTAACTTCAAACTTGGACCAGTAGTTAACTATCAGAACTTGTACCAGACGGGTATGTAGCCCTCAAAATATTTCTCACAGTATGGACTAGTATATCCCTCATAGAAAACAGATCAGCAGTAGCTCTGAATGCAGACATAAGTGATAAGAACTGCTGCTGCACTTTCTTCCTGAGACATGTCCAAAATATTCAAATTATAACACGTGTAAAGGTTCAAGACTTACCTTCATAATATCAATATATGTGATGCACATGTAGAAAATGGTTGCTGTCAAGATGAATCAATATCCAAGAATTTGTGTAGAAGTAGACTCAAACCAAGGTTAGTAGTGAAATTGGATCTAAAGAATGTTACATTAAAATTTTGTTTGGCTTAAAAGTTGAATTTTTGTTAAAGTTATTTTAAGTTGTTTTTAGTTATTTTCAAGTTGTTTTTGATTATTTTGTTTGCATTTCTCATTCTGTATGTAAGAAAACATAACTCAATAACTCCTGTGGATGAACCTTGCAATTAATCTTGCTTGTAATACTTAATTATTCTGCAATGCTGTCACAACTTTTTCTGTTTTAATTATAAATACATACTTTTGTGGAATATTTCTCTCCAGCATTTCAGAATCATCTGCAGCTAACTTATTCAGGTAATTAATCAATAGTAAGTATTATCTTGTACTAAACAAAAGTATATTTAAGTTAAGAGAAAAAGAACTTAATATGACTAGCATCTTTTCCTTTTCCCACAATACTATGTGTTCTTTCATATATAGATCCCATTTTTTGACACTTTTTTTTTTAACTGCAAATGCTTTCAAACTGGACAAATCTAAAAAGCTGTTATTCGCAAAGAGTCGAAAGAATAAGAGCTTCACACAGTTATGTCTGGAAAAGTATGTGTAACAAGTGTTCCCTTGTTTGAAAAAAAAAAAAAACCGGAAAAAAAGTACAGATGTGTAAATAGTATATTTTACAGATAGTAAGGTTTACTGTTCATCTATATAAAAATGTTCAGAAATGAGCATTTGTTTTTTTATGCAGTGTAATTATTATAAAAAAGAATTTAAAACGTATATAAAACAAGACATTACATTTGTACAAAAAAGTTCGTTACTTTTCGAACTAGAAATACTTTGAACTATTACATGCATTGAATGAAATTAGCTCGCTCGCTACTCTACAAATAAGACTTTTTATATCCCTGATTTTGACAGCTTTGAAAAAACATTGTGGGAAAAGAAGCAGTTGCTTTTAAAACTCAATTGCTCTTTTTCCCATAACGTTTTATTTACTGTTAAAAAACTACTTTCCTTTCCTTGACAACTTTTTCCTTTATGTAAATTGTTATACTTTTTGGTAAATCTAAAAATCACCTGTACAGTAATGGACGTAGAAGACAACATAAACAATCTTAAATGATTTATTTACAATTACCCAGTAAAGAAAACAAGTAGTTTTATTTTCGCTGAAAAACATTTCGTTCATCAAGAAATGACTATAGTAAAGTTCAAAATATAAAACACTATACTCAATATTTTACAATGTTCTTCTCACGTGAATTTTGACGCCGCGATGAATCAACAGTTCAGCAACTATGGCTATCTTTTTTAGTTAAAGAATCATCATATAATATCCTATACACTGTTCTCCACGAAGGTCATTTTCAGTTGTCAGATATTGTCAGATTCACTACAACAAACTCACACAATCATTGTCTGAGTAAAATCACTCCCGATGTACTGAATTAATTTGTCTTCTGACAGTACATGTATACCGTTCAGGACAACGGTCTGTTAAAGTAAACTAAAGTATCATTTCTCCTTTGAACTGTCACAATATTACCAACATGCTTTGATCACACTGACTGGAGATTCATTTTTAAATCACAAGGGCTCAACTTCGAGGTGGAATAAACATTTAAGAAGTAAAAGTAGTATATAGCATTGTTTTCCGAAAGATCACTGGAACTAAAATATCCTCTGAACGGATAAACGCAAGTGCTTTTAAACAATCATCAGTCTTACAGATGTAATTAATTTGTGTTCAACAACAAAGCGCACAGTACTTCCGACTGCTCATATGAGCAATCAGAGGCAGTGCTCTAAAGTTTTTTCAAGAGCTGCCGATTCCAGCCAGTATTTCTAAATATTCAATATATTCGAACCATCGCATCTCTGAATAATCAAGTTTTCACCGTAGATCTACTCCACAAACCATTGTTTTGTCACGTCCCCATGGTTTTTTCGATCCTACTCTTATTACCAAACGCTACATTTTTTCTCTGGATTCATGTAGGATCCTTTTTTACAACTGAATACTTTGCTGAAATCGTTCATATTCTGCAGTGTACCGATTACTCTGAAAAAAAGAAGAGATTTATGCGTTTGAGATTCCTCAATACGACCAAACAAAAGCATGTTTCTCTTTTCAATTGTTTCGAAAACACTTTACATGATGTTTTCAAGAGCTATCTTCTTGAGCTGAAAGGGCCTTTTTTAGATTTCTTTCCTGTAAAGCAACTTTTTGGTAAAACACAAAATAACATTATATTATATATTTCTCTACAAGTGTTAAGAAACTGGACGGTTATACTCGGCTGAAAGTGCAATTTTTGGCTGTTAACCCTTATCCTTCTAAATAACTAAAACGAAATTTTCAATTCGATGGTAAAAACCCAAATATTGCTATTTCAAAGTTATCTTTTGGGGAATAATATCTCCTTATCGGACAGTGTAGGTCCAAGATCAGACTGCACGTTCTGTGCAGTCTGATTTTGATCTACACTGCCCGCAAAATGTCATAGAGTCGCGCTTAGCAGCCTAAGGGTGAATGAAATAACGGGATGGTCATGATGCAGTCGGTAACTCCGTCTTATTTTATGAGATCAAACATGACAGCACTCACCCTGTACCAAACTTCAAAGTGTTAGACCTGTCAAATTTGTAAGCATTTGCAGGAGACAAATAGGCCTTAAAGTGCCTCAAATGATGGAATATGGCTATAAAGGAGTAGAAAACATTATGAGAAAAGGAGAAAATGCTGGTTACCAGCATTTTCTCCTTTTCCCAAAATGTTTTCAAAACGCGTCTTCCTCAGGGGCCAAGCCCCGATAGCGCAGCCGGTAGCGTACAGGGGTCAAGAACAGAGGGTCGCTTGTTCGATCCCTGGCTCGGCCAATTTCTTTCCGTGGACTGATGATAGTCATTGCGACAGGATGCATTCCTTTCTCACCGCTGATCATTGTCTCGACGATGGTTATATGGGAAAGCACCCAGTGGCATGGAAAGAAGATTGTACGGAGTACTGGTAAAAGAAACTCCAGGAAAGCACGGGTAGGTGCACTGGCCGCCGCGATATATCTGAAATAATGCTGAAAACTACGTTAAACGCCATACAATCATATAACAGTCAATCTTCCTCAGGGTCGTTAAATCAAGGGAGTGTTTGGTAAAGAGTTAAGCTTATTTAAATACGATCCCGTATGATTAATGCATGTTATTTATCATGTGACATTCCCACATGTCTTTGCGGAATACCGGTGTGAAATCTTTAAAAAAAAAAATACCTTAAGAAGCTATGTTGCCCATTAAGGAATTACCATTATTTCTCTTATACTTTTGATTCCTCTATATCGATGGTTCGCCTGCTAGCCACTTACACACTTCAGTAATAAAACATTTTAGCAATTTTGATCCACAATAAAATGAATAGCCCCTTTTAAAATATTCTTAAATATGCATCTAACTTGCATTTCTTTTTCTTTTTTTCTCCGCCCACGGCGGAGGGATATAGTTTTTGCGTTGTCCGTCCGTTTGTCCGTCCATCTGGACAGATATCTTCTACAATCCTTGACGAAAATTGATGAAACTTCATACATGTGTTCCTTATGATAGTCCTCCGATTGAATCTTTTTTGTTTATTCATTCATTTATTTATTTATTTATTTTTATTTTGTTTTTTTTTAGTTTACTTTATTTTATTTTTTAATGCTTTGTCATGAGAAAAAAGGAGCTTATCGTATAATTTCATTATGGACCAATAACAAAATGGCCACGTGTACATGAAAAACACAATACCTCTTATATCTTTCTATCAAAAGGGGTCTTTTTCGGCGGGGCATATCATTTCATCGAAATAACCTATTTTGCATGGACTGGTTTTGTATCAAAATCCTGATATGAGACTGAACTTTAACATTTACATGTTGTATTTCTGCATGACTTTTGGTATTTGGTATACCCATTGAGTGGTTGACTAGTGCATAGGGTTATACGATAGGGTTTATAACTGGTGAGTGGTGCAGATTGAAAGTAATTGCCGACTACAAATTCAATGTGACTCAAACTATAAGATTTGTCTTCGAAAGAAAAAGAAAACATTGTTGGAAAAGGAGAAAATGCTGGTTACAAGCATTTTCTCTTTTTCCCACAATGTTTTCAGAAGTTTCCCTTCTCACAGCTTTTTAGACTAGGCATTGGGTGGTCTAGGGTTTAGGGACACCTTCAGGAAACTAGGTGACAATGTGTACTTGCATGTTCTCATATTTTTAACTAAGGTCAAGGTCAGGGCTACTTAAAGAAGGCAAGGTAAGACCAAAGTTCAAAACCATTAGGGGACTATTCTGTAGTGTAAGTCTCATTTGTGTTATGGTCAGAAGTGTTTAAACCGTTTACCAAAATAACGCAATAACTCAACGACCCTGGGGTAAAGGGATTTAGAAAACATTGAGGAAAAGGAGAAAATGCTGGTTACC
Source organism: Hippopus hippopus (assembly GCA_946811185.2). Lineage (NCBI taxonomy): Eukaryota > Metazoa > Mollusca > Bivalvia > Cardiida > Cardiidae > Hippopus > Hippopus hippopus. Next base: position 26,629,363 of record OX328111.1, on the reverse strand, counting down.
ATTATAATGATGTCCAGCATTTTCTCCTTTCCATATAATGTGTTTTCTCCTTTTCCCACAATGTTTACGACCTTTTCAAAAACAAATCCCATAATGTTAGCTTCATTTAACCCTTTACCAAACAGTTCCGACCTTAACGACCCCTTGGAAAAAAGCTTTTTGAAAACATAGTGGAAAAAGGAGAAATGCTGGTAACCAGCATTTTCTCCTTTTCCCACAATGTTTTTGCCCTTCCAGAAACAAAGTTTTATTTTTCAGGCCCCCCCCTTTTCTTTTTTTTTTTTTTTTTGTCGTCTGCAAATGCTTTCAATTTGGAGTAGTCTAGAATTTTGTCGTTTGTTAAAGAATTAATTTGTTGTCTGCAAATTCTTTCAATTTGGAGAAGTCTGAAATTTGTTTTCTGATAAAGAGCTACCTGTAAATACACGTGTAGAGATATCACATACCTAAACCGTCCCGGACTGTGCACCCCGGTTCGAACACGGTTTAAAATGGCCTGGGGTCTCATCGTACCACACCATACCTGTTGAATGATAAAGTAGATCTATTATAGACTATCAAAATGAAACAAAATGACAACTATTGAATGGAAAGGTAGCTGGTTTTCAACAGCATGGAACACAAAGTGGGGACAAGAGCAATTACTTTACTGGAAGCGATTGCTTGTTACGAGCTTTTGATCCTTGCTCCACAATGTTTCCTAAAATTTTCAGTTGCGGAGGTTCCAATTGTAATATTTGCACAGAACTTGATAGAAAATTAATAGAGCTAAAAGTACTGAGAGCAGACTTATTTTTTTAACATAAAGTAAAAATAGTATGTCTGTGGCTCAAATCAAAGTCTTTACCTATGGTAGGCTAGAAAAAATTGCGGGAAAAAAAGAGAAAATGCTGTTTAGCACTATTTTCTCGTTTTCCCACAATGTTTTAAAGAGCATTCTCTCTCAAGGCTGTTTTAACATAGAAATAAGCCATGCTCTTGCAAAGTTGGGCTTAACCCAACTCCGTTATGCATGATACCAAGCAAGTCATCACAAAGTTAAGGGTCCATAAAATCCATTTTGTCAAACAACAGACTGAACCATGTGGTACACTGGTTCTTCGACATGCAGAAAATTGACAAGTAGCAAAATGTTCCGACCCAGGTCAGCCTGCGCAGGCTGACCTGGGTCGATACTTTTGCAGACGCTTTAAGCCCCCTTTTCACAGAGTATGACTAATGTATGACATATTAAACGATAAATATTTTTATATGATGCAACAGTTGTGTGTCTTACCTGAGCAAAGTTGAGGTAAAATAACTGATCATGATTGAGATCGGCAAGACCTGGCAAACGTGGCTCTGATCCCCCGTGCTCCTTCTTCCATTTTTGGTAGGCCTAACCAGAAATAAAGGTAAAACGGGGTTATCCTAACGTGCAATTGTATTGAAACTGAACACACACACACAAAAAAACCTAAAATGAACTTGTAGCAGTTGACTTTAAAAATGGGTGTATGCTTCTTGCATATAGAAAATTAATATAAATGTAGGGTTTTTGACTTTTTACATAAGTGAGATCACTGGGAGAAAAAAAAGTGAAAATTGCTGCTTGCGACCAAAATCTTTTGTGTCAGTGTTTTCAACAGTGGTTTCTTGCAAGGCGTAAAAAGTCGTCTTTTTTGGTTAGTGGTTGAAATTCTAGTATAAGCTTGGATGGGCATATCCGATCATAAGCAATTACTGCTTTAAACAAGCAACTTCTCCTTTTCCATTGTTTTCCATACTTTTGTGAAAAACTTTTCCCTTTTTCCAAATGCTTGTTCCTTGTACAAAAGTTGGGTAAATCTACAAGTAGCCTATACAGCGGGTTAATTAACCCTTTACCACACAATCCCAAGTTCTAAGTACCCGAAGGGGGGGGGAAGGCTTTTGAAAACATTACGAGAAAAGGTGAAAATTTCGGTCACAAGCACTTTCTCCATTTACTATATCGTTTCAACCCTTTTAAAATACAAAATTATTTGAGGCAGAATTAGTTTTTAGTCTGCAAATGCTTTTAATTCAACCGTGTCTAAAAGTTTGCCGTTTAGTAAAGAGCAAAGGCAGTGGATGTTGTAACCGGGATTATATGTTCGATCCCATACGAAGCCAGTCGTGGTGGAACTATCCATCGGTATGGAATTTTTTCCGTTCCTGATACTGATAGGTGACCCTGAAAGCTTTGATGAATGAACTATCACAACGATAAGAGTGAAGTCTTTCTGAAAATGGATCTATAATTGGCTTGCAACATACGAAAAGGGGCATTCGGACATTTGCCTAAAGTGTCGTCTCGGATTAGCCTGCGCAGTCCGCGCAGGCTAATCCGAGACGGCACTTTACGACAACATTAGATTTTGTGCTAGAGTAGACTTTCGCAAAACAGAAAATTACATAAAAACGGAAAGTGCGGTCTCGGATTAGTCTGCGCTGACTGCGCAGGCTAATCCGAGACGGCACTTTACGCAAATGTCCGAATGCCCCTTTTCGTGTATTGCAGGCCATATATCAAATATATGCTTTAGATCTGTACTGTCAGCTGAAGCACCACGAACCTTCGCAATAAAGAAAAAGGATAATTGTTGAGGATTTTCATATACTTTACATCTATCTATAGTGTAAGCTAAAGCACATTGACCTTCGCTACAAAGAGAAAGGATAACTACTGAAAATTTTGATATGCTTTAAATCTTTAGTGTAAGCTAAAGCACCATGAGTTGGTCTCAGTATGTTAGGATCTTGATGGATTGAACGCTTTCAACATTATTTCAGTCATATCACGGCGACAGCTCACATATTCATGTATTTCCGTGGTTTCATCAGTACTAGGCTGGGGCTCTGCACTGTCTTGCCCACTGATACTCCCTCGAAAAGCCGAGTGGATCAGGTGGGGCTTGAGCCCGGGGCCTCCAGGTCACGAGTCCTACAATTTGCCTCCCAGCCACGCAGGGCCCCTTATTTTTGGATGTCTAATAAAGAAACTGGTTACCCTGTAGGCCTCCTTTAGTCCACCATTATCGGCTATGTTCTCCCCTTGTGTCGTTATACCGTTTAGCTGGAAGGAGAAGTGTAAAGGGTTTATGAGCCGCACTCTTACAAAAGGGCGTTTAATGCATCTTCGTGATTCATTATACCAAGCAAGTCATCACATAATTATGGAACCATAAAATCCATTTTGTCTAACAACTTGCTGAATCATTAGGTAGACCGTCCTTTGATATGCAGAAATTTGACCAATAGCAAAAGGTTTCGACCCAGATCAGCCTGCGCAGTCCGCGCAGGCTGATCTGGGTCGATACCTTTTGCAAATACATGAAACCAGAGCATAGCACATATAAATATTTTTTCCACTTTATTCAAATGTTACTCAGAAAGCTATAGTTGTTCTAAAATCATTTTGTTTTGTAATACGTTTACCAAGTCAATTTTTGTTTTACTTTGATTAAACCATATCACCTTGATTGATAAAATCAAATTCCAAATAGATATGAAGAGTATGAGCCAGTGTTGGATCACGAGCTTTTATTTACGGACAATTCGTCTATTCAAAGCTGCAGGCAACGTTTTCTCGTTCATAGGCAAAATTCTGTGGGCCAAGATCAGTAGCTTCGTTTTGCGGCGTCAGATTGGGATCTATATTGTTTGCAGTTGTCCACTTGGAGCACCAGAATAGTGTGGATTAAAATTAAGATAAAGGTCTATCCAGTTCAAGCAACGTGTGAATGGGAAAACGATGATTTACGGGGAAGCCTATGCAATGTCTCAGTAGAAGAATTCCATCAAATCTGAACCCTTTCCCAAACAATACCATGTTTTAACAACCCTGGGGACGACGGCCGGCTAACAGTATTATCTCCTTTTCCCACAAAGTTTCTACCCTTTTAACCCTTTACCAAACTATCCTGAGTTTTAACGACCCTGAGGAAGAAGGCTTTTAAAAACTTTGACGGAAAAGGAAAAAAATGCTGATTACTAGCATTATTTCCTTTTCTCACCATGTTTTTACCCTTTTAGAGACAACTTTTATCATTTGAACTACATCAAATTTGTCGTCTGAAACAGCTTTCGAGATTGACAAGTTAAGAATTTAGTCGTATGGTTAGAGTTAAGGAAAAAAAAACATGTGAACCAAATTTAACTTGTAATCAGCACGTGCTTTTAATTTGGACGAGTCTAAAATTGTGTTGTCTGGTAAAGAAATAAGCCACCGTAGGGGAGTTGTAGATGCTTTTGTTGACTGTGTATGTCACCACTGGACTGCACCGATCTAGCAGTCTAATTATTGATCTACACTGAATGTCGGCTGGATGCTCTGACCAAAAAGCCTTCTTCCTGAACGTCGTGAAAACACAGGAACTATATGGTTGAGGATTAAAAGCTGTCTGGTACAGATATAATTCACGAGGTATTAAGTTACTCTAGAATATGTTTTGTTGAAAGTGGAAATGATGTCTTCTGTCAGAATATCCTGGTTATGTAAGGTTTCTCTTATACCAGATCTAATTTCACAGAAAAACCGATCAATTTTGTCCTTATATTTGAGCCACGCTCTTGGAAATGGGGTTGTAATGCATATGCAAAAGGTATCGATCCAGGCCAGCCTGAGCGGATGCGCAGGCTTCCCTGGGTCGAAACCTTTTGATTTGGTAAATCTATTTATGTCCAAGGACCATTCTACCTCCAGATTCAGTCTGTTGTCAGATAAAATGGATTTTATGGATCCATAATTATGTGATTATTTGCCTGGTATACTTCATCGCGGAGATGCAGTAAACCATCGTTTGCCAGAGCATGGCTCGTTTCAGTGATTGATACAGGAAATTAGTACACGTAAATGAAATCCTAAAGACGCTTTCTTTACGTCTAGCAGCAGACTACTTTTGATAGAAATGTAGAGAAAGTAGAAATTACTCCTAACTGGAAATTTCTCAAGCCGCATTGATTTCACTCCTTGCCATATGTACACAGTATTGAAGCTAAGTTCAGGTAGGTTTTCTAGATTTTGCTAGGCTATTTTAAGAAATTGTCTCCCTCAACTTAGTTTCGGGAGCTAGTTGAACTTATAGACTAGAAAGGGGGCCGACGATGATTTATACCACATTATACGTACATTTATACCCGAGGGTTCTATCGTGTAATTTCCATACTGATCTATCATACACTGAGCTCGCTCTTTGAATTTTTCTATCACGTGATCGTCCCACCACTGTTTTAGATTGCCGTCTTTGTCATATTGCCGTCCTGTACGGAAAAAAAATTGAACCTCTAGATAGTTTTTAATACATAACTGTACTGAGTGATTTCATACAACAAAAATATACCTAACGTGAAGGAAAAGTATTTGAAGTGAATGGATTGATGTCGTAAACACCGTGAAAACCCTTTTGAAAAGAGGCGAAATTGCTTGATTAATACAAGATATATTTACTATCCCCCGCCTGTGGTTATGGCGGCAGAGCTATTAATGCAGGGGTATAAGTTCGAATTCCAGCTTGGCAAAACTCTATCCAAAGATTGACGAAAGTCTTCGTGACAGGACTTGTTTACGTGGTTATGCAGCTACTGCTGTGCATAGTCCAGGGATACATGTATAGGTACAATAGTCGTCGTGCTATTACTGAAATACTATTGAAAATGGTGGTAAGTGTATAACAGCAGCATATCAGAAGTAATTTTGTGAAATTAATTAGATAGCTGGTATTTGTTTATTCATGCTTCTAGCCCTGTTCAAGTTCGGTTATACCCCGTTGCGTATCCCCTCTACATAGCAACGCATTACAATATAACGTACAGCGCGGGAAATGTAGGGTAAATGCGCGTGAATTATGTCATATTTCCGTCCTGTTGAAAAGCATGCACTGTTTACCTAGGTAACTAGAGCGCGGTAACTACTGTTTCCGCCATATTTGAAGAGCTAGACAATATGAAATCGGTATTTCTCACTGGTCGTAACCATGAATATGAAACCACATTCCACTATGTTTTCTGGATAAAGTACCGCCAAGCATGAAATAACAAAAGAGAGACTCATTAGCTATTTGGTTAAATACGAGTACATTACCTTTGTCATCAAAACCGTGTGTTATCTCGTGTCCAATGACCATCCCTATTCCACCATAGTTTAGCGATCTGAAATAGGAAAATCCATTTACATCCATGTCTTTCTAACTTTATTTGGCCCTTTTGGGCTCTAGTAAGTGAGATATCAATAGTTCGAACTTTTTCGCATGTCAAACATACGATTACCTTCATTGCACTAAGGTTATTTGCAATTCTCATTGGTGGCTGCTGAAGAACACAAACCGCAAGGGGAAGATAGGGTGTTAAGAAACTGTTGAAATGAAAACGGAGTAAAACCAAACTGAAACAAACAAGCTTGCACTAAGCAGGCTATTTTGACGTTCAGAAATGATACAGTTTCTTCCCGTTTGCACAATGTTACCAATGTTACGAAATCTTAAGTCATACAGATTATCCTTTGCACAAATGTGTTTTAAACTCGTGTACTTCAACTGTATTGCATGAGACAACAGGCTAACCTTTATCTGACAATCCCATATTTTTTTAACGAAAATGAAGACTTTTGAAAAATTTAGCAAGAAAAGAAACAAATGCAGAAAAGGTTCCAACATTTTCTCCTTTTCGACAATTTTCCATCCTTTAAAAATAAATCTCGCTATTTGGACAACATTTTTATTAGGCTGCCTGCAAATGGACAAGTCTAAGATATTGTTACCAGGTTACGAGATAAAGCCTTACTTTGGATACCCTTTGCTGTAGAAGGGAGGCTGAAGAATACCGGCCGGAAACACTGAAAAGAAAGTAATAAAACATATGACCTGGGCCCGTACTTACTAACCGTTCGTAAGAATATTCTTTGTCTTATTCTAGGTTTAGAAAGTCACACAACACTTCATTAGCTAAATCATTCGGTTAAGCCAATCAGAACTCGTGTTACTTTCAAATTTAGACAATTTTTTGAGAATAAGACTTAGAATGTTGTTAAGAATTGTTTAATAATATGGACCCAGATGACTAGAGAATATTTTTTTTGAAGATGTTAATAAGAAACCACGTAAAAGTCAAGCAAGTTTCTGTTGTTTTTTTTTTCAATAATTTCACGATGGTTTTGGGTGAACAATTTGAAATTGAATTGGACAGTGTAAATTCGAGATCAAGAATGCATAATTTGTGCTGTTTACCATTCTCTTGGTTCACACTGTCCATTAAAAGTTGCTGGTAGTATTTTAAGGGTTCATGCAATTCTTGAAGAAACTGGTACTTAAAACTGGAGCAAAACTTACGCAAACTATGGTTAGAATAGGGAAACCACGCCAGATGAAATCAAGCCAGACTTTTAGTAGCATTTTGATATTTGAAAAAGTTGAAGAAAATGGCGGATCTTTACCTCAGAGCGTTTCTGATTGGTCAATCGTTTTGTTTAACTGACAGCAATGATTGACCAGTTTCCTCTCGTAACCGGAGAGTAAAGAAGGCAATTTCCGGTTTTTGAAAGGATTGCAATAAGGTTTTATAATTTCCGTTTTATGAAACGGGTTTGAGAAAAAACACGATAATTTCCTTTTTGTAATTTGGGTTGAAGAGGAAGGTTGATTTAATTGTCAGAATAAGGACTACTTTCATCGTAAATAGTAGAATTTGAGATAGCAATAGATTGACGTAAGATACTGAAGAAAGGATCTTTATTGCCCTTCATTTAAATGATATTACCTTTGTACTGCTCTTGTGGTCTAATGTCGTCTCTTGATGAAATTATAGTCTATTCCAAGTCGTAACCTTTATAATTTATCATCCCAGCTGCAGCTTTAACTCCTAGGCTGCTAAGCGCGGCTCGGGGTGCTTTTACGGACAGTGTAGATCAACATCAGATTGAATAGAACGTGCAGTCTGATCTTAGATCTACACTGTCGCTACGGTATTTTTTCCCGTTCAAATCAACTCTAAAATAGCAACATTTGGGATTTTACTTTAGAGCAAAGGTTTTCGTTTCATTCATTTAAAAGCCTAGGGGTTAAGTGAGTAGAGCTGAAAGGAAATCAGACTGCTCAAGCCGGATAGAATTTGCGCACAGTGTACCACTATTGGTATTTCCAGTATCAGGCTGAGCAAGCAGTGCATCTCTGATCATGGGTCAACACTGTCCATGTAGCGATTAAAAACGGTTCGTATTCTACATTCCTAGACTAGATAGAAAAAAAAATAGGAACTGTTATTAAGTATGTACCAACTTACTAATTTGATTTCTTGTAGAACTGTAAAAAGCATTCACTATGGCGGGTGTAGTTGACCATCTGAAAAAAACAAAGGTAAGACTTTTTCAGCTTATTATTTCCTATTATGATTTCCAGCCGATGATTTCACAAATATTCAGATGAGCCATGCTCTGGCCAAACGGGGCTTAATGCATCTTCGTGATCCATTATACCAAGCAAGTCATCATATAATCATAGATCCATAAAATTCATTTTGTTTAACAACCGACTGTATCATGAGGTAGACTGGTCCTTTGGCATCCAGAAAATTGACCAATAAGTTAAAGTTCGAAATAGGAATTTTTTAAAAGAAAGTATCCATTTCGGCCGACAGGCTATTTTCACCAACTAAACGTCCGATTCCTGTGATCTAACCCAGGAGAACCCCTATTTGAGATCTGGGCGCGTCTGTGTAACCACTGGTATTATGTTAGAGGTTAGGCCATATACTTACAAGGTTTTATCCACTGGTTTATGTATCATTTCTAGGTTACTGATCGCTATCCCTCGTATATTTTCTAAAACATTCTCAAAATAAGTGTCCGGGTGGAAATGTACCTGAAATTTAGATGAAATATCGACATGATTATCTTAACCCAGTCATACATAGTTATTTTCATACCTACAAAAAAACAAGCTCAAGTGACACAAATATGGGTTTTCTAAGCAGAAAAATGCGTATAAATCGCAGTGTATTTGTCTTTTTGCTTTGTATTTAACTCTGATGACCTAGCAGTTGAAGATTTTTTAACCCTTAATCTGCTAAATAAATATAATGAAACTTTCAAGCCGATAGTAAAACCCAGAATAATGCTATTTCAAACTTAATTTTTGGAGAAAAACATCATCTTATTGGACAGTATTGATCCAAGATCAGACTGCACGTTCTGTGCAGTCTGATCTTGATCTACACTGTCCGCAAAAGGTCAGTGAGTCGAGGTTAGCAGTCTAAGGGTTAACAGATTTGCTTGTTTCATATGCTATGATCTCTTTGCTGATAGAACTTGTCAAAACTGTTGTCAAGGGTACAAGGGAAACGTATATGTTCAGCCAGGATAACAGCATCAAATATTTCGAAAATGATAAGGATCTCTGAAAATACAGCGCAATTCACATAAAAGGCTTTTTGGCTGTATTCACCAATCATTTAAATTTTCCTTCTTATTTCAAATTACAAGGCTTTCAATCTGATTTGCTGAAACGTTCTGTCTTAGTCAAACAGATGGTTAACCATGGTTTTAAGAATTAGAATGTAATCGTGAACACGGTTTTAACTTGTCATAGCCAGTAGAAATTGAACTGACTTGAAACAAAGGCAATGTCAAGACTTACATTTCTGTAATCTGCGTCGAGAGCCGTGTCGTTAAGTATGTATGAAGGATATCCTATCTTCACTGCCATCGCGTCTGCCTGCCCGATAGAGAGAGAAACATTATGGGTTGATATTCCTGAACGTTGAAATATTTAGAGCCATGCCCTGGCAAAAAGGGGGTCTAAAGCATTTCCGTGATGCATGATAAAAAGCAAGTTATCACATTATCATGGATCCATAAAGTCTATTTTGTCTAACAATCGACTGGATCTATAGGTAAAATGGTCTTTTTTCCATGCAGAAAATTTTCAAATAGCAAAAAGTTTCGACCCAGGTCAGCCTGCGCTTACCTCGCAAGCTGACATGGTTCGATACTTTTTGCAGATGCATTAAGTCCCCCTTTCACAGAGCATGGCTCATTTGTATTTCCGCTATGGCGTTCTTCATCCTCGCATTTTGGCATAACACTGTGCGGCTAGCAGATACTTCTGTTCTTTTGTTAAATGTTTACTAACTTAATATCTGTTTCAGCATACACTCAGAACGAGGTTCTAACCCTGCACCTTTTAACTTTTAGGCTGCTAAGCGCTACTCAAAGACTTTTTGCAGACAGTGTAAATATAGATCAGACTGCACACAACGTGCAGTCTGATCATGGATCTTCTCTGTCCAATAAGAAGATATCTTTCCAAAAAGGAAAACCCTTTGAAATAGCAACATTTCATTTATTTAGCAGAATAAGGGTCAAATATTCGAATACCAACTAAGATAACTAGCCTCTTATTCACTTCATTCTCTTGTTCACTTCCGTATCTGAATCAGAGTTCGAACCATTAGTTATACGTAGATATATTTTGTGATTTGCCCTAGAATTTTAGTTATTCATGCAGAAATCAGAGCCAGGGATAAGATATTTAACCCATTCCTGTTCAAGTTACTACTTGTATTAACTTTATGTATTACAATTATAAAGTTGAAAGAAAAAAAATCTCTCCTTGAAATGTATGTGTTATATTTGATTTGTAATAGGGTTTTTTGGGAGTCTAAAGAAAACCTGTACAGCAAAGGATTAAACATTGCAAGTAATATCAACTAAACTAAATAATGCTAGCTGCAAGAGCACCGATTTTGATCCAAATGGACTCTCGTACTATGATGTAATCGACACCCTGGGCCTGTATTCACCTAACATACTTAAGAAAATTCTTTGTCTTATTCTTCAAAATTTTCTAAAGTAACAAAACTTCTGTCTGTCTAAACCATTATATAACTCACAATGTCCATACTATGTATGATGGATATGGATCATATAAATTTGGTATGATGATAGGTTTAGGTCCAAAGTTCTGTCAGCAATATCACCGCCTACGCCCATGATCTTAAGTAAAAGGTCGTAGATTTAGACAGTTAACATCAGGGTTTTACGTCCAAGTTTTTTTCAAGACCATATATTTTCTAAGCGAAATGATAGATTAGATTCATTTTTGGCTTAATGACAGATACAGGTCCAAAGTTTAATTGATCAATACCCTTATCATGCCGATATTCTTAAGGTCAAGGTCACAAATTTTGTAATTTCATTCTTAAAGTTTTCTAGAGCCGCTATTTTCCAGACTGAATGATTGCTACCCCCATCGATGAGCTTTTCCAGGCTAGCTTTGCTGTTTAACTCTTTTAGCGCCAAATAAATAAACTCGACCTCATTCGACGGCTAATATAATACAATCCACCGAGACCCTGAAAATAAGACCAGCCCGCATAGCTCAATAGGTAGAGCGGAGGACTCGTGCACGTAATGTTTCGAGTCACTTGAGGGTGTGGGTTCGGTCCCCACGGCTGGCCATCTAAAATTACTAATAGCCTTTCGGATGAGACGTTAAACCGAGGTCCCGTGTGACGGTGCTATACACCGAGCACGTAAAAGAACCAGGCGTAACTTAGGATGGGTTTCGTCCTGTATCTGCACTATCCCCCGTAACAATACTAACGGCCTTCAGGGGGCGTCGCCCATATGGGCAACCGGTGGCGACGATAAATAAACGCAAATTCAATCAATCAGCCCTGAAAATAAAAACTATTGTATAGGATTGACCAGACAAGCGGACAGTATAGATCAAAGATCAGACTGCACGTTCTGTGCAGTCTGATCTTGATCTATACCGTCCGCAGAAATCCCTGTGTTAGCCTGTGGCGCTGAAAGAACGGAGTGACAGCTCTTGTTTTTATACGTAGTTACCTTTTCTTTGGCCACAATTTTGGTACCGTTGTCCATCCAGTCCACTTCTTCGAGTATTTCGTTGACAGCTACACGAATATCTTTTATCATCTCTAGTGCCTAAATATAACGATTATAGTTAGATGTGATGCTTTGGCAATAACATGGCTTAATGCATCTCCGTGGTGCAGTATACCAACTAAGTCATCACGTAACTATGGATCAATAAAATTCATTTTGTTTAACAATGGGCTGAATCCTGCGGTAGAATGGTTCTTTCATGACCAGAAATTTGACGACTAGCAAAAAGTATTGACCCATGTCAGTCTGCGCAGGCTGACATAGGTCGATACTTTTTGCAGATGTATTAAGCACCCTTTTCACAAAGTATGACTCAGTCAGACGTCAAAACGTGATGCGGATATATATAATTCATGATCTGTGAAAAGGGGGTTTAATCCGTGCAGGCTGATCTGGGTTAAAACCTTTTGCTATTGGTCAATTTTCTACATGTCCAGGGACAATTCTACATCAGGATTCAGTCGGTTGTTTGGCAAATGGATTTAATGGATTCACAATTATGTAATGACTTGCTTTGTATAATGCATCACGGAGATCCATTAATTCTTTACCTAACGACAAAATTTTAGACTTGTCCAAATTGAAAACATTTGCAGACGATAAAATAAACGTGACTCAAAAGTTGAAACTTGACTTTAGAAGAGTAGAAAACATTGTGGGAAAAGGAGAAAATGCTGGTAACCAGCATTTTCTCTTTTTCCCACAATGTTTTCAGAAGGCTTCTTCCTCTGGGTCGTAAAAACCGGGGATTGTTTGGTAAAGGGTTGAATCCGTTTTTGCCAGAGCAAGACTAAATTGTTAGATGTCAAACCGTGTTGTGAATATATTCAGAGATAGATATATCAGTTGTGAGACTTTTAAATTGTAAGCATACCTCACGTTATATTTGGGCAATGTAGATCCCAGACCAGACTGCAAGTTCTGTGAAGTCTAATCGTAATTCTACACCGTCTGCATACGCATTCAAAAGATTAGACTTTATTCTGTCGTTTTTCTTCAGATAAATACTTTCCTCTGGTGTTCGTAATTAGCTTTTTTACTATGCGACAAAAACTTCGTCTGCTCTAAACTGAGAGTATTCGCAGACGGCACATTGAATATCTTTCAAAAGAGCGAAATCGTCCGTAATAGGGTAGAAAACATTGTAGGAAAAGGAGAAAATACTGGTTCCCAGCATTTTCTGCTTTTTCCACCATGCTTTCAAATGTCTTCTTTCTCAGAGTTGTCAAAACTTGGAGTTGTGTGCCAAAAGGGTTAACAAGGTTGTTTTTAAAGATCGTTTAAAACAAGTAGGGTAAGGGATTTAACGAGTTAAGCTCGACACTCGTCGTCTCTTTCACTCGGCATTCTCCGTACATGATTGTCAGTATGGAACTTAGCGGACATTGTCGACCGAAGTGTTAGTATGTGGACATTTCCGATACATGTCACGTTAACAACCGAATGTGAAATGATTATGAACACTCATACATAAAAGAACCATGCTCTGTGCAGAGGGGGCTGAAAACATCTGCAAAAAGTATCGACCAAGGTCAGCCTTTTGCCAAAGCACGGCTCTTGATGATAATTTGTAACAGAAGAAATTGACAAACACTCTTAGTTGGTAGAATGATAGATAGGTATTGCGAGAGGAGAATGAAAGATGGACAATACATACACTTCGTTTCGCATCCTCGTCGAAATGTTTACTGATAAACAACCGTCCTACAGCGTTACCCATGTTATCATTGACGTAAGTGACACAATCCCGCCATCTTGAACGTTCGGTCTCCGACCCGTAAATCGTCTACAAGCAGACAGTGAAAGCATTATGAGAGAATGAAGGACTATTACAACCAATTTAACTCTTCCAATACGACACCACAAATTTTTAAGCATTTACAGACGACAAAATCAGTGTGACTCAATAACCGAAATCGTTTTTGTAAGGGTAGAAAATATTGTGGGAAAAGGAGAAAATGCTGGATACCAGCATTTTCTCCTTTTCTACAATGTTTTCAAAAGCTCTCTCTCTCTCTCTCTCTCTCTCTCTCTCTCTCTGTGGCTCTCTCTCTCTCTCTCTCTCTCTCTCTAAGGGTCGTTCAAAGTTGGAAATGTGAGGTAAAGTGTTGATATACAGCGAGACATTTTGTCCCTGAAAACGGGGTAACCTTGACATTTTAACCAGTCTATCTATTTTTACTGCAGTGTCATAGTTCTAGCTTAAAAGCAGTTTCCGTTTTAAATGCTGAAAATTGGTTTTAAGTAGCTTTGCTTAGCCATCTTTATCTTCAATATTAGGTTAGTCGAGAGTCGGTAATCTGCTTTTTTGTGTCACGTCCAAAATACATGAGCCATACTCCATGAAAAGGGGGCTTAATGCATCTGCAAAAAATATCGACCCCTGCGCTGTCCGTGCAGGCTCATATCAGTCGATACTATTGGTAAATTTTCTGTATGTCAAAGGACCTTATCACCTCCAGATCAGTACTTGCTTAGTATAATGCATCACGAAACGCATTAAACCCACTTTTGCTAGAGTATGGTTCTCATTTAATTACTGCTACCATGCCTTTGAGTGGGAGACAGTTTTTCTTGCAAATAAGAGGAAAATATTAGTCAATGCGGATGCATGTCCCAAAATTAGTGCGTTTATCCTGGTAATAAATATAGTGTACTGAAGATCCGATTGATTTCTACGTTAATAAGTTGAACTATACACATGGTGCTATTCGTTTTTAACTGATTGAGATTTAAAATTATTATATACCTTAAAAACAATCCGGCTCAAGTACATGCGGGTTAAATATCACACACGACAAAAAGAAAAAAATCCGTATCTGTACAGTGCCCGATACGTTTCGAAATATGGTATGATGATGTATCTCGCGCAAGGAACTTGCATTGATTTGCGATTTGATTTGTCAAGATGTAATGCTCTAATATTCATCCGCCATTCATAAAAACGAAGTTACTACCAACTAAACCATTATTTGTTTCATTTTGTTTACCGTTTTTCGAATATAATGTCAATAATTGCAATATTTTGTCTTTGATAGGAATATTATGTTGTAGTAACTTTCCTTGTGCTTGTATTTACCACTCACGGCGTAAGAAAATTTTGACATCTCACTCGACCTTAGGTCTCCTGCGATATCAAATTTTCTCACGCTGCTCGAAGCAAATTGAAGGACCAGCTGGGCCCCGTTTTACTAAGATAGTTACGAACAAAATTTGCGTAAGTTTTACGTAACTTTTGTATGGTGACATATTTCTGCCACGAGATACGCGATAACTACCATGATTATTTTAGAAGGCTATTGCGATAAATCAAAGTTTCCTGGAAATTTTATCTTTTCATTTTATCTAGATAAGATTTCCAGAAACTTTGATTTATCGCAATAGTTTTCTAAAATAATCATGATAGATATCTCGATTCTCGTGGCAGAAATATGCCAGCATACTATAGTTACGTAAAACTTACGCAAATTTTGTTCGTAACTACCTTAGTAAAACGGGGCCCTGGCAGGAAAAGTTACTACAATACAATATTCTGTATGTATTTACTAACCTTATGATACTCTTTTCTAAGTACCCTGTATTTGTCCGGTAGGTTCGTGACCCGGTTCATCATTATTCTCCACACCAGGTAGTTAGCGAGGGTTCTGTATTGTAAATATGATGAATAAACCGCAAGGGAGATATTGTATACAAAACACTAAATGAGTCATGCTCTGTAAAAAGGGGACTTAAGGCATCTGCAAAAATTATCGACTCATACCAATCTGCGCAGTCCGCACAGCCTGACCTGGGTCGAAACTTTTTTTGTTATTTGTAAATTTACTGCATGCCAAAGGTTCATTCTACCTCCAGATCCAGTCGATTGTTAGACAACGTAGATTGATCATGATGACTTGTTAGCTATAATGCATCACAGAGATGCATTAAGCCTCTTGTTGCCAGAGCATGGCTCACTTAAAAGAATGTGTATGGAAACTAAAACACAACAAAGATCGTTTATAGAAATGATACAAAATAGGTACCGTAATGTTAGTGAAACGCCAGTGAGATATTTTAGAAATGATGTACAATAGATATTGTTTGTGTGAAACAGAAAGATGCTGTAGTTAAATTACAGACCAGATATTGCGGAGGAAAAAAATAAATATTGTAGAGAAAACACAAGACAGATATTGTAGAGTAAACACAAAATAAGACTCACTTAATCAGCTAAATAAGTGATATGAAACTTTGAAGTTGACAGTAAAGGAAACATATTTTTTTATTTTTATTTCAAAGGTACTTTTTGGAAATTAGAAGGGGCGGTTCATGGAGTATACACCTAAGATAGGCTATTGTAGGGAAAACACAGAGAGTTGAAGTGAAATACATGAGATTTTGTGTCATACTTCTATCTAGCAATATTTGCTTTCTTTTTCCCATCTTCCCTTTCTATCTTAACTCGACTATCATATCGTACCCAAGATAGCCCATTCTTGATATTAGCCCATGTCACACAGATAATGCCAGATCTTGATGATTTAAAGTGTAATAAGTTTTGCCAATTCATTATGTCATCACGATAAAGTTGTGGCGATGACGTAATGACAACATAATCTTCTGATAATTGCAAGGAGTACTCCGTTGTGATTTTTCATAAATAATTTATTCTCACCTACTACTGGTTTCATGTACCAGATCTATCATGTTTCTCAGATAATCTGGGGCGCAAACAACAATATCTTCATCCTCGTCGACTGTGGCGTTTACACGTGCAAATATTTCCCTCATGTACTGCAACCAGTCAAACTAGAAAAAGACATATGGCATAGAATTACGATCTATGCTGTTACCTCCCTTTATGCATAATATGCCAATTATGCAAATAAGTTAAGTATTTTCAGAGTGTTGTAGATAACAACTGCAATTTAGTCACACCCGCTGATAAGTCGCATGCCAGAATTTGTGTTCTACATTCAACTGATCGGTGTTGTCAGATGCATCATTTGCGACACTGATAGTCAGACCCAGCCAAAAGAGCTGACTTCTTTCTGAGATTTTCAGCGATAGGTTTTGCCCTAAGATTTTTATTGTTCTATACACAATGAGTTGATACGGAAAGCAATCAGCAGGTCAGAAATAACTTTGAAAACAGCGTAAAACATATTGGACACAAGAAAAACATATTAGACACAAGAATAATCTAAGTAGCTTCCACAGGGTGCAATACTTTGTCGACGTTACGCCGTGTGTATTTGTGTTTGGAAGGGGGGGTAGCCTGGCATTCAGGCCCGGCATTTAAGTCATTCTAATAAACAAGGTACACAACTACAGCAAACTCACAGGAATATGTGCTGTTATTTGCTCTTCTTCTGAAATCAGACATTCAGAACACTGAGAACACAAAGTATTTGTTTTGCAGTTTTACTTATGATTTTGTTTTAATGAAAATGCTCTATTTAACGGACTGATACTAGTGGGGGGGGGGGGGGTAAAAATTTTATTGATGATGGTGGTAAAGCGAAGAAACGGTTGGGAAATTTTCTTTCCGTAGCGTCATAAGGCGTGAGAAAAATAACTTTTTTAACAAAAGTATTCGATATGCACGCATAGAACGGCACATTTTTTCAACAATTAAGTTTGGCAGCGATAGGGAAAGAGCAATTTTAAGCCTTTTATTGCCAGAATTTCTACAAAATATCCCGCAGAGCAGACAAGAAGTCAATTCCCGTATTCATTACGTTTGCCAACATTACAAAACTTGTCATAGTTGATATAGTAAATAACCCTAGTTACCTTGGGAATACTTTGTGTCAGTGTACGCAAGGTCATTTTGTTATACAACAGTTCCGAGTCGCGTCGGTCTTCCATTGGTGTGGTGAGCTGTAAATTACAATATCTTCATTTGTTTTACATACCTGAACCATGTTGTGTGAAAAGGGTGCTTAATGCATCTGCGAAAAGCATCGACCCAGGTCAGCCTGCGCAGCTGACCTGGGCCGAAACCTTTCTCTACTGGTCAATTTTCTGTTTGTCAAAGGAACAGTCTACCTCAAGATTTAGTCAGTTGTTAAACAAAATTGATTTTATGGATCAATAAAATTATACGTGATGTCTTGCTTCGTATAATACATCACGGAGATGCAATAAGCCCCCTTTTACCAGAGCATGGCTCATATGACAGATTTACGATATTTTCAATGGCATCTTAAAAGGGGTGGTATATTTGACTCCTGCTTGTGCCGAGCATGGCATAAATCTTTCAGTACGAAGTAAAAAGAAAAAAAAACTTGACCTCTTTCGACAACTGTAAATCCATTTGGCTTGCAACACGCGAAAAGGGGCATTCGGACATTTGCATAAAGTGTCGTCTCGGATCAGCCTGCGCAGTTCGCGCAGGCTAATCCGAGATGGCACTTTACGTCTACAATAGATTTTGTTCTTCAATAGACTTGCGCAAAACAGAAAATTACATAAAAACGGAGTGTCGTTTCGGATTAGCCTGCGCAGGCTGATCCGAGACGACACTTTAAGCAAATGTCTGAATGCCCCTTTTCGCGTGTTGCAGACCATTTTTGCTGTATTATAATTGTTAATCAATTGTATTGTACTGTACTTTGGATATTGTACTTCTGTAGAGACTTTAGAGGGGAGCGATATATATCCATTGTCAGACTGCACGGTCTGTGCAGTCTGATCTTGACCTATGCCGTCCGCAAAAGCCCCTGCTTTTGCCTGTGGCTCTAAACAGGATAAGTTCCTTTAGGATGGACATGTTTCACAAGCCTCTGGAAAAGGATAAATGTGACTAATATGAATCTAAAAACCATTGATTCTTCTGAGGTTTCCCAGAGTTTCACAGGTGTATTTAATAACGTTTATTTCGAGGAGAATTAAGAATTACAATCGAATTCAAAACTTCATGTTGATTTTTCTCGTTTTAGAAATCTAGTTTAAAGCAGCTCAAAATACAACAAAAAGTAACCTATTCATATATAAACATTCAGACATTTCTGACCAAGGATAGGATAAATATAGATCGATTACTCTACTTACATTGGCAAGACGAATTTCAAAATTGACCATATCGCGAATTTCTTTAGCTGCTTGCGTCCTGTTTGCACCAATCAAAATGGCTGTGTTAATCGCAAACTTCTCGTAGACTTGAACATCCGGGTCCTCTATTCCTTTTAAAAAGTAATCACGTGATGGCATACCGAGCTCTGCTTGGTCAACCTGCAATAGCACAATTGAACTTCCGGTGCACAAAGAGAAGCATCCTCGGTTTGCACCTGATTGAAATTTAGAAATTTAATCATACCAACACAGCCCTAAAATTGAAAATCTTGATTAATGGTAAAATTACGTATATATCATTCATGTCACTGTTGACATAATGTTAAATGCGTCTCATTCATAAGCGCATAAACCAACTTGATTAAAATAAATAAACGATAGAGCAGCAGACATGTTTTGCAACGAAATACCCATGCATGTTGTCTAAATAAATACGTATATTATCGAAAGATTCCTGGTATTATTTTTGGCTATAAAATTTACTCAATGGACACATGCTCTCATTGGCTTGCAACATGCGAAAAGGGGCATTCGGATATTTGCGTAAAGTGTCGTCCCGGATCAGCCTGCGCAGTCCGCGCAGGCTGATACGAGACGACACTTTCCGTTCGTATGTGATTTTCTGTTTCACGCAAGTCTACTATAGCACAAAATCTAATATTGACGTAAAGTGCCGTCTCGGATTAGCCTGCGCGGACTGCGCAGGCTGATCCAAGACGACACTTTACGCAAATGTCCGAATGCCCCTTTTCCCGTGTTGCAAGCCATCATTATTATATACCAGTTGTCATGAAAGAATTTTTAGTATCACGATTCGTATTCTTCACCGTGCAATCCCGTGTTTAAAGGAGCCCTAGGAGTATGGCTTTTGAAACTATTGTGCGAAAAGGAGAATACCTGGCAACCAGCATTTTCTCCTGTTTGTGCAATGTTTTCTAACGTTTCGAAGACGTATCGAAACAACAAGTTTGTTGTCTGCAAATGCTTTTCATTAAGATGACTAAAATTTTGTCGTCATGCAAAAAAATAACAAACATTAAATTTTCTGTTTTTCTTTTTATTCTAAATTTCAAAGTTGGCTATTTGATAAGCAAAAACATAACGACTCGGGTAATACAAGGGTTTGTCTTAGATCTTTTTTAGATTTGGGAATTAAGTAAGGTTTGTGTAATGTTATACGTAAAATGATTTTTTGTAACTAATAGTAATAATGATAATAATCAACATCATCATCATCACCATAATCATCTTCAAAATGATATTAACAGTCATAATCATAGTAATATTAGTACCTGTATTATGTTCACATCTGAATTTTTGTCGTCAGGTCCGACCCACATATCGATCAGTATTTTATTGTTGTAGAGACGGAGTTTGGCTAAAAGCTCTATCAAATCAAACTTATCTTCGTCCCACACGTCATTTCCGGCGACAGGCCAGCCGCCCAGGTCGTCTAGTAGTGCATACACGGGATTTAAACCTCGTTCTTCTATTAAAGCTTGAATAAAACGTGAGGGAAAAAAGATCAAAATACAGTTATGATGTTAACCCTTTACCACACAATTTCGTATTTCATCGAGAAAGGAGGTATTTGAGATTTGAAAACAATGTGGGAAAAGGAGAAATGCTGGTAACCATCATTTTCTCCTTTTTCCACAGTGTTTTCAACCCTGTCAAAAATAAATCCCATCGTTGAAGCAAAAGTCAGTTCTTCGCTCTCATGTCTGTAACCGTATATATTCATATTCCACTTTGATATAATACACTCAGATCTTTCCGCACGAGGTCGCTACAAACGGAACTATTTTAGAACCGCCATCTGTCAAATTATTAGGCAAAACGACTTAGTCAACAGAAACTTCGTTGTAAGACGTGTTCATCAAGAGCTTAGACAGGTAGAATTACCCAGACTCTGAGTTTTCCGAATAATCTTCAGGAAAAAAAATAAGTAAACATTTCAGATACTACTGGCTCATCGACAATGACATTTTCCCGCGCTTAAATTACAAAAGGTCGCCATTTTAATTGCTTACCTATCGTTGTAAACGTATATGTATTGATATTAATCTACCAAAATTCAAACAGCGCGAAATGACGTCAACACGGCGACACGGACATCTTACCTATTGAATAAAATTAATAAAAGAACTGACGCTCCTGCAATACCGTCCGACATTGGGCTTACATAAACGCTGGTCGCACGAATAAGCAATACATATTTCAGAAGTTCTGCGATGACGCATTGCCGGAGCTTTCAACTCGTTCTATTTCAAAGCGATTTCCTGTTCAACGACGTATCCACAATTTTAGTAACAGAATTCCAAAATGTATGTCTTATTTAGACGTCGGGTTGAAGAGTTTTCAGCTGAAACAAAAATGTGAATTGGTTGAATAGACGGTCTTTTAGTACACGCATATTGATGAAAATGAGATTTCGGCAATCGGGTTTCGTCGTATTGACCGACTATTCTCAAAAAATAGTCTTAGTCCTACCCTTCAAGATGTTCTAAATTTGAAAGTAACACAACTTCCGATTGGCTAAACCATCCAATCAGAAGTTGTGTTACTTTAAAATTTTGAAAAATTCTGAAGAATAAGACAACAGACAACCACATGCTTTTGAGTACTTACTTTCATTGACACAGGATAAATATAACTTCTTGGCTTTCATGGTGCCTTCACTGTCTGTATCTAGTCGGGGATGTTGTAATAAATCTACAGATACAAAAGCGAAGAGGACAGCTATTCTGTTGTATTTGCATTAACAGACTTTCATTTCTAGCGTTCCTAGTTCCTAGGATGCACTCCTTTTCCAGGGGTGCGTGGCACAACAGTTAAAGCTTTGGTTATACACAAAGCGGAAATTCTAGTTCGATCCCCCCGGACAATGTAGATCCAAGATCAGACTGCACGTTCTGTGCAGTCTGATCTTGATCTACACTGTTCGCAAAGGGTCCTTGAGTCGCAGCCTAAGGGTTAACATTTTGACCAAAATTCTGAATATCTCCCTCTGAGAGTGATGATACAACACTACAATATGATACGTATGGGATCCCGCAGGGCTCAATGGTTAAGGCGGTGAATTTTAGAGTGTCGAGGTTCTGCGTACGATCTCCAACAAAGGTCTGGTTGTCGTGGGAGTCTCCGTAGGTAGGGCGCTGCGGAGCTCAGGTCTAGTGCTGGTGTAACCCAGAAAACTCATTGTAAATTAACTGTGACGTGATATAACTGTAATACTGTTGAAAGAAACATGAAGCAATAATCAAGCAAACACTTTGTACACTACAAGTACCTACCTTTTAACTGTACGTGAATGATGTCCCTTAATTTAGCGAACGTGTTGTAACTCGACCTGTCGTCAGGTATATCATTAAGTTTGTTCCAGGACCCGCACGCAAACTCGAAGAAGTCCTCGCACGGATCTACAGTCTTATCCATCGATTCTATCAATCTGGCGGCTGTAATTACGTATAGGTCAATCAGTTGTTGAAAGTAGATCTTTGGTGTAGGAGAGAGAGAAAGAAAGAGAGCACCAAGGTGCTAGCCTGCTCTCTCCCATGCTTGCCCAGAGGGCAAAGGCTGCTTCGACTTCAATTTTTTCTAACGTTTTATTATTATTAATATTATTATTTTCTTCTTTACATAAAAATGCCCACTTGAAAAGGAGTCTCTATGCCTTTACCAAACAATCTGACGTTTTAAAGACCCTTAGGAAAAAAGCTTTTAAAAAATGTTATGGGGGGAAAAGAGCAAGTCTAAAATTGTTTTGCCCGTACTAAAAAAAAAACTTTACCTGCTTTCACACATTCTTCAGTAAGGCACAATGGCGTTGAGTCATCAGGTCCGACACTCTTGGGGTCTGTATGCTGTTGGGGCCCAAACACTGAGTCTGTCACCATGACCTGGGTTACTAAAGGCAAATACACATGTAAGTAAAACTTAAAAAAGTCAAATATTTGGCCTGTATTCACCAACCATTTCAAATTACATTTAAGCCATTTCCAGATTAAGAAAGAAGGGCAATTTCTGAATGGCTGAGGTCTTGAATCAAGTATGAAATCGAATATAGTGTTTGCTCGTATTCACGAGCTACTCTGAAATTGCATTCTTAGTGTTATTCTAGATTTGAAAAGAAACGCCATTTGGCTAAAACATTTGGTTTGTCCAATTAGAATTGGCTTTGCTTTGAAATGCAGAAGGTTCTTGAGAATTAGTCTGAGTTATCTTTGTATGCATCCGGGTTATCGGAAACTGGCACTAAAATTTGTAGTGGATCTACAGGGTATGGTGAAGCTTTTTTTTTTGCAGTTTTGTAGTCTGATTGCCCCCGTGTTACACTTTTATAAAGGATATGTCTGTCCAAGCCATTACTTTAAATCAATATGGAAAATTACTGAGTAACTTTCCAAGTGCGATTACTTGCTTCGAGCTGCGTTGGACCGAAGGTCTGGCGAGATGTATCTTTCTAAGAAGCGAAAAGCAAATACAAGTACCAAGGAAAGTAACTACTACATAATATTCTTTTACTAACATACCTTCCAACTCTAGTGAGAAAATGTGGCCATTATTAACAATGTAATTCGAAAAGGGTAGAAAATGAAAACAGTTCAGTGGTTGTGACCACCTTTTATGCATGGCGGATGAATAGTGTAACGTAACAATTTGACCAATCAAATCGAAAACTTGGCCGAAAGTAGTCCACACATGGGTTGCGCCATCATACCATATTTTGAATGCATTCAAGACACTGCGATTTTTTCTGTCGTGTCTGATAATATCCTCGAGAGATGCATGTATTTGAGCCGGAAAATTTGTACACATTAAAAAAAGGTAGGCTATTTATTAAAGTTATGGAAAAATAAAAATAAAAAAAGTCGAGTTTGAAACTTTGAAAACCCAGGCTATTTATTAAAGTTATGGAAAAATAATAATAAAAAAAAGTCGAGTATGAAACTTTGAAAACCCATTATTTGCTGTAAATAAAATGGAAACACGTACGCCCAATACCAAGCTTGTTCGAGCCAAAATAAGTCTTGAAATACTAAAAACAAACAAACAAACAAACAAAAAAAGCTGCGAGATCCGATTGCACATTTTCCATGTTCAGCTTAAATTTTAAACCTTTAGAACTACCCATTATGCCATAACACGGCATGCATGAATAAATGAGTTTCCATGAAGTACATATAGAGAGCTCGGTATAAGATCGAAGAACTGTGTAACAAATTTCCTGTTGGAAGCAGGTTTAAGAAATTAACAACCAGCATGGCATCGTACTTACGTGTATCTTTGCTAGTTCTTGTGACTAAAATCACCAACAGTGTCGTGGCAACAGCGGTCGATATTATAAACATACAAGTTAACGCGACTTCTAATTGCGTTCTCCCAAAACATACCGTCGACCTGGATTCGCCCGCACTGAAAAACACAAGCAATTCGATTGATATGAATGGGGTTTTACGTCGCTTATTTTTTTTTTACTTTAAAAGCCGATAAGCCCGAGTTTTTGCACTTCTGAGGACAGTGTAGGTTAAGATCAGAGTGAACAGACGGTGCATACTGATCTGAGACCTCCGCTTTCCGATATCGTGAGATTTTTTCCGGTGAAAATAATTTCGAAATAGCGACATGTTGATTTTTACCTTTAGCTGGATTGTCTTTTATTTAATTACTTAGCAGATGAACCCTTTATGACAAAATTTGCAATTTGAACGACCCTGAAAAAAAAATTCTACATGTATTTCGAAAACATTGGTAGAAAAGGAGAAAATGCTGGTTACCAGCATTTTCTCCTTTCCCCACAATGTTTTCAGGCCTTTTAAAGGCAAAGCAAATCATCTGAGCAACATTTAATTTGTCGAGAGCAAAGGAGTTTAATTTGGACTAGTTTAAAATTTTGTCGTTTGGTAAAGAGTTGCAGACTGAAAGAATTTTTAGCCATATCGCGACCCCAGGTTACTTATCAACGTCCTTACACTGTTTCAACAGGACAAGGTACCCCCAGGGTTTTGCAGTGCCTTGCCAAGGATCCTACCACGTGACGGGTGCCGATAGCGGTACTCCACCCACCCACCTCTCTATCTATCTGTCTATGTACGCAGATCTCTCTCTCTCTCTCTCTTTCTCTACCACATTTTCACTCTGATAGTCATGAAACTTGTGTTCAAAATGTTTATACATGTATTGACAGTATCTAGAACAATTCAAAATTGGGTCACGTCGGATCAAAAAGTAGGTCATCGGGACAAATCTTAGAAAAAAACTCAGTCCGATACTCATGAAACTTGATGAGAATGTTTTTCTTCATGATATCTGAAACAAAATCAGAATTTCGTCACGTCAGATCACAAAGTAGGTCATTGGGACAAATCTTAGAAAAGCCACTCAAGAGGCCCCATTTTCAGTCCGATACTCATGAAACGTGGTGAAAATGTTTGTCTTGATGATATCTATAACAAGATCGAAATTGGGTTACGCCGGAACAAAGCTAAAAAAGTAGGTCACTGGAAAAAATCTCAAAAAAATATTGTGTGTTTTCTAACCGCCACATTTTCTGATTAATACTCGAGAAAAATGATCAGAATATTTGCCCTAATGATATATGGGACTCGTTAAAAATTGGATCATATCCGGTCAAAAAAAAGGTCACTTGAACAAATATAAGAAAAATCTTATGTGTGTTCTAGAGGCCACATTTTCAGTCTGATACTCATGAAATTTGATTAGAATGTTTGTCTTGATAATATCTTGAACAAGTATAAAACTGGGTCAGGTAGGATCAAAGAGTAGGTCACCAACACTAATGTGTTTGCATATCACAACCAGAGTCTTTTCAACTTTATCACTGTATTATTTTGTATCTAGCTTACGATTCACCGTAGAACTTACGTTAAGAACCGCAATGCTTAGGCTTGTGAGTAACAGGTTCCTCAAGTTTTTTGTTTGTTTGTTTGTTTTTTAGTATATATATACATATGTGGTATTTATATTTATGGCAACAATCCTGAAATCCTAATTTGTTTTCTGTGATTCTGCGAAACACAGAATAATACAAAGTATTACGAAATTTCTAGAAGAAACTTAACCTGATAGAAATCTGTGTAATTCAATCGCAGTCGTTCTGATCCAGAAAAAGCCAGGAATAAAAGATCAGGAATGGACGGAACGTCTCGAGGGGAACGTTTCGCGGGAAATCGGATAATTTAATATGTCACCACAAAATATAAATATGATTCCATCGGGATAGCGGCTAAAGAAATCCGGGAAGAGATAGAAAATCAACCGCAATTCTGCAGTCGCCATTTCCTTCCCTTTCAATCTAACCCTTTACCGCCCGGTAGCTCAGTGGTAAAAGTATATCTGACTAGTGACCTAGTAGTTGCGGGTTCGATATTCGGTTGAGACAAACTTTCTTTCCGGTACTTTTTGCCTTTCACCTCTGATGCATGTGGGGAAAAGCACTTAATGGCTTGGAAAGAAATTTATGTCAGTTCTGGTGTAAGAAAGCCAAGAAACACATGCGTAGGTGCACTGACCGCCATGATAATAATATATGACCTTTTGACATAAACTGTTAAAAGGGCGTTTAACTCCAATACAAAAAAACCCCTTTACCAAACAAACCGAAGTTTAATAAACATCGTGGGAAGAAGAGGAACTTCACGGCCCCACTTTTCTGAAATTATTCTGCTTAAGTCATGACCTTATTGTGCTACTATCAGAGGAACTTGTAGCTATTTTTTGTGAGTTACACGGTTTTGATTTTTCGTTAAAACAAATGTTCAGATTGCTATTTAGCATCCATCCTGGATATAAACCTTTCTGTGGCGAAATAGTTATAGCTCTACCACGTAATCTGCATTTTCCCCTTTTACAACAATGTGTTCTGATCTTTGATAGACGAATCTAATCACTTGAGCCACATAGTATTAAACGACCCTAAAGGTGAAGACTTGTAAACATTTTTGGAAAAGGGCAAACTACTGGTTACTAGCTATTTCTCCTTTTCCCACAATGTTTTCCGTCTTTTATCAGACGGTCTCATCATATTAGCTACTTTGTAATTGTCATGTGCAAATGCTGTCAAAATGGAGGTCTTAAACCTTGCCGTCTAGTATTAGAGTTTGGTCTGTCAGACGACAATATAGAAAACTTGCCCAAACTGACAGCATTTGCCGACGACAATTTACGTGTGACTCAAATGTCTTTGATATGGTAGAAAACAGTGTGGGAAAAGTAAATAGATGCCGGTAACCAGCATTTTATCCTTTTCCCACAATGTTTTCAAAACGCCTTTTCCTCAGATCAGAGTCGTTAAAACACGCAATTGTATTGTAATGGATAAATAATTTGACCTCAAGCCCTTTTATTGTTACCAGAATGTCACTCTTTTTCCACATGCACAAAGAAGAAGGTGGTCAGAAATTTCTCCTTCTTCAACAAGGCGTTCTACTCTATCGAAAACCAATTCCATCATTTGAACATTTGATTGTTCGTCTGCCGGAAATGCTTTCAATTCAGAAGTTTTATCTCTCGTGTTTGTCGTCTAAAAAAGGAGCAAAAATTACTGAAGCAATTCACAGAAATGTGGAGAGCCTGTATCTAGCTTAGACTGCTCGACTGGGCAATATTACCTTGCTCTAGATTCACTGTCCGCCGAATGTATCCTGGATAAGTTTCCCATACCTCTGTCATTACTTAAGATACTTACTTCAAACTTGAGCTAGTTGTTAAAGCAAACTTTAGAATTAATGCCGTAAATCAAAATTTCTTGCAAAATACCAACAAATACAACTAGATATACGAGAATATTTTTTTTCGGTGTAAGATCGAAATTTATTCCATCGAGTGAACATCGTCGGTAATATTTTACGAGTAGCAGCCACTCTTGAAAATATTACCAATGATGTTCACTCGATAAAATAAATTTCGATCTTTCACCGAAAAAAAAAAAAAAGTAAATATTCTATTTATTTCATTATTTTTAACCCTTTTTGGAGGAACTTACATCAAAATCCAATGCAGTTCTTTTCGGTTATTCCCCGTGGTGTAACAACGCATTACAATATTATGGTGGCATATTTTTGCCACGAGATACGAGATAACTATCATGATAATTTTAAAAAACTCGCGATAAATCAAAGTTTCCTGGAAATTTTATCTAGATAGTGAAAAGTTTCCTGAAAAAAAATATCACGATAAACTTTGTTATCTAGAAAATTTTACATTGATCAGTAAATATTTCATCGCTAAATTTCTCAATCGTGTACGAAACTGACATTCGAAATAAAATCATCGTGGTAGTTCTACCTGTTTCTCGATATCTATAAAAAGAAAATTCACTATCTGGATGAACTTGGTAGTTTTTTAATTCAAAAGATGGCAATAAGTAAAAATTCGATTTTTTACAATTGTAGCTTAAATGGTAAATTTTGACTATACTTGAAATGAACAGAAGTCTGTTAAACACAAAGACGACTCGAATGCCCCCTACGAACAACTTGAAAACCATTCAGGGAAAAGGAGAATCCATAAGGTTGAAGACGAAGATGTTCCGAAACCGTATCTAAATATAGATACCGTGAATGTCAGTTGTGGGAACGAAAGCAGAACAAAATCATGATAACAGTTAGAATTATCGCGACATTTTCTTCGTGAAACTTTTTACTATCTAGATAATATTTCTAGGAAAGTTTGTTATATCGCGATAGTTCTCTTAAATTACTGCAATAGTTATCTCGTATCTCGTGGCAGAAATATGCCACCATACAATATTACGTAAAGCGCGAAAAATATAGGGTAAATTACGCTATATTTCCATCTGGTTGAGTGGTACGCGCATTTTACCTAGGTAACTAGTGCGCGCCACCGCGGGAACTATTTTTCCCGCCTTCAATTATTGAAGAGTTAAAAAATAAAGTCGGTATTTTTCACTGGTCGTAACCATGAAATATCGAAAAATATTCCACCGTTATATCTCGATAAACTACTGGAAAGCATGAACTAAATAAAGGATATTTGTTTTTTACGGTGGAAGATCGAAATTTATTTCATCGAGTGAGCATCATCGGTAATATTTTCACGAGTGGCGTAGCCAAGAGTGAAAATATTACCGATGATGTTCACGAGATGAAATAAATTTCGATCTCTCACCGAAAAAAAATCACATATTCTATTTATTTCATGCTTTTAACCCTTTCTGGAGGAAACTTTATCAAAATCCATTACAGTTCTTTTCGGTTATTCCTCGGTGCTTACCCCATCCGCATAGCAACGTCAAGCGCGAGAAATGTAAGGTAAATTACGTCATATTTCCATCTGGTTGTGAGGCACGCGCATTTTACCTGGGTAACTAGTGCGCGGGAACAACTGTTTCCGCCTTCAGTTGAAGAGTTAGAATATAAAAATCGGTATTTTCACAGGTCGTAACCATGAAATATCGAAAAATATTTCACAGATATTTCTCGATAACCTACCGGAAAGCATGAATTTTTTTTTCTTGCAATTGTATTAATTGTACGGTCACATTCAATAAAAAGGAGATTAGGAGATTCAGTGCGTTTTCATAACGGGATGGCCGCTTTTTCAATTGGTGACTCCGCCTAAATCTATCACATCAGATATGACGTCATCATACTGATTCGAATACGAATTCTCGTAATCGACACGAGTTATTGATTATAAGACATTCCTACTAGTCTTTGCGAAACTCTGGCGCGAAATCCAAATATACCGTAAGAGGCTACGTAGTCCAAAAAGAAAATGTCATTTGAAAAAGAGTTCTTTTTGTCTTTCTTCTATATCGATGATTTACCATCTATCGGCTTAATTAATTTCGTGATAAATCAGTTTTAAGTTTTGTGCGATTATAAAAAGCTGAACATTTTGCTTAACATTAAAAACGGGAACCAATTCAACAAGGGTAAGTGACCCTGACTTGTTTTTGGTACAGTTATTCCCCTTTTTCGATTTAAAACTTTCACTGAACAACAGAAACAACAGCGGAACCTTGGCACCTGTAAGAGGTGATCTTGTTATTTTATATTGAGGGAATGGGTTGAATTTTAACTCTTACCAAACGACAGAATTTCAGATTGAGAATTTGTAGGTGACAAATAACAATGTAATTATGGATCAGATGTTTGAATTTGTCTTAGATAGGGTAGAAAACATTGTTGGAAAAAGGAGGAAGTTCTAATACCAACATTTTCTCCTTTTTCAGGATTTAAAGCCCTTTATCTCGGGATCGTTAAACCTCAGGATTGTTTTGTAAAGAGTTGGCCCTTATCCTGCCGGTCGCGACCATAGATGTACTTTGCGGAGAGTGTAAAGCAACATTAGCCTGCATATACGTGCAGTCTGATGTTGCTATACTCTCTCCGCTGAATTATCAGTAGTTTCGGTCTTATAAACTCTATTCAATGCCAATAAACATGACGGAATCTGTGTACTCGTCAACAATTTAAATTTGGCGGGATAGGGGTTAAAACAATACTTTTGGAGGACGAACTTACCCTCTAAATGTGACGACAGTGTCTTTTGTACCTGTTGAGTAATGTTTGGATTTTCCGTTCATGATTTGTTGTCCAGGGCTGTATTCCGTGTCCTCTGTCAAAGGGTAAAACTCTGCAATGACAACAGAAAATCGGACATGAATGATACTCATTATCGCAAGTCTGATAGAGTTATCTGCCTTTGAGCACTTGTGTATACATTTATATGGTAAGAAAATGAACAACTCTTACGAGAAAGCCTGATATTATCGGAACCTACTCTGTCCCCCGTAACGTAGCCGTCATTATCGATGGTTGCGTTTGATCGTATCTCGCACAATCAGGATGCTATTGATTTTTGTTTGCGCACGGTCCCGGTACCAGGTCTAAACGCCCCTTTAACTTGAAGAGTTTCACCAATCGAAATAAAAAGTATTGGAGGCATTAAATTCATAAGATCCTGCAGATAACTTTTAATCTTTTCAGCGCCATAGGCGAAAATAGGGAGTTTTGCATACAGCATAGATCAAGATCAGACTAAAGACTTCACAGAACGTTAAGTTTGATCTTGGATCAGTCCATTGCATGATATTTAACTGTGACCAAAGTCATCTTTAATAGGAGTGGAAATTTTGCACTAAAAGAGTTAAGCGTTTTTTAAAAAAAAAAATTTAAAAAAAAAATGAGATTAAACCCTATTTTTACATCGATTTTCAAACAGAATCCAAACACCTATATCAATCACTCACGATAATTTCTTCCTGTAGCAAAATGGTAGATTGCTTATACAGCAAATTTTCCCACGATGTTTTCAGGTACTTGGACTGCTTCGTGCTTAAATAAGATAAATGGATATATCATATACATGTACATGTGGCAAGATTGGTCAAACGGTGCCCATGTTTTCTTGTATGGTACTGCAAAATAACTTAATGACCAAACCTTTCTTAAAGTATTCCTCTTTCGAAACTCATCACCAGTTGCACAAATTTTTACCCGTGTCGATGTTAGAAGCTTTTGCAAATGAAGCAATAAATGTAGCTCATATGATGGAATTTCTTTGAGAAGGTAGACAAAATAAAGATGAATGCTGAATCAAAGGACTGAAAGTCCTGAAAAGTTAACATGTGCTTGGTTAGCAATGATCTATAGCGGATCGATTTTCTTTATATTTGTAATCTTGTATATGAAATCTTATGTAGTAGTTAATTAATACGCAATTAATGTGAAAAACACTCTAAGCAATAGTTACAAAAAAATGTGCAAAGACAACCAGTCAGACCTCATAGAAATGTATGCAATTGCAGAAAGCAGTTAAATAATAAATAACGGCCTAAGGATCGGTACAGGGTAAAGGTTTTTCGTATTGAGCCAAGGTTGACAGAAAGGTTTTACTTTCATCCCTCTTTTATACGCCTAGTAAATATCGTATGACAGCTTCATCGTGTCTAGGTTTTGTTAGTGTGTTAATTGATCCTGGCAGTTTTCAATACCAGGAGTAGACCTACCAAAAATGGTCACTATACATTTTCTTTCATGTTCTTTCTTCAATAATTATAATCAGGTACGTCCACGTTGTGCTATATTTTGTAAATTTTATTTCTACAACTCTGTAGATAAATACAAAACATGACTGATCGGAGGATAATTAAACACAATAGCAAAAAGGTCCTCGCAAAGTAAAGTATTGTTAAGATTGGTCAGTCCAGTATGCCTACCCTATGCGTTATTATAAATTCATTGTAAATTTTTGTTTTACTTAAAAAAAAAAAAATAAAAATAAAAATAAAACTCTATTGTACAATTTTTATAGGTTGTGTTTAACTTTCACATTAAGAAGATATCTTTTGCTGTTCTGGACTAAATTTATCAGCAATTATATTTTGAATTTCACATGGGGCATTTTTTTCACTGGCATAGTGGTTTGAGCGAGGTTTGGGTTTAGCTAAAGTCAGTACAATGCAATGAATGCATACTTACATGACAGTCTTTGTTCTACTAAAAAGACAAAGTGTTGGAAACCAGCAGTTTCCCTTATCAACAATGTTGTCCAAAACTTTTTTCTTCAAGGTCGTAAAACATGCGACTGTATGGTAAAGGATTAAATTAAATAAGATTACTAGATTTTGAAAGGTTTTTCAAACGCTTCCCATGTTTCTTGTACCATTCTGCAAAGATACTTCACGGCCCCACTTTTCTGAAATTATTCTGCTTAAGTCATGACCTTATTGTGCTACTATCAGAGGAACTTGTAGCAATTTTTTGTGAGTTACACGGTTTTGATTTTTCGTTAAAACAAATGTTCAGATTGCTATTTAGCATCCATCCTGGATATAAACCTTTCTGTGGCGAAATAGTTATAGCTCTACCACGTAAGCAACTTAAAGACTCGTCCGTTGAAAGAATCGTCATACAAAAAATAGAACTTGGCTCAAATGTCAAATTTTGTCGCTGAGAGGCTACGAAACAATTTTGAAAAAGAACAAAGTAATGGTAACCAGCATTTTCCCACGATGTTTACAAAAGCTTTCTCCCTCAGTCCAAAAACATGGGACCGTTTGGCAAAGAATTAAATCTATGTTAGCAATGCTCTGTGAAAATGTGGTTCAATGCATCTGCAAAAAGTATCGTTTCATGTCAGCCTGCGCAGTCCGCGCAGGCTGACATGAATCGAAACTTTTTGCTATTTGTAAATTTTCTGCATAGCAAAATACATTCTACCTCCAGACGCTGACGGTTGTTAGACGAAATGGATCTCGTAGATCTTATAATTATGCGATTGACTTGCTGGTTATAATGCATCACGGAGATACATTAAGCCCCCCCCCCCCACACCTTTTGCTCACATATAAAAAGCGATGTCTCAATTATACAGGAACAACGGAAACATGACGGCTGATATTTAAATATTTATAGAGAACAGCCTGCCTTGCCACTGGTCAGCTGGAGTAACTCGAGATTTTAGGCATGATGCTTGTATGGGACAAATCTCGGGAAACATGAGGGTATAGGTTCGACCCCCACGACTGGCCATCTAGTAAATAACTAGTTTTAGTTTAAACATATTTTTGCCATCCTTTATACAATGTCAGCCGATGTGCATACATTACATGAAATGAAAATTTATGCAAGTCAGGCACAAGGGTCTGGTTACAAGTTCTCACAACGTAGATTCGGCCTTTCCTTTTGAAAAATCTTTCGGGTGAGACCTTATTTACCTTTGTCTTGTGTAACTGTGATTTACACCGAGCACGTTAAAGAACCAGTCGTAACGTATGATGGGTTTCATCTTGTATCTAATACTATCCGCCGTAGCATAACTAATATGTGAGCTTTCAAAGGGGCGTCGTCCATATAAGCAGCAGGTGGCGACAATAAATGAGCGAAAGATCAACCAATCTTTTTTTTTCTACAGATATAAAAGGACAACACATAATGTGCCTATATTCGTCAACTTGCTGCTTCCAATTTTAGTCTTCACTCTGTTTAGATGACAGACCTATTCCGGGTCGGTTATGTGAAGGTTCAAATCATTATATAACATTAGCGTTGTCTAAATCACAGAAGAACAGCAGAAACAACGAGAAACACTAATTGACTGTCACGCTTAACGGTCTGCCTACTAAAATATTTATAGAGAACAGCCGGTCCTGTCACTGCAAGTATATAACGGAACATTACACAACTTGCCTAGATCTGTCAATTCACTCTTTTCACCGTCAATGATGGCGAAAGTAGCTTTTTTAGCGGACGGCGTAGATCCAAGATCAGACTGCACAGAACGTGCAGTCTGATCTTGGATCTACGCCGTCCGCTACCTTATACTTAACCGTGTCCATAGTTAGCTTTAATACAAATTAATAGCACCGGAAATCTACTTTAAGATCTCCTAAAAAGAAGAGTTTCTGAAGTCGATAGTCAAAGAGTTCATGGCGTCTACTTCTTGTCTTTACAACATGTCAAAGGACTATGTCCGTTGAATAATACGAGAATCTGTACATACATAAAGATGCTTAATTTTACGTACATTGTATATAAGAAATTAGGCTGAACATTTTATGCAGACTGATGTTTAATTTACACTATCCTTTGATTTTGTTAGAGTGTGTGGCTACATCGCCCGAAAATGACCCTTCGTTTTTCTAACAAAGAGCATTCTGAATGCAGTAGCCGTATTTGCAATACCAATCTCCGGTTTGTTTAAGCCTTCACCACACAGTCCCGTGTTTTACCGACCTTGTGGATAAAGGCTTTTGAAACAAGAAATTTCTTTTTAAAAAAATGATAGACGCGTAAATATGCCCGCAAGTAGACAGGGGCCCTTAAAATAAACATGTCTACATTTTGGACCAATCACAAATTTCTTTTTATTCATTTTTATCAATACCAAAAAAAGTAGGTCAAAAGCCAGCACATTCAGCTACGCCGAAAAACCGTGGGCAAGGAGAAAGTGATGGTTACCAGGATTTTCTCTTTTTCCAACTTTTTTAAGCAGTTAAGTAGATGTAGTAGTCTTTAAATGCTTTCCACTTTGACTAATCTGTAGCTTTGTCTTTGTCTAGTGATATAGAGTTGAGGATTCACGGAAAGTGCCTGTCAAAGACAACTATCGAGTTGACAGTTTTGTCTAAATGAATCCCAAGCAATATAGTATTTTTAAAAATGCTTTCAGACATCATCGATTGTTTTTAGTACCACACGATGTGGTCCCGATATAATGTTTGTGTTGTTTAATCCTAATCCTGCTAGATAACTAAAATGAAATCTACAATAAAAACCCAAATATTGTTATTTCAAAGTTATGTTTCGGGGAATAATATCCCCTAATCGGGCAGTGTAGATCCAAGATCAGACTGCACTTTCTGTGCAGTCTGATCTTGATCTACATCGTCCGCAAAAGGTCAGTGAGTCGCGCTTGGCAGCCTAAGGGTTAATGATACGTGTATAAATGCACATAATGCGGTCTTAGCATTCTGGTTATTCATAAAGAATGGGCACAAGAATACACTGCAAGATTAGTAATATCAGTTTTTTGATCTTCTAGTCAAAAATGAAAAGAACAGGCACTAAATTACTCTAAAATATCGGCATATTTCTAAACATTTCATAATTTATCATGTTGGTGATGGCGAATGATAGTCCTACTGTATTAAATCATTTATATGTGTGTGATGCAGTATTGAACGTTTTATCCTAAATGCTAAGATATACTCTAAAATGAATAATGCAAGGCCTCGATAGGAGGAACATTTCGTAGAATTAATGTATAGAGCTACCAGTTCAAACGATAGGTTGGTGATCTGTTGTTTGTGAGTTCGAATCAGGAGCCTGCTTTGTCATTTTTTTTTTTCTGAGGTTTGTCAAGCCACTCGTTCGTCTCTCTCTCCGCTGTTGTATGAGTACGAATGCACCAATGGCGAACCGAAAATAAGGCAAAAGGAAGCAAGGGCGAACGGTTTCGGATTCGCTAAAGATTCATAGATCTAGTCTAACTTTTGCTTACAAGTCATTGCAAAAGGATTCGTTCATCTCCCTCCGGGAATTGATTGAGTACGTATGCGCAAAATGCGAACCGGAAATAAGGCGAGAGAAAATAAGGGCGAACTGTCCCGGATTCGCTAAACATACATCTAGTTTTGTTTTTGCTTGAAAAGAAATCTAAATACTCAATTTTTTCTATCGATGCTATTTGACTGAAAAAGCCGGTTGCTTATCAGTTTGATCCATGCAGAAACATTTAGAGATAATTTATTTTTATCGAAACAGTTACAAGGTGGCGAACTTATTTTGGGACGAACACGTTTTTGCTACCCTGTGGCAATGTATTTCATGCGGAGAAGAGCGATAACAGAATGGTAATTCCATGTAAATTTTGTCAAAATAGAACTTATAAATGATAATCATTCAACGAAAGGTAATTGTTTTAACAACTAGACGACATTTTATGCGATTTTTGTACAATCAAGACAATGTTTTGTGCTAGAGGCTGCGCTTTTCGGAATAGGACAGAATATCATTGGATATAAATGCAAACAGGAATCAGTTATTTTCTAGCCATCACTCCCCAGTTTCAAAGTAAAACTCAAAACGAATTCGGAAATTGAATTTTGAAAGTGTAGAAGGAGTTGACAACAAAATGAGCTTCGCTTGTTATAATAATAATAATTGGCATCCAACACGCGAAAAGGGACATTTAAAGCTTTGCGTAAAGTGTAGTCTCGGACCAGCCTGCACAGTCCGCGCAGGCTAATCCGAAACGACACTTACCGTTTTTATGTAATTTTCTGTTTTGCGCAAGTCTGCTGAAGACCAAAATCTAATGTAGTTGTAAAGTGCCGTCTTGGATTGGACTGCGCAGGCTGATGCGAGACGACACTTTACGCAAATGTCCGAATGCCCCTTTTCGCATGATGCAAGCGATATAGTACTGTTAGATATCCGGTTATAGTTTGTGCTTTTCTGTTTCGACAAATTTGCAAGAACGAGCTCTATCCGTAAAGTGCCTCGAAATGAAACAAGCTAGTAAAAGACTTTGATTACATTTCTACTGTTTACAAAACATCTCGGATCTTTCTAATATAAAAGCATAACGAATTAATTTCGGTTACAGCTCTATAATAAACGCATCAAAATGCTAGCAATCAACCTATTTAGGTTGTAGATCTGAACTTTCGACGGCAATCTTGAAGTATGGAAGACAGTAGTGTAGGAATGGAACGTAAGCCTTTGGCATCGGAGGTTCCAGGTTCGAATCGAATGATGAGCTTGGTAAACTTTCCGAGAACTAACTAAAATCTTTACCGAACGACCAAAATTTTAGACTGTTCCAATTTGAAAGCACCTGCAGCCGACAAAATAAATATGGCACTAATGATAAGGTTTGTATCAGGAAGACTAGAAAACATTGTGGGGAAAAAGGAGAAAATGCTGGTTACCAGCATTTTCTCCTTTTTCCACAATTTTTTCAAAAGCCTTCGTCAGGGGTCATTTAAACGTGGGATTGCTCGCTAAGGAGCTACATCATGGCGCAGTATTCTTATTTTTGCAGGGAGCTATCGTCAACAGTGATCAATTTTAGTTGAAGACTTGTTTCAAAGTCGATATACGGGCATTGATTGATAAGTTTTGAGCTTTGTGTTGAAAGAGTTGAGCAGGAATGTCGTTTTTCAGCCCAGTATTCCTTGACTATTTAAGACTGTGTACCCGAAGACTGGTGTTATTTGGTCAGTTTATGTCGAAGAGGTAGCACTCTAAAGTAAACAAGGCAAGTGACTTTTATAAAACGGACAAAATTGTTGAAAGAGCAGTGATTCAGTGTTTACATAAGGAAAGTCTAGCTCCTAAGAATACCCATACTAATATGTAGCAACACTAGAATGTAGAATGATACCCCTCTATATGCTACAGAGAAAAGGTGGGTCGTGGCAGGCAGAGCCTTGAGGATGACGCTCGTCCTGGAAGGCCTGTCACTGTGTTACACCCCTTTCCCCCCCCCCCCCCCCATCAGTTTTGATTTCACAGGAAAGACTACATTCCTTTGCTACAGAAGATCTTGCAATGGGAAACCTCTCAGCCCCTTGGGTACCAAGATTTCGGACAGTTTATCAGAAGCACACCAGACAGACTAAATTGAAGCTTTTAGAGGCAGACCCTGCTAACCTTCTGCAGAGGTTTGTAACTATAGATGAAATATGGGTCCATCATTTCACCCCAGAGGCCTAATAACATCCTAAGGAATTACCCGAGTTCAATCCAGCCACAGAAGGCAAAGACTGTTCCATCAGCTTGTTGCTGACTGTTTTTTAGGATGCTGATGATATTCCATTTGTGGACTACATGTATCTGCAAAAGAGACAACCAATCAAAAGCATATATTACGTATCAACTCAAGCGCCGCGGAAAACTCAGTAAAACTGTGTTGCTCCACCTGGACAATGCCCCCGTTCACAAGTCTAACATTGCCATGGCTGCCATTTAACGATTGTGGCTTTGAATTGATTGAGAATCCCCCTTGTTCCCCTGATCTCGCCCCATCAGACTTTCGTCATTTCCAAAATTGAAAAGGGCCATTTCCGGTATCTACTTTCGGTCAGACGGTGCTGTCATACCAAGCAGTGGAGGACTTTCTGAACGGAACAGGATAGAACCTGTTTAAGAGTGGCATTGAGGCCCTTAAACACCTCTGGCAAAGGAGTATAGATACCGAATGGGAATTACGTTGAAAATAATACAACATGGCCGCCAATAGTAAAACTCTTACATCTAAGGCTCACAACTTATCAACCGGCCAATACTAAAAGTGATGTTGGATGTACAGTGATAGTTCTTATTACTCGAACAGACAATAGCTAGCATGTATCAGTATCCAGGTGTGGGTGGGGACGGGTCCATATGCATTAGAAGAAAAAGTGTAAGAAAAAAGTCTTCGATAAAAGCATGTCTGGCCTGTATTGATTAACCACGGTACAAAGTCTTGACTATCCATAATCTAAATGCCTTATTCTTCTCTAAGTTCCCATAAAAGTGAATCTCACGGGAATCCAAATATAATGCACTGATTCATTTCGGTAGCTTTCCCATTTCAGAATTATGCGAATGGACCATTAGAACGTACATAACTCATCTCGTTTGCTCGCTATCTACAAAGTGAAGCCGTAATGATTTAATGTCGGGCGTTTATGCAGCCTAACTGTTAACCCTTTCGGCGCCATAGGCGAAAACAGGGGCTTTTGCGGACGGCATAGATCAAGATCAGACTTCACAGAACACACAGTCTGATCTTGGATCTATACTGTCCGCTTGTTTAGTCAAGCCTATGAGACAAAAATCTTTCTGGGTCTCAGTAGACTCTATTTTCAGGCATCGAAAAGGATCGAGTTTATATATTTGGCGCTGAAAAAGTTAAAAATAATTTAGTTCGTTAGGTCTTGAAATGAAGCTGCAGCAGACAGCTTTTAAAACATCCATGTAAATTATGGCTTACCTGCATGACTGTATGCCCGATAAATTAAGTCTTTACCAGCAAAAACACTTTCAAACTCAACCAAATTGAAACAACTTGAAGACGACAAACCATTAAAATGATAGAAACCATTGAGGAAAAATGAGAAATTGCTGGTCACCAGCATTTTCTCCTTTTTTCACAATGGTTTCGAAAGACTTTTTCTACAGGATCTTGAAAAAACGGGATTGTTTGGTAGGGGGTTAAAACACTATTCCCGCTTTATCCTTCGATTTTCGTTTGCTGTCACTCTCTGACGTTTGTCAATGTCAGTTTAAAATTTTGTAATAAGTTCATTTACTTTGAAAATATGTAATTGTTATTATTACACCAGGAATTATATAAGGTGTCATGCTTCCGTCCCAATCTTTTTCGCATTGCTTCGTTGTACTTTGTATAATACAGGAGTGTAACTTAATGGAATAAGATACCAAACGACAAAATTTCAGTATTGTCCAAATTGGAACCATTTGCAAACGATAAATTAGAGGTTGCTCCAATCGCCAGATTTGTTTTTTGATAACGTAGAAAATATTGTGGGAAAAGGAGAAAATGCTAGTTACCAGATTTTTTTTTTTTTTTTTACTTGATCCCAAAAGCCTTCCTTCTCGGGGTTGTTAAAAGTCGTAATTGTGTGGTGAAGGGTTAAACTAAATCAATACAAGTGAAGGTATTGTCATAATTTCACAAAAGGAGATTCGAATTAGTCCGTATGAATTATTTTTTCCTAAAAGGGTTAAAGATACATCTTTACTCTTTTTCATCCAGTTTTTTAACGAATTTTATCTTTATTTTATGAAACTGTAATCATTCTTGTATCTTCATGCAAAAAAAATTGCCCCTGACGGTTGCAAGGTTGCACAGATTACGACGGATAGAAAATGCATTTCATTCTATGGAGGTTGTCCAAAGACATCACAACCACAATTTCCGGTTTAAATCGAAGACAAATCCTTCGAGGTTCTTTATCCAATACACCTTATATCGATTTTTTTTTTTTTTTATCTAAGTTTACACAGCTAACTAGATTCTACACACTGTCAAGTTTTAACAGGTATCAGCCGAAACTCTGAATAGTTTTTTAGCTCCACTGGCCGAAGGCCAGCGGGCTTATGTCATGGCCCGGTGTTCGTCGGGCGTCCGTCCGTCCGTCCGTGCGTGCGTTAACTTTTTTTTCCAAACTTCTTCTTCTCTGAAACTACCCATCCAAATTTG
Source organism: Hippopus hippopus (assembly GCA_946811185.2). NCBI lineage: Eukaryota > Metazoa > Mollusca > Bivalvia > Cardiida > Cardiidae > Hippopus > Hippopus hippopus. The sequence goes on along the minus strand of OX328111.1, from coordinate 26,588,697 downwards.
ATGAAACTTCACAGAAATGATCCTGCCATGGTCCTTTTTAGAATTTCTTGAAAGAATTTGATTCCTTCAAAAACTCTGGTTGCCATGGCAACAAAACTGAAAAATATTGAACATCTTTGAAAATCTTCTTGTCTGAAACCATAAGGCCCAGGGCTACCAAATTTGGCATGTGGCTTTATCTAATGGACCTCTATCAAATTCCTTCATATTATAGCCCTGGGGTCAAAATTGGCTCTGCCTCGGAGATCACAAGTTTAACATGGGCATATAGCGACTGTAATTTAAAATAGTAATCAAGGGAAATAACTCCTGTTATACAAGATAAAGTTTGTTACTATATACCTCCCTTGATTATCAAACTGCAGTTATACATTATTGGAGTTTGGTATTCAAGTTTTTTGGAGAGGAAATGTTCTGTTTTAAGGGAGAGTGATTTATTTTGATGCTAATGGTTATGCTCACATGTATGGAATGATTAATTTAAAGTAAGGTATCTATCACTCAAATTTTTTCAGAACTTTACCTTTCATGCTAATGAATAAACCTGCTTGTATTCACTGACATTATCTTTGCATTTACAAAGATATGACTGTTTTTGTTTGGCGGGCGGGGTGGAGGTTATGTTTTCAAAGTAAGTTTATTACCATACAGACTTTTTATGCTGTATGTCTCTGTCAGTGCCAATTAAGTGCATGATACATTAATTTTACTCTTTAAAAAATGACAATTTTTTTTTTACTGTACCAAGTTTAAAGCCATTGCAAAAAGACAAATTGAATGTAGCTTAAATGACTATTTCTGTCTTTGATAGGTTAGGAAACGTTGTGGGAAAAGGAGAAAATACTGACTGACAACATGTCCTTTTCTCACGATGTTTTTGAAAGCCTTCTGTTTCAGGGTCATTAAACTTCGATTTGTGTGGTAAAGGGTTAAAAAGCCAGAGGAGCGATACAGGGCCAACATGGCCCTCTTGTTTTTAAAACCCTTAGGCTGCTAAGCACGACTCACTTTTTGCGGACAGTGTAGATCAAGATAAGACTGCACAGAACGTACACTGTCCGATTCTTAGATATTTTTCTTCAAAAAAACACTTTTGAAAAAGCAAAATCCTGAATTTTAGTATCGGCCTGAACGCTTCATTTGATTTATTTAGCCAGATAAAGGTTAAATACAACTCATACGTATTGCTATAGATTTTTCAGCGTACCTGAATGCGCTGACTTTTGCCCTACCTCTTGGTATTGATGAAATCGAATGAACAGATGGCAATTTGCGATTGTTAAAATTTGTGCTCATGTTTATTCGGCGGGGCCCCTCCTTGCCTATTTGCTTGCACACTAATATATACTACTCAAAATTTGCTAGGGATCACCATCTTAGATTCAGCCAATATGTATGTGTGGCATGCATTAGGTATGGTTTTTCAACATGGAACATTGCCACACTGATGAGATAAACCATCTGAGGACATGAATATTTTTCGAGCAAAACTGTATTTTTGTAACATATATTGAAATTTCTAAATGATCCCTATCAAAGTGTGAGTAGTATATAGTTACAAGTGTTTACTACCGCTAATACAGTGAACGGGGCCTTTATTCCCACCACAGCAAATTGATATGATAGGGTATGATCCTTTTCTTGTGACTATTTTTTATTTAGTTTTTTTTTTCTGAGCGTTACCCAAGAACCCACTGCTATAATGTCTTCATGAGTATAATTCGATCGACCAGCCTCGTTAGATTTAGGAATGTATCGTTTATATAAAAGCACTTAAAAGTTAACTTTTCTGATCAACCAGTCAGCTTTTACGACGCGCATTAAGGTCGGTGACCGTTTAGTGGTGCGGGCCTGATGTGGCCCTGATGGAAGTCCAAAGATAGGATGTACTTTTTTGTAACACTGTTTCCCTTTTCAACGATGTTGCAGATTATCTTGTAATCTTGAAATATATATCTAACTGAAAGTTTCACTTTTAGACAAAATGAAGAACAATGAGGAAAAAGAGACATTTGCTGGCGAGCTTACTTTTTCATTATTTCTCCTAATATTGAGCCACCTATTCTTTAACATTGTGTTTCAAATATGCCTTTTTGAACGCAAAACAAGTTGGCAGAAGGAACGAAAAAATGAAAAATATATGAGTATTTCGGCATAGGCTTCATCTGTTTTACATTCCTGACTACACCAGATTCCGATTTTGCTGTCCATATTCTACCGGAAATATTCCAAACCAGTACCGCTCCATAGAAATCAAACTCAAATCCAAGGTGCTCTGGAAAGGAGGATTTATCCGCCAATTTATTTCGCAGGGTGTATCTGACAGGGCTAATATAACTTATTTCCTCCCGTCGTGACGAGGTTACAGAGTTTACCCATAATTCCAATTCATTTTACCCACAAGACAAATTTATGATGCATAGCATCATAGAAGCCGCAATCTTTTGGTGGACAATTTCAGAAATATTGACTCTCTTGAGAAATTGTGATTACATTTTTTGTATCTGTTTTTACCCCCACCCCCCAACGGAAAATCATGACAAATGGTACTGAAAACAAAAAGAAAATAATATGTACATGTATTCTAATTCTATAAAAAAAATAAAAAGAATAAGTTTAGAGAGGAATCTTAAATAATCTTGTTATTATGTTTAAAAAAAAAAAAAAAAAAACGCAAAAGCATCGGAATTTTTAAGTTTCTACTCGAAATTTGAAAATGGAGAAATTGTGCATTCAAATACACCATTTTCCATTTATCAAATGATCTTAGAAAGGAAACTTCTGTAGCGGCATCAAAGGCAATACTACGGAATTATTTAAGTTACCAATTATTCACAGTGATATTAAGATTGTTATTCACATATGTTGTTTACATGTATTTACAATTTTTTATCAGTGATCTCTTCTTTGTGTTTCATTTTTCAAAAAAAAAAAAGTTAACTTTTTCTAAAAGATGATCTTCTTGCTTGTCAAAAAGTATCTTAGCATGCTTGTAACACAGTGAATCTTTACGTTTCTACTGTAGAAACAAAAAACTTTTGCATGGCATCTCCAAAATTATTCTGATCATAGTCTGTACAGTTGGCACAAACCACGTTTCTATTATTCCTGAATGGCAGCCACACACACACACACACACACAAAAAACAGTTTTTAAGTCTTTAAAGATCTGGATCTGTTCAACCACAACATAATAACTATTACTATACATATTTCGTTTACTAAACATTTTTTGCATAGGCCTTGTACAAACCTAGTGTAAAACTTCTGATGTAAATTTCAAGAGCTATTCTAAACCTTTGACCAACAGCGACGTAAAAAGTTGTATATTCACAGTAATAGGTTTTGTAATAACTTTAACCCTTCGACTACATAACGAAATAGATACACTGAATAACGAAAACAAACAACATTTTTTCTTATGTTTACGAAATATCTTATAGAATATTAAAAAAATATTACACAGGCTATGTGTTGTCTGATCTTCATCTATTTCCGTCATTTTCGAGCAGCTTCAACCCCTAGAGCACCAGGCACCACCATGACAATTACTGTAGTCAATGTACATCACGATCCATACGTCATGTTTCATGGGTTTTGTAGATCAGGACCATGCCGTACAGCACGTACAGTCTGATCATAACAGCTTCGACACACAATACAGTAAATGCTAAATTTCACAGGTCTCATATGGTAGATGTTCCGTGTAACAAAAATCCATTTGGCTAAAGTGTCGACGAAGGGAAGAAAAAGGGTTATCTTTCCGCAAGTATTCTATAAATAGCTGACGTAGACGCCTCTTGTGTAGGGAGGTAACCAGTCCATACCTTGATCAAAGGTTAACCGCCGTTTTATCCTTTACAGATTAAAATTTGGACGAAAAACTTGTACATTAAATTGCTTCTGATTATCATATTCTAAAATGCTCTCTATATCATAATCATCATTATTTTGTTTTATAAAAAAGTAGACAAATGCGAAAACCATTGAGAGGTGGGAAAGCTTGTGATAAACGGGAAGCATAACAACTTCGTTTGGGAAAATAGAAGGAATCCTATATGTTTGAAAACTTCGGGGGACTATCCAATTAAAGGATGTTTATCTTTCTGTATTTTTTATTGTTATTTGGGAATGAACTATATATTGCAAGAAAACCAGGCTTGAATTTCATGTAGGTCTGTTGGAATATTTAAGAAAGAGTCTTGAGGAGTAATTCCGTCACAACAACACAACATTATTAGAAATTTTACAAAAATAATGACTAATCGAATAATTACTGATCATCTACATGGTAAATAGTTTAGGTACATTCCTACTGGAAGCCGCTCGAAAGCGGCTTCCAACAAGCCGTTTACCCACAGTTCTGAAGCTAATACAATTTTGTAGTGACATGGTGTAATATAGTCTGTACCAATCTCATTTCGATCTTTTAACACATACGACTGAAAAAAAACAAAAAAAAACTGAAAACTTCTTAAAGAAAATGTGTAAAATATGAATAAAGCTTCAATAATGTTTTAGTTAAGCGTCTGAGCACTGCAAGATGCGAAATGTCGTCAACCGGAAGTCATTTGTCAAAGGATAATCGTATAAACCACTTTTCCATTTTATCTGACGTTAGATGTTTAGATAAGTGGTGGTAATTCCCTTTCTGTAATTTAAATAAAATAAGTACCTACAATATAGGTGTTTGGCGAAGAGCGTAAAAATTGGTGCATTTCAGATTTATGATATCAAAAGAAAGGACTGCACAAAAATATTCAGCGAGTGGAAGAGATACGATCACATGTATTTGAGTCATCCTCTGTGATAAGGGGGTTTAATGCATCTGTAAAAAGTATCGAAAAAGTCAGAACTTTTTGCTATTTGTCAATTTTCTGCAAATCGAAGGACCAGTCTACCTCACGATTCAGTCAGTTGTTAAACTAAATGAATTTTAAGGATCCATTCTTATGTGATGCCTTGCATGGTAAATGCATTAAACCCCTTTTGCCAGAGCATAGCTCATTCAATTTAAGGATTGCTTTAAAACCAGTAAGCTATTTCAGTAATTAATATGGAGTGGTCAACCATGTGGCGTTTTCTACAGGCATTTCATTCATTTTGCGAGCTAAGAATCAAACGTCACTAACATACCCACGTTTGACATGTACGTGTCATGTACTTATTTCTGTACTTCCGAGCCTAATTAAGAACGGAATACTTCTATACAGATCTGTGCAAAACGCCCTCCTCTAATCTGCAGTCTTGTCTTCTTGACTGTTTACGTTATTGTCAGAGAATATCAGAATATTACATGGAACATATGTTTTTAACAGATAAGGTTGTTTACTTACTTGGAACACCTTATATTTCAACAAAAAACAAATTTTAGAATTTTTCTTCATCCTGTATGCTAGTTCGTGAAAAACATCAGTGTTGCGGTAAAGTTAACTTTACAGGAGTCATGCTCAACAACCTTTCTAAATGCGTTTCCATTTAAAAGCCATGTCATCTGACAGGCATATCCCTTGACTAATCACGACCTTTAACAACCCAGAGGAAGAAATCTTTTTGAAAAACATTGTAGTCAAAGGAGAAAATGCTGGTAACCAGCATTTTCTCCTTTTCCCACCATGTTTTTAGATCTAGTCTTTCAACTATACAATGATCAGGATTTGCATTTAATTTTTCATCTGCAAGTTTCCTTATTTTCGTTGTATGTGATACATTTGGTTTAATTGTGACACTTTTATATTTAGGACGTTTACCGAATTCGAATTAAAGCCCTAGGTCGCAACGCTAAAGTCCTTTAGTCCACATGCCCTCTTTGATGAAAAAAAAGTTGGGCAAAGAAAGTAAGCCGTTAAATACTGAAAGGCCTTCGTAGAGACGTTAAACCTGTGCCCCGTGTGTGGTTAGGATGTAAGATCTTTAATCCAGGGGTCGATCCTCATCCAAGGCACCAGTTGGGTATTTATTTTTGTGCGATGCCCTTTGGCACGGTACTTCTGAGCCCAAGCCTCGGACCGGTCAAAATACATGGATAAGTGTGCTCTCGATGTCATATGACTGAAATCATGTGGAAACAGCTTTAACATTATTGAACCGATAGACCATACTCAAAGTGTTAAAATATTGTTGAATGTGGTGTTCAACCGTGCACAAGTAGGCCTACTTACAAAGTAACAATGAATAGAGAATTTAAAGATTAGAGAAGAACTGTAACTATTCACTCTTTTTTAGTTCCTGGAGAAGAAGGCTTTCAAAAACATCATGAGAGAACGACAAAATGTTAACCCGCATTTTCCCCTTTTCAAACAATGTTTTCTACCCTTTCAAAAAAAAAATAAATAAATAAATAAATAAATACCATCCTTTTAGCCACAACCATTTTCCCGTCTGCAATTGATTTCATTATGGACGAATCTAAAGTTTTGTCTGGCAAATAGTTAACCAAACATAAAAAAACAAGTTCCTTGTTCTACGGCCTTGAGGAAGACGACGTCTAAAAACATTGTTTGAGAAGGAGAAAATACTGGTAACCAGCACTTTTTTCCTATCCCACGATGAAATAGAAGAAATACAAGTAAATACCATCATTTGATCCAATAATCATTTTGCCGTCTGCGTGGACGAGTCTTAAATTATCTTGTCTTACTAAGAGGTAATCCTTTAGCACACATTCCCGAGTTTTATCGACACTGAAAAAAGAGTGCTTTTGAAAACATTGTGGGAAAAGGAGAAAATGCTGTAAACCAGCATTTTCTCCTTTCTCCCACAATGTTTTCTATCCTATTGAGACAGAAATCACCATTTCAGGTATACATTTGATACGTCGTCTGCAATCGAATGCAATACGGACGAGTCATAACTTTTATCCTGCTAAATAACTAAAATGAAATTTTCAATTCGATAGTAAAAACCCAAATATAGCTATTTCACAGTTATGTTTTAGTGAATAATATCTCCTTGTCGGGCAGAGTAGATGCAAGATCAGACTGCACGTTCTGTACAGTCTGATCTTGATCTACACTGTCCGCAAAAGGTCAGTGAGTCGGGCTTAGCAGCCAAAGGGTTAACCTTTATCCTGCAAATAAATCAAATGAAACTTTCAAGCCAAAATTAAAAACCCGATTGATGCTATTTCAACTTTATGTCTTGAGTACAGAAATCTCCCTATCGGAGGGTGTAGATGCAAGATCAGACTGCACGTTCTGTGCAGTCTGATCTTGATCTAAACTGTCCGTAAAAGGCCAGTGAGTTGCGCTTAGCAGGAGAAGGGTTAATCTTGAAAAAACTGCTAAATAAATGAAACGAAAGTTTCCACTCAATCATAAAAACCCAAATACTGCGATTTTTAAGTTGATTTCACCGGAAGGAAATACCGTATCGGACAGTGTACATCCAAGATCAGACTAGACGTTTTGTGCAGTCTGATCTTCATCTACACTGTCCGCAAAAGCGCCCCGAGTCGCGCCTGGCAGCCCAAGGATTGAATTATTCTGTCTGGCTATGAGTTCAGCGCGTTAATTAGTTCTGGGTCTGTTAAATAGGTTAACGATATCCTATATTTGCCAAGAAATTGTCTGATCGCACCACGTTGATTCTTTACCAGACGACAAAGTTTTAGACCGGTCCAAATTGAAAGCTGTTGCAGACGACAAATTAAATTTGGTCCAAATTAAGGGAAAATGTCTGTAAAAGGGTAGAAAACATTGTGGGAAAAGGAGAAAATGCTGGTTTCCAGCATTTTCTCTTTTTCCCACAATGTTTTCAAAAGCCGTCTCTATCGGGGTCGTGAAAACTCGGGTCCGTTTGATTGAGGATCAATTGCTTCAGCGATTGTAGAACCATCTAAAACAAAGTCTATAATTTACCATCTGACTGTGTTCTTGTTTGTAAGTTTCTAATTGGCAATCGAACAAAAAAGAGCCAACTCGAATCGATAAGTTTCGTAAGACTAATGCGCATGTCTCGGAGTCGGAAGCGTTGAGTTCAAACCCAGTTGCGTAATGTTCAGACCATGCGACTACATATGAGCCATGCACTGTGAAAAGGGGGCTTAATGCATCTGCAAAAAATCATCGACCCATGTCAGCATGCGCAGTCCGCGTAAGCTGACCTGGGTCGAAACTTTTTGCTATTGGTCAATTTTCAGCATGTCAAAAGACCATTATACCTCCAGATATAGTCAATTGGTAGACTTAATGGAATTTATGGATGTGATGACTTGCTTGGTATTTTGCATCACAGAGATGCATTAAGCTCTCTTTTGACAGAGCATGGCTCTCACATATTTGGGCTGTACACGGGCACAGCTACATATTAATCATAATTTATCATATGAATTTCTGATATTAAGATAAAGCTTCACATTTTGTGGAATTTGATCTTTTTCAATCGAGTTCGAACAGACGGCAGTTTTGCTTCGCACTTCAACCATTATCTGGAGCGCTAAACACAACTCAGACTGCTTTCGTAGAGAATGCATAGCAAGATCAAACTGCGTTTAGCGCTCAGCATGGATCAAGATCAGACTGCATGTTCTGGGCAGAACGTACACTCTGATCCTAGGTCTATATTGTTCGCAATTTTGTAAAATATTCTGGTTGTCGGCTCCTTGAAAATCCAAACTCAAAATGTGGCTCGGTTTAGGTTATGCAGTTGTTTCAATTTTTATCCCTTAGGCTACTGAACACGACTCACTGACCCTTTGCAGACAGTTTAGATCAAGATCAGACTGCGCAGAAGGTGCAGTCTATCATGGATCTACTATGTCCGATAAGGAGATATTTTTCCCTAATAAATAACTTTAAAATAGCATTATTCGAGGTTCAACTTTAGGCTTAGAAATTTCATATAACTATTTAGCAGGTTATGGGTTAAAATCGTTAAATTTTTTCGAGGATGTCAGTTTATCAGACCACAGGCCACTGAAACTCCATTGGTCTTTAATGGCATGCATACCGAAATTTTAATGCTCGATCTCCGGACACCGTTACTAAAAATAGCACATTGGCATATCGCCGCTATATTGTATATAATAACTGGCATACACATATGAGTCATGCTCTGTGAAAAGAGGGCTTAATACGATTGCAAAAAAGTATTCGCGCAGGCTGACATGTGCCGGAACTTTTAGCATTTTTTTTAAATATAAATCGAAAAAAGCAGTCTCCCCAATGAGTCCGCCAGTTGTTGGACAAAACGGATTTTATGGATCCAAAATTATGTGATGTCTTGGTTGTTGTAGTGAAGCATGGAAATGCATTAAGCCCCTTTTGCCAGACAATGGCTAATATTTAGAGAAGGGTGTCTGCGAAGAGAATCGATCCAGGTAAGCCTGCGCAGGTTGATCTGGGAAAAATCTTTTCGCTGTTGGTCAATTTTCTGCATGTCGAAGGACCAGTCTACAGTCTGATTCAACCAACAAAATGAGTTTCATGGATCATATAATGACCTAAATGGTATAATGCATTTCGGAGATGCATTAAACCCTCTTTTGCCAGAGCATGGATCATTTAAAGGCTTAGTTACTATTAGCCTGGGTTACAGCCCTTTTTTTTTTCCTTAATATATTCGGACGTTACTTTGTCAAAAATGAGGGAAAATTTCAGTGTTCTATGATAGACCAATGAGCTAAGAAAGCCTGTGATCAGACATAACTGTTTCCAAATACCCATACCTAACCTAAATCGATATATCAAATATGGCCTGCAACATGCGAAAAGGAGCATTCGGACATTTGCGTAAAGTTTCGTACCAGATCAACCTGTGCACTGCGCGCACACTAAACCGAAACGACAATTTCCGTTTTTATGCAATTTTCTTGTTTTGCGCAAATCTATTGTGGGACAAAATCTAATGTAGTCGTAAAGTGCCATCTCGGATTAGATTGCGCAGGCTGATCCGAGACGGCACATTCGGCAAATGTCCGAATGTCGCTTTTACATGTTGCAGGCCAATTTTGTAAGTGGACCACTTACCCTGAGTCGCAGTCTTATCCATCTATCCACAGTTCTGTATGATCCCGGATAAAACACTTTATGGCCATCTAGGTTCCAGACAGAAAAATTACAGTTCACCTATAAAACAAATTATGGCTGATTTATGATGCTGTACACAGCTTTCAACCGTATTTAATCATACATACATACATACATACATTGTATTATAATCAATTGAAGGAAATATTGAAATTCGAATTATTTCCCTTATTATATAAAAATCAAGGATCCAGATTGCAACTTGGTCCTTTTATTTGATTTCCTTTGTATTTATCCTTACTTTACCTAGAGATGTTGCGATTATCATAATTTGACTTGTGATGTTTATGTAAGGCTTGCACAATATTTGCAAATCGAATTTCACACACTATTACCATCAAAATGCATCACGTAGATCGAATAAGTGGTTTGATAAATTTGAAGGGGATATTTAAACCTGAACATTCCTAAATAGTGCAAAAAATGTCAAGGATAAAAACCAAGTAATGCCTTATTCAGGACGTATCAAGGGAAGTTAATGTCCTTGTCTCCCATTGGTTTGTGGATGGGTGGACGGATGAATGGATGGGGATAGGTGGGTGAGTAGATGGATGGATGGGTGTGTGGATGAATTGCTTGATATAATGCATACTGTAGATGCATTAAAGCCCCTTTTGCCAGAGCATGGTTCATATATTGAAGGTCATTACAACAGGGTTACTTACTCTCTCATCGCGCTGCCGAGCCCGGTAGCTCAGTCGGTAACATAGTTGACAGGGCAACGCCAGACCCCAACTTCTCAGCAGTAACGTAGTTTTGGGACAGTACTCCAGGGTATGTAAACCTTAAACCGAGCTCGATCAAAACCATTCCCGACGCTTGATGAAAGTCATATAGACAGAATTTATTCTGAATCCAAACCGCTTCATACTGTTTATACTTTGATTACGTTGGAAAGCAGCCAGTGGCTTTGAGATAATGTTACGAGAAGTGCTATTTGATTCATCAATAAGCAGAGTAGACTCTAGTAAAAGTAATGTGTAAAATTTTTTTTTTTTCTACATAAAATGAGTTTCTAAGATCAAATCCGGTTATTAATTCGATCCGGTTAGTTTATCTACCCGTTCCTGTTGCTCGATTTAAAAGTAGACATCGGGCTTTTTTTTTTTCGGTGAAAGATCGAAATTTATTTCATCGATTGAACATCATCGGTAATAGTTTCACGAGTGGCAAAAAAAAAAAAGAAATATTCTATTTGTATCATGCTTTCAACCCCTTTTTAGAGGGGTACTTACATCAAAATCCAGTACAGTTGTTTTCGGTAATTCCCCATGGCGCACCCCCTCCGCATAACAACACATTACAATAATACGTAAAACGAGAGAAATGTAGGGTAAATTACGTCATATTTCCAAGTGGTTGAATGGCACGCGCTGTTCACCTAGGTAACTTGTGAGCGGACACTACTGTTTCCGCCTTCAACTGAAGAGTTAAAATAGAATCGATATTTTTCACTGGTTGTAACGATGACATATCAAACTTTAATCAATAAATTTCGATCTTTCACTTAAGAAAAATATCCTCTAGACTATATATTTCATTCTTACTTAAAACTAATTCTAACTACAGAAAAGCATGAAATACGATCTGATATTCGTTGCGTTTTATCGCTTCTACAGGTTTTTAGTATTTTGGGGGGGGGGGGGGGGGATTGTAGGACGAAGAGGAATTGTTTATAATAAGCAATTTCTTTACCTCCTAAAATGTTTTCAACTCTATGCTCTATGAGATAACTATATGAATAGGCCTTACCTATTCGCATTAATTACGGGTTTGTTGTCTGCAGATGCTCTCAGTTCAGAAGAGACTAACAACTGTTGGTTTGGTATTCACTTAATTACTTTAAATGCTTGATAAGACATAGGCGAGTTTCAAAGTAAACATATATCTAGATAAGTCAGGCAATTTTTCAGACATCTTGTCATCTAAGGGTGGATACATATTAAAGACCGTAACCCTCTCAGCGAAAATAAAGGCATTTGCGGACAGCATAGATCAAGATAAGACAGCACAAGACATTTAAGCTGTTGAGGACTGCTGTCAACCCTTATCCTGCGAAATAAGTAAAATAAAACTTCAAAACCGGTCGTATACCTAAAAACCTGTATTTTGCTATTTCAAAGGTATTATTGGGGAAACGATATCTCCTTGTCGGACACTGTAAATCCAAGATCAGACTGCACGTTCTGTGCAGCTGATCTTGATCTAAATTGTGCGCAAAAGGTCCTTTAGCCGGGTGGGGAAATGATATCTCCTTTTCGGACAGTGTAGATTTAAGTTCAGACTGCACGTTCTGTGCATCTACATTGTCCGCAAAAGGTCCTTGGGTCGCGCTTAGCAGCCTAAGGGTTAAACTCTAACCCTATTCTTCGAGATCACTGTTTGTTCAGAAAACATAGAGATGCACACAAAAAAATGTGTTCCTACCATCCTTTTACTGGTGTTTTAAGTTACTGAACTTTTATGGTGATTTCTTTCGTAAGTCTTGGATGCCAAAGGGCACTGAATTCATTAATCTAAATGTACGGTTTTTCCTTTATCTAGTGATCATATCATCATACAATAAATGAAATAGACAGGGAATGATTTACTATCAAGATATTGATATCTTATATTGATACACGTGACAAATGGAAAATGTTAATGACCTCAATCTGTAAAGATCTACTGGTTTTTTTTACATATGGGCCTTACTACAAAAAGTATCGACCCAGGTAAGCATTTGCAGTCTGCGGAGGCTGATCTGGGCAGAAACGTCTTGCTTTGGGTCAATTTTCTGCATGTCAAATGACCATTCTACCTCCAGATTCAGTAGGTTGCTAGACAAAATGGATTTTATGGATCCTAATTATTTGTTGACCTGCCTGACATAATGCATTACGCTTTGGATGCATTAAACCTTCATCGCCAAAGCGCAACTCATTTGTTTTTTTTTTGGGGGGGGGGGACTTATTTCCTTTATTCTCCTATGATGTGGCAATGTGTATACTTACTGTTTTGTTCAGTCAGGCACCTTTGAGTTAACTCTTTACCAAACGACAAATTTTTGGACTTATTCAAATTCAAAGCAATCGCAGACGACAAATCAAATGTAGCCCAATAGAGGATTTCTTTCTTGAAATGGTAAAAAACCAGTGTGGAAAAAGAAGAAAATGCTAGCATTTTCTCCTTTTTTTTAACAATGTTTTCAAACATTTTCCTCCTCGGGGTCGCTAAAACTCAGAATTATGTGGTAAAGGGTTTAATCCCATCCCTGTCTTCAGCATTCGTTAAATTTGTAGTCACGGTTTTCAAATGCTTATGAGTATATGAAAGGCTGTCTCCCTTTTTGTTCCTTTGAAATAAGTAACACGTGTATATGCATGCATATGGTCTTTAAAATTAGCAGCAAACAGTCTTTTCCAAGCCATTTCCATCCACTTTTCAAAATGATTTACCTATATCTACTCTTAAAACGTAACAATATAATTCTTGTAAAGCATTTATTATAAGTCCTTTTAAAAAGCAATACGTTTCCTCTAAGATTGAAATTACTCGTACGTGTTTCAGACGAAGCAGCATATACATGAGCAAAAGACGGCTTTATGGATCTCCGTGGTGCATTATACCGAGCAAGTTATCATGTAGGAGTAGATTCATAAAATCCATTTTGTAGAACAACCGACTGAGTAATGAGGTAGAGTAGTCCTTTGACATGCGGAAAATCGGCCAATAGCAAAAAGTTAAAAGAAGCGATTCGAGTCCTCTACAACTAGCAATAGATCAATACATACCAGAAGAAGTAGCAATATAAGTCCTTTTTAGCAAGCAATAAACGTCCTTTGAAAAAAACAATACAATTTAAGTCCTTTGAATCGTACAATACACGCCTTTTCCAACAAGCAATGTGTCCTTTAAAAAGCAAGCAATGTACTTCTTTTAAAACAAGCAATAGATGTCTCTTATACAAGCAATATAAGTTTTGTAGAACAAGCAATGTAGTCTCTTTAAAGCAAGCAGTACACGCCTTTTAAACCAAGCAATATTCCTCCCTTAAAAGAAGTATTATGCGTCTTAAAAAAGTATCAATATTCGTCACTAAAACCAGCAATATACGTCTTATAAAACTAGCAATATACGTCGTTTAAAACTAGCATTATATATGTTGTGAAATGTTTACTGTGATCACCTCGTTCCCGGAAATTCCAATAAATGGCACTGACTATGTACTGGGAAGACAACACGGGAATACAATATGTGAGAGAGCTGAAGTCACCATCTCTTTTCTCTCTCGTGAACCCGGATTAAAGCTATGCTGTAAACATATTGGTTTTTCACGGAGCTAACGTGAAACTGTTTCGGTGCCAGCTTAATAAATACGACTCTTACAAATTCCAGATTTTTAGTCCTAACCTGCTAAATATGTGAAACGAAAGCCGAAAGTAAAAACTCAAATTTTGCTATTTCAGAGGTATTGGGGGTGGAAATGTGTCCTTATCGGACAGTGTAGATCCAAGATCAGACTGCACGTTCTGTGAAGTCTGATCTTGATCTATACTGTTCGCAAAAGGTCTTTGAGTCGTACATAGCAGTCTAAGAGCTAACTCTGTAAGTGCCAAATTTATACACTCGACCTCTTTCGATGGGTCCAAATTTATACAAGCCACCGACATTCAAAAAGATAGTCTTGACTAAACAAAAGGTCTTAACTAAACAAAAGGGCGGTATAGACCCAAGATCAGACTGCACGTTCTGTGCATGTTCTGTGCAGTCTGATCTTGATCTATGCCGTCCGCAAAATCCACTGATATCGCCTCTGGCGTTGAAAGAATTAGATCTCACTGTTTACCAGACGACAAAATTTTATACTTGTCCAAACTGAAAGCATTTCCAGACGACAAATCAAATTTGTGTCAAAAGATGGAATTTTTCAATTAAAGGACTTAAAACATTGATGGAATATGAGAAAATGCTGGTTTCTAGCATTTTCTCCTTTTCCCAGAGTGTTTTGATTTTTTTTTTTTTTTTAAGTTTGTTAAACACGAGATTGATTAGGAAAGGGCTAAAGTAGATTTCTGCTGCGATGACTTTGGTGATAGAGCGTGCAGCCTGATCTTGGAATCTACACTGTCTGCAAAAGCTATTGACGTCTCAATTAGCAGTGAAAGAACTTGAACAAGATTTGCGGAGGAGGTGTTGATTGGTTGATCATGTAGTGTTGAACGCCGTTTTCAACATTATTCCATCTATTATTTCAGCGGCCAGTTCACCTATCCATGCTTTCCTGGAGTTTCTGTTACCAATTCTTCCCAAGGCACTGACTGCTTTCCCACGTAACCTTCGTTGAAACAACGATCAGCGGTGAGAGGGGAATGAATCCTGTCGCAATGACTATCACTAGTCCTCGGAAAGAAATTGGTCGAGCGTGGGATTCGAACCAGCGATTTTGAAAATATCCTTACAGGTAAAAAATGTGGAATGTTAGTAATTAGTATTAGCCGAGATTTTAGCGAATGGGTTCAATTGAAACCATTATGACAAAAGGAAAATCTCATGACGAGCAATTTCTCTTCTTGACACACTATTGTTATAAATTGTCTTTGCATTCATACAAAGCAAGACAAACTTTTAAAGCGGTGCAAATCTGTTATACTCTATTCCGCATGTCTAGAATCAGATACAACCGAAATCGTATTCGAGTTGGCCTGGATCAGCTTGCATGTTCGTTTATCGTCCGCACTCTTCTTGGTAGGCATTTCAATACATATTTAGAATTCTCCCATTCAAAGCATGTGCACACGACAAATTCTAACAGTTAAAATGAGCTTGATTTCTCTGATAGGGTAGAAATCATTGTGAGAAAAGGAGAAAATGCTGGTTACAGCATTTTCTCCTTTTCCCACCTTGTTTTCAAAGATTATTCTTACTTAAGGTCGTAAAAATATGGAACCGTTTAGGAAATGCAAGCTTACTAATTTCTGTACAAAAGCACGTTGTTTGTATCGGTCTAATTTGCAAAGCATTCAGCCCTTCCTGTTAGAGCGGCAAGAACATCAATTTTCATTAAGTCATTAACTCCTAAAATAAATTTGCAGCACAGCGACTTTGAAAATACCCTTGTGGAATTGGCCTACAGATAGGGAAAATAGTCACCACCTTTATTTACTCTTTACCACACGAACAAAATTTTAGACTGGCCCAAATTGAAAGCATTTGCAGATGACATATAAAACGTGGCTAAAGAATGCTGAAATTTACCTTTGGAAGAGTAGAAAACATTGTGGTAAAAGGAGAAATGCTGGTAACCAGTATTTTCTTCTTTTCCCACAATGTTTTCTAAATCCTTCTTTGTCAATGTCGTTAAAATTCGGGATTGTATGGTAAAGGGCTGACCCTGTACCTGCTAAATAAGTGAAATGAAATTGTCAAAGCGATAGTAAGAAGCCAAGTTTTGCTATTTCAAAGGTATTTTTTGGGAAAAAAATTCTCCCTATCGGACAGTGTAGAACTAACATCAGACTACACGTTGTGTAATCTGATCTTTATCTACGATGTCCGTCAAAAGAGTCTTTGAGTCGCGCTTAGCAGCCTACGGGTTAAGCAAGCAAATTTGTCGTAAGTAAGAACATATTGAATACCTAAGGGAAGCAAATATGTTGAAGTGTACATGTATTAAGCAAGCGACTGCCTTAAAGACTCATAGCTGCCAAAAGTAAAGAATGCGGATGATAAGATACACTGAAATTTAAATCATACCATTAAAAGGTATGGAAATAATTATGAAGATGACAATCTCAGTTATTATACTGTCATTTCAACTGTAAGTTGCTGTTAGAAAAATGAATTGTAAAACGAGGGAAAAAGATGCCAAGTTGCTCTATCTTGTTTACCTTTTACCTAGGTTTTAAACTGCATTTATTCTGCCAGCAACTAACACTTGGACCGACCGCACAATAACAGATTTTTATTTCATGCTTTTCGGTAGTTTATCGAGAAAAAATGATGGACTATGGTTTGATATTTCATAGTTACGACCAGTGAAAAATACCGATTTCATACTTTCTAACTCTTCAACTGAAGGCGGAAACAGTATTTCCCGCGCACTACTTTACTAGCTAAACAGCGCGTGCCATTCAACTAGAGGGAAATATGACGTAATTTATGCGCATTTACCCTACATTTTCTTGCGCTTTACGTAATACAGTAATGCGTTGTTATGTGGAGGGGGTAAGCCACAGGGAATTACCGAAAACAGCTGTACTATATTTTGACGAAAGTCCCAACAAAAAAATGGGTTAGAAGCATGAAAAAAAAAAATAGAAAAATTTCGAGTTAACATCATCGGTAATATTTTCACGAGTGGCCGCATTATACCAAGCAAGTCATCACATAATTACGTATTTTTGTCTAACAACCGACTGAATCACGAAATAAACTGGTCTTTTAGCATGCAGAAAATTGACCAACAGCAATTAACTCATGTCAGCCTTCACGGACTACGCAGGCTGACATGAGTCGATAATTATTGCATGAAAACCCCTTTTCACAGAGCACGACTTATATATTGTTGTTATTATTATTACCTGCTGTTGCTCCTTTTCAAAAGGCTTCTTCCTAAGGGCCGTTAGAACACGGAATCGTTTGGTAAAGTTTTAAAGAGAAATTTTTCATATCCTACATTTTTTTTCTCCTTATAACTAATTGAATGATTTTGTAGTATATCCTAGTGTATCACTTAACTATTTACTAAACGGCCCCGTGTTCTTTCGACCCTCTAGAAGAGAGCTCTTGAAAACATTGTGGGAAAGGAATATACAAGCTTTTTTCCAACAATGTTTTCCTGCCCATTAAGAAAATAGATAACTATCTGAGTTGTCGCCTGCATAATTCTTGCAACACGCGTAAAGGGGCATTCGGACATTTGCGTAAATTGTCGTCTCGGATCACCCTGCGCAGTCCGCACAGGCTAATCCGAGACGGTACTTTACGATTACATTAGATTTTGTGCTACAGCAGACTTGCACGAAACAGATAATCACATTAGAACGGAAAGTGTCGTCTCGGGTTAGCCTGCGCGGAGTGCGCAGGCTGAGCCGAGACGACTTTTTACACAAATTATCCGAGTGCCCCTTTTCGCGTGTTGCAGGCCATATGCTTTTAATTCAGACGAGTCTATATTTTGTAGTTGGGTGAAGGGTTGAAATACTATTGTAATTCGTTCACGACAAGGACACTAGGTACCTCGTCTGACAATAAAATACAAGATTGTCTACGGGAAGAAATCACGACCAAAAAAAAAAAACTCATTCAATATTTCCGGTCAACATCGTCGCATGAATAATGGATGGAAGTGGAATTAAAGAGGCATTATGGGATAGAGAAAGAAATTAGTCCATTTGCTTGCTGACGTCATATTTCCGGATATGTAATCCCGAATTCTGATTACGGAAGCTCGACGAACTACTCTACGTTCTCGTGTTTTTATTGTCTAGTTTAGCCGAGTACAATTCAATACAAACAGAGGAAGATTTATCATTCCTCTGCAATAGAAAGATTTTCAAACAGCGGGAAAAGTAGAAATAACATGTTGCAATACATAGGCACAGGAACATGGGAAAAACAGAAAGAAACATTACTTTGTTTTTTTTGGTGTTTGACTCTTTACCAAACGTCAAATATTTAGACTAGGCCAAAATGAAATCAATTGCAGACCAAAATATAAAATAAATCTGCCTCAAAAATCTTAAAATTATTTTTTTAAGGCTAGAAATGTTGCTGGAATAGGAGAAAAACCAGCATTTTCTTTTTTTCCAACAATGTTTTTAAAAGCCCTCTTCCCAAAGGTCAATAAAGTTGTGATTGTTCAGAAAAGGGTACATAACACTGTTTTATTTTTTGTTTTTCCATTATATCACGGCCGCAAATGCACCTATCCATGCATTCTATGCTATTTCATTTACCATTTTGTTGCATAACCTTCTTTTCATAGCAACTGACTTTTTTCCATGTTTAAACATCCATGACTGACATTATTCTGCAATGAGAGAGGATTGAACCTTTTCTCCCAATGACAATCACCAAGTCTCGGACAGAGTTTGGCCTCGCTTGGTACACGAACGCGCGTAGGCCTATTAGGTTTACAGATCTGCTCTAAAGGCTGTAAAATTTCAGCCACGGCTAAGGCCTTTCTGGCGTGAAAACTTGAAATTGGTGTTCCTTTGGATATTTGTTCGCCTGGATATGTTATCGATGCTGCAGCAAAGGGCTTTGAATCCCATTCTTTTTATATTGAAAAACAGCAAATGGCTTGGAGAGAATCTTGTGCAATAGACCAGTAAAGAAACACCGGCGCTGCAGACACGGACAGTGTCGTGACATTTTGGACTGACATATTGTGGAAATTGGCTTAAAACGCAAACGAAAAAATTAAAAAATCTTTCCGATATTGGACTTGGGCAAGAACTGTGTCCTTTGTTAAAAAATGAAAAGCTGGACCTAGTTTCACCAAAAAAAAAAAAAAATAAGTCTCTTATTTTGCTCAAATCCCTTGGCTCAGTTTCTGCCTTTAGTTGAGTTGGTTATTTAAGTCGCATTTCACAAATATTAACATACTATTCTCAAATCCTGAGCTGACACACTGTTCCATACCCAACTCTTTAAAATATCAAATAACGAACCCAGCTTACGTCGGAAAATGAGTTCGTTGGCGGATTTGAGCAAAATAAGAGACTTATTTATTTTTTTTCGTGAAACCGGGCTCTGATACCTAAAGACTGGCATACGGATTGTTTGAATCTAAGGAAAATCCCATGTTTTAACGACAACGAGGAAGTTGGCTTTTGAAAACAATTTGGACAAAGGAGAAATTGTTGGTGTCCATCATTTTTTCCTTATCCTTTTTTTTTTTTTTTAAATCCTCTTAAAGACATATTCTTTCATTTTAGCCACATTTAATCTGTCATCTGCAAGTGCTTTCTGTTGAACCAGTCTAAGATATTTTGTCTGTTAAAAGACAAAATGAGTTAATAGAGCCTTCTTCCTATGCAGTTCTTAAATGGCAAGATAGTACTGAAAGTACTTGCGTGCATGTACTGACCCTTTACTGCACAATGCAGACTTTTAGCGACCCTGAGAAAAAAGCTTTTGAAAACATTGTGTGGAAAAGGAGAAAATGCTGGTAGCCAGCATTTTCTCCTTTTTCCACGATATTTTCTACCCTTTCAGAGAAGAATTGCACCATTTCAGCTACATTAAAATTGTCGTATGCAAATGCTTTCAATTTGGACAAGGCTAAAATTTTATCGTCTGGTAAAGGTTTAAGTGCCAAACTCTCTTACTCTAATCTCTTTTGTCTCCGAGAAAATTTAGGTTTTAAGCACTTGATCTCGAAATTAAGTCCACGTTCATTCAAATTTCTTTGTTTACGAGTTAGAGTTACAAAATATTGATTTCCGCGATAGTATCTGGATCTACTTTTTATTGTCGCGATACATTTTTATTGCCTAATTAAACGTGTGATCTACTTCCGCTTGGGCTAATGCTTTTTCTATAAGACCAGCGCCAATAGCTCAGATAGTAGAGCATGAGACCTCTGAACTTCAAACTCCCGGGCCACTTAAGGTGTGGGTTCGCGGCTGGCTACCTAAAATTACTAAAAAGTCTTTAGGGTGAGATGTTAACCCTAGGTCCCGTGTGACGGTGTTATACAATGAGCACGTTAAAGAACCAGGTGGAACTAAGAATGGGTTTCGTCCTGTATCCTACACTATCCCCTAGCAGTCAGTCCTCTGGGGGCGTCAAACATTTGGCAAGCGGTCGCGACGATGAATAAACGAAAATCAACCAACTATATCTGCAACGGGATTTGAAACCTAGATGCTATCTTCGTTTGAAGATGTAAGTAAAATCTCATGTCTCTTGCGATCCCTTAGATACAGAGGTTCACTTAGTCAAGTGAACTTACTCAACAGATATCTACTTTCCCGTCAAAACCAAGAGATCGTGCAAGTATAGTTAAAGACAATAGAAGATACTTGAGTGATTTTGTAATAACTTGTGGTCCAACTCCTTTCCATGTTTTTTGAGGGACATAAATATGTTAAAGTGTGTTTATACGGCTTTTTTGTCTAATGCAGGAAACACAAGAGATGACTAAGTTTCATGAGCATTCAGGTTTAATGTATGAGCCGTGCACTGTGAAGAGAGGGTTTGGTGTTCCTGCAAAAAGTATGGACCACTTTCAGACTGCGCTGTTCGCGCAGGCTGACACGCGTTGAAATTTTTTGCCTGTTTTAAATTTTCTGCATGTCCAAGGACCATTATACCTCCACTTTCAATCGATTGTTAGACAAATGGATTTAATGGATCCACAATTTTCATTCGGCAAACCTCGGGTAATCCGTGGATCAAGTCCCCCGGCTGTATCACGTAGCTTTACATGTACCCTCACGGTACATTTCTTCGCCGGAAAGACCCCACTTTACCGTTCCCAAATCGTAATACTCCACATAGAAAAAGAAAAAAAAAGTAGTCAACATATTCTATCAGAATCTTTCTAATATATTTCCGTTGACAAAAAAACAGTTTGTACATTTATTTCTTAACTTGGTAGAACAATTCCGTAGGGGTCCTTCGTGGCTCAGTGGTAAAGTGTAGGAATCGTGACCTGGAAGGCCCGGGCTCGAGCCGCACTGGATCCACCGGGTTTTTCTTTGGAGTGTCCTTGGGTAAGGCACTTCAGAGCCCCAGTCTAGTACTAGTGAAACCCTGGACATACATGAAAATCAGAGCTGTCGCCGTGTTATGACTGAAATAATATTTAAAGCGGCGTAAAACACCATTCAATCAATCAATCAATCAAAAATTTCGCAGGCATTTTTTCAGCGACAGGTTGCTAATCCTCCTAGCTGTTATTGCTGTTACTAATCGATTAACATGGGCGCCGCAATGTTCAAAACCATGTGACTGTCAGTATTTTAAAATGAGAACCCCCCCCCTCCTTTCATACAGAAGAGGTTAGATGAAGGTACGGAATCGGCCGAGTTGTGACGAGTGATCCATGATTATTTGATGACTTGCTTGGTATAATGCATTAAGGATATGCATTAAACCCGCTTTTACAAGGTCATAGCTTATATGTTGTAGATGCAGTCGGTTCGATAATTAAACCGCATCCCCGCAGCATCCGCACAACATAGGAGCTCAATCAAATCAGAAACGCCATACCGATATATACCGATATGGACATTCCGGTTTTTACCGACTTATATTGACAGTCAATTGGTACCCAACTTTTTTCCGTGATCGTAACTTTCGTTTCCGAGGTTGTTGGCATGTGCATTTTCCCACCAATTAAGTCTAAATCGTCCATTCAAAATAAAGATGAGCTCTTCCAAATAATTTCAATGTTTTTTTTTCTAAATTCTTATCCTTTCTTCTATTGGAAATCAAATATGGGCGAATTAAGTGGGACAAACAAATAGAGGACGAACAACCTCTGGTACGAACACGGCTTTTATCAAGCACGATCTCACAAGGCGCGTTGTGTTGCAGTTTTGCACTGAGAAAATTAGTGAATGACGAGCCAAGCGGAAAGAAAAATAGAAGAGTATTTATTTACGGTTTTTTTTTTCAGTCTAGCTGTTGAATGCGATCCCCAAAAATCCGGGGCGAATATGTTTTTGTTTTAGAAGCCATCATTCTGAGAAATAGAACCTCTGCATTCTCTTGGTTTGCTTAGAAACTTTCCTTTTTTAACAGCAAGCTTTCATTTAATATCATGGCCATAAGCAATGCTGGAATAAAACCATTCACAAAGAGATATAACCCCGAGGAATACAGAAATCGAAATCAGTGGTTAAAGGAGAAAATGGTTGTTACCAGCATTTTCTCCTTTTTCCGCAATGTATTCTAGAGACAGAACTCATGATCATTTATGTCACATTTAATTATGAGCAGCACTCTGGTAAAAGGGGTTTAAAATTGACCAGTAGCAAAAGTTTTGGACCCAGATCAGCCTGCACAGACCCTGCTGGCTGACTTGGTGGATACATTTTGCATTAATTTACCGTTTCACATCTAGCATGGCTCATTATAGTCTGCAAGTGTTTTCATTATGGTCAAGTCAAACATTTTTGTCACCTTGTAAAATGACACAAAGCGAGAATGGTCAGTGAAAACAATTCCAGGTTTGATTCATTGGAAAAAATAAAACTTCTAAAATAAATGTCAAGTAATTTGTAACATACCTATGTTATCCATAGCAGGGTTCGAAATTCCCACATATTTACTCGCAAAATGCGAGTCAGAATTGGAAAATGCGAGTTGAAATTTCAAGCACTAGATAAAAAATGCGAGTGCAAATTATTGAAGAACAATAACCAAAATATAATAAATTTGATGTTAATACAAATAAAGTAATTCTTTTCGTTCTGGATAAACATCGGCCATGTCGCACCGAGAATACCCTTCGACAGCTGTTGATAATTTTACATGTCGCCATTGAAGCCTCCGAGTTGTCGTTCGTTATCCGAGTTTCGTGAGCAAAGTGCGTTTGTCTGCACTCACGGCCAATACTATGGTTTTGCATTTTTCTTACGGAAAAAAGGTAGGCAAATTCAATCTCTGATTGTAAAACAGAAATATTTGTCAATCTTTCATGAAACGATAATTCATTAGGCACAAATAACAACGAGAAGCAAGTCGGACGTGGTGGACTCGCTAAACCAGTTATCGGACATGCAGATATTCAGATGTGATGCGTCCGTAATTCATTTACAAAATCATCCACCATTGTAAATTTTATAGAAATTTGACTTGGTTTGAGAAGAGATATTCAACTGAAATTGAATTAATAGTTAAATGATGGTTTAACTATTAATTAACGTTCCTTTTTTTGTTTGGTTGTTGTATCTAGTCGACAGGTTACGTAATAGAATAGAATTGAACAGTTTGTACTGGCCATTCGTTCTTTACCATTGGTAGGCGTGCTGGGCTCCAAAAGAAAAAGAAAAATGCGAGTCCAATTTTGATTTTTCGAGTGGAAGAAAAAGCCACTTGCTAAAATTTGCCAGTGGATAAAAAAATGAAATTCGAACCCTGCATAGCCTTGAATTGCTACCCTGTTGTGTTGCTTTCATTTTTTTTTTATTTACTTACTTACAGATATGAGTGTTAGAATGATGGGTCAGCCCGAAAGCCCATCATTTGCTGCTACAGAAACACATGGCAATTCACAATCAGTCGTCGAAAAGGCATGGAAGAAAAGGGTATCAAGTATGACGGCCAGACGATCTTTGATATGGGTTGCTGTACAACTAGTTCTTATTTTTGTACTTTACATGGATCTGTAAGTTGTTTAACCCTTCACAAAACAACCCTGTGCTTTAATGTTCTTGTGAAGAAGGCTCTGGAAAACATTGTAGGAAAAAGAAAATACTGGTAACAAGCATTTTCTCACTTTCCAAAATTGTTTTCTAGCATTGCAAAAGCAAGTTTCATTATTTGAAACCAAATTTGATTTGTCTGCAAATGCTTTCAGTTGGGACTAGTTTGAAAATTTGTCTACAATTTAAATTTGATAACACACCAAAGTTTTAGAGTGGTCTAAATTGAGAGCAATTGCTTACATTGCATGTGAAATGATAGGATTTGTCTTTGGAAGGGCAGGAAATATTGTGGGAAAAGAATAAAATGCTGGTAACTAGTACACTTTTCTTTTTTCTCCAAATGTTTTCAAAAGCATTCTTCCTGGGGGTTCTAAGAACACAGAAGTGTTTTGCGAGGGATTAAAACTTTAGTCGACAACAAAGTTTTAGACTTGTCTGAACTAAAAGCATAAAATTTGCAGATGGCAAGTTCATATTTGGTCAGAATATGACATTTTTTTGTTAGAAG
Source organism: Hippopus hippopus (assembly GCA_946811185.2). Lineage (NCBI taxonomy): Eukaryota > Metazoa > Mollusca > Bivalvia > Cardiida > Cardiidae > Hippopus > Hippopus hippopus. Next base: position 26,563,795 of record OX328111.1, on the reverse strand, counting down.
GTAGAAAATATTTCGGGAAAAGTATCAAGTGCTGGTGAACAGTAGTGGAAGCCAGCATTTTCTAAAATCTTTTCAGAGCTCTTTACCCCAGGGAAGATGTTTTTTTGATACTTTGCGTTTAAAAAAAAATACCAGTTTTGTTTGTATGATTAGAAAGTTTCGGGTTCATTAATTTTTATCTCTAAAAGGGATATACCGGCACTTGTATTGAGATTGATTTGTCTGAGCGTTGAAAGGAAGTCTACAACAAAAGCAATCATCCTCCAATAACTACTAGAAATGGAGAAAAAAAATTCCCACAATTTAACCTCTTACCAAATTAAAGAATTGTAGGCTAAAGATTTAATGACACTCAAAATGTGAATTTTTTTTTTTTTTTTTTTGGAAAGTTAGAAAAAAAATTGGGGAAAGGAGAAAAAATGCTGTTTACTAGCATTTTCTCCTTTTCCCAAAAGTGTTTTCAAAAGCTGTCTTTCTCAGGTTTTAAAAAACTTGTGATTGTGTGGTAAAGGGTTAACCATTTACAAAATGATCCTGTGTTTAACGCCCCATAGAAAGAAGGCATCTGAAAACATTGTTGGATAAGAAGAATATGCTGGTTAAGCCAGTGAAAAATTGATTATTTGAGCCATTTTTCTTTCGTTTTCTGCGAATGCTTTCAATATGGAGTAGTGTAAAATTTTATCTTGAGTTAGAGGGTTTTTACCAAACAAAAAAAAAGCGGACTTACCTATTATGAGAGCATTGCAAATAATAAATTGAATATCGCTCAAATGATTGGAATCATCCTTAAAGATAGAAACACTGTGGGAAAAGGGAAAAATGCTTGGCATCACTATTTTCCGACAATGTTTGCAATAGCAATTTTCATCCAGATTGTCAAAGCTCAAGCTCTTCAGGGATTCCTTTGCATCTTGCTGGACTATTGTATTAATTCTTGTATTTTTCTGTTTTGTTTAGATCCTATAGCATATTTGGAAAGCCATTCAACATAAATCGACCTCTGATTAGGATTATAGGTGAGGCAATTCTTTGAATTTCTGGTGTTCCTATGTTTTTTCTGTATTTATTGATGCATACGCCAAGCCTGGTAGCTCAGTCAGTAGCATGCAGGACTTAAAAAACACGGGGTCATGGCACAGCAATTTTCCCTCCGAGGATTGATGATAGTCATTGCAACAGGATTCAGTCCTTTCTCACCGCTGACCATTGTTTTGAGGATGGTTATGTGGGAAAGCAGCCACTGGCTTGGAAAGAAAATTATTAAAAGAGACTCCAGGAAAGCATAGATAGGTGCACTGGCCACTGCGATATAAATGAAGTAATTTTTAAAAGGGTGTTAAACACCATACATTCAATTATTGATACATACATTTAAGCCATTACTAAATTATGTACAGGTTGTTTAATCAGTACCCAGCATTCCTATATTTTTACAAAATTGAAAAAGGAGGCTTTTGAAAACACTTTGGAAGAGAAAAAAATGCTGGCAACCAAGTAAAAAAAGTTGTATTGGTGAAATGACTGAAATAATGTTGACAATGATGGTAAACACCATACAAATAGATAAATTCACTGTCATGGATTTTCATATTTTAATTTCAGAGATAACACTTTGTGGAATATTTGTATGTAACATCGTCTATGACTTTATGAACTATGTGAGATACTTGTTGAGTGGTCAGATAGAAGTTACTCTGGAACAGAAAAGATTACTGGGCGTCGCAGATCAAGGTTAGTCTTTCTTAACCAATGACCGTGTAAACCACTGTTTTCACCACCTTCAAGAAGAAGGCTTTTGAAAACATTGTGGGAAAAGATGAAAATGCTGGTAATCAGCATTTTCACCTTTTCCCACAATGTTTTCTACTTTTTCAGAAACAAATTGAATTATTTCGACAACTTTTCATTTGTTTTCTAAAACTGCTTTAAATATCTACATGTATGAATCTGTACTTACACCATTTCAAAAAGCGTTAAAGGCTGTGAATTACAGGCCTGGCCAAAAACAGAGGGATATTAAATTGGCATTGTCTGTGTGTCCCCTCTGTCACAGTTCTTTTTCTATATTTACTCATGTCCCCACTGATGGAATAGCAGTTCAACACAGTACATGTAATATGTTTGTTGTGGTGAAAGAAAACATTTTGGGAAAAGATGAAAATGCTGGTAACCAGCATTTCACCTTTTCCCACAATGTTTTCTACTTTTTCAGAAAGAAATTGAATTATTTCAACAATATTTTATTTGTTGTCTAAAACTGCTTTGTATATGGGTAAGTCTATACCTACACCATTTCAAAAAGCGTTAAAGGCTGTGAATTTTATACCTGGCCAAAAACAGTGGGATATTAAATTGGCATTGTCTGTCTGTCCCTTCTGTCACAGTTCTTTTTCTATATTTACTCATGTCCCCATTGATGGAATGGCAGCTTAACACAGTACATGTAACTTGTTTATTTAGCTGAAAAGAAGCTAGGTATAATTTCTGTGTGTGAACACAAAACTCATTGTTTTCATTAGTGAAAATATTGACCTTATATGGCCTACAACACGTGAAAAAGGGCATTCGGACATTTGCGTAATGTGTTGTCTCAGATCAGCCTGCACAGTCGGCATGGGCTAATCTGAGATGTTCTAATGTGATTTTCTGTTTCGCACAAGTCTATCGTAGGACAAAATCTGATGTAGTGGTAAAGTGCCATCTTGGATTAGCCTATGTGGACTGCGCAGGCTGATCTGAGACGACACGTTACGCAAATGTCCGAATGCCCCATTTTTCATGTTGCATGCCATATGATCTCAAGTGAAAATCCCCATCTTTCATGAAAACACAGTTTATTTTCTTTTTCTTATTTGCTAAAAAAAGGATAAAAAGGCATAATTTTTTATCATTTTACTGAACCATTTATCAGAAAAACTTTTTGAGGAACCTGAGAAGGGAGTTTTTTATCACATTGTGGGAAAAGGATAAAATGCTGGTAATGTGCCACTTTTGTGATAGAAATTAAGATTCATCCACTCTTAATCTAGTTTTGCACAAACATTTTAGAACCTGTTCACCCCTGTTTTGTATTGCAGCAAGTAAAATTGACAGCTCTAGTTGATTTTTATACACCTGAAGGGTCATATTATGTTAGGTATCTGTTTGTCCATCCATCTGTAATTTTGTGTCTGCTCTCTTGAATCCAGTGGCTTTTGATAGTATTGTACACATGTGTGCACCTTAATGAGATGATATGCAGATTGGCAGTTTCATACACCAGGCTCCAAGGTGAAGGTCACGGGGGGGTTCAAAGGTCACATGTTCTTTATAGTTTCTTTATAGTTCTTCAGGCCTATATTTTCCTGCTTTGCAGCACTCTTGTCAAGTATTGTCTGAAACATTAGGAGTCCCTAGTGACCCAGCGATATTGGTATGATTGAAAAAATGTTGAAAGCAACCTGAAATACTATTCAATTATTAATCAATCAATTAACTCTTCATCAAACTACAAAAAAGCAGACTTGTTCAAATCGAAAGCATTTGCAGACAAATAAAAAATGTCTCAAGTGATAAAGATTGTCTAGGAAAGGGCAGAAAACATGGTGAAAAAAGGGAAAAAATGCTGATTACCAGAATTTTCTCCTTTTCCCACTATGCTTTGAAAAGATTGTCAATTATTGTCTGAAACATTAGGAGTCCTTAGTGACCCAGTGATATTGGTATGATTGAAAAAATGTCGAAAGCAACCTGAAATACCATTCAATTATTAATCAATCAATTAACCCTTCACCACACAATCCCGACTTTTAATGACCCCGAGAAAGAAGCCTTTTAAAAAATGTTGTGGAAAAAGGAGAATATGCAGGTTACCAGCATTTTCTCCGCTTCCCACAATGTTTTCTACCCTCCCCAAAACAAATTTCAGTTTTTCAGTCACTTTTATTTTGTGGTCTGCTAATGCTTTCAATTTCTACTAGTCTAACATCTTGTCATTTGGTAAAGAGTTAACTCTTATCAAACTACAAAAAAGTAGACTTGTCCAAATTGAAAGCATTTGCAGACAAATAGAAAATGTCCCAAGATAAAGATTATCTTGGAAAGGGCAGAAAACATAGTGGAAAAAGGAAAAATGCTGATTACCAGCATTGTCTCCTTTTCCCACTGTATTTTAAAAAGATTGTATTAACTTATAAAAACTCTGACAGGGTTGTGTTGTGAAGTGTTGATCATATTCAGTCTTTTCTCTTTGTTGGAGCAACCTCTTACAATAGCACTGCAGAGTCTAAGCCTAGTCAGAAACCCAAATACTCATCACTGTGATTAAAAAAAAATAAAACAGAAAAACTGTTGAAAGTGTGTAAAGGGCTGTGTTTTAAATGAAATAAAAGATGTCTTTTCTCATATTCCATTTCCAGATTCAAATTTCATTCTGTCACCAAAGAAACCTTGTTTATCACAGGATGGTTCAAAAATGCTGTTCAGTAGAAGTTCTCCGGGAACTTCGGCAGTGTATTCTCCGTCCTCGAGCCCATACAGCAGTTTTGGACACGCCACACCCACCAATATGGGGTCATTGTCGGGGTCATTTAGCTATGCCAGCCCAAATAACTCATACATGTCTCCATCACCTTTTGCCAATGTGTCCTTTGACAGGGTAAGTCTCATAGTTCAAGGTTAGTGGTAGTAATGGAATCCTAAAAACCTATAATGTAGGTACTCATCAGAATTGTATCTTCAAGATAATTTTGATGAGTACCTACAGTATGGTCATGCTTTTTAGTCGAGAACTGAAGTAATAGTACTCTCTGAACATCAAATAAATACCTTTTTTATAACTCTGATAAGATAATGATTACACGTATTAACTCTTTCCCACAGGACAAAATTTTAGACTCATCTTCAGATTTATTTCCAATGATTGATGACATTTATTGTGACAGAATTCATTCCTCTCTAGCCACTGATTATTGTTTCAACAATGGTTATGTGGGAAAGTAGCCTGTGGCTTGGGAAGATGATTTGGCAAAATGCTGGTGAACAGAAACTCCAGGAAAGCATGGATAGGTGTACTGGCCATCTTGATTTAACTAAATTTTTGTTGAAAAGGGCATAAAATGCCATAGAACCTGAAGGAGGCACATTTGTCTACTTTTTGATAGGGTTAAGTCTTTAGCACATGATAGAATTTGTACTTGTCCAAATGTTTGGTACGCAATTACAGGTGACAAAAATAAGTTTGGCTCAAAATAAGAATTTTATCTTTAAAAGGGAAGAAAACACTGTGAGTGAAGGAGAAAATGCTGGTTACCAGCATTTTATCCTTTTCCCACAATGTTTTAAAAAATTTGATTCTACAGGTTGTTAAAACTCTGAATTGTTTGGTAAAGGGTCAATGACTTTGGCATGTGGATCCAAAAAATTGCTACACTTTGTACAAACATGAAAATTTCTGAGTTTTATTACAAGTATAAACTTGGCTGTTTTTGAAGAACATGGTGAGGTATTTTTGTAGTCCTTTTGTTATCTGCATCATCGTCGTTGTGCAAAAACTTTGACATTTTATGGTATCTATGTTATATCAAAAGATGTTTATTTTCAAACACTGACTGGTTACAAAATAAGAAAAGGGGACTCATACAAGGAGAACAGGTAGATCTAACCAATCAAAAGATTTTTGACATAGTTGTGCCCTGTATACGACTTCAAATTTTCACTGAAAATCAAGCAATTGCAGCCAGGCGTAGTCACTCGCATGTGGTGCTGTTATTTTTTCAGAGTGCCAGTTTCACCCAGGGAAATCTTTCAGGCAATATGTCCTTTTCACCCAGTATCGCCTACTCGCCAGATCAGTCCATGACAAGTTTGGATAGCAGTGGTATAGTGTCAAGGTTGTCTCTGTCAACGTCATTTAGGTCTCCATGTGAGTATGTTGTCCGTCAATGGATCCTATAAACTGCATGTTTCATAATGGTCCACAGAGGTCATCGATGGTCATTAATAGCTGAGCCAGGAAGCTCAGTTGGTAAAGCTCAGGGCTTGAAACTAGGGGGTGGGCAGTTGCATTTCCCAGCTTTGCAATTTTTTTTCCAAGGATTGGTGATAGTCATTGGGACAGAATTCATTCCTCTCTGACTGATGAAATTTGTTTCAACATTTGTTTTTTGGAAAAGCAGCTAGTGGGAAGGATAGTAAGTGAAGCACTGGTGTAAAAACACATGGAAAGCATTTATAGGTGCACTGGCTGCTGGGATGTGATTGTAATAATGATGAAACGGGTGTTGAATCCCATACAAGCAAACAAAACAAACAATGACCATCGTATTGACTTCATTTTGAGGTAATCCTAGTTAAGTCCCCACTGGCTGTGGAAGTGTCCTTAAGCAGGGCACTGCAAATTCCAAGCTTTGTTTTGTTGACACCTGGGAAAAAGGCTAAATAAGTGAACTATTGCAGACATACGGTTTAAGTGTCATGCACGAGAACCATAACTGGCTTGTATATTTTTCGAGTTATTTCCCTTTGATTTTTTTTTCCGTCACAAATCGTGTCGGCTCTATTACTCGAAAACCTTTTCAGATATTTTGATAAAACTTCACACATTTGTAAAGCACTATGGGACGAAGTGTCATGCACAAGAACCATAACTCTGGCTTGTATATTTTTTGAGTTATTTCCCTTTGATTATTTTCCTTACTCATTTTACGTACAATTTCGTGTCCACTCTATAACTCGAAAACAATTAGAGAAAAATGACCATTCTTTCAGTTAGAAATTGCCTTGGTCACATATCAATCCTTCTGACATGAAAAAGGGGGGAGACATCTTTTTTTTTTTTTTTTTTGTAGAAAAACAAGTACTAGTTGTCAAATGTTTTCATTGGCAGTAATCCATTTTCTTTATTTCATTGTCTGACATTTTTTTCAGATAGGATAGCAGACCTTTACTCCTTGTCCTGATTTCTGATGAACTTCAGACATAATCATTCATAATTCATATTGAACTATAAGACGATAGATGCCCAGTTATGCTCACCTGTTCAAAGCTGTTTTATCCTTTACCACACAATTCTGAGTTTTAAAGGCCCTGAAGAAGAAGGCTATTGAAAAAGTTGGGAAATCAGCATTTTTTCCTTTTCCCACAATTATTCTATCCTATCAGAGAAGTTAAGCTAACTTTTATTATTAATTTTAAATTCATTGTCTGATGATGTTTTGAATTTGGGATAGTCTAATATTTGTCTAAAATTTGTCATATGGGTAAGGGTTAATGACTATAATCGAAAATGTCTTTTCTTCCCACAGCTCCATCAGACAAGATAACAGATCTTCAATCTTTGTCCCAGTATATTAGGGACCAAGAAGAAAAGGAACATAGAGCATCTCTGGGTTTGTGCCTTATTCATTTGGTATAAATAACATTGATTTTTTTGTGTGTAAAAATGTTATTACAATCAAGGTTAAGACCCCACTTTGTAATTTTAGCATATATCAGTAACAATTATTAACATCAAATGATTTCTCATTATACCCCTGCAAAACAAATGTTTTCGGGGGTATACTTGATTCAGCCTGTCTGTCCGTCGGTGTGTCAGTCTGTGTGTCAGTCTGTGTACAAAATACTCAGAATTGCCTGTTTCTGTCAAAGCGCTGGCAGGGGTATTAAGTCACATTCAGTGACAGCTCTAGTTTTCGCCTGTTTTTGAAAACAACATGGAGTTAATGTCATTGCCCTCATGTCATTGTCTGTGTCGTCGTGCAAAAACTTTGACATTTAAAATATCTGTGCCATTACGGAAGACATTTCCTTCAAATTCGGACTAGCTGTTAACTGTCAAAAGAGGACCTCATATAACAGGGCAGCTATCCATCCAAATATTTTTTACAAGGTTATACCTCTTTTCGACTTACAATTTTGAAATTATAAAATGTAGCTGTCATTACTGAAAAAAGATGGTTACTTCAAACTTGGACTCCTTCTTAAGTATCGAAAGGGTAAGCCATACAAAGGGGGAGGTAACCATCAAAATGTTTTTAACACAGTTATGCCCCTGTTTCAATTTAAAATTTTCACTAAAACCAACTGCAGCAAAGCGATGGCACCCTTATACTGTGCTCTTGTCTCAAAATATTTCCATGTTAAATGTTTGTCTTTATAAGAATGTTTTCAAAGTTATCTTAGCTACATATTTATTTCAGGGAGGTATCAAGTGAATGTGATGAAGGTAAATTAGCACCAGTGTTGACCTCTATTATTACATGATGGCTAAAATAACAAAACAAGATCAAAGATGAAAAAACCTATCATCATTTATATCATTATTTTTACATGAATAGACAGCTTTTGTTTGGAATGAAATACACTGCACTGGATAATGATTGATAGTTTAGTAGAATGGTTAAGCGTTAAAATGTGTGGCGAACACGGATCATTAGGCAGTCAATACCCTGGAGAGAGGCTTTTGGATGCTATATAGGAACGGACTATGACTCTCCAAATATTATGTTCTACCACCTCCCTCCATGGAAACTTTCCTCCTCTCACGGAGTTGGCTAAGTTGAGAAGGAACAGATTAACTGTTTGTCAGAAGACAAAATTTTAGCCTTGTCCTAGTTGAAAGCATTTGCAGACCAAAAAGTAAATATTACCTTAAACATTAAATATGTCATTCATAGGGTAGAAAACATTATGGAAAAAGAAGAAAATGCTGGTTACCAGCATTTTCTTCTTTTCCCACAATGTTTTCAAAAGTTATCTCCCTGAGGTTTGATAAAAGTCTTGATTGTGTGGTAGAGGCTCACCAATGTTTATTAAGCTAAAATGCAACAAACAGGCAAGAAGGCTCAAATAATTTTTTAGCTTCCCCAGATATTACATTTGGAAACCAATCATTCTGGAACTATGGTAGACCAGCAGTAGACCCATTCAACCATTCCTTAAGAAAAAACCAATACCAGTTGGCTAGCAGATCACCACAGTCCAACAAGTCAAGATCAGAGGACAGCGATAACATTGGTGGAGAGGTAATTCCTTGAAAGCAGGATTTTGATTGGCTGACAGAAAGGTCAATTGAAGGTGACCCTTCAATAGGCTGCCGTTTGATCCAGACATAGAGGACTGTTAGCCAATCAAAATTGTGCTCTAGACACAATAAATGTATCGTATGATAAATTTTAAAAGAGACATTTGTTTAAATTAAGGCATTATTTTTTTTTCTCCTGCTTTTGGTGTTTACATATTCCACAGGCATATTTCTTTTAGTCAATATATGTTCAGATGGTAGATAATTTGGATACTTTAGTCCATCATTGATTTTAATGTTTTTTTCATATTACAATGTCTTTGGTAAGGTCCCCTGAAAATCAGTATTGGCAGATTTTTACTGTGCAGTTAGACTCATCATAGAGACATCTATTGTTGAACAACCAACCTTTTTTAAATATGAAAAATGTAAAAAAAAAAGGGTAGGACCATATACCAAAGCTTAATTTATTATGTCTCCTCCCGTCAGGGTCTGGAGACATATTGTTTTTCCCTGTGTGTCCGTCTGTCTGACCGTCACAAATCATGTCCGCTCTATAACTCGTAAACCTTTTAAGATATTTTGATAAAACTTCACACATTTGTAAAGCATCATGAGACAAAGTGTCATACACAAGAACCATAACTCTGGCTTGTATATTTTTCAAGTTATTTCCCTTTGATTATTTTCCATACTCATTTTACGTACAATTTCGTGTCCGCTCTATAACTCGAAAACCGTTAGAGAAAAATGACCATTGTTTCAGTTAGAAATTGCCTTGGTGACATATCAATCCTTCTGACACGAAAAAGGGGGGAGACATCTGTTTTTTTGTAGAAAACAAATTCTAGTTCTATCTTGAAGGTATGGAGACAGTTGGGAATTACAGATGATCAGCTGTATGTTTGGATAGAAAGGCTGAGAAAAGTAAGTGGAAGTGGTATTTTTTTTTTTTTTTTTTTTTTTTTTTCTATTTTTATTTCATGCGACCATTGACCATCTGGTAACCCTATTTCCCATACAAATGCATCTTCACATCTCTTCAATAGAAAGCTACTAAAAAGTTCGTGATGAGCAATTTCTCTGATATATGTCAAATGACCAAATTGTCTTTGAGATAGTAGAAGACGTGGGTAAAGGAGAAAAATGCTGGTTACCAGCATTTTCTCCTTTTCCCACAATATTTTCAAAAGGCATTCTTGCTCAGGGTCTTTAAAACTTGGGATTGTGTGGTAAAGGGTTAGCAATCAGCAAAATTTTAGACTTGTCCAAATTCAAAGCTTGTGACAAATCTGGTTCCCATAATGGTTTTTGGCATCAAAAGGGTAATAAACATTGTGGGAGAAGAAGAAAATGCTGGTTACAAATACTGTCAGTTGAGCCATATTCAATTTTTTGGCTGCAAATGCTTTCAACTTTGAGAAGGCATTGGTAAAGAGGTAATACAAGGTGCTTGCTGATAGAGATGGACTTAGGGCAGGTGGTTTTGCTATACACATTAGGACCTAATGAGTGCTAAATGAACTGTGTTCTGGTAAAAGGGGGGGCTTAATGCATCTCAATGGTACATGATACCAAGCAAGCCTTCACTTACTTATGGATCCATAACAGCCACCATTTTTAACAACCCACATAATCATGAGGTAGACTGGTCCTTGGACATACACAAAATTGACCAATAGCAAAAAGTTTCAGCCCAGGTAAGTCTGTGCGACTGCAAAGGCTGACCTGGGTCGGAACTTTTCGCAGATACATTAAGCCCCCTTTTCATAGAGCTTGGCTCATATGTTAGGAGTTAATGGGTTATTTCTTCTTTTATTTTTCTTCAGTGGTTAGGAAACACTATACTAATGAAGCTAGCCAAGGAAATAGACACTGTGAATGCTGGTCTGAGGAAAATTGGATGTGAGGATGCTGAGATTGGAGGTATAGATAAGACTTAAGTATCATTGGATCACTTGACCCTTATCCTTCTAAATAACTGAAATTTTGAATTCGATAGTAAAACCCCAAATATTGCTATTTCAAAGTTATGTTCTGGGGAATAATATCTCCTTATAGGACAGTGTAGAACCAAGATCAGACTGCACGTTCTGTGCAGTCTGATCTTGATCTACACTGTCCGCAAAAGGTCAGTGAGTCACGCTTAGCAGCCTACGGGTTAAACCTTTGCTAGATGGCAAAATGTAGACTGGTCTATATTGAAAGTGTTTGTAGGAAACAAATTTAATGTAGCTCATATAATGAGATTGTTTTTAAAAGGGTAGAAAACAGTAAGGGAAAAAGAGATAATGCTGGTTACCAGCATTTACTCCTTTTCATACAACATTGTCAAAAGTTGTCTCTGTCAGGGGACTCTGGATTGCGTGGTTAACAGCTAACCCATGCCTATGATCTTTTGGTGACAGATTTTGAAATTCATTGTTCAAGAGCATCTATTTTTTGCAACAAATGATTTATTTGGTTCACATTAAGTATGATGATGGATATAGGTCTAGTTTCATTAGGCCACTTATGCCTGTGGCCAAAAGGTTGAGGTATTGCACTAATGCCGGTGTCAGAGTTGGTGATTGGTCTTCTGTCCCAAGCTTGGAACCTGTTGCTGTTTCAAGGCACAGCCAACCCCAACAATAAACTTATGCTGGCAAGCTGTGATGTTGGATAACTGTTCTTGTTTTGTAACTCAGGAAGCATGGAAAGGAGCATTATTGCTGCACTTTTCGAGAAATATGTTGAAATAGTGTAGAACATGATCTGTTGAAATCCAATGTGAGCTGTGCTTTGGCAAAAGAGGCTTTAATTATCCATCTCCGTGACGCAAGATACCAAGCAAGTTGTTAGATAATTATGGATCCATAAAATCCAGTTTGTGTAACAACCCTCTGAATAATGAGGGAGAATGGTCCTTGGACATGCAGGAAATTTACAAATAGCAAAAGGTTTTGACCCATGTCAGCCTGCATGGACTAGTCCACGCAGGCTGACATGGGTTAAAACTTTTTGCATATGCATTAAACCCCCTTTTCACAGAGCATGGCTAAATCAATTCTTTCACAGAGGTTGGAGTATCTCACTTAAAACAGTTGGCACTGACTAAGGGACAGTATGTTCCCACACTGAATGTGATTGTACCATATCTAGACTTCTCTTCAAACCAGGAATATCTTGTGAAAAGAATAAAAGGTAGGTTTGTTCCCTTTTCAACCTGTTGACTGTTTGTCTTTCACAATTTTACTGTAAAAGACAGTATTTGTTTTTTTTTAGGAAACACTTTACACTTAGATTAGACTGCATATAATGTGCAGTCCAACCTATAAGTACACTGTCTGACTGCGTAAAAAGATACTCCATTTTAAGAAAACCTTCAAAATTTTTTGGGTCCTGTGTGGCTCAGTGGTAAAGTTTAGGACTCATGACCTGGAGACCTAGGGTTTGAGCCTCACTGTAAGCACTGGATTTTTCATGGGATTGTCCTTAGGCAGGACATGTCATAGCCCAAGCCTAGTACTGGTGAAACTCATGACATACATGACTGTGAGCTTTTGCCGTGATATGACTGAAATAGTGTCGAAAGCAGCATTAAGCATCATTCAGTCAAGTAAACACTCAAAATTTATCATATGGGCCTGACAGTAATTTCTAGGGATGGGAACGAATACTAAAATAGATATTCGAATATTCGTTTTTGATATTCGAATATATTCGAATATTCGTTTTTATCAAGTTTATAAAGTTGGTAACCATGTATCCGAATATAGGGTATGTCCGGGTACCGGTATCTTATTCACTTATTTGATTTTACGAGCTTCGTCCAAAATTTCATGTTTTGTTAGACTGTTTTCTTAATCTCAATTTATTTCTATCTGCAGAGAAAGAAAGAAAAAATAAACATTACTGTTCACTTTTCTTTTGTGATGAAGATTACCTTGTTTGATGATGATCGACTTGATATGTTTATTCTGAGAGAATCAAAGTACATCAAGTACGAAAAACTTATTATCTAATATATGGCCTTCACTGCCTCCACCAAAACAAACCAATCCTAACTTTTGTATTTCGACCTGTATGGCATTCCAAGTTTTTTCTTTTATCATTTCACCAAACCACAATGTCAAGATAAGAAATTGCTATTCGGAAAATTTATCATCTTGGGATTGTGTTCTGATTTCACATTGTCAGTCAGCTGTGCAAGTCGGTGGGTTAGGGACAAGCGTGAAAGAATCAAAGAAAATGAAAACAAATAAAATAAGAACAACATGTAACTATTTAATAAGAAAAAACAATTTTTTTTTCAAATGTCGCAATGTATACATGAAATTGCTTGCCTAAAGTTATCTCCGTAGCTGTTTTACTGAAAAGTGTCGATTAAGTTTGGAGCGTCATTTTAACACGTACGGTATGAAAACCTTGTTTAATCTTACAGGTGCTACAATTAACAGATTAATATTGGTTAGTTTGCAAACTGTGAGACAAATCGGCAGCAATTATCATAAAACGCTGAATTGAAAACTGTCATAAACAGTTATTGTCCTGCACTGCCTTGACAGGTGTTACCAATTAGCGTAAGGATTACACATTGAAAGTTAATATGTGCCTATCGGTATACGAAAGCATGCAACCTTTCCTCACATTCTTTAAAAGTTTTTTTTTTTTTTTTTTCTAAAATTTAAGATTAATGATTTTCCTTCATAAAAAAAAATAATATTCGAATGCCGATTTCGAATTCGAATATTCGCGGAAAAACTGAATATTCAAATATTCGTTCCCATCCCTAGTAATTTCTGTTTCATTTGGTTTTCTTGATGTCATCTTTGGGACTTCATTGGCCCACATGTTTGGCACGAGTACTGGCAAAGTTTTCCAGGAAGCAGAATTGAGAGAGATTAGTATAAGCTGTAAAAACTTGTTGCTCAATCGATGTAAAATAAATGTTTAAACTAAGGTGGTTTTGAGCTATGGGTCACAGACTTTGTTAACATTGAGCCAGGCCTGGTAGCTTAGTGGTCAGAGTATCTGATCTGTGATCTGGTGGTTGCAGGTTTGATACCTGGTTGCAGCAAACTTTCTTTACGGCAATTTTTTGCCTATCACCTCTGATGCATGTGAGAAAAGCAGGCAGTAGCTCTGAAAGAACGGTGTGTCAGTACTGGTGTGAGAGAGCTAGGAAACACATGTGTAGGTGTATTTGCCGCAGTGATATGACCTAAGTTGTTTAAATTGTGCTAAACTCCAATACTAACTAGTTAGTTAATATCAAAGACTTTCTGTCCAGAGCTACAGGGCATTTGTCTAAAATATTTTATATATAATGTCGTTAAAATTAAATGATCCTGTTTTAACCTTCAGGCTTCTAGGCACGACTCACTGACCTTTTGTGTACAGTGTAGATCAAGATCAGACTGCACAAAATGTGCAGTCTGATCTTTGATCTACACTGTCCAATAAGGGCATATTTTCCCCCAACACATACCTTTGATACAGCAAAAGTTTGGTTTTTACAATCGGGTTAAAAGTTTCATTTGACTTATTTAGCAGGGTAAGGGTTGAAGCTGTGCTAATTTTGCCATGGGAGTTAAAAGGTTGGGCACCTCCTGTGTGATATGCTTGCCTGTTTTCTGCAGTTTGTTCTAATTATCTCAGGTTTGTAATATTGAGCCATGCTCTGGCAAAAGGCGCTTTAATGTATCTCAGTGATGCATTTTACCGAACGAATCATAAAATTATGGATCCATAGAATCAATTTCATTTTACAACCAACTGAATCATGAGGTAGAATTGTGCTTGGACAGGCAGTATATTTACCAGTATCAAAAAGTTTCAATACAGGTCAGCCTGCACAGACTGCACAGGCTGACCGGAGTCAGTACTTTTTGGAGATGCATTAAACCTCCCTTTCACAGAGCATAGCTCAGCTTATTAACAGAGAGTAGCAATGTAGGACCATCATGGTCCCTTGGTTGGTCCCTGTTTTACCAAAATTAATAAGGTTTTATTGTGTTTTCTTCCCTCAGAGCTAGGCAGTGATGGGTGTATTAGTGAGTTTTCCTGGGACAGGGGAGGCGGTGGAGGGATATATGGTAAACCATGGAAAAAACATTTACCGACAGATGCTGGGGTAATACTTGTTATCCTCAGACCATACGCTAATAGCACTTTTCTTAATGCTTTACCATGCAAGAAAATCTTAAGACTTGTCCATATTGAAAGCATTTCAACAATACAAATTAAACATGGCTGAAATAATGGAATTTTAAAAACAAAAAGGAGAGTTAGTCACTGGCAGAAAAATTAATTTTAACTCTTTACCAAACGACAAAATTTTAGACTTTTCCAAATTCAAAGCATTTGCAGACGACAAAATAAACGTGACTCAAAAATTGAAACTTGACTTTGAAAGAGTAGAAAACATTGTGGGAAAAGGAGAAAATGCTGGTGACCAGCATTTTCTCCTTTTCCCACAGTGTTTTCAGAAGGCATCTTCCTTGGGGTCGTTAAAACCAGGGATTGTTTGGTAAAGGGTTAAAACTATATTTAAAGTTGCTCTACCTTTTGTTTACTCTTTACCTGGCATTAAATTTCATTTTTCTGCCAGCCACTAACATTTGGACCAACCATACAATAGCAGATTGTCATCTCCACAGTAATATCTGTACTCTTAAAAGGTATGATTTAAATTTAAATGCATTTTAAAACCCACATTGTTTACTTTTGTATGCTACTGGGGTTTTAACATTGTGTTTACTCTTTTCAAAATGACAGTAGTTTCGACCTCTCCAAATGGAAAATATTTGCAGACCACAAATAATATGTGGGTTAAATGATGGCATTTGCCTTCAAATGGATAGAAAACATTGTGGGGAAAGGAAAAAACGTTTGCCACCATTTTCTCCTTTTCCCAAAATGTTCTCAAAAGTCTGCTCCGCAGGGTCTTTAAAACACAAGATTGTTTGGTAATTAGTGAACACTCTCAACTTTTAACAACCCTGGAAAAGAAGGCTTTTGAAAACATTGTGGGAAAAGGAGAAAATGCTGGTAATTGGCATTTTCTCCTTTTCCTACAATGTTTTTACCACATCAAAGGCAGAAATCATTATTTTAACAACATTGAAGTACTTGTCTGCAATTGCTTTAAATTTGGTCCAGTCCAAGATTTTGTCATCTGGTAAAGAGTTAACTCTGTAACCTCTGCAGAAGACTGGTTGTGTCCTGCAGCAGATTAACAGATTACTTTCTAAATAATTTTTGCTTCAGGAAAAGCACTTCTCCTTTTGCAACAATTTTTTCACGTGTATTACTTTATTTTTTGGTAATTATCCATTTTTACAAAGATTGTTTAAAAGTTATCTCATGCATTTTTTTTTTTAAAGGATAGATTGAGAGAATTCAACAGATTATTGTGTGACCTTTCAGATTGTGACCCACTTGTTTTGTTGTTACATGGATTCTAGACTACCTGCCGACATTAAATACATTGACGGGAAAACTTTTACCAGCCAACATTTTATAAAGAACCCTGATAAACCAAGTAAGTTTAGATATTGCTCTGACAACGTTATAATGGCAATCATGTTTGTAAACTGTGCTTATGCAGTGTTCAGTGTTCTAGCTTTGCTTATTAGGGGGCCCATTGGACCAACAAACATTTAGATAGAGGGCCATTTTGGAAAGCTGGGGACCTCACATTAAAAATCATAGTTTGTTAATGATACACTTTGCTAAAGCAATGCAACACTACAGATGTTATTGATGCAACCTTGTTTCCGCCATTAATTTAATCCAAAAAAATTGAACATGTCTGTCAATGGTAGACTTCTAAAAAATTCAGACGTGCTGTCACAAAGGGATTTAACTTTCCCGTCAATCACTTAAGCTACAGTTTATAAGTTCTATTTTCTTCTGTTAAACTAACCAACTTTTGAACTGGTTCTTCAGGGGCCATTCTGGTTGAAAGCCATGTTTCTGTGCAGTCTTATTATCGTCTCTTGAACTAGGGGTAGGTCTTGGCCTGATTTTGTTTTTTCACAGTAATATTTTCGTCAGGTTTTGCCTTTTTCTCCCCCATTGAGGCTTCCAAAATACTCGGAAATTTGCTTTATTGTGATGTTGAATGATCATCGGAAGTTCAAAGAATCATAAACTCTGGTACGCCTTGTATCCCTCATAACTATCCCATATCAGGGTTTTCCTTGACGCTCGATTTTGTGCGTTTTGACACATTTTTAAGGAAAATGACCCGTCAATTTTTTCAACAATGCGTCATTGTTGACACGCAAATACAATAAGGGTTACTAACGATCCTATATACTACCAACACTGTTACATCGCAAGTAGATGAAAAATCTAGAGTACGAAGAGAAAATGGGACGAAACACTGGATTGTGTATCAATTTTTGTAGAATACCGTCTTTCTTTAAACGGGTCTAAACAAAACCAATCGATCTCTAATGAAAACAATATGGTTCTGTCAAAATCAACGTCATTCTTGCTGTCTGCAAGGAAGAAGAGTCCTTAACAAAGATCAGACTAAAAACGCCTGGTAAGAGCACCCAGAAACACATTTCAAGGTCTCGAGGGTTTACTGTAAATTAGCTAAAGAGATACATATGATTTCGTTATTCTTTGAAAACAGGCATGAATGCGACCTGTGTGTCGATACACAGGAATGGGCGGTTGTATTGGTGAAAATTTTTGGCTGAAATGGATATTCTCTATCAAGAAAAACAATAGAGACTTGCCAGTCCGACCAACAACAAGCTGTTTTCACCAATTAAACGGTCGATTCCTGTGATAAGAATAAAACAATATAACTTTTTACCACAGAGAGAGGCTGCAAAAACTTCGAATTTCAACCCATTATCAAAACAGTAGCAGTCATGATGATACCCTTGAAAGATAAAGATTACTTAGAGATATGACAGCTTGTCTGCAGCTAGAGTGTATTTGCTTGTTAAGAACAGGTGTAAATAAGGCATACTCTAGATACTTTTTATGAAGAATGTACTATATAGACTGTAAGCTCCCTCTACATAGAGAATCTCTGGTGCTAGTATGTATCTATCACCATGTAATAATACATTATACAGGGTATACAAAGGTTTACAGTGAATAGAAAACACAAAAAAACCACATAGTTTCATAAATAGTAGCTTTTGTCCAAGCTAATTACATTTCGTTGTGACCCCCACAAATTCCAAAATGACCCCCATTATTTTTGACTAGGGGGTCACAATGACCCTGTATTTTTGTTACCAAGGGAAAACTCTGCCATATGAAGATCGACAAGAGGCTACCAGTTTAAGCTGACCATAACATCCTTCAGGTTATTATGAATTCTTGCTGGAAAGGGCAGTTTTATTTTTATTGAGCGGAAAAAGCAGAATGGGACAAAAAGGACCATTATTCTTGAAATGGCACTTTTACAATTGAGTGCACCTTATAGGCCTGAAATTGGTTTCGAATTATGCCATCTGGGACTTTAAGGGGCCTAGGGTGAACACTGTGCTTACGAAGAAAATAGCTCTAGCTACTCTTATTATTTTCCATGCTGCTTTAGGTGTTAGTTGTTCATAAATTGTAATATTCTCCTGATCCCAAAAGCTTTGTTTACACCAAAACATCAATTTTCTAAGTTTAATGTGTTGTGGAAATCATTACAAGAAAATGAGCAACTGGTTGTGACAAACCATGTCTCCTTTTCCCACATTAGTTTCCAAAGCTGCAGGGGTGTATAAAGTCTTATTTGCACAGTAATGGACACTAAAATAAGCTTTTATTTCAATGCTTTACCACACAATCCCAAGATTCAATGACCACCAAGGAAAAAGACTTTGTAAAACACTGTGGAAAAAGAAGAAAATGCTGGTTACCATTTGAATACAAATTTCATCATTAAATTTTGTTCAGCATTTAATTTGTCATCTGCAAATGTTTTTCAATTTTTCAGTTTTTCAAAGCATGCAGTTTGATCTCTTATCTACACTGTCCATTGTTTTATTCTAGACTTGTGACCAAACTGTCTCTTGATCTTGCAGCAGAACTGTGTTTTTAGCCTTTGAGAAAATGCATTTTTTTAGTCAGTAGTGACAGAGTCAATTCTTAACCACATGACCATGTTTTAACATGGTCCTAATTGAAAGCATTGGCAGACAACAATTCAGATGTTACTTAAATGACTGGATATTTTTCTCAAAGGTTAGAAAACATGGTGGGAGAAGGAGAAAATGCTGGTTACCCAGCTTCTTTTCCCATAATGTTTCCAAAACCTTAAATAACCAGGGTCGTTTAAACTTGAGATTGTGTGGTAAAGAGTTAGGGGGTTAAAATTGCACTATTATTTATTTGCAGATTTGCAGAAAGAGGATAACTTGTTGATATATCAGTCCACCACTGACCCACCTCATTACCAAGTCGTCATTAAAAACACAGTATTCAATCTGCCAGCTGTAAGTATGGAAAATGCACCCTTAACCCTTTATCAGACAACAAAATTTTAGCCTTGTCCAAATTGAAAGCATTTGCAGATGATGATTTCATTGTGGCTCAAATGGTGCAATTTTTCTTTGATAGGGTAGAAAATGTGGTGGGAAAAGGAGAAAATGCTGGTCACCAGCATTTTCTCCTTTTCTCACGATGTTTTCAACAGGCTTCTGTCCCTGGATTGTTAAAAGTTAGCATTGTGCAGTAAAGAGATAAAGTGCCTAAGTAACCAACAGAAATTTTCAGTATAGAAATAACAACCCAAATAATTACAATTTCATGGTTTCTTTTGTCTACAGGATATTGGCAAAGCAGACAGTGTTGATCAAAGATCAGGCTGCACATTTTGTGAAGCCTGATCTTGATCTACACTACAAACTCAACTATAGTAGTGATAGGCACTTTAAGCGTCAATTCCCTAACTGAGGAACAATTTTTTTTAGGAAATGGTGATGCTTTTGCTTTGTGGGGTAGAAGCACAGGAATTGGCAATGAATTTGTCATTCAGGAAGTTGGTTTAAGTCTTGGACAGATAATAAAGTTCTAAACATTTCCAATTTGAAGCTGAGCCCTGGTAGTGCAATCCGTAGGGGGTAGTGGGTTTGATCCCTGGCTCAGCCAATTTCTTTCTGAGGATTGATGATAGTACTACAGGATTCATTCCTCTCCCACCGCTGACCATGGTTTCAAAACCATTATTAAACACCATAGAATCATAAGTTAGTAAGATTTCTTGTCAAAAGGATAAAAATTCATTGTGAGGAATTATTCTGAAAACATGGGAAAAGGAGAAAATGCTGGTTAGGGCTATTCCATTTAAACATAGGTACCCCGGGGGGAAGGCACTTTCAAATTTGACCATCCCCCAATAGAAGCGAATTTCTGCTCAACCCGACATGCGACAGCACTTCATTTCCGATGAAAGCGACCCCCCATAGAAGTGATTTTTTTTGCAGGATTTTTGAGGGACAAAATTTTTTTTCAGGGAGTTAGAAGTTTTTTTCTTATCTCAGTTTGATAACACAAATTTAATGATTATTCCATGTTTCAGATCAGAACTTATTTAACCATCCTCAAAATGTTCTGTGTTCTGTTACTATTGGTATTCCTTAAATCCAGCTAGTTTTAAAAACACACACACACGCACACACACACACACACACACACTTCTGTTATAACAATATAGCTCTAACAGCAGTAACATATAAAAATATGAAAGTGCCTGCTGGAAAAAGGGCATAAATGTGTAAAAGAAAAAAAAAAAAGAAACAGAAAAATTTGCAGTACTCTTTTCAAAGCTCCAGTAAAATTCAGCACAGAAACATTAACATATTTACCATTAGGCTTTCATGTAGGTATGATATCATAGTCAGCATCAGCTGAAAGATTTCCTGATTTCTAACAGGCATGGAGGAAGATATTGAATGGGCTGTGTTTTCATTGCGAAAGTCAGTAAATGAAATAATTTCCAGAGAGTTAGCCGTTTTTTAATTATGAGCAAGGGCTCCATATAGCAAAGAGTATAGACCTGATGATGATTTGAAACAATTTTCTGCATGCACAGTACACTCAGCAAAACTTCTAACCGGCCACTTTTGTTTCTCCAGTCAAAAATTAAAGATGGAAAATTCGGCAAAATTTTTCTTCCATAAAATACCTATTATTTGTCCAACTTTTGTAACGTGAGATGAATACAATTGCATTAAAGCACGATAATAAATATAGAAACAATTATAGAAATAATTATCGACAAATTATGCTGGTATCAATTATTCATTTTCAAATACCATATTTTGCTTAAATTTTGGGACACCCAAAGTATTGGGACACCATCAAAAATCGCGAAAATAATTATTTTTCATGACCCAAAGATTTGGGCCATACTAAAAATTGCAAAGCAAGATTGGTATTTTTTTTTTGTTCCAAAGAATTGGGACAGTGAATATCTATTTTAAAAAAAAAAAAATCTTTCAATCCGTTTGATACCCTTTGTTTACAAGCATTTATTTCGCGCAGTTTCATTTCTATACACGTAACGTCAAAGGCATGCTTCCTAACCCTCCCGATTTCAGTGGGAGTTTCCTGATTCAAGACGAAAAACCAGATCACCTTACAGACTATTTTAAACCCCAATTCAAAAAAAACAAGAGCCGTCGTAGACGGATTATGCTCCCCGAACAGGTCTCTGTTTAGGAAAGTGAAGGCTGTCAGTAAATGGTTGGTCACGGGAGAGGAGGGTGGGGGTGAAACAGGCTACTTTTGTTTGGTCCCGTCTGCCAAACTGCATTTGCCAGTGTTCTAATAATTAAATAAAGAAGGAGCATAACTCTTGGAACAGTGGAGTAAAACTTCCTGTCAATGTGAACAATCTGTAAATCAAACATTACTATTATAGTAATGGCAAAATTGTCAAAATCAGATTAAACATTTATAAACTTCGTGTTTGAGTTTGTCATTAGGCCCTCTTTTTCTATAACACAGCTTAGTATAAATAGGAAAGAATGAAACTAGAACTGTCACAAAAGTGCCGCATACCCCCACAAAGCGCCTTGTCACAGAACAGGTGTCATTTTATATGTAACGGTTATGCTCCAAACCAAAAACAAAATTTAAAATTTACAAAGTGAAATAACTGTAAAACTAGTGGGAATAGAGTTATGTTTCTTGTACACTGCACTTCTCTTTAATGTGGTCTATCTGTATATGAAGTTTGAAGTCACTAGGTTTTATACTTTGGAAGTTATGCCACAAAAAAAAATCTAAAGTTAAAATTTACAAAGGGCAATAACTCTAAAAATAGTGGGAATAGAGTTATGTTTTTTTTTTAAATTGCACTTCTCGTTAATGTGGTCTATCTATATATAAAGTTTTAAGTTACTAATTTTTATACTTGGGAAGTGATGCCCCTGACAAAAATTTAAAGTTAGATCTACAAAGGGCAATAACCCCAAAAAATAGTTGGGATAGAGTTATGGTTCTTGCACAGTGCACTTCTTAATGGGCTATCTGTATATGAAGTTTGAAGTTACTAGCTTTTTTACTTTGGAAGTTATGCCCAAGACAAAAATTTTAAGTTAAAATTTACAAAGGTTAATAACTCCAAAAGTTATGCCCTGGACAAAAAAAAGCAAAGTTAAAATTACAAAGGGCAATAACTCTAAATATAGTGGGAATAGAGTTATGGTTCTTCTACACTGCACTTCTCCTGAATGTGGCCTATCTGTACATGAAGTTCGAAATTACTAGCTTTTTTACTTTGGAAGTTATGCCCCAGACAAAAATTTGAAGTTAAAATTTACAAAGGTTAATAACCCCAAAAATAGCTGGGATAGAGTCATGGTTCTTGTACACTGCACTTCTCCATTATGTGATTTATCTGTGTGTGAAGTTTGAAGTTACTACCTTCTATACTTTCTAAGTTATGCCCTGGACAAAAAAAACCAAAGTTTAAATTTACCAAGGCCAATAACTTATAAGACATTAAGCACCCTTTACCCGTAACATGGTTTTGCATAGATAAAAAAACAAGGGCACATGGTGAAACTTTTAATAAACAATATAAATGTAAAGTTTCATGAAATTTTGATGAAAACTGAAGGAGATATTAGTAGAAATTGGAATTTTACAAGAAACCCCCTTTTTCCATGACACAGCGTCAAATTGGAAAACCAAGAAAAATACATCGGCGCAATATCCTAAAGAGTTCATATATGAAGTTTCATCCAATTTGGTCCAGGGTGTTGTGGAGAAATGGCTTCGGACAGACGGACGGACGGACAGACGGACCTCCCCTTGATGTGGCCTGTTTGTATATGAAGTTTGAAGTTACTAGCTTTTTTTCTTCGGAAGTTTTCGCTGGACAAAAATTTGAAGTTAAAATTTAAAAAGGGCAATAACCCCAAAAATAAATGGGAAAGAGTTATGGTTCTTGTACACTGCACTTCTCCATTATGTGATCTATCTGTGTGTGAAGTTTGAAGTTACTACCTTCTATACTTTCTAAGTTATGCCCTGGACAAAAAAAAACCAAAGTTTAAATTTACCAAGGCCAATAACTTATAAGACATTAAGCACCCTTTTCCCGTAACATGGTTTTGCATAGATAAAAAAACAAGGGCAGATGGTGAAACTTTTAATAAATAATATAAATGTAAAGTTTCATGAAATTTTGACGAAAACTGAAGGAGATATTAGTAAAAATTGGAATTTTACAAGAAACCCCCTTTTTCCATGACAGAGCGTCAAATTGGAAAACCAAGAAAAAGACATTGGCGCAATATCCAAAAGAATTCATATATGAAGTTTCATCCAATTTGGTCCAGGGGTTGTGGAGAAATGGCTTCAGACGGACGGACAGACGTACGGATCAAGCGGCGACTATATGCTCCCTCCTTCGGGGAGCATAAAAATCCGATATAAGTGTAAAAAGGGTGTGATAAACTTGTATCCAAGATACATTACGTATACATGTACATCCGAAGTTGACATAGAGTTGGCACTAGTGTTGGGCAATCTGTTTAAAATCAGAATCAGTTATCCCTTTATAATTGGAAGAGCAAACCAACTAGCTATTGATTGTACAATCGGTTTCTCCATTTAACTGGGAATGCCTTTTTGCCTTAAATACTGTGACAATTTGTCTACATGATATTAAGTTAATAAAGATGTAAGATGTTATGTTTTGTACTTTAAAAATTAAAGGAAGTACATTACCATTAAATTCTGTGTTTTATTCAATACAGTATTTCTCCTAAAAAAGCTCCTGGGAGCTATGCAAAACATAGATAGGGAGCCTTTATTTTGTACCCAATTTGCAAAGCAAAAAGTCTGTCCAATTTTGTATTTCTTTGAGTTTTAGTGATTGTTAAGAGGAAATATTAATCAAATTAGCGGAAATATTCATCAAATAACATCAAATATTAACATTTTAATCAACTAATGTACATTAGGTTATCATGATTTAAGGGTTTTTCGGGGGGGGGGGGGGGGGGGGGGGGGGGCTTCTATTTAGGGAGGGCGCTTTTATTAGGAGAAATACTGTAATTCAAACTTGTTCATATTTTCATATTTCAAGCATTTGCAGACGACAATCCCCCCTGTCTGTTATAGATCTATATTTTCATTTCATAAAACAACCAATTTTTTCACTTATGAACAGAGATTTTAGCTTCCACTTCTTGTTTTATTCAGAGATTGATGTAAATTGACTGTTTAAATTCATTACTAAAGACGAGTAGATAGTCTGAAGTGCCTCTGATCGAACGATGCCACACTGATCATTTTAGTGTCATGGGTTTTCACGTTTTTTTCAGCAATCTATTTTTCATGTCTATTAATTTTTGGAGAAGTGTTACCGCATGATTTGACAGGTATTTGTCATTTAGAATAGCGGGTAACTTTAAAATTTGTCATTTTACACCTTTATTACGTTTTCATAAATGACTCGCCAGCTTGATTTACTATGATAAACAGAGCCGCGTGTGTCCTTCGCATTTTATACTGATCGTGTTTATCAAAGCCCATATTTCTGCCGGATGCACGCCAACTAGTGTATATGAAGCTTTAGACGATAATTTCATGCGTCAGATTGACATTTAGGAAGATATTTTTGAGCGCCAAAGACGAGTCATTTCAAATTTGTAGGCGTCAAAACTTGGGGTCCGGGGTCAAATGAGAACCCTGCTGAATTAGCAAGTTTTGTCAAGAGAACCATGGACAAAACTTTTTGCCTTTTTTCCGGCCAATTTTCTTGTTTGTTTTCCACCGTCTTGAATCAAAGAGTGTGATTAATTAGTCACAAAACCAAGCGCTAAAAACCGGCGGTATTCATCTTTTGGGACCGAGCGAGTTCCGGAACCGACTACAATCGATTCCAGGATTTCTCACTCAGTTATCGCAATCGGAAGCCAAAACCAACTGATTTTCGACTATAGTCGATCATCGGCCCATCACTAGTTGACACTCATGTATTTCACGGTCAATCGAGTTCGTTGTTTATAAATAGAAATCAAGGTACAGTATTCTAGTCTAACCAAGGTTTATCGATCGGAGATCGACGAACCAATCAAATTTGAGAACGAGCCGAGCAGGTACTTGTCAGAGCGGAATTTACGTCGTTCACCTCACGTAAGCTGGTAAAATATGTTGTGAATTTATCTACAAACGCAAAATAACAATCCTCATAGCGATCCCAGGACGCAGACAATAATGATTGACAAATTAATCATCAACGAAAACAATGAGAAAAAGCGAAGTTTTAAACTATTAGTGCACAAATTGACCGCTGGAATTCCAATCTGTCTAAAAATAGACCAACCTGCAAAGATCGTAGGTTTATTGAAATCAGTGACGTTGCAATATTTTAACGTCGGCAAATATTCGACTTGTTAGCGGTCAGTGACCTACAACATGACAGCTTGTCTTGTCTGACCATATGGTTTGGGGCAGCAGACAAAATAATTATTTTTTGTAGACCTAAGTATTGTGACACGAAAAAAAATTTTTTTTTTTACTGTCCCAAAATTTAAGCAAAATACGGTATAATTCGTTTCTTGCGCATTTCCTGATTTAGTGTTACCAATTTTATTACCTGTACAAGTTGTTTCCCTTGCCATAATTAAACAGACCGTCTCTACCCGGTTTCCGTGATGCGTTGGTCTTTGACGATTAACCTGACAAAGATCTTCTATCATTCTACCAAATTCATTTGTCTTCTTTACATTCAGTTTTTTATGAGGCTCAGAAGCAATTTTTCCGGAAAATTTCAATATACAACCCCCCATAGAAGCAAATTTTTGGCTTACATAACCACTGACAGAAGCGATTTCATTAAAGGGACACCCCCCGATAGAAGTTTTTTAAACTGCTGTCCCCCCCAGGTACCTATGTTTAACTGGAATAGCCCTTACCAGCATTTTGTCCTTTTCCCGCATTTCCAGAAGTCTTCTTCTTCAGGGTCATTGAAACTCAAAACCGTTGGTACAAGGTTAAGGTTGATCAAGCTTAACCCTTTAACAAACAATTCCTGGTTTTTACGACCCAGAGGAAGAAGCCTTCTGAAAACATTGTGGGAAAAGGACAAAATGCTGGTAACCAGCATTTTCTCCTTTTCCCTCAATGTTTTCTACTCTTCTAAAGTCAAGTTTCAATTGATGAGTCAAGTTTATTTTGTCGTCTGCAAATGCTTTCAATTTGGACTAGTTCAAAATTTTGTTGTTTGGTAAAGAGTTAAGAGAGCTGCTTCTTTTAGAAATTTTCTCTCTCTCTACTTTTGGTTGAGTTTTTGCAAATAATGCCAGTTAAATTAAGACAATTAATTGTGAGGATGTTTGTTAGTAGGGTTATTGTGGATGTGCAAAACATTTGTAGTTAGATGTTTTACTTAGACAAAATAAAGTCTTTTGCTGATGGCATAGATTAAGTTCAGACTGCACAGGTTGTGCGGTCTGGTAGTAGATCTACTATCCCATTGTTTACTCAAGCCTATCTAACAGAAACCTTACCGAATCCAGTAAACTGTATTTCAAGCGGTCAAAAGTGGTGAAGTTCATATATTTGGCTCTAAAAAAATTGACCTTTTACCTAACAAATAAAATTTTACACTTGTCCAAATTGAAAGCATTTGCAGACAACAAGATAAATGTGAGTCAAAAATAGAAATTCGCCTTTGGAAGTATAGAAAAAATTGTGGGAAAAGGAGAAAATGCTGGTTACCTGCATTATTTTTTTTTCCCTCAATGTTGTCGAAATCCTTCTTCTTTAGGGGTGTTAAAAATTCGGATTTTGTGGCAAAAGGTTGAACAGTTTCATGCTTTTGTGAGTTTCAAGATCATCTGTGCACTTGACTTGTCCCATGATTTGGATCTTTGATTATCTCAATTTCAATGTATTTTATTTGCTTTTTTCTTTATTTTAACAGGGTAGGAATAACATGTTCCAGGCTCTGTTGTTCTTTTTGTATCATGTGAAAACCAAAGAAAAGGGTATGTTAGGGTAAGTCATATTAAGTATTTCTTTGAAACAAACTGTAAAAAAGGATATCGTTTTTATCCTCGACTTGCAAAGAAAGGGCACTATTAATTGCTCTTGCAGCCAAGTTAGATCAAGATCTTCCCAGAACATATAGTTCAATCCGGTGTCTTCACTAATATATTACCTATGCTGTGTGAAAGGGGGCATAATGCATTTTCAAAAAGTATCGACCCATGTCAGCCTGCACAGTCCGCTTGGGCTGACAAAGGCCGAAAATTTCTGCAATCTTTGAATTTTCTGCATGTCAAAGGACCAGTGTACCTTATAATTCAGTCGGTTGTTAGACAAGAGACAAGATGGATTTCATAGATTTGTAATTATGTGATGACTTGCTTGATAAACTGCATCATGGAGATGCATTAAGCCCCCTTTTTTACATAGCATGGCTCATATATAAGCCCATAAAACAAATGTTTTTTTGCAAATGTTGAAGGCTTAATAAACAAAAATTTCAGCTACCAACTCCTTGGATTACTAGCTGGCTCAACTGGGCTATGCCGGGGATTTAGTTGATAAAGAAGTGTTCTGTTTTGGTACATAAGAATTTTGTCTATTCAACTCTTTGACTGCAACAGACTGAAACATCCCTGCAAAACTAGTATTGAAAACGATGTGGCAAAAGGATCAGTTGCTGATAAGTAGAAACTCGGCCTTTTCCCATGATTTCTCTGGTACTATTCAAGAAAGCTAGGTTTATTTTAACCTTTACAGCAGGTTTGAGTAAGTGTAGATCAAGATCAGAGTCCACAAAATATGCAATCTTAACTTTAATCTACACTGCCTGCTTTCCTGAAATACTGTAGGCAAAAGCAACCATAATATTGCCTATATTTGGGTCTTAGTTGTAGACTTGAAAATTCTGTCGAGTTTATTGGGCGTTCTAAGGGTTGAAGGGTTTGCATTCACATATTTTGTACCCAGTTAGCCAGGTTCAATTATTACTTGAGTGAAACGTATGATGTATTTAACTTTTTCTTTTTATGTTTACAGACGAGTCAATCTAGGAATGTCTGGTGTGAATATTTTGACTGTGTTTGATGGCTGAACCTCCAAACCTGGTCTGGTGGATATTCTAAAAAGGAAGAGAGACAAGAAGTTTTGTGATAGACGCTCACAGTTGTCACACTTCAGTTTGAGAAAAGAAGCTGAACTCTATACAATACGAATTTTTTTTTTTTTTTTTTTCAGAATTAAAGCAATATTGAAAGAATGTGCAGGAGACATGTGGCTCATGTAATAGGGTTGGTATTTTGTGAGGTATAAAACATTGTGGGAAAGGCAAAAATATGCGTGTTACATGCAAAATGCATTGGTGAAAAACAGGACCTGTTACTTTACTCACAGTTTTCCACCCAGTTCAAAAAATTTATTTCCAGTTGCTATAACTGTTTCAAGTTTATGTCACATGCATTATCCCTATAAAAAGTTTTAACACCTTTGAGGATGAAGGGTTTTGAAAACATTGTGGTAAAAGGAGAAAATGCTGGTTACCAGCATTTTTTTCCTTTTCGCACGATGTTTTCTAATCTTTAAGAGAACTAAATGCCTTTGTATCAATGTTGAATTTGCTGTGTACAGATCCATTCAATTTGGAAGAGTCTAAAATTTAATGCCTGGGAAAGATTTAGGCCTTGAACTATAGTAAACATGATCAAAGGTATACATTAAAAATTAGTAATAAAAATGGCTATTACACTTTTTCTCCAAGTATTCCTTTAATTATATACATGTACTTCAACTTAAAAAAGCCTAGTAGGTCAATCTGCACTGTGCAACTTCCAGATTGGCTAAATTCTTTCCAGGATTGATGATAGTCATTGCAACAGGATTCATTCCTCTTTCACCACTGAATACAATTTTGACAATTTCAATATGGAAAAGGAGCCGGAAGCCTGGAAGAATTGTTGTGAGTAGAGCTTATAACAGAAACTCTAAGAAAACTTTGATAAGTTTACTGGATGTTGTATTACAACTGAAATAATGTTGAAAATGGTGTTTAACACAAAACAAAAAGATTCAAGTTAAGTGATGTTTTCAAGTTATTTCATAGTCACTATTTTGTGAGGTATTGAGATTAAAACAACATTAACTCTTTAACAAATGACAAAATTTTAGATTTGCCCAAATTGAAAACTTTTGTAGACAACTTAATCATTGTAACTGGAAAATAGAAATTTGCCTTTGGAAGGGTAAAAAATATTTGTTGGAAGAGGAGAAAACACTGCATTTTCTCCTCTTCCACATTATCTGTATTTAAAAGCCTTCTCCTTCAGGGTTGAAACTTGGGTTTGTTTGATAGAGGGTTAACTTTTTCATTACTGAATAAATAAATTGTATTTTCTCAAAGTCCACAAATACCGTTTTGCTGAAAGATCAAGAGAGAGTTCAGCCATAATCCAGAATAGAGTAGTGGACAGTGTAGGTCAGAGCTCAGACTGCATGTTCTGTGCAGTCTGATCTAGATCTGCACTGTCTTCAAAAGCTCCTGGTTTCGTCTGCAGTATGGAAAGAGTTAAGATACAATATTTACAGCTCTTCTACCAACTAAAACTACCAATTATGCTTTTTACATGTAATTAAATGTAGGATTTGTAAGCATGTGTTTGCAGTCAACATCTTTAAACCCTTCACCACACCATCCTGGGATTTTCACTATTTAGAGATAGAAGGCTTTTGAAAACATTTTGGGAAAAGGAAAAAATACTGGGTACCAGCATTGTCTCCTTTCTCACAATATTTTCTACCCTTTCACTGAATAACTCCTTCCATTTAGTTGTTGTCCATAAATCTTTTCAGTTTGGATGAGTCTAGAACTTTGTTGTTTGGTAAAATACTTAACTCTTTACCAAATGACAAAATTTAAGACTAAACGAAATTGAAATCATCTGCAGATGATAAATAGGAACCAAAAATTGAAATTGGTTTTCGGGCCAGTCAAGTTGTTCAGTGGCTAGCGTATCTGACTCATGACCTGATGTTTGTGGGTTCGATACCCAGTTGTGGCAAACTTTCTTGCAATTTTTCACCTCTCACCTCTGATGCATGTGAGAAAAGTTTTTAGTAGCTTGAAAGAAAGCTGTGTCAGCACTGGTGTGAGAAAGTCAGGAAACACGTGTAGGTGCACTCCAATACAAATAAACAAAAGAAATTCGTTTTTAGAAGGGTAGGAAACATTGTGGGAAAAGGAGAAAATGCTGGTCGACAAAAGCATTTTTTTCAGGATATTTATTAGGGGGGATTTTGTGGTACAGGGTTATTAAGAGAGTTTTTTGAATCAAGAACTGAGTAACATATCTTGTGATAAATACTTGATAGCTGGTACAGAACATCATAATGCTGTTTTTTGAAAAAAAAGGACATTTTTGATATTGGGAAAGGAATGTTTTACAAAACTGAAAAGAATTGTAAAATGTTCCTGGCAAAATGAATCTGAACTGTTAAAGGGGAAAAACAGATTAAAATTTTTCAATTAGATTTCAGTTTGCTTGTACCTTTAAAAATTTTAAGACAACAAAAATTAGAAAATGGAAAGAGAAATTTGATGCAGCTTAATTGTTAAGCCATTTCTCATAGGAAACAGGCTTTTGGATACATTGTGGAAAAAAGGTAAAATGCTAGTAACCAGTGTCTCTCCCTTTCCTTCAATGTTTTCTATCCTTTCAAAGACAAATTTCACAATTTAAGCCATGTTTCTTTGTCATCTGCAAAATTAATGATTATACATTATGAATTAGTGTAAGATTTTGTCCACTTGTATAGAGTTGAACCATTACCCTGAGATAATAACGGCTTTCTGAAAACTTTTTGGGGAGAGGAAAAAAAAAACTGATACCCATCATTACCTCCTTTTCCCTTGCTGTTTTTCATCCTTTCAAAGACAAATTCCACCATTTAACTCTTTACCACATCAGAAAAATGTAGACTTGTCCAGATTGAAAGCATTTGCAGACAACAATTTAAATGTGACTCAAATGACAAAATCTGTCTTTGATAGGACAGAAAACATTGTCGGAAAAGGAGAAAATGCTGGTAACCAGCATTTTCTCCTTTTCCCACAGGGTTTTCAAAAGACTTCTTCCTTAGGGTCTTTAAAATGGGAATTGTGCGGAAAAGGGTTAAGCCAATTTGATTTATCATCTTCAAATGATGTCATTATTGTTGATTTCTAAAATTTTGTCATCGGGTAAAAATTAAACAAGAGTCAATGTTGAACATCCTTTTCTGACAAGAATGTTATCAGAGCCACTTTTAGCTCAGCAGTTTTTGAGAGAAAAAAAACTTGAGGTATTGTCATAGCTCTGTCGTTATCTGTGTCTTTGGCATGCAAAAACTTTCATATTTTCTTGTGTCTCTATTACTGCTGTGAATATTTACTTCAAACTTTGGTTGTTGTTTACAGTATGAAAGGGAAATCATAACAGAAGGGAGGGTAACTCTAATCACATTTTTGACATATATGCCTCCTTTTTTGTATATATGCCTCTCTTTTTTTTTTTGGAATTCTAACTGAAAAAGCATCTAGGGCGGAGAAGTGGCAATAGTGCTCTTGTTAGAAGGGTGTTTTTCAGTTGCTGCAAATGAGTTTCAAGAGTTTATGAAATCAATGAGTGAACTTTCAGATTAAAGTGAGAGTGATGTAAAATTACAGTTGATTAAAATATGATTCCTATCATTCCTTTTCCTATCATTCCTTTGCTGGAACAAAGTCCAGGAGCTGCTTTTGCACTACCCCCAACTTAGTGACTGAATACTGTTTGACTTTTTCCCCAAATGACAAAATTTAGACTTGTCAAAAGTTGAAAGCATCTGCAAGGGATGTTAAATGTGACTCAGATGATGGAATTTGTGAAAAGGTAGAAAACCTTGTTGGAAAAGGAAAAAATGCTGGTCACCCGCATTTTTGCCTTTTTCAACATTGTTTTCAAATACCTCCTCCTTCAGGTTCCCTTA
Organism: Hippopus hippopus; assembly: GCA_946811185.2. Taxonomy (NCBI): domain Eukaryota; kingdom Metazoa; phylum Mollusca; class Bivalvia; order Cardiida; family Cardiidae; genus Hippopus; species Hippopus hippopus. The sequence continues at coordinate 26,531,334 of OX328111.1, read as the reverse complement.
GGGTAGAAAGCATGGGAAAAGGAGAAAATGCTGGTACAAGGTTTTCAAATGGCCCTATTGTCAGCATTGTTAAACCTCAGAAAGGTTTATCCAGTGCTAAGCTGGGACTCTGAAATGTCTTGCCCAAGGACACTCCAACAGGGGATACTCTGTAGAGCGATAGTCTAGTACTACTGAATCCCCGAACATGTGAATATACATAACTTTGAAATCATCCCTGTAAAATATGAATTACAAAATTAATAATTCTCATACATGATTAGGAAATACAATAATTATTAAATTGTGAAAACATTGTCTTCAGAATGGCCAAAGGGAAGCAACTCTTTTGACTTGTATTGTGATGTACTAGGATTGTCTCCCTTGACTTGTTCTGAAATAGAAACAAGGCTGCCAAAACGTCATGGAGGGGAAACACAAAAAAAAACCAGAAAATTTATTGCTGAAATGTAGGTTTTGGCTAATTATCTTCAATATGACATACCGTAATGCTGTCTGCAATGATTAACTGGATTATAAAAATTAATGTTGATAACAAATAATCAGAAATGGTGGGTGGGCCTAAAGTACGCAATGGAAATCTTATGGAGCAATGGGCGCAATGGAAAAGAAAGTACGCGATGGAAATATATTAATTTATTATGAAATAAAGTAACCATGTATGATTTAAAGCGTGTTTATGTATACCAATTGATCTTTTATAAGGTACATCTCAAAGCTATAAGCCAAACTTAATGTTTTTGTACCGTTAAAACCGTATTTGTAGTGATATTTTTAACTTTTTGAGGGTATTCTGAGATGGCCAAATGGAAAATTTACCAAATTCAAACTTACACAATATATTGTACCTAAACGGGTCTTGTAGTATTGAATGTGTTTGTTTTCTTTTTTCAATGGATAGTTATTTGAAGCATAAATTTTGAAACCAATGCAGATGTTGAAACTTCCTTGTAAATTTCCATTGCGCGGGACTGGTGCAATGGAAAAGAAAATAAGCAATGGGAATAAATTACAAATATGCTATAAAATAAAGTAAATAAGTATGATTTCAAACATGTTAATTTGTACTCATTTATCTTTTATATTGTTAATCTATAGGTATAAAGAAAAAATGATGTTTCTGTACTGCTAAGAAAATGTATTTGTAGTGATATTTAATTCATTATGCAGGTATTCTGAGATGGCGAAATGGAAAATTTACCAAATTCAAACTAACGCAATATATTGTGCCCTAAGCTATCTTGTCTTATATAGAGTATTTTCTTTCTTTCTTTCTTCTTTCTTTCTTGCTTGCTTCCTTTCTTCCTTTTTAAAGGGATGAGCATAAATTTTGATTTTTCTTTTTTAACCTCTTTCTGCAAGGCACTCCACAACAAACTACGTATGAAAAGAATATTGCCTTCTGTTACGAGCAAACATACAATTGGCTACTCTTTCCAAAATATATTTCATAATATTCTACTTGTGAGGGGCATATTATTCATTCTTACAAGAAATTCACAATTGATTAGCTACTCTTGTCACAATGTTTTCCGCGATGAACTGCGTTTGATGGGAATATTTATTCTCTCGTTCAAGCAAACACTCAGTTTATAATACTTTTCACTGTATAAGTCAGTACATTGTTTAAAGTTACTATCAATCAGTTAAAGCCATTTACTGAGTCAAAAGTTGCATATTAATTACAATCTTGTAGTTTGTCACACATCAATAATTAGCACTTTCAATTGTGTGATTTTCTTTGTATTTTGCCAGTCTTGCAATATGGAAATTCAACAAACGTTTGAATCAATCAACTACATCCGTAACAAACACATCATTGTACATAATAATTCATTTATAAGTCAATGTATACACTACGGCGGTTCAGTTACTACATTGAAATATATTTTCAAAACTTGAACCTTTTGACTCTATTTCCATTGTGTACTTTCCAATTTTCCATAGCGCCATCTGAAATACCTGCTAAACTGGGTAAATATTGCTACAAATACATTGTTTTTACAATAGAAAAACATTCCATTTGGTTTATACCTGTCGATGTACCTAATAAAAGATCAATTAGTACAAATGAACAAGTTTGAAATCATATGTGGTAATTTTATCTAACAAGTTATATGAAGATCTAATATTTCCATTGCGTACCTTCTCTTCCATTCCCTCAACTCCGCGCAATGGAAATTTGTAAGGAAGTTTCATATTCTAATTACTCTAATGAGTTAAAAAAAAAAAAAAAAAATGTTTTTTAAAAAAATTTTGGTTCAAGTAACTAGTGCTTTTTGAAACACAATCTGGGCTTTAAGATCTGTTTTAGGTACGATATATTGTACAAGGCTGAAGTAGTAAATTTTCTATTTCGCCACTTGTGAATTCCTGCCTAATAGGAAAAAAAATCACTATGAATACAATATTTTAATGGACAAAATTATTGTTTTTTGTTTATACCTGTAGATAAATCTTATAAAAGATAAATGAGTACAAATAAACACGTCTGAAATCATATATACTTCCTTTATTCAATAACATATATATGTTTCCATTGCATACTTCCTTTTCCATTGCGCCAGTCCCGTGCCATGGAAATTTGCAAGGAAGTTTAAACATCTGCATAGGTATGAAAAAAGTTTCAAAATTTATGCCTCAAATAACTATACATTGAAGCCAAAACACTCACATTTTACACTTTTTGACACGTTTTGGGTAAAATATATTGTATAAGTTTGAATTTGGTAAATTTTCCATTTCGCCATCTGAGAATAGCCACATAAAGGTAAAAATATGTAACAAATACATTTTTTAAGTGATACAATATTTTTTTTTTTTTTTAACCTGTATAACTACCTTATTTAAGTTCAATGAGTACAAATAAACGCGTTTGAAATAACTTAGAGTTACTTTATTTAATAAAATAAACACAATATATTTCCATTGCATACTTTCTTTTCCATTGTGCCCATTGCTCCATAATATTTCCATTGCTTACTTTAGGCCTACCATTGTAGAGAGTAAAAATGACTTCCGGCTTGTATCTGCGCGGAGGTCAAGGCCGGGCCCAGTCTTTAGAAAAGGTTATAATTCAGGCTTGGAAGCAAATACACGGCTAAAATTCATTCTGCAGCCCTAATATGAAAATAGGCAAAGCATAGAAAAGGGCGAAAGATACCTTTTTCACAAACATATTCAAACATAATTTATACAAAAAGTGATCAGTGCAGATATGGTTACATGACATTGTCGAATAAATATTTATGGGAGCACTCCTTTCACCTGTGAAGAATATTAACCCTAAATTATCAGGGGTCACGGGATAGAATCCAAGATTTATGATAGTCATTGCAACAAGATTCAACCTCAAGTCACCACTGATCATTGATTGGGTGAAGGTTAGGTGGGAAAGCAGCAGGTGGCTTGGGAAGAAGTTGGTGTGAAATCCCAATAAAAGGCACCCCAGGAAAGCATGAATAGGTGCACTGGCGGCCACCATATAACTGAAATAATATTGGCATTATCCAAAACTAACATACAAAGTACATGTACCTATATTAATTATGTTTCTGTCTTCTTAAGAAATTTTGTTTATTTTCATTTTGCAATGCGGAAGTGTATCCGCATAAAACTTTGTATAAGATCTACAGACGTTGAACAAGAAATATATCTGCACATATATCGACGGCATATAAGGCACTTGAATATGAATATTTCAAAACTCTTTTGGGATTCAATAGAAGAGAAATGAAAAGTAAAATCACCAGAAAATGTCTTTCTCTCCTGCTTTGCATATCGTCGAAAAGCAAAAATTTCAACTACATGCCTAGATCATTTACATGATTAGATGTTAATCGAAACCATCTTTGTTGTGTCAGAAACATGGTTATGTAGCCATGTGTGTAGTTTTTAATGGGTTATATAGGGTGACGCTTACCAAGTATTAAATTTTATCCAACAATTAGTGCAAGGAAAGGGTAATCCCCTTTCATAGTCCTTTGCTATGTGTGAGTAAGTCTTGCAAATAGGCCTGTAAGAGGCCTGCAGGAAAAAAGATTTCCACATTTTGACAAATTGCAAATTACTAATTATTTGTTTATTCAAACAGCAAGTCAAAAGCCAGCACATTAGAGGGTTGGGGTCTATATCTATATACTCCTTCCGGCGAGGACATATTCTCCACCAGCATCATGCCCCTTTGCACCTCCAGTTATACGTAAATATATGTACATATTGTCTGTAACCTTGCTTTCAACTGTAAGAATCTATCAGGGTTTTTACTTGTCTACCTCTGAATTACTCTTACACAATAAACTCTGGGTAGATCTTTGTAATCTTGACAAATGGGATTTTTTTTTAAATCTTGTAAGCTGCATATAGATCTATTGACACTAAAACTTAACCTTCTTATCTATCTATCTATCTATCTATATCTTTCTACCAATCTATCTATCCATTCCTCTTCTTTCATATTAAAATCACCCATCGATCCAGTATCCACCCACCCTGGATCCATTCAGCATCCATCCATCCCTCCATCCCTCCACCATCTCCGAAAATGATCAAACCACCCCCAAAACAATCCATCAAGCACTCTCCCTCTCTCTATGTTTTACAACCCCCCCCCCCACCCCCCCCAGCATTTAGAAATTATTTTTATCCAATCCTCTACATGTAGTAAGATCCAAGATCAGACTGCATTTTCTGCACAGTCTGGTGATGATCAATGTTACAGCCCCTATTTTTGACCATGTCCAAGAAAGGGTTGAAATATAATTATGATAAATCAACATTAATGAAAATTATGGCCACAAATACCTGTATAAAAATGATTGCCATATTGTTTACATAGGTCATGTTCTGAGGCTGTCAGATCTTGATCTTTACTCGTGACATGACACTGTAAGCAGAGAGAGTTTGATATGTAAATAGCTGATGGTTCTGTTACTGCTTATAGAGCTGAATCATTTCCTTTGTTTCCAGTAGCTTTGATACTGCTGTTTGAATAGCAACCAAAATAGAAAAAGTAACGAGTTAAATTATGATGAGCCACTTGAAGCAAAACACATCCATTTACCATTTATTTAACTAATATTTGTTTCTCTTTCTCCATATTTTCTTACGCTTTTGCTCCCCTTCCGCTCTTCACTAAAATAAAACCCGAAATAAGTTGTATGTTTCATTATACTGAAGAATGGAGAAATTGTGAACATTTAATGGTCTAAGGGAGAAAACTCGTACTTTCTTAAGTCTGTGTAAATACCAGAGTTGCCTCCCTTACAATTCTAAGCAGCCTAAAACCAAAGACGAATAAAAATATGGTACACGCTTATGGTTTTTGGAGACGAGTGGTTTAAAAAAATCTTACGCCGACTTATAATGGATTATCTAATGTTTTCACAATGGTAACGTAAATATTTACGTTTCTGAAGTTATCACTATATCACCCAAAATTAAAAGAGCGGTTAAAGAATGATAAGGATATTTTGTAACCAGTCGGTAATCTCCCTTGCATCTAATCACATTTGTTTACGCAACAACCGCCATAATTCTAAGTTGTAAGTGACGAGTTATTTATAATGATAAACAAAATGTAAACTTAATTCGGATAATTTAACATTTAAACAATATAAATCGATACGCAAAATTCTACCTGATAGGTTACTGCACGTACACTTTGATATTTATAAACGAAAGGGGGATTCACATTATCTAGGTCATGGTTTCCGTCGGATTGGGGTCAAAACGGCCCACTTCCAAAACGGCCCGGTACCAAAGCGGCCCAGTACCAAAGCGGCCCACTTTTTTGTCATTAATCAAAACACATTGAAAGAACCGTCATTCGGATCACACAGTTACTTTTATAAAATTCACTTATTTAGTTCTATAAAATTTACTTATAACCTGAATTTTGACCATGCGAATCGAGCGAGATGGTCTCCTGACTACGAATTTATTGAAACATGTGCAGAGATGTATCCTTTCTAGAAGAGAAGGAAACCACAACACATACATTTTTTAGAAGACTTCCAGTTGGTCATGAGAAAAGAACGGAACTCACATTTTAACATCGGATAGGAATGCAGAGTACAACCCACACAAGTATGGAGAATCGACGCCCAAGCCCCATAAATAAATTCCTTATTTGAAAATAGATAAGAGTAAAGAAAGTTATAAAATTCACTTTCAAAATTGGTGGAAATAAAACAGTAATTCGTAGTTCAAAAGTGGGCTGTTTTGGTACCCATAACATCAGGCCGTTTCGGTAAAGTGGGCCGTTTTGGACTGGGCCGTTTTGGAAGTGGGCCTTTTTGACCCTATCCCGTTTCCGTCAGTCACTCAAGGTCAAAGGCAATATCGCCGAGTGTGCTGAGTTATCCATTCATTTCAAATTCAATTCTGTACATTATACCAGAAGAAGATCGAGAGTAGATAGTTCCTCATGTGTTGAAAGCGTGACTACCTCTTTTCAAAATTTTCACAGCAAATATGTACATAGTCTACAGATGTTTAATCGATGTCCGATATTTGTTTTCGGAAGGGTGTGTGAGTGCAATTCCCGTCACGACCGTTTGAAAGCGCGATTCATTTCAATCCATTTATCCGAAATGGACGCAGCCAAAGGCGCAAGTCCTTGTGAATATGATTGCTGAGGCATTTTTGTTCGTTCAGCATTTCATCCGTAGAGAGGGAGAGGGAGGAAGGAAATCGTCACAAGAAGGGAGATCACTCTTCATAATTTTGACTTTGTAATTGTACGAGTTTTCTCCCTTAGACCATTAAAATGAAAATAATTTCCATCCTTTACATATTATATTGTTTGATTACTAGCGATTTTGATTATTGTTTATTGCATGATAATCATTACTGAGCAAAACTCTGAAGGCAACCACAAATGAAATTATTCTGGCAAAAGAAGAAATTGCTGGTAATAGGCAATTTATTGTTTTTTTTTGCAACAGATTTTTTACATACTGTGAGTATGATTAGGTACTTACCTTAATTTCTGTTCCCTGACCAAAAGTGTTTTTGCTACAAACTTGTTTCATGAAGTTATACTTAACCCTTTACCACATGATCCCAAGTTTTACCAACTCTGAGAAAGAAAATATTGAAAACATTGTGGAAAGAAGAAATGCTGGAAACAAGAATTTTGTCCCTTTCCCACAATGTTTTCTACCCTGTAACAGACAAATGCCATGATTTGATTCAAGCTTGATTAATCATCTTCAAGACTTTTAAACTCTGATAAGTCTGACATTTTGTTGTTAAGTTAACCCTCTTCCAAACAAGCTTGTTTTTCTATGACCCTGAAGGAGAGTGGTTTCTGAAAATTTTGTTTGGAAAGTATAAGATGCAGGTATACAAATATTCAATTCTTCTTAAAAGCATTTTATTCCTATTCCAGGAATGTTTTTGCATCTTATTGAATATAAATTCCATCATTTTAGTCATATTGAAATCAATATGAACAAGTTAAACTCTGTACTATCCCATGCTTTCATGACCACATAGGAGAAAGCTTATGAAAACCAGTGTGGGGAAAAAAGAAAATGCTGGTATCTAGTATTTTCTCCTTTTTTCACAATGTTTCCTACCCTATCGTAGACAGAAACCATCATGAGAGCCATGGTGCATTAATTTGTCATCTGAAATTGTTTTCACTTGGGGTAAGTCCAGATTTTTTACCTTTGTTAAAGAATTAAAAGGTTATTGTTTTGTTAAGAAGAAATTTCCTATAACCCTTTACCACAAAATCCTGAGTTTTAATAACCCTTAGAAAAAGCTTTTGAAAGCATTGTGGACCTGGTAACCAGCTTCTTTTCTGGCAATGTGTTCGACCATTTCAAAGTCAAATCTATCTTTTGAGCAATATTTTATTTGTACCCAGCATTTTTCTTTCAGGTTGTACAAGTCTAAAAGTTTTTTTTTAACCTGTATAAGTACCTTATTTAAGTTTAATGAGTATAAATAAACGCATTTGAAATCAATTATAGTAACTTTATTTAATAAGAGAAACATAGGGCCTAATCTATATACATTGCGTACTTTCTTTTCCATTGCGCCCATTGTTCCATAATATTTCCATTGCGTATTTTAGGCCTACCGGAAATGGTCGAAGGGAAGCAACTCAAATTATCGGTTCATAATTTGAATTACAAGGTTAACTCCCCTGATTTGCCAAATATTGAAAACGAGGTTCTCGCAAAAAAGCATGGCGAGGAGAACCCGGGAAAGAAACAAAAACTCTCTCGCCTATTTGTGGTTGGTTTAGCTAACAATGGTACTATTTCTACAGTGATAAGCTACATTTCGAATACCTTTAGTGATAATTTGAAGACTCTCAGTCACTGAAGTCAAATTGTTGTAGGACTACTCGCTCCAAAGCAGTTCGCCCTAAAGACAACTCGCCCCAAAGCAGTTCGCCCTAAAGGTAACTCGGTTCAAAGCAGTTCGCCCGAAAGTTAACTCGCTCCAAAGCAGTTCGCCCTAAAGGCAACTAGCTCTTAAAAATTTCACCCACAATCAACTAGTTGAAAACCAAGTCGCCGAAAAAAACCAACCAATTCAAATTAACCTCGTCTTAAGCCGTTAAGGGCAACTTGTCCCACAACCTCGTAGTGCTACATTGGAATGTCTCGACTCTTTTTACAATACTTGTAGGGTTACCTTAGTTGAACAACAATTTTTTTAAGTCTTAATCCCCGCTGAAAAATGAGGACTGGAACAACAAATAAATAATCTGTCATACTATTTGAGTATTTTTGCACTAACAAACATTACTAGATCTAGTTCTATTACAAGTTTTTATAAAATAATGTAGATAGTTCAACACAGGGTCCATGATAGATGGTTGCTGGTACCTGTGTTTTGTGTTTACTTCAGCCCTATTTACCAGAATGCAAAATTTCAGATTAAATGGAAAGCAGATGACAAAAGTGGCTCCATTTAGAAAAAAAAAAAATGGTCATTTGCAAACTAATGCAAGTAGATATGTCAGATAAGTGTTAAGTAATCTGTGTAATTAACCTTTGTAATTTCTTCTGTTGCAGATGACTATGGAAAAGAATCCAACCTGAGAATCTACATGTATCTAAGACCCTATCCTGGTTCCCATGATTGGAGGAAGGGCACAAAAGTGATAAAAGAATCCCAGAGAGCTGTAAGGTGATTTACAATTTTCTTCCAAATAATCCAGAATTATAATAGCAGTGTAGTTTTTTTTTTTTTTTTCTTTAAACTCCGCAGAAAAAGGAGATAATACTGTTGACAAGCATTTTCTCTTTTTCCTACTGTGTTTTCTACTTTATTGAGAACAAAATTACCAGTCTTTGTTGAGATTTTTCTAATAGTTTTAAAAAGAAACCCGATTAGATTTTTCCAAATTGAAAGTATTTGCAGACGACAAAACAAATGTGACTCTAAAAATGAAATTTGTTTTTGGCAAGTTAGAAAACACTGCGGGAGTAGGAGAAAATTCTTTCTGATTTTTCTCCTTTTCCCACATTGTTTTCGAAAGCTTTCTTTCTTAGGGTTGTTAAAACTCATGAGTGTGTAGTGAAGGATTAAAAGGGAAGGAAAAAAGTTTTTGTAAATAGGACAAAATGCTGCAACCAGCAAGTCATCCTTTCCACCATGATTTCTTGCCTCTCCAAGTAAAGACCCTCTTTTGAAAACAATGTGGGAAAAGGAGAAAATGCTGGTAACCAGCATTTTCTCCTTTTCCCACAGTGTTTACTACCATTTCAATGACAAATTTCATAATTTGAGCCACATTCAATTTGTCATCTGCCAATACTGTCAGTAAGGTCTAGTCTAATGTTTTGATGTGTGGTGACAAGTTAAACATGAATGTGTTCTTTGTTTATATTCAGTATGATGATGGTGACACATGTGTAACACTGGACACTTACCAGACTTGCCTGTAGCATCGACCTTGCCAAGGATGTACAGTCAGAGAAGTGCGCAGTTTGCTAGTTGAGCTATCAATTTGGACGGATCCACTACATCAAGACTTCACTAGATGTTTGACCTTGACAATGACTTTCCAAAGAAGAACACTGGATTGTGAAGTATGCGAGTTTAACTCTCAAATAGGACTCACCCCTTTTGTTATGAAGGATTTTTACCTGACTGCATTATCCACTTTGCCTTTAAAGAACAATAACATATGATGTTTGCAAGTTAAACTTGTATTTTGAACTGACTCGATCCATTACCATTACACACAGAATGCTCATATAACCATGACATCTACCTTGTTCAGGGTAATAGGGCAGTTTCGAGAGTTTGGCTACTAATTTGGAGGACTGGGTTACTCAGATGTACAAGCATTACATATGTTGTTTGCCAGACGTTGATGTCAACTCTACCAAGGAAGCACAGCATACTGTGAACATTTCAGTTTAGCAAACATTGTCAATTCAAGATCAGCATTTTCTGTGCAGTCTGATCTCGAATTACTCCGTTTACATGAAAAAGGGGCTTTAACCCTTTACCAAACGACAAAATTTTGGATTTGTCCGAATTCAAAGCATTTGCAGACAACACCTTATCTTTAGCTGAAATGGTGGTAATTGTCTCTGAACATGTAGAAAACCTTGTGGGAAAAGGAGAAAATGCCGGTTACAAGCATTTTCTCCTCTTCTCACAAGATTTTCAAAAGGCTATTTCCCCAGGGTTGTTAAAACCGGGGACTGTGTGGTAAAGGGTTAACCCATTACCAGACAGTAAAATTTTGTATTTGTTCTACTTTGGCTAAAAGCAGTATCATTTTTTTTTGCAGTTTTCAACCTTTAAAAAGTGACAAGTAAAATGTACAATCTAGTCTGTGGAAAAAGAGAAGCTATAGTTTCTAAAATGTCTTGTCTGAATGTCTCACGAAATACTGAAACAGGATGGTGCAGATGAAGAATGGACAGCCTCCTGGGGTCTGATCTTTGTCTAAACTGTCTAAGATACTCTGTTTGGTGAGAGATATGAATAATTTTTACCAACTACATACTGTACTTGAATTGCAGTATTCCAAGTTGTTCTATTCTTTTTCATCTACTGACCCTTGAGAACCTTTCACAACTTCAGTTGCCTTTGTGGTGTGTGTAGGTCAAGACCAGACTGAACAAAACTTACAGTCTGATCTTTGATCTACATTGTCCACTTTGCTTAGGCATTCAGAGCAAACGCAACCCTGATATTGCACTTTATTTTTTGGTGTGTGTGTTTATTCTTGACTGAAAATGGGTGTTTGCTTATTGTTTGTTTTAAGGCTTTTTTAAAAGTATGGCTGTTATGCCACTGTGTGTAGCAACCTTTTAAGATCTTGTGAGAAAAGGAATATTTGGGTTTAACTCTTTACCAAACAACAAAATTTTGGACTGTACCAAACTGAAAGCAGTTGAAGTCAACAATGTGAATGTAGCTGAAATGATGATTTCTGTCTTTGATAGGGTAGAAAACATTGTGGGAAAAGGAGAAAATGCTGGTTACCAGCATTTTCTCCTTTTCCCACAATGTTTTCAAAAGCCGTCCTTCCTAGAGTCGTGAAAACCAGGGATTGTTTGGTAAAGGGTTAACTTTTAATGCTCTTACTTTCTTTTCCAAGCTAATTTCTTTTTTTTTTTTGCCTGGCTGTTTTTGAAGAAACTATTAAGGTATTGTTGTAGCCCTGTTGTCATGCAGAAACTTTGACATTTTAAATATCACTGTTATAACTGAATGTATTTGCTTCAAACTTTGAACTAGTTGTTAACTATCAAAAGGGGAACCAATACAACAAGGGCAAGTAACCATCATTGTATTTTGACAGTTATGCCCCTTTTTCAACTTGGAATTTTTCACAGAAAGTGAAGCAAATGCAGCTGAATGGCACTCAAATGCGGTGCTCTTATTATACCCCTGCAAAACGAATGTTTCCGGGGGTATACTGGAATCAGCCTGTCCGTCCGTTTGTCCGTCCGTGTGTCCGTCTCTGTACAAATAATTGCCTGTTTCTGTCAAAGCACTGGCGGGGGTATAAAGTCACATTCAGTGACAGCTCTAGTTTTCTCTGTTGTGAGATTTTTCCTAGTTTTTGTTTAAGGTTAGAATATGTATTTACAGTGCTGGGTCAAATCAGTAGAGTTAACCCTTTACCACACAGTCCAGAGCTTTAACGACCTTGAGACATAAGCTTTTTAGAAATACTGTGGAAAAAATGAGAAATTGCTGGTAACCAGTATTTTCTTCTTTTCCCACTATGTTTTCTACCTTTCCTAAAGCAAATTTCAATTTTTGAGTTACATTTACTTTGCTGTCTGCAAATGTTTTGAAGTTAGACAATTCTGAAATTCGGACGTTTGGTAAAGGGTTAATTCTAACATGACACGTGAATTCAGCTCTATAAACACAGTGCAACGAAAGCGTGGTAAAATCTATGTTATTCTATGTAGAGTGACGTCATTCTATATAGAGTGACGTCATTCTGTATAAAGAAAGTAAGTTATTCAATGGAATATAATCTGCATCCGCGTTTCTCCTCCAAGTATGAACTTGTTTTCCTTTGATTAAGAGTTGGTCATGTTACAATCGAAATAATCTTCTTTCTATCGTGGTTTATCTTTCAATCGTTGTGAGTTATGAGGTGCAATGAATAAACCTATCGCCCTCGTGGATTATTTATTGTGCCTCATAACTCACAACTGTGGTTTATTGAACGATAAACCACGATAGAAAGAAGATTATTTCTTAACTGAAGAATAAGTCTCTTTACCCTATATCTGTGGATACTTTTCGAAGTACATGTACTTGAATTGAATGTGGCTCATATTAATGAATTTGTCTTGAAATAAAGTAAATAACATTGTGGAAAAAGAGAAAGTGTTGCCTACCAGCACTTTCTCCTTTTCCAGAAATGTTTCCTACCCTTTGTAATAAAAAATCAATTCTTTGCTTAACATTAAATCATTTGCAAAAGCTTTTAAATTGGATAAGTGTAAAACTTTGTCTTTTAGTAAAGAGTAGAAAAAAGTCTGCATAGTGATGAAGTTATTGTATTGATTTAAAACTTTTATTCTAACATGACACGTGAATTCGGCTCTATAAACACAATGCAACGAAAACGTGGTAAAAATCTATGTTATTCTATGTAGAGTGACGTCATTCTAGTAAGTTAATCAATGGAATTTAATCTTCATCCGCATTTTTTATTTTAAGTATGAACTTGTTTTCCTTTGATTAAGAGTTGGTCATGTTAGAATCGAAATAATCTTCTTTCTATCATGGTTTATCGTTCAATAAACCACGTTGCGAGTTATGAGGCCCAGTGAATAAACTACTCGGGCTATCGCCCTCATGGATTATTTATTGTGCCTCATAACTCACAACTGTGGTGTATTGAATGATAAACCACGATAGAAAGAAGATTATTTTTTAAACAAACCACTTTGTTTTAATAAACTAGATACAGTAGGCTTTTGAAAACATTGGGGAAAATGGTGAAAATACATGTTTTCTTTTTCACAATGTTTTTTTTTTTTTATCATCCTATGAAGACAAATCACATCATTTTAAATCTTTATCAAACGATAAAAGTTTTGACTTGTCGAAACTAAAAGCATTTGCACGAGATAACTTAAACATGGCTGAAAGGATTGGCTTTGTCTTTTGAAGCTTACAAAAACACTGTGGGAAAAGGAGAAAATGCTGGTTACCAGCATTTTCTCCTTTTCCCACAATTTTTTCAAAAGACTTCTTCCTCAGGGTCATTAAAACTTAGAATTTTGCGGTAAAAGGGTCGTTAAAACTCAGAATTTTGTGGAAAAAGGTTAAGTCACATTTTATCTATTGTCAGCTACTGCTTCCTAATTGGACATTATCTAAAAGTTTGTTTGGTAAAGAGATAAAATAGTTTGTATTGTGATGAGTTTATTGTATGGAATTTTATGAGGTAATTTAACATCCTTGGGTATTAGCCTGAATTCTATTGGATGAGTACAACGCAGAACCAGTCTACATTTTGGACAAGGCGACAGCCGAGTAAAAAATATCGACTGGTTCTGCAGTGTATGAATTTGATTGAATTCAGTATTGTACCCAAACATGTTGTTAAAAGATCTCTTTATTTCACACTTGCCTATTACACCAAGTATTGGACCATTTCAATTTAAAACAAAAAATTTACAAAAAAAAGTCGGTTTTGAAGCCAGTGAAGTTGCTTTATGACAACAGACTTCCATTGACTACTGTTTCGGGCAAATACTGATATTTGAGACTCTAGTCTGGCTTTTAAAAAATCATATTTGTAAACTCTTGCCTTGTTCTGAAAAATCCATATTTGGGACTCTGCAGAGTCCAATATGGATTCAAATATTATGTACTCACATGGTAGTATTTAAGCTGTTTCATTTGGAATTAGATTGTAGGTGTGAAATAAAATCCTTTATCATCCAGTCAATGTTATTTAAATTCTGATGGAAAAGGCTCTTGAAAACATAGGAAAATGGGGAAACTGCTTGTATTCCCTCTTTTTCCACAGTATTTTCTTCTCTTTCATAGAAAAATCCAATCATTTTAGTCACAACTTTTTTGTCATCTGTAAGATGGTTTCAAAGTGTACAGGTGAAAATTTTTTTCATTTGGTAAAAAGTTAAAACAATCTTTATTGTGATATGTTAATCCTTTCCCTAACAATCCTGGGTTTTAACGACCCAGAGGAGGAAGCTTTTTGAAAACATTGTGGGAAACAGAAAAAATGCTGGTTACCAGCATTTTCTCCTTTTCCCACAATGTTTTCTACCACTTCAAAAACTGAAATCATCTTCAGGTCTACAGTTAATTTGTTGTCTGCAAGTGCTTCCAGTTTGGTCGGGTCTAAAATTTTGTGGTTTGGTTAATGATTATTGTGTTGAGTTTACCTAACCTTGTATCATACAGTCATTGTTTTTAAACCTGATGAAGAAGGCTTTTGAAAATATTGTGGAAAATGGTCGAAGTGCTGGTAACCTGCTACATCTCCTGTTGCACAATGTTTACCATGCCTCAAAAGCCACATTTCATTATTAAGCCTTTACCTGCTAAATAAGTGAAATTAAGCTTTCAAGCTGATTATAAAACACCCAAATTTTGGTGTTTCAAAGGTATTTTTTTGGGGGGAAAATATCTCCTTAATATATAGTTGATGTAAGATCAGACTACATGTACATGTTCTGTGCAGTCTGACCTTGATCTACACTGTCCACCAAAGGTCCTCAAGTGACGCTTAGCAGCCTAAGGGTTAAAGCCAAATTTCATTTGTCATCTGCATATGCATTTTTAATTTGGACAAATGCAAAAATTTCTGTAAAGATTTCTATTAGGCTCTTGAAAACACTGGAAAATGGCGAAGGTGCTGAAAAACAGCATTTTCTCCTTTTTCACATTGTGTTCTTCTCGTAGGAAGACAAGGTCCATTGTTATTTTGGCACATTTCATCTGTAGCCTGATACTTTTCATTTGGACAAGCCTAAAAATCTGAAGAGTCTATAAACCTGTATTTTTGTTGAACCCTTTACCACACAATCTCGAGTTTTAAAGACCCTGGAGAAGAAAGCTTTTGAAAACATTGTGGGAAAAGGAGAAAATGCTAGTTACCAGCATTATCTGTTTTTCTCGCTATGTTTACCACCCTATCACAGACAAATTCCATCATTTGAGTCATATTTATTGTCTGTGAATGCTTTCAATCTGGACAAGTCAAAAATAATGTCATTCGGTGAAGAGTTAAAAAAGATTTTATTTAACCCTGTACCACACAATTCTGAGTTTCAACAAGCCTAGGGAAAACTTTGTGGGAAAAGGAGAAAATGATGGTAACAAGCATTTTCTCCTTTTCCTACAATGTTTTCCAATCTATCAGGGACAAATTCCATCTTTTGAGCTATATGTCAATTGTCGTCTGCAAATTATTACAATTTGGACAAGAATAGTATTTTGCTTGTGTGGTAAAGACTTTAGACTTTTGTATTTGTGTATACCTTTTTAAATGCCAAAACAAAATATATATGTGGCTACAATTATCCGACTGTGTTTAATTTTTAGGACTGACCAAAAACATTTTTGTTACCCGTTGATCGATTGATACTTCATCACACTGTAATGTAACTGTCTTCCTTGGAAAACTCTGTCATTTTACCACTATTTACTGTCCTGGGCATGTTTGGAAAGAAATATTAAAAAAATACAAAATTTTCAGACCTACCAACCTTAATCTCAAAAGTATGTAACTGGAACCACACATATATTTTGTTTTGGTCTAACCAGATGACACAATCTAATCTTGTATTTGTGTATTAACTCTTTATTACCATACAACAAAATCTTAGACTTGAGCAAATAGAAAAAATTTACAGACAACAAATCAAACTTAAATGAAGGGATTCGTCTATGATAGGTTAGAAAACATTGTTGGAAAAGGAGAAAATGCTGGTTACCAGCATTTTCTCCTTTTCCCACAGTGTTTTCAAAAGGCTTTTCACTCAGGGTTGTTAAGTCAGGTTTTTGTGGTAAAGGGTTAACTCTTTACTGATTACAGAATTTCAGATTCATCTGTTCTGAACAAACTTGCAGTTCACAATTAATAAATGGCTGGAAGAGAATTTTGTCATTAAGTTTGAAAAGGTGGAAGACGTTGTGAGAAAAGGAATAAATGCTGGTAATCAGCATTTTCTCCTTTTGTCAGAATGCTTTCTATGGCCTTCTTTGTTGATATCTAAATTCAGAATTGTTTGGGAAAAGGTTAAATTTGATCTTTAATTAGTATCTCCTAGGAACTGTATATAGCAACGTGTCATTTGGGTATTTAAAAAAAAACGTATATATTCTTTATACTTATAATTTCTTGTACAGCATGATATTGGCACAGAAATAAAGTTCTTTAAAGTTGAAAAAAATAATGAAAAATTGTTATTTATTATACACCTGTATGAAAATTGATAATGTCCAATAAACAGTGTAGTAAAAGGTAATTTCCCTGGGTCCCACCATCGCCTATCCAAGTGTCTTTCTAGCCCGTTCTCTATCCAGCTGTCCATTTCTCTATCCAGGTGTGTCTTTCTCTTTTCCCCTCCTCTCTGTGCGTTTTTTTTTTTTTGGCTTGGGCGCGTCTCGATCTCGGTTCGCCGGCTTCCGAGTCGACTCCCACTACCATTAGACCAATTTGGAGCCTACTAGATATAGACTGTAGTTTCTATTTGAATACAATGTCTTGTAAAAACATTCAAAAAAAAAAACAATCTACCGGAAGTCTCACAATAGACGCCACGTGAGTTAAATTCTTCAGTGAAAACGTGCTGCCATACTAACTTTCCGTATTAAAACAACCACCCAGAGAAGGCTTTTGAAAAAACTATGGACAATGGAGAAAAAACCTGCTACCCAACATTTCCTTCTTACCAACGTTTTCTCCACTTTCAAGGAAAATTGAATCTACTGATCCCTTTTTAACTTTTTGCCACACAATCTCGACTTTAACAAGCTTAAAAAAGAAAGACCCTTGAAATCATTGTGAGAAAAGTTCAAAAATGAGCGGCGCTTTGGCAAAAGGGCGTTTAATGCATCTCCGTAATGCAGTATACCAAGCAAGTCATCATACAATTTTGGATCCATAAAATCCATTTTGTCTAACAACCGGCTGAATCATAAGATAGAATTGGTCCTTGGACATGCAGAAAATTTACAAAACTGTAGCAGAAAGTTTCGACCCATGTGTCATCCTACGCAGACTGAAGATGCATTCAACTCCCTGTTTTACAGAGCATGAGTCAAATATTAGGGAGAAAACATGGTCAGACTTAAACCCAAGCTAACGCCGCTGTCATAAATACAAGCATTATCTCGGCGACACTTCACTTACCCCAACACACTTTTTATTCCGCATAGAACAAAGCCTAGAGCGCCAAATAAAAACAGCGACCTCCTGTTCTCAAGTTTTGTACACCACCGACTGAGATACCGAGGATCAGTGAAAACATTGTTGAAAAAGAAGAAAATGCTGGTAAGCAGCACTTTCTGCTTTTTTCACAATATTTCCATCACTCAAAGACAAATCTCATCATTTGGCACATTTAATTTCACGTCTACAATTGCTTTAACCTTTATGCTGCTAAATAAGTGACATGAAACTTTCAAGTCGATAGTAAAAACCCAAATGTTGCTATTTCAGAGGTATTTTTAGGAAGGGATATCTCCTTTTCGGACAGTATAGATGAAGATCAGACTGCACATTCTGTGTAGTCTGATCTTCATCTACACTGTCCGCAAAAGGTCATTGAGTCGCGCCTAGAAGCTTAAGAGTTAAATGTGGATATTAAAGTCTAAAGTTTTGTCGTATGGAAAAGAGTTTAAAATGATGTCAATGGTGATGAATCATCGACTGCTTTCTCATGTCTTCATGTCAAAAGTAACACTCTGAAATGAAAGTTATTTTTGTTGTATCATGGAGACTGCTTACTTATTCATGTGCTCTATGTCCTATTCGGCCAAAATTACTCCGCTAGTGCTTTGAAGTGATTTGTCCAAGAGCACTCCCATGTAAAACCCTAAATTGTGGATCGAACGTGGGAACCAAAAAATTCTTCACCTAAACCCTATCCAGATTTTCAACAACATGCAGAAGAATGTTGGAAAAGGTGAAAATGGTGGTAACCAGCATTTTCTCCTTTTCCAACAATGCTTTGTACCCTATCAAAGACAGAAATCATGTTAGCAACATTTATTTAGTCGTCTGCAAATACTTTCAAAATGGACGAGTCCAAAATTTTGTCGTTTGGTAAAGAGTTTAGCACTGACTCACGCTGAAGCTCTGTGGCCTAGCAAAGAATCGAACTTTTTTTTTTCATAGTGTTTCACACCGTTTTCAGCATTGTTTCAGTCACATCGTGGCGGCCAGTGCACCTATCCATGCTTCTCTGAAATTCCTTTAACCATTACTGAATAATATATTTTTTCAATTCACAACTTTGTCAAAATTTAAGATAATATAAATTTAGATCACACTGCATTTTTCGCACAACACAGATTTGTATCAGACTGCACACTACTTGCAGTCTGATTTTTGATCTACATTGTCTGCTATATAGTATTTGTTTTCTAGCAAAAGCAATTTCGAAATTGAGATGGTCTGGTCTCTTTCCCTAATTGAAAAGCGCATTTCGTTTATTCAATGCTGTTGAAGCCCTGGGCTTCCAACCTTCCGCCTGGCTTAGCGTCTGACATCACATTAACCATCACAGTTCACTTTAATTTGGTTGGGGTGGGTGGGGAGAAAACAAGTGACGAAGACGTCGACAACGAATATGACGATGATGATTAGCATACAAAAAAAAATGACATTTAAAACGGGAGGAATGGAAATAACAGCAACAAAATCACCCACCTCGATGTTTATTTTCTTTCCAGAATTTATATTTTACTAAATCCATCAAATTCAAAAACACTGTCTAATAAACAAACATGATTTTACAAGTGTACATCAGTAACACACTAAACAGTGAATACAAAACATATCCAAATTAATTAAGCACGTGGAAAGACTGCAAATTTGGTGGGGGGCTGTTTGACCTTTTTTTTCTTTTACATGAATTACTGTCCAAGTTTTACAGGATTGTATCTGACAGGAAGCGTTTCTCAAGATCGGCATGTTGAGTCTGATCTTGCTCTACACTATTCCCTTCCGGTAGTGATTTAACCCTTTACCAAACAATCCCTTGTTTTAACGACCCTGAGGGGAAAAAAAACTAACAAAAATCAATGCAAGAAGAGGAGGTAATGTGGGTAACCACCACTGCCTTGTTTTTTTACTCTATCGAAGACAAATTCCATCACTTGAACCATATCTGATATGGCTTGCAACACGCGAAAAGGTACATTCGGACATTTGCGTAAAATGTCGTCTCGGATCAGCATGCGCAGTCCGCGCAGGCTAATCCGAAGTGACACTTTCCCTTTGTATGTAATTTTCTGTTTTGCACAAGTCTACTGTAGCACAAAATCTAATGTAGGTCCAAGTTTTAACGACCTTCCAGAAGAAGGGTTTTGAAGACATTGTGCGAAAAGATGAAAATGCTGGTAACTAGCATTTCTCCTTTACCCACAATGTTTTATAATATCTTTCAAACAAAGATTCCGATCCTTGAGCCACGGTCAATTTGTAGCCTATGCTTTCGATTTTGAACCGTCTAAAACTTCGTTGTCTGCAAAATCTTTTGAATATTGTTTACCCTTTACCCTTTACAAATATGGATTGATTGAGAGAGGAACGAATCCTGTCCGCAGCAATGACTATCATCAATCCTCGGAAAGACATTCGCCTAGCCGGGGATCAAACCAACGACCCCTGTTCTCAAGTCCTGTACGCTACCGGCTGCGCTACCGGGGCTTTGCTACAAATGTGGAACGTATTCTGTTGAAAATTATATAAGCGACACTCTGGAAAAAGAACTAAATAAACAAACTGATGCGCTTTCTCAGAATCATCTGGATCTATATATTCACCAACCATTCTGAAGAATATTCTCAGTCTTATTCTCCGAAATTTTATGAATTTTGAATGTAACCTAACTTCTGAATGGGTTTAGCTATTCATCAGTTGTGGTTCTTTCAAATTTAAAAAAAAAAGTTGTTTTGCTATTTCAAAGTTATTATATTTTTTTGAAAAGTATCTCCATTCTGACAGTGTAGATCCAAGATCAGACTGCACGTTTTGTGCAGTCTGATCTTGATCTACACTGAACGCAAAAGGTCCTTGATTCCCGCCGAGAAGCATAAGGGTTGCAATGAATCTTGGGCGAGAGGCCATAGCGGACTAACCATTGATAATTTTGTCGCATGACGCAATTCAGGTTTTAAGTCAGGGATTTTTTCCTTTGACAAGATAAGCTAATTTATATTTCAATTCGATTTTTTTACTAAAATCCAATTTTACCTTGTGATAGACTTAGTTCGACACGTTTTAAGCATCCACCTAAATGTACTATAGACTCATCATGAGACTCGAACCCGAAAACATGGAAAAGTCTACAGAAAGCAATGTCTTGCAGATTTGTCTAGAGGCTGACGTTCATAGCATGTTTTACTAGTCTACGCAAGCGACAAAACACGTTTTAAAAGTAGAGTATTATACGAGTAAATTGAAAGAAAGATAAAAACCCTTTTCCGTTGTAAACACAGATCTGTGTAGTAAATTTTCTCTGTGAACATACACACCGCAGGCTACCAGTTTTACAGGCGCTTTTCAAGTTATTGGTACCAGAAAGGCAAGTATAAACTCTTAAATTATACTTTATTTGTTCTTTGTCTAAGCTGAAAACATTTGCAAACGAATAATTTAACGACAGGTAGAATTTGGTCTTGAACGGGTAGAAAACGTTACCAGCATTTTCTCCTTTCTCACAGCGTTTTCAAAAGGCCTCTTCCTCGGGTTCGTAAAGGGATATATCAAGAATATTGGTAAAAAAATTGAATCGCAGTAGATCTACTTGTAAATTATATCCCCCCCCCCCCCATCTTTCTTTTCTTATATATATCTAGATCTATGTCGTTCTGCTGTCAGAGTTGAAGGGGAAGGATTTGTTATCCGGTGCTCCGGTTCAATTTCCAAATGGAGGCGCTGGGTTTTGCTTGGGAGTGCCCTTTGGCAAGACACTTCAGAGCCTAAGCCTATTCACTGGTGAAACCAGGGACACGCATTTAGAAGCGTGTTATCGCTATGATATGACTGAAAACACTGTAAAGTAAATCAACCGATCATCTATATAATTATGACGGTTTCTTATGTCAGACGGGATTTAGGTCGCATTATAGATAAGATACGGTAACACTAATATCTTGAAAGTTTGCCGATTTACGAAATCTTTTCCCGGATAGCTTAGAACGTTATTAAAGAAGGCTTTTGTTGTAAAACAGATGTTCGACAGACGAGACCTGGCATGTTTGTAAAAATTAGTTGGTCTCTGGAAGTGAAAAATAGAAGGATTAGAGTGCCTTTCACAAAGTTTTGCAGTTGCCTTTCAGGGTAGTGAACGTCAAGATCAGACGTCACTAAACGTTCAGTTTGGTCCTGTAGCTATACTGTCCTTTTTGCAGAGGCATTCTGAACAGAGCAACCGCTTAAAAAATCAATTATTTGTGCTTTATTTCTAAACAAAAAAATGTCAGTTTTATTCGGCGCCCTATGAGTCAAGTGACAAAATACATGTTAGAGATTATATTCCATAAAGCATGAGGGATTTTAAAGTTCCACTAAAACCATGCTCTGTGAAAAGGGGTTTAATGCATCTACACTCAGGTCAGCCTGCGCAGTCCACGCAGGCTGACCTGTACCGAAACTTTTTTGTTATGGGTCAATTTTCTGCAGCTCAAAGGACTATTCTACCTCATGGTTAAGTCGGCTGTCAGACAAAATGAATTTTATGGACCCATAATTACATGATGATTAACAATTAACAATCCTGTCTTCTAACAACCTTCGGGAAAATGGCTTGTAAAAACATTGTGAGAAGCCCTAAAGGAGAAAGTGCTGGTAACCAGCATTTTTTTTCCTTTTCCCACAATATTTTCTACCCTTTCAAAAGCAAATACCCTCGTTTGACGCACATTTACTTTGTCGTATTCAAATGCTTCCAATTTAGTAAAGTCTAAATTTTTGTCGAATGAAACAACAAAGTTTTACACCTGTCCAAATTGAAAGCATTTGCAGACGACATATTAAACATGGCCCAAAAAGTAACCTTGTCCCCTCTACGGTAGAAAACCTTGTGGGAAAAGGAGAAAATGCAGGTTACCAGCATTTTCTCCTTTTCCAACAATGTTTTCTAAAGCCTTGCCTGTCAGGGCCGTTAAAACTCGAGATTACGTGGTAAAGGGTAAAACAATTTATTAACAGGATGGCATATTTTATCAAGTCGAAGACCTCAGATATCAAGTTGTCCTATCTCCCAAAGACAGGGACAGTCAAAGGAGGCAGATCTGTGGTGTTGGATTATTACAGTGAGAAATACGAGGCGGAAGTGCACGATATATTACGGTATATCGTTAACGAGGAAGGTAAGCGTTGTGTCTTGTATTGCTGCAACAGCTGTGGTATTACAGCTCTTATATTTTTTTTCGGCTTAGCTGAATGTGCTGGCTTTTGACCTACATTTTGGTACTGATAACAGATAAATGGACAGAAATTTATGATTGGTCAAAATTGTAGACATGTTTATTCTAAGGGCCCCTGTGGTCAAACATGTAGACATGTTTATTCTAAGGGTCCCTGCCTATTTGCTCGCAAATTTACGCCGCCTATCTTTTTAAAGATATTTCTTGTTCTACCCAGATCTATTTTCTTTACCAAACGACAAAATTTAAGACTTGTCCAAGTTGAAAGCAGTTGCAGACGACAAATTAAATGTGGATCAAATGGTTGGATTTGTTTCTGAAACGTTAGAAAACATTGTGGGAAATGGAGAAAATGCTGGTTACGAGCATTTTCTCCTTATCTCACAATGTTTTCAAAAGCCTTATCTCCCAGGATCGTTAAAACTGGAGATCGTATGGCAATA
The DNA here is from genome assembly GCA_946811185.2 of Hippopus hippopus. NCBI lineage: Eukaryota > Metazoa > Mollusca > Bivalvia > Cardiida > Cardiidae > Hippopus > Hippopus hippopus. The sequence continues at coordinate 26,507,794 of OX328111.1, read as the reverse complement.
GACCGAACGACAAATCTATAGATGTGTCCAATGTCATAAGCATCTGTAGAAGGAAAAGGATGTGTGGCCAAGATGATGGGATTGGTTTCAGAAAACATCACGGTGGAGGGAAAAAAGGGAAATGCTGGTTACGCTCTTTACCAGGCGACGTACCTTTAGATGTGTGACTTCATTTTCAAAGTACTTGCAAAAGAAATAGGTCTAGTAAATGTGGCTTACGATGATTGGATTTGTCCAAGACAGCATTGTGGAGGACAAGGAGAAAATGCAAGATACGACCATTCTATCATTTGCTCACAGTATTTCAATCAGCTTTCTTGCCCAGAGCTATGCCCAAGGTGCCCAGGGTTATGGGTTTATGTACATAGTAGGCTCCTTATATAATTTACCGATGCATTTTCTATATGTACATGTACATGTACTTCAAGTTCTTTTTAGAAGAGAATGATTTTAAAACCCTATGTAAATAAATTAGATCTATATCAACAAAACCCTGCTGAGACTGTCTTTAAGTATAAATTACGAACTACAACGTACATTTCCAGGCAACAGCTACCCACAGGATGACATGACCAGTGTAGAGGATTTCCGAAAGTATTATCTAAGCCACGATGTTTTCGTCTGCAAGGACCATAAGACAGATGAAATTTTAGGCGCCTTTTACATCAAACCCAACTTTCCAGGAAGATGTTCTCACATCTGTAACGCTGGTTTTATTGTGAAAAAGTCAGAACGAGGCCAAGGACTTGGCAAGTTTATGGCGGAGAACTATTTATACATGGCACGTGACTTAGGTTACAAAGCTAGTTTCTTTAATTTAGTATTCGTTTCGAATGAAGCGTCTATTTATCTTTGGAGAAAGCTTGGGTTCAAAGAAATCGGAAAAGTTCCGAACGCGGGAAATTTGAAAGACATTGGTTATACAGATGCCTTACAATTTTATTATGATTTGACAACCTTAGGTGACAATAAATGATCACATATACCTTGTATTTCACCATGTATTGTGTTGTGCGTTTGTTTGCCCTCGGTCTTGGTGCATGAAGCCGGGTTTTTTTTCGGTTTTCACGGACTGGCCGAAGTCAGAGTAAATTATTCTAAAATATTCCCTGAAAGTGAAAGTGTTTGTGTCATAGGCCTATGATCCAAGTCGCAAAGACATCTGATACGAGCAATGCTTTGTGAAAAGGGGGGCTTAATGTATCTGCAAAAAGAATTGACCCATGCCGGCCTGCGCTGTCCATGCAGGCTGGCATGGGTCGAAACTTTTTACTATATGTAAACTTTATACGTGTCCAAGAACCACTCTGTTAGTTCAGTCAAATGTCTTTATGAATTTACTTTATATGAAGTTAACAATAGTCAGAACTATACTTGATCGAGTACCGAACAAAACGTTTGGTTGGGATTTATCTCAACATACGACTAAGCTCTTCAGTGCAGACTATGGATATGCTCTATTCCAACTGACAAGTAGAAGAGCATAACACTTCCCTGCCGATTTTGTTTATTAGGGAAGAACCTTAAGTGACCACCATAATCAGCTCTCACCTTTTATGACTTGAAGTTTTGCACATTCATCATCAAGGTGTCCACATAGATGAGCTACAATGTTTGGCAGCATTTCTGCATGGCAGTATGTCTGCAAAGTCGGGGATTCTTTAGATGATAAAAAAGTGCTGTAAACCGCATATTAAAAAAAAAATTCTAGAGGCAGAAAAAAGTGTTCCACATATAAATACCAGCTGCATTTACAGAGACAGGTACAGGAAAAGTGTTCAAATTACAGGAAAATATAGGAGTTAGAACACGGTTTAAATAAGAGCATGCAGCTGCTTACACTTGGCTGCATGCACAGATGCTTTTATAACTTGGTTTTCACTGAAAAGTCTTGGAAAAAAAAAATGGCATTAACAGTCTCAAAAATATTTTGATGGCTACATACCCCTGTTGTATGGGTTCCCGTTAAATAGTTAACGACTAGTAAGAGTTTGAAGTAAATATCTTCAATGGTAATGACAGAGGAATTAGAACATGTCATAGTTTTTGCACAATGACGAAGATGCAGACGAGGAAAGGGCTATGATATTACCTCAATATTTTTTTCGAAAACAGCCGAGCTGAAAATCTGGACGAAGTAAAACAAAATGCTCTACAAATCAATACCAGCTGCATTTACCGACACAAGTATTGGAAATAATGTCCAAATGATAGAAAAATAAAGGAGATGTAACAGGGTTTAAAAAAATACTGAAAAATTCTGAAAAGTATAAGAATATAGGAAACAGCTGACAGCCTGAGATTATACTGAGAAAATTTTGTGTACCTGCCGGAGGGTCTGAAATCCACTAAGCTCAATTTGACAGTTATGTGTATCAGTTGTATAACAATATAGATCTGCCTGATATTGGGTAACAATTTGTTAGAATAAACAAGAGTTCTGGATAAATCAAGGATAACAGATTAAGTTAACCCTTTAAAACAAGACAAAATTGTAGATTTGTCAAAAAAAAACATTGTGGGAAAATGAGAAAATGCTGGTTACCAGCATTTTCTCATTTTCCCACAATGTTTTCAAAAGGCTTCTTCCTCGGGGTTCCTTAAAACTCGGGATTGTGTTGTAAAGGGCTCAATCATAAAAACATCTTACACTTGTCATAACAACCTTGTGACCATTGCACAAATACATGTAAGCAAAAGGCCATTGAGGATCTTGCATACTCTGTTTGCCATAAACCAATTAAAAACATATAACCTATGTTGAGAATTACAATATAGCAAGAGACTTTAGACTTTATTGCATAAACAAGGTAAACAGACATGTATACATGTATATGTCTTTGTCGGGTAAATTTGCTCTGGACCATAAAATATATTATTCTGGCATTTCAAAATACTGTAAATCTAAACTTCAAAATAATTGCATAAAAATGATACACAAAATTTCAGTGAACGCTCTTATATATAAAATCAATGTGAAGTGGCTTTTTTTCCTTTATTTACTGTTAATGTTTCCAAATTTTCCTATGGTATTAACATTATAATCAAGATAAATTTAAACAGAATTTGGTTACAAATGTAGACTTCATGGCAACAGTAGAAAAGCTTCATTTTTTTAAGCCAACAACAACAATTTTTATTAATAATTATATTTCGAGCACTGGCATGTGAAGCATGCTTTATATGATAATATTTGTCATCTAAAGTGTAGGAAACACTGTTAGAAAAGGAGGCATTCTTGTTATCAATATATCCTCCTTTTTTCACAAAATAACTTCTTCAACAGAATAAAAGAATAATGGAATAATGGTTAAAAAGATTGGTAGACAATATCTAGGCTCTTCTCACAATTAGTCCATGGAGAAACATGATAGAAATCAAATAAAGAAAATAAAATACACTTTATAAAGTCTCTAAAACAATGTAAGGATATTAAATTTTGCATTAGAAGAAATGTAACTAAAATACAGATAAATATATAACTGGGTGGTGCTCTACAAAAAAGGGGTTTAACACATCTCCATGATGCATTATGCCAAGCAAGTCATCTCAGAGTTAATGATCCATTTAATCCATTTCTTAAACAACTGAATCATGAGGTAAACTGGTCCTTTGACACACAGGAAATTGTCCAATAGCAAGAAGTTTGATTGATTGTATGGTGTTTAACACCATTTTCAACATTATTTTAGTTATGTCACAGCGGTCAGTGCTGTACGCTACCGACTGAACTACCGCAGCTCAGCAACAAAGTTTCAACCCAGGTCAGCCTGCATGGACTGTGCAGGCTGACCTGGGTCGATACTTTCTTCAGGTGCATTAAACCCCTTTTAACAGAGCATGGCTCATACATTAGTGTAAACAGTGTTGTAAAAGATTTTTTTTTAAAAAAAGCATGCCACATAAAATAAGAAATTATAAAAAAGCAAAGTGTAAGGAGCACTGTTTAGGTTAACATTTTCTGACTACACAACACAGTCCAATACGATAAACACAGTTACTAAACATATTTGTGTATCAAAAATATAATCACAATAGATCTACACACACTAAGCAATTTCTTGATTTGGTGCAACATTTTCTGCTAATTCTATCAAATGTGATGCTTTTCCTGTCTACATTTTATTTGCCATAAATAAATTCCTTTTAAAACTTTATAAATATTTTGTAGGAAAAAAAGCAGTTCTGTCTAAAATTTTATTCAAATCATATAATCATATAATTGTAAAAATAAATTGGATCACATGACACGTTCTGACCAATAAAACCTATGCTTTAAAGATCGATTCACGTGACTGAAATTATAAAAAGATACTTTCCTTTTGATCAAAGATGTATGCAACCTTTGCACAAATTAAAATATGTTGAGATACATGTACTTGTATAACATCTAAAACATGCTATGTGATAACTGATTCACCTTTTACCAAAACATCTAGCGTTTTAACCCTTTCCTACATGGCAATATTTTAGAGTGGTCAAAATTCAAAGCATTTGCAGACGACAAATTAACTGTAGATCATTTGATTGGATTTGTTTCTAAATGGCTAGATAGCATTGTGCTTACCAGCATTTTCTCCTTTTCCCAGTTTTGAAAGGTCTAGTTTCCCAGGATTGCATGGTAAAGGGTTAACAACCCTGGGTAGAAACTTTTATAAAAACAATGTGGGAATAAGTGAAAATACTGGTAACCAATGTTTTCTCCTGTTTCCAAAATGTTTTCGGCCCATTCAAAGACAACTTCCACCCTTTTAGTTGCATTTATTTTGAAATCTGAAAATTATTTTAATCTGGGCAAGTCAAACATTTATTCATCTAGTAACATGCAGATCAATGAGATTGTTGAAGTACAGCTACAAAGTATATATCAGGATCACAGTCTTGTCCCTTCCAACTCCATTTCAAAGGCTAAATTGTCATGTCCACTCTTGCCACTTGTCACCAGCTTGGCATTATCAGCAGTGAAATCTGAAACACATTCCTAACCCTTAACCAGATGAAAAAATTAAAGATCTGTCCAAGTTCACCTCACATATCTCTCAATGGTTGAAAGGCTTTAAATGGGTAAACAACATTGTAAAAAGGGAAACAATGCTGGTTACCAGTGTTTCTCCTTTTATCTCAACGTTTTCTAAAGCCTTCTTCTTCAGGGTTATCAAAACTAAAAAAAAGTTTGGTAACAGGTTATTTCATTGCCTCCTGAAACAACAGTACACAACATTATTTGACATTATATCAAAATATTAATTCATTGTATTTTTTTCAATACAGTCCCACATATTTATTTTGCGATATACATTAATGAAAATTTTAAACTTGTCCAAATAGAAAGCATTTGCACTCGAAAGTAAAACAGCAGCTCCAATGTCAGTTTTGTCCTGTAAAGGATACAAAACAATGTTGGAAAAGGAGAAAATGTTGCTTACCAGCATTTTCTCCTTTTCAAACATTGTTTTCAAAGGCCTTCTTCCTCAAGATCCTTTAAACATGGTAACCGTTTGTTAAACAATAAATGTATTACCAGTCACACTTCCTGTTTCACTTCCTGAGGATAATGAAATATTGTCAAGATCAGCTGTTGAGTTTAGCTGGGAATTGCTTTGGTACGCACTATCTAGTCGATGGAATGTCTCTGCAAGATCTTCAGATTTGACATTCGGCCAGTTGGGATCAGAGAGTAAACCTTTCTCTGTAGCATAGTGTCTGTAAATTGAAATAAAAGTACAAAAGGTATTCTTGATTAATTTACTCATTTCCTCTGGAAACAATTTCACACCAAATACTTTTGAAAACATCACAGTTTAAGTTTGAAGTTTTAAATATGAATGCATGTAAACACATCTGAAGCAAAATGAGAAGTTGCTCATTAAGAACAAATCTTTTTCCTTTCACCACAATGTTTCAAAAGAGGTCTACTGCAAGGCAAACAAGAGTACAGCATGCAAATTCCATTGCCCAGCTGTGGTTGCCTGATCTTTGATGAAACTCTAAGTCCAGAAAGGGGCATAAGTGTGCCAAAAATATTTTGATGGGTACCTGCCTTTGTTGTATAGAATAACAACTTGTCCAAGTTTGAAGTAATATCTTCAGTAGTAAAGGGATATTATAAAATGTCTAAGTTTTTGCATGACAATATAAACGATGACGCAGATGACACCAGGGCTACAACAATACCTTGAAGTTTTCTTCGAAAACAGCTGAGCTAAAATGATGCTACCTGTAGGTAATGAGTTAAAAGAGCCTTTGACAAGGTAAAACATACTGCAAGTCTTTTCAGTATTTTCTATCATTTTTTACTTGTAATGATACGATATGCACATTTGTTATTGTGTAACTATATTCTTTTAATTTGAACCACGAAGTAACTGCTTCAAATACGGACAAGTCTGAAATACTGTTGTCAGGTAAAGATTTTAAACTCCTCTGTCGCAAATTTGTTTATGGAGATAAGGGGTCATTAAAAAGACAAGGTTCCTACTTTGGTAGTTGTCCAGGAATACAGTGGTTGACTTTGTCCTGCAGTGTAACTGATACAAAGTAACTGTCTAGTACAAACATCTGAAACAAAGACAAAGGAGACCTAATGAATCAGATATATACTGAGAAATATAGAGTTTGACATTTACAAGATGGGTTTTGGAACATACAGAACCTGACATAAATTGGCTTTCGAGATTAAACCTTATTATATACTGTACCTGAAAATTGTCCGGCTCAAATCACACACTGCAGAAAAAAAGAATCCATATCTACACACTGTGAAATACAGTTCCAAATATGGTATGATGATGTAATCATGACATAACTCAAGTGCAAAATAAGTGTATTCATTTGCAATTTGATTGATCAAAATTTTACGCTGTAATATCCATCCGCCATTCTTAAAAATGAAGTTTTATTTTGTTTATCCTTTTTGAATAAAAGAGTCTATAATTTGCAATATTTTGTGGCTGAAAGGTGTGGGCATATAATAAAAGGAATATTATGCTGTAATAACTTTCCTGGCGCTTGTATTTGCTTCTCGCCATGCTAGAAAATTTTGACATCTCGCTCAACCTTCGGTCTCGAACGATATCAAATTTTCTCATGCAGCTCAAATCAAATACAAGCACAAGCAAAGTCACTAAAACATATTATATATAATCTGTATTTATAACACAAATCAAAAAAATATTCTTATCCAATTACTCAATAATCCAAAGATTCTAGGATCATGAGGAAGTCGGCTTTGGAAAACAGTGGGACAAGGGGAAAATACTCATTACTTTTATTTTCTCCTTCTCCCAGCATGGTTTTTACCTTTTCAAAGACAAATCATATAATTTCAGCCATATTTAAACTGTTGTATCCAAATGCATTCAAAATGGACAGGTCTATCATTTTGTTTTTGGTTTGCTGTGTTTAAATCTGATTTCAACATTATTTGAGTTATACAGCAACCTATCCATGCTTTTTGGAGTTTGTCTTACAAGTACTTGGGACTGGCTGCTTTCCTACAAAACCATCATCACTAACTGGTATCCTGTATAAATGTCTAGTTTAGAGTTAAAACATATCTAACCTTACCTCAAACATTAAGGCCAAGAGAAAGTTGGCAGCGGCCACACCAAGGAAGATAAATCTGTACGGAACTGAGGGTGGAGGCTGAAGCTAAATAAAAACATGTAGAGAAAAAAATAGATACAGATCAACATATAATAGTCAACAAAAAGGTACTTATGTGGACAGTCCATTTGAATTTTCTCAGATATGGTAAATTTCTGGTACTTAGATTTTGCTGTGGGAAAAAAATGACTGAATTGATTATGTGGGTCTAGCTACAGGGTGTCATTGGAATGATGTTTGCAGATTTATCTTTGACTAAATGTTGGAGGAGTTCTACTTTATAAGAACAGGTATTTCATTCAAAGGTTTGTTCTTAAGTTCAGCAATGCTCTGTGAAAAGGGGGTTCAATGCATCTGCAAAGAAGTATCGACCTAGGTCAACCTGTGCAATCCATGCAGGCTGACCTGTGCCAAAACTTTTTGGTATTTATTAATTTTTTGCAGCTCAAAGGATTATATTCTACCTCATGATTATGTTAATTGTTAGACAAAATGGATTTTACGGATCTATAATTGTATGATGACTTGCCTGGCATCATGGAGATGCATGAAACCCCCTTTCCAGCTTTTTTTTTTCCTTTTCCTGCAATGTTTCCTATGCTTTTAAAGAGAACTTTCAGTACTTTTCATTCACATTAAATTTGTCATCTGCAAATGCTTTAAACTTGGACAGTTCTAAAATTTTTGTCGTTTAGTAACGAGTTAATCTGCCAATCCCAATGATGTAAAAAGTTGTACTTGTTTTCAATTTTTTGTACATAATACCAGAAGGTCAAAAGCCCAGTGTGGCACAATTAAGCAAGACATATAGGATCTGATATGACTTGGCATTTGAGATAGAATTTTATTAAATGAGTGTAGGGAAAATGTTATTAACCCTTTCCCAAACAATCCCTGGTTTTTACGGGTCAGGAATAGAAGCCTTTTGAAAACATTGTGGGAAAAGCAGAAAATGCTGGTAACCAGCATTTTCTCCTTTTCCCACGATGTTTTCTACCCTATCATATACAAAAATCATCTTTTTAGCAACTGTTAATTTGTCATCTGCAAAATGCTTTCAATTTGGTTTGGTCTAAAATTTGCCGTTTAGGATAGGGTTAAGCAAATCTTTGGCGAGCTTAATAACATTTTTTCTTGGCAAGTTTAATGAATTTTATGTCAAACGCCAATGAATGTCAGATTCTTTTTATCACATAATAACATTTTCACAAATTATAGATTGGAGGATGCAAAGCCATCTATAGATGCAAGCATAGTAATATCCATAAAACCCATTCACTTCTATGAAATATGTACAAAATGACGTCACACAATTGTGATATCAAACATGTAAAAGATAAGAAAATTTGTAATGGGTATATTACACTGAAAATAAGGGTATATAATGGGTATATTACACTGAAAACAAGGGAAGCTATGTGATAAAACATGGTGCAATATGTTGTTCATGTATAAATGGGTTTTTTTTTGCCATGACTCACCCCCATAAACTCTGCAACTCCGTCTGTTGGGTAAATGTTGAACCAAATCACAACACCAAAACATAGGAGAGCATTCACAAGGAATGGAACTGGAATATAAAAACATCTCCGTTAGAAAACGAAAAAGAAGAGGACCAAGATGGCTCTATACTGCTCATCCTACTTAACAAATAAACAAAAAATAAACAAAAATGAGAATACTGCCTTTTTCTTCCTTTTCAAGCCGAGGTCTGTATTCATCAACCATTTTTAAGAACATTTGTATCCCAATTTTCCAAGATTTTCTAAATTTGAAAATAAAACAACTCCTGATTAGCTAAACCAAATGGTTTTAGCAAATCAGGAGTTGTGTTAATTTCAAATTTAGAAAATTCTGGAGAATAAGACCAAGAACATTCTTAAAAGTATACAGACCCAGGTGCAAAAAGATTCAATAATGATGCAACAAAAAAAAATTTAAGTTGTAGCTGATCTTCGTCCTCCCTCATGGGAGGATACATTGTTACAAAATATGCAAGGCATGGCTAACGACCTAATTTCATTAAATTTGATAAAGGATCACTATATAATCCTCTTTACGTCACAAGCAAGTTATTGTGTAGTATGGATTGCCTGAGTCTAAAAGTTGGCAGAAAAAATACCAGTAGCAAAAAGTTTCCACCCAGGTCAACCTGCACAGACTGCACATGCTGACATTGGTTGATACTTTTTACAGACAGACTAAATCCACCCTATGGTTCTATGCCAGCAGATTTTCTATATTAATCGAACCAACGATTTTTTGAAAAGCATTGTGACAAAAATCCTTGTAACAAGCAGTTATTTGTTATTTCCACCTTCTCCTCCTACCACAATGTTTTCTAATTAATCTGTCAAGACAAATCACTATTTGAGCCACATCAAGCATGTTGTTTGCAAACTCTTTCCATTTTGATCACTTAACCCTTTACCAAACAAGCAATTTCGTTGAAACGCTATCCCCCGCCCAAAAATTTACTTGACCGTGTAACTTAAAATTGCTCCCAAGCGGCCATTTTTCATTGAATAAAAAAAAAATAATAAAGTGTCTTGGCAGAAAATTCACAAAATTCCGTCCAATGGTATTGGAGATATTCTCCTGGACGGACACACGGATGGACGGACAGACAGACGGACGGACGGACGGAAGGACGGACAACGCTAAAACAATATCCCTCTGCCTTCGGCGGGGGATAATAATCCCTGGTTTTTACGACCCAGAGGAAGAAGCCTTCTGAAAACATTGTGGGAAAAGAAGAAAATGCTGGTAACCATCATTTTCTCCTTTTCCCACAATGTTTTCTGTTCTTCTAAAGTCAAGTTTCAATTTTTGAGTCACGTTTATTTTGTCGTCTGTACATGCTTTCAATTTGGACAAGTCTAAAATTTTATCATTTGGTAAAGAGTTAAGGGACACAATTCAGGCAATAATGTTTAAACAGGCTGTTTAATGCTTTATCAGATTGCAAAAAAAAAAGACTCGTCCAAATTTAAGCATTTGCAGACAATACTATAAATGTTCCTAAAAAAGTGCTATTGGTGTTTGAAAAAATAGGAAAATTGTGGGAACAGCAGGAAATACTGGCTACCAGTATTTATTACTTTTCAAATTATTTAAAACCTTGTTTTCTTAGGGTTGTTAAAACTCAGGATTGTGTGGTAAAGAGCCAAACCAATGGATGTTGCCTTTTACCAAATACCTGTGCTCTAAGTCTTATGAAATTTGGACAATATTTTTCAGAATCAGTTCACAAATGACTGCAAGTGCCACAGAAGAAACAATGGGCAAGGCAATCTTTAACCGCAGGGACACAATTTGAACAATCTGAATTCTTTCCTAAATAATCCTGTGAAGACAAAGTCCTAAATGGAGAAAATGCTGGTAACCAGCATTTCCTTCTTTTCCCACTATGGTTCAAAGATCAGTTCTATAATTTGAGCAATGTATGACTTGCCTTCTACAAATGCATTACTGTAAAAGTGGATATTATTAAGGGTCTAAAATTTCGCGAATCACCAAGTACACGTACTGACCTTGCGCATGTTTTAATTTCTGCAAGAGCTAAAGACAGAATTCTCAAATCTCTACTTTAACTGTGTACTGCAAAACTAACTTAACTCTTTCCCAAACAACAATATTTTAAATGGGTCCAATTTGAAAGCACTTGCAGAGGACAAGATTTATATTGCATATAAGATGGGATTTGTATGAGATAGTCTAGAAAACATTGTGGGAAAAGGAGAAAATGCTGGTTACCAGCATTTTCTCCTTTTCCCACAATGTTTTCAAAAGGCCAACTTCTCAGGGTCGTTAAAACCCGGGATTGTGCGGTAAAGGGTTAATTATTATTCAATTCAATAAATCTCAACTTTTGCTTCAATGAAACTTTTGTAATTGGCAGTATTAACCCTTTACCCTAACAATCCCTGGTTTTTACGACCCAGAGGAAGAAGCCTTATGAAAACATTGTGTGAAAAGGAGAAAATGCTGGTAACCAGCATTTTCTCCTTTTCCCACAATGTTTTCTACTCTTCTTCTCGACTTTAATCAATACGCAAAAATCACGAAGGTTTCCACGACGCAAACATTTCCTGTTTTACAGTAAGTTGAAATGGTTACAATGTTTGTCGTCCTTTACAAAATTAATTATCTCTGCTGCAATGCACAAATTGGTATCTTGTATGTTGTCCATGCACAAAACTAAAACTACTTGTCTCATCTGACAAACAACTTACAGTTTGTAAATATGTGCCCTCTGTAGGGACGGCCCTTTGCAAACACAACAGCTAGTATGACATACTGATATGCTGAAACAGTAAATACTGCAACATTCTCATAACTGACATAGTCATATTCATCTTCAGGATTTTCTTCAAACGGAACAAACCTGTAATAGATTATGTAAACTTTTTGGAAGACAGATAAAATATGGTTCTATTGATAGGATTTGTCTTCAAAAACGAGAAAACACTATGGAAAAAGAAGAAAATGCTGGTTACCAGCATTTTCTCCTGCTCCTTCAATGTTTTCAAAAAGCCTTATTCATCGTGGTCGTTAAAACTCGGGATTGTTTGGTAAAGAGTTAATACATTTTTTGACGCAGAAAAGTATCAGTTAGCCTGATAGCTCAGTCAGTTGATTCGCTGACTGTAGGTCTTAAGGTAGTGGGTTCAGGGATAATTCTTTTATTTCCAGTATTCTTTTTCCCCCCAAATAAGCCCAAATAAGGATAAACAGTCATGTTCTTATAATTTTTCCTTCCAAAATAACAACTTGGCCCCCTCCCCTCCTAAAAAAGAAGAATAGAAATGGGGTCATGTCTAGTGTAATGCCCGTTTAAAACATACTGTCTAAACATAAAACTCACCATGGTGCTTGCTGAATATAGACGTAAACGAACACCTGAGCCGCTACAATAATTGCCATCTGTCCAATTAGAGCCAATATTGGAGGCAAAGTTAGTAAGCTGACGGGAGGCGGTACTTTAGACAGTTTTCTGTAAGCCTTAGCATAACCAACTGTAATACACATGTAAAAGGTAAAGAAACAGGTTGCTTGTTCAGCTAAAGCGATCACAATCTAATAAAATAATGACAAAAGGTTTGGCACTTTGTACAATTTTTCCTGCAGCCTTGGCATTGACAATTGAAATTGAAATGCAAAAGGTCTAGAGAGTATTAATATGTAAAAACCAATTTTGTCCTCCTATTTGAGAATAGTTATAATTGGAAACAATTCTATCAAAAGCACAATAATAATGTCATGGTGTGAGCCCCTATGGGAGATGGTCAGTGGTTTGTTAATTTGTAAAGGTTTAACAATAAGATGATCAATAGTTTGTTTTTTTATGGGGTTAACTGTTTTTAACATTATCTTGGTAACATTGCTGAGACCAGTCCACTTATCCATGCTTTCCTAATTTTTCCTTTACCAGTAATTTGCAAAATAATTTTTCCTACTCTGCTTTCTACCATATAGAAAAAAATCTCATCTTTTGAGCCTCATCTAATTTCTCATCTGCCAAAGCTTTCATTTGGAGAAGTACAAAATTTTTTTAATCTGGTCACTGGTTAAACCATCATTCTACAATCTATCTAATCATACCTACATGTTATACTGAGAGATGTCACGAGAGCGAGATCAATGAACAGGAACTGGAAGTCTGAGAGATTTATGGTAGCCTGAAAAAAAAACATGTAAAACATCAGGCTTGTAATACATCCATCATTTTATCTCTTTTCCGGGCAATTCTATGTTTTAAAGGCCCAGTAAAGGCCAAAATATCAAGGCAGGTGTCATAATACATTTCAATTTAAATCATACCATTTAAAAGTATGAAAAATATTGTGGAGATGACAGTCTGTTCTCGTGTGGTCTGGCCATATGTTAGTCGCTGGCAGAAAAACAAATTTTAAAATCAGGCAAAAAGTAAACGAAAGAAACAGCTACCTGACAGGTTTTAACTTAGTTTTGAAATTAACTTCTCTGTCAGCAAGTAACACTTGGACCAACCGTACAATGACAGATTGTCATCTTCACAATAATTTCCATACTTTTAAATGGTATGATGTAATTTCAAATGCATTTAAACACCCGCTTTGTTTATATTTAGCCTTTATTGTTACTTTAATGATTCTGAGGTAAAAAGCTTTTGAAAAAATTGTGAGAAAAAGGAGAAACAAGTAATTGGCAACCAGCATTTTCTCCTCTTCCCACAATGCTGTCTACCCTTTTCAACACAAATCCCATCATTACAGCAACGTTTAATTTGTTGGCTTAAATGCCTTCAGTTTGGACCACTGTAAAATTTAGTTGTTTGATAATAAGTTAAACGTGCCATACAGTTGCCCTTGACTTATAATCAACACTTATTACACCAAAAAACTCATTATCTACAAGAAATGTATCTGGATCTAAAACACATGGATTCCTTTAAATGGAGAACCTTTTATAAAGGATACATGCAACATTGTGATAAAAGGTGAAGTTTTTAATTTGGATATTCATTCCAAATTTTGTTTCGCATACTAGCAAAGGCTACCCTGAATACACTCAGCAAAACTTCTAACCGGCTACTTTTGTTTCTCCTGTAAATTTGACCAAGTAATAGACAGGTAAATGAAAATGACTCATAACATATGTCTGGACGTTAGACGTGGTATTGTAATGAAAAGATTCCTGATTTTGCTGATAGAAGGCATCTTTTTAAAAAAAAAAGGGAATTCACATGCTTTGCGCATGCGTGGTGTCTATCGGATAAACCCGGTTAAAAGGATAAGCATACATTACTGAAATTTTGTCAGAGGTAAGGAAAAACATGAAAACTATTTTCTGCACAAAAAAAAAAACCGAGAGAAGGAGCGTGAAGTTTTCCAAAAAATGATTTTTCAATTTTAAATGTTAAGTGAAAGACTGTTTAATTGCTTCATTTCAACAGAACAAGTCAACAAATTCTTTTCAAACTTAGACTGGAGTATGCTTTTACATTTGTCAATTATTCTCAAAAACACCAAACTAAATGAACAGCAGATGCCAAGAGAGGTCTACAGGGAATTCCACCTTAGAAGTGGCCGTTAAGAAGTTTTGTTTAGTGTAGTGTGCCATACTAACAAGAATTGACTGTAGTCAAATGTTCAGCATGCTAGATGAATGAAATACCCTAGTCCCAATTACCAGTTGGCACCACTGATCAACATGTATCTATTCATAAACATGTAAATGGAGGCAGCTAATTTTCCATGAGGCAATTTTCCTCTGAGGACAATTTTCCACGTAATGGAGGGGGATTTATGATGGTAATGAAATAATCTGACACAAACAATCTTTCATCAAAAGGATGACTCGTGTATCTAGACCAAATTCTTCAGTTATTAATGAATGACTTCTTTAGTGTAACATGGAGTAGATTTTCCTTTCCATTTCTTACGTGTACATAAAAAATTGTTAAAAATTGTTGAAGTTCATTAATTAAGCACACTTTCTCACAATAGAAACATAAATTTTGCCAAGGTTGATTGCTAGTTCAACAGATACATCCATCAAATAAAGACATATACTAACACATGTCATATAAACAGCTCTTTGTACTAATCTAGAAGGAAAATCATTGATAATAGAAGGTATCTTTTCATAAAAGGCAACACATTTGCCTGTAAGTATTTACTACACAACCCTGAGTGTTAATAACCCCCCATAAAGAAGGCTTTTAAAAACGTTGTGTGAAAAGGAGAAAATGCTGGTATTCAGCATTTTCTCCTTTTCACACAACGTTTTCTACCCTATCAAAGACAGGTTGCATCATTTAAGTCACATTTAATTTGTTGTCTGCAAATACATTTGAGCCATGCTCCGTGAAAAGGGGGCTTAATGGATCTGCGAAAAGTATTGACCCAGGTCAGCCTGCGCAGTCCGCGCAGGCTGACCTGGGCCGAAACTTTTCACTATTGGTCAATTTTCTGTTTGTCAAAGGACCAGTTTACCTCATGAGTAAGTCGATTATTTAAAAAAGTGGCTCTTATGGATCCATAATTATGTGATGACTTGGGCTGGTATCATGTATCACGGAGATGCATTCAGCCACCTTTTGCCAGAGCCTGGCTCATTTAATTTTGTCAAGACTACATTTTTGCTGTTTGGTAGAGAGTTAATTACAAATGAATGTATATGTTTATGCACCATAGGTCTTCTATAACAAATTTTTTAATACTTACAATGTAGAGGATAATGACAGATACAAATTGTGTTAAACTGTAACAAGCCATATACTTGAAAATCCCAAAGTTGGTCATTAAGGCAGCTCGACCTTCCCTGAAATACACACAATGTCAAGAAAAATTTGACCATTAATTTTCTGTCCAATTACCACTTTTTCGGCTCCAATCGAGAAAGAGTTGGAAAACACTGTGATAACAAGAGCTTGTAGTAATAATCATTGCCTATTTTTTTGCCCACCTTGTTTTCCATACTGTTGAAAAATTATATTTTCCAGTCTCCCAAAAGTACACTTTCTGTAACTTTGTAATATTTTTAGTGGGACTGAAAATTGCTTGCACAGTAACAGGATAAGAATGATAGAATATTTATCAATTATTGCATCTATCTTGAGAAGTAATTTATTTTCAAATGAAAAAACCTTATGTGATATAAATGAATTGTGTTGACATAACAACCTTCTTTACCAAATACAGGTAAACCTGTGTTATTTGCCACCTTCATAAAGAAGCAACCTGTATCAACATGCACATTTTTTACGGTAGTTTTCTACTAGTGCTTGCTCAATACAGGATTTACAATACATATTAAATAGACCCTATATTTTCCAGGAAAAAAAAAAATAAATAGGATAAATTTTAGCCTATCTACATAGCCTGTTTTTTATTTCAGAGCATACATAGAGATGTAGGTATTTCCTACACCTTGCCTATGTCTAACCCCAAGTATTGCTACATTTTAAGTTACCTTATTGTTGTTGGCACACATGAAATATTGTTTGTTTTAGATGTAAAAGGTGATGCCACGGACGCCTCTGCCTCTGATAGGGATATTCCAGCATGGGCTGTCTTTAGGGCCCCACAATCATTGGCCCCATCCCCACACATACCCACATAATACCTGTACAAATGAAAAGAACAAGAAAACAAGATTGCATTGTCTCATATGCAATGCATAGACAACTGTAATAAACTTTTTATTAGATAATAAAATTTTAGACATGTGCAAACTGAAAGCATTCACAGATGATGAATATGGCTCAACTCATTGGATTTGTCTTTGAGGAGGTAAAAAGTATTGCAGGAAAATGAGAAAATTCTGGTCTCCTTTTCCAACAATATTTTCTAAAGCCTTTTCCTTCACTACTGTTACAGCGGGATTGTTTGATCGAGTGTTAAAAGAGAAGATCAAAACTATGAATTTTAGCTAAAACATATATGAGAAGCCTGACTTTCTAAAAACTTGTGAACAAGTTCAGTCTGAATGACTAACAAGTTTACCCCTCTTCTTGTAGACCTTCCACCAGCTGAGCTTTCTGGTCAGGGGACATTCTTGCAAACACTGTACCTTTAAAAACAATCTGTAATAGAATAAGACAAAACAGAATGAAGCTGTTCCTTTAAAAACATTCTGTTATAAACTCAGACAAATCAAAATAAATTTGTTTGTTTTGTTTGTTTAGTGTCTGATGATGTTCTCAACATTATTCCAGATACATGAACATCACAGAGTCAAGTGCACTTATTAATACTTTCCTAGAATTTCTTCTACCAGTTCATTGCACAATAGTCTTTCAAATCCACTGGCTTCTTTTCTGTAAAAACAGCATAAAATCTATCTGCCCACAGCACTTTAAGCCCTTTACCATGTAATCCCAAGTTTTAAGATCTTTAAAAAGAGGGCTCTGGAAAACATTGTGGGAAGAGGAGAAAATGCTAGTAACCAGCATTTTCCCCTTTTCCCACAATGTGTTCTACTCTTTTACAAAAAAATCCCATAACTTCAGCCATATGTAAAGTGATATCTGTAAATGCTTTCAATTTGGACAGGTCTAAAATTTTGCTGGGTGTTAAACAGTTAACTCACAACCTCTAGTAACAGATTTTGCATCTGACAATTATTACCAAGGAAACATTCTTTGAAATACTAACATCATTTAAGGTTTTACAAATGGACCAATATGACAGAGTATGCAGACGGAGAATATGATTACTTGATTTTCTATCTGAAAGTAATACACACCTTAGCTTTATCACATACGTCAATTTTGACAGTCGACTTGACCAGGAAGATGGTCGTGTACATGTTTTTGGAAAGAACAGGACAGAATACTAGTACATTCTTTAACAATTGACTTCACATAAAATTCCTTTATGACACAACAAAAACTTTTCTCAAACAAGTGTAAGAGAAGAAAATTTGTAATACGCTCGTAACTATGTTACACTGAAAGTAAGAAAGGTTATTTGATAACTGAAGTATCATAAGAGCTTCTTATTCATATATAATACGTTGAGAAGGAAAGTATGTCTATGGTGTGCACACGATGACCTTACCTTTGGTATGAGAGAAGGAAAATACTCTCTCAATACAGCCCATGATTTACCAGTCACAGCAAAATGGTAGTTATCTTTCCTTGTACCAACCTCAGGGTCCATTATCAAACTTTTCTAGAAGGATTAGAAAGATAGAATTTCAACAGTATATGGAGGTTGCCCTAAGGATAAACTCCCTGGGTGGATATGAATAAAACACAGACTCCAGTGCTTTAGCTCTTTAACTCTTTCACTACTATATGGGTAAATTGCATTTTCTCAACGGCTAAAAATACATTTCAGCTGCAAGATTAAGAGACAGTTTGGTCATAATCTAGAATAAAGCAGTGGACAGTGTAGATCAGAGATCAGACTGCACATTCTGTGCAGTCTGTTCTTGATCTACACTGTCCACAAAAGCTTCTGGTGTCGTCTACGGTATGGAAAGAGTTAAACAATCCTGTGCTTTCATGACCCAGAGGAAAGAAGGCTTTTCAAAACATTATAGGAAGAGCAGAAAAGGCCTTTTTTTTTCCCCAATTGTTTCCAAAAGTCTCTTTCATTAGGGCTGTTAAGATACAGGATTTTAGTGGCAAACCATTAATGCTGGTCAAAGCATGGGCTACAATATTTTCCTAGTTTGCATACAGCTTAATTCATCAAATATAAAAGCGCATGAAGGTGCTGATGCTCAGCTGCATTTCCTTGATTCAGTGAAAATTCTAAGTAGGAAAAGGGGCATAACAGTGTAAAAATACTTTGATGGTAACCTTCCCTTGTTTCATGGGTTCCCTTTTGATAGTTAATGACTAGTCCAAATTTGAAGTAAACATGTTCAGCATGTACAGAGATATCAAGAAAAGTCAGTTTTTTCATGACAATGCAGACGCAGATGATGATAGGGCTACAGCAATACCTTGACATTTTCTTTGAAAACAGCCGAGATAACAAAGGGAAATAAACAAAGGAAAGAAAGGAAGATACTTCTTTGGCATTGTATGGAATGGAAAACACTGTATAGAAATAACTAGAAATAGGTGTGTCAGAGACACGGATGCCCCCGCTAAATGGTATTGGTCACAGATATGTCATATGAGAGAATCAGTAGGTATTACAGAAAATAGTTGTTTTGGATAACAGCTTAGACAGGGTTAAGAAGGTTTGTTATATATATAGCCAAGCAGATAAAAGATTATTCATACCTGATAACAAAATTGAGGAGTGGTCCAAGTTGAAAGCAATATGCAGACAATAAATTATATGGTTTGTATTGCATATGGTAGAAAACTTTGTGAGAAAAAGAAGAAAACGCTGGTTTTGAGCATTAACTTCTTTTTATTCAGCGTTTTCCTTAATCTTTCAACTGAGGGTTATTTATACTCAGGATTATGAAGATCTTAACTTGAGGAATGAGAGTGAGAAATATAGCAATAATAATTACTTTGTTGGACTTCCTCTATGAGACAGGAACAAATTGGATCGAATATTATCACACTGGACTATAGTTGAAGGGTAGGTTGCAGCCTCAATATTCTCTGGCATAGTTCTTTGGATGAGTCTTTTTAAAAACCAAAACTGTATCTTCATATCACAATTCTGCTGAGCAGGATGTAAAACTGGGTTGAACAGTCAATTTAAACATTTAACCTTCAACTGTGACCTTGACCTTGGATGTATCGAAACAAACTTTTCGCATGACACTAGTACTTGTTAAGGAGAACAAGTGTGCGAAGTTTTTTTGAAATCCATTGATAAATGTAGAAGTTATGCTCCGGACAAGGTCAATTTAAACATTTGACCTTCAACTGTGACCTTGACCTTGGGCGTATCGAAACAAACTTTTCGCATGACACTAGTACTTGTGAAGGAGAACAAGTGTGCAAAATTACTTTGAAATCCATTGATAAATGTAGAAGTTATGCTCCGGACAAGAATGGGACACACACACTAACGCACACACGCACTAACACACTAACACACACACACACACACAGACGGACACATGTAACTCTATATGCCCTTCTGCCATTTCATGGCGGGGGCATAAAAACTGCTTTTGTATTCTTGCAGTTCGAAGTAGTGAGCATTAACCCCTAAAAAATTCTTAAAATAAGCTGAATAGACTTTCTACATCAAGAAAAAGATCATTAGCACTGAAGCATAACAAGCTGACCTTTTACTATACAGTGTCATATTTTAACCTTCCTGAGGGAGAAGCCTTTTGAAAACATTGAGGGAAAAAAAGAAAATGCTGGTAACCAGCATTTTCTCCTTTTCCCATGAAGTTTTCTACCCTTTAATGGGATAAATGTGTTCATTTGAGGGACATTTATATGTACAGTTAGTTGGGTAGTTCCAAATCATGGGTAGTTCCGAATCAAATCATTAAATACATGTTTAAAATGCTTTTCAGCACTAACTGATGTGCATAAAAATTCTTGCTTTCAATTCTTTAACATATTTCCTTCGCCTGGTACAAATTTTGGTCAAATCTGATGAAGCTGTCAATTTTTGTGCGTTTAGGAAACAGTTTACATGACAGCAATTTTATTGTATACCGGTTATGCAAATGTTCTACGGGAAGAAAAATCACCAAATGACGAATGAAAATGAGGTAAAATAACGGGGTTTTTTGATAATCCCATTTCGTTCTTTCTCTACTGAGCAAAAAAATTGTGTTTGCATGTATCAACGCATATTTATCAGAAATACTTACGTTGATCCATGTGCGTATGTGTGGGGTAGTCCCAAATCAGCTGTGCCGATTAAAGTGGTTGTCTCAAAAAGGTATCAGGAGTCATATGCCTTGGAGAACCTGTACCCTGGTAAACTGGTAAACTCGTAATACCATAATTTCAAGGGTACCAGGTCTCTAGAAAACTTGAAGCCCATCTATATGATTCAATCGCGATATATATTTCTGCTTATCTTATTTTCAATTTTGTTTACTCAGTCTTAATATGCATTGCTTGTTTTATAATGTTAGACCATACTTCTGTAACACTGTGAAAATGAGAACTAGATCTATTTGAGTTTTTACTTACGCTGTAAATAGTTAACCCTTTACCACACAATGACGACTTTTAACACCCCTGAAAGAGAAGGCTTTTGAAAACATTGTGGGAAAAGGAGAAAATGCTGGTTACCAGCATTTTCTCCTTTTCCCACAATGTTTTCTTCCCTTTCAAAGAAAAATCATTTCATATGAGCCACATTGAAACTGTCATCAGCAAATGCTTTCAATTCGGACAGGTCTAAAATTTGTCGTGTGGTAAAGGGTTAAGAATAGAGAAAACATTGTACCACATATGTGTGCTATCTTGTGATATCTATGTTGCGTTTTGAATAGATAATTTGTGATACAACCATTGCCTTTGTTCTCAAATAAAATGATATATATGTACAACACTGTTTGGTCATTCCCTTCGTATATTCAGCTTCAGCATATACTACCTCTTTCTGTTATCCTACCTTGGAGTGATGTAACTGTGTATAGGGTGTGATAAAAAGAGTTAATCACCATCTTTAATTGATGTAAATTGCCCCTTCATTTCATCTTGTATCGATAAAAAAGGATAAAAAATCTGTCATAATTTGATTACATTAGGATTTTGGCACCTTTTGAAAATTCATATTTGGGGGTCAAAGGTGATCACTACACTACATAAATTGAAAACCATTTTTAACTTTTACACAATATATTCTTTATTTAAAGCATTTAAACAATGCTTGACACGAATAAAACTTAGATTTATAAAGCTCTGCAAAAGTATGAAGATACTGATCCATTGTGGGTGTCCGCTGTTCTAAAGTGATTAAAACTATGGCAATAGGATTTCAAAAATAAAATTTTGCATCGTAAAACATGGTACAGAAAATTAAATTTTGGACAAGTCTTTTTTACTACTCTTATTATTTTCATTAGGACTAACTTCGTTGAAACTTAAACAAATCTAGATTGGTGTATCTCTTGGTTATTGTGACATCCAAAATCCAATTTTTAGACGACCCCTATATGCAAGTTGTTCAATGATTCGGAATACCCTCACTTGATTCGCAACTACCCTAATGTATGTACTCTGTAGAATGGGAATATATTGTCAAAATTTATACCAATGGAAACAATTTACATTTTTTAAACCTTCTTTATCAGCAGACCTTCTCATGGAATGGTGTTTAGCCCGGCCCGATTTTTAAACGAAAGTATAGAATCATATTTTTCGTTAGTGATTTGGAACTACCCAACTGACTGTAATCTACGAAAGTTTTGTTTTTGGACAAGTTAAAATTTTTGTCATTGGCAAAGACTTTAGCAGGCAAGTTCAAGGTTAACACAGCTGATGTTGCAATGGATAAACTAAGGATCAAAATTTTAGAATGTTCTAAACTGCTTTACCTTATCAGATTGAATGATTGACCCTTGTCCCTTTGTTTCACTTTCAGGTGGGTCAGAGTTCACAAATTCTACAATGGGTGCTGATGTTGGGTTTCCATAATTGTCTAACCCTGGGGGTAAAGCTTGGACCAGTATTAGCCTCTCCCCAGGCTTCACCATTTCACATTCTCTGGCCACACTCATGGCTGTAAGCATGTTATCACCTGAAACCAGACATATTCATACCAAATATTATGTTGTAGTAACTTTCCTTGTGCATGTATTTGATTTGACCAGTATGAGAAAATTTGATATTGCACAAAACAAAAGGTTGAGTGAGATGTCAAAATTCTCTCTTATACAGCCACAAGCAAATACAAGCACCAGGAAAGTAACTACAACATAATGTTCCTTTTATCATATACCAACAAAATAGTGTAATTGTTGACAATTTCACATAAAAGTAGTATGAAATAAAACAAAGTGTGGTTCAATGGGTCATAACTACCTTTTTAATGAAATAAAACAAAGAGTGGTTCAATGGGTCATAACTACCTTTTTAATGAATGGTAGATGAATGTAATAGCGAAGCTTTTTACCAATTAAATAGCGGGAAGTATCACAACGTAACATTCCAACTGATCAAATCACAAACCAATCTGAATGTATTCTGCAAATGAGTTACGTCATCATACCATATCTAGAACGGTATTGGCATCGTGGTTCATATATTCAACAAAATGCTTTTATCACATAAGCACCCTTATACCATTCCCAGAGGAGTGAGTTTGGTTTTACTCATGGAAAGTCCCATGTGTGGGTGAATGGTTTTGCATTTTCTGACCTACAATATTCACAAGATATCATTTTTTGATCAAAAGAATCTGACTTTGTAAGCTTTTCAGATAAAATTCTATTAAACTTGTCTATGAATATGTTATTAAGCATGCCTGAGGCTTGTTTATTAAGAATTTTCTAGTTATCTACTGAAATTTTATCTAAAGCGCCAACTTAGGTCAGATCTTAAATGAGCCGTGCTCTGTGAAAAGGGGGCTTCATGCATCTGCGAAAATTATCGACCCAGGCCAGCCTGCGCAGGCTGACCTGTGCCGAAACTTTTCGCTACTAGTCAATTTTCTGTTTGTCAAAGGACCAATCTACACTATGATTAAGTCGTTTATTGAAAAAATTGGCTCCTATGGATCCATAATTATGTGATGCACGGAGATGCATTAAGCCCCCTTTTACCAGAGCACGGCTCATATGTATGTGCTGGGCATGTTATATGAGCAATTCTCTGGGAAAAGGAGGTCTCATGTGCCCCTGTGATGCATTATACCGAGCAAGTCATACAATATTTTATGGATCCATAAAATCCATTTTGTCCAACAACCAACTGAATCATGAGGTAAGATGGTTCTTTGACAGGCAGAAAACTGACCGATAGCATGAAGTTTTGACCAACATTAGCCTTTTTGAAGTTGCATTGAAACCCCTTTTCACAGAGCATGATTCATATTATACAAAAGGGCACAAGGACTGAATCACCATATGGCCTGCAACACGCGAAAAGAGGCATTCGGACATTTGCGTAAAGCGTTGTCTCGGATCAGCCTGCGCATTCCACGCAGGCTAATCCGAAATGACACTTTCTGTTTTTATGTAATTTTCTGTTTAGCGCAAGTCTACTGTGGGACAAAATCTAATGTAGTCGTAAGGTGCCATTTCAGATTAGCCTGCTGGGACTGCGCAGGCTGATCCAAAACGACACTTTACGCAAATGTCCAAATGCCCCTTTTCGTGTGTTGCAGGCCATATAGGAAGCAAACAGCAACAGCAACAGCAATTGGTCCAAGTTGTACAAAGTTGTTCCAAAATGTTAAATACCAGTACATAGGTTTTTCCTTTTACCAAACAATCCTGTGCTTTAACAACCCTGACAAAGAAACCGTCTGAAAACTTTGTGAGAAAAGGAGATAATGCTGATAACCAGCATTTTCTCCCTCTCCAACAATGTTTTCTATTCTTTGAGAAACAAGTTTTATCATTTGAGCTATATTTGGTTTGTTGTCTGCAAATGCTTTCAATTTTGGCATTTCTGAAATTTTCTCATTTGGTAAAGAGTTAACCTAACACAAATAAATTGATGCGCAATTCCATAAATGGGCAAGCAAACAGGCTGATTCAAGTACATTTACCAGTATGTCATATAAAACAGTCATCGTGATAGGGTGTAGTTATAACTGACTCACAATCCTTTATCAAAACATGAAAAATACACATTTCCTCTTTACCAGTTGACAAAATCTTGGAATTGTCCATACTGAAATCATTTGCATATGGCGTATCATAAATGGATCAAATCATGATATTTGTCTGACAACAGGTAGAAAAAATTATGGAAAAAATTGAGAAAATGCTGGTTACCAGCATTTTCCCCATTTCCCACAATGTTTTCAAAAGCCATTTCTTCAGGGTTGTTGGAACTTGGAATTGTTTGGTAAAGGGATAAACAGAAACAAAGATGTGAAAACTAACAAAATTCTGTCCAAATATATGCTACAGCTATTTTCATTTCAATGTATCTGCAAAAGTAATATATCTACAAAAGTATCAACCAAAAACAGTCTGCCCTGGGTCGAAACTTTTTGCTTTTGGTCAATTTTCTGTATGTCCAAGGACCATTTTACCACATGATTCATATGGTTGTTACATAAAATGGATTTATGGATCAGATATCATGTGATGACTTGCTTGGAATAATGCATTATGGAGATGCCTTAAATGCCCCTTTTGCCAGAGCATGACTCATTTATATATGCAGCATACCTGTCACCATTATAGGACGAATGTTTGCTTCTAACAACTGATGTATAACAGGAGTGGTCTCTGGTTTCAGTCTGTTCTCCATAACAATCAAACCTAGAAAAGTGAGGCCTCTCTCTACTTGGTCTCTGAAATAATTATATCAAACATGAGCTCTTACACTACTGATGAAGACCTAAGTAGCTTTTGTGGACGGTGTAGATCAAGTTCAGCCAGCAAAGAATGTGCAGTCTGATCTTGGATCTACACTACTACATGATGCTAGATTATGATGCAATCAAGGGGGGGGGGGGGTGGGAAATGTTAAAACAGATGATTGAGCAATAAAGGGTTGTCATTACATCTTGAAACAAATTTGCAATAGAAGAATTTAAAAATGTCTTTGCAAAATGTAGATAATCAATGGGAATTAACTCTTACCAAACAATAAAATTGTAGACTTGTCCAAAGTGAAAACACTTGCAGACGACAATTTAAATCCGGCTTAAATGTTGGAATTTGTCTTTGATAGGATAGAAAACATTTTGGGTACAGGAGGAAATGCTGGTTTCCAAGTGGAAACCAGCATTTTCTCCTTAACCTGCAATGTTTTCAAAAGGCTTCTTTTTCAGAGTCGTCAAAACTCGGTACTGAACAAGTCTAAAATTATGTCGTGTGGTAAAGGGTTAACTTATTTAGCTGGCTAAGGGTTTAAAATCAAACTAACATACCAAACCAACAAGATTTATTACCTTTGTACTCTCTGTATCTTTGTATATTTCAGTTTGACAGGTAAGGGCTTATAAGCCAGAGCAAGCACTCTATATCCATGTCTTGTGTAGGCCATCAAAGTGGACTGAAAATCATCGGGTACTGAAAAAAGGTTCATCAGAAATATCACGAATATGATGTTTAATAGTCTTGTAGTTAATTAAAGCTTTCTAAATCAACATGGAAAAAGGAGCTATGGCTTGCAATTGCTACACAATGATTTTCATACAGTTGAGACAATGGTATCATCCTTTTTTTAACTTCAATTTTTGTCTTTCCAGTAATTTGCAATAGCTTTTGGCAAGTCTGTAATAGCCACTAAAATGAGTGTAAACCCTTTACAAAACAACAAAATTTTGGACTAGTCCAAATTGAGAGCATTTACGGTGACAAATTTAATGTAGCTCAAAAGGGAAAAGTTGTCTGAGAAAGGGTAGAAAACATTGTGGGAAAAGGAGAAAATACTGGTTACCAGCATTTTCTCCTTTTCCTACAATGTTTTCAAAAGTCTTCTTCCTCAGGGTTGTTAAAACTCTGGATTGTGTGGCAAAGGGTTCAATTACAGTGAAGACACTAATTTATATTCTTACGAACATGAAAGTTAGTAACAAATGCATAGCTGAAATACAAACCACACCTGGCGGGATTCAGAACCCTGCAGAAAAGATCCTCGCTTTTCGAAGTTTATAAGACCAACACCTTAACCACTGAGCTAAAGAGGATTCTCTCCAGTGCAGTTGTATTGATTTTAAATAGGAAGAAGATATGCAGTAAGGAAAGAGTGATCTCCCGTAATAATATTTATAAGAACAAATCTAGGTACTAAACACTTTACCAGAATACTGCAAGCATTAGCAGACAGAAAATCAGAATATGCATCAAATTACATAATTTGCATTTAAGTAGATAACCTGATCAGAAAAGGGGAAAATTATGCTTCTCAGTAAAATGCAAAACAGATGAAGGATCGAGATCAGCCCTCATATCCTGTGCAGTCTGATCTTGATTCTGTACTGTGAAATAGGCTTTTTTAGATAATCTGACTCAGCAATGAGAATGCAAGAATTGGATCTTTCTTACAAATCTGAAATTCCAATTCTACCTATTTAAAGTATGGTGCTTCTTAGTTGAAAAGATCCCTTAACTCATAGTATGCTAAGTATTGAATGGGACACTCAGTTATTTGTAGTAAAAACGTAAGATCAGACTGCACGTAAAATGTAGTTTGGAATTTCATTCAAAGAAAAGCATATCCAGTAACTTCAAAACTTTGTTCCTGTTTGCACAACCAAACAAGAGCTTCGCAGAGCGGCGCATATATGCCCGAAGGGGCTTGTCAGTGAAATGGGTTAAAGTGAAGGATGTACCGTGAAAGAACAAGACACTGGACAGTTATGGATCACATAATGAGACCATGAAGTTATTTGTTCTTCTGCACTGCACTTCTCCTCACTTTGATCTATGCACCTGTGATGTATCATTTTTACACCTCTAATAGTTTTTGAGTTATGCTCCTGACAAAATTTAAGTAAGAAAGAAATCAAAGGGAAATAACTCCTAAACTATAGGGCCAAAAGTTATAGCTCTAAAACACTGCACTTCTCCTCAATGTCATCTATCAACCTGTGAAGTTTCAGGTTTGTATCTCATGTAGTTTTCGAGTTATGCACTAGACAAAATTTGAGTAAGAAAAAAAAAAATACTGTAAAAATGAAGATCAAAGTGGAATTACTCAAAATCCGCGCTAGGTAGAGTTATTATTCTTGCGCACTGTACTCTGTAATATTGCAACAAACATGGATACCAAGTTTGAAGTCGTTCTGACTTGAGATGACAAAGTTATATGCCGGACAAGGACTAAATGCTTTAAAAATGATGATCAAAGGGAAATAACTCAAAGACAGCACGAGGTAGAGTTACAATTCTTGCGCACTGCACTTCCAAATATTGCAACAAATAAGCATACCATACTTCAAGTTATTCCTACTTAAGTACTTTTAAATGAGTCAGAATTCACAGCATTTCGCAGAAAACAATTTAATATGGCTCAAATGATGGAACTTGTTTTTGATAGGGTATAAAAACATAATGGGTAAAAGAGAAAATGCTAGTTACCAGCTGTTTCTCTTTTTCCCACTATGTTTTCGTAAGTGTTCTTTCTTAGGGTCATAAAAACTTGGCATTGTGTGGTAAAGAGTTAAACATTCTGCCTCAGCCAATTAGCTGGCTAGAATTTTGATTTCAGAATAAGAGTATTTTGATTAAATGTATAACAAAAAAAGAATGGACTTACTTGTATCTTTTATGCATAATGATGCAATCATTTCTGGGGCTCCTTTTGTATAAATATTGAAATGATCCTCACCAAGTTTACGTGTAATGACAGACATTCGCTGTAGGCTAGAGGAGAATGTGAATTGACGAATGATTCCAATTTCATCTGAACCAATCTGTAATGTAATATGCAGTCAAGATAGAGATACAAAACATAAACCAAAAACAGTCTGACAACAAGACAAGTGTTGAAGGGAAAGTGCTACAAGTCATATAACTTTGATGACTTGGAAAGTATTTCAAAAAGTACAAATGGTCAACCTGAATTAAAGTTTAAACTACACAAAAGTATAAGAAAACATTTTCACAAAAGGAGATTTTTTTCTTACTACATGCAATATCTTTTGTTGCCGTATGATTTAAAACAAGTTAGAGGGCAGTAATGGCATGCTCTGTGAACAGGGGGCTTAATGCATCTGCAAAAAGTATCGACCCAGGTCAGCTTGTGCAGTCTGCACAGGCTGACCTGGCCCGAAACTTTTTGCAATTGGTCAATTTTCTTCTGCACAAAGGACCAGTGTACCTCATGATTCAGTCTGCTCTTATTTAAAATGGGTTTTACCTATCCATAGTACTGTGTCAAGTTGCTAGGTATCATACATTACAGAGATGCATTAAGACCGCTTTTGCCAGAACATGGCCCAAATGTACCATGTGCTTACTTGACATAAATTGTTGGCAAAGGAAAAAATGCCAGAAACCCCATTTTTTAGTTTTCTACAAAATTGATGCTCTCAATATGGACAAGTCTAAAATTTTGAGATCTGGGAAAGAATTTACTTGACAGTCTAATGTACAACAGACTCACCTGAAATCCTTTACTTCCATTATAAAATGATTTTGTAGGTGAGGATTTGGGCTTGACAATGATTGGACAGATCATATCAAAGTTGGTTGTCTCCTCCTGGCCAGGTTCATGTAACTCCTGTAAAGTCACAAATACACCAAGACTGGCATGACCATAACTATCTAACTGCAGCACTGTAAACTTAATCCAATCAAGTTTAGGCAAAATGTAAAAAAAATCAAGAGCATACCATGCAGGTACCATTCCAAGGCTGCAGTGGTTTTTTTCAATGAAAATTCTACGTCAAAAAGAGGCATAACTGCAGCCGAAATTTTTTTGAGAATTACCTCCCCTGTTGTATTGGTTCTCCTTTTGATAGTTAACTCATTGTCAAACAGCAATACCCTACACCCGTCAAAATTGAAAGCATTCACAGATGAAAAATTGAATATGAAACAAACAATGGGATTGACTGATAAATAGGTAGTAAAAACACTGTGGTAAAAGGAGAAAATGCTGGTTACATGAATTTTCTCCTTTTTCTAACAGTATTTACAAAGACTGTATTCTCAGGGTTGGTAAAACTCAGGATTGTATGATAATAGCTCAACAACCATTCCAAAACCGAAGTAAATATCTCTTTTATTGATAAGAGAAATATGGGAAATTGTAAAAGTTTTCTCATAATGATGACAACAGTGATGACAACATAAATACAGACTATGACAGGGCTATGACAGTTCCTCAACTCTTTACAGACGACAAAATTTTAGACTTGTCCAAATTGAAAGCATTTGCAGGCGACAATTTCAATGTAGCTCAAATAGTGAAATTTTTCTTTACACAAACTTAACCCTTTACCACACAATCCCGACTTTTAATGACCCTGGGAAAGAAGCCTTTTGAAAACAATTGTGGTAAAAGATGAAAATGCTGGTAACCAGCATTTTCTCCTTTTCCCACAATGTTTTCAACCCTTTCAAAGAAAAATTGCATCATTTGAGCCACACTAAAATTGTTGTCTGCAAATGCTTTCAACTTGGACAAGGCTATAATTTTGTCATTTGGTAAAGGGTTTTAATAGGGTAGAAAACATTGTGGAAAAAGGAGAAAATGCTGGTTACCAGCATTTTCTCCTTTTCCCACAATGTTTTCAAAAGGCTTCTTTCTCAGGGTCGTTAAAAGTCGGCATTGTGTGGTAAAGGATTAAGTTTTCTTTGATAACAGCCAAGCTAAAAAATGTTTTGTCGCTCACCCAGCTTATGGACTGGAACATGATGAGCTCTAGAGGATCACCACTCAAAAGTCCATCTATGATGGTCAGAGAATGACATGTGGCCATTCCGTCCATAAAGTGACCTTTGGCCAGTAGATTAAGATTCTTCACTTCACTGTCAAATCTGTAAAAGTAAATTATTTAATGACGAACTGCAGGACAACGTTTCTTGTTTTGTAGTAAACTAGATCACTTTGGAAACCATTGTGGCAAAGAAGAAAGTGCTCATCATGAGCAGTTTCACCTTTTTACTACGATTAGTTCTACAAGATATTTGAAACATGCTCTGGCAAAAGGGTTTTTTTTTTTGCATCTCTGATCTATTATACCAAGCAAGTCATCACATACATATGGTTCCACAAACTCCATTTTGTCTATCAAACAACTAAATCATGAGATAGAATGGTTTTTTGGACATGCAGAAAATTTACAAAAAGCAGAAAATTTTGACACAGGTGAGCCTGTGCAGACTGTGCAGGCTGACCTGTGTCATCACGTTTTGCAGATGCAGTAAACCCCCTTTTCAAAAAGCATGGCCCATCTATATATTAACTCTTTACCAAACGACAAAATTTAGACTGGTCCGAATTGAAAGCATTTGTAGACGACAAAATTAACGTGACTCAAAAATTGAAGTTTGTTTTGGGAAGGGTAGAAAACATTGTGGGAAAAGGAGAAAATGCTGGTTACCAGCATTTTCTCCTTTTCCCACAATGTTTTCAAAAGGCCTCTTCCTCAAGGTCTTGAAAACCAGGGATTGTTTGGTAAAGGGTTAAACCTTAAATCATATAGATTACCTTATTTTTAGCAGGTTTTCAAAGTTGTTGGCTGTTAATTTGCTAATAACCTCTTTCTATACAGACTGTTTTAACCCTTTACCAAACAACAAAATATTAGACTTGTCAAAATTGAAAGCAATTACAGACAACAGATAAAATAGGGCTCAAATGAAATTTGGCTTTGCAAGGGTAGAAAAAAATTGTGGGAAAAGGAGAAAATGCTGGTTACCAGCATTTTCTCCTCTTCCCACAATGTTTTCAAGGGCTTTTTTCCTCAGGGTCATTAAAACCTGAGATTGTTTGGTAAAGGTTTAAAACATAGCAGAGAGGGAGGCATGATATTGGGTTGGAGTAAATTGACAGAAAAGTAAAGGAAAATCATGCGGCAGTATAAAATATATTTCTTGAAAAGGAGTGCCATCTATTGGGCAATTGGTCCTTTTCATCTCATATTGTTATCAAAATTCATCTTCTGCAGAAGAATAAGATCTATGATATGTTGGATTAATTTCCTAACAGACTACAAAATGTTAGACTTGTCCATATTGGACCCATTTGCAGCCGCAAAAAAAAGTGTTGTTTTATTGATGGGATTACCACAATCTTTGGAAGGTAAGAAAAGGTTGTGCGAAAACAATTCTAGCAGTAACTAATTATCTTCATAACCTACTTCTGTGTCATATAACAGAGGATCATAATATAAAGATTAAGTGGTAATATATAGGATGATGTTCATAAAGAATTAGGCAGACAGTTGTTCCTGAAAGTTTTCCATACACTGAAATCCTATGTAACTAGTAAACCCCATGCACCCAAACATACCTGACTGGGCCATTCTTGATAGGGATAATATATTTAAAACAATTTTGAAAAACTTAAAATTCTATACAATGCTTCATAAACAACAGCAAAACCCATTTAATATTCCCACTAATCAGTGAATCTCTCTGAGAGCAACATCATATCAAATTGTTTTTCCTGTAACTTTTAGACAGGGCACATGAATCAAGGACCTGACCAAACACTGTGCAGCCTGATCTCCTATCTGGGCTGTTTGCAACTCATCCGATCAACATGGTTGAAATACCTTTAAAACTACAATATGGCTTGCAACACATGAAAAGGGGCATTCGGACATATGAGTAAAGTGTCATCTTGGATCAGCCTGCGCAATCCACATAAGCTAATCCAAGACGGCACTTTACGACTACATTAGATTTTGTGCTACAGTACATTTGCGCAAAACAGAAAATTGCATAAAAACGGAAAGTGTCGTTTCGGATTAGCCTGTGCGGACTGCACAGGCTGATCCGAGACGACACTTTACGCAAATTTCCGAATGCCCCTTTTCGCATGTTGCAAGCCATATTGAGTGTGTTTACTTAGAAATTGCAGTCATCAAGAAGTAAAGAGTCAGAGTCGGGTGAATTGTCTTTATTGATTAAAATACAACAAACATACACTCTTAGAGCTATTCTTCTCACTTACTTTCCCTGGCTTGAAGGGACTACTCCATGCATATCCAAACCTTCCTCTGTCAAAGTGCCAGTCTGTAAAAAAGAACAAAATGATAATCTAAACATTGTATCTTTAACCCTTGACAAAATGATCCCATGTTTTTACAAATCCTAGAGAGAAGGCCTTTGAGGAAGGAAGATTTTGCCAGCAAGTAGAACTTTCTTCTTTTCACAAGTGTTTTTGATTTTTTCAAAGTCAAACGTCATCATTTGAGCCATATTTAATTTCTCATCTGCAAAATTAATGATTTCAGTATGGACATGATGCAAATTTTGTCATTGGGAAAAGACTTAATTCTTTAATTGATAAGTAAATGATACATGTTTCCATTCAAAAGATAAAACCCACCTGTAGCAATCAACGTTTTTTTTCTTAACACATTTTTTTTTTTCACCAGCACATATTACAAGAGATTTCAAGGATAGTTTAGACAGAAGATCAAACTGCACAATAGATACACTCTCTTCCTCAGCTACCCTTTCCTACAAAAATCATCTTATACTTCCTTTAGCATATCTTATTATACTTCATTTGTCCTCTGGAAGTGCTTACAATTTTTTGTTATGCAGTAAAGAGTTAAAAGCAAACCAACTAACAAACAAACCTTGTCAAAGCAGACCACATTGATTCCCCCACATAGGTTAATACTTCGTGGACTGATGCAGAATATATTCTGTTTCTTCAGTCGGCTTTGAGCAAACACAATACCAACAGTCAAAGCTGCGGGTAGAGCAGGAGGTACAACAATTGTAATCAGATCTAAAGCACGCACTATGATGTCCACAACATACTCATCATTGTTGTTCTACAAAAGAAATGTATGAAAATATTGTATAGTGAAACCTGTAAAGGCCACAACTTGTGTTCGACACCAAACTGTATTAGGCAACAGCAAAATAACTTTACCTGAAAACAAAATTTGCAGATGAAAAATTAAATGCTGCTCAAATGATAGGAACTGTCTTTGAAAGGTTAGCAAACATTGAGGAAAATGAAAAAAATGCTGCTGTAAATTTAGACCAGTTTGTTTGGTAAAGATTTCAATAAAAATTTACCAAGTAATGAACTGAGAAGGAAGAAGAACTGCAACTTAATTGTTGTCTGCAACTACTTTAAATTAGGTACTAGACAAAGTTTTGTAATCTTGACAGCCTTCAGATCTTCAAAGTATCTGCCCTTAATTTAAACAAAAACCCAACAGATAAGGTTTTCTTTTGGTGGCAGTTGAGGGCACTGGTAAATGAGGCTGCCAAGAGAACTCCTGGACATACATTTCTTTCAAGAAAACATTTTTTTGAGTGCAGGAAATTAAATTAAAAGTTACAGGTACTTAAGTCACACAAATAAGGTGGATGGTTTTACAACCACTTTTTCAGACACAAGGAAAGACTTAACAATGTTGTACTTGTAAGAAGAGGTGTTGTCCTTTATAAGATGTACCCCTGACCATCCTTTGCTTGAATGTTGGTCACTGCATATAACTGCACATGTTTCAATTTGAAATGCCTGGAACATTTTAAAATCAATTTGCATGACACAGACAGCTTATTGTAATGGACATACCCTTCAAGTGCACTGAAGAGATTTAAAAAAAATACCTGGAATAAAACTATTAGTGACAGAACTTTTTGCAGGCGCGTCATATAAACCAAAAATAACCCAGAACAAAATGTTTATTGGGAAAATGATATCAAACAATTTCAATAAATTTTACATTTTGGAACAACAACAAAATATCAGACTTTCCTCACCATCAGTATGACTGTAAATATAAAGCCACCTAGAGCAATGAGAGCAAGGAACCCAATGTATTTATATGTGTCACGGTTAAACTTGAAGTCAACAGGTTTAGGATACATGATGGACCTAACCAAGTCTCCTTTTGCTGTAGAAAAACCTGAAAGCCAGTAACATGACAAATATTACAGTTAACACCGCATTTTAACATTATGCAATACAAAGATTTACACATATTTCATGAAAATGCTATAAGTATGGACTAAATGCTTACTTTTATATTCATCTAATGTATCAAAACATACACTGTCTTATGCTAGCTTTTTACCAAAGCACAAAAATTTAGACTCAACCAAGCTGAAAGCATTTGCAGAAGAGAAATTAATTGTGGTTCCAGTAAAGGAATTTTTCTTTGAAAGTGTAGAAAAATTTTATGCAATAAGGAAGAAATACTGGTCACTACAACATGGACTTCAGATAAAGCATGTAAGAAATGACACTGAATTCTTTATCAAATAATCCGGAGTTTTAACCACCCTTTAACCCTTTACCACACGGCAAAATTTAAGACCTATCCAAATTGAAAGCATTTGCAGACGACAATTTCATAGTGGCTCAAATGACGCAACTTTTCTTTGATAGGGTAGAAAACTTTGTGGGAAAAGGAGAAAATGCTGGTTACCAGCATTTTCTCCTTTTCCCACAATGTTTTCAAAAGGCCTCTTTTTTAGGGGCGTCAAAAGGCGTCATTGTGTGGTAAAGGGTTAAGTAAAAAGCCTTTGAAAATAATGTGAGAAAAAAAAGAAAATGCTAGTAACTGTCATTTTCTCCTTTTCCCACAATGTTTTTTACCCTAGCCGTCAAAGACAAATCTAATTATTTGAGCTACATTTGACTTGTTGTCTGTAGAAGCTTTTCAATTCAAGCAAGTCTGAAATTTTGCTGGCCTGTAAAGGGTTAAATACATTGCACAAATGATAATTACATTCAAAAACACTTGAGCCATGCTCTGGCAAAAGGAGGCTTAATGCAACTCCGTAATGCATCATACCAAGCAAGTCATCACATACTTATGGATCCATAATAGCCACTTTTTCTTAACTCAATTATGAGGTAGACTTATCCTTTGACATGCAGAAAATCGACCTATAGCGAAAAGTTTCAGCCCAGGTCAACCTGCGTGGAGTGCGCAGGCTGACCTGGGTCGATACTTTTCGCAGATGCATTAAGCCCCCTCTTCAAAGAGCACGGCTCACTTATTTATAAGTATTTGAGCCATGCTCTGGCAAAAGGGGGTCTATTGCATCACCATGGTGTATTATTATACCTAGTATGTCATCACATAATTAGGGATCCATAAAATTCATTAATCGCATAATTAGGGATCCATAAAATTAATTATATCTAACAACCAACTGAATCATGAGGTACACTGGTCCTTTGACAAGCAGAAAATTTACGAAAGGTCAAGCCTGTGTTGATACTTTCTGTAGATGCATTAAATCCTTATTTCACTGAGCATGGCTCATTTCTAATTCTATAACACCTCTTGTTATGTCACACCTTTGATTTTGTACAAGTAACACAATATCACAAGTAGGGTAAGTATAAGACCATGTCACCTGTTCTAAAAACAACAGCTTGAACTTTGTGCCCACCATAGTACCGTGTTTGTATGACGTTTGTCCCACAAAACAACACATTTCTAGCATGATCCTTTATATTAAAGTATATAATGCTCTCGTCCTGCGTTAGCTTGGGATTGGGTATTGGTGTCTTGGTCACTGGTACACTCTCTCCTGTTAATTATAAGGTGTTGACTTTTAACAAGATGACAAAATTCTAGACTTGGTTATTATCAAAAGCATTTGCAGTCAGTAAATGAAGCAAAAATGACTGGTTTTGTATATGAAAGGATGACAACATTGTGGCAAAAAGAGTAAAACTGTACTGGATACCAGTTTTTTCTCCCATTAAAGGAATGTTTTCAGAAGCATGCTTTCTCAGTTTAACAATTATAATGTTCCAGACAGAGAGTT
This sequence comes from Hippopus hippopus, assembly GCA_946811185.2. Taxonomy (NCBI): domain Eukaryota; kingdom Metazoa; phylum Mollusca; class Bivalvia; order Cardiida; family Cardiidae; genus Hippopus; species Hippopus hippopus. The sequence continues at coordinate 26,471,242 of OX328111.1, read as the reverse complement.
TGTGATTCTTTTTTTAAGAGTTGATTTTTAGACATGCAAATTTATTTAACAGGTACTGAGCTCAGCTTGCAATATGGAAGAGTCTAGAATTTTGATAAATAGTGAAGGATTAAATGTGACATGTTACAGTTTCATTCTGCACAGTGCTCTAGCTGGATTAAGTCATAAACTTGGATACCTGTGAGCATGCTTTCATTTACGATGCAGTTTCCTGTCAACAATATTGCATCACACTGCATTGTGGTGCCACCTTGTGGAATTTCAATGACATCACCGGGCACCAGGTCCTCTGATGGTATTTGAACATACTCTGAAAATTACAGATATCTTTGATACCTTAACAAACATGGATAGGACAGTTTCAGTCATTTAAGCCTTTACCATACAATTCTGAGTTTTAATGACTCTGAAAAAGGTGGCTTTTAAAAACATTTGGGAAAAGGAGAAAATGGTGGTAACCAGCATTTTCTCCATTTCTCACAATGTTTTCTATCCGATCATTGGCAGGAATCATCATTCCCCACAATGTTTTCTATCTTATCAAAGACAGAAATCATCGCTTAAGAGCTACATTTATTTTGTAGTCTGCAAATGCTTTCAGTTTGGTTGAGTCCAAACTTGGTTGAGTCCAAACTTTTGTCATTTGGTAAAGAGTTAGAAATCCAAAATTTTGTTTGTTTGTTTGTTTGAATATTTTTGAAGCTGCTTTCAACAGTATTTTGGTAATATCAAAATAACAGCTCAGTTATTCATGTCTATCCTGGGTTTCATCTGTACTAGGCTTTGGTTCTGTATTGTTTTGCCCAGGGACCATCCTACGAGACCATTGTCAACAGTGAGATTCAATCTCAAAATTTTCAGATAACAAATCAAATATTTCAAACCTGTACCAAACAATCCCATGTTTTAACAACCCATGAAGGAGAGAACTTTTGAAAACGTTATGGAAAAGGAGAAAATGGCGGGAAAATTCAATCATTTTGACTGCATTTAATTTGTTGTCTGCAAGTGCCTGAAATTTGGACAAGTCTATATGTGTATCATTTTGTTAAAGTTTAACCACTATGCCACAGAACAGCTCTCAAATAAATGTTGCAAGTCTGAGGCCCAGGTTGCTTTTGCCAGAAAATCTCAGCTTGTCCATCAAAGCAATCAAAACTGTTCCAGGTATCCCAATGGTTCAAAAAACCACTATTTTGTTTCTTACCATTTGGTCCTCTACAAACAGTCACTATAGTTGAAGATGAGATTGTTTCACGCAGTGCCCGTTGCATCTGAAATTTTCAAAAGCAATTTTCTTTGTTTTTGACTTTCTGCAGACACAAATAATTGCCATACACAATAATTCATTATACAGCAAACAGTATAGCAGTATATATATGAAGCAGTCACTTAACTGTGAACAAGACAACAAAATTTTAGACTTGTTGAATTTGAAAACGTTTTCAGATAACAAAAAACAAATTAAATGTGAATAAATAATGAATTTATTTTGTTTGAAAACATTTTGGGAAAGGAGGAAATGCTTGAAACCAGCTTTTTCTCCTATTCCAACAACATCTTCAAAAGCTTTCGTCTTAAGGGTCATTAAAATACAGGATTGTGTGGTAGGTTAATTAAAAAGGTAACTTTTGAAATGAATTTCACATACTGTATTTATACATATCTTGGAAAAATTCTGATTGCTTTAATAGACTATAAAGCAAAGAATTAAATTTATGTAAACATGAAAAGACATTTTAAGAAAAAGATATGTGGCATCTTGGATTTAAGAACAGTAAAAATCACTACCTCCTGAATCAAAGTTGCAGATGATGTTTTTCATTAAATATTAAAACCTGACTACACATGAGCATGTCAACTTAAGGAAAAATTAGTAATTACAATTAATTTCTCTTTTTGTCACAATGTTTTCGAAGATGCATGATAAAATATAAACAAAGCCCTTGAATTTTATACAAACGGGTACTTCAGGAGATAGGAATGGTAAATGATATAGTTGCACACCTTTCTAGTTTGATAGATGGCAGCGGTGATAGAGAGCACAGATATAAACAGGATACAGCCTGCATAGTAATGATATTCATCATAGAACCATAGAATACAGCTACAGACTTGGAATATGTAAAATGGGGACAATGCCTGAAATGAAAAAGAGAATGTTTATTTACTAGATCTAATATTCTATCTGATAGATATATAGAAATCTCTCAGTAATACATAACTACAATTCTACTACGTTGTTGACATAATGAAGTCACAAAATTGACATTATGACATTGTGTCAAAAAAAACTGTGAACTCAAATATAATAACTAGATTTTTCCTTTTTTTTTGTATGTTCCTATGCGTAAATAAATAATCGAACTGCTTTTTTTCATGTTAGCCTGAGACATATTTTCATGTACTTAAAACTCCAAACTTTCATTTTAAGCTTTGCCATTTGCATGCCTGATTGATTGATTGGTGTTTTACGTCGCTTTCAACATTATTTCAGTCATATCACAGTGACAGCTCACATATTCATGTATTTCCTGGGTTTCAACAGTACTAGGCTAGGGCTCTGAAGTGTCTTGCCAAAGAACACTCCCACGAAAAGCCCAGCAGATCAGGTGGGGCTTGAACCCGGGGCCTCCATCTTACGGGCCCCACACTTTACCACTGAGTCATGCAGGACCCCTTTGCCATTTGCAATAATTTAAACTGATTTCAAGGTGAGTTTACTGTCTTTGAAGAAAAAGGATACTCACCTGTTTAAAGAGAATTTTGATAATTGGGGTCACATGTACAGCTATAATGTTTTCACCATACAAAACTCTTCGTTCCTGTTGTTCTTGATATGTCAAACCTTTACACTGATGGAAGTAAGAGCAAGAGACATTATCTTCCATCCCACTGAAAAACACAGGATTAACCCCCTTTCAAACAGTCCTGAGTTTTACGAACCCTGGGGAAGAATACTTTTGAAAACATTGTGGGAAAAGTAGAAAATGCTGGTAACAAAGTTCATAATTTTAGCCATATGTCCTAAGTATATACTTTCAATTTGGACAAGGCCAAGATTTCTGTAAAGAGTAAAAGGACAAAAAACAATGTAGAGAGTACTGTATAAGTGGAAATTTTTGCAACGTAGAAATTTTTGCGATTTCATGAATTTGAAAATTTTGCAAACTTTTCTGTTCGCGTATTTTACTACAAGTATACCAACCAATGACAAGTGTCTAGAATTCGCAAACATTTCCGTTCGCAGAATGTCTGTAATCAGTGTTTCACAAATTTTTCGGCATGCATATAATTACCGGTATATCCACATATAGTATCTTACACCATCTTGTAGTTCAAAGACAAGACAATTCAATTTGAATTCTAAAAATATTGAGTAGAAATAAAACAAACCAGGCAACTATTTTTTCATTGTACAATCAACATGTTTTCCTTCTTTGTTGCCAAGTATCTGGAACAAGATGGTATGATGGATCTTTATAGCTCTACTCTCAAATAACACAAAGGAGCAGCAAATTGCATGGAATGTGACAACTATTCATCAAAAGTCTGTAATCCATGTAAAAATTCATGATTTGAATAATATTAATATATGATGAATAGGATAGACAGACAGGAATGTTTATAAACATATTCAACAGACTTGTACAATGTACATCGTCATCATTACAAAGTTGTTTTCACTAACTATATAAATGTGTTTGCTCTACTAGATCGGATAAAACAAAAATAGCATTCAATCAAATATTACAGGATGAGAAAAGGTTATTAATATCATCATGATTATGAGAGAGAGAGAGAGAGAGAGAGAGAGAGAGAGAGAGAGAGAGAGAGAGAGAGAGAGAGAGAGAGAGAGAGAGAGAGAGAGAGAGAGAGAGAGAGAGAGAGAGAGAGAGAGAGAGACACAGAGAGAGACAGAGACACAGAGAGAGAGAGAGAGAGAGAGAGAGAGAGAAAGAGAGAGAGATAGAGAGAGAGACAGAGAGAGAATTAATGTAACAGGAAAAAAATTGTCAATAAATATACTCTAAATAAACAACGACCAACATACTCTAAATAATTAATGACCAATAATAACTAATATATAAACATATACATATAAAATTGATCATTGTCAAATTAGTTCAATTCAGTCTAGTGAGGATGAACTGGCATATTTGCAGTATTTATTTACATATTGTCACATTAATAGATCAATTCACAATGTGTTTGTGTACACTCAACTTCTCAGAGTTTCAAATACAATATACCGTACACTATAATTCAATATAATTATTCAAAAAAAAAAAAAATTTGACAAAATCAAAAGGAAGCCGTATGATAAACAGTAAATAATATAACCTTAACACATGTTGGTTTTTCTTGATAAATAGACTACATACACGATCTATTCCCCATTATGGTCATCTAAATCTTTACATGTGAAGATACTATGAAAGAATATAAATTAGGTTTATGGAAATATCATGCATACCAAATAGCAATTGGTTTGACCAACAGCTGTTGAAAAAAAGTTTCTAAAAAATGGCACCAAGGGAAATCAAGTCCATGAACAGTAACCAGTGGTAAATTCTTTGGAAACTCAAGATTTCATGCAAAATCATCAGAGACCATCTTCTGCAAATTTATTTCAGAATATAATGAATCAAAAAACCTAAGGACTCTCCCTTAACCCTTTACAAGATGACAAAATTTTAGACGTGTCCAATTGGGAAGCATTTGCAGACAACAAAAAATAGCTCAAATGATAGAATTTGTTTTAGAAGAATGGAAAACACTGTGAAAACATTATGGCAGAAAACATCCCCCACCAGGACCTAGTCAATGAAGCAGCACAATCAGAGAAAGGAAATGATTCTCAAAACAAAGTTCACCTGTGACCTTGATATTTGACCAATGTGACCCCAAAACAATAGGGCACCTCTTTGGCTCATGAGCAACACTTATATAAAGTTTCAGGGTCCTAGGTCAAACAGCTTTTGAATTAGAGCACAGAAACGATATTGATGGATTGGTGGACAGATTGGTGGGCGGAGAGACAGACATGGTGATACCAGTACACTTCCCTTTCCTTCGTAGGTGAGGGGTGCAAAAACAGAAAATCCTGGTAACCACCATTTCCTCCTTTTCTCACAATTTTCTCAAATGTCTTTTTCCTCAGTGTCGTTAAAAATTGGGATTATGTGGTAAAGAATTAACCCAAAAATCCTGTGTTTTAACACTCCTGAGGAATAAGACTTTTGGAAAACATTGTGGAAAAGGAACCAGTAACCAGTATCTTTTCCATCTTTTAGCAGACAAATTTTATCAGTTGAGCCACAATTTATTTGTCATCTCCAATACTTTCAATTTGGATGTCTACATTGTCATCTGGTACAGAGATGTGAGTCATATAAAGTTTAGCTTACCTGACTTTTTGAAACATGGAATACTTTTCATGCCATATGTATTTCACTTTCTTTGAGATAAAATACCTAACAATGCTACTGTTACTCTGAAACAAAGAGATAAGAGAATGCAGTAATTTAAAGAAAACAAGGGAAAAAAGGGAAATAAAGAACCCTGCCGATGGACTAATTTTATGAGTTTCAATTGTAAAGACACATGAGCCATGTTGACATGGCCATCCCCTGCCAAATGCTTGCTCAATATAAGATGTGTGTCTTCTTGTGTGTTGGTTTATAGGCTAAAACAGCTAGATTTAAGAATTACTTTCTGGCAATGCTAAATACAATGTTAAATTTCAGTAAGGTACACTTTTCTTATACAGCTGTCAAGTGTAATAAAGTCAGACAGGAAAAAAAAAATCTGAAAAACAACAAAGAGCAATAAATAAAAAATTATGGAAGGAAAGGTTATCACTCTTGTGTACTGCACTCCTCCTCAGAGACAACTATCCAGCTGTGAAGTTAATACAGCTCAAGTTATGCTCAAAAAAGAAACCATGAGACTCAAAAAATTAATAAAGGGACATAACTCCAAAATCATGATGCTGCACTTCTACTCAATAAAATCTGCCTACCTCTGAAGTCTCACATTGAGACTTCTCATAATTTTCGAGTTATGCTCCAGACAAAATTAAAGTATGAAAAATAACAAAGGGCAATAACTTCTAAATTATGGTACTGAAAGTTATGTTGTTTTCAAGTTATGCTCTAGACAAAATTAAAGTAAGAAAAAGTAACAAAGGTCAATAACTCCTTAACTATGCAACCAAGACTTATGATTCTTGTGCACTGCACTTCTCTTCAATGTGATCTATGTACATGTTAAGTATCATGTTTACATCTCTAATAATTTTCGAGTTATGCTCCAGACAAAATTTAAGTAAAAATAAAAAAGAAAGGGTAATAGCTCTGAAATTATGGTACTGAAAGTTATGGTTCTTGTATGTACACTGCACTTCTCCTCAGTGTCATCTATCAACCTGTGAAGTTTCATATTTATATCTCATCCACCTGTGAAGTTTCATGTTTACACCTCTATTAGTTTTCAAGTTATGCTCCAGACAAAATTAAAATATGAAAAATAGCGAAGGGCAATAACTCCTAAATTATGCAATCAAGAGTTCTGGCTCTTGTGCACTGCACTTTTCCTTGATGAGATCTATCTAGATGTGAAGTTTCATGTTTACACCTCTAATTATTTTCGAGTTATGCTCCAGACAAATTTTAAGTATGAAAAATAGCAAAGGACAATAACTCCTTAATTATGTTAGTGAAAGTTATGGTTCTTGTACACTGCACTTCTCCTTAATGCAATCTATTAACCTGTGAAGTTTAATGTTTATATCTCGTGTAGTTTTCGGGTAATGCCCTGGGCAAAACTGAAGTAAGGAAAAGTAAGGGCAATAACTCCTAAATTATGTGATCAAGAGTTATGATTCTTATGATCAGCACTTTTCCTCGATGAGATCTATCCACCTGTGAAGTTTCATGTTTACACCTCTAATAGTTTTTTAGTTATGCTCCAGACAAGAAAGTGGGACCGACAGACGGGAGGGCGGACAGACAGACGGCTACTATTACCATATCCCCCGCCGCCTTTCGGTGGGGGATAAAAAAACAAACTAGATCTGCCAAATAGTAAAAAAAGTTACCCAATCAATTTTATAAATTCATTAAAACATATTTATTTTACATTGATTAAGAAATAATCACTCTCAATGATTGCTTCATGGGGTTTATGGTAGGACAATTTAAGGCTCATCCAAATTGAAAGAAATTCCAGACTACAACATAGATTGGATTCCAAAATTGAAATTTGTTTTTGGAAGGGTAGAAAACATTTTGGGAAAAAGAGAAAATGCTGCTAACCAGAACTTTCTCCTTTTTCCATACTGTTCTAAAGTCTTCTACTATAGGGTCATTGAAACATGGAATTGTTTGGTAAAGGGTTAACCAGTACTCGAGCTATGATGTGGATAGTTCCAAAGTTTAAAATTTCTATCTATAACAGATGATTCAATTTTCCAATATTATTTTGTTTGGTAAGGACCAAATGATCCTCAAGAAGGCTTTTGAAAACTACATAGGAAAAGGAGAAAATGCTGGTTACCTGCATTTTCTCCTTTCCCCCAATGTTTTCTATCCTATCACAGACAGAAATCATTATTTGAGCTACATTATCTCATTGTCTGAAAATGGTTTCAATTTGGTTATGCCAAAAATGTTGTCCTTTAGTAAAGAGTTAAATACAGTGCCCATTTATGCATCACTGTAGGAATACAGTAATATTCACAAGTAAAAAGAACAGAAATTATTACATGCAGAGCCATGAATTAACTGACTATCTTAATTTGGGTTGTGTTTTTTATTTACATATTCATGTCTATCAAAACAGGAAAAGTACTTACATATAGACTGTATGATGTGCCACCATTCTAAAGACAGAAAAATTTAAAAACAAAATGAACATTACAATCATTGACAAATATTTTTTTCATTTCTTTATTTCTGTATCCTTTTACAAAGTCAGTAATTTACCTAGATTACTATGGAGTAAGCATTGTTATGTTCAATTCCTCAGCTCAGTAATGATAGTCATTGTAAGCATAATGCTAATGTGGGAAAGCAGCGAGTGGTTTTGAAATAATACTGTGTGAAGTATTGGTAAAAGAAACACAAGGATGGCATGGATAGGTACACTGTCGGCTGCAATATTACTTAACTAATTTTGAAAATAGCATTAAACTTTGTACAAACAATCAAGTTCAGAATTTTTCACTACAAGGATTATATTGCTGACTCGATTTTACTTTTACTACCGGTATTGCAGCATTCAAGCTTGTACAAATGAAGGTAACAAGGACAAACTACATACCATTGCATCTGATAGAGTAGACTTTTTCTTCTCCTTGGTATCTGGCCAATTTTTATTTCTGCAAAACATAATGTGGAAATGGCAAATTTATGCTTCTCATGTCAACTTCATAACAGGGAATACAAATTTTTGTTGATTAATTTCCAAGTCTTTACAAGAGAACAAAATTTTAGACTAGTCCAAATTCAAAGTAATGTATAAAATATGACAATAACATGCACAGTCAAATCTGTCCATAGCAGGCAGCCCAGGCAGCATGCAAAATTGGCCTCTGAAGGCAAATGGCTGTTTAAGACAATGGTTATTCATTTTTAGATTTAATGACTTGAAGTAATGGTTTCCTCAATAAAGTGACTGGTTAAAGGCTCAGTAGTGACCAGCAGTAAAAAAAGTGGATATTAAAATGCATCAAAAGTTAAACATACCATTCAGAGTGTGGAACTTATTATGAAGATGACAATCTGTTATTGTACCCGTCAGTCCTTGTCACTGGCAGAAAAATGAGTTTAAAAGCCCGATAAAAAATAAACAAAAGATAAAGCATCTTGGCAACTTTTAATCTAGCATTAAAATTCACTTTTTTGCCAGCCACTAACACTTGGACCAATCATACATAGATTGTCATAAGCTTCTTATTGATTTCCAATTCTCAAGAACTGTTTGAATTTCAAAGGAACACAATTTCTGATTGGTTGAACCAAAATGTTTAGTTAAACAGAAGTTGTGTTACTTTCTAAGTTCGGGTGTAGAATGCAAATTACGATGATTGGTGAATACATTCTATGATATTTTACTGGATTTTTTCTTCAATATATAATAATATATGAAAAACAGCAATGATGTAACAGATTGATAAATAGTTAATAAATAGTAAATAATATGGTTATTACTTGATAAAGCTTATTTCTCAATTAAATATTTACCAAACAAACTTCTAGATTTTTCTGATTTCAAAGTTGTTGCAGACGACAAATCAAGTATATCTCAAATGATGAAATTTGTCTCTAAAAGGGTAGAAAACATTGTGGGAAACGGAGAAATCCTGGTTACCAGCATTTTCTCCTTTTCCCCACCATGTTCTTGAAAGCCTTTTTATGCAGGGTCATTAATTTAAAAGTCAGGATTGTTTGCTAAAGGGTTTAATAGCAGATCCTTTTCTACTTACATGGCACTAGCTTTATGAATAAACTTAATCTCCGACACAAAATACTGGTTGTATCTATCCTGGAAAATACACAAAACAAACATACACTTGTGAGTACATCAGATCTAGTTCTTTCATTTCAAAGTCTTAACTCTTTACCAAATGAAAAATTCTAGACTGATCCAAATTGAAAGTATTTGCAGATGACAGATTAACTATGACTCAAAAACTGAAATTTCTCCTTTGAAGTGTAGAAAACATTGCGGGAAAAGGAGAAAATGCTGGTTACCAGCATTTTCTCCTTTTCCCACGATGTTTTCAAAAGCCTTCTTCCTTAGGGTCGTTAAAACTCGGGATTGTGTGGTAATGGGTTAAACAGTTTTACATCTTTATCTCTATTTGCCACACAATCCCAGGTTTTCAACACCTTGAGGAAGAGGACTTTTAAAAACACTGTGTGATAGGTAGAAAATGCTGGTAACCAGCATTTTCTCCTTTTCCCACAATGTTTTCTAACTTTCCAAAGATAAATTTCAGTTCTTGAGTCACCTTTAATTTGTTGTGTGCAAATGCTTTTGATTTAGACATGTCAAAAACTTTGTCATTTGGTAAAGAATATTCTAAGTTGTTTTCAAAAACCTAAAGATTGTCAATTTTGTATTCCTTTATTCATTCCATATACACATGATAAAAATCAGAAAATACGAGAGCACTTCTTAAAGTTCTCCACCTTACTACAAAATAGTCTATGTCCAGGGGAGATCATTCATTCATTGCACATTATTTTTTATCATAGTTTCCATGAATTTCAATCCACTTGGCCTACCAATGTTTAACCCTTTACCAAAAAATCCCGAGTTTTAATGACCCTGAAGAAGGAAAGCTTTTGAAACATTGTGTGAAAGGAGAAAATGCTAGTACATGTACCCAGCATTTTCTCCTTTTCCCATAATGTTTTCTGCCCTATCATTTGAGCTACATTTATTTTGTTGTCTGCACATTCATTCAATTTGGTCAAGTCCAAAACTTTGTCTTGTGGTAAAGAGTTAGACATTGCAATCCCCCCTTGGAAGAGGGTTTCATGTTTTGCTTCAAGTTACTCTGAAACGGTGTCAATTACCTCATAATCATGTCAAACTGGTGACTATGAAGGCTGAATTTTAATTTGGGGATAAGATAGATCTAGATCTAGTTCTCATTCATATGGTGCAAGATCAATTGAGTGAGGTTCATTGGGCAAAAGTTTGAAGTTGTTTCTTTCAGCTTCTGCCATCACTTCTTGTGCTGTGTGGACTAGGGCATTGTCCTGTAGGAACAGAATGCCAGACTTAAATTACCCTTTTCAAATTAAATTGTCAGCGTGTAGAATCTTATTACTGAAATTTGGAAGATAATTTTGCCGAGTCATTTAGATCTAGGTCTATCTAGAGAAACAACTAGATCTAGATCACAGGAATTTGACATTCTATAATCAAAATATATGATTAAATATGAAAAAAATGCTCCCGTTTCTTTATATATAGGGGAGTATTTTTTTTTTTTCATATTTAATCATGTATTTTGATTACATAATGTCAGATTCCTGTGTCTAGATTTACCGATAGAGTCTAGATCTACCCCACTTGAAAAAAAAAATATCGTCAAAGTTTCATAGATCTACGTGTAATTTCCTTCGCTTTAAGCATGCATATTTAATGTTTCATGCAGATCTATTTAAAACAGAGCTTTTGAAAGTCCTCTGCTGCAAATTTGTAACGGGAGGTAAGGAAATAATTAATAGATCTATTTCAGATCTGTAAATAGATTTAGACGAGTGGCAGAGATTTATACCTACCTGCATCAAGTGCGATATTTGTATAAATTGATTTTTGAAATAACGAAGAATCGAAGAATTCTCACTTTGAGAATCACAGCCTCAGCTTCTTGCAGACGACATTCTATATGGGTTGCTTTCGTCATTAGATGCGGTAACCAGTAGAATACCAACCGAAGGATACCAGCCGTGATTAGGATGAAGAACCACGTGACGACAGTTTTGGGCATACTTCGTTTGTATCCCTTGATTTCCTGAAATGTTGCAATATACATTTTCTACAATAGGTGTACGAGCAAAAATTGAGCAGCTGTTCCATCATTTTGCATTTCAAATCTCACTGTCAATAGTTCTAGGAATCAGCGGGAATCAAGACTGCAAATGACCACTCGTCACAACTCGGCCGATTCCGTCTCTACATCTATCACTTGACATTCGGCATACCTCGGATGATGGCAGCCATCAAGTTAGATGTAGGTACGGAATCGGCCGAGTTGTGACGACTAATCACTTGATCAACGGATCACCTGAGTTTGCCGAATGTGCGACTGACGGTACTGCAAACTGCTTCCGTTCAAAAATTTAACACCAAGCAATTCAGCAGCACTATTTTATCAGAGAAAATCGAAGAACAGGTCTTACATGCGGTTCAGGTGTTGTTTTGATTATTTCTGCGGAAACATAGTGCAAGCCCTTGGAAACTATTTCTTTGGGAACTATTTTGTGCCTGTGACCACATAAAAGGACATTTTTTTCTGTTATGTGTTGTGTTTGAGATGGCAAAGCCAAAAACGCATTTGGTTGAGGTGCCATTTTTTTAACTTCATGGGTAGGGTCTCTAGACGTATATATCACAGAAAACAAACGGCAAAGCGATTTTTTTGTCATGATGGTACACCAGAAGGTCAAAAGCAGTGATTTTCGCTCTAGAAATAAGTTGATGCCTTGTATCTTACAATCGAAGAAAAACATTTTTTTTTTTCCTCTCTCTAAAATGACAAAAACAGTTTAAACTGGTCACATATTTGTACATGAAGCACTTATGTATTATGCGTTTCGCTCTTGGAACCATATGTCGCAGCGAAAAGAAAATCATAACCAAAAAAAAATCACCAACCATTTTTTTTTTTCGTACAAATTGCAGGAAATAAAGAGGGATAAACATTTTCGCTCGTCCTCCTCGGTATTGTATTGGTACCGGAATGCATCTTTTAAAACCAGGAGTGATGAAAAATACACATGTGGGCCTATAGATAGGTATACGTGCAGTCTTTTCATTAGTCATTCTAGAGAACATTCTTTGTCTAATTCTCAAGAATTTTCTTCATTTCAAGGGACAGGATTTCTGATTGGCTGAACCTAATGATCTAGCCAATCATAAATTTTGTTGCTATGTAAATCTAGAGTAAGATAAAGAATGCAAATTAGAATGGTTGGTGAATACAACCCGATGTCTTGGTCGACTCGCCCTACAAACAACATTGATGGCCGTTGATGCCAGAATTTAAGTAAAAGATGCAAAAAAAAAAATGATGAAAAATATACACAAAATTTATGATGGAAACCAAAGAAAACGGGTATGGTCTATTGCCTTGTGCTTCATCGAAAGCAGAGAATTAAAGAAACGATATGAATAAACGATTACGAAACCATTTGATCGTCCTGTTCAAAGTTGACATAGTTAAGCCCCCTTCGGCGTGGCAGTGTATCCATTGTTCCGTAGTCTGAAAAATAAAAATTACACAAAGTTGTTCAGTTGCAAAAAAGCGGTTCGCGCATACTGACCTGAGTTGAAACTTTTTGCTTTTGTTAAATTTTCGGCATACCCAAAGGCCATTCTGCATGTACCTCACTATTCAGCCGGTTGATAGATAAAAAGGATTTTATGGATCTGTAATAATTGGCCTGCAACACACGAAAAGGGACATTCGGACATTTGCGTAAAGTGTCGTCTCGGATCAGCCTGCGCAGTCCGCGCAGGCTAATCCGAGACGGCACTTTACGACTACATTAAATTTTGTGCTACAGTAGACTTGCGCAAAACAGAAAATTACATAAAAACGGAAAGTGTTGTCTCGGATTAGTCTGAGCGGATTGCGCAGGCTGATCCGAGACGACACTTTACGCAAATGTCCGAATGCCCCTTTTCGCGTGTTGCTGGCCATTATATGATGACTTGCTAGGTATAATGAATCAAGGAAATGCACTGAACCCCCTTTTACCAGAGCATGGCTCAATCAACAACTCAAGAACCCTTGTAGCGCTGAAGCCAGATTCCATTGCTATGTGTAACATGCAGTCTGATCTAGGATCTACACTGTCCACTCCTAAAAGGCGTTGCACGACAGCGAATCTTTGTCTTTATATTATCATCAACCCTCCCTTTTTTTTTTTTATAGGATATTGGATCGATTTTTGATTGGATCAACATGTTTTTACTTGTATAGTACTAGAGCTTCAGTGTCTCTATTTTCGTATCATTATATCAGTACTACTCACACTTTGATAGGGATCATTTTGAACTACAATTCAGTTTCGCATTTTAAAAAAAATGTGTTTCTACATCAGTCGGTTTAATCAGAGTCACAATGAATTATTCAAGTATCCAAAATATAGCACATTTAAAATATATGCACTAGTTCTTTATATCAAAACAGATTTTCTGAAATTAAAGGGGATAGAGGGCAACATGGTGATCCCTAACAAATTTTGAGTAGTATAATATAAACCCTTAGGCTGGTAAGCGCGACTCGCGGACCTTTTACGGACAGCGTAGATCAACATCAGACTGCACAGAACGTGCAGTCTGATCTTGATCTACACTGTCCGATAAGGAAATATCTTGCCCCTAAAAATATCTTTGAAATAGCAAAATTTCCTATCAGCTTGAAAGTTTCACTTATTTAGCAGGATAAGGCTTAAACAAAGGCCAGCCAATGTTGACTTATGAGACACCTTTCTCATTACACGCAGAATTCAAAGTTAAAGCAGGCATTCGGTTACTGTTATCTCAGTAGCTGGTGGCTCAACAACCGGTCATATAAGAAAGACCTTCACTTCACCGGCACTCGGAACCCTCGATCTCCCGCTCCAGATGCCTTTCCCACTTGCCCAACAAGATCTATAACAAAACAGTCAGGTACCAATCAACAGAATTTTAGACTCGTTCAATTTGACAGCATTTTCAAACGGCAGATTCAGTTTAACTCAAATGGTGAAATATGCCTTTGAAAATATAGGAAACATAATGGGAAGAGGAGAAAAAGATGGTTACCAACATTTCCCCAATTCCCACGATGTTTTCAAATGCGTTCTTTTTCAGGATCGTTAAAACTCGGCACTGAAAATGAATCCCCACTGTGAGTTTGAATCCCAGCTCTGCTACATCCTTCCGTTTATTGACAACAGTCATTGCGACATGATTCATTCCTTGTGGAGTGCTGAGCAGAATCTCCACTTTCGGCTGCTCTAGCGGAAAATTAGCTAGTAGCCTGGAATAAGTAGTGTACGCAGTCCTACTTAAAAACACCAATAATGCCGTAACGAAATACATGTAGGCTACTAGTACTGTTGAAAACAGTGTAAAACGCCACAACAAGAAAAATCCATCAAACAGAAACCTGATTTTCCGATTCCTTGTTTTGATACTAGACTGCTGCCAGTCATGTTTAAGTCCATGTTATAACGAAGCACTTGTCTTAAACGAAACTTGGTAGGCTAAGTGTTTGATCTCTGAGCAAGACTACCTGGATCGTAACCATTCATCACATGGTACATGTTGAGAGCTTTTTATCAAGTTCTAGACCGATAAAAATGTCCAAGTGCAACTACAAGTTATGAATAAAGGTTACAATGGTACATGTATTTGATACAGAGCAAAGACAAAGGGACTACTCCATCAAACCCCCCCCCCCCCGCCAATCTTGAGAATGCAAAGAAAAAGTTTTATTGGGGAAAATAAACATAATCAGGATTTTAAAAGAAATAAAAAATTGTTAAGAGTATCTTAAATCAGTTAACCCTTTACCAAACAATCTCGTGTTTAAACGACCGTAAGTTTACCCTTAACCTGCTGAATAGCTTTACAGCCAAGGGTCAAAAACCCCAATATTGTAATTTCAAAGTCATTTTGGGGGGAAATATCTTCTTATCGGACAGTGTAGAACCAAGATCAGTCTGCACGTTCTGTGCAGTCTGATCTTTATCTACAATGAGAGCGCCGAATCGCGCTTAGCAGCCTTAGTGTTAAGGATAGGGCACCCTATTGGATTCGTGCAACATCGCCTTTCATCGCCAAAATCGTATGGATTCGGCTCACTCGTCACAACTCGGCCGATTCCGTACCTACCTCGTCTGTATAACGGTCGTTTCCATTTGAAATGCCAATCACGGCGGCGCCACTGTTAGTCGTTTAGCAACGACATAAACAACCTCGATGAAGTTATTCACATCTATCTATCCGTCGGTGAAAACTTCAGTCGGAATTGATAAACCACGTCAAAAAATGAATGTAAGAACTGTTTGTCAACTGAACTATAGTTAGAAAGATTCGATAGAAAATTGAGACTCAAGCTTTCTTTTTTAAGAGGAGCCTTACAATTTTCAGAACGGTAAACTGGCGTATTTTCGGCGATGAAAATCAAAGTTGCAAAAGTACTCAAAGACTAAGGTAACATTAAAGTTAGGTTTTGGCCACCGCTCTCGTTCAGGAATGGAATAACATTCCTGATGCAATGATTTTACGTTATGTAAGGTCTATGCGACGTCGAATAATTGCCTGTATCGACAGCAGAGGTGGCCATACAAGATATTGATTGAAAAATTACAAGAACTTTAAGAAAAACCTAACTTTAATGTTACCTTTGTCTTTGAGTACTTTTGCAACTTTGGTTTTAGTACCACCTTCATTTAAACTGCAAAAACCTAACTTAAATTTTCTGTTAGTCAAAATCTGATTAGCCTGGCATTTTCTACAGACTCGGAACTAAAGTGTGATACCAAATTTGTTGGTCTTCAGTAAAACATGCGACGAGAAATAAAAGAAAATTAAGTGCACACTTATTTATGGAACTGAGTATAGTACAGTTTGGGTAGAATATCCGTCGCTCACAAAATATCGGACAATGTGGCTTCATGATCAAACTGTACATATTTGTAAGATTATTCAATCTGATCTGATTCTACATCGCCCTCAAGAGCAGCTAAGGGTTCAAATGACTCAGATAACATACCACGTGCTTTTTCAATGGTTATGTAAAATGGAGAGCCCTTGTCCTAAATTAGCAATCAGCATGTACTTGTCATAAGTTAGCAATCAGCATGTACTTGTCATAAGTTAGCAATCAGCATGTACTTGTCCTAAATTGGGTATCAGCATACATGAACCAATGTGTAACCTTTTTTTTTTTTTAAATAGGTTTTGTCTATTTGAGTTGTACTTTATCCAGTTTCAACAGTATTTCAGTTCTATCAAGGTGATGGACCATTCATTCATGTCTCGGATGGGTTTTACAAGAACTGAGTCGCTGCTTTTCTGCAGCGCCTTGCCGATGGCAGATTTAACGTGACTAGCACCCCAGGATTTCCTGATTGCAAATCTGATCCCTAAACACTGAGCTGGATGGGGGACCCTCCGAAGGAAACAAAAGGTGAATCAAAAAAGCATTTTTGAGGATGGAAAACTTATCGATTTCATAGTTTTCTTCTTTCTCCTCATCTCTCGAAAAACCTGCAGAGGCAGATGAGTAAAAAAAGAAAGCTGAGGAACAATTGTGCGGGTACACTTTGCTAGGCCTGCTAACAACAATTCTGAATAACACTAGATCTAGTTCAAAATAGTCAAAAAAAAAAAAAGTTAAACACGTGCATATCTCTGATAGAATAGTTGACAAGGTTTAATTAAACATCGAAATTGCAACTGCTCATGTAATGAGGTACTTTCAGCTAATCCAGCAATTACACTACCAATGTTACACATCATTTAGGCTGCATTAACCGATGGACAATAGGCTTACAACCTCGCCTGTGAACGTCCAGATCTTGAAATTCTCTAAAACCATTCATTCGAGTGGTCGAATTAGAATCAAAATACAAAATGGTTATCGATAAGAGTCCATTACAGGTAATAAATGGACTATTTCATTGGTTCCGCAGTTACGTTATCCCGGACCTTTCGTCCAATGAATTGACACACAAACTTCACTCGTACGAAAACAGTAAAAAAAAAAAATCCTAAATAAATCGCCACAGCTAGCAATTATATTTCAAAAATACATCTGGAGACATTTCAAACAACAATGATAGACCTATCGTACAATGCAGAGATATCGTATAAATTAAGCGTATCGTGCAAAACAGGAATATCATATAACAAACTAGTTCAACATCTTCTAATTATGTCTAGCATCTTCGTCAACCAAGAGTGACGTTTCTTTGTTCATCCTTTTTTCGGAGAGGCAGGACAGAGCATGGCTCCTGGCTACACGGTCATAACAACATGTTTTTCTCGAAGTTTTTCTAATCATAAAAGAAATCCCTAATATTTGAAGAAAAAGGCTAGATCTAATTTGTACTTGTAATATTGACGACTGCGTCAATATGTGAAAAGAAATCTTCGTCGAAATGTTTATTAATCGGAACAAAAATGCAAACATTTGTAAGCAGGAATTTTCACATTTACAATATTTAGATGTCCATGACTCTATTGCAAAGTTTGTTTGCAGTCCGAATGCATTTTCCACTCAAATTCTTCGAATATTGACCTGTCTGCTATGACACTATCTTGTACAGGATAGACATCAATACGCGGTGCGTAAACTGAAAAAAAAAGTAGCAGGCGGAAAATGGCTAAATAATACGACTGTTGATAAATCAAGCCTCTTTTTCGCTCCAAATTTCTTAAAAATAGAATAATTTCAAAGGAGAAAAAATTAATTTATAAAAACACCATTGCTTACTGCAAATCTCTGTAAACAGTTTCTAAATATAGACACGGGAAAAACTGGGATTTTTGCAGGGCTTTTCATAGACTTTGACTACAAAAAAAAATGAAAAATGGCTGTCTAGTGGAAGATAATGGATATTTTGCTGAGGACAAATCCAATGTTACCAAAATGATAGAAATCATCTGTACATGAAACGATACAAGACATTGCTGGAAAGGAGAAAGCGTTCTTTACCAGCAGTTTCTCCTTTGCCAACAATGTTTTCTATATCCTTTATCTTCAGAGTCGCAAAAAAAACACGGGATTGATTAGTAAATACGTGTAGTTAATTCAAATATTTGGCGGTCTTTTGTACGGCTCGAAAGGGATCCGACTGCCAAAGAAGTGTGTCTGAAAGAAGTTTGAAACACTAACTCTTGGGCTGCTAAGCACGACTCACTGACCTGTTGCGGAAACTGTAGATCAAGATCAGACTGCACGTTCTGTGCAGTCTGATCTTGTATCTACACAGTCCGATAGGGAGATATTTTTTTCTCCAAAAAACAAGTTTGAAACAACATTATTTGTGTATTTACTATCGGCTTGAAAGTTTTATTTAACTTACTTAGCGGGAAGGTTTAAGACTAATGGGACTGGTATAGTTAAGCAAGTAAAACCACTCAAGTACAAAAAATTTGCTCCACTTATACCCATGTTTCAACAGATCGCCTAAAAAAGAGGCGCCAACCAGTTTAGACCTCGAATCAAGACAAACATTTTGACTTGTTCTGTTAGTATTGGGTAAAAACCATGGTTTGTAAAATAAACAGTTTAATATTATGTTACAGTTTAAGCCTTTACCAAACAAATTAATGTTTTTTTATGACATTTAGAAAGAAACTTTTGAAAATAGTTGGGGAAACGAAGAAAATGCTGGTAACCGGCATTTTCTTATTTTCTCAAAATGTTTTCTACCCTTTTGAGAGTAGCCCACTGTCATTTTAACAACATCCAAGTTGTCTTTTGCGAATATTCTCAATATGGACCAGTCAAAATTTTGCCTTCTGTTAGAGTTTAAAAGCGATCTACATTCTAATGTGACCTAGACTATGATTTTACGGAGGAAGTTATCGCGACCTGCAAGTAGGCCAGATATTGTCAAGATAGGCATAAAAGATGTGTCCGCTATGTGCAGTGTTTACAATACCTGTATCAAGTTCAGCGTGATTACGTTATCCTGTTACCTTCTACAATTTCGACCCGATAACAGGGTGCCGTATTTTTTTTTTGTTATCCGTCAGTTGGTCACGTGACCGCTAAGTGCGCACCTGCTAACTGGGACTATTTTCAACCAAGCGTCTTACTGCCGTAATGAATTAATCAATCGCTTGCAAATACTTTTGCTCGTTTAATTAATAGTCTATTATGTTAAAACACATTGTCTTCTTCGCCACACTATTTTTCTGCGGATATATACGTCACGTTTAATAATTATGATGTAGCCAATATCATTCATGACGTCATTATTGCAGCTGCATATTCAGGTGGTTTTGTAAACACTGTTCTTCCTTTTTTAAAGTTTCTCATAGATCTAGTGAGAAAGATGTCAGTATGTGCCTTATTTCGAGCGAAATGTTCAATTTAGTCGGATTTTGGATTATAATTGAGAAAAAGGAGAAATAAAATAGACTGTTGGTGTCTTGGATTTGGAAGGTCGATCAGGCTCGGCTCCGGAAATTTATTACAGGTACGGTCTTTATCAACGTTTTCTTTTCCCGTTTGTTCCGTTACAGTGGGTGACAAGATAAATAGAATAGATGGTTGGTGTCTTGGATGGGTTAAGTTTATCGGGCTCGGCTCCGAAATTTATCCGGTTCGCCTTCGGCTCACCAGATAAATTCCTCCGCCTTGCCCGATAAACTTAACCCATCCAAGACACCAACCATCTATTCTCTCTATATATATCCCATTGTGTTTAAGATGAAAGTACAAATAGTACTAAGAGTCGGTGCTTTTTTTTTTTCAAAATTTTGCAGATCAACGAATCGTTAACAATAACAAAAGTCACTGATAGTCTATTCCAGAGTCTTTATTCACCAATCATTCTTAAGGAAAATTCCTTGTCTTATTCTCAAGAATTTTCTTTTGAAACTAACACTGCTTTTGATTGATTAATGCAAATAGTTTAGCCAATCAAAAGTTGTGTTACTTTCTTAATCTATAATTAGACACAGAAATTTCTTGAGAATGGTTGGTAATATCGACCGTGGTCAGTTATTGAAATACATGAAGGGCTTTTTTATTATATAAGTACGAGTAGTCTACACTTACTTCGACTTGATGTGTAATTTGTACCTCTATTTCTTTAAACCTCTTTACTAAACGACACAATTTTGAACTGGACCAAACTGAAAGCATTTGCAGACGACAAATTCAATGTCGCTAAATTGATGATTTCTGCCTTTGAAAGGGTATAAAACATTTTGGGAAAAGGACAGAATGCTGGTTACCAGCATTTTCTCCTTCTCCCGAAACGTTTTCCAAAGTCTTTTCTTTCATAGTCGTTAAAAGTCGGAATTGTATGGTCAAGGGCATTCATAACACCTACTACAAGTCACAATAGCAGCTACGACTTCACTTTGCACACGAACCCGGAGCTACTACAACAGTTACTCATAAACGCTGCAACTACTGTATTGTACTGTTGAAAGTTTCTGGCACTTACTTTCTACCGCTGTCTTACACTAGCTAGCATAAACAGGATAAAACTTGATGAAACTGCTCGAAGCACCGTAGTCACTCATCATATAAAATTGCATTCTAATCCCAATTCTCAAGAACGTTTTCTAAATTTCAAAGGAGCGAATTTTCTTATTGGCTAAACAAATGGCTTAAACCAATCAGAAATCAGGGTGCCATTTTCTAAATTTAGAATTATTTTGAATGTTTGGTGATTAGGCCAATATCTACGGAGAATTTGCTCTAAATTGATATACTGTCGGTAATTTGGGCATTGTCTGTTTGTGTAAAATGTTAAGGCTACTAAGCGCAACATATGGACCTTTTACGGACAATGTAGATCAAGATCAGACTGCACAGAACGTGCAGCCTGATCTTGGATCTACACTGTCCGATAAGGAGATGCCCCAACCCCTCCAAAAAAATAATAACTTTGAAATAGCAAGATTTGGGCTTTTACTATTGGCTTAATTGAAAGTTTCATTGACCTTATTTAGCAGGTTAAGTATTAATTTAGAAATGCACCCACCTGCCGCAGGTATCCGTTTGTTTTTTGTTTTTTATTCCCACGTCACGGTCACTGTATATATACACACATATAAACAATGTCAGTCTGAATCAGAAATCAGTTTCTGACCTTTTCACACTAGGTAGGCCTACGTACATGTATGTCCATCTTTCACTAGATTTTCACTTCGTGTGTCTTCCCTGCTAAAATTTATTTTACATGCACCTATTCAAACATTAATTGTGTCAACATTTACGCATCACTAAGTAAATTTGAACATATGAATAACCTAATACTTGTAAGCGCCACAATGCAAACCAGAGAGAGAGAGAGAGGGGGGGGGGGATGGCGAAGCTTACAGTATATGGAGATACTCAACAATAAGAGAGAGAGAGAAATTCTCAGAGAGAGAGAGAAATTCTCAGAGAGAGAGAGAGAGATTCTCAGAGAGAGAGGGGGGATTCTCAGAGAGAGAGAGAGAGAGAGAGAGAGAGGGGATTCTCAGAGGGAGAGAGAGAGAGAGATTCTAAACGTTATCTAAATAGAGGACAATCTTCGCTGAGATACAATACTTTGGTTATCTTATCCAAACTAACATTTACGATCTAATGTAGACTTAGAGAAGTAGATCACTTTATATCTTTTGAACGATGACACTTTACGATTCAGTAATTTATGCTGTACCTTAAATGTAAACAAAGTTATACATATCACTTACACTCAAGTCTACCTGTAACTGTGAGCTAAAAAGGGGGCTTAACGCTGGCTGATACTGGTCGAATTTTTTTGCTATGGTTCAATTTTCTGCATGTCAAAGGACTAGGCCTAGTCTACCTCGTGATTCAGTCAGTTGTTCGACAAAACGGATTTAATGAATCCTTACTTATATGATGACTTGCTTGGTATTATAACGCATCATTGGGATGCATGAAACCCCCCTTTTGACAGAACATAGCTCACATGCTTTTAAGTTACAATCTAGGACACCCCGAATGCATTATGATACATGTGGTTTATAACACTTAAGCCTTTACCCAACAATCCCGAGTTTAAACGACACTGTGAAATAAGGCTTTGAAAACACTGTGGAAAAAGGAGAAAATGCTGGTTACCAGCATTTTCTCATTTTTCCACAGCGTTTTCTACCCTCGTCTTGACAAATCTCATCATTTTAGTCAAATGAAATTTGTCGTCTGCAAATACTTTCAATTTAGACAAGTCTAAAATTTTGTCGCTCTGATAGTTAAAACGACAAGTTGTAGACTCGCCCATAATGAAAGCAAAATGCAGGTGAAAAATTAGATGTGACTGTTTTAGATGACAATATTTGTTGTTTGAAAAACGGATAAAAACAATGTGGGCAAAGCAGAAAAGGCTAGTTACCAGCATTGTCTTCTTTGCCCAAAATGTTTTCAAAAGGCTTTCTACCTTAACGACGTATATCACAATTCTTTCGAATAGACAGATATTTTTAAAACTTTGCACACAC
Source organism: Hippopus hippopus (assembly GCA_946811185.2). NCBI lineage: Eukaryota > Metazoa > Mollusca > Bivalvia > Cardiida > Cardiidae > Hippopus > Hippopus hippopus. The sequence goes on along the minus strand of OX328111.1, from coordinate 26,448,301 downwards.
AAAGCTCATCATGTCTCTAGCAGATTAAAGTAAAAAAAAGATATGGGTCACCGTGCTTGTTCCTGAGAAATTTGCCTTTGAAAAAGGTACATACAGTTCCAAAATTCAGCTTATATTGGATCTAGTCACTGAAACAGAAAATCACCGGAAGAATATACAAATATACACCATTTTAATGAAAATTCATTTAGTTTTGCACAAAAAATATATAAAAGCCTTGTTTTGAGCATGGTAAATGTACAAAAATGCATGTTATATATAGACCAGTGAGTTAAAAAGGGAGATAATTTGACCGAATTAAGGGTTAATCTTTAATAAAAACGTACTTTCTAACGGACAGATTTTTCTTATAATTTCTACATTTATAGTATTTATAATTCTAAACAATAAGAAAAAAATAAAAATGGCACCTATCCGTGCTTATTTCGTCAGAAAGGAGGGATGAAGGTCACTATGGAAGTTATTTTCTTCAAGGAAAAAAAAAGGATAAAAGCTCAGCAGACATACTGGGAAAAGGAAAAATTGCTCATAAGGAGCAATTTCTCTTCTTTCCACAATAATTTTGAAAGTGGAAACAGCTATACTTTCACAGCTTTAAATTTCCTGCTTTTGTTTGCTTGTTTGGTGTGTAACGCCGTGTCAACAGTATTTTAATTATTTCACGGTGACAGTTCACAGATCCATTCTTTTCCTCTTTAATAATACTACCAGAAGAAAGTGCTACTTGTTTCAATGCACCAATAGTATTACCATATGTGTGAAAAATACACAGGTACACTTTTGATTAACTATCCATGGCAAAAACACATGCGCAGTAGGATGCGCACGAAAATTTGTGATATATGTCGTTAAGGTCGTAAATCGCAGGATTGATTGGTTAAGACTTAAGCTGTAATATATTACAGTTTAAGTCTTAACCAATCAATCCTGCGACTCTCTGACCTTTTGAGGACAGTGTATATCAAGATCAGACTGCACGTTCCGTGCAGTCTGATCGTTGATCTCCACTGTCCGATAAGGAGATATCGTTCCCCCAAAGATACCTTTGTAATAGCAATATCTGAGTTTTTACTATCGGCTTGAAAGTTTCATTTAGTTACATATTTAGCAGGATAAAGGTTGACTCTTTATCAGACGACAAAATTTTAGGTTTGTCCAAATTTATAACATTTGCAGACGACAAACCAAGAGTGACTCGAATGATAGAATTTGTCTCAAAAAGAGTAGAAAACATTGTGAAAGAGGGAGAAAATGTTGGTTAACCTTTTACCAGACGACAAAATTTTAGGCCTTTCCAAATTGAAAGCATTTGCAGACCACAATTTCAGTGTGGCTAAAATTGTGCAATTTTTCTTTGATAGGGTAGAAAACATTGTGGGAAAAGGAGAAAATGCTGGTTACCAGCATTTTCTCCTTTTCCCACAATGTTTTCAAAAGGCTTCTTTCCCAGGATGGTTAAAGGTCGTCACTGTGCGGTAAAGGGTTAACAGTAATCTTTCATTTTCCTACAATGTTTTCTAAAGCCCTCTTCAGGGTCGTTAAAACACGGGTTAAGAAAATACTCCAAGGATCCAGTTGCCGATGATGAATATGATGATGTTGATGATTATGGTGGTGGTAAGGACAAATTTGTTGGTTTTGATATTTAAAGATAAGGATGATGGGACAAGTCATGAAAATGATGATGATTATTCTTGATAATGTTCATAGTCACGGTTCATGATATTCAAACGAACGAAGGTGATGATGACGAACACGATATGTCACTATACTGTCGTGCGGAATAGACGATGTTTACTTTTTTTCGTTTAAAAAAGATGACGCATAGGCCTTTGTGGCTTCTTGTCGTTAAAGAGATATCTTTACTCGTTTTCATCTAGTTTTTTAACCAATTTTATCTTTATTTCATGAAACTACGTATAAATATTTTTGTATCTTCATGCCAAATATTGTCTCTGACGGTTGCAAGGTTGCACAGATTACGACTGACTGTAAATGCATTTTATTGCCTGGAGACTATCCAAGATATCACTGTGGTTGTTTCCGGTTTTAAAGCGAAGACAACTCCCTTAAATTTCTTTATCCCATACACCTTATATATTGATAATTTATCTCTTTACACAGCTGACAAGATTCTACACACTATCAAGTTTTAACAGCGTTTTTTTCTCTCTGACTGCAAAGATGTATCTTTAAATGATACTACACATCAGTTGTTATAAGTAATAACTCATAAAAACTAGTTGTGCATGCATGCCACGTTAACATTCTATCTCCTATTTTCAATATGATTCCACATAATCGACGCGTAGAATAGATCATTTGACATTACCAGAAACCATTACAAAATTCCGGTGCGTAGGCTACTCTAAGAGGATGTACCGAAGAATTTCTCCTTTTGCCTAAATGTTTTGTTTTACTTGCAATAGTGTCTAAATTCTTAATCCGTTACCAAACAATTCCGTGTTTCAATGACCCTGTGGAAGAAGCTAATTAAACCATTAGCAAACGACCCTAGTTTAAATGACAAAAAAAGAAGACTTTGGAAAACCTTGGGAGAAAAGAAGAAAATGCTGGTAACCAGCATTTCTCCTTTTCCCACAACGTTTTCTAACCCTATCTAAGAACCTCTGCACTTTTGTATCAGCTTTGATATTGTCGTCTGCAGCTTTCAGTTTCGCAGTCTAAAATTTGCCGTTTGGGAACGGGTTAATCCATTTTGATCACCCAAATTATACAAGTATATGTCGTCAAAGTCGTCTGCTTAAAACTTGTTTTGGTTTGATGAATTGAAACTCTTTATAAAAATAATCCCATGTCTGTACGACCTTGAAAATTGAAAATGATATGTACAAAGTTCTGAGACCAAAAAAGTCATTGGCTGATAATCAACATCTTTTTCCAACAATCTTTTCTAACCTTCACAAATAAATCCCATAATTTGAGCCACATTTAATTTATCGTCTGCAAATGCTTTCAATTTAGACGGGTCTAAAATTTTGTCGTCTGGTGAAGGAGAAAGGATTGAGTTGAAAAACATCATTCAAAAGGGTGTCAATAACGACTAAGTGCAGCGAATCGTAAAAGGTTCATTCGGGGTCAAGACGGTTCATTCACTCGGTGCATGTTTATATTTTGAAGAAGGTCTTTCACAAAATACTAAACTCTGAGAAATTTCAAGGCTGTTTTTGTTAGATTGCTTGATTGTATGGTGTTTAACACCTTTTTCAACATTATTCCTGTTATATACCGATGGCCGGTGCAGCCGTATCCCATGCTTTCCAGCAGTTTCTGTTATCAGTCCCTCGCACAATATTCTTGCCAAGCCAATGGCTGCTTTCCCACATAACCATCGTCGAGACCATGATAAGCGGTGGGAGAGGAATAGATCCTGTCGAAATGATTATCACCAATCCTCGGAAAGAAATTCGCCGAGCTGGGGATTCGAACCAGCGACCCTTTACTTTCAAGTCCTGCACGATACCGACTGCCCTACCGGTGCTCGGCGTTTTATCAGAATATTTCACAAACTAGAGAACATTGCCAAATAATAATCCTCTTCCTCACCTTCTCTCAAGTCTGATCTTGATCTACTTGGTGCACAAAAGCAATTAAAAATGTGTTTATCTCTTTACAGATGAAACGTTAAATACAATTAGCTTCTGACAAAATGTCAGAAAATAGGTCATCAAGCAGTGTGTACAGAGGGTGTCACATCGATAGCATGAATGGGTTTTGTTTTGTTGATTTGGTGTTCACTTGTTAGCTATTGGCCATGGCCAGTGCACTATCTACGCTTCCCGAGTTCGAAGATTCTTTAACTATCACTTAGCAGAACATTTTCTCCGAGCCACTAGCTGCTTTCTTACATAAACGTCGCCAAACGATGTTCAGCACTAACAGAAATGAGTCTTGTCACAAAGACTATAATCAATCCTCGGAAAGTATCTGACCAAGCTGGGCACTAAACCCGTGACCAATTGAAACCCTGTATAGAACTTAGTTACTGGTTTGTTTGAGTGCTGTTTAACGCCGTTTTCAGCATTATTTTACTAATACCACGCAAGGCAGTGCACCTATCCGTGCTTTCCTGGAGTTTTTTTCACCATTACCGCTCACACTATTCTCTTTAAGCCACTGGCTACATTCCCACATAACAAAAGTCGAAACTATGTTCAGCAGTGATAGTGGGAATGAGAAATATATTTTTAAAAAGGCAGACGGCGTAAGGGAGACTGGAATATGAATAATGAAACTCTTGTGGTTTAATATGAAGTAAAATAATGAAAAGTAACTTCGCTGGCAATTGCCTCTTTTTCCTCACCGTTTTTCATTTTGTTGAAAAGTAATCTTTCTCTATTACATTAATTTGCTATGGTATGAATCAAGGACCCGGGGTATCGATAAGCGGTAGCAACGCTTGTAAATAATGTTTTCATAAATGTGCAAGCAAATATACCAGTAAGGACCCATCGAATAAACGTGCACATTTTTTACGAATCGCAAATTAACATCTTTTCGTTCGTCATCAGTACTAAGAAGTAGGTCAAAAGCCAGCGCATTCAGCTACGCCGAGAAAAAATCCCATTGCAATGACTATCATTAATCCTCGAAAAGAATTTGGCCGCGCTGGGATTCGAATCCCTAACCCCTGCGTCCGTATTGACCAACTACTACTTATAAACATTCTAAGGCTTATCCACCAGACTTTTTCTAAATTTGATTGGCTAAACCAACTGGTTTAGCCAATTAGAAGTTGTACTACTTCTAAATCTACAATTAGACTTAGAATGACATTAAGAATAGTTGGTGAAATCGGACCGCGGTTTCAAACCCTATATGTTACTGGGCTACCAGGCTCAATACTTTACCGGTACATTGGACACTGTCCGATCCCTTGCCCCTTTCTGTTCCTAACGAAACCAGTATTGCTTTCTTACTTCAAGGAAATATAAATGTTCAAGCGTCCAGAAAATGGCATATGAGTACTAAACTTTGCGGTTTCTCCTCTTAGTAATTGACCGTGAAAAGACGCCCTTCTTCATTGAAACGTGTCATGTTCTGGCAAAAAGGGATTTAAAGCATCTTCATGATGCATTATACCCATGTCATCACATGGTTTTGCGTCCATAAAATCTGTTTTGTCAAACAACCGGCTAAATCTTGAGGTAGAAAGGTCCGTTGACATGCAGAAAATTGCCCAAAAGCCAAAGGTTTTGACCCAGGTCAGCTTGTACGGACTGCGCTGGCTGACCTTGGTCGATACTTTGTGCAGATGGATTACACAAAGGTTTCTGGGAATGACACTTAATCAAAACATACGTATAAAGTGTGGGATTGTGTTCAAATTAGTGTGATAAGGTCATAATAAAATTTGATCTCAAAAAAATTGACGGAGTTACGGATTCGAAGGCGACCATCCTTTTCTTTGAACACCAAATATGCCCAATTTTACTGGAAGTAACCGTCCAGTCTCTTTACGTCTGCAGACGAGTAAATTTTGTAGTTTTCACCAGTGTTTAAAAAAAATCAATTCGCAGCAAACAGTTAAAAAAAAAAGGCCTCTTTATAGTCCTTATTACAATGCAGGAGGCTACTTTAGCAAACTGTGAACCTACCAAAAAGCTATTCAATCCCTTCAATACTAAACATAGAGAAAGATATCACACAGTAAAAATAAAACTTTATTCACATAGAAAGACTAGTAGAATTTATAGCCAATCAGTTTCTTTATTGCACAGTTACTTCAATGTTTTATCAAAGGGGAGATTTCATTCTCTCTTTGCTGTGTTATATCAGAGTCAGAATCTGCATGTTCGGAGTTGTTGAGAGAGTGACGAGTTCCATTTTGTTCCATAGAGGGTCTTTTTTCTTCATTGCTGTGAGTCATCCCATAACCAAAGTACACAGCAAAACCTGGAATAAATAATGATAAGAAAAATAAGAAAATATTGTGGGAAAAGGAGAAAATGCTGGTTACCAGCATTTTCTCCTTTTCCCACAATGTTTTCAAAAGGCCTATTTTTCAGGAAACTTAAAACTCAGCATTGTGTGCTAATGGATTAACTCTTTACCAGATGACAAAGCAATTGAGCCAAGCTCTATGAAAGGGGGTTTAATGCATCTGCAGAAAGTATCGACCCAGGTCAGCCTCCCAAGACCACTGAGGCTTATTTGGGTCTAAACTTGTTGCTTTGGGTAAATTTTATGTGTGTCAAAGGAACATTCTAACGCAAGGTTCAGCTGGTTGATAGAAAATGTGGATTTTATGGATACATAATCATGTGATGACTGGCTTGGTGAATTGCATCATGCATTAAACCCCTTTTGCTACAGTATGGTTCATTTTATAGACATGGTAATTGTAGCTTAAATGCTTGGATTGGGGTTTAATAGTTATCATCGCCAGTCAGACTGGGTTATCTCTCTTTGAACACGCCTCTGCATTGGTTTTTTTAATTTGAGCTGAATGTCGTTTCAACAGCTTAGATCATATCATGGCAGTCAGTGCACTTACGCATGTGTTTTCTGGCTTTCTCACACCAGTACTGACACAAGTCTCGTTCCAAGCCACTGACTACTTTTCTCACATGCACCAGAGGTGAGAGGCAAAAAATCACTCGAAAGAAAGTTTGCATCAACTGGGTATTGAACCTGCAACTACCAGATCACGAGTCAGATACTCTCACCACTGAGCCACCCGGCTGGGGCCTCTTCTGTATATTTGGCGAGAAAATGAACAAGTCTCTATACAACGCAATATTTTAGGTCAGATATGATGTCCACAACATAAACAAAACATTATCTAACCCCTAAAGAGAATTACAAATGAGAAATGAAAGCCTGAACAAGCTTATTTGACATTGTATTGCAATGAAATGTGCCTCCGATAGTAAAGGCAGCTGCATTTGATTGCATTACGTATATGTTGCCACTGATTTTTGTTTACATGTGGTCCCAGTGATAGATCTAACGGCACCTTTAACTCTTTACCAAAAGAATTTTTTTTGATTCTACCAAATTGAAAGCATTTGCAGACGACAAATTAAATTTGACCCAAAAACTGAAATTTCTCTTTGAAAGGGTAGAAAGCATTGTGGGAAAAGGAGAAATGCTGGTTACCAGCATTTTCTCCTTTTCCCACAATGTTTTCAAGAAGGTTTTTTTCTTAGCATTCTTAAAACTCGCGATTGTGTGGTAAAGGGTTGACTTGAAGACTTCAATTAATGGAATTAAAAAGTATCAGATAGGAAAAACTACTGGAGATGGAGAAATAGTGGCTACCAGCTATTTTCCTTTTCCAAAATGGTTTCCAAAAGCCTTATTCCTCAGAGTTGGATTATTGAGTAAACAAATAAAAATCATAGCAATGGCTAATTCAGTGAACACTGTAGAGAATGTCTAAATCTGTCCTCCATTCCCTTCCTAAGTTAACCCTTACAGCACCGTGTAAACCCAAGACATAGTCAGTCTAGAAATGGGACCCAAATAACTACAATTTTGTGGTGGTTTTTGTCTTTAGTGTTTAAGCTAAGCAGACAGTGAAGATCAATGATCAGACTGCACTTTTTGTGTAGTCTGAACTTGATCTACACTGGCTGCAAAAGCAATTATACTTATGAGGCGCTTAACCCTTTCCCACACGACAAATTTTAGACTGGTCCAAATTGAAAGCACTTGCAGACGACAAAATAAACGTAACTCAAAAATTGAAATTTGTTTCAAGCAGGGTAGAAAACATTGTGGGAAAAGGAGAAAATGCTGGTTACCAGCATTTTCTCCTTTTCCTACAATGTTTTCAAAAGGCTTCTATCTCAGGGTCGTAAAAACCAGGGATTGTTTGGTAAAGAGTTAAAGGGTTAAAACAAAACAAAAGATGTTTTCCAGGGTCTATCGATACAACACTGCTCACATTTACCTATGTCAACAGCATCTCTCTGGAGCAACAGATCTACTGTATTTAAGACCAAATGTTTCAGCTATCTATGACTTTTTCACATCCTCCATAAACAGAGTTATCTCTGTCTCGCTATCGTCAAAGCAATCATCTATATCTGTGCTGGGTAGAGGTGTAAAGGAGTGCAGGGAAACTTTGTCATGGAATGTATTCTCGGAACTGTGCTCAATTCCGTAAGTAAAATATAGGAGGAAACCTGCAAGGTGCAATAACATTGGAAAAGTGGAGTAGTATGGGTATTTATGTTTATTAACTCTTTACTAGACTACAAAACTTTAGACTTGTCCAAATTGAAAGCACTTGCAGACGACAAATAAAATGTTGCATGTTGCATAAATTATAAAATTTGTATTTCAAAGGGTAGAAGAGCAGTGGAGAAAGGGAAAAAACTTCTTGCTATCTGTATTTACTCCTTTTCCCAAAATGTTTTTATTTTTCATTCAAGTCCTTTTCACTGGTTCGTTAAAAGTTGGGATTATGTTGTATGTTGTCTCAGAAGACAACTTCTGAAAAATATTGTGACAAAAGAAGAAAACTTGACCAATTAATTCTCTTGCCACAATGCTTTCATCTGCATTCATGTATAAATAACCATTAATTCATGTCGAGGATTTAAGTTTTACATGATGCTTTTAACTCTTTATCACATAATCCCTAGTTTTAACAACCCTTTGTGGAGAGACTTTTGAAACATTGTGGAAAAGGGAGAAAATGTTTTTGACCAGGAAAAAATGTTTTTGACCAGCATTTTCTCCCCTTCTTTCATGTTTTCAAAACCTTACTCACTCAGGGTAATTTAATCTCAGGATTGTTTGGTAAAGGGTTTTAATTTAATTAATTCAATTTCATTGAGAACTTTGATTGTTTCTTATAACACAATGAAAAGTAATTCTTCCTTATTCTATTATTGTGTAACAGAAAACTAGATTAAGTCTTTACCAGATAATCCTGACTTTTAACGACCCTGAGAAAGAAACCTTTTGAAAACAATGTGGGAAAAGGAGAAAATGCTGGTAACCAGCATTTTCTCCTTTTCCCATAATGTTTTCTACCCTTCCAAAACCAAATTTCAATTTTTTAGTCAGATTTATTTTGCCGTCTGCAAATGCTTTCAATTTGGACCAGTCTATAATTTTATCGTTTGGTAAAGGGTTAATCATGATATATAGTATGTAGTTAAGAAATTGTATATAATGTAGCAGGAAAAAACTTCACTTTGTTTGGAATGGAAAACAGAAGCTGATGTGGGGAAGCAGTAGAAATGGGATAGCCCTATAAAATAGTGTGCATAAAAATCTAATTAAGTTTTAACTCTATGCAAACAAAACAAAATTGTACTCTTCTAAATTCAAAGCACTGGAAGACAACAAATTCATTTTATCTCAAAAGATGATTTCTGTCTTCGAGATAACAGAAAAATTATAGAAAAGGCAGAAAATGCTGGTAAGCAGCATTTTCTCCTTTCCTAAAGTCTTTTAAATGCTTCATTTCTAAAAGCCTTTATTCCTTCAGAAAACAACAAAATGTTTGGATGGGACTAAATTGGAAAGGTAGAAAACTTTGTGGGAAAAAGAGAAAATTCTGGTTACCAGCATTTTCTCCTTTTTCCACAATGTTTTCAAAAGCCTCCTCTTTCAGAAACGTTAAAACTTGGGATTGTGTGGTAAAGGGTTAAATAACTGTAAGGATTAAACCAAATGAAGCATGAAATGATATACATTAACGTAAGTCTCTGGGTACAAATTGAGTGCAGGGATTTACCTAGAACCATCCAGACAGCAAATCTATACCATGTTGGCGTGGGTAGGCGTATCATCAAGAAAGTGTTCACAAAAATACTGACACAGGGTAACACAGGCACCCAGGGAACCTTAAATCAAAATAAAGTCACAACTAAGTGGCCATGTCTACAAAGCAAAATGGTCTGTCATAAGAAACCTACACATCAATGTTGAAAATTGGAAGAAATGTACCTGTATGAACTTTTTATCAATCATTCCCTTGTTTTAATGAACTTGTAAAAACATTGTGAAAAAAGAAGAAAATGCCGGTAACTAGAACGTTTTGAATAACATTAAATTTGTTGTCTCCAAGTTCTTTCACGTTGGACCAGTCTAAAATTTCAACCCCTTATTGAGAGTACTCAATATGCTCTTTAAGAATTCCAATAAAAGTTCATGGTAACAAGAAGATTGCCCAGGGGCAATATGCCGAGCCCACCATGGGGGATTTTAAATGGCACATCTACTCATGAAGGAGAATAATTGTGCAAAACTATACTGACATCTATCCAAAACATAGAATTTATGGCTCAAACATGCTGTATTGATGACAATTTTATCACTTGACCGTTCAGTGTGACTTGAACTCTGACCTACCTGCACTAAAGATTCAAATGGCACTTTTACTGGTGAAGGAGAACACTGTAAAATTATTCAGAAATCGATCTTTAAATGTAGAGTTTGTGGCTAGGACAAGCTCAATTCATGACAATTTCATCATTTGACCTTCAATTGTGACCTTGACCTTGGACCTACCTGAACGAACGTTTCAAATGGCACTTCTACTCATAAAGGAGAACAACTGTGCCACATTGTTTTGAAATCAATCTATAAATGTGGGAAGTTCTGGTCTGGACAAATTTTGACAGACAGACGGACGGACAGATAGATGGACACATGCATGGACGGGCACACATACAACAAAGCGACATTGTGACAACTATGTCTTGCTCACAGGTGCGACATCGATACAATGATTAAAAAATACATGAATCTGTTTATGTCAAATAAAACATTACAATGCACTTGAACCTGCTCTGTGAAAAGAGGGTTTAATGCATCTGCTAATAGTATTGACTCAGGTCAGCCTGCACAGTCTGCATAGGTCAATCATCTGTATGTCAAAGGACCGTTCTATCTCATTATTTGGTTGGTTGTTGTAACAAAATGGATCTTATGTATCCATCATCATGTGATGACTTGCTTGGTATAATTTATCACGGGAGATGCATTTAACTCCCTTTTTCGAGAGTGACTGACTTATAATGCTACAACAATGACGAAGATAACAAGGACTCTCGTAAATCTTTGGAAAATCTTGGCCAGGCTGAAAATCATACCAGCCACCACTGAATTTCAAGTCCTGTATGGTAAAGACTTGGTTACCTGGGTGGGTGATTGACAAAACAGACTGAGATGACACAAGAGTATTTTGGAAAGACATTGTTGGAAAAGGAGAAAATGCTGGTAACCAGCATTTTCTCCTTTTCCAACAATGTTTTCTACCCTTTCAAAGATAAATTTTATTATTTGCGTTACATTTAAATTGGTTTCCATTTGGACATGTCTACATTTTTCTCGTGTGGTAATGAGTACAATGAACTGGATTTGTGACAATTAAGCTAGACTAAACTTCAAGATCATTTGTCAAAATACATCTGCCAAAAAAGGAAGAGAGTAGAGTGAAAATCAGACAGCATTATCTTTCTACACAAAAAGAAGCTACTTGGGCTGTAACCCTTTACTAAACAATCTCCTTACCTTATGAACCAAAGAAAGATGGCCTCTGAAAGCACTGTGAGACAACAGGAAAATGCCAGTAACCAGCATGTACTCCTTTTGCCACAATATTTTCTAGTTTAAAAGACAAGAAAAATTGTTTTTGTCAGTTAAAATTTCTTAGTTTATTTCTTTATTATTATTATCATCTTTTTTTGAAGAATTCTTTCAATTTTGGTATGTAAAAAAATTTTTTGTATGGTACAAAGTTGAGTTTAAAAACTGACCTTGAAGGTTATTGCTGCTTGATTCTGTGGTTGACACCCTAGAGAGACGATGAGTCCTGATAAGACAATGAAGAATAAGACTGCTATCACAATGGCCCAAGCCTTGTCTAAATCATCCTCTGCCAGCCTCAAAAATAACCCAAATATTGCACCAACCACACCTGGGGTGAAATAACAACAGTACATGTATGCATTCAAATCCAATTGGAAATGTTTGACTATTTTGAACCATATTCACAACCATTCTAAATTCAATTCTTATTTTGACACATAGGACTTTGAGCCATGTGCTGTAAAAAGGGGGTTTAATGCATCCACAAAAGAATCGATTCATGTCAGCCTGTGAAGTCTGCAGAGGCTGAACTGGGTTGCACCTTTTTCTTAACAGTCATTTTTTTGCATGTCAAAGTAACCTTTTACCACTTCATGGTTGTTAACCCTTTACTCCGTAGATACTCATTTTGATGTATCAACAACAGACAGCTTTTGAAAACATTGTGGGAAAAGGAGAAATTGCTCGTAACGAGCAATTTCTCCTTTTCCCACAATGTTTTCCACTCAATCAGATATTTGTATCCTCATTTGTCCATATTGTTGACATCATATCTTTATTTGCTGCTGAAATGGAAGAGCCTCAAATTGGCATATCAGGTAAAGGGTTAAACAGAATGAGTGTTATGGATCCATAATTTCAGTGGAAATTTTATGAACAGGGGCGTGTCTGTGTCAGAAATATTTTAGCCATGCTCTGTGAAAAGGGGGGTTTAATGCATCTGCAAAAAGTATTGACTCGGGTCAGCCTGCACAATCTGTGTTGGGTCGGAACTTTTTGCTTTTGGTAAATTTTCTTCAAGTCCAAGTGCTAATTTACCCTGTTAATGGGTTGATTGTCCAGCAAAATGAATCCATAATCATGTGCTGGCTTCCTTGGTATATTGCATCACAGAGATGCATTAAACCCCTTTTTGTCAGAGTATGGCTTATTTTTAGGGTTACCTGTCCTGGTGTGGGACCTCTTCTAACTCTTTACCAAAGGACAAAATTTTGGCCAAATTGAAACCATTAACAATGACAAATTAAAAGTTGCTATGATGATGATATCTGTCTTTGATATAACAGAAAACATGGTTGAAAAAGAAGAAAATGCTGGAAACCAGCAATTTGTCCTTTTCCCAAAATGTTTTTTACTCTATGAAAGTCCAATTTTATGTTTTGAGGAACATTTATTTTGCCTTCTGCAAAATCAATTTGGAAAGTTCTAAAACTTTTTGTCTCGTAACAACTGAACCTTCATTTCTTCATGTTCTAATAGTCATTTTCACTGTATTAGCACTTTTCCAGATGACAAAATTTTAGACTTGTCCACACTGACAGCATTGCAGATGACAATCTACACATAGCTTATCTATCTGACAGGGTAAAAATCATTAAGGGAAAAGGACAACTTTCTGGTTACCAGCATTTTTGCGTTTAAAACAGTGTTTTCGAAATTCTTCTTCCTCAGGTTAGTTAAAACAGGGAACTGTTTGGTAGAGGATAAATTTTCATTGTATTCCTCAAAAATTAATTTTAATTAAATCCATTTTTCCATAAGAATTATTCATGTTTATGGTATTAAATTAAAGGAAAAAAGAACTACAGTACATACAAAATATCACAGTTATGTATGTTGCCAGTTTTTCTGTTGCCCGACTTGGAGACTTATTTCTGAAGTTGAACAGTAACGAAAGTTGGATTCTGCTCTCACTATTAGATAAATCTTTTATCAATCCACTTTTATCTGTAATTTTTCTGTAATCTGATGTTGGTACAGGATCTTCTTCATCATCCCCAGTACTAAATTTTAGTGAAAAATAAACCATACCAACATAAAAATGAGCAATGCCCTAGCAAAGGGGTTTTTTAATGCATCTCTGTGATGCATTATACCAAACCAGTCATTACATAATTATGGATCCATAAAACCCATTTTGTCTAACACCTAACTGGATCTGGAGGTAAAATGGTCTTTTGCCATGCAGAAAATTTACAAGTACCAAAAATGTTTTGACCCATGTCAATACTTTTAGCAGATGCATTAAGCTCCCTTTTGAGCCACAATTAATTCATCCTCTGAAGAAGCTTTCAATTTGGACAAGTCTACAACTATTATGTAAGGTAAACCCTTCATGAGTTATTTAACCCTTTACCACACAATGCCAACTTTTAACGACCCTGGGAAAACAGCCTTTTGAAAACATTGTTGGAAGAGGAGAAAATGCTGGTTACCAGCATTTTCTCCTTTCCCCACAATGTTTTCTACCCTATCAAAGAAAAATTGCACCAACTGAGCCACAATGAAATTGTCGTCTGCAAATGCTCTCAATTTGGACAAGTCTAAAATTTTGCCGTCTGGTAAAGGGACCTGGTGGCCATCTTAACTAACACGTTTTAACTCAATTCTTATTCTATATTCAAAGAATTGCTATCAGATTAGAAGAATTTAGAATGACAAACAGGTTTTAAAATGATGACCACTTCAGATGCTATTAATTTAAAGAAAATTTGAGTCTTAATATCCAAAAAAGATGGCTGTATGCAGTCTGATTCTGATCTACACAATTCCCAAAGGTACTTTATGTCATGATAAGCATTGTTGTACTTACTCCGATATGTTAGATTTGTCACCATGTTCAGTTCCACCGATCGAGTTCACTTTATATCTGTCAAAAAAAAAAAAAAGAGGGAAAACTATTAGCCCTTCATCATCATCATGAACAATATCATCACCACCATCACCACTGCCTTACAAATAACAACAACAACAATGTTTATACATATTTTCAGAGAATGCCTTTTGAAAGCATTGTAGAAAAAGGAAAAAGTGCTTGTATCAACAAATTCCCCATTTTCCCACAATGTAATCTACGAAGCAAGTCATCACAAATTCATACATCCACAAAATCCATCTTGTATAACAAGAGACTGACTCATGAAGATACATCAATCCTTTGACATGCAGAAAATTGACAAATACCAAAAAGTTTCTACCCAGGTTCGCCTATGCTGATACTTTGTGTAGATGCATCATCCCATTACCACACAATCACTAGTTTCAACGACCCTGAAGAAAAAGCCTTTTGAAAACATTGTGGGAAAAGGAGAAAATGCTGGTAACCAGCATTTTCTCCTTTTCCCACAATGCTTTCTACTCTTCCCAGAAAGTATTTCAATTTTTGAGTCACCTCAAAAGCTATGAATTTGGACTAGTCTAAAATTTTGTTGTTTGGTAAAGAATTAAGGCCCCTTTTCACAGAGTATGGCTAACTCATAAGTAATAAAATTATAACAACCTTAATAACAGCACAGAGACAGCCACCAAGGTATAGGCAAGTAGAGTTCCTATAGACATCATTTCTACAAGTTCTGTAAGGTCAAACATCATTGCCATCAAACCTGTATAAAAAGAAGCAGAGGTCCCGTTCATATGCGTGTATTCAAAAAGCCGTATCTAACCTTCCACCAAATACCCTATTTCAACGACTGTGAGGTAAAAAACCTTTCTTCAAAAGGAGAAAATGCCAATAACCAGAATTTTCTCTTTTACCCATAATGATTCGTATCCTTTTAAAGACAAATCCAACTAGTGCTATCACTAAACGTGATCATACCCCCCACAAGCTCCCTGTCACAAAACAGCTCTTTGTCACAGAATGCAGAATGTGATTTAGTACAAAAGTAACACTTGGAAAAAAAAATGTAACTTCCGACAAAGAGTTTGCACTTGTTAAAGGGTTAGGTTAATTTGTCACCGTTAAAACACAGACACCAAAGGTATATAATAAATCTTTAGCAATATACATAGGCAGTAATTTGAACTACTGGAGTGATATAGAGGCAACATTACCATTAATATTTACAGAACATGTTTTTCTATGGAATTGCATCTGTAATCGAACTGTGGTCACTGTAGAATTTTGGTGTTATATTAAGTATTATGTCATCTGAATGAAAGTTAATGAAAACATTATCAAGCAATGCACATTTGCGATGCGTTGGTGATGACACACAAGGATGGAGACCATAGTATCTCATCAAGTACAAAAACTCTTTACTGGCAATCAAAGGTTTGAAAAGGTCAATGTTGAAATCCTGTAACAGGGTTGTTATTCACACATATTAAATTTAACACAGAATTCACATTGTGAAACACATTATTAAATAGTTTTATACATTAAAAATTGTAGGAGTATTACACTGGACAAATTGTGAATTAAAGAGAGTATTTCGGCAGACAAATTTGTGTCTACGGATGGACCGACAGATTATATTGAACACAGAATTCACAGTAAGAAACACATTATTAATTAGTTTTGTACATTAAAAATTGTAGGAGTATTACAATGAACAAACTGTGAATTAAAGTGATATAATTTAGGAAAAATTGCAAAGTTCAAGGGGAGATAATTCTGCAACACATCGCAGCAGTGTCATGAAAATTGCACATGCACAACTTCATATATTTAGGAACACTGTGTGTAAATTTGAGTTCAGTACCTGAAAAACTGTCAGAGTATTTTGCCTGACATGTTTGTGTATAAGGACAGACTGACAGGCAGCCAAGGCGATTCCAATGTATCCCCTTCCACTTCGTTGTGGGCGGTATAATTATTTGAGCCACACTGAATTGGTCATCTGTAAATGCTTTCAATTTTGACAAGTGGAAAGTTTCTTCACCTGGTACGGAGTTCAGTTCTAGCTCTTATGCTGTGACTACTTATTGGAACTGTCTCCAAGACTAGTGTCCTGCCTGACTCAGTGGTTAAGGTACTGGAATTTTAGTTCAGAGGTTCTGGGTTCAATCGTTACAGGTGGAACTGGTTTAAGGTATTGGAATTTTAGTTCAGAGGTTCTGGGTTCAATCCTTACAGGTGGAACTGGTTTTAGTAGGTATGTCCTTGGCAAGGGTAATGCAGAACACCGCTCCAGTGCTGATGAAACCCGGAAAAACAGATAAATGAGTTGTTGCTGTGATTTGACGAAAATATTGTTGGAATGGTGATAAAACAATATTTAACCTTTAACTACCAAACGACAGAAATTTAGACCGGTCCAAACTGAATGCACTTGCAGATGACAAAATAAATATGACTGGAAAATTGAAATTTGTTTTGGGAAGGGTAGAAAACAATGAGGGAAAAGGAGAAAATGCTGGTACCAGCATTTTCTCCTTTTCCCACAATGTTTTTAAAAGGCTTCTTTCTCAGGGTTGTTAAAACTCGGGATCATGTGGTAAAGGGTAAACACATAATCATGTGTTTTAACACATGAAGGCTTTTTGGAAACATTGTTGGAAAAAGAGAGAATGTTGGTGACCAGCATTTTTTTCCTTTTCCTACAATGTTTTCTTCTCTGTCAAAGACAAATTCCATCATTTGAGCCACGTTCTGTAAGTATCTGCTAATCTCCTAATGCTTTCATTTTGGATGTGCCTAAAATTTCGTTGTCTAGTAAAGAGTTACATTTAAAATATGTTTGCATGAGTACCAATAGCATAGGTATTTTACACATGCAATCTTACTATTAATCAGAACTAATGAATAATTCCAACATTTTGGCAAAAGGAGATATTGCTCCTAACTACCAATTGCTCTTAACTACCAATTACACCTTTTAGCTACAATTGTTTAAAAAGTGGCCTTTTGCTAGAAGAAAAAAAGTCATCCACATTTAAAAATGTCCTCTCTCATTTAATGGCAGTGCTTTTACCATTTGTGTAAAATATCTTTTTCTGAACCACAATTGATTGATTGATTGATTGTTTGGTGTTTAATGCCATTTTCAACATTATTTCAGTTATATATCGGCAGCCAGGGAACCTATCCATGCGTTCCTGGAGTCTCTTTTACCAGTACTCCGCACAATTTTCTTTCAAAGCCACTGGCTGCTTTCCCACATAACCATCATTGAGACAATGGTCAGCATGGGAGAGGAATGAATCCTGTCGCAATAACTATCATCAATCCTCGGAAATAAATTGGCCGAGCCAGGGATCGAACCCACGACTCCCTGTTCTCAAGTCTGGCGCGCTACCGACTGAGCTACCGTGGCTCGGCTTTTTTGAACCACAAATACAACTATAAATTATACTTGCCTGCAAATATTCCAGAGAGTATTGTTGCAAGAAAAGGTGTTTTGAAGCGTTCACTGACACTGGCTAAAACTCTAAATATAAGTCCATCACTCGCAATGGCATAAATAACTCTTGGTAATGGAAACATGGCCCCTAATAAACTGAAAGTTAAACAATATTTCGTAAACTTGCGACGCCAAACTTTGATAGCATTTCTGTAAAATATGGACAAGTGGAGTTAATACTTTAACATACAATCCTGTGTTTTGACAAACATGAGGTAGCACGCTTTTGTTTTGAAAACATAGAGGGAAAAGGACATGTTGCTAACCTCTCCAACGATAAATCACATCATTTGAGTAACATATAAATGAGCCATGCTCTGTGAAAAGGGGGCTTAATGCAGGCTGACCTGGGCCGAATCTTTTCGCTATCGGTCAATTTTCTGTTTGTCAAAGGACCAGTCTACCTCATGATTAAGTCGGTTATTTAAAAAAAAAGTGGCTATAATGGATCCATAATTATGTGATGATTGGGCCGGTATCATGTATCACGGTGATGCATTAAGCCCCCTTTTGCTACAGCATGGCTCAAATTGTTGTTTGTGATTTTTTCAATTTGGACAAGTCTAAAATTTTGTTGTCTGGTGGAGATTCAATGTTAAATACATGAATACAACTGAAAATACTGTGGCATAAGCTTTTGATAAACAATCCAGAGTTTTAACGACCCTGAAAGAGAGGGCTTTTGAAAACATAGTGGGAAAAGGAGAAAATGATGGTTACAATGCAGATGACTAGGATATGACAAAACCTTGAAAAACTTCAAAAGCAGTGTGACCAAAAGATATTTTGTAAAGATCCATTTACCCTTTAGTCACCTTCTTTTCAAAAACAGTCTATGGCAAGAAAATCAAAAATGCAAGTTGTACATCAGAAGAAAATGAGTTTAAACCTTTACCACACAAGCCAAAGTTTTGACCACCCTAATAACTGTATGATTGATTGTATGATGTTTATTGCCATTTTCAAATCATATCAATTACACTGTGGGCGCCAGTGCACCTATTCATGCATTCTTGGTATTTGTTACCAGTACTTCTGGCCACTGGCTGCTTTCCCACATAACCATCATCAAAACGATGTTCAGTGGTGGCCAAGGAATGAATCCTGTTGCAATGACTATCATCAATCCTCAGAAAGAAATTGGCTGAGCTGGAGATTTGAACCAGGACCCCCCTCTTCCCCAGTCCTGTACACTTCCGACTGCACTACCTGGGCTCAGTGTCACCCTAAGCCTTGTCTGCAAGGGCTTCCAACATGGGTGAGCCTAAAATTTTGTTATCTGGTAAAGAGTTAGATTAAAATAAATACAGTTTTAGTAATCAATATTAGCAATATGAAGTGCTATACTTGGGCTCTGCAGTGCCTTTCTTAAGAACATTCCAAAGGGAATAGCACTACTGGCAAAATCTGATCACATGATTTCTTGAAATTACATCTAGCCGTTGCTGTGAAATAGCTTGGAAATGAAGTAAGCAACAAAAACTTCAAAAAACAAGGGCCATAGCTGTAACAAAAATCATCTAACCAGATCATGCTGACAGTATGCATATTCCTCCATATAGGGAAGCTTCCCGTAAAGTTTTCTTTGATTCCATGTAGTGTTTCTTGAGAAAAAGCATGAATGGAATTAGACAGAAGGACAGATGTATGCATGGATGGATGCATGGACAACTCAGCAACTATATGCTCCCCAAAATTTTTTGGGAGCATAAAAACCTTCAATACAAACCTTGTTGATAAGCCACACACTGCTCCAACAGCTATGATATATTTAGCAATATCCCATCCTGCGCGGTGAAACACTGCAGGTAAAGGTGCGTCATGATCAAGCAGGAAATACGGACACATCAGAGTAATGACCACAGATATTCCAGAATAAGCCAAACAACAAATTAACAGTGACACTACAATACTGACTGGAATGGCTTTTTGAGGATTTTTGACTTCTTCCCCTACAAAAATGGTAGAAACACATAATTACAAACTGGTTTCATTCAGTAACTGCACAGGCTATTTATGGACATACCAAAAGTATTTCAAAGCTATCAACTAAAGGATCCAAACAATCCCAACATTTAACAACCCTGAGGAAGACAGCTTTTAAAAATATTGTGGGAAATCCGTTATTGTACAGTCGGCCCAAGTGTTAGTTGCAGGCAGAAAAATGAATTTTAAAAGTAGGTCAAAAATTGCTAGGTTGCTCTATCTTTGGTTTACTTTTTACCCAGTATTAAGATACAGACTGTCATCTTCATGATAATTTCCATACTTTTGAATGGTATGATTTAAATTCAAATGCATTTTATACCCGCATTGTTTACTTTTGGCTTATATTAGAGCTTTAAAACCCTGCATTGCTTGGTAAAAGGTTGAATGATGAAAATCTGATGTGTAAATATTACCTGTTGTTGCGATTGCATCAAATCCTACAAATGCGTAAAAGCAAGTTGCGGCCCCTGACAGCATACCCGAAAACCCGAATGGAAGGAAACCTCCTTCACCTATATCATCTTTTGTAACATTGGCAGCCGTCACCTATACAACAAAAAAAAAAAAAAAAAAAATTACTACACTAAACTGGTATCAAAAAATTATGCATTTAAGCAACCCTGAAGAAAATGTTTTTCTTTTTTTAAATATTGTGGCAAAAAGAGAAAATGCTGGTAACCAGCATTTTCTCTATTCCAACTATATTTTCCACCTTTTCAAGGACAATTCCCATAATTTCAGTCTCATTTAATTAGTCATCTGCAAATGTTTTGTAGTGTGGCTGGGCCAAAAATTCTATTGTCTTGTAAAGATTTAAACAGATATTCCTCAACAAGGAAAAATTCTTTTGTACAGGAAAAAAAAAAAATTGGAGGGAAAAAAAGGATGGATGGAAACACAGATGATTGAATGGACAATGCCAAAACAATATTCCTCTGCTTTTTGGTGGACTAATCTTGATTCAGGAGAGAGAAATTCCTTTGCCTGACTTATCAGACTTGCCTTGTCTCCATGCAAGGAAATTTTAAGACTTCACTTGTCGAAGGGAAAATAACATCAAAGATAAGTCAAATAACAGACCTAAAAATAATTTTTTCTTCACAGCAAATAAATAATCTGACAGATTAAAATTGTCCAACCAACATTTCTACATGATAGTATGGTAAGGCTGTATGCTGTGAAACACAGACAATTTTAGAACATCTTTAACCCCTTACCCAACAACAACATTTTGTATCTGTTGATAATTGCTCACATTTGCAAACAAAATATTAACCCTTTACCAAACAATCCCAACTTTTAAAATTAAAATTAAAAAATTGTGGGAAAAAGAGAAAATGTTGGTAATCATCTTTTTCTCCTTTTTCCCACAATGTTTTCTACACCTAGCATAAAAAGATTTTAATTTTTGAGTCACATTTATTTTATGTCTGCAAAAATTAATGCAAAAATTAATTTGGATTTGTCAAAAATTTTGTTGTTTGGTAAAGAGTTAAATGTTACCAGCCTATTTCCAGCATTTTCTTTTCCCCACAATGATTTGAAAAACCTTCTTCTTCAGAATCTTAAAAACTTGGGATTGTGTGGTGAAAGGTTAAAAGAAGGAAAAGACAAGAACAATTACCCCTATCTACTGACACTTCTTTTCTCAAGAATGTGAAAGAAAACACCTCTTTCTTCTCTTTCAAATGGATTTTGTACAGAGCAGTATGATTTCAATTATTTCTCTAGAATTTACAAATACCACAAAAATGAAAATTTTCCTTCCTCTGACAGTGAACAACAACCTTTTGAAAACACAGATGGAAAAAGAAACATTTAATAGCAACTGCTACCTTTTCAAACAATGTTTCTTCTTGATTAACATTGGCTGCACAGTACCCTAACATTCTACTTTTGTCCCTAACTGAGTGTTTGTAAACACCAAACTAATTTAGCAGAAATAATGGGATTTGTCTTTGAAAAGTTAGACACGATTGTGGGATAACCTGTACCACACAATCCCGGGTTTAAACGACCCTGAGGGAAGGGCCTTTTGAAAACCAGCATTTTCTCCATTTTCCACAACGTTCTATCCTATCCAAGACAGAAATTATCATTTCATCAGTCATCTGCAAATATTTTCAATGTGGACTAGTCGAAAATTTTGTCATTTGGTAAAAACTTAACATGAAAATGCTGATGATCACAATTTTCTCCTTTTTCCATAATGCTATCAAAGTCTTCTTCCTCAAGGATTTTCTGATAAAGTGGCAAAATGTAAACTTTGAATGACATACCTGGTCTGGCTTTATGGTCCAGTTTTTAGTATCTGCTTTGAAAGAGCCACATACAATGATATAAGTCACAACCAGTAAGTTAACTCCGGTAAACAGATTGTTAAATCTGGATGATTCTTTCACCCCAACAGCAAGGATAACTGAAATAGTCATTTAAAATGAAACCAACTTTGGACAAAATTTCACAATAGCCCTCAACCATAAACCAATCAATTTCTAATTTTATGGGACAGAGCATTTGAAACAGTAGGCTAACAGTTAAAGGAAGGAAAATGTTTTACAGTTTCCCTACATAACTCATACAAACATTTACCCTAACTACACATTTTCAAACCTGGATCATACAACATACCAATTATGAAAACTATTGATCCTAGAGTTTGACTCTCAGACATCAAAATTTTCAGAAGTTCCAAGTGTAACTCTATGTCAAACACGGTACCACTGTGGTACGGCCATCTTTGATCCCTGTGATATAATTCGGCCGTATTATTAGGTGATAACTCAAGACTTGTAGACTTAAAGTACTTCACAGACAACAAAATTGTCATTGTCCACATGCTGATAACTGTTGGTAAAAGGAAACAAAACATTGTGAAATGTTGGTTGCCAGTATTGTCTCCTTTTCAAACAATGTTTTCAAAAGTCTTTTTCTTACAGACTAAAAAAACACAGGATCATTTTGTAGAGATTTAAAAAAAAGGAACCACCTACTTGTCAGCAAAAGGGTAATAGCGAAAGAAAAGAAATCCGGATATGGAGAAAGGCCGGAGATATTCATGGGCATGTGATCTCGAAATGCATGCTGTATTCTGTTGTCTATGAGAGAGTCAAAATACAGACTCCAGGCACGAGCAACACTGGAAGTTCCTGCGCAAAACAAAACAACATAAAACAGTCTAAAATGCGCAAAACAAAACAACATAAAACAGTCTAAAACTTCTTGCTGAACAACAAAATTCAGAATGGTTCATATTGAAAGCATCCACAGACAACATTGACTATGGATCAAATGAGGAGATAAGTCTTCAAAAAGGGTAGAAAACATCTTTGGAGAAGGAAAAATACTCCTTTTCTTACAATTGTTTAACCCATAGGCTACTGACCTTTTGCAAACAGTGTAGATCAAGATCAGACTGCATGGAACATGCAGTCTGATCTTTGATCTGCACTGTCTGATAAGGACATATTTTCCCACAAAAAATACCTTTGAAATTTGGGCTTTTAGTATTGGCATAAAAGTACCACTTGACTTTTTTCTAGCAGGACGAGGGTTAAATGCCTTCTTCCCCCAGAGTTGTAAAAACATGGGATCTTCCTGGATAATGGTAACTCATTTTCATCCACACACAACTTTTTTGTGTTGAAGCAGACTTTTGAGAAGTTTGTGGCAGATGGCGAAATTACATGAGATGAGCAATTTCTCTATTAGTCATATTGTTATCAGTCTATTCATGTATTTAATCTTCGTTCATGTTTATTTTTCCTAGTTTACAAGATTTTCAGTTTTTTGTTGCGAATTAATTTCCAGAGGTATAGAGTTTCATAACATTTTCCTGCATGAAAGGCAGGAAAACTTTACTTTCGATTTATCTCAAAATAACAGCAATAAAGAACTGCATAGCTTGAAGACTGGCAATATTTACTGGTTTACCCACCTATCACATATTCCAAAATCAGGTTCCAGCCAATAACAAATGCCATCAATTCCCCAACTGTCACATAACTGTATACATAGGCTGATCCTGTCTTTGGAACTCTAGCACCAAACTCAGCATAACATAAACCTGTGTTAATACAGAAAACAGGTGACAAGATGACAAAATCTCAGACTCTTCAAAAATTTAAGCGTCCGAAGACAACAAATTATATGTGATTCAATCAATAAAATTTGTTTTGAAAGGGTAGAAAATGTTCCACAAAGGTGAAATTGCTGGTTACTAACATTTCCTTTTTTTTCCACCAAATTGTTTTCAAAAGCCTTCTTCCCTTTTGTTTGTTAAAACTCTGAATTGTTTTGTACAGAGTAAAGTCTCCACTACAAAACATCTAAATTTGTCTACCTAATACACAATACAAACACTGTTGTCTTCTTTTCCATGGATGTTTTCAAGTGCCATCTTTTTCAGGGTCGTTAAAATAAAAGATTTTGCGTTAACACTTTACCAAACAACGAAACTTTAGACTTGTCCAAATTGCAAGCATTTGCAGACAACAAAATTAATGTGACTCAAAACTTGAAGTTTGTTTTGGGAAGGGTAGAAAACATTGTAGGAAAAGGAGAAAATGCTGGTTACCAGCATTTTCTCTTTTTCCCACAATGTTTTCAAAAGGCTTCTTCCTCAGGGTCCTGAAATCCAGGGATTGTTTGGTAAAGGGTTGAAGGATTAAAGAGTTTACCAGCAAGTATTGAAGCAACAGCAGCAACTAGAAACGACAGAAAGACTGATGGTCCAGAGTTCAGCTTAGCTACTTGTCCAGCTACAACATATATGCCTGCCCCAAGTGTACTTCCTACTCCTGTAAAAATATACATGAAATCTTTCACTCTTTAATTACATACTATGAAATTTCCTGGCACAAACAGATACATCACAGCTAAATAACACAGAAACAAGAAAACAAGAGGGCCATGATGGCCCTGTATCGCTCCACTGGCTATTAAGTAAAAACACTACAAGCCAAACATTACAATATTCAGCAAATTGATTTCAAACACGAGGACATGCAAACATTTTTCTATCTAATCCTACGAGAAAGTTGTGATCCATGGGCAAAGCCAATTTTGATCGCAAAGCTATAATTATTTGAATCCTGGTGGAGGTCCACAATATAAAGCTCCATACCAAATAATTCAGTTCTTGAATGTTATAAACAAGAAGATTTTCAAATTTTTCTCAATTTGGGCACCCTTGATAGAGATCCCCTAGATAAAGCTAAATGCAAAATTTGATAGCCCTAGCCCTTATAGCTAGATGCGAAAGATTTTCCTATATAAGCCCGCCCATGTAAAACATGTTACCCCCCCGGAGCGAAGTCAAATTTGACCCTCGGCTATAATTTGGACACCCTTGGTACAGGTCCACTAGATAAAGCTACATGCCAAATTTGGTCGCCCTAGGCCCCATGGCTAGGTCAAAGAAGAATTTTAAAGTTCTCCCTATATAAGCCCATGTAAAACTTGTTATATAAGCCCATGTAAAACTTGTTACCCCCGGGCAGGGCCTAATTTGACCCCAGGGCTATAATTTGAACAATCTTGGCAGAGGTCCACTAGATAAAGCTACATGCCAAATTTGGTAGCTCTAGGCCCTATGGCTAGGTAGAAGAGGAATTTTAAAGTTCTCCCTAAATAAGCCCATGTATAACTTGTAACCCCCGGGGCGGGGCCAATTTTGACCCCAGGGCTATAAATTGAAGAAACTTGGTAGAGGTCCACAAGATAAAGCTACATGCCAAATTTGGTAGCCCTTGGCCTTACGGTTTCAGACAAGAAGATTTTCAAAGATTTTCAAAATTTTTCAGTTTTGTTGCCATGGCAACCAGAGTTTTTGAAGGAATTAAATTCTTTCAAGAAATTCTGAAGAGGACCATGGCAGGATCATTTCTGTGAAGTTTCATCAAAATTGGATGGGTAGTTTCAGAGAAGAAGACGTTTTAAAAAAAAGTTAACGCACGGACAGACGGACGGACGGATGGACGGACGGACGCACGACGGACAACAGGCCATGACATAAGCCCGCTGGCCTTCGGCCAGTGGAGCTAAAAAACTGTATGTACACAGTGTGAAATTAGGTCCCAAATATGGTATGATGATGTAACCCATGTGCAGAATACTTATGGCTTGCTTTCTGATTTAATTACTTAAAATGTTACAATGATTATATTCATTCGCTACACATTAAAGTAATAATAAAGCCCAAAAGTAAACAAAGTGAGTGTTTAAATGCATTTAAATCTATATCATACCATTTAAAAGAATGGAAACTATTGTATAGATGACAATCTGTTATTGTACGGTCTGTCCAAGTGTTAGTTGCTGACAGAGAAATTAATTTCAGAACTAGGTTTAAACCTGCCAGGTATCTGTGTCTTTTGTTTACTTTTTGCCTGATTTTGAAATTCTTTTTTCTGCCAGCGACCAACACATGGCCCGATCACACAATAACAGACTGTCATCTCCACAATATTTTCCATACTTTTAAATGGTATGTTTTAAATCTAAATGTATTATGGCACCTGCTTTGATATTTTGGACTCTACTGGGCCTTTAAGTTATACCCACTAAACTGGTATTTGTTTCAATTTCTTACTGGTGTCTATTAATGTAACATGTAAAAAGTTGTTGGTATATAATAATAAAAGAGTAATATGTTGCAGTTATTTTCCTGCTGCTTGTATTTGCTTCTCACTGCCTAAGAAAATGTTGACATCTTGCAGCTTTGGTCATGTAGAAAACATTGTGGGTAAAGGAAAAGTGCTAGTTACTAGCATTTTCTCCTTTTACCATATTGTTTTCAAAAGTCTTCTCTTTTAGGGTCTTTGAAACTCATGATTGTGTGGTAAAGGGTTAAGTGCCTTACAACTACAGTTTTACTCTTTAACAAACAATCCCATGTTGTACAGAACCTGAAGCAGAAGACTTTTGAAAACATTGTGGGAAAAGGAGAACATGCAGGTAACCAGCATTTTCTCTTCATCCCACACTGTTTTCTACCTGTTAAAGAGAACTACAAATATTTGAGCCACATTTAACTCTTTCAGCACCAAATAAATAAACTCGACCTCTTTCGATGGCTCTGAATACAATCCATTGAAACTTACAAAGATTTTGATTGTAAAGGCTTGACTAAACATGTGATGGTATAGATCAAAGATCAGACTGCACGTTCTGTGCAGTCTAATCTTGATCTATGCCTTCCACAAAAGTCACTGTTTTTGCCTATGGCGCCGAAAGGGTTAATCTATTGTCTGCAATTGCTTTCAATCTGGACAGGTTTAAAATTTTGTTGTCTGGTAAAGTGTTAGTTAACACAACATTAAAACCGCTTACCAAGAGCTGTAAGGTCCAAGGTGTTCAAACATCGGGCTAGCTGTGTTTTTTCCACATTTTCAGCAGAGATATACTTTTTCCTCGTAATTCTATGAAAAAAAAGTCTCATCCTGGCTACTTAAAGTCCTGTGTTCTGTTTATGGAAACTAATCTGACTTTCATCTTATCTGTGGAATGAACATTTCAAGTAGATTTACTAAAGGTGACTTGGTATACTTCAGATAAAATGATTACTTCATGCAGACATACTTTTTTGTCTAACAGCAGAACAATTTTGAAAACATTGCAGCAAAAGAATATATGTGCCTGTGACAAGTAATTTTTCCTTTCGTCACATTTTTACTACTTTATTAAAGACTGTGTCAACTCTTTACCAGGACACAAAATTTTAGCTTTGTCCAAATTGAAAGCATTTGCTGGAATTTGTCCATGAAAGGATAGAAATCATTTTGGGAAAAGAGAAAATATAGGACACCAGCATTTTCTCCTTTTCCTAGTGCATGTATGCCTTTAAAAGTCTTAAAACCCAGGATTGTGAGATAAAGGGTTTAACCTGAAGTTCTGAATGCAGATCTAAGCTGAAATTTTGTTAGATACATGTATATGTATTCTGGAGTGAAAGTAATGTAGATTTCACAGGCATGCACATACTCCTTTACCTGGATGGTACAATGATCAACTGTCATGATGTAACTAGATGATCACAAGTTAATTATCTACCTATGATTGACTCAAGATAAAGTTTTTACTTATGTGCCTAACTGGTTTTGGTAACCCCAAGCACATCTATGCCTACTGGTTCATACAAGAAATGTTGTAAAGACTATAATAAAATTTGTTATGTCAGTAAAATAAAATTCTTCACTCTAACATTAAATTTTATCAATGAGTTGAGATGACAATACTATGATTAACGTTAAAAAAACCCCTGAAATTAATGATATCATATGACCTTTTGAACGAAATTCACAAAAATAGGTCACCATAACAAAGAGACCTGTATACTTGACATATACCAGACATATACATTTAGCCAGAAATTGACCTATAAATGCATAGGCTAAGTTTAGCCAAATCAAAACTCTGGCACACATGAAACAAAAAAGAAACATCTGAAGCAAAGGAAGACTGTTGGTGAGTCATACAAAAAAAACAGAATGACAATAGTCATTGGGCAGTAATACCTAATGGATTAACTCTTTACCAAACAACAAAACTTTGGAATGATCCAAACTGAAGGCATTTGCAGACAATAGATAAAATATGCTAAAATTATTGAATGTGTGTCTGAAAGATTTATGGAAGAAGGAGAAAATGCTCGGTACCAGAATTTTCTCCTTTTCCCCAAAAAATCTTTTCAAAAGTTTAATTCTTCAGTGGATTACACTCAGAACTGTGTGGTAAAGGGTAATTAGACATTTTCAGTTTGTTATAAAGATATTGTTCTTGAGGCAAACATATCTTATAAAATATCTCGCCAAAATATCTAATAAAACATTTTGCCAAAATACCTTATGGAAATATTGAAGAGTGTAGATCTCTTTCTACTAACTGAAAATACTGATTTCATTTTTCAGTCAGTCTAGGATTTAAATCTTTACCATATAATAAAATGTAGAACTAGTCCAAATTGAATGATTTGCAGATAACAAATCAAATGTAACTCAAAATATGAAATTTGTCTTCTATAGAGTAGAAAACATTGTGAGAAAGGGAGAAAATGCTGGTTACCAGCATTTTCTCCTTTTCCCACAAAGTTTTCAACAGACTATTTCCTTAGCTTCGTTAAAACTGGGGATTGTGCGGTAAAGGAGTTTCCAAAACATCTCTTACAGCAGCTTATAAAGCGCTGACATTAGTTGTTATCTGAATAAAAACTCTTTACCACACAATCCCATGTTTTTGCCATCTTATAAAATCACCAAAGGAAAAGGAGTTAATCCTGATAACCAGCATTTTCTCCTTCTCCCACAAAGGTTTCTACCCTTTCAAAGAAATTTTCACCATTTGTTATCTGCAAATGCTTTTGATTTGGGCATGTCCAAAATTTTGTCTGGTCACATTTTAAACAAACCATCTCTTTACCAAACAACAAAAATTTGGAGAGGTTAAAATTGAAAGCATTTATAAACAAAACTTTAAATGTGGCTGGAGTGACATCTGGCTATAAAAGAGTAAGAAATATTGCAGGAAAAGGATGAAATGCTGGGTACCAGCTTTTTCTCCTTTCCGGCAATGTTTTCAAAAGCACTTTTTCAGGGTCGTTACAACTCCGGATTGTGTGGTAAAGAGTTAAGTAGATATGTGAAACAAGGGCATGGAGTGTCACATTGTCATGAATACAGATTTCTACCAAGGCAGCGTTTCTCGGATATAGTCCCATCCAATCAGAAAAATGTCAAATTATAATGCCCATAGGTGATCAGAATTAGTCTTGAGTGCATTAAATTAATTTTATCTGACTTATTTTGAAAATGCCGTTTTTCTCCAAAACAATCCTTTACCCAACAATCAAATTTTAAAGTCATCCAAGTTGAAAGCATTTGTAGGCGATAAATCACAAAAGGCTGAAATCCAGGTATTTGTCTTTGACAGGGTAGAAAGAGGCTATAACCAGCATTTTCTCTTTTCCCCACAATGTTTTCAAAAGCCTTCTCCCTCTGGATTGTGAAAACCTGGGTTTGTTTGGTAAAGGGTTAATGGGACAATTGTCCTCTCTCTGAGGTGATTGCCAAAACATTGTATAATATGTTGTAGGTGGAATGGTCACCTAGTGGTCAACATGCTTAACTACCATAGTAGTCCTAAGGTATGGGGTTTGATCCTATGTCTGGTAGGATGTTTTCAGAGACACTTTGTGTTATCCATCCAACAAGAGGTGAACTGGTTCGAATCACAGAGGTAGCCTAGCATGTATTGGTCAGGGCTCCCGCTGTCGATCGCCAGTGGTGCCAAATGCGAAAATTAAGAAAAAATGGCACCAAAAATGAAGCACTGGCGAATGTACTAGCGACAAGTAAATGTCTATAAACTATTCTTAAAAGATCATAACTCTGACATAAACAGTATGTATCAAGTGTGAAGGAAGCCCGCATTACTGTTTATCACACATAATCAAGCTGGCATTCATTAACGGTCTTGTCGAATTACACACCATACTTGCATACGCACGACGCAATCAAATATCGATTTCGCCACGCCCCGTTGAGCACACAGAATATACTGCGAACCAATCAGAAATCAGATATAAGATTTAGTTACCGCCCATAATTTCTAAAGCCACGCCTTAATTATGCCTTACCTGGTCAGCAACCTCTCACTGGCTAGCATTTTATTGTCTGTATTTAACGATGTCGTGAATGAAAAACGTGATAATGGTATTGATCTGCTTATCTTGCGTAAAAATGACAGATTTTGAAGTTAGTTGCTACCCGTAACGAAATTTTATATCAAATAATGTGGATTTTTTTTCCCTGAAAATTAACTGACATGAAAAATGGATCGTCGAAAAAACGTGAAAACCCATGACACAACATGTCGGTTTGACGTTGTCCGATCAGAAGCACTTCGGACTGTCTTTATAGCTTTGATAGTGACTTCAAGCAATGAATTTACACAAATATATGTATAAAACTGTAAGTAGGTGCTAGAATAATGAGAAAAAAACTCGGGTGATTTTATGACATGAAAATGCTGAATGATGTTGGGGGGGGGGGTTTACACTTTGTAGGCCACTTTGTCTTACAGTGATAGATCTAGCGCTGGAACAAGTGACTATAGAGAACACTCATACAGAGAGAAAAAGATCAGAATAAAAGGACCTTTTAACAAATAAAACCTTTAGTAATTTTTAGGATAAAAGAAATGATGTATTAACCCTTTACCACATAATTCCAAATTTCTTCCATAATTTCATTAAAACTTAACGAATTCTAACAGGTTGGCAGTTATAGAATTACAGTGCTGTATTACTTTTCAAATACAAATTCTATGTCCCTGTAGCTCACAACCTTGAAAACCCTGGTGGGGGGAAGGAACATAAGTAAGCATGTACAGCACTACTGAGCAATGGATTTAGTAGCTTTAACATTGGCCAATAAACTGAAGTGTCTAATGTACTATGTGGCTACTTTAGTTGGCTCCTACTGGCCCCAATTTTTATGAGGTGGCGAATTTGATGGCGCAAAAATTTAAACTTGCAGGGGAAGCCCTGATTGGTGCTTTACACCGAGCATGCAAAAGAACCAAAGGAGCCAATTAGAAGGACTAAAGTCTTGTATCTGGATTTCCATGTATCTGACTCTTTTCCTCTATCTCAATCTCAGCCTGTCAGATATGTGTATATTTTAGATTAAAAAGCATGTGTACATACACAAAGTTTGAAAGTTGAAGCAAATTGTCTCAATGAGTGCTCCACAGATTGGAGGAATTTGCCTTAGAATACTGAAAAACACTATGGTCTAAATGAGTCTGCCTTTAGTTTTTGGTATGCTAACATTTCATTTTTTCACAAAAAGAACTCTGCCTTCAATTTTCCTAGCGACAACCCTGTAATCCATGTTACATGTACCTCTAAATAACAACCCAGACTCTGACGGAATTACTGGATTTAACAGACAACATTGATTATGTTACTAGCAAAAACCTATGTTGTTGCTCCCAACTATTCAAGGTAAACACGAGTATCATTGCCTTTTGAACTTGAGTTATGAATAAATACTGTTAAAAATCCAAATTTGTAGTTCAAACAGCGACAAAATTTGACATCGAAGTTTGCTGAAGGAAACTTTGAAGGAGACCGATAACATCCGACGAACATGATGAGTGCCAGAGTGAAAAATTAATGTACGTCGGGGC
Organism: Hippopus hippopus; assembly: GCA_946811185.2. NCBI lineage: Eukaryota > Metazoa > Mollusca > Bivalvia > Cardiida > Cardiidae > Hippopus > Hippopus hippopus. The sequence continues at coordinate 26,416,202 of OX328111.1, read as the reverse complement.
TTATAAACAAGAATGTATCATTTTGAATGTGAAACATATGTTCGCGGTAGTTACGGTCTGCTGAGGCAAAATCAGCAAAGTATCGAAGTAAATAAACGCACTATCAAACCATTTCTTAACTTTATCATTCAGTTAGTCTGACATAAAATATCATTTAACTTCATCCAAGAGTTCGGCAGAAAACACACCTTCACCTGCATCACCTTATCGTGCAATCCAGCAGCCATTTTGGAACTGTCATGTGACTTCGCTGAGATTTTTTTTTTTTAAATCAAAGGACTCGAAGTCTTGAGAAATCGATTGTGGGGCAACATTTGGCAATGATACGATGGGATGAAAATAAGCTTATTATAATTCATGTAAAGGAAAGTAGATGATGGAACGACCCGGGGCAAAGACAATCAGAGTTGGCCAGCCCCGCAAGCTACTGTATCTTTGATTTTCCTTAAACTGCTAAGTAAGTGAAATGACACTTTCATGCCAATAGTAAAAACCCAATTTCTTTGCTACTTCAAAGGTGTTTTTTGGGAAAAATATGTCCTTATCCGACAGTAAGCACATCCAAGATCTGATTTTTGGGGAAAAAAATCTCCTTATCGAACAGTGTAGATCCAAGATAAGACTGCATGTTCTGTGCAGTCTGATCTTGATCTACGCTGTCCCCAAAAGGTCCTACAGCCGCAATTGGCAGCCTAAGGATTAATTGATCCACTGAGCTGTTAATCTTGCTTTTAGGCTTGCATAGGCTTGTGGTGTCCGTGGTTCTGAGGTAGAGCATCGGCCTTGTAACCATAAGGTCCCGAGTCCGATACCCGGGATGGGTGTCAACTTTGGGATCTTTCATTGGCCCACACATTCGGCGCGAGTACTGGTGTAGTTCCAAGGAAGCAGAATCGAGAGAGATTATTATAACTTTAAGAACTTGTTTCTCAATCGATGTAAAATAAATATGTTTAAACTTTGGTTTGCTTCTAGAATTAGATATAGCAATCTATACACGCTCATAAAAATGGGCCATGCTCTGTGAAAATGTGGCTTAATGGATCTGCAAAAAGTATCAACCCATGCCAGCCTAAGATGGTTAGAGACTTTTTACTATATGTAAGTTTCATGAATGTCCAAGGACCAGTTTATCTCATGCATCAGTCGGTTGTGAGACAAAATGGATTTCCTGGATCCATAATTCTGTCATGTAATGCTTGGTATTATAAGTCACGGAGATGCACTAACTCTTTACCACACAACAATATTTTGGACTCCACCAAATTAAAAGCATTTGCAGATAACAAATATAGATCAAATTATAATTTCGGTTTTTGATAGGGTAGAAAACATTGGTTACCAGCATTTTCTCCTTTTCCCACAATGTTTTCAAAAGCCCTCTTCCTTTGAGTCTTTAAAAGTCGGGATTGTGTGGTAAAGGGTTAAACCCCTTTTAAACCCCTTTTAGCCAGAGCATGGCTCAAATTTAATGGTGCTGACTACAGCAAAGTTAGGTATCGCCAGTAAAATCTGTAAGAATGTGCAGAGCTCATGTGCAACTTGCAGTGCCTGCATGTGGTTTCAGTCAGAATGATCACCAAACGACAAAATTGTAGACTCTCTCCATATTGAAAGCATTTGCAGACAACAAATCAAAAGTTGATCAAATAATGATAATTTTCATCAAATGGGTAGAAAACATTGTGGGAAAAGGAGAAAATGCTTGTTACAAGCATTTTTCTCCTTTTCCTGTGTTTTCAAAAGCTTTCAACCCTAAAGTCTTTAAAACGTGAACATGTTTGGCAAAGGGCTTAAAAGGATTTGCTTTGCATACATGTATATGCAAAAAGAATCATTGCAGTTTGTCAGCCAAATAGCGTTTCTTACAATGCAACGCAAATATCCTTCTTAAACACAACAAGACTCATTAAGAAGAGCAAATGGCTGCATTTGCAGTCATGAGATAGGTCTTAGGTTGGTCATGCACAGAGTCACAATAAAGGATATATTTTGTGATTCATTACATAAAAGACATTAGAAACAAGAGGGCCATGATGGCCCTGTATCACTCCACTGGCTAATTAGTAGAAAAAACCCTACACGCCAAACATAACAATACTTGTCCAATTGGTTTTGAACCAGTAGCATGCAAAATTTTCTCTATAAAATCCTAGGAGAAAGTTATGACCCCAGGTCAACGCCATTTTTGACCACAGAGTTATAATTAACCCTGGTAGAGGTCCACAATATAAAGCCCCATACCAAGGTCTAGAATGTGTGGTTATAAACATGAAAATTTTCAGTTTCCTCAGTAAGAGGCCTTGTAAAACATGAGACCCCTGAGACAGGGCTAAATTTGGTAGCCCTAATTCTTATGGTTAGTAACAAGATTTCTAAAGTTTTCACTGTAAATGCCCATGTAAAACTTGAGACCACTGGAGTGGGGGCAAACTTGACCCCAGGGCTATAATTTGGGCCCTCTTGGTAGACGCCAAGTAGATAAAGCTACATGCAAAAATTGGTAGCCCTAGGCCTTCTAGCTAGGTATGAGAAGATTTTTAAAGGTTTCTCTATATAAGCCCATGTAGAACTTGTGATCTCCGGGGTGGGATCATATTTGAACTTAGGGCTATAATTTGGGCACTCTTGGTAGAGGCCAACTAAGATAAAGCTACATGTACATGCAAAATTTGGTAGCCCTAGACTTTATGGCTAAGTACAGGGAGATTTCTAAAGTTTTCACTATATAAGCCCATGTAAAACTTGTGACCCAAGTTTGACCAAAGGGCTATAATTTGGACACTCTCAGTAGACGTCTACTTGATAAAGCTACATGCAAAATTCGGTAGCCCTAGGCCTTATGGCTAGGTACAAGCAGATTTCTAAAGTTTTCTCTATATAAGCCCATGTAAAACTTGTAACCCCGGGGGCTTGGCCAATTTTGACCCCAGGGCTATAATTTGAAGAACTTGATAGAGGTCTACTAGATAAAGCTACATGCCAAATTTGGTAGCTCTAGGCCTAATGTTTTCAGACAAGAAGATTTTCAAAGATTTCCAATATTTTTCAGTTTTGTTAACATGGCAACCAGACTTTCTGAAGGAATCAAATTCTTTCAAGAAATTCTGAAAAGGACCATGGCAGGATCATTTCTGTGAAGTTTCATCAAAATTGGATGGGTAGTTTCAGAGATGTTTGAAATAAAAGTTAACACACACACGCACGCACACATGCACGACGGACACCGGGCCATGACATAAGCCTGTTGGCCTTTGGCCAGTGGCGCTAAAACTTGTGTGTGTGTGTGTGGGGGGGGGGGGAAAGAAAGGAGAAATTGCTCGTTACCAATGTTTTCAAAAGTCCTTTTTCTTGGGGGTCATTTAAACTTGGGATTGTGTGGTATAGGGTTGAGGCGCCGATCCTGCAACCAATTATGTCTGCCGCAATAAGTTGCTTCCAAACTGTTAAAGCATGTATGGTAGAGGATTAATGTATCTTACCATATTTTTACCCTTTCAATTACAAATCCCTGCACTTTAGCCACTGTTCACTTGTCGGGTCCAAATATTTTTAATATGGAGAAGTCTAGAATTTTATTTCTGAAATAGAATTTTAAAAAAAATCATGTTGAAAAAAATTATTTCAGAGCTGTCTGAACCGAAAAATTAATGGGGCGGGGGTGGGGATGGGGGGGTATCCCCTTAATGTGAATTGATATTGAGTAAGAAGTACGGAGAAATAATGATAAAGAATAAGTAAGAGATCCTTCATTTAAAATTTCATTTTCTATTAGCAGCAATACTGACAATATTTTGTGACATGCCAACAGATCTTCCAACATGTAAATTTAATCTTTTAAGCACCATATAAACCCAACAGATATTTCCAGATTTGAAATAGGACTCTTATAAGTGCAATATCAAGGTTGCTTATATGTACAGTATTTCAATAAAGTGGACAGTATAGATCACAAAGACCACACTGCAGATTTCGACAGTCTGATCTTGATCTACAGTGTCTGCAAAGGCAACTAAATTTGTGGAAGGTGCCTAAAGAGTTAATAAGCTTGTCAAATGACAATTTTTGTAATTTCACAATTTCATTTGTCTTTGAGGCCTGTGTAATTCAAGATCAGGTGGCACATAAGATGCAGTCTTATCTTTGATCTACACTGTCTGAATTGCAGACATTTTGGTCAAAAATAATGAAAATGGAAATGTCTGTTACGTATATTCAGCCCTCTGCAGTTGACAGCTCTTCAAAATACCATGTATTGTGAAGTTTTTCGTGTGCTCTTATCCCTTTATCACACAATGCCGACTTTTAAAGCCCTGAGGAAGAAGCCTTTTTAAAACATTGTGGGAAAAGAAGAAAATGCTGGTAAACAGCCTTTTCTTCTTTTCCCACAATGTTTTCTACCATTCCCAGAACAAATTTCCATTTTTGAGTCACAATTATTTTGTCGTCTGCAAATGGTTTCAATTTGGACTAGTCTAAAATTTTGTCGTCTGGTAAAAGGTTCTGCTTACAAAAATCCAGCTAGTGATCTCCAGTACTTGTAACCATATCATCACTAGGCATTTCTATTCAAATATGCTAATCAGACATTTCTATTCAAATATGCTAGTAAGGCATTTCTATTCATATTTATAATCAGGCATTTAATCAATTTTATGCAGATATAATAATCAAACAATTCCATTAAAATTTAAAAATCAGGCATTCTATTCTAATAGGCTAGTCACATATTACTTTCTAAACATGATAAAAAGGCAAATATATTATTAGGCAATTCTGTTAAAACTTAAATATCAGACATTTCTATTCAAACATGCTAGTCAGGCATTAATCTCCATACATGATACCGGTGATCACGCAATTCATTTAACTCTTTACCAAACAGTCCTGAGTTTTAACAACACAGACAATGACAGCTTTAGAAAACACTGTCGGAGGAGAAAATGCTGGAAACAAGTATTTTCTCCTTTTCTGACAGTTTTCTATCATTACAAAGCTAGAAAACTTCTTTTGGGCCACAAGGCCACAACTGATTTGCTGTCTGCAAATGCTTTTGATTTTGTCTTTTGGTAAAAAGTTAAATTGACAATTAAGCAGCTCTACTCAAAAAATTTTATGAATGTAACCCGAGATACAACTGAAGTTGCAAAAAGCCACTTGCAAACAAGAATGACAAAGAGGAAACATTTGGAAATTTTTCATAAAAAGGTCACTGATGAATCTTTTTGAGTCTTTACCATACAACAAATTTTTAGACAGGCCCAAATTGAAAGCATATGTAAACAATAAATCAAATGCGGCTCATATGATGGAATCTGTCTTTGAAAGGGAAGAAAATTTTGTGAGAAAAGGAGAAAGTACTGCCTACCAAATGTTTCCAAAAGGCTTTTTCCTCAGAGTGGTTAAAACTTGGGATTGTGTGGCAAAGGGTTAAAGATATTCTACAACAGCACTCCGGTGAAAAATCTTAAAAGTTGGACAATGGGATGATTAAAAAATATGCCATGCCCTGTGAAAAAGAGGCTTAACCCTTTACCACACAATCCCGACCCTGTGAAAAAATCCTTTTGAAAACATTGTGGGAAAAGGAGAAAATGCTGGTAACCAGCATTTTCTCCTTTTCCCACAATGTTTTCTACTGTTCCCAAAACAAATTTCAATTCTTCAGTCACCTTTGTTTTGTCGTCTGCAAATGCTTTCAGTTTGGACCAGTCTATAATTTTGTCGTTTGGTAAAGAGTTAATGCATCAACCTGGGTGGTCTGTGCAGGCTGACCTTGGTTGAAACCTTTTGTGCAGGCTGACCTGGGTCAAAACCTTTTGCTACTGTTCAATTTCCTACATGTCTAAGGACATTCTAACTCCTGGTTCAGTTGGTTGTGAGACAAAATGGATTTCATGGACCCATAATTATGTGACGACTTGCCTGGTTCAATGCATCATGGAGATGCATTAAACCCCCTTTTGCCAGAATATGATATCCTGCAAGCTGGAATGAAAACTCACATGGAATAGATGCTTATTCTTGTTTTGGTACAAAAATGGGGCAAAAAGCATTGCTATTAGCTTTCATGTCAGGTACTCCCAAATATATGGCACTAGTTTACAAAATATCATATAAATCTTTATAACGCTATAAAACTTACATGTAATACATTGGTAATAATATCTCACCATATATTATGGAAAAGAAAAATTAACTCTTTATCAAACAACAAAATTTTAGTTTGGTCCCAACTGAAAGTATGTGCAGATTACAACTTAAAGGCAGCTCAGTTGATGATAGTTTTCCTTGAACAAGTAGAAAACATTGTGGGAAAAGGAGAAAATGCTGGCTACCAGCATTTTCTCTTTTTCCAAAAATGTTTTCAAAAGCCATCATCCTATACGTCATAAAAACTCAGGATTGTGTGGTAGGGTTAAGAATACATGTAGCATATTTTTTTAAATGTGTAGAAACATTTTTTTTTTCTTTCAAAGAACAAATCCCTACATGGGTTGCAACACGCGAAAAGGGGCATTCGGACATTTGTGTAAAGTGTCGTCTCGGATCAGCCTGCGCAGACTAATCCGAGACGGCACTTTACGACTACATTAGATTTTTTCCTACAGTAGACCTGTGTGAAACAGAAAATTACATTAAAATGGAAAGTGTCGTTTCGGATTAGCCTGCACGGACTGCCCAGGCTGATCCAAGACGACACTTTACGCATATGTCCGAATGCCCCTTTTCACATGTTGCAACCCATATTAGAGCTGCATTAAATCTGTTGTCTATGAAAGCTTTCAATTTGGACAAGTCTAAAATTTTGTCATCTGGTAAAGAGTTGACAGTAAAGCTAATATAAAATCTATCAAATATAGTTTTTAACATCGGTAAAAATTTCAACAAAAGAGATTAAAGCAAATGCAACCAAACATTTTTTTTCTGTCTGATAAACACTGTGGAAAGAGAAATTGTATACATGTATGTTTGATAACTGGTCAGACCTCAATTTCAACACAGAGTACATTTTAAGTGATGGCAAGTGCCATCCAACAATATCTGGAGACAGCCATCACAAAACATGGAGAATGGAACAGACATCAACAGAGCATGGAAAATGGAGAACAGTTATCAGAAAAATTACCATCTTGAAGAATGGAATAATTTCAAGCACTGCCCTTCTTTTTCAAATATTGTTTGCCCCTAGTTTGTCGAAAGATGTATTCTTTATTGCATACTATGTTGAAACCAGACCAGATGTAGGGTAAAAATCCAACAGCACCAGTATGGAAATGCCCCTTTGTAAGCACATGTATATAAAAAACAAGAGCGGCAAATTGTCGCAAGATACGCCCGTCCCACCGCCAGTTGTCAAGGGAGTATAATAATCGTAAAGGGCAGGTAATGCAACAAACATGTTTACCAAGTCTCAAGTCAATTTGACTTGAGGTGACAAAGTTCCGTTCCAGACAAGCAAGAAATACTGTAAAAATGAAGATCAAAGTGGAATTACTCGAAATCCGCACTAGGTAGAGTTATTGTTCTTGCGCACTGTACTCCGTAATATTGCAACAAACATGCATACCAAGTTTCAAGTCAATCGGACTGGAGATGACAAAATTATGCTCCGGACAAGCAGAAAATGCTGTAAAAATGACGATCAAAGGGAAATAACTCAAAGACAGCACGAGGTAGAGCTATGGTAAGCAAGAGTTATGATTCCTGTGCACTGCACTCCCCCTTGATAAGATCTATCCACCCATGAAGTTTCATAACCTTAGCTAGTATAGTCTTGGAGATATGCTCCGGACAAAATTCAAGTATGAAAAACAACAAAAGGTGATAACTCAAAAATTAAGGAAGCAAGAGTTATGATTCCTGTGCACTGCACTCCCCCTTGATGAGATCTATCCACCCATGGAGTTTCATAACTGTAGCTAGTATAGTTTTGGAGATATGCTCCGGACAAAATTCAAGTATGAAAAACAACGAAGGGCAATAACTCAAAAATTAAGCAAGCGAGAGTTATGATTCCTGTGCACTGCACTCCGCCTTGATGAGATCTATCCACCCATGAAATTTCATAACCGTAGCTAGCATAGTTTTGGAGATATACTCCGGACAAAGAATGGGGACGCCGCCAGCCCGTCCGCCAGCCCGCCACGGGTGATCCTATAATACGTCCCGTCTTCGACGGGCGTATAAAAATACATGATCAAACACACAAAAACTTTACTTTTTACCAAACGAAAAATTTTTTAGACTTTTCCAAACTGAAAGCATTAAATTTTGCATATGACAAAATAAATGTGAATCAAAAATTGAAATTTGTTTTGGGAAGGGTAGAAAACATTGTGGGAAAAGGAGAAAATGCTGGTTGCCAGCATTTTCTCCTTTTCCTACAATGTTTTCAAAAGGCTTCTTTCTCAGGGTCGTTAAAAGTCAGGATTGTGTGGTAAAGGGTTAAACATTTTACATAGTAGTATAAAAGAAACTTAACTCAGCTCTTACAGACAGGTTTTTGTCAATTTCAATCTACACATTTGAAATCATTGTGCCAAAAGAAGAAGGTGTGGTGTCCATGGTTGTGGGGTAGAGCGTCGGCCTTGTAACCATAAGGTCCCGAGTTCGATACCCGGGAGCGGATGTCAACTTTGGGATTTTTCATTGGCCCACACATTCGGCGCCAGTCCTGGTGTAGCTCCCAGGAAGCAGAATCGAGAGATTAGTATAAGTTGTAAGAACTTGTTTCTCAATCGATGTAAAATAAATATGTTTAAACTAAATAAAAGAAGTTGCTCAACTGGACTAATTATTCCATCTATTGCAACTTTTTTTAACTCATTAATCACAGCGGATCTTTTTTACAAATATATAATAACGGATTTCATTAAACTTTTACCAAACAATCCGATGTTCTAACATACCCAAAGAAGAAAGCTTTTGAAAACATTGTGGGGAAAAAGGAGAAAATACTGGTTACCAAAATTTTCTCCTTTTTCTAGAATTTTTTTCTACCCCATCAGAGATCTTTGGCTACTTTGTTGGCTAAAGATGCTTTCAATTTCATGAAGTCTAAAATTTTGCTGTTTGGTGAAGAGTTGTTTCAGCAGTGGACATTACCATGCCATTATCATCTTTACCAGATGACATAATCTTAGATTTGTGGAAACTGAAAACATCTGCAGATGACAAAATGACTCGAAATGTGAAATTAGTTTTCTTTAAGTAGAAAATATTGTGGAAAAAGGGAGAAAATACTGGTTACCAGCATTTTCTCCTTTTTCCACAATATTTTCGAAAGTCTTGTGTTTCCTGTATAAGGCAAAAAAGTCATACAACCACTCTTCATCCTGAGTCGTTAAAACACGGGATTGTTTCGTAAAAAGTTTAGGGGCAATAAGTTACAGTTCACCATCACTTTCATTCTTAACCACAATCAATCTTTTTTGAGACCATTCATAAAAGTACCAACAACACAGGATTTGGAGAAAAACCGTTTGAAAACAAAAGCAAACCCAATTATTTCAACCTCTCTATATTATATTCATATTCCCTATACATAACATATATTTTGGGATTCTGCTTGGCAGTGCGGTAAAATGTAGTACTCATAAACTTGAGGCCCCGAGTCCCAACCTCATTATAAGCACTGGGCTTTTCTTGGGAATGTCCTTTAGCAAGCCACTTTAAAGCCCTGGCCTAGTACTGGCGAAACCCAGGACACACAAGACACAAATATGTGAGCTGTTGCTGTAATATGACTGAAATGATGTTGAAAGAAGAACAAAGCACCATTCCACTAACCAACCCTGTATATATTTTCACATACAAATGAGCAATGTTCTGGCAATAGGGGGCTAAATGGATTGCCATGATCCATGATATCAAGCAAGTCATCATACAATTGTGGATCCATAAAATCCATTTACTCGAACAACCGACTTAATTTTTAAGTAAAATGATCCTTTGACATTCACTAAGTTGACCAAAAGCAAAAAGTTTGGTCCCAAGTCAGCCAGGCTGACCTGGGTTGATACTTTTTGCAGAAGCATTAAGCCCCCTTTTCACAAAGCATGGCTCAAATGTAAGTCCAGGAGCAATCAAAACTTAGTGATACTGGAATTAGATATTAAATAACCCTTTACCAGAAAACAAAATTTTAGACTCTTCCCAATTAAAAGCATTTGCAGCCATAAACTTAAACATGATTCAAATGATGTGATTTGTCTATGAAAGGCTAGAAAAGTTGTGGTAAAAGAAGAAAATGCCAATTGGCAGCATTTTCTCCTTTTTCTGTAATGTCTTCAAAAACTTTCTTCCTCAACACAGGATTGTTTTGTACAGGGCCAACAGTAATGGCACTCAAAACAAGAAATATCTATAAAAAAGATAGACGGCGTAGGAGATACCGGAATATGAATACTGAAATTCTCTTGTGATACAATAATTATGAAGTAAAATAATGAAAAGTGATTTCACGAGCATTTGCCTCTTTTTCCTCCCTGCTTTTCATTTTGTCGAAAAGTAGTACTGGGTTATTGGGTAACGCTTATGAAAATATTAAACTTCGAAATAGCATGAGAAAAGAATAATTCTTCACTACATTAGTTTGCTATGGTAAGAATGAAGGCTCAGGGGCATCGATTAGAGGTAGCAACTCTTCTTAATGGTGGTTTCATAAATGTTCAAGCAAGTATGCCGGCAGGGGCCCGCCAAAAAAAAAAAAAAATGTGCACATTTTTTACCAATCATAAATTACAATCTATTCATTTTTTATCAGTACCAAGAAGTACGTCAAAAGCCAGCGCATTCAGCTACACCAAAAAACATAAACACTGAATACAACAAAATAAATACAATACCATGATAGATTTAAAAAAACAGGTACCTTTAAACATTACCAATCTTTGCTCTTTCAGCTCCACATACAAAATAGGGGACTTTTGCCGATGGCTTAGATCAAGATCAGGCTGCACAGAACATGCTGTCTTATCTTGAATCTATACCATCCGCTTGCTTAGTCCAGCTTATAAGGAAAAAGAATCTGAGTTTTTGTGGAATTCATTTTCATCCAATCAAGAATGGTTGACTTTTCATAGCTGGAGCTGAAAAAGTTAACCCTTTACCAATAAATTCCATGTTTTAACGACCCTGAGGAAGAAGTCTTTCGAACACATTGTGGGAAAGGGAGAAAATGCTGGTAACAAGTATTTTCTCCTTTCCCACGATGTTTTCCTCTATCTCAAGGACAGAAATATCCTTTGAGCAAAACTGAATTCATTCTCTGCCAATGCTCTCAATTTGGACAAGTCTAAAGTTTTCTTGTTTGGTAATGAGTTACTTGACTACAATAGCATAAATGCATCCTCTACAATAAATTAAATATCAAAGATAAATACAGCTATGTTTCTTTCTCTGCAAAACAAATACACCTTACAGAAAAATGAAAAACAATGGAGACTAAACAGTGAAACAAAATGTTATGTTTAATTAACCCTTATCAAACAACAAAACTTGAGACTGGTCCAAAGTGAAAACATTTGAAGACTACCAATCAGATGTGGCTCAAATGATAGGATGTGCCTTTGAAAGGGTAGAAAACATTGTGGGAAAAAGAGAAAATGCTGGTTACCAGCATTTTCTCTTTTTCATACAATGTTTTCAAAAGCCTTCTTTCTCTGGGTATTTAAAACCTGGGACTGTTTGATCAAGGGTTAAAGCTTCATTTTTGCAATAAAAAGAGTGTGGAGATTTTGAAATTGCACTTTATAAAAAGAAAATTCTCTCTCCTCTATCTGTTTATTCCTTCTAAAGTGCTCCTTTTTTTGTTTTGCTCCATGATCTGTGTGGGTCAAGATTTGCCTGCATAATTAATGCAGTATGATCTTAGGATCTGTATTCACCAACCATTCTTAATAACGTTCTTAGTCTTATTCTCCTGTATTTTCTAAAGTAACACTACTTCTAATTGGCTGAACCACTTGGATAACACTTTGCAATATTTTGTGATAAATCCTGTTAAAATGCATAAAAAGGGCCTGTTTTTACTAATTAAACTCTTTATCAAACAACAAAAATTTAGACTGGTCCAAATTAAAAGGATTTGCAAAAAACAAATTAAATGTGGCTCAAATGATGGTATTTGTCTCTGAAAGGGTAAAAAAAGCTGTGAAAAAAGAATAAAATGCTGGTTACCAGCACTTTCTCCTTTTCCCACAATGTTTGTAAAATCATTCTTCCTCGGGGTTGTTAAACCATGGGATTATTTGGCAAAGGGCACACAAAAATTCAAATCATGACTTTTTCTACACATGCATGAACTTTTAATGCAAAGAAAACTGGAATTGTAATGCAGAATGACTAGGCATGATTGCCAAATGCTCAAAAGAGAAAAAAGATGTTCAAACCACATATTCATTACACATACATGTATAAAATATCTAATTTCAAGGGGAAATAATTAATACCACAAAGTTTAAAGGCAGATACTGGAAAACTGCATTAAGCACCTCTGGTTAATGGCTGAACAAAGTTTAACTACGATGACAGTAAAACTGAAGAGGTTGTTCACACCACAAATATACAAGAGCACAGCATGAGTTGTCCTTGCTCGGCTATGGATACTTTTTCTGTGAAAAGTCTACAGAAATGTCCAAGTAGTTTAACGCTGCCTCATACAGGGACAGCGCTATGAAATTACCTTGGTGTTTTCTTCAAAAACAGTTGAGCTAAAAATGCAAGCTAAACATGGAAAGGCTGATTTTTGTTTACCTTGAAAAATATTAGTTTTGTGAAGGTATTATAACAAATACTACATAATTCAAATCAATGATATATATAACTTATAAATATTGGCCATCCTAAAAATAATGTTGGAAGGAGCTCTAAACCAAAATTCATTCCAAGAGGATTTAAAATCCAATTCTACACAAATCAACTCCACTCTGGAAATAATCTTCTACAAATGAGCCATGCTCTTTGAAATGAGGTTTAATGCATCTGCAAAAATTATAGACCCAGGTCAGCCTGTCCAGACTGCGCAGGCTGACCGGTGTCGAATTTTTTGCTACAGGTCAATTTTCTGCATGTTAAAGGATCAGTGTACCTCATGGTTCAGTCAGTTGTTAGAGAAAATGGATTTTATGGATCCACAATTATATGATAACTTACTTGGTATTGAGTATCATGGAGAGGCATAAAGCCCCCTTTTGCCAAGGCATGGCTCAAATTCATTCTGCAAGGATTTAAAATCAAATTCTACAGCACTGAACTCCATTGAATGAAAATATGAAGAACATTCTTCATAATTCAGCATGAAATAAAAAACAAGAGGGCCGTGATGGCCCTGTATCATTCCACTGGCTTTTTAACCCTTTACCACACAAATTGAAGTGTTTATTACCTTTAAAGAGAAGGCTATTGAAAACATTGTAGGAAAAGGACAACATGTTCTCAGCCAGTATTTTCTCCTTTTCCAACAATGTTTCCTACCCTATCAAAGACAAAAATAATCATTTAAGCTACATTCAATTTGTCTTCTGCAATGGCTTTTAACTTGGTCCAGTCAAAAAATGTGTCCTTTCTTAAAGAGTAAAATTAAGGTATCATGCACTTAATTGTCATTGACAGAGACATACAGCATAAAAAGTCTGTATGGTAATAAACTTACTTGGAAAACATAACTTCCCCCTGCCCAACAAAAAGAAAACATATCTTTTTAAGTGCAAAGATTATGTCAGTGAATACAAGCAGGTTTATTTATTGGTATGAAAGGTAAAGTTCTGGAAGGAAAACTGAATGACAGAAACCTTACTTTAAGTTAAATATTTCACTCATGTGAGCATAACTATTAACATCAAAATAAATCACTCTTCCTTAAAACAGAACAAGTTCTATCCAAAAAACCTGAATATCAACATCAATCATGTATTATTGCAGTTTGATAATCAAGGGAGGTAAATAGTAACAAACTTTATCTCTTATAAACAGGAGCTATTTCCCTTGACTACTATTTTAAATTGAAGTCACTATATAAGCCCATGCTAAACTTGTGATCGCTGGCATTGGGCCAATTTTGACCCCAGGGCTATAATATGAAGAATTTGTTAGAGGTCCATTAGATAAAGCTACATGCCAAATTTGGTAGCCCTGGGCCTTATGATTCCAGACAAGAAGATTTTCAAAGATTTTCAATATTTTTCCCTTTTGTTGCCATGGCAACCAGAGTTTTTGAAGGAATCAAATTCTTTCAAGAAATTCTTAAGACCATGGCAGGATCATTTTTGTGAAGTTTCATCAAATTTGGATGGGTAGTTTCAGAGAAGAGAAGATGTTTGAAATAAAAGTTAACGCACGGATGCATGCACGGACGGACGGACGCATGACGGACACCGAGCCATGACATAAGCCCACTGGCCTTTGGCCAGTGGAGCTAAAAATGAAGAGCATAGTACATAACCAGGCATAAAATAATAATATGAAGAATAAGGTATATAATTAGGTATAAAATAAAAATATGAAGAGCATGGAACATAATTAGGCATGACATAAAATTTTGAAGAACATGGTACCAAATCAGGCATAAAATAAAGCTAGAAAACAAAAAGAAGACTAAAGCTTCAACTGTATGCATATAAAAAGCTAATAAAATAAAACATTTAATGCACTACCTCCTAGAACAAGTCTGCAGCAGACTATTAATATTCTTGTGAAATACCAACATAAATTTAGGTTTAATCCATAAATACATAAGAAAACATTGCAGCAAAAGGAGAAACTGTTTGTAAAGAGCAAGTTCTCCTTTATTCATGATGTTTTCAAAAGCGTTCTGCTGCTTCAAAAAAAAAAAATGTCTACAGGAACAATGAGACAATCACAACCAAGCAAGTCTTTGCATCCCTCACTGGAATACATATATCGCTAATTATATCCTAGAATGGAAATTCTATCAATAAGATATAATCTGAAAACATGAACCTTAAAATGCCTGTCTGTAACAAAATGTTCTGTTCTATAATTCTTTTATTCCCAGGAAATACTGACTTAATCTATTCCTTAACAAGAGCGGCAAATTGTCGCAAGATACGCCCGTCCCACCGCCAGTTGTCAAGGGGGTATAATAATCGTACAGGGCAGGTAATGCAACAAACATGTTTACCAAGTCTCAAGTCAATTTGACTTGAGGTGACAAAGTTCCGTTCCAGACAAGCAAGATATACTGTAAAAATGAAGATCAACGTGGAATTACATGAAATCCGCACTTGGTAGAGTTATTGTTCTTGCGCACTGTACTCCGTAATATTGCAACAAACATGCATACAAAGTTTCAAGTCACTCTGACTTGAGATGACAAAGTTATATTCTGGACAAGCAGAAAATGCTATAAAAATGACGATCAAAGGGAAATAACTCAGACAGCATGAGATAGAGTTATGGTTCTTTCGCAGTGCACTGCGTATTATTGCAACAAACACACGTCAAGTTTCAAGTCAATCAGACTGGAGATTACAAAGTTATGCTCCGGACAAGCAGAAAATGCTGTAAAAAATGACGATCAAAGGGAAATAACTCAAGACAGCATGAGATAGAGTTATGGTTCTTTCGCAATGCACTCCATATTATTGCAACAAACACAAATACCAAGTTTCAAGTCAATCGGACTGGAGATGACAAAGTTATATTCCAGACGAGCAGAAAATGCTGTAAAAATGACGATCAAAGGGAAATAACTCAAAGACAGCACGAGGTAGAATTATGGTTCTTTCGCAATGCACTCCGTATTATTGCAACTAACACACATGCCAAGTTTCAAGTCGATCAGACTGGAGATGACAAAGTTATGCTCCGGACAAGCAGAAAATGCTGTAAAAATGACAAAGGGAAATACCTCAAAGACAGCACGAGGTAGAGTTATGGTTCTTTCGCACTGCACTCTGTATTATTGAAACAAACACATATACCAAGTTTCAAGTCAATTGGACTGGAGATGACAAAGTTATATTCCGGACAAGAAGAAAATGCTGTAAAAATGACGATCAAAGGGAAATAACTCAAAGACAGCACGAGGTAGAGTTATGGTTCTTTCGCACTGCACTCCTAATTATTGCAACAAACACACATGCCAAGTTTCAAGTCAATCGGACTGGAGATGACAAAGTTATGCTCCGGACAAGCAGAAAATGCTGTAAAAAATGACTATCAAAGGGAAATAACTCAGTCAGCTTGAGGTAGAGTTATGGTTCTTTCGCACTGCACTCTGTATTATTGCAACTAACACACATGCCAAGTTTCAAGTCAATTGGACTGGAGATGACAAAATTATGCTCCAGACAAGCAGAAAATGCTGTAAAAATGACGATCAAAGGGTAATAACTCAAAGACAGCACGAGGTAGAGTTATGGTTCTTCTGCACTGCAATCCATATTATTGCAACTAACACACATGCCAAGTTTCAAGTCAATCGGACTGGAGATGACAAAGTTATGTTCCAGACAAGCAGAAAATGCTGTAAAAATGACGATCAAAGGGAAATAACTCAAAGACAGCACGAGGTAGAGTTATGGTTCTTTTGCACTGCACTCCGTATTATTGCAACAAACACACATGCCAAGTTTCAATTCAATTGGACTGGAGATGACAAAGTTATGCTCCGGACAAAAACTGGACGCCGCCTGCCAACCCACCCGCCCGCCATGGGTGATCCCATAATACGTCCCGTCTTCGACGGGCGTATAATAACTAAAAAATTAAGCAAGCAAGAGTTATGATTCATTTGCACTGCACTCCCCCTTAATGAGATCTATCCACCCATAAAGTTTCATAACCGTAGCTAGTATAGTTTTGGAGATATGCTTTGGACAAAATTCAAGTATGAATATAAACAAAGGGAAATAACTCAAAAATTAAGTAAGCAAGAGTTATGATTCCTGTGCACTGCACTCCCCCTTGATAAGATCTATGCACCCATGAAGTTTTATAACCTTAGCTAGTATAGTTTTGGAGATATGCTCCGGACAAAATTCAAGTATGAAAAACAACAAAGGGCAATAACTCAAAAATTAAGGAAGCAAGAGTTATGATTCCTGTGCACTGCACTCCCCCTTGATGAGATCTATCCACCCATGAAGTTTCATAACCGTAGCTAGTATAGTTTTGGAGATAAGCTCCGGACAAAATTCAAGTATGAAAACAACAAAGGGCAATAACTCAAAAATTAAGCAAGCGAGTGTTATGATTCCTGTGCACTGCACTCCCCCTTGATAAGATCTATCCACCCATGAAGTTTCATAACCGTAGCTAGTATAGTCTTGGAGATATGCTCCGGACAAAATTCAAGTATGAAAAACAACAAAGGGCAATAACTCAAAAATTAAGGAAGCAAGAGTTATGATTCCTGTGCACTGCACTCCCCCTTGATGAGATCTATCCACCCATGAAGTTTCATAACCGTAGCTAGTACAGTTTTGGAGATATGCTCCGGACAAAATTCAAGTATGAAAAACAACAAAGGGCAATAACTCAAAAATTAAGCAAGCGAGAGTTATGATTCCTGTGCACTGCACTCCACCTTGATGAGATCTATCCACCCATGAAATTTCATAACCGTAGCTAGCGTAGTTTTGGAGATATGCTCCGGACAAAGAATGGGGACGCCACCCGCCCATCCGCCCGCCTGCCCGCCACGGGTGATCCCATAATACGTCCCGTCTTCAACGGGCGTATAAAAAAGACACATTTCGATATTACAAATGGTCAAGAACATAGTTGTAACAAAATGCTCTTATTCCGGACATTTTTCAATAAACTACATGTTCAAATACCACATGACAAAATTTTAGACTTACCAATATCCAGAACATATGCAGATGAGTAAAAAAATGCTGATGAAATTGAAGGATTAGCTTTTGAAATTAGAGAAAAACAGTTGGAAAGAAGAAACTGCTTGTTACCAGCATTTTCTCCTTTGCCCACAATTTTTTCAAAAGCTATCTTCCTTAAGTTCATTAAAACTTGGATTGTGTGGTACCATCTTATATAGTAGTTTGCTCAATCTTTTTGTGTTTAATACCATTTTCAACATGAATTAACCCTTTACCACACAATCCTGACTTTTAACGACCCTGAGAAGGAAGCCTTTTGAAAATATTGTGGGAAAAGGAGAAAATGCTGGTAACCAGCATTTTCTCTTTTTTCCACCATGTTTTTCTACCCTTCCCAAAACAAATTTCAATTTTTCAGACACTTTTATTTTGTCGTCTGCTAATGCTTTCAATTTCTACTGATCGTAAATTTTGTTGTTTGGTAAAGAGTTAAGTCAAGTCATGGCAATCAATGCACTTATTCATGCAGTGTTCCAAGAGTTTTTTACCCTGTACTTTGTGATACCAGAAAAGAGTTATTGAGCTGAGATTCAAACTTGCAGCCCCTAGATAACTTGCCCTGTATATTACCAGCTGATCAACTAGGCTTGGCAGGACCCTAGGGAAATAGTGCGGGTAAAGGACAAAAGGCTGGTTACACAAAAAGGTATGTTTCATAGTTTTCATGGCAACTGTTGTAATACTGTTTTCCATATTTCAGTTAGTCTTTTTTATCAGGATGGGAAATGGTCTAGCTCTGTGTGAACAGAGCCATTGTTGGTGTTGTTTTCTGTGGCAAATGAACCACTTTTGTCCTTTACCAGATGAACACTTTTCTCTGCAAATACTTCTTCCTGAGAACCAGCAATGTCATCTAACAGAAACATGCTGGAAGCCTGCGTAATGGAAGGTTTGGGGGTTCCAGATGGGGTACTTGCACAACTAGATTGATTGTAATTTTCTCCAGATTCTGGTAACATTTTGTCTGTTTCCTTGCTATATTCATCTGGACTGTAGTAATCCGGATAACATGGAATCTGATCATCCATTCCCACTGGGGGCCATCCAGGGGTTGCAATCATTTCTTCTTCAATAATTCTGTACTCATTCTTCAAAGTTGGAAAGCATTTTTCTCGTAGTCTATAAAACTTTCCTCTCAAGCCTGCATTGTCTAGTAGAAAAGTCTGCAACGTATGGAAGAAAAATAATCATGTCAGACATGGAAAAAAGAAAATCCACAACTATAATATTAATCCCCTTTTCCAGAAAAAAAAAAATGCATGTATTATTTTCTTTCAGGACAAATAAATCTCTTTCCTTCTAACAAAAAGATATCAATATTCAGAAAATATGACCTGCTAGGTTTCTTTTGACTTCTAGGTTTGAGACATCGTTCGTAACCCTTACCTCTTTACCAAACAATAAAATTTTGGACTCGACCAAATCGAAAGCATTTGCAGACAACAAAATAAATGTATTTCAATTGATCATTTCTGTCATTGATAGGGTAGAAAACACTGTGGGAAAAGGAGAAAATGCTGGCCACCAGCATTTTCTCCTATTCCCACAATGTTTTCAAAAGCCATCTAATTCTGGGTCGTTTAACCTTGGGAGTGTGTATTAAAGGCTTAAAGCAGTTTTTGCAACTAGATTTGTTTTTGCAGCCAGTCTAGATCAGTATCAGACTGCACAAAACATACAATCTGATTGCTGATTTACACTGTCCCCTTTGCTGAAACACTAACGATGAAGAAAACCATGAACTTGTGACTATTTAAGTCTTATTTCTACACTGTTTTTTTATCTCTCACAAGAAGCATCAAAATTTTGAATCATGATGTAGACTGGTCCTTTGACATGCAGAAAATTTACCAATAGCAAAAAGTTTCGCCTCACGGCAGCCTGCACAGACTGCGCTGGCTGACCTTAATCAATACTTTTTGCAGATGCAAAAAACCTCCTCTTTAGGGAGCATGGCTCAATTATTTGTGAAAATAAGGTTCAGAGTATAAAATCACACAAAAATACCGGGACAAAATCTCATTACAAGAATTTTCTGTTCAACGATGTTTTTATAAGTTGTCTGCAATTCCAAAAGTAGCTGTTAACAAGACGTCTGTTGACAAGCTTGATAACCTTCATTGAGATAATTTCAGAACATCATGTTTCACACGCCCATTGTCAATGCCACTTTCAATATTACTCCATTTATACTGAGGTGGCCAGTGCACCTATCAAAAGCTTTCCTGGAGTTTCTTTTACCTGTACTTTGCCCAATATTCTTCCCAAACCATACGCTATTTTCCCACATAACCATTTGTCAAAGCAATGATCAGGTGTGAGAGAGGAATGAACCCTGTTGCAATGACTTACATTATTCATCAAGACAAAACTGGCCGAGCTAGGGATTCAAACCAGCCACCCCTGTTTTCAAGTCCTGTGTGTTACCAACTGGGCTACCGAGGCTTGGCTCCCATTGTCAAACACACCATTATCCCACTAAATACATGTACATCTAAAAATCTAACTTTATACACACAAGTGACTTTGGTAACTTTTTAATTGCAAAACTGTGTGGGGGAAAACTACACCACTTACTTCTAACAGCACAGAGATCAAGCAGTTGGCCACTGCAATACCAAAGAAAACCAGTCTATAGGCTACACTTGGTAAAGGTTTCAGCTGAATATACAAAATAAACATATATAGAAAATAAACATTTTAGTGCAAAAAAACACAAGAAAATAAACATTACGTTTCTCAAATAAACAATGCATTAAATATTTGGGAACAGATTCTTTAACCTTTCATTTCAGCTCTCTTTCAAAACACTTGATATAATGATACTACATTCAAACTTATACAAATATGGATGTTAGTACAAAAAATAGTTTACACGTCTATTTCTCTACTTCTGCAAGTGTTTTCTTAATTTCTGCATACACTTACACCGAGATATATTTTGAAATCTCTCTTAGTAACTACCTCTTTCAAGTCCTTACCAAACAACAAGTCCAATTTGAAAGGATTTGCTGAGAACAAATTGAGAGTGTTCAAATGATGGATTTGTCTTAGATAGGAGAGAAAACATTGTGGGAAGAGGAGAAAATACTGGTTACCAACATATTCTCCTTTTCAGACAATGTTTTCAAACAGCTTCCAAAGGGTCATTAAAACGCTACATTGTTTGCTGAAAGAAAAGCAGGAAACCCCTGTAAATTCTTTAATAAAACTTCTAGACATATTGAATTGAAAGCTGAAATTGAAATTGAAAACTTTTGCAGACAACATATCAAACATGGCTCAAGCACTGCAAATTTGTCTAGGATAGGGTAGTAAACATTTTGAGGAAATATGTTGGAATTTGTTGGATGTTGCTGTGGATGTTGTTGCCGCCACAGATTGTAAGTCCACATACAAACTACTTACCTCTAACAGGTCAACCATCCACTGCATGGGATATATCGTGATCCAAACAGTGGCACCAAAACAGAGAACTAAATTAGCCAGGAACCAATCTGAAATCAACGACAATAGAGTCAAGGCTTTTAGAGTGTGAACAAAGATAGACTTTCTTCATTAATTAAGGTACCTTTTGGGGAAAACTTATTGTATTTTAGCAGCAGACCACCCTGAGAAATATTGTGACAAAAAAAGAAACTGCTCATAATGATAAATTTCTCCTTTTGACACAATGTTCCATTTCAAATTATGAGTGGAAATGTTTAGTTTATTTCGGGAACATCTTACCAACTGAAATGACCTATTGTTCATTTAAGATTCAAATCAGATCTATCACAGCCAATTTGATGGCTTGTCTTAGATTTTAGAATCAGAGCTCAAATTCAAATTGATCTTACAATAATTAGTAAATATGGTCCCAGTCATATTGACACTTCACCAAATGATCTATGTTTTAACAACCCTTAACTCTTTAACACACGATCCCGACTTTTAACGACCCTGAGAAAGAAACCTTTTGAAAACATTGTGGGAAAAGGAGAAAATGCTGGTAACCAGCATTTTCTCCCTTTCTCACAATGTTTTCTATTCTTCCCCCCAAAAACTTTCAATTTTCAAGTCACATTTACTTTGTCGTCTGCAAATGCTTTTAATTTCGACAGGTCTAAAATTTTGTTGTTTGGTGAAGAGTCAAGGATAAATGCTTTTGCACACATTGTGCGAAAGAAATCAATGGTTACCAGAACTTTCTCCTTTTTTTGCAATCTTTTCTACCCTTTCCAAGTCAAATTCAATAACTTAGTTTGTCATCTGGAAGTGTTTTCAAAGTGAATCAGTCTACAAATTTCATGTTTGGTAAACAGTTTTACTCCATACCAAACGACGACATTTTAAATTGGTCAACACTGAAAGCACTTGCAGACAACATGTTGAATTTGACTAAAAAGATTGGAGAAAAATTTGTAGGAAAAGGAGAAAATGCTGGTTACCAGCATTTTCTCCTTTTCACACAATGTTTTTAAATGTTTCTCCATCAGGGTCCTTGAACCTCAGGATAGTGTGGCAAAGGGTTAATCCTTTACCAAACAATCCTTAGTTTTAAGGAACCTGAAAGAGTAGGCTTTTGAAAATATTGTGGGGAAAGGAGAAAATGCCTGTAACTAGCATTTTCCTTTTTCCCACAGTGTTTCCTACCCTATCAAGAACCGAAACTATCATTGGAGCTAAATTTAATTTGACATCTGCAAATGCGTTCAATTTGGTCTGGTCCAAAATGTTGTTATTTAGTAAAGGGTTAAAAGGCAGCATACTTACAGTTGGTGTAGACTGGTTTTCTATAGGGAGCACCTTTAGAGAATGCAACAGCAAGTATTATGTACTGATAAGCAGACATAGAAAATATGGCTGTGTTTTCATAGCTAACGTTATCATCCTCTTCCTCTGGCACATGAGCAGAAAACCTGTTGTAACCATGAAAAAAATCTGGGTAAAGACTTTCTGTTTTCTTTTTTCTTACAATTCTCATCAAAAGATAAGATAATAAAGCTAAACACCTATCATGTACACTTTACATTTAATTACTAGTATAAAGTCTGCATCCACAAGAGAACATTTAATTACTAGAGGGCCTTGAGGGCCTGAATTGCTCTACTGACAGTAATTTTGCTATTTTCCAGCATACATCATAAATTCATGATGTAAAAACGAAAAAGACAAACGCACACAGACACACACACACACACAAAAAAAAAGGGGGGGGGGGGTTTGTTGCAACTGGGCCTGAACCCAAGACAGCGTGCTAAGTAGGCATAGGGAATTGAACAAATAGTGAAATAATTAAAGTACAGTTTCTCAAAACCAACTTTTTGGAATCAAGCCAAATTTGATAGGCTTTCAGTACTCTTTGTATCAAAATTTCCCTGCAAATTTCAAAGAACAGTGACCAATAATTCAGACTAGGTTGAATGGCTGCTTTTCCTAAAGCAATGGCTGAATTTTCTTCATTTTCAAAAGGGTTCAATCCCGTGATGATACAAATAATCTGTGCAACTGTCCAAAGAAGTGGATAAAAAATGCCGACCTTATCATGTAACAAAGAAATGTAAATTTTCACCTTTAAAAGGCTACTTTTCCCTTACAAATTGTCAGATTTTTTTCAAAACCTATGTGGTTCAAGCTATTGATGATAAAAGAAACTGTGTAAGTTTCATGAAAATCTGACTCCAAATTCCGACTTTATCACATAAGCAAGAAATGTAAATTTTCAACTTTTAAGGAAAGCTACTTTTCCTTTAATAACTTTTTTACCTGATGTGATTCAATTATGAAGATGTACTAGATATCATCAAGACGAACATTCTGACCACTTTTAATGAGTATAAGACTGGCACCTGCTGCTGAAAACTTTACAATTATACATGCAGAAGTATGCTCAATCCGATCATTTCTTTTTTTTGCCGCCGAGCCCAGGTAGTTCAGTCGGTAGCGTGCAGGACTTGAGAACAGGGGATCGTGGATTTGATCCCTGGCTCGGCCAATTTCTTTCCGAGGATTGAAGATAGCCATTGCATTAGGATTCATTCCTCTCCCACCACTGAGCATTGTTTTGACGATGGATATGTGGGAAAGCAGCCAGTGGCTTGGAAAGAAAATTGTGAGGAGTACTGGTAAAAGAGACTCCAGGAAAGCATGAATAGGTGCACTGGCCACTGCGATATAACTGAAATAATGTTAAAAACAAGAGTTAAACACCATACAATCAATTAATCAATCAACCTTTTTTGCCACAATGTTTTCATATGAGGCCTGTTTCAAGATATAGAAGTCCTTTGCACGAGAAGAGAGTTTAAACAAAAGCACAGCATGTGGGTTCCAACACTTTGCTGCAGCTGCTTTTAGCCAAAATTCTAAGTTGAAATGGGCAATAACTGTGTCAAAAATATTTTGATGGTTACCTACACCTGTTGTATGGGTTCCCTGTTTAATAGTTGACATCCAGTTCGAGTTTGAAGTATATCTTCAGTAATGACAGGCATTTTAGTTTTTGCACGCCGATGCAGGTACCTCTGCTAGGACTATGACAATACCTTGACATTTTCTACTATAACAGCCAAGCTAAAACATGAACCAATTGTAGGAAATACAGATATAACTTTTACCAAGGTTGTTGCTGTACATTGAAGAAGCAAAAGACTTGGGCGGCTATCTGGATACACATCTGGAGAATAAGGGACAAAATAGGGGCCAGGCTGGTCAAACTCAGCTGAGGGGGTTCTCTCACCAGTTTATAGTAGGCATCAGTTCTTCCATCTTGGTTTGAAAAAAAAAAAAGAAGGAAATAACCAAAACTTTTTTAAACCATTTACTAAAAGACTTCCATCTGTTTATCATCCTGAAACTCTTTACCACATGAAGAAATTTTAGACATGTCAACTTGAAAACTTTTGCACATAACAAATTGGACATATTCTCAAATGATAGGATACAGCTTTGAAAGAATAATCAAAAGCCGTCTTTCTCAGGATCCTTAAAACAAAAATCTGTGTGGTAAAGGGTTAAGGAAGAATAACTTTCAAAAGTCTTGTGGAAAAAGGAGAAAATGTGGTAACCAGCATTTTCTCTTTTCTACCAACAGTTTTTTCTACTCTTTCAAAAACAAATCCCATCAGTTACGCTACATTTAATTCGTCACTGGCAACTGCAAAACAGACAAGGTTAACATTTTCTTGTTGTGTAAAAATGTAAAGCAAAAGAATAATCTGATTGGTAATGATTAATTATTGAAATTAACATGATATCAATGATCTACATTTCACCAAAAACATCTGCACCAAGTTTGAAGAACCTAGATCAGATAACAATCTTCTTGTCAAGACATTTTTAGTACATTGAAGACCATTGTGACCTTGACTTTTGACCTGTAAATCAAAAGGAGTCTGCAACTGCTTTCAACCAAAACAGGTCTACAGTTTTGTCATCTGGTAAAGGGTTAATTCTTTACCAAACAATCCCGACTTTAAATGACCCTGAGAAAGAAGCACTCGGAAAACATTTTGGGAAAAAGGAGAAAATGCTGGTCACAAACATTTTCTCCTTTTCCCGCAATGTTTTCTACCCTTCCAAAAACAAACTTCAAATTTTCAGTCACATTTATTTTGTCGTATGCAAATGCTTTCAATTTGGACCAGTGTATAATTTTGTCGTTTGGTAAAGGGTTAAAATGTAGATTGAAGTACAAAATAAAATAACCAATGAACGTAAGACTTTAAGAAAAAAGCTTAATGTAACCAGTAACTTACAAGACACACTCAATGTTGTCAGCAGAAACAGATCAATGTAGAGGAATTCAAAATCTGTCAAATTGGATTGCACCTGAAATACCAAGAAAATGTAGAACACTATTAACTGAGATGAGTGACTTAACCTTTACTTGTATGGTACTGAATGGTTTTTCTGTGTTGTGTTCAAGAGTTTCATCCCTGTAAACAAACAATCTCACTCTTTTACAGCTCTGAGAAAAGAGGCTTTTGAAAACATTGTTCGAAAAGGAAAAAATACTGGTTTCTGTAGAGGGTGATACTATGATTTATCCTGTCACTTGAAATAAGTTCGACCTGATACCAGGGTGCTGTATTTCTTTTAAGTTGTCTGTTAGTTTGTCATGTGACTGTAGAAGTGCACAGTTGCCACAATGGACAACTTATGAATAAGTATTTCAATAAATGAATAAAAATATTGCCAGCAAAAATTGTCAGCTGAATATTAAATATATCTATCTGTAAATAGTTTCAACATCTGGGTTGCATCTAGAAATTTTCAAATAGGGGGGCTGGCCCCCATCATCTTCAGAAAAAGGGGGGCATGTCCCCCCTTTCAAGTGTAAAGAGGGGGGACAAATTTCATGGCGGTTCCGATAATGTGGTAAAGGGTTAATGTATTATTTGTTTTTGTCTTTGGAAAAATGATAATGATTATATCCATTAAAGGGTTATTACATTCTAGTCTTCTTTGTTAAGATGAATGTCTCGTAACTTCTTCTTTCACATTTGTTACAGTATAATCACTGTAAGACAAGTAGACTAATCCCCATCCTACCCTATCTATCCTAAGTTGTTCAACATTTTCATTTCAGAAATTCACCGAAATTTTTACCTCAGTGTTAGACTGACATTTTAGCTTCCATCTATTGTTTCATACAGATATTTATGTAAATTTAATGCTTAAATTCACTATCATAGCTGAAAAGACAGTCTGAAGTGCCTCTGATCAGATGATGTCAAATAGACATTTTGTTGTGTCATGGGTTTTCGCGTTTTTTTTGCATCTATCTTTTTTTTCATGTCAATTAATTTTTTTTCAAAGTATTTCTATATGATATTTCAAGAAATTGTCAATAAGGGTTGTAGGTCACTTCAAAACATGTCATTTTACCCCTAGATCAGTGGATTGACACCATTATCTCACTTTTCATTACACGCCAGCTTGTTAGGTTGTGATATACGGTGTCGAGTGGTCCATCATATTTAATACTCACTGTTTATGACGGAGTTATTTTCTTTCAAGAATTTTGTAGCCTTAAGACATCACTTGTTGCCAGCAGATTCCCCAGTGCCTCATTTTTGGACACATTTTTCCTAATTTGTCGCATTCAGTGATCGACAGCTTGGGCCTAGCAGTGAGGCTTTTCGTCTGCATAACACAGATGACAAGCATCTATTGATATGATCAAAATAACCCGACAGTCTACGATTTAAGTTTACGGTTTTAAGTTTCAAATGATTATTTGGGTGACCATGCAAATTTTGTTACATTTTATTCTCCCCAAGTCGTTTTTTCTCTCTTTTTCCCGGATTATGGTGCGCACAATCATGCAATTTTTGTGGGCTAGTTCGTTTTAGTGCGGGATTTGGTGCGCAAACAAATTTCTTTTTCGCAGGATTTTTTATTTTGATGCGGGATTTCGGCAATCCCGCACTCTAGATGCAACCCTGAACATGTGAACCCACTTTTTCCATTTTCTTCCATGTTATAACACTGAAAACAGAGATACATTTCTCTTCTTGGCCACAACGTTTTCTGCTGGTCAACATCACATTTATGACACAATCAATATCATTTATGACACCATTATCATAGCTGCATATCAAGTACCAAAAAACTTTAAATGCTTTTTCCGCAGGGTGAAAAAGATGTTGATATGTTCAATATTTCAAGAAAAATATTCACTTTAGTCGGACATGGATTGTAGATGAGGAACAAGATAAACAGAGTAGATGGTTGGTGTCTTGAACCGGAAAACTTGATCTGGCTTGGCTCTGAAATTTTATCTGATTTGTAGTCGACTCACAGGATAAAATTCTTACACCTTGCTCAATAAACTTTCTCAATTCAAAACACCAAACCTTCTAACTATTGGCTATATACATGTAGCAACTCTTTGCTTAGGCAATAGACAAAAACTGTTTTATCAAAGGCCTACTAGCTGCCAATTGTAATCTATTCAGGGGTAAAATTATAAATTTAATTTATAGTATTTAGAAGTATGGATATCATTACAAACCTGATAATGTGTTAAAAAAATAATCTATCAAAATTCCAGTCACTGCATTGTATATCTAGAAATACAGTTGACAATTTCTGTTCCAGTTTTACAATATATTTTCTGCCAGCTTCCAGTTTTACAATATATTTTCTGCCAGCAACTGAAACTTTGATAGATTGTACAGTAACACAATATACGACTTATAATAATATCCATGCTTCTAAATGTCATAAATTAGATTTGTCTGCATTTTAATTCTGAATTGTTTACCCTAGGCCCCTAGCACACCTTTAATGTACATAGAAATTAACACTTAACCTGCTATATAACTAAAATGAAACTTTCTAATCGATAATTAAAAATCCCAGATACTGCTATTTCAAAGTCATTTTGGGGGAAAAGTATCTCCCTAATGGACAGTGTGGATCCAAGATCAGACTGCACATTCTGTGCAGTCTGATCTTGATCTACACTGTATGCAAAAGGTCTTTTAGTCGCACTTAGCAGCCTAAGGGTTAAGGGGAAAATTGTTGAATACCCTTACCTTGTACAAAATAAGTACAGAGACAAACTGTGTGAGGCTGTAGCAAGCCATATACTTGAAAATACCAAATGATGTCACAAGTGCTGCCCTACCTTCCCTGCAGTAGAGAGACAACTAAATGATTGGTTCTCTTCATTTGTTTTTCCATGTTATACCCTTAGAAAATAATCATATTTTCATTCACTAAGAATATTCACTAAGAATAAGGCCATTTCATTTTCTAGAATCAAATCAATTTTTCATACAAAGTTTTATGTACAATCAATTTATCACAAAAGTAGTCCATGAAAAAACAAGAGCACCACATGCAGGTGCAAATGCTTGGCTGCTGTTGCTTTTATTGAAAATCTTAAGTCCCAAAAGAGGCATAACTGTGTCAAAAATGTTTTGATGATTACTTGTCCCTATTGTACTGGTTTTCCTTTTTAGTTTACAACTAGTGTAAATATGAAGTAAATATCTTCATTTAATACAGACATAATACAAGATGTGAAAGTTTTTACACGATGATACAGAGGATGCATGGCCTAGGACAACAACTTGATGTTTTCTTTGAAAACAGCCAAGCTGATAAACAATTAAAAAATTCCCCCATATGAAGGTTTTAAACCTATGTAAAGATAAAATTGAAATCAGAAAATACATGTATAACAAGCATTTGAAAATAAACTATAGCATAAGAGGACAAAAGTTAATTATGCATAGTATGCATAGTTTCCAAGTCTGTCACATTTTTCATAAAAGCCACCTACTGCTTATATGAAGAACCTCTGATACTGCCATAAAATAAGCTTATAACATTGGAAATAGTATGGACAAATTCAAAACCTGATAATAGTTGGGGATACATTCAATACAAGCCAAGGTTCCAAAACTACAACCTCTGATAAAAGGGTTCAAGCATTGGAAGTACTCATATCAACAAGTGAGTAATAGTAAGACTTTCTGGCAGCAAATCACCACGAGGAATTAAATTAACATAAGTACTAAAAATTGTTTCATAAGCAATGTAAAATAAACAGGTAAGTCTTTATCAAATGACAACAATTTGGACTTGTCTACTTTGAAAGCATTTGTAGATGACAAATAAAACTGAGCTGACTGGATTTGTTTTTGAAAGGATGAAAACATTGTGAAAAAAGGAGAAAATGCTGGTTACCAGCATTTTTTTCTTTTCCAACATTGTTTTTAAAGTCTTTTTTTCTCAGGGTCATTAAAACTCAAGACTGTGTGGTAAAGGGTTAACAATACCTGATAACAGTGGGTACACATTCAATGTTGGCTGTTTTTGAGGTGAAGGGTGATGCCACAGAGGCCTCTGCTTCTGACAGGGAGATTCCAGCATGCGCCATCTTTAGGGCCCCACAATCATTGGCCCCATCTCCACACATACTGACATAATACCTGGAATGATACATATAAATAGTCCAACCTGTATTGAAATACTGGATATCTGTAAAAAGCTTGCCTAATATCAGCACATTCCTACTACAGGTATATCTCTCCCAATTTTTCAACCTTGGAAATTAGGAAAACTTGACCTCTTTGTGCACACTGGTCGATTACAATACAAGGGACCAAAAAGAAAAATTTGATGGTATTGAACATGAATAATAATAAACTCACCAAACAGGAGGCCATAACTCACTTTGTATTTTTGTATTCTTTACTGAGAACCACCAGTACATTTCTCAAGACATGTAAAAGAATGAATCATGTCACAATGACTACTATCAATCCTTGAAAAGAGTTTGACTGAGCTATGATTAAAATTTATTACATGCTTTTCATTAATTTATTGAGAAATGATGGTGGATTATAAGGTATGGTAATTCATGGTTACGACCAGTGAAATTAACAATAAATATTTCTGTAACCCTTCAATGTTTTCAAAAAGCTTCTTCCTTGAAGTCGTTAAAACTTGGGATTGTGAGGTAATGGTTAGGCACTTAGGAATATCACTGCTTAAAAAAGAGTGCAAACATCATTGGAACCGTCAATCAGAGAAAGATATAAAATACTAATAAGTATTACCCTATTTCTTGTAGTGCTTCCACTAATTGGGCCTTCTGTTCCGGTGACATTCTAGCAAATACTGCTCCTCGCACTAGCACCTTAAATAGTAGATATAATTGCAATTAACCCCTTCCAAAAACAAGCCTTTAATTTTAAGACTCACAGGAAGAAGGCTTTTGAAAACATTGTGGAAAAAGGAGAAAATGCTGCTGACCAGCCTCCTTTTCCAACACTGTTTTCTGCCCTTTAAAAGACAAATATCATCACTTTAGCCCATCATCACTTTAGCCCATCTTAAGTTGACCTTTTTTAAAATAACAGCTCAGTTGAGCAGTTCATGTACATGTATATAGTAAAAAAAAATGAAATTGTAATACATGTATTTGGATTTTTTTCTGTCAATTCCCCTATATGCCGTATCAAGAAATGCTACCCTATCTGAAATTTTCATCTGAATATTGGAGTAGCAACTGGGCTATGGTAATATTAAAATCTTAAAGTTTCACACTATAACACAATTACTTTCAGCTACAAAAAAAAGTTCAAACAAGAGGGCCATTGGCCCTAAAGCACTCACCTGAGTAAAGTTATCTAGGGTTGATAAACCTGAAGAGATCCTCATTTTAATGATGTAAAACAAATGAGTGTATGTGACCTACTTTTTTACCAGACATGACCCATTTTAAACTTGTCTAACTTATCAACAAGAGTTGAAAACAAACACTGACCAAGTTTCAAGAGTATCAGGCTGAAAATATGGCCCCTAGACTGCATACAAGGTTTTTCCAAGATTTGGTCCAGTGACCTCCTTTTTGACCAAATGGACCCAATTTCAAATTTATCCGAGATATCATGAAGACAAACACTCAGAACTAGTTTCATGAGCATCAGGCTAAAAATGTGCCCTCTACACTGCACACAAGGCTTTTTCTAAGATTTGGCCCAGACACCTACTTTTTTTGACCCGGTGTGACCCAATTTCAAACTTGTCTCAAATATCATCAAGACAAACACTTCAACCTAGTTACATGAGTATCTAGCTGAAAATGTAGCCTCTCGAGTGCACACAAGGTTTTTCTATTGATTTTCCCTAGTGACCTAATTTTGACCCAACATGATCCAATTTCAAACTTGTCTGAGATCTCATCAAGACAAAGACTCCGACCTACTTTCATAAGTATCAGGCTTAAAATGTGGCCTCTACAGTGCATACAAGGCTTTTCTAAGATTTGGCCCAGTAACCTATATTTTGATCCAGCATGACCCAATTTTGATCTTGTGCCAGATATCATCAAGACCAGCACTCTGACTTACTTGCATGAGTATCAGGCTGAAAATGTTGCCTCTACGCTGCACACGAAGCTTTTAAAAGATTTCTCCCATTGACCTTTTTTACTGGACGTAACCCAATTTTGAACTTGTCTGAGATATCATAAAGACATTCTGGTTAAGTTTAAAGAGTATCAGGCTGTAAATGTGGTAGGGAGCACACAGGATTTTTCTATGATATGGCCTTTTGACCATACCTGATCCAATTTTGAACTTGTCCGAGATTTCATCAAGACAAACATTCTGACTAAGTTTCATGAGTATCTGAAGGAAAATGTGGCCTCTAGAGTGCACATAAGGTAAATGTTGACAACCGTACAATGCAAGATGCACAACAACCACAGCACTATCACAAAAGCTCACCTTGAGCACTTTGTGCTCAAGTGAGCTGAAAATAAAGTATTAGTTAAAAAAAGAGTATTAACCCTTTCACAAACGAAAAAGTTTTAGACCTGTCCAAACCCAAATTATCTGCAGACGACAAATTAAATAATGGAATTTGTTTTTGATGTTGGAGAAAACATTGTGGGAAAAGTGGAATATGATGGCTACCAGGATTTTCTCCTTTTCCCTCAATATTTTCCAAAGACCTCTCCATCAGGGTTGTTAAAAGTTGGGATTGTGTGGTATAGTCAAATAACTAAGTAAAAAAAAATGGAATAGGTATTTCACTTCACAAGGTGAGACAATAAATATATGTTAACATGTATTTTGCAGATATTTCTTTTCTTCCTGAAGTAACAACACCCTTGTACACGCTGCTGCAAAAGAAGAAATTTCTTGTAACGTGCAATATTATGCGTGTTGATGCCCACATACACACAAACAGACAGGCTGCTTTATGGGATAACTAAGGAAAAGTCTCCTTTTGTTGTGGTATCGAACTCATACATAAATCACTGAACATTCCCGAAACGGTTATCATTACCTTTGACAAAATATCCGGAAAATGAGAGCGTAAAATGGCCCAGGAATTCCCAGTTACAGCAAAACACAGTTTGGATGGATCTTCCTCTATTTGTACCTCCGTAATACTTGTGTCCTAAACAGTTAAAAAAATAATTTGGCCATGCTCTTGCAAAAGGTTTAATGTGTCTATGTGATCTATAATTATGTGATAACAAGCAAGTTATCACATAATTATGGATCCATAAAATCCATTTTGTCTTACAACCAACTGAATTATGAGGTAGAATGGTCCTAGGACATGCAGAGTATTGACCAATAGGAAAAAGTTTTGACCTAAGACAGCCTGCACTGATTTTGGCAGGCTGACATGGGTCGTTACTTTTTGCAGATGCACTAAGCCCCCTTTTCACAGAGCATAACTCAGTTAAATAAAAAATTGACATGGTCAATACAACACAATCTCAAACACATTCCTACAATGAAGGGCTTAACCCACTACCATGAAGACTATCTTAAAATCTTATTGACTTGTTTTTTAACCCTTTACCACACGACCAATTTTAGACCTGTCCGAATTGAAAGCATTTGCAGAGGACAGTTTCAATGTGGATCATATGAAATGAATTTTCTTTGATAGGGTAGAAAACATTGTGGGAAAAGGAGAAAATGCTGGTTACCAGCATTTTCTCCTTTTCCCACAATGTTTTCAAAAGCCTTCTCTATCAGAGGTGTTAAAAGTCGTCACTGTGTGGTAAAGGGTTAAGTAAAGTAATCATTCCAGGCAAACTTTTCTTCCTAAGTTCTCAGATAGTAATCACATGATACTGCTGACCATGTAACACTTTTCCTGTATTTGAGGTTGATAAATAGATAACATGAATGTTATATCTTGTAACCGGACAGCATAGTTTAACCCTTTACTGCACAATGCCGACTTTTAACGACCCTGGAAAAGACGCCTTTTGAAAACATTGTGGTAACCAGCATTTTCTCCCTTTCGCACAATGTTTTCTACCCTATCTAAGAAAGTTGCACCTTTCAAGCCACGTTGAAGTTGTCTGAAAATGCTTTTAATTTGGACAAAGCTAAACTTTTGTCGTCTTGTAGAGTTAACACTTGTCCAAATGAAAAGTATTTGCAGATATTGTATTTCAGTCAGACAACAAATTAAATGTGGCTTAAGTAATGAAAATAAAGAAAACATTGTGAAGAAAGGTAAAAATGCTGGTTACAAATATTTTCTCCTTTTTGCACAGTGTTTTCAAAGACTTCTTTCTCAGGTTCATTAAAACATGGGATATATTGTTTGATAAAGGGTTACAAGCTTTCTATAGGTAATGCAGAAAAGAACACTGACACTAATTGATATTGCCTAACTTCACCTACAACCAGTAACCCATTATCTTGTATTTCTCCCATACCCAGCAAAATAAGCTTCTACACTACTAGGTCTTGGTTTTGCAGTGATTTCCCAAAGGACACTTTTGTACATGCTATTAGTGAAACCAGCAGGAATAAAACCTCATTTATTCAGTCAAATGCTTAACACTTAAAGTGGCCTTTTTTTTAAAACCTCATTTATTCAGTCAAATGCTTTACACTTACAGTGGCCTTTTTTCAGATATTTTTTGCTGCAATTATCTTCCTTAGTCAGACACTGGTACATACTACAAAATATACTTTTCCCTGAAAGTGTTGAGAAACTGGAAGATAACTTTGCAATAGAAAATACAGATTTGGCGATAAACCAACAAATTGCTTGCTTTGCAATAGCAAACTCTGGCTATCAATATTCAACATATAATGAGATTTGATAGATGAATAGATAAGCAAACATGTTGGCAAAAGAAGTCATTCCTTATTACAAGAAATTTCTTCTTTTGCCACAATATCCTCAAAGTGGTAAGCCGGGAGACACTAAAGGTTGTCTGCACACCTTAATGATTTAACCCTTTATCACCCAATCAGGTGTTTTGACAACCTTGAGAAAGAGTTCTTTTGAAAATATTGCTGGGAAAGAAGACAATGCTGGTAACCAGCATTTTCTCCTTTAACAACAATATTTTCTACCCTTTCAAGGGCAAACCTCATCATTGGAACATTTAATTTGTTGTCTGCAAATGCTTCAACTTTGGAAGAGTGTACAAAATTGTAGTTTGGTGAAGAGTTGGCATGTAAAAATTCAAAATCAAAGTCTAACCTTTTGTGCAAAAATGGCTGCTTTCTCCACAGAATTCTCATGTATGAAATGAACCTGTGGTACACCCAAGTTGTTAAGGTTCACACTAGCTTCTACAAGAACCACTTTGTCCTTCTGCTCCACTATTTTACACTCATGTGCCACACTCAGTGCAGTCAACATATTGTCACCTTTCATAATGGAATATATTATCTTGTAACATAGAAAAGAATTGTTTGTTTCAATGCAAGATCAAGACATATTCCACTGACTGATCACCTGATCAATATTTTCACCACAACTATCAAACATTACACATTAACTCTTTACCAAATGGCAACATTTTTTAATTGTTCTGATCAAAAGTATTTGGAGGTAATAAATTAAATCAGGCTCAAATGAAAAGACATTTCTTTGAAAAGTAGAGATATTTTAGAAAAATAAGGAGAAAATGCTGGTTACGACGCTGGATACTAGCATTTCCTCCATTTCACACAATGTTTACAAAAGCCCTTTTTATCATCTCCAATTGCTATCAAATTGGAAAAATGCAAAATTTTGTTGTCTTGCAAAGACAACCTGCCAAATCCTTTATAACAGCGACAAAATGAAAGATTTTCATCCACATTGAAAGTATTTAGAGATGACAAATCAAATGTGGCTCAAATGATGGAATTTATTCTATAGAGAGTAGAAAACACTGAGGAAAAGCATAACTCAGAAGAGATCATTTTTCAAGTACTTTTTTCTATGCTATTTTTCAACTATCTTCGATTATTACAACCTCTATAATGGGACATATACATATATTACATTGTAAGTAAGGAAAGATGATAACATCACATGACATTAATGGTAAAATGGCCAAAAATAATGGCAACAACTTTGGCTTAAAAAGTTAATGATTAAAAAAGGTTAGGCATATTTAACATTAGAAGATCCTAAATTACAAGAAAAATTCAATTTTAAAGCTTAATACTATAATGCCTGTAATAATCTTGGGCTCCAACAGGTTGCATGAAGAAATTTGGCTTCTATAATAACTACAGTAGAAAGTCGGAAAAGGAGTACTTGCAGGCTATCAGTATTTTCTCCCTTATCCAGATTCTTTTAATCCCCAAGTAATCCCCAGTTTTAAGGACTCTCAAAAAGAAGACTTAATAAAAAAAAAAAAAAAAAAAAAAAACTGTGAAAAAAGGAGGAAATGCTGATACCCTGCATTTTCTCCTTTTCCCACAATGTTTTCTACTTTTCCAAACACAATGTCAAATTCTTGAGTCACAATAATTTTGTCATCTGCAAATGTTTTAAATTTGGACAAGTCTAAAATGTCATTTTGCTAATACATGTAGTTATAAGGCCTTTTTCCTCAGGGTATTTAATATACAGAATTCTTTAGCTTAGGGTTAAGAGGCCACTGCTTTGTTTCTACAATACTCTTTAGAATACAAAATATAACCTTTCTATACCTGTGACCATAATGGTTCGCATGTTTGCATCTTTAAGCTGGGCAATGATTGGTGTCGTTTCTGGTTTGAGTTTGTTCTCCATCACAAGTAAACCCAGAAATGTCAACTCCTTTTCAACATCTTCCCTGCAATACCAGTAAAACCAGACCTTTAATCAGAAATCCTAGAATTCAAAATTCAAATATTTACAAGGCAAAAAAGTTTCACAGTGTCAATATTGAAAGCATTAGCATACCGCAATACTAAATGCATCCTAACTCTTTACCAAACGACAAAATTTTAGTCCGGTTCAAATCAAAAGCATTTGCAGGCAACAAATTAAATGTTACTCAGAACATGAAATTTGCCTTTCATAGGGTAGAAAACATTGCAGGTAGAAAACATTGTTTTCAAAAGCCTTCTCCCTCAGGATCCTTAAAAACTGGGAATGTGTGGTAAGTTGTGGAGTTTTTTCATATTTTGCAAAAAAATAGGGTTTTTCTTAGATCTGAAGCAATGTACTTATACTGTATAATTATGCTGACACATTAATTTGCATTCAACTGTGCTTTAACCTGCACAACACAATCCCAAGTTTTAACGACCCAGAAGACGGCTTTTGAACACTGTGGGCAAAGCAGAAAATCCTGGTAACCATTTTAAAGACAAGTCAAATCATTTAAGTCACAATGAGTTTATGATCTGCAAGTGCTTTGCATTGGGACAAGGCTAAAATTCTATTGTGTAGTATAGAGTTAACAGCCACTTTGAGGGCAAGTGACCAGTTATAATGTGGGAACAGCATCATGCTGATTCTTACTGATGTGAACGTGAATGAAATTCAAAGAAATTATAAGGCTTTTATTCACCAAGAAATTTATAATCCTCCTTATTGCATAAAAAAAATGATTTTGCTGTAAGAAAGCCAAGTTTATTAGAAACCAATCAAGAGTACTAAAAAGAATCCTATTTTTTTTTTTATCTGTGTATATTTCTAAGTAGCAAACAATTTCTGACAAATAACTTAAGGATAAAAGATTACCTTTTGATTCGTTGTACTTTAACATATTTATATTTAGTTGGTAGCTGTTTCCAAGCCACGCCTAATACTCTATAGCCATGCTGAGTGTAGGATTTAAGAACTGTGTTAAAGTTGGCTGGGACTGTGAAATTTCAAATATCAAATCATGAATAACTGAAAAATTCTGAGCTGATTTTAATTTGAAAGATTTTCAACTAACATTTCAGCCACTAAGTATTACAGTGTTACACATCCTTTTACTTGATAACCTTGCTTCTCAGTATTTTACAAGTTGCTCATCACCAATCAAACAAATAGGCAGCAGAGGATGAATTTAATTTCTCAACAAGCAATATGTAATTAATACATTCTAATACAAAAAAAAAAGATTTATAATCTATTATGATCATGTCTGAAGTTAAATAAAAATTCATACCATTATATTTTAAGTGTTATCTGGCACATGTAGTGTGTTTACAAGTTAGAAAGAAGAGTCCAACATGTACTTACAACTGCTTTTATCACATAGCTAACATGTATTAACCCTTTACCAAACAAGCCCGGATTTAAAAGACCATGGGAAAGAAGCCTTTTGAAACCATTATGGGAAAAGGAAAAAATGCTGGTTACCAGCATTTTCTCCTTTTCCCACGATATTTACTCCTCTATCAAGGACAAATTCTAACATTCGAGCCACCTTTATTTTGCCCTTTGCAAATGCTTTGAATTTAGTAAAGTCTTAAAGTTTGTCGTTTGGTAAAAAGTAAAGCAACCATGTACACTGCCCTCCAAAAGTTCCTTCACACAACCGGTTTTCACCATTTTTTCTTAGTATTTTTATTTTGGAAGTTGATAAAGATGTTTTAATGGTTAAAATACGAATTGATATGATCTTGCTACCTCTTTTAGTCATAATACGAGGGGTGTTCGAAAAGTTTCGGGACGATTGGCGTCATTCTTTTATTTATTAAGATTTTTTAATGATTTTTTTCGGTAGTAATAGCTACAACCGTATTCTATAGGTTGCAAGACAGAAAAAAAATGGCTAAGCAAAACCAAGAAAAAAAAACTTGGCAAATCACGTTGCAAAGACTTCACATCAACAAAAATGCATTAGGTAGAACAAAAGAACACTAAACTTGAACAACCAAGATGAATGGCAATGTCTTTGAGGTTGACACCTTGACCACAAAGAATCTTGATTATGACTGGCTGTTCTTCAGTTAATGCTAACATGATGACGTGGTTAGGACCCTTGTTGATCTTTCCTTTATGTCCAAATGACTTTTTGATTCCATTTAAGTTTCAAAAAATGTCGAATTCAATGTTTTATTAGACAGACAATGCATTGCAATGGTTTGATCACCAAAACAAAAAGCTGATTAATTCTGACCGTCTTGCTGTTTGACTGATTATAAAAGTTAAAATGTTTTAAAAAGAGAGGTATTATAACTAAAAGAGGTAGCAAGATGAAGTCAATTCATATTTTAACCATTAAAACACCTTTATCGACTTCCAAAATAAAGATATTAAGAAAAAATGGTGAAAACCAGTTGTGTGAAGGAACTTTTGGAGGGCAGTGTATAAAGTCCCCAAACCCTAAATTGAGGTGAAGCATTTATCCTTTCCCAAACCACAAAGTTCTGGATTAGTCAAAATCCACAGCATTTGCAGACAACAAAGTAACTGCAGTTTAAATTGTTGTAATTGTCTTTGAAAGGTTTTAAAAATTGTGGCAAAAGGAGAAAATAATGGTTACCAGCATTTTTTCCTTTACCCATTATTGTTTTCAAAACCCTTCTTCAAGGTTGTGAAAAAACAGGATTTTTGGTATTGCATCAAAGGACTTATTTTCTTGGCCTCTTTGCAGTCTCCTTAACCCATGGTAAGTGGTACACTTATCAATACAAACCGGTTTCTGGTTGACACAGAGATGACACCATTTCTGGTGACCCTTTGCAGTAAATATCAAAATGGTCTGCTCCAATTTTTCTTGTGATTACAGACATTCTCTGTAGACTTGAGGAGAAAGTAAACTGTCTCACAATGCCAATCTGTTCCCCTGGTTGATCCTGAAATATGGGAAAAGGAAAAAATACCAGTAAAAGCATTCTTTCCTCCTGCCACTTTGTCTTCTACCATTTCAAAAACAGAATTCAGTGTTTGAGTTGTGCTTCATTTGTCATCTGCAAATGTTTCCAATTCTGTCCACTCTAAAATTTTGTAGCTTGGTAAAGGGTTCAATCCCCTTATTCTACCTAATACAAAGAAACTACAGACAAACAATTTGGTGCTTTACTATTTTCCAGGTCAATGTTTTCTTCTATTCCAAGTTTATTGTCTGCAATTGCTTTCAATATGGATGAGTCAGAAACGTAGTCATCTGGTAGAGTGTAACAAGTTTTACAATGTGATTTAACCCTTTACCAAACAATCAAATGTTTCAATGATCCTGGGTAATAAAGTTTTGGAAAACTTTGTGGGAAAAGGCAAAAATGCTGGGTAACCAGCATTTTATTATTTTTTTTTTTCATAATCTTTTCTTCCCCTTATCTAGGACAAATCCCAACATTTGAAGCACACTAAAATTGTTGTCTGCAAATGCTTTCAATAACAACAGAAAGGAACAGAACAGAACTTTATTTCTAAATGACTTGAAAAATGTTCATCATTATTACAAAGCTTGGACAGAAATAAAAATATAAACTAAAATCTTATCACACAATCTGGACTTTTAACGACCCTGGGACAGAAAGCTTTAGAAAACATTGTGGGAAAAGGAGAAAATGCTGGTAACCAGCATTTTCTCCTTTTCCCACAATTTTTTCTACCCTTCCCAAATCAAATTTCAATCTTTGAGTCACATTTTATTTTGCCATCTGCAAATACTTTCAATTTAGACCAGTCTAAAATTTGTCGTTAGGTTACGAGTTAATAAGGGCAAGTTTAAATTTTTGTCATCTAGTAAAAGGTTCAGAGACAAGAAAAACTTACAATCTGTGATAATTCCTCAGCATTCATTGTATGTTCCGAACATCCTTTAGGATAGACTATTGTGGGAACCAGCAAATCAAACCTACTGTTTTCTTCCCCTGCTTCCTCTAACTCCTGGTATGAGAATCAACATGTATGAAATTAACCCTTTCGCCCTTTACCGCACAATGCCGACTTTTGACAACCCTGGAAAAGAAGCTTTTTGAAAACATTGTGGGAAAAGGAGAAAATGCTGGTAACCAGCATTTTCTACTTTTCTCACAATGTTTTCTACCCTATCAAAGAAAAATTGCACCATTTGAGCCACACTGAAATTGTTGTCTGCAAATTCTTTCAATTTGGGCATGACTAAAATTTGTCTTCTGGTACAGAGTTAACACATAATGCTGAGTTTTAATGACCTCCCATTAAAGAAGGCTTCTAGAAACACTGAGGGAAGAAGAGAAAATGCTGGTCACATGCATTTTCTCCTTTACCCACTATATTTTCTACCTTACCAAAGACAAATCTATCTGCTGCTTTCAAGATACGTAAAAGAGTCCATAATTTTGTCATTTCGTAAAGACATTTCTAACAGGGCAGAATAAGCTAAAAGACATTAACAGTCTAAAAATAAGACCCAAATAACTGCAATGTTGAGGCTGCTTTTTTCTTTGATGTCTAATCAACAAAGACAATGTAGATCAAAGATCAGACTGCATTTTTTATGTAGTCTGATCTTATCTACACTGGCCAAAAAAGCACCTAAAGCTGTGAAAGGCGCTTTAAAGATTACACAGTCTTATGAAGCCCTCTATATGCACTAAAACCTATTTATAAAGCCAGGGTTGGAAGCCAACTATTTATGTTTCTTTTTTCATTAATGGTGACCTTGACTTTGAATTATGCCTGACCTAGACATTGACTAAAGTCATAATTCTAAATGACTGTGCAGCATCTCCATACTATTATACATCCTAGGGTGATGTGTCAGTGGGTGGCGTTTATAATTTATGAGTACTGCAGGATCTGTATTACATGGGGACAGATGGATGAAAGGATATATGGACCCTCAAATAGACAGAGGGGAAACCAGTACAGCAATACAAGCCTCCAACAGATAAAAGTGTCATTGGAAGGACTTTATAATTTACGAATAATGCAGTATTACAGGGGGACAGATGGATGAAAGGATATACGGGCCCTTTAAACAGGCAAAGGGGAAACCAGTATACAAACTTCAATCAGATAAAGAAATCTTTACGTGCAACAACTCGTAAAACAACCGTTATTGCATAGCCTATTCCCTAAACAACAGTACAACTGCTCTTTATATTTCAGGCCCTAATCATTAAAGAAAGAAAGTCAAGAAGAAAATCAAAATGATGAATTATTACAAAAAAGAAAAAGAGTTGTCTTACCCAGTTAATAGACTCAAACATAATTAGGTCTAAAGGATCCCCACTGAGTTGACCTTCTATCAAGGTCAGCGAGTGGCAGGTTGCCATGGCTGACATCATGTGACCTTTCCGTAGCAACAACATGTTGGTAATTTCATCTTGAAATCTGTCATGAAGAATGATGATAATTCACATAATATAATGTAGACCATTATCCCTTTACCAATCCTGAGGAAAAGGGTTTTTGAAAAAATTGTGTTAAAAAGGACAAAATGCCAGTAACCATGATTTTATCCTTTTCTCATAATGTTTACAACCCTTTCACAGACAAAACCCATTATTTGTATCACATTTACTTTGCTATATGCAAATCCTTTAATTTGGACCAGTGGAAATTTTATTATCTGATGCAAGGTTAAGTTTAGTATTGATTTAAATCATCAACAATCTTTTTTCTCCAAAAAAGAATCTAAAACCAAGGAGATAAAGCAAATTGCTCCACAAGTCAGCCTGTACAGCAAAACTTGAACAATGTCTATTTCATATCAGGTTTTTAACACTTTACCATAAGAGGTGAGATACTATCTTGCACCTGACCATTTTTTAAATATTATAATTAAAGAAAAAATTGCTCTCAATGAACAATTTTCTCTGACACTATTTTACAAAGATGCAAGCAAAGTTGTCTGCTGTAGCTTTGTTTCTTGTGATTGTGAGTTATCTCTTACAAAGCGACTAAATTTTAGACTGGTCCAAATTGAAAGCATTTGCAGATAACAAAATACATGTGACTGAAAAATCAAAATTTGTTTTGGGAAGGGTAGAAAACATTGTGGGAAAAGAAGAAAATGCTAGTTACCAGCATTTCCTTCTTTTCCCACAATGTTTTCAAAAGGCTTCTCTGTCAGGGTTGTTAAAAGTCAGGATTGTGTGGACAAATTATATCAGTATTTCAGCACCCTTTCTAAGAACCAATCATAGGGTATTCTTAATTAAATAATACAGACGGTTTTACTTACACATTTCCTTCAACTCCTACAACACCCTGGAGATTCAGACCATCTTCAGTTAGTGTGCCAGTCTGTAATTGAGTTTTATTTCAAATTCATTTAATGAACATTTAATGAAAAAAAAATTTTTTTTCAAGTCTTTTTACAATTCATTTGGAAAACCAGTGGCCCTTGAGGGCCCGAATCCCTCTACTGGCAGTGATTTTGCTC
Organism: Hippopus hippopus; assembly: GCA_946811185.2. Classification (NCBI taxonomy): domain Eukaryota; kingdom Metazoa; phylum Mollusca; class Bivalvia; order Cardiida; family Cardiidae; genus Hippopus; species Hippopus hippopus. Next base: position 26,373,314 of record OX328111.1, on the reverse strand, counting down.
ATTTTCTATCATACATCATGAATTCAAGATACGATTAGGAAGAATACAGTTGCAAACATAGAAAGTGGGGTGAGAGCGGGAAGGGGTGGGGTTTGTTGCAACTGGGTGTGAAAATATTAAGACAGCATAATAAGTATGCACAGTGAATTGAACAAATAGTGAAATAATAAAAGTACAGTTTCTCATAACCATTTGTTTAGAATCTTGCCACATTTGAGAGGCTTTTAGTTCTCATTGTTCTTCACAATCTCTGCAAGTTTCAAAGACATGGGACCATAAGTGTAGACTTAGTTGAGTAAACAAGACTAAGTAATTAAATGGCTTCTTTTCCTAAACCAGTTCCTGACTTTTTTTCATTTTTGATAAGGTCCAATCTTTTGATGATACAAATGTCTATGCATGCTTTAAATGAATTGGATGAAAAAAGTGGACTTTAAACAAGAAATCCAAGTTTTCAACTTTAAAAGGCTACTTTTCCCTTACTAAATGTTGCATTTTTTTTTTTTTTTTTTTAAATCAGTAGGGTTCAAGCTACTGATGATATAAAGACACTGTGCAAGTTTAACAAAAGTCTGACCAAAAATGCCAACTTTATAGCATAAACAAGAAAGAGACTAACTGAAAGACAGATGGACAGACGGACAGACAGATGAAGGCAACCACACCATCACATAAACTCTGCTGGCGTTTGGCCAGTACAGCTAAAATCATGAAAATATAGTGGAAAAAGGATGTCTGTAATGAGCAATCTCTCCTTTCACGACATAAGAATTCATTTGAAACCCATCCATCTTCGGAATCAAATTTTTAAAATGTTCTTTCCATGTTGGCTGCTGAAAATTTGTTTCAGGAGGAAATGAGATAAGACAGCTGATCTACATACCTTGTCAAAACACACAGCATTTATACTTCCACAAATGTTTATACTTCTAGGGCTTATGCAGAAAATATTGCTGTATTTTAATCGTCTCTGAGCAAACACAATTCCCACTGTCAGGGCTGCGGGTAATGCTGGAGGTACAGCTATGGTGATCAGATCCAGAGATCGTTTTATAATGATGGAAGCTTCTTCTCCTCCTTGTACCTATGTAAGATTTTATGACATGACTTTTACAACATGATAAATTTTTGTTTACTTCTTTATGGCTATTAATCTAAAGCCTGTTTCTCAGAGACAACACATAAATTAACACACACTTCTCTAGTATTTTGGCCAACAGCCTCTATCAGGAAAGAAAAATTCTTATATTGAAAAATAGAGTGTTTCAACTTTTTTAAAGTTTTAATGTACTTTCGTCTCTCTCTAAAGACTCTTCTCTGTTTAATTCTTTTACAGATGACAAAATTTTTGACTTGCCATGGTTTTAAACATATGCAGATAAGTAGTGTTGGGCAATCAGTTTAAAATCTCAATCGATTATCGCTTTGTAATCGGAAGAGCAAACCAACTAGCTATCGGTAGTACAATCGGTTTCTCCATTTAACACTTAGGCTACTAAGCGCAACTCACTGACCTTTTGCGGACAGCATAGATCAAGATCAGACTGCAAAGTCAGAATGTGCAGTCTGATCTTGGATCTACATTGTCCGATAAGGAGATATATTTCCTCCTAAATAACTTCCAAATAGCAATATTTGGATTCTTACTATCGGTTTGGAAGTTTTATTTCTTTTTATTTAGCAGGATAAGGGTTAACTGAGAATGCCTTTGTGCTTTAAATACTAGATCTATGACAATATTTTCTACATGATATTAAGTTTATATAGATGTTGTGTTCTGCACTTTAATCAATGGAAATACATTACATTTAAATTTTCTTTATTCAGTATCATTCATTTTATTCCTTACATTTTAATTTCCAAAGGAGTTAAAAAAGAATCAGACATATTTCAAGCACTTGCAGACGACACCCCCCCCCGTCTGCTATAGATCACTTGTGAACAGAATTTTAGCTTCCACTTATTGCTTTATTTAGAGATTTGCGTAAATTCACTGTTTAAATTCATTATCAAAGATGAGAAGATAGTTTGAAGTCCCTCTGATTGGACAATGCCACGCTGCTCATTGTAGTGTCAGTTTGAATAGCAGGTAACTTTAAAATCTGTCACTTTACACTAGGTAAGAGGATTAACACCTTTGTTACTTTGTCATAAATGACTCGCCAGCTTCATTATCATCCGCGTGTCCTTCGTATTTTATACTGATCGTGTTTAGCCTATATTTCTGCCGGATGCACGCAAGCTAGGTTATATGAAGCTCTAGACGATAATTTCATGCGTCAGATTGACATTTAGGCAGATATTTTTCAGCGTCAAAGACAGGTCATTTCAAATTTCCAAGTGTCAAAACCCGGGCACAGGGATCAAATGAGAAACTTGCCGAGTTATCAAGTTCTGTCAAGACAACCATGGACAAAGATTTCTTTCTCATTTTCCCGGCCAATTTTCGTGTTTGTTATCCACTATGTTTAATCCAATATTGTGATTAATAATAGTCAGAAAACCAAGCGCTAAAAACCAGAATTCAAGTTTTGGCACCAAGCGAGTTCAGGAACAGACTACAATCGATTCCGGGATTTCTCAGTCGATTATCAGAATCGGAAGCCAAAACCAACTGACTTTCGATTATAGTCGACCATCAGCCCACCACTACAGATAAGTGATTTTTTTTTTCCAGCAATACTAAAACTTGTAAGTCAAGATGCTGTGCTTCTTTTACCTCTCAACAGACAACAAAGTTTTAGACTTGGCTAATAGAAAGTATTTGCAAATAACAAATTAACTGTGGTATGAATGATAATATACATGTATACCATTGAGGTAGAGGGTAGAAAAGGTTGTTTGAAAAAGAGAAAAGTTGGGTTTTCTCTTATTCCAAAACCTTTTTCTAAAGCCCGTTTTTTTTAGAATGGTAAAGGCACTGGATCATTTGGTAAAGGGTTGAAAGGTGACTCTGTTACCTCTGTACCAGGCTACAAAATTTTAGACAAATCCATATTTAAAGTATCTGCAAACAACAACCCTTTACAATACAACCCAGAGTTTTAATGACACTAAGGAAGATGCATTTTGAAAACACTGTGGAAAGAAGAGGGCCATGATAGCCCTGGATCGCTCACCTGAGTCAATAGGCGAAATTCACTCTACATGCATAATTCAATTTCTGACAAACTGTCAGGTCAACTGAGCTTAAAATGTGGCCTCTACAGGCGTCCACAAGGGATTTCCGTAAGTTGACCTAGTGACCTAATTTATCACCCCACGTGACCCAATTTAGAAATCATCAAAAAATTTATCAAGACAAACATTCTGAACAGTTTTCAAGTTAACTGAGCAATCAATGTGGCCTCTAGAGTGCCCACAAGGTACATGTATTTAATTTGACCAAGTGACCTAGTTTATGACCCCAGGTGACCCAATTTCAAACTCATCCAATATTTCATCAAGACAAACATTCTGACCAATTTTCAAGTCAATTGAGCAAGAAATGTGACCTCTAGAGTGCCCTAAAGGTATTTCTTTAATTTGACCTTGTGACCTAGATTATGACCCCAGGTGACCCAATTTTGAACTCATCCTAGATTTCATCAAGACAAACATTTTAACCAATTTTCAAATCAATTAAACAATAAATGTGGCCTCTAGAGTGCCCAAAAAGTATTTCTTTAATTTTACCTAGTGACCTAGTTTATGACTCCACATGAGCAAATTTAGAACTCATCTGAAAATTCATCAAAACAAACACTGACCAATTTTCAGGTCAATTAAGCAAAAAATGTGGCTTCTAGAGTGCCCTAAAGGTATTTCTTTAATTTGACCAAGTGACCTAGTTTATGACCCCAGTTTACCCCATTTAGAACTTACCTGAAAGTTTATCAAGACAAACATTCTGAATAATTCTCAAATCATTTGAACAATAAATGTGGCCTCTAGAGTGCCCCTTAAGGTATTTCTTTAATTTGACCAAGTGACCTAGTTTATGACCCCAGGTGACCCAATTTCAAATGCATCGGATATTTCATCAAGACAAACATTCTGACCAATTTTCAAGTCAATTGAGCAAGAAATGTGACCTCTCGAGTGCCCTAAAGGTGTTTCTTTTATTTGACCTAGTGACCTAGATTATGACCCCATGGGACCCAATTTTAAACTCATCCTAGATTTCATCAAGACAAACATTTTAACCAATTTTCAAATCAAATGAACAATAAATGTGACCTCTAGAGTGCCTACAAGGTATTTCTTTAATGTGACCTAGTGAGCTAGTTAATGACCCCAGGTGATCCAATTTTAGAATCATGTGAGATTTTATCAAGACAAACATTCTGACCAATTTTCGAGTCAATTGAGCAATAAATGTGGCCTCTAGAGTGCCCACAAGGTATTTCTTTAATTTGACCTAGTGACCTAGTTTATCATCCCTGGTGACCTAATTTTGACCTCATCCGAGATTTCATCAAGACAAACATTCTGACCAATTTTCAAGTCAATTGAGCAAGAAATGTAGCCTCTAGAGTGCCCACAAGGTATTTCTTTAATTTGACCTAGTGACCTAGATTATGACCTCAGGTGACCCAATTTCAAAGTCATCCAATATTTCATCAAGACAAACATTCTGACCAATTTTCAAGTCAATTGAGCACTAAATGTGGCCCCTAGAGTGCCCTAAAGGTATTTCTTTTATTTGACCAAGTGACCTAGATTATAACCCCATGTGACCCAATTCTTAAGTCATCCTGAATTTTATCAAGACAAACATTTTAACCAATTTTCAAATCAATTGAACAATAAATGTGACCTCTAGAGTGCCCACAAGGTATTTCTTTAATTTGACCTAGTGACCTAGTTTATGACCCCAGGTGACCCAATTTTGAAATAATCCTAGATTTCATCAAGACAAACATTCTGACCAATTTTCAAGTAAACTGAGCAAGAAATGTGGCCTCCAGAGTGCCCTAAAGGTATTACTTTTATTTGACCTAGTGACCTAGATTATTACCTCAAGTGACCCAATTTTAAAGTCATCCTAGCTTTCATCAAGACAAACATTTTAACCAATTTTCAAATCAATTGAACAATAAATGTGACCTCTAGAGTACCTACAAGGTATTTCTTTAATTTGACCTAGTGACCTAGTTTATGACCCCAGGTGATCCAATTTTAAACTCATCCGAGATTTTATCAAGACAAACATTCTGACCAATTTTCAAGTCAATTGAGCAAGAAATGTAGCCTCTAGAGTGCCCACAAGGTATTTCTTTAATTTGACCAAGTGACCTAGATTATGACCTCAGGTGATCAAATTTTGAACTCATCCTAGATTTCATCAAGACAAACATTTTAACCAAATTTCAAATTAACTGAACAATAAATGTGGCCTCTGGAGTGCCCTAAAGGTATTTCTTTAATTCGACCTAGTGACCTGGATTATGACCCCAGGTGACCCAATTTTGAACTCATACTAGATTTCATCAAGACAAATATTTTAACTAATTTTCAAATTAATTGAACAATAAATGTGACCTCTAGAGTGCCTACAAGGTATTTCTTTAATTTGACCTAGTGACCTAATTTGAGACCCAACATGACCCAAATTTAAACTCATGTGAGACTTTATCAAGACAAACATTCTGACCAATTTGCAAGTCAATTGAGCAATAAAATGTGGCCTCTAGAGTGCCCACAAGGTATTCCTTTAATTTGACCTTGTGACCTAGTTTATGATCCCTGGTGACCCAAATCCAAATTCATGGGAGATTTTATCAAGACAAACATTCTGACCAAATTTCATGTCATTTGAGCTATGTGGCCTCTAGAGTGCCCACAAGGTATTACTTTAATTTGACCTAGTTACCTAGTTCATGACCCCAGGTGACCCAATTTTGAACGGACTGAACATGTTGTGCTCAGGTGGGCTAACAAACTTAGAACAGGTTCACTACATACCAAAAAACAAAGCTCTATGTCTTCCAGTTTTAGAAAAGAAGAATTTTAAAGTTTTCCTTCTTTGTTCCTATGTTACAAACTTGTGATCCCGGGGGGGGCCAGTTTTGACCCCAGTAGCATCATTTGAACAAACTTGGTAGAGGTCCACTAGGAGATGCTACATACCAAATATCAAAGCTCTACACCTTCCAGTTTTAGAGAAGAAGAATTTTAAAGTTTTCCTTCTTTGTTCCTATGTTCAATCTTGTGACCCCCGGGGCGGGGCCAGTTTTGACCCTAAGGGCATCGTATGAACGAACTTGGTAGAGGTCCACTAGGAGATGCTACATACCAACTATCAAAGCTGTATGCCTTCCAGTTTCAGAGAAGAAGAATTTTAAAGTTTTCCTTCTTTGTTCCTATGTTCGAACTTGTGACCCCCAGGGCATGGGCCAGTTTTGACCCCAGGGGCATCATATGAACAAACTTGGTAGAAGTCCACTAGGAGATGCTAGATGCCAAATATCAAAGCTATATGCCTTCAAGTTTCAGAGAAGAAGAATTTTAAAGTTTTCCTTCTTTGTTCCTATGTTCGAACTTGTGACCCCCAGGGCATGGGCCAGTTTCGACCCCAGGGGCATCATATGAACAAACTTGGAAGAGGTCTACTAGGAGATACTACATACCAAATATCAAAGCTCCACGCCCTTCAGTTTCAGAGAAGAAGAATTTTAAAGTTTTCCTTCTTTGTTCCTATGTTCAAACTTGTAACCCCCGGGGCGGGGCCAGTTTTGACCCCAGGGGCATCATATGTCCAAACTTGGTAGAGGTCAACTAGGAGATACTACATACCAAATATCAAAGCTGTATGTCTTCCAGTTTCAGAGAAGAAGAATTTTAAAGTTTTCCTTCTTTGTTCCTATGTTAGAACTTGTGACCCCCAGGGCGGGGCCAGTTTTGACCCCAGGGGCATCATATGAACAAACTTGGTAGAGGTCCACTAGGAGATGCTACATACCAAATATCAAAGCTCTATGCCTTCTAGTTTCAGAGAAGAAGATTTTCAAAGATTTTGCTATTTTTTCCCTTTTTGTTGCCATGGCAACCAGAGTTATGGGTGGAATTCAATCTCTTGAACAAATTTGGTAGAGCTTCACCCAAGGAACATCCCTGCCAAGTTTCATCAAGATTGGCCAAGTGGTTTAGGAGGAGAAGATGTTTAAAGGAATTGTGGACAGACGGACAGATGGACACCAGACAACGACCGGTCACAATACCTCCCCTGAGCACTTTGTGCTAAGTTGAGCTAAAAAAAGAAGATGCTTTTAACCAGCATTTTCTCCTTTTCCAACAATGTTTTCTCCTCTTTCAAGGGTATATCCCATTATTTGAGCTACAGTTTATGGTAGTCTGCAAATGCTTTCAATTTAGGCAGGTCTCAAATTTTGTCATGTTGTAAAGAGTTAAATGTGATTCCAATACCGGGATTTGTCTTTGAAAGTGTAGAAAACAATGTGTGTCAGAGAGAATGTGGTGGTTATCCATATTTTTCCCTTTTCCCATCATAATTTAAAAAGCCTTCCCCATCAAAATGTCTTCAAAAGTCTTCTTCCTTAAGGTCATTAAAACACTGAATTGCATGGTAAAGGGTTGATACAATGCATAAAATAACTCAAGATGTCCTTACAAACTATCCAAACCTTTTACAATCAAAGCAACATTTGGAAAATTTCCTTTATCATACATCTGCAAATTTTTGCTCACCAGCATGAAAAAAATATGACACTTACCTTAAGAATCACAGTATAGATCAAACCAATCCCTGCTATAGAAGCCAACACACCAACAAAGAAATAAGTATCTTTATTAAACTTAAAATCCACTGGTTTAGGGTATAAAATTGCCCTGACCAATTCACCCTTTGAAGTCAAAAATCCTGAAAAAAAATCCATATTGTTAATTTTAATCATAGCCAAATGTTAATATTAATCAAAGCCAAATGTCTTACAAATGTCTTACCAACATAACCATTTACAAAAAGCCCTCATTTTTTTTTACAGCACTGAGGAGGAAGCTTTTGAAAACTTTAGAAGTGAAAAAAAAAAGAAATTCACAGTTACCAGAATTTATACTTCCTACCATGTCTTCTACCCTGTGACAGACAAATCCCACCTTCTGATCTACAAACAAGTTGATGTCTGCAAATACTTTTAAAATTGATTGGTCTAAATATTGTCATATGGAAAAGAATACTGTGAAGTTTGTTGTAACTGTCCTGTATAAAATGTTACCTTACATCAAACTGAAGGAATCTTTAAATTTCTTAAGATTTATTGCATTCACAGCACAGTTTCTATCTCATATAACCCTTCAGCTCACTCAGAAATTTTTTTTTTCATGTATAGGTTATATTTCATGCTGACAATAAATTTCATTACCGTATTGAAAATTGGTTTGAAAAGTTTTCCCACTCTGTGTGTGTTCATTTATCAACTTATTTCTTTGAAAAACTATAAACTCGGAGCACAGCTACTTGGGGCTGTACAACCAAATATTCTGAATTCAATACCAATTCCAACACTAGCTATGTAATCGGTAAACATATTATCCCAGAATGAATGTCTCGGCCCTTCAGCTACCTAGTCTTGAAGCTTAGAAGAAGAGTTGCGTTTTGAATTGTAGGTGAATATGGCTACCAGACATTCCAAAAGCCCAGCAACTTAAGCCTAGAGCAAAATAATCTTACTTCAAACCAAACATCAATACAATAATTTTAATGGTGATACTCATTTCAAGTAAGTTCTGTATACACAGGATACCTATTCAAAGCATAACAGCCTTGACCTTGTAGTTGCCTTACTAGTATATCTTAATGACATGTTTTCAAAATAAGCATGTGGAGAATATTATTATTTTTTAAACTTTCTTCAGAACGAACATCAATTCCATGGCTGATAACCATATCTGACAGGTTTTGTTTTCACAATATACCTGTTCTGAGGACAACAGCCTTGACCTTCTGGTTGCCATAGTAACGAGTCTGAATGATCTGTGTTCCACAAAACAAGGTATGTTTGGCATGTTCCTTTAAATCGTACATTGCATTATTACCACTATCTGGTAAAGGTGTTTTTGTGACTGGGACACTTTCTCCTGTAAACAGATAATGAATTTCAAATACTTGAACCTTTACTCCGGCAGAGGTAGCTTAGTTGGTAGCATATCTGACTTGTGACCTGGAGGTTGCGGGTTCGATACCCGGTTGCGGCGAACTGTCTTTCCGGCGATTTTTCGCCTCTCACCCCTGATGCATGTGAGAAAAGCAGTCAGTGGCTTTGGAAAGAAAGTTGTGTCAGTGCTGGTGTGAGAAAGCCAGGAAACACATTGCTGCGTCACTGACCGCCATGATATGACCTTAGCTGTTAAAATGGCGTTAAACTCTAATACAAACAAACAAATTGACCCTTTACTACACATCCTGAGTTTTAACGATCTTGATGAAGATGACTTTTGAAAATAGTGTGGGAACCAGCATTTTCTCCTTTTTCAAGCAATGTTTTCTGCCCTGTCAAGGACAAATTTTGTCAATTAAGCCATCTTTAATTTGGCTTTCTGCAAATGCTTTCAATTTGGACTAAAGTACAATTTTGTCGCTTGGTAAAGAGTTAGAGCACACAATAAATGAATTGGTCTGTCTAAAGTTGTGCACAGCCCTCTTTATTAGAAAATAAAATTTTATACTTGTCCATTTTTAAAATAATTCTTGCTGACAATAACATAGCTCAAATGACCAGATTTGTTTTTGATCAGGTAAAAAACCTTATTTGAAAAGGCAAAAATGCTAGTAGAGAGTTAAAACACTGGATAGTTTGGTAAAGAGTTGATACAGGTTGCTACAAAAAACAAAATAGCCACAAGTACAGATTACATTCTCTTTCCCTATAAGCATACTATAATGCTGGTCTTGATAATTACTTAATCAAGTAATTTATTTTATCCCATTACAGGTCCAAGGTCTGAGGTATTAGCTAGATGCTGAAAGCCCAAGACCAAAGGCCTTGCGCTAGTACTTGAGACCTTGGCCCTGTGACCTTTGTCAATATGATGTCAACTGAGTCGTACTGGCCTTGTTTTGTTTGATACTGGCCAAGTTTTTTTCTCATATTGGATGAGTTTTCTGATATTGGCTGAGTTTGTTATTTGGTACTGAAAGGTCTGCACTCAAGCTGTAGGGTGTTTAATGCATTTTTCAGCATTATTTCAGTTATACCGCAATGGCTTGTGCACACATCCCTGCTTTGCTGGATGCTCTTTTACCAATGTTTCTCTCAATATTCTTTCAAGCCAGTAGCTGCTTTCCCACATAAACTTGAACTGCCAAACATAAAACTGAACTGACAAACTTTCACATATTACATAATATAATTTAATATTTACCTGTAAGCATACTTTCATTCACAATACAGTTGCCACTAACAAGTACGGCATCACACTGCATTGTACAACCACTGTGAGGAATCTCTATCACATCTCCTGGAACTAAATCTTCTGAGGAAATGTCTTGATATTCTGTTTTAAAGAAAAAAAGGTAGTGGTTTTTAATTTATTTGACTTTAAAGTTTTCAAGTTTCTGATGGTAAACTGTCTATTAACTCTTTACCAGATAACAAAATTCTAGACTTGTCCAAGTTGAAAGCATTAAATTTTGCAGCCGACAAAATACATGTGCCTCAAAAATTGAAATTTGTCTTTTATGGGTAGGAAACATTGTGGGAAAAGGTTACCAGCATTTTCTCCTTTTTCCAGAATGTTTTCAAAAGGCATTTCTCTCTGGGTTGTTGACACACAGAATTGTTTAGTTTAGGATTAAAGAACCTACCTTCACCTCCACGCCATACTGTGACTACTGTTGAGGTCTGTATAGTGTTCCGTAGTGCCCTCTGCATCTGTATACATAAATATATAAATACATAAATAACTGCTGAGACTGGCTTCAATTTATGTTCAATCATATCTTCTCACTTATGTCCCTAACATTTTGAAGCATTTTGAATTTTTATTCAAGACAAACAGTAAATGATCACAGCACAAATACTGACCAAAAACAATCGTGTTGCCAATCATTAAAAAACTCTTCATTCCAACAAATTCCTTTCATACTTTACCGCACATTAAAATTTCAGACTTATCCAAATTAAAGGCATTTTATACCAGCACAAATACTCACCAAAAACACTAATACTGCCTATCGTTTGCAACTCTTCATTCCAACAGATTAATTCCCTTCAACTTTACCAAACAATGAAATTTCAGACTCATCCAAATTGAAAGCATCTGAAGAGGAGATACTAAAAACGGCTCAAATGATGAGATTTATTTTTGAAAGGGTAGAAAGCATTTTGGGCAAAGGAGAAAATACTGGATACCAGTATTTTCTCCTTTTCCCACAATGTTTTCAAAAGCCACCTTCCACAGCGTAGTTACTCCTTACTGTTTGGTCTAGGGATAAAAAGAGAGATTCTGATTAGAGAGAACAGAATTGTAAAATTACTGATGGTCAAGCTGAAAATTCTGATGGACAATGCATCGAAAAAGCCACTTATACTGTGCCACCAACATCCAGTCTGAGACAAGAGTAACTGGTACAGTTCCAACTTTTCTACGAACAGTTGTGTAAAAATCATGATGGTTTGTTAGATATCTGTTAAATATCCTGGTTTAAGCTACCATACAAAGACAGTCATGGTATAATAAAAAAAATTTTAAAAAGGGAGGTATCTGCTCCCTCATGGGTTGGTCCCTATCCCTTTTTGAATGGCTTTAACAGATAGCAGATGTTAGCTCTTTACCAAACAACAAAATTTAGGACTCAACCAAATTGACAGCATTTGCAGAAGAAAATTAAAAGAAGCTACAAAGGTGACTTCTGTCTTTGATAGGATAGAAAACACTGTAGGAAAAGGAGAAAATGCTGGTTACCAGCATTTTTCTCTTTTTCTCACAATGTTTTCAAAAGACTTCTTACTCAGGGTCAATAAAACTCAGGATTGTGTGGTAAAGGGTTAATGTCCAGACGAAGCTCCCATTTTAACAGGGGAGATAATTCAGAAATTCTGGTAGAAGTTACATACCCTTCTTACAATGTAAATATATTTTACATAAAAGGTTAATCAAGATCAGTTTGCACAGAATGTGCAGTCTAATCTTGGATTTATATAGACAAATCGTTCAGTCAAGCCTACGAGGGCTGAGCAAAAAAGTCATGGAATTTGTAATTAAAACAAAACTGCTGGTGCTACTTCACTTAAATTTTCATATATTTTATCATTCGTTCATAATGGACAAAACTGGAAAGTTTCAGACAAATTGATTTTAAAGCCATGACTCTTTCTAAAACAATCATAATGGGTACCTGGAGCAGGCATTGATGGCATTACAAAATACATTCGCCCGTCCACTCCATGAAACAACTTCAATACTCTTTTGTCCCTTCTTAAACCGTGCTTGCCACTTCATCATTGCATATTTTTTCAATAGTGGCCTTATCCCAACTTTTTTAATAAATTAAACATTTCAGACAGACTATGCCTTAAGTTTACATAGAATTTTATCGCTGGGCGAGTTTCTATCACTTTCAAAACTACCATTGTTTACCTTATTTTTCCATCGATAGGTCTAACAAAAACTATAATTCTAACATTGTTTTTTTCAAAAATAAGGTCAGAAATTTCTCACAGGAAGTTAAATGGCTAAATCCATTTCATTGAAATAATTTCATGAGATTTGAATCAGATTTAATTTGAAATATGATCATTTTTATAAGTATGATAACAGCTATTTTACAGTAGGAGATATTGCGCTTTTTGAGGTGAAAATAATTATATTTAAAAGTAAAATTAGACAGGTGATTTTTTACCAGGAAATTGATATAAGACCATAATCACTGGAGTGAAAAGCTGAAAACAACTGGACATCAAGTAAAAAAATTGAGAAGAAATTCACTAACTTTTTGCTCAACCCTTGTAACTGACAAGACTGAGTTTTAAGTTTAAATACTCGGCACTGAAAAAGTTAGATCAATATTCCTGCTTACCTTCCTAGTTTCATATATTGTAGCAGTAATTGAGACAGAAGATATGAATAGAATACAGGTGGCATAATAATAGTACTCATCCAGATACCAGACCAACATACTGAACACTTGGAATACATAGAATGGGGTTAATGCCTGAAATAAACAACAAATTGGTCATTTTCTACATAGTGCAAGACTGGATTATATTTGTCCTCCATAAGTACATCTACAATATACAAGGTAACATTTTTTCATTTACCAAGGCTTTAAAATGATCCTGTGTTTTTACAATCTAGAAAAAGAGGAATTTCAAAAGCATTGTGGAACAAGAAGAAAATGCTTCTTCTTCCACAATATTTTCTACCCTTTCAAACCCAACTCCCATCATTTCATCTACATATAATTGAGCAGCACTCTGGGAAATAGAGGATAATTGTCTGTTTCAGTGTTTGATCAAAATTTCTTTCATCAAGTGAAAAGCAAGGGCTATATTATCATGAGTGGTAAAGCCACAACTGAAAACATGGCCTTTACTTTTCACAAGATGAAAGAAATTTCAATCATACACTGAAACAAACAATTATCCTACTTCTCTTATTCTCTTTACTTTAACTTTTCTTTTCATGGCTAATTTTTGTTCATTGTGAACAAATGTACATTTTCAAGCAATACAGGTCTATCAAATCTAGTCAGATATGGACTGGCTGTAAAAATGACGTCATGAGTGATATTGACGACGTCATAAAACGTGACATTCAACTGCTATGTTTTCATTTATGTTCTATAAATACCTGTCGTATGTCAAAAATAAAAGTTTTAACATTCAACGGTGAATTATAACATTCACGAGTAAAGTATTATAAGGATATAATTCACTGTTAGATTTCTATAAACCACTGAAAAGCATAAAAGAAAAGGAGGTTAAACTCATCTCATGATCCATTATACCAAGCAAGTCATCACATAATTATTATCCGTAATATCAATTTTGTCCGAAATCCAACTGTTTCATAAGGTAGAATGATCCTTGAACATGCACAAAATTTAAAAGTAACAAAAAGTTTTGATCTATGTCAACCTGAGCATACTGTGCAGGCTTACATGGATTGATACTTTTTGCAGACTTATTAACTCTTTACCAAACAAGCCCTGGTTTTCACGACCCTGGGATGGAAAGCTTTTTGAAAACATTGTGGGAAAAGGAGAAAATGCTGGTAACTAGCATTTTCTCCTTTTCCCAAAATGTTTTCTACCCTGCTGGAAACAAATTTCAATTTTTGAGTTACGTTTATTTTGTCATCTGCAAATGCTTTCAATTTGGACAAGGTTAAAATTTTGTCGTCTGGTAAAGAGTTAAACCACTTTTTCATAGTATGACTCAAAACTGTCTTTCATGTATGCCTTCAATATGGACTAGTCCCATGAAAAAAGTCTAAAGCTTTCTTTCTTGGGGCCATAAAAAAAATGGAATTGTTTGGTAAACTGTGAAAACAAACTGTCTATAATCTCTCACCTGTTTAAACAGTAAAGAAACAACTGGAGAAACATGAACATCTATTGTATTTATTCCATACAAAATTCTCCTGCAAAGTAAATTCAGATAACAAATAAATCAAAACGCTCTTTTTCAATCTTTTGACCACCAGTCTTTCAAGGAAAAAAGAAGTTCCTTTTTTTCTCAATAAAGGCCTATAACCTAAATAAGTGATAAGTGTAATGATTCACATGATAAGTCTAAGGGTTTTTTCGGGGAGGGCCCCTCTGCCTTTTTTTTTTCACCATAAATTCATGGTATTGGTAGATGTTAGAAAATATATAAATTCCCAAAAGTCTTGTTGAAAAAAACAAATCAAATTTAATTATTTTTATGTTTGTCAAAGGGATGGGGAGGAGCCAATGTTTTAGTCTAGTAAACTTGTATGTACACAAAACTGTTAAATATGAGGGTTGCCTGTAAAAGAAGAGTCTTTCTTTTTATATTCAAGGCACAGAGCAGGTGGTACATAGAGCTAACAAGACCACCGCATGTGGGTGCCAATGCTAGGCTGCAGTTGCTTTTAGAAATAGATTGATTGTCATTGGAAATTCTAGGTCAAAAGAGGGGCACAACTGTATCAAAAATATTTTGATGGTTATTTGCCCCTGTTGTATGGATTCACCTTTTGATAGTTAACAACTAATCCAAGTTTGATGTAAATATCTTCAATAATGACAGAATATTATAACATGTCAAAGGTTTTGCACAATGACGGCTGCACAGATGATAACAGGGCTATGACCTCGACGTTTACTTTTCAAAAACGGCCCAGCTTAAAAGTGTTATCAATATGAATCAAGATTTAATACATCAGTAATTCTAGCTAAAGGAGAAATTGCTCATTACTTTTACTTCCTCCTCTGTGGAAACATTTTCAAAAACTGTCTTCTACCGTGTAGAAAAACAAATGTGCAGGGGTAATGACTGAAGCAAATAACTTCCTACCTTCTTAACTGATGAGAATAACTAAGCCCTTTTGCCTCATGAAAATATGCACAAGTGTTACTAACTTCTAGGCCACTGAAAACAAAAGCAAACTTACAAGTATCTTTGTTTTATACATATACATGTACCTCTGTAAACAAATTCAAAACTAATCAATATAGGGGTTAAGTAAAAGAAATGTACAAATGTTCAGTCAGACAAAAAACGTTGTTCAAACCCATTTCTTTGGCCACATTTACATTCTGTGCTGGAAGAAATTGATCTACATCGTCCAAAAAAACAGATTAAAAATGCCCTGGGCAAGAAGGCTTATGAAAACCTAGTGTGAAAGAATAAAATGCTGGTAACCAGCAACTTACCAGAGTTTCTGATATCTATCCTCATCTGCGTTCCACAAATATTTCACCTTTTTCACCACAAAATAACGGATTAAATTGTCATCCCTCTGAAAATTGGATATCAAACTGTTAGAATAGCAATAAATCTTTGATGCCCCAGATTTTGAGAGATTTGCAAAATCATGGTGAGAAAATGAGAAATTGCGTGGAACAAGAAACTTTTTCAGGTTGTCGAAACTGACAGCATTTGTAGTCAGCAACTTCAATTTAGCTCACAAGATGATTTCTGTCTTTTTCTGTCTTTGACATGGTAGAAAAGATTGTGAGACAAGGAGAAATGCTGGTTACCAGCATTTTCTCCTTTTTCAACAATGTTGTCAAAAGCCCACTTCTCAAAGGTCATTAAAACTCATTATTGTCTGCTTTTTTGTAACTTGTTCGTCGTAGGTCTGAAAATACCCATATACATTTCATACTTACGATACATGCACATTCTTTGGGTGTAACATCTAACTGAATAGCTATTTTCAGAATTATTTCAGTAATTTCATAGGGATAGCTTAGATTTTTGAGTGTTTTGTGTTTTCTGGGTTTCACCAGTGCAAGGCTTGGGCTCTGCAGTGACCCATCCACAAAAATCCATTCATGGCAGGCAATGATCTCTGAGGTTTAAGAAAATATTCAAACCTTTTTTCTCTTTATACATTATCCTGTTGATAAATGCCAACTGGTTATTTCTCATTTATCATGATGTCTACTTTTTCCTCATCTGTTTACTCTTTTGAAAGAAATCTTGAAATTTAACATTTTACCAGACAACAAAATTTTAGACTTGTCACAACTGAGAGCATCTGCAGATCATGAATCAAATATGAATCAAGTCAAGAGATTTGTCTTCGATATGCAGACTTTGTGGAAAAAGACAAAAAAGCTGGTTTCCAGCACTTTCTCCTTTTTCCACAATATTTCTAAAATCCTTCATTCTCAGGGTCATGAAAACTTAGGATTGGTTTGCAGAGAGTTACCAGCATCTTTTTTCATTTTTCCACACTGTTTTCAAAAGCTCTCTTCTGCAGGACCTTCAAAACTCAGCATTGTTTGTAGAAGTTTTAACTCTTTACCAAACAACAAATTTTTAGACTTGTCCAATTTGTAAGCATGTTATGCAGATGACAAATTAAATATGGCTGAAAAGATGAATTCATCTTCAAAATGGTAGAAAACATTGTGGGAAAAGAAGAAAATGCTGCTTACCAGCATTTTCTTCTTTTTCCACAATGTTTTCAAAAGCCCTTTTTCTCAGGGTCTTTAAGACCCTGGGTTGTGTGGTGAAGGTTTAAAAGCATTTCAGTAATAAGACAGCAACAGCTCTCTTATTTATGTGTTTCCTTTGTTTCATCTGTACCGGACCTGGACAATGCAGTGCCTTGCCAGCGCCATCAATGGGTATTGAGCCCAAATTTTCAGATAACAAGTCCACAACTTAACCAATAAACTATAGGGAACCCCTTTACAATCAGAGTACAGATATTATAAACAGCTGACATACCCGACCAGTATTTAGTAAAAGTTGTGATTTCCTTCTGCGTGCCTTAGCCAACAAAGAAAAGGATATTGACGGCTTTAATACAGCTACTCTGAAAGTAAGAATTCATACACAGTTTAAACTTGGTAGTCCATAGAAGACAGGAAGCAGAGAGTAAATCCTAAAGGTTAATGTTTTCCATATTTAATCATTTAGGGAAACTTCAACTCCATTAAATAGATATTAGTACATGTATATCAATCAACAGGTCTCAAGTTGTCAAGTATTAAATGATAAATTACCTTTTTTTTAAACTTGGTATCAGTGCAATCTTGGAGAGATGTCTATAATGTGGTCACTTTAAAGTTTGTCATTTCACAATTTTGTATGGAAAATATATAAGCATTGATCATTATTTGAGGCAATTTCTTCAACATGAATAGGATAGTTTATGGAACAAAACATCAATTTAGATTGCCGCATTTTCTGTTTCAGTTGAAGAAGTGATTTATACTGGGTTGAAAAAAGTTGCAAGCACCTACGAAGGACAGGAAATGCAATGTTTTTGGTTCTATTGACCTATAGCTACCATGAAACATTTACTTACCATTTAGCCCCCACTTTTTCGAAAATCACCCAGTTTTTTGAAACTTATACGGGCCAATAGGCTACTTTGGATACAATGCTGTAGAACACTGTATTCTTATCTTTGATCTGCATTGCAAGGGAATTAAAACAAGACTCGGCTGCAGATGCTTGAAAATTCTAAGTCAAAAAAGGCGCATTGATATTTTGATGATTCCTGCCCTTGTTATATGGGTATCCTTTTTGATATTTAACAACTCGTTCAAGTTTCAAGAAAATATCTTCAGTAATAACAGAAATATTACAAATGTCAAAGTTTTTGCATGACAACAATGACGCAACTAACAACCAGGGTATAAAAATGACCTGACTATATCTTTGAGACAGCCAAGCAAACAACGCAGCCCAGACAAGACTAAGATGGCTTTTCAAAAAAGGGGAAATAAAAGACAATACAGTTAACTTGCATTTTCTCCATTTTAACCAATGGTTTCAGATGATTCAATGTTCCAAAGCCAAGTCCAACCATCTGAGCCTCATTTAAGTTGTTATCCAAAAATGTTCTCAATGTGCATTAGTCTAAAAATTTTTTTCCTGGAAAAGAGGGAAAGAAAATTTTGAAAAACAAACCTAGTGCCATCTCTTGTAATGGTATGGATTTCTGCAACAAAGCACTGCTGGTATTGATCCTGAAAAAATTGTATAAAAAAAGATTTGTACTAAACTATCAATACATTCTATGGTATGTTGCAGTATTACTTGGCCATACTGAAATCTCCTTAAGCTTTCAGACCCCCCCCCCCTTGGGTAGCTCAGTGGATAGCGTATCTGACTCATGACCAGGTCAATGGTGGTTATGGGTTCTAAACCTGGTTGAGGCAAGCTTTCTTTACAGCGATTTTTTGCCTCTCACTTCCGATGCATGTGAGAAAAGTAGTCAGTGACATATTCATCGTCTGCAAATGCTTTCAATTTGGACAAGACTAAAATTTTGTTGTTTGGTAAAGAGTTAACCCTTTACCAAACAACAAAATTTTAGACTTGTCAAAATTGAAAGCATTTGCAGACAACAAAGCAAATATTGCTCAAGTGGTGAGATTCATCTTTGATAGGAAAGAAAACTGTGGGAAAAGGAGAAAATGCTGCTTACCAGCATTTTCTCCTTTTCCCACAATGTTTTCAAAAGGCTTCTTCCTCATGGTTCTTAAACGCAAGGTTGTCTAGTACAGGGTTAAAAGAGTTTACTTGCAGTCCTCCAATATGATACCACGATAAGTCTGATACCTGTAATACAACAATACTTACTCTAAGAAGAACTGAGGTTGCTTCCCCCAGACTGGTTCTACAATGTGTACACTGTAGATATCTGTGTGGTAGCCAGTGGAATACCAGTCTAAGAAAGCCCAGTGTAATAAATATGAAGAAATATGTAACAGCTGACTGCAGTCGACTTTTAACATAACCATCAATTTCCTGAAAAGGCAGAGAAATTGAAATTATTGCAAGAAATGGGAAAAGGATATCAAAGTTTGCACATTCATTTAGCTGCATTTTACCCTTTTTTTCTTCCTTCCCAGAGATGCTGATGTGCATTTATGTCTATTTACAACCTAATAATATAATAAGGATATAGAAACAATGTCAAATGAATGATGTGCATTTATGTCTATTTACAACCTAATAATATACCATATTTCTCCTAATAAAAGCGCCCTCACTAATAGTAGCTCCTGCCCCGTGAAAAACCCTTAAATCATGAAAACCTAATGTACATTAGTTGATTAAAATGACAATATTTGAAGCATTTGATGAATATTTCCTCTAATTTGTTTAATATTTCCTCTTAACAATCACTAAAACACAATGAAATACAAAAATTGGACAGACTTTTTGCTTTCCAAATTGGGCACAAAATAAAGGTTCCCTATCTATGTTTTGCATAGCTCCTGGGAGCTTTTATTTGGAGAAATATGGTAATCAGGATATAGAAGCAATGTCAAACAAATTTGTTTGTTAAGTGTTAAACACCATTTTTAACATACTTCAGTAATACTTTAGTAGTCAGTGATCCTACCCATGCTTTCCTAGAATTTCCTTTACCTGTATTTGACACAACATTCTTTCCAAGCCACTGGCTGCTTTTCATATACACATCATCAAAATGATGTTAAGTGGTGAGGAAGAAAGGAATCCTGTCCCAGGAAAAAATCATCAATCCTCAGAAAGAATTTGGTCAAGCATTGTTTACCAGCATTTTCTCCTTTTCTTATACTGCTTTCAAAATTTGTCTATTTTAGAGCAGTAACAAGAGCACCCAATGCTGGTGCCAAAGTTCCACCGCCTTTGCTTTTCCTGTGAAAATATTAAGTTGAAAAAGGGGCCGAGTCAAAAATATTTTAAGGATTAATTTTCCTTCTGTGTTGGGTTCCAGCTTTTAATAGTAAACAAACAGCCAAAATTTGAAGCAAATTTCTTCATCACTGATAATAGCAATATGAGAAAAACAAAAGCTAGCTTCCGAACTGTATTAAATTTCTCTTCTTCAAATACTTTTGAATGGGACAAGTTTAAAATATTGTCCTGTGGTAAATAGTTAATATTCACTGCACTAGGTATTGTCAGTAACAACAACAAAATATGGAAAATATTACCATTTGATCATCTTCTCCCTCATTTATGTAAGTTTTGGTTGGATCTATGGGAGGTGGGCCAGTCAGCCATTTTCTCTTCTTTATCTTTACTTCTGAAAAAAAATTATGATACAATCAAACAGTGTTTTAACTCTAAAAAGCCTTTCACGACTACAGTTGCTGTTGTGGCCAGTATAGATCAAAATCAGGCTGCACTTAATGTACAGCCTGATCTCTTATCCACACTGTCCATTTTGCTGAAACACTGTAGACAAAAGCAACCATGAAATTGCAATTATTTGGGTCATATTTCTAGGATCAAAATGTCTTATAGGTTTATTTGTGCTCTACGGGTCAACAACCCCAAGGTGTTGTCTGCGCATGTCATTCAACCTCTTTGCTATGACCCATCACTCATCCCATATTCCGGGGGGGGGGAAAGTAGGGCTTATACCGAAGCTATTACCCAAGCCTGTAGGGGCTGTTTTAATAAATTGCCAGTGCATAGGTTCCATGCTAGATGGCCATAGCTGAATGAATCACCCAGGTAGCGTTTTATTAGGTAAACATTTATTTTATTTTGAAACTCAAAGTAAGGGTTGTCGTTATGAAAAGAAGTCCTGTTCTGTACCCGGAATGCCCAAATTAGATAGATGTGTATTTGTAGAATGCCATCTAGCTGGAGACAATGAACCCAGAGGAAGAAACCTTTTCAAAGCATTATGGGAAAAAGGAGAATACACTGGTTGGTAGCCAGCATTTTCTCTTCTTTCCACAATGTTATCAACCCAATCAAAAACAATTCCATCATTTGAACCATATTTAATTAGTCATTTGTGTTAAACACCGTTTTCAACATTATTTCAGTTATATCGTAGCAGCCAGTGCACCTATCCATGCTTTCCTGTGGTTTCTGTTAACAGTACTTTGCATGATGTTCTTCCCAAACCCCTTGCTACTTTCCCACATAGCCATTACTGAAACAACGATCAGCCGTGAGAGAAAAATGAATCCTGTTGCTATAAGTATCAGCAATCCCTTGAAAGGAATTTGCGGAGCTACCATTAATTGGGACAAGTCCTCAATGTCATCTAGTAAAGGTTCAACCCATTACCACACAATCCCAACTTTTAATGACCCTGAGAAAGAAACCTTTTGAAAACATTGTGAGAAAAGGAAAAAATGCTGATTACCAGCATTTTCTCCTTTTCCTACAATGTTTTCTACTCTTCCTAAAACAAATCTAAATTTTTCAGTCACATTTTTATATTTTTTCCCTTTTCTAACAATGTTTTCTAGCCTTTCAAAGACAAATCCCACCATTCGATCAACATTTAATATGTTCTCTATAATTTGACTGCAACTGCTTTGAGTTTGGACAAGTCCAAATTTCTTCTAAGGAAGAGGTCTTCTGAAAATATTGTGGGAAAAGAAGGAAATGCTTGTAAGCAGCAATTTATCCTTTTTCCATGTTTTCTACTTTTTATCACACAAGAACTTGCATTTCAGCAACATTTTATTTGCCGACGGCATTTGCTTTCGATTTGGGGCTGTCAAATAACTTATCGTTTGATAAAGACTTAATCAGCTTTTTTCAAGGTTATAAAATCACAGAATTATTGGGTAAAAAGGCAAATCAGTCATTGAATATTGTTGATTTACATGTAAATTTATACATTACATCATTCTTAATCATTTGGAAAAATGATATTTTGGGCTAGAGTTAGGGCCTATGTTTTGCTGGAGAATATAGAGTTACGTACAATAACAACACTGTGCAGCCATTGTACTGACGTTTGTCAACCTTTCCTTAAAATGAAATCAATATTATTTCCCTTTCATAACGGCCACAATTTACACTTTTTCGCTTTTTTCTGGACTCTTTTAAACTGTTACTACACTAAACTTACAGCATGGGCTTTAACTCTCCCAGACGACAATATTTTATACAAGTCCAATTTAAAAGCATTTGCAGACAACAAAATTTATATGGCACAAATGATGGGATTTGAATCAGATAGTCTAGAAAACATTGTGGGAAAAGGAGAAAATGCTGTTTTCAATTCTTTCAAAGACAAATTCTATTATTTGAACCAAATTAAAATTGTTGTCTGCCAATGCTTTCAATTTGAACAAGTTTTCAGTTTTGTTGTCTGGTAAAGAATTAACCAGAATTGGGCATAACATTCTTTCCAAGCAATTGCCCTCTTTCCCAAATAAGCAATATATTTAGACAGTGCGGGAGAAAGTATAAATCCTGTGGTAATGACTTCATCTATCCTCAGAAAGATTTCGCTGAATCAGGATTCAAACTCACAACTGGATTACTGGGCCTGTAGATTAACTCTTTACCAGAGCAATGGCAAACAACAAATTAAATGTTGCTCAAATATTGGGAGTTGTCGTTGAAAGGCTACAAAACATTGTTGGGAAAGAAGAAAATGCTGGTCACCAGCTTTAGTTGATAAGTATGCTATAGAAAGGGTATAAAATGCAAGAAAACACCTACTTTGGTCATTTTGACCCTCCTGAATGACAAATTTTACACTAGTCCAAATTCAAAGCATTTTGCGGCTTCAAATAGAGGGATTTGTCTTTGATAGAACTGAAAACCTTGTTGGAAAGAAGAAAATGCTGGACACAAGCATTTTCTTCTTTTCCTACAATGCTTTAAAAAGCCTCCCTCTTCAAGCCTGGGGTTGTTAGATCACAGGATTGTGTTACAGGGTTTCAATTTTGTTTGCAAATCATTCATTGTCATCATTACTCTAATTTATTTAGAAACCAAAGGACTCATACTCTTGGTGTTTATTCCTTCCTTTGTAAAGGGAAACTTTGAACAATTTTTGTAACTAGTATTTCCTTTCTATTTCAAATGCAAAGGTATTTACAGGTTGCAACAATGTTGGAGGTTTGTGTTTTTCAAAATGACAGAATTTGAGCGACTGATGATAGTTTATTTGTAAGTTAGTCTTTGTAATTGAAACTGTTGCTTCAGTATATATATTTAGTCTGCATACAGTAAGAGACAATCTTGCGTATACACTGTATTAATCATTTATACTAAAAGAAATCTATCACAGGTATATAGAACTCTTTTCAGTGCAAAACAAGAACGTATCTATTTAACTCTTAACCACATGGCAAAAATGTAGTGAAGTTCAACCTGAAAGCATTTGCAAATGACATTTTAAATCTTGTTAGAAATTAGTAATGACATTTGTCTTTGATAGGGTAGAAAACATTGTGAAAGAAGAAGAAAATGCTGGTTACCACCATCTTCTCCTTTTCCAAAAATTTTTTTCCAAAAGGCATCTTCTTCAGGGTCATTAAAACTCGGATTGTGTGGTTAACCCTTTACCACACAATGCCAACTTTTAACGACCCTGGGATAGAAGCCTTTTGAAAACATTGTGGGAAAAGAAGAAAATGCTGGTAACTAGCATTTTCTCCTTTTCCCACAATGTTTTCTACCCTGCTGGAAACAAATTTCAATTTTTGAGTCACGTTTATTTTGTCATCTGCAAGTGCTTTCAATTTGGACCAGTCTAAAATTTTGTCGTTTGGTAAAGAGTCAACTTAAAGGTGGGTATTTAGATTTTTCACATCTCACCACACACACACACACACACACACACACACACACACACACACACACACACACACACACACACACATCTCTCTCTCTCTCTCTCTCTCTCTCTCTCTCTCTCACACTGAAATTTATATGAAAAAACAATACAAATCATCAATAATTAAGAATCATAAAATTACAAAAAAAAATTTTTTTTGATGGTGTTCCCTTAAAAGGCTACGTAGCCTCTTGAGGTATTTTTAGATTTCGCGCCAGAAATCAAAAATGCATTGTGGGAATGTCAAGTGACTGGCACATGACTAATGACGCTTAAATTCCATAACATAACAAACATGTAATTATTTTCCATAATGTCTTCTTTGGACGCTATGTTTGAAGCTTCGTCTGTGTATTTCCGGTATGTAAATGAGCAAGTTGCTCATGTAAAAATAGACCATGTTTCCCGTCGGTGTCGGCCTGGGCCGTAGTAAATCTCTAATTTCTCTTGTTGTCAGATGGTTTTCGACTACTGGGGTTTTATGAATGAAAATTAAAAGGCTTTGGGAGTATAAGGATGATTTTTTTATATTTTTGTAAATTTTTTTGTCCCAAAATCTGAAGGGCCACCTTTAAGGGTTAAAAAAACATACATAAGGGGTACTGGAATATGAATACTGAAATATGTGTGTGGTTCAATATGAAGACAAAGAACGTTCCCAGCAACTGTCTCTTTTTCCTTCACTTTGAGGTGAGGTGTCATAAATGTGCCCACAAACAGGCCTGCAGGGGTCCTCGGAAAAAACATTTAGTCATTTTCGACCAATCACAAATTGCTTTTTATTCATTTGAGTATAAAAAATACCAAGGGCTAGGCCAGAAGTCAGCAAAAAAGTCGGACTCATTCATATCAAAAGCACTCACAGACAACAAATAGACTGATTGATTGATTTGCTGTTTTCAACATTATTTCATTTATAATGTGGTGGCCAGTGCAGCTATGCATGCTTTCCTGGCATGTCTTATACCAGTACTCCACACAATATTCTTTCAAAGCTACTGGCTGCTTTTAAACATAATCATCACTGAAACAATGGTCAGTGGTGAGAGAGGAATGAATCCTGTCGCAATGACTCTCATCAATCCTCGGAAAGAAATTGGCCAAACAAGCATATTTTAGATTATGTATGAGGATAAATTTCTGATTTTCTTTCCATAATTTATTATAGACCTCGACTTTTGACATTTTTTCTTTATCATATTTGTAATGTTGAGTGACTATGTACTTTTGTGCTTGTCAATAAAATATCTGTATCTGTATCTGATGATCAAACTAGGGACCTGTTCTCAAGTCCTGTATGCTACCGACTGAGCTACCAGGGCTTGGCAAATAGGATATAGTCCAAACAATGTCTGAACTTCTCGATCAAACCTTTACCACATGACATAATTTTTAACCTGTCCAAATTGAAAACATTTGCAGGCATTAAATTACAGGTTATCAAAACATGAACTCTGTCTTTCAAAGAGTAAAAAACATTGTGGGAAAAGGAGAAAATGCTGGTTACCAGCATTTTCTCGTTTTTCCCCCACAATATTTTCAAAGGCCTTCTTTTTCATGGGTCCTTAAAACTCTGTATTGGGTGATAAAGGGTTGGAGAATAAAAAGCTTTGTGGAAAAAGGAGAAAATAATGGTAATAACAAGCATTTTCTCCTTTTCCCTAAATGTTTTCAAAAGCCTTGGGAAGTGTCATTAAACCAAGATATCATTTGGCAAATTGTTCAAACAGAGAGGTTTTTTCCTTGTAATAGATATGTCTACTCAACTCTTTACCAAAGAAAAAATTTTAGACTTATTCAAATTGAAAGCGACAACTCAAATGCAGCTGAATTGACTGTTATTGTCTTTGAAAGGGTAGAAAACATGGTGCAAAAAGGAGAAAATGCTGGTTATCAGCACTTTTTACTTTTCCCACAATGTTTTCAAAAGCCTTTTTCCTCAGGTTTGCTAAAACACTGGATTGTTTTTTAAAAGATAAAATACCTTCCTTGATTGGTTTTAGATAAAAAGCAAATAGGTCTGTGCATACGGAAAATATGTATTGTATTTCTGCTATATACGAGGGTCATCCAATAATTAGCGAGACTGTAGTTATTGAAGAAATACCAGAACTAATACTCATCCAATGTTCCTACATTCCCTCAATATAGGCTCCTCCCTTTTCAATTACAGAATTCCATCAGTGAGGAAGTCTTCTTATTCCCGTTGCTAGGCAACCAGAGTTAATGCGTCGAATTTGACTGGCCACCTCTACTTCCAGGGCGTCTAAATCCTCAAAACGCACACCTCGCAATGGTTCTTTCAACTTTGGAAAAAGATCAAAGTCTGGAGGACTCATGTCTGGAGAATATGGAGGGTGCAGTAAAATGTCCCAGTTATAGAGCATCAAAAGTGACGTCACCCTACCTGCCTTGTGACAGGCGGCGTTGTCAGGCAGAATTAATGGTGTAAGTTCAAGCAGCTCCGGTCGCTTCTTGCGAATGGCAGGTCTCAAGACAGACATCAGAAATGTACGATAATACTCTTGATTGATTGTTTTCCCGATCGGGACCCGATTTGCAGCTAATATGCCGTGATTATCATAGGCAAAAATCATCATCTTCAAATTTCCTTGTTTTCGCCTGAATTTAATGGGTCGTGGGGACCCCAGCGCGTGCCATTCTGAAGATTGTCTTTTTAGTTCTGGTTCATAACTTTGTATCCAAGTCTCATCTATTGCCACTATCCTGTTAAGAAACATATCACCCTCATTTTTGTATCTTTCCAGTAATTGACTGGCAACATCCACTCTTGCCTGTTTCTGCTCCGAGCTCAGTGCATGGGGTACCCACCTTGTAGCAACAAGTCGCATGTTTAACTTATTTGTCAAAATTGTATGTACTGACCCATGACTTATCCCAATTTCATTGGCTACTTCTTCGCATGTGTATCTTCGATCAGTCTCCATTACAGCCTTCACCTTTTGGATATTTTCTTCGCTTGTTGCTTCTGTTGGCCGACCTGGGCTGGGTTGCTTCTGCACACTAGTCCTTCCTTCCTTAAACTGTGCAATCCACCGGAACACTGCTGCACGAGAAATAGCTTTGTCCCCACAAACTTTTTGTAAGGTTTGAAAAATCTCTGTTCCAGTGCTACCCTTATAATACTCAATTTTTATATATGCACATTGTTCTTCTGCTGTGAAGCTGGCCATGTTGCAGTTGTTTGTGTCACAGGAAGTGACGTCATAATTGTGACGTCATAATGTAACGTCATTTGGCATAATTTTTGTGTTGCTAATATGTTAGGCAATATATGTGCAAAGTTTCGTTAAAATCTGTCAGACAATATTTGAGATATGACAACAGTCTCACTCATGGAGGACCCTCGTATATATTTTATGTAAGGTATATAACAAAGCATAGGTAATCCTTTACTATCCAATTCCATTTTTTCACTACCCGTGAAAGAAGGCTCTTGAAAACATTGTGCAAATAGGAGAAAATGCTGGAAAGGACAATTTCCCCCATTTGAACCACATTTACATTATCGTCTGCAAATGCTTTCAATATGGACAAGTCTATAATTTTGTCGTTTGGTAAAAAGTTTAAAGGTATACAACGAAGCCACAAGTAACCCTTTACCACAAAATTCTATGTTTTCACAGAAAAAGAAGGCTCTTGAAAGCATTATGGGAGGTCCAGAAAAAAAAGCAGATTACCAAAATTTTCTAACTATTCACAGCAAAGACTCATAATTGGTCTGTAATTAATTTTTGTCACCTGCAAATGCTTTCAAATTTATAATGCCTAAATTTTTGTTGTCTGGTAAAGAGTTATAGCTAGTGCATGTTATTAAGATTTGGTTTAAACTCTTTACAACGCAATCCCAACTTTTAAGGAACGTTTTAAACAAGGGCTTTTGAAAAAATTGTGGAAAGAGAAGAAAATTTTTTCCATCCTTTCATCTGCAAATTGTCTCATTTGCACCCAAATTTCTTGTTTGCAAAATTAATGCTTTCAATTTCAACAGGTCTAAATTTTTTTTGTTTGGTACAGTGTTAATCAGTGTAACGTAATTTATACAGTCTAACCTTTTCATACAGTCATGAGTATGCTTAAAAAAATCTACAAGAGAAGGAGCTCTTTAACTCTTTACCAAACGACAATTTTTTGCACTCGTCCAAATTCAAAGCTGTTGCAGACGACAATTTAACTGTGGCTTAATTTATGAAACTTGACTCTAAAAGGGTAGAAAACATTGTGGGAAAAGGAGAAAATCTTGGTTACCAGCATTTTCTCCTTTTCCCACAAAGTTTTCCAAAGGCTTCTTCCCAGGGGTCGTTAAAATTCGGGATTGTGTGGTAAAGAGTTAAATTTCCCTATACCACACGACAAAATTTAATGCCCGTTCATATTGAAAGCTTTTGCAGTAAGACCACAAATGAAATGTGACTCAAAAGTTGAAATATGTTTTTGGACAGGTAGAAACATTATGGAAAAAGAGAAAATGCTGGTTATCAGCACTTTCTCCTTTTCGAACAATTTTTTTAAAACCTTTTTGTCTTAGGGTTAAAAGTGGGTATTATGTGGTAAAGGGTTACCCCTGTACCAGACATCAAAATTTAAACCTTTCCCAAACAATCCCGGGTTTTCACTACCCTGAGAAAGAAGCCTCTTCAAAACATTGTGGGAAAAAGAGAAAATGCTGGTAACCAGCATTTTCTCTTTTTCCCACAATATTTTCTACTCTTCCCAAAACAAATTTCAATTTTTGAGTCCCATTTATATTGTCGTCTGCAAGTGCTTTCAATTTGGATAAGTTTAGAATTTTGTCGTTTGGTAAAGAGTTAAGATTCAGCCACAGATGACAAATTAAGTACAGCTCAAATGATGGAATATGACTGTGAAAGGAGAGAAAACATTGTTGAAATAAGAGAAGATGCTGGCTACCAGCATTTTTTCCTTTTCCAACATTTTTTTTCCAGAAGAATACTTGCAAGGATCGTTAAAAGTTGGCACTGCAAAGGCCACGCTTTAAACATAATATTGGTTCAGCTTTGCGCATGACGTAAGAGCTAATGCATATTCATTTTGCTCATGACATTTGTAATAGATGTTTTTAATATTAACCCACAATTCACTTCATTTCCTTTCTGCCAAACTACCTTCGAAACAAGAAGGGAAATAAGTTAGTAACAATAGAGAGGTGTATACATATACTGTATATGATTTTTTTTTTTATTGGACTTCAAGGAACCCATCGACATAGAAGGTATGATAATTGTTTAATACGCAATCCCCGAGTTGTAATGACCTTGAAGGAGGCATTTGAAAACCTTGTGGAGAATAAGAGAAAACCAGCATTTTTTCCTTTTCTCATAACATTTTTTATCCTTTCAAAGACAAATCTGACCATTTGAGTCACTTTTTAATTGTCATCTAAAAAATACCCTGGGTTCATACATGTCAAAAATTTTGTTGTTTAACTCCCTAACACATAATCTTAAGTTTCAACAACTCGAAGAAGAAGCCTTTTGAAAACCTTGTGGGGAAAGGATAAAATGCTGATAACCAGCATTTTCTCCTTTCTCCCCTGTTTTCCACACATTCAGAGACTTCGCCATCATTTCAGCAACATTTAAGTTGTAAACTGCAAATTCTTTTGATTTCAACCAGTCTAGAATTTTATCATTTGGTAAATAATCAATAAAGAATTAATTCCTTTACTATAATAATTATAGACTTATTTAACAGTTTTGTAATGTGACAAAGCTTTAATATGAGTGAAATGAAACTTTTGTAGAATAAATAGATCTATTTCAATGACAGGGAAGTAATCAATGTAATGCCAGTTTGAATTCCAGCTTGGCAAAACCACTTTCCAAGGGCAGACAAAAGTCATTGCTATACAATTCATTCTACTCTACAAGAAGAGCAAGAATTTTGATGAATAAACCCAGGGCAAACAGGAAATAAATGTAAACTATTTTAGGGTAAAGTAATATCCCTGATTCTCTAAGACCCAATTCCACTGAGCGATGACTCCGTTGGTCTTCAAAGTTTTGATCAAAATGCTGTGAATCAGGAATGGCAACAGCGAAAGTAGAAACGCGTTGATACTTCGGAAGCTTCATGATTGCCACTGCACTGCACTTGCTTGGACCTTGCTCAAAATTCAGGTAGCGGGATTGCCATTGACTCAAAACGCCACAAAAGGGTAGTAAAAGTGTAGCAAGAAATTCATGAATGCACACAGTATCATAGCAGCAGCACAAGTAACCTACTGCAAGCACAGCGCAATGTCACAAAAGCATCGAGATATTTGTCTAACTTCAGGCCTGGTTCAAGTGCTTTCCTGAAGTTGGTATCACTCTTCTGGATTCTAGGACCAACTCTACCCAAGATCTCCTAAAATATCTGAGGCTCCATGAGGGTCCATTCTCGTATAATTTTGAAAAATGAAGTGCCGTCTTCCATCCAGAGTTCTCTCATAAGTTGGTCATAATGATCAAATTTGTGCTTTCTCTCAGCAGACAACCATGGACGAACCCAGAACCTTTTGGCCCTCTTCCTCCATCTGGCGTTCTCTCAACACCCAACCTATCAATCTATTGTTCACAATCACAATCTGAAGCACAGACACTGCAACAATTCAATCTGTTTTCTTC
Source organism: Hippopus hippopus (assembly GCA_946811185.2). NCBI lineage: Eukaryota > Metazoa > Mollusca > Bivalvia > Cardiida > Cardiidae > Hippopus > Hippopus hippopus. The sequence continues at coordinate 26,342,472 of OX328111.1, read as the reverse complement.
AAAGGCTAATGGTCAACTGCTGCCAAGGGCCATTGTAGAATAGAAACTTTCCAAAAGCACCGCAGAAGTACAGCTCCTGCACAGAGGTAGTAGTAAGGTTGCAGCAAGAATGTGGTGCACTTAGACTAGGGGTAGCCTGAAACCGCTATCGTAGTTGAAAAGCAGCAGAAGTGTCTTGGAGAGACCTCAAGTGCAACAACAGCATGACAGGATCGTGACCAGTGCAGCAAGATTGTTATTGAAAAGTACTATAAGCGCACGGAAAATGTTAAAGTCCCAAAATTTTGCACGTGTCGGCACTTCTGCAGCAGTTCAGAAGATTTTGGAGAATTCCCATAATCATCATGAGAACAGTGGAATTGCTGCCCAGTGAAATGGGTGGGGGTATAGACATGATCAGCTTTCACTTTCTTTGACCAGGGATCTGAATGTTTACACTGTATTGTATCAATACATTCGAATTACCTATCCATGCCATACAAAGGAAGTAACTTTTTTAATATTTTTTTATATCAAAATAGTTACTAGGTGACAAACTGGATTTGAGATGAACAAGCCTGGAAGCCTAGTTACCATGCACATCTTCCTGTCATGGGCAATCAAATGGACATAGTGTTACATACAGATTGATTCCTTGTAAGTATGGTCAAAATCACATTTTACAATCTTTCAGCTTCATATGACTTTAGATATAACTGCACAAGGTTAAGACTAAAAGTTCAGAAAAGAGAAGGAATTCTAATTTTCAGAACCTAGACTGGTATCATGGGAAAACAGGCTTTGCTTGTGACAGTATATTGTTGTTGATCATAATTACAACAAACAATTTCGTTGAAATGATATTCCCCGCTGAAAAAATCGACCGTGTAACTTAAAATCGCTTCCAGTCGGCCATTTTGCATCGAATCAAAAAAAAAAAGAAGGTGTATCGGCAGAATGGGTTATTATATATGCGTATAAAGTTTCACTAAATTCCATCCAATGATATTGGAGATATACTCCCGGATGGTCGCACGGATGGACGGACAGACAGACAACGCAAAAACTATATCCCTCCGCCTTTGGCGGGGGATAATAAATATAACAGCCCCATACTGCAGCACTGCCAAACAAATAAATGTTCGGTATGATGACTTTTAACAACCCTGAGGATAAAGCCTTTCAAAACATTGTAGGAAAAGGAGAAAATGCTGGTAACCAGCATTTTCTCTTTTTCCCAAAAAGTTTTTTACCCTATCAAAGAAAAATTATGTCATTCGAGCCAATATGAAATTGTCGTCTAGAAATGCTTTCAATTTGGATAGGTCTAAAATTTTGCCATGTGGTAAAGGGTTAAAAGGTTGGAAGTTTGTCTTGTTATAAAATCATATAGAGGAAATAAACCTCAATCCAGAAAAAGCCATACCTTTGCATTGGCCTTTTTTCACATGCCAAGCTGATGTCACTGAATGCAATGTTGATTGATTGTTTTGGAATTTCACACCGTTTTAACAGCTTAGGTCATATCACGGCAGTCAGCGCACCTACACATGTGTTTCCTGGCTTTCTCTCACCAGTACGAAGTCTAACACAACTTTCTTTCCAAGTCACTGACTACTTTTCCCACATGCATCAGAGGAGAGAGAGAAAAATCACCGGAAAGGAAGTTTGCCTCAACTGGGTATCAAACTCGCAACCACCAGCTCACGAGTCAGATACGCTAACCACTGAACTACCCAGCCAGGTGGGCACTGAATACAAGCAGGTCTATTAAAGTACAAAATACCATTTAACTTGGACAACAAGTTTTTAACAAGAATATTTCCAAAAACATAGAAACAGAAAACCATTTTGTATGGCAAGAATGGTTTAGTTTTAATTTCGGAACAAAAGAAAGTATGATAAAAACCTCACTTCATGCTTGGTATTTAACACAACTGAGCATTGACCATTAACTTTAACCACACAATCCTGACACCACAATGTTTTCTACCCTATGAAAGGCAGAATTAATGTTTTGACTTTCATTTAATTTGTCCGAGAGCTGCAGTTGCTCTCAGTTTGAACAAGGCTAAAATTTTGTCATTATGTAAATGTCAACATAAAGAATAATCATTAAGACTGAAAACTGAACATTTTTTGACCAGAAAACTTGAATACATGATAGTAACCATGTAACAGTACAATGTAAATGACAATCAAGAGAGATAAATAGTAAAATACTGTATGTAATGAGAAAACTGGAGTAATTTCCTTTTATTATTGATATGCTTCTCTATCGCTCTTTATGAACTACAATACAGCCAAGCCCACAGCGGCCATATTTTTTAGCAGATCAAAAACTGTATTACAGAATCTGAAAGTTGTTCAACAAAGCATCACTAACATGAATTTTAGGAGAATTCCAGATAACAGTTTCTAAGAAAAAGTATTTTGAAGATTTTCTCCTTTTTTTTTCCCCAGGTTTGTTACAATGACCAGAGATTTCAATGGAATCACATCCTTTGAAAAAAATTCTTCTGAAGGCCATGGCAAGATCATTTCTGTACAGTTTGTTCGAGATTGGAGAGGTAATGTAAGATAAGAAAATGTTTGTTTCAGTTCACATATACACTGATCCATGCACACATACATGACAGACACAGTGCCATGACATAAGCATACTGCCTTCTGCCAGTGGATCTAAAACAGATTAATTACTTGGAAAATGAGACAGCCAGTATAAAGGTACTTGAATTCTGCTCTTAGTCTTATTAGACCATATCCACTAATGTATTTTTGTTTTTGTAACATATTCTGGCAAAAAGACCCCAAGAAATCAGAATAATAGTATGTATTTTGCCTTTTTCCCCGAAATAAGGAAGTCCAAAGAAACCATTAACTTTTTGCCAGATGGCAAAATTTTGGACTGAACCAAACTGAAATAAAAAAATGAATACCACATATGGCAGTCAAATAAAATGAATACCATATATGGTAGCTTTGCCATACCCTTTGCAGGAATTGATGATAGTCATTGCGATGGGATTCATTCCTCACAACTCTGATCTTTGTTTTGACAATGGTTATGTGGGAAAGCAGCCAGTGGCTTGAGAAGAATTTTTTGCTGAGTACTTTTATAAGGATGTATATTCCAGAAAACCATGGATAGGTGCACTGACAGCTGCTTTATAACTGAAATAATATTGCAAATGGTGTTAAACACCATACAATCAATCAAGCAACCACATCTAGATACATGGTCTACATGCTAAATTGATGATTTCTGTCTTGGATAGAATAGAAAACATTGTTGGAAAAGGAGAAAATGCTGGTTTCCAGCATTTTCTCCTTTGTCCAGAATGTTTTCAAAAGCCTTCTCTTTCAGGGTCGTTAAAAGTCAGGTTTGAGTGGTAAAAGGTAATTCAGGGCTCTAAGTCTGATGGCCCTGAATAAAAAAGGTAACCTAATTGTCAACACCCTGTATTCAACATCGAAACATCTCTAAATGATGACCTCTCAAAAGAATTTGGTTGTTTGCTTCGTGTCTTACACAATTTTCAACATTATTTCAGTTATATTGCTACCACCAGTGTACCTATCCATACTTTTTGGAAGTTTCTTTTACCAGCACAGCTGCACTTTGCAAAATATTCTCTCAAAGCCACTGGCTGCATTCTCACAAAACATCATCGAAAAACATTTTCAGCTGTTAAAAGAGGAATGAATCCTGTCACAATGAGTTTCATCAGGATTTCTACACAGCTGTTGCACATGAAAATAGAGAATAACATGCCCAGAAGTTTCTGAGAAGGTTTCTGAAATGTTCATTCTCCTTTTTTTTTTAGTCTCTTTTACTATTCTACAATACAGACTATAACCAATTCAACAATGATAAAGAAAAACTACAAAAGGTTCATTTTTGTGAAGTCCGATTTAAATCTGCACTGAAGTATAGGACAGGTTACAGAGTTTGGTCACAAAAGAAGACATTCATCACCCAGTAGACATCATGACCAACCAAAAAGCTCCCCATAAGCTCTAAAATCAGCTTATGTATAATATATTCTGTTTGTACATGAGCTGCGAAACACTGACAACAGGTAAAACCTATTAATTAACCCTTTACCAAACAACAAAATTTTGGACTTGTTCACATTAAAGCATTCACAAGCCACAAATTAAATGTATCTCAAAAGTTGCCTGAGAAAGGGTAGAAAACCTAGAGAGAAATGGAGAAATTGCTGGTTACTAGCGTTTTCTTCTTTTCCCACAATGTTTTCAAAAGCCATCTTCCTCAGGGTCCTTAAAACTTAAGAATGTGAGGCAAAGGGTTAAATACAGAACTGATGAACCATACTTATTATAAACACACATACTATGTGTACATCAAGTAAACAGAAAATTAACTCAAGTACCATGGCACATCAAAGAATAAATTACACAATGGAAAACACAGTATAGAAATTAGAAAACAAACTGATTGAACAGGGGGTTTCAGGCCACTTTCACTATAGTTTCAGTCATATGACTGCAAAAAGTCACTTATGTGTTTGCTTTGTTTCAGGACTGGGCTGGGGCTCTACAGTGCTTTGCACAAAGCGATCCTAGGACCTCTGGGTTGCATGTCCAATGCCTTTACTACAGAGCTAAGTAGGAAGCCTATGGATCGACTTATCTACACCAGGGACCATAAGTACAAGTTGTATATCTTTCAAATTTATCGCTGAAGTAGCTTTACCTTCTTTTATCTCCTCTTAACCCTTTACCACACGGCAAAATTTAAGACCTATCCAAATTGAAAGCATTTGCAGACGACAATTTCATAGTGGCTCAAATGACGCAACTTTTCTTTGATAGAGTAGAAAACTTTGTGGGAAAAGGAGAAAATGCTGGTTACCAGCATTTTCTCCTTTTCCCACAATGTTTTCAAAAGGCCTCTTTTTTAGGGGCGTCAAAAGGCGTCATTGTGTGGTAATGGGTTAACCCTCTACTACACTATCCCAACTTTTACGAACTATGCTAAAAGCTTTTGAAAACTTTAAAGGAAAACTATACAAGGCTGGTATCCTGCATTTTTTCCTTTTCCCATAAAGGTTTCTACCCTACTAAAGACATATTTCATGTTTGAGTCACATTTGATTTGTCGTCTGGAAATGGTTTTCATTTGAAAAAGTCTAAAATTTTGTCATTTGGTAAAGAATTAAAGAGCTTAACTTTTATCCATACGACAAAATTTTTGATGTGACAAATTTAACAGCACTCACAGATGACAAGTTTGTACTGAAACAGTGTCATTTGGAGTGATAGAAAATGTGGGAGAAGTAGAAAAATGCTGAATCTGTTATATGCTGAATAATGGGAACCATTTCTCTCGACTCTTGAGAAGATGGAAAACTTTCTACCTGTAACCGTGGTCATTTCCCTTTCTTAACAGCAACAGTTCAATTCATGTTACTTTACTTGTCGCTGAGAAATGTTACTGTAAGAAATCACGCTGTGTTCCTAGGTCGAACTAAAATGGTTGGGAGATTTATTTTTTTTTCATTTACAGATGGTTGTACAGTTTGAAAATAATTGAATACGGCCATTTGATATTGTTAGAAGTATACAGCGTAATATAATTTCTTAAACTTTTTATGTCTAGAGGTCATGAAAACTTTTTTTTATCTTTGAAACAACAAAAAAACATTTTATACATGAGAACTACTTTTTGTCCGCTACCAAAAAATCCGGGAATTTCTAGCTGGGGAATCTGACAACGCAGCTAAATCTGATTTTTTCAAAATTTTGATCATGAAAATTGTTTCTAAAAACTCTGTGTTGATAAATATTGAATGATTTCTTTAGTATATTTGCAAAAAAAAAAATCGAACCATTCCCACAAACCATTTGATTTTGAAATTATGGCAATTTTTCCGAAACTCTTTACCATTTCAGATAAAAATATTAGGTTTTAAGATGGTAAAGAGTTTCTACCTCTTTGCTTTTCAATGTCTTGAAACTTGAACTTTATCTAACAGCATACAGTGCTAAGTTTTATGGACATTGCTGAGGAAGAAAGCTGTTGCAAACATTGTGGGAAATGTTTTCTCAATGTCTTCAAACTTGAATGTTGTCTAACTGCATAAAGTCCTGAGTTTTATGGACGCCGAGGAAGAAAGCTATTGCAAACACTATGGAAATAAGAGGGGGGGGGGGATTTGATTCCGAAACTTTTTACCATTTTAGTTCAAAGATTTTGGTAAAATGGCAAAGAGTTTCTACTCATTTGCTTTTTTATGTCTTGAAACTTGAATGTTATGTTACAGCATACTGTGCTAAGTTTTATGGACGTCGAGGAAGAAAGCTATTGCAAACACTGTGGAAATAAGGGGGAAATTTTGATTCCGAAACTTTTTACCATTTTAGTTCAAAGATTTTGGTAAAATAGTAAAGAGTTTCTATTCATTTGCTTTTTTATGTCTTGAAACTTGAATGCTATGTAACAGCCATACAGTGCTAAGTTTTATTGACGCTGAGGAAGAAAGCTCTTGCAAATATTGTGGGAAAAAGGTTTTCTTTCTTTTCTTTTTTTCAGAACTCTCTACCATGTTAGCTCCTAGGGGTTTTTTTTTTGTAAGATGGAAAAGAGCTTTTACCTATATTTTTTTTTTTTAAGTTCCAGAAACTCAAATTTTATCCAACAGCAAAATCGTAGAGTTTTGTTGACACTGTGGAAGAACGCTATTGGAAACACTGAAGATAAAGTTCAAAAAACATGTTTTTCAAAAACTCTTTACCATTTTAGCTCCATGTGATTTTTTTTTGTGAAAGATGGTAAATAGGTTCTACTTTTTTGCTATTCAATTCCTTGAAACTTGAACTTTATCGAAAAGCATACAGGCCTGCGTTTTATGGACACTGAGGAATAAAAGCTATTAAAAACATTGTGGAAAAGTGAAAAGAAATAAAAAAAAATCAGAACCGCTTTACTATTTTAGTTGTAAGTGATGTGTGTGTGTGTGTGTGTGTGTGTGTGTGCGTGTAAGATTGTAAAGAGTTTCTACTTATACTTTCACACTGAGGAAGAAAGCTATTGCAAACATTGTGGGAAAAGGTAATTTTTGTTTTTTTCAGAAATTCTTTACCACTTTAGCTCCAAGTGATTATTTACCACTTTAGTTCCAAGTGATTTTTTTGGGGGGGGGGGTTAAGATGGTAAAGAGTTTCTACTTATACGAGCCGTGCTCTGGCAAAAGGGGGCTTAATGCATCTCTGTTATACACGATACTCGCCCAAGTCATCACATACTTATAGATTTCTAGGAACCACTTTTTTTTTTCAATAACTGGCTTAATCATGCAGTAGATTGGTCCTTTGACAAACAGAAAATAGACCAATAGTGAAAAGTTTCGGCTCAGGTAAGCCTGTCCGGACTGTGAAGGCTGACCTGGGTCGATACTTTTCGCAGATGCATTAAGCTCCCTTTTCACAGAGCACAGTTCATATGTTTTTTGAATGTCTTGAAACTTGAATTTAGTTTAACGGCATACAGACCTGAGTTATATGGACACCAAGGAAGAAAGTCTTTGCAAACACTGTGGAAATATTTTTTTTCTAAAACTCTTTACCATTCAAGTTTCAAGTTAGTTCAAAGTTTTTGGTAAAATGGTAAAGAGTTTCTACATTTTTGCTTTTTTATGTCTTAAAACCTGAATATTATGTAACAGCATACTGTGCTAAGTTCTATGGATGCTAAGGAAGAAAGCTCTTTCAAACATTAGGGTAAAAAGGTTAAAAAAAAAATTGATTCCTAAACTCTTTACCATTTTAGTTCAAAGATTTTGGTAAAATGGTAAAGAGTTTCCACTCACTTCTTTTTTTTTTATGTCTTAACACTTGAATGTTATGTAACAGCATACAGTGCTAAGTTTTATGGACGTCGAGGAAGAAAGCTATTGCAAACACTGTGGAAATAAGGGGGGAAAATTTTAATTCCGAAACTCCTTACCATTTTAGTTCAAAGATTTTGGTAAAATGGTAAAGAGTTTCTACTCATTTGCTTTTTTATGTCTTGAAACTTGAATGTTATCTAACAGCATACAGTGCTAAGTTCAATGGACGTTGAGGAAGAAAGCTCTGTCATACATTTGGATAAAAAGATTAAAAAAACAATTTATTCCTAAACTCTTTACCATTTTAGTTCATAGATTTTGGTAAAATGGTAAAGAGTTTCTACTTATTTGCTCTTTTATGTCTTGAAACTTGAATGTTACGTAACAGCATACAGTGCTAAGTTTTACAGACACCGAGAAAGAAAGCTCTTGCAAATGTTGTGGGAAAAAAGTATTCTTTCTTTTCTTTTTTTTCGAAACTCTTTACCATGTTAGCTCCTAGCTTTTTTGTAAGATGGTAAACAGCTTTTACCTATATATTTTTTCAAGTTCTAGGAACTCAAATTTTATCCAACAGCAAAAATGTAGAGTTTTGTTGACACTGTGGAAGAAAGCTATGTTTTTCAAAAACTCTTTACCATTTTAGCTCCATGTGATTTTTTTGTGAAAGATGGTAAAGAGTTTCTACTTATTTGCTAATTAGTGTCTTGAAACTTATCGAAAAGCATACAGGCCTGCATTTTATGGACACTGAGGAATAAAAGCTATTAAAAACATTGTGGAAAAGTCAAAAGAAAGAAAGAAAGAAACAAATAAACAAACAAACAAACAAACAAAAAATTAGAACCGCTTTACTATTTTAGTTCTAAGTGATTTGTGTGTGTGTGTGTGTGTGTGTGTGTGTGTGTGTGGGTGTGTGTGTGGGTGTGTGTGTGTGTGTGTGCATGTAAGATGGTAAAGAGTTTCTACTTCTACTTATACTTTCACACTGAGGAAGAAAGCTATTGCAGACATTGTGGGAAAAGGTAATTTTCGTTTTTTCAGAAACTCTTTACCACTTTAGCTCCAAGTATTTTTTTTTGGGGGGGGGGGGGAGGGGGGAGGGATAAGATGGTAAAGAGTTTCTACTTATATGAGTCGTGCTCTGGCAAAAGGGGGCTTAATGCATCTCTGTAATACAAAATACTAGCCAAAGTCATCACATACTTATAGATCCCTAGGAACCACTTTTTTCAATAACTGGCTTAATCATGCAGTAGATTGGTCCTTTGACAAACAGAAAAAAGACCAATAGCGAAAAGTTTCGGCTCAGGTAAACCGCCGCGGACTGCACAGGCTGACCTGGGACGATACTTTTCGCAGATGCATTAAGCTCCCTTTTCACAGAGCACGGCTCATATGTTTTTTTAATGTCTTGAAACTTGAATTTAGTTTAACGGCATACAGTCCAGAGTTTTATGGACACCGAGGAAGAAAGTTTTTGCAAACACTGTGAAAATATGTATTTTTTTTTCCAAAACTCTTTACCATTTTAGTTCAAAGTTTTTGGTAAAATGGTAAAGAGTTTCTACTTTTTTGCTTTTTTATGTCTTGAAACTTGAATATTATGTAACAGCATACTGTGCTAAGTTTTATGGATGCTGAGGAAGAAAGCTCTTTCAAACATTAGGGTAAAAAGGTTAAAAAAATTTATTCCTAAACTCTTTACCATTTTACCGGTAGTTCAAAGATTTTGGTAAAATGGTAAAGAGTTTCTACTCATTTGCTTTTTTATATCTTGAAACTTGAATGTTATGTAACAGCATACAGTGCTAAGTTTTATGGACGTCGAGGAAGAAAGCCCTTGCAAATATTGTGGAAAAAAGGTTTTCTTTCTTTTCTTTTTTCGAAACTCTTTACCGAGTTAGCTCCTAGGGTTTTTTTTTTGTTAGATGGTAAAGAGTTTCTACCTATATGTTTTTTCAATGTCGTGAAACTTGAATTTTATCTCACAGCATACAGTCCTGAGTTTTATAGACACTGAGGAAGAAAGTTATTGCAAACATTGTTAAAAAGCCAAATATATATAACGGTATATATTTTTTTTTGAAACTCTTTACCATTTTAAGGTCTAAGTGTTTTTTTTTTTGTAAGATGGTAAAGAGTTCTAACTATATGTTATTTCAATTTCTAGAAACTTGAATGCTATCTAACACCATACAGTCCTCAGTTTATGGACACTGGGGAAGAAAGCTATTGTAAACACTGAGAGAAAAGGTAAAAAAAAAATCAGAAACTCTTTACCATTTTAGTTCAAAGTGATTTTTTTGTGCAAGATGGTAAGTTTACACTTATAACCTTTCAATGTCTTGAACTTGAATTGTATCTAACGACACACAATCCTGAGTGTTATGGGCACTGAGGAAAGAAGCTATTCGAAACATTGTGGAAAAGGTAAAAACATTTTTTTTTTTCAGAAATTCTATACCATGTTAATACAAAGTGATTGTTTTTGGCAAAATGGTAGAGAGTGTTACTGGAGACCACTCCTTCATGCATGGCTTCATGCAGGTTTGAATACAATACCTAACAACTGCATTAGGGAGAAGTCTATTTAGCTCAGTGGTTACGGTGTTGGCCTTTCATGCGGACGTTCTGTGTTTGAATCCTGCCCGGTCCCTGTATTTCTGCTATGCATTTGTTCATTTGTTTCTTTGTTACAGACTTTCTTCGTAAGAAGAGTTTCAGCTTATTTGCTGTTCAGAGTCTAGAAACTTTAATTTTATCCTATAGCATACAGTCCTGTGTTTTATGAACACTGAGGAAGAAAGGTATTGAAGACATTGTGGAAAAAGGTAGTATATCTTTCTTTTCTGAAACTCTTTACCATTTTATATTTAGTGAATTTTTTTGTAAGATGGTAAAGTGTTTGTACTTACATATTTTTTCAATGTCTAGAAACTTGAATTTCCTCTAATTGCACATAAACCCAGTTTAACAAAAATCCTGAGTTTGGTGGATATTGAAGAGGAAGGCTATTGAAAACATTATGGAAATGGATTCATTTTTTTTAGCTCACCTGAACATGAAGTGCTCATGGTGAGCTTTTGTGATCGTGCTGTGTCTTTCGTCCGTCGTCAACTTTTACCTTGTGTACGCTCTAGAGGCTACATTTTCAGTCCGATACTCATGAAATTTGGTCAAAATGTTTGTCTTGATAATATCTCGGACGAGTTCGAAAATGGGTCAGGTCGGGTCAAAAACTAGGTCACTAGGTCAAACCTTGCGTACACTCTAGATGCCACATTTTTAGTCCAAAACTCTTGAAAATTGGTCAGACTGTTTGTCTTGATGATATCTTAGTTGAGTTCGAAAATGGGTCATTTTGGGTAAAAAACTAGGTCACTAGGTCAAATCTTAGAAAAACCTTGTGTACGCTCTAGAGGCCATATTTTCAGTTATGTTTTGATAATGTCTACAATGGGAAAATTGGCTATGGTTGGCTAAAAAGTAGGTCACTGAGAGAAATTCTAAAAAAAAGATTGTGTACATGCTAGAGGCATTTTCACTCCAATAATTGTGAAAGCTTAGTAGATTGTTTGTCATGATATCTCAAAAGAGATTGAAAATGGGTCATGTTTGGTCAAAAACTCAGGTGAGCGACTTTAGGGCCATCAGGGCCCTCTTGTTTCTTTTACCATTTTATGTGAAAGACTTGTTTTAAGAAGGTAAATAGTTTCTAGCCCAACAGCATACAATCCTTGTTTTTTTCTAAGACCTTGAGGAAGAAGACTTTCAAACATTGTTGAAAAAGGAGAATATGCTTGTAGCCAAAGATTTTCTCCTTTTATAACAATCTTCTTTATCCTATAAAGGACAGGTTCTATCATCTGAGCTATTTCGAAGGAGAGGGAATACAATTTTTGCATTGTCTGTCTGTTTGTTTGTCCGTTTGTTATATCATCAGTCCCTCTGGACAGATATCTTCTAAAACCATTGTCCGTCTGTCTGTCCGACTTTTAGTTCGTCAGTCCCACTAGACAGATATCTTCTGAAACCCTTTATGAAAATTGATGAAACCTCATACATATGTTGCTCATGATAGTCTGCTGATAGAATTTTTTTGTTTGTTTGATTTGACACCACATCATGGAAAAAGGGGGCTTGATGCATATTTCCATTATGGACCAACATCTATTTAAGTACTGGCAAAATTTTATGAACCTTCATATTTATATTGTTTATCATAAGCCACAGACAATCGTTATTTGTTCTATTTAATGAAATGCCATGCCATGGAGAAAGGGGGCTTAATGTATAATTCATTTTGGACCAATAACAAACAAGAGCTGTCGTAGACGGATTATGCTCCCAAAACAGGTCTCTTTTTGGGAAAGTGAAGTCTGTCGGTAAATTGTTGGTCACGGGAGAGGAGGGTGGGAGTGAAACAGACTATTTGTGTTTGGTCCCGTCTGCCAAACTGCATTTGCCAATGTTCAAATAATTAGATAAAGAAGGGGCATAACTCTTGGAACAGTGGAGTAAAACTTCCTGTCAATCTAAACAATCTGTAAATCAAACATTACTATAATAATAATGGCAAAATCGTATTTGAGTTTGTCATTAAGCCCTCTTTTTCTATAACACAGCTTGGTATAAATAGAAACATATGAAACTAGAACTGTCACAAAAGTGCCACATGCCCCCACAAAGCTCTTTGTCACAGAACATGTGTCATTTTATAAGTAACAGTTAATGTTATGCGCAAGACAAAAATCAAAATTTAAGATTTACAAAGTGCAATAACTCTAAAACTAGTGGGAATAGAGTTATGTTTCTTGTACACTGCACTTCTCCTTAATGTGGCTATCTGTATATGAAGTTTAAAGTTACTAGCTGTTTTACTTTGGAAGTTATGCCCCGAACAAAAACTTTAAGTTAAAATTTACAAAGGGAAATAACCCCAAGAGTTATGCCCCAAACAAAAAAAAAACCCAAAGTTAAAACTTAGAAAGGGCAATAACTCAAAATAAAGTGGGAATAGAGTTATGGTTCTTGTACACTGCACTTCTCCTGAATGTGACCTATCTGTATATGAAGTTTGAAGTCACTAGCTTTTATACTTTGGAAGTTATGCCCCGGACAAGCTTTTCGTGACATACCGACGGATGGATGGACGGACAGACAGACAGACGGACAGACAAAATGACTCCAGTATACGCTTCAAACTTGTTTGTGGGAGGTTAATCATGTACTGGGGCTTTTGATCAGCAACATATATGATGAACAGTCTTGAAGAAACTCGGAAATGTTTAATTTCAGAGTCCAAAAAAACAAGTTATTAGACATTAAGCACCCTTTTCTCGTAACATGGTTTTGCATAGATTAAAAAAAAGAAAAAAAAACAAGGGAACATGGTGAAACCAGGGATCGTATATATACAGGATCCCTGGTGAAACTTTTAATAAACAGTATAAATGTGAAGTTTCATGAAATTTTGACCAAAACTGAAGGGGATATTAGTAAAAATTGGAATTTTACAAGAAACCCCCCTTTTCCATGACAGAGTGTCGAATTGGAAAACGGGGAAAAAAACATCGGCACAATATCCTATGGAGTTCATATAGACGGACGAAATGACGGACTGACAGACGGACGGAGGGACAGACGAAGCGGCGACTATATGCTCATCCTTCGGAGAGCATAAAAAGCTGTGTGTACATGCAAAACACAATACCTCTTACATGTTTGTATCAGAAAGAGGGTATTGTACGGTGGGGGATATCCTTTCAACGAAATTACTTTTGTTTAATTATGTTGCCCAAAAATGTAATCCATTTTGATAAATTTAAACTTTTGTCTGAAAAAAAAAAAGATTAAAATTTGGAAACTCTGTGCACCGATATTTGAAAGATTTTTATTCAGAATTCACTACTAATTATTATGCTTTTCAATGTCTTTAAATTTAGATTTAATTCTGAGTTTAACCAGGGATCTTATATACAGGAAGATAATAACTCGCAAGGAACGGCAACGGATTATTGGACGCCGTACAGGTAAGTCAGTGAAAAATCGATAATTGGTCTTAACTCCAGTTGCGTTGCCTATCCCTGTGTATATACGATCCCTGGTTTAACTGACCTTGAGGAAGAAGGCTTTTTTAAAAAGAACATTGACCTAGGTCTATATAGTCTAGATCTAATTGATAGGTAGGCCTAATTGCCATCAATGGGATGACAATTTAATTTGATAGTCCACAAGCATTTAAAAAGAAAAGGATCTCTCTGACATTCCGTTTGATAGACAATCAATTTTAGAATGTAAAGAGTTTCCTTTTCTAACCTTTTCTATATCCTCAAAGGTGCTTTTTAGAGGGTTGATTGAATTGATTGAATGGTGTTTTACACATTATATCAGTCATATCATGGCAACAGCTCAGGTATTCATGTATTTCCTGGGTGTCTTGGGTGTCATGGGTCACTGTGACTTTGACAGGATGGCCACAATATCAACTAATATAGTCCGGTGGTTGAACTAAAAGGGTAAAGCTGTTGAAATATTTTTTTTAATGTACCGATATCTAACTCCGGTATCACCATATATACACCGGTACATTTAAGTGTCCGGAACTACTTTCACGTCAACCTCACTGCCATCGACAGTTAAACTGCATTACCATTTTAGTTTCAGCGTGTTCCTACCTTCCACCATTGAAGTTGGTGTCAGGAGAAATCGTCCCCTGGAGAAATCGTCCCATGGAGAAATCGTCCCCAAACTGCTTGGGGACGATTTCGCTGGAGAAATCGTCCCCTGGGGACGAATTCTCTGGAGATATCGTCCCCAAATTAAATTTTGGAGATATCGTCCCCATCGCCATATTTATAATTCATATAATCATATTGTTGTTAAAGTTGTCTTTGAAAAACATTTTTGAAGTTTGTTTTTTGGCTTCAGTATTTACTTTGTGTAACGATTTTCTTTAGTCAAGATCTATTTGATTACACTGTCATTCTTTATACAGCAATTTTCACACTTACAAGTTGTTGTTAACTCCTGTCACGCCTTCCACAGGTAGCTTTACACCTGAAATATTTTTAATTTTTCCTGTTTGTTTGAATTGGATTTTAAACCAAAGCAATTACGAAATATATATGTTCATAAAACAGCAGTCATGCTCTAGGACTTTCTTCTTGCTGTGCATTTTCACCCCTTGTACTGTTTATGTATAAGGTGATTTTTTTAAGCACCATTGATATCTTTATAAGCAGTTTTCCCACTAGCTTTTTATTTCAAGGGTACACTTACCCCCTGAGCTGTAAATCTGGGGGTAAGATTTTATATTAGAGGGTATAACAATAATGGTTCTCAACTAGAGGTAAAGGAATCAATATGGATGATTTGCAACAAAAAAGTCTGTTATATTAAGATATCTGTGGAAATGTACTGCTTTTAAGTCATTAGAAAGCTGAAAAGACGGTCTGAAGTGACTCTGGTCGGACAATGTCAAAAGGAACATTTTGTTGTGTCATGGGTTTCCGTGTTTTTTGCACCAGGGATCTTATATACATGTGTATATATGATCCCTGTTTGCACCGAGCATTTTTTCATAAGTGTTAATTTATGGATAGGTATTTCCGGGTGATTTGACAATAATTTTCAATACGGGTAGCAATTAACTACAAATCCTGTCAATTTACACAAGTTAAGTGAATAATGCCTTTTTTTTTTTCACTTTTTTTTTTTCTTACGCGAGGTCTCGCGTGTAACCAAAATTTGTTACGTGAATTTCAATTCTATAACGTGATTTACGCAATAATTTGCGTAAGTTGGAACACTGATAAGCCTTTCGTTAATAGGGAAATAACTTATGTACTTAGTTCTTCGATGAGAGGATGAATCTTTGTAACAGCCACTAAAATCAAATAAGCATAATCAATTTCTCTTGCCGACTGATGAGAGAGACAGAGAAACAGTCAGACAGGTGTTTGGACAGGAACCCATATACATTACATAAATTTATCCTTGTCGAATGAGGGAGAGGTAGAGGGAGATGCAGACTCATAAGTTTAGTATAAAAATACATTTAACGACCTTAAAACTACTGTTTTAAGAACATAAATACCTTTAAATTGTTTTAAAATCAAAATTAGCTAGTAGAACCTTTTAAAAATCTACAGGTGTAAAGCTGTGACAGGTGTGAACAACAACTTGTAAGTGTGAAAATTGCCGTATAAACAATGACAGTGTAATCAAATAGCTTTTGACTGAAGAAAATCGTCTCACAAAGTAAATACTGAAGAAAAAAAAAACTTAAAAAATGTCTTTCAAAGACAACTAAAACAACAATATATTTGAATTTTGAAGATGGGGACGATATCTCCAAAATTTAATTTGGGGACGATATCTCCAGAGAATTCGTCCCCAAGCAATTTGGGGATGAATTCTACAGGGGACGATTTCTCCAGGGGACGATTTCTCCAGCATTCTTGAAGTTCGGCACATGTAAGGTAGCAGAACACGGTTTTCAGCTAAACTCGTCTCGGTCGACAATAGGCCAAACAGAACTTCATCAAACAAAGGTCTATATAATCAGCTTGAAATTATAAAGAGCACTTAAATGCAACAGCACAATCCTAATTCTTTAGATTTTATCAATAAATCATGTTCAACTTGTGAAATAGTGAAATTAATGATCAATATAGGCAAGTGACACGGTCGGAAAAAAACTGACAAAATATGCCATTTTAGCCTATATTCCAAAATTCACAAAATGCAAATCCAGGAAGCTAGCCTGAAAATGCCAAGCTAAATTGAAACTCAACACATAATCTTGGGATAAAATCCAAAATAGCACATTACCATGCCGTTTTTTCGCAATCTTTCGTGCCCTGACCCTACCCTTGTTTTCGCGGCTAAAAAAAAGCCGCTAGCTCCATGACCCCTCACTTTCGCATTTGGGGTCAAAACTATAGAACAAAGAAGGAAAGGTCATGACCTACTGTTTCACAGGCAAACCAAACGCTTCTTTTCCTTAATCTAACACAATTCATGGGTGTAATAACTACTCTTCTTATCAAAATTGCATTGAAAACCTACCTTTCTCAGTTATATCTAATTTTGACCATGGCCAATTCGAAGCAAACTGTTTACAGGTGCCTTAAGGCAAAAATGAAATTTTTCAAATATGCCAAAAAACACTTTAAACACTTTAAACAAGTAACTTGCCTTGTTACTGACTGATCTAAACCAGCAGAATGAGGCTCAGTAGCACAGAACTCATTTCACATGGATTCTTAACCCTTATGTAAATAAGCATATTTTACCCCATTTTCCTGGCAATTTGAGCTCAAAGACAAGTCTAGGGAGAACAACTTGAATTTCACTTTTACAACCTCAGGGTAGTTTCTATTCTCTTTCTGGACATAAATCTTACCCCAGGTACTTGTTCAGTTGCAAAAGTACTGCTTCTTCCCTGTTTTGGGTTCCATTTCTGTTAACACTGTCACTTCTCTTAACATACCATGGCAAATTGCCTGTCTGTTACATAAAAAATTCTAAGAATTAGAATTTTGGAAACTGCTTCAACAAGTTTAAGATATCAGCAACTTGCAAAACATATTAGAAACAAATAGAACACAAAAACTGAACCCTTTTATATGACAAGTGATCAACATTGATGCATAATTTGTTTGGACACAAATGTACATATGTTTGTCACTACAAAGCTGAATCGGACTTTTCTTGACAAAGTATGCAAGTCGATAAACCAGCAGTTTCAACCTTATTTTGAAATATATATCTAATTTTGACCATGGCCAATTCGAAGCAAACTGTTTATAGGTGCCTAAACAATTTGCTTCGAACTGGCCATGTGAAAATTAGAAATAGCTGAGTAAGGTAGGTTTTTAATGCAATTTTGATAAGAAGAGTAGTTATTACACTCATGAATTGTGTTAGATTAAGGAAAAGAAGCATTTGGTTTGCCTGTGAAACAGGAGGTCATGACCTTTCCTTCTTTGTTCTATAGTTTTGACCCCAAATGCGAGGGGTCTTGGAGCTAGCGGCTGTTTTTAGCAGCGAAAACAAGGGTAGGGTCAGGGCACGAAAGATTGCGAAAAAAAAAACGGCATGGTAACGCGCTATTTTGGATTTCATCCCCAGATTATGTGTTGTTTTGAGTTTCAATTTAGCTAGGCATTTTCAGGCTAGCTTCCTGGGTTTGCATTTTGTGAATTTTGGAATATAGGCTAAAATGGCATATTTTGTCAGTTTTTTTTCCGACCATGCCACTCGCCCATATTGATTATTAACCAGCATTTTCTTTTTTTCCCGCAATGTTTCCTACCCTATCCAAAATGAATGTCATTATCTTGAGCCATGTCCAGTTTCTCCCCTAAAATTGCTGTATATACAGATGAGGCTGAACTTTGTCGTATGGAAATGGGTTCTCGTAGGCGTTAGATTTGTTATTAAAAGTTCCTTGTTAGATCCCAGCTGGCGACGCTAGTCACGTAGGGGAAAGTCCTTATGAGCCACACTACGAGCTCCTGCAAGCAAAAGTGTAACCAAGTACGGATATGAATAGGTGAGCTGTCGTCGAGAGAAGGCTTAGGTACTGTTGAAAGCGGTACAGCACACCATTCAAAGAAACGTGTTTCATTTAAGTACTAAAGTAATAAGCATTATATTTTGTAGAATTTATTATGAAAAAACACATGCGCAGTCTTAACATTTTCGAAGGCCAACTCTGATAAAGTCTTTAATATTTTCACCCGATTTTTCACATTGTCCTATATCGGAATGAATCAGCGAGACATCCCATGATTTCAATGACATCATACTTGTACACGAACATTCTATCCTACCGCCGGTAACATGGAAGATGCCAAGGTGGGACAAACTCGTAACAGCAACGGGGATAGTTTTCAGCCGCGTGTTAGATAGGTCTAACAGCGTTATTTGTTGGTTGTGCATGAAAGCACTGGGATCAATTGCTTGTACTGGGTTGTTTGTCAGATACAGAAGACGGAGATCTGTCATCCCGCTGAAATCAGTGGCACCAATTGATTGTATAGAATTGTAGTCCAACCGCAAAACCGTTAACTTTTTGAACCTGTTCAGAGCGGGCGGTACACAGACTATGCTATTGTTCTGCAAGTCGAACTCAACAACTTGGTTTCCGTCAAAACTGCTGTCATCCGAGATAGTAGATATACGGTTGTCTCTAAAGAAGAGCCTTGTAACAGCTGGGAAACTGGTAAAGATATCAGGTATCTGGTCAAGGTCATTGTTGGATAAAGTTAACGTTGTGATAGCAAGCGGTAGAGAGCCATTTCCCGAACACGGGTAATCAGCGCTGTGGTTGACAAAGTAATTGGATGAAAATGTAAAGGTTTTGGCATTCTGAAGGGTACATACAGCTTTCGGGATGTTATTTAACATCGTCTGTTGAAGCGTTAAAGAACGCAAAGTGATATTGAATCCGGAAAATGCGTCAAGTGGTAATCGAGAAGAACCATACCCCGATACTGACAGCTGCTGTAGACTGGACAAAGAATTTATCTGTATGGGCCAAACTTGAAACAAATCCAGACTGATACTTAAACTACGAAGTGTGTTTCCAATGGTAGATAAAACTGTGCTGGACAGAGAAGTCAATGGATTTCGATCGATGCTTAACGTTTTCAAAGCTGAAAGTTTGCCGATTGCTGCTGGAACAGTTGACAACAAGTTATCACTTAAATCTAGTTGTGTCACAACACTTTCTATGCCTTCGAAAGCCGCTGGATCTACACTCGTTATTTTGTTCCACGCTAGTTTAATATCAATCGTACGTGCTGCCGTTATATTGAGGTTTGTGAAGGCTCTCGCAGGAATGGTCGTTAGCAGATTGAAATTGAAGGAGACGGCGATAGAGTTGTAATGTTCTTTAGCTGTACCGAAAGGTGGGATTGTCGAGAGATTCCGTCCACTGCAAGTGATAGTGTTATAAACACACTCACATGGCGGTTCCACCAGACATTTACCCTCCAGTAAGAAACCATTTACTCCTGACGGACATACCAATATGATCTGCGAAAGAAAACAGCAACTCATGTTGGCAGCAGATGCTGAAATTGGAACTTAGTTGCTATAAGCAATCGTCAAAGATTGATGATAAGCCTGTACCAAACGTCCCAGTGTTTTGCGACAGGTTAAAAAAGATGGCTTTTGAAAACTTCGTCTTTCTCATCTTTCCTCAATGTTTTTACCCTTTCGAGGACAAATCAAATCATTTCAACCTTACACACAATTATTTTAAGGGCTACTGGCAGCAGATGTGCTTCTCAATGCCCTTTTTTTTTCAGCATAACATTTAGTTTTCATGTCGTGTGCAACATGACTATGTTTGATCCGTTACGGCATGCAGGTTCAGTTTTCTAAGAAATATGCACAATTTGCTAACGGCACCTGCAAAATTTCCGACAGCCAATACCATTTAGTCACGACAGCTGTGCAATACAATGCTGAAGTAATGAAACTGGACTTCTGCTATTGTATGAAAAAGCCGACTTATGAAATGACTCAATTACGATCACATGGGACAAATTCGATACAAAATTTGATTGGCCAACCATGTGGCTTGAGCTCATAGACATAAAATTGTGCTACTTTCCTATCGAAATTACACCATTTACACATATCCAAGTTCATACTATATGTTACAAATATTTGAATTTCTTTTATTGCAGTTTGTCTTGCATTCTCAGTGTGTATCATGTGTGCAGTGCCGATTATCAGTCGATACAATGGGACCTTAATCATTGAATCTATACTTTATGAGAACCATGCTCTGTGGAAAGGAGACTCAATGCATCTGCAAAAAGTACCTACACGGTCGGTTTGCGTAGTCTGCGCAGTCTCACCTGTGGTCGAAATTTTTCTCTTATCGGTCAATTTTCTCCAGGTCAAGGAACCATTCTAACCCATGATTCAATGGGTTAATTATACGATATAGAGGTGATGTGCCATTGTGCAATTTTTAGTAACAGTGTTCTATGATCGACCAATAAAAATTTCGGTCGTCCGTGACAGACCAATGGAGTTTCAGAGGCCTATGGTATAATGCATTACGGCCATGCATTAAACCCCCTCTTGCCAATGGCCATTCATAGTGTACTTAATCATATTTGAAGGAGCATCAAAATAGATCTACAACGTACCGATATGAGTAAACAGCGCAACATCTTGCTTGTTGAAGACGGCCCACAGCAATACCTGTTGAGACAATACAATATAAGTCTGAACATTCTGACAAAAAAAAAAGTTATTAATGCAATGAAATATTAAATAAAAACATAAAGATTGCTCCCCGCTCTGTCCTCCCTTCTATCTATCTGTCTCTCTCTTATCCACCCTATCCCCGCGCAAAGATTCTAACACAGCTTGCCTGAATGAACCATAATTGTACCTACCCCTACGCTGGTAGGCGATTGAATCGGCAATGATTCAGACATTTTGTTCATACATGTTTGTACCCAAGATAGTTCTTAGTACGTCCATAGTTTCCTAGGATGCACATGAACTATGCTTTGTGAAAAAGGGCTTTAATGCATCTGCAAAAAGTATCGACGCAGGTCAGCCTGCGCAGTCCGCGCAGGCTGACCTGAGTCGAAACTTTTTGCTATTGGTAAATTTTCTGTTTGTGCAAGGATCATTCTACCTCATGATTTAGTCGGTTGTTAGACAAACTGGATTTTATGGATTCATAATTATGTGATGACTTGCCAGGTAAAATGTATCACGGGGATGCATTAAAGCCCCTTTTGCCGGAGCCCCGCCCATTTTTTTTTTCAACTTTTCCAGGAAGGGAATGATGCTTCCGGCTCTTTCCAGCGAAAGTTTGAATCCACATGAATAGAAGGCTACATTTTAAGAACTGGATAACAATGGGTGCTTTCTAACTATACCAGTTGGTGGATATGGAGACTCGCTGTGCTTTGAAACCACCAAGCCGAGCACAGTACCTCTGTCAATAACGTACAGGAATATAGAGTAAGGAAGCCAGAGCGTTGTGCAAAGTGATGGTTAAATAAAATCCAAGAATGCATGGACATGTGCACTGGTCGCCGTGATAGTGCTTAAATAATACTGAAAACGATGTTAAACAAACAAAACCATTCAGCAATATTATAATACTCGCAAATTGTAATAAAGAACTCTATTGTCTGACTACGATCGCATGGCACTTATGACGTCACGTATGTCAATTGATAAGATGTAAATAAATCGGGTGTATTAAACCATTGTTTGAATAAAAATTTCAAAACACGATCGCTATCCGCTTACCTATAGAACTATTTGTTTTGATCGATATAAGAGGTTCGTGGACAAATTGATTATCTTTTTTCATTCATTATCGCATTTTAACGAAAACTCACATCTTAAACATTTGAGCCATGCTCCGGCAAAAGGGGGCTTAATGCATCTCCGTGATGCATGATACCAAGCAAGCCATCACATACTCATGGCTCCATATTTGCCATTTTTTTAACAACCGACTTAATCCTGAGGCAGACTGGTCCTTGGACATACTGAAATATCACTAATACCGAAAAGTTTTGACCCAGGTCAGCCTGCGCGGACTGCGCAGGCTGACCTGGGTCGATACTTTTCGCAGATGCATAAAGCCCCCTTTTCACAGAGCATGGCTCATTTATATATTGCGCACCAACATTTAATAAATCAAATAATTTCGAACATACACTTTATCAGTGTCTTTCCTTCCTCAAGTTTTCAGTCAGAAGTGACATTTCCATTTCCGACTTGAAAGGTTATCTTGAAATGTTTAACCCTTTACCAAACAATCCCTGGTTTTTACGACCCAGAGGAAAATGCCTTCTGAAAACATTGTGGAAAAAGGAGAAAATGCTGGTCACCAGCATTTTCTCCTTTTCCCACAATGTTTTCTACTCTTCTAAAGTCAAGTTTCAATTTTTGAGTCACGTTTATTTTGTCGTCTGCAAATGCTTTCAATTTGGACAAGTCTAAAATTTTGTCGTTTGGTAAAGAGTTAACGGTGTTGACTCTTCTGACAACGAAATTACTTTCCACGTCGCTAGCACAATCTTCAATACTCGTTTTAATTTCCTAATTTAAAAATTAAGACTGCATTTCACAGTATTTTTCATCACGAGTGTGTCGAGCGCGGAAGCCAAGTCGGTAAACCTACATGGCTGGTAATCCAGAATTCGAGCGTTCGAGTTAAAGCTTGGCCAAGTTATTTCGATTGTTTTTACTTAACCCATTACCGAACGACGTTATTCTAAATTGTTCCAAGTTGACAGCATGTGCAGACGACAAAATAAATGTGGCTATTTAGTGATAGGATTTGTCTATGAAAGGGTAGAAAGGAGAAAATGTTGGTTACCAGCGTTTTCTCATTTTTCCACAATGTTTAATAAAAGGGTCGTGAAAACACAGGATTGATTGGTAGAGGATTAAACACCAAAACAGGTCAGTAAGAGTGATATTGGAGACTATGATTTCAGCTCAGTCATACACAAAGTCAAAAGTAATAGACCATATAGTGTCCAAATTCGTACAAGGACATTCTTGCAAGCTACACCATGGGGAAATGACAGTTGACCTTCACTAAATATACTGTCGAACACGCTTGCGCTAAACTCAATCTACGTACAGTTTTAGCTAGTACACCCCGACCTCGTTTTTATTACTACCGCATACCCAGTCCTACATGTGTACAGTACTAAATCTTATACCAGCAGAAAACCGTGTCAGATTAAGGGATCAAATAGCTACTCCTTGATTAGGAATGAAATAAGTTACTGCCCGTCCCGCTTGATAGAACAGCTTCGACTTTCCTTGCCCTTGCTAACTCCACTAACTAATTACATATAAATGTACATGCATAACAGGTAATGAAAATTTTGTTTTTTCATAACACTATATCATAGCTAAATAGTACAAATACGATTAACAAGGCTTTGAGTCCTTTGATTTTTTTTTTTTGTTCTTGATCTGTGAATATATAAAAGTGAGCGTCCACCTTTAAGGAAAATGTCTCAAACCTTGGGTCAAAAGATCGCTATGCCTGTTTCGTTATCTTTGGGTTGGAAACAAATGTTATCTTTCTTTAAATAGACATGTGTGATGTGAAATGAGGACACGGGGTTGTTTTAATTCAGTTCCTAATTTTGAGTTCAAGGACTAGCAATTTGATTGGCTGAAGCAGAACGTCTCAGCCAATCAGATGGCTTGTCCTTGAATTAACTCTTAAGCACACATTTCAAAGTTTTAACAATCCTGAGGAAGAAGACTTTTGAAAACATTGTTTGAAAAGGAGAAAATGTTGCTACCAGCATTTTCTCCTTTTCCTACAATATTTTCTAATCTCATTATGAAAAATCCTATCTAATTATGAACCATCCTATCATTTGAGATACATTTACCTTGTCGTCTGCAAATCCTTTCAATTTGAACAAGTCCAAAATTCTGTCTTGTGGTAGAGAGATAAGAAAACATTTTAGAATGATTGGTAAATACAACCCAGATTATGCATTCTCCATGTGACCAAAAACAGTTGAGCCATGCTCTGTGAAAAGGGCGCTAAAATTTGCAATTTTGTTCAATATTCAGTATGTCCAAGGACCATTCTACCTCCATATCTAGTCAATTGTCAGACTAAATGGATATTATGGATCCCTAATTACTTGATGTCTTGCTTGGTATAATGCATTAAGGAGATGCATTAAGCCCCCTTTTCCTAAAGCATGGCTCAGTTGAGTTCAAAGTTCAAACCTTGTTGTGAAGGTCACATGATCCCGTCTAGGTAACCTATCGTTACATACAATGTAATTTTCTTTTTGCTGCATGTTTCTCTTTACTTGAAACAAATTTTCTTCGCACGAACTTCCATGTGAAATATGGATCATCAATAGAGGCAAAAGAGGAAATCTTGCTATACAAGCAAACAGGGCAGGTCTAATATTTTGTTTTCTGGTAAAGAATTAAGCCTTTACCAAATGAGAAAATATTAGAGTGGTCCAAATTGAAAAATGACAAAACTAGACCTGTCACAAGCTGACGAATAGCCCCACCTAGTACCTTGTCACTGAATGACCGCCCCTTTTCAAACTCAAAATGTAAAATAACAAAAGGAAAACACTAAAAAAATACAAGACTCCGTTATGGATCTTGTGTGCTGCACTTGTCCTGAATGTGATCTACCTGCATATGAAGTTTGAAGTCAATAGCTTTAATACTTTGGGGGTTATGCTCCGGACAAAAATTCAACAAAAAATCCAAAAATAATGAGAACAGAGTTATGGATCTTATGCACTACACTTCTCCTGAATGTGATCTATCTGCATATGAAGTTTGATGTTGATACCTCTCATACTTTGGAAGATATGCAACATGTAAAATAACAAAGGGCAATAACTCCAAAAATAATGATGACAGAGTTATGGATCTGGTGCGCTGGGCTTCTCTTCAATGTGATATATCTGTACATGAAGTTTGAAGTTGATAACTCTTATATTTTGGGAGTTATGATCTGGACAAGATTTCAGCTGACAGACGGGCAGGTGGATGGAAAAGGCGACTCCAGTTTACCCCCACAAACTTTTGTTTGCGGAGGTATAACAAACCTGACTCAAAAATTGAAATTTTATATGTGAAAGGTTTGAAAACATTGTGGAAAAAGAAGAAAATGCTGTTTAACAAAGTTTAAAGCTATTTCAGACAACAAATTAATTGTGGCCCAGGTATAAAAAATTTTTGTGGCCCAGGTATAAAAAATTTGTCTTCGAAAATTGTAGAAAACATGGGAAACGAGAAAGTGCTGCTTACCATTATCTTCTCCTTTTCCTAGAATGTTTTCAAAAGCCTTCTTCTTCAGGGTCTTTTAAAAACAAGATTGTTTGGTACAGGTTCAACTCATAACCAGTCTACAAAATTTAACACTTTCAAACAAAGTACGAAGAGGTAGAATTTTTTTTTTTTTGACATGTATTTTCTTTAACACCTCTTTCAGTCAATCTCATTTCATCAGACTCTTTCTCTTTGCCCCCCCCCCCCACCCCACTCTATACCAAACAATCCCAAGTTTAAATGGCCAAAAAAGCAAGTTTAAATGGGCTTGAAAACATTGTGGCAAAAGGAAAAAAAATACTGATAACCAGCATTTTCTCCTTTTCCAACAATGTTCCCTACCCAATGAAAGACAAAAATCATCATTTGAGTTACATTCAATTTTTTTGTCTGTAAATGCTTTCAATTTGATCAAGTCCTTTTTTTTGTCATTTGGCAAAAAGTTATGGGGAAAATAATATGGGGGGGTGGGGGGAGGGGGTGTTCAGGGGATATTCCTATAAATTGTCCAGCAATTTCACTACAAATGTGTTTCAAACAAAAGCTTCATGGAACTTCAGAGTCAATGAAATGCAGATCTGATTTCTTTACTTGCTACACTTTTATTCTGTACCATGGAAAAAATAACTTTAAGAGAATACTGCCTCCACAGTCTGAGTTTTTCTAGAACTGGCACATCCAGGGCAGGAATGTAAAGTTTCATGAACAAACAGATCACAGTCTATACAGAATATATGCCGACACTTGTTACACTGGTATACCTGAATAAAAAAACATTAAAGAATAGTTGGACAGAAAGTTTGTCTAAACCTGGTATTAAACTCGCAACCACCAAGTCATGAGTCAGATATGGTAACAAATGAGCTTATTAAAGAATAACTTGAGCTCAATAGGGTTTCTCTACTCAAATCTTTACCAAATGACAAAATTGTAGACCCATCCAAATCTAAAATATTTGCAGACAATGAATGAAATGAGGCTAAAATGATAGGATTTGTCTTTGAAAGAGCACATTATGGCAAAAGGAGAAAATGCTGGTTACCAGCATTTTCTCCTTTTTCCACAATGTTTACAATAGGCATCTTTCTCAGGGTTGCTAAAACTCGGGATTGTGTTGTATAGGATTAAGCTACAGTTAATCATAGGTAAATCATTCGATCAGGCTAAAATGATAGGATTTGTCTTTCAAAGAGCAGAACATGTGGGAAAAAGAGAAAATGATGGTCAAAAGCATTTTCTCCTTTTCCCATAATGTTTTCAAAAGTCCTCTTTCTTCGGGTTGTTAAAACTCTGGTTTGTGTGGTAAAGGAATAAGGTACAGTAATACACTGAACGATTATTCGAATACCACTTCTGTCTCCTTCTACATGGCTCTTTACAAAATTTTAGATCCGTTCATATTGAAAGCAGTTGAACACAACATATCCCATGTGGCTCATATAACGGGACCTGTCTTTGAAAGAGTAGAAAACAAAATGGATGGTGGAGAAAAATGTTATCAGCATATTTTCCTATCCAAAAATGCTTAACATGTTTTCAACACAAAATCCCACAATTCGTGTTTCATTTCATCATGCTTTCAATGCAGATAAGTTCAAAATTTTAACAACTCATAACCAGCGATGAAATTTTAGACTGGACCAAATTGAAAGCATTTGTGGATGACAAAGTTGAGTAAGTCTGCTTTTTTGTTGTGTGGTAAAGGGTTAAGCCTTTACCACACAATCTTGAGTTTTAAGACTTCTTAGAGGAAAGTCTTCTGAAAACATTGAGAGAAAAAGGAGAAAATGCTGGTCATCAGCATTTTCTTTTATTCTCAGTTTTCTACTCTTTCAGAGACATATTCCAGTATTTTCTCCTTTTCTCACAATGTTTTCTACTCTTTCATAAATTCCGTCAGTTGCGCTACATTTAATATGAGGTCTGCAAATGCTTTTAATTTTGACCAGTCTAAAATGTTGTTTGGTAAAGAGTTAAAACTGTAGGGAAGATGACAACAACAAAACTGCATATGCCTATGGGTGGGAGGACAGACAGTCTAGTTCCTGTATGACACTCCACCTCCATATCTTGTTGTCAGGGTATAATAAATGCTTTCTATTTTGATCATTGCATTTAAGATACATGCATCTGGTTTGCATCCTTTTCAAAGTTACCTGTGCCATTATACACAATTAGTCAAATTGGTACCTTTCTCATCATAGTAACAAAGTTATTGCATTTTCTTAAGTGTTTAATTCTGCTACTATGGTCAGAGCATCAATCCATTCTTTCTAAATGTTCTCACTGGGAGAAGAAATACTTCTGCCATGATGATTATGCGCAGATACAAGTAAAATAATATCAAATAAAATAAACAACTTACATTTTGTTCTTCAATTGTTTTTTGACATGCATAACAGTATCTGGAAAGACATACAGACAAAGATAGGAAACTTATTTCATTCAAAACAGATAAAAAAAACCACTATACAAGCCAAAGTGTGACTGGCCACCCCATAATTCGATAAACCTAAAGCCCTTGATTTTTATTTCTGAGAATACTGAAGACAGATTTTACATAGAGGATCTTATGTGAGTGTTGATGTATTACCATTTTTATCAAACAAGTTGGCTAAAACTACATGAAGCGAGCCTTCACAAGCATCATTATACATTTTAGTCAACAAGTTTGATATAAATGATAATACATAAACATGAATGTAAGATTCTGTTTATCTCTAATGAATGACAGACAAAAAAGTATCCTGTATCATCACTTTCAGCCTATATACCATTCACAGTTCCATGTTTAAAAATGTAGTTTGGTTTGAAATGAGTACATACACAAATAGATTGCTCTATGACATTTGAATTGAAAGTAGAATGAAACAGTTTACAGAGGGAATAAATTGCAATACATATTTCCACAATGTTGTTGACTTTCAACAAGTTATGCTTCGTTTTTGTCGTTTATTAAACATGAAAATCATAACATTTTCCACACAAATATGGCTTAACAACAACACCATTTCCCATAAAATGACGAAGTAGTACAAATTTCGTTATGTGCTGTGGTTGGTTTTGCAGGCATCATAACCAGGACCAGGACCCATAAAAGGGTCATGCACTAGTGTTTTATCGAAAGTAAGTCATGGGTTTAATATACTGCAGAAGGTTTTATGTGATAAAAACCTAAAATATACAACCTGGATGAACTGAAACTGGCAATTTACGGAGGAAACTGGAAAACCTCAAAAGTGTAGTATGTGCATGTATGATCGCAAAATTAGTATGCATTCTTAGTGAGAAAAACTTTATTATATGAACCATTGTATTTTACCCTGCTCTTGATGAAATCTTGATCTGCCGTGATTGTGAAATAAATCTTGTGCTTGCAAATTGCAATTGTATTAGGTATTCAGAGACACACTGCGTTACTGTAGACAATACTATAAATAATAGTATAATTGTAGCATAAATGGAGACTTACATAATCTGGTCCGAGTCAAACTCTGAGACTGGAATTTCTTTTGATTGTTCTAGAGGAAATAAGTGATGGTAGGACCTGGCTAAATGTGGAGCTGATACCAATGTTAAACCTGTATCATCAAATATAGAAGTCAGATATAAATACTCTTTGACTAGGTACATAAAGCAAAAATAAAAAGCACAGCATGCGGATGCCAATGCTTGGCTGGGGTTGCTTGATTTTCAGTGAAAACTGTAGGTTGAAAAAGGGGCATGACTGTGTCAAAAATACTTTGATGGTTACCTGCTCTTGTTGCAAAGGTTCCACTTGTCCAACTTTGATGCAAAATATCTTAAGTAATAAAACAGATATAGAATTTTAGAGTTTTTGCATGACAACGCTGACAACAATGACACAGAAAATGACGTCAATGATGCCAGGGCTAGGACAATACCTCAATGTTTTCTTAAAAAACAGCCAAGCTAAATGAAGACAAGGTAAAAGTTGATGACTCACGGCACAGCACGATCACAGAATCTCACCTTAACCCTTTACCACACAATGACGCCTTTTAACACCCCTGAAGAAGAGGCCTTTTGAAAACATTGTGGGAAAAGGAGAAGAGAAAATGCTGGTAACCAGCATTTTCTCCTTTTCCCACAAAGTTTTCTACCCTATCAAAGAAAAGTTGTGTCATTTGAGCCACTATGAAATTGTCTTCTACAAATGCTTTCAATTTGGATAGGTCTTAAATTTTGCCGTGTGGTAAAGGGTTAAGCACTTTGTGTTCGGGTTAGCTAAAAAGTCACGCTCTGGGAAAAGGGGGTTTATACATCTCTGTGAGGCATCATACCAAGCAAGTCATTCATTTTGTCTAACAACCGACTGAACAATGTGGTAGGAAGGTCCTTGGATATACAGAAAATTGACCAATTGCAAAATGTTTCAACCCATGTCACCCTGTGTAGATTGCTTAGGCTTACATGGGTTGATAATTTTTGCAGATACATTAAATCCCCTTTTCACAGAGCATGACTCAAATGTATTTGCAGCCACATGTGTGATCTACTACCTGTCTAGAACAACCATCATTTCATATTCCCAACTCCTAGGTTTGAATATAAACTCTTCATTATTAAACAGCCAATACATGTAGTTCTTATTTCTTTTTCAAAAAATATCATACTCCTTAGTAATTACAATTTGGTTACAAGTCTCCAATAACTAAATAAATATTCATTACGTGCATATCTTTCTGATAACCAGCCCACATAATAAGAATTCCTTCATATTGAAAGTATTTGCAGGCAAAAAGTTAATTGTGGTCAACATAATATTTTTTTTCTTTTTTTCAAAGTGTTAGAAAACATTATGCAAAAAAAAAGTAATTACTTGTCAACACAATGAGAGCGTTTGCAGGCAACAAACTAATTGTGGTTCAAATGATGGTATAAAATTTGTCTTTCAAAGTGTTAAAAATCTTTGTGGAAAAAGGAGAAAATGCTGGTTAACAGAGACAGTTTTCAAAAGCACTCTTCCTCAGGATCAAGAAAACACAGGATCCCTAGATAAAGGGTCAAGACATCAAAGTATTTGAAATAATCTTACCACATGCTTTACATTCCACAGGTAGCTCACAGTATTTACTTTTACACTGTGGACAGAAATATCCACTTGTACTGAAACCTTCTACGGTTTTACTGTCTAAATGGCTGAAAATAAACATTCACTCTAATAATACTGCTACCTATGAAAGGTAGTGCATATTGTGGGAAAATGCTGGATACCAGTATTTTCTTCTATTCCCACATTTTCATGAGCCTCTTTCCTCTGGCTCCTAAAATCATGTGATTGTTAGGTAAAGGGTTAAAATACAAACTCCACAAACTCTTTACCACACAACCACATGGTTTAACCCTTTACCATACAATCACGACTTAACGAACCTGTGGAAGAAGCCTTTTGAAAACATTGTGGGGAAAAAGAAGAAAATGCTGGTAACCAGCATTTTCTCCCTTTTCCACATTGTTTTCTACCCTTCCCAAAATAAATTTCAGTATTCGAATCATATTTATTTTGTCGTCTGCAAATGCTTTCAATTTGGACCATTCCAAAATTTTGTCATTTGGTAAAGAGTTAATGACCCTAATAAAAAAAAAATTACTTTGAAATGATGTAGTGAAAATGCTGCTTACAAGCATTTTCTCTTCATCCATAGTTGTTTTCTACCCTTCCAAAGACAAATCCCATCACTCAAGATCACATTTCAGCTATCTTCTTACTCCTCAATAATCCATTACTATAGACACAACAAAATACCATTAGTAGACTGGTCCAAATTCAAAGCACTTGCAGACAACAAATCAGATGTTACACAAATTATGAAACTTGTATTTAAAAGGGTAGTTAATATTGTATTTTCTCTTTTTCTCACAGTGTTTTCAAAAGCCACCTTTCTCAGGCCAGATTATGTGGTAAAGAGTTAACCATTTACTTCAAAGACGTTTAATGAGTATTTACACCATTTCCAACAGTATTTCCGTCATATCACAGCAACAGCTTTGGCCTGGGTTTCAGACGCATTGGGTTTGAGCTTTGCAGTACCTTGCAAAAAAACACTCCCTAGTGGCCAATACTTCCTGTGGAAATCTGCTTCCTGATTTCCTGTTTACAAATCCAATGCCATAACTCTTAACAAAAAGTTCAAAATTGATAAAAATTCAAAAGCCCTCTTCCTGAGGATCATTTAAAGTTGAGATTGTTTGGTAAAGTTTCCATTTCCTGCTGCGCTACCCAAACAGT
Organism: Hippopus hippopus; assembly: GCA_946811185.2. NCBI lineage: Eukaryota > Metazoa > Mollusca > Bivalvia > Cardiida > Cardiidae > Hippopus > Hippopus hippopus. Next base: position 26,310,531 of record OX328111.1, on the reverse strand, counting down.
CTTTAGTCAGAAATAATGACTTTATCCTTAGTACACAATCCTGAGGTTGAACAACCCTTTGAAATTGTTCTTAAAAAAAAAAAAAAAGAGAGAAAATGCAAGTAACAAGCATTTTCTCTTTTTCCCATAATGTTTACTCACCTTCTGAATATTAATCCAATCATTTGAGCAATACTGTTGTTTATAAATGCTTTCAATTTTGGCATGTCTAGGGTTTTGTCTCTGGGTAAAAGGTTTACATATCCTACTTACCACATACACATGGATGGTTTATCATTGGATTTATCTCCCCCTGATTGATGATGTGGAAATCCCATTCGTATGAGTGATGATTCAATATTTTGCTGTTAAAACAAAATTAGGATGTTTCTTATAGTAGATCTCCAATAGTAGTAATAACTACCACATGACAAAATTTTAGACATGTTAGTGTTGAAGGCAAATACAGACCCAAATTAAAATGTGACTCAAGTGATAGAATTGGTCTTTTAAAGGAAGAAAACATAGTAAGAAAAGGAAAAAATGCTAGTTATCAGCATGTTCTTGTTTTCCAACAGTGCTTTCAATAACATCTCTGACCTGCTCTTAAAAACAAAGGAACATTTCTTAAAGTGTCAAAAATGTGTGATATTATCTTGGATAGCTGACTAGACCCCACTGTATTTCATTAGCACATTTGCTCCCTTTTCAACAAAGTTTTCTACAGCTGTTAAGTAAGTTTATAAGTCTTCTCTGTCATAATAATTATCCTGAGTGAAATCTGATCTGTATTCTTCTCAATCAGTATCTATATCTGATTTTCTTCATCTTGCCGTAAACCATAGCTCAAAATGAGGAATTTCTCCTCTTTGCAAAATTAAGTTCATGTGTCAAAAACTGTGTCACAAGTATAACCTCTCTAAATGAAAACATCTGATGTTCATCTGTCCAAATCACATTCGCCACCTTCCTTTCCTCAGATGGCTTTTTTCTTCAAGCAGTAGACCATTACTCAAGATGAACCATATTTCCTTCTATCACCATGTTTTTCCACCAGTAGCTTCTATCAAATCTTATTTTATCAAACCTTTTCTTATGTTTATTAACATTTTTTCATCAGTATTTTTCCAAGCCCATAAAATGAGCTGTTCACTCACAGAATACAACAATCTCCAATGATACATACCATGGCAGGTGGTGGACTTGTATTTTGGTTCAACAGATCTTTGAAGTGGCTTTCATCTAGAATAACTGAGTATTGTCCTAGAATTTAAATGTATTAAAAAATATTTCACTATCATGCTTTCAAAAGTAAAACCAAACAAGGGCACTGCATGCCAGTGCCAAGTCTTGGCTACATGTACTTTTTCAGTGAAAATCCTAGGACAAAAAGGACCATAACTTTGTCAAAAACAGCTTGACGGTTACTAGCCCTAATGGCATGAGTTTCCCTTTTCATAGTTAACATCGGACAGAGGTTATACGTAAATATCTTTATCTCTTTACCAAACAACAAAATTTTAGACCAGTCAGAATTGGAAGCATTTGCAGATGACAAAATTAACTTGACTCAAAAATTTAAATTTTTTTTGGAAAGGTAGTAAACAATGTGGGAAAAGGAGAAAATGCTGGTAACCAGCATTTTCTCCTTTTCCCACAATGTTTTCAAAAGCCTTCTTTCCCAGGGTTATGAAAACCCGGGATTGTTTGGTAAAGGGTTAATCATGACAGAGATTTAAGAAAAGTTTTTGCACAAAAATGACAAAGATGACAACAAGGCTATGACAATACCGTGAGATTTTCTTTGAAAACAACCAGGCTAACAAGAGCACTGCCTGCGGGTGCCAACACTTGGCTGCAGTTGCTTGATTTTCAGGGGAAGTTCAGTCATAAAAAGGGTAAGACTGTGTCAAATACTTTCATGATTACCTACCCTTGTTGTATGGGTTCTTTTGATTGTGAACAACATGACCAAGTCTGAAGTAAATACATGTATCTTCAGTACTGACAGGGATATTAAATAATGTCAAAGTCTTTTGAAAATGTCAAAGTTTTAGCACAACCAAAAACAGCGCTACTGCTATGGCAATACCTGGACGTTCTTTAAACAAGACGGCCATGATGGCCCTGAAGTCGCTCACCTGAGCCTTTTGATCAAACATGACCCATTTCCAATCTCTTCCAAGATAATAAGACAAACATTCTGACAAACACTCATTAGTTCATTAGTACCGTACTTTCAAACATAGTCTCTAGAGTGTACACAAGCTTTTTCTAGAATTTTTGTCTCTGTGGCCTACTTTTAAGCTCAATATTACCTATTTTCAAACATATCCAGACAAACATTCTGACCACCTATCATGAGTATTTGAGAGAAAATGTGGCCTATAGGCTGTACAGAAGTTTTTTTTCCGAGATTTGACCTAGTGACCTAGTTTTTTATCCAACATGACCCATTTTCATACTAGTCTAAGTCATTATCAAGACAAACATTCTGACTAAATTTCAAGATTATTGGACTGTACATGAGGCCTCAAGAGCGTACACAAGGCTTTTCAAAGATTACACCTGGTGACCTAGCTTTTGAACCCACGTGACCCATTTTCAAACTCATGCAAGATAACATCAACACAAACATTCTGACCAAATTTCAAGATTATTGGACTGTACATGTGGCCTCAAGAGCGTATACAAGGCTTTTCAAAGATTACACCTGGTGACCTAGTTTTTGAACCCACGTGACCCATTTTCAAACTCATGCAAGATAACATCAACACAAACATTCTGACCAAGTTTCAAGAGTATTGGACTGAAAATATAACCTCTAGTGCATACACAAGGTTTCTCTAAGATTTGACCCAGTGACCTAGTTTTTGACCTGACATAACCCATTTTCAAACTCGTTTTAGATATCATCAAGAGATACATTGTGACAAACTTTCAAGAGCATTGGACTGAAAATGTGGCCTCTAGAACCTACACAAGGTTTTTCTAAGATTTGACCTAGTAACCTAGTTTTTGACCCAATCTGACTCATTTTCAAACTCGTCCGAGATATCATCAAGACAAACATTCTGACCAAGTTTCAAGAGCATTGGACTGAAAATGTGGCCTTTAGAGTGTACACAAGGTTTTTCTAAGATTTGACCTAGTGACCTAGTTTTTGATCCGACCTGACTCATTTTCAAACTCGTCTGAGATATCATCAAAACAAACATTCTGACAAACTTTCAAGAGCATTGGACTGAAAATGTGGCCTCTGGAACCTACACAAGGTTTTTCTAAGATTTGACCTAGTAACCTAGTTTTTGATCCGACCTGACTCATTTTCAAGCTCGTCCGAGATATCATCAAGACAAACATTCTGACAACACTTCAAGAGAATTGGACTGAAAATGAGGCCTCTAGAGCGTACAAAAGGTTTTTCTAAGATTTGACCTAGTGACCTAGTTTTTGACCCGACCTGACCCATTTTCGAACTCGTCCAAGATATCATCAAGACAAACATTCTGACAAACTTTCAAGAGCACTGGACTGAAAATGTGGCCTCTAGAGTGTACACATGGTTTTTCTAAGATTTGACTTAGTGACCTAGCTTTTGACCCGACATGACCCATTTTCGAACTCGTCCAAGATATTATCAAGACAAACATTTTGATAAGTTTCATGAGTATCGGACTGAAAATGTGGTCTCTAGAGCGTACACAAAGTAAAAGTTGACGCCGGACAACGAACGACGTATGACGGACACTGGACACAGCACGATCACAAAAGCTCACCATGAGCACTTTGTGCTCAGGTGAGCTAAAAAAAAGCCGAGCTAAGGAAGAAAACTTTTGAAAATATTGTTGGAAAAGGAAACAAGAGCACTACATGTGGTCACCAACGCTTGGCTACAGTTGATTGATTTTCAGTGAAAAATTTAAGTCAAAAACGGGCTTAACAATGTAAAAAATAATTTGATCTGCTCTTGTTGTATGGGTTCCCCATTTAACAGTTAACAGATAGTCTGAGTTTGAAGTATATATCTTCAGTCATGACAGAGATATAAAATATCAAGGTTTTTGCATGAAGATGACGCAGACGATGGCAGGGCTATGAAAGAACATCAACCTTTTCTTCAAAAACAGCTGGGCTAAAAACGCTTGTTACAAGCATTTTCTCGTTTTCCAAGAATGTTTTCTACCCTTCCAAGGACAAATCCCAATATTTGAGACGCAGTTTCTGTATCGACTGAGAATGTTTTTGATTTGGAGTATTATAAAATTTTATCGTTTGGACTGCTATAAAATTTTATTTCAATAGCATTTCAGTAAAAATCACAGCAACAGATCACTCCTGCTTGGGTTTCACCTCTATTAAGTCGGGGTTCTGTAGTATTTTGTTCAAGGACACTCCCACCTGATGAGTACTGCCAGTGGAAGTTGAGCATCGGATTGATAAGTACTACCAGGGTAAGTCAAGCATGGAATTGTTAAGTACTGCCAGTGGAAGTCAAGCATGGGATTGATAAGTACTGCCAGTGGAAGTCAAGCATGGGATTGATAAGTACTGCCAGTGGATGTCAAGCAGGGGATTTCCTAATTACAAATCTAATGGTTTTACAACTGAGCCACAAAGGATCCCTTTCTCTACAAAATATTAACCATTTGACAAACAATACCATATTTTTGTAACCCTCAGGAAAAGGGGATTCGACAGCACTGTGGAAAAAAAGCAGAAAATGCTGATATGGAAAAGTCTAAAATATGGAAAATTCTAAAACTTTGTCTCGTAAAGAATAGTACAAAAAATGAAGTTTCTTATCATACCATTTGTGTCTGTACAAAGCTTTTTACAAATACGAACTTCAGCAGCCAACCCTATCATTGAGCATCGTATGTGATTTTCCTTTAACATCTGGAGAAAAGAGACATGTTGAACACATAACATCCTGCAAACAACTTAATCAGTGTTTCAGCAGAACATTCTTGAAAATATTGTCGCAAAAAGAGCAATAGCTATAGTAGTGAGCAATTTCTCCTTTTTGCACCATGTTTTCACCAGATTCCTCTATTGAATCTTTACCAGGGAACAACACTTTAGCCTTGCCCACGTTGACAGCATTTGCAGAGGAAATTAAATCTGGCTCACATGACGTATTGATACACATGAGAAAAGGAGAAAATGCTGTTAAGCAGCATTTTCTTCTTTTCCCATGATGTTTTCCAACTTTCATGTTATGGATTGTTAAAATACAGAATTGAGCAGTATGTTTAACCCTTTACCAAAAAATCTCAGGTTATAACAACCCTTAAGAAGAGGCCTTTTTCCACAATGTTTTCTTCCCTTTCATAGAGAGCAATGATCCATAGAGCAACACAAGAATCAAAGTCTGCAAATGTTTTCAAGTTGAGAGAGTCCAGTTTTTTGTCGTTTGGTAAAGGGTTAAGTCATGTTAATCATCGATATTTCATCATATGTATAAGGGTTTTCTTACAAAGTTGTCAGCTTCAAATTTCTTTAAGGATGTAATGAGTCAATATTGCATGAAAGGAGCACACAAATATTTTACAGTTTGTATAAAAATCAGTGAATTCCACAGAAAAATCAAAATCATGTAACATTGAGGCAGAGGGTAAAATTTTTCAAAACAAAAAATTTCTCTATTTACAACAATTTCTTTTTCTCAAACTTACACTGATTTCTCAGAACCTCAATTCGTACTTAATCATCCATCTTTTTACAGGATTTTTTTCAAAGCTGACTCCTGCAAACTTTTTTCTGGAGGTGATGAAAAAGTGTGACAGAGAAGGCGGGGATTTATTACCTTCAAAGTTTCTAAAATGTCCCCTGGATCACAAGTTGTCAAGCTCCCAAATAAAGCTAGAATTTCTCTGCTTGAATGACTTGGCATGTGCCTGAAATTAATCAAAACCATTTTCTTGTTTACATCAAATATTAATGTCAATCAAGCAATAAAGCATTAGAAAAAAATGCCTGTCTGGGAAAATGGTCCGAGGATAAAGAGGGCTTCTTCTAAATTTGATTACCTTGGCTCTTGACCCAATTATCCTCTGGTTTTATCATTTTGAGAAAAAGCGTTTTTTAAAATGTTATCCAAAAACAATTAATGCTGGTAACTAATATTTTCTTCTTTTTCCATAATGTTTTCTGTTCTTTTATACTTTACCAAACAATTCCATGTCATAATGACCCTGAAGTAGAGGCTTTTCAAAACATTTGAAAAAATTGTGGGAAGAGGAGAAAATGCTAATCGGTAGATAAAATTGTTTTCTATCCTTTCATATAGAGACCCTATGATATGAACTGAATTTATTTTGTCATCAGCAAATTCTTTGAAAATGTATGAGTCTGCCGTCTTTGTTGTCTGATAATGAGTTACGCCAGGTTACCTTAATGTCTGCATGGCTAGCTCTAGAGAGTTCTGTAGAGAAGGTTCCCCCTGACATGCTCTCTCTTTTAACTTCTGTACAGCTGTAATATGCCTTCTAGGATTTCCTGAAAAGGTTAAAATACAGCTCAACGCTTTACCAGTTGACAAAATTTTAGATAGGTCTGTTTTTAAGGCACCAAAGGATGAAAAATTTAGAATAGCTAAAATAAAATGATTTGTCTATGAAAAGGTCCAAAACACTGTGGAAAAAGGAGAAAATGTTGGTTAACTGCATTTTCTCCTTTTTACATACATGTATTTTCAAAAGTCTGCTTCCTTAGGATCCTTAAAAATCAGCCAAGCCCCAGTAGCATACAGGACTTGAGAACAGGGGGTTGCAGGTTTGAATCCTCTGCTCAGCCAATTTTTCTCAGGGGACTGATGATAGTCATTGCAACAATATTCATTCCTTTCTGACCGCTGATCATTGTTTTGACCATGGTTATATGGGAAAGCAGCCAGGGCTTGAGAAGAAATTCTGCAAAGTACTGGCAACAGAAACTCAAGGAAAGCATGGATAGGTGCACTGGCCACTGCAATATAACTGAAATAATATTGAAAATGGTGTTAAAACACCATACAAGCAATTAACCAATCACTTAAAACACAGGTTTGTTTAGTTATGGATATGACAATTAACTATTTACCCAGCAAATGAATTCTAGACTCTTTGAAACTGAAAGCGTCTGCTGACAAAAAAAATTCAGAAGTGAAACAACTGAACCAAAATTCTTTGACAAGGTAGAAAACATACATTTGTTGGAAAAGGAGGAAATGCTAGTTACCAGCAATGTTTTCTTTTCCAACAACACTTTCAAAAGCCTTCTCCTTCTGGGTCACTGAATTTGGGATTGTGCAGTAAAGGGTTAATGCATGGATTAATTTTTGGACAAATCAGTACCATGTACAAGTGACCTACAGGACCTACAGGACATATGGCCTGCAACACGCAAAAAGGGGCATTCGGACATTTGCGTAAAGTGTCGTCCCCAGTCAGCCTGCGCAGTCCGCGCAGGCTGATCTGAGACGACACTTTCCGATCGTGTGTGATTTTCTGTTTCACGCAAGTCTGCTGTAGGACAAAATCTAATATTTAAGTAAAGTGCCGTCTCGGATTAGCCTGCATGGACTGCGCAGGCTGATCCAAGACGACACTTTACGCAAATGTCCGAATGCCCTTTTTCGCGTGTTGCAAGCCATATATATTGTGAGGGGAGAATTTCTTTATGTCTAAAACCATATTCAATATAATTTCAGTCATGGGGAAAGTGCATGTGTCTATGTATTTGTGGAGTTTCTTATACAAGTACTTCACACAGCATTTACTGGTTGTTTTTCTACATGAACAGTGAGGAAACAATGACTAGTGATGAGAGAGGAATGTATCCAATGTATCCTGTTGCAATGACAATCATCAATAAATCTAGATGTATCATTAAGTTTGGCCAAGTTTGGATTCAATACCACAAGCCTAGATTACAAGCCCTGTATATTACTAAGCCACAGGGCTCAGCTCAGGGGGTAGGACAAGGTCTTTCTTGAATTTAACAGAAAACATTGTGGCAGAAGGAGTGATAAGAATGCTCCTTTCCCATAATGGTAGGAAAAGCTGTCTATTGCAGGGATGTAGAAATGCATATTTGTGTGGTAATCAGTGAATGGGTGAACACATTCAACATAACATCAACCAACGATAATCTATCAGAAGTTAATGACATGTCACTGGAAAAATCTTTAACTCTTTATGTTACTGAAATTGACAGCATCTAAAAACAACATCTTAATTGTAGCTTAAATGAGGCTTTTTTTCTTTGAAAATATACCAAGATACCAGCATTTTTTTTTCCCAACAATGTTTTCAAAAACCTTTTTTATCATCATTGTTAAAACTTGGGATTGTTTACTACAGGGTTAAAAATAACTATATTTATTTTGTCCACCAAAAGTTTTATACTTGACACGACCATCTATACACATGAGCTGAAATTTTGAGGAATTAATTGAATATATTAATAGTATACCTCCAAGCTCTGTAACCTTTTCTCCACGCTTATTTTTCGTAACAATTATACCCAACTGACTAATTGGATTCTGATCAAAGTATTCTTCAATAAAGTTTTCCAGTAACTGAAAAAAGAAATTGAAAAAAAGGGTAACTATACATCTAATTTTACTTTTCAAAACAGAATGAAATACTCACACAGCACCAACTATTACCTGTTTCAACAGTCATCGAAACCATCTGCTTGTTTTCAAAAAGAATATCAACAGTAGTAACTCGTTAGGTTTCTTCATTTATTCATTATTTTGTCCATAAATCAATCAGTGAAATTTATAAATCTTATATTCCCATGCATGTATCAATTTCTTTTGTCTTTTGTATTGTATTGTCAATTAGCTTACAAGCTTTGTGTCAAAAATGTTATGTTATACACTTTAAGATTTCTCAAATTCTCTCATCAAACTCTTTACCCAGACAAAAATTTAGACTCATCTATAGTGAAAGGATTTGCAGATGACAAAGTTAATGTGACTGAAACAATAGGAGTTACTTAAGAAAGTGCAGAAAACATTGTGTGAAAAGAAATGTTTCCTTTCACCACAATGTCTTAACTCTTTACCAAACGACAAAATTTTAGAGTAGTCCAAATTGAAAGCATTTGCAGATGACAAATTAAAGATGGTTCAAATGGCAGAATTTGTCCTTGATAGAGAAGAAAACACTGTGGGAAAAGGAGAAAATGCTGGTTATCAGCATTTTCTCCTTTTCTCACAGTGTTTTAAAAAGGCTTCTTTTATAGGGTCGTTAAAACCCGGGATTGTTTGGTAAAGAGTTAAAAGGGCTTATTCATAAGGATCATTAAATGTTTACCAGACAATCCTAGTTTTAACAACCACAGTTTCCAGCAAATTCTCTTTTCCCTGAGATTTGTCAAACACTGTCTCCCTCGGGGTCATAAAAATATGGAAATGTTTTGAAATGGCTACAATACTACGCCAAAGAAATACAGCCATGCGCTGGTAAAAGAGGGTTTAATTAATGCATCTCTGTGAAGCATTATACCAAGCAAGTCATCACATAATTAATATATGGGTTTATAAAGTTTATCATGTCTAACAACCAACTAAATCATGAGGTAGAATAGTCCTTGGACATGCAGAAAATTTACAAATAGCCAAACCTTTTGACACATGTCAGCCTGCTCAAACTGTGCAGGCTGACATGGGTTGATACTTTGTGCAAATGCAGAAAACCCTCTTTTCACAGAGAATGGCTCATATCTAATTACCGGTACCTTTGCTGAACACACAAGTCTGGTAGGCTTCAGGTCCTGATCTTCCATGGCAAGAGACATGTCGATGATGATAAACAAATGCCGCATCTGTTAATACAAGAGGACCATAGAGGCCTTATACTGCTCACCTGAGTTATCAATTAAACACAAAAAATTTGCAAAAAATGATGCAATGTGTACATACAAAATTTCAAATGGCTAGCCGAACCTCCTTCCTGTGCATGTGTGTGTGTGTGTTTAGAGGATTCCCTCCCTTGGTAGCCCAGTTTTGTGCCCAGGGACATAGATTAAGGACCATAGGATCATGATACTTCACACAAGGTATATGGTAAGTGCTGCAGGCCTTGTGGTTCTTTATATTACATGTCAGTCTATGTACACTATGTAACCACAAGCACAGGTTTTTAAAACACATTACATTGCATATTGATTGATTTAATGGTGTTTCCAACATGATTTCTATATACTACTATAGTTGCCTTTTTAGCAAGTGTAGATCAAGATCAAATTGCACATAATGTGCAGTCTGATATTTGATCTACACTGTCTACTTTGCAGAGACATTTTGGCCCAAAACAATCTTGATATTGCAATTATTTGGATCTTATTTCTAGACTTTATTTACTGTATTTACTGCTAGGTTCATTTGGCGCACTATGGGTAAATATGATTCCATCATAGAACCAATACACAAATACATACAGTATGAGGCTCAGGATTTTCCATGACCCCGTTTCTTTGAATTTTAACCCCCAAATTTTAATAATGACCCCTAAAATTTATAAGTGTGCCTTCTTTTATTCATTTGAAGGGAGTCAAATGACCCCCATATCAGAAAATCAAGGGAAAGCCCTGCAAGGCCTGAAACCTGGGGGTCACTGGTTCAAATACCCAGCTTGTCTAATTTCTTTCTGAGGACTAATGATAGTCATTGCAACAGAATTCATTCCTCTCTTACAGCCGATCATTGTTTCAACAATGGTTATGTAAGAAATCAGCCAGTAGCTTGGCAAGAATACTTTGCAAATTACTTGTAAAAGAAACTGAAGGAAAGCATGGATAGGTGCACTGGCCACCATGGAAATAACTGAAACATATGTAATGTTGAAAACGGCGTTACACACTATACAAAGTAATTAGCAAAAGTTTTGGTATCAACAAAAGCTGGACTTTTGCACCATGAAAGATCTATATTAGACTTTCATTTAGCCTTTAATATCTCACGATACACAGGAAAGTTAATGCCATATTTTTCTTAGTAGCTTACCATTCCAAGACGAACATTTGCTATCTTTTCCAATAGTTTTCTTCGTTTTGCCTTGTGTATCATGTCATCAATACTGGGTTGTAATGACCCTTCAGCATCTTCCTGGAGAGCTTCCCTGAAATTCAGCATATTGATGAGTACTCAAGGTTATCCTAAACACCATGTTTCTTTAACACTTTACCACACTACAAAATTTTAGACTCATCTGAATTCAAAGCATTTGTAGACGACGAGTAAAAAGTGTCTTAAATGATGGAGTTTGTCTAGGAATGGGCAGAAAACATTGTGGAAAAAGGAGAAAATGCTGGTTACCAGCATTTTCTCCTTTACCCACTATGTTTTCAAAAGCTTTGCTTTTTTGGGTTGTTAAAATTTGGGATTGTGTGGTGAATAGTTGGACCCCAGTTTTTCTAAATGTAGCCTAAAGTCTACATACTTGCCTTCTTCAATTCATTTGAAGGGGATCTACTAACCCTGGTACTGAAGGCAAGGAAAAGAACGCAAGTACTGTATTTGCATTCCCTCCAGTGGTTTCATCTACTCAATTCTTTACCAAAGGACAAAATTTTAGACTTGCCTAATTAAAAGTGTTTGCAGAAGACAAAATAAAAGTGAGTCAAACACTGAAATTTATTTTAGGAAGGTTAGAAAACATCACAGATAAAGGAGAAAATGCTGCTTACAAGCATTTCTCCTTTTCCCACCATGTTTTCAAAAGCCCTTTTCATCAAGGTGGTTAAAAGTCTGGATTGTTTAGTAATAAAGAGCTGGTTTTGAATTTTGGAAGGTTGTAAACAAAATTTAAAAGACAATGAGGCTGGTTGACTAAATCATGTTTTTATGACACTTTCAACATTATTTCAGCCTTTTCACACTAACAGCTCAAATATTCATGTCTGTCCTTAGTTTCAATAATGCTTAGCTAGGGTTTTGAAGTGTCTTTCCCACATAAACTCCCACAAAAAATACAGAGCTTCCAGTGAGGCTTGAACCCACGGCCAAGTTTTGTGTCAACTCTGTGCCACAACACCATGTACTGAAAAGAAAATGAGGAAATACGGAGTCCTTGCTTGAACACTGCAACATTGAACTATGTATTATCTCCATAGACTGAAGGTTAAATAATGGAGCTCAAGTAGATCAATGACTAATTTAATTTCTTTTGTAAAGACTTTCAAAAGTCTTTTGTATTTTCAATAGTATTTTGTGGTCTTTGTTCTAATAATTATGCCTCCATGAAAAAAATGAGTAATTATTCCAAATAAGTAAGTCACTTTAGAATCAATAACAGGTCTAAAGTAGTTTTTAATTTCCCTGTCTAAATACATCCCTGTTTGGTTACAAGTTGTAACGGGTACGAGTAATTTGGGGTACGATTTTTTGGGGGGGCGCGAGCTCTCATCAGGCCATCCTCGTGCCGAAACACCAACAAGTGGGGAACTGTCAGAACGTTAATTCTTACTTACCATGTTCTTTCATACTCAGTTTCCCATCTGTAACCCTTATCTTCGTCTTCTGCCATTTTCCTAGCTCTTAATCAGACAGTCTGTTGTTTATACTTTTTGCAATAATGACAGCATTTATTTACATGGGTTGAGCATGCACATGGGTTGAGAGCGTTTTATCTGGGGTACTGAATATTCATAAGGAGGCGCGGTCATCATTCTTCGATCCCTTAACCCTCTACCCAAAAATCCCGAATTTTAACGGCCATGAAAACGAAGCCTTTTGAAAACATTATGTGAAAGGGAGAAAATACTGTGGACCAGATTTTTTTTTTTTTTTTTTCACATTTTGAAACTCTTCAAGGACAAATAGAATCTAATATCATTTGGAAAAAAAACTTTTAATTGTTGACTCTAAATTCCTTTGATATGGAAGAGTCTAAAATTTTGCCATGTTGTAAAGGGTTGGAGAAAATGTGCCATGTTCTGGCAAAAGGGTCTTAATGCATCTTCGTGATCCATACCAATCAAGTCATATTGATTCTAATTATGAATGCATAAAATCAAATTTGTCTTACCCATCTGAATCACGAGGGAGACTGGTCCTTTGCCATGTAAAAATTTACTCAAAAGCAAAAAGTTTCGGCCCAGGTCAGCCAGTCGATACTTTTTGCAGATGCATGAAGCCCCCTTTCCACAGAGTATATATTCGAGCGAACAACATTCAGAGAAGTATCAGGAATAAATGAATGACCTCAGAACTTTTTAAAATAGCGTGTTTAAATTGCCTGCAACACGCGAAAAGGGGCATTCGGACATTTGCGTAAAGTGTCGTCCCGGATCCAGTCCGCGCAGGCTGATCCAAAAGGACCCTTTTCGGTTGTAGTTGATTTTCTGTTTCACGCAAGTCTACTGTAGGACAAAATGTAATGTGGACGTAAGATGCCGTCTCGGATCAGCCTGCGCTGACTGCACAGGCTGATCCGAGATGACACTTTACGCAAATATCCGAAATCCCCTTTCCGCATGTTACAGACCATTAATCATGTTCACGGTTTTTTTTTTTTTAATGTTGTATGAAAGGACAGGGATCGTATGATGCAGCTGTGATTATACGATCTCTTTCGGAGGAAATACAGTTCCCAAATTTGATTAGAATGGGTGTTGTCGGAGAAATATTCCCCCGAAAAGAGGAAAAACACTTCCCAATTATAATAGGCATATGATACTTGTGAACTCAAAATATTACGAACATAAATTATTGGCCGCGAAATAGTACGAGCACAGGTGCTCGTTGTTCACAGTACTTTTTGAAATTTGGAAAAATCTTTGAGTACAATTAGACTAAGAATGATAAGTAGAACGGTTAATTCTATGTTATACAACAGATCACCCGAGATTTGCCGAATTACATAGACCCTTACTCAGTGCAGATCCTGTAATCCTGTCAAGACTTTCAACCCTATCGAATGAAGTAATGGTCTAAGGGAAAAAACTCTAAGCATGTCATTATCATTACTGCAGGAGTTACCTCCCGTATAGGCGAGGACAGACTAAAACGAAAGACGAATAAAAAAAAATGTTCTGTAACTAGAGCCTGTAGGGACGATCGGTAGAGGTAATAATTCTATCCGCCCAGGTGTAATAAATTTTAACGTGTTATGATGATAGGACCATTACCTTAATTAGATATGAAGATAACAGACAAAAAGAGCAATTAAAGATTAACCATACCGATATTGTTTCGTAACCAGAGGATAGTCTCCCTTGTATTTCATCACATTTCTTACAAGTATAACACAATAACCGCCAAAATTTAAAGTTGAAAATAAATGTTTTGGTGGATATCAAGGTAAGATTCAACCTTGATAACAAATTTAACATAGGAGATTGATATAAAGTTTTAATTACTAAATAAAAACGACGTCTTAGTTCACTAGATGTCCGCTTAAAATGACTTGTATCGATGTCACAATCATAGATCTAGTTCATGTTGTGAACAATGTTTGAATTTGAAAAACCTTCTAAAATGAGCTGAGTAACTTAGAAAGTTATCCCATCTAAATTAAGCTTTGAAATAGGCTAGCAAAACCTTTTGCAGTTAAAGTAAGAGAATGAATAGATCTAAGGCCATGTGTGATTTATGAAATCTTTCTCAACAATAATATTAGCCGAAATATGGCCTGCAACACGCAAAAAAGGGGCATTCGAACATTTGCGTAAAGTATCGTCTCTAATAAGCCTGCGCAGCCATGGCAGACATCCGAAACGAAACTTTCCGTTTTTGTATAATTTTCTGTTGTGCACAAGTCTACTGTAGGAAAAAATCTATTGTACATAGTCATTAAGTGCCGTCTCGGATTAGCCTGCGCGGACTGCGCAGGCTGATCCGAGACGACATTTTACGCAAATGTCCGAATGTCCCTTTTCGCATGTTGCAAGCCATTATAATAATTATAGTTCTGTATTAAGTCTGAAACTGCCTCGAACTGCGAATTAGCCGAAGTAGTTTTTCACTTCAGTTCATAGACCAAATATAAAGTAGACCTATTCATCTCACGTTGGAAATCTTTGTGAAATTCTTGTAGGACTAGATATTTACTAGTGCATCCCTCACACGTACCATTTATTGCTAAACAACGACCGTCTGTTTCACGATATTGTTTGTTGACCGTTGTCCAAAAGAATATTTATTCCTTTCGAACATTTGCCGGAGGAGGGGGGGTTCACATTATGGGGATAAGACTGTAAGAGTTTCCTCCCTTAGACCATGAAATGATTGAAAGAAAACATCATTGCCCGTTTAGAAACGAAATTAGCTTACTCAATTTATATAAATATTGATTGACAAATATCTTTATCACATCAAAAAACCCTCAACAGCTTCAAAAGCCAACTTAACAAGTTCTGGAAGGATAACCCTATCAAATTCAAACCGTCGTGCTACGTTCCCGGCAAATACGTAAACAAAGAAGAGAACCCTATCATAAAGCATCAAGAAAGGCAGTCATTGCCTGCAATAGATGTCTAGGATGGTAAGAAATGGTAAGAAATGGTATGGAACTTGTCTGCTACCGAAACTACCGTAAATCGTTGGTGAATATCGGCCGTCTGTAGTTTTGCATAATGACAGCCAAATTTTGAAGAAAAAGAAATGGGGAAAATGAAATGGGTTAAGTCATTAACCAATCTTCCAATAAAACCAATCTTTTGCAAGAAGATCCACGATTACTTTTTTTTTTTTTCACTTAGTTCGGTTCCCAGACAAAACTCCAGAGAGATGATAAGGGTGTAACCATCCAAACCTTCCAGATTTGAACAGATTTTGGTTATTGTTGTTGTTGCATCTGTTTTTTAGTAACGCCTACTAATTAACATACTTTCATTGCTTGTGTACCCCAAGTTACCGAGGTTTAATGCCAACCGAGGACGAAGATCTGCATTTCGTCAGTTTCAGGAACAGTCCAGATCTAGAAATCTACATGGAATGATACGGAACAAAAATGTTGAAATTAGCATCTGGAAGTTTTGGGTTTGTAGTTGGAAGTTGTACAAGTGAGCCAGAATAAACTTAAATTTAGTGTGTCTGTTGAATGTCAAGTGACACTGACAGATCTAGGAGTAGGACGGTCTCAGGTCATTTCGACCGTGATTCGTTTCAACCCCTACTTAATCGTTTCAATCAAATTTCCGGGTTGGTCTTTTTGGCCAAGTCAGGATAGGTGTTTTTGTTACGATGCTGCCCGGTAATCTTGCGCACCTAAGCAAACGACTGTTTACTTATGACACTAAAATGAAAAGCTAGATCCCAACAGCTATTTATCTATTTATAGAAATATTTCATCTAGATTATAACTCAAGATAGTTATAAAAAGATTCCCCGAACAACACAAACTTTTAAAAAGTAAACTATCACCGTGAGGTTTTATCCGGCATACAACTGTCTGGTGATCTTGCGCACTTCGATAAATGACGTCAATGCAAAGGATTTCTAAAGTATTTGTGGCCCATACAAAGAATAATTGTAGAAAAGAAATAATTATGCTCGATTTGGGCCTTTGATTCAGAACTTTGAGAAAATGTCGGCAAATAGGAAATGAATTTGTCGTCTGATAAAGGTTGCACGTAAATAAGCAAAATAATGTTAAAACTGTTCCTTAATATCTTAAAAAGTTGTAAAATATGTGTTTAATTGAATCGTTTTTGTGATGAGACATAAATTGCTCATTTAACTGACAGATAAAAAGTGTTACAGCCAGCCTCGTCGGGAATTGGGTCATAGGTCGTGTTTATGAATAATTAGTCAGGATGATGTCATAGACAAACTATAGACACTCTCAGGTGCAAAATTTAGCTATAGTTACTTTGTGAAGGTTTCTCTGTTATTCCAAATTCCTATGGTCTAAGAAAAACTGCAGAAACGGGTAGAATTCATCAAACAAACTCGCGAAACAGGAATCTACCGAAGTGCGCAAGATTACCGGACGTGCAAGATTACCGGACACGACGGTATTACATTGTCAGCCTAATTTCTTGGTGGGTTGATCCAGCCCAGATAGGGTGGGTTGTTTGGACCCAAAAATGTCCATCCTGTGATTTCTGCTCAAGCAGACGACGTCTGAAAACATTATAGGAAATAAAGAAAATGCTTGCAACTAGCATTTTTCTTATCCCCACAGTGTTTTCCTCTAATTCCAAAACAATTCCATAATTTGAGGCATATTTGTCATATGCAGACGCATTCAGTTTGGGCAAGTATAAAATTTTGTCCTGCAGTAAACACTGATTCACAAATAAGAAGGAATGTGCCTTGTTCTGTCCAATGCAAGAGCTGTTTTGGCTTATTAATTTACACATTTTGAGGTATTTGATTGCTACATACTATATTGAATATATCAGTATTGTCCATTTATGACACGTTGCAGACTGATTTTTCAGTTAAATACCTGTAAATTATATTTGAAAGGGTAGAAACATTGTGAGAGAGGGAAGAAAGGCAGGTTATCAGCATTTTCTCCTTTTCTTATAATGTTGTTAAAGGTTGTCTTTCTCAGGATTGTTTTAGTCTTTATCACACAGTCCTGACTTTTAACGGACCTTGGAAAGAGGCCTAATGAAAGCCTTTTTGGAAATGCAGAAAATGCTGGTAACCAGCATTTTCTCCTTTTCCCACAATGTTTTCTTTCCTATCAAATAGAGAAATCTTGTTTTAGCAATGTTCAATTTGTAATTTGCAAATGCTTTTAATTTGGCCCAGTCCACAATTTTGTTGTTTGGTAAAGAGTTAATCTAGAGAGTTTGGTAAGGGTCAGAGACAAGCCTTTTTCACAATTTTTTTTTCTTCTTTATCTTACAGATTATGCTGTGAATTGTGCAGCAAACAAGGACTGAAGGCTGTTGCAGCAAGAAAAACAACCATACCTACAACACTATACAGATATGGAGGTAGAGGTGTCACAACACTCCAGAGATCTTCAAAATACTTACCAACTTCAACAAAAGAAAATGCTGAAGTGCTCAGAAAACTTGTAAAACCACAAAAGAACATAAGGACATTTTGTGTTCTTGTTCCCTCCATAAAACACTCTCTTCAAGACTCTATGAGAACTAGAAATGTTTTAATGACTCATCCAAATGTTAGAAATTTGGGAACAGTTCTGAAATTATTAGGTCGCTTTGGGAGATTTTTACGTATCCGCTACTTGGTACTGACTGGAGCCGTGGCTGGAGGGGTAGCTGCAAATCAGGTTAGATGTAATACTGTTGTGCAGTTCTATGAAAGATCTTTTGCAAATTTGATCATATATGAAATAATCTCAGGGTTTAATGACCCTGGGGAAAAAGACTTTTGAAAATATTGTGGGGGGAAAAAAGGAGAAAATGCTGGTAACCTTTTTCTGCTCTTTTTAACACTTTACTAAACAACGAAATTTTAGACTGTTCTAAATTGAAAGTATTTGCAGGCAATGAATTAAATGTGACTCAAAGGATGGGATCTTTCTCTGAAAGGGCAGAAAGCATTGAGGGAAAAGGAGAAAATGCAGGTAACCAGCATTTTCTCCTTTTCCTTCAATGCTTTCAAGAGGCTCTTTCCTTAGGGTTGAAAAATACATCATCTGAACAACATCTAGTTGCAAAAAGAGTAATTCTCTACCAAGTGACAAGTTTTAGGCTTCTCTATATTGAAAACATTTGCTCCTGACAAAATGAGAGTTGTTGAAATGCTCAGGGTCTGTATTCACCAACCATTCTTACTAGTTAGGAACATTCTGCAGCTCACCAGTATTTCAAGGGTTTTCTAATTTGACAGTTACACAACTTCTGATTGGCCTAACCAAATTGTTTAGCCAATCAGAAGTTATGTTACTTTCTAAACCTGTTAAGATATTATCCAGAGAATACTAATTACAATTTGCTGGAAAAAGTATATACCATACCAGATGTTGAGTGAATGAAACCCTATATCCTTGTGGGTTTTCCCCAGACTCTGTCATATGGCCCCATAATGGGGCAGGGATCATATGACTCCCTTCAAATGAGTTAAAGAATAATTATGGTCTAGGCAAAATGATATGATTTAGCCCATTGAAAATGGCATTACTTTTTAAAATGAGAATTAGAATGCGACTTAAAATGTTGGTGAATACGGGCCCAGATTCGGGATGAAACTACACTTGATAAACCTTTTAAATTTTTCACCAATGTATTTCATTATTACAAATTTTTACTGTAGACTATAGATAGCTGGAAAAAGTATATACCAGACGTTGAGTGGATGAAAGCCTTTATTCCTGATGAGTCAACCCGTGACAAACTCTTCAAACCTTTCAGAGATGCGAAGACAATTTTTGGGAATTTTTCTGTGCCTGAAAAAGTAAGTCTTGATTTATCATTTATTCAATTTTTATTGAAAGTTTCTTGGTGTTAACTTACTTTTAGGCTTTGGTTTGAGTCTCACTGGAAGCTATAGGCTTTTCAAGGTAGTGTCCTTGGACAAGACACTTCAGAGCTGTAGCCTAGTACTGGTGAAATAATGTTGAAAGCAGCATAAAACACCAGTTAGTCAATCCATGAACCAGTCAATTTTAGACTTTCCAAAGTTAAATCATTTGCAGACAGCAATCTAAATGTTGCTTAAATAATGGGACTTAACTTGAAAAAGCCAGAAAATGTGGCAACAGGAGAAAATGCTGGTTACCAGCATTTTCTCCATTTCCAACAATGTTTTCAAAGTACTTCTTCCCTATTGTCATTAACACCCAAGACCGTGTGGTATTGAGTTAACACTTAACTGGAAGAAAAAGTTTTAAGATTTGTCGAAATCCAAGGGGATTGCTGAGGTCATGTTAGATTTGTCTAAAATGATGAGATTTGAATTTGAAAGAGTAGAAAACATTGAGGAAAAGTAGAAAATGGTTACCAGCATTTTCCCCTTTCCCCCTAAAAGTTTTGAAAACCTTGCATCCCCAGGGTCTTTAATCCTTTTTGATTGTAGGAAAAGGAGAAAATGCTGGCAACCAGTATTTTCTTCTTTTCCCACAATGTTCTCTACCCTTTCAAAAACTTATTTAAATTTTTGAGTCACATTCATTGTTTTGTCTGCATATTCTTCCATTTTGAACATATCTTAAGTTTTGTTTTTTAGTGAAGGGTTAAAACACAGAATTATTTTTGGTTATTTTGGTTTAGGCTTTGGCTTGTAAATCTAACACTGTTTTTCATATGTCTGTATTCACAGAGTTGGTTTGATGGTAAAGTAGGACAGATTGCTGGAATGAAGGAATGGTTGGAACAACTTTCCTTGGATGAAATCTTTGGAGAAGGTAACTTGTATTTTGTAATTAACTCTACCAAATGACACAATTGTAGACTTGTCCAAATTGGAAGCATTTGCAGACGACAAAATTAATGTAAGTCAAAAATTGACATTTGTTTTGGGAAGGGTAGAAAACATTGTGGGAAATGGAGAAAATGCTGGTTACCAGCATTTTCTCCTTTTCCCACAATGTTTTCAGAAGGCTTCTTTCTCAGGGTCGTGAAAACCAGGGATTGTTTGGTAAAGGGTTAATGAACAGAAATGCAAATGAACTTACTCACTGCCTTGGTCAGTGTTCGATTTCAATTTTAAAAATCATATGGTATTTAAAATCTATCAGAAGTGCACAGAAAGCCTTGGACGAGCTGGATACATGTTTTGGTAGGTTGTTTCCAAAGAAAACCTTAGGTATTGTTATAGCCTTGTTGTTGTCTGTGTTTTCGTTGTTGTTGTTGTGCAAAAAACTGACATTTCTCTTACCTCTGTCAATACTGAGGACAACTTTTACAAATTTGGAGTAGTTGTAATTAAAAGGGAAATCATAGAGGAAGGGCAAGTTAACCTGAGATAACTGTGACACAGTTGTGCCCCTTCTTCTACAATTTTCACTGAAAAAGAACTTTCATTCTAGCAATGGCACCAGCATGTGGTGCTCTTGCTATAGGAAGTGATGTATCTTTAAAAATAAGTTCTAGTCTTGTTCATAATGAAAGCAGTCACAAAAGACAAGTTAACTGTGGCTCAGAGATGGGATTTGTTTTTGAAATGGTTGAAAACATTATGGGAAGAGAAGAAAATGCTGGTTTCCAGCATTTTCTCCTTTTCCCACAATATTTTCAAAGACTGACTTCCTTTTGGCTATAAGTACATGGGACTGTTTGGTGTTGGGCTAAGTAAACTATTTTTTCATGGCTGGGTGCCCTCGTGTGTATATCTGCAGACCTCCAGATAAGATGTAGTGATGGTATTCTAAATCCATTATTTCTCTTCCAAACCCTTTGTTGTGGGTACTCATTAGAATTGTCTCATCGAGACAATTCTGATGAGTACCCATAACATAGGGTTAGTGAAGAATGATTAAGATTTTCAATTTTTAAATCAAAATCACTCCCTCTATCTGGAGCTCTGCATCTGGTTAACTTTTACTCATCTTCCCCTCTAAAGCTATGTACAATGCAACTGATTTTTATCAAACTTTACAGGAATGTTTCTACCACAGTCCTCATAGAAATTCTTTTACCCTTTACCATACAATACCGTGTTGTAACGACCCTGTAGAAAAGGGCTTTTGAAAACTTAGTAGGAAAAGCAGCAAATCTGCAATGTTTACTACCCTATCAAAGACAGATATCATCACTTAAGCTACATTTATTTTGTTGTCTGCAAATGCTATTTATTCTTTGAGTCCAAATTTTTTTCATTTGGTAAAGAGTTGAAGGATTTGGTTATGTGAAAAAATGGGCCATGTCTAGTTGCCCTGTGGCTTTGGAACCCATGGGTAGCTGGTTTGATTTCATGCTCATTCAACTTCTCTATGAGGATAAATGATAAATCACTGCAAATGGATTAATTCCTCTTTGCATTATTTCATCAATGCATATCTGAGAAAGCAACCAGTGGCTTGGAAGGAATGTGTGTGAAGTACTGAAAAAGGGAACTTAATGAAAGCATGGATAGGAGCACAGGCTGCTGCGATATTACTGAAATAATGTTGAAAATGACACTATACACCATACAAACAAATCAGAAAAAAATTGAATTCTGTGTGGCTTAGTTGTTAAAGCATTGTATTGGAAGTTTGGAAATAGTGGTTTATTCTGGGTTGGCTGAGCTGGTCGCATGGGAGTTTCTTATGACAAGGCTCTGCATAGTTCGACAGAGCCTGAATTGTTTGACAGAGTTTGGTCAAACTCTTTACCAAATGACAAAATTTTGCACTGGTACAAATTGAATGCATTTGCAGACGACAAATTAAATATGTGTATTGCTAAAATGGCATGATTTGTCTGTATTAGGATATAAAACATTTTGGGAAAAGGAGAAAATGCTGTTTACCAGCATTTTTTCTTTTTCTCAAGATGTTTTCAAAAGCCTTTTTACAACAAGTTGTTAAAAGTTGGTACTGTTTAGTAATGGGTTTAAGGATCTTACCCCAAAGGATGAGCTGTTGTTATTATCTTTAGTTTATAATGGTGATCAAGAAATAAGCAGATTCTTACTCATTACTTTTCAAAATGCAAAAATTGTCCCATTGATGCCTCTTTACCAGATGGCAAAAAGATTGGACTCCACTGATTTGAAAGCTTTTGCAGACTACAAATTGAGTAAAGTGCAGATGATTGTTTCTTTCTTTGACAGAGTAGTAGATATTGTGGGAAAGGGAAAAATTGCTAGTTACAAGCATTTTTTTTTTTGCCACAGTGTTATCAGAGACCTTCCCTAGGGTTGTGAACACTTGGGATTGTGTGATAATGGGTTAATGTTTTGTGTGAGAATGTATTGCAAATAAACATATGAGCCATGCTCTGGTAACAGGGGGCTTAATGCATCTCCGTGATACATGTTACCGCTCAAGTCATCACGTAATTATGGATCCATAAGAGCAACTTTTTGAACATCGGCTTACTAATGAGGTAGAGTGGTCCCTTGACTTACAGAAAATTGACCAATATCGAAGTTTCGGCCCAGGTCAGCCTGCGCGGATTGCGCAGGCTGGCATGGATCGATACTTTTCGCAGATGCATTAAGCCCCCTTTTCACAGAGCATGGCTCATATGCATACCTTGGCAGAATGCTCCACACATTATATATAATAATACCTATTTGCAATTTGATAGTTTGCAATTTTCATAACATGGCATATTAACATTGACATCAATATTTTGATCTCCTGAAAGTGAGGGTTTTGCTTAGTACACATATCTTGTGTGGTGTGGCATAATCTGTCAAATGATCGCTGAAAATTTATTGCAACAGAGGAAAACTAACTAAAATCATTGTGTGTAATGTTTGTATTTTTTGTTGAAGGGATATCTCAGTATTACAAAAATTATAGGGGACTAAAATGATGATGATACCACAGGATAAATGATATGGTCATGGCATTGCTCTTCAAAATACAAAACCAGTCAACCCCTGTGAGACTGGTCCATATTAACAGCTTTTGCAGACATCTAATTGAATGTGGGTGAAATGATGAAATTAGTCTTTGAAAGAGTAGAAAACATTGTGGGGAAAAGGACATGTATTACAAATTACATATTTCACCTTTCTACAATGTTTTCAAAAACGCTTAACTCTTTACCAGACGACAAAATTTTAGACTTGTCCAAATTGAAAGCATTTGCAGACGACAAAATAAACGTTACTCAAAAATTGAAACTTGACTTTGGAAGAGTAGAAAACATTGTGGGAAAAGGAGAAAATGCTGGTTACCAGCATTTTCTCCTTTTCCCACATTGTTTTCAGAAGCCTTCTTCCTCAGGGTCGTTAAAAGCAGGGATTGTTTGGTAAAGGGTTAAAACAGAGGATGGTTTGGTGTAGGTTTAACCCTTTATCACACAAATCTGTTTTGTCAGTCCTGAAAAAGAAGGCTATTTAAAACACTGGTGTAATAGGAGAAAATGCTGATAAACAACTGTTTTCTCCTTTTCCCACCATACTTTCTCCCTCGTCAAAGACAAATTCCAGCATTTGAGCAGCATCTCATTTGTCGTTTGCAAGTGCTTTCAGTTTTCAGTAAATGGAATTAATGTTTGTCCATCCAGTTATGCTTTTCATTAAATTACACCCATTAATACCCATTTATAACTCTACTGATTTTTCAATTGCTTTCTTAGACCAGCTCGCATAGCTCAGTTGGTAGAGTGTAGGACTCGTGATCATGAGGGTGTGGGTTCGATTCCCACGGCTGGCCATCTAAAACTACTAATAGTCTTTCGGATCAGATGTTAAACCGAGGTCCCGTGTGATGATGCTATACACCAAGCACGTTAAAGAACCAGGCAAAACTTAGAATGGGTTTCGTCCTGTATCTGCACTATCCCCCGTAACAATACTAACAGCCTTCAGGGGACGTTGCCCATATGGGAAACAGGTGGCGACGATAAATAAACACAAATTCAATCAATCAATTGCTTTCTTGTTGTATTGTCGAATGACATGAATGGTTACTGATGCTTAGCATTAGTCATTTTTTCCACCGCCTTTTTTGGCAGTGTCACTTCAACCCTTTACCAAAAGACAAAATTTTAGACTAATCAAAATTGAAAGCATTGCAGATAGCAAAAAACAGGTGACTCAACAATTGAAATTTGTTTGAGAAGGATGGAAACCATTGTGGAAAAAGGAGAAAATACTGGTTACCAGCATTTTCTCCTTTTGCCACAATGTTTTCAAAAGCTTTCTTAGTCAGGATTGTTAAAACTAAGTATTGTTGGTAAAAGAGTTAATCACCATCTTCACTGTTATTGAAGCATAGTAGGGGATCATTTTTGGATGACTGGTTTCTGAGCTGGGTCAGTACAAAATGATTTAATATATAATAGATTGAAGGTTTACTTTTTAGTTTGGCATTAGTTATTGAGTCAAACAATACATCAAGTCATCATTGAAGTCATGAACCTCTAAGCTAATCCACAACTTCCTTCATCTGTTCAGTGCCAATTGATTAACTTTTATAATAATGAGCAGTCAGTTTAGATAGCTGATGATTTATCTTGAATACTGATATTCTCTGTTTGAAGTGATAACCAAGCAAGAATGCTGGGAAGTGCATTTTAATTGATTTTTATGAAACTTGAGTGTACTTATCTTTACCAGGGAAGGTGCCAGTTGCTGGGTTAGAACTTGGAATAAGAGGTTAGTCTAGTTTTTATCCTGTCCCTTTCTCAAAGTAAACTAGGTATGTAATATTCTGTTTTGGTTTGTAACACTGCTAAAGGTGCAGAGATCTATTGCACACAGTGTAATTGTCAGTAATATGGCAAAGGTATGTTCCATCCTTATAAGGGCATGAAGAGGGGTTCACAATAAAAGAAGCAATATTCTACTCAAGTACATTCCATTGATAGTTATAGAAAAATAGGCAATTTTTTGCGCTTTCCCAGATGGAAAAGGTCTAATTAGTATTCTTTTAGGACAAGTTTGAACAAAACTTCATAAAAATTCGTCAGCAGTTGCTCAATTCAAAAAGACTACTCATTGCCATGACAACTAAGAAAAGTCAACATCTCTTTAATTGCATTTTTGATTTATGTGCAATTTACCCTTAATGTTCCATGCATGAATCTCTGTGGTATGTAGATTGCATGTGCATTTGTCAAAAAATTAGGATGTTACGAGCATTCCTAAATGCTTGTGAAGGAGCGTTTGCAGATGGTTGCAGTGCAGAGTGTGTCATGCATTGTCTGTCATAGGTTCAGTAAGTAATTTCTTTGAACCTCTCAACAGAGCTAAGAGGCCAGTTACAGCCAAAATTTGTATAAATATTTGAGCCATGCTCTGGCAAAAGGGGGCTTTATGCATCTCTGTTATACATGATACTAGCCCAAGCCATTGCATTAGAATGGATCCATAAGAGTCACTTTTTTTAAATAACCGACTTAATCATGAGGTAGATTGGTCCTTTGACAAACAGAAAATTGACCAATGGCGAAAAGTTTCGGCCCAGGTCAGCCTGCGCAGGCTGACCTGAGTCGATACTTTTCGCAGATGCATTAAGCCCCCTTTTCACAGAGCATGGCTCATTTCTTTGTCCATTCTCTTTCAAAATAGTTGAAATAGTTCTGGTGTTTTGCTGACAATAGGTCACAGGGGCTAAAATAGATTTAAACATGGAAACACTACCCAAGATTTTCTCTGCAGGAACTATTTGGCCATTCATACCTAACCTCTTGTGTTTTAACCCTTTAATACCACACACTCCTGAGTTTAACAACCCTAAAGAAGGTTTTTGATATTTCTGGTAACCAGCACTTACTCCTTTTCCGGCAATGTTTTCTGCTGTCTCATAGAAACTTGGTTGCTTTCTGTCCCTTTCAGATATCTCGTCTGCAGATGCCTTCAGCTTGCAAGAGTCTAAGAGTTTGTTTTTTGATAAAGACTTTGTGTCTAGTATTAAATATTCCTTGTAACAAAGCAGTCATATTAATCTGTCATTAAGTATCATGCTGGACTCTTAAGCTTTCCATGTGCCATACCACATTGTTCATTCATCTGTTCTTAACCAGATGACAGAATTTTAGCATTTGCAGATGGCTAATGAAAGTGACTCAGCTGATGACATTTGTCTTTCAAAGGGCAAAAACATTGTGGGAAAAGCAGAAAACACTGTTCACAAGCATTTTCTCTTTTCTGGACAATATTTTCAAAAGCCATCTTTCTCAGGCTCATAGAATTGTTTGATAATCACAAAACCATTTTTTGTTCTCTTTGGCGTGTCTATCAGTCATTGCAGTTCTTGTACCCACCATTTTATACCCTGGTCATTTCATACCCTTATCAAGATGTGTCATATGTAACTACATTTAGGGAGACCATTTCTTGGTCAGGAAAAGGTAGAGAAGTTGTTGTTTTCTTTCCAGGGAAGATGTCATTACATTATATAGATTGTATATGTATTTTTTTTTTTTATATCAGATATAGTTAATTCTTTATTTAGCAGTGATAAAACTAACGATTTGTCCAAGTTTAAGGCATTTGCAGATGACAAAATTTAATGTTACTCATATGATAAAATATTTCTTTAACCCTTCATCAAACAGTCCCTGGTTTTTACGACCCAGAGGCAGAAGACTTCTGAACACATTGCGGGAAAAGGAGAAAATGCTGGTAAGCAGCATTTTCTCCTTTTCCCACAATGTTTTCTACTCTCCTAAAGTCAAGTTTCAATTTTTAAGTCACATTTATTTTGTCGTCTGCAAGTGCTTTCATTTTGGACAAATCTAAAATTTTGTCGTTTGGTAAAGAGTTAAAGTGGTAGAGAACATTGTAGGAAAATGAGAAAATGCTAGTTACCAGCATTTTGTTCTATTCCTGTGATGTTTTCAAGAGCATGTCTCCTGTGGGTTGTTGGAACATGGGATTATTTTGAAAAGATTTAAGTATATTGTGCTGAGTCAAAATATTAACCATACTTCATTTAAAATTTGATTAGTTGGTAAAACAGACATCAAAATTTGAAACATTTTTAAGTTTTTCAGAGACTGAAGATCAAGGTCAGACAGAACAGATGCAGTCTTCATGGATGTTCAGGCTTATTGTTTTCTAAACTCTTTGCAGAAGACATTATATGGCCTGCAACACGCGAAAAGGGGTATTCGGACATTTGCATAAAATGTCGTCCTGGATCAGCCTGCGCAGTCCATGCAGGCTAATCTGAGACAACACTTTCCAATCGTGTGTGATTTTCTGTTTCATGCAAGCCTACTGTAGGACAAAATCTAATATTGACGTAAAGTGCCATTTTGGATTAGCCTGTGTGGACTGCAAAGGCTGATCTGAGACAACACTTTACGAATATGTCTGAAAGCTCCTTTTCGCATGTTGTAGACCATATGATACATCTAGTAGGATACAGTTAACCCTTTTTAAATGACAAAATTTTGAATTTGTCGAAATTGAAAGCATTTACAGATAACAATTAAAATGTGCATCAAATGAGGAACTTCGTCTTTGAAAGGGTAGAAAATATCGTCTTTGAAAGGAGAAAATGCTGGTAACAATGTTTTCAACCAGCATTCATCTCCTTGTCTCACAATATTTTCAAAAGCAATCTTCTGTTTGGATCGCCTAGATATGGTATGGTTGGGTAAACGGTTAACAAGACTGAAATTAAAGCCTGTATGCCTTATATTTCAGAAGTAGAGATGTCCTCTAATGCTGCTTTACCAAAGATTGGTATATACTCTGCTAAAGATGCTAGTTCTACTGCAGATGTCAAGGTATGACTATTGTCTCTTGTATTAATCAATTATCACACAATCCCGAGTTTTAACAATCCTGGAAAGTTAGACTTCTGAAATCATTGTGAATCCTCCAGATTGTCTACTTTATATGACAAATATTAGCTCCCCTGAAAAAGATAGGGAAAAGGTGTTCTCTGGTTTATAGTTAATGGTATACAAGGATCAGCAAAGAAGAAGTAAAATTTACAAGATTTGGGTTTAATCCTTTATCACGCAAGTCCAAGTTTTAATGACTCTTAGAAAGAAGCCTTTTCCTGGTAACCAGCATTTTCTTCTGACATAATGATTTTATCAAAGAAAGAAATCATCCTTTTGGTTTCATTTGTCGCCAGCAAATGCTTTCAATTTGGTCCTGTCCAAAATTTTGTCAGTTGGTACAGAAATAAAGTATTTGCTGCAAATGAGGAAAGATTCTTTAACTATGACTTTGTACATATGTATAAGTCCATTTGAACCTGTTTTGTTGCTATTCATTTTAAAGAAAAGCCAGACACAGAGTGAGTCCAGGAATAGACAAGATGAACTGAACGAGGAAATCATGAAAATACAGGTAAATTTGTACTTCTGGAAATTGACAGGAAACATAGTTGTTGATTATAGCTAGAAAATTGTAATAACATGGAAACCCTTTGCTTTCAGGCTGGTAAGCACAGTGTGGTATTTTTTTGTGGACAAAGTAGATCAAGATCAGACTGCACAGTAATTTTCATTTAGTGTATTAGGAAATTAAGGTTGAACTTTGCAAAATGATGTGTGTACCATAGAAAATCACACCACTGAGATCACTTGTAATCTTTAACACTTGTTCTTTGTGAGTTTGGTTGCTTTCAAAGAAAACAGTGAAATATTGTTGTAGCCCTGTCGTCTGCATCATCATCAAGCAAAAACTTGCATTTTGTAATACATGTATCTCTGTTCTTACTGACGATATTAACCGTGAACTTGGACTATTTGGCCTGCAACATGCGAAAAGGGGCATTTGGATATTTGCGTAAAGTGTTGTATCGGATCAGCCTGAGCAGTCTGCACAGGCTAATCCAAGACAACACTTTCCATTCTTATGCACTTTTCTCTTTTGCGCAAGTCTACTGTAGGGCAAAATCGAATGTAGTCGTAAAGTGTCGTCTTGGATCAGGCACAGGCTGATCCGCGATGACAGTCTACGCAAATGTCTGAATGCCCCTATTTGCGTGATGCAGGCCATTTGTTAACTATCATGGGGAAACCCATTCAACAGGCAGGTAACCATCAAACTTATTTTGACACAGTTATGCCCCTTTTTTAACTTAGGATTTTCACTAAAAGCTAATGCAGCTGAGTATCGGAACCTGTATGCGGTGCTCTTGTTTTAAGAGAGTTCTCAAAGAACTAGAATTCTATGAAAATACTATATATTCAGCACCAATTTCATAGTTGATTATAAATGACCAAAATATTTTTAACAACAAATACAAAAACAATACTGTTGTTGGATAAACCATTGGTATTGATTGTTTTTTTTTTTTTTTTCAAACTTTTTAAAGACAAAATACCAAAAGGAGCTTGATAGATTAGAAAAGGAGAACAGAGACTTGAGAAAGCAAATCAGTTTACTGGATCAGAAACCAGGACATAAGAGGAAAATGAATGTAAGTTGATTCTTCTTTCTAGCATCTCTCTTTTCATTTGCAATAGGCCTCTTCAAGGATGGCATATCATAAGAACTTTCTGAAACATTTATTACTACAAACAAATGACTGTCTTTATTTTTTGTTGTGTGCAACAACTTTATAGATTGGAAAAGAAAGGATATTAACCATTTACCTGATGACAAAATCGGTATTGAAAGCTTTTGCATACAAAGTATTAAATGTAGGTCAAATGATGCAGTTTGCCTGTGAAAAAAGTAGAAAACAGTGCGCAAAGGATAACCAGCATTTTCTCCATTTACCACAAAGTTTTTTATCATTGTTGTGTGACGGGGTCGTTGAAACTCAGAATTGTGTAGTAAAGGATTAACATGATGCCAAAAAGATTTTATGTCAGTGATTTAATTGATTCTTTTTGTTGTGTAAATGTGGCCATTTTCATTCATTATTCAGGTTTTATTTACCAACATATTAATATCTTCCTTTTGTCTAAATGTTTACTTGAACTGGGTCCGTGTACCAGCCATTCTTTATTCCACACTCACTCTTATTTTAGATTTAAGAAAGTATTGCAATTTTTGATAGGCTATTCTATTTAGCCAATCAGAAGTCTTGTCACTTTCAAATTTAGAAAATTCAAAGAATGTTCCAATGAATGGTTTGTGAATACTGGCCCTGGATAGTTATGTTTCTAGTATGGTCTACTGAGAGGATTTTCAACCATGTTAGTGTTCCTGAATTAAGAAATAATCTTCTTTCTATTGTGGTTTATCGTTCAATAAACCACAGTTGTGAGTTATGAGGCACAATAAATAAACCACAAGGGCGATAAACCACGATAGAAAGAAGATTATTTAGATTCTAACATGACCAACTCTTAATCAAAGGAAAACAAGTTCATACCTAGAGTAAAAACGCGGATGCAGATTATATTCCATTGAATAACTTGCTTACTTACTTTATACAGAATGACATCACTCTACATAGAATAATGTAGATTTTACCACGCTTTCGTTGCACTGTGTTTATAGAGCCGAATTCACATGTCATGTAAGAATTGTTATTTTACAGACGTCCCTAATTGACATGTACTCGGAGATCCTAGATGTCCTTGCTGAATTTGACTCTAGCTACAACACACAGGATCATCTGCCTAGAGTATGTATATTTCTACAAACCACAGTCATTAGACACTGTCTTGTCAACAAAATTTTTCTACCCCTGCAAAATAAATGTGGCATCTGCTATTTGTGGCAAAAGGGAGTTTAATACATCTCTGTGATGTGTTATACCAATCAAGTAATTACATAATTA
Organism: Hippopus hippopus; assembly: GCA_946811185.2. NCBI lineage: Eukaryota > Metazoa > Mollusca > Bivalvia > Cardiida > Cardiidae > Hippopus > Hippopus hippopus. The sequence goes on along the minus strand of OX328111.1, from coordinate 26,279,383 downwards.
TGGATCCATAATATCCATTTTGTCTAACAACTGACTGAATCATAGGGTAGACTGGTTCTTTGACATGGAGAAAGTTCACCAATAGCAAAAAGTATCCACCCAGGTAAGCCTGCATTGACTGTGCAGGCTGACCTGGGTTGATACATTTTCAAGATGCCTTAAACCCCCATTTTTGTAGGGCATTATATGCAAATGGATTCACTATGAAGAAGTGTGAAATGATGCCTTCTTTTTAACAGTGGTATCGATATGCAGAGATCCCCTCTGATTACCGTAGTGTATTAATTTGTCTATGACCTTCCAGGAAAAGCAGTCAGTGGTTTAAGAAGAAAATTTTGTGAAGTACTGGTTAAAGAAACTCCAGAAAAGTATTGATGGGTGAACTGGCTGCAGTGGCTGCCATTATATAACTGAATTAATGCTTAAAATGGTGGTAAACACCACACAAACAAATATTTGAGCCATGCTCTGCAAAAAGTTTTCAACCCAGGCATCCTGCACAGACTGACCTTGGCAGAAACTTTTGCTATCGGTAAACTTTCTGCATGTTGAAGGACCATTCCACCTCATGATTCAGTGGTTTGTAAGCCAAAATGGCTGACCTGGAGTGAAAGTTTTTGCTATCACTCAAATTTCTGCATGTTCAAGGATTATTGTATCTCATTATTCAGTTGTTTTTCATATAAAATGGATACTATGGATCCATCAGTATGAGATGACTTGCTTGGTATAATGCATCTTAAAAATTAAACATGCGTTTCCCATATCATGTCTATTGGCTTTAAAAAGGTTTGACAGGACTACTTATTGTATTGTTATACATACAGGTGGTGGTTGTGGGGGACCAAAGTGCAGGGAAAACCAGTGTTTTAGAGATGATTGCTCGTGCTAGAATATTTCCAAGGTAATGTAACTACATGTAGTTTTCATTTAGATCTTGCTGGATTCTCTTTTTAATGCATCATTGCTTAACCCTTCACCACGCAATCCCAAGTTTAAACAACCCTGAGGAAGAAAGCTTTTTGAAAAAAATTGTGGTAAAGGAGAAAATGCTGGTAACCAGCATTTTCTCCTTTTCCCACAATGTTTTCTTCTCAATTACTGGTAATTTGCATCATTTGAGCCACACTTGATTTGTCATCTGGAAATGCTTTGAATCTGGACAAGTCTTAAATTCTATTGTGTGGTAAAGATTTAATACAGAAGAAAATTGTATTTTTAGATTTGGATATAATTTTACTGAATGAACAATTTATAGAATTTGATATTTTTAAGGAGGGAAAGTCATAAATGAAAATGCCTATACTTGGCATTCACAAAAGCATTGCACCTCGATCCTAATTACTGTAGAAAAAGCAAGTTTTCCTGTTTTCATACATGCTAAAGAAATAGTCTGATGTAAGTTTTTTGCTAAAGTGGATTTTGCTGTTCCATATGACTAAATTTTACATTTGTCCATATTGAAAGTATTTGCTGAGGCAATTGAATTGTGGTTAAAATGACTGTATTATATTTCATGTGTCTATTGTTAGAAATGTTATGGGTAAAGAAATGTCGTAATTTAAGCTAGGGGTAATTATTTCCCCGTCCCAGTGAATATTTTCCTCCTGCCGAAAATCTGGAACTACTTTTTTAAGTTTTAAAAGTGGCATTCGTTGACAAAATAATCAGAGGAAATAAAATATATAATTTATTTCATCAGCTTGTGGTTAATATGGGCAAATATTTCCCCATATTAACCACAAGCTGATGAAATAAACTCTATGTATTGACCTTTTGGGAATAAAAGAAAAGAATAAGGGGAATAAGGGAAAAATGCTGGTTTCCAGCATTATGTTGTTTTCCCACCATAATTTAAAAAGCCTTTTCCTGCAAGCTTACAAAAACACTGGATTGTTTGATAAAAAGTCAGGCTGTGTAAAGTAATTCCTTTAACTTTTTACCACACAATTTTGAGTTTAAAGGCACCTTAGGAAGAAAGCTTTTGAAAACATCGTGGGAAAAGGAGAAAATGCTGGTAACCAGCATTTTCTCTTTTCCCATAATGTTTTCTACTGTATCAGAGAACTCAAGCTCATTTGTATCGGTTTCTAATTTGTTGTCTCCAAACACTTTGAATCTGGAAAGAGTCTATAATTTGTCATTTGGAAAAGGTTAACATAAATGAAATACTCTACTGACTATCCTAGGGGGTCAGGTGAAATGATGACAAGGTCACCGGTGAAGGTCACACTCAGTGAAGGGCCGTACCATGTAGCACAGTTCAAAGATAGTTCCAGAGAATTTGATTTAACCAACCCTGCAGAGGTAAGGTTGTTCTACAGTAGTGCTACAAGTTGTAAGTGAATTGCTGTGTTATTCACAAAACTTGATAAGAGATACTGCCATATTTATACCCCCGCAAAACGAATGTTTTCGGGGGTATACTGGAATCAGCCTGTCTGTCTGTCCGTCCGTGTGTCCATCCGTGAGTGCGTCTGTGTGTCCGTTTGTGTGTCCGTCTGTGCACAAAATACTAGTAATCTGCCTGTTCCTGTCAAAGTGCTGGTGGGGGTATTAAGTCACATTCAGTGACAGCTCTAGTTTTTTATGATTCAGAAAGCAATATCAGTGATAAGTTTTTGTTTTCAAGCACATTATATGAATAGAATTTTTAGTGTTATTTACTGACATTCTTCCTACTATACAATTATCATTTGTGTGATTTTAACAAGGGCTTTAGCACCTCCAGTCTTCATATTTCGTGCTTTCCATTTAAATTTTTTTGTTACAAAATTTGTTTTAGTTCAAGTGTCACAAATGAATATAATTTAATTAGTGAACAGACCTACAGATACTTGATTTGTTCATGTCTATTATTATGCATATATGCTGTCATCTAAAGGATGTAGGTTAGAATCCCAGGAGTGACTCAAGTCCTTTTAGTGACTATGTTTTTGTAATTGCTTATAGCTAACCTGCGTGAATAGAACCCAATAGCTCACAGTCTGTCAGCTATCTAAAAAATTTTAACTTCAAAAACCTTTTTGTCCATCATGCTCAAACTTTACATTCAGCCTTTCTTTTTTTAAGAATTTCCAAGTTTTCACATCATGGAGCTATTGACATCATTTTTTTCTTCATCAGTAAAGTCAGCCTCCTTAGTTTGTGGTAAATATGGGACAGAGTTTGAAATAAAAACAGGTTTGAAACTGGTATCATTTCTGTCTAAATAAACTTTTAACTGGTTTAGATATCTAAGACAAATGGTTTATTTCATGCAACTGTCAGGTGTATTGAGAATATAATCCTTATTTCAGACTGAAGCACTGAGACGTGAAGTAGAAGTTCGAATGAAGAAGAGTGTCTCTAAAGGACAAACTGTCAGTAATGAGGTAAGAAAAATGTCCAAAAGTGAAGTTTCCTTCTGTTTTACAATAATGTGATTGTGTATGCTGGTTATAGTCCCTTGAATTTTTTTGTCTGATCTACTTACAAGGCAAATGTAGGAAGGCACCTGTCAGCATGTGACAGTCCTGTTTTTCAGGAAATACGTTTTTTTTTTTTTTTTATGAGCAGGCTTGGAATACACAACTTAAAGTTAGAGGAAGTTGAGTTTTGCTCATTTGAGAAACACAGACTTTGAATCTGATATGGGAATCATTGAATTCAGAAATGATTTCAACTCAGTAAATATACTCAAAATAATTTTTAAAATTTTCATTTTTGCGTTGCTTCATACATACACAACATGTCTGAATGAAGGTAATTAACCGTAAGGAGCTGTTTGGATGAATGAGTTTATGATTTTAGATTGTTAATACTTTTTTTAAAATTGTCTTTTGTAATGCAAAATAAATGCATATTATTATATAGTCTGATCTTGATCTGCACTGTCTGCATAAGTAGTTAAATTCATGTTTACTGCTACATTCTTCCAACTATATTACATTTGGGGATGCGACCTACAAAATGCTTTCAAGATGGAGAAGTCTAGATAAGGGCTTAGCCAACATCTGTCATACATGTATAATGTATTTATGGTTATTTCAGTGCATCTCAATGTCTGTGAAAGGTCCAGGTATACAGAGGATGGTTCTTGTAGATTTACCTGGAATAATTTCTGTAAGTATCATGGGTATCACAGTTTGGATTATAGAAATTATTGAAGAAATAGAATTTTTGCCTAATGGTTTTGCTGCATGAGTCATAATAAGGGATTGAAATTATTAGGAACCAATAGCAAATTCACTACCAGCATGGTTTTTATTTCTTTAATGTAAAAACATGCTGCAGCTCTTGTAACCCCTAGTCCAATATGCTTGGTGAAGCCACATAATTGAAATCATGGATGTGATTGAATGCATTTGTTGATGTTGTGAACATAGTTTTATCTGGCAGAAATACATTGAGACGGACTGACAGACAGAATACTTTTATAACACATGTTTGTCTTTAAATAGCATAGCCGTCATTATTTGTCTTAACTTAATATAATAAATATGCTTACAATAAAATTCTTTTTGAATGTTTTAGTGCTCAAGATGAGCACTCAAGATGAGCTAATGACAGGCTCCCTGTGAACAGTTTTAAAGATTTTTAGGACTCCTAGGGACCTTCTATTAAAGCCTTTAAAACATAATTACAAGTTTTAAAGACCCTGACAGACAAAGCTTTTAAAAAGATTGTGGATAAAGGAGAAAATATGGATAACCAATATTTTCTACTTTTCCCACAATGTTTTCTATCCTTTCATTAACAGCTCCCCTGTTATGAGTCACATTTAAATGGCTGTCTGCCAATGCTTTCATTATAGACAGGTCTACCATTTTTCAGCCTGGTAAAGGGTCAGTGTAATAGTTGAACACAAATTTATTTAGTGCAGACACTAATTAAAGATGATTTTCTCACACAGTCATATCAGCAACTATTTGTCTTCATTATCATTCATAAATATCACCTATATATTTTTTTGAAATTTTTTGCTTCTGTAGACCGAAACCACGATCATGGCACCAGACACTAAAGACAATATAAAGAAGCTAGTTAGAAGCTACATGGAGAACCCTAATGCAATTATACTGTGTATACAAGGTAAGATTATTTTTGTGTATGAGATTGTATGTACCTTTAGAATATGAATATGATAATGAGGCAATATGAGCAAGAAACATGCAATGGCAGTTATGCTTATGTCAAAAAGAGGAATTGCTATTTTAGTCAATATTTTTCTCTTGTCACAATATTTTCTTAAGTAGTCTGCTGAAGGACAAAAAGGTTGTCAGCAGGTAATAATTTTTTGACATAATTCTATTAACTTTTGTTCCATGGTCTTTAACTGTTTACCACACAGTCTCGCCTTAAAACGACCCTGAGAGAGAAGGCTTCAGAAAACATGGTGAAAGGAGAAAATGCTGGTAACCAGCATTTTTATCTTTTCTAAACAATGTTTTCTACCTATTCCGGGACAATTACTGTCTTTTGAAAAACATTGGGCTTGTCTTCTGTGAATTTCTTCAACATGGACAAGTGTAAAATTTTGTCATGCTGTAAAAGGTTTCAGTGATAGACTGGGCTTTTTTATTGTTCATTTCAATATCAAATAGCCATACTACAGTATAGTTATTTATCAAAGCCATTTTTCTGCATTTTGGCTTTGATTCTCACTGGCAACACTGAGTATTTCATAGAAGTGTCCTTGGGCAAGGTACTTCAGAGCTCCTTCTTAGTCGTATTTAATTCTGTTCAAAAAAACAAAAAATTAGACTTGACCAAATTGAAAGCAGTTTAAGATATTCAAGTTATTTTAGCACAGGAGATAAATTCTGTATTTGAAGAGTTAAAAGACATGCAGAAAGGATGAAATGCTGGTTATCAGCATTTTCTACTTTTCCCACAATGTTTTCAAAAGCCTTTTTCTTTGGGGTCGTTAAAACGTGTGATTGTTTGGGAATCACTCGAATAAATAAGTCCTTGCCATGATAGGACTGAAGTATTGTTGAAAGTGGCATAAAAAAGCAATCAATTAATTTTATTGTGTTCATAGATGGTTCCCTGGATGCTGAGAGAAGTAACGTAACAGATGTTGTCAGTCAAATAGATCCAAGCGGTAAACGTACCATATTTGTGTTAACTAAAGTGGACCTAGCAGAGAGTAATTTGTACAATCCAAATAGAGTAAGTTTACCCCTTTAAGATGTTTTAAGTCTTTATCAAATGTTTCTAGAGTCTTTATTATAAAACCTTGAGAAAGAAGGGTTTTGAATTTAACTACATTAATTTTTCTATAAGCAAATGCTTTCAGCATGAAAAAGTCAAAAAATTTTGTTGTCTGGTTAATAGTTAACCCTTTAGCAAACAATCCCTGTTTTTTGCGACCCAGAAGAAGAAGCCTTCTGAAAACATTGTGGCAAAAGGAGAAATGCTGGTAACCAGCATTTTCTCCTTTTCCCACAATGTTCTCTACTCTTGTAAAGTCAAGTTTCAATTTTTGAGTCACGTTTATTTTGTCATCTGCAAATGCTTTCAATTTGGACAAGTCTAAAATTTTGTTGTTTGGTAAAGAGTTAGACAGCCACTCTACCTTTATTTAACAGTCAACATTTATGAATCCATAGTTATGTGTTGTCTTGCTTAATATCACAGAGCGTGGCTCATGTGTATCATCTGTCTGTGTGATGTCTTTTTCAAAGCAGAGGATTCTTTGGCCTAAAGATACATACCACACAAATACTGTAGATAAATTTGCAGTACTAGTATTTCAAAATATCTAGATTTTTGTGTTAAGATCTTGACTGTACTTTGTCTTAAAATATCTATTTCAGATTAAATCCATATTGGAAGGGAAATTATTTCCAATGAAAGCTTTGGGGTATTTTGCAGTTGTGACTGGCAAAGGTATTGATTGTTTAGCTTTTTGAATTTGGTGCTTTTTCCCTTTGTATGAAGAAATCACATAAAATCTGCATTTACATTTTTTATTTTTGTTACTCATTACCTGTTGCAACAAATGTGGAAGACTTAACTGTTTAAGTGCCTTTCATATGTGGTGATAGGTATGAATGAAAAAGTAAGTAGAAATTATCAAAAAGGATTCTGTGATTTTCCCTTGAAACATTTCATCAAGAATTTTGTGTTGAGATATGAGCCATGCTGAGTGAAGAGGGGATTTTATGTATCTGCAAAAAGTATCCACTCAGGTCAGCCTGAGCAGTGTATGCAGGCTGATCTGGGTCAAAACCTTTTGCTATTGGTAAGCTTTGCTGCATGTCCAAGGACCAGTCTATCTCAATATTCAATTGGTAGTTAGACAAAATGGATTTTGTGGATCCATAATTATGTGATGACTTGCTCAGTACATTGCATCACGGAGATGTATTAAACTCTTCTTTTGCCAGATCATGGCTAATTTTTTTTTGAAATCTGAAGTTTTGAAATATCATTTCAGGAAATACAAATGATAGTATTGAAAGTATACGAGAATATGAAGATGAGTTCTTCAGGAAGTCTCGCCTCCTGAAGTAAGTATCATTGTTACGGTATACTCATTTATCTGTCTTTGATTTTACAAGTACTGGGCTGTGGCTTTGCAGCGCTTGCCCAAGGACAGCTCAAAGGGGCCGGTGCCACCAGCTAGAATCTTTCTTTGGATTTTCTGGTCCCAAATTAAAGACCTTAGCCACAGTACATCACAGGAACTTATAACTTTATCAAATCTGCAGTAGACACCTTTATATATGGATAACAAATAATACTTAAATACTTGTGAAAACATTATTTAGGCAAAGGAAAAAAAAAATAAAAATCTGCATTTTTCCATCTGCCACAATGTTTTCAAGCAAAGAAAATGATCTGCAAAAGTGATCTGTGGTGATATGTTGTCAGTGTATGATTTACTGACGGAGATGATGTGCTCAACCATACACAGATAAACACTCAAAATTTGAGCCTATCTTGTCTTGCTTTTTACTAGTATTTTCTGTATGGCTTGCAACACGTGAAAAGAGGCATTCAGACATTTGCGTAAAGTGTCGTCTCGGATCAGCCTGCGCAATCCGCGCAGGCTAATCCGAGACGGCACTTTACGACTACATTAGATTTTGTGCTACAGTAGACTTGCGCGTTACAGAAAATTATAAAAGAACGGAAAGTGTAGTCTCGGATTAGTCTGCGCGGACTGCGCAGGCTGATCCGAGACGACACTTTACACAAATGTCCGAATGTCCCTTTTAGCGTGTTGCAAGCCATATACTGCAATGTTTTTTAAAGGCATCATTTGGGTGTATAAACACAGGATTGTTTTGTATAGGGTTAACAATTTTGGATTTACTTACAGAGATGGTGCACTCAAACATACACAGATGAACACACAAAATTTGAGCCTTGCTGTTTCTGAACTGTTCTGGAAAATGGTGAAGGAGAACATAGAACAACAAGCTGATGCATTTAAAGGTATTTAGTCACTCTATACTAATTTATTTTGAATTGTTTGTTTGTTTTTTTTATGTCACTTTCAACAATAGTTCAAGGCCCCGCATAGCTTAATGGTGAAGATTTAGGATTTGTAATCTGGTAGTCCTAAGTTCACAGTTTGCATCCAGTATGTTGGGTTTTCAACATTTCTCGTTTTGAAAGCCTCAAGTTTTGAAAACCGTCTCCCTCAGTATGGTTAAAACTTGTTTTTGACCGGTAAATGGTTATGTTAAGATGGCAATGATGATCAATTCCATGTCATCTTTTAACTCCATACCAGAATACAAGTCTTAGACTTGTCCAAATTGACACTAATTTGCAGACAATAAATTAAATGTGGCTGCAAAAAACCAGTCTGGGAAATGGAAAAATTGCTGGTTATCAGCATTTTCTGTTTTTCCCACAAAGTTTTCAAAATCTTTCCCTCTTAGGGTTGTTAAAACTTGGGATCATTTACTAAAGGGTATTAGAAAATGTATCAAGCACTTTGTAAAAAACCAAAGTCTATAGGAAAATAGGATATAAAATACCCCAATTTTCTATGTGATCTTGAATGATTGTGCTTAAATTGTCTAATATATATAAATTGTGAAAGGAAATATTTTAAGTGTAACTGACTCTTTTTATAATTTATAATTGCAGCCACTAGATTTAATTTGGAAACAGAATGGAAGAACAATTTTCCTCACCTTAGAGAGCTAGACAGAGTAAGTATAAATTAATTAAAATTTGTCAAACACTTTGGACAAAATTTTAGACTTGTATATAATAAGAACATTTGCAGACAACAAATTAAATGTGCCTCATATTATGGAATTTGTCTTTGAAAGGGTAGAAAACAATATAGGTAGAGTAGAAATGGTGGTTGCCAGCATTTGTCTATTTGCTCAAAATGTTTTCCAAAGCCATTTGCCCAAGGGTCAGTTGAACATGGGACTGTTTGGTACAAGCTACAAGAAACATTATTAAAGATCTGACTTAAAAACAGATAAACATAGCTTTAAGCTGTTTTTTGGAATGGTGTGCTTTTGATAGAGGTTTCAACAGTGAAGTGAATGCTTTTCTCATAATGGACATGGAATTGAGTCAGAAAATTTATCAGACTAAGTAATATACATGAATTGTGCTTCTCAAATAGGCTTTCTGTTTCTGCTATGAACCTGATAGTTAAGAGGAAACCAATGTTTACTTCAAATGTTTGTAAAGTTCTTGCATTTTACTATTGATATAATCCAAAAGTACTTCTATATGTCAGTTACAGCTTTCTGAAAGCAAAATTCTGTTTTTCTGTCAAACAGGTCAAGTCTAGTAATACATTTTGTGCATAACTACAAAAGGGAATGTCTTAATTTTAAAAGAAACTTTGGCCTGGTTTCCTTATATCTTGACATATACATTCCAAACTATTTTAAATACCTTACTGCAGCACAGGCAAGCAGTGTGGGAATGTGTTTTGTCAAGGCACTGTGGTACCATAGAAACTTGTGACAGGCATTAGTAAGCAAGCTGTTGCTCTGATGAGACAGAAATACTGTTGAAAATGGGATAAAACTTCATCCAAATAAATCATTGCTTTACTAGCAAATGTTTTGTTTCAGAACAAGTAGTTAACCTTTAATACCACACAATCCCAAGTTTTAACAATTTTCTGAAAGAAGGCTTTTGTAAGCATTGTGGGAAAAGGAGAATATGTTGGTATGGCTCATATGATTGTACTATAAGAGGCAGTTGCCTCTAATATTTGAAGGAGTACTCCCTATTCCAAAGTTTAACATAACTGTAATACTTCTGCATAAATGTAATGTGTGTGTGTGTGTTTGGACATTTTAGCCTTCTGTTTGTAACTCTCTTTCCTCTCTACAGGTTGAATTATTTGAAAAGGCCAAAGGGGAGGTATTAGATGAAGTCATCAATTTAAGCCTTGTAACCGCTAAACAATGGTGAGTAGTATTTCAAACCAAATTTATGTTTGTAGCACTTATGTCTTTCTTTATTGCCTGGTAACTTTTGTATCATTTTGACCTCAGTTTTCAAATTGTTCATTCTGAAAACATGTATGCATGCACCTAACGCTTGCATACACTGGCAGAAGGTTTCTATAATAGTTTATATACTAATGGCCATGATCTATAGTTTTAGAAGTACATTTTTCCTGAACTCAAATGTAGAATGATTAAATAATCTCAATAGAATAAATGGAAAAATCCTGTTCTGGTTAGCCTTTTCACTGTATGAGCCTCTGAATGCCTACTTTTTGGACATATAAATGGTATGTTACCAAGATTGTTCAAACTTTGTCCATGGGGTCAAGAATGGGCCTGATCTGGGATTCACGTTTGTTGTGGAGATACCATGGCTTGCTCCCAATTGAGCAAGGCACTGCAGAGCCCCAGCATCATTTTGATGAAACTCAGAAAGGATGTGACTAAGTGTGCTGTCACTGTGATATGACGAAGATACTGTTCAAAGTGGCATAGAACACCATTCACACTACTACACAATACTTACCCTTTCAGATGGTTTTTAAGTAGTAATGATGAGGTCAAAGTCTTGGAAAAAAAATTATATGTGCCAACTTGATGATGGTTGTGGACTTTTACATTTATAATAACTATGTTGCAAACCAATTTGCTCAGTGCAGTCTTTAATTATTTTTATGTAGGGAATCTCTGTTTCACAAGAAGTTATGGGAGAAAACAGCTACACATGTGTTTGAAAATATTTTTGTGCCAGCTGCTCAGTCTGAAAGTATTGGGTAAGTTACTTGTATTATTATAACTAATGGAAGTACAGCATGCTTAGATAAGCTTTTATGTTTTAGACTCACTTAGATCAGGAAATGGGGGATTTTTTTTTTCAAAAGGATGCAGGTGGTCATTCATCCAATGTACTTCCATCACTATAATTAGCAGAAACCTTTAGAAATCTTACTCTTTAGAACTGAAAGATGCAAAATATGTAAGATATTATTAATAAAAATGGCAGCTTTTTTGTTGTCACAAAACATAGGCCCTTGGTATTTGCTATGTAATATTGTATAATTGACTGCTATTGAGAATGTTTGAGTTTCAGCCATTGCTTTAAAAAGTAGCCAAGCCCCTGTGTTAAATTTATCTGATTTTCCAAGCATTGTTTTACACCATAATTTCAAAGTCTTCTTTATGAGAACTGTAAAAACACCAGATACTGTTGTAAATCTTGAGGAAAGTGACTTGTAGCAGAATGTTAATTAGGACTGTTTTGTATTTAATTGTAGTGAATTCAATACAGTGATTGATATCAAGCTGACAGATTGGGCTAATCATGCATTACCCAAAAAAAGTGTTGAGGTAAGAAATAGAATTTTATTGTACCACATGTGCAGGTTTTAACTCTTTATCCCCTAGCCAGGTTCCTCAGTTGTTAGCGTATCTGACTCGTGACCTGTAGTTGTGGGTTCTGATAACCAGTTGAAGCAAAGTTTCTTTTCAGCAGTTTTTCTCATCTCACCTCTGATGCATGCAAAAAAAAGTAGTCAGTGACTTGGATAGAAAGTTGTGTCACTACTGGTGTGAGAAAGCCAGAAAACATATGCGTAGGTGCACTGACCGCTATGATATGACCTAAGCTGTTAAAAAAGCTGTTAAACTTGAATAAAAATAAAATAACTCTTTTCCACACAATCCTAAGTTTTAACAACCCTTGAAGAAAAATTCCTCTGAAAACTTGCAAGGAAAGGAAAAATGATATTAACCAGCATTTTCACCTTTCCCCACAATGTTTTTTACCCTTTCAAGGACAAACTTCATAATTTGAAGTTGTCTGCAACTGCTTTCAATTTTGACCAGCCTAAAATTTTTTCGTTTAGCAAAGAGCTATGCTCATACCATTTTGTGCGACGTGAAATTTCAGGTATTGTTTACCCTGGTAATACTAGACCCTCATGTTCCTTTTGATATTCTTTTCCTGCAATGATGTCTACCTTCCAAAATACAAATCCTATCATTTGAGTCATATTTAAATATTTTCTGCAAATGTATTGCCTACTTCATTTAACCTGATCCTGACCTTTATGCTGAATATATGAGTAGGCATATAAATGGAACTCCGACTATTATTTGAGAAGTTATATATACACAGGAAGGTATGGCTAAGCAACTGAATTCGCACATAACGCACAAAATATTTCCGTGACCATTCGGGACAAAACCAAAGGCAGCGCCGTGTGATGCCGAGGGTAAAAATAGAATTTTATGTAAATGATGTTGACCTCTGTCAGGTTAAATGAAGAAGGTAATATTGAATATGAAAAAGTGTGATATCTTGTCGTTTTGCTAAGAGTGGTATCGATATGCAGAGATCCCCTCTGATTACCATTATGTATAAATTTGTCTATGACCCTCCTATCCCTCAAGGATCACCCATCTAGGTACCCTTTACCAAATAATCCTGAGTTTCAATGACCCTGAAAAAGAAGGCTTTTGAAAACATTGTGGTAAAAGGAGAAAATGCTGTTGACCAGCATTTTCTCCTTTTCCCACAATGTTTATTTACCCAGTCAAAAGCAAATCCAAAAATTCTAATTACATTTAATTTATTGTCTGCAAATCCTTTGGAAAGGACTTACCAAACATTTTGACACATTTTGTTCTACGGTAAAGACTTAACTCTTTACCAAACAATCCCTGGTTTTAATGACCCTGAGGAAGAAGCCTTCTGAAAACATTGTGGGAAAAGGAGAAAATGCTGGTAACCAGCATTTTCTCCTTTTCCCACAATGTTTTCTACTCTTCCAAAGTCAAGTTTCAATTTTTGAGTCATGCTTATTTTGTTGTCTGCAAATGCTTTCAATTTGGACTAGTCTAAAATTTTGTCGTTTGGTAAAGAGTTAAGGAAATATGTGCGTATTATCTAGGTTGGATGGGACGTGTTACACGAAGAGTTTTTAAGACTGATCAGGAAGGAAGGTAAAGGCAAAAAGTCAGGTATCCATAATGAGCTGTTTGACAAATTAAAGTATGCTGTTATAGATGCCAGTAAGTCAACACACAACTGGGATGGAAAAGCTGAAGACAGTTTGGTGAGTGGACAAATTATGATTATTGTCTCTCCTTGTGGCATTCCATGTACACATGTACTTTAAAATGTAATGAGAAAAGGTCTGATACCATAATGTCTGAAGCTTTTAAATTCTTTTTGCGTTACTTTTTAATAAGTCAAAAATGTTAAAATTTCTGTCTTACAGTAATAGGGACAAAGTTCTCAATGCACATGCTTTACATAGCTATATTGCAAAATTATCATGACTTTCATGACAAGGCATCTTTTATTGGACTATTAAACCCTTAATTTCTTGCAATGATTAATAGTATCATTAAGAATAAATGCATGGTTTAACTTTTAAATGCACCCAATATGACCTAAGCTGTTGATGAGAAATGGCTTTCAAAAACAATGAGGGAACAGGAGAAAATGCAGGTTGCCAGTATTCCCTCAATTTTTTCTGCTCTATCAAAGACACATTTTTTAAGTTGAGCTACAATTGATAAATTAGCTGCAAATGGTTTCAATATGGGCACATCTAAAACTTTGTTGTTTGGTAGAGTCAATTATTTTCTTCCTTAAATAGCATTTTTAGTCCAATTTAAAATTTAGAAAGTAACACATATAATGGCATTCTTAGTCAAAATTCTAGATTTAGCAAGTAATGCATATTCTGATTGTCTAAATTTGTTTGAAAATTCATGAGCATTAGAAATGGAATGTAATTTAGGATGGTTTGTGAATGAAACTCTGATCTACCTGGTATATGACACATACTGAATAAATGAGTCGTGCTCTGTGAAAAAAAAAAAAAAGGGGGGGGGATTCATATGCAAAAAGTACCATGTCAGCATGCGCACTCTTTACTGGCTGACATGGGTTAAAACTTTTTGCTATTTGTACATTTCTGTTTGTTCAAGGACCAGTCTACCTTATGATTCAGTTGATTGTTTGACAAAATGGATTTTTAGATCCAAAATTTTGTGATGACATGCTTGTATATTGCATCAAGGAGATGCAGTTAACCCCTCTTTTGTCAGAGCATGGATCATTTGTATTAGTAGTAACTATGCAGTGTCTTGCTTCAAGTTACATGGGAAACATTTGTAACTATCCAAAAGGGAACCCATACAACAGGGGCAGGTAACCAAAATCTTTGTGACACAGTTATGCCCCTTTCTCATTTTAGAATTTTCCAACTCTGACAATTTATAATATCTGTAATTGCTGAATATATTACTGCAAACTTTGACAAGTTGTTAACTATCAAAAGGGAAACCCATACAATAGGGGCAGGTAACAATCAAAATATTTTTGACACAGCTGTGCTCCATTTTTTTACATAGAATTTCACTAAAAGCAATTGCAGCCGAGCATTGGCACCCACATGCTTTCTCTTTTTTTGATAAACAAGAATGTCTGTTGATTACAGAGAGTGATACAGAGAAATACGCTCGAGGATAGATCAGTCCATGACCGACAACAATGGGACGCTGCAATATCATTTATGGAAGGAACATTGAAGGAACAGTTGAAAAGGAGTGAGTGCAATATTATTGATTGTTTATACAACATTTAGCCCTTTACCAAACAATCCACATAAAGATGGATGAAGTCATTGTGGATATTGTGTTTGAATGATTAGAAAACATTGAGAAAAGGACAAAGTGCTGGTGACCAACATTTTCTCCCTTTCACTCAGTTTTCAACCCTTTCAAACAGCTTTTTCATCATTGAGCCTATATTTAGCTTGTCCCTTGTCAATACTTTCAAAGATATCAAGTCCAAAAAATTTTTCACCTGGGCTGATGGACTGATGTTTCAGCTGTTATACCCAAGCAATACTAATGTTTTTGGTGGTAAAGTGAAAGTTGCTTGTCAGTCTGTCCATCTGTCCTCATATATGCCAGTGATCAAGTTCTTTCGCAAACTGCTCGCAAAGTTTTGCCATAATTACATTGAAATTGAGTATGTTTATTAGCCTTTTATGAAGAAAGTGTGTTATGAAAACCTTATAAATAAATGCGTTCCATATGGAAATGTGTCAAATTTTGTTGTAGGGTAAAGAATTAACCAGAAACTAAAAGTGTTCTAAACACAGTTTTAAATGTATGCTGTAACCCTTTTTCAAACAGTCCCAAGTTTTAACAACCCTGAGGACAAAAGGTTATGAAAAGAATGGTTAATGGAGAAAATGCTGGTAACCAGCATTTTCTCCTTTTTCTCACAGTGTTTCTGCCCATTCAAAGACAAATCCCATCTTTTCAGCTACAATTGATTTGTCATCTGCAAATACCATCAGTTTGGAAAAGTCTGAAATTGTAATGTTTGGTGAAGAGTTATAGTGTTGGAGAATTATCTCCCCTGGAAGTTAGACATTTTCTTGTGCAATTCATACTGGATTTGAATATCTCACATCTCTGTCCAAGCCCTTGGTAGGTATGTCAAGTCATTCCTGTGACTGTTTTCTCCCTTCCCCACATCGTTTTTTTGAGATGTCTTCCCCATGGTCATTAAGTACAGGGTCCTTTTGAAGAAGCTTAAGACAATTAACCCTTAACCACTAAATGCCAAGTTGTAATGAACCTTGTGCAGAGGCCTTTTGAAAACATTGTGGGAAAGGAGAAAATGCTGGTAACCAGCATTTTCTCCTTTTCCCACAATTGTTTTTACTTTTCTACAGACAAGTCCCACTATTAGAGCCTCATTCTGTTTGTCTGCAAATGCTTTCTAAATGGTATGAGTCTAAAATTTTTGTTATTGGGTAAGACATTAACTCTTTACCACACAAAAAAAATGTAGGCTAGTCCAAACTGAAAGTATTTACAGATGACAGTTTTATATGTGCCTCAAATGATTAGGTTTGTTCTTGAAAGGTTAGAAAACATTGTGGGAAAAGAAGAAAATGCTGGTCACCAGCATTTTCTTCTTTTCCCACAATGTTTTCCCAAGTCTTACTTCCCAGGGTCGTTAAAACTGGGGTTGTGTGGTAAAGGGTTAAAGACAATGTATTGATTTCAGATGAAGACACATTAAATCAGCTCACAGGGCCTGGTACTTGGGAACAGTGGCGACACTGGAGACATAAGACACAGGAACATAAAAACAGAATCAATACAGTTCAAGAGCTGGAAAGAATTCTTAAACCTCAACATGTAAGAAGTCTATAAATGTCCTTTTGTATTCCCATATCTGATTTAGAGAGAGATGAATCTGGTTGATGCTGTAGCCTTTAGCTCATCTCATCATTGAAGGTGTGCCCAAGACTTCGCTTAACCCTTTATCAGGTAGAAAAACTTTAGACTTTAGTCCAAATTGAAAGCATTTGCAGACGACATGAAAAATGCGTCCAACGTGAGATTTGTCTGTGAGAGGATGATTTGGACAAGTCTGAAATTTTGTTGGCTAGTAAAGAGTTTAAAATGAAAAGTGTCTTTATACAGAACTCTTCTTTGTCACCCTAGTTATTACTTTTTGAAGTCCTCTATGTTCCCCTTTTGCATTTTTGTCTGTATTACACATGTCAATTTTGCTGGTTTGTCATTTGTATTGATTAGAGAGCAAAAATATAAGAAAATACTATAACATTTGGCTATGCTCGAGAAAACCATTCCATCAAAGGCTCCTGTTTCAGTGTGTAGTACTTAGTTTGTAATCCCTTCCACATTGTTCTCAAAAGTTTTCTGCAAGGACATGAGATTGTTTAGTTAACTTACACAATCTTAAGTTTGAATGACCCTAAGAACTTTGTGTTTTTAAAACACTGTTCGAAAAGTAGAAAATATTGGTAACCAACATTTTCTCCTTTTCCCACAACGTTTTCTTCTCTGTTAGTAAGCTTCAGTTCAGTTCATTAGGTTTTAAATTTGTCATCTGCAGATGTTTTCAACTTTGAAGGGTCTAAAATTTGTCATTTGGAAAAGCTTGAAGGGTAACAAGAAAATTGAAAAGAGTTTATGGGTATTTTGTTGTTATATCAATCTTAAATTACAAATGTTTGATTTACAGAGACATAAACCATTCCTGTCCCAAGATGAGTTAACTACAGTAAGACAAACATTACAGTCACAAGGTACTGAGGTGGACACAGAATTTGTAAGGATTTACTTTATATCTAGAACTTACGATTTGATAGTTTATACCTACAAATGTAAGTAAGGAAGCCTTGCATAAATCAGTGGTTAAGACTTTGAGTAGTAATCCAGATGATTTGAGTTCAGTCCTCACACGTGATGCTGATATTTGTGTAGGAGTGTCTTTTTGTAAGGCATTTCTGAGCTCTTTTTATGTTCTGGTGAAACCCAGGAAACATGGAAATAAGGAAGATGTTGCTTTAAAATGACAGAATGATTTAATGAGCTGTCTTCATAACACAACTGCAATACTGTTGTAAGTGTGGTAAGATACGAACAAATAATCACATGTAGTTTCAACAACTTTTCATTTGGAACCACTGGACCAAAATGAATTCAATTTTACATGCTGACCCATGAAGATCATGGATAGAAATGTGGTCCAGATAGTGTTATGACACTTGGCCAAATTTGCAGCTGTTGTTAAACATTTGAGAAAAAAACTCTGATAATTGAGTCTAGTTCAAACTGGGTTATGTATGGTCAACACCTGAATCACTAGGTTGATTTGATGAAAACTTCAGTAGAATGATTTTATACCTGCGAGCTATGTCGACAGAGCATTTGATCATATTTTTTGTTGCTTTTTTTGCTTACTGTTTTTCAGAAAGAACAGTAGCATATGCACATGAGAAAAAAGTTCTCATAGAGCAATTTAAGGTCTACTGGTACTCCTATTGCATAACATAGAAATAAGTGCATTTCAACTTTCTAATTCCAGATTAAACAGACGTGGTATCATGTATTCCGGGACAAGTTTATAAGAAAAGCCCTACAGCAATGCACAGATTGTAAAAAAGGGTTTTATTTATATCAGAACAACATCAAGAATTCAGGGGTAAATTATCTTATTCTAAAAGCATCACATATTTGATTCAACAATATGGACACATCAACAGACCTAGAGGGTGTGTGTTTGTGTCGGGGGTGGGTGGGGGGTTTCTAGAATTTTAGTAAGCACTGTCTGCCTGAAATTTTGACCAAATATGAATGTAGCAGTAGATTCTAGATAACACAATTCAAATCCATTAAGAACTAGTTCTAACAAGTGGAAATGTGTTTAAAAATAATGTTTAAAGTATTAAACCAGTCACATCCCATATGTAAAAAAAGCTCCAGGTTATGGTATCTCGGCACACTCTGCAACAGTACTTTGGGAGCACTCCTTGTAAAACAGCAGATTAGTAAATACTCTTATAGGGCATATCTACGTAATTATTGATTTATTCAATTCATGTCGCCATCTTTCGCCCCTCACCTCTGATGCATGTTAGAAGGTAGTCAGTGACTTGGAAAAAAAGTTGTGTCAGTACTGCCAGGAAACACATGCATAGGTGTACTGACCGCCGTGATATGACCGAAGCTGTTAAAATGGCGTTGAACTCCAATTCAATCAATCATTTCATGTCACATGTCATCATGACGTTTACAGCTTCATGAGTCTGCGTGATATCAATATTTGACACTAGTTCTAGATCCACAACAGAGTTTTTTTTTTATTGAAATCTTAAACTAAATAGTCTAAGATCTAATTGAATGAATGAATGATGAAAAGGATGGCTTTTGGAAGTATTATGGGAAAAAGAGAAAAATGCTGGTAGCTAGATGAAGAAGATAATAGAACTATATTTGGGTCACATGCTAGCTTTTCATTACAATAGAATTGTAACTTGCACAGACCCAAGCATAAAAACTTGACTTTTTATATGTTTCAGCTTGATTGTCATGAAGTGGTTTTATTTTGGAGATTACAAAGAATGTTAGAAGTTACCAGCAATGCTTTGCGTCAACAAGTTATCAACAATGAAGGTAAACCCTTTACAAATATGTTCTAACGTATCAGGGATGACTGGTCAATGTAAGCATAGCTGTTGTAGGGTTTATGATGAGAAATGTTATGATGGGTAGTCACTATAGAAGGAAGCATTAGCAATAGTTTAAGCTCATTTAGCCAGTTCCCCTACAATCACATATTTTATTGAACACGAGGAAGAAATCTGTTGAAAACATTGTTGGAAGAGAAAAATAAAGGTAACCAATGTTTTGTACCCTTTCAAAGAGAAGTTCCATGGTTTCAGGGACACTGAATTTTGTTGTCTGATACTGCTTTCAGTTCAGAAGTGTAAAATTTTATCACCTGGTAAAGAGGAAAATGATATATGGGTTAGTTTGGTGCAACTGCTGATGGGGATAGATGATATCGAAATTTTGCGTGTATCCTCTTTTGCCCCTGAGACTGTCTTCATGGACCATGCTAAAGAACATGTGGTTGTTTTTTCTCTTATTCAGAATGTAGAAAGTAACACAATCTCTGGTTGGTTGAAATGAAATAGCTAAATAGAAGCTGTGTACTTCTGAAGTTTAGAAAAATTCATTAGAAGTATACTAGGAGAGGCTGGTAAATAAGACCCATTGTTCAAGTGTGTGCCAATTTAGACGATTGATTCTGATATAGGACTATCCTTATCCTCTTGTCGTGAACTCTCTACCAAACAACAAAAATTTTTAGGCTTGTCCAGATTTGAAGTATTTGCAGACAACTATTATATTTGGCTAAAATGATTGGATTTGTCTTTTGAAGGTTAGCTTGAGTGTGAATGTTCCTCCTTGCAGAGGATTTCCTGCCTTTGAAGCTAAAACAGTCACACTTCATAAGTATATGCTTAGGAATGATGTCTTTACTCAAGGAAGTTTAAGGGGGGGTGGGGAATGTCAAGGCATTTTCCTCCCCTTTGGTATTCCATCAATCAAGCTCCTGACAAAAACATTGTGCGAAAAGGAGAAAATGCTGTGTACCAGCATTTTCTCCTTTTTCCACTATGTTCCCTAAAGCAACTTTCAGTCAGAGTTGTTGAATGTGGGATAGAATGGTAGAGATGAATTAAGTGATGGTATGTTTTTGTGTTATAAAAGTTTTTTCTATTTCAGCTCGTAGGTTAGAAAGAATAATAAAAGATGTTCTGGATGATTTTTCTGAAGACAGAGAACGCTTGAAAAAATTACTGACCGGAAGGCCTGTTGAATTAGCCGAGGAAATTAGTAAGTATTGTTGGTGAATCTGTTACCATGAATTGCACACATTTTGACTTTCTGGTCCTGCATGGCTCAATGTGTTGGTCGTGTCATTCAGACTTGTACAGATCAGATTCAGATCTGTAGTGAACCAGTGATTTGATTGACCTAATTTTAGCAATGTCAATCACCATTCCAGATACAAAATAAATGTAACGCTTTACCACGAGACAAAATTTTGAATTTTTAAATTGTTTCAAGCCTGTTAACTCAGTGGAATACATACAGGCTCCAAACCAAGCTCCGCCAAATTCTCTCCAAAGGTATATGTTATGTATTGCGATAAAATTCATTCTTCTCCCATTGCTGAATGTTGTTTTGAAAAAATTTGATACTGTAGAGTGACCGGGGCTTTTTAAAAGATTGTTGTACAAAGCACTGGTTAAAGAAACTCCTGAAAATTGTAGATAGGTGCACTGGCCGCTGTGATATAACTGAAGTAATGCTAAAAACTATGTTGAACACCAAACTAAAAAACTAATTTCCATTTTGAAAGCATTTGCAGACATAACAGATGAATGTTAGCTAAATGATCGGATTTGTCTTTGAAAGCATAGAAAACATTGTGAGAAAAGGGCAAGATTATTATGGTAACCTTTTTTTTTTTTTTTCCTTTTTGCCCCATGTTTCCTTCACTATTGATTATCAAAGATTTTTTGATAAAGAGTGCTTGAATTGGAATTGAAATTTTCATGTTCACTGTTGTTGCATATTCCATATTCTATTTGCATAGTCTCAATAGTCCAGTATAGTAAAATGCTACATCTGAGAGCTCTTATGCTAAAAGTAAAGTATGTGTAGATGTTTTTCGTATCTACTCTGTTTTCTCTTTGTTACAGGAAAAGTTAGACAGATTCAAGAAAAGTTAGAAGAATTTATTGAAGCATTGAACAGAGAAAAGTAACGGTGAAGTCATGCTTACAAAGCAAACTCCTCAAGTGCTAAATGAAATGAAATGTCTGCTCTCAACCAACAACATATTTCACATAATAGCTGAGAGAGTAGATCTAAGATCAAACTGTACATTATGTTCAACCTGATTCTAGTCTACACTGTCTGTAAAAGGTAGTTTATTCTTGGTCTATGTTGTCTGAGAGAACTTTTGTCATGCTTTGCCGTATGAGGGTTAACTCTCTACCAAACAACAAAATATTGGACTTGTCCAAATTAAAAGCATTTGCGGACAACATATTTATCTTGCTTCAAATGATGGAATTTGTCTTTATAAGTGTAGAAAACATTACGGGAAATGGAAAATGCTAGTTTGAAGCATTTTTCTACTTTTTCTACAATGTTTTTAGAAATCTTAGGGTCACAAAAACACAGGATTGTTTGTTAAAAGGTTATTGTATAAGGCATTGTTTTTTGTGGTATACAGTCTTTTTTGTCTTTTTTTTTGTTTTTATCAATTGTGTTGTCAGTGAAATGATCATCAGCAAAGTTCATTTTAGCCTGAAAATATTGGCTATTGTGCAAAGTGTGAAGCAACAGCAACAAATGTTTTGTTTATTTTGGACCTGGCCAAAAGTAGCTTATGCAATTACTGTATGTCAAGATCAGATTGGCACTGTCTGCAACTTCTTTCCAATTTGCATTTGTAGCAAAATTGTATTTTTCTCCAGTGGAATGGTAATACTTTTTTGTTTGGCAGTAAAAGGGTTAAGGTTTTAAATTTGTGAACCAGTTGTTTTGGATTCTATTCCTGTTGGTTACAATGGTCAGGTAGGGATATCTTTGGGCAAGACACGACAGAGGCCCAGCCTTATACTGGTGAAACCTGGGAAACACTTGAATTAGTGAGCACTCTTACAGGACTGAAAATCTGTTAAGACAGCATAATACTCTATAAATTTAAGCCTTTTCAGAAAAATTCATAATTTTAATGACCCTGAGGAAACTGACTCTTGAAAACTGTGGAAAAAGGAAAAATTGTTGTAACCATATACGTGTTATCATGTGAGTCAATGACCCTGAAGATGAAGCCTCTAGAATCCATGATGGGAAAAGTAGAAAATGCTGGTAATCTGCATTTTCTGACTTTCCAACAAAGTTTTCTTCCTTTTCAGAGACAAATGTTGTGCTTGAATCTCAAGTTTTTTCGTGCGGTAAAGAGTTTATATATGAATATGTGTGAAAGCACTTGTGACAAAAGCAGAAGTTACATCTGATAAACAACTTCTTCATTTGTCAAAATATTTCATAAGGTACTCTCCTGCTAGACAATAAAATCTTTTACAGAAGAGTATGATTAAACCCTTTGCAACACAATCCAGACTTTGAAACATTGAGGGAAAAGGAGAAAATGCTGGTAACCACTCCTTTTTCCCCACGATGTTTTCCACCTTTTGCATGACATATTTTTATACGTAACTAACATTTAATTTTTGGCCTGGAAATGTTTTCAGTTTGGACAACACTAGAAATTGGTCATCTGAGTCTGTATTCACCAACCATTCTTAAAAATAGTCTCTGTGTTACTCGCGAGAGATTTGAAATTAACATAACTTATGATTGGCTAGCCCAAATGGAAATAAATTGTTAAAATTTAGAAAATTCTTCAGTATAAGATTAAGAATATTCTTAAGAATGATTGGTGAATAAGGACCCTGTTAACTCTTTACCAGACGACAAAATTTTAGCCTTGTCCATATTGAAAGCATTTGCAGACGACAGTTTCAGTGTGGCTCAAATGGTGCAATTTTTCTTTGATTGGGGAGAAAACATTGTGGGAAAAGGAGAAAATGCTGGTTACCAGCATTTTCTTCTTTTCCCACAATGTTTTCAAAAGGCTTCTTTCACGGGTGTTAAAAGTCGGGATTGTGTGGTAAAGGGTTAAAGAGCTATAACATTTAACACACACATGCATACGATCTAGACAAAGGTGTCATACGAAAGACAAAAGCTACCAGGGGATTGGGGACATACGATATTGCTTATTTTTAAGGTTAACCTTTATTGCACAATCCCTGAATTTAACGACCCTGATGAAGGAAGCTATTGAAAAGGTTGGAAAAGAGGAAAATGCTCAGAAACATCATGTTCTGCTTTTCCACAATATTTTTTTTTCTTTTCATAGAGGTAAACAGAAATTTTTGTCTACACTGGTTTTTCCTTTACTGTAGTTCAAATGAAGATTTGTTCCTGCATCGTTTTCAAAAGCTTTCCTTCTCAGGGTAATTAAAACTAGGGATTGTTTGTTAATGAGTTAAACTCGTAGGGGACATACCTCATCTTGTTGTGCAAGTCAATTTCTTGTTTTTCATGTTTATCTTTTTTATTTTCATTGTATCTTCGCAAGCATATAATGAAATATTGTGATGAAATTATTTCGTTCATTTATGTATGGAATATTAAATGGATCAAATGT
The DNA here is from genome assembly GCA_946811185.2 of Hippopus hippopus. NCBI lineage: Eukaryota > Metazoa > Mollusca > Bivalvia > Cardiida > Cardiidae > Hippopus > Hippopus hippopus. The sequence continues at coordinate 26,255,338 of OX328111.1, read as the reverse complement.
CATGTTTTATTTTTTTCCTCATAATTTGTGTTGTTTGTTTCTGGATTTGAGACTGGTAACAATGGTTCATGGGCAAATCTCCCTCCGAGAAGAGGTGCCAAGTTCAGTAGGTCTGCAGTTTGAGATGTATACAACTTTGTGGTTATCTTGTTTTGCAGGTATTGTAGATCAGAGTCCATATTCACCAACCTTTCTAAAAACAATTCTAAGTTTTTATTCTCCAGAATTTTCTAAATTTGAAAGTAACACTACTTCTAAGCCAAATGGTTTAGCCAATCAGAAGTGGTGCTCCTTTTCAAATTCAGAAAATCCTGGATATAAAGACTAAAAATATTCTTAAGAATGGTTGGTGAAAAGGGCCCCAGGTGATCAGAAGGCTTTTTGCAGACAGTATCGATAAAGATCAGACTGCATAGAACATGCAGTCTGATCTTTGATCTACCCTGTCACCTAATTTGTGAAAGATTGCTGCCCAATTTTCCTGTTAGATTGATACAGTTTTGCCTGTTTCTCTGAGTTACTGCACTGGAGAAAGTGTGTTTCATTTATTAAGAGCTCTATTAATTAAAGGGTTACCAAACAAAGTGTTAGCCCAGTTCAAAGTGCAAGCATTTTCAGACAACAAATGTGACTCAAAATTTGAAGGGTTAGGAAAGATTGTGGGAAAAGGCGAAAATGCTGATTAGCAGCATTTTCTCCTTTTTTCCCACAATGTTTTCAAAAGCCTTCTTTCTCCAGTCATGATTATGTGGTAAAGGGGAAGTCGGGAAATGACCGATTGATTGTATGGTATTTGGTATTTAACACCGTTTTCAACATTATTTTAGTTGTATCGCGAGTTGTATGGCCAGTGCGCCTACCCATGTGTTTCATGGCTTTCTCTTACCAATACTGACACATCTGTCTTTTCCAAGCCACTAACTACTTATCTTACATGCATCAAATATGAGAGGGCCATCACTGGAAAGAGTTTGCCTCAACCAGGTATTGAACTTGCATCCACCAGGTCACGAATCAGATACACATATCTACCCGGCTGGGCTCCCTACACAGTATTTGTTGCAAATATTGACAAAGTTTAACCAAGCACTGTGACCTTGACCTTTTAGCTGGCAACACAGTTGATGTGTGACACACGTCATCTATCCATGATTATTATTTGTGCCGAATTATTTTTGAATCCAACCATGCACCTGGAAGTTATTGGCTGGACACTAACGCCACTATTTAACGAACACATCCACAACACACGTAGACAGGGGTAACACTAATATTACCCCCTAATATCATGGCAGGGGTATGAAAAAGAGAAACACACACACACCAAAACATGGGGGTAGGGGAGAATTGTTGCAACTGGGCTTGATCTACGGTGAACTGGTGAACTGAACAAATAGTAAAATAATAACGGTGCAATTCTTCACAAGAGGGCAATGATGGCTCTCTATCGTTCCACTGGCTTATAAGTGCAAACCATACACATCAAACATTACAAGTCTATGCCAAATGGTTTCAAACAAGAAGACATGAAGTAAATTTACTTTAAATTAAATTGCACTTTAACACCCTCTTTGTTTACTTTTGGCAGCCAATGTTACTTTAATTCAGCGCTCTTTATGCTAAACAGTATGTTACAATCTATACTGCAGTTTCACCTCATAAAAGGTGTGGTTCATTAATTTAGCGCTAACTTACTGCAAAATTATTTGTTACAATCTATACTACAGTGGTATGTCTCCATTTCATACTAATTCTGGATTGTCTCAGTGCTAGTACTTTGTCCCAAAATCCCAACATGCAACCAGGGGCCATCAGTGTGCTTGAATCAAATACCAGGACCCTTTACCACACAATCCCCAGTTTTAACAACCTTGAAGTAGAGACTTTTTGAAAACATTGTGGGAAATGGAAACAAGAGGACCATGATGGTACTATATCGCTCACCTGAGTTCCAAGCAGTAAAGGTCTAAAAGAGAAATACCAAATATCAAGGTCAAATGATAATGAAACAAGAGCAGCAAATTGTCGCAATTTGACTTGAGACTTCGAAGTTTCGTACCGGACAAGCAAGAAATACTGTAAAAATGAAGATCAAAGTGGAATTACTCAAAATCCGCTCTAGGTAGAGTTATTGTTCTTGCGCACTGTACTCCGTAATATTGCGACAAACATGCATACCAAGTATGAAGTCGTTCTGACTTGAGATGACAAAGTTATATTCCGGACAGGCACTAAATGCTGTAAAAATGACATTCAAAGGGAAATAACTCAAAGACAGCACAAGGTAGAGTTACAATTTTTGTGCACTGCACTTCCAAATATTGCAACAAATAAGCATACCAAATTTCAAGTCATTCCTACTTAGTTTTGCTCTGGACAAGCTAGAAATGCTATAAAAATATAGGTCAAAGGAGGAATAACTCAAAATTTGTGCTAGGAAGAGTTATGGTTCTTGTGCACTGCACTCCATAATTTTTCAACAATCATGCATATCAAATTTGAAGATGTTCAGGCTGTAGATGACAAAGTTATATTCCAGACGAGCAGAAAATGCTGTAAAAATGATGATCAAAAGGAAATAACTCATAGACAGTATGAGATAGAGTTATGGTTCTTTCACACTGCACTCTGTATTATTGCAACAAACACAAATGCCAAGTTTCAAGTCAATCGGACTGGAGATGACAAAGTTATGCTCCGGACTAAGAACTATTCTAAAGAACTTTCTAATTCAAGGGCAAATAACTCCAGTTGTTCTGGTCCGATTACACCCATAATCGAACTCATCCGAGATCTTACAGTCATATATATTTTGACCAAGTTTGGTACTGATTGGTGGATATTTGTAGATGCTAGAGTGTAAACAAAGTCAAATATAGCAATTTTTTCTAATTCAAAGGCAAATAACTCCAGTTGTTCTGGTCCGATTACACCCATAATCGAACTCATCTGAGATCTTATGGTCATATATATTTTGACCAAGTTTGGTGCCAACTGGTTAATAATTGTAGATGCTAGAGTGTAAACAAAGTCAAATATAGCATTTTTTCTAATTCAAGGGCAAATAACTCCAGATGTTCTGGTCCGATTAGACCCATAATCGAACTCATCCAAGATCTTATGGTTATATATATTTTGGCAAAGTTTAGTGCTGATTGGTTAAAAATTGTAGATGCTAGAGTGTAAACAAATGCAAATATAGCAATTTTTCTAATTCAAGGGCAAATCACTCAGTCGTTCTGATCCGATTAGACCCATAATCGAACTCGTCCGAGATCTTATAGTCATATATATTTTGACCCAGTTTGGTGCCGATTGGTGGATATTTGTAGATGCTAGAGTGTAAACAAAGTGAAATATAGCAATTTTTCTAATTCAAGGGCAAATAACTCCAGATGTTCTGGTCCGATTAGACCCATAATCGAACTCATCCGAGATCTTATGGTCATATATATTTTGACCAAGTCTGGTGGTGATTGGTTGGTATTTGTAGATGCTAGAGTGTAAACAAAGAAATGTGAACGGACGACGGACGCCGACGGACAGTGAGTGATCACAATAGCTTACTCTGAGCACTTTGTGCTCAGGTGAGCTAAAAATGCAGGTATACTGGTTCGCTACCAGTGGCGGCCAAGTTCCAGTGGCGGCCATTTCTATGATATCGCGTTTGTGCGTACATTAGCATATCAAAGCTCTTGGTCATGTTAAAAAAGAAGAAATGGTGTGTCAAATGACCAATAAAAGTTGAAATTTGACACTCTGTAAGTAAAAATATAAACAAGTATCCCCTGTCACCCCCCATATGTCAAAAAATCACTTCCGGGGGATTGACCTCTAATAATAATAGACTATCACTTCTATCGCCGATTTAAGCCTTAAATAATCCAACAGAACAATGTTTCAGTATCAAAAATGTTACATATACGGTGATTTTTCACTTACCTCATCGATTAGTCCATTATTTAAGTGTTTAAGAATTAAATCCAAAATATTCACGAGAGACACAAATCACGCTATGCTTGCAGAAGGCAAGCGTTAAATGACGTCATGCAGAGGCATAGCTATCCACTTCAGTCAGTAACTATACTCTTTTTCACAAACCTCGTTATTGCTTACCAGGTTGCCCTTGGATGGTGGGACAAAAATGATATAAACTAGTACGATTCTAAATTACCACATAAATTTAATTTGTTCAAATTTCATATTTTAATTTATAACTATTAATAAAAAAAAAAAAAAATACTATGTAAATCTACGACATGCACAGTATTCCTATGCGACTGCTGAAAAAAAGGAATAAAATGAAGTTTTTCGATTTTTAAACAGATGCCTGCAAAATCCTATTTAACGACAAGACTTTACATGGCTATATCTGGCCCATAACTGTCGGACAAGCAACAACAAATTTTATAGGCCTGCTCTGTTTCAAGGAAAACGGTCAACATGGGGGGGGGGGGGGGGGTTTGCATAAATGAAACATAAGTTTGACCCAGCATGTCAGGGAATGCGGTTATAAATGTAACATCAGTTTGACCAAGCCAGAATGCTTTATGGTGAAGAAGTTGCAAATTGCATCAGTCAAGTAGATCTACCTAGAATACATGACTAGATGAGGTTTTTGAAGGAGCAATAATCGGAAAGGGGGGGGGGGGAGATAAATTAATGCAAAGATGCAGTAACCTTGTTTATAATGTGATGTTGGCCATCCAACAAATAGTTAAGATTTTTTTCGAAGATATCAAAGTCTCACAGAGAATGTTCTTGGGAAACTTAACAGATAAAGATCAAGGATGGTAAATGTAATGAACAACGACTTTGATCCTCTTGAGGACACACTGGATTGCGTTGGACACACAACTATAGAATTGAAATTTATAGACAACCAAGTTCATGTTAAATCAATTGCTGTAACTTACTCTTTACTAGATTTACGATACAGTCTTGTTCATATTAAGAGCATGTGCAGATGGCATTACAATGTGTTTCCAATAAAAAGAAAAAAGTTTAAAGTGAAGAAAACATGGTAGGAAAACATAACAACGCTGATAGCATACATTTTCTTCTTTCCCACATTTTCTTCTTTCTCTTCTGTTTCTGAAAGCCTTTTTTTTTTTTTAATTTTTCACCTTTTTCAAAATTAATGAGCTGAAAAAAAATTCAAGCAATAAAACTTTTTTTTTTTTTGTTTCAAAGCAAAATTAAGCTGAAGTTTTCAGTGATGGCTGCAAGGCCAGGTTTTAATGATAAGAATACCATCATCAGCAAAGCCAAGTTTCCTGCAGTTTGAAGCCACACAATGGACTATCTGTGTTCCACTGCTCAGTGCTGTCAACAAAGGTGTACATCTATAAACAATCAGACTCTGAGGGCCGAGACTGTTACTTTTTACAATATTTGGACCCATTAGAAAAAGTGTGAGCTTAAATATCACAAGTGCCACAACCTGTAAGAATATGATTATCATGATGATAATAATTTAACAAAACTCTAATTAAAATATCACAAACATACTACCAAATAATTACAAACAGTTTTTTACATAATTACTTTTGCTCCCAAAGTTGATTGTATGAAGCAAACTTATAAATACGAGCTCGTATGTGTGTATCAAGGTCAAAGGCTCTCATCTGGGGTTCTTTAAAGAAGTATGAAATCCTTCTAGTCAACAGAGATTCCATTTACATAACACATGTAATTCCATGGCTGATATACAAATGTAGAGACAGATCTGAGGAACAGGGGGCACCATCTGCAGAAGAAATATTTAGACATACAACTGAAGCAAAGAAAGGTTCAATTTGCTCGGCCAGTTTGAACTTTTTCAGTCAATCCTCTTTTAAAGAAGGGCCTCATTCCAGAATCCTTGTCACATGTATTTCCACCAGCTCGAACCAAATCTGAAAATACCAGATCAGACTCTCTGTTACAGTTTTTAAAGCTTTCATTTTAAAACTCATACTTCTCTCATCTAAATATGAAATAGTGAACAGGTGTTAAGCAATATTCAAACATGTTCACATATTGACGAAGTCAAAATATCTATTTCAATTTAAATTACCAGACCATAAAAAATTGTACAAAAAATGTACATACATAGGTGTACATGTCAAATGAACACCATATCTATTTGGGTTTCTGAATCTGTAGGAAACAGTGATAACATACTTACGAGTTCACAAGAGGCTGGAAGAAAACAGAAATGCTGAAGAAGAGAGATAAGAGCAGACAGACAGTAGGAGGGCAGAAAAGAAAAAGAAGCATTACATGTGTAACTTCTGAATGCACTGACAAGACTACAAAATCAAATACAGAAGAACAGCAGTCTTACACTGTTTTAGATGATAGTCTGATAAGTATGTTTACAAGTCTGTGTTTCCAGACTGTGAACTGCTTGCACTGAGTTAGAACAGAAACTTGTAGTTTCACCAAGAGAGTGTGGGTTTATCCATGTTTTGGATAAAAGTTATTTTGTCTGTAGTAATTGTTGTCAGTGAGAGAGTTTGGCTGTAAAAGAAAAACATCTATTTTACAATTAAGATATTTATGTGAAATATGATAATTCATCCTCCTGCACCATTTAATTTTTCTGTTTATGCACCTGATCATATGGTGCCATCACCTGAAGTCACCTGACACCTTTCCTCTTAAAAAACGTATTTGTGATTGTGAAATTATAAAATTTGTGATTGTGAAATAACAAAATATAATTTTAATCTGTTCAATGGGTCAGTTTCAACATCAGCACTTTTTATAAACTATGTGTTCATGAAATAATTGGTTTTTTTTTTCTTAAAATCCTAATTGAAACAATTGGCAGTATTTTACTATCGTAACCAAGTACATCAACAAATGAAATGCTGTCAGAAAACGAAACTGAGCTTATACTCACCCGAGTTCTGTTTTTCCCTCCACGTTTTCCCCTATTTTCAGGAAGAATGATATATGCAGTTGAATACTGATAAACTTCCAGTATTATACTACCCCCTGTGCAACCTCAGCTGCCACAGTGCATATCTATTTTTGGCTCACGCATGCATGTATGAATTGTGATAGTAGAATATGGACCCAGCTGTAGGTTGCTCCTTTTTAACCATCTGTAGGGATCGTATGAAACCTTAGACTTGCTAGAATATTGCATAATTTGACCAAAAAATGATTTTCTATTCTTCTTGCGATTGTGATATTACAGTAATTCTGTGCACAAAATTCGGGTGGCCGCCACTGGTACTCTTCGTAACGTAAGTTCGTCCAATGACCGACCGGGTTATCCATAACGTTCCAAGTTTCACTTATAGTCTATTTCAGATTTCCTCTCGTGAATTTAACAATATTGAACCCTAGTTTGCCCAAGTAAAATATGCTTTGTCAACTTGAAGAGGATAAACTTGTAGATTAAAAAAGGTTTGAAAAAATGGCCGCCACTGGTCGCGAGCCAGTAGGCTTTTGAAAACATTGTGGGAAAAGGAGAAAATGCAGGTAATAAGCATTTGCTCCGTTTCCCACAATGTTTTTTTACCCTTTTAAAAGCAAATTCATATTTACTTTGTCAACTGTATTTGCTTTGAACGTGGAAAAGTCCAAAATTTCCTATTTGTTCAAGGGTTAACTAATGAGTTGGGGGACCAAATGGAATGAACATTACAGGGACCAAATGGAATAAACATTACAGGGACCAAATGGAATGAACATTAGGGGGACCAAATCAAATGAACATCACAGGGGCCAAATGGAATGAACATTACAGGGACTAAATGGAGTGAACTTTAGGGGGACCAAATGGAATGAACATTATAGGGACCAAATGGAATGAACAATACGGGGACCAAATGGAATGAACACAAAAACTAACAAAGCAAAGACAAGATTACAAAAAGCAGAAAACATTTTTCAGTGACCTAATAGTGTTTTAATTTTCTTACCTGCAAGCATGTGATTTTCAGTTATTTATTCTCAAAATGAATGTGATGACAGTGTACAAACAATCTTGATATAATGGAATTCTCAAATATATTTCTTATAAACCTACAAAACTCAACCTGGAATTATATGAAACTATTTTTCTTATAAACCTAATGTCACTCAATCTGCTAGTCTTTCTTCTCTTTAGGTTCATCTTTAAAATGTAGAAACACCAAACTAAATATACACACTCCAACCATCATAGAGAAGGCACTGACATAGTATGGATAGGCTGTGGGTATAAATCTCTCATACTGGGTATGCTGCAGAGGTCTTACAGATACCTGAAATATTAGAATGTGTAAAAACTGTGAGACTTGGTTTTTCAATCATAATCATACTTTTGTGGATCTAAGATCACCAATTCCAGCACGACTATTTTTCAGACATCATTTTAATTGTCTGGTGTTTAACGCCATTTTCAACATTATTTCAGAGATAATGTAGCAGCCTGAGCACATAATCATGCTATCCTGGAGTTTCCATTACCAGTGCTTTGCACAATATTCTTCCCCAGCCACTGGCTTCTTTCCCACACAACCATCATTAAAACAATGATCTGTGCTGAGAGAGGAATGAATCCTGTCACAAAGACTATCATCAATCCTCGGAAAGAAATTCACTAAGCTGGAGAGTTGAATCAGCAATGCCTTGTTTTCAAGTCCTGTTTTCCACTGCAGTACTAGGGCTCGAATCCCACATCTTCTATATCACTTTTAAAACCATTAAAGCATAAAAACGAATTTCTACTTTAACCCTTTACCAAGCAATCCCGAGTTAAGAAAATACTGGAAAATTAGATAAAGACTGTTCTTAAGAATGGTTGGTGAATAAGGGCCCTGGTTAAAAGATTATGTTACTATACACCAATCTTTTACATACTATTTACAAATTTACAAAAACATCTTGCAATATTTCTCATATACAGAATTACAACCCAATGATCTGACACTCACCTGAGTAGTACTGAAGAGATGTGTGTATCCCATCCGGTTATAATCTACTCTAAACTGGTACACTCCATACACATCTGGGAGCTTGAATGTGGTATGGAACTTCCCATCTGTTAAAATAAACATATAACGGTTAATTGACTGAACAGTGTTTTACGAAGCTAACATTATTTCAGTCATATCATAGCCACAGCTCACATATTCAAGTATTTCCTTGGTTCTGCCAGTACAAGGCTTGGGCTATGACATTTCTTGCCCAAGGAAACTCCCATGAAAAAACCAGTGGATCCAGTGGGGCTTGAACCCTGGCCTCCAGGTCATAAGTCCCATACTTCACCACAGCTGAACCTTATTGCAATTAGGACTTGTTTTTCTAACTGAATGTCTTTCCCCCCTCCCCCCGACACTTTCGATTTTTTTTGCTGTCATATCACAGAAACAGTTCACTTACAAATCCTACCCTGATTTTACAGGTACTGGGCTGGGGCTTTGCCATACCTTGCCCAAGGACTCTGCCATGTGACTGGTGCTGACAACAGAAATTTCTTAATCCTTTTCCCAAATGTCTGACTCTTCCAAATTTCGAAACATCTGCCACTGACAAATTCATAATTTGATCAAATGAGTGCAAGTTCTATGATAGGGAAGGAAACTGTGGGAAAAGGAGAAAATGCTGGTTACCAGCATTTTCTCCTTTTCCCACATTGTTTTCTTAAGCCTTCTTACTCAGGGTCGTTAAAACTTGGGATTGTGTGTAAAGGGTTAATTACAATTGCAACATTGATAACTGAGCCACATTGTCCCCCGTACCAACTAAACTATTTGTTACAAACCTGGAACAACATTAATCTCAAGGTTTTCTAAGTCTATAAATACTGTTTAGTTGACAGTGCAAGGATATTCTCATTATGTATGGCACTACTACCCCCACTTACCCATACATGGATTTTCAACTTTTCATAAATTATGAAGGTCTAAAGCAAGCAAAAATTGTCATAAAATAATTCTTAAAAATTGAGACCAGCATGAGGAAATCATGAACATTTGAGAAACTGATAAAACTTACCAATTTCCTCATTTGACACAATGTTTTTGTTTATATAAATTCATAGAGTCATGAAACATGATTGGAGTTGGGAACATGTCTACAAAATCTTTAGCATGTCTAAAGCTCACTTCCTTCAAACAGAAACCCTACGCTAGGTTTCTGAAGTGACTTGCCAAAAAAATCCAGTAGATCCGGTGAGGCTCAAACGCTGTGCCTCCAGGTCATGAGTCCCACTCTTAATCACTGACACCTAATCACCTTCTAAAAGTTAAGTTATCTTCTAAAACCAATAGCCAACAGAGGAGATCAAAGATCAGGCTATTCAAAAAGGCATGTAAAATTTTGATAAAAGATTGATAAAAGTGAAATCATGATTTAAATCTTGTAGTTTCTTCTCCAAACAATAGCTGTAAAACCTATAGTGCAAGTACTCACTACATTTGTCTTGAAGATGATTCTAATGCATGCCAGAAGCATGGCTTTCAGTGAAGAAAAAACTATTCCAAATCCACCTGTTTATCTGAACCTCTGTAAATGTTGGAGGAAAAAAAAAAGAATCCCTTACTTTTGTTACTCAAGGTTGTGCGTACAAATGGATCAATCCTCACAAACTCTAGCTGAACATCTTTGCCTGTAAATGGCTGCCATTTTTCATCTTTAAACTCCTCAATCTCAATGGAGAAGTCCTGAAAATGTAATAAAAATTCCCCCAACCCCTTTATCAAACAATTCAGCATTTTGCAAACTTGGGGAATAAAGGTTTTGAAAACATTGTGGGAAAAGGTGAACATGCTGGCAACCAGCATTTTCTCCTTTTCCCACCATGTTTTCTGCCCTATCAAAGATGAATTCCATTATTTTAGCAAACAACTAAATTGTTGTCTGCAAATGCTTTCAACTTGAACATATAAAAAAATTTTTCATCAAACATTTAATAATTTTTTTTAAATAAAATTGCTCCAAATTCTACTGCGAAACTCACACATAATTATATATAAATCGAACAGAAATAAAATTATTTCACTTGAATTTAAACAGAAAGAGCAGCTACTGTTTTCACCAGAAGGTTTTCATATGTATGTATTTACTCATCCCCATGCAACTAGTTTAAGACATGTCAATATCAAAACCATTTGCAGACAACTTATCAAATGCTGCTCAACAATGGAGTTTGTCTTTGAAAAGCCACAAAACATGGAGGAAAAATATGAGAAAACACTGGAAACCACAATGGTTCAAAAGCCTTCTCCAAAACAGGATCGACTGATTAAGGGTAGAACTTAAATCAATGTTGGTCATCTACATATCAAAGTAATTTTTTTTAACCCTTATCCTGCTAAATGACAGAAATGAAACTTTCAAGCCGATACCAAAAACTCCGAACTTTGCTATTTCCATGGTCTATTTCGGCAAAGTATCTCCTTCTCAGAAAGTGTAGATCTATAATCACACTGCACATTCTGTGTAGTCTGATCCTGATCTACACTGCCAGCTAGGGTCAGCTAGTCCTGCTTAGCAGCTAAAGGGTTAAATTTCAAACAGAAAATTTCTGTCACAGGCTATGACTTTAGCAGTCTATGGTTAAATTATGACACAATACAAACCACTAAATCATAGATGGTATAAGCAGCTGGTGGCACTTTCTCCCCCTGTTTATGGTGCTTGATCTCTCCAACTTTCAATACTCCTCGAGCTTTAAACACCCAGTCTGCCAAGTTCAAAGCCAAGTCTTGGTTCCCAGCTTTTGAAAACCTGTAAAGATAAACCAAGCAACACAATAACTTTAACCCATTAACTTCTGCAGAAACCAGTCTGTGTCTTGAAGGAACCTTTTGAAAATAGTATGACAAAGAGAGAAATTGGCCAAATGGTTCATGATCTTTATTTGTCCTGACGGTTTTAACTTTTTTAATCATTGAGCCTTTATAATGTTGACTGTCTACTTATCACTGGAGTTTTTTCTAACCCATCCACTACAAATTTGTTTCTGTAGGTCCTAGTTTAAATATCAGTAATTAACCTTTATCCTGTTAAGTAAGTACAATTAAACTTTCAAGCCGATAGTAAAAAGCCAAATAATGCCACTTCAAACTTACTTTTTTGGGAGAAAAATATCTCATTGTCAGACAGTGTAGATCCAAGTTTAGACTGCACATTCTGTGTAGTCTGATCTTGATCTACACTATCTTAAAAAGGTCAGTGAGTCGGACTGAGCAGCCTAAAGTTTAAAAGGATAACAAATATAAACAATACACAAATTAATACGTTCAAATACCTTGTCCATTGCACAACACATTAACGATTCAACCCACTTGACTGCTATTTTTCTGAGAAGTCATGCTTCTTTGTTGTGCTATAATATCTAAATATTTAGCAGCCACATGTTTGATTGCTAAATGCAAAGCAGTTTGCACATAGTGCCTTCACAAGCAGGAAATTTTCTAGAAACTACTGAAATGGCATAACCTATAGCCAACGCTTTTTACTGAATAACAATTAATTGATTGATTATGTTGTTTTACAGTGCTTTCAACATAATTTCAGACAACAATTGGGTAAAAATAGGTTAGGGCTCTGTAATGTTTCACCCTCAGACACTCCCACTCAGGTGAGGATTGAACCTGGGACCTCCAGGTTTCGGAACCTACACTTTCATAGCTCAGCCACGCAAGACCCCTCATTGCTTATCAATCATACGCCATTACAGCAGACAATGCAATGTTCATAATTTTGACATATATCACAGTGGTACAAGGAGATTATCTTGGATTCACAGGGATACCAACCTAGTTCATCGCTAAAACATGAGCCATGCTCCATGAAAAGGGGGCTTAGTGCCTCTTCACAAAGTATCGATCCATGTCAGCCTGCACAGTTCCTGCATGCCGACATGAGTTGAAACTGTTTTGCTATCTGAGAACTTTATGCATGTCTGAAGACCATTCTACCTAATTATTTAGTTGTTTATAGGACAAACTAAAGCTCCCTTTTTGCAGAGCATGGCTCATATGTTGTGATAACTCATTACAATTGTCTTGATGAGACAATCCAAAGAGTATAAACAATTGGATTTTTTTTAAGTAAAATACCACAATCCTAGATCTTATCATGTCAACTGAGAACACACCAGAATTTGTACTATCCCACAACTATTTCACTTCAGAAAAAAGAGCAATTGAACATTTAAGTTCAAAATATACATACTTTTTGCCATTGACTTTCTGTACAGGGGAAGTAAAGAACTCATCACTGAAGAAGTCTATGGAGCCTACAAACACAACTCTAGCATTATTTCTGGCCTGTAAAGCTGCAACAAGTAGAGTGTTTGTCCCCACCGCTAGTGGGTAATCATCCACAGCAACATCTGGGTTATAACTGTAGGCTGTTGAAGATGCATGAAGCAAGCCCAGGACTAAGGGATTCTCTGGATCAGCTACCATTCTGGAGTAAAATGTGATAAATTAGCCATGGTACAAGTAAGGGGATAGTTTTTAGAATAAAAGAGTATTATCAACTCAATTCACCCCTTCATCTTAAATTTTCCTCCCAGTATTTTTCAACAAAGAAACTTTCATCTTTTCAAATAAAAAAAATAATAATAATAATACAGTGTTTCTATCCAAAACTGGAACTATTTAGAAGACTCCCACAAGTGTATCAAGAAACACTTTTGATATCAAAAAACGGCCAAGTCTCAAAGAAGGCTTCATTGCCAATGATTTATCCTTTCCAAAATGACAAAATCTACATTCTTTCAAATTAAAAGCATCTGTAGATGACAAATCCAAAAGCATTAAAAAGCAACTGAAGTTCTTTGTCATTCTGGAAAACTTTCAGACAAATGTTGGGTAAGACTTCTTCCTTGACGTCATTAGAACATGGGACTGTTGGGTAAAGGGTTCATAAAACCAAACATGATAAAACCAAATATATGAAGCAAGTTTATAAAGACCAAGATAGCAAAAATGTCAGATTCACAGTCAGACTGCACTGATCAACAGTCTGGATGTTCTATCCAGTCTGATCTTGATCTACAGAGTCTACAAAACAACTCTTTACACTTTATCACACAATCCACAGTTTTAACAACCCCAAGCTTTAACTACCCTGAACAAGACGGTTTTGAAAATGTTGAGGGAAAAGGAGAAAATGCTGGTAACCAGCATTTTCTCCTTTTCCCACAATGTTTCCAACCCCTTCCAAAACAAATTTTAACTTTTGAATCACATTTATTTTGTCATCTGCAAATGCTCTCAATTTCGACAAGTCAAAAACTCAGAACATTTTATTTCGTAATTAAGGCCTCCTGCCCATATTACATGGCATGAAATTTACAAAATATTGTATTCCCCCCTTTCCTTAATACAAAACTGTAGTTGATTTTTTAGCAATAAAAAGTACAAAGGTAAGTACACACACACATACATACACATACATATAAACACACACATATAAACACACACATACCAATATATTCGTATTGTATTTACATGAACAGTGGAACTTTTGAAAACTGTCATTTGGTGATTCATAAAAGCAATCTTTGACATTTACCCTTTACCAGAGGATAAAATTTTACAGTCAAAATTGAAAACATTTACAGACAAAAAAAATAGACTTTGTTCAATTGACAGAACTTCTAAGGATAGAAAACATTGTTCTTTTTTGTGCAAAAAGGAATAAAATATTGGTTTCCACAATTTTCTCGATTTTCCTACAATGATTTCAAAAGCAGTTTTCCACAGGGTCATTAAAACTTGATATTATTTGGTAAAGTGTTAAACTTTCCAATTCTTTGAAAACTTACCCAACGCCTCTGAACAAAAATGGAGCAGGTGATTTCTTGCCAACAATAATTGGAGAATCTAACAGATATTCTGAATCTGCCACAATAGTGGTGTGCTAGAATAGAGAGGAAATAATCAGGGATTAACTCTTTACTTCACAACAAAATATTGGACTCAGCCAAATTGATAGCATTTGCAGACGACAAATTGAATACAGCTTATACGATGGAAATTGTCTTTGAAAGGATAGAAAACATTGTGGTAAAAGGAGAAAATGCTGGTTACCAGCATTTTCTCCTTTTCCCACTATGTTTTCAAACGCCTTCTTTACCAGAGTCATGAGAACCAGGGATTGTTTGGTAAGGGTTTAACAGAATCCATTTCAACCTACACAATACATATCTAGCTTAAATCTTTACCAGAAGGCACAGTTTTAGACTAAGTCTTGTCTATACGGAAAGCATTTGCATGCGACAAATTTAAGAATGTGGCTAAGATGACAGGACCGGTATTTGACAGGGCAAAACATATTGTGAGAAAAGTACAAAATGCTGGTTACCAGTATTTTCTCCTAAACCCAGTGTGTTTTCAAGAATTCTCTTCATCAGGGTCTTTATTCACCAACCATTCCTACGAACATTCTTTGTCTTGCTCTCAAACATTTTCTAACTGTGAAAATAACTTGATTTCTGATTGGCTTAACCAAATGGTTCAGCCAATCAGTTGTGTTACTTTCACATTTAGAAAATTTTGGAGATTAAGACTTTGAATGTTCTTAAGAATGGTTGGTGAATATGAAACTAGGGTCATTAAAACATGAGAAAGTGTTAAACACTTTGTGAAGTATGCATAAACAATAAAACTTCATTCTTAAAGTGACTGTTTAAGCTGAGCCATTTCTTATGGAAGGAATTTTCAAACTAAGTTTACACATTTTTCATTTCAGAAGCGTTTGTTCATCAACTTTTCTATCCATGTCACAAATAGAAAGGAAGAGGATGTCAACTCACATAATTTATTTATCTTGGAAAAATAGTGAAAACTTTGAAACACATGGAATGCACTTCTCTTTCCTTTTAACGACGTTCGCGACAGTTTCCATTTTCACTCTTCATGTAATTATCACGCTCACCTTTTACTCGAAAAATGGTGAGCACCTAACACAATTGATCCTGCCACACTTGTCAATGTCTGCAGAATGGATAAAGCAAGAACTAAAATGGGTTGTTTCATGTCAGCAAAATGAAGAAAAAAGTATTTGAATCAAGCCAAAATATTATATGCGAGGCAAGAATCCAAAATTACGCGTTCAAAAGATCGGACTGAAAGTCAAAGTGAATCATCTAACTACGTCACCTAACAACGGAAATATGGACAAAGATGCTACTACTAGTGCTCTATCTGGCAGACGTATCGTCGGGCTAAAACATCCTTTCATATTCAGATGCTTTCAGTTTGGTCTAGTCCAAAATTATATCACTTAGTAAAGACTTGCAGAAAACGAGGGGCTGTACATAACTCTTTCTCCTTTACCAGGTTGTCCCTTAGCTCCTAACGATTGATTTCTTTTTTTTTGCACAATGATTTCTGACCCATCAAAGAACTGTGATACATGAATACCAGGTTTTGGTTTAGCGTCTGCAAAAGCATCAAATTTAGAAGAGTCTAAAAATTAGTTGTTTGGAAATGGGTTAAATACCAACATCAGTATTACATTTATATGCTATGAATTGGTTTATTATGACCAACAAACTTGATTCTTATAAATATTGTTGTATTATTGAAAAAATTGAGATAATTTACTTCATATAATGTCTTTGTCTTTGACATTTACTCCTTAGTTAGTGCCCCACCCACAAACTTAAAATGTATTTTCTTAAAAAATAAGGCCAGTGACCTATTTGTTTTAAGCCTGATTCTTTTAGTTTAGTACCTGAATATTATTTATAGAAAAAATAAGAAAAATCTGAATGTAAGAACATTTAAAAAAATAAGTTTAAAAGATACTCTTTGGTTTTTTCCAAAATAAAGGTGCTTTAGCCATAAGTTAAGGGTTTTTTTTTTTTCAAATATTGATACTCAGTATACTCCAAATTATTTTTTTATATTAAATTTGATGTTTCACCAATACAATGACATAAAATTTGCTTATAATTGTTGTCATTTAAAAAAATATACATAGACTTAGTTTTCATAGATGAAATTTCATCTTGATCTGCCACAATTCAGGGTGTACTAAAAGAAATATTCATAGAATTTTCCCAAAGCTGGTGACCCCCTCTTTTTATCTCCTATTTTTGTAGATCAGATAATAAACTATCACCAAACAAAGTTTCATGAAATTCTGAATGTTTTGAAAAAATGGTGAAACTATAGCGATCGTCTTTAAAACTATAAACAAACATAAATAGAGCAGATTATTTTTATTCAGATCAATTATGATCCAAAGCTGGGTGTTAGCAGTCTGTATCATCAAAATTTATGCCTACATAAGCATATTTAGAGTAAATATGGCATAGTAATTTATATATCCTATGTGTTTATTGCTTTTCTTTCATTCAAATTTTAACCGACAGATTGTTGATACTGGGTAATACATGTACTCTATTGCAGTAGACAGTTTTATCCATCAGAGCCAGAATCCTACCTTGCCAGTATCAGATGTATCATAATTGAGATGATCAATGACAGCTGTGTTTTCATCATCAAACTCTAATCCGCATTCTGTGGCTAGCTCCCGTAGTGGGTCCCCGATTGAGGAACTACCAGCTACCAGCACATTTCCACCGTTGTCAATAAAATTGGTAATGGCCTCAACATCAATATTCCCACCAAAGTCTGGAGAAAAATTGTAATATCAATTTTGCATAATCAGTGTATTCTAAAACTTCCATCTATTTGTTTGTTTTGGAGTTTAACACTATTTTAACAGCTTAGGTCATATCAAAGCAGTTAGGGCACCTATGCATGCGTTTCCTGGCTTTTCAACACCATTACTAACACTATTTTCTTTTCAAGTCACTGACTACTTTTCTCAAATGAATCAAAGGTGAGAGGTGACAAATCACTTGGGAGAAAGTTTGCCTCAACCATGTATCCAACCTGCAACCACCAGGTCATGAGTTAGATACACTAACCACTGAGCTATTGAAGAAACAAGAGGGCCATGATGGCCCTGTATCGCTCCACTGGCTATTAAGTCAATCATGTATCACTGCAGCTTGATAATCAAGGGAAGTAAATAGTAACGAACTTTATCTTTCATAAAAAGAGTTATTTCCCTTGATTAATGTTTAAATTGAAGTGACAATATTTTGAAGCCCATGTTAAACTTGCGATCCCTGGAATGAAGGCAATTTTGACCCCAGACCTACAATATGAAACTAGAATGTGTGGTTATAAACAAAAAGATTTTTTAATCTTGCCAATAAAAAGTCATGTAAAACAAGTTTGCTGAATAAAAGGCCCTGTAAAATATGTGATCCATGACACAGGTTTATCAAGTTTTCACTATAAAAGCCAATGTAAAACTTGTGACCCCTGGTGTGGAGTCAAACTTGACCCCCAAAGTTAAAATTTGGGCCCTCTTGGTAGAGGCCCATTATATAAAGTTACATGCAAAATTTGGTAGCCCTCGGCCTAAATATGGCTATGTACAAGTAGATTATTAAAGTTTCCTTATATAAGACCATGTAGAACTTGTGACCCCCTGGGGTGGGGCTACATTTGACCCCCTTGGCTATAATTTGGGCACCCTTGATAGAGACCCCCTAGATAAAGCTAAATGCAAAATTTGATAGCCCTAGCCCTTATAGCTAGATGCGAAAGATTTTCCTATATAAGCCCGCCCATGTAAAACATGTTACCCCCCGGAGCGAAGTCAAATTTGACCCTCGGCTATAATTTGGACACCCTTGGTACAGGTCCACTAGATAAAGCTACATGCCAAATTTGGTCGCCCTAGGCCCCATGGCTAGGTAAAAGAAGAATTTTAAAGTTCTCCCTATATAAGCCCATGTAAAACTTGTTATATAAGCCCATGTAAAACTTGTTACCCCCGGGCAGGGCCTAATTTGACCCCAGGGCTATAATTTGAACAATCTTGGCAGAGGTCCACTAGATAAAGCTACATGCCAAATTTGGTAGCTCTAGGCCCTATGGCTAGGTAGAAGAGGAATTTTAAAGTTCTCCCTAAATAAGCCCATGTATAACTTGTGACCCCCGGGGCGGGGCCAATTTTGACCCCAGGGCTATAAATTGAAGAAACTTGGTAGAGGTCCACTAGATAAAGCTACATGCCAAATTTGGTAGCCCTTGGCCTTACGGTTTCAGACAAGAAGATTTTCAAAGATTTTCAAAATTTTTCAGTTTTGTTGCCATGGCAACCAGAGTTTTTGAAGGAATTAAATTCTTTCAAGAAATTCTGAAGAGGACCATGGCAGGATCATTTCTGTGAAGTTTCATCAAAATTGGATGGGTAGTTTCAGAGAAGAAGACGTTTTAAAAAAAAGTTAACGCACGGACGGACGGACGGACGCACGGACGGACGGACGCACGGACGCACGACGGACAACAGGCCATGACATAAGCCCGCTGGCCTTTGGCCAGTGGAGCTAAAAATAGTAATATTAGTATTGCATATCAGTGCATTCTAAAACATACACCTCTGACTGAAAGTACTTAAAACTGAAGTTAACAAATAATGCATAATCCACATTACCTCTTTACAACACAATATGTAGACTTGTATATGACAATTTAAATGTGGCTTAAATGGTGGAATTTGCATTTGATAGGGCAGAAAACATTGTGGGTTAACAGCATTCTCTTCTTTTCCTCAACTGTGTTCAAAAGGGTTTTTCCTCATGGTCTTTAAAATTCAGGATTGTGCTGTAAAATGGTTAATATTAAAGATGCCTTATTTCAGGCTGGCATTAGGGTTACTTTTTCAAAGATGATTTATAAAGCTAAAGTTCTACATGGAACTTGCAATGATCTTACAAAAGCTGTTATATATACAGTTTCAGTTCAGAAGATCAGTTTTTTTCAAAAATTAAAAAGCTTACAACTGATGCCCTTAACCTTAACTTTTTACCAAACTACGTAAGTCGGGACAGAACAAAATTGAAACCATGTGCAGATGACAAATTTGCAGACGGTGCTGCTAAAATGATCAATTGTCTTTGATAGGGTAGAAAACATCATGGGAAAAGGAGAAAATGCTGGTTACCGGCATTTTCTCCTTTTCCCACATTGTTTTCAAAAGGCTTTATCGTCCAGGTTGTTAAAACTCATGATTGTGTGGTTAAGACTTAAGCACACAACCAATATTTCAGACTCATTTAACCTGAAAACATTTGCAGACAACAAATAAAGTGTCCCATATGATGAAAATCATCTGGGAAAATGCAAAAAACATTGTGGGGAAAGATGGTAATGCTGCTTACCAGCATTACTTCCTTTACCCACAATATTTTCAAAAGCCCTCTACTTCAGGATCATTAAAACTCTAGATTGTTTGGTATAAGATTAAAGGCCAAGTGAGCTAAATTCAAGGCATAACTTTTGTACATTACCTTCCACTGATGGTGAAAAAAGGATCAAGTTGGAAAATAAAAACTCTCCATATTTCGAAAGAGTCAAGCTGGAGTCATCTGCTGTCTTGAATGTTAGTTCATAACCTTTCTCTGTAAACATGAAAAAGATACATTTTGATAATTTTGACATTTAGCAAAATATACATATTTCAATCATATTATTTCTAGTAGATCAACCACAATTTTAAACAATGGCAAATTTCTTAAACCCTCAAGTTAACACTCAACCTATGGTAAACTCAAACTATTTCTAACCTTGTACACATTGTTCACACAATGATACAGCAAACAATGATTTTTTTTTTCATTTCATTCAGTGCGAGGCAAAAATGAAGGCCTCCATTAGTTGGATGCCAACTTTAACTAAAACTGCATTGCCTACATGTAAGATCCTACACATTAACTCTTTACCACAAAATTTTAGTCTCAATCAAAGTGAATGCATTTTCGGACAACAAGGTAAATGTAGCTTTAATGATGACATCTCTCTTTAAAATAGTAGAAAACAGTGGGAAAAGGTGTTTATGTCCAAACCATTTATTAACTGGTCCATGTCCATTTTGATAGCTGACAAGTAGATTAAAGACACATGCATCTTGCTGGAAAAGGACTGTAAGATTTAAAAAATTTCTAGAAGCTTGCTATGAATGGTTGACATGAATGCGAGTGGAGAAATAATCACAAATAAAATATTGGAGCAACCTTCAGACTGAAACCTTCCAATGTTTTATTTTCAATTTGTAAACAAACACTCATTATAAATTCTGTAAAGTGTGCATGCTCATTTAATTTCATTTGAAACAATAGCACCATATGATCTGAAATTAAAGTGCTAATTATGATACCTTGTAAATGAAACACATCCAGTACATTTTTGTTTCCTTTTCCCTGCCCAAGCTTACAAAAAAAAGAGCAAATAAATTGTGTAATAAAGAACAAGTGCCCATGAAATGACCAAAAAATGTCCAGCCTACTTTCGATTCTATGGAAGTAGGTGTGTGTGATCTGTGCTCTTACTTATATAAGTCAACAAAAATACTGCAGCAGAAAATCCGTTATGTGATATATGACGTTGGGTGGACTCACAACCAGACGCCCGGCTAGCTCAGTTGGTAGAGCTGTGGTACTAGTGTTACAGGGGTTGTGGGTTCGATCCCACATTGGGCACACTTTTCTCCCTTGATTTACTTCAATGGCGATGAGGTCAATTGGTGAACGCGGGATAGCCGCACTGGCGGTCCATGGGGACTGACGGGGGAGTTGGTTACTCCCAGAAAATCAAGAGAAGAAGGAGTGTTGTGATGGCATAATACTGGAAAACGCCCCTCCACTATATCGTGAAAACCCATGAAAATCTAAATCGTGTGTCAAAAGAATTTTGATTTCGTATGGATTCATTTCGTATACATCAAATACAATATTGGTTTACAGAGTAAAGCACAGAATTTCATTAATTCATCTTTTAATACGCAAAACAATACCACATGTATGCATATGACTGTATAGAGGAGGGGCGTTTGCCGGTATTATACCGTTGTGATATACGACGTTGGGTGGACTCACGACCAGATGCCCGGCTAGCTCAGTTGGTTGAGCTGCGGTACTAGTGTTCCGGGGATCGTGGGTTCGAGTCTCACGTCGGGCACTTTTCTCCCGTGATTTACTTCAGTTAAAAGAGATGCCGGTATAAAAGAGGGGCAGGTATAATCAAATTCATTCCAGAGGCTTTGGATGAATATGCTGACACGGGGGCTAGCGGAGACACAATTTCAAAAATAACACTGTGAGCTCGTTACCGAATCTGCGGCAGTAACCCCACCCACTGTATTAACCGGAATTAACCCAGAATTAAAAGAACGTTACCCCTTAAAGATCTAAAGAATATTGAGTGTGTTTCTCTAATGGACCAATTATCGAGTAACACCAGCGTTTTCTTATTTGCATAAGAAATAGGTATCAAAACAGCAATAATGCACAAGCCGGTTATCAAATTCATGGAAGTCGCCATCTTTGCCACCTCTACACGCGCATGAATACGAAATTATGGGGTTGCTATAACTAAAACACCAAACATCTACCTATTTCATAATCTCATAACAGTCTTTTTGTATTGAATTGAGATGAATTTAGCATAATAAAGTAAAAGAAAGCTTACATTTAGTTTAATATTTAGTTATAAGTGAGAACTATAACTTTGGCAATTACCCAATCAGATCTCGACACACACAACCCCCCCCCCCCCACTACGTTTGGAACAAAGTACACGCAGTTCCTCACACAAGGCCCTTAGTGTGAAATTTTGTAGCCCCAGGCCTTATGGTTAGGAACAAGAAGATTTTTAAAGTTTCCACTTTGTAAGCCCATGTAACGCTTGTGATCCCCGGGGCAGTGCCAATTTCAACCCCAGGGCTATATAGTTAGAAGGATCTTGTTAGAAATCAATTAGATGAAGCTACATGCCAAATTTGGTAGCCGTGGCCTTATGGTTAGGAACGAAAAGATTGTTTAAAGTTTTCAGCATGATTATAAGCCCATGTAAAATTTGCAGTCCCCTAGTGTGGGGCCGATTTTGATCCAAGGGCTATAATTTGAAGAGTATTGGCAGAGATCCATTAGATCAAGCTACAGGTCAAGTTTGGTAACCCTAGGCCTTATAGTTTCAGATAAGAAGATTTTCAAGTATTCTCAATAGTTTCAGTTTTGTTGCTATGGCAACCTGAATTTTTAAGGGAATCAAATTCTTTCAAGAATCTGAAGAGGATCACAGCAGGATCATTTATGTGAAGTTTGGTCATTATTGGATGGGTAGTTTCAGAAAAGATGCCGTTTGAAATAAAGTAATAAACATAGATGCACAACAGACACCGTGCTATGACATAAGTTCGGTGGCCTTCGGCCAGTGGAGCTAAAAGTGTTTCACACAGTGACACTATCCTCCTTGATGAGAAGAAATGCGCAACGGGGATTTTAGAGGCATGACACAAAGGCCAATTTTGCTATTTATAGGCGTCAAGTGTCACATGTCTTTAAAGTGAGCTATTTAGTTTTTATGCCATAAATCAAAATTTCTTGTAAACTACCAGTAGATACAACTAGTAATATTTTTTCTTTGCATTTGTATAAACTTGAAGCTATAATCAACAAAAGGATGTGATTTGGGCATTTAGATAACAAGCTGGTTGTGTTGCAATCATATTTCGTCTATTTTTATTTCATCAGATATGATGTCACTTCATACTGATTTGAATGCGAATCCTCATAACTGACACGCGTTACGAGGGTATTAATCATTTGACTTTCCAACAAGTTTTGAAAAACTCTGGTGCTAAATCTAAATATACCTTTAGAAGGTTACCAGCATTTTCTCCTTTTTCCACAATAATTTCAAAAGCAATCTTTCTCAGGGTAGTTAAAACACAGCACTGTGTGGTAAAGGGTTAATCAGGTGTTTTACTGTTGCGGGGATCAGACTGCATGTTAAAGCACACTGATCTCTAGCCTCCTTTTTTCGATATCCAGTTACCCCTTGCATAATGAAGCGCGATTCTAGTTTCTCTCGCAAACAGTATAGATAAAACCCAGACTGGGAGAAACGTGACGGGCCCAGGATCTCCACTGTTCGATAGTTTTGCATGGAATAATTTATCTATCAAAGCGCTGAAGGCACTGTAATGGCGTTTGGCACATGGTACTAGTATCTTAGCAGAGTTTTGTGTCAACAGCTACGAAATGACAACAAAAAATATAGCGTGCACTCATGATGTGCAGTCAAAGCAACTGCATATAGAGGTCCATGATGATCTTGATGATCGCTAAACCATGGCCCCTTGTGCCATTGAGAAATTATTGTTTTTTTAGTTTTCGAAGCATAAGCTTCGATAAACTGGTGAAATGGGCACGGGGGCAAGTTTCATTCATATGCATAATTTCGACAATTTGGTAGAGGTCCAATTTGTGATACACCAGAGACATATTTAGAGCAACCGTAGTTTAGGTTTACTGAAGAATGTTACAAAAGCCAGAACGTCAAAATTCTAGTCTTGTTCAAACTGAAAGGACTTGCAGACGACAAAATGAATATGACTCAAAATATGAAAGCATGGCCTTTCAAAGAGAAAAAAGCATTGTGGAAAACGGACAAAATGCTGGACCTCTTCCACAGGACCGTTAAAACTCGAGATTGTTTGGTAAAGAGTTAACTATTCTATTCAGTTCTTTGCTGCATTTGAAAACATCAGGGCAAAAGCAGAAATTCCTCGTGACGAACCCTATATATATGTCTGTTGTTGTTGTGGGCGGGGTCTTTGGTTTCGGATTATATATAATACTAGTATGTATTTTTCAAGATCGGCCAACACTTTCTGATTTGTCTGATCTTCTTTTGAAACGCCCTTTGAATAAAAACTAAAGTCGGCAAAATATATGCCTAAGTTCTATACGGACAGGTTAGCCTTAAAGATAACAAAAAAACAAGAATGTTCGTTTTAGTGCACAGATCAATTTAATTAAGGTGTCATCACAGTCGATGTAAATGATTAATAAATATGCAAACTTTAAATAAACAACAACAACAACTCTAATGATAGGTAGTGCAAGAAATACACACTACATGTATCAAGACTACTATCAATAACACGTCTATTATCACAGCAAGTTTCTAACAAATTTATCACACTCTGTGCGTCCCTTTGAAAGGGGTGGGATTTATCCTATAACTCGGTACGTAAGCTAATGGTCAAAGTGACCTTGCACTATACTCGTCAACTAGCCTTATGCCAACCCGGGTACGTATTTACCAACCTTTTTTGGTCTTGTCCTCAAGAATTTCGTAAATTTGAAAGTAACACATCTTCTGATTGGCTAAACCATTTGGTTTAGCCAATCAGAAGTTGTGTAACGCTCTAAATCTAAAATAAGACAAAGAATATTCTCAAAAATGGTTAATTAAATACGGACCCTGAAGGATAAATTCTGGGAAACGCTTTACAAAAAAAATTATTAAAAAAGCATTTGTAAGACAATGAGACTGTTGTTGCAACAGCCATACATACATCAATGGTGTTACAAGCGATGCATCATATATTTTATATGTACTCGTAACTGAACACAGACTCTAATGATAAATAGAACAGAAATATTTTATTACAGCTGCACAGATCCAGATGAATGAGAGTCATTAACATCTGGAGCACCAAGTTAACCTAGATGACCATTTTAGTCTACAAAATTGATAACACGCAAAACAAGAGCAATTTTAAGGTAACTCGAATCCTGAACATTTTATCAAAGATGATGGTGTAGACCAAAGATGAGACTGCATGATGTATGCAGTCTGATCTTGACGTGTGACGTCTGCAAAAGCCCCTCTTTTCGCCTATCGTACTGAAAGGATAATGTGTTTCTTATGTAGGTGTTTCCCTTTACAATTTTTTAAAATCTCTTTTTGTCTCTTGATTTCGGATTGTTTCCCCTGTTTTTAATGGGTACTTAACCCTTTAGCTGCTAAGCGCAACTCGAGGACCTTTTGCGGACAATGTAGATCAAGATCAGACTGCATAGAACGTGCTGTCTGATCTTGGATCTACACATTCCGACGAGGAAATATCTTTCATAGATAAAAACCTTTTAAATAGCAAAAAATTTGGTTTGTTGCCATCGGCTCTATCGGTTTATTTCACTTATTTAGCAGAATAAGGAATAAAAGGGAGCTTTTGATGATGTGCATAGATCAAGATCAGAATGCACAGAATGTAGCGTCTGATCTTGGGTTGATACCGTCTGCTTTTTAAGTCAATCATATACAACTCTCTCTCATTTTCAATGGATTGTGCCTTCGGCCATCGAAAAAAGCAGAATTCAAACATATGGCGCTGAAGAAGTCAAAAAGCCCGTTACGGTACAATCCTGAGGTTTAACGATCCTGAAGAAGAAGGCTTTTGAAAACATTGTGGGAAAAGGAGAAAATGCTGGTTACCAGCATTTTCTCCTTTTCCAACAATGTTTTGTACCCCATTGGACATCTTCAACAAATTTGTACCAATTTTGAATTTGTTGTCTTCAGATGCAGTCAATTTTTTTTGAGTCTAAAATTTCGTCGTTTGGTGAAGAGTTAAAAGTTTGAAGAAGAGTCCGTTTCTATGACGACCTTGTTCGACAGTTGACACTCTCCCCGTAGGTTATAAGCCAAGATGACAAACTCGTACTCGGTCCCAGGTTCGAGCCCAAACACCCTGTGCTCCTCTCGGCCGTACATTGAAATACATTTCCAGACTCTGTTATGGGAAGGCTGACGGTAGAGCAGGAAGTGGGAAATCTTTTGTTCTACAGCCACATCCATCGGACTAGAGGAAAATATCTGTATGGAGGAAGTGAACCGCTTGCACAGGGATTCTATGATGGCTGGCACTGAAATATACAGTGGAAAGGACATGAGCCATACTCTGGCAAAAGGAGGCTTGATGCATTTCCGTGATGCACTATACCAAGCAAAACATCACATAATTATGGATCCATAAAATCCATTTTGCCCAACAACCGACTGAATCATGTGGTAAACTGGTCCTTTGACTAGTAGAAAATGAACAAATAGCAAAAAGTTTCGATCAAGGTCAGCCTGCGCGGACTGCGCAGGCTGACCAGGGTCGATACTTTTTTTTTTTTTTTTTTTGTACATGTATTAAGCCCCCTTTTGACAGAGCACGTTATTGCCCGAGACCTAGCTCACTTACAAACCTCAGAAATGTGTTCTAATTTGTAACAATATCAAAAATGTGTTTTTTCATCACATTGAAATCTGCACATTGCTTTCAAGTTTTGTTTTGTCGCAGTCTGCTTTTGTCAAGTAAGTAGCATTTTTTTTCCTTTGGCCGCAATGTATTGATATAATAAACCATAGTTCGTCTTAATCATCCACATTTCACAAATACGTTTAAAAATCGTTCTACTAAAAATTGTTTCTGAATGTTAAAAGTAAACTGGAATAAGAAGGTTCTAAGAACATCAATGTGCAATTCCCTGTTTGCAACATGGTATTCAATAGAGGTCGCGGAAGGGCACAACAAGCCGCCTACAGCAGGTCACGTGTTAGAGTAAAACCTTGACATTATAATCATAGTTACTTGTAATGCAATCTTACCTGGGATTACATTTTCTTCCTCAGACAGTGTCGTACATTGTACGACCTCAGAACTGCCAGATTTGCCCGCGGAGTTACAAGCACTCATACAAAAGTAGTACGTGGTAGCTCTGCACAGGTTCTCGATTAGGAGGACGAGAATTCCCGAGGAGTTGGACGAGAGTTTACCACTTCCGGTGTCTTCGACACAATTTTTCACCATTATCGTTTCCTGGATTTTCAAAAAGAAAATAAGTCAAATAATTTTTCTATCGATGCTTTAGGCATGGCCTCAAATATTTCCCAGGGTCTTATGATTCTTAACCAGTATAAGCATCATGGCTCGCCATCACTTACGATTCTAAAGACTTTTCTAATCCTAAATTTAAAGAGTAACCACTTTATAAGCTAAAACGATCTGTCTCAGCCAATCAGATGGCTAATCTTGGATTAAGAATAAGCGTTTGATAAAGAATGGTTGTACCATGCTGGTTTCTATTATTAGATGCAAAACTTTTAAACCATAATTCTCACATTGATCCGTTAAATGCGCTATCGGAGGCAAATCCCAAGTAAAAAAAAGTCCAGATGAACCCTGGAGGCCCAGTGTTCAAGCCTTACTGGATCCACTGGGCTTTTTGTGGGAGTGTCCTTGGGCAAGATTCTTCAGAGCCATAGCCTAGTACCGGTGAAACCCAAGAAATACATGAATATGTGAGCCGTCGCTGTGATGACTGAAATGTTGAAAGCAGAGCAAAACACCAATCAATCAATCAATCCAGATGTACATTTACTGTTGTTTATGCCTATCAGCGTTTAATGGGTAGTTAAGTGAAAGAAACCACGTTTGACGGTGGCAAAGAACGTATACCAGTATGTGCAGGCTGCTCTTTGTCTACACTGTCCACAAAAATTCATCCGTGGCTTCATATTTCAAAAATAATGACAAACTCACCTACACCAAATATATTAACTCAACATCATGCAACGGTTGTAAAAAAAAAACAATCTGCTGAAACTCAACAAGTTGGTTCCTTTTTTACGTTATCGACTAGAAAGAGCAAGCTGACGGTGTAGATCCAAGGTCAGACTGCACGTTCTGTGCAGTCTGATCTTGGATCTATGCCGTCTGCAAAAAAGCCATTGAATGCGCATATGACGCTAAAAGGATGAAGACTATGAATACCTCTAGTTCAATGTTTTTCTGCTCTTCTGAACAAAAGTGGATTTCATACTGGTCGACCAGTTCGTGGACACCTGACGGTGGACACAGGGCAAGAACAACGGCATTTTCACTTCGTGAACATCGCGACACATCGACAATTGGTGTGGATGGGGCTGTGGGATGACAAAAAAAAACAGACGGTCAAGTATATTTGGTCACCTAAGTGAAAACAACTGCAAAATACCCGGAAAACTTGCACAAAGCTTAGAGCCTGAAATATAATTTTACCAATCCTCATAAACACACTCTTTTCCTTAGTGTTTTTGAAATTTAACTAATAAACTACTTTTATAATTAGCGATTAGTTTTTTATGCCCATTTTGAATCGTATATTTTTTTTCATTTTAAGTCATTACGACAATGTTGTTTGGATCTTTTTTAATACCAAAGACTATAGTAATTGAGCCATGCTCTGTGAAAAGGGGGCTTGATACATCTTCGAAAAGTATTAACCCAGGTCAGTCTGCGCGGACCTGGGCCAAAAAGTTTCGCTATTGGTCAATTTTCTGTATATCTAAGGACCAGTCTACCTCATGATTAAGTCGGTCGTTAAAAAAAGTGGCTATGATGGATTAATAAGTATGTAATGGCTTGCTTGGCACCATGGATCACGGAGATGCATTAAGACCCCTTTTGCCGGAGTATGGCTCAGATATTTATTTCATTTTGTAATACTTACGAATATGAAATTCTTTTTTATTTTTCTTTTCTTATTTTCATTACTTACGACTGGGGTACTTTTTGGTCTTTTTAATGCCCAAGACTCAGATTTTTTTGTTCATTCTTTATGACTTTTAATACTTACGACTAAGATAATGAAGTTCTCGTAAGATAGCCTTTTCTTTTCTGCAGTCTAACACTTTGTTATGTATTGACTCGGTGTCCAGGGGAAACCGGTAACTTGAACTATCACAGTCTAACGTAGCTTTTACTATCCTGAAAATAATTAAATAAATCTAGAATCAATCCATTTTATTTATGTTTATGTTTATGAAAAGTAAGGTACAGAGGACTAAGTAGTAATTTTGATTGCTTTCTTTTTAACATTTTCGTACTAAATAATTTCAACTGATGTTTTCCTCCTCTTGAAAATTCTTCGAATACTTTCACTTGTAGGAAAAGCCAGAATATCAAATGTCAAAGGTTTCAAAAGCATTTAGAATTATACTGCCCTAAGTGAAACTAAATTCATAGACCTGTTTACAGATTAGCATTTAAATAATGAACGGATTAAAATATGGACAGACAGACAGACAGGCAGACAGACAGACAGACAGCCAGACAGACTGACAGGTAGGCAGGTAGACAGCGGTAAGGAGAGAAAAGGGGAGCACCCAGAGATTATTAAATACAGTACTCACGTACCTCTCATTTAAAGTGTTTGCCACCTGCAGGAGAATATAAAGACAGAATTAATTCAAAAAAAGTAAAACGATCAGAATTTATCACAAAACTTTGTCAAGAAATAATAAAATATGTGAGCAGTGTATATATAACTTTTGTGAAAGTTACATGAAATGGAAAGTTTAGCTTTCACTCCTGCATATCATACCTAAAGACTGCTACACAAATCCGCTCTCCAGAAATTTCAGTCCTTTGATTTTGTCTTGCAGTCACCACTTTTGAAAACATTTGTGCAACAAACATTTTCTCGTTTTGCCTCAAAAACGTCGTGTACTATGGCTTCATTTATATTGATAATTCCACTTTGCAAGAGTGTTTTCAGACATCTACTGAAAAAATGTTTTATAGGGTAGAGGTTTTAAAAAAAAAATACCCATACCCGAATTTTTGCATGTCACAATAATGGAGATTCCTTGTATCGGTAATTACTTTCTGATAAGCCACAAAATTTCAGATAACGGTATAAAGCATGTTTTAAAAGCCCCGATCCTTTACTTTCACAAGTATGGATAAGAGGACCTTTTAAAACATTATTGGAAAGGGAGAAAATGCTGATATCTAGCATTTCTTCCTCATCCTACATTGTTTTCTACCCATTCGAATCCATATATTACCATTTCAGCCACTGCAACCTGTGGTCTGCAAATGCTTTCAATAATTGGCTTGTAACACGCGAAAAGGAGCATTCGGACATTTGCGTAAAGTGTCGTCTCGGATCAGCCTGCGCAGTCCGCGCAGGCTAATCCGAGACGGCACTTTACGACTACATTAGATTTTGTGCTACAGCAGACTTGCGCAAAACAGAAAATTACATATAAACGGAAAGAGTCGTTTCGGATTAACCTGCGCGGACTACGCAGGCTGATCCGACACGACATTTTACGCAAATGTCCGAATGCCCCTTTTCGCGTGTTGCAGGCCATATATTATGGAGCAGTCAAAAAACTGTCGCTTGGTGCGGAGTGGAGCTCATACCTTATCATTTGAGCCACATTCAACCTGTCGTCTGCAAATGCTTTCAATATGAAGCAGTCCAACAATTGTTCATTTACTGAAGAGTTAAGCTTGAATTTAATAATTTTGATAACTTGCCTCTAGAAATTGTTGCCTGTCTGCAGCTATGACGTCATTCACGTAGCTTTGCAAGCCTTTTGAAGAGCCAAGAATTGTTTCTAATGTTTTTATGCTGTCTTCGAAGTTGGTTTGGTGGATTCTTTCTTCGTAGTCTAAATCCGCCAAAAAGTAGCTCCGTTTGTTTTCTATTTCCGCAAGTAGTGCGTCACACTGCATGTTGATATGGTCTTTCTTTCTGGACATTTCAAGCTGCAAAATAATGTTTTCAATTAAGTATTGCTAACTTAATGTTTTTGATATTTTACCGTTAAAATCTAAGTGTTTAAAACTAATTCAAAGATTTAGGTCATTCTCCTCGTTGCGTGGATTTGACAAAACGAGCAAGAACCGATAAACAGCCAATTTTTCGCGTATCGGCAAATTTTTGCCTGAATCTGAACATAGACCGCGAGAGACTTGCACAGCCAAAAGTTGTAACAGTGGTTTCCAACATGAAGCAGTCAACTTATCAAGTAAACAGCATGTCCTATACTGTTATGAATTGTATCTTTTCAGAGTGAACGTATGGAGATCTGTGTTAAGAAGCCGCACTGTTTAAAAGGTCATAGCCCATTTTCATCAACCATTCTTGGCCAAGAACATTGTAAATTCCAAAGAAACACAATTTCTGATCTCCTCAACCAACTGCCTTATTTTCTTCAACCTAAGATTAGACTGTAATTTAGAATGGTTGGTGAATAAGGTCCTAAAAAAATGTCACTTCAGCTAACTGAGCTTTTTTTCTATACTACTTCAAGCACGATCATTCCAAGAAAAAAAGACCCTGTCACAGACGCAAAATAGTTCCATTCCCAAAGAAATAATAACCTGTATTCAGTTTTCAATGAAATCATTAATCGAGACGTGCGGCACATTTTAGACATGTCTTTCCATTTTCACTGATAAACAGTGCAGTAGAAGTGTTTGGTGTTCCGGGTACGTTTAATCCCCGTGTCTCCTAAATCAAACATCTAGCATGAAAAATACACATAGGCAGTATCGACAAGTGCTTTGTCACCGCGATATGATCGAAAAATAGTTGTCAATGGCGTAAAATACAATCAAAGTTCACATAGCTATCCGCTAGTAACGTTAGTCCTTACCTGAAGGTCCTTCAGGCCATCCTTTAAGTCTTTGAGTACGGTTACAAGTTTTGACTGTCCGTGGGATAGCTTTTCAGAATTTTCGTCTATAATGCACTGCAAGATAAAAAAGAAAGGAAATTTTCGGTAACCAAAAGGTTTAAAGTATATTTCCACGGCAAATGAAGATACTCTTAGATCGCAGTTTACCAACACAAAGCGGACGGAGTAGATGAAAGATCAGATGGTCTGTATTCACCATTCATTCTTGAGAAAACATTCTTAGTCTAATTCTCCAAAATTTTCAAAATTTGAAAGTAACACAACTTCTGATTGGCTAAACCTAATCGCTGACAGGCGTCACCGAGTGGCCTACATGAATAGAGGCTTCATCAGAAGCGGAACAAAACCAAATGGTTAAGCCAATCAGAAGTTGTGTTGCTTTAAAATTTAAAAAAAAAATGGAAAAGAAGACTGTGAACGTTCTTAAGAATGGTTGATGAATATGGACACAGACGTCACGATTGTGAAGTTTAATACTGATCCACGCCTTCAGCATAAGTAACCTGAATCGCCAATGGCAGATGAAGTGTGTGCAGGTATTTATTTACCTTTAATTCCCGGTAAGCATCGTTGATAGGCGTCACCGTGTGGCTTACATGAATCGAGGCATCATCAGACGCGGAACAAAATGGCTGTGTACACGATTGGCAGTAGGAGTCTGGAGTGGAAGCTACTAGTGGCAAGACAGATTCATTATTTTTCCTGGAACTGCCCCCTGACTTAGGTTTTCCAGCACCAGGCTCCGTGAACTCGTGACTAGTAAAAGGTTCTTTGTTGGGATGAGTGACACGAAGACAAGCGGCGCAGTAATTCCTGTTGCAAGTGACGCAATGTTTCTTAGCCCGTTTCCGGTTTGTATTTCGACAGTTTTGACATTTTATCTCTATTTCCTCTTTGGTCACCGAGGCAAGATTGGATAATGAAGTAACACTATTATTCAGTAACTCCAAAGTTTTCGACAAATTAGAACTTGTTGACGCATTCGAATTCTGCGATCCCTTCTGATTCACTTGTGGCTTATTTGTTGATGCGGATGAACTTGGTCGTGGTGATGATTTACCTTTTTTTTGTTCATTCTTATATCGTTCAATTATATTTTCCAGGGCAATGACACGCGGTAAACTCGATATTCCTCCGCTGACGTAGCAATTGTCTCTACAAACCGGACATCTGATAAAATTGAAATCAAAAAGGTGTTCAGCACATGGTGTTCGACAAAGCACATGGGAACACGGCAAAATTATTGGATATGTGTAAAGTTCTAGACAAATCGGGCATTGTAGATCGTTGTCGACGTCAACGTCCATGGTTACGGAGTTACTGAGTTGCGGATTCAACTTCCGGTGTCTATGTGTCAGTTTCGCACTTCCGGTTTGGCGGTGATCCTGAAATTAGAAAAAGTAAAATCAAGTTTTATTCTACATTTTTTTTTACCAGACTAGATATAAGATAAGTTCAAAATCAACCTTCACTTAGATGGAGTGTGGGCCCGCCAACGCTCACCACCCTTTCTTAATTGTACTCTTAGTTTTATTCTACATTATGAAAGGAACGCAATCTCTGGTTGACTACATCATTTAGTTTAGCCAATCAGAAAGTGCGTTACTATCAAATATAAACAAATCTTGAAATTTAGACTAAGGACGTAATTTGACATTATTCCTAGGTCTTCAGTCTTTGATGTCAGACTAATTGAGTGATGAAATGATAGATTCGTTTTAGAGTCAAAGGTTACTCAAAAACCATGGTTTAAAAGAGCCCATTTAGTTTTCATCCTGTGAATCAAAATTTTCTTTTAAAATACCGATAGATACCAGAAGATAGCCTACGTTTTTCTTTGCAAACGAATAAACTTTATAATTAAATTCAATAAAAAAGTGCAATTTAGGGCGTTTGAATAACGGGCTGGTCATTTTGTAATTGTTTACTCCATTTATTTTCATCACCTCAGATATGACGTCATCATACCGAGTTGAATACGAATCCCCGTGATAGACGCAAGTTAAAACTCTGGCGCGCAATCTAAAACTACTTAAAGGGGCTACGTAGCCCATTAAGGCAAATACCATTGGTTTTATTTTCTTACTTTCATCTTTGTTCTTTTCCAATGATTTGACAGCTATCAGCTCATCTTGGAGAGATTCAAAAGAAACTGTATAGCTCCGTTTAATTTCATTGACGATATTAATGAAGAAGGGAAAAAACATCTATTTTACAAAAAATAAACACAGAGAAAAATTTCGATAACAGTTTTTTATTTTGCCTCAAAGGTGATCATTTTGTGGTGACCAACATTTTCTCCTTATCCCGCATTGTTTTCTATCCCTTCAAAGACAAATAACATTAGTCGAGCCATGTTTAACTTGTTCTCTGCATGTATACGCTGTCAATCTAGATAAGTCTAAAATTTGTCGTCGGTTAAAAACATAAAGCAACTTCTATACTTTAGTCAAATTTGAACTGCAAGCTCATCTTATTGACATAAATGAAATAATGTCTAATACTTGAACTAATCAATGGTCTTATGTCATTTTTATTGACATGTATGTTTGAAGACAGGCGCATAAACTAGCCTGTTCAAACATTGAGCCAAAACACTTTTTTTTCATGTCTCGATCCTTGTCTCAAACGAGTATGTTTTAAGTCTTCGAGCTTATTTATTTTATTTTATTTATTTTTTTATCAACCCTCTACCTGACAATCCCGTTTTTTAACAACTCCGGAGAAGATAGCTTTTGAAAACGTAGTGGGAAAAGGGGAAAATGCTGGAAACCAGCATTTTCCCCTTTTCCCACTACGTTATCAATAGCTACCCTTTTAAAGACTATCCTATTCATTTGAGTCAAGTTTAAAATGTCGCTTGCAAATGCTTTCAGTTGGACTGGTTTACAATTTTGTCGTCTGGCATAGGGTTACTTGATCGTTACGTCACCGGCGCTTTAACTCTTTACCAAACAGCAAAAATCTTAGACTCGTCCAAATTCAAAGCATTTGTAGATGACAAATTAAATGTGACTCAAATAATAGTTTTTATCTCTGATGAAGTAGAAAACATTGTGAGAAAACAAGAAAATGCTGGTTACCAGCATTTTCTCCGTTTTGCACAATGTTTCAAACGGTTTCTTCTCCAGGGTCGTTAGTTCAAACATATTTTATTCAACAGTAATATAAACAAGTTTACAAGAGACAATACAATACAATCATATGACAAATATACTGAAGAAAACGGAAACCAGGGTCGTTAAAAGTCGGGACTGTGAGGAGAGGGATTAAAACATAATAATACATTACTTTCAACTACATGTAGTTCATGTGACTAGGAAAAGGTGAATGAAACGGAAATTTCTTTTTTCTAATGATATGGAAATCATAGTGGGAAAAGAGACTTTTTTTCTCTCTCAAAAGCAATTTCCCCTTTTGGAACAATGTTTTAAAAAGCTGCCATTTGCTTGTGCGTAAAAATGCATTGGCACTGAAATAAATTTGTAAAGTCGTTCACAGCGACAAAGGCTAGGGATGCGGGCCCCTAAACTTCTTGTTTTATACAGTCAACACGCTCTCTCTCTCGCTGTCTCTGTCTCTCTTTCTCTCTCTCTCTCTTTCGTTATTCACTCCTTTCTATCTCCTTATGCATACAAAAACATGTTTTGGGATCTTTCAAGAGAGTGTAGTCTGATCTTAAAGGCACACTGACCGATAATTTGCGTTATACTCTCTACCCTCTTCCCATAATAATAAAAAAAAAAAATCCGAAAAGTTTAATAATTCAGTCATTTTATTTACACAAATATCTTTTACATACAGATTTAGAAGCTTACAGGTTGGGTTAAATTCTAAACATAGCCCTGCGAGCGATTTTGTGGTGTAGGTTCGTATTTATGCGAGAATGGACTTCTCTGTTTATTCCCACAGATTATTACAAGGCATATTTGTTTAGATGTTAAGAAAGCTTTTATAAAACCTCGAGAGGAATAATTAAAATACCGAAACTTAATTTAGATAAGAGAGCAAGATAAACAGTGTGACCGAGAGAGAGAAAGGAGGACACTCTAAATTTATGCACTTTTTTGTAATAAAAATTTAAAACTAAATTTACTACCATACACTCCGTCCTACTACAATTTTTTATGGAAACAAAAACTTTCGACAACGCGGTAGGAAAAGAAGAAATTGTTTGTTGCAAAATCCAGAACTATTTAAAGTGTGAATACTATTATTATTTCAACAATTTGTTACAGTATGGATGTTTCAAACAGTTCACTAACGCAATGGAAATTCTATTTTCTTTCTCCCACCCCCGTATTCCATCTTTTTGACACATCAACCAGGCAACGGTTTGTCGGAATGAAACGTTGCCCCAATTTTTATTACTGTACTTCTATTGTATGTTTCTTTTCTTTTTTTTTATCCAGGTGGCAAGCTTCAAATCTGAAGGACATTAGTATTACCATTTAATTATATCTGAGTACTCTCTGTTTCTCTCTCTCGCTCTCTCTCCGTCTCTGTTCCCTGGGGATATTTGAATACCTGAATGTTTATGTAAAACCTAGTGGATTTTGCGCGTTCCTTTCTTGTCCAGAGTTGATCAGTCCTATTCATTAATCCTTATGCTGCGAAGCTCGACTCAATGACCATTTGCTGACAGTGTAGATCAAGATCAGACTGCACAGGGCGTGCAGTCTGATCTTGGACCTACACTGATGAGGAGTTTTCCCCCTCTCAAAAATACTCTTGAAATAGCAAAATCTGGATTATTATTATAGGCCTGAAATTTTCATTTTACTTATTTAGCAGGTTCCGGGTTTAAACGACATCAACATTATTATTGACTTAGATTATACCCTTACTCAAGCCGTATATATAATAGACAGTAGTACTGTGCAAAAAAGACATCTCTAGAACTGTTGTGGTCAGGATATCAGGATAACATCTGAATAAAAATTGGAGAGAGTAAATCAAAGATCCGACTGCACGTTCTTTGCAGTCTGATCTAGATATACACCTTTCATATAACTTACTTAAATTTTGTTTGATAACTTAAAAGTTTACCATTTACATTTATACAAGATCTGCCTTATTTGAACATTATGACAAATGAATGAAAAGAAAAAAACAATGTAACAAATGGAGAAGTGACTCTTAACGAGAGAAATCTTCGTTTCTAACAGTGTCCTAAAAATCTTTTCAACTTTTTTATCATATGAATTTGACAGACGTACACTACGCCGTTGTTATCTCTCACAGATCTTCATTTTTTAAATAAACCAAGACAAAAAAGTTTAGATAATGCCTATAGCTTAGTCAATCCTTTACCACACAACCAAAGTTTTAATGATCCGGAGAAAGAAGCCTTTTGAAAACACTGTGGGAAAAGGAGAAAATGCTGGTTACCAGCATTTTCTCCTTTTCCCACAATGTTTTCTATCCAATCAAAGAGACGTTCCATCATTTTAGGTACATTTATTTTGTCGTCTGCAAATGCTTTCAATTTGGACAAGTTTACATTTCTGTCGTCTGGTCACCTATTACCACACATATACGAGTTTTTGATTTCCGACAGAGGACAGCGTCTGAATATATTGTTGGAAAAGGAGCAGTTGCTCCTTTCCCCACAATGTTTTCCATATAGTTCAATTATTTTATCCTTTCTGTCAGATGTTTTTGGCCACCTGTACAAGTTTTTCATCTGACTAAAATTGGTTTGTACTGTAATGGGTTAAGGTTAGTAGTGTCTTAGGTTCGTAAGACCAGAGATTAAGTTAGCTCGTAGTTATTAGAAAAATTGATAATAAATGATAGATTTTTAATCGTCTCCTTCACGTTGACTCGCTCAGCCGCTTATAAGCAATCCTGCTGTCATCTGAAAACATCGAAGAAAAAGGGGCGAAACAGTTCATAAAGAGCACTCTGTTCTCTATTCATCCTACTCTTCTCGTTGTTTGTTTCAACTATCTATGAAATGCGATTAAATTAGCTTGCATGAGCTGTCATTTATAACATAAACTTTCAAATGAAATTGATGAAAAAAAAAAATGTTAAAATTTAACAATAGCCTGGGTAAAAATCTGATACACTTTATGCAAGGGATTTAGTTGTCTTGAAGTTATTATTAAAAAAATGATAATAAATCATAGCTTTATCACCCACCCACCCCCCTTTTTTGTAGTGGTAAGCGTATCTGATTTCTGACCTTGTGGTTGCGTGTTCGGTATCCGGTTGAGGCAAACTTTCTTACCGATGATTTTTCGCCTCTCACCCCTGATGCATGTGAGAGAAGTAGTCAATGGCTTGGAAAGAGAGTTGTGTTAATACTGGTGGGAGAAAGCCAGGAAACACATAGGTAGGTGCACTGACCGCCGTTGATATGACCTAAGCTGTTAAAACGACGTTCAACTCCAATACAATCAATCAATCAATCACCGCCCTTTCGGCGAGCGACCAAACTGCTTCTTTTTTTTATATAACCAAGTTTTCTTTTTTTTAAACAAATTTCCATGCAAATCCTGGGGATTCCATTTTCTTTGCAGTTCTAGATTCGAAAATCTGAATAGTTTAATATAACGGTTGCGGTAATGCAGATAAATCAATAACCTTCCCCCATCCTCTGTTTGAACCCATGAATAATTGATAGAAATGCACGCAGTTATAGATTTTTTACGATTTCTTTTATCCTAATCAACACCAGTAATTTACATCGTCTTCACCGGATAACTGCCGGAAATAAAATTAACAAGTCAGGTAATAAAAATCTTTAACCCTTTTCCATACAACCACCTTTTTTCACGACAATGAGGAAGAATGCTTTTGAAAACAATGTAGGAAAAGGAGAAAATGCTGCTGACTAGTATTTTCTCCATTTCATGCAAAGTTTTCTTCCTATTTCAAAGACAAATTCCATCTGTTGCGCCATAGATAACTTGCTTTCAAAATGCTCTCAATTTAGACAAGCGTATGAGCTATTCTCTATGAAAAGACGGCTTAATGCATCTCCGTAATGTATTAAACCAAGCAAATCATCATATAATTATGGTTCTATAAAGTCCATTTTGTAGAACAAACTATTGAATCATGAGATAGAATGGTCCCTTGACACGCAGAAAGTTGACCAATGGCAAAAAAATGCGGTCCAGGCCGGCCTGAGCGGATTGCGCAGGCTGACCTAGGTCGATACTATTAGTAGATGCAATAAGCCCCCTTTTCAGAGAGCATGACTCAATTATATGCATTTTTGTCTGATAAAGTGCGAACAAGGGCGACATATAAAATCTGCGCTGCTCATGATGATGATGATGATGATGATGGCAGTATATTCAGTATTCATGCAACTGTTAACGAAGTATCTTTTAAAAGGGATTTGTTGTTGAAATTAGGGTATTTATTTGTTTGTATGGGAGTTTAACGCCGTTTTAAAAGCAAATGTTATATCACTGCGGTAAGTGCACCTACGCATGTGTTTCCAGGCTTTCTCACACCATTACTGACACAATTTTCTTTCCAAATCGCTGACTACTTTTCTCACATGTATCAGAGGTGAGAGGCGAAAATCGCCGGAAAAAAAGTTTGCCGCAACCGTGTATCGAACCTGCAACTAACTAACTAACTAACTATCTAACTAACTAAATAACGAACTAACGAACTAACTATAACTAACGAACTAAATAAATGAATAAACAAATAAATAAACAATTAAATAAATAAA
Source organism: Hippopus hippopus (assembly GCA_946811185.2). Classification (NCBI taxonomy): domain Eukaryota; kingdom Metazoa; phylum Mollusca; class Bivalvia; order Cardiida; family Cardiidae; genus Hippopus; species Hippopus hippopus. The sequence continues at coordinate 26,215,294 of OX328111.1, read as the reverse complement.
CAAATAGATGATTTTAACAACATCATTTTCTTACCTTAAGGACACAAACTCAATCCAAAGTGAATTCAGTGCGTTCACATAAATAAGACAGCATTTTGATATCTAACTTTTGCATAAATTTTCGAAATCCATCTGTGTCTCTCTATTCCATATCATACCTTTGGCTTACTCGTGTTTGTATCACTGAATAAATTTAACTTTTCAATGTGACATTATTTTCACCCTTTGGATATCAATGACAACTGTAGTTGCTTAATGCTGACAGTATAGATTCAAGATAAGACTGCACGCAACGTGCAGTCTGATCTTGGATCTACACTGTCCAACATTTTACCCTATATTCTTATCAAAACAGCCGTTAAATCGCAATATTTAGGAGATTTTTTACCGACTGAAAATGTATATTCATTTATTGGCATGTTAAGGTTTAATCTTCAAACTGTGATACGCCTTTCCTTCTCGGTTAAGGCAAATAAACGTATATAAAAACTTACGAGAAGTAGACGATAACCCTTTCAGCACCAATAAATAGCTATTGCAGACGGTTTAGATTGTGATCGGACTGCACAGAAGCCGTAGTCTGATCACGGATCTACACCGTCTGCTATGTGATACTTATCTACGTATCACAACAAGACTCTTCAAAAATAGTGAAAATCTAATTTTACAACTTGAAAAAAAAAACAGTGGAATTTCTGAAGCTAGTAGTGGTAGAGTTATTAAAGTATCCTACAAGAGCTAACATTGCTGCGCCACTAATTCCTCATGAGAGGGTGGAGAGGGCAGGAGGAGAGGGAGAGCTTCGATTTAAATGGTCCTGTATCGCACATCCATGCAAATAAGCATACATCTGATAGTTTCAGACCCCAGAACAGAAACACTTTTTTTAACCCCCAGGGAGTGAATTTAAACAGCTCTTGTAAACACATTACCAAACTACAAAATTTTAGATTTGTCTCAGTTGAAAGCACTTGCAGACAAAAAATTAAATGTGCGTCAAATAATGTTTTTTTTTTTGTCTGTAATAGTGTAGAAACGATGGTGAAAAAAAGGAGAAAATGCTGGTTACAATGCTTTCAAATGGCTTCCTTTTCAGTGTCATTAAAACTCGGAACTTTGAGGTAAAGGGTTTAAAAAAAAGGGGGTAAAACATCTCTTGTCGACAATAATGTAAAAAACATTATGGAAAAAGAGCAACTGTCTTTTCAAAGCTATTGCTTCTTTTTCCACATGGTCTTCAAAGACTTTCTACCTGAAGGGCCTGTAAAGAAAAAAAGAACATTCGCCATAGTGAGGTTATAGGCTAATCTGTATCCTCCACATCCAAACATTTACATGTGAATAGCGCATATCTTTAAGTTTGAATGCTGTATTGAAATTCCTTTGAAACTCTTTGTGCGCCACAGTCTAAAAACATGGGTCTTTTGCAGACGGTATAGATTCAAGATCAGACCGCACAGAATGTGCAGTCTGATCTTGGATCTATACCGTCCGCTTGTTTAGTCAAGCCTATAAGGTGGAAATCTCTTTGTCTCTTTGAGTTTTGATGGACTGTAGCTTCAGACCTAGAAAAAGGTCGAGTTTACATATTTTGCGTTGTAAGCGTTAATCCTGTTGCCTGAATGCACCCGAGAGTTGTAGACGAAGATCAATTTGCGCGTCCATGCAGTCTGATCTTGATATCGTCTTTTCAATACTCATTGAGTAATTTTTTAACCTTATCTTAAAGCCATTCGGAACAATAAAAGTATTAACCCCCCCCCACCCCACCCCCCCCCAACAAACAAAAAACGGCCCACGTTACTGATTATTTCAATACAGCGGGTATAAAAGTATTTAAACTCCGCTCGTATGCAATTTTTAAAACGATTGTTATTAGCAGGCTCCCACCAAAATAAGAAAAGAACGTGTGTAGAACATTTTAAACATCGTGACAAAAGAAAAAGTGAACATTTGGAACGATTTCACCATTTGCCATAGTGTTTTACAAAAGATTTTCGACTCCATATGTCAAATGACCGGAGAGGGTAAAGAGTGGCCGTTACTTATTTACATATTTATTCGCTGATTTGTTGAAAGGCTCTCAGAGATTAGTTAATAAGGCATAAAAGGGCCTTATCTGGCTCCGTTACTAAAAACTTGCCATCTATAATTTAGCCGCGCTCTGAGAAAAGGGGGCATATCGCATCTTCGTAATGCATTATATCAAGCAAGTCATCATATAATTATGGATCCATAAAATCCATTCAACCGGCTGAAACATGGGGTAGACTGGTTCTTTGACATGAAGAAAATTGACCACTAGCAATAAGTTTCGGCCCAAGTCAGCCTGCGCGGACTGCGCAGGCTGACATGGGTCGATACTTTTTTTCAGATGCATTCAGCCCCCATTTCACAGAGCATGGTTCCTATATATTATATTTGAAATCACTCTGTGCCGCGTTTATTCAATTGAAACCTGTCACAACTTGCTAGCTTTGATCATTCCGCTCGGTTTTTCGGTCGGTCGTTGTGTCGGTCGGTCGATCAGTCAGTTAGTCAGTGAGTCAGTCAATCGGTCGGTCAGTTCACTCTTATGAACCCTTAACTTGCTAATTAAAGGAAAAGAAAACTTTAAAACCGATAAAGAAAATCCACATTTTGCTATTTACAGGTATTTTTTGGGTGAAAAATATCTCCTTATCGGACAGTGTAGATCCAAGATCAGACTGCACGTTCTGTGCAGTCTGATCTTGACCTACGCTGTCCGCAAAAGGTCAGGGAGTCGCGCTAGGCAGCGCAAGGGTTGAATCTTGTTAGATGCATTACCAGTAAGCAAGCAACGATATCGATTCCAAAGGTCGTGCTTAAAAAATGCATTTTTCGGAACCGGGGACCGTGGTCACAAACCACTTTAACTACAACTGTGGTTCTATGTTCGAAGATTTATCACGTGACTGGCTGAGACAGAGCGTCTTAGCCAATCAGATGGCTGGCCTGGAAATTCACAATCGAATAAAAATGCATCGGTTGATTAAATGGCTTTCAGCCCCAAGAGCCTCTGGCATGGTTGAAAGACCAGCGGTATCCCCGCACTGATGTTTCTAAAGCAGATCTACACAACATACACGAGAAAATAGAGATAAAAGTTGCTAACTTGTGAAGATTTTGTACATAAAGTACTTGACAGCTTTTATAGAAATGTAATACATTGTAAACTGTGAAAAACTGAATCCGAAACGCTTCTCTTTTGTGTTACCTTTGTCTATGTAAGAAAGAAGCCAGTAGTCTCAAAAGAGATTTGGGATATTGCTGAGTACCCTGGAAAGCAAATCTCTCTCCCTCTCTCCTCTCTCTCTGTCTCTTTCGCTCTCTCTCTCTCTCTCTCTGTCTCTCTCTGTCTCTCTCTCTCTCTCTCTCTCTCTCTCTCTCTCTCTTTTCTTAATAAAAAAATTGACAAGTAAAGGCCTGAAAATGACAAACCGTGGTGACTACGTGAAAACGTGTCCTTTCATATTGCCTAGTGTCTATAAAACAAAACGTTGAGGCCAAGATCCGCGTCTGATCCGAGTCCATAGTATATGACCTAGGCATAGCGATATTTGTCTGTTGCAAAATGTATTGGCAGAAGAGAAAAGCCGATGCTTTGATAAGAGAAGATATACAGTCTTAAAGGATTTCAGCGATATTTTCATTTTCAGGCTGACATGGAGTTATTTCCACTTGTTATGTCATTTTCCTTCAAAACGAAAAAACTTTTAAAAAGCCTTGTCATGAAATGAAGAATGTATGAGCCGTGCTCTGTGAAAAGGTGACTTAATGCATCTGCAAAAAGTATCGACCCATGTCAGCCTGCGCAGTCCGTGCACGCTGACCTGGGTCGAAACTTTTTGCCATTGGTACATTTTCCGCTTTTCAAAGGACTGTTCTACCTTAAGATTCACATAAAATCGATTTTATGGATCCATGAATACGTTATAATTTGCTTGGTATAATGCATCACAGAGATGCAATAAGCCCCCTTATTTCCAGAGCATGACTCAAATCTACGAGTCTCGAAAATTTACCTGTTGAAATCAAGAGAACAAATTGCTGCAATAAAGAAGTGAAGTGTTTACAAAATTAATCCCTAATCCTTATCTACAGTGCAAAATAAAATGAAATTTGCTTATCGATAAGTAAATAAGGTCCTAAATGCTGCGAAAGTAATGCTATCTTGTTAAGAAATCCAACAAACAGCGGACAGTGTAGATCCAAGATCAGACTGCACGTTCTGTGCAGTCTGATCTTAGATCTACACTGTTAGCAAAAAGCAGTTCTTGTTGTGATATAGATTCACTACGTTAACAGCTCTTACAAATCTTTTCAAGTGCCATAAACGTATCAGTGATAGCATTAACAAATCCTCGGATAAATTTTGCGCCCAATCCTTCCTTAATTCTTCGGCTGCTAAGCGCGACTCAAGGACTTTTTGCGGACAATGTAGATCAAGATCAGACTGCACAGAACGTGCAGTCTGATCTTAGATCTACACTGTCCAATGAGGATATATTTCTCCCGAAGAATAGGCCTACCTCTGAAATAGCAAAAATTTGGGTTTTACTATCGCCATGAAAGTTTCATTTCACTTATTTAGCAGGTTAAAGATTATTGTATGCTCTTTGTTGAGACGCTTTTGGACGCAACTTTTATTGTTCGAATCCCGTATAGAGCACAGTAAATATTGGTTAGCTATCCTACCCGCCAGCTACTGCTGTCATTCAGTCTCCGGTTAGGTTCTAACCCAGGTTCTTTTAACATAGCAGACGCTGTTCCCCGAGTAATAACATGCCGTTTCCGGTATCACTCGTCACAGATCGGCCGATTCCGTAATTATAGCTGAGCCCGTGTTCACCAACCATTCTGAAGAATGTTTTTAGTCTAAAAATAGATTTAGAAAGTAAAACAACTTCTGATTGGCTAAACCATTTGGTTCGGTCAATCAGAAGTTGTTTTTCTTTCAAACTTAAAAATCTTGGAGAATAAGAATGTTCTTAAGAGTCGTTGGTAAGAACTAACACTGATCTCGTCCATCGCCATTGAATCTACTTTCATTCACATCTTCTTAAAAATAGCGGCGCAATTGAACTCAACGTCGCCAAATTAACATTTATCAATCTCTCAGCAAAACTTCCATCGAAATCACTGAATAAAGTTAAACAAATAAAATAACAAACTTTTTTATCAACGGAAATGTATTTCGTTTTTGTTTCGACTGAAAACTGTGACATTTTGTAGGATCCGATGATTCTTAGAGCAGAAAAGCGATCTATTTCCGAAAAAAAAAAGTACATATTAAATAGCTTAATACAGCCGATGGTCTTGAGCACCCGACAGGCTGTTTTCGGCATTTTGTTTTCAAATCAAAGCACTGAAAGAACTGACGGTCAATTTTGTTCATACAGCAAAACCAAAATTTAAGATTTGCCGGAGTTATTCAAGTTTCAGAGTCCGTATTTACCCGAATTCAATGAGATGGCTTTTCACGCAATTTGAACTGAATATCTAATAAACCCTTGTGATTTTTTTCTCGTTGTGTGCCTGATGAACGTGATATGCTAGTAATATGGCCTGACAGTTCATATATTCATTGTCTCTGGACGATTATGAACCATTGATGAAATACCAATTCGACATAATAGAGGTTTGCATTAAGATCAAACCATCCCGAATAACCAATCTGTTGTAGTTTTACAATATGCAGCTCTACAGGAGAAAAGCAACAATAATGAATTTAAGAACGATTGAATTTATTTTCGTTGTGTGGAGAAATACATGCCTACCTTATGCAATCCACGGCACAAATCCAGGTAATAATGTGACATAATGCTCCGTATATATATAAGACAAAAAAATCCCCTATTGTAAATTACACAGTATAATAAATCAAAGAAACCTTCTGCATTTGAATTCGATCTGGTGTTACAAATGAACTTTACAAACTGCCATCTGACTTTTTTCAGGAATGTAGTAAAAGTCTAGAAGACGTCGTAATAAATGGAAAAAATATGATAATTTCGATAACTTTTCAAATCTCGCTCGATGATATTGTCCAGCGTCTTATATAAAACTTTAAAAAGGCTTCATGCTGTCCACAACATGTTTTTTGATAAAAAAAACAACACTTGTAATTAATCTCAAGTAAATAAGAGAGTGTTTCTCATTTGACACCGGAAGTAATTCGGTTCACGAACCTTTCAAAACATGTGCATTATGCAGCATATAACAGTACGTGGGTATGGTAAGACATTTGAATAAAACCAGTGTCACGACTACACAGAATTCTCGACACGTCACGAAACAAAAAAGATCATGTATATGTGCTATGCTCCGCGAAAAAGGGGCTTAATGCATTTGCCAAAAGTATCGACCCAGGTCAGCCTGTGCAGTTCACGCAGGCTGACCTTGGTCTAAACGTTTTCCTACTGGTCAATTTCCTGCATGTCAAAGTACAAGTCTACCCCATGACTCAGTTGTTAAACAAAACAGATTTCATGGATCCATAATTGTATGACGACTTACTTGGAATCATGCATCACGGGGATGCATTAAGCCCCCTTTTGCCAGAGCATGGCTCATTATAATTTCCAGTCACAATTTTAACCCGCGTTTGACACCGTATCTAGACATGGAAATCATCAAAAGTTGGCAACGAGCTTTCAAGAATATCGAACCATATGAAAATAAAAAATCGGGAAAAAATGGTTCACTGCTTTAAGGTATCCTGACATGCAATAGACTCGAACTTAAGTATAATTTCCTTTCACTCACGGATATTTATAACAGTAGCTTTAGATTTGGGTCGCTTGGAACACGTATTGTAATATCAGTCAATGTAGAAATAAAAATAGTCCATAATACATGTCAACGTAGAAAAAAATAGTTTGCTACAAAAATGAGTTATGAGGTCGATATAGCTGTTCACTACTACATAGTATCCATGACATGTCTTGCGACAAACAGGAATTCATGTATTATATTCTGTCAATCACGGATATTTATAACACAATATCCCGCGCTTGTCTCCGTATCTGAGCTCATGGAATTCAAATAAATCGTTAATCCCGTTCTTATATTGTAAACCCTTTGTTTAATACAGTCGTCGGATTAAATTTCAGATTCTGTCACCTGTAATAATGAGTGTTCGGAAAAAAAAAGATTTTAGAAACAAATAAGCAAGTAACCAGCGCTTGTGAGCAGAAATTGTTTCTTTTTCCTAAAAAAGAAAAAAAAAATTATCTATAGCTCTTCATGATAAATTTTCAGGTTTTTCTAGAACAATGCTATTGCCATTGAAATATCTGCAATGCGTAGAGAATAGGAAAATACAGTTCACCAGGTCTCTCAGGTGAACAGGCCATAACGCTTTAGTTTTCCCTTTTACAAGACTGTCATTTCAACTATCCTAGTACATTTCAGACCTTTTTCTTGTTACTAACTAATGAATTGAAAGTTTGTGTTGTTGAATTTTTTTTTATCGAACTATTTACCAAACGACGAAGTTTTCGACCTGTCCAAATAGAAAGCATAAATTTTGCAGACGAAAATTTATATGTAACTATATACTCAGAGGCAAAAGAAAGTATACACCTTTTAATTTTGGCTGTTTCGGCAAAATATTTAAAGCTTAAGCCTTTGCAATCTTTTTCTTGCAATAGTCCAGTCATTTTTAAATGGCAAAACTAAAAAAAAAATGTCAGCAATACACCATTATTAACAGAAAACAAGGGAGTTATTTATCAAAGATTAGCAAAAGACTTTTGTTACGACAGGGTTTTCAATGGTTGATGGACTAAATGGTGTTTCACTTTGCTCTCAACATTATCACGACATTAGCTCACTTCATCAAACTTATTCATGTTCATCATGAGTTTAACCGATGTACGACCGGGCCCTCAAATGTCTTGCCAAAGGAAACTCGCACGAGATCGGAACACCTTGAGTCGGGATCGAACTCTTTACGTATAAGACATGCGGGTCCCTATTTCTTTTAAAGACAAGAAGATGTTTCCATTTCAATCTCTAAAAGTACTGTCAGACTCAATTTGTTTCAATAATCAGGCCTCTGGATGGGTATCTGTGACAAGTTAACTTTCTTTGGCATACTTTTTAAGCAGTTCCTCCTAATTTCCAGACACTTTCATGTGATGTTACCAAATTTCATTCTCATTTATTGATTGCAGATCTCAAATGATTCAGAACCGTGTTCATGGCTTCGAATTTGACTAAATTTGATTGAGTGCAGACACTGCACATCATCCTGATTCACTTTCACTTAAGTGATTCACTAGGACCTCGCAATGTTGATTTTATGCATCATTCCACCCCCAACTCCTGATGTACCGGTCTTACTTCGACATGATTACTTCAGGTCAAACAGACGGCAGCTACTTCAATTCATAGCACCTTCACAGCCGATCAACCGTGACTTGTGTACATTGCAAGTAACAAGTACCAGACCGGTCTTGAATGACCAGCTTCCAAAATCTTAATGACACAATTTCTATCGGCTTCTGAAAGCCGCTCCATTGTTCGATAGAAAAACAAAAAGGCTGTGGTTTTTTTAGATTATCGACTTAGAAACCAAATACCGATTTCCAGCAATATGTTGATTGTCCAATAGGTTGCAGGTGCAGATATACAAAATTGACATGTACCTGGACTGTAGCCAGTCAAGTGTGTCAATTTGTAAATTAATGACAGAATATCACTTCAAACTTAGTAGCAATGGGTTTTTAAAAAGTTCAGGTCAAAAACATGAAAAATGAAAAAATTATGAGAGATCAAAAACTGTATACTTTCTTTTGCCTTTGAGTATATAATGATTGCATTTGCCTTTGAAAGGGTGAAAAACATTGTGGGGAAAGGAGAAAATGCTGGTTACCAGCATTTTCTCCTTTCTACACAATGTTTTCAAACGACTTTTTCCCCAGGGTCCTCAAAACTCAGGATTGTTTGGTAAAGGGTTGTGTGACAAAAATATCTGAAAGAAAGTAAAATGTAAAACAAGCAATTGCTTCTTTTTTGCTCAATTTAAAAGGACACTACGGTCATAATTGCTCATATTTCAGGTCACAAAAGCAAAAGTATAGAATAAATTAGTTTTTAAAGCCTCGGAGTTTTGAGGGACAGCCTTTGTTTTATGGTCCTGTCAGTGGTCGTTACTTTTCACTACTCCCTCTGGCAGGGAGTACCTTTGCCTTTACCATACGAGTAAACTCTAGACTGGTGAAATTTAAAAGTATTTGCATACGACAAATTAATTGTTGTTATAGTGATGATTTCTGTCTTTGATAGGATAGAAAACATTGAAGGAAAAGGAGAAAAGGAAGAAATGGAGAAAATGCTGGTTACCAGTATTTTCTCCTATAACCGCCATGTTTTCTAAAGCCCTCTCTTTAAAAGTCGAAATAGTGTGGTAAAACGTTAATTACACGGGGTGCTATGCAGGGCCCGGTTTCACGAAAAAACTTAGATCTATTATTTGACTCAAACATCGTGTCACTACGCAAACAGGCCTATTTCCCTACTTTTGTTGAGTTGTTGAGTTTGTTAATTCCAGACACATTTCAGTAACATTAACAGACTTACGTAACATTCTCAAATCCAAAGTTGACACATTGTTTCAGACTCAACTCGGCAAAATAATGGACTTAAGTCTGTTAATTAACTTGAGTCCATTTTTTTTGCTTAGCTGAGTCTGAAACACAGTGTCAACTCAGGATTTGAGAACGTTCCTCTAGTCTGTTAATGTTAGTGAAATGCATCTGAGCAAATAATGAACCCAACTTACGTCAGAACATGGGACCATAAGTAAATTTGAGTAAACAAGAGACTTCAGGGTTTATTTGTGTGTGTGTGTGTGTGTGTGTGTGTGTGTGTGAAATCGGCCCCAGCTGCCTAAATCTGCAGTATCGGTTTACATAGTGGTCCTTCCTCTCGTGCTGATTATGAACCATTCTAATTTGAAAGCCCTTCGAAAAAGATAAACTATGTGCAAATAAACCGAGTAAAACGAGGAGACAAATGAAGACATATCTCTTTTTTCATCATTCTTTATTTATCACGATGTTCTTGGAAGGTAAGAATCGAAAAGGCGTCAAAGGCCGTTTGCATGAAAAACAGGGTTACCCAGTAAATAAGTTGAACTATTCATACTTGAAAATACACGAATTATTCCTAATTTTACGATCAGAAGATAAAAAGTGGACTTTTTGTATAAACTCTCTTATGTTAATTTGACAGATTTCAGTTTCACCTTTTAGACTAGCGATCGCTTGTCTATTGCCACCGAGATGACCCGGATTCAAATCTTACATAAAATAATTATTTCTATTAGAAATTGTGATTTTGTCATATATGATAATGTTGACATGAACTACAAAATCTAATGATCAAATTTGAACGATGTCTACTAACAAAGTCATAGACTGAAATGATGTCAACAATAAAATACAAAATGATTGCTTGGATGTTAATTAAGTCAGTGACCCATGCAAATTTAGACTGATCTTTACTTATCCCAACGCAACCTTTTTCCTCCTCCTTTTTTGGGCGGTTGTTGTTAGTCTCTAACAAGAAAGTGAAAAAGCAGGATATCTACCCAGAAGTGAACTTTCGGAAGTATTAAAATGTCAAATCATTATGTTGATATGTTCTTCGTTCACTTCTTTCGACGAAATAATTTTCAATATTTATTTTTTTTTCACAGCAGTCTCTATTGTGACGAGTAAATGGCTATGAGCAGTGGTTAGAGTCACCGGAGTGATCCGGATCGAACTTAATAACCGGATTGGACCAGGCCAAAACCGGATCAGACTTAATAAACGGATTAGACCGGAACGGACTTACGGTAATAACAGTTTTTCTTCAATCTTGTATGGACCACCAAGTCTTATCTTTACTATGGCCGCCTTTTCCACATTCACTAGTCTATGAGTACTTTCAGTACTTTGATTAATCACTACGTAGCTTGATCTTGACAATTATTTTCAAATGAATTGTTCTCTACATGCCCATAAAGGCACCTGAATGGAGGAAAGGATTAAAATATCGCCAGATGGGAAGAGAGAGACAGATGTACGGCCGAACAGACAGACAGACAGAGCGGCGTATACAGTGCTACAATACACCGTTGTGAACAGGTTTGATAGAAATAAATGACAAGTTAATATTGTGATTTCCTGTACAGGAAATTGGGTATTGAAAGTCGTTATAGAATGTAAACTAGAACGGCGGCACTGAAAAAAGAAATATATCTGTTTCCCGCGCTGTTGTTTTGGACCGTTAACACGACTGCACGTTGAAATGGCAGGGTCAATGACTTTCAAGATCTAGGGACATATATACAAAAAGTTCTAAATTGTATTCTAGATTGCATTCTAAGTCTAAATCTAGATTTAGATAGTAACTCACTTTCTGATTGGCAAAAACGTTTGGATTAGCCAATAAGGATCTGCGTTACTTTGAAATTTATAAAATCGCGAGAGTTGCCTCGACAAAAAGTACTCTCTTCATTTTTCGGTCATAAAAGGTGCCGTACTCACCAACCATTCTTTCTTGAATTGTTAGTTTTTTTAAAGATTAGAAAAAGTTACGCAAGTTCTGACTGCCTAAACTAAACGGTTTGGCCAATCAGAAAATGTGTTACTTTCAACATAAAAACAGTTATTGAGAATTGGACTAAGAGTGTTAGTATTAAGAATTATTCGAGACTAAGGTTCCTGCTGATGAAATCTAATAAAACCAACTGCTGTAACTGCTACCACCATCTCGGTGAAGAGTCAAAATTTTACCTTTTTATTTCACCACATGTAAGTGTCTATACTCTCCATTGATTGGTGAATTAGGAAACATAAAAGGTTTAACTCTTTACCGCACGACAAAACTTTAGATCTGTCCAAATTGAAGGCATTTGCTGACAACAAAATAACTGTGAAAGGATGGAATTCGTCTGCGATAGGGTAGAAAACATTGTGGGAAAAGGAGAAAATGCTGGTTACCAGCATTTTCTCCTTTTCCCACAATGTTTTCAAAGGCCTGCTTTTCCAGGTTCGTTAAAAATCGAGATTGTGTGGTAAAGGGTTAATCCATCTAGATTAAAGGTAATGGAAATGTAAGAGTTGAACAGGATTTACATACATTAGTGAAAATATGCATGTTAAATCCCCCATCTTTAGAGAAAAATCCACAAATTGATTGATAAAAGATTGAAAATTCGAAATTAATTTTTCTTTAGTCACAAAAAAGCGATGTTTAGCTTGTGTTTGAGGTAGGTTTAATCCATATACGTCATGCTTTCGCAAAAGGGGGCTTAACTCTTTACTAAAAAAAAAAATTTTTTTTACCCTAACCCATTGATTGATTGATTGATTGATTGATTGGTTCTAACGTGTTTCAACATAATTTCAGTTACATCACGGCGGCCAGTGCACCTATCCATGCTTTTCTGGAGCTACTATTACCAACACTACGCACAATATTCTTCCTAAGCCACAGGCTGCTTTCCCACACAATCATCGTCGACAAATGACCAGCGGTGAATAAGGAATGAATCCTGTCCCAATGACTATCATCAATCCTCGAAAAGAAGTTCGCTGAGCTGGGGACTCGAACCAGCGATCCCGCCTGTTCTCAAGTCCTTTACGCTACCGACTGCGCTACCAGGGCTGGGCTGAACTAGCATTCACCAAAATTCTAAATTTTGTTCTAATTCTAAACTTCCCGACACGCCCTCTGATTTGTCCGAGACGTTCTGTTCAATTCTGTTCAACATAGAGATAAATAATTAATCGATCACATACTGAAACCTAGACAGATAAATGATTATTGATCACATAATCTTGTTTGGACGTTCATTTAACCCTTTTTAACGCAAAAGGGTGAACACGAGGCTTTTGCGGACGGCATAGATCAAGATCAGACTGCACAGAACGTGCAGTCTGATCTTGGATCTATACCGTCCACTTGTGTAGCCAAATCTATAAGGCAAATATCTTTCTGAGTTTCAGTGGTTTGTGTTTTCAGCCGTCGATATTGAGTTTATAATACTTGGCGGTTGAAAGGGTTATACCTACCCGTTATCAATAATTCTTATTTTTTCATCTTAAAAATACATCTCTACAGCCAGAGAGAAAAAATGCTGTTAAAACTTTAAAGTGTGTAGAACGGTTCAGATATGGGTCAGTTGTGTAAACATAAATAAATAAATAATTGATAAAATGGTCCACGGGGCATATGAAATCAAGGGATTTGTCTTGAGTTAAAACCGGAAATGACAACAGGGTATCTTTTGATGGCATCAAGAGAATAAAAGAATTTTCTATCAGTCGTAATCCGTGCTGTCAGGGGTAACATTTGGCATGAAGATACAAGAATTATAAAGTTTCATAAACATTTATATACAGTTCTAAGCATTTGATAGGTGAATCAGTGACTGTCGCCGTGATTTGTCTGAAATAATGTTGAAAGCGGCTATATAAAACCTTTACCAAACAGTCTTTTGATTAGACGAACCTGAAGGAAAATGCCTTTGAAAACACTGTGAGAAAAGGAGAAAATGCCGTTAACCAGAACTTCTCCTTTTCTCACAATATTTTCTACTATTTCAAAGATTAAAAATAGTCATTTTTTGAGCTACAATTAATTTGTAGCGAATTTGTCTACACATGTTGTCAATTCAGTCGAGTCTAAAACTTGTTGTTAGGTATATGGCTAACTTTTTACCAAACGACAAAATTTTGGACCGGACCAGATTTAAAGCACTTGCAGACGACATGTTAAATGTTGCTAAAACACTATTTTTTCTGTAATTGATAGGACAGAAAACATTGAGGGAAAAAGGAGAAAAATGCTGGTTACCATCATTTTCTCCTTTTCCAAAACTGTTTTCAACAGTTTTTTTTTTTCCTCAGGGTCGTTAAAACCTGGGAGTGTAAGGTAAAGAGTTAACAGACGACAAAATTTTGGACTTGTTCTAATTGAAAGCATTTGCAGACGACAAAATAAAGGTGTTTCAAATGGTAGAATTTGTCCCTAATAGAGTAGAAAACATTGTGGGAAAAGGAGAAAATGCTGGTTACCAGCATTTTCTCCTTTTCTCTCAATGGTTTCAAAATGCTTCTTTCCCATGGTCGTTAAAACTCGGGATTGTATGGTAAAGAGTTTATTAAATTAACTCATTTTTCGTAATACGATCCCCAGATAAATAAGATAGGATCGAGCGGGGCTTACAATGTCATGGACCGTGTAATATTTGGACATCTGTCAAAAAATGAATTAATTATGAAAATTAATAAACGATTTACCATAAAGATTAAATACCGGATTATGTGAGACCCGCTGTGTCATCAATTTTCTTAAAACGTCAGTGCGAACCGACCCGGGTCAAAATTCCCCAGCCGAGCCCCGGTAGCGCAGTCGGTAGCGTACAGGACTCATGAACAGGGGGTCGCTGGTTCAATCCCCGGCTCGGCCAATTTCTTTCCGAGGATTGGTGATAGTCATGGCGACAAATCCATTCCTTTCTCACCACTGATCATTGTTTCGACGATGGTTATGTGGGAAAGCAGCCAGTGGCTTGGAAAGAATATTGTGCGGAGTACTGGTAAAAAAAAGTCCCGGAAAGCATGGATAGGTGCACTGGCCGCCGCGATATAACTGAAATAATCTTGAAAACGACGTTAAACACCATACAATCAACCAATCAATCTAAATTCACGAACCATTCTCAGGAATATTTTATGTCTTATTCTAGATTTAGAAAGTAAAACAACTACTGATTGGCTAAACCATTTGGTTTAGCCAGTCGGAAGTTTTGTTACTTTCTACTTTGAGATATTCTTGAGCATAAGATAAAGAATGTTTTTAGGAATGGTTAGTGAATACGGACACAGATCATACTACAAAAGATCTATTTATGAGAAAAACTTTAAACTTTTTATAGACAAGGTGAAAAAAAGACATAAATTTCGGGATGATTGTCTGTTGCTTTGTGCTCGTATAGACATGCATGTTATTTCACCGATCATCCGGCGACTGTTCAAATGCTCATTCATCCCGGACTTTAATTTACAGGTCACATGACCTAAAAACTGCTGGACCAGTCCAGACGGTCATTATCCGGAGAACAAATGCAGATCTTCAAGCTTTTACAACTTTTCTTCATCATGGCCTCTTGCACGACAAGGCCGGGGTTTGAACCTATAGTCGTTGTGCTGTTTAGTTGAGTGATTGAACCTTCCGCGCAGAGAATAGCAAAGATTCTGCTAGACGAGATTAATTGTTTCGAAATATCCGTTTCGAAATCGTGAACCCTTGCTTACGAGCAATTTCTCCTTTAGCAACAACGTTTTTAAAATCAGTAACGTAAATGATGATACTTAATTCTAATGAAATATATATAAACAGGACGAATTCCTACAGTCTTCTTAGGATCGTCTTGCCCGGCATGCTGAAAGTTTGTTGCAGAGTAAGCACCAATGTGCGTCATATTGAATTTCGGTGGTCTTTTCTACACATAAAACTCTGATATTTCGTAATCGATGGACGAAAAATAGGTATAATGGCTTATTTGTGCCACCCCAGTTTTTGAGGCAGTGTGGCAAAAGCAGAAATTCTCCATAATGAGCAATTTTTCCGTTTGCCTTATTTTCAAAATTAGTCACCTACCAGTTGATGGTAATTAATTACAATAATCATGCATGTGAAATAGACAGTCCCTACCGTCCTCTTTGAATCATCTTGCAAATAATATACCAATGCTCGCCATGTTGAAAATGGTTTGGTTGGAATTCTGGCTGTCATGCTCACGATATTAAATCTTATGTTTCGTCGTAGATAGACGAAAATGATTTCTACACAAATCAGAAGTTGGCCAGGAACTTAGTTATTATGTCCAGTTATTCCTGTACTAAACCATCCCGAGTTTAAACGACCCTGACCGCGAAAAAAGCCTTTGAAAACATTGAGGGAAAAGAAGAAAATGCTGATAACCAGCATTTTCTCCTTTTCGTCACAATGTTTTCTACCCTTTCACAGAATGTTTCCTGATTTAAGCCACATTTAATTTGTACTTCTCAAATGCTTTCAATTTTGACAAGTCTTATATTTTGTCGTGTGTAGAGTTAAGAACAGTCACGGTTGCAGAAAAGAAAATCCGGCATAACACATCACCATGCTGACGAGTTTTGCTTAGAAAATCTCGCTAAAATTATCCTAGATCAGACGTTTGGGCCTGATCTCCACTACCTGCAGAAGTCACTGAGCGGTTTTGCCAGAAATATCAAAATGGCTAAGATATTCTTTTTTACCGTGAAGTTTGAAGATGCATGTAAATCCGTTTTTCCAGAACATGACTCATTTCGCGCTAGTCCGTCCGTCTCTTAATACCTCAAAATTCTATCGAAGTTTAACACTTCTATCCTCCACGATATTTTACCAGAATTCACAGACAATACCGAGTTATATCCGAGGTTTAATTAGGCAGCAGACGTCGATAGTGCTCCATGAACCTTTTGCACCATCGATACAGGTTTCCTTCAATAAATGATGGAATGAAAAAGTAGGGAAAAATTGTCTGTTTTTCAAAAAAAAAACTTTCTTCTTACCAACTTGTTTTATCTATGACCTTGTCATGCAATTATATTAGTATGTATTAATAGAGTGATAAAATTGGACATTAAATTCTGGTATTGAAGTTAATACCACTTGAAGTGGGCATAACATACATGAACTGAAGTTTAATATGAAAATACAAGAAATGATTGTGACAAAAGATGATTTTTTTTTCATAAGACACTAATTTTCTCCTTTTATAACAATGTTTCTAAACGTGTACTGCGAAAAATGACGAAAGTTGGGAGTAACATGGCCAAAAAGTCTTAACTCTTTACAAAACGACAGAGTTTCAGATTTGTCAAAATTGAAAGCATGTGCAGACGACAAAATTAATGCTGCACAAATGATGGAATTGGTCTATGAGAGAGCAGAAAAGATTGTAGGAAAAGGAGAAAATGCTGGTTACCAGCGTTTTCTTCTTTTCCTACAATGTTTTCAAAAAGCTAATTCTCTGGGTGTCGTCAAAACTCGACGTTGTGTGGTAAATGGTCATATGAGGTAACAGTTATAGCAATCAGATGTCGACTTGAGGAATCTTTTGTATGAATTATATATGATGTAGGTTTCTCCACAAGTTATAGCAAACAAAGAATAGCAGATGGTCAAGTGATAATTTGTGACGGTGGAATTGTTAACGAACGACAAATGGAAGGAACAAACGAACGAAAAAAAGAACAACTGAATGAATGGGAATTTATTGCCTGTCGTTAGTGGAGCCCCATAGTCCGTATTCACCAACCATTCTTATTAGTTTCATTCTTAGTCTAAGTCCAGATTTAGAAAGTAACATAACTTCTGACTGGCTAAACCATTTGATTTAAACCGTTTGGATGATGATGATGATGATCATCATCATCATCATCATAACAATAATCTCAACAACAACAGGAAAAGGAAGTTCCCCCGTCCGTCCGCCTCTCTCCTTCTCTCTCTCCTTCTCTCTCTCTCCCTCTTTCACTCGCTCTCTGTCTCTGTCTCTCTTTCTGTCTCTCCTCTTCCTCTTCCTCTCTCTCTCTCTCTCTCTCTCTCTCTCTCTCTCTTATTCATTACGGATGTTTTATTGAGTCAACAACTTCTGTTATCTTTTTCATTTACCAGTAATGGAATAAAAACCGTAGTAAGTGCAATATCAAGGCTTCCATACTCCAGAATGTCTCAGCAAAGCGGACAGTGCAGATCAGAGATCAGACTGCACGTTTTGTGCAGTCTGATCTTGATCTACACTGTCCGCAAAGGCAATAATACTTGTAATAGTCACTTTAAGGCTTAGAATGGATAATCAGTCTGTGAAAAAAGTTGCGAGAAAGAAGAATTGCTCGTTGTGTGCAGCCTGGCTTGATTTACACTGTCAGCAAGAGAAACTAAAGGTGTAAAAGGTGCACCAAGGGTAAAGATTTTAGCGCTAGATAAATAATTGATTATTGTCGAAGATGACTATCTATCTATTCAGAAGAGGTCAGCCAGTTTGACCTTTGTATGAAAGTGCTATTTTATTTCAGTATCGTACTTGGCTATCTTATCTTTCTAAGAATGAAAAAGACTAATAATTACAGGTGATTTTATGGCTGCAATTCTGGAATGCCTTGCCCAAGGTCACTCCTACATGATCGGGAATTAGACTGGGATTTCCCGCTACAAATCCAACCCGTTTACCTCTTAGCCAACTCTCTCACCCTTTGTAGTACTTAAAGCGTATATATTATACGTAAAAATTGACAAAGTTGGCCATAATAATACTGGTAGACATATTAATTGAGCCAGGCTCTTTGTAAAGAGATACACTGGTCCTTGGACATACAGAAAATTGACCAATAGCGAAAAGTTTCGATTCAGGTCAGCCTGCGCAGTCCCCCTTTTCACAGAGCCTGGCTCAATTATTATGTCCCATGCTCTCTTTGCAATTACAGTACTTCCATTTAGCATATATATGCCCTCTCGACACCTCGTGATTAAGTCGATTGTTAAAAAAAAGTGGCTATAATGGATCCATATCTATGAGATAACTTGCTTGGTATAATGCATCACGAAGGTGCATTAAGTCCCCTTTTGCCAGAACATGGCTCAATCATTTTGATAAAGTTTCAACAAAACATGCTTTCACCTGGGCGAATTCAATTCTTCAACTGTCAAATGAAATTAAATAAATATCCTACTTTGTTATAAAATCAATATTAATCAACATTTAGTAAACTTTCGATATATCCCTTTTTTTCCATCCTGGGAACAAAAATCTTTCGCAGAAAATGGGTTAGATCAAGATAGGACAGCAGTAGATTTGAAGTCTAATCTTGGGTCTACACTGACCGCTGTTATGTTTTCACGAAACATTCTTGACGCGATAAAAACAGTATTTTTTCCAATCAGAAATGTACATAAACCCAACCTGTTTCCACGGCTAAAATATAATCCACTGTAAGTAAGAAATACTTTTGTAATTTAGACTTTACTAAAGCGAGTGGTAAAAATGCAAGATCAGGCTGCACGTTTCGTGAAGTCTGATCTTTATCTATGTCGTCCGTAAAAGCTACTGTTTTGGCCAATGGTACTGAAGGGTTAACCTTTTTCCAATTAAACAAAAGCAACCACTCTTAAAGAACCATTCACTGGATTTAACTGGAATGGAAAAGCTTAAGTTATTATCATGGAATCGATGAGAATAGAAAAAGATCAGACTGCACTAATGTGTCGCCTGATCTCTGTCTACACTCTTCGCAAATAGTATCTGAGAAACCGCTTTACCCAGGATACCGGTTAAGTCGCGTCTTTTTTAACGATTTGGAAGCCTCATACGGTTTTCCAAGGGGGTAAATATACATAGAAATTAGAAGATTAAATATTTATTTTTCCGTCTGCTGTATTTGTGGTGATTTTTCCATTCTTATTGCGCTCTATGGGTTCTTTGTTTGTGACAAAACATTCGGTTTGATTAATCAATCTATTGATCATTTCTACGTTTAAAAATTTCTTTCCTTTTTGTTTGAAAATGAAAGACAGCTTTCTAAATTTTCATGGCCAAAGTCCAAGTTCACCAGTATAAGGCCTACTTCCTTGCATTGGTTAATATTTCCTTGCGTACAATTTTCTCAGTATATCCTATATCTATGTGCACCATGCTTCCATTTGGCATGTCCATGCTCTCGTCATATCTAAACATACCCAAGCTTTTATTCAGTATACAAGATTAATATACTCCTATTTAGCATAGTCATATTCTCATTTAGCATACCCATGCTTTCTTTGCAATTACAGTGCTCCCATTTAGCATATCTATGCACTCCCCTTAAGCATACCCATTCTCTCATTTAGCATACTCATACTCTCGTTTAAAATTATCATATAGCCCTTCATTTAGCCTAGTCCTGGTCTTATTTTCCATATCCATGTTCTCGTTGAGCATATCTATGCTCCCTTTAACATACCCATGTTATCTTTTAGCATATCCATGCTCCCATTTATTATATATCTATAGATGCTCTCTCCTTCAGCGACCCATTCTCTAATTAAGAGTACTCCTTCACTCATTTTACATACACATGCTCTTATCTAGCATACCCATGCTCTCATTTCGTTTACCCATGCTCTCATTAAGCATTACCTTGTTCTTATTTAGAATAGCTATACTCTCATATAAAATACCCATACCTTCATCCAGCATACCCCTGGTCTTATTTAGCATTCCTTTAGCATACCGTCAATACTCGCATTAACCCGTATCAATGCTCTCATTAAGCATGTCAGTGCTCTTATTTAGCACATGTACACTAAGTAGTTTTACCCCTAAACTCATTACCAAACGTGTGCTGTCTGTGGTTGTGAGGTAGAGCGTCGGCCTCGTAACCATAAGGTCATGAGTTCGAGACCTGGGAGCGGATGTCAACATTTGGCCCATAGATTCGGTGCGAATACTGGTGTAGTTCCCAGGAAGCAGAATCGAGAGAGATTAGTACAAGTTGTAAAAACTTGTTTTTCAATCGATGTAAAATAAATGTGTTTAAACTAAACCAAACGACAAAATTATAACCTTATCTAATTTCAAAGTTATTGCATAACACAAATCAATTGTTATTCAGACCATGAAATTTCTATTTCAAAGGGTAGAAAACACTGTGGAAAAAGGAGAAAATGCTGCTTAACAGCATTTTCTTCTTTTCTCACAATGTTTTCAAAAGCCTTTTTCTGCAGAGTTGTTAAAAGTCGACTGTGTGATAAAGAGTTAAACTGCTCAAAAACCATATGAAAATTTTACGGTAATCGGAACATAAGGTATTACAGTTTCAGTTACTTTTCGCTCGAAAAAATTCTCACCGTATCGGTAAGCGTAAATTCAGCACGTTCTGGGCAATTTTAAGAGCAATGAATTGGGTTAAAGTTTGATCAGGGTGTGCATTTACCCTTAGGCTTCTTCACGCGACTGAATGACCTTTTGCGGACTGTGTAGATCAAGATCAGACTGCACAGAACGTACAGTCTGATCTTGGATCTTCACTGTCCGATAAGGAGATGTTTGAAATAGCAACATTCGGCGTTTTACTATCGGTTTGAAAGTTTCATCAAAGTTATTTAGCAGGATAAAGTTGAATGTATTAATTCCCAGTTAATCCTTTAATTCTTAGATTCATGACTTAAAAGCCACCATACTCCAAGAAAAAAACTTGAAAGAAAGTTAACCCTTTCCGTCACAAGTATGCATTTATTCAGTTTAACCTCCAGATTTTTGTATGTATGTGTAAGGTACAAGCATAAAGGCTTCCTTTTTTTTTTTTGAACATTTTTTTCTTTTCATTTGACCTAGCACAATGTTTGTGAGCTCCTCTTGAGTTAGTGATTTAACCTCTAGGCTGCTAAGCGCGACTCACTCACCTTTTGCGGACAGTGTAGATCAAGATCAGACTGCACAGAACGTGCAGTCTGATCTTGATCTACACTGTCCGATACGGACATATTTTTCCATGAAATACGAGAATATTTTTCCATGAAATATGAAATACTCGTATATCTTTGAAATAGCAACATTTGCGGTTTTATTATCGACTTGAAAGTTTCATTTCAGTTATTTAGCAGGAGAGGGGTTAAGTTTCTTTCTGAACCCTCGTCGTACTAACGTTACATAAATGAAATAAATTTTATCAGTCGGTAACTGATTAAAGGTATAAATATCGCATTATCACAGCTGTATTTGTGTGAATATCTGATTTTGTACAATCTGATCTAGATCTGCACTGTCCAAATAAGCAATTAAATCAAAGTTCAGCGCTACAATGATTAATGGTAAAAGATATAATGTAAAAAATGAACAAACCTTTTTCTCCGCAAGGCCATGTTGTCCCGACAGGCGTATGTCTGGTAGGTCATTCTTGGACCAAAACGCGAAGCTCATCGTGATGTGTTACACTGTAGTAAATGAAAACTGAAAATAAACAAAAATAAATAAACAAATAAAAAATATAATAATAATAATAATAATAATGATAAGAAGAAGAAGAAGAGTCATAATCATCACCATCATCATCATAACGATGACGACGATGATGATAATAGTGATGATGATGATTATGATCAGATTTGCAGCAATTTTAGAACTTGCAGTCTGATCTTGGATGTACACTGTTCGCTTTTTTTGAAAATACATTCTGGCTGAAGCAACTGTGAAATAAGAGAAGTTCTTTTTTTTTTTTAATTAATGGTGTTAATTTCATTCTCTCAGCGGTCTAAGGGTTAAGGTATGTACTTTTAAATAGAACACTTCACTTTCCAATTTCTATATGAGCCATGCTCTGGCAAAAAGGGGTTTAATGCATCTCTGTGACGCATTGTACCGAGCAGGAAACCATGTAACTATGGATCCTTAAAATCCATTTTGTCTAACAACTGACTGAATCACGAGGGGGACTGGTCCTTTGACATGGAGAAAATTGACCAATAGCAAAAAGTTTCGACCCAGGTCAGCCTGCGCGGACTGCGCAGGCTGACCCGGGTCGATACATTTTGCAGATGCATTAAGCTCCCTTTTCACAGAGCATGGCTAAAATTTTCCCCTGAAAATATTATCTATCATCAGATTTTCTACGCTGTGGAAGGACTGGGCTGAATGCTTAAAAGAAAAATCTTACCTTTTCATAAATATCGACTCCAAAAGCGTGCTCTATACATACTACCTTTGAGTATATTCGAAGTCCTAAACTACCTTTGAAAATTTTGTTTAAACGTATCTCCCTCTCTTTTCTTCAGACTGAATTCATTCATTGACAACTATGACAGCTGTGATACGCGTGAGAATTACAGTATTGGCGGTGATCCCACTTTATTTTACTGCACTGAACTGCATGAAATACTTTTCTATATTGAAACATTTCATTTCTCGATATCTCCGCACAGATATTGTATTGACATTGTTTATTTCGAAAAGAAGCTGGTGTCTAGAACAAATGTTTTCCATATTTTGGTACAGAAAGTTTTAAAATAAATAGCTCGCAATGATGTAACCCACCATATCCTGCTGAATTCTTTTTGTTAGATCTGTTCTTCAAATCTTTAATGGGTTTTATATATCTAAAGCATCACTACAGCTACGTCGAGTATAGACTAAGATCAGACAGTAAGTATGTGCAGGCTTACCTTAGTCTGCACATTCCTAAATATACCCACGTGGTTGTGTACAGCAGAATAAAGGTAGCATATTTGCTGTCTTTTCGAAGAAATGCGTTGAGACACGTCCTTTTCTCTTAGGACACAAATATGGAAGGACAGAAGGACAGACGAAGGAACGGACGTACTCACAAATAAAAAGGAAAGAAAGGGCCACGTTATGGACGTAAAAAATGAGAAGCGAAATGTCAGGTGTTAGGAGTGAAAGAAACTATACTTGTAAAAAATGTATCCGCGCATTTCTGGTATACAGTTGACGGTGCAGGTTGAAGAGGGATAAACTACAGATAAACACATTTTAACTTAAACAGCCATTTGTATAAAACAATCATTGTTTTATGTTTAAATAAAGTTCGAGCCATGCTCTGGCAAAAGGGGGTTAAATATATCTCCGTCACCGTGATGCATGATACCAAGCAAGTCATCACATAATGATGGATCCACAAAATCCATTTTCTCTAACAACCGACTGAATCATGAAGCACATAGCAGAAAATTGACTAAAAGCATGGCACAGGCTGACCTGAGTCGATACTTTATTGCAGATACATTGAGCTCCCTTTTCACAGAGCATGGTTCCTATAATTTCTTGAAAAAGAAAATCTCTGTTTTAAACAACTATCTGCTTTGGAGAGGTCTGATATGTTTGTTCCATCGGATGGTTGCTTAAGACAGGTTTCATTGTATTTGAAGGACAGTATTTTTCAGACGTGGAAAACCTTAGGGAAAAGAAGCCATTACTTGTAACAAACACTTCTTCTTTTTCCCCAAATGTTTTCAAAAGCTGTTTGCTGGATGACTTCAGGGACGTAATTATCGTAGGCTAGTTATAATTTTGCTTGCCACTATTTATAACTCAAGCAGTCCAGAGATCTAATGACCCTGACGTAGATGGCTTTTCAAAACATTGTGGGGAATAGGAGAAAATGCTGGTAACAGGTAAATGTTTTTACCCTTTCAAAACCAAGTTCCATATTTTGAGCCATATTCAAATTGTCGTCTGCAAATGTTTTCGATTTGGACAATTTGTCGTTGGGTATAGAGATAAAACATGACAGAGAGGTACAGATACCCCTTTACCAGAGGACAAAATTTCAGACTGGTCCAAATTCAAAGCATTTGCAGACGATAAATTAAAGGTGGCACAAATGGCGAAATTTGACCATGATGGAGTAGAAAACATTGAGGGAAAAAGAGAAAAATCTGGCTACCAGCATTTTCTTCTTTTCTCTTAATGTTTTCAAAGGCTTTCGTCGTAAGGGTCGTTAAAAGTTGGAACTGCGTGGTAAAGGGACAACAAAGAGATACTGTTGAAAAAATAATAGAAAATTGACAAACCTATTTCGTCAATTCCTCACATTATAAGCCAGAGCTATTCTTTTCCACCAGAGATTTAAGTCGAACAATTTCGAAAACCTTTACAATCATTTTCCCTTTCTTTTATACATTTAAGTCCTTCAAGTATAAATCATCTAGTTAAAATGAATATCTCCTCGCCACGGCTCGATAATTCATAATCCCAAATGGAAAGCTAATATATAAACCTTAACAATACTAGATATCGAATCTATATTGTAACGCTAAATACTCTAAAACAAATGATCCACATATTTTTTCACCCTTTAACTGTTAAATAAATTAAACGAAAATTTCCAGCTTAGGATAAAAATTCAATATATTGCGATTTTAAAGGATTTTTGTTGCTGGAAAACTTGACCTTATCGGACAGTGTAGATTATGATCAGACTGCACGTTCTGTGCAGTCTGATCTTAATCGACACTGTCCGCAATAGCGTACTGAGTAGCACGAGCTGCTTAAGGATTAACAGAAATTTTAACCCTTTAAAAGCGCTACTTAGTATAAGTCATGTATAAATACACACATTGTGTTTCGGGACCCCTTTGCTCTTTTCGGTAATTACTTAAATATCGTTCTTTGAGGAATGAGTTCACTCTTTACAAAACGACAAAAACATGAGACTTGTCTAAATTGAAAGGCGCTGCAGACGACAAATAATATATGGCAGAAATTATGGGATTTAGCGTTTAATGAAAATATTATGGGGGGGGGGGGAGGTAGAAAATGCTGGTTATACCTACCAGCATTTTCTCCTCTTGCCACAATTTTTTAAAACACCGCTTTCCAGATGGTCGTGAAAGCTTGGAATTGTTTGACAAAGGATTAGTTCATTTCCAACTGCAGAAGGTATTTTTTGTCTTGCAGCAGACGAAATCTTAATATATTGTGGAAAAAGCGGAAGTCGTTCATTACAATTAATGTTTCCTTTTGTCATGCTTTTAAGTGTATAACTGTTCATTGAATTACATCTCATTGCATGTTCAGTGTTTATCTTTGACAAGGATCTTTTAACCATTTGCCAACCCGTTTTTTACACGACCCTTAGAATTTTTGCCTAGAAAAATTGCATTGAAAAAAGGTCGTTGAACAAAAGTTGTTGAACAAATACAGAACAACATAATTTCAAAAGAAAAAGCAAAAAGAATGTTGATTGAGTCCAAGAACATGGAATATTTTGATACTGGACCCAAGGAGCATTGGAACAATTCTAGAATCAGGGAGGCCGACTATGACATGCACCGAACGTATGAGGGGGCAGTTTAAGCTTTAGAAGTGGAGTAGTGTGCTTCGTGTCTTCTTCTCAAAATTTGGATGGTCCTTTACCACATAATCCGCACTTCTAACGATCCTGGCAGAAAGGTTTTGGAAAACATTGTGGGAATAGGAGAAAATGCTGGAAACCAGCATTTTCTCCTTTTCCAACAATGTTTTCTATACTTTCACAGAGAAACCGTATCAATTCAGTCTCACATGTTCTTTTCCCAAACATGTTTTTTGAAGCTTTAAAATGAGAGCAGGGACGTAAATATCGTAAAGTTCCAACGATCCCGAGGCAGATCGCCCATTAGGGCATTAGTAAAAGGAAAAATGCTTGCAACCCAGGATTCTGTCGATGGGTTTTTTCTTTTCTTTTTTACTATTTCATACGCAAATTCATTCAGTTGAACCAAACTTAATTTGTTGTCGACAAATGCTTTCAATATGGACAAGTCTAAGAAATTGTGTGTTTAAGAGATAGGCAGTGTATCCAACTATTTCTACTTAAATTACTATTCTATAAACTGTGCTTCGCGTCTCTGCAATAGGAAAGCACTCTTTTGCCTAAAACAAAGAAAGTTAAGAAATTTTGGAATACGTAGATAGACGCACGGGTTGCCGTGGTACAAATAAAAATGCTGTTGATGTAGCCAAACAATGAATATATACGTCAAACTGCATGTCTTACGAGGCTGAAGAATAAAGGTTAAGCTCATATCTTTAAAGCGAACCCGCAGAATAACCGATTTCTAAATGCTTGATCCCGTTTTTCGTTCTCACGTTTAAACCAGCCTGGAAACTGTAATACTCTCTACGGAGGAGAATATCGTAAAATGCGACAGAGAATTCAACTTGAATTTTCACTAAAAGCGCGAACGATTTTTCGGTTTCTTTTTCGATAATTCTATGTGAACGTGACAGAACCACAAAAACATATCATTCGTCCTACTTACAGATGGAAAACAAGTAACTGCTGAAGGCGATGAATTGTACCAATCGGCCCAAACTCGAAGCAGCCTCCGGTCAAAAACAGCAAGGCGATATCAGAACGAAAACGGCCACATTCTTTAAATAGTAACAATCGCGTGATCAAAACAATCAAAGTACTGTAAGCGCTCTAGTATTCATTTGGACGCTGAGAAAGTACCACACTGATCGTTTCGGTACATATGATCAGCTGAAAGTGGATTTGATGACAGTTGGTAACGTGCAGGGCTAGTAAACAGGGGTCGTGAGTTCAAATCCCGTCTTGGCCAAACTGTACTTTAAAATTAGTAATATGGTCATTGCGACAGGACTCCAAGGACTTTCTCACCGTTAAACAATACTGTTTCTTCGATACTCCAGTGACAAAACAACCAGTGGCTTTGAAAGAGTGTTGTGAAAAATATTGGAAAATAAACAAGTGTGCATGGATAGGTACCGTAATACAACTGAAATAATGTTGAAAACGACCTTAACTAAACAACAAAGAAGCAAATGAGGCATAATACCCTGTCCTTGCAAACCAGTTGCAAGAGAACATGGATTAACCCTTAATCTGCTTAATCCTCATCCTACTGAGTAAGTGAAATGTTACCTTCAAATCGATAGTAAAAACAAACATGTTGCTGTATCATAGTTATTTTTTAGGAGAACTATCCCCTTATCGGACAATGTAGATCCAAGATCAGACTGCACGTTCTGTGCAGTCTGATCTTGATCTACATTGCCCGCAAAAGGTTACTTAATCACGCGTAGCAGGGTTTATAAATGAAATGAAATTTTCAAGCCGATAGTTAAAAAGCCAAATGTTGCTATTTCAAAGGTATGTTTGGAGAGAAAATATCTCCTTATCGGAAAGTGTAGATCCAAGATCAGACTTTGCAGTCTGATCTTAATTTACACTGTCCACTAAAGGTCACCGAATCCCTCTTAGCACCCTTAGGGTTGAATGATTTTTCCTTTTCTGATTTATAATCGGGAAAAAAAACGTAAGGGATGCGACCCCCGGTCCTGCCGGCCCTTTTTCCGAAGACCATGGCAAGTAAATGAACCATCTTCTTTAGGGAGCGTTAGTTGTTAACCCCCAAAGCAATGAAACAGACCTACGTTGTTTCAGCCAGACAACGTAGATTAAGATCAGACTGCACAGAACGTGCAATCTGATCTTGGATTTACACTGTCCTCTACTTTGTAACATATTCTGGCCAAAGCAATCTCGAAGTAACAATATATTGGCTGTTCATCCAACTCAAAAAGGTCCATTTCATAAATTCAGCACTCAGAGGGTTAACTCTTTACAAAACGACAAAACTCTAGACTTGTCCAAATTGAAAGCATTTGCAGACGACAAATTAGATGTGGTGCAAATAATGACTGTTCTTTTATAACGGGTAGAAAACATTGTGGGAAAAGAAGAAAATGCTGGTTACCAGCATTTTCTTCTTTTCCCACAATGTTTTTCAAAGCCTTCTCCCTCAGGTCCGTTAGACCTCGGGATAAGGTTTGACAGGAAGACAATGGGGGGTATACAATTGTTATCGGGTAAGGTTTGTACAAGGCTATTCGAGCGGAAAAATATTACAGAACAAAAAAAAAATAAGCCATGCTCTGGCAAAAAAGGGCTTAATCACCTCCTTGATACATTAAACCATCCCTGTCATTACATACTTCTGGATTTCAAAAAAAAATGTAGAACAACCTGCTGAATCATGAGGCATGCTGGTCCTTTGACATTTGGAAAATAATTTATTGACCAAAAGCAAAAAGTTTCGACCCATGTCAGCCTGCGCGGACTGCGCAGGCTGACATGGGTCGATACTTTTTGCAAATACATTAAGCCTTCTTTTCACACAGTATGGCTCAGAGTGCGTACAGAACCAAAAATATTTATACACTTAAACTGCTAAGGGTAGGACGGCTTTTTTCCACAGCGAAAAAAGAAAAATAAACAGACTTATAAAAAGGCTACCTATAGGCAATGTCTGAGCATCTTGAATAATATGGATCCAAGATCAGACTGCACGTTCTGAGCAGTCTCTTCTTGATCCACACTGTCTTCAAAATTACCTCAATTGAACCTCGACGTCCTAAAGGTTCATTTCAAACAATGTACTCAATAATTCCACTTGAAAAGATTATAACTTTGTGAAAGTATTTATTTACCGAGAGAATAAATATATGATTTGTGAATAATACGGTAATTGGTGGAGAAGGAGGTAGACGTGGATTAACTCCGAGGATTAGCTCGTAGGACTGCGTTCAGGGCAATTATCTATGAGTTTCTGGTGTCACACCGGTAACATTTTTGCTGATTGAAATTTGTGTAAAAGTCACTGTCTTCGACTGGCTATTGCTGATTCCCTGACGAAGGAGGAGCTTAGCACTTTTCCTCCATCAAATATAAGTCCAATTTCTTCCACAAAAAAAAAGGTGCAGAAAATGGCATCATGAGCAATGAACTTTTTTGCTGTTCCTCTTCAAACACGTGGACCCTCTGAAAATCGATGTATGTCAAGGCTCTTACCGGCGATAGACCATGCCCATTTGCCAAATCACACACACACACACAAAAAAAAAAAAAAAAAAACGCATGTATTTATTTAGAAATAATAAAATCAAATTTAGATACACACTTTAGACCTATCCTTTCATCGTTCATGATAAAACAGCGTGGCACACGTATCAAACATCAGTTATTAAACTGCGACTACTTTGAGGCATCTTGGATTTGGATAGGTTTAAAATTATGTGGTATGGGAAAGAGTTAAGCTGCTTAGCGAGACTCAGTGTACTTTAGCAGGAAGTGCAGATCAAGATCAGATTGCACAGAATGCGCAGTCTGACCTTGGATAGAACTCTGAAATTGCAATGGTTGAGATTTCAGTATTGACAGGAGAGCTTCAATCAATCTATACAGCAGTTTAACCTTTTTAAAAGTCGCTGAATAAAATATTTCCAACCAAAAGTGAAAACCGATAGAACTTTAACGATTTAAAAATTTTGTTTGTCGGAGAAATCTCACCGTATCGGACAGTGCAGATCGAAGATCAGACTGCACATTCTGAGCAGTCTGATCTTGATCTACACTGTCAGCAAAAGCCCATACAGTCGCGCTCAGCAGCCTACCTGTTTTGAGCTCACAGCATTCAGTTTTATCACGGCAGCCAACCCATCACTCGAAATTTTCTTACTGGGCTTGTCAAAATTGAAAGAATTTGCAGACGACTAATTAGATGATAATGAAGTGATCTGGATTTGCCTATCAAAGGGTAGGAAACATACCAAACATTTTCTCTTTTTCTCACGATGTTTTAACTCTTTCAAAGCCAAATCTCTTCATTCGAACCAATTTAATTTGTCATCTGCGAATGGTATAATTTAATTATACTTAAAATTTTGTCGTTTGCTACTGAGTTAACCCTTTACCAGATGACAAAATCTCAAGACTTTTCCAAATTCAAAGCACTTGCAGGCGACAAATTAAGTGTGACTCAAATTGTGAGATATGTCTGTGAAAGGGTAGAAAACTTTGTAGGAAAAAGAGAAAATGCCGGCTACCATCATTTTCTCTTTTTTTCACAATATTTTCAAAAGCAACCTCTGTCAGGATAGTTAAAACTCGGGATTGTGTGGTACAGGGTTAAAACAATCAGCTGAATACACTCGTTTGCATGGTATTTAACCCAGTTTTCAACATTATTTCAGGTAAATGCATATATCGCGGCGGTCATTGCACCTATAGCTACGTATGTATCCTTGAGTTGTTTTTTTTCCAGTACTTCTGACATAATCTTCTCAAGCCACTGGCTGCATTCCCACACAATCCGATGATCGTTCAAACAGTAATCAGCGGTGAGAGCGATGAATCTTGTAGTAATGACTATCATTAAATCCAAGCATGGGATTCGAACCAGCGACCTCCTGGTTTCTGTCTTTGTAGCTCACCGATTGAGATACCGGGCTCAGTACACTGAATATTGTGTGCCTTTCGTGCCCTGCTCATGTAGGTAGGAAATAGGGTGACCTTAGAGGAAGAGATGTGAGCTTTTCAGCAGTAATAACCAAAGCTATATTCACCAGACAAAATTTTGACTTATTCAAGGAAATTGTCGATTTCAAAACGTACGGTATGTGTAATTATCACATGACACCGACAGCAACACAACACGGAACAAAACGAACAAAACACGCAAAAAAAAAATGAAAATCATTCCGACACATCTGTCATTTGTATTTCTGTCATTGACAGTTATAGCATCTGCTCAAAAAAAAGGTTGTAAATACCCAAGTCATATGTCTCAGACAAAGAAGAACGGGGAACGCCAATTAGCCGCTCTCATTGGAGATAGGTTTGTAGTCCAGTATTCGGATATAGCTATAATTCGGACCCTAGATAAAACACATTTTAATCAAATTAAATTAACCTCATATGAAAATTTCTGTGCATGATAGGGCAGAAAAAAAATTGTGGGAAAAGGCTGGTTACCAGCAGTTTCTGCTTCTCTCACGGTTTCAAGGTTTCTTCTGCAGGGTTGTTGAAACTCGGGATTGTGTGGTAAAGGGTTAATTCTTTACCAAGTGACAAAATTTTTGACTGATCCAAATTGAAAGCACTTGCAGACAACAAGTTCAGGGTCCGTATTCACCAATTGTTCTTAAGAACATTCTTAGTCTTATTCCCCAAGATTTTCTAAATTTAAAAGTAACACAACTTATGATTGGCTAAACCAAATGGTTTAGCCAATCAGAAGCTGTGTTACTTTCAAATATTGAAAATTCTTCAGAGTAAGACTAAGAACGTTCCTAAGAATGGTTGGTGAGTACGGACCAAGGGTATCTAAAATGATGTTTTTTTGTCTTTGATAGTGTAGAAAACATTGTGGGAAAAGAAGAAAAGGCTGGTTTCCAGCATTTTCTTCTGTTCCCACAGTGTTTTCAAAAGCCTTATCTTTTACAGTTGTTAAAACTCAGGCTTGTGTGGTAAGGAGTTAAACCAATCTTCAGTTTATCTATGGAATGGATCATTATTACGATTGCTTTGAGGAGAGAACTCTAAAGAGTACCCAGAACATGGATTTTAGTGAGTGGATCGGGGTTATTTCGTACATGTAGCAAACTCAGAACACATGAAGAAATTATGTTTTTGGTACAGAAGTGTATCCCTTTCATACTAAATATAACCCTCAAGGCTCAATTAAAAATGATTACTAGAGTTTAATGGATGTGAAGAGTTGATAGTGATTTTTTCATTTCTTTTTTGTTGTTTATAAAAAATGTTGTAAAGAAATTTTTTTAACTTTTTTTTATCTGCTTGGATTTATCTGCAAGTAAAAATAGTGGCTAGTATCTGATGTAGGTAATTTGGCACATGTGTAAAAGTGTCAAAGCAGGTTATCATATAGATCTACATGTATCAGTACTGTAGATCTGAATGTCTTTGAGTTTTTCACCAATACAACTGTTCCATACAAAGATTGATATTTTATTTATCTTGACAAAGTCTGCATGCTTAATACAGAGGAAAGTTTTCCCAGTAATTTACATTTATCAGAAGAAGGCCTGGATGGAAAATGTGCTTGGGGAACTCTGGTTTCAAAATCATTTTCTGAAGTTTTGTGGAGAAGGTAGACTGCAATTTATCATTCTCTACTACCATTTGTGTACTGAAACAAACATTTTTAGTAAAACCATAGTACACATTCTCAAGTACAAGTGTACAGAATTACCCGAAGATGTGTATACATAGATTTGCCTGCAAGGTGTTTGGAATAAACCTACCTCACAATCTGTTCATTATTTCCGCCCTTTTATTATAGCCTGTCAAATCAAAGTATTCTGGGGATGGTATTCTAATGAAGGAAGTTTGATTTTCATGAAACCTCCATTTTTACGATCTCCGTCATAAAGCCGATGACGCAAAGATCAATTTTGTCCCAAGGTGTACATAATTACCTGGATTGACTCTAATATTTTTAGGGTTCAAAAAATCTGTTGAATATATATACTTGTGTTGAAATTATTCAGATTATTTCTTTACCAAATGACAAAATTTTGGACAATATTGATTTGAAAACATTTGCAGATGACAAATTTAATGTAGCTCAGATCACGATTTCTGTCTTTTGTATGGTAGAAAACATGGTGAGAAATGGTAATCAGCATTTTGTTCTTTTCTCCCAACATTTTTTTAAGATTTCTTTTTCAGGGACGTGAAAACACTTGATTGTGTGGTAAAGAATTGTATTGTACTATTATGTATTTATTCTCATTCAAAGTTTACAGAATAAATATACAATCTATTTACAGGTATGAAATCAAAGACAAGTTTTATATCTATTACATTGGTATATGTGCTGAAGCCATGGACCCTTATCCAGAGGAATCAGGAGACAGACTACCAGGATCAGGGGTTGTTCAGAAGGACCAAGATGGGAAGTTAAGGATCATTGGAAAGTTTGACCACGCAGATATTATGGCTGGACGTAAGAATTTACCAAAATTATCGATGAATTCTTTTGGACCCCATGTGATCGATCTTTACTAAAAAATCTCCAGATTCAACTAATTGGACAAAGAAGGCTTCTGAAAGTTTTGTTGAAAAAGAGATAATGCTGGTAACCAGTATTTTCTCTTTTTCTTTAAAATTTTTGCACCCTTCAATGTCAATGTTTTCTTTTCTGTCAAAGATAAATTCCACCATTTGATCCACATTTAATTCATTGTCTACAAAATTAATGCTTTCATTTTAGAACAGTCACAGAGTTTGTAGATGAGGAAATAGTCAGAGGCATCTTAAACCCATTACCAAACAATCCCAGGTTTAAACGACCCTTGGGACAGGGCCTTTTGAAAACAGTGTGGTAAAAGGAGAAAATGCTTATAACCATCATTTTCTCCTTTTCCCAAAATGTTTTCTAGCCTGTCAAAGACAAATCTCATCATTTTAACCATATTCACCATATTGTAGATAAATGCTTTCAGTATGGAAGTCCAAAATTTTGTTGTGTGGTGAAGGGTGAAAAAGGTACAGGGCTTGTATTAGAGAAGTTATGAGTTTGAATCCAGGATCAGTAATTTTTTATTTGGGGTCTAATGAGATCATTTCAGGATTGTTTATGTGGAGATGTATTTAAGTCTGTCATCAAATTGCATGACAAGATGTTTGCATAGAGTGTGAATTTTTATACATCATTTTTACACTATTATAGTAGTACTGAATGTGGACAATAGTTGGCTAGAATCTGCTGCATTGATTTATTGATGAGTTCAAGCAAAGAAGACAGACAAAAGAAATAAATTACCATTTTGTCAAAATTCTTCCATTTTTCTGTGCAGTTTATTGACACAGATACTATGTGATTGTCCGTGAGTTCACAAGTAGGAATTTCTCTGCAGACATATGAACTGTAAAACATAGTTTAACCCCTTATTAGACGACCCCTTAACTGTTGACCCCACAATCTTAACTTCTAACAACCCTGAGGGAGAAGCCTTTTGAAAAAATTGTGGATTGATAAAAAGAGAAGATGCATTTTCTCCTTTTCCAACAATGTTTTCATGTTTTAACTCATTACCAAACGACAATATTTTAGACCGGTCCAAATCGAAAGCATTTGCAGACGACAAAATGAAAGTGACTGAAAATTTGAAATTTGTTTAGTGAAGAGTAGAAAACATTGTGGGAAAGGGAGAAAATGCTGGTTACCAGCATTTTCTCCGTTTCCCATGTTTTCTAAAGGCTTCTTTCTCAGGGTCGTCAAAAGTAGGGATTGTGTGGTAATGGGTTAAGTAACATTTAATTTTTCATTGGCAACTGTTTTCAAGTTGGACAGGGCTAAAATTTAAGGGTCTTTAAAACACAAGATTATGTAGTGAAAGGTTAGTGGATAAGCCTATAACGATTACACTTAGCAAGAGATCTGCAGTGTCATTTACTTTGCAACATACTGTGGCCATGATAAAATGAAACTTGCAGTATTTTGGCTCTTTCTATGTGAAAGGCAGAGTCTGGTAGCTCATTATTAACACACATGACTTGAGATCAGGGCATTGCTGGTTCCAAATACCAGCTCTGCCATTTTCTTTTAAGGATTAACGCTAGTCACTGTGACAAGATTTATTCTTTTCTTTGCTGATCATTGTTTCCATGAGGATTATTTCAGAAAATGGCCAGTGACTTGGGAAGATTATTGTGTAAAGTAATAGAAACCCCAGGAAAGAATTGACATGTGCACTTGCAGAAACGAAATGAAATAAAATTGAAAACGGCATTGAACACCATGCAAACAAACAAATATAAAGGAAAAGATCCGTTGCATTAGCCCTTTTCCAAACAATCTCATGTTTTAACGTTTCTGAGAATGAAGCTTTTTGAAATCATTGCGGGAAAA
Source organism: Hippopus hippopus (assembly GCA_946811185.2). NCBI lineage: Eukaryota > Metazoa > Mollusca > Bivalvia > Cardiida > Cardiidae > Hippopus > Hippopus hippopus. The sequence goes on along the minus strand of OX328111.1, from coordinate 26,180,023 downwards.
GGAGAAAATACTGATCACCAGCATTTTTCCCCTTTTTTTTTTACAATGTTTTTAACCTGTTGGTGAATTTCTTTTCAATTGTACCAATTTTGAATTTTTTGCACTAAGAAGCCTTTAATTTTGAAACTGTCTAAAAGTCATCATTTGGGAAGAGTTAAAGGCCCACTAGGCACTAGCAGCCAAAAGTAAATTAAGGGTTCAAATTGCAGGCAAACCTATCAACTTGAATTTGAGTTTTACAGTGTTACCATTCATGTTTTTGTAAGTGACTGGAACTTGGATAGACCTTACTGTAGCATATTGCAAGACTCATAAATATATCCATACTTCTAGATGATATGAATTAAGTTTGCTTGCAATTTGACAAACACTCCCCCCCCCTTCTCAACCCATTGTTTATTTTTAGCTGTTATTGGGCTCGTAGTTCAGCACTTAGTTAAGAGTGAATTTTCCACTTTTTCAGCTGAATGGGTAATGCTTGAGTACAATGGGGGAGACAAATATGGAAGTCATTGTATTGGAGAAAACAATGAAACTGAGAACAGAAGAGCAAGAATATTGTTCATCTGTGATCCAAATCAAGTTGAGGTACGTGCTTGAAAAATTGATGTCAGTTGTTCAACTCTTTACCAAACCATCTGAGAGTTTTAACGACAGTCCAAAAGAAAGCTTTTTGAAAGCTGATGAAAAAAATTGTGGGAAAAGGAGAAAATGCTGCTTAACAGCATTTTCTCTTTTTCCTGCAATATTTTTACTATACATGTATTTTCAAAGTGAAGTACCATCATTTTAGTCACATTCATATTTTTATCTGCAATTGCTTTAAATTTTGATAAGTTTATTATTTTGTCTTTCAGAAAAGAGTAAACTATATATCTTTGATGTCTTAAAATACCATCCACCAAAACTAAGAAAGATTTTTATCATAAAGCCTGGAATATACAAGCATATCATATATGTTGTAGTTGACGTTGGGTGGACTCACGACCAGATGCCCGGCTAGCTCAGTTGGTAGAGCTGCGGTACTAGTGTTCCGGGGGTCGTGGGTTCGAGTCCCACGTCGGGCACACTTTTCTCCCTTGATTTACTTCATATAGATCAAGGATCAGACTTCTCATTTTGTGCAGCTGGGGATCCTAATTTATCCCTTTACCAAACAATCCCATGTTTTAACTCTTTACCAAACGACAAAATTTTGGACTAGTCCAAATTGAAAGCATTTGCAGATGACAAAATAAAAGTGAATCAAAAATTGAAATTTGATTTGGGAAGGGTAGAAAACATTGTTACCAGCATTTTCTCCTTTTCCCACAATGTTTTCAAAGGCTTTCTTTCTCAGGGTCGTTAAAAGTCGGGATTGTGTGGTAAAAAGTTAAGGACTTTGAAGGAAAGAGCTCTTGAAAACATTGTTTGAAAAAGAGAAAATGCTGGTCACCACCATTCTCTCCTTTTCCCACAGTGTTTTCTACCCTTTCAAAGACAAATTAAAAAAAAAAGCAACATTTGATTTCAGTGCTCCAGCTAGGGTAAAAAAAGGGCAGGGTGCTGTGGCTGAGAAGGGCACTTTGAGGTGTAAAGTGCCCGGGGGGGGGGGGCATAAGAGTGGGAGTTGTTGTCTCTCTCCCTCACAGGGGAAGGGGAATAAGAATTTTTTTTTATAACCCTTTTGACAGTTTCTTCTGCAATTTCTTATGTAAAATAAGGATTTTCACAACAGAAATAATCTATTATATTGGCTTATATGGATCTTCCAGCTTCATCTTAACAAGAAAACTATTTTTTTTTTCAGTACAAGTAGTTTAGCTAAGTCCAGGAGCAATACAAGTACATGTAGTTCATAAAATAATCCTCATTAACTCTTAACCAGATAACAAACTTGGCAAATTAAAAAGCCATTGCTGAACAGAAGGAGTTATCAGCATCTGCACCTTTGCACACTATGTTTTCTAAAGCCTCATGCCGTTCAACTACAGACTTGATACCAATACAATTCATATCTTTATTTTTAACAGTGCTTTGCAAGACAAGCAAGCCACAAAATACTAACAAATACAAACTCTCAAACCTTTCATTCTTTCTTTTACTGCAATGTAACAGCGTCTTTAATTTTTCTGATACTTATTTATTCAATTTAAAGGGTTTCAAATCTGTACAGGTTGGTGAAATGAGGAAAAACAGGTCATCATAGAGTAAATCCTCACTTTACATGCCATTCAACATCGTGGATAAATGTTAAATGTTACATAAATGTTGCATTCCTCCTATCATTGCAATTGATTCTACATGCCCGTGTGGTAAGGCAACACTCTCCTCTCCCCCTCCCCCTCCCTCCCGCCGGATTTTTTTAATTTTCATAAATAATAAAGAGGAGATTTTAGCTTCTTCTTTATGTTTAATGCAGTGAATAAGCAAATCTCTTTTTGAAATTCATCATTCAAGCTGGAAAGACAGTTTGAAAAGTCTGTGATCGGGTTGATGCAAGTTGACATTTGTTCTGTCATGGGTTTCCGTGTTTTTGCATCGGTCCATTTTCCATGTATTTTAATATTTGGAAGGTATTTTTTTTGACATATATTGTATAAATTGTAAGTCAACAACATGCTGTGATGTTATTCTCGGTCCACTTTAGGAATGCGCCACTTTCCGACTTACGATAGATTAATTTGCTGACTTGTCGATCCTACCCGAGTGTTAACATAATTTATCATTGATATTGAAATCAAGAGTAAATCTAAGAAAAAAATAATTTGTTTATGCACGGAAAACACTACATAAAGGGTAATTTTACTAATCATGCACCTTAGATTAAACTCTGAACATGTAACTTGATACGGGAAATTAAGCAAGATCTTCGAATAAATCGCGATTGATAGCAAACTTTAAAAGAAAAACTAGTCCTCGGAGAAAGCCTCCAATATAGCTGAATGAAAACACCTATTGTAAAGATACGATAAACCGTTTAAATAGAACATAGAAGACAATGATGGATAATTGTCTCTATTGTTCTCAGCACTTGTGTACTCTGACGGACATGTAATATACAGTCGGGGTCGATCTTTTCACACTTAGCTGCCTGGAGGGGATTAGTGACACGCTGTTAATTTGGATTGTATAATCGAAGGCGGATATTCATGGTATCTTCAACAGACTTCATCTTCGCTAGCCAAGGATACTAACTCCACTTTGTTCGTTACATACCCTTGGCCGCACGCCTCTTTAAAAATCGAAACTCCCGCTGCGCCACCTATCGAATATCACGAGTTGCGTAACCTTTGCTGATGTTATTTCTGACCAATCAAAATGCTTGTAATAAAATTTGTTAGGCTATGCATCAAAACAAGACGAACAGACATACGATGATTCGCAATCATTTGGCCGTGGAACCCGTCCTAATATTTCTCATAATTGATCGTAAACTATAAAAAACTCATTAAATATCGATCGTCTACTCTTTTTTGGCAAATTTTGTCACAAACACGACGACTTTTGTTTTTGACGGACGCCGCCATTATTGTTTTCTGTTTTGCGAAAGATTTCTTGTTATGGATGGTTTGATTGGATGCGATGGGTTTTGATTGCATCCAATGAAATGGCGCAGCGGGAGCTTCGATTTTTAAAGAGGCGAGCGGCCAAGGGTACTACCTTAGTATCCTTGGCTTGTGAAGATGCAACAGACTCGTGATTAGAGGTTACAATACTGCTGAACATAAGGCAATCCAGGGCGCTATTATACGGCAGGGTTTCCCGAAAAAGGGCAGGGCATCAAGAAAAGGGGCAGGGCATCTAGAAGAAGGGGCAGGGCGCCGTGCCCTTCTATTCCCCGCTAGCTGGAACACTGATTTATCAACTGCAAATGCTTTGAATTCTGATTCAGTTGAGTTTGAAATTTTGTTATTTAGTGAAGGATATCTCCTGATCATTCATCAGAGTTCTAGTCTTGTCCATAATAAACAAGGCCATTTGCAGACAAAAAAGTATATGTGGCTCAAATGATGGTGTTTGTCCTTTAAAGGGTAGAAAACAGTGTGGGAAAAGGACAAAATACGTATGTATATTCCTTTAATTATGTACCAACAGACTCTAACAAAAATGTATTGCAATTATGGACATTTCTTCAATTAATATGGTTAAGAAATTAAATACAAATACCGGTGAAGAAGGTGAAAACCATTTGAGCTATGCACTTTGAAAAATAGGGCTTATTGTACTTACAACAGTTTCGATGCATGTCAGCACACAGTCTGACCTGGGCTGAAACTTTTGGCCATTGGTCAATTTTCTGCATGTCAAAGGACAATTTTACCTCAAAACTCAATAGTTTGATATACAAAATGTATTTTATGTATCCATAATCATATTATGATTTGCTTGGTTTAATGCATTACGGAGATACATTAAGCCCCAATTTTCACAGAGCATGGCTCATTTTTAGCTCCACTGGCCAAAGGCCAGAGAGCTATTGTCATGGCGTTGTGTCCGTCGTCCGTCCGTCCGTGCGTCCGTCCGTCCGTGCGTCCGTAAACTTTTTCTTTAAAAAACTTCTCCTCAGAAACTATTGACTGGATTTTTACCAAATTTCACAGGAATGTTCCTTTGGTGGTCCTCTTTCAAATTCTTTCAAATAATTGTGTTCCATGAAGAATTCTGGTTGCCATGGCAACCAAAGTAAAAAACCTTTAAAAATCTTCTCCTCCCAAACCGCTATTTGGATAGCATTATTATTTTGCAGGAATGTTCCTTAGATACAGGTTTACAGAATTCCTTAAAAAATAAAAGATCTGTCAAAAAACATGGCTTTTATGGGAGACTCATTTTCCTTTTATGGTATAAAGTAAAATCTTTGAAAAATTTCTTCTCTAAAACTATTCATTGGATTTCATTGTTGTTTTGCAGGTAAGTTCCTATGGTGGTTGTCTTCGGCCAGCGAGCTATTGTCATGGCGTTGTGTCCGTCGTGCGTCCGTCCGTCCGTTCGTCCGTCCGTTCGTCCGTGCGTGCGTCCGTAAACTTTTTCTTTAAAAAACTTCTCCTCAGAAACTATTGACTGGATTTTTACCAAATTTCACAGGAATGTTCCTTTGGTGGTCCTCTTTCAAATTCCTTCAAATAATTGTGTTCCATGAAGAATTCTGGTTGCCATGGCAACCAAAGTAAAAAACCTTTAAAAATCTTCTCCTCCCAAACCGCTATTTGGATAGCATTATTATTTTGCAGGAATGTTCCTTAGATACAGGTTTACAGAATTCCTTTAAAAAAAAAAAAGATCTGTCAAAAAACATTGCTTTTATGGGAGACTCATTTTCCTTTTATGGTATAAAGTAAAATCTTTGAAAAATTTCTTCTCTAAAACTATTCATTGGATTTCATTGTTGTTTTGCAGGTAAGTTCCTATGGTGGTTGTCTACCAAATTGTTTCTTCAGTGAGCTAAAATGCAGGATTGAATGATAATTGTTAAAAACTTCCTTTCGCCATTATAGAAATATCAGGCCTGTGGAGCGATACAGGCGCTCAAGCGCCTCTAGTTTATGAATGGCAGACGAATATTTTGATGTAACATTTTCACCAATCAATCAGAAACCAAGTTGAAAGCTGTCCGCTTGCTTGTTACGTCATCATACCATATTTGCAACCATACTTGATACTGTGTAGATAAGGTTCTTTTCCCAATTGTGTCCGATTTTATATGGTCTACAACACGCGAAAAGGGACATTCAGACATTTGCGTAAAGTATCGTCTCGGATCAGCCTGCACGGACTAAACAACACTCTGTTTTTATGTAATTTTCTGTTTTGCGCAAGTCTACTGTACCACAAAATCTAATGTAGTAGTAAACTGCCGTCTCGGATTAGCCTGCGCGGACTGCGCAGGCTGAACCGAGACGACACTTTACGCAAATGTCTGAATGCCCCTTTTCGCGTGTTGCAAGCCATATACCAGTACATGGAACGGATGTATTTGAAAAATACAGGGTCTGTATTCACCTACCATTCTTAAGAAGGTTCTCTGTCTTATTCTTCAAAATTTTCTAAATTTGAAAGTGACACAACTTCTGATTGGCTAAACTGATTGGCTGATAATCTTTATGTTTTCTGTTTGTGGTACTTGTGTCATTTTTCTTGCTTTTCCTTTTAGCCGGTAATACAAATTTTGGAAGAGCAGAACAACAAAACGTCAGGCTGTTACTATCTGTTTGAGATTTCAACCACACATGTGTGTCCTAAACAGCCTTTCATTACTGTTGGCCTCAGTGTGGGGTCAGTTCTTCTGATTGTGTAAGTAATTTTTCTGAACTCTTTACCAAACAGCAAAATTTTAGACTTGTCTAAATAAAAAGCATTTGCAGACGACAAAATAAGAGCAACTCAAAAATTGATGGGAAGGGTAGAAAACATTGTGGGAAAAGGAGAAAATGCTGGTTGCCAGCATTTCCTCTTTTTCCCACAATGTTTCAAAAACAATTTTATAAATGGTCGTTAAAAGTCAGGCTTGTGTGGTAAAAGGATATTGATTGATTGATTGTATGGTGTTTTCGACATTATTTCAGTGATAAAGTGCAGCCAGTGCACCTATCCATGCTTTCCTTGAGTTTCTTATACCATTACCTGCACAATATACTATCCAAGCCACTGGCTGCTTTCACACATAACCATCATCAAAACAATGATCCGCCGTGAGACAGGAATGAATCCTGTCGCAGTGATTATCATCAATCCTTCGAAAGAAATTGGCTGAGCTGGGGATCAAACTAGCAAGCCCCTGTTCTTGAATCCTGTACACTACCGACTGCACTACCAGGCCTCAGAACGACAAAACAAATGCAACTCAAATATTGAAATTTTAATTGGGAAGGGTAGAAAACATTGTGGGAAAAGGAGAAAATGCTGATTACCATTTGATTGATTGATTGTATAGTGTTTAATGCTGGTTTCAACATTTTTTCAGTGATACCGTGGTAGCCAGTGCACCTATCCATGCTTTCCTTGAGTTTCTTTTACCAGTACTCCACACAGTATTCTTTCCAAGCCTCTGGCTGCTTTCCCACATAACCATCATTGAAACAATGATCAGTGGTGAGAGAGGAATGAATCCTGTCGCAACAATTATCATCAGTCCTCGGAAAGAAATTGGCCAAGCCAGGGATCGAATCAGCGACCCCCTGTTCTTTAGTCCTGTACGCTACTGATGCGCTATTGGGGCTTTGCGGTAAAGGTTAATGCAGTCTTGAAAATTCCGTTGTCAGGGGTCCTCTTCAGTGATTCCTTATTGCATTCTGTTTAGCAAAGTTATTGTTTCTGTTGGCCAATAATACATATTCCATGTCGAATGTATAAGCCCTAACTAAACAATCCCATGTTTTAACAACTCTGAAAGAAGGGTTTTAAAACATTGTGGGAAAAGGAGAAAATGCTGAAATTCTTCTTTTCCCACAATGTTTTCCATCATTTCAAAGACAGAAATTATTTTATTAGTTACATTTAATCCGTCATTATGCAAATGCTTTCATTTTTTCCACTTCTTCAATTTTGTCATTTTGTAGAGTTTATTAGTCAAAGGTGTGATCTTTTAGGATTCAGCGCAATTGGTTTGAATGTTTTTTTACTTTTTATTCTTTGATCCTTTACAAAACATGGTTGTGTTTCAGAAAACACTACTCTGTTTAACCCTTTACGACACAACAAAATTTCAGACCTGTACAAATTGAAAGCATTTGCAGATAACAATTTCAGTGTGGTCAAATGATGCAGTTTTTCTTTGATTGGATAGAAAATATTGTGGGAAAAGGAGAAAATGCTGGTTACCAGCATTTTCTCCTTTTCCCACAATGTTTTCAAAAGGCCTCTCTTTCAGGGACGTTAAAAGTCGGGATTGTGTGGTAAAGGGTTAAGGGACCCTGGGATAAAAGGCTTTTGATAAAGACGTGGGAAAAGAAAAATGATGATTACAAGCATGTTGTTTTTCTCCCCATTCAAAGACAAATCACCTGCTTTGAGCCACATTTAATTTGGTGCCTACAAATGATTTGAATCTGGACAAGACAAAAAAATTGTTGTTCTTTTAACATTTAACCCCTTAGCAGAAGTCAACATTTTAGACTTGTCAGAATGGAATGCATTTAGCTGATGATAAGGGAATTGTGGCTCAAATGATGGCACTTATCTTTAGAATGGTTTAAAACATTCTGGCAGAAGGAGAAAATGCTAGATACCACTATTTTTTTAGCTCTACTGGCTGAAAGCCAGCAGAGCTTATGTCATGGCGTGGTTTCCGTCATCCGTCCATCCATTAGTCTTTTTCTTGTTTACGCGATAAAGTCTGTATTTGTGGTCAGATTTTCGTGAAACTTGCACAGTTTGTTTATCTTATCAATAGCTTCAACCCTATTGATTTTGAAAAAAATCCAACAAACAGTATGGGAAAAGTAGCCATTTCAAGTTGAAAATTTCCATTTCTTGTTTACGTGATAAAGTCTGCATTTGTAGTCAGATTTTTGTGAAACTTGCACAGTTTGTCTATCTTATCAATAGCTTCAACCCTATTGATTTTGAAAAAAATCCAACAAACAGTATGGGAAAAGTAGCCATTTAAAGTTGAAAATTTCCATTTCTTGTTTACACAATAAAGTCTGCATTTGTGGTCAGATTTTAGTGAAACTTGCACAGTTTGTTTATCTCATCAATAGCTTTAACCCTATTGATTTTGAAAAAAATCCGACAAACAGTATGGGAAAAGTAGCCATTTAAAGTTGAAAATTTCCATTTCTTGTTTACCCAATAAAGTCTGCATTTGTGGTCAGATTTTAGTGAAACTTGCACAGTTTGTTTATCTCATCAATAGCTTTAACCCTATTGATTTTGAAAAAAATCTGAAAATCAATATGGGAAAAGTAGCCATTAAAAGTTAAAAATTTTCATTTCTTGTTTAGGCAATGAAGTCCACAGTGTTGATCCAAATCTTGTGAAACTTGGAAAGATTATTTGATTCATCAAGGGATTGAACGCTATTAAAAGTGAAGAAAATCTAGTAAACCGTTCAGGAAAAGCAGCCATTTGATGACTTTGTATCATTTACTCAACAAAGTCCACATTATTAGTCACATTTCTTTGAAATTTGCTAGGATTGTTTAATACAAAGCCTTCTGAAAGCCTGTCAAATTTGGCTGGATTTTAGTTTTGAGAAATTGCACTTCATTGTTTTATACTGTTCAATTCACCATGCCCACTTATGCTGTCTTAGTGAGTTCAAACCCAGTTGCAAGAACACATTTTTGTGTTTTTTTCTGTTTGCATCATGAATCCATAATGTATGCTAGCAAAAAAGCAAAATCACTGCCAGTAGAGCAATTTCAGGCCCTCAAGGGCCTCTAGTTTTGTTTCCAATAATGTTTCCAAAAGCCTTCTCTTTCAGGGTCGTTGAAATTTTCATAATTTTAGCCACATTGAATTGGTTGTTTACTACTACTATCATTCTGAAATCAGAATGATTCTAAAATTTTTTCAAGAGGTGAAAGGTTAACTCTGTAAAAAACTAAAACTTTGGGGTTTGTCAAAATTGGAAGAATTGGTAGACAGGAAAGTATGTATGACTAATAGGATGGGGTTTGTAATCAGAAGGGTAGAAATTTTCTCCTTTTCTGAAGATTTTGTGAAAAGCTTTCCTCCTCAGTGACGTTTAAACGTAGGATTTTTAGTAAAAAGTTAACACTTTACCACACGATTCCAAATCCATAACAACCCTGAGAGAAATGGCCTTTGGGAAAATTGGAGAAAATTATGGTAACCAGCATTTTCTTCCTTTTCCACAGTATTTTCAACCTTTACCAAGGCTTATTCCAACATTTTTGCCATATTCAATTCAACGTCTGCAGTTGCTTTCAGTTTGGACAAAGATAAAATTTTGCCATTTGGAAAAGACTTAATTATGTTGAGTAAACGTTTTTTATTCACAGGTTTTTCTGTCTAGTAGCTGTATATTTAATTGGTGGTTGCATGTACAATAGATTTGTACTTGGGTCCAAGGGTCTGGACCAGATACCTAACAGGGCTTTTTGGCAAGACTTTGGAAACTTGCAAGCTGTAAGTATCTATTAGTCTTAGTTTTGTGTGTTTGTTTGTTTGTTTTTGTAACTGCTGTTGTTTTTTTTTTTATGGAAAATCTGTCCAAATAAGATATGTCCCAACAATGTTTTCAAAAGGCCTCTTTCTCAGGTTGGTAAAGGATTAAATCCCCTCAGACTCAAACTAGAAGTGGACAGTTATGAAAACCCCCTAGTAAAATATTGATTATTAACATGAAAATTAATAGGCTTTTATACACAAGAGAAACTATTATGGAAAAAGGTATCTCATTAATATCAATTTTTCCTGTCTCGGTGATTTTAAAAGTGGCCTACTTACAGATAAAAGATGCCCTCTGCAGGTGGTATAGTCTGACGAATACTTGATGATTGTTCCTTGGAAACATAGCCAGTGCTGGATTGCAGATCAAAACCTTTGGTTTTGATGTTTGGATTTTTACATGTCTCTGTCTAAAATTTGTTAATTATTGATTAACAGTTTGTTATTGCGTTTATATGACGAAGATGGACCCTTCCATTCCAAATGACAAACTCTACCAATATCAGTAAACTTTTCCAATATGAGAAAAACTTGGCCAATACGAAATAAAACACCTAATATTTACTGGTCAGTATCAAATCCAAAACGGAGGAGCTGTTAATAAATAAAATTGCCATTAATTAACCATTTACCACTCGACAAAATTTTAGACCTGTCCAAATTGAAAGCATTTGTAGATGACAGTTTGAACGTGGCTCATATGAAATGATTTTTCTTTGATAGGGTAGAAAACATTGTGGGAAAGGGAGAAAATGCTGGTTACCAGTATTTTCTCCTTTTCCCACAATGTTTTCAAAAGCCTTCTCTTTCAGGGGGCGTCAAAAGTCGTCATTGTGTGGTAAAGGGTTAAAGGTGATTTCTTAGTTGCTGAGTTACTGGTCCTCTGTCTGTGGTGTTGGCATGAGGCTTTTGCCCTCAGGCTGTTACTGTAAAACTTAGATATGTAACTAGGCCTCAACAAAATTATATGATTTATAACCTTATTTATTCAGCAGTGTACAGTTGTTGTCACCTGTTCAGCTTATTGGTTGCAAGTTTGAAACCTGGCTATGCAAAATTGCTCTGAAATGTACACAAAAATGCATACTTGTCTGAATTAAAAGCATTTGCAGACAACGTTTTAAATGACTATCAAACAGTGAAATTTGTCATTGACAGAGAAGAAAAACATAGTGGAAAAAGCAGAAAATGCTGGATACCAACATTTTCTCTTTTTCTCACAATGTTTTTGAAAGGCTTCTTTGTAAGGGTCGTTAAAAGTCGGGATCACATGATTAAGGGTGAAAAGGATAGAGGATATTGAGACAAAGAAAATGAAAATTATTGTTCTAGAGGATTGATGATAGTGATTGCAACAGGATTCATTCTTTCTTGAGACAATGAAAATCGTTTAATGCTTTGTAAACAGAATAGAAGCCAGTGATTTGAAATGTTATTTTATGTGGTAATAGTTAAGAAATATCAGGAAACTATTGACAGGTGCATTGCTAGACGTAACATGACTGTTGAACACAGCATTAAATATTAAATGAATTTATTTCAAAGTTTGTGTATCCTTTCTTCACAGGATGGATGTGACTTAATTTGCCGTACAGGTAAACATAGACAGCCTAGGACATATAAAGGTATAGGAGATGACCAGTTACAAGATACAGACGACCAGACCATTACAGATGAAAATTTACTCCCAATGTAAACCAGTCTAGCAAAATATTTCTTAGTTTTTAAAATCATGAAATTCCAATGGTTCCCGGTTTTTGGTATCCTCAAAAGCTCAACTTTAGAAAAACTAGGGCAGGCTTAGGGTAACACTATGCTAGATTGGGAAGGGGTAGATCAAGATGATACACATAAAAAATGCTGTCTAATTTTAGAACTTCATCGTCAACTATGTGAGATCTTCTAGCTAAGGAAGCCTTGTATTTGCAGTATTTTCTTATTTTCTACTGGTTGAAAGTTTTCGTTTATCTATTCTCTTTTTTCCTTTGGTTTGTCCTTTTTTTATTCAGTTTGAATGAAAAAAATGTGTAATCCATCACCAAATAGGAAATATTGAAAAAGTACATAAAGAGAGAAAATCTAAACATGTATTGAAGAAACAACTTGTCTTTGTTGAGCTTTAACACTGGAGAATTATAGAGGAAGAAAGATCCATATACATTTACCATAGCTTTTAAACCCATTACCTTACAAGTAAATATTTATAACTCTGCTGTCTTGGAAGAAAACTTCAAAAACATTGTAGAATTGTCATAGTTCTGTTCTGGTCTTTGTTGTCATCTTTTTGCAAAAGTGACATTTTCTGATATCTGAGTCATTTTTGAAGCTAGTTGTCTACTGTCAAATAGGAAGCTTGTGCCAGTTGGACATGCCACAGTCAGACCATTGTTTGACACAGTTATGAGTTCCACTTTTTCAATTTTAGTGGTACTGTTGCTTTCACTGAAAAAGCAACTGGAGTGTTAATACTAATATGCAGTGTTTCGTTTATTCAATAAGCTTTATGTGACATTTCAGTGCATAGCCCTTTACCAAAAGACAAAATTTTAGATTTGTCCAAATTGAAATTATTTGCAGCTGACAAAGCAAATGTGACTCAAAAATTGGAAATTGTTTTAGAAGGGTAAAAAATGTAGTGGGAAAAGGAGAAAACACTGGCTACCAGTATTTTTCTCCTTGTCCCACTACGTTTGTTAAAGGATACCTCCTCAGGGTCTCCTTTTCCCACAGTGTTTTCCCACAAAGGTTTTCCCCATGGGGCATAAAATATGGGATTGTTTGCTATAGGGTAAATTCATTCTCTTTGATAATTAACCTTGGAGGACTGAATTAAAGTTCTAAATACAAGAACATGTACTGTTAAAAATAGGTGTTAAGCCTTTACCACACAATCCCAATGTTTAACGACCCTGTCAGAGAGGGCTTTTGACAGTATTGTGAGAGAAGGAGAAAATGCTAGTACCCAGCATTTTCTCCTTTTCCACAATGTTTTCTACTCTCTCAGAGGTAAAGTCAATCATTGGAGCAACACAGAATTTGTTGTCTGCCAATGCTTTCAATTTAAAAAGTTTAAGTTTTTGTTGTGTCGTAAAGAGTTAAAATAAATTTAACTTAAACAGATCTCTGAAGCTGTTACCTCTTTATCAAAGGACTAAATTTTAGACTTGTCCAAATTCAAAGCATTTACAGAAGAATTTTGCCTTTGGAAGGGTAGAAAATATTGTGGAAAAAGGAAGAAATGCTGGTTACCAGCATTTTCTGTTTTTCCATAATGCTTCCAGTAGCTCTTTTCATTAAGCTTCGTAAGACTTAAGGTTGTTTGGTAAACTGTTAACCCTTTACCACATAATCCCAAGTTTTAGATACCCTAAAGGAGAAGATTTATGAAAACTTTGTGGAAAAAGAAGAGATTGCTTGTAACCAGCATTTTTCCTCTTTTGTCCACAATGTTTTATGCCTTTCCATAAACAATTATCAATATTCAAATTATGTTATTTTGTGGACTGCAAATGCTCTTAGATTGGGAATGTCTAAAACTTTGTTGTTTGTTAAAGAGTTAAGAAATACAAGACCTGTAGTGCTTTTTGACATGCTTTGTGAATGATCCCTTTCACTTGTAGAGGAACTGTTCTATATGGCTTGCAACACGCGAAAAGGGAAATTCAGACATTTGCGTAAAGTGTCGTCTTGGATCAGCCTGCGCAGTCCGCTCAGGCTAATCTGAGATGGCACTTTACGACTACATTATATTTTGTCATACAGTATACATTGTATTTGGGGAAAACAGAAAATTACATAAAAATGGAAAGTGTCGTTTCAGATTAGCCTGCATGGACAGCGCAGGCTGATCCATGGCGACACTTTAAGCAAATACCTGAATGCCCCTTTTCACTTGTTGCAGGCCATATTATATATTATATCATGTACTCATTTTTTTTCAGATGATTTATTTTACTATTGTTTAATTATTTTCTGTTGTTGTTGAAATTATGATAAATGTTTAGAGTAGTAAGTTGATTTTGACAAAGAAAGTGCTATGAATAAAGTTATTGCTGTGGAATTCACAATAGCTGCGAAACAGATTTTTGAAATTGTCAAAAGAATATGGATGGTATCAGCCAAAGGGCAGGCTCAAAGATTACAAATATGTAAATTTTCAGTAAACCAGACTGTCATAATGCAAAACTGGATATTAATCATGAATCGCACAATCCAGACCTATAACAACCCCGAAAGAAGACTTTTAAAAAAATCTGGAAAAATGAGAAGATAACAAGCATTTTCTCCTATATCCACAATTTTTTCAACCCCTCCCCAATCATATTTCTATTTATGTGTAACATTTTGTCTTCTGCAAATGCTTTCAATTTGGACAAGCCTAAAATTTTGTCATCTGGTAAAGACTTTTAACATGGTTGAACCCATCTTGTGATTGTGTTTGCAATATCTAAAAGTTTTTTAGGCAGCCAGGATATTGAAGGATTTGAAATCATTGTGGAAAAAGGAGTCAAATGCTAGTTACCAGCATTAACCCTATACCAAACAATCCGGAGTGTTAACAGCCCTGCCGGAGAAAACATTTGATAACATTATGGGAAAAAGAGAAAATGCTGGTATTAATAAACCAGCTTTTTCTCCTTTTTCCACAATATTTTCTAGCCTGTCAGAGAAGATAAACTCTGTACCAATTTCGAATTTTGTTGTCTCTAAATATTTAAATTTGCAAGAGTTCAAAATTTTGTCGTTCTGGAAGAGGTTGTTAGAATTCTCCTTAGTGTTAACTTGAAAACAGCAAATTCTTTGTCTATATTTTTCTTAGGACTCATATTGGGGTGTTCTACATACCTTTTCTTTTGTAAAGATATCACTGCTTCTCTTCGTGATAACATTTAGTGTGTAAAATTTCACTTCTTTCATTTCAAGCCTGTTGAAGTGATAAACATAAATCATAATATAGGCAAAATGAATATTTTATTCTGTCTTGTTTATCTGTTACATTCCATGAAATGATGCAAGCTGCTCTCTGGGAAAAGAGGGTTTAATACATCTTGGTAATGCATTATGCCAAGCAAGTGATCATAAATCATATTGATTCATTTTGTCTAAAAATAGTCAAATCATGAGAAATATTGGTCCTTTGACACACAGATAATTTATCAGTAGCAAAAAGTTTTGATCGAGGTTAGCCTGGGCAAACTGTGCTCGTCAGCACTTTTAGTAGATGCATTGAACTACCTTTTGACAGTGCATAACTTGTGTATTTATTTGATTGGAAATCATAATGCTATTTGCTGTTGCCTGAAATAGGTGTTGCATATATTCTATTTTAATTCTTGGGATGCCAGTCTCAAATAAAATTGCTTTTGCATGTAATTTAGGTCAAGATCATAGAAAATGTAGTTGAATATACATCGTCCAATATTTTTTCGGATATTCAGAATGAAAGAGCCATGAAATCACAGTACTCCGGTCTTATTCAATGTTAGATCAGAAATTTGTGTTACCTCGATACTCTAAGAGTTTTATTTGTTTGATTAGCTGTAAAATTGCTTTTAGTGTTGGTATAATTCTTTTTACGGGGGAGAGATTGTGATGATTCTTAGTAAATGATGTAAGCTACTTTCTAATTGAAAATATGATATGTACATTTTTTTAATGATGATTTTTGTGAATTGGGATTTTTGAGATTCTATAGTTGTAGTTTGGCTGTGTGAATAGATTTATTGCAGAGAAACAAATTACGTGGAGAAACAAATTACTTATGTATATAAAGCTATCATTTATTTTCATTTTTTTGCTTTTATGCATTTCTCCTTCCATAAATCGAATGATTCACCATATAAGGACCAAGGCTTTGCTCCTTCTTACGCAGAAAATTCAGAATCTGTCTTTAGAGACCATAAAAAAAGTCCTTAATTGTCTTGTAATAGGTGATGCTTTCTGTGTTACCTATTATTTCATTTCAGTTTTCAGTTTAGTCATTGCAGGTCATGTTTCTTGTTCCTTGTCTGTACCTCATTTTCAGCCCAATTCTCCTGAAAACCTAGTCAGGATTTGGTTTTGATAATAACTGGAACAATTTTGGAAATGGGTCATGGGTCACAAGAAGGTCAAGTGTAAGAATAACCTTTTGTGGACTTAAGTGGCCACATTGTCTGTAAAATACTAATGAAACTTGGTCAGAATATTTGTCTTGATGATACTTTGTACATGTATGAAAATGACTCACTTTTGGTTGATTTACCAAAAAAATCAGGTCATGAGGTCAAATTAGAAGAAATTGAGTGCACACTGGACATCAAGTGAAACTTGATTGGAGTGTTTGTCGTACTATTATCTCAGACCACTGTAACCATTCACACCACAATCCCTAGTTTTGAAGACCTCAAGAAAAAAGGACTTTGAAAACATTGTGGGAAAAGGAGAAAATGCTGCCCACATTTTGTCTTATTTCCACAATGTTTGTTACCTTTTCTAAGAATAATTTCCTTATTTGCACAACACTTACTTTTGTTGTCTATAAATGCTTTGAATTTTCACCTGTCAAAAATTTTTTTGTTTGGTATAAAGTTTAATTCACCTTTGGTTGAAAAGTAGGTCATTTGGTTTAATGTACATATAAGAAAATCCTTATGCACACTTCATTTAAGAGGTTTTATTTGGTGTGAGTGCTTTTATATGTGTGTGAGTGTCTGGAAGCTCACTATCTCCAAGGGATGACTTTGTATTTTGTCTTTGAGCAGATTACCTTTGAAAACATTGTTACAAAAAGAGAATGTGCTAGTAACAAGTGGATTTCTTCTTTTGCCACAGTGTTTTTGCATGCTTTTACATCTATTTGTATATGAAACCTTTACCAACCAATCACATGTTATAGGAAGAGAGCTTATGAAAACATTATGGGAAAAGGAGAAAATATTGATTGCCAGCTACTCCTGCATTTTCCAATAAGGTTTTTTTTTTTACACTTTTATAGGCAAATACCACCAATTGAGCAATACTTAATTTGTCATCTGAAATATTTTCAGTATGGACCAGTGTATAAGTTTGTTGTCAGGTAAACAGCAAATTGCTTGTATTCTGGAGCCAAAACTGTATAGGATGAGATTGCATTCTACTCAAACACATAGAATGCGAGACAAAGTAATTTTACAAAAGTTCCAGCATGAAACAACAATGCTTTTACAAGTAATTACTACAATCAACCCTTTACAACATGGCAAAATTTTAGCCTTGTCTAATTCCAAAGCATTTGTAATTGACATATTAGGTGTAGATCAAATGATGGTATTTGTCTTTGGAAGGGCAGAAAACATTGCGGGAAAAGGAGAAGATGCTGGTTACCAGCATTTTCTCCTTTTCCCACAATGTTTAAAAAGCCCTCTTCATCAGGGTCGTTAAAACTCGGGATTGTGTGACATTGGGTTAATTGATAGGATACATAACTGTGCCATAGATTACCACCTTTTGAAACACAAGATCCTATAACAAGGGAAGATTATTTTAAGAAAAAAAAGATTATCATATTACATAAACTTTCAGAGAGTTGTTGCATGTTGTAAAAAGTTGAACATAGTTTTGTTGCTACAGTATGAAAAATGTGCCATGTTTAACTGAACCAAAGGATGAAACTTTAGACTTCTCCAAATTAAAAGCATTTGGAGATGAGAAAATTTATCAAAATGTAGCTTATATACTGAAATATATCTTAATTGGTAGAAAAGATAGTGAGTAAAGGAGAAAATACATTTCACCAGCATTTTCTCCTGTTCTCACAATCTTTTCAAAAGCCCCAGTCTTTGTGGTTGTAGTCTGGCCAGTTAGCACAGTTGTTAGCATATCCCACTTGTGACCTGGTGGTTTTGGGTTCGATACCAGGTTGAGGCAAACTTTCTATCCGGCGGTTTTTTGCTTCTCACCTCTAATGCAAGTGAGAAAAGCAGTCAGTGGCTTGGAAAGAAAGTTTTGTCAGTACTGGTTTGAGAAAACTAGGAAACATGCATAGTTGCACTGACTGCCGTGATATGATCTAAGCCGTTAATAGGGCGTTAAACTCTAAGCCATTAATAGGATGTTAAACTGCAATACAATCAAACTTTGTGGTTGTTAAAACACAGGATTGTGTAGTAAAGGGTTATTTCATTCTGCTCTGAAACAAGTTTGCAGCAGATGGTATCAAACATCTTGATGAATAGGTATAACCAACCATTGATACATAATTATATTACTGTGGCAAAAGTAGACAATGCTTGTTACATGTCAGGTCACTGACTGTCGTGATTTCAAAAGCAGACTGTGACAGATGAAAAAAAGTCAGATTCAGGAGAAAGTGAGTATTGACCCTTAGTGCTAAGCGTGACTCAAGGACCTTTTGCGGACAGTGCAGATCAAGATCAGACTGCACAGAATGATACGGAGATATTTTTCTCCTAAAATATAAGTTTGAAATACATGTAGCATTATTCAGGTTTTTTGTATTTGCCTGAAAGTTTCATTTAACTTATTTAGCAGGATAAGGGTTAAGATAAAGCATTTCTTTTTTTTCTTAACCATTCATGCACATTTTGTTTTCACATTTCAATATTTTTGAGGCATAAATCAATGAGCAATCAAATAAAGGTGAACATAATTCTTTAATCTTGTTATTCTATTACTGTAATACTTCCTTTACCATAGTTTTAGTCTACTTTTCTCCATAGGAGCTTTTGCACGCAGTATAGACAAGATCAGCTTGTATGGGCATGTTTTTCCAGATTGCACACCCTTATTTTTTCATCACCGTTGTCAGAAACATGTATCTTTTTTTAGGGAAATTCTGGTCAAAATTGTGATGAACTTCAAAGTTTTTCTTCAAACAAAACATATTTCTTTCGTCTCTTTAACTCCCTGAGATTTTAACCTCCAAGACGATACACTGGTTTGGTGTTTAATGCCATTTTCAATTTTATCACTGTTACATTACAGTGGTCAGTGTACCTGTCCTGATATTCTATGTACTCTGGTATTTACTCTTTTAACAAACAAATAAGTTTTAATGGCCTTGAGGAAGAAAGCTTTAGAAAACATTGAAAGAAAAGGAGAAAATGCTGGTAACCAGCATTTTCTCCTTTTCCAACAATGTTTTCTACACCGTGATAGAGGAATTTCAGTTTTTTAGTCACATTTATTTTGTCATCTGCAAATGCTTTCAATTTGGACAAATCTGAAAATTTGTCATTTGGTAAAGAGTTAAAGCAGTATTTTTGCGTAACACTTTTTCCAAGCCACTGTATGCTGTCTAACATGGACATCATTAAGACAAGGTGACGAAAAGAGGAGTGAATCCAGTCACAGTGACAAGTTATTTGGTTGAAATGATATCCCCAGCCAAAAAAGACCTTTTTTGATATACATCAAGTCATTGCGATAAATTTCACTCCTTTGTCACAGCTAATCATTGTTTTGACAATCATTATGTGAGAAAGCAGCCAGTAGCTTGGACATAATATTGTGTTACAGGAGACCACTCCTTCATGCATGGCTTCATCCCGATTTAAATACAATACCTAACAACTGCGTTAGGGAGAATTCTCTTTAGCTCAGTGGTTATGGTATTGGCCTTTCCTCCGGGCGTTCTAGGTTCGAATCCTGCCTGGTCCCTGTATTTCTGCCATGCATTTGTTCATTTGTTTCTTTGTTACAGACTTTGTTCGTAAGATGGGGGCTCGTCCGGGATTGGCCATTGAGCCATTAATCCGATTTGTTGTCAAAAAACGGACTCTGCCTAACAAGGCTTTGAGTCATCAATAAATGATGACTTTAAGAGGGGATGTGTTATGGGAGACCACTCCTTCATGCATGGCTTCATCTCGATTTAAATACAATACCTAACAACTGCGTTACGGAGAATTCTATTTAGCTCAGTGGTTATGGTATTGGCCCTCGTCAGGGCGTTCTAGGTTCGAATCCTGTCCGCTCCCTGTATTTCTGCCATGCATTTGTTCATTTGTTTCTTTGTTACAGACTTTGTTCGTAAGAATTGTGCAAAGTACTGATAATAGAAACTCCAGAAAAACATGGATAGGTGCACTGGCCACCGCAGATATTGTTTGCAGATGCTTTCAAGTTGGATAATCCTAAATACATGTATATAATTTTGTCATTTAGTAAAGTGATAATCAACTAAGCTACAGGGCTGATGGAAATATCCTTTACATGTCCAGTACTGTATTTATTTTCAGTAACTCCTTCCCAGATCGCAAGCTTTTAGACAAGTCCATATATTTCAAGAGAATCTAATGAGTTCTTGTCTTTGAAAGGGTAGAAAACATTGTGGTAATAGGAGGGAATGCTGGTTACCAGCATTTCCTCCTTTTACCACAATGTTTCAAAAGCTGTCTTCCTCAAGGTCGCTAGAACTCAGGATCATGTGGTAAAGAGTTAAACTTTTTAGATGATATAGTTTAATGCCATTTTCAAAAAGATCTTGTCTTTTGTTCTTTCTTCCTCAATCTTCTACTAGTACCAGGGCTAAGGGAAAAATATGTTGTCAAAGGGCACTTCCGCCATGCTGGCTCCAGCAAAGATCAAAATGTGTACAACTGGGTTATATACTCTGTGTCTTAGCTGGAGACCACAGGGGTTCAAACTGACCCTAACACAAGTCCATATTTTATAGTCCCTGAGAAGAAAAAAGATTTGAACTGAAAACGTTGTGGGGACAGGAAAAAATTACTGGTAACCGGCATATGCCCCCTTTTCAAGCAATATTTCCTTCCCTTTTTCAGACAAATCTAATCATTTGAGCACTATTAAGTAACTGTCCTGCCAACACTTTCAGCATGAATAAGTCTGATTATTTCATGCTTTTCAGTAGTTTTACGTTAAAGAATGGGGGATTATAAGGCTTGATAATATTAGTGGTTATACCAGTGAAATTAACTGTAAATGTTTCAGTAACTCTTCAATTTAAGGCGGAAACAGTAGTTCCCACGCACTAGTTACCAAGGAAAATATTGTGTGCCATTCAACCAGATGGAAATATGACATACCTTATGTGCATTTACCCTACATTTCCCACAATCTGCATAATATTGTAATGCGTTCTTAGATGGGGGGGCACACCACAGGGAATTACTTAATACAACTGTACTAGAGTTTGATGAAAATAAAAAAAAAGGGTTATAAAGCATGAAATGTATAGAATATTTGTTTTTTTCTGTGAAAGATGAACATCATTGGTGATATTTTCACTCATGGCTGCACCACTCATGAAAATACCACTGATTATGTTTGATTGATAAAATAAATTTCATTCTTTCACCGAAAAAACAAATATCCTCTATATTTTTGTTATTTGATGATGAGATGGCTTGTCTGGAAAAAGTCAGCATTGTGGTAAAGAGTTAAGTCTTTTGCCAGGTGACACAATATTATCGCCAGTGCCATGGAGTTACCTCTGTTTTAGCACTTTTCTGCATATTAAGTAAGAAAATGAATGAGTCTTGCCAGACAGCACATTTATTATTTGGTCAGAGACAGTACATGTAATGTACACAAACCATTAACTAATCCGTAACCAGAAAAACAAGTGAGAAACAAAACTCTGAAAATACTTATTAGACCCTACATTACAGATTGTATTTTGTGTATGTTGTCGTAATATTTGCTTATACATGATCCTTGCACTAGGTCTAAAGGTGCATTTAACTTGAAGAGTTCAACTAGTTGTAATAAGAAGTTTTCTAGACTTGTCCAAGTTGAAGTGTTTTGTCTCAAAGGAAAGGATTGCCTTTGTAAAGGTAAAAAACAAGGGAAAAGCAGATTGATTTTAAAGCATTTAGTGACATCAAAATTTACTACATTGTGGCTCATTTAATGGGATTATCTTTGAAACAGTAGAAAACATTGTGAGAAAAGCAGAATATGCTCGTTACCAGCATTTTCTCCTTTTTTCACATTGTTTTCTGAAGCTTCTTCCACAAGGTCATCAAAATCTGGCATTTAATGATAAAAGGTTAATGATATGTGCAAACAATCCAAATTGGGTAAACTAGAGTTTTGTTTTTTTATTGTAGGAACTATAACTTTTATTTTTTAGTCTACTTTGTCTTGATTTTGTTTAAACCTTTTCCAAATAAACCTGTCTTTAACAATACAGAGAAAGAAAACTGTTGAAAACATTGTTGGAAAGAGGAAATTGTTGTTTATTGGCATTTTCTTCTTTTTCCATGATATTTTCTACCCTTTCAATGAAAATTCCTATAATTTCAGTCGCACTTAGGTTACTTTCTTCAAATACTTCAAAGCGGACAAAATCAGTAGCGAAAATTATCTTCTGTTAATGAATTAAAAAAGTTTCCAGTAAATGTTTTGCACATTTACGGTAATTTATGTTTAACGTTCTGCTTCAAAATGGGGGGGGGGGGGGAAAGTCGAAGAGTATTGTGTGCGCATTTCTACCGGAACCATGTGCATAGTCGTAGAAACAGACGGAATCGATCGACTTTACACGAAAAGTCGAAAAACCCCACTGCGCCATCTGTCGGGCAATCAAGTGACAGCAAACCTTGCGTTTAATTGGATGAGTCAACCCTTGCATCTGTTCTTACAATCTATATTTACAAAAGAATCGGCTGCACCTACTTTAACACGTGCATTTAAGAAGCAATTTAACGAGGAAAAAGGACATTTAAACATCACCATAGGTTAGTTATTTATTTCAGTACTGTGTGACTTGATTCTTTAATTGTCACCGGTCTATTGTTTTTGATTGACGGCGTCTGTGTATTTTTAGTGTCAACTGTCATTTTGAATGATCAACCGTGTTTATGCCCTGTTATTTTTGTTGCAAATTGTGTACTGTATATACAGTGACAACGCAGACTGGTTAATTTTACTGTAATAAATGTACAACTGTTTTTGGACTAACTGATATCGGTATGAATCTTTTAAATTTGTTCGAAATAATTAAAGTGGGAGGGGCTGATCAAGCTACCATTTAAATTGATTATTGCGAGTAACAGTTGAACTTGAAAATAGTTCCATATCACTTGCAGTCAAATGTTGCTGATCATTTTTTTTTTTCTTTTGATTGCCATATTTTAGGAGTTTTACTAAGGGTTTAATCGTTTTAAATACATTTCTGACTGCGATGAGTTCCGCTTAAGTTGAGGACAGGATAAGGCTGCATATAATGTCTGATCATAGATGACAGTCTGCATCGTGCTGGATTTTCAGCAGAAATGGATTTATTTCAAGAATCACAAGTGTTAGTTGCCATGATTTTCATCCGAAACTTTGAGAAAAAAAAAACTGTTTAACATCTCAACTCTTCACCACACAACAAAATTTTGGACTAAAATTTTCAAAAGGCTTCTTTCTTCGTGCCATTGAAACTCAGGACTGTGGGTAAAGGGTCAATTGGATTAATTTTAAACATGTGATTTTTAGACGGAAATATTCCAAAGTAAATAACCCATTCCTGTATTTTTACTTCAACATTGCTATAACCACCCTTAAGAGGAAGCCTTTATAAAACATTGTGGGAAGAGTAGAAAGCTCTGATAATATTCATTTTCTTCGATTCCAATGTCTTCTTAGTCTTCTAACCATTTACAAACCAGTTGCATCATAAAATCTGAATCTCATTTAATTTGTTGTCTACTAGTGCCTTTGACAAGTCTATAAATTTTGTCATCTACCCTTACAACGACAAACTCACCCTTTACCAGATGACAAAAGTTTAGGCTTGTTCATGTTGAAAGCATTGGATAAATTAAATTTATAGGATCAAATGATGGAATTAATTGATGAAGGGAAGAGAGGATTTTGGAAAGAAATAAGGAAAAAGATTAACCTCTGTGTTGTGAAAATATTGAACTGATTGGTGAAGGGTTAACCATACAAAAAACTTAAGATTATAATTTGAAGGCCTTTGGAGTTTAACTCTTTATCACACAACAAAATTTCAGCCTGGTCCAAATTGAAAGCATTTGCAGATGACAAATTGAGTGTTATTCACAACATAACATTTGTCTTTCATGGTTAGGAAACATCTTGGGAAAAGGAGAAAATGCTGGTTACCAGCATTTTCTCCTTTTCCCACAATATTTTCAAAAGCCTTTTTCCTCAAGGTCGTTAAAATTTGGGATTGTGTGGTAAAGGCTTAAATATATCAAACACATCTACTTTAGATATAAATGTTAGGACAGCTGGGAAAATACTTTTGCTAGATGAAAAATTGCTAAATTTTGGAGTAATTTCTTTATTTTGTTGGTGAAATTTCTGTTTCCATAAGCCTGTCACTACAGGGCATAAAATGGTACTTGAATTTGGGTTAGTGGTTGATACAAGCACAACATACACATGTATTAATTTCAGGAAGTAAGCCTGTAAGGCAGGAAATGAACTGTTAACCCTTAAAGTGCCTTTTATAGTTGCCTTTGCGGCTAGTGTAGATCAAGATCAGACTGCGCAAAACATGTAGTCTGATCAGTCTGATTGTTGATCTATACTGTCTGCTTTGCTGAGCCCATTCTGGACACAAGCAAGAGCAAAATTGCAACTACTTAGCGCTTATTTCTAGACAGAAAATATCTGTTGGATTTCTTTGGGGCTTTAACCCATTACCACACAGTCCCGACTTAACGACCCTGAGAAAGAAGCCTTTTGAAAACATTGTGGGAAAAGGAGAAAATGCTGGTAACTAGCATTTTCTCCTTTTCCCACAATGTTTTCTACTTTTCTCAAATCAAATCTAAATTTTTCAGTCACTCTTATTTTGTCGTCTGCAAATGCTTTCAATTTGGACTAGTCTAAAATTTTGTCGTTTGGTAAAGAGTTAAGGGTTAAATTGTCTTTAGGAAACATGTAGATGCTTAACCCTTTACCACACAATCCCCACTTTTAACGACCTTGAGAAAAAAGGCTTTTGGAAACGTTGTGCGAAAAGGAAAAAATGCTGGTAACTAGCATTTTCTACTTTTCACGCAATGTTTTCTGCTCTTACAGGACAAATCACATCATTTGAATAATATAAAATGTGTCATCTGCAAATTTTTTCAATTGGAATAAGTATAAAATTGTGTTGTTTGGTAAAAAGTTAATTCCTTACCAAACCAGAAAATTTCAGACTTGTCCAGAATGAATATGTATGCAGTTGATACATGTAAGTCAATTATGTGCCAAGTTATTGTATCTTTCTTGAAAAGGTTAGAGTACATAGTGGAAAAAGGAGACTGGTAACTAGTACTTTCTCCATTATTCTCAATGTTATCAAAAGCTTTCTAGAGGAAATGCTTTTTACGGGGACCTTAAGCATCTCATAAATGATACATACCAGTAATCATTAACATAATACATTTATAATCATTACATAGAAAATAGCAACATGGAAAGGTACTGATTGCTAGAGAATAGCAACATTTTTAAACAGTACTGAATGCCAGAAAATAATAGGAATGGCACTCTATGCTAGAAAATAGACACATGGAACAGTGCTCTTTCCTTGAAAATAATCAACAGAAATGATATCTATAGCTAGAAAATAGCAACAGGAACAGAACCGGTTGCTTGAAAATAACAACAGGAACAATATTTGTTACTAGAAAATAGCAACATGAACAGTACTGGTTGCTTGAAAATAACAACAGGAACAATATTTGTTACTAGAAAATAGCAACATGAACAGTACTGATTGCCTGAAAATAACAACAGGAACAGTATTTTTTGCTACAAAATAGCAACAGAAACAGCACTGATTGCCAGAAAACAGGGACAGGATTCACAGGAACAGAACCAATTGCTTGCATAAGGCACAATATTACAACAGCATGTTTATTGCAGTCACTTTTTTAGGTTGATCCGTAACCAGAAAATCCCGTTTATACAAACCAGAGGAGACAGTATTTGAAAACTCTGTGAAAAAAGCAGAAAAGACTTGGACAATTTTATTACCAACCAATAGTAATAAAAATGCATAATGACATACCATATGATACCGGTAATATGTAAGAAAATCTATGGTCATATAGCTACTTAATGTTCCAAGAACATGATAACTCTTCAGGTCATGAAACAGATTAAGTCTTTACTAGACTACAGAGTTTTAGACTGGTCCAAATTTGAAGCATTTTCAGACAATGAATTAAATGTGGCAGAAGTTGTGGAATTCGTTACAGAAAAGGTTGAAAACATTGAGGGAAAAAGAAAAGATACTGATTACCAGCATTTTCTCCTTTTATCACAATGTTTTCAGAAGCCTACTGCCAAGCCCTGGTGGCTCAGTAGCCTACAGGACTTGAGAACAGGGGGTGGATGGTTCGATCCCTGGCTCGGCCAATTTCTTTCCGAGGATTGATGGTCATTGCTACAGGATTCATTCCTCTCTTACTGCTGGCCATTATTTCGATGATGATTATTTGGGAAAGCAGCCAGTGACTTGAAAAGAATATTGTGCGGAGTGCTGGTAAAAGAAACTCCAGGAAAACTTGGATATGTGTACTGGCCGCCGCGATATAACTGAAATAATGTTGAAAACTGTGTTAAACATCATACAATCAATCAATCAAAAGCCTACTACATCATGGTTTATTCACTTGGGACTATTTGGTAAAGGGCTATACTTGTTTGATTTGAATGTAATTTTATTAATGGTATCTCAATTTCATCATGACAGGCAGTGCACCTGAACAAAGTAAATAGAAAATATGATAAAGAGATCCTGCCGCAATCCTATTGCAATGATTTTAATTAATCCTCAGAAAAAATTCTGAAGGAGTGATTTAAACTAGCAATTATACCTGAGCCATGCTCTGGCAAAAGGAGGCTTAATGCATCTCCGTGATACATGATACTTAGCGATTCATTATACAATTATGGATCAATAAAAACTATTTTACATAACATGCAACTAGAGGAACTGTGCACTGGTCCTGGAAAATCAACCAATAGAAAAAAAGAGTTTTGGCTCAGGTCAGCTGTGCAGGCTGACCTGGGTCAGTATTTTTTGCAGGTGCATTAAGCTCCCTTTTCACATTGCATGGCTCACATTGTATCAGATTAAGGTTGATTTGTTATGCATCTTGCCCATTTAGCTATGACTTAGGATATCTACTTGTTAGTTGATTTGGAGTAATATTTACCAACATAACGGAAGTATTTACTTACTCGGTATCGTATTGTAAGTGTGCAGCCTGCCTCTTAACTCTTTACCTTATGGTAAAATTTTAGACTGGTCCAAATTGAAAGCATTTGCAGACGACAAATTCAGTGTTTCACAAATGATTGGATTTGTCTTTAATGGGTTTAAAACCGCTGTGGGAAAAGGAGAAAATGCTGGTTACCAGCATTTTCTCCTTTTCCCATAGTGTTTTCAAAAGCCTATTGCCTCAGGGTTGTGAAAACAGGGATTGTTTGGTAAAAGGTTTACTCTTAGAGAACAAAACAAATGAAAGAGACATGCTTAGTAAGGAGTTGCAGTTTCATTTAGCTACTTTTGCCAGAATATCTCATAAGATAATGCAAAGTAAAGATGTAAGATCAGACTGCAAGTTAGGTACAGTCTGATCTCCACCTTTATTGTACACAAAAGTAGCTAAAGTTGTGCCTACAGCTCCAAGGGTCAAATCGTGCCTTTACAGGATGTTTTGCTGACCCTTTAACCTTCGAAAGCAAAACAAATAAGCCATGCTCTGACAAAAGGGGGCTTCATGCATGTCTGTGATCCATGGTACCAAGCAAGCCATCACATTCTTATGCATCCATAACAGCCACCTTTTTTTTTTAACTCTTATCCTGCTGTATAACTAACAGGAGTCCTTCAAGTCGATAGTAAAAGCCCCTTATCGGACAGTGTAGATCCAAGATCAGACTGCACGTTCTGTGCGGTCTGATCTTGATCTACACGGTCCTTAAAAGGTCAGTGAGTCGCGCTTAGCAGCCTATGGGTTAAAAACTGACCTTATCATGAGTTAGACTGGTCCTTGAACCTACAGAAAATTGACCAGTAGCGAAAAGTTTCTGCCCAGGTCAACCTGCGCAGTCTGCGCAGCCTGACCTGGGTCAAAACTTTTCGCAGATGCTTAAGCTTTTTCACAGAGCATGGCACAAATGCTGAAATGTTTTCTTTCTGTGTAGAAAGTTCTAATCATTTTAAAAATTCCAGTCTGTTGTTGTGCCTAGAATTTCTCACAATTCTTTCAGACAGGCAAGATCTAGGATTGGATTTTAGGTTCTTTAGACAGTCTGATCTTTATCCCAGCAGTTCACAAAAGCATTTCAAAGGGTGTCTTTTCTTTCTAAAGATTAACTATTGCCCTTGCTCCTTGTAAAGCGGGCTTAACCATTTGCCACACAAGTTTAACGACCCTGAGGAGGAAGGTTTAGAAAACATTGTGGGAAAAGGAGAAAATGCTGGTAGCCATCATTTTCTCCCTTTCCCACAATGTAATCTACCCTATTTCAGACAGCTTTTCCCTTTTGAGCTACATTTAATTTGTTGTCTGCAATTGCTTTCAATTTGGACAAGTCCAAATTTTGTCATTTGGTAAAGGGTTAATCCATGTGGAAAAAACAATCGTCCCATGTCAGCCTGCGATTCAGTCTGAGCAGGGTGACATGAGTTGAAAATTTTTGCCATTTGTAAATTTTCTGCAAGTCAAAGGAATATTCTACCTCAAAATTCAGTCCATTGTTAGACTAAATGGATCTTATAGATCCATAATCTTTTGATGACTTCCTTGGTATAATGAATCTCAGAGATGCATTAAGCCCCATTTTGCCAGACCGTGGCTCTTATATTTGATGATGCCAGACAACTGCTAACTTTTCACATAGAAATTTTCACATTTTAACTTTAGTTTCCTTTAGTTTCCTTTTTCTGTAAATGGTATTTGGGTATGTCTGTCCACCATTGTTTTGACCGGCATACTGCTAATAGTGCTCCTCATTGCTGTTAACCCCTTACCAAATGACAAAATTATAGACTGGTCCAAATTCAAAGCATTTACATACGACAAAATAAATGTGACTGAAAAAATGAAATTTGTTTTGGGGAGGGTAGAAAACATTGTGAGAAAAGGAGAAAATGCTGGTTACCAGCATTTTCTCCTTTTCCCACAATGTTTTCAAAAGGCTTCTTTCCCAGGGTCGTTAAAAGTCGGGATTGTGTGGTAAGGGGTTAAATGGATATTGTAGATCAAGATCAGAATCTGCAGGATTATCCTGGAACTGGTGATTTTTATTTGGTAATCTGAACTTAGAGATCACTGTATTTGAGTTTTACCAAATACTTATAGCTAGGACTTTTTTTCATCTGTAGCAATTTCTGTAGTGATTGAACTCGTTAGCACACAATCAAAAGTTTGAACGACCCTAAGGAAAAAGCCTTTTGAAAACTTTGTGAGAAATGGGGTAAATGCTGGTAACCAGCATTTTCTCCTTTTCCAGCAATGTTTTCTACCCTTTAAAAGGCAAAGGTCATCATTTTAGCCACATTTAATTTGTCGTCTGCAAATGGTTTTAATTTGGACTTGTCCAAAATTTTGTCATACGCTAAAGTGCTAAGGTCTAATCTGCAGAGGTTTGAAGTTGGCAATACAGGTTTCAAGTCAAATTAGGTAGATGGTTGATATGTTTTGAAAGCCATTTGCCCTAGATGTTTGTAAATTACCTCTAGTCTGGAAAAGGTGAAAACATGAGTGGCATTGACCTATGCACGAGTTGATTGCTCTGTGCTTATTAATTTAGTTTTTTTTTCATCAAATGACTGTAAGTCAGGTTAATGTGGTCAGGTAGACCTATGACCTATCAGACGTAAGTGTTTCGCCAATACATTGTGCTATTGGATTGCAAAATGTCCCATGGTAATGCACACATGACTGTGGGCTTTTGTCCTCTTCAAATTTATCCCCAGACAGTCTTTAGTTCAAGCCCATGACTCTTTCCTTATACTTTAGGACAGTGATGCTTTTGAAAACACTTTCAAACTTATAACATGGTAGTGATTGTAATGAAAAGGTCAGAAAATAAAACCTTGTGGGAAAAGGAGAAATGCAGATTATAAAAGCCTAGAGAATCCTCCCCAGGGCTGTAAAAACTCAGGACTTTTTGGAAAACTTTAACCCTTACCACCTGACTTTTAAAGACCCTAAAGATGAAGCCTTTTGAAAAACATTGTGAAAAAAGGAGAAAATGCTGGTAACCAGCATTTTCTCCTTTTTCCACGATGTTTTTTACCCTATGATCTCTGATCTACACTGTCCACTGCTTTATTCTAGATTATGATCAAACTAATTTGGTAATGAAGGAGTTAATTGTTGCAATGTATCATTGTTTTCATAATATAATGGCTTGAAATGTTTATTTCTCACATTTTCAGAAAATGTTTGCTTACACAAAGGACTTTTGAATGCTTTCTGGACCAGATGTGAGCTAATTATAATTTGTGATCATGATGAGTCAGACTTTGTTGCAATTGATTACATATTTTCAAATAATCAGAATGATGTAATGATCATTAATCTGCAATTTTTATGATTACAAGTCATTTAATTTGATTGATTATCTGTGTAAAAATGGAGTGTTATTTGATAACATTTTGATTACATCATTCAGATAACAATGCATTGGCAAATCAAGAACCTTAACTCTTTACCAGACAACAAAATTTTAGCCTTGTCCAAATTGAAAGCATTTGCAGACGACAATTTCAATGAGGCTTAAATGGAGCAATTTTTCTTTGATAGGGTAGGAAACTTTGTGGGAAAAGGAGAAAATGCTGGTTACCAGCATTTTCTCCTTTTCCCACAATGTTTTCAAAAAGCTTTTTTTCCCAGTGTCGTTAAAAGTTGGCATTGTGCTGTAAAGGGTTAATAGTTTGAATGCATAATTTTTCTGTCTAAAACTGATGCTCACATTGTAATGTTAGATTTGTTTGAATAGTGTTTGATATTCTTTTAATAGTAATTTTGTAATTGGATTGAGAAAGTTCCTGGGATTCACTAGTACGAATGTTGAAGGCTGGGGCTCTGCATTGCTTGCTCAAGAACATTCACCTGTGACCAGCACTGCCAGATAGGATTGGACCCAGAACCTCTAGATCACAGATATAAAGCCATACCCACTGAGCCACAGTGTATCCCATTGAACAGTTCACCATATTCCAAACAACCCCATATTTAAACAACCCTGTAGAAGGAGGTTTTTGAAAACACTGTTGGAAAAGGAGTATATGCTAGTAACCAGAATTTTTTCCTTTTTTTTTTTTCAAAATTAAATCCCATTGATTAAACAAAATTTAATTTG
Organism: Hippopus hippopus; assembly: GCA_946811185.2. Classification (NCBI taxonomy): domain Eukaryota; kingdom Metazoa; phylum Mollusca; class Bivalvia; order Cardiida; family Cardiidae; genus Hippopus; species Hippopus hippopus. The sequence goes on along the minus strand of OX328111.1, from coordinate 26,148,622 downwards.
TGGTCTGCAAATGCTTTCAATTTGGACAAGTCTGCATTTTTGTCATTTGGTAAAGAGTTAACTCTACCAAACAGCAAAATTTTAGTGTGGTCAGAATTGAAAACATTTGTAGATGACAAAAATAAATGTAACTGAAATATTGAAATTTGTCTTTGAAAGGGTAGAAAACATTATGGGAAAAGGAAAATGCTGGTTACCAGCATTTCCTTTTCCCACAATGTTTTCAAAAGGTCTCTTTCTCAGGGTTGTTAACAGTCGGGATTGTGTGGAAAAGACTTAAAGAGTTAAATGCCCTGCATTTTTGAAAGTACATGCGTATGTACGTGCATAATTATGGTTGGATTGCCAATGGGATTGTTCTCAAGTATTGTTTTCAACTCTTAGCTTCCTAAAGATAACTCTAGGTCACTGTACATTCACAAATAATGTAGATCAAGATCAGAGTGCACAAAACTTGCAGTCTGATCTTGGATCTACACTTTATGATATGTCATAAGATGTAACGTAACATACTGATTGTACAAGCAATATTTGGGTGTACATTGTATTGTTTGGTTTTGTACAATACTAATCAATGACAAAACCTGTTTCTTTATCAGTGTAAGGGTTCTTCCTGATTGTGCCAAGCATAAGTCTGGTTGCTTTTGTAGACAATGCGGATTAAGATCAGATTGCACAGATGGTACAGTTTGATCTTGATCTAAATTTTCCATTTTTATCAGAGAATTCTAGCCTGAAAACAGCTCTGATATTGCAATATTTTGATGTTTTTTTCCAAAACCAAAAATGTCCTTTTTCCTCTGGTCCTGAAGATTTAGGTCTTTACCCGATGACTAAATACTAAACTCATCCAGATTGTATGTGTTTGCAACTGTCAGCTTGAAAACTACTCAACCAATGAGATATGTCTTTGTAAGGATAGAAAACTCTCTGGGAAAAAGAAGAAAATGCTGGTTCCCAGCAGTTTCTTCTTTTCCGACAATGTTTCCAAAACCCTGCTTTCTATGGTCTTTAAAACAGGGAAAAGTTTGTAAGGGTAAAAAACAACTGTTATGAATGAAGTGCCTTTCTTCTATTTCCACTTTGTGTGTGACTGAAAAAAGAAAAAAAGTCCATGTGCTCTCTTAGCTTTTTTTCAAGTGTAATGATATTCCCCAGTCACGTTTATGAATTAAGTAGATATGACCTTTATCCTCTATTGGCCACTTAACCCACTGCCCCCGAACAAAAAAAATCCCGATGACAACTTTGAAATACCCTTGTAAAGTATAGATATTCCACAGAGATCTGAACACCATTTTAGAATATGGTTATTCCAAATTCTTTATCAAACAACAACATTTTAGACTTGGCCAAATTCAAAACATTTGCAGTCAACAAATTTAACGTGGCTCAAATTGGTATAATGTTGAAATTTGTCATTGATTGATTAGAGAACATTTTGCGAAAAGGAGAAAATGTGGGTAACCAGCATTTCTCAAAATGTTTTCAAAGGCCCCTTTTCCATAGCATTGTTACGACTTGAGATTGTGTGGGAAAGGGTTAAGGTATAATACAGGAATACATTTGAAGACATTCTGGAAGAAGGAGAAATTGCTCAGGCAATTTCTTCTTTTCCCAAACTGTTTCCAAAAGTGGTCTGCGGCAAAATGAAAGAAAAAAAAAACGTCTGCAGATGGTTGCCTGGGTTTTCCCAGGTACCCCCCTGTTTCCTCCAGAATCTTGACCCCTAAATTCTCTAAATGTCTTTTAACCCTTAACCCTTTCCCAAACAATCCCTGGTTTTTACGGGTCAGGAATAGAAGCCTTTTGAAAACATTGTGGGAAAAGGAGAAAATGCTGGTAACCAGCATTTTCTCCGTTTCCCACAATGTTTTCTACCCTATCATAATAGAAAAATCATCTTTTTAGCAACTGTTAATTTGTCATCTGCAAAATGCTTTCAGTTTGGTCTGGTCAAAAATTTGACGTTTGGGAAAGGGTTAAAGCGCCTTTCACTACTATAGTTGCCTTTGCAGTCAGAGTAGATCAAGATTAGACTGCACAAAATGTACTGTCCGATCTTTGATCTACACTGCCCGCTTTGCTGATTCATTACAGACAAAAGGCAGCCATGAAAATGCAGATTATCTTGGACATATTGTGGAGTGAAAATGTCCATTTGGATTATCCAGGGCTTTCGGGGTTAAAATTCAAAGGCTTGTCTTTTTTCATTCACTCTAAGGGGTCTCTATACAAAAAGGTTCTAGGAAAATCCTGTATTTTACTCTTTACCTGAAAACAAAGTTTTTGACTTGTCTGTATCGACATCTACAGATGCCAAGTTACATGTTGCTTAACTCTTTATCAAACAATCACATGTTTTAGTGATCCTTGGGAAATACCGTTTTGAAAACACTGTAGGAAAAGTAGAAAATGCTGGTTACCAAGATTTTTTTCTTTTCCCACAGTGTTTTCTACTCTTTTAGAGCCAGGTTTCATCAATTGAGCCTCATTTGTCATCTGCAGCAGCTATGAATTTAGACTAGTGTAAAATTTTGTTGTTTGGTAAAGAGTCAATGGATAAAATTTGTCTTTTGAAGGGTAGAAAACTTTTTGGGAAAAGAAGAAAATGCTGGTTACAAATGTTTTCAAAAGCATCCTTCCCCAGGGTCATTGAACTTTGAGATTTTTTGATGAAGTGTTCCTGTGTTCTTAAATCATTGCCTTTTGCAAGCATTAGACACTTTGAAACAACAGACATGACAATAATAGTGCGCTAGAGCCAGGCAACGGCGTTGGAGAGAAAAGAGTATGACAGATTGAGAACTGGCTTATTTTGGCTATTTTGAGCAATCGTTTCACTTGTCACAATGGAATGATTAACAAATTTGTCGGGTCAGTGTTGAAGGTATGTGTATGTTATGACAGTTGCTGGAGTGAAAAGGTCAAAAAAAGGTTGCTTTATGCATAACATAATGTAGCCAATTTACAGTATACCGAAAAAAAAAGTTGATCAGAAATTATGCTTATTCATTGTGCCAATATATTTGAGCCATAATATGTGAAGAGGGGGCTTAATGCATCTGCGAAAAGTATCGATTCAGGTCAGCCTGCGCATTCCATGCAGGCTGACCTGGGCCGAAACCTTTCGCTGTTGGTCAATTTTATGTATGCCCAAAGACCAGTCTAACTCATGATTAAGTATGTTGATTAAAAAAAGGATATTATGGATCCAAAAGAATGTGATGGCTTGCATGGTATCATGGATCACGGAGATACATTAAGCCCCCTTTTGTCAGAGCATGGCCCATTTTAATATTTACCGCAGTATGCGTAGCCTCTTTTGCCTCATATATAGATCACTATTTCAGTGACTGGGAAAGGCATGCGCCATGCGACATTAAAATCCAAAATGTCACATCGTTTTTGCCAATGAGTGCGCCCTTGTCCCATTCAATTTTCGACGTCGTAAAAGTACGAAATTTAGTCTGACGAATCTCCTTTGATCGGCGCCGATTAGACGCTCTATAAAATGAGTATCTATGTGCGTGTGACGTCATGTTTTCAATCATAAAACGCTTATTGAATATTGAACCTATTTTGTCGTCTTGATGAAACTGCCCTGATTTTGCCGTAAAATTCAAATTCAACAACTACCTAAGCATTAGAATATACCACCGAAAATTTAAAATTACATGAAGGTCAGGGCTCCATCAGTAATTTCTTTCCCACAATGATCGTATATTAACAGACTCATACAGACGATCCTAGCGAGAATCAGAGCAACTCTCATATCACATCTCTCTCCGAGCCTATCCCAAGCATATCCATGGACATGCAGCAAACGTTTATCAGTGTATATCATGCAGATTGGGAAGGCCACTTTTTTTTTCATCATGAATTAGATAGGTAACATTCTCAATCAGCTTATGGTCTAATAGTATTTATGTTCCCAGCTACCCCAATTGATAAGTTTATTTCAATCATCATACTATAATACTGCTAAAAGAAATAAAGATATGAAAGTAGATCACTGAAAAAAAAAACGCAAAAACCCATGACACAACAACGGTCAATTTGACACCGTCCGATCAGAGTTGTCTCAAATTGTTTCTTCATCAATTATAATGAATTTAAACAGTGAATTTACATAATTATATGTAAAGAATGATAATGAGAAAAAAAGTTCTTGTTTTTTTTTTCTTTAATGAAAATGAAAATAACAATGAAATGGGGTGAAGGTCAGACCTTCGTCTTATGGAACAATGAAAGGGGTGTGAAGGTTAGGCCTTTGTCTTTTGGTGTCATGCTTATATTTCCATAATAACCAAGTAATTTTGACCCTTGATCATTTCTCTTTGACGCTTGGAAATTTCATTTTGACTCTTGAAAATTTCAGCCCAAGATTCAATGACTCTTGGGATTCAGGACCTAATGAGAACCCAGATCACTATGTTTGATTCCAAGCATTAAATATAGAACCAGCATAAGCATTTAGCTACATTTTGACTTGCATAGGGATAGTACTATTTTAAAAAAAATAAAGCAATTAAAAGATTTTTTTTTTCTGAAATTGTCATATTGGTTTTCAAAATGTCACATTGATTTTCCTGGAGGAAGGGACATTGTCCCATTGAAAATAATTCTTTCCCAATCACTGCTCTTTACCAAACAAAAAAAAAATGTAGACTGGCCAATTTGAAAGCATTTGCAGACAAGAATTTAAATGTGGCTCAAATGATGGAAATTGTCTATGATAGGGTATAAAACTTTAGGGAAAAGGAGAAAATGCTGGTAACCAGCATTTTGTCCTTTTCTCACAATGTTTTCAAAAGGCTTCTTTCTCAGGGTTATTAAAACAGGATTAAGTGGTAAAGGGTTAGGATTCTGTAAGAAATTTGTGGCAGATGACTGCAGAAACAGTATCAGAAAACTTCAGATTTATCCCTACAAAATATGCGTAGGTATTGTGTCTACCATGACAAAAGTTTATAACAGTCCATTTTGAAAGCATTAATTTTGCAGATGACATCTCATGTGGCTGAAATGATGTGATTTGTTTTGAAAGAGACAGAAAACTGAAAATTTTGAAAAATCATCAATAATCCTCTTCTCCAAATCTGTAAGTATGATTTCTTGGCAATTTGGCTTTAATGTTCCTTGGGGTAAGACCTCTCTGAGACTTTTGGATAGAGACTTGATTCTTCAAAAACAAGGGCTTCTGATGGATAACTGTCGAAGCATGTACGAATTATAGCTTACTTTTTAGCTTGGCTATTTTCAAAGAAAACATCGAGGTACATGTATTGTCATAGCTCTGTTGTTTGCATCATTGTGCAAAATCTTTGACATTTTATAGTATCTTTGTCATTACTACTAAAGACATTTACTTCAAAATCAGACGACATATTTGTTAACTACCAAAAGGAGAACCCTTGCAATAGGGGTAGGTAACCTCCAAAACTATTTTGACACATTTATGGCCCTTTTTTGACTTAAATTTTTGGTTATGATCAATCTATTTCTAAATTTAACTGCAGCCGAGAATTGGCACCTGCATGCGGTGCTCATGTTTGATATTAATTACTGGTAGCTAGAGAAGCGATACAGAGTCATTATGGCCTTCTTGTTACATAATTGAAGCATAATTGAAGCACCTGCAGTTGTCTTAATAATCACCTGTAAACATCTTGAGAGATAATGCAGACAGGATCATGTGAAGTTATCTTGTTTTAACCTAATTAGATTTTTAAACTACCGGTATGTATAACTCTCTTCCAAAATGTTCGACTTGTCCAAATTGAAAGCATTTGCAGATGAGAAACTAAATGTAACTTTCAAAGGATGGAAAAAATTTGTGGAAAAAGTAGAAAATGCTGGTAACCAGCATTTTCTCCTTTTCCCTCAAATATTTTCATGAGGCTTTTTTCCCAGGGTCGTTAAAACCCGGGATTGCTTGGGAAAGGGATAATGAAATGAGAGATAAACATGCATGACTACAGTATGCTTTCTGAGGTATGCACATGAGGGTACATCTTCTAATAATAGTACACTTTATACCCATGACTTTAACCCTGTACCAGGTATTTGCCCACAGGGTCTTTAGAACACAGGATTGTTTGGTAACTTAGAGAATTAACCCTTTAACACATGACAACATTTTAGACTTCAAAATTGAAAGCAGTAGCAGACTACAAAATAAATGTAACACAAAAATTTAAATTTACTGATAGATGGATAGAAAACATTTTGGGAAAAGGAGAAAATGCTGGTTATCAGTATTTTCTCCTTTTCTCATAAATGTTTTCAAAAGCTTTCTTTCTCAGGGTCCTTAGAACTCTTGTTTGTGTGGTAAAGGGTTGAAGATTTGTTTGACACCCTATAACAGTCGTACCTTTCAAGAGGGATAAATTGAGCAGTGACACACATAATAACTACCGATAATGATGATTTATATTTAGAAATGATTCAAGTCCTGTCATCAAATAGTGCTTCCGGCATCATCAGGGCCTTAGCTGGAATTTCCAATAATCATTATCAACTTGACCCAATACTTCTTAATGCAGGGCCCAGTCTCCTACAATACCCTGCAAAAGCATCATATGATAAAGGGAACCAAAAGCCTTAAACAAATCTTGGTTTTGGGGATAATTTGGAAAATATACTGATGGAAAAGGGAACAATTCACTCATATAAAGTAATTTCTTAAAAACTGACATTTTTCCAAAACCAATTGTACTTGTAACAGTCTTGGACAAAAGTGACAACCAACTTTATGCCTTAACTCTTTACCAAACGACAAAATTTTGGACTAGTCCAAATTGAAAGCATTTGCAGATGACAAAATAAATGTAAATCAAAAATTGAAAATTGATTTGGGAAGGGTAGAAAACATTGTGGGAAAAGGAGAAAATGCTGGTTACCAGCATTTTCTCCTTTTCCCACAATGTTTTCAAAAGGCTTCTTTCTCAGAGTTGTGAAAACCTGGAATTGTTTGGTGACGAGTTAATGCTTTACCAAGGAATTCAGAGTTTTTATTACCCTGACCGAGGAAGAAAGCATTTGAAAACATTATGATAAAAGGAAAAAAATACCAGTAGAAACCAGCATTTTGTCCTTGAACCATGTTTTTTGCCATGATTTCTGCCCTTTAAAATGCAAATCCCATCAATTTTAAAGCCATTAATAATTTTTCTTCAAAAATGTTGTATTTTGACCAGTCAAAAGTTTTGTTTTCTGGTAAAGGGTTAAAAAAGTGTGAACAGGGTTATGACTGGATCCATTGCATTAACTCTTAGAGTGAATGTCACTATTGTGATTGCTTTTTGCAGAAAGTGTAGATTAAGATCAGACTGTATAGAAAGTGCAATCTAATCTTTGATATTCATTGCCCACTAAATTAAGCTATCCTGCAAGAGATGGTCTCGAAACTGCAATATTAATGGGTCTTGTTTTTAACTACTGGAAAATATCCATTTGATATTATTTTGTGCTCAAAAGGCTTTAACGCTTTACCAAATGACAAAATTTTACACTGATCCACGTTGAAAGCATTTGCAGATGACAAAATGAATGTGACTCATAAATTGAAATTTGTTTTGGGAAGGGTAGAAAACTTTGTGGGAAAAGAAGAAAATGCTGGTTACCAGCATTTTCTCCTTTTCCCACAACATTTTCAAAAGCCTTCTTTCTCAGAGTTGTTAAAACTCGGGACAGCATAGTAAAGGGTCTAATCGTTCCAGGGTATTGATCTTCTCCCTCCCCTTGTCTGTGGTTTCTTCCTGGGGTCGCCCAGTCCCATGGTTGTCACATATTTTGTTATGCAACCTTAACCCTTCAAACAATCCTGTATTTTGTCGAACCTGAGAAATGAGGTATTTGAAAACATTGTGGGAAATGGAGGAAATGCTGGTAACCAGCATTTTCTCCTTTACCCATAATGTTTTTGACTCTATTAATGACAAATTACATCATTGAGTCACATTTAATTTGTGATTTGCAAATGCTTTGAGTATGGACAATTCTAAAATCGTGTTGTCTGGTAAAGGATTAATGGAATTGGAAATAAACTGACTTTTATGGGCAAAGGCATAGAATTGATAATTCAAAAGTCCTAGGTTTGATCCTCATACAAGGCAACAGATATTTAATGGGATAGTCCTTGTGCAAGGCATTCAGAACCCCAGCCAAATGCATGTACCGGTAAGAAGACTTAAGAAGACCGGTAAGCAAGCTGTTGCCATTATATGATTAAATAGTGTTGAAAGTCTCATAAAACACCATTCAATCAATCAATCATTTCTACGTTTAAAGATGCTGTTTACACATTGTGTTGTGGGTACATATTTGGATTTTGTCATTGAGACATTTCTTATTAGTATCCGCAAACTTGCTTTTTGTGAAGAAAGAGATGATACTGTTTATCAGTTTCCAAAATTACAAGACAAATTCGAAAGTGGTGCAAATGAACTTTGGCAGGTTAAAAAACATTGTGGGAAAAGGAGACAATGCTGGCTACCAGCATTTTCTCCTTTTCCCACAATGTTTTCAAAAGTTCTCTTCCCCGGGGTTGTGAAAACCCAGGATCGTTTATAAAGGGTCAAAGGGTTAAAGCAGAAAATAGCGCTCATATCTGTACTTCCATAATATAATGTTTCTCAGGGGCTTGAAATCATGGGGTCGCTTGTTTGATTCCCTAGCTTAGCCAACTTGTTCCTAAAGATTGTTGACAGTCATTGCGACTAGGTTCATTCCTCGCTCACTGCTGAAGAATTTGTTACAATGATGTTTAAACTCCAGTAAAGCATTGATAGCTGCACTGGGCTCTGCAATGTGACTGAAATAACACAGGAGACAGTGTTACAAACTCCATACAAAGAAAGAATATCTATTGAGGATTACGACCCCTAACTCATCAGTAAATATCATGACTGTAACATCGACGTTTTCGTAAAGGCTATTCGGCCTATCTCGGCAGCTTCTGTCTTTTAATATAAGAGTTAGGGGCACTAGACCTTAACACCATGCTTGAAGTTAGGATGATTTTATCCGTAAGATAGTCCTTATGTGTCAGCATGGTCATTCAAACTGCATCATTTTGATTTGAAATAGAGCTATTTCAGTTTTGAAGTGAGCAATTTTTCAAGAGATTTAGGTTTAGTTTGGTCATAATCTTGTTAATCAAACAAGGATAAAGTTTTCATGATTTGATTTGTTCATGATAAACAGCCAATCAGGAAAGAAACTTGTGTGACCTTGAAGCTTGAAACTTCACTGTAGCTCAGCCAAGGCCATTAACCATTTGCCAGATAACAAAAGTTACAGATTTGGCAAAATTGAAAGTAAAATTTTGTAGACAGCAAATTAAGCATGTCTCAAATGATGGGACTAAGTTTTTGAAAAGATTTAAAGCATTGTGGAAAAAGGAGAAAATGCTGGTTTATCAGCATTTTCTCCTTTTTCCTCAATGTTTTCAAATGCATGGTCCTCATGGTTATCAAGATACAGAATTGTTTGGTAATGGGTTTATTCAAAAGAGATTATGAATAATGTTTTAGAATACCTGTAAAATGTTTCTAGGGATCCCGGATTTTATTTCGTAGTATAACAAAAAATTTAAGGCAGGAGGAAGGGAGTGAGAAAGGGAGAGATAATTTTATGATTGTTATATAATATCTGAAGGTTTTCCTTATTGATAAACCACAAATTTTATGTGGTAATAGACTTTTTACGATAAATCACTCAAAAAAAAAATGTAAAGAATAGAGATTAACATGATGTAAAACTCAATTTAGATCTGGAAAATGTCAGAGAAATAGAACAAGAATGAGAAAATTCACGGAATGAGGCACCAGGTGTATGTGTACTGTTGCATTGTTTTTGTCATTTCAAGATTGTGATAATAAGGAAAAGAGTTCATTTGTACAAATGGGGCTTCGGAAATTTCTCAGGGTTAAGGGTGCACTGTCATTAGATGTGAGAAATTTGTAATTGATTTCCATTAGCCATCGCCTTAGAATCTTTCTTGCCATGTGGATTTCAGTACCACATTCATGTACATTTCATCCACAAAAATCCTGTTTATGTAACCATATTTCATTGTTGTATTTAAGTAGTTTGATAATGAAGCAGAATCAGAAATAAAGCTAGAAATTTGCCGTGACTGTTGCCTGTACTTCTGTAATGATTAGTTTTATAGACGTTCCAATAGATGGTGAATCATGGGTAATCACCATAGAAAAGTGTTGACTGTGAAGTGTATTGAGTCATCTACAAGTTGAGATGATGGACAGCCTTGACACATTAGTATGTCTTCATTGATCCTTTGCCAAACAGTCTTGTGTTTCAACAACTCTGATAAAGAAGACTTCTGAAAACATTGCAAGGAAAGGAGACATTGCTGATAACCAGAACTCTCTTTGTTTCTTACAACTGTTTTCTACACTTTCAAGGACACATCCCATCATTTGAGTCGAGTTTCAAATGTCATCTGTAGTTTGTTTTAATTGGGTGGTTCTACTTTTTTATCATCTGGTTAAAGAACTAATCTTGCAGTTTAGTAGTCCAGGAATGAAGACTGCACAGTCATGAATGGGAAATGAACTCTAAAAAATGATGTGTTTTAAACTGTATACAAGAAAACAAAATTTTAGATAATTATGTCCAAATTGACAGTAGGTCCATTAACTTTTTTTTTAATGAATTATGATTTTAGAATTCACAAAAGATGCATCAGTTTCAGGTCATGAACTACTTTCATAAAAATTGTGATGGACATTGATGAACAGCTTAGTGAGTTCATGAAGCTTCATGAACTATGCATGAATGTTCAACAACAGTTCAACAGTAGACCCTGAACACACTTGGAAATCAAGTTACACAGTGAGAATAAGAACAGCAGTTTGAATTTTTTATAAATTTGCCCTGGTTTGGTATGCTGTGCATATCTTTTACTGGTGGCAGGATGATGTATTACTGTAACACTATAATGCGCAACATTGTTGCCAAGGCACACAGCTCAGCAATGCCAAATCTGAGTCAATTGGGGAGAATCGTCTGAACTAGTTACTGCTTGGAAAAAATGTAGACTTATCAAAATAGAAAGCAACAATTTCACTGTGTCACAATTGAAGGAACTTTTCTTTAATATAGTAGAAAACATGGTTGAAAAAGGAGAAAATGCTGATTACCAGCATTTTTTTCTTTCCCAACAATGTTTTAAAGACTTCTTTTCTAAGGTCATTAAAACTTGGGATTTTGTGGAAAATGATTAATGTCTGGGTATAGAATCAATAAAAATGAAGAAGAAAACAGAGATAGGATAAAATATAAAAAGGTTGAGAGATAGTAGGGGGAGGGAATGATACCCAGTTTGAAAGAGAAACTGCTTCATCTTGCAACAAACTGGAGATTTGATTTATGGTCATATTTTCAATTAATTTTTGTGTTGATTGAATCTTTCCCACACAATCCTTTGTAGTCATAAAACTGAGGATGAAGGTTTTTTGAAATACTGTGTGCTAAGAAGCATTTTCTTTTTTTCTTGAAATGTTTTCTACCCTCCTATGTAAAAATCCCATCATTATAACCACATTTCATTTATCATCTACAAATACTTCAAATTTAGACGGGTCTGAAATTCTGTCATCTGGAAAAGAGTTGATTATTATACTGTAATCCTGAATAATTCAACAAACACATAGTTATAGTTAGACTGGTTTCTTATAAGCCCTTTACTGCACAATACTGACTTTTAACAACTCTGGGAAAAAAACCCAAACTTTTGAGAACATTGTGGGAAAAGAAGAAAATGCTGGTAACCAGCATTTTCTCCGTTTCCCACAATTTTTTCTACCTTATCAAAGAAAAATTGCAACATTTGAGCTAAATTGAAACTGTCATCTGCAAAATGCTTTCAATGTGGACAAAGCTAAAATTTTGTCGTCTGGTAAAGGGAAAGTCTGAGGCATAATTGTTAATATCAGCATAATCAGGGTAGCAAATTGCTAAACATTTATGCTTATATTGCATAACAATGACAAATCTTGCTTTCAAACTCCAACTGATTATTTTGTCCTTAGAAATGTATGAATAATTATATGAGCCATGCTCTGTGAAAAGAGGGTTTAATGCATATGCCTAAAGTATTGACCCAGGTCAGCCTGCGCAGGCTGACCCATAGTCATTATCCAAAGACCATGCTACTTAAAGGATTCAGGTAGTTGTTAGACAAAGTGAATTGTATGGACCCATGATTTCGTTAAGACTTGCTTGTCATAATGCACCAATTCATGGATGTGCATGAAACCCATTTGTTTTGCATGTTTGTCAGAGGATACAGTAGCTCTTTACCAAATGGAAAGTTCTAAATTAGACCTTGTTGAAAGCAGAATCACCAAATTCAGTGTAGCTCAAAAGCTGATTTGTCTTTGAAATGGTAGAAGACATTGTGGGAAAAGGAGAAAATGCTGGTCATGTGCAATCCCACAATCTTGCCATCATCTGCAGGATTATTAGACTTTGGAAATGTTTGGTGAAGGTTAAAAGATCTGATGTTTGCACTGAGAATTTTTTTAACCAGCATTTTTGTTTTTTTATTAGCTCACCAGAGCACAACGTGCTCAAGGGGAGCTTTTAGGATCACCCAGTGTCCGTCGTGCGTCGTCAACAATTCTTTAAACATCAACTCCTCCTAAACCGCTGGGCCAATTTGGACCAAACTTGGCTGGAATGTTCCTTGGGAAGTCCTCTTTAAAAATTGTTCACAGAATTTGATTCCATCAAAAACTGTGGTTGCCATGGCAACCAAATGGAATTTTCTAAGAAATTCTTTAAAAATCTTCTCCTCTGAAACCGCTGGTCAGATTTTGACAAAATTTGTTCGCGAAATTTTGATCCGTCAAGAAACATGGCTCTGGTGAATGGGGGCTTCTTGCACTCTACAGAAATGAAGAAATTCTTAAAAATTCTCCTATCTGAAACGGCTGGTCAGATTTTGAAATAATTTCACAGAGATGTTCCTTGGGTGACCCTTTTCAAAAATTGTTTGCAAAATTTTGATCTGTCAAGAAACATGGCTCTGGTGAATGGGGGCTACCTGCACTATACAGAAATGAAGAAATTCTTAAAAATAATTCTTCTCTGAAACGGCTGGTCAGATTTTGAAATAATTTCACAGAGATGTTCCTTGGATGACCCTTTTCAAAAATTGTTCGTGAAATTTTGATCTGTCAAGAGACAGGGCTCTGGTAAATCGGGGCTACTCGCACTATATGGCCATGAAGAAATTCTTAAAAATTCTTCTTCTCTGAAACGGCTGGTCAGATTTTGAAATAATTTCACAGAAATGTTCCTTTGGTGACCCTTTTCAAAAATTGTTCGCAAAATGCTGATTCGTCAAAAAACATGGCTCTGATTGGGGGGGGGGGGCACTTGCACAATATGGACATTAAGAAATTCTTAAAAATTCTTCTTTCCTGAAACGGCTGGTCAGATTTTGAAATAATTTCACAGAAATGTTTCTTGGGTGACCCTTTTCAAAAGTGTTCGAGAAATTTTGATCCATCAAGAAACATGGCTCTGATGGCTGTGGGCTTTTTACACTACACAGACATGAAGAAATTCTTAAAAATTATTCTTCTCTGAAACCACTGGTCAGATTTTGAAATCATTTCACAGAAATATTCCTTGGGTGACTCTTTTCAAAACTTGTTCACAAAATTGTGATCTGTCAAGAAACATGGCTCTGATGGTGGGGGCTATTTGCACTACAGGGACATGAAGAGGAATTTCTTGATCTTCTCTGGAACGGCTGGTCAGATTTTGAAATAATTTCACAGAAATGTTCCTAGGGTGACCCTTTTCAAAAATTGTTAGGGAAACTTTATCTGTCGAAAAACAACAGCCAATTGTTGGCACCTGCATGTGGTGCTCTTGTTCAACTTATGTCTTTAGTCACTATCGAGAATGTGCTCTTCTTCAAGAAATCGTCCTTTGGTGATCTATCCAAAAATTTATTTGCAGAATTCTGATTTATCAAAATTATTGCTGTGGTGATGATTGTAGAGGTGGTGACAGATTTTGAAATTACTTTTACAGGTGACCTTTTCAAAATTGCTTGGCAAAATAATGATTTTGTTTCCAAAGTTTCAATACCTCAAAAAAAATTGGCTATGGTCCTCTCAAAATTCAGGTGAGCGATCCAGGGCCATCTTGGCCCTCTTGTATCATGTTTTCAAACCTTTCAAAGATAAATCCCATGATTTAAACCTTATTTTAATTGCACATGCTTCCAATTTTGGCCAGTCTAAGTTTCTTGGTCTTGCAAAGAGTTAACTCTTTACCAAATGGCAGAAAGGTAGACTTGTCCAAATAGAAAATACTAGCCGACGACAATTTAAGCGTGGCTCAAATGATGGATTTTGTCCTTGAAAGGTTAGAAAACAATTGTGGGAAAAGGAGAAAATGCTGGTTACCAGCATTTTCTCCTTTTCCCACAATGTTTTCAATAGGTGTTTTCCTCAGGGTCTTCAATTGTCGGGATTGTGTGGTAAAGGGTTAATTATTACATATTATTATATACATCGTTTAACTTTTGTCAGTAATTAATAACATGTTCATGACTTAGAGTAAGTCTGTTTTGCATAATTAGTCATTGTATACCCACAGCATTATCTTAACCCATTACCAAATGACAAAATTTTACACTTGTTCAAATTCAAAGCATTTGCAGATGACAAAATTAACACGACTCAAAAATGGCAATTGGTTTTGGGAAGGTGTAGAAAATACTGTGGGAAAATTAGAAAATGCTGAATACCAGCATTTTCTTCTTTTCGCACAATATTTCCAAAAGCCTTCTTCCTCATGGTCGTTAAAACATTGGATCGTGTGGTAAAGGGTTAACTTTTACCAGCTAACTGTGTTTTAAAACCCAAAGGAAGAGGTATTGGGAAAAACATTATGGGAAAAGGAGAAAATGCTGGTAACGAGCATTTTCGTCTTTCCCACTGTTTTCTACCCATTTGAACACCAACTCCCAACATTTGAGCAACACTGTACTTGTTGTCTGCAAAGGATTTTAACATGGACAAGTCTAGAATTGCTTTGTTAAGAGTGAACTCATTACCAAGTAATTGTACTTTTAACCCTTTACCAAACAGTCCCTGGTTTTCACGACCCTTAGAAAGAAGCCTTCTGAAAACATTGTGGGAAAAGGAGAAAATGCTGGTAACCAGCATTTTCTCCTTTTCCCACAATGTTTTCTTCCCTTCCCAAAACAAATTTCAGTTTTTGAGTCACATTAATTTTGTCGTCTGTAAATGCTTCCAATTTGGACTAGTCTAAAATTATGTTGTTTGGTAAAGAGTTAACTCTTTACCACACAATCCCAAGTTTTAACGACTCTGAAGAAGAAGGCTTTTGAAAACATTGTGGGAAAAGGAGAAAATGCTGATGACCAGCATTTTCTCCTTTTCCCACAGTGTTTTCTACCCTTCCCAAAACAAACTTCAATTTTTGAGTCACATCAATTTTGTCGTCTGCAAATGCTTCCAATTTGGACAAGACTAAAATTATGTCGTTTGGTAAAGAGTTAAACAAGGAGGAAGAGGGGGTTTTGAAAATTTTGTGAAAAGTGAAAAAATGCTGTTAGCAGGCATATTCTCCTTTTTGCCCCACAATGCTTCCTACCCTTGATGGAAGAATCATTTGAACCATGCTTAATTTGTCATCTGCAAAATGCTTTCAGATTGTAGGAATCAAAATAAATTAACCCATAACTCTTTCAGCGCCAAATATATTAACTCAATCCATTCGATGCCTGAAAATGGAATCCACTGAGACTCAGAAGAATTTTTGTCTCACAGGCTTGACCTAACAAGCGGATGGAATAGATCCAAGATCAGACGGCGCCTTCTGTGTAGTCTGATCTTGATATATGCTGTCCACAAAAGCCCCTGTTTTTGTCTATGGAGCCGAAAGGTTTAAAATGCTGAATAAACCCAATGGACATTTTCATCCCAGAATAAGACCCAGATAGTTTAAATTTTGTGGCTTCCTTTTGCCAGGCTTCAGCAAAGTGGACAGTTTAGATCAAAGACCAGACTGCACATTTTCTACACATTTTGTGAAGTCTGATCTTGATCTACACTGTCGACGAAGGCAATTATAGTATCATAAGGCGGTTTAAAGATGTATCTTTTTAAGAGAGAAAAAAGACTGTTAAAACTTGAAATTATGTAGAATTAAAGATGCCCGTCTACAGCCGGTGAGCAAAAACACTGTTAAATTTCAAACAATTTAGAATGGTACAGGAATCAGCCCTTTGTGTAAACATGGATAAATTACTGACATATATGGTGTAATTGAAAAAAAGAAACACGGAGATTTGTATAAGAAACCGAACATTGGTCAGAAGAAAACTGGCTGACGATCGAAGCTGTAAACAATGGCGGTGCGTCACGGAAATATATCGTTGGTTTCCGCCTAGAATCGGATACGGTGTAATTTGCATATAGGCCGCGACCTCCGCCTGAAAATCGAGGCTGCGACAGAGAAGCCTCCATTTTCCTTTGTTTACCTCATTAGATGCAGGGCGAAGGTCAAATATAGTCACGTTACAGAATGCATGATCATCATACGAATATACCCGAGTGTATAATGGATATATCGAAAATCTTCTATTCAAAAACCGGAAACAACGAGTGTGTTTACATGGAAGGCCGCAACTCAGCAAAATGCATTTTCTATTGTCCGTAATCTAAGCAACCTTGCAACCGTCAGGCGCAATATTTGGCATGAAGATATAAGAATGACTATATTTTGATAAAATAAAGACAAAATGAGTTAAAACTGGCTTAAAATGAGTATAAGGGCCTCTTTAAAGCTCAGCTGTATAAACACGGATAAATTACCAATATATTATAGTGTCAGGGATAGAAAATACAAGGGATTTGTCCTCATTTAAAACTGGAAACGACAACAGAGATTACTTTGAAGGCCAGCCAAAACATGAAATGCATTTTCTGTTGTAAATCTGTGCAATCTTGTAGCCATCAGGTGCAACATTTGGCATGAAGATATAAGACTGATTATAGTTTCAAAAGGATGCAATGGCTTAAAGCTGGCTGAAAACGAGTACAGATGTATCTTTAACCCTTTACCACACAATCCCGAGTTTTAACGACAAGGAAGCCTTTTGAAAACATTGTGGGAAAAGGAGAAAATGGTGGTAACCAGCATTTTCTCCTTTTCCCACAATGTTTTCTACTCTTCCCAAAATAATTTTCAATTTTTGAGTCTTTTCTTTTTTATCGTCTGCAAATGCTTTGAATTTGGATTATTTGAAAATTTGTCGTTTGGTAAAGAGTTAACCAAGTAAAGAATACACTCTGTATCAGACAAAAAATTTACAACTTGTCCATTATTCAAAGCATGCGCAAACCAAAAAATCAAATGATGTTATTGCCTTACTTAACCTGATCCTGGTCAACATCATTTACATAAATTAAAATTGTACTTTTACCCTCAGCATCAAATGTGGCTGCCTTCGGCATATGTCCAGACTGGTCACTGAAATATTTTGTACAGTATGTGTGAATTAAATTGCTTACCTGTACGTGTACCTTAATTTACATCAAGAACCCATGCGCCAGCATTATACATGTGTGCTACACAAATGCCACCTATCAGAACTAAGACTACAAGGCAAATTAATTTTCATCTGACTTGATTTCACAAATGCCGAAAATAACATTACTGGGATAAATTGAATGTGGTTGCAGACATTACGTATCAAATGTAGCTCAAATGATGGAATTTTTCTCTGAAAGGATAACCAGCATTTCCTCCCTTTTCCACATTGTTTTCAAAAGCCTATCTCCCTGGAATTGTTAAAACTCAGGATTACGTGGTAAAGGGTTAAATCTTTCTCCCTTTTTTTTCTAGGCTTTTTGTTAGTTTCTTTGATAAAAGCAACTAGGAAGTGTTCTTAGATTTCAAATATCTCCTGGTTGATCAAAACTTTACTACTTGTCAATAGTTTGAAAAAAAAATGCAATGCATTGCAGAAGGATTATTTTACATGGGACAGACATTGTTTAAAGCTCTTTACCAAACTGTAACGCTTTAACCTTTAGGCAAACAACTAATTCGATTTAACTCAAATGGTGAGTTTTATCCTTGATAGCACCCAGTTGGGTAGCTCAGTGGTTAGTGTATCTGACTTGTTACCTTGTAGTTGTGAGCTCAATACCCAGTTGAGGCAAACTTTCTTTCCGGCGACTTTTTGCCTCTCACCTCTGATGCATGTGAGAAAGTAGTCAGTGACTTGGAAAGAAAGTTGTGTTGGTACTGGTGTGAGAGAGCCAGGAAACACATGCGTAGGTGCACTGACCGCCGTGATATGACCTAAGCTTTTATGACAGCATTAAACTCCAATACAATCAATCAATCAATCAGTTGTCCTTGACAGGGTAGAAAACATTGTGGGAAAAAGAGAAAATGCTGGTTATCAGCATTTTCTCCATTTTCCACAATGTTTTCAAAAGCCTTCTTCTTCAGGGTTGTTAACCCTTTCCCAAACAACAAAATTCTAGACTGGTCCAAATTGAAAGCATTTGCAGATGACAAAATTCATCTGACTCAAAAATTGAAATTTGTTTTCGAAAGGGTAGAAAACATTGTGGGAAAAGGAGAAAATGCTGGTTACCAGCTTTTTCTCCTTTTCCCACAATGTTTTCAAAAGGCCTCTTTCTCAGGGCCGTGAAAACCCAGGATTGGTTGGGAAAGGGTTAAAACTCAGGATTGTGTGTTGAAGAGTTTATATACATGAAGGTTTTTTTTCCTGGAAACAAAACAATGAGTTAATGATTTAATTTAAACCAGAAGCAAAAATCTGGCTCCATTGTAACTGGAAAAGTAGATTATCATAGTATTTAACTCTCTTTACCAAATACCAAAAATTTTAGACTGGTCCAACTAGAAAGCATTTGCAGACGACAAATGTGACTTAACATAGAAATTTGTTTGGTGAAGGGTCAAGAATATTTTGAGACATGGAGAAAATGCTGATAACCAGCATTTTCTCCTTTTCCACAATGTTTTCAAAAAGCTTTTTTTCTCAGGTTCATTAAAAGTTGGGATTGTGTGGTAAAGGATTAACCCTCTATCAGGCAATCCTGTATTATTATGACCCTTGCACAAAAGGCAACTGGAAACCAGCATTTTCTTTTGTTTCCCCACAATGTTATACTCTGCCTAAGAATCCTTGATTTGAGACATGTTTGATATGTCATTTGCAAATGCTTGCAATTTGTGCATTAACTCTTTACCACACAATCCTGACTTTTAAAGACCCTGAAAAAAAAGCCTTTTGAAAACACTGTGGTAAAAGGAGAAAATGTTGGTAACCAGCATTTTCTCCTTTTACCACAATGTTTTCTACCCTTCCTAAACCAAATTTGAATTTTTCAGTCACATTAATTTATTTTGTCGTCTGCAAATGCTTTCAATTTGGACCAGTCTATAATTTTGTCGTTTGGTAAAGAGATAAGCCCAGTATTTTGTTGTCTGCTAAATCCCTTATCTCATAACCACATGATGAAATTTCAGACTTGTCCAAATTTGAAGCATTTGCAGACGACAAATCGAACGTGGCTCAAATGATGAAACTTGCCTTTGATTGAGTAGAAAACAATGTGGAAAAGGGAGAAAATGCTGGTTGCCAGCATTTTCTCCTTTTCGTACAATGTTTTCAAAATCTGTCTTACTCAAGGTTTTTGAAATTCGGGATTTTTTTGGTAAAGGGTGAAACCAGAGGTACCTGGCTCCATTGTTCTTTGTACATAATCTATTTAATCCTTTACTAGAGAAGATTTCAAATGACTGGATTTGTGTTTGAAAGCATCAAAAACATCATGAAAAAAAGAGAAAGTCCTTGTAGCTGGCGTTTTCTTATTGTCTAATGATGCTTCTGGAAGGTCATAAAATACAGGAATATTAAAGATACATCCTTACAGCAAGAGAGAAAAGGGCTGCTAAGATTTGATAGACTGTAGAGTGGTTCAGAATTTAGTCAGCTATGCAAAACATAGACAGATTACTGATACATGTATATATGGTGTAAGGGATTAATACATAATATTTGAAATCTTCAATTTAAACCTGTAAATGTCACAACAGTGATTTCTTTGATGGCCTCAAGAAAATGAAATGCATTTTCTAGCAGTCATAATCTATGCAACCCTGCAACCCTCAGGGGTAATGTTTGGCATGAAGACACAAGAATGATTATAGTTTGAGAAAAGAAAGATGAAAAGGGTAAAAAACTGGCTGAAAACAAGTAAAGACCATCTTTAAATTTTTATAATAAACTAGTAATGATAACCTTTCTATTAATATGAAGTTCTTTACCCTGTACCAAACAACAAAATGTTAGTCTGTTCAAACTCAGAAAGATTTTACAGATGACTATAGATTAAAAGTGACTAAAGTGGTGGTACTTGCCTTTGAATGGCTAGAAAACATGGTGGAAAAACGAGAAAATGCTGGTGACCAGCATTTTCTTCTTTTCCCACAAAGTGTTCAAAAACTTTCTCCATTCATTGTTGTAAAAGCTGTTGATGGTTTGGTGAAAAGTTAATGCTGCCATTGTGATTATTTGCTTGAAAAAGTGATGACTATTTCTGTCAGTAGAAATG
The DNA here is from genome assembly GCA_946811185.2 of Hippopus hippopus. Classification (NCBI taxonomy): domain Eukaryota; kingdom Metazoa; phylum Mollusca; class Bivalvia; order Cardiida; family Cardiidae; genus Hippopus; species Hippopus hippopus. The sequence goes on along the minus strand of OX328111.1, from coordinate 26,127,941 downwards.
ACCAAATTATCATTGTTTCAAGGCTTTAGCATGACCTGATTGATTGATTGATTGATTGGTTGGTTGGCTGGCTGGCTGGCTGGCTGACTGACTGACTGATTGATTGATTGGTTTGTTGGTTGGTTAATTGATTCTAACCCAGTACTACATGTCAAAATTTTAGACTTATCCACATTGAAGGCATTTGCAGACAACTAAATAAACATGCATCAAAAATTGAAATTCAGGCATGGAAAGGTAGAAAACTTTGAGGGAAATAGAGAAAATGTAGATTACCTGAGCATTTTCTCCTTTTCTCACAATGTTTTCAAAAGTCCTTATTTTCAGGTTTGTTAAAACTTGGGATTGTTCGGTAAAGGGTTACGGCCGCTATCAATATTATTTCAGTCATTTCACAACGAGAGCTCACATATTCATGTTTCTCTTTGGTTTCACAAACACTAGGCTAGGGCTCTGAAATGTCTTGCCCAAGGACACAGCCACGAAAAGCTCAGTGCTTCCATCCAGGCTTGAACCTGGGAGCTCTAGGTTACAAGTCCAACACTTAACCACTGAGCCAAACAGGACGCCTCGTTATGACCAGAAGACTAGTTTCTCTCAAAATATTGGACATTGAAGATCCAGAATCAAACTGTGTTTTGTGTGCAGTCTGATCTCAATCTTCAATGTCAGCCGTAGCAACCAAATTTGTAATAATCATCAGTGAGTACTGACAGACTTGGTCCAAAGGAACACCTAAATAAACATGGATGGAAAGATGAACTCCCACAATTTTGATAAATATTTATATTCATAAAGTCAGAGTGATTAGGTAAATATTATACAAAGTGTCTTTCTGTTATGTCAAAACAGGATGTGAGAAAAAGTCTACCTGTTATGTAAGTTCATGATGATAGTTTTCTCTTACAACATGACTTTTATCTTAAATTATAAGTTTTTGTACCCATGTTTTGAATTTAAGGGGTTTCCTAAAAGTCTGTAAATTGTTTCTTTTTTGTTGGGTATAAATATTGTACCACATGTCAAAATGTTAGCTTAGTCCAAATCGAAAGCATTTGCAGATGACATGTTAAATGTTACTCAAAACATAAGATTTGTCTTTCCAAAGGTAGAAAACATTCTGGGAAAAGAAGAAAATGCTGATTACCAGCATTTTCTTCTTTTCCCACACTACTTTCAAAAGGCTCCACCCTCAGGGTCCTTAAAATTCTGGATTGTGTGGTAATGTGGTATAAAGTTTCCAGTTACATCATGGCAGCCATGGCACCTATTCTTACTTTCCTGGAGTTTCTTTTAACATTGCTTGGCCCAAAATACTTTCCAAGGCACTGGCAGCTTTCCCACATTAACAGCATGGAAACAGTATTAGTGGTGAGAGAGAAATGAATCCAGTGTTGCAGTGACTATCTTCAATCCTTAGAAAGAATTTGGTGGAGCTCCGGAATGGAAGCTGAATGAACCCCTGGTTTTCAAGCCCTTTTTTAGCTTGGCTGTATTTGAAGAAATCGTGTCCAGAGATATTGTCGAAGCCCTGGTGTCCTTTTCGTCTGTATCAGCACCATTGCATGTGTTGTTGTCAAAAACTTTGACATTTTTTAATATTTCTGTTACTACTGAAAATATTTGCTTTAGACTTGGACAAGTTGTTCAGTGTTCACTATCAAAAGGCAAACCTAGACAACAAGGGCAGGTAATTATCTAAGTATTTGTGACAATTTTTGTTTGTCTTAAAATTTTCACTGAAAATCAAGCAATCAGCGCCAAGCTCTGGCAACGGCATCTGGGGCTCTTGTTTTACAGACAGAGCTACATGTAGGGCTGGGCAAAAAGTTTGTAGTAGGCACTGAAGTAACTTACCAACCTTTAATCTACCATATACCATGTAGACAGGTTTGGATCAAGATCAGACTGCTAAGAACATCTGCACTGTCTTATATTTGTGGGGTATATCTTGTTAAAACATCTCTCAAATTACAACATTTAAGTCTTCTCTGTGGATGAAAAATGAATGCTCATCTCATATGTTTAGCACCCTTTACCAAATAATCTCATTTTCTAGACTTTGAAGGAAATGGCTTTGACAACACTGTGGGAAAAGGAGGAAATACCCAGCATATCCTTTTACCACAATTTTTTTCTACTTCATAACAAATCCAACCACTTAAGCTGATGTTAATCTGTTGTTTGCAAATGCTTTCAATATTATATAGACAAGTTTAAAATTTTGTTGTCTGGTGAAGTGTTTTATGTTTAAATTTGGTAAATTCTTATCATTGTAAGGGCAACATAATTAGTTTTTGCATTTGATATAGATCAAGATCAGATTGCACAGAATATATCATCACAAAGAACTTAGAAATTACAATATGTATGTCTTTTCCTTCTTGGAAAGCATCCAGTGGCTTGCACAAAAGTCTGGTTAAAGAAACCAAAGGAAAGCATGGGTAGGTGCTTTTGCTGCCACAATATAGCTGAACTTAAAATGACTTGATAATGGCTGTTATGAGTTATATAAATGTTTTGTTGAATTTTTTTATAAAAAGGTTAAGTAGGGAATAAATGAGAATATTTGCCATTTCAGGAATACTCTTCAAATATTGACATACATATACCCTTACTGTTCCTATCAACAGTTCATTTACTTTTGTGGCATGTGAAGATCAAGATCAGACTGCACAGAATTTAGTGTCTGATCATGATCTAGACTGTCAGAGACAATCTTTTTACATTGTGACATATTTGGACAATATCACTTTAGAAATTGAAACATGCTGGTTTAAAATCAGTATATGCAAATTTGATTTATTTGTCCAATCATAAGTTTTAGCTCTATACTAGAAAACAAAATTTTAGGTTTCTGCATACGTGTATTGAGAGCATTTTGTAAAGGACAATTCAATTGTGCATCACATGTAGGAATTTATCTTTGAAACAGAAGAAAACAGAGTTGGGAAAGGGAGAAAATGCTGATAATATCTCCATTTGCTTCAATGTTTTCAAAAGCCTTCTTTTTCGCATTTCAGTATATTAAATTTTGACATAGGACAATTTGATAAAGGGTCTTCAGTATATGGCTTCAGTATTTTTCTATTGAAAGGTACTTCACAAACAACACAGGTATACACTGCAAAATTATAATGGATCCTTCTATAGTGACTGTAACAGGATTGTCAAAAATCATATATTTTGGGGAAAAAGGCAAAAAGTAAAACTTGAGAAATACCAGAAATGTTTCTCTTATCACTTGAAATGATCCAGTGCAGAAGATGCTTCTAATTGTTGATGCAAGGTATTTTGCTCTTTGTGTTTTTATAACAAAAAGAATGTGACAAGAATACTTTACAATACAGGCACTAATGAATCTTTAAATCTTTACCAGACGACAAAAAATAAGTTTTGTCCAAATTGAAAGCATTTGCAGACGACAAATTAAATTTTACTTGAAAAATAAAATTTGTCATTCAAAAGTTAGAAAACGTTATAGCAAAAGGAGAAAATGCTGGTTACCAGGCTGCTCCCTTTCAGTTATTAAAAGTCGGGATTGTGTGGTAAAGGGTTAACTCGTTGATCTCTTTTTCCTGTTGGATAAAATCCATAAATTTTTATTTATTTACCATGAAAAAGAAGGCTTTTGAAAACATCATGAGGAAAGGAGAAAATGCTAGTAACCAGGATTTTCTCCTTTTCACACAATATATTCAACACTTTCACAAATTCCATCATATGAAACCCAATCATCAAAATTCAATGTTGTTGTCTGAAATTATTGCTTCTGTTTTGGATGCGTTAAATTTTGTCGTCTTGTGAAAACTTTTATGTTAAATTATGTATAAGACTAGTGACTCTCAGTAGGAAGACATAAATTTTGCTGGATTGAAAAATGTCTTATTCAAATGGTATGATAATCACCGCAGGCAAGGAACGATTGCTTCTTAAAAGTAATGGCTCCTCTTCCCTCAACATTTCAAAATCTACGGAGCAGGGGAGTAGAAAGTTGTATTGTAATGTATGATAATATAGACTGTCTTGGTATTTCTCGTTGTCGGCAAACGATTGAATTAATAATCCCCTTTTACTGTTCAATACACAGACTGCCAAATTGACCCGAAATTTTTTATTACACATAATATTATTTTGCTGTAGTAAGAATGTTACGCCTTCCAAGCGGAAGATAGTTGAATGATTTCAAGTTTTGACTGTTTCTTTGGTATGTTGGTGCTTTTGTTGTTTACAGGAAATTATTTGTTTATAAATAAGTGTTTAATTGAAAAGGGAATTTGATTTATTTGTTAGAAACAGGTATTGTTTGCCATTTGTTTTCATTTTAATTTCTTTCTTTAAATCTATGTCCAGGTTGACATGTAGATCACCAAATGAATGAAACAGACGTGTATGCAATCTTAACCCTGTACCACATGACAAAGTTTTAGAATGAATGTTGTTTTATGGCGCATCGACAGCTTTGGTCATTTAGCGCGCATAGATGCAGAAACTTTGCAAATGACAAATTAACCCTTTACCTGATAACTTTTAATGAACTGATGAAGAAACGTTTTGAAAATATTATGAAAATATTATGGGAAAAGGAGAAATTGCTGGTATTCAGCATTTTTTTTCTTTTCCAACAATGTTTTTAAAGGTCTTAAAAACATTAGATTGTTTGGTAAAGGGAACACCAGTACATGCAGAGGGTCCTGGCGGTTAACAACCCTACTGAAGAAGGCTTTTGAAAACAATGAGGGAAAAGAAGAAAATGCTGGTAACCAACATTTTCTCCTGTACCCACAGTGTTTTCTATCCTTTGAAAGACAAGCTCACTGGTTAGCTTATCTGACTCATGACCTGGTGGTTGCGAGTTTGATACTTGGTTGAAGCAAACCGTCTTTCCGGCAATTTTTTGTCTCTCACCTCTGATGCAGGTGAGAAAGAAGTTAGTGGCTGGGAAAGAAAGTTGTGTCATTAATGGTGTGAGAAAGCCTGGAAACACATGCTTAGGTGCACTGGCCACAGTAATATGACCAATGCTATTAAAGTGAACTAGTTGAAAGACAAATTCCATGTTTTGAGTAACATTTATTCATCTTCTGCAAATACCTTCAGTTTGAACAGGTGTAAAATTTTTGTTAGGAGTTAAATGTATACCGAAACCTCTGTGAAGAGAAACAAATTGTTATGCTGTAAGGCTTTTCAAACAGTGTGATGTAAGAACACACAATTATTTATATGTTGTCAAAAGAAAATCTTTTGAGATGGTAGAGATAGATTTACAATTGACTGGAAAAGAAAATACCAGCACACACCTAAACAGTTAACACTTTACAAATCTGAGCTGTTTCTGTGTCCCTAACAAACAAGGCTTCAGAAAACTTTGTGGGAAAAGGAGAAAATGATGGTAACCAGCATTTTCTCCTTTTTCTGCAATGTTTTATATCCTTTCAAAGGCAAACCTCATAATATTGGAGACATTAGATTTTTCGTCTGCAAATGCTTTAAACAAGGACTTACTTATGTTTCATTATGTAAAGGAGATTATAGACTGGCTGTCACAAAGTTGAAAAGAAGGATCTTTTATTGAATAGATGGAATTTGGTAGTTGTGTGTATAAACTTTTGTTAGTTGGGTTGAATGATTGTGCGAATATTTTAACATTTTTGAGGGATATGTACTGAAAAAATGGTATGAATGATTGTGTGAATATTTTAACATTTTTGTGGGATATGTACTGAAAAAAATGGTATGATTTCATAGTAACTGTATGTGATTTGACTCATGGCTTACACAGGATGTATGACTTAAATGTTTGCTAAAGACCATCTTCGCAAGCCAAGGGTGATGATCCACTACGCTACTCTAAACACCCTTGGTGGATCGAGCTTGATTTTGACATTCCCGCGATACGCATTTTCATTGGTTGCAGCTAGCTCTAACTGCACGAATCAAATCGCTCGTAGCATTTCATCTTTGATAAAAATAGAACAAGGTCGCGACCTTTCAAATAAAAATAGAAGGTAAACATGGATACCTCCGTGGATGTGTGCAGGATCTGTAATGATTTATTACCGAAAAAACATAGACGAACAATATTTACAGAAAGTTTCAGTGTGATCAATCAATTATCGGAGGTTTTAGGCTCCATTCCAGCACCTGATGATGGAATGTTGATGTACGTTTGTGGTTATTGCTTCATGTTGAATTATTGTATTCGTAAGCGGTTTGTAAAATGATATTTCATTGGCTATCAGAAATGAGATGTAAAGGGGGATAATAACCAGCATCCAATAGGGGGTGTATCGCAGGAATTTCGAAATCGGGCTCGATCCGCCAAGGTAAGATCCACGTAGTGATCGTAACCTTGGCTCGCGAAGATGGCTAAAGACAGCATTTTAAATTTTGTGGGGAAATTGCATTTGACTCTTCACCATACAACAGAATTTCAGACCTCCATTTTGAAAGAATTTGCAGACAACTTATTATATGGAGAGATTTGTGTTTGAATTTTGAGAGAATGCTGGTAACCAGCATTTTTTTTTCCCTGCAATGTTTTCTCTTTTTTTCAGAAGCAAATTTCATCATTCTGTTAGTATTTATTTTGTCATTTGCAAATGCTTTCAATTTGGACGAGTCAAAAAATTTGCCGTGTGGTAAAGTGTTAAATGTTTTTTGGTTGTGTTTCATGCCAGCTTGGTTGAAAGATTAGGTCCTGTTTTGCTCATCTTAGTAGAGTGTAGGATTTGTTTTGTGGAATACAGGGTTTGGTTCTCAATCAAAGCTATCGGGGTTTTTGTGAGTGTCCTCAGAGCCCGAACTTAGCACTGGTGAAAGCCACGACAAACATGAATAAAAGAGCTGTCACAGTGATATAACTGAAATAATGTTGAAAGCGGCAATAAAAATTATTGAATATTGTAATTCTTAATTGAAGTTGCTTAGCTAACTTAACTAAGAATTCCCATGTTTTTACTTCACTGAAGAAGACAAAAACATTCTGGGAAAGAGTAAATGCTGGTTTCTAGCACATAATCTCCTTCCTCTACAATGTTTTCATGCATGCTGAGCATCCTTATACTCAGTTGTTTTGACAAGAAAATGTGGTACAGTAAAACCTCGATAATTCGAAGTCCCCAGGGGACAAGCAAAATATTCAAATTATCGCGGTTTTCGAATTATCCAAAATGTCCATGAAAAAAATGAATTCCGTTCAAGATCGGCAAATAAAGTTAATGTCTAACCCCCCCCCCCCCCTCCGAGCAATAAATCTGAGTTTTCGTACCCTTTTTTTCATAATATTCAAAGAATATCGTATCAAAAGGGTTATTTTCTCTAAATGCAGCGAATCTAACCATGAGTTCTTGGAAATCAGTCACGTTAATATTCCTTTCATCCTGTGAGGTTTTGGAAAGGTCGGTACTCTAGTTTTTCTTTCAAATTCGTAAAATTTGCCCTGTTGTATTCGCCCCCATAAACTGTCACCCCACATGAAAGAAAGCGCATTATTATTTTTTGACCTAAGAAAACAGCAGAAGGTAGGATATAATATGGTATCAAAAATATTTAAGCCTACACGTATATGGATTTAAGTTCCTCGGATACCGATGTTTCAATGAAATATCTTTGAATATCGTGATTTGAAAAGAGCTGAAAACGATTGAAGAATGAAGGCGGGAAAACCCGATGCTAAAAATAGACACGAAAAATGATAAAAAATGAGACATCCTCTGATCACAAACGCTTCAAACTGTGTTTTTAGCGTCAAAAATGACTTTGAACATGTGATGTACGCACATACGTAAAAAAAATGAAGTCAGGGATAAAATCAGATGTCTAATCAGGAATGAAATACTCGAGTGATTTTAGAGAATGAAATATCAAACAACATAATCGAAAGAAGGGGTGGTAGAAGCAAACATGTCAAACTTAACATAATTAACCTCTTATTATCAAATCAAGGTCAACTCCTTTTCAAAATCGTATTGTAGTATGAATCTCCGGTAGTAATTGTCATAGATTGTAAAACTTACACTACACCATGGACAGGCCGACGCCGAAAATTCCTTTGCTTGGAAAGGTGTGAAAGCAATTAATTGAGAGGTGAGAAAATAATGTGTTCGAATTAACAATCAATTTAAAGAGGCAAATTGATGACAGGGACCAGCACATGTGTTTGAATTTTCAGATTATCGAGACTCGAAATTACCGATCTATTTTTGGTTCTATATAGTGGAGTTTTTGCCGGGAATATGGAAATTCCTCGAAAAGCACGGGGTCCTCAAATGTTCGAGATTGGAAATATCGAGATTTTACTGTAATTGTTGAAAAGTGTAAAGGTTTTTATTGTTTTGCCAGGTACAAGGAAGAGAAAATTATTTTGGTACTAAAATGTTTTGATTATTATCAAGAAAACATAAATTTCGTATTTGAACACAAAACTCATGGCTCAAAGCCTGCTTCACTGTTTGAATGGTTTTTAGCGCCATTTTCAATATTATCAGTTCGGCTGTTTTAAAAGGAAATGCAGAGTTATTGTTTTAGCCCTAGCATTGTCTTCATCCTCGTCTGACACTGTCATTTTGCAAAAACTGTTGACACTAAATTATTTTGATAATACATGTGACTGTATCTGTTATTCATGAAGGTGATTTTATTAACTTCAAACTCGGACAAGTTGTTAACTATCATAAGGGGAACTCATACAACAGGGGCAGGCAACCATTAAAATATTTTTGATACAGTTATGTCTGTTTTTTTCGACGTAAAATTTTGAAAGAAATTTGACTTTTTATGTTACTTATATTACTGATGCTATCTTTACTTCAGACTTTTACAAGTTGTTACCTATCAAAATGCGAACCCATGATATAAGGGCAGATAATAAAGTAGTTTTGACACAGTTATGCCCCTTTTTTTGACAATTTTCATTTAAAAATTAAGTGACTATGGCTAAGTTTTGGCACCTGAATGCTGTGCTCTTGTTTCAGTTATATCATAGTGGTCCATGCTTTTGTCGAGTTTGTATTACTTGAGCTTCTTTCCAAGCCATTGGCTGCTTTTCCACATAAATAGCACTACACATTGTGTAGTGAGAGATGAATGAAACCTGTCACAATGACAATCATCAGTCCTCTGAAAGCATTTTCTGGAGCTAGGACATGTACCAACAACCCCTTGCTTTCAAGCCCTGTACGTCACTGACTAAAGTACAAGGCTTGGCATGAAGTGAATTTATGTGGACACAAACAGTTAAACCTTATCCTGCTAAATAACTAAAATGAAATTTTCAAATCGGTTGTAAAAACCAAAATACTGCCATTTGAAACTTATGTTTTGGGGAATAATACGTTCTTATTGGACAGTGTAGATCCAAGATCAGACTCCATGTTCTGTGCAGTCTGATCTTGATCTACACTGTCCGCAAAAGGCCCATGGGTCGTGCTTAGCAACTAAAGGGTTAAATCCTTTTCAAATGGAAGCTTTACCATTCAAACTCAACTCTACAAGTTTGACATGAGTTAATTATTTACAAAACAATCCTCAGTTTTGACAAACCTGGATATAGAGTTTTTGATACCTTGTGGAAAAAGGAGCAAATGCGGGTCAACATCACCTGTAAGGGTTAACTCTTTACCAAACCACAAAGTTTCATACTTGTCCAAATTGAGAGACTTTGCAGACGACACATTAAGTATGGTTCACATAATAGGAATTGATTTTGAAATGGCAGAAAACATAGTGGCAAAAGGAGAAAATGCTGGTCACCGGCATTTTCTCCAGTGTTTTCACAAGTCTTCTTCGTTAACCCTTTACCGAACAACCCAGAGTTTTAATGACTTTAACAGAGAAGGCTTTTGAAAACATTGTGGGAAAAGGAGAAAATGCTGGTAACCAGCATTTTCTCCTTTTCCCGCAATGTTTTCTATCCCTATGAATTTCAGTCACATTTAATCTTTCGTCTGCAGACTCTTTTGATCGTGACCAGTCTAAAATTGTGTTTGTTTGGTAAAGGGTTACGGTGGCTAGAACTCTGGAATGTTTGGAAGAGGTTTAAGGTATATTGACCCTTTACCACACAATCACAAGTTTAAACGCTCCTGTGGAAGACAGATTTTTAAAACATTGCAGGAAAAGGAGAAAATGCTGGTAACCAGCATTTTCTCCTTTTCCTGCAATGTTTTGTACCTATTTAACCCTTTACTAAATGACAAAATTTTGGACTGGACTTAATTGAAAGCATTTGTAGACAACAAATTAAATGTTCCTTAGATAGTGATTTCTGTATTTGATAGGGTAGAAAACATTGTGAGAAAAGGAGAAAATGCTGGTTACCAGCATTTTCTCCTTTTTCCACAATGTTTTCAAAGGGCCTCTTCCTCATGGCCATAAAACCTCAGGATTGTTTGGGAAAGGGTTAAGGACAAATGCTGTCACATAAAAGATATTGTCAGTGTCATCTGTTAATTCTTTCAATATGGATGAGTCGAAAAGTATGCTGTGTGGTAAAAGGTTAAGATAAGTTTTTGTAGGAAAAGGATTTTCCACAAAGAAAACCCAATAAAAGCTTTATGGGACAGGATGAGTCAATAGGGAGAAGTTGCAAGGTGCATTCTCTTCCTGTGTGGGTCACCTAAGGTGCCCACAATCTGATTACTCATGTCCTGGCAATTCTTGTATCCTATTAAAGTGACAACAACTGACAAAAGTAAATTAAGCAAGTGTTAAAATGCATTTAAATTTAGATCATACCATTTAAAAGTATGGAACTTATGGTGAAGATGACAATATGTTATTGTATGGTCAGTCCAAGTAATAGTCACTGGCAGAGTCATCAACTTCAAACCTAGGTTAAAGTTGCCAGGTTGCATTATCTTATTTTACTTTTTGCCTGATTTTAAAACGCATTTTTCTGCCACTGACTAATACTTGGACAGACCACACAATAACAGATTGTCGTATTCATTTATAATATTTTCCATACTTTTAAATGATATTATTTAAATGCAATTTAACACCTGCATTGATTTTTTTGCCACTTTTGGGCCTTTAATGTAACTAACGTACTAAACTATCACATGTTTAACCATTTTGTCACACAGGATGTTATAACAGGGATTGTTCGGTAAAGAGCTAGGAAATCCACACCCCTCCTTTTACTATTGTTATCTCAAGATAGTCTATAGATGGTCATGTCTAAAAGCCATAACAGCCTATGATTGAAAACCAACAATGTCTGCCTTACCCAACCTGTTTTCCACCCAACCAGAGAATATCCCATCTTTTCAGTCATATATGTAATTTGTCCTCTGTCAAATATGAATGATTCAAGAATTTCATGTCTGGTAAAGATTGTTTACACTTACAGTTAAAGTGGGCTATTTCAATTTTTATACTCTCACAAAAATTAAAAAAGGATTCATGAGTAAATTAAGTAAAGCAAAAGATGGCTAGCTTTTTCTATCGCAGAAGGAAGACAAAATGTATTTTTCAGTGGAATTCCTGAATGTGCCTCATAACCTCCTAAAGTATGTTTAGATATCGCACCAGAATCTCATAACGGGTTGTGGAATGTCAGGAGATCCAAAACCATGTCAATTATTGCTGGGCCTTGTGCAAATAAAGACCATGACGTCATGCTTGGTTTCATGAAAATAGATGAGTTACCAATTATATGTAGTGACTGATCTGTTATATGTAACAGGCAAATTTGCATGTTTGTAGCTAAGAGGCTGTTTTCAGAGAAAATGTCAAAGTATTGCCATAACCCTGTTGTCATCTGTATCCTTGTTGTGGTCATGCAAAGACTTTGATGTTTTATATCTCTGTCATTACTGAAGATATCTACTCCAAACTCAGACAAGTTGTCATAATGACAATCATCAGTCCTCTGAAAGCATTTTCCAGAGCTAGGAAATGTACCAACGACCCCTTGCTTTTAAGCCCTAGAGGAACCTATACCATCAAAATATCTCTGACACAGTTATGCCCCTTTTTCAACTTAAAATTTTCACTGAAAATCAGTGTATATCTAAAAGCAATTGCAGCCAAGCGCTGGCACCCACATGTGTTACTCTTGTTACTGTGTTTAGGGTTTCCCGACCCTACCTAGAAAATGCTGCTGACCCAAAACTTTTTACCCTACGGTAAAAAAAAAAAAATTTTCGGGTGTGATTTCAGTACATGGTCCATGTAAAAAAATTCTGAAAAAGAAAAAGAAATCCCTACCTATCTTACCTACAGCATCTCGGACTGAAACCCTAAACACTGATATTTTTTTGTTAGGCCTTATCGGTTATAATTTGCAGCAATATACCTAAAAGGGCCCTCTATTATCCAAGATTGGATGGCTTGTTATTTGCAGTGAGATCTTTGTCTAAATTTTACACAAAATTGGCTGAAATCATTCTTGATGCTCAAACTGTTAAACCTCATAATTGTACAAAAAAGACTTTTCACACCAATGAAATGGACAGCTTTGGAATGCAGTGTTGAAAAAGAAGTAAATCTAATCATAAAAACTGTAACGAATAATTGTTTATTATTCTTACAATGGTTTTGAATGTTAAAACAGGGACATTTCCTAATTTTTCCTTTGTGTGTTAGTAATACTTAAACAGTTTTGTTTTGGTAGACTTGCAAAATAATTTTTACTGTAATGGGTTTAACCCTTTGCCAGATGACAAAATTTTAGTCTATTCCAAATTGAAAGCAGTTGCAGATGACAAAATAAACGTGACTAAAAAAATCAAAAATTGTTTTGGGAAGGGTAGAAAACATTGTGGGAAAAGGAGAAAATGCTGGTTACCAGCATTTTGTCCTTTTACCACAATGTTTTCAAAAGGCTTTTTTCTCAGGGTCATGAAAAATCGGGACTTTGTGGTCAAGAGTTAAGGAAGTTTTCGGTAAGAGCTTGCCTACTGCTCAAGGACTGGTATCCTCCAACTCTTCACATGACAAGAATATTTTAGACCTGTCCGTATGAAAAGCATTTGCAGAGGGAAAATTAAATAATTATGGCTTGTATCATGGTACTTTTCTTTTCAAGGATAGAAAAATATTGTGGGAAAAGGAGGATATGCTGTTTACCAGCATTTTCTCCTTTTCCCACAAAGTTTTCAAGAGCCTTCTTCCTCTGAGTTGTGGTTTGGCATAGGGTTAGCTGTTTGCCACATACATGTATAATAGGATTATATTTGAGAGGGTCTTCGATACTTCACCCTTTTCGGGTTATTTGTGAAAAACAAAGGCTTTGTGGAGAGAACAGATCAAGATTAGACTGTACTGTATATGTCGTCTGACCTTGGATCGTGGGTCAAGCCCTGGTAGGTCAGTCGATAGTATACAGGACTTGAGAGCAGGGGGTCTCTGGTTGGATCCACAGTTCAGCCAACTTCTTTCCGAGGATTGATGATGGTCATTCCAACAGGATTCATTCCTCTCTCACTGCTGACCATAGTTTAGATGATGTGGGAAAGCAGCCAGAGGCTTCAAAAGAATATTTTGTGGTGTACTGGTAAAAGAAACTCCAGAAACTCCATGGATAGGTGCACTGGCCGCCGTGATCTAACTGAAATATAGTTTAAAACTGCGTTAAATACTGTAAAATTTTTCAATGAACTTGGATGATGGATCTATTCCCTGTGCTTGTTTGATTAAGCTATCCTTTTGAGTTTCAGCTGTTTATGTTTTCAGCCATGGAAAGAGGTCCAGTATTCATACTTGGAGCTGAAAGAGTTAACCTTTTAGCAAACAGCAAAATTTTGGACTCGACCAAATTGAAAGCATTTGCAGACGACAAAATAAATGTAGCTCAAATGATGAAATTTGTCTTTGATGAGGTAGAAAACATTGTGGGTAAAGGAGAAAATGCTGGATACCAGCATTTTCTCCTTTTCCCACAATGTTTTCAGACGTCTTCTCCTTCAGGGTCGTTAAAAGTCAGGATTCTGTAGTAAAGAGTTAACCTTTAACCAAACAGCCCTCTGTTTTAACAACCCTGAGGGAGAAAGATTAGGCAAACACTTTTTTGGAAAAGGAGAAAAAAGCTTTGATTCAGTATTTTCTTATTTTCCTACAATGTTTTCTACCCTTTTAAAACAAATCCAGTCACTGAAGCAGCATTTGATTTGTTGCCTACAAAATTTAATGCTTTCAATGAGAACGAGTGTAATTTTTTGTCTTCTTACATATAAAGAGTGAAACAAGATACATTTTATGTTCTCTGAACATTGTAGATAAAAGTAATATCTGCATTTACCATACCTGGTTATTTAACCCTTTACCACACAATCCCGAGTTTTAACGACCCTGAGAAAGAAACCTTTTGAAAAACATTGTGGTTACCAGCATTTTCTCCTTTTCCCACAATGTTTTCTACATTGTGGTTACCAGCATTTTCTCCTTTTCCCACAATGTTTTCTACCCTGTCAAAGACAAATTGCATCATTTGAGCCACATTCAGGTTATGGTCTGCCACTGCCTTTAATCTGAACGTCTAAATTTTTTTTGTGTGGTAAAGAGTAAAAAAAAAATTTTTTTCACTTTGGCTTAAAGAGGCCCTTATACTCATTTTCAGCCAGTTTTAACTCATTTTGTCTTTATTTTATCAAAATATAGTCATTCTTATATCTTCATGCCAAATATTGCACCAGATGGTTGCAAGGTTGCTTAGATTACGGACGATAGAAAATGCATTTCGCTTGAGTTGTGGCCTTCCATGTAAACACACTCGTCATTTCCAGTTTTTGAATCGAAGATTTTCGATATATCCGTTATACACTCGGGTAGATTCGTATGATGGGCATGCATTCTGTAACGTGACTATATTTGACCTTCGCCCTGCGTCTAATGAGGTAAACAAAGGAAAATGGAGGCTTCTCTGTTGCAGCCTCGATTTTCAGACGGAGGTTGTGGCCTATATGCAAATTACACCGTATCCGATTCTAGGCGGAAAGCAACGATAAATTTCCGTGATGCACCGCCATTGTTTACAGCTTCGATCGTCAGCCAGTTTTCTTCTGACCAATGTTCGGTTTCTAATACAAATCTCTGTGTTTCTTTTTTTCAATTACTCCATATATGTCAGTAATTTATCCATGTTTACACAAAGGGCTGATTTCTGTACCATTCTAAATTGTTTGAAATTTAACAGCGTTTTTGCTCACTGGCTGTAGATGGGCATCTTTAAGAATTTTAGCTCAGTCAGTAAAGAACATATGGCTTGGAATGAAGGGGTCGCTGGGATGATTGTTAGCTCAGATAAATTCTTTCCTTGGACTAAAGATAGCACTTGTGACAGGACTCATTCCTCTTGCCACTCAGCATAGTAATGCTTATGCCAGAAAGCAGCTAGCAGCTTGGAAGTAATGTTGAGCCAAATTATGGTAAAAGAAACTCCAGGAAACCATGGATAGATGCACAGACCACTGCTATATAATTGAAAAAATGTTGAACATAATTATATACTGGAGTATAAAGGTTACATTTGACACTCAAGTCTTTTTTTATGGTCTACTTATGTAATAGAGGAGTCTGCCATTGTTATACGGCCAGCACAAATGACGTAAGAAAGGAAAACCACAAAGACATTGCCCTTCCTTAATTCTGCACCAAACAACAAAACTGTTGACTTGTCCAAATTGAAAGCATTTGCAAATGACAATTTAATTGTGTCTCAAATAATGAAAATTGTCTTTGATAGGGTAGAAAAAATTGTTGGAAAAGGAGAAAATACTGGTTACCAGCATTTTCTCCTTTTCCCACAATGTTTTCATAAGGGCTTCTTCCTCAGTGTCATTAAAACTTGAGATTGTGTGGTAAAGGGTTAAGTTCTCTGGCTATCGAATCCACTTGTAAAAACTTGCTGTTCTTATAATAAATGAAACTTTTTTGTGTTCTTTTTTGACGTATATGGTTTCCACTATTACAACAGTTAATTTTTTTTCAAGTTAAAAGTACAGTTTGTCGGGTGTTTTCCCTAAGTTAATATAGAAGTGCACAGACAAAGAAGTGGGAGGACCAATATGGGATGGTTTAGAAAACATGGTGAAAAAAGGGGCTATTGCTCATATTGAGCTGTTGACACTTTCCTTTCAGTGTTTTCAGAAGAAATCTGCTGTAGGGGCATTAAAAGTTCACACCATTTGTATACAAATATGGTCCAGGTTTCATGAAAATACTCAAGTCTCTTATTTTGCTCAAGTCTGCTGACAGACTCATTTACAGACTTGAGTTCATTATCCCATTACCACACAATCCGGAGTTTTAATGACCCTGTAGGAGAAGGCTTTTAAAAACATTGTGGGAAAAGGAGAAAATGCTGGTAACCAGCATTTTCTCCTTTTCCCACAATGTTTTCTTCCCCATCCAAAACAAAAATCATCATTTCAGTTACATTTAATTTGTTGTCTGCAAATCCTTTGAATTTGGACCAGTCTAAATTTTTGTCGTTTGGTTAAAGAGTTATTTGAGATTCATTCCACTAGCATTAACTGTTTCCCACACAATCCCGAGTATGAACGATCCTGATGGAAATAGCATTTGAAAACATTATGGAAAAAGAAGAAAATGCTGGTAGCCAGCATATTCTCCTTTTTCCACAATGTTTTCTACTCTTTCACATGTAAAAATGCTCCTTTGAGTAACATTAAATTTGATGTCTGCATATGCTTTTAATTTGGGCCAATCAAAAATTTTGCTGTGTGGTAAAAAGTTAACAGACTTTAGTAATGTTTTCAAATCCTTAGGTGACTGAATGTTTCAGACTCAACAAAATAATAGACCTGATTCTGTCTGTTTACTTTGCTGAGTTGAGTCTGATATGTTGTGTCAACTCAGGTTTTGAGAATATTACGGAAGTCTCTTAAGGTTAGTAAAATGATGATCTTAGCCTAAGTCAGAGACTGAGTCCATTAGCAGACTTAAGCAAAATAACAGACTTAGCTTTTTTTGTGACACTGATCCAGCCGGATAGCTCAGTGGTTAGCATATCTGACTCGTGACCTGGTGGTTTTTAGTTTGATGCCAGGTTATAGCAAACTTTCTTCCTGGGATCTTTTCCACTCACCTGATACATATGAAAAAAAGTAGTCGGTGGCTTGGAAAGAATGTTGTGTCAGGACTGGTGTGAGAAAGCATGGAAACACATGCATAGGTGCACTGACCGCAGTGACATGACTATGACCTAAGCTATTTAAAGGGCGTCAAACTGCAATACAAACCAAATCATAAAAACTGGGGATTGTAAAGGTTTAACCCTTTACCACACGGCAAAATTTAAGACCTGTCCAAATTGAAAGCATTTGCAAAAGACAATTTCATAGTGGCTCAAATGACGCAACTTTTCTTTGATAGGGTAGAAAACTTTGTGGAAAAAGGAGAAAATGCTGGTTACCAGCATTTTCTCCTTTTCCCACAATGTTTTCAAAAGGCCTTTTCTTCAGGGGTGTTAAAAGGCGTCATTGTGTGGTAAAGGGTTAACTCTTTACCAAACGACAAATTTTTGGACTGGACCAAATTGAAAGCATCTGAAGACAACAAATTAAATCTTGTTAATATGATGATGTCTGACTTTGATAGGGTAGAAAATATTGTGGGAAAAGGAGAAAATGCTGGTTACCAGCATTTTCTCATTTTCCCACCATGTTTTCGAAAGCTTTTTTCTCAGGCTTGTTAAACTGGTGATTGTTTGGTAAAGGGTCAATACATTTGCTTCATATCAATAACAAGTACAGTGCTTCTCTGCATGGTATGTATATCTCAAATGCATTTGAGTCATGCTCTGTGAAAAGGGGGCTTAATGCACATGCAGAACAGAATCCTATCACAGATGAAAGCTAGTTCAGACGACATACTACATTTGGCATATATCAAGGGATTTGTGCTTGATAGAGAAGAAAACATTCTGGGGGAAAAAAGAAAATGCTGGATACCAGTTAAATGCGCTGTATCTCAGGGCCATGAAGACGTGATTATTTGGTAAAAGCTTAATTAAAAAATATCAATTTTATTTTATTTTATTGAAGGGTTTATCAATTTTTTTATCTGTTTACCACACAACAAAATTTTAGACTGGTCTAAATTGAAAACATGACAAACTAAATGTTACAGAAATTAGGAAATTTTTCTTCAAACAGCCGGAAATGGTATAAGCAATGTGGTAAAAGAAAATGCTGGTACCAGCATTTTTTTCTTTTCCCACAATTTTTTCAAAAGCCCTTTTCCTTTGGTTCGTTAAAAATCGGGATGGTGTGGTAAATGGTTGTAACACATACTTTTTTCTGAATTTTTGAAAAATTCATTTTTCAGGATATCAAGTAAACATAGGCAAAAGAAGAACAAGTGAACAATCCTGCTGTAAATTACAATCAAAGACTTTCTCCTGTGATAACTGATAACTGCACAACTACCACAGATGAATGCAGATGTGATTGGACAGATCCTTTTATTCCCAAACAAAATGCTAGACCGGTGATGGTCAGGCTGGCGAAGGGTATCAGTATGGGTTAAACAACAAATTAATCAGATTTATTCTCCAGTCTTATGAAATCTTTTTAAAGTCAAAGAAATTAATTTTCAAGTATGGCGGAAACATTTGGGGTCAAGTTAAAAAGTAAAGACGCCCCAAAAGAAGGCTCACAACAAAGGCCAGGATGTAAAAGAAGTGACTTAAAAACCAAACCAGTGTCTGATCTCAAAGCCATGTTTGATAAATCTGATGGACAGAACACCAGTAAAGCGTTCTCTGAAGTTGATCTTAATGTTACTAAAACCACTAAAACAGTAACAACTCATAAAAGTGATCAAGGGAAAAGAGTTCAGAAAACCATTAAAACAGAGACTGTTCATGAAAAAGTCAAAAAGACAAATTCTAAACCAGGAGAAGTATCAGAAGATGATAAAAGAAATTTTGAGGCACTTGCAATTAAACTAAAGAAAACTGGAGTGGATTTAGATGTTCTGGAAGGTAAATCTAAATCAGAAGTTGCTGTGGCCAAAACATACAGCGGTGGGAAAACATATCAAGCAACTGTTGGATCCAAAGTAAATAAAGTGTCAGATAATGCTGATGCTGAAGTAGACAGAAATAATGCAGCCTCTGTTATTTCCTTTGGATTGACAAAGCTCAGAACAAGGCCAGGAAGTCTCAAGAAACAAGATGGAGGGCGTTCCAGGGGTAGCTCATTTGATGAAGAAAATAGTTCTGGGGACAAAACTCCTTCATCACCAAAATCAATGTCGCCGAGGTCAAACTCTCCTGTCAATAAAGATACAAAAATCATTCCAGGTGCTGCTATTGGGTGGAAAGGTAAAACAGAAGATTCTAAATCAAAAGTGAAAGGCATTCCAAATTTTAGTGAAAGTTCTGTAGGTAAAATTAGAAGTGAAACAAACAATGATGTCAGTGGAACTAATATAGCTGGTTTTAGGTCAGTCAGTCCTGTGTTTCAAAGGAAGAACTCCAGTGATGATCTATCTACAAACAGCAGTCTTAACAATCTAAGTCCTAGAGGGTACAAACCAATGAACAGTAAAACCCAGAAATCAACAAGTGCTGTCAAAACTGATGAAAACAAAAACATTAGAAAGGATGGTAGTTCTAGTGTAATTAAACAGACCGCTATTTCTAAAGGGAAGAAGGAAGGTGAAAAGGAGGTTATCAGTGAAAAGAAAAAGATCTTTGAGCAAAAAAGTGACAGTGACAAATTAGATGCAAGTAACAAAAATGTAGATTTAGCTAAGAATAAAAGTAGAGGAGATTTCAAATGGTTAGATAAAGGAAGAATCTCACTTGAAGAGTTCAAACAAAACCAAGGCAATAAATTCAGTGGTCACAGACCTTTGAGTAGAGCATCAAGTTCTGGCTCAAATTCATCTTTGTCCAGAAAAGATGTGACAGGAATTAGGAGTAAAGCATGGAGGTTTGACTCCCCAGAACCTCAGTCAGACAGTTCTCAGAGCAGCAAAGACTTTTCTGAAAAAAGACGTGAATTTACAGCTTCACGGAAAATGAGTGCTGAGAAATTTCTAGACATAAAGCAGAATTTTGAAACTAAAGTTGTTAAAACAAAGAGCCAATCACCATCAGGAGAACCAAGAAAAAAGATTGAAATAAAACCAAATAAGAAAATTCTGGAGAGGAAGCAGTCATTTGAAGGAGGGGAAATATTTAAGAAAAAGGCATATGAAAAATCTGAAGTAATTTCACCCAGGGATAAGGGAAATGTTCTTGCAGCAATCAAATCATTAAATGAACTTGATGCAAAGGCTAAAGCTCAACCAGCCATTGTACGTAGAACTAGGTCTCTCCCATCTGACAGCCTTGACGATGACAATGATTCTTCTGTCGACTTCTATGAAGATATAGAGGGTCATCATGGGCCATTTTATCAGGATATACTGGGAATCAAAATGGGAGACGATGTATCAAATGAAGGGGATGTCAGTAGTGAGGCTGACCTTTTATATGAAGAAATTCCAGCTAATCTGGCTCATCAGAACAAAGGTAGTTTATCATTTTCTTACTCCACATAATGTCTCTCTTTTGTCTTCTTCATGTCAAACCTGGTTGACTCTGAACCAAACAATCCTGTTTTTATACCCCCGTCGAAGACGGGACATATTATGGGATCACCCACGGCGTACGGATGGGCGGGCAGCATCCAGTTCTTTGTCTGGAGCATAACTTTGTCATCTCCAGTCCGATTGACTTGAAACTTGGCATTTATGTTTGTTGCAATAATACAGATTGCGGTGCGAAAGAACTATAACTCTACCTTGTGCTGTCTGAGTTATTTCCCTTTGATCGTCATTTTTACAGCATTTTCTGCTGACAATCACTGACAATCTTTGCACTTAGGAAGATATGACTTTTTTTTTGTTGGGCAGGGGTCAGGTTATGTTTTCCAAGTAAGTTTACTACCATACAGATTTGTTATGCTATATGTCTCTGCTATGCCATTTAAGTGCATATGTTAATTTTACTCTTTAAGAAAGGACAATTTTTTTGACTGGACCAAGTTTAAAGCCATTGCAAAAGACAAATTGAATGTAGCTTAAATGATTATTTTTGTCTTTGATAGGGTAGGAAACATTGTTGGAAAAGGAGAAAATACTGGCTGACAACATGTTGTCCTTTTCCCACAATGTTTTCAAAAGCTCTCTCTTTAAAGGTCATTAACACTTCAATTTGTGTGGTAAAGGGTTAAAAAGCCAGTGGATCAATACAGGGCCATCATGGCCCTCTTGTTACAGCATTTAGTGCTTGTCAGGAATATAACTTTGTCATCTCAAGTCAGAACGACTTCAAACTTGGTATGCATGTTTGTTGCAATATTATGGAGTACAGTGCGCAAGAACAATAACTCTACCTAGGGCGGATTTTGAGTAATTCCACTTTGATCTTCATTTTTACAGTATTTCTTGCTTGTCTGGAATGGAACTTTGTCACCTCAAGTCAAATTGACTTGAGACTTGGTAAACATGTTTGTTGCAGTTATGAAAAGTGCAATGCACTGGAGCCGTAACCTTACCTAATGCCCTTTTTGAATTATTCCCTATTCATTATTTTTTTTTACAGCTTTTCATGCTTCTCTACAATATAACTTTGACTTTTCATGTTGGAATGACCTGAAACTTTATATGCATGTTTCCTTAACATTAGAGGAGACATTCATGCCTATTTCCATCACTTACATAATTTCTGCTGCACTACTATTTTCCTCTACCTGCCCTTTACGATTATTATCCCCCCTAGACAACTGGTGGTGGGATGGGCGTATCTTGCGACAATTTGCCGCTCTTGTTTAAAACCTTGGAGAAGTAGGCTTTTGAAAACTTTGTAGATAAAGGATTAACACAGTAGCACACAAAATATTAGCCTGGTCTAAATTGAAAGAATTTGCAAGCAACATATATATAGTTAGTTATAGAAATTTGTCTTTCAAAGGGTGGAAAATATTGTTGGAAAAGAAGAAAATGCTGGTTACCAGTATTTTCTTCTTTTTTACACAATGTTTTCAAAAGGCCCCTTCCCCAGGATTGTTAAAATTCGGAATTGTGGATTAAGGATTGAATGCTGGTCACCAGCAATTTTTCTACATCCCATAATGTTTTCTATCATTTGCAAGCAACCTTACGTCATGCCTTTGTGTCTGTCCATGTCTGCATAATTATGTACTGGTAAATGCATTTTTTATCTTTTTTTTTAAGCATCTTTCCCCTTGAAACTATGGAACAAATATGCAACAAGCTCACAGAAACTATATTGCCAAGGTCCTCTTTATAGAGTTAAAAGAATACAGAAATTTGAAAAATCTTCAGTATTCTTCACTAGAACCACAACATGGAATAGGATTTCTCTGAATTTTGGCACAGAATTTCAGGATTCTTCAGGTCTTTCATTGTTGCGCTTCTATGCACTTTTGTTTAGTCAAAGGGAAATAACCCACTTTTCATTTGGAAAATGTGATAAATATTTATTTCCCTTTGATATCTGTAATGTAATGCTGACTGATAAGATGTGCATGATTTTCAAGTTTTCTGAAGTAGAACAAATACAATACGAAAGGTTTTGATCAATTTCACAAATTTTCATTTTGATACTTTAAGTTATGTCAAAATGTGTGTTATTAAACACAAGACAATTTTCTGTAGAACTGTATTTTGTTGGTGTTATGTTTGATAAGATTATGCAAGAGCATTGTTTTTCCAGCTGCTGCATATTTGAAAATGTTCCAGTGACTGGGAAAGGCTTGCGCCATGCGCCATAGTCACATTAAAATCCAAAATGTCACATCGTTTTTGCCAATGAGTGCGCCCTTGTCCCATTCAATTTTCAACGTCGTAAAAGTACGAAATTTAGTCAGACGAATCTCCTTTGATCGGCGTCGATTAGACGCTCTATAAAATGAGCAGCTATGTGCGTGTGACGTCACGTTTTCAATCATAATACGCTTATTGAATATTGAACCTATTTTGTCGTCTTGATGAAACTGCCCTGATTTTGCCGTAAAATTCAAATTCAACAACTACCTAAGCATTAGAATATACCACCAAAAATTTAAAATTGCATGAAGGTCAGGGTTCCATCAGTAATTTCTTTCCCACAATGATTGTTTATTAACAGACTCATACAGACCAGGGATCTTATGTGTATCAGGGATCTTATATATTGTGTATATACGATCCCTGTACAGACGATCCTAGCGAGAATCAGAGCAACTCTCAGATCACATCTCCCTCCGAGCCTATCCCAAGCATATCCATGGACATGCAGCAAACGTTTATCAGTGTATATCATGCTGATTGAGAAGGCCACTTTTTTTTTTCATCATGAATTAGATGGGTAACATTTTCAAATAGCTTATGGTCTAATAGTATTTATGTTACCCCAATTGATAAGTTCATTTCAATCATCATGCTATAATACTGCTAAAAGAAATAAAAAGATATGAAAGTAGATCGCTGGAAAAAAACCGCGAAAACCCATGACACAACAACGGTCAATTTGACACCGTCTGATCAGAGTTGTCTCAAATTGTTTCTTCATCATTTATAATGAATTTAAACAGTGAATTTACATAATTATATGTAAAGAATGATAATGAGAAAAGAAGTTCTTCTTTTTTTTCCTTAATGAAATAAAAATAACAATGAAAGGGGGTGAAGGTCAGACCTTCGTCTTATGGAACAATGAAAGGGGGGTGAAGGTTAGGCCTTTGTCTTTTGGTGTCATGCTTATATTTCCATAATAACCAAGTAATTTTGACCCTTGATCATTTCTCTTTGACGCTTGGAAATTTCATTTTGACTCTTTGAAAATTTCAGCCCAAGATTCAATGACTCTTGGGATTCAGGACCTAATGAGAACCCAGATGACTATGTTTGATTCCAAGCATTAAATATAACCAGCATAAGCATTTAGCTACATTTTGACTTGCATTGGGATAGTACTATTTCAAAAAAATAAATGAAAGCAATTAAAAGATTTTGTGTTTTTTTCTTAAATTGTCACATTGGTTTTCAAAATGTCACATTGATTTTCCTGGAGGAAGGGACATTGTCCCATTGAAAATAATTCTTTCCCAATCACTGATGTTCTGGTAAAAAACTGTTTGCCAGAAACCATTGATAATTTGAAAGAATAATCCTTGGGTAAATTTTTTAGAGTTCTACATAAATGTATCTTAAAACATGGCCACTATAAATGTGTCTGTATTTTCTAAATAATCCATTTAGTAATCTTTGAAAATCTTGACATCAAGAGTTTTTTTGTTATATTTCATTGATGATTGCAGACCATGGTAAAATTGATAAATCTCTTAGTCTGAAAGAAAGATTGTCAGACAAAAACAGTTTAGAAAAATCCTTACCAGACAACAGAGTTGTAAACTTGTCCACATTGAAAGCATTTGCAGATGACAAACATTACTCAAGACATGCAACACATGTTTGGAACTGTAGAGAAAGATGCTTAGAAAAGGAGAAAATGCTGGTTACCAGATTTTTCTTCTTTTTCCCACAATGTTTTCAACAGTTTTAAAATCATCAGGGTAAAAAAAAAGTGGGTCTGTGTGGTAAAGGTGTTATTAATTCTTTACCAGATGACAAAATTTTGGACTTGTCAATATTGAAAGCATTGTCAGATGACAAATTCAGTTTGGCTTGAATGATTGAATTTGTCTTTAAAAGAGTAAAAACATTGTAGGAAAGAAGAAAATGCTAGGTACATGCATTTTCTCCTTGCCCGATATTGTTTTCAAAAGCCATTTATCCTCAGGGTCGCTAAAACCTTGGGATGGTGTATTAACCTACAAAGTGCTAATTAAACCAAATGGACATTTTGATTCTAGAATAAGTCCTAGGTAACTGCAATTTAGTGGGTACCTTGTGTCTGTAATGTTTCAGCAAAGTGGACAGTGTAGATCAAAGATCAGACAGCACTTATTGTGCAGTCTGATCTTGATCTATGCTGGCAGCCAAGGTATCTATAGATGTAAAAGGTGCTTTAACCCTTTACCACACAGTGCTGACTTTTAACGACCCTGGAAAAAAAAGCCTTATGAAAACATGGTGGGAAAAGGAGAAAATGCTGGTAACCAGCATTTTCTCCTTTTTCCCACAATGTTTTCTACCCTATCAAAGAAAGATTGCACCATTTGAGTCAAACTGAAATTGTCGTCTGCAAATGCTTTCGATTTGGACAAGGCTAAAATTTTGTCATTTGGTAAAGGGTTAAGGGTTAGAGGGCCATCATATTGGGGCATATTACCACATGTCACAATATGAGACTGGTCCAAACTGAAAGCAGTTGCAGAGGACAAAATAAATGTGATAGAAAGATTGAAATTTGTTCAGTGAAGGGTAGAAAACATTGTGAGAAAAGGAGAAAATGCTGGTTACCACAATGTTTTCAAAAGGCTTCTTTCTCAGGGTCGTAAAAGTCAGGATTGTGTGGTAATGGGTTAAGGAAGTAAAACATTCTCAGGCTTATCAGTGCCATGTCATTATAGCATAGGAAACAGAAACAAATGAGCCCTGCCTTGGCAAAAAGGGGCTTAATGCATCTCTGTGATGCATTATACCAAGCAAGTCATCACATAATCATGGATCCGTAAAATTCATATTTTCTAACAATTGACTGGATCTGGAGGTAGAATTGTCCTTTGCCATGCAGAAAGTTGACCAATGGCAAAAATTTTCAACCCATATCAGCATTGCAGACTGCAGGCTGACATGGGACAATACTTTTTGCAGATGCATTAAGCCCCCCTTTCACAGAGCATGACTCAAATCTAAAAGACAAGATGATTGTATATATCCCTCTTTTTTCTTGAATAATGTTCATTTGCAAATCAGTAATAATGGCCAAGAGGAAGAAAACATTATGAGAAATGGAGAAAATGCTGCAAAACTGTAATGAAAATTGCCAAAAGATTGTTTTGTTAACAAACTGTACTTTTTAGTCAGTATAATAATATTGTTACTTTTAAATTGTTTGAATTAAATTTGTCAGTAATTTGACCCCAGTTGTTTAGTCTTGGCTGCTAGTGGACCTTTAGACACAGGATCCTTTGGTAAAAGGGCTTCAGTTTGAAAACCTACAAGAATTTTTGTTTGTCTTCATTTGTGGACAAAACATGTACTGATCATGTGTTGCAAAGATGTGTATTGAAAACTTGCATATCCTGCAACTCCGTATTTCATTTCAAATAGATCATGTTACACACCTGTAGTTAAAGTGACATTAAAGGCCAAATATAAACAAAGCGGATGTTTAAATGCATTTGAATTTATATATCATACCATTTAAAAGTATGGAAATTTTTGTGAAGATGATAATCTGTCATTGTATGATTGGTCCAAATGTTAGTCGCTGACAGAGAAATTAATTTTAAAACTAGGTTAAAGCTTGCCAGGTAGCTGTGTCTTTTGTTTACCTTTTGCCTGATTTTAAAATTCCTTTTTTCTGCCAGCGACTAACATATGACCTGAACACACGATAACAGACTGTCATTTCCACAATATTTTCCATACTTTTAAATGGTATGGTTTAAATTTAAATGTATTATGACAGTTGCTTTGATATTTTGGCCTTTACTGGGACTTTAACTATTATACCAAACAATGAAAATTTGGACAGAAAGCATTTGCCAATGACAAATTACATGTAGCTCAAATGGTGATTTCTGTCTTTGGTAGTGTAAAAAAAACATTGTGGGAAAAGGTGAAAATGCTGGTTTACCAGCATTTTCTCTTTTTCCTACCACATTTTCAAAAGCCTTCTTCTTCAGGATAATTAAACCTCATGATTTTGTGTAATGGATTTAACCCTTTACCACATAATCCCTACTTTTAGAGGCCCTGAGGAACAGGCCTTTTGAAAACATTGTGGGAAAAGGAGAAAATGCTGGTAACCAGCATTTTCTCCTTTTCCAACAATGTTTTCTACCTTTCCCAAAACAAATTTCAATTTTTCAGTTACATTTATTTTGTCGTCTGCAACCAGTCCAAATTTTTGTCGTTTGGTAAAGAGTTAAAGCTTTGGAAATCACTTTGGGAATAGGGAGAATGATTGCATGATCAAATGTGTGTCTTCTTTGATTTGTCTTCTGCAAATGCTTTCAATCTGGCCAAGTCTAAAATGTTGGGTGTTTGATTTAACATTTACTCTTTACCACACATTCCTGAGTTTTAATTACCCTGAGGAAGAAGCCTTCTGAAAACATTATGGGAAAGGAGAAAATGCTGGTAACCAGCATTTTCTCCTTTTCCCAAAATGTCTTCTACCATATCAAAGACAAATTTCATCATTCAGACCACATTTATATTGTCTTCTGCAAACTTTTTTTTAATTTGGACAAGTCTACATATTTGTCGTGAGGTGAACAGTTACAGAAAAGCCAATATGGGTTGACATAGCACACATATATTATGGGTTAAAAGAGACCCATTTGTTTTATTTCTGTAATTTGAGGACAATTGCCCAATCATTGTTAGGCATGGATAGACTGTAATTAGTCTACAAATGGGTATTTTATTGCAAGGCAGAAAATACCTTGTTGCCCATCATTTCACTAAAATACCTTTACCACATTAATCCTGAGTTTTAACGTTCATGAGCAAGAAGGGTTTTGAAAACATTTTCAGAAAAGGAGAATTGCTCCTCTAAAGTAACAATAGCTGCCAAAGGTAAACAAGGCATTTAAAATTTAACTTTAAATTAAATGATAAATCATATCATTTAGAAGTATGGAAATTATTTTGAAGATGAAAATCTGTTTCTGTATGATGGGTCAAAGTATTTGTCGCTGGCACAGAAATTAGTTTCAAAACTAGGTTAAAAGTTGACAGGTCACTCTATCTTTCATTTTCTTTTTGCTTGATTTTAAAATTCATTTTTCTGCTAGTTACTTACACTTGGAGGAACACGCATGATAACAGATTGGCATCTTCACAATATTTCCATACTTTTATATGTTATGATATAAACTTGAAAGTATTTGAACACCTGCATTGTTTTTTGGTCTCTGTTTGGCCTTTATAGTGTCGAAATTGAGTCTATGAGATAGAACTTGTTTATAAATACAGTAGGTTTAGATTTCCAATATTTGAATGGATACATGTTTCATTGTCTTGTTGAAAAGCTTGAAAATCTTCTTATGGCTTAGAAATCTTCTATAATTATCTTAAATATTTCAAACCTTTATCACACAATCCCAAAGTTTTAATGACCCTGAGCGAGAAAGCTTTTGAAAACATTGTGGTAAGAGGAGAAAATGCTTGTTATCAGCATTTTCTCCTTTTCCCACAATGTTATCTACTCCATCAAAGGCAATTTACCTCATTTGAGCCACCTCTGATTAGACATTTGCAAATACTTTGACATGTGAGATTCTTTTGTGTGATAAAGGGTTATATGAAAGTAGTAGAAACTGCTGCAATAATTTCTGTATCTTGTTAACCCTTTACCACACAGTGAAATTTTGGACTTGACCAAATTGAAAGCTGTTCCAGACAACAAATGAAAAGTAGCTCAAAAGATTAATCCTGTTATTGGCAGGACAGAAAACATTGTGGGAAAAGGAGAAAATGCTGGTTACCAGCATTTTCTCCTTTTCCCACAATGTTTTCAAAACCCTTCTCTGTTAGGGTCGTTAAAAGTCGGGATTGTGTGGTAAAGAGTTAATCAAAAAAATTACTATCAGGATTTATGATAATTGATTGATTGATTGATTGTATGGTGTTTAACGTTGTTTTCAAGATTATTTCAGTTATATCTCAGCAGCCAGTGCACCTATCCATGCTTTCCTGGAGTCTCTTTTACCAGTTCTCAGCACAATTTTCTTTCCAAGCCACTGGCTGCTTTCCCACATAAACATCGTCAAGACAGTGGTCAGCTGTGGGAGAGGAATGAATCCTGTTGCAATGACTATCACTAATCCTCGGAAAGAGATTGGCCGGGCCAGGGATCAAACCCACGACCCCCTGTTCTCAAGTCCTGCACACTACCGAATGAGCTACTGGGGCTTGGTGATTTATGATTAATTCTACTTTATAGTCATGAGAAAATTTATCTCTCTTATGTAACCCTTTGTTACCACACAGTCCAGTTTTAACGACCCAGGGAAAGAGGCCTGTTTAAAACATTGTGGGAAATGAAAACATTGTGGGAAATGGAGAAAATGCTGGTTACCAGCACTTTCTCCTTTTCCCACAATGTTTTCTTTGTTCTTCGGAAAGCAAATTCAAACATTTTAGTTGAATTTAACATGTCATCTTTGGAGATTTTGTTGTATGGTAAAAGGTTAAAGGCCCAGTAAAGGCCAAAATATCAAAGCAGGTGTCATAATACATTTTAATTTAAATCATACCATGTAAAAGTATGGAAAATATTGTGGAGATGACAGTCTGTTATCATGTGAGTGGGCCATATGTTAGTTGCTGGCAGAAAAAAGAATCATAAAATCGGGCAAAAAGTACACAAAAGACAAAGCTACCTGGCAGGTTTTAACCTAGTTTTGAAATTAATTTCTCTGTCAGCGACTAACACTTGGACTAACTGTACAATGACAGATTGTCATCTTCACAATAATTCCCATACTTTTAAATGGTATGATATAAATTCAAATGCATTTAAGCACCCGCTTTGTTTACATTTGGCCTTTAATTTTACTTTAATGTTAAATGATTTTTGCACTGGGCTCATTTGAACCCATAGTACATGTACCAAGATAACTTTTTACTAGACAATAAAATTGAAGACTTGTCCATAATGAAAGCATTGAAATTTTGCAGACAACAAATCCAAAGCAGCCTAACTGATGGGATATGTCCTTGAAAGAGTAGAAAACATTGTGGAAAAAGGAGAAAATGTTGGTTACAAGCTTTTACTTCTTTTTCTTGCAATGTTTTTAAAAGCCTTCTTCCTAATGGTTTTTAAAGCACACTGGAGTGTTTGGTGAAGGGTAAGGTCAATAAACATTCCAAATCTCTATGCTAGATCTGGGTCTTTATTCACCAACCATTCTTGAAGGAACATTCTTTGTCTTCTCCAAGATTTTCCAACATTGAAAGCAACACAGCTTCTGATTGGCTAAACCAAATGGTTTAGCCAATCAGAAGTTGTGTTACTTTCAACTCTGAAAAATTTGGAGAATAAGACAAAGAATGATCGTAAGATCTGAATGGTTGGTGAATGCAGACCCTGGAGTATGACAGTTACATGTACTTAGTTACACCAGAATAGCTTACAAAGTATAGAATATATATAGATACAAGATCAGACTGCATGGTCTGTGTGGTCTGATCTCCATCTTATGCTGTCTAGTGCAACAGCTCAAGTTGTGTATAGAAGCTAGGGGTTGATATTTTATGAGGAAAAGGGTTAGAGGTTATGGGCTGTTCTTCAAACACTTTGTATTTAAAGATAATTATGTTAGACATGTTTAACTCTTTACAAAATGACAAAATTTAAGACTGGTCCAAATTAAAAGCATTTACAGACGACAAATTAAATGTGAAACTTGCCTTTGGAAAGGTAGAAAATGCAAAAAAGGAGAAAATGCTGTTTATCAGCATTTTCTCCTTCTCCCCCAACATTTTCAAAAACCATCTACTTCAATGTCATTAAAACTTAGGATTGTGTGATAAAGGATTAAGGGTGAGGTTTTTAAATGTTAGTGATTTAAACCGTGGCATTCAGATGGCAATTGGAGTCTGTTTTGTGGATAGTGTAGGTCATGATCAGACTGCTATGTGATCTTGGATTTTAATAACATTATTACTGCATTAGGCAAATCTGAGACCTAATTTGAATATTTTTATAAATTACTCACAAGGACAAATATGTAAAGAAAAGGAAAAAGAATATCAATTTTTTTGCCTGTTAATATTGTGGAAGAAAAAGCAATGGCTTGTTGCAAGTAATGGATTTCTTTTCACGCAATTACAGTGTTTTCAAAAGCCATCAATGTGGCATGAAGAGTACAGTATTGGATGAAAATGTCTAATATTTACTTTATCAGACAACAGAATCCTAGACTTTGACAGCATTTGTTGACAACAAATGAAATGTGCCTCAAATGGTGGACTTTGTGCATGCAGGTGTAGAAAATATTGTGGGAAAGAAAAAAAAAATGTTTTCCAGCATTTTTCCACAATATTTCCAAAAGCCTTCTTCTTCAGGGTCGTTTTAACCCTTTACCACACAATCCCAAGTTTTAATGACCCTGAGAAAGACAGCTTTTGAAAACACTGTGGATAAAGGAAAAAAAGCTGGTAACCAGCCTTTTCTCCTTTTCCCACTATGTTTTCTACCCTTTCCAAGGCAAAATTCAATTTCTGAATCACATTTACCTATGTTGTCGGCAAATTCTTTCAATTTGGACTACCGGTAGTCTAAAATTTTGTTGTATGGTACAGAGTTAATCATAGGTTTGTTTGACAAAGGGTTTAATAAAGCTCAAATGTGTCTGTGTCTTAATGTGATAGATTGTGATGTCGTTTTAACAAACTTGAAGAATATGTGTGGAACTTTACAATATACTGAAAAGTTTGAAAAATATCACTGTTTACAATCATGGATATTTGTTTACTCTAGAAATCTGTGTTGAAATACTAAATGGATACAATGTATTCTTCAGATAACATGGGCAAGAAAGACTTCCAAAGCAGACGAGCAACTGCTTTTCGAAAAAGGTAAGAAAATCAATTCATAAATTCCTCTTTTGCCATAATATTTTATGCTTTGACGTCCTTTATTCATTGAACACTAATTTTGAGGGATATTGTGTGGCTTAGTGGTGCAGCTGTTAGATTCATAACATGGAGGTTTCCCGGTGCTTGACCGGATTTTCTTGTGGGAGCTTCCATAGATGCCTCAGAGCCCAAGCCTTGCAGTGATGAAACCTACATGAAGAAGTCACCGATATGAGCTTTCACTGTGGCAAGACTGAAATAATGTTGGAAGCAACTGTAAATCACAATGCAATCAATTGCAATAAGTTTGATTGTGACAAGACTGATATAATGCAGAAAGCAACTGTAACTGTAAATCACAATACAGTTGATTGCTATAAGTTTGACTGTGACTAGACTGAAATAATGTTGAAAGCAACTGTTACTCTAAATCACAATACAATCAATTGCAATAAGTAATGTGCAGATACTAGTAACCATAAAGTAGGACGCCAGGTTATTTCAGCAGCTTAATGATGGTCATTGCAACAAGGTTCTTTTCTGTTTACTTTTTGTGGCATTTGTCGAAGACAATGCCACTATGAGATCAATAATAAATGTTCAATATTGAATTTTGAAGACCATGTATGGTATTTTGTCCAAAACCGAAGGAAGTAAACCCAATTAAACTCAATTTTTCAAGACAAATGAGTTTTTCAATAGCACTCAGATATATAATTGGAAATGGCGTGTTGAAATAAACTGCAAAAGGCTATCGATCGTGGAAATACTTCTTTTTGAGTAAAAATAGGTTCACCTCTTCATAGCCTTCTATTGGCGCAATGATATGCACAAAATTTGTCTTCTGACCGCTTTGCTTCCGGGGTTGTTCGTTCCAAAACCAGTTCGTCCCTGGGCTTGTTCGTCCCATGATCGCACGCTACTCATTTGATTGTGCATGAATATTTACAGGAAGAAAACTTTATTGTAATGTTGGGAATTAGGTCCTGACGGCCAAAGATATCTCAAAATCATAGTATTCAGGTATAAACTTAATTGAATTCAATATATTTACATGGCTTCTCTCTCTACCCATCGTGCATCCTTCCGTCAAGGGACGTTACTCCTGACTCCTCTTGAAAGATCAAAGGGAGACCACCAATACACAAATAACGCAAACTTAGGCACCAGTAATCTCCCTTTAACCAAGGAGACGTATTAATTTGCTTAGGAGGTTGATTTTCAAGTTAACATTTAAATAATATTTCTCTTTTTTTTTTTTAGCTCACCTGAGCACGAAGTGCTAAGGTGAGGTATTGTGATCGGTCATTGTCCGGCTTCCATCTGTCCGTCTGTCCACAATTCCTTTAAACATCTTCTCCTCCTAAACTGCTGGGCCAATCTTGGTGAAATTTGGCAGGGATGTTCCTTGGGTGAAGCTGTACCAAAGTTGTTCAAGAGATTGAATTCCACCCTTAATTCTGGTTGCTATGGCAACAGAAAGGAAAAAAATAGCAAAATCTTTGAAAATCTTCTTCTCTGACATTAGAAGGCGTAGAGCTTTGATATTTGGTATGTAGCATCTCCTAGTGGACCTCTACCAAATTTGTTCATATGATGCCCCTGAGGTTAAAACTGGCCCCGCCCCGGGGGTCACAATTTCGAACATAGGAACAAAGAAGGAAAACTTTAAAATTCTTCTTCCCTAAAACTGGAAGGTGTTGAGCTTTGATATTTGGTATGTAGCAATTCCTAGTGGACCTCTACCAAGTTTGTTCAATGATGCCGCTGGGGTCAAAACTGGCCCTGCCCTGGGGGTCACAAGTTCGAACAAAGGAACAAAGAAGGAAAACTTTAAAATTCTTCTTTTCTAAAACTGGAAAGCATAGAGCTTTGTTATTTGGTATGTAGTGAACCTGTTCTAAGTTTGTTAGCCCACCTGAACACAACGTGTTCAGTCAGTTCAAAATTGGGTCACCTGGGGTCATAAACTAGGTCTCAAGGTTAAATTAAACTAATACTTTGTGGGCACTCTAGAGGCCATATTTTTTGCTCAATTGACTTTAAAATTGGTCAGAATGTTTGTCTTGATGAAATATTGGGTGAGTTTGGAATTGGGTCACCTGGGGTCATGAACTAGGTCACTTGGTCAAATTTAAGAAATACCTTGTGGGAACTCTAGAGGCCACATTTATTGCTGAATTAACTTGAAAACTGTTCAGAATGTTTGTCTTGATAAATGTTTTGACGAGTTCTAAAATGGGTCACATCGGGTGATAAATTAGGTCACTAGGTCAACTTCAGGAAATTCCTTGTGGACGCTCCAGAGGCCACATTTTAAGCTCAATTGACCAGACAATTGGTCAGAAATTGAATTACGCACGTTGAGTGAATTTCGCCTATTGACTCAGGTGAGCGATCCAGGGCCATCATGGCCCTCCTGTTTTCAAATTATTAATTCTACACAGTGGCTTCCTTGACAAATGCCACATCAGCGTTCTCAACGCTTTGATTTCTTTTTAGCTTGGTTATTTCGAAGAAAAAGTACAGTTATTTTCATAGCCCTGTTATTTTAAAATTATCTCTGTCATTGCCGAAGATATTTATTTCAAACTTGACAAGTTGTTAAATATCAAAAGGACAATCCATACAACAAGGGCAGGTAACCAAAGTATTTGACCAGCATTTTTCCTTTAGCCACAATAATTTCTTTCATTTCAAAGACAGGAACAGTGTCCTGCGATGGGGAAGATTTTGGGACATTGTCCAACTGAATAAAAAAAATGTCCTAACATAGTTATTATTACTGAGAGGTGTTTTATGCTGCTTTCAACATTATTTCAGTCATACCACGTTGACAGCTCACTGTATTCATGTATTTCCTGGGTTTCACAAGTACTAAGCTAGGGCTCTGAAGTGTCTTCCCAAGGACTTTCCCACGAAAATCCCAGTGGATCCAGTGAGGTTTTAATCCAGGGCCTCCAAGTCATGAGTCCTACACTTTACCACTGAGCCACGCAGAACCTTGCATACAGGTTGGACTCTGGTCCCTTTCGAATTTATTGGAGAAATAGTCTTAGTGCCTTTGTCCCACTTTTATTTCAAAACTATCCCCTATATCCGCAAGTTTATGGGACAAAAGTAATATCATTGTTCCATCTCCGAATAATACTGGATAGAACACTCAAGACATTGCCCGGCCGGGTAGCTCAGTGGTTAGTATATCTGACTCGTGACCTGGGAGTTGCGAGTTTGATTCCCGGGTCTGTATTCATCAACCATTCTTAAGAATAGTCTTTGCCTAATTTTCAAAAAATTTATAGATTTGAAAGTAACAAAACTTCTGATTGGTTTAACCAAATGGTTTAGCCAATCAGAAGTTGTGTTACTTTCAAATTTAGAAAATTCTGGGGAATAAGACTGAGAACGTTATTAAGAATGGTTGGTGAATACGGACCCTTGTTGAGGCAAACTTTCTGACTGGCGATTTTTCGCCTCTCACCTCTGATGCATGTGAGAAAAGAAGTCAGTGACTCGGAAGGAAAGTTGTGTCAGCACCGGTGTGAGAAATCCAGGAAATACATGCATAGGAGCACTGACTGCCGTGATAAGACCTAAGGTGTTAAAATGGACAACAATACAAACATACTAACAAAAACTGAAGAAATGGTCATCATTTGAGCTGGTCACAAGAATTTTCTCCATTTTCCACATTGTTTTGCCACCCTATTAAAGACAGTAATCATAATTTGAGCTACATTTTATTTGTCTTCTGCAAATGCTTTCAATTTGATTGAGTCTGAAATTTTATCATTTGGTAAAGGGTTAAATTGGTTGTCTACAATATGTGGTCAGTTTGATGGAAGTTGAAATTTTGTTGTTTTGTAAAGGGTAAATTTTGTATCCTGCTTTAGTACAAACATTAAAATTTGAATCATGCTGTGATAAGAGCAATAAAACAGGTGTTTTGTTAAAAATTCCTTTTGTTAAACCCATAGGGGTCCGTAGTTTGATTCCTGGCACCCATAGACTATATATTATAAACAAGGGATTTAACTGTATGCAGTCTGTTACTCGCCCCCAGTTACAAAAAACAATGTATCTTTTCTACCCCATCAGTTATTCTCCTATTTTTTTCAACAGCTGAGAGCTAAAACATTTTTCTACCAGAAAAACACAACTGTTTGTCAGTGGCTAATGCAATCTGGCTGATACATTCGCTCGAACTTGTAAACTCACTAAAAAATCTGTGCCATTGACAAGGGTTCGTACATCCGTTTTCAAGATATAAAATGCACTTTAGATCCAATGAAACGCAGCATTAGCGGCACCCACACTTTAAACGTGTTTAAAAATACTACTGACCTATAGTCTTTATCTTCAATAAGGACAAAATGCCTCAGAATTTGTAAAATTCGTGATCCACATTCTTATTTCGAACAGCTGCAGCCATCTTCTGTCATGTGACATTGTTTGGAATGAGAAATTTCATCAGTTGATATGTACTAACAGTCGTGAATTCAACCAATGAAATTTCGTACAGCTGCTCACACCTTTTTGTCACGTGACAGTACGGTGACACTGTTTGGAACGAGAAATTTCATTGGTTTCTATGCGCGAACGTCAGTATCGAATGTACGAACCGTGTCAATGGCGAAGATTTTTGAGCGAGTTTACAAGTTCGAGCACATGTATCAGCCAGACTGCATTAGCCACTGACAAACAGTTGTGTTTTTCTGGTAGAAAAATGTTTTAGCTCTCAGCTGTAGAAAAAATTGGGAGAATAACTGATGGGGTAGAAAAAGATACGTTGTTTTTTTGTAACCGGGGGCGAGTAACCGGCTGCATACAGTTAAATCCCTTGTTTTAGTCTATAGGTGACAAGAGTCAAACTACGAACCCCTATGGTTAAACCCTCCATCAGACAATAAAAAATTGACTTGTTCAGATTGAGACTGGAAGTAAGTAGGGGACAAATTGGCCTTTGCTACACAATCCAGAATTTTAACGACCCTGTAGGCAAAGTCTTCTCATTTGAGCATCATTTTATTTGTCGGCTTCAAATGCTTTAGATTTGGATGAGTCTAGAATTTTTTGTTTGGGAATGAATTGATGGGTAATGATTCATCAAACTTTCCCTATCATACAGCAGATAGATGAGGTACATGTATTTAATAAATCCCGTTAAACAGTACACATTCATGAGGGTGGAGTGGTGGTGCCGTGATAAAACGCTGGACTATCAATCCTGAGGTCCGAGGTTCAATACCCGGTCTGACCAGGACCTTTCTGAGACACTTTGAGCTTCCCACCCAGCTAGAGGTGTACTGGTTTGAAACCCAGAGGTAGCCTGGCGGTGCTTTACAGCGGGCACGTTAAAGAACCAATGAGGTCTATTCGAAGAAAACCTAGGGGCTTGTACCCGGATCTCCTTATATCAGATTCTTTCTCTCTAATGGTCCATACCATGTATGCCTAGAGTATGGAGGAACCTTAATCCTACAAGGTCCTCATCATCAGTACACATTGGTGATATCTCTTTGCCAGACATTTGCAGACAAGAGATTAATTCTTTAACTCTTTACCAAACAACAAAATTTTAGCCAGGTCCAAATTCAAAGCATTTCCAGAGGACAAATTAAAGGTGGCCCAAAAGACGAAATTAGTCATTGATAAGTTAGAAAACATTGTGGGATAAGGAGAAAATGCTGGTTACCAGCATTTTCTCCTTTTCCCACAATGTTTTCAAAAGGCCTGTTCCTCAGGGCCTCTAAAACTCGAGATGGTGTGGTAAACAGTTAACACGCAACAAAAGTCTGGACCAGACCAAATTGCAAGACTAAATCGATTAAGCCTGAATAGTTAGATTTTCTTAAAAAAAATAGTACCATAAGTTTTATAATGAATACCAGTAACTCATTACCAAACAACAGAATTTAAGACTGGTCCATATTTAAAATACTTGCAGTCGACAAAATAAACGTTCGTAAAAAATTGAAATTTGTTTCAAGAGGGGCAGAAAACATTGTGGGAAAAAGAGAAAATGCTGGTTACAAACTTTTTCTCCTTTTCCCATGATTTTTTCAAATGGCTTTTTATACCCCCTCAAAACGAATGTTTTCGGGGCTATACTGGAATTAGCCTGTCTGTTCGTCTGTCCGTATGTCCATCCATGTGTCCGTCTGTGTACAAAATACTAGTAATTTTGTGTCGTGAACTTCTCCTACAGTTTTGCTGCTATTGTATTGAAAGTTTGTTGATATATTGATCGTATACTGAAGTTGTGCAAGACGCAGTTTTCAATCATCTACTTCCTATGATTCAAGGGTAATCTCCCCTTGAACTTAGAATATTTTTTGTTAAATTGCCTGTTTCCGTCAAAGCGCTGGCGGGGGTATTAAGTCACATTCAGTGACAGCTCTAGTTTTCTCTGGGATGTTAAAAGTCAGGATTGTGTGGTGAAAGATTAATAAAATATGCCTTAATAATGAAATGCCATTATGGGGGCATTAGCTTATTTTCTGTATCAGTATAATATCATACAGGGCATCATTCCTCCCGTCTTTCACAATGTTTTCAATTGCTTTCTTCTTTAGAGTTGTTAAAACTTGAGTTAGTGAAGGATTAGCTGCGCCAAGTTGTTGTACAGTGAGACTTCCTTGATCACAATCATGTGATCGCAAATAGTCATATTTAGCCCATTATCAATCACAAGTTTAACTCCTTACCAAACGACAAAATTTTAGACTGGTCCAAATTCAAAGCATTTGCAGAGAACAAAACAATGGTGACTAAAAATTGAAATTTGTTTTAGGAAGGGAAGAAAACATTGTGGGAAAAGGAGAAAATGCTGGTTACCAGCATTTTCTCATTTTCCCACAATGTCCTCAAAAGGCTTTTTCTTTGGTCGTTAACAATCGTGACTATATGGTAAAGGGTTGATTAACCCTGTACCACACAATCCCGACTTGTAACATCCTTGGGGAAGAGGGCTCTTGAAAATATTGTGGGAAATGAGAAAATGCTGTTAACCAGCATTTTCTCCTTTTCCCACAATATTTTCTTCTCTTTCAAAGACATTTTTCATTATTTTAGCTACATTTAATCTTTCGTTTCCAAGTGCTTTGAATTTGGACCAGCCTGGAAATTGTTTTTTTTTTTTTTTTGGTAAAGAGTTTAACAGACCTGGAGGAAATGGACTTTTGAAACCATTGTGGGAAAAGGAGAAATTGCTGGTAACCAGCATTTTCTCCTTTCACACAACATTTTCTGCCCTGTCAGATAACTTCGGTGCATTTGTACAAATTTTGAATTTCTTGTTCACAGACCATTTTGAATTATGTAGGTTCTAAAACTCATCGTTTGGGCAAGGGCTAATCATTCACCTGATAAATAGGTGTTTTTACTCTTTGCAAAACAAACCTTGGTTTTAATGCTCCTGGGGAATTAATCTTTTGAAAATATGGTGGAAAAAGGAGAATTATCTTCATTTTCCTCAATATTTTCTATCCTTTCAAAGACAAATGTGATCGTTTGAGCCACATTTAATTTTTGTCTGCAAGTGCCTTGAATTCGGACTAGTCTAAAATTTTGTCGGAAGCAATCGTGTGTATAAAACTATTGCTTCTTTTACCCACAATGTTTTCAAAAGCTTTCTGCTGCAAAGATGCAATAAGTTGATTAATTTGCAATATTATGCCTTTAACCCTTTTTCAAACAATTCCGAGGTTTAAAGACCCTGGTAATTCAGACTTTTAAGACATTGTGGGAAAAAGGAGAAAATGCTGGTATCCAGCATTTTCTCCTTTCCTCACAATGTTTTGTAACCTTTCAGAAACAAGGCAAGTCATTTGAGCCACATTTAATATGTCATCTGCAAATGCTTTAAGTCTTTACCAAACGACAAATTTTTGGACTGGACCAAATTCAAAGCATCTGCAGACAACAAACTAAATCTTGGTAATATGATGATTTCTGACTTTGATAGGGTAGAAAATATTGTGGGAAAAGGAGAAAATGCTGGTTACCAGCATTTTCTCCTTTTCCCACAATGTTTTCTATAGGCTTCTTTCTCAGGGTCGTTAAAAGTCGGGATTGTGTGGTAAAGAGTTAAATTTGAACCAGTCTAAAATATTATCGTTTGGTAAAGAGTTAACTACCAGATAACAAAAATTTATCCTCATCCAAATTGAAAGTATTTGGCTTTGCAGATCAAAAATTAAATGTCTTAAATGATGCGATTTGTTTTTGGAAAAGTGAATAGCAGTATGCAAAATGGAGGAAATGCTGGTTTTTAGCATCTTCTCTCTTTACCACAATAGTTTTTAAAGCCTTTTTCACAGGATTGTTTAGGAAGGGGTTAATTTTGGAGGATATACTTTTATTGTAGGAGTGTAATTGTAACCCCCCAAGGGTAGTAGAACCTATTGTTTATCTTGATCAGATGACAAAATTTTAGACTTTATCCAAATTCAAAGTATTTGCAGAGGATTTAGTAATTATGGCTCAAATGATCAAAATTGTCTATGAAAGGATAGAAACATAGTAAGAATTGGACAATGTGCTGAATGTCAGCAATTTTTCCATTGCTCACTATGTTTTCGAAAGCCGTCTTGACCCCTCCGTCATAAAAGCACAGGGTCATTTGCTTAAGGGTCATATTGAAGTTGACCTGTTTCTTTGGTTACTGTTTACCAGACAACAAAACTTCAGACCTATCCAAAATCAAAGCATGTGTGCACAAGCAACAAATTGAATGCATCTGAAATGTTCAGATTTGTCCTGAAAAGGGTAAAAATGTTGAAAAAGGAGAACATGCTGGTTGCCAGCATTGGCTTTTGTTTTCAACGATGTTATTGGAAGGCTTTACCTCAGGGTCATTAAACATGCGATTGTGTGGTATAGGGTTAAATAAGTACAGTATGCCCACAGAGCCTGGTAGCTTGGTGGGTTACATACACTGGGCTTGAGACAGGTGTGTTGATGATTTAATACCCTAACATGGCCAATTGATAGGTGCACTGGTGGCTGTGATACAACCGAAATAATGTTGAAACAGTATCAAACAAGTACATGTACTGACAAACCTAACTCTTTGACTGTGGCAGAAAACCCAACA
The DNA here is from genome assembly GCA_946811185.2 of Hippopus hippopus. NCBI lineage: Eukaryota > Metazoa > Mollusca > Bivalvia > Cardiida > Cardiidae > Hippopus > Hippopus hippopus. The sequence goes on along the minus strand of OX328111.1, from coordinate 26,087,158 downwards.
CTTATTTTCATTCTTGTGATAAGAGCCAAATAATAGCATGTTCAAGGTTGCTCCTGTCAAGAATGTCATAGTACAGTGGACAGTGTAGATCTCAGATCAGACTGTATGTTTTGTGTGGTCTGATCTGGATCTACACTTCGCTGTGAAGGCAATTTAATTTGTGGAAATTGCTTTTAGGGTTAAAACAGCTCTTTTTGGCCTTCATGATTAACTGAGAAAATATTTATAGCATGTAACATCTTGAGGCACTACTAGTCTTGAACTTCGATGAAACCTTTCTCACAATATCCGAAGCAACTGGCTTTCATTGGAAACATTTTTGCAAACTAACTGCTTTTGAAATATTGTGGAAAAAGAGAATTTATCTAAATCTAGCAATTTCTTCTTTTTCCACAATATTTGCATGATTATTGAAGTAATAAATCATAATGATAATACCACAATTTATGTTGGTCTTATGAAAGTCATGAAAAAGATACCCTCTGTCCTTTAACCGCACACTCCCAATTATTAACAACCCTGGCCTGAAAAGCAAGGGTTTTGAAAACAGCATTTTCTCCTTTTTCCACAATGTTTTCTTTTCTTTTATAGACAAATCCAAGCAAATCCCAGCATTTAAAACCCTGAGAAAGAAACATTTTGGAAAAACGAGGAATTAGTTGGTTGCCAGCGTTTGATAAGGACAAGTCTGAAATTTTGTTGTCCGACATATTTACCACTGAATCCTTTATTTAAAATGACTTTCAGGAAAAAAGGCGTTTGAGGCATTGTAGAAAAAGGAGAAAATGCTGGTAACCAGCATTTTCTCCTTTTCCAACAGTTTTCTACCATTCTAAGGAAAAAGCCCATCATTTGATCCACATTAAATTTGTTGTCTGCAAATATGGTTAGACAGGTCAAAACTATGTTACTTGGTAAAGAGTTAACTTTTAAATATTCTGTGGTACAGGTACAAATAAAACCCAAATATACATGATGTATGGTAATGGCAGAAAGGTGACATCTTTGTCTCAAATATAGTTTGAAAACAGTGTCACAGAGAGAGAAAAGGATTAACCCTTTAACCAACAATTGGAAGTTTTAACTACACTTAGGAAGGGGAGGCTTTTAAAAACTTTGTGGGAAAAGGAGAAAATGCTGGTAACCAGCATTTTCTCCTTTTCCCACCATGTTTTCTGTCCTTTGGAAGATTTTTTTCATCTTCTGAGTGGAATTTATTTCTTTGTCTTCAAATGCTTTCAATTGAGATATATCTAAAATTTGCTTTTTTGGTTAAGAGTTTACTTGGTAGTTTGAAAACAGTGTCACAGTTTGAGAAAAGGGTGAGAGATACATATACTGTGGTGATCTAACATGCGTCATTTTTGACTGTCAAGGTTGAAATATTTACCTGTCTATGAAAGTGCAACATGAATATGGTTTTGTATTTCTATGCTGAGGTTTTGAGATAAAATATTCAATACAATATGGGATGGATAAGTAGATAGTGTGTTGTGGAACTGACAACCAGGTATTTTATCAAGCTTACCTTTATCTATTTATAGCAGTTATGTTGACAATATAGTTACACATGAAAAATTTATTTCTATACAAATATGGCGGACATATAAAAGTGGAGGATTTGAAGGTAATTTACATATGTATCATGCATGTCAGCTGGGTTAATTGCCTTAAAGGTCACAAGGGGTCAGGTGGTGGGGATGAAGGAAATACCTCTGCTGGGTTACAATGTTGAGTTAATAGTTTTATTGAAATTACCAGGTGTGTGTTGAAGGGGGTTCCATGTTGAGTAGAGCATCATGGAATTTCTGTTGACCTACTTATAATTAAGTATCAGTTATAAATGTTTTATGGTATGAAGTAAATTGGTTTTTTTTTGTACTGGAGTTAAACACTGTTTTGACAGCTTAGGTCATATCATGGCAGTCATTGCACCTACACATGTGTTTCCTGGCTTCCCCACACCAATACTGACACAACTTCCTTTTCAAGCCACAGACTACTTTTCTCACATGCATTGATGAGAGGCAAAAAATTGCGGGGAAGAAAGTTTGCTGCAACTGGGCATCAAACCTGCAACCAATAGGTCACGAGTCAGATAAGCTAAGCACCGAATAGTTTGGTCATTGTAGCAAGACCTGTCCTAGTCTCAAATAAAATTGCCAGGAAGAAAGTTTGCTGCAACTGGGCGTCAAACCTGCAACCAATAGGTCACGAGTCAGATATGCTAACCACCGAATAGGTTGCCTATTGTAGCAAGACCTGTCCTAGTCTCAAATAATACAGGCCAAATCCTTGGAAAGAAATTGGCCAAGCCAGGGATCGAACCAGGACCTCCTGTTCTCAAGTCCTGTATGCTACTGACTGTGCTATCAGGGCTTGGCAGAGTTAATAGAGCAAAAGAAGTCCACTTTTACTGCCTTTTTTCTATTTTGGACAAAATCTGACAATGTGGATCAAAGATCATACTGTGACTTTTGTGAAATCTGATCTTGATCCAAACTGTTCTTATAAGCAATGGAAGAGTTACCCAGTTGACAAAGGGTTATTACCCTCACAACTTCAAACTTTTTTTTTTCTGTTTTAAGGAAGAAGACAAATGAAGATCAATCCAGAATTGAACAGGTAAGCCATTTCAATCAAGTCACCCTTGTTAACTCCTTACCACACTTTGAAATTTTAGACTAGTCCAGTTTCAAAGCAGTTGCATACCACGAAATGAAAAGTGGCTCGAATTATGATATTAATTAGATTTTGTCCGTGATAGGGCAGAAAACATTGTGGGAAAAGGAGAAAATGCTGGTTTCCAGCATTTTCTCCTTTTCCCAGAATGTTTTAAAAAGTTGTCTTCCACAGGGTCATTACCATAGGACAATTTTTAGACTCCTCTGAATCGAAAGCACCTGTAGGCAACAATCGAGAAATACGAATTAGCTGGAGTTCTCAGATAAGGTAGAAAACACAGTGGGAAATGGAGAAAATGCTGGTTACTTGTATTTTCTCCATTTTCCACTATGTTTTCACAAGTTTTCTTCCTCAGGATCATTAAAATGTTAAAAACTGGTTAATTTGTAAATAGAAAAGAGTGACAGCTCATTTATATATGAATAAATGAGATGTCGAAATAACATTGCTGAAATGCTGTTGATATTTTGGGAAGTTACATGGTGTTTTTTGTTATTTCTTACAATATTTCAGTTGCCAGCATTTTCTCCATTTCCCACAATGTTTTCAAAAGCATTCTTCCTCAGAGTTGTTAACCCTTTCCCAAACAAGCCCTTGTTTTTACGTGTCTGCAGTACAAGTCTTTTGAAAACACTGCGGGGAAAAGGAGAAATTGCTCGTTACGAGCAATTTCTCCTTTTCCCACAGTGTTTTCTACCCATTTGGAGAACTTTCTGCCATTTTTATCAAATTTGAAATTGTCGTCTGCAAACTCTTTGAGTTTGGAAGAGTCTAAAATTTGTCATTTAGGAAAGGGTTAAATCATGGGATTGTTTGGTAAAGAGTCAAAACTCTGTTTTGGACAACAAAATACCAGACTTGTCCAAATTCAGAAGCATTTGCAAGCAACAGATAGAATGCGGCTATGGTGCTGGGTTTATCTTTGAAAGGGTAAAAAGGTAATGGGAAAAAAGGGAAAGTTCCCAGCACTTTTTCCTTTTCCCATAGTGTTCTCTAACTCTTTACCAGATGACAAAATTTTACCTCTGTTCAAATTGAAAGCATTTGCAGACGACAATCTCACTGTGGCTCAAATGGTGCAATTGTTTATTGATAGGGTAGAAAACACTGTGGGAAAAGGAGAAAATGCTGGTTACCAGCATTTTCTCCTTTTCCCACAATGTTTTTAAAAGACTTCTTTCCAAGGGTCGTCAAAAGTCGTCATTGGGGGTAAAGATTTAAATTACATGCAGTGTATGGCCAGGGAAATATGATATACCAAAGCTCTAAGGGACACATGTACCAAACCCTATACCAAACCCCCTTGTTAAACAATCTCCTGTTTTGACCACCTTAAGAAATAATGCTTAGCCCTTTACCACACAATCAAAATTTTATGCTTGTCCATATTGAAAGTATTTGTAGACCACAAAATGAACGTGCATCAAAAACTGAAATTATTTGTTTGGAAAGTTAGAAAACTTTGTGGGAAAGGAGAAAATGTTGGTAACCAGCATTTTCTTCTTTTCCCACAATGTTTTAAAAAGCTGTCTGCTTCAGGGTAGTTAAAAGACAGGATTGTTAACAGGTAAAGGTTTATTTTGCAATGTCATGGTTGCTTTTGTCTACAGTGTTTCGTGAAAGTGGACAGTGTAGATCAATGATCAGGCTACATGTTTTGTGTAGCCTGATCTTGTCTACATCAGCCGCAAAAGCAGCTACAGTTGTGAAAGGCGCTCTAAATGTTAATATCTTTTTGGGAGGTCTACAACAGTGTTGAACTCTTTACCAAATGATAAACTTTTAGGCTTGTCCAAATTCTTTGCAGGCAACAATTTAAAGATACCCATTTACTAATTTTAGCTGAATGTGAAAATGTGTTTGAATCAGTAAGGTGGCAATATCTGTGGCCCAAAAGAATGAAAAGAAGTTTCATATTTTGTTATTTGAAATGAATCTTGGTCAGGGGAAAATTACGTCAGGTCAAAATTGTAGACAATGGGGGAGTGTATCTCTAGAGTCATTTACAATACCACGCCATCTGAAAGTAGAAAGCTAGAGTGCTAGTTGTTTCAACACGGGAAATGGCACACTTGTCTGTAGGATCATGTCTTTTCCCCTTCTTTCAGCAATCCACAAACGCTAAATATTAATGTGCACATACGAAATTTACTTTTCTACTGTCTGTAAAAACATTTCACTGCACTCTCGATAAAAAATTCTGACATCCCGAGTAAATTGATGTTGGGTTCATGTGACATAAATTGTTGCGTCATTAGACCTGCGTAGTGTATCTCAGCTCCACATTTTTGCCAGCTACATGAATATGCAAGACGAAGGTCGTACACAGTCATGTGACAAGCATCATGCGGTATTCTCAAGTGAACGAGTGGAAAGGAGCCAAGTCCAAATTACATTTTTTGTATGTCGTATTCTATGCATTCTCGCAACCACCAGGTGTAATATTTTTCATGAAGCCAAAAGAATGACTATAGCTTGATAAGATATCAACAAAGTTGGTTATATTTGGCTTAAAATGAATAAATGGGTATCTTTTAATGTTACTCAAATGATGAAATTTGTCTTTGATAGTAGCATTTTCTCCTTTTCCCAGAATGTTTTCTAGAGGCTTTTTTTTTTTCAGGGTTGTTGAAACTTGGGATTGTATAGTAAAGGGTTAACCCAAGTTTTGCCCATAAATCGTTACGAAAACACTTGCCAAATTAAAAAATTGCTTTTTCCAAGCAATTTCTTCTTTTGCCACAATATTTTCAAAAGTTGTATGCAGCAAGATGAAAAAAGCTGGCGGCCACTTGGAATGAATTACATGTATTTATGTATATTCTTACAGGCTAGCACAGAGGGTGACATAGATAGCGACACAGACAGCAGTAACTCGGGTATTTATGAGCCTATTGATCACGATGATTTCGACCAATACAGTGAATCAGACAGTGTAGATCTACCCCCAGAGTTGCCACCCCTGAGAAATCAGGCACAACAGAAAAAAAAGAAGAAAAAGGAAGAAAAGACCTCGAAAGGACTTGCAGAGAAATTCAAACAGCTGTACAAAGGGAAAACTAAAGATACAGATTCTACTAAGAGAAATTCTGATGCTACATCTTTATCAACAGGTGCTCTGAGTGGCTTGGGAGACAAACTGAGGAAAAATCTTAAAAAATCAAAAAATAATTCTCAGCCCAATCTTGAAGTGCTGGTAACTGCTGAAGACAATCCCGTGTGCGAAAGTGATAGTGATTCAGACATGGAGCGACTCAAGGATAACAGTTCCAAACGATCAAGTTTGGAAAAGTCTGATGAAGCTTCTACGGAAAATTTGATACCCCCTCTCCCACCCAGACAAAGTGCCTTACATAAAGTGCCCAGTGGTGGAGAAATGTCCCGATTAAGTGTTGAGTCGGATACAAGACAGCCAAGTGGTGATGGTTCTGGAGACAGGTCTCCAAGGTCATCTCGACTGAGTGGTGCAAACCCCGACAGGACTGGATCTCCAAGGTCACCTCGACCAAGTAGTGCAAACCCCGATGGGGCTGGTAGAACATCTCCACCCTTACCGCCTAGAAGTCGAATATCGGGAAATATTGATTTAAGTATGGTGATTCCAGTAGCGCCAGGAGGGGGGAGTAGTTATTCTAACACTGACCAAAGGTGATTATTTATTTCATCCTGTATCCGGTAACATGATTTTAGACTTTTCCATATTAACTCTTTTATCTATGACCTGGAGGAAGAAGGCCTTTGAAAATATTATAGGAAAAAGAGGAAATGCCGGTAACCAGCATTTTCAATATTGGTAACCAGTGTTTTCTTCTTTTTTTCAAAATGTTTTTTTTTTTTCTTTCAAAAACAAATCCGTCAACTTGAACCACATATAGTCTGTCGTCTGCAAAATGTTATTGTTTTCAATGTTGACAAAACTAGAATTTTGTGGTCTGAAAAAGACTCAACACTTTACCACACAATCCTGAATTTTAATGACCCTGAGAAAGAAGTTAGCCGATTGAAAATGCTGGTAACCAGCATCTTCTCTTTTTCCCACAATGTTTTCTACCCTTCCCAAAACAAATTTCAGTTCTTAAGTCACATTTACTTTGTCGTCTGTAAATGTTTTCAATTTGGACAAGACTGCATTTTTGTTGTTTAGTAAAGAGTTAAGTTATGGCTGATATCCAAAGTACTTTCATTTTACTTTGTAATTTAGGAAAAGTGGCAGACCTCCTGTGAATGATAGTTATTTACATGGGCAAAAGATGAATACCCAACCTACATCCCCAGACATTCCATATATAGATGAGAGCCCAGGGACCACCCCCTCCCCTGAGGTACCGCCTCTTCCAAAGAGACCAGGGGCTGGGAGACAAAGTAGTTGTAAGTAGATGGTATTTAACTCTATATCACACGATTCTGAGTTTTAATGACCCTGAAAAAGAAAGCTTTTGAAACATTACAGGAAAAGGAGAAAATGTAGGTAACCAGCATTTTCTCCTGTTCCCACAATGTCTTCTGTCTTACCAAATGTAGATATCAGCATTTAAGCTACATCAAATTTGTCGTCTTTTTTCAAAAGGTTCTTTTTTTTAAGGGTTGTTAGAATTTGGGACTTGCGGTATAGGGTCAAGAACCAGAGAGATGTGAAAATAGGGTTTCATGTTTGGTGTTTTCACTTTATTCTTCCCAATCCACTGACTGCTTTCCCACATGACGATAGTTGAAACAGTGATCAGCATGAGAGAGGAAAGATTCTCATTGCAATGACTATCATGAGTTCTTGAAAAGAAATTGGCTGAGCTAGGGATTTGAAGCAGCAAGGCTGAAGTTTCAAGTCCTGTAAGTTACACATTGAGCTACCTGGGCTTGGCTTATGTAAGCATAACCCCTACAGAACAGATGTAAGGATATACTCATCCGTTTTACAGGGGTCCTGTGCGGCTTTATGGTAAAGTGTAGCCTAGAGGTCCAGAGTTCAAATCTCATTGAAAGTTTTTCATGGCAGTGTCCTATGGCAAGACACTTCAGATCCCTAGACTAGTACAGGTGAAACCCAGGACATACAAGAAAATGTGTTGAAAGGAGCGTAAATTGTCATCCAATCAATCAACCATCTGTTTTACTACACTTTCAAAATTGTTTCAGTCATATCATGTCAAAACTGAAGTAGAAGATTGGCAAGACACAATTTCTAGATCTGCCTGTGAGGGTAAGAGAGTGATGACTTCTTCAAATTTGACATATCTGCACTGAATGAATGTTGAAGCCCTTGGTGAAAGCATCAAGCTACCTGTTGTAGTCTACTTTTGACAATGGTGATGTTAGCTCTTCTCCAGAGGGTAGAATTTTTGGCTTTCTTATTCTGGGAGCATTTGCAGATGATACATGAATAAGGCTAGAATAGTTGATCTTTTTTCGGAAAGGGTAGAAAATGGTTATAAGTATTTTCCCCTTTTCCCTCAATGATTTTGAAAGCCTTCTTTGTCAGGGTTGTTAAAACTCTGGATCAGTTGGTAAATTATTAACCTTTACCACATAATCCTGACTTTTAACGACACTGAGAAAAAAAGCTTTTGTAAACATTGTTAGAAAAGGAGAAAGTCCTGGTAACCAGCATTTTTTCCTTTTCCCACAATGTTTTTTCACCCATTTCAAAACAAATTTCAATTTTTGAGTCACACTTAATTTATTGTCTACAAATATTTGCAATTTGCTAAAATATTTGTTGATTGGCAAAGAGTTATGGGATTTTCTTTTTTACAGCCTAAGATATCATGTTTTATTATTTTCAGCTGATAGCTATGTAGATGTAGATGGTAAACCCCCACCTCCTGTACCAACCAGACCAGGACAGAAGAAACCTTTAACAGGAAGTAGGGAATATTTTGCATTTATTCTTTACCTTTTGAGTGTTAATTCTATCAAACTGACATTCCAGTCAAGAACAAAAGACCTAGGAATTTTATGGGTTTATTGTCAGACTTATTTTGCCAAATACAAATAGCAGACCATTTAGATCCAGTGTTTCATGTATGTCATGAAATCCAGTGTTTTATGTATGTCAAAACAGGCTGTGCATCTGTCCATGTGCAGAGTTTGAATGACCCGGAGAAAGAAACCTTTCGAAATTATTATGGGAAAAGGAGAAAATGCTGGTAACCAGTATTTTCTCCTTTTCCCACAATGTTTCCTACCCTTACGTACACAAAAATCAATTTTTCAGTCATATTTATTTTGTTGTTTGCAAATGCTTTCAAATTGGACAGTTTTGAAATTATGTGACTTGGTAAATGGTTCATTTTCTTAAGGAGAGCTTTGCACAACATTCATTCAAAGCCACTAGCTGCTTTCCCATAGAAACTAAGTTGGAATAGTGTTTAGCAATGAGATGGGAATGCATCATTGTCAAAAAGAACTTTGACTGAGCTGGGTGATTTGAACTTAAACCACTTGATCACAATTTCTATGTGTTACTAGTTACCTACCAGGGCTAGCTGAATGTTATACCAGCACATCATCTTGGGTTGGACAATGCTAGAATTATGAAGTGTCATGGATATTTTGGTGCCCAGCAATTTTGTTTGTCTTTGTAATTATACAACCCTCATAACCATACAGGAATTTATAATAAGAAAAAACTCCAAATTTCTAGGCATCTTATTTGTACTACAGATTGAAATAATTAACTTTACATTCTTTTGTTGTAGCTGATAGCTATGTGGATGTCGGTGATGACAACTTGATAGAATCTGAGTACTCATTGGCTGAGGAGATAAGGTATGGTCCAATCAGAATAAGGTTTATGATATGTGAAATGAAGCTCTTTATTTAACTTTATCTATTTAATATCATTTTGATACAAAAATATCACACTACGCAAATTTTTCATGTCTCTTGGGGACTAACCCTTCACCAAACTATTATGAGTTTAGCAACCTTGAAGAAGAAACCCATTGAAAACATTGTTGGAAAGTGAGAAAATGCTGTTAACCAGCATTTTCTCATTTTCCCACAATGTTTTCTACCTTATCAAAGACAAATTATTATTTGAACTATGTGTAAATTATCGCCTGCAACTGCTTTCAGTTTGGACCAGTCTTAAAATCTGTCCTTTGATAAAGAGTTTAAAGAAGAATATACATTTGGCTGTGGGCATAAATATGAAAAGGACTAGGACTTATCATTGGTCTACGGGTTTAATAACTCTATCTATGCTACTTAACTATATTAACGTTTCAATAAGTTACCACCAGAATTTGTCTGTGTTTTGAAAACGTGAATACATAAATGAACATGAGCATGAATGATAAAAGAATGAATTGCCTGTGATAGACAGTTTCTCCATCAGCCACAATGTATTCATATGTATCCATATTCATTTGTTAACCCTTTACCAAACAATAAAATTTTAGACTTGTCCAAATTGAAAGCAATTGCAGATGACAAACTAAATTAAGCTGTGTAGAAAACTTTGTGGGAGAAAGGAGAGAATGCTGGCTACCAGCATTTTCTCCTTTTCCCACAAGGTTTTTAAAATGTGATTTCCTCAGGGTTGTTAAAACCTTGGATTGTGTGGTTAAGTGTGAAAGCTAAGCTCATGTTCATCTATCCATCAATCCATCCAAATTTACATAAATAGTTATGAAGTTTTCTGCTGCAAAGGTGCAAGGGTGAATAGTTGTGAAAAAAAAAACCCCAAATACTGCAAGTTTAATCCTTAGAGCACCCAATAAACCCATCTGATATTTTCTGTCCAGAAATAAATCTCAAACAATTGCAAGGTTGCTCTTTGTCTAGAATTTCTTAGCAAAGCAGACAGTGTAGATCAAAAACCAGACTGCATGTTTTGTAGAGTCCAATCTTCATGTACATTGTCTGTAAAGGCAGCTTAAGGTATAGTAGGAGCTTTAAGGGTTATTCCCATATTTGTCAGAAAATCTGATACATGTATAGGTAATATATATCCAAGATCAGACTGAACAATGTTTGCAGTTTGATTTTGATCCACACTATTTTCAAAATCACCTGATGTTTTCTCTAGGCAGGCTTGAGGTTACTGGTCAATAATGTTTTACTTACTTCAATTTTATAACATGACAATTTCAGAAAGGCCCCCGCTGGCGGCAGGTATATGCTATATCTAAACAAGACAAAATTTGCTTTATGACTGAATGCCTATTAACACTAAACTATAACCATCTGGTGCTCTTTTTTAACTATGACTTTAACATAGTCCTCTTTGTTTTACTTTTATTTCATACATTTACACATTTAGATAGCCTCATGAACACAAAGCCTTGGGCGCCTATTGGCTAACCCTCTAACCCCTTGACCACAAGAGAAAAAAGTAGAATTGTCCAAATTTGCAGATGACAAATCATATGTGAATTAGGTGAGGAAATTTTGTTTGATAGGGTAGACAACATTGTGGGAAAAGGAGAAAATGCTGGTTACCAGCATTTTTTCCTTTTCCCACCATGTTTTCAAAGGGCCTCAAATTCAGGGTTGTTAAAAGTCAGGATTGTGTGGTAAAGGGTTAATAAACAATGCCATGTTTCAAAGATGGGTTTTGAAAACATTATGGGAAAAGGAGACATGCTGGTAACCAACATTTTCTTCTTTTCCCACAATGTCTTCTACCTTTTATAAGATAGATCCCAGCATTTGAGCCACATTTGAATTGTCATTGGCATATGGGTCCTTTTCGGGAAAGTCTAAAATTTGGTAAATGCACAGTGCTTGTAATACAAGGGTTTTAGTTTGAATCCCTGATTGGACAGCATTGTCTTTCTAAGGTTTTAGTGATAGCCTTTGTAACAGGAAGAAGTTCCTTCCATGTGGATTGCAGTGGTCAGAGCATTGGATTTGTAACCAGGAAACTCTGGTTTGATCCATGCCAGTGGCACTGCTTGCATTGGAGATTCCACGGGTAAAAGTCAGCAGACCAGCCGTCTTGTTTAGCCTTAATGACCCTTAAAACAAACATTGCCGGGTTTTAGCGACCCTAAAGAATAAGTCTTTTGAAAACATGATGGGAAAAAGAGAAAATGCTGGTAACCACCCTGTCAAAGACATTTCCCATCAATAGAGCCACATTTTATTTTTCGTCTGCAAATGCTTTGAATTTGGACAAGTGCTGAATTTGGACAAGTGCAAAGTTTTGTTGTTTGGTGAAGAGTTAAGACATGAATAAGTGAACTGTAACTGAGATTTAGCCCTTTATCAAACAATCCTTTGTTTTAACAACCTGGAAGAAGAAGGCTTATGAAAACATGGTGGCAAAAGAAGGAAAAGCTGGTAACCAGCACTTCCTCCTTTTCCTACAATCTTTTCTATGTTTGATTTGTGGCCTGCAAATGCTTTGGATTTTGGCAAGCTCAGAATTTTGTTGTTTGGTTAAGACTTAAAGTGAATAAGCGAGTTTGGTATTTTGATTATTATTTAACACTGTCTACTCAGAGGTCAAAGTTTGAAAGGTGATCATAATCCATTTAAAGAAAACTATTAGAAGACATCACAAACTGTAGTTAAACATATTTCTTTTACATAGATTGAGAAACAAGTTCTAGCAACTTATACTAATCTCTCACGATTCTGCTTTCTGGGAACTATAGTACTTGCACTGAATGTGTGGGCCAATGAACAATCCCAAAGTTGCCACCCTCTTCCGGATATCAAATGCCAGACCTTATGGTTACAAGGCCGACCCTTACAAACTGTATAGTAAATTAAAAAAGGTTTCTGAAGCTAGTATGAGAAATTTCAGATGTCCTAATTGACAGCATTTAGATCAAATGATGAGACTTGTTTTGAAGGAGTTGAAAACTTTGTGAGTGAAGAAGATGTTGGTTATACATGTAAATAACAATGGGCTTCCAGAAATTACCACATTGTCAGAATCTAGTTCTAGATTTTGTAAATTGTATTTGTTAGATGATGCAACCTTTGATTATCTATTAGAATGGACTTGTACTCTGTGCTGCTTTCCAGTATTTCCTGTCATTCCTAGAAACATTTTTAACTCTTTACCAAGCAACAGATTTTAGACTCTCATTTTGAAAGAATTTGCAGACAACAAATAAATGATGGTGGGAAAAGAAGAAAATGCTGGTTACCAGCATTTTCTCCTTTTCCCATTATATTTTCAAAAGCTTTATTCCTCAGTACATGTACTGTTAAAACCTTGGACTGTTTGGTAAAAGGTTAACCTTTAGAACAGTTATTAATACTGTAGTAATAGATATTCTTTTTTCCATGATAAAAACTACCTATAAGAATTTAAGGATGTTTTAGTGTAGAATATGTCACAAAATAGCAGATGTGTTGATCAAGACATGACTTTACATTATTTGCTGTCTGATCTTGATCTAAGGTGTGCAAAGGCTTGAAGTTAATTCAAGATTAAGTTGGGCACTGTGCTTTTAGGACTCACCTGTAGATTTTTTTTTTAATACTTTACTAGACAGTTCCTTACTTCAACAAATGTGAGGAAAATGGCATTTGAAAACATTGTGGGAAAAGAAGAAAATACTGTTAACCGGCATTTCCTCCTTTTCCCACAATGTTTCCTACCCCTTCCAAGACATGTGTCAATATTTGGATCACATGAAATTTGACGTCTGCTTTTAAAAAAATGTTAGGAGAAGAAGAAAATGCTGGTAACCAGGATTTTCTCCTTTTTCCACAATGTTTTGTACCCTTTCCAAGACGAGCGTGAATATTTAGGTTATGTTAAATTTTATGTCTATGAATGCTTTCAATTTGGACAAGTTTAAAATTTGTCTTCTTGTAAAGAGTTAAATTGCTTGACTTAGATACATTGCCATACTTTTGAGCTGCTTATGAGCCAATTTGCTGCAAATTAATTTCATACTGTTCTGATTTAAACAATCATTATGCTTTTAATTTTTGTAATGGCATATTGGAAAAAGTTTTTCTAGCCTAGATAACAAAGCTTTCTTGCTGTATTTTGCATTCCAAGCCAAAACGATGATGCTAAGTTGCTACTAAGATTTCATGCTCGTAGCAAAAGCACTTCTGACAACTTGGCCTTCTATAGCCTGATCAGATCAACCCTTTACCACACAGTCTGGAGTTTAAATGACCCTGACGAAGAAGCCTTTTCAAAACATTGTGGGTAAAGGAGAAAATGCTGGTAACCAGCATTTTCTCCTTTTCCAACAATGTTTTCTACTTTTATCAAAGACAAAAGTCATCATTTGAGCCACATTTAATTTGTTGTCCACAAATGCTTTCAGTTTTGTCAGTCCTAAAATTATGCTGTTTTGTAAAGAGTTTACTCTTTACCAAACGATTAAAATTTAGATACATCTAAACTGAATGCTTTTGCAGACACGCTAAAATTAAACATTGTGGGAAAAGGAGAAAATGCTGGTTACCAGCATTTTCTCCTTTTCCCACAGTGGTTTCAGAAGGATTTGTTCTCAGGGTCATTTAAACTCAGGATTATCTGGAAAATTAAAGAGGGTAATGCTCGTCAAATATCAAGAGCCTGTGGTTTTTAGTCTAGATTGTATGCTTGCTGTCTGATTAACTCTTTTCCAAACAACAAAAATGTAGACTTGTCCAAATTCAAAGCATTTGCAGACGAAAGTTAAATGTGACTCAGATGATGATTTCTACCTTTGATGGGACAGAAAACATTGTTGGAAAAGGAGAAAATGATGGTTACCAGCATTTTCTCCTTTTCCTACAATGTTTTCAAAAGCCTTCTTCTGTAGGGTCATTAAAACTCGAGATTGTGTGGTAAAGGGTTAACCCTTTACCAAATAATCCAGAGTCTTTGCAACCTGGAGGAAAAAGCCTTGTAAAAAACATTTTGGTAAAAGGGGAAATTACTGGTATCCAGCATTATTCTACCTTTCCCACAATAGTTTCTACCCCTTCAAAGATATCTTAGATCTAGATCATTTCAGCTACATTCAAGTTGTTGTCTGTAAATGCTTTCAATTTGGAAAAATCTAAATTTTTGTCAATTTGTAAAGAGTTTTTTAAATTTTTTACTTCTAGTCTCATAGAACACAACATCCTTGGCATTAACTTTGTAGTAACTTCTGCCTTGGCCTTCCTCTATTTTGCCTTACAGAATATAAATGACTCTATACTTACTGCATTTGCTGATATGCACCAGTAGAGTAGATGAATAACCTTCTATCCCATTGCTATAAAATATGATTTTTGTGTCCATGCAATGGACATCTATTGAAAAAATTGTGGGATAAGGAGCAGTGTCTTGTTACATGCAGTTGTTCTTTTTCTCAGTTGTGTCAATCTGTACAGTTTGACTAAGATAATCAGGTTTGATAATGGATTAACCCTGTCCCACATGACAAATTTTAGACTTGCCAAAATTCAAGAGATCTGCCGGCGATAAATTCAAAATTGATACAGATGAGCTTAGCCCTTTACCACATAATCCCGACTTTTAACGACCCTGAGAAAGAAGACTTTTGAAAACATTGTGGGAAAAGGAGAAAATGCTGGTAACCAGCATTTTCTCCTTTTCCCACAATGTTTTCTACCCTTCCCAAAGCATATTTCGATTTTTCAGTTACATTTATTTTGTCGTCTGCAAATGCTTTCAATTTCAACTAGTCTAAATTTTTGTCGTCTGGTAAAGAGTTAAGCTCTTTGATAGGTTAGAAAGCATTATGGGAAAATGAGAAATTGCTAGTTACTACCATTTCCTCCTTTTTTCCCCACAATGCTTTCAAAGGGCTTCGGATCTAATCAGAATAAAATAGGAGGAGTACAGACAAAAGAAAAAAAAAATATTGAAGATTGTTTTGACAACATGTGTGAGAGACTACTTCTCTGGAGGAAAGAGAATATTAAAGAAGTTTGTGTAATTTTGTGCAATATAGACCCAAGTTGTTTGCATGTGTCCTTATATGTTACCCTCCATTAAGAAAAGGCTTTATAGTTTGTCCAATATGTTAGGCTGCGATACTCAATCACATGATTCCAGCATTAGTTATTTCCTGTTAGAATTATGTTGTCTAAAGCATCGTGGGACTTTTTTATTAGGAGAGCGGAAGAGAGGTGTCTTACCCGATCTTCCATAAAAGTTAATGTGGCTAATTAAGTAATGCAATCAGAGTGATGCCCTTTTAGAATTGTTTTCTGTTCCATCTAAGTATTATATTGGGGCTGAAGTACAATAATTATTGATAGTATGTTGATCATTTTAACCCCATACCATATAGTAACATGTTTATTACCTTTGAAAAAAGCTTTTGAAAACATTGTGAGAAAAGGAGAAAATGCTGAAAACAAGCATTTTCTCCTTTTCCCACAGTTTTTTATCCTTCAGGTTCCCAGCATTTGATCCACATGTAACCCTTACCCCAACAAACGTGTTTTTACGACAGAAGAAAAAGGCTTTCAAAAACATTGCGGGAAAAAGAGGAAATGCTGGTAACAGACATTTTCTCCTTTTCCCTTGGTGTTTTTTCAAACCTATCAAGGACAGAAATCATCAGTTGAACTACATTTTTTGTCACCTATAAATTCTTTCAATTTGGTCAAATTCAAAATTTTGTCATTTAGTAAAGAGTTAATTTGCCCTCTGCACATGCTTTTAACTTGGACAAGTCTAGAATTTTATCTTTTTGTAACGAGCTTATGTTGTTTACTGTTTTAGGAAAGAGTTGGAGAAGAGGCCTGTGTCCTCGGCGTATATTAAGCCATATGATCTGTCCACAGTACCCCAACCAAAGCACCTTGCAGCACCGTTCCAAGATGTTCTCAGATTCAAAAACGAGTATGATGAGGATGGCCTTTATATTGACTTGGTAAGAGTTAAAAAAGAAAACTTTGAAGTCTGTTTTATATTTAGACTAGATTTGTCACATAGTACAGCTGGAAAAACATAGGACAGGGAATTTGAAAGAAAAAATAGTGGTAGAAAAAGAGTTGGTACAGAAGGAGCATGTAACTCTGTACCAAACAATCCCATGTTTTTGCGACCCTTTAGAAGAAGGCTTTTTGAAAACATGGAGGGAGAAGGAGAAAATGTGCATAACCAGCTTTTTCTCCTTTACACACAATGATTTCATTTTTTCAGTCAGATCCCTTTACACCAGCTATGTTTGATTTGTCATCTGTATAATGCTTTGATTATGGACCAGTCCATCGTTTGGCACAAGGCAAACACTTCAAAGGCTTTTATAATTAGAGAAATTACAACCTGATAGTTTAATATGAGCCATGCTGTGTGAAAAGGGGGTTTAATGCATCTGCAAAAAGTATCGACTCTGGTTGCAGGTTGACCTGCGTGTCAGAGGACCAGTCTTTGTCATGATTCAGTTGGGTGTTGGTCAAAATGATTTTGTAAATCTATAATTACATGATGACTTGCTTGGTATAGTTCAACATGGAGATATATTAACCCTTTACCACACAAAAATTTAGACTAGTCCAAATTGTACACATCTGAAGACAACAAAAGAAGTGTGGATCAAATGATGAACTTTGTCTTTGAAAGGGTAGAAAACATTGTGGGAAAAGGAGAAAATGCTGGTTACCAGCATTTTCTCCTTTTCCCACAATGTTTTCAAAAGCCTTCATCTTAAGGGTCGTTAAAAGTCGGGATTGTGTGGTAAAGGGTTAAACCCCCTTTTGCCAGAGCGCTGCTCATATGTAAGCAGTTGCAAAAACATTATAACAATTCTTTTTTAGCGAATTCTCTTTTTCCACTTTGTTCCAACAAAAATAGTTTTCTGAAGGTGCTATAGAGAAAACAGTAAATTATTCCTACGTGCTACATTGGTAGCCCTGATATACTGGTTGCTGAAATAGCATAGTGACTGAGACCAAATTCAAAATGATTCTTTACTAAGCGACAAAATTTTAGATTTGTCCACATTGAAAGCATTTGCAGACAAAAATTGAATATGACTCAAATACTAAAATAATTTTCTTTGATAGGGTTGAAAACATTGTGGCAAAAGGAGAAAATGCTGGTACCCAGCATTTTCTCCTTTCCCACAGTGTTATCAGAAGTCTAATCTCCATGATCCTTAGAACTTGGGAATGTGTGGTAAAGGGTTAATTCGCAATAAATACCAAAGAGGAAAGATGTACATACTGGTATATGTAATGTGAATTTATAAACAATTTTTTACTAGTATACTTGCTATATATATTGTTATCTTCCCTTATTTAGTGAATAGTAATGTAAGGTTTGTTAGAAAGTGCTTGAGGAAGAGGTGTGTTGATTCTCAGTTTTCAGGAGATTTTGTTCGACAGTCTGAAATCTCAAATCGAGGAGTTAGTTTAGACCAGACGTACTACAAACCTGTTCAAGTGAGATGCTACTAAGTCCTCTCCTGCTGTAGTATAGTAGTTGTATTGTACTAACTATATCCCCCCACCTACGAAGCAGAGGGGGCGTATACTGGTTTCACCATGTCTGTCTGTCTGTCGGTCCGTCCATGTCAGTCAATTCGTCCGTATATAGGCTTTTTCGTTTCTGTGCTCTAACCCAAAACCCGTATGACCTAGGACTCTGAAACTTTACACTAGTGTTGCCCATGATCCAAGCAGGTGCTTTATTGTTTTTTGTGTCACATGGGTCAAAGGTCAAGGTCACAGGTACTCTTTGTTTTGAAGATTATTTCCTTTCTCCGATTGTGCTGCTTCAGTGACAAGGTGCTGGTGGGGTATTTATCTGCTTTGCGACAGTTCTAGTTTTGACTTGCCTAACTTCAAATGATAATAATGGACAATTTCAGTTAACTCCTTACCACACAACACTATTTCAGACTTGTTAGAATTCAAAGAATTTGCAGACGACAATTTCAGTTTTGCAAAAAAAAATAATTTATGTCTGTCTTTGACATAGTAGAAAACATTGTTGGAAAAGGAAAAATGCTGGTTATCAGCATTGTCTCTTTTTCACACACTGACTCAAAAGCTTTCTTCCTCAAGGTCGTTAAAGCTTGGGATTGTATGGAAAAGGGATGAGGAACAAGTACCTTATAATTGCATTTAGCCCTTTACAACACAATTCCAATTTTTAACGACCCTGAGATAAAAGACTTTTGAAACATGGTAACCAGCATTTTCTTCTTTTCTTACCATTTTTTCTACCCTTTCAAGGACAAATCAATTTTTTGAGCCACAATTAAATTTTCATCTGCAAATGCTTTTAATTTGGACAAGTCAACATTTTTGTCGTGTGTTAAAGAGTTAACATCAGGGTTGTTAGTAAAGTGTGAAAGAATGATAAGATATGACAGTTTATATGGTAAATGTAAAATCAAGATCCGAGTGCTCAGTGTGTTCAGTCTGATCTTGGTCAACACCGTCTGCAAAAAAGGGACTAGAAATTGTAGGAGACAAATCATAAGCTTTGATATAACAGTGTGGAGAGAGGACTTTCATGGCTTAAGCTTATGCAGTAGACAACATTTTCAATCGGCGCGCTTACTACCAAAAAAACATGTCTACGGTTTTGGAAAAGTAAAGCACAAGGCAAGGAGTAGATATTGGTTAGAGTAATTGGTGTAGGTTGAGCTAGTGGCGTAGCTTTAGTATTTGTATTTGATAAATGTTTTAACAAGGATTTTTCAGTTTTGTTCTTTCTTCATTTTTTTTTACTCTTTACTTCACAGTTAAACCTTGACTGTGTACCAAGGGACAAAATTTTAGCCTTGTCCAAACTAAAAGCATTTTGCAGTTGATTAAAGGAATATGCTCTGAAATTCTTTTCTCTTTTTTTTTGTGGAAGTGTAGAAAACATTTTTCAAAAAGGAGAAAAATGCTGGTTACCAGCATTTTCTCCTTTTTCCACAATGTTTCCAAAAGTCATCTTCTTTAGGATCAATGAAACTCTGTATTATGTGGTGAACAGCTCAACTACTAAATAAATGAAATAAATAACAAGATTTCTTCAAAGGTTTCTTTTTATTTGTATTTATACCAGATTTTAGATTTAAAGTATGCTGTAGAGGTAAGACTTTGAAGAATGAAGGTTGTGTTTGATTGTTTAATTTCATGGTATTGACACCCACACTTATGCATGCATAATTATGGTGAAAGCGACAATCTCTCATGGAAAGTTTTATCCCCTTCCTTTTTTGGCATCGGATACATAAACATGACTTTTTGGAGGGGCTAGAAATACTGCTGGAAATGATAAGATCAAACAAGTGACCTTTAACCCTTTACAACACAATCAAGGCTTTAAGCAACCCTAGGAAAGAAGCCTTTTGAAAAAATTGTGGGAAAAGAAGAAAATGTTGATAACCAGATGAGAGATTAAATTTTTCACTATTTGTGCATCAAAGTATGATAGGCTTGAATCTTAGCTCTTAGCTCTTTACTATACAATTCTCCTTTTTATTGACCAAGAGGAAAATAGTGGAAAAGCAAAAAAAGCTAGTTGCAAGCATTTTCCTCCGGTCACAGGATGTTTTCTACTCTTTCAGGGATGAATCCTATCTTTTGAGCCACATGAATTCCATCATGTGAGCCATATTTACTTTCTGGTCTTCGATTGCTTTTGATAGAGACAAGTCTAAAATTGGTATAGTCTAGTGGAGAGTTAACCCTTTTCCACACAACAAAATTGTAGACTGATAAAATTGGAAAGCATTTGCAGAATGACAAACTAAATCATGTTGCTAAAATCATGATTTCTGTTTTTGATAGGGTAGAAAACATTGTCTACTAGTTACCAGCATTTTCTCCCTTTCCCACTTCTCTCTCAGGGTTGTTTAACCCTTTACCACACAATCCCGACTTTTCACGACCCTGAAGTAAAAGGCATTTGAAAACATTGTGGGAAAAGGAGAAAATGCTGGTAACCAGCATTTTCTCCTTTTCCCACAATGTTTTCTTCCATTCCTGATCTAAATCCAGTCATTTCAGTGCCGTTCTATTTGTCGTCTGCAAGTTCTTTGAATTTGGACCAGTCTAAAATTTTGTCGTATGGTAATGAGTTAAATTGGGATTGCTTGGTAAAGAGTTAAATGCTTTTCACTGCAGTTTGATGAATTAGGATCTGGATTTATATGTTTTGAATAGATCTATATCATACTTTTGAATAAAGAAAGGGCATGGAAATCCTGACATGAGGTAGCCGCAGAAACTGTTAAACTCTTGTAATGTTAAATGAACCCCTAGGTGTATTTTGTGGATACTGTCCATCAAGACTTAACTGCACAGAAAGTGCAGTCTGATGTGAAATATTTACTGTCTAGTATTCTGTGATTTTTCTTTAAGAAAAAAAAAAAAGCCTTTGATGTTCTAATAGTTTGGTCTTATTGACCTAAAGAAACTTTGATATATGAGCCATGCTCTGTGAAAAAGGGGTTTAATGCATCTGCAAAAAATAACGACCCATGTCAGCCTGTGCAGTCTGCATGGGCTTACCTGGGTTGATCCTTTTAACCCTTTCGATCATTTAACTACTTTTTCACAGGAAATGGTTTATGTATAGAGTTATTATGGTATGGCTGTCCCCTTGTATGCAGTCATTAGTTAAGAGTGAGTTGTTGCCATCTGAAACTAGTTTTTGAATAGATATCAGAATAGCTGATGAGATGCATGGCTTTTGATAGATAGCCAATGCCCTTATTAGTACAGAGATGAATAATGCAACTTTGAGTAGAAGAAATTTAGCAGTTGATCTTGAGTCATGATAATTCAATCCGTCACCGCACAATCCCGAGTTCTAGCGACCCCTAGGAAAAGGACGATTGAAAGCATTGTGGGAAAAGGAGAAAATGCTGGTAGCCAGGATTTTCTCCTTTTCAAATAATGTTTTTCTACCCTTTCAAAGACAAAACCAATCATTGTAGCAAAATCTAATTTGTCATCTGCAAATGCTTTCAATTTGGTCAAGTCTAAAATTTCTCATAATGATAAGATAAATAACTCCCCAAATGACCAATTTTTGAGTGGTCATTTTGAAAGCTTAATGATTAGTATATAGATGACATTTGTTGCTGAAAGGATAAGATTTACCTTTGAAAGGAGAGAAATTACTGTGGAAAAAGGTGACATCGCTGATTACAAGCAGTTTCTGCTTTCTCATGATTTCAAGTCTTATGTTTCTTGTGGCCAACGAAACATGGCATCATTTTGTCAAGGATTTAAAAGTAACCATCTAACCTGATACAAGAAGGATCTTGGCAGATACACAGGAAAGTTTACATCATTTTCCAGATGCTGTAGGTCAAGATCAGGCTATATAAAATGTGAAGGCTAATCTGGGCTTCAGCCTGTTTGATATGGTATGAAATGGTATTGACTTTGTGAAAATTTGGGTTTTTTTTTTTTTTCTAAATTTTGCAACCACACTGTTCATGAGATACATCATGTACCAGCAAATGAATAGAATAGAATATGACAATGGCAGCAACTGTAACTGAATTTTATGAAAGACCAAGTTAATCTCCCAAATAATTCAAATTTATAATAAGATGGTAGATACATATGATATACTGGTGTACAAATCTAATTATTGCGTATCTATAAGTATGCAAGTATTGCACAATAAAGTGGGGGGTTGTTTTCTCTCTAATTACCTTTTTTTTTTCAAATGGTATTGCTTTTATGATTGTGATGGTGAAGGAAGGTTTTGAATACTGTTTTCATTCATGCACTGAGGTATTTTACCATTTTGCTTTCACCTCTTGAAACCTAAAAGTTAATCAATCTGAAAAGCACTGTGAAAAAGATTTTTTTTCTCATCTCTAGAGCACTTGTGAACTGAACAAGATTGCAACAATCAATTTCTCCTATTTACCAAAATGTTTTCATTTGTTTTCATTTGCTCAGATCTTTTTAATGTGTACTATTTGAGCCATGCTCTGTGAAAAGGGGGCTTAATACATTTGCGAAAAGTATCGACCCATGTCGGCCAGCGCAGTCCGCGCAGGCTGACCTGGGCCGAAACTTTGCGCTATTGGTCAATTTTCTGTATGTCCAAGGACCAGTCCACCTCATGTTTATGTCAGTTGATAAAAAATTGGTTATTATGGATCCATAATTGTGTGATTTCTTGGTTAATATAATGCATCATGTAGATGCATAAAGCTCCCTTTTGCCAGAGCATGGCTCATTTATATTTGACAAAGTTTTCGAAGTTTTCTGATGCATATTTTGTTTCTGGAGGCAGTGATTAAACCCCAAGGGTGTCAAATTAATAAAAAGGACCCTTTAAATGAGAAAAACTGCAAAAATATTGCAGCTTCAAGATTAACTTTTCCCCACACAATCCCGACTTTTAACGGCCCTGAGAAAGAAGCTTTTTGAAAACATTATGAGAAAATGCTGGTAACCAGCATTTTCTCCTTTTACCACAATGTTTTCTACCCTTCCAAAACCAAATTTCAATTTTTCAATCACATTTATTTTGTCGTCTGCAAATGCTTTGAATTTGGACTAGTCTATAAATTTGTCGTTTGGTAAAGAGTTAAAGCAGTATTTGTTACACTCTGGTAGACAGTGTAGATCTAAGATCAGATCATGTCCTGTCACAACTATCACAATGTTTTTTACATTTTCAGCAACAAATCTCAATATCTGAGCCGCATCTGTCATCTGCAAACGCTTTTGATTTTTAGCAGTTCAAAATTTTGCTCTGTGTAACGAGTGAATTTATACAGATTTAGGTCAGAAAAAGACCCTAATTTATGCATCACATGTTCAAGGCTACGTTGGCCCATTGTGCACATTATGAGTAGTCTTATATGGGTGTAAACTGTCTGCAAAGACAACTAAAGTTGTTATAGCAGGCCTACAGATAATGTCCAAATGCTAATCATTCAGTTTCTTGTATCTTTTCAGAGTGACGAGCAGGTCTATGGAACTATTGGAGAAAATCGCTACAAATCCAAACTAGAATCAGAAGATCTCTATCAGTTCTACAATACAGAGAAAATCACAAGAGCTAGTAAAAGAAAGGCTATCTACTCTAGCTTTGATGAGTCAGGTAAGAAATTTACCCTACAATCCCAAGTTTTAACTACCCTTAGAGAAAAAATAAAACTTGGAAAACACTGTTGGAAAAGGAGATAATGCTGCTTACCAGTATTTTGTCCTTTTCCAACAATGTTTTCTACCCTATGAAGGACAACTATCATGCTTTGAATACATTTAATTTGTCCTCTGCAAATATTTCAGTTTGGGCAAGGCTAAAATTTTGTCATTTGGTCAAGAGTTAAAGCTGATTATATGCTTTAAAGGCATGGCCTAGTATTGGTTGAACCCAGGCCACACACACATAAGTGAGCTCTTGCTTTGATATGAACAGATGAACGCATGAAAAGAGCAAATGTCGATGACTACAAAATATTGTAGAAACTAGATTCTTTCAACACACTGCTAGCTGCGATTAAATTATTTGAGTAAATCACTTTTGCAAGTATTGTGGGAACAGAAGCAATTGATTGTCACATTGTAAAGCAATTTCTCCTTTAGTTATAAGGTTTTCCCATCTATTTTTGAAAAGGGGCTGTCATGCATCTGCAAAAATATCGACACAGGTCAGCCTTGGAAGGAATGGAAACCTTTTTTATTTCCTTGATATGGAAAACAAACTAAATAAAGGAGAATTTGCTTGTAACAGAAGTTGATTCTTTTGAAAGCAGTGTCTGTTCATTAAATGCTTGCTTCTGGAGAGTAGTGTAAGAAATTGGAATTGTATGGTAATGGCTGTGGTTAATTGTTTCTATTGAGATATGAATTCAGACAGTCAACTCATCTTGGTTTTATTCAGTGGTACTTAGGAAATAACAGGCCATGTATTCAGCTCTTGTTCATAAGACCACCTCATGGTTTTAATTGCTGTTGATGATGATTAGCCCTTTACCACACAGTCCCATGTTTAAGCAACCCTGAGAAAGAATATTTTTTAAAACATTGTGGGAAAAGGAGAAAATGCTGGGAATCAGCATTTTCTCCTTTTCGCACAATATTTTCAAATTTTCTAAAAACAAATTTAACTTTTTTGATATGCATCATATTTGTCCTCTACAAATGCTTTCATTTTGGACAAGTTGAAAACTTTTGAAAACATTGTGGGAAAAGGTGAAAATGCTGGAAACCAGCTTTTTCTCCTTTTCACACAATGTTTTCTACTTTTACAAAGACAAATTTCACTTTTATTGTAAGAAATTTTGATATGAAGGTAATGGCTGTGGTTAAATGTTTCTATTGAAAGATGAATTCAGATGTTCCAAGTCAATTTAGTTTTTGTCAGTGGCGCTAAGTGAATAACAGGCCTTGTATCAAAAGACCAGCCCATGTTTATACTTGCCGTTGATCATGACTAAGGAAGTTTGTCAATGTTACAGATGAGGAGAGCTACGAAGGGGACGAGGATGACAGGGTGTATGAAGACTTATCAGAGTACAGTTCTGGGAGGGGCAGTCTAGAGATTGACAAAAAAACAGATGTTGAAAATGCCAAACATAAAATATCAACCCTCGAGATGTTTGGGAAGAAAGGGACGGTCCTGAGAACTTTATGGGCCGAAATGCCAGAGGTTTGTAGTGGTCTTTATCAATTCTTCATAAAATGACAAAATTGCAGACTTCTCAAAACTGAAGGCATTTGCAGACATCAAAATCATTTTGACTGATGATTTCTCTTGTTGAAATGGTAGAAAACATTGTTGGAAAAGAAAAAAAATTCTGTTCTCTATTCTTTTTAACCTTTTTTGTAACAGCAAGTACATTTATGTTACGAAATTAAAAAAGATCGTAACTTTGGGAATGTAGCTTTATGTAACATGTAAAACTATTGTATAAAGATTGAAATAAAGCATTGGAAAAAGAAGGTAACCATTCACATTTGTTTTAATAGGCTTCAAAGAATTTATCTTTCTTATAGAGCAGTAGCAAGTAGATCTATTGGTGTACTTCTTTCAATTTCAAATGTTTTCCAGGTGAAAGCA
This sequence comes from Hippopus hippopus, assembly GCA_946811185.2. Taxonomy (NCBI): domain Eukaryota; kingdom Metazoa; phylum Mollusca; class Bivalvia; order Cardiida; family Cardiidae; genus Hippopus; species Hippopus hippopus. The sequence continues at coordinate 26,061,555 of OX328111.1, read as the reverse complement.
AGTGGTGTCCTAGATTCTATAACTCCACATGAGAGAAAACTACAGGAGGTAATATGCAAAACTGTGTTACTTTTAGCTATTCAATTCAGAGTAACAAAACAGTTGTCTTAATTCTTTTCTCTTTACCTTACAATAAAATTTTGGACCAGTTCATATTGAAACCATGTGAAGAATGGCTCTGTAATTCTTAATTCTTTGCCAACAACAAAATTTTAGAATCATCTCCATTAACTCTTTAACTCTTTACCACACAATCCCAACTTTTAATGACCCTGAAAGAGAAGGCTTTTGAAAATATTGTGGGTAAAGGAGAAAATGCTGGTTACCAGCATTTTCTCCTTTTCCCACAATATTTTCAAAAGCCTCCTCAAAACAAATTTCAATTTTTGAGTCGTGTTTAATTTGTCCTCTGTAAATGCTTTGAGTTTGGACTAATCCAAAATTTTGTTGTTTGGTAGAGGGTTAAAAGCATTTGCAGATGAGGAATTCGATGTGGCTGAAATTGTAGGATTTGTCTTTTTAGAAAACATTGTGGAAAAAGCAGGAAATGTTGGTAACCAGCATTTTCTACTTTTCCAACAATGTTTTTAAAAGCCTTTTACCTCAGGTTCATAAAAAAGAGGTTTTATGCGGTAAAAGATTAAGACTTGTTTTTTTTTTCAGAAATTGGATCAAAGTAAGGTTTATAGTCTGTTATGGTGTATTGTTTATTTGAAGTGTATTGACCCCCTAAAGTGCCTTTCACTATTTTAGTTGCCTTTGCAGCCAGTGTAGATCAAGATCAGACTGCACAAAATATGCGGTCTGATCTTTGATCTACACTGTTGGCTTGGCAGAGACATTTATGGACAAGAGCAAACTTGAAGTTACAATTATTTAGGTCTTTGTTCTAGACTGAAAAGTCTGTCAGGACTACTCGGCCCTCAAAGGGTCAGTTAACTCTCTACCAAACGACCAGACCAAATTCAAAGCATTTGTAGATGACAAAGAAAATGTGGCTAAAATGATGATTTTTGTCTATGATAGGGTAGAAAACATTGTGGAAAAAGGAGAAAATGCTGGTTACCAGCATTTTCTCCTTTCCCACGTTTTCAAAAGCCTTTTCCCCAAGGGTTGTTAAAAATAGGGTTGTGTGGTAAAGGGTTAATTAATGAAGCAAGAATTAATGTATTATTTGGTTCATCAAACTGATATTTTGATATATGTCATTTCAGGCCATGTTTGAGATTATTACGTCCGAAGCTACATATCTAAAGAGTTTGAATGTTCTGGTCGATGTATTTCTGATGTCGGAAGAATTTGGTCAGGACATGTCGAACAAAAGTGTTCTTACCCGACAGGAGAGGCATGTTGTTTTCTCCAATATCGGAACCATTAGAGATACTAGTGAAAGGTGGGTCAAGCTTATGTTCAACAACAATTTTGAATGATTTTCTTTTCTGTAGTCATAGATAATTTGTATGAATATACTGCACAAATCATTTTAAGTTCCGAAACAAGTATCCTCACTGGCTGAAATCATTTTTTCCAGTCAATCATTTGGCTTGTTACAGTCCAAAGGAGGATGGTTTGTCAATTTGAAAATGGATGCAGATAACATTGTGGTTTAAGTTAATTTATCCAATATAGTACATACTTTATTCTGTATACATGAAAACTATAGCAAATTGTTACTGTATTGAGTATTTGTTTTTCTGAAAATTGAAAGATGAATATGCGTATATTTGTGGAAATATTGTGCCAAATTAAGTTAATTTATCTTGCTGCCTCCATGTTTCTAAAGGTAGATTGAAGCAAAATCAAGTTGTTTGCAGATTTTTACATGTTGATCTGTAGAGCTGTAAGCTCAACTATAATTGTCTATACAGATAATATAGATGAAAATCACTTTTGCACACAGTATAGACCTGGATCAAACTACACATTCCATGCAATCTGATTTTGAATCAACATTGTCTGCCATTCAGTGAAGTATTTTGGCAAAAACAATTCGATATTATAATGCCAAAGTCCTTTCTCTGACTGAAAAAGTTTGCTTGATTTATTGAGTGCTTTAAAGTTCAAGCAGAGCATTGTTCAGTTCAAGTGTGTTCATTCTATTGATTATTTTAACTTTCAGGTTTTTAGCAGATTTAGAAACTCAATGGCAGAAATCAGTGATGCTGAATGACATCTGTGATATTATAGCAAAACATGCTTCCAAAAACTTTGAGTGCTATGTACATTATTGCAGCAACCAAACATTCCAGGACAGACATATTACAGCAATGAAGTATGTATAGTTTCATAAATTCCCACCAAAAGGTGAAGGGATATTGTATTGGTGTTGTTCATCAGTCTGTATGTCCCATCCTTCCACCCAATTTTTTTACCTGCTTTGAAATATGCCTCCTTTGGATGCCAGATCAGGCATTAAATTGTTTACTCTTTTGTTATACATGTAAACTTGAGGGAATGAGTTAGATTCCATTCTTGTTTTGTTCATATTTTGTAATATGTATATCAATGAAAATGAAATACGGGGTAAAAATTGCTTGACTCCTTACCACACAAAATTTTAAACTAATTCAAATTGAAAGCATTGGGAGAAAACAAATAAATTATGGGTCAAATGATTACCTTTGTCTTCAAAAGGGTAGAAAACATTGTGGGAAAAGGAGACATGCCAGTTACCAGCATTTCCTTTTTTTCTCACAATCTTCAAAAGTTTCTTTCCCCGGGGTCATTAAAACTCGGGATTGTTTGGTAAAGGTCAAAATTGTTTTCTTTTTCGTTAAACATATAAACTGGAGGTAATGAGTTAGTTGCCATTTGAAAATAGAATGGGGGGGTAAATATTGCTTGACCCTTTACCAAATAATCCTGTCTTTTAACAACCCTGAGGAATAGGCTTAAAAAATATTGTGGGAAAAGGAGAAAATACTGGTAACCAGTATTTCCTCCATTTCCCACAATATTTTCCACTTTCTCAAAGACAACCTTAAAGTTTTAAGTTACATTTATTTTGTCTTTTACATGCTGTCGATTTGGACAAGGCTAAAATTTTGTCATATGGTAAAGAGTTACAGGGACCGTTCAGATTGTCATAATCTCTCCAACCTTCAAAAGTGATTGTTCATTGCTGATTTAAGTATGATGATAGCTGGCAAATCATCACTATAGAAGAAAAACAAATGTAAGAAGGAAATATTTGTCGATGGGATTTCCTCAACTCATTAGCAAACAACAACATTTTAGACTTGTCCACATTGTAAGCATTTACAGACGACAATTTCAAATGATGGAACTTGTCTTTGTTAAGGTAGAAAACATTGTGGGAAAAGGAGAAAATGCTGGTTACCAGCATTTTCTCCTGTCCTCTCAATGTTTTCAATAGGCATCTTTCCTAAAGTTGTTAAAGCTCGGGATTGTGGTAAAGAGTCAATGGCCTATATAGCCTCTTGAAGTATTTTAAGCTTTCACTCTGGAATTTCACATAGGTTCACAAATGTGGCTAAAAAGATGAATTTTGTCTTTGAAAGAATAGAAAACATTGTGGGACAGGAAGAAAATGCTTGTTTTCAGCACCTTCTCCTGTTCCAACAATGTTTTCAAAAGTCTTCTTCCTCATGGTCAGAAAAGTTATGAAATTGTTTGGTAAATGAATTGAGGCCATGTAACCACCATTTATCAAAAAAACTGACTCATTTTCTGAACAGGAAGAAAATGGAGTTTGCAGAGGCATTGAGGAGATTAGAGAGTCATCCAGACTGCCAGGGTTTGCCGATGATTTCCTTCCTGCTGTTACCCATGCAGCGTATAACGAGACTGCCATTGTTAGTCGACGCCATATGCCATAGGCTAGATCCAATCAATGATAAAGCCAGACACAAATCTGCCATTAATTCCTTTAATGCATTGTCCAAGGTAATTCTTAATGCAGAATTTTTGACACATCTAAATTTAAAGCATTTGCAGACGACAAATCAAATGTGGCTAAACTGGTGATATTTGCCTGTAAAAGGGTTGAAAACATTGTTGGAAAAGGAGAAAATGCTGGTTATCGCCATTTTCTCCTTTCCGTACAAAGTTTTCAGAAGGCTTCTTTCTCGGGGTCATTTAAATGCGGGATTGTGTGGTAAAGAGTTAAGTCTTGAAAAGCTGACAAAACTTTTGATTTCTCCAATTTGAGAGCATTAAACTCTGCAGATGACAAATTATTTGAAATGATTGGATTTTAGTTGTAAAAGGATAGACAACATTGTCATGGTAGGATAATAGGCACAGGGGTTTTCTCTGTGTCCTACATTTTGTCAAACTTGCTCAAAATGTTGGCATGAAAACTGTGGGTGTATTAATTGCAGTGCTTCTCTTTTTTTGTTAGTAGTATTCTTATTTCTTGTAAGCATAGTTATAGAATATTAAAAGCAAATGAAATCGCCCTTCGAAAGTGTTGGAGTGCTAGGATGCAGTTTTACGCTTTCGTTGGAGCATTGTGCATAGGACCCTTAAAGATACATCCTTACTGCTAGAGAAAAAAACTGCTGTTAAAACTTGAAAGTGTGTAGAATGGCTCAGGTGTGTAAACATAGATAAATTACCAATATATATGGTGTAACGGATAAAAAAAACTAAAGGGATTTGTCCTTATTTAAAACCAGAAAGGACAACAGTGATTGCTCTTTGAAGGCCCTTAAAACATAGAATGCATTTTCTATTCGTCGTAATCTGTGCAACCTTGCAGCCGTCAGGGGCAACATTTGGCATGAAGATACAAGAATGATTATAGTTTCATGAATTAAGGATGAATGGGTTTAAAACTGGCTGAAAATGAGTATAGATGTATCTTTAACCCTTTACCACACAATCCCAAGTTTTAACGACCCTGAGAAAGAAACCTTTTAAAAACATAGTGGGAAAAGGAGAAAATGCTGGTAACCAGCATTTTCTCCTTTTCCCACATTTTCTTCCCTATCAAATACAGAAATCACTATTTAAGCCACATCTAATTTGTCGTCTGCAAATCCTTTCATTTTGGTCCTCTGCAAAATTTTGTCGTTTGGTAAAGAGTTAATAGATTTCACAGCCAGTACTGTATGTTTATGGATTTCACTGTGTTTGTGTAAGCTGAGACAATTTCATAACAACTTCATAGATGTACATACATTTTTCAGGTGGTGAAGAAATGTAATGATGGTGCTAAGAAAATGCAACAAACAGAACAAATGTGCCTTATTGCTAAAGAGATTGCTTTCTCATCCAAAGTAAGTTACTTATCATGTAGGTCATTTCTGCCATGAAAAATGAATAACTGTAGCCTTGTCATAGATTGGTAGCTCTGTACCATAGGACAAAAGTCTGGATTTGTCCAAACTTCAATTATTTGCAGATGTGAAATAAGGTTTAAATTGTAGTATATCTCTTGAAAGAGTAGAAAACATATTGGGAAAAGGAGAAAATGCTGGTTTCCAGCATTTTCTCCTTTTCCCAATATGTTTTCAAAAGCCTTCTTTTTGGGGTTGCTAAATCTCAGGATAGAGTAGTAATAGGTTAAATTTTCTCCCTTCCATGTTCAAAAAAAGGGAATCATGCTTGACCCAGAGGACAACAAAAAGAATTTCTGTGGACAATGTAGATCAAGATCAAACTGCACAGTATATGCAGTCTTATCTATGTTACACACTTTCCAATAGTTAGATATTCATGCCAAAAAGGAAACACAACTCCATCTTTTTGTGTGTACCAGGCACTGAAAATGTCAATTATCTACTTAGTTTAGAAAAAATGTTTCATGAATTTTGTGTTGTAGTCTTTATGGAGAAAGCTAGGTGACAGGGAGAGAGATAGAAATTGAGACAGCTAGTGAAGTGTTAAACCTTTTATGAAACATCCCTTGTTGTAATGACTCTGAGGAAGAAGACTTTTGAAAACATTGTGAGAAAAGGAGAAAATGCTGGTAACCAGCATTTTCTCCTTTTTCCACAATGTTTTCTACCCTTTGAAAGGCAATTTTTATCTTTTGATTAACATTTAATTTGTTGTCTAGAAATGCTTTCAGTTAGGACCAGTATGAAATTTTGTTGTCTGGTAATGAGTTCAAATGTATGAATTGTTCTTTTTTACAGGAAATACCTTCCATCCCTCTGATCTCAGCATCCCGTTATCTTGTGAAACAAGGGGAAGTAACCAGAATAGCTAATGAATCTAGTAGTCGTATTCCATTTGGCAAAGCCAAACCAGGCAAACAAACTGTTCACCTGTTTCTGTTCAATGACATTCTTCTGATTACAAAGAAAAAAGGGTAAGAAAATTGAACCGTTTGTCAATTTGTTTGTTGTTGAATAGTGCTGTGAGAAACACCTTCTGACTGTGATTTTTCACCTCTCACCTCTGATGCATGTAAGAAAGTAGTCAGTGACTTGGAAAGAAAGCTGTGTCAGTACTGGTGTGAGAAAGGCAGGAAACACATGCGTAGGTGCACTGACTGCCATGATATGATCTAGGCTGTTAAAACAGCGTTAAACTCTAATTCAATCAATCAGAAACATCTTCAACTAATATATCAGTTTTGAAAGAATTCACAAAATGACTGTACCCTTTAAAAATTGACAAAACTTTAGACTTTGTAAATTCAAAAGCTTTTGTTGAAGACAAAAGTAATTTGTGACTGAACACTTAAGATTTGTTGTAAGAAGTGTTGAGAAACATTGTTGGAAAAGGAGAAAATGGCGGTTTGCAGCATTTTCTCCATTTTCACAATGTATTCAAAATTCATCTTCTTAAGGGTCATTAAAACTCGTCTTCTTTAGGGTCTTTAAAACTTAGAATTGTTAGGTGAAGGGTTGATATGTAGGGTAAGCCTTTTTCCAAACAACAAATTTTAGACTCTTCCAAACTGAAAGAGTTTGCAGATGACAGTGTTAAATTTGATAAAAATGTAAGAAAGGGTAGAAAACATTGTGGGAAAAGGAGAAATTACTCATTATAAGCAATTTTTCCTTTTCATAGAATGTTTTCAAAAGTCTTGTACAGCAAACACATAAAAACACGGGTTTGTTTGGGAAAGGATTAGTAAGCAGACAAGCTTTAGAACAAGCAATGATCATTATGATTGCCACAAATCGGAAATATTTGAAAGATAGAAAAATATTCCTTTTTCTTAATGATATTGAAAATATTATGAGCACAGAAGCAATTACCGGTACTTGTAACAGAAAATTACTCCTTTTCCCAAAATGTATTTTGTACAGCCGACTGCAGCAGGTTGTAGAGAGAATAAGAGATTAAGAAGAAAAAGTGAGGATGAGGAAAATGTTGATAGAATTGTTATCTAATACCTCAGTAGAAAATGAGCAAATATTCAATTTTGGTAAAAGCAATTTGCTCTTTTTTTCTTACAGTGACTACATTTTGGTCTTAAAGTGCACCACTGTTAGAAACATTGTGGTATATAGAGAAATTGCTCAAAATGAGAAATGTCTCCAATTACTTCTCTATTTCCACACATACCCACATATTGATTAGCCTGAATTCATGCTGACAGTCCTTATTATATAACAGTGTTTTCAAAATTGAGTAATGTCTCCTTTCACCTATTTCCACACATACTCATGTATTGAAAAACCTGAATTCATGCTGATAGTTTTTATTATATAACAACATTTTCAAAATTTCCTGCTGTCAAAATTAATGTTTTTTAGCCATCAATAGGTATTCAATCAACCAAATAATGCTTTCATCTACCAGCAAACTACCAGAGAAACAGGGGTATTTATGGATTTAACTCTTTACAAGACACCAACATTTTAGACTTGTACAAGTTGAAGCCATTTGCAGGCAACAAAGTAGATGTGTCTTAAAACTTGAAATTTGTTTTGGGAACGGTAGAAAACATTGTGAGAAAAGGAGAAAATGCTGGTTACAAGCATTTTCTCCTTTTCTCACAATGTTTTCAAAAGTCCTCTTCAGGGTCGTTAACATTCACAATTGTGTGGTGAAGGGTTAAATTATGGGATTTGCCTTTGAAAAGGTAAAAAGTGTTGTGGGAAAAGAAGAGAATGCTGGTTACCAGCATTTTTTTTCTTTTCCAGCTATGGTTTTCCTTTTCCAACATTTTCAAAAGGCTTCTTCCTCAGGGCTGTTAAAACTGAGGATTGTGTGGTAAAGTGTTAAAGGAAGAAATAATGTCATGATAATAACTTCCTCTTATCCTCCTAACTTTTTGTCATTGCAGGGCCCAATATATTGTCACGGACTATGCACAGAGGAATTCCCTGGATGTGGAGATGATAGACAACCCAGAGAAAAACACCCGGGTGTTACCCATGGGTGTGCCTAGTGGTTGCAAATATTTGTTTCTACTGGTGATTTTAGAAAACTTTGAAAGTAAACAGGTGGAATCTGTCTTCTCTTGCTCGTCCACGTAAGTATTTGGTTGTTTTACTTGTTTATCTTTAACTCTTTACCAAACAGCAAAGTTTTAGATGCATCCAAATTAAAAGCACTTGGAGATGACAAATCAAATGCTGCTCAAATGATTTTATTTTTTTTCTTAAAATTGTAGAAAGCATGGTGGGAAAAGGAGAAAATGCTGGTTACCAGCATTTTGTTCTTTTTCCTCAATGCTTTCAAAAGCCTTCTTCCTCAGGGTCATTCCGTGGTAAAGGTTTAACCATTTACAAAACAATCCAGAGTTTTGATAATCCTTTAAAGGAAGTCCTTTTAAAATGTTGTTGGAAAAGGAGGAAGTGCTGGTAACTAGCATTTCCCCTTTTCCCAGATGTTTTCTACCTTCTCACAAACAAATGATGTAATTCAGGCCACACTTTATTTGTCATCTGCAAATGCTTTCAATTCAAACTAGAATAAAACTTTTTCATGTGGTAAAGCGGTCAAAATGCAGTCAACAACTAAGGAGAATCTTGCAAACAGTATGTGCATCTATTCTCCGAATTTATAGTCTGATTCCTTCCTCTCATAATAAGCCTTGATGCTTGCATAAATCTGAAATCTGACCAAAAAAAGCCATGCTCTCTGAAAAAGGGGTTTAATAGTAATTCTGTGATATGTTATACCAAGTAAGTCATCACATTATTAGAGATCCATAAAATCCATTCTGTCTAACATTGAATCATGAGATAGAATGGTCCTTGGACATGCAAAAAATAGTTTTGGGTTGATATGTAGTTGAGTCAAACTTTCTGTCTGGTGATTTTTTGCCTTTCACCTCTGTTGCATTTGAGAAAAGTAGTCGGTGGCTTAGAAAGAAAGTCAGTTCTGGTGTGAGAAAGCCAGGAAACACATGTGTAGGTGTGCTGACTGCCGTGGTATGACCTAAGCTGTTAAAACTTAAACTCTAATACAAACAATACATACAAATGTACTGTGAACAGTTTGCCTGTTTCATTTATTTCAGGAGTGACAGGGCAAGATGGGTTGATGCATTTACACCTGTGAAGGTAACTGATGACCAAAGAATATATGAGGAATGGGGTATGTATCTAATTGAGTCATGCTCTGAAAAGGGGGCTTAACTCTTTCACTACTGAATAAATAAAGTGGATTTTCTCAAAGGCTAAAAATACATTTCCTCTACAAGATCAAGAGACAGTTTGGTCATATCTGGAACATAGCAGTGGACAGTGCAGATCAGAGATCAGACTGCACGTTTTGTGCAGTCTGATCTTGATCTACACTGTCCTCAAAAGCTTCTTGTGTTGTCTATGGTATGTAAAGAGTTCATGCATCTGCAAGGAGTATCGACCTGCGCAGGCTGACCTGGGCCAATAGCTTTTGCTATTGGTTAATTTTCTGCAGCTCAAAGGACCAGTGTTCCTCGTAATTCAGTTGTTTGTTACACAAAGTGGATTTTATGGATACATAATGCTGTGATGACTTGCTTGATATCATGCATCACGGAGATGCATTAAGTCCCCTTCTGCCAAAGCATGGTTCAAAACTGCTGTAATTTCTGGAATTTTGTGTGAGCTTTCTATTTATTTACCAAATGTCAAAATTTTGGACCTGTCCGAATCCAAAGGATTTGCAGAAGACAAAAGTGGCTCAGATTATTACATTTATTATTGAAAGGGTAGAAAAAATTGTTGAAACAGAAGAAAATGCTGGGTATGTGCATTTTCTCTTTTTCCCCACAAGGTTCTTAAAAACTTTCTTCCACAGGCTTGTTGAAACATGGGATTGTGTAGTTAACTCTTTACCAAACAATCCTGGGTTTTCACGACTCTGAGAGTGAAGCCTATTGAAAACATTGTGGGGAAAAGGAGAAAATGCTGGTAACCATCATTTTCTCCTTTTCCCACAATGTTTTGCACCCTTCCCAGAACAAATATTAGTTTTTGAGTCACATTAATTTTGTCTTCTGCAAATGCTTTCAATTTGGACCAGTCTAAAATTTTGTTGTTTGGTAAAGAGTTAAGGATTAACTATTGTAGCTGTTTACCAGACAATAAAATTGTTGCCTTGTTTGAATTGAAACCAACTTAAGATGACAATTTTGCAAGTGATACAAATGAGCTGAAGTTCCCTGATAGAAAAGAAAACATTAAGCCTGCTTCCTTGGAGATGTTTGGCAAAAGATAAACTCTATACCAAAGGACAAAATTTTAGACCCAAGCAAATTGAAAGCATTTGCAGGCGACAAAATAAATTTATTTCAGATGATGATTTCTGTCTTTGATAGGGTAGAAAACATTGTTGGAAAAGGAGAAAATGCTGGTTACCAGCATTTTCTCCTTTTCCCACAATATTTTCAAAAGCCTTCTTTGTAAGGGTTCTTAAAGCTCAGGATTGTGTGGTAAAGGACTAAGCCTATGTTAACTATATGACTTCTATGTTGGTTGAATTGATGTCTGAAGATGTTCAAAGACGGCTCAAACCTTCCAGCTCATAACCAGAATAATAACTTGTGTGCTTATGTAGTCCTCAAGATTATTCAACTAAATGTGAACTATGCTCTTTGAAAAGGGGGCTTAATGCATCTGCAAACCGTATCAATCCGGGTCAGCTTGCACAGTCTATGCAGGCTGACATGGGCTGATACTTTTTGCAATTGGTTACTTTTTTGCATGTCGAAGGACCGCACTACCTCATGATACAGACTGTTGTCAGACAAACTGAATTTTATGGATCCATAATTGTATGATGACGTGCTTGGTATAATGCATCATGCAGATGCAATAATCCTCCTTTTGCCAAAGCATACCTCATGTATATTTTCCCCTTTCAGATTGCCCACAAGTTCAATGTATCAAGAAATATATCGCAACAGAGCCAGACGAGTTAACATTAGAGGAATCTGATGTTGTTAATGTGTTCAAGAAGTTAGATGATGGTAAGTGTTTGTAGCCCAACTTTTCATACCTCAAAAATGGGTAATTGTAAGTCCTCTGTTCATGTCCTATTTAATGTGATAAAAAGGGATGTTTTCAACTTCTCTGTAATTGATCAGCCCACATAGCTCAAGTAGTAGAGTTAAGCTATGTTAACTCTAGGTCTTGGGTCACTTGAAGGTGTGCGCTCCAGTCCCATGGCTGGCCATCTAAAATTACTAATAGCCTTTCAGATGAGACGTTAAACCAAGGTCCCAAGTGACGGTGCTATATACCAACCATGTTAAAGAACCAGGCGTAACTTAGGATGGGTTTGGTCCTACATCTTGCACTATCCCCAGTAACAAAATTAACAGGTTTCAGGGGGCGTCACCCATATTGGCAACTGGCAGCGATGATAAACAAACTGAAAATTAATCAATCAATCCTCTGTACCTGTCAATATTAATATGCGCAAATACTAGTTTGAAATCAGTCTGTACTTTGCAATTGAATGTGATCTAAAAGGTGTTTGTAATCCCTTATGTAAAAAATTTTTTGAATGATCTTAAATATCTCTCACTAGTATATTGTGAGAGGGTAGAAGCAGGGCTAGCCATGAATTTAAAATTTCTTTAACCTTTCATTTGATAGAGATTTTTGTCTAATACTAAATCAAGTCAAAATAGTCATAAATATGGTAAAATTATTGTAGCTAAATGAAAAACTTCGTTGCCCAATTGGAAAATGTGTAGAAAATAGCTACAATTGCTGATAGCTATGTGGAGTGAATCATATTAAAAAGACCGATATTCATATTTTACTATATTTCCAGGTATGTATGAAGGTGAAAGAATACGAGATGGTGAGAGGGGCTGGTTCCCAAGAGATCATACCATAGAGATAGTCAACTCTCATGTTCGTGCACGTAATCTACGTATGAAATACAGAATCATGGCTGCTACGGAAGGATATGGAAGCTAGCATTTCATTGAATGATGAATATTCTGATCTATTAACTTACAGCTATAGTCTTTCGGAGCCAATATTTATCAAACCACCTTAATTTTGTTCTGATTGTGTATTTCAAGCCCTCTGATTGGCAGAGATGTTCTGTCTGGCTGATCTTGTGACTTGTTTTGGAATTTAGAATCAGAATTTGAGCCATGCTCAGGCAGAAATGGGGTTTAATGCATCTCCATTATGTATTGTACCAAGCAAGACATCATATAATCAGGGATCAATAAAATCCACTTTGTCAAACAGCTGACTAAATCATGAGGTAGACTGTCCTTGGACATACAGAAAATTTACCTAAAGCAAAAAGTTTTTGCCCAGGTCAGCCTGTGCGGACTGTGCTGGCTGACCCGAGTCGATACTTTTTGCAGATGCATTAAGACCCCTTTTCAGAGAGCATGGCCCGTTTAGTTTGGAATGGTTGGTGACTTTGGTCCCAGATACGCAATATACACCCTAACCTCTTTATAACACTGTAGTTGGGGTTCATAGAAAATTTGATATTTACTAAACAGCTGTGTTTAATCCAGGCAAAAATGTATATATTATTGAAAGAAAGATTACCATTTATGATCATTTCTCTTTTGAATGCAAATTGTATCTTATTTTAGTTCAACTTTTCAACTGTGCTCTATCCAAGAGTGTGTTGAAATAGTGTTACAAAGGGATTTTGGTGTACAGTAATTTTTATTGAAGTATGATAGTACCCCTACACTGATCAAAAAAATGAAGTATGAATAATTTGGATAGGAAAGGCCCAAACAATCAGTTTGAACTGTCAATATATTCTGATGTAGTATGGTGCTGAAGGTGTGAGATTAGTAAGCTGTAGGTCAATTGTCATGTGACACTTTGGGTTTTTGTAGGAATGTCCTTTGGCAAGATACTTGAGTCCCAGACTTCTGGTGAAATCTAGGGCTTGCATGAATGATTCAACTGTCCCAGTGATTTGACTGAAATGTTAAAAGTGGCACTTTATGCAATACAAGGAAGTATTCTGATTATTGAAATACCTTTGGTAAAAGTGGTCTGCTGTGATACATTGCCACCTTAAGATGATTCTTTTCTGTCATACAGCTGACTGCTTTTGGAAACATTGCGACGGATTAAGAAATTGCTGTTAATGAGTATTTTCTCCTTTTGTTAGAATTTTCCGGATGAATTTATAGATTACACACAAATTCATGTTTGTTATTGTAACTGGTAACCAGCATTTTCTGCTTTTCCCACAGTATTTTCTATCATTTCTGAAACAAATTCCAGAATTTTAACCAAATTAAATTTTTCATCTGCAAATGCTTTCAATTTGGACAAATCTAAATACATGTATTTGTAATTTGATAAAGAGTTATTTCAAGGTTTGCAGCAATGTGATTAAAGCAGTGTGCAGGTGGATAGGTGTGGGACTCTTTCAAAAAAATAGACTTGCCAAAATTGAAAGCATTTGCAGATGAAAATTGAAATGTGGCTCAAATGATGGAATTTGTCTTGGATAAGGTTTTTTAACCTTCATGTCCATTTACATGTCTCATGATGCAGAAAAGATGGCGTTTAAAAAATCATTTTAGCAAGTAGAGAAATGGCCCATAATTGAACCATATCTACTCTAGTTGTCACAATGTTTTCCTAACCATTTACCACACAATCCCAAGTTTGAAAGACCCTGAGAAAGAAGTCTGTTGAAAACATTGTAGGAAAAAAAGAAAATGCTGGTAACCAGCATTTTCTCCTTTTCCTACGATGTTTTCTACCATATCATAGACAAATTCCAACATTTTAGCCAAATTTAGATTGTCGCCTGCAAACGCTTTCAGTTTGGACTAGGCTACATTTTTGTTGTGTGGTAAAGACTTAAATTGATGCCATAAGATGGACCAAATAAGTATGTGAGCTTTTGATACGCATATGTGTGTAGGATGTTTTTTTTTTTTTAAGATTAAGCTTGTCTTATGTATTTTTTCTACATGAAAAACCTTTCTAAAACATTCCATTTAATGTATTCTTCATTTTGTATAAAGCTGTATGTATAGTTTTCCTGATGGATATAATTTGATATTTGTATCATTGCATTTTGGTTTCTCATCATGATTGTATTTTCTTGAGCTGTATTCACAATACAATCTTAACCTTTTATCAAAGGGCAAAACTTTAAGACTTGCCTAAATTGAAAGCTTTTGCAGACAACAAAAATAAATGTGGTTCTGAGATAGAAATTTGCCTTTGGAAGGGAAGAAAATATTGTGGGAAAAGGAGAAAATGCTGGTTACCACCATTTTCCTCTTTTCTAATAACGTTTTCAGAAGGCCTCTGCAGGGTTGTTAAAACACAGGATTGTGTGGTAAAATGGCTAATGTAAATGAATCTTTTGCCACACTTTTTTTCTGAAATTGGTCTCTTCAAGAAAAAAAAAAAAAAAAATTACTGTAAATGGTAAATTATATAGAGGATAGTCATCTGGTTGTGTGTGATACTAAAAACCTGTCACTCGAATGGGGTGTGCTGTGATTGAAAAAACGAGTCAGAAGAGGACAGATTTTTAATATCGCACACAACAAGTTGATTATCCTATTTATTATATTCCTAATTCACCCTTTTTTATTCCAATAATTATCAAGAGTGGTACAATATGAGTAATATAGGAAAAAAAGTAGTTCTGGCAAATATTCTAAAACTATATTATCACTTGTGATGATACCATATTATCATCACTAGCGGTGTTATTCACTGTGAAATCCCAGTAATTCACTGATAAGAATATAAGAGAGTTTTTCTCTCTGTTGTTCTTGCTTCAAAGAGAAGGATGTCTGTTCAAGTTGATTAGTTTTCACGTCTGTTGAAGATTTTTTAGCTTTTGTTACTGATAATGCTTATTTTGATTTTTTTTAATGCTTTATTTCTAGTCGTACTCGTGTCTTCTTACTTACGATAATAGAACTTTACCCCTGTTAAATTTTTACTAGCTTTTTAGTTAAATTTATTTTAACTCACTATTTTTTCTGAACATAACTGGTACTTCATTCTGTTGTTATAGTGATTGGTCAGTTTATATTATTGTTTGGTCACACTTGTTTTATTTTCTATATTCATTCATATACAATGTACTGTATAGAACGGGCTCTTCTCATAGAATCAAGATAAAAGTTTATAGGAGTAGAAAAAAACCTGACTTGCAAAACCAAAAAGTCTGAACAGCATTCACTCTTGCTTAATTTCCTTTATAGCTTCCTTTTGTTTCTATGAATTCTTTTTTTTTTTGTTGGAAAGCTACTGGCTGCTTTTCAATCAGCAATATCAGTGAGAAAAATCATAAAAGGTTTTCACAGTAGGTAGCAATGGATGCCATTTTTATGTTTTATTATTATCATTAAACTTTTTTTAGTTTTTGCTGTACAGATGTTTTATATTGTTGAAGATTTTGTATAAAAATTATATCAGCATACATAATGATTCTATGATATCCTATGATATACTCTACAGTCATGTTGATAATAAAAAGAATCTTAAATGTAATAAAAAAAATATCTGACTCTTATTCCTAAAGTTATTTAGTTTTCTTTTAGTTTCGTTCCAAACCCATTCCCAATGAAATACAATGTTTTAGCCCCGTACCAAACAGTCCTATGTTTTTACAACCCTGCTGTAAAGGGGTGGTATCCAGCATTTTCTCGTTTCCCCGCATGGTTTTATAACCTGTCAAGGTAAAATCCTATCTTTCAAGCCACATTTGTCATCCGCAAATGCCTTCAATTGAATCCCAGTGGAGACATTTTGCTGTCTACTTGTGCCTTTCTCTACAGTGTTTTCCTTGAAATTAAACAAGAAGTGTCATGACATCACAGCTCACCTGGAAAAGTCGATTGTCAGGGGTGGCAGTGCATGGAAACAGCAACAGGGTCCCAGCCTAAAACAGAAGACACAACACCAACTCTGATGCCAGGATCAGTACTACAATAGCTCAGCCTGGACTTCAGGAAATTGTCTGTGACCTTGACCTTTTGGCAACAGCCATGGGCAGTAGATATGAGGGTTGTTAATTTAATTGTGTCACTGGGTGTCTGTGAGACGCATTATATTAAATGCATATATTTCGTTCCTTTCATCCTTTCAAAATATTCCCCCTTGACAGAAATACATTTTTCAAGTCTGGAAATCCAGTCTGTGAAGGCTGTAAAATAGGCTTTTCTGGGAATACCCAGCAGACACTGAAAAGTGGCACTTCCCAAGGCACTTTTAGAGCCATATCAACGTCCAGAGAGAGTTTTCTTCATTAAAGGAAAGAGAAAAAAGTAACATGGGCTGAGGTCAGGAGAACAGGATTGATGGAGAAGCTGTACCACATCCGTTTCCAGGAATTCTGAACATTTGCAGGCTTGTGAGCAGTTGCATTGTCATGAACAAGACCGAGGCCCCTTAATTTGGTTCTATGGCTCCGTTTTTCATGGTGTTTTTTCACTTTTGAAAGAACATGGTTCTTGTAAAACTACAGGAATTTGAGTAATTGGACCATCTGAATTAAAAAATATGGCATATAAAACTTTTCCCGTGCCTTTTATTCTTTTTGCTATGATCGGCCTAGCTTGGTATTTGCACAGCCACTGTTTATTATTGACGCATCTCTGGGGCTCAAAATAATAAATCCAGGTTTCATCACCAGTGAACAGTTTTGATATTCTGCATTTGTCACAATTTTTATACTTTTTAAGAAGAATTTTGGCCATTTTTACACGAGTAGCCTTTTGTTTATCTGTCAAGAGGTGGGGGACCCTTTGAGTGCAAATCTTACGAAGTTTTAACTCCTTGGTCAAAATCTTATGAACTGACCCCAATGATATGCCACCTCTCTTAGCTATTTCTTTCACTGTAAGCCTGGCATCCTGTGTAATTAAATCTGCCACAGCAACAACATCTTTGGAAGCTGCAGTTTTGGGTTGAGCAGGATGGGGGCATCTTTTAAGTTCTACCATCTTTAAATTTTTTATACCATCTAAAAACCGACCTTTTTGATACCACAGAAGCCCATGTATCTGACATAATTCACTAAATATTTGTGAAGCTGAAATAATTACGACTAATGTGACTTTCAATATAGGCCCTAATTTCAAGCTTTGCTTTTGGGTTCATTGTACATTCAGTAATGTAGCCAGTGTATATGACTGCACCTATTTTAACTTTCAATAACTTTCGAAGAATGAACCTATCACTACAAAATTTCGTGCCAGTATTCAAAACAACTTGCTTGTGAAATACCGTTATTTCCGTCTGATACATATGGTCATGTGGTATGGAGGCCTATTAGTGACACAATTAAATGAACGACCCTCATACAGCTGAATGAAATGGGGGCCCATATCAAGTGTCTTCTCATATGAACCAAATAAATCTTTTGGTCTGGAAAATGAGAGCTTCTAAAAAAATTTAACTTTAAATTTCACTAGGACCTTGACCTTAAAATCATGGCCATGGGAATGGCTAGGGTATTTCTCAATGAAACTTGGATGTGTATCCATCATCAAGCCAAATGTGAACCAAATCAATCAGTAAGAGTAGAAAATATGAGCTCTTAAAAATCTTCAAAGCAAAACTTGTAAAATATCATTTTATGACCTTGAACTTAAGATCAAGGACATTGGTGGGGCTATTGCCAAAGGGAACTATGGATCTCTACCATCATACCAAATTGGAAGTAAATCCATGATATGGTTGAGAAACTGAGCCCTGTAAAAATTTATGTAAATGAGAAAACTGTTTCCAAACACTGACGCTACCGCAAATGCTGGCGTTAGTGCAGTAGCTCTTGCATGGCTTCGTACAGGTGAGCTCTAAAGGAGATTTTTAAATTTCTTACTGTTGTTTTGCCTTTGGGTAATTTGAAATTAGCTGGTATGGTGTAATTTACACTACAACAGGAGACGTCTATAATGAAAACATTCGCCGACGACAAATCAAATGTAGCTGATATGTTGGAATATGTCTTTAAAAGGGTAGAAATTATGGGGAAATTACTGGATGCCTTTATTTCTTTTTTCCACATTCTTTTCATAAGAATTTTTTCTCTAGATTGTATAACAGGAACATTTCGAAAAGACCCTTCCCCTGTAGTTACCCTTTACCATACAATCCTGAGTTTTAATGACTCTAAAAAAGAAGTAGTTTGAAAACTTTGTGGGAAAAGGATTTACCTATTTTCCCTAAATGTTTCTTAAAAAGCCTCTTCCTCAGGGTTCTGAAAATACTGGAATTATTTAGTAAAGAGTAAGGAGATCACCATACATTTCATTTGTACATATATGATCAGGTGGGCAAACTAGGGCCTTTACAGCCCTCTTGTTTAACCTTTACCAGACAACAAAGTTTACGACTAATCGAAATTGAAAGCAGTTGCAGACAACAAAATAAATGAGACTGAAAGATTGAAATTCCTTTTTCGGATGGATAGAAACCATTGTGGGAAAAGGATAAAATGCTGGTTACCAGCATTTTCTCCTTTTCCCACAATGTTTTCATAAGCATTCTTTCTCAGGGTTGTTAAAAGTCGTGATTGTGTGGTAAAGGGTTAACTCTTTACCACATGACAAAATTTTAGATTCAACCAAATTGAAAGCATTTTGCAGACAGCAAATTAAGTTTGTGTCAAATGATGGAATTTTTCTGTGAAAGGGTAGAAAGTATTTTGGAGAAAGGAGAAAATGCTAGTTACCAGCATTTTTAGCTCACCTGAGCACGAAGTGCTCATGGGGAGCTATTGTGATCGTGCTGTGTCCGGCGTGCGTCGTCCATCGTCAACTTTTTCACCTTGTGTACGCTCTAGAGGCCACATTTTCAGTCCGATACTCATGAAACTTGGTCAGAATGTTTGCCTCAATAAAATCTCGGACGAGTTCAAAAAATGGGTCATGTCAGGTCAAAAACTAGGTCACTAGGTCAAATCTTAGAAAAATCTTGTATATGCTCTAGAGGCCACATTTTCTGTCCATACTCCTGAAAGTTGGTCAGAATGTTTGCCTTGATGATATCTCAGACAAGTTCGAAAATGGGTCATGTCGGGTCAAAAACTAGGTCACCAGGTCAAAGCTTAGAAAAACCTTGTGTATGCTCTAGAGGCCACATTTTCAGTCCAATACTCCTGAAAGTTGGTCAGAATGTTTGTCTTGATGATATCTCGGACGAGTTCGAAAATGGGCCATGTCGGGTCAAAAACTAGGTCACCAGGTCAAATCTTAGAAAAACCTTGTGTACGCTCTAGAGGCCACATTTTCAGTCCAGTACTCTTGAAAGTTGGTCAGAATGTTTGTCTTGATAATATCTCGAACAAGTTTGAAAGTGGGCCATGTCGGGCCAAAAACTAGGTCACCAGGTCAAAGCTTAGAAAAACCTTTTGTACGCTCTAGAGGCCACATTTTCAGACCAATACTCTTGAAAATTGGTCAGAGTGTTTGTCTTGATGATATCTCTGACAAATTTGAAAATGGGCCATGTTGGATCAAAAACTAGGTCACTAGGTCAAATCTTAAAAAAATCTTGTGTATGCTCCAGAAGCCACATTTTCTGTCCAATACTCTTTAAATTTGGTCAGAATGTTTGTCTTGATAATATCACAGACGAGTTCGAAAGTGGGCCATGTGGGGTAAAAAACTAGGTCACAAGGTCAAATCTTAGAAAAACCTTGTGTACGCTCCAGAAGTCACATTTTCAGTCCAATGCTCTTTAAAGTTGGTGAGAATGTTTGTCATGATGATAGCTTGGATGAGTTTGAAAATGGGTCATGTCAGGTCAAAAACTAGGTCATTAGGTTAAATCTTAGAAAAACCTTATGTAAGCTCTAGAGGCCACATTTTCAGTCCAATAATCTTGAAATTTGGTCAGAATGTTTGTCTTGATAATTTCTTAGACTAGTATGAAAATTGGTCATGTTGGATAAAAAACTAGGTCACAAGGTCAAATCTCGGAAAAACCTTTTCTACACCCTACAGGCCACATTTTCTCTCAAATACTCATGAAAGTTTGTCGGAATGTATGTCTGGATAATTTCTACATGTCAAGTAGGCTGCTGAGACAAATTCTAGAAAAAGCTTGTGTGCACTCTAGAGGCCATATACTAATGAGTGTTTGTCAGAGTGTTTGTCTTAATATCTCTGAAGAGATTGGAAATGGGTCATGTTTGATCAAAAGGCTCAGGTGAGCTACTTCAGAGCCATCATGGCCCTCTTGTTTTAATTTTCACACAATATTTTCTGAAAGCTTTCTTTCTCAACGTTTTGAAAACTCAGGAATGTCCGGTAAAAGGTTAGAGGGTGTATTCCTGTTGTCCTTAATCACAGTAATTCAAGGCCCAGTGTCGGCTAAAAGTAAATAATACTGGTGTTAAAATGTACTTAAATTTAAATCATACCATTTTATAGTACAGACATTTTTATGAAGATGACAAACTGTTATTATACAGTATATCCAAGCATCAGTATCTGGCAAAAAAAAATGATTTTAAAACAAGAGGGCTACAACTGGCTACAACCTATATAAACCAAACATTACAATTTCAGGCCAAATGGTTTTGAACAAGAAGACAAAGTTTTCTCTACAATAGCCCATGTAAAAGTTGTAACCCCAAGGCAAAGCCATTTTTGACCATAGAGCTAATTTCTTATTATCCCCCACCAAAGGTGGGGGGATATAGTTTTAGCGTTGTCCGTCCGTCCGTGTGTCCGTCCGGGAGAATATCTCCAATACCATTGGACAGAATTTCGTGAAACTTTATATGTGTGTACAATAACCCATTCCGCCGAGACGCTTTTTTTGTTTTTTTGATTCGATGCGAAATGGCTGACTGGGAGTGATTTTAAGTTATGCGGTTGAGTGAATTTTTGTTGTTTTCAGTCTTCATTTTAACAGCATTTTCTACTTGTCTGGAGCATAACTTTGTCATCTCCAGTCCGATAGACTTGAAACTTGGCATTTATGTTTGTTGCAATAATACGGAGGGCAGTGCGAAAGAACCATAACTCTATCTCATGCTGTCTTTGAGTTATTTCCCTTTGATCGTCATTTTTACAGCATTTTCTGCTTGTCCGGAGCATAACTTTGTCATCTCCAGTCCGATTGACTTGAAACTTGTCATTTGTGTTTGTTGCAATAATACGGAATGCAGTGCGAAAGAACCATAACTCTACCTCGTGCTGTCTTTGAGTTATTTCCCTTTGATCGTCATTTTTACAGCATTTTCTGCTTGTCCAGAATATAACTCTCATCTCTAGTGTGAACATCTTCAAATTTGGTATGCATGATTGTTGAAAAATTACGGAATGCAGTGCACAAGAACCATAACTCTTCCTAGCACGAATTTTGAGTTATTCCCCCTTCGATCTTCATTTTTATAGCATTTCTTGCTTGTCCGGAGCATAACTTTGTCATCTTTAGTAGGAATGACTTGAAATATGGTATGCTTATTTGTTACAATATTTGGAAGTGCAGTGCTCAAGAATTGTAACTCTACCTCGTGCTGTCTTTGAGTTCTTTCCCTTTGATCGTCATTTTTACAGCATTTAGTGCTTGTCTGGAATATAACTTTGTCATCTCAAGTCAAAACGACTTCAAACTTGGTATGCATGTTTGTTGCAATATTACGGAGTACAGTGTACAAGAACAATAACTGTACCTGGTGTGGATTTTGAGTAATTCCACTTTGATCTTCATTTTTACAGTCCATTTCTTTGACCGGAGCTTAACTTTGTCATCTCCAGTCCGATTGACTTGAAACTTGGCATTTGTGTTTGTTGCAATAATACGGAGTGCAGTGCGAAAGAACAATAACTCTGCCTAGGGCGGATTTTGAGTAATTCCACTTTGATCTTCATTTTTACAGTATTTTTTGCTTGTCCGGTACGGAACTTTGTCACCTCAAGTCAAATTGACTTGAGACTTGGTAAACATGTTTGTTGCAGTTACGAAAAGTGCAATGCACTGGAGCCGTAACCTTACCTAATGCCCTTTTGGAATTATCCCCTATTCATTATTTTTTTTTTTACAGCTTTTCATGCTTCTCTACAATATAACTTTGTCTTTTCATATTGGAATGACCTGAAACTTTATATGCATGTTTCCTTGACATTTAAGGAGACATTCTCATACCTATTTCAATCACTTACATGATTTCTTCTGCACTACTATTTTCCTCTACCTGCCCTTTACGATTATTATCCCCCCTCGACAACTGGCGGTGGGACGGGCGTATCTTGTGACAATTTGCCGCTCTTGTTCATTAAATGTCATGTCATGGAAAAAGGGGGCTTGACAAATTCATTACGGACCAATATCTCTTTCACTACAGGACAAAATGTAATTAAACTTCATCTTTATTAAGCCACAGACAATAGTTATTTGATTTTATTTCATGAAATGCCATGTCATGAAAAAAGGGGGCTAAATGTATAATTTCATTATGGACCAATAACAGTTAGTTCGCCCATTCGTCCGCCTGGACAGATATCTTCTAAAGTCCTTGACGAACATTTATGAAACTTCATGCATGTCTTCCTTAGGATAGTACGTTGATACAATTTTCTTTTATATACGAGGGTTGTTCGATATGTAATGTGTATTGTACGATATCTCAAAAGCATTCGACTCAAATAGTGAAATGAATATTACATCCCTTCAAAGTATTCTCTGCGGTTTGAAATACATAATTTCAATCTCTGAATCCATTTCTGAAATGCGTCATGGTATGCTGATTTAGGTAGACCTCTGAGGCACTGACTGATGGCTGAGCCAAGGGCTTGTCGGGACTTGTAACGACGACCAGATAAGAACTTTTTAAGTTTTGGAAAAAGGAAAAAGTCGCATGGGGCTAGATCTGGAGAGTATGGTGGGTGTGGCAAGACGGTAACCTTCTCCGACTTCAAAAATTGCTTCACAAGCTCAGATGTATGTGATGGAGCATTATCATGAAATAGACGAACATGCCTAAATCCTGACACAGGGCGTCGTTTAAGATAACATTTCTTGACCTTTTTTAGTATAACATCTCGGTAATACCGACCTGTAACACTTTTGCCCTTCGGCACCGGAATTTGTACGGCTATACCATCACATGAGAAGAATATGCAATAAAGAACCTTCTTTGTGCTTATGCTTCTTTTGGCAACTACAGGCCTTCTACCGTGTTTAGTTAGCCATATTTTGTTTCCAATTTTTCTTACTGGTTCGAAATAGTGAACCCTTGTTTCGTCACCAGTAACAATGTTTGCAAATTGTCTTTGATTGAATTTGGGAAATATTTTGAGCAATTGCTTAGCGGTTTGTACTCGTACCCATTTTTGGTCATCTGTCAATATATGCGGTATCCATCTGGCAGAAATCTTTCGTACTTTCAAAATATGCTTCAAAATGAAATGCACCCACGATTGCGATATGCCAACAGCGTTGGCAATATCACGAATCGTGTATCTGCCATTACTTTCAATTATTTCCCTGACTTTTGAGACATTTGCCTTGCCTGTTACAGTCACAGGTCGGCCAGATTTTGCTGCATCTTTGACAGACTCTGTGCCAGTCAGAAATTTCTTTCTCCACCTACGAACTGTCTCATAAGATACCTTATCAGACCCATAAACTTCCCCCAATTCAGTAAAAATCTGTATTACTGAATGACCAAGTTTTGTGCGAACTTTTATATAAGCCCTAATTTCTTTAATATTCTTAATCCATTTCCCAACCATTTTTACAACAGTGGTCAACGACTAGCTCTATTGAAATGACTATGAGTTTAAAACTATGTGGAGCTGAAGGCTCGTGTTTATACCATTGGAAAGGTATTGAATAGAGCTATTCAAGCGTATCATCATCCACGAAATCGTGGAAAGCGTTATTGCACTGTGGTACAATACACATTACATATCGAACAGCCCTCGTATAATGACGTGTCATGGAAAAAGGGGGCTTGATGTATATTTTCATCATTTGTTTTCATTTAATGAAATGCCATGTTATGGTAAAAGGGGACTTAATGTATAATCTCATTATGGACCGCTTATGTATTTTTCATTTAATGAAATGCTGTGCCATGGAAAAAGGGGGCTTAATGTGTAATTTTATCATGGACCATTAACAAAAAGGCCACATGTTCATGCAACACACAATACCTCTTAACATGTTTGTATCAAAAAAGGTCTTTTTCGGTGGGGGATATCATTTCAACGAAATTGCTTGTTATTCCTGGTAGAGGTCCACATGATACAGCCACCTGCCAAATAATACAGGTCTAGGCTGTGTGGTTATAAACAAGGTCAGGATCAAGTAGATCTTTAAAGTTTTCGCTATATAAGCCTTTGTAAAACTTGGGTGGGCCCTGCCCGTCCAGGTAGCTCAGTGGTTAGCGTATCTAACTCGTGACATGGAGGTTGCGGGTTTGATACCTGGTTGTGGCAAACTTTCTTTCCGGCAATTTTTTGCCTCTCACCTCTGATGCATGTGAGAAAAGTAGTCAGTGGCTTTTGAAAGAAACTTGTGTCAGTTCAGGTGTGAGAAAGCCAGTAAACACGGTGCGTCACTGGCTGCCATGATATGACCCGAGCTGTTAAAATGGTGTTAAACTCCAACACAAACAAACAAATCTTGGGTGGGCCAGTTTTGACTCTAGGGTTATAATTTGAACATTCTTGGTAGTGGTCCATTAGATTAATATACATTCAAAATTTTATGGTCGTAGGTCTTACGGTTAGGAATAGGAAGATATTGAAAGTTTTCACTAAGTAGGCCAGTGTAAAAATTGACTGCCATGGCGGGGCCAAATTTGACCCCAGGGCTTTAATTTGAGCTCTCTTGACTGAACTAAAGGGTTCGGCTTCTACTGCCTTCTACAGAAATACTGCTGTATGAAAAAACAAGAGCATTGCATGGGGATGGCAATACTTGGCTGCAGTTCCTTGATTTTCAATGAAACTAGGTCAAAGAAGGGACATAACTGTGTCAAAAATACTTTGATGGATACCTGCCCTTGTTTTATGGATTCCCCTTTTAATAGTGAACAACTTGTCCAAGTTTGAAGTAAATATCTTCAGTAATGACAGAGATATTATAAAGTGTCAAAGTTTTTGAACATGTCAAAAACAGCCAAGCTAAAATATGTCTACTGGTAGCATTACGTTAAATCTTTACCAAAGGCCGAAATTCTAGGATTGTCAAAATAGAAATCATTTGCAGATGACAAAATAAATGTGACTCAAAGATTGAAATATCTTTTTGGTAGGGTAGAAAACATTGTGGGAAAAGGAGAAAATGCAGGTTACCAGCATTTTCTTCTTTTCCTACAATGTTTTCAAAAGCTTTCCTTTTCAAGGTCCTTAAAACTCGGGATTGTATGGCAAAGGATTAAAAGGGTAGAATAGAGAAAAAACACATTTTTCTACTCATACTACATTTTATAGATGGTTTTTATAGCAGATTTATATGACTTGTACAAAAAAAAAACAGAAAGAGAGAAAAAACAACTCTATTGCACAACTACTAGGCCAACCTAGGCACAAAAAAAAAAAGGACAATCACACTATTAAACAGTAATTATCTAATTAACTAATAAATATAGAAAATGCTTTCTGTGTTTTCTGATGTTGTCTTTTATAGTCTGCTTATTTCTTCACCAAAAGATAGGTAAATGTTTAACTCTTTAACAGGTGACAAAATTTTAGTCTGGTCTAAACTGAAAGCAGTTGCAGACATTAAGTATGGCTCGAATGATACAATTTGTCTTGAAAGAGAAAAAACATTGATGGAAAAGAAGAAAACGTCAGTTACCAGCAGTTTATCCTTATCCCACAGTATATTCAAAATCACTATTTCTGAGGGTCATTCAAACTTGGGATTGTGTGGTAAGGGTTGACCCTTTACAAAACAATTCCCATTTTAAATGACTCTGTAATGTATATTATTATATCATAGAAGATTTTTTTTTTTTATTTTCACTATAAAAGCCCATGTAAAACTTGTGACCTCTGAAGCCGGGCAAATTTTTAACCCCAAGGCTATGAAGTGAAGAGGCCTAATAGAAGCTACACTTCAAATTTGGCAGCCCTAGGTCAAATGGTTTTGGACAAGATTGTCAAAGATTTCTATGTTTTTCAATTTTGTTGCCAAATCAACCAAAATTTTTACTGGAAAGACAGCCTGAAGTTGGTCATGGCAGGATTATTTCTGTGAAGTTTTAAATCAGATAAGTACTTTTAGAGATTTCTGAAATAAATTTTAATGCACAGACACAAACACAGACAGACACACAACAGACACAGGGCCATGACATAAGTTCACTGGCCTTTGGCCAGTTGAGCTAATACCATTGTGTGAAAACTAGCAAATATCAAGAAAGAGCTTGTTTTCGAAGACAGTCTTTGACTGTTTACTTTAGGTCTTACCTCTTCACCAAACGACAAAATTCTAACCATGTCCAATTTGACAGCATCAACAAATTAAAAAGATGGAAAAGGTCTTCGGAAGGCTAAAAAAAATTATGGAAAAAGGAGAAAATGCTGGTTACCATGTACATGATATCAATTGGGGAAAAAAAATAAATTTTGTGGAGTTTTTTAAACTTTACATACATGTGTATAATTATGTGGATCTTTACAACCATTTAATTATGTAAAAAGTATTTGTGAAATGTTAGCTCTCCATCAAACAATCCCACATTTTAACTCTTTACCAAACGACAAAATGTCAGACCGGTCCAAATTTAAAGCATCTAGAGACGACAAATTAAAAGTGTCTCGATTTATGAAATTTGTCTTTGAAAGGGTAGAAAACCTTGTGGGAAAAGGAAAAAATGCTGGTTACCAGCATTTTCTCCATTTCCCACAAGGTTTTCAAAAGCTTTCCAACCCAGGGTCGTGAAAACCAGGGCTTGTTTGGTAAAGAGTTAAATAGTCTGAGGGATAAAGTTTTTCAAAAAATTGTGGAAAAAGGATAAAATGCTAGTCACAAAATGCTGATGACCTGCATTTTCTCCTTTTTGCATGTTTATCTACCCTATTCACCCTTTACCACACAATCCTGACTTTTAACAATCCCTGAGAACGAAGCCTTTTGAAAACAGTGAAGGAAAAGGAGAAAATGCTGGTAACCAGCATTTTCTTCTCCAACAATTTTTCTACCCTTCCCAAAACAAATTTCAAATTTTAGTCACATTTATTCTGTCGTCATTTAAATTCAAATGCTTTCAACTTGGACTAGTCTAAAACTTTGTCATTTGGTAAAGAGTTAAGGACATACCTCATTATTTGAGATACACCTAATTTGTCTTCTGCAAATGCTTTCAATTTGGACCAGTCTAACAGTTTGTAATCCTGAAAAGATAGAACTCTTGATGCAACATTAACTTTTATACAGAACAAAATATAAAGCATTTACAGCTCTCAAATTCAATCTGCCTCAAATGATAATTTTTTTGTTTTGAAAGAGAAGAAATAATTGTGGAAAAGGAGAATATGCTGGTTACCAGCATTTTCTCCTTTCCCTACAATGTTTCAAAAACCTTTTCCTACAGGTTGAAGAGATAGTTTGCTACAGGGTTGAAGCAAAAAATTATCCTACAGCAAGCTAAAAATGCACACATTCAAAGTTAACAGTTTAGTATGAAGCATCAACAAACAATGAGATTAAGCTTATAAAAATGCACCAATATGGATGTTAGTAGGAAGAATACATACAAAATATGTAAAAAAAAATAATAACTCTTATAATAAAAACAACATATACATACTACCTAAACTTGAACAGTATTACATCAAAAGCAACACATTCTTTTGTACTGAGTTTTAATCTCATCTGAATATTTCTGGTGGTTATGCAGATTTTTTATATCTGAAGCAAACTTCAAAATTTTGAAGGAGTTTATCGATTCCAGTACATTAACCCTTTACCACACAATGCCAACTTTAAATGACCCTGAAGAAGCCTTTTGAAAACCTTGTCCGAAAAAGAGAAAATGCTGGTAACCAGCATTTTCTCCTTTTCCCACAATGTTTTCTATCCTATTAAAGAAAAACTTCACCATTTGAGCCACATTGAAAATGTCATCTGCAAATGCTTCCAATTTCAACAAGGCTAAAATTTTGTCGTCTGGTAAAGGATTAAAGAGAAATGTAATAAAACAAGTATTTCTTAATATAGTATTTCTGTAACCCTTTACCACACAATAAAATTTTGTACTCTTCAAATTTGAAAGCATTTGGAGACACTAAATGAAATGTGGCTAAAATTATGGAATATGATTTTTAAAAAGAGTTGAAAACATTGTGGGGAAAGGAGAAAATGCTGATCATCAGCATTTTCTCCTTTTCCAACATTGTTTTCAAAAGCACTGTTCATCTGGGTCATTAAAACATTTGATTATTCTTATTATTCTATTATCCTATTAATTCTATGGTCATCATTGGAAAAGTATAAAGCTTTAGAAATGCTTTTGGCTTAATATTATCCAGGTCAAGTAACACAAATGAAAAGCATTTGAAATAACATGGAAAACATTTAAGGAAAAGGAGAAATTGCTTGTTACCATGTTTTCTAAAACTGTCAAAGGTTGAAGTGAAAAAAGTTTTATAAATGTATTTGCAGCAAATAGTTAAACCCTTGAAGTTTTAAGTATGATGACATGAAGTTATTTTGTGGACACACTAGATCAAGATCAATTTGTTTGTATTGGAGTTAAACACCATTTTAACAGCTTAGTTCATATCAAAGTGGTCAGTGCACCTACGCATGTTTCCTGGCTTTTTCACACCAGTACTGACAAAACTTTCTTTCCAAGTCACTGACTACTTTTCTCACATGCATCAGAGGTGAGAGGTGAAAATCATTGGAAAGACACTTTGAAACTGGGTACTGAACCTGCAACCACCAGGTCACAAGTCAGATACACAAACCACTGAGCTACCTGGCCGGGTAGATCAAGATCAAACTGTTCCTGGATCATAAATGACAGATATCATGTGCATATTGTGATTGAAACAACCAGTAACAATTTGCCAAACAATCCAATGTTTTAAGGATCTTGAGGAAGAAGGCCTTTGAAAACATTGTGGGAAAAGGAAACAAGAGGGCCATGATGGCCCTATAGCGCTCCACTGGCTAATATGTACAAACCACAGACACCAAACACAGCTCTTGGCCAAATGGTTTCAAACCAGAAGACTTATAAAGTTTTCCCTATTAAAGCCTATACGAAAGCTCTGACTCCAGGGCAAGGCCGTTTTTGACCACAGATCTAACATTACTTGAATCCTGGTGCAGCCATAAACCAAATGAAACAGGTCTGGGATGTATGGAAATAAACAAGAAGATTTTCAGTTTCCTCAAAATGAAACCTCTGTAAATCGCAAAAGGCAGGGTTTATTCAGATTCAAGGGCTAAATTTTGAACAAATTCGGAAGTGATTCACTAGATGAAGATGTGCCAAATTTGGTAGCCCTAGGCATCAAGGAACGAGAAGCTTTTTTAAGTTTTCACTAAATAAACCCATGTAAAACTTATGACCCCTGGACAGGGCCAATTTTAGCCCCAGGGTTATAATTTGAAAAATCATAGTAGAGGTTCCAAATTTGATAGCTGTACGTGGGGTGATCAAAAAGATCGCGGACCACCTCGTTATTTTGAAAACTACTCCACGGAGGATTACAAAAATTTGCATAGATGAGCATTAATTATCTGGTAAATGACTCAAGCTTTCAAGTGTCGTCATAATCAAGCAGGTAAAGTATGACATCATTTTCATGACGTCATATAGTGCATTAGTGGTCCAAAATATCGGACGACGTTTTATTTGAGTCAAGAGTAATCATAAAGTTTTACGTTAAACTCGGAAAGTATTTATCGGAAATCAAAACCGATTTAGAAACAGATGAAGGGGACTCTGCACTCAAGGAATCTGATATTCATACATGGATCGGGCCGATTTAGACAAGGGTGCGATACTGTTAAAGATGACCATAAATCTGGCCGTCCATCAACATCAGTCACAGAAAAAATCATAACGGATGTAGAGCAGCATGTAAAACGAGATCGCCGAGATACTGTCTGGAAAATAGCTGACACATTCAACATTTCATATAGAAGTGCTCAGGAGATTCTGACAGAGAATCTTGGAATGTCGCGTGTTTGCACAAGGTTGGTACCTCGGCAACTGACGTCGGAGAAAATGGGGGTTACGGTCGAAATCTGTTAAGAAATTTCAGAAAGCATTAGGGTACAGGGGTCAGACTTTACTTATCGTATTGCAACATGCAATGGAACATAGGCACACTTTAACGAGACTGAATCTAAACAACAAAGCAGTGTATTGAAACATCAAACATCGCCTTCCGCTGGTAAAGCCAACCTTTCGAAGTCACTTGGTAAAGTTATACATCATGTATTTCTATTCTCCTTTTTTTCTTCTAAGTCATGTTGTATATATACATACTACAGTCAATACCGAGTTTTATGCCCACATTATTCAAATGAATTTCACAAACACCATACGAAAAAAACAGCCTGAAGTCCTGCGGAGTGACGTCACTTTACACTAAGATAACGCCCTAGCTCACAAAGCCGCACTTGGACAGGAAACTTTGCAAAAACTAAACATAGAAACACTAGCCAACGCCCCTTATAATTTAGTTCTGACTCCATGTGACCTCTGACTAGTTCCTGTTTTGAAAGATTCTCTTTGTGGCACGCACTACGAGAGCAGAGAGGAGCTAACCCTCGCTATGACCGGGTCCTTGAGAGTAATGTCACGTGACGCGCTCGCACACGTGTTTCGCGCGTGTAAATCAAGAATGAATAAGTGCATAGAACTCAAAGGACGTTACTTTCAGAAACAGTAAACACTCCAAGTTCTTTTTTATTACAATATTCCGATACCAGCACTGGTCCACGTTCTTTCTGATCACCCCTCCTAGGCCTTATGGTTAGGAATAAGCAGATTTTCAAGCCCATGTAAAACTTGTGACCCCCCCCCCCCGGGTTATAATTTGATGAATCTATAAGTCTTTTAGATGAAGCTAAATGCCAAATTTGGTAATCCTAGGTGATATTGTTTAGAACCAGAAGACTTCTAAAGTTTTCACAAGCCTATAAAAATCTTGTGACCCTCGGGGCGCGGCCAATTTAGACCCTAGGGCTGTAATTTTAGGAAAGTTAGAGGAAGCCCGTAAGTAGAAGTCCATTAGTAGAAGTCCATTAGATGAAGCTACATGCCAAATTTGGTAGCCCTACGCTTAATGGTCTAGGACAAGGAGATTTTCAAAGTTTTTCAATATTTTTCAGTTTTGTTGCCATGACAACAAGTTTTTACAGGAATCACATTTTTTGCAAGAAATTCTGAAGAGGACCATGGCAAGATCATTTCTGTGAAGTTTTGGTCAAAATTAGATGGGTAGTTTCAGAGAAGATGTTTGAAATGTTAAAGCATGGACAGACAGTCACATGCATGTATGATTGACTTAGGGCCATGACATAAGATCGCTGGCCTTCGGCCAGTGGCGCTAAAAATGGTGGTACCAGCATTGGCTCCTTTTCCCACAATGTTTTCTATCCTTCCAAAGACAGAAATCATCTTTTGAGTTACATTTACTTGTTGTCACTAATACTTTAAAATAGTACTGGGCTTAAATTTGTTGACTGGTAAAGAGTTAACCAGATGAAAAAAGTTTAAAATGGTCAAAATTGAAACCATTTGCAGGTGACAAATTAAAGACGATCCAAATGAAAAAAATTGTCCTTGATAGGTTGCCAGCATTTTCTCCTTTTCCAACAATGTTTCAAAATGCCTTCTTATCAAGGTAAAACTCTAGGGTTATATCAATAAAAGTATCATTTCATTTACTCATTGCAAAATGGGACAAGATGCAAAAACTTCTAATGTTACCATTCAACAATCAACCATTTACAACATGATATTAAGTCTCAAAGACCATGAGAAAAGTGGCCTTTTTAACACAGTATGGGAATAGGAAAAAATATTGGTAACCATCATGTTTTTCTTTTCTCATAAAGTTTTCTTCCTTTAAAAGAACTAACCATATACCCAAAAAAACAGTGTTTCCAAAACTCTAAGAATAATAGCTTTTAAAAACATTGTTAGAAAAGGAGAAAATGTTGGTAACCAGCATTTTCTCTTTTTTTCCAACAACTTTTCACAAAAAAAAAAACTTCTTCCATAAGATGGTAAAAACATGGTGTACCATTTGACAATGTGTCATATAAGAGCCAATAGTAACACTAGTAGAAAAAGAATTCAACTCACTTTCAATAAAAACTATTTCAAACATTATAAATGGCTCCTATTCCTGTTCCAGCGTCCGTATTCACCAACCATTCTTGAGAACATTCTTTGTCTTTCTCTCCAAGATTTTCTAAAGATGAAAGTAACACAACTTCTGATTGGCTAAACCATTTGGTTAAGTTTAGCCAATCAGAAGATGTGTTACTTTCAACTTTGGAAAAATCTGAAAAATAAGACAGAGAATGTTCTTAAGAATGGTTGGTGAATATGAGTCCAGGTCTATTATTTATCAAAAGAAATTAAGAACAAAATAACAATAGTCATAACCAAAGATATGTAAAAAATACAACTTCAAAATATGTCAACCTTTGTGGAAATCTAATAATACTCTGAAAATGTTTTCTAAAGCATTTTTTTTGTTTGAAAAACAGACTGTAGTCACCCTGAAAGTGCAAAAGAATTGAAATGGATGTGACAAATGGGAAAACAGACAAGTAAAAAGTAATTTAAAGGGTGTTTTTTCAAGATTTTTTCACATAATATAGTACAGAATGTGCAGTCTGATCTTGATCTATGCTGTCCACTAGAGGCAGTCTAATCTTGATCTATAGGGTCAGAAAAACAATTAACACTTTACCAAACAACAAAATTTTAGACTGGTTCAAACTGAAAGTTTTTGCAGACAAAAAAATATATGTGTCTCAAATGATGAAAATTGTCTCTGAAATGGAAGAAAACATTGTCTGAAAAGGAGAAAAAACTAGTCATCAGTATTTCCTTTGTCTCACAATGTTTCAGAAGCCTTTCTCCTCAGGGCTGTTAAAACACGAGATTGTTTGGCAAAGGCTTAAACCTGTGCTTAGCACTCTACAGGTTTTTGATTTACACAAAAATACATCGGAATAATCATAGACCTGACAGGAGAGTGACTTTTGTCTGTCTGTGTGTTGGATATTTATGCATGTGACTAAAAGGTAACTTATGGGAACTCAATAGAACTGTTTCATAGAGAGTATATTAACAAGTTCCCACAACATAGGCAGGTTTTAGCAGTATCAAAAATATGAATTACGTTAAAAGTGAAATAGAACTCTGCATGAGCTGTATATAACTACCCTGTAAACACAACTGCCTAACTATAATTTGCCCAGAATAACTTTATGTAATCAAACATCAAGTGTGTGAGTTTAAAAACAAAAGTTTATGAACTCATGCTTTTGTTACAAAGGTTTACTCATGAAAACATGTTGCAAAAAGAGAAATTGCTGACAAGCAATTTCTCTTTTTTCAACATGTTTTCATAAGTGGTGTGCAAGATGAGTATTGTCTCTTTTTGCTACAATGTTTTCATAAATGGCCTGAAAGGCCACAGCACTGAGCTGAAGGGGTGCCAAGAGGTCATAAAGTAATAATTTCAATATACAAGTAGGTAATTTCAATCACCGAAGTTCATACTCAACAACCATTCTTATGAACATTCTTCGTCTTATTCTCAAAGATTTTCTAAATTTGAGCCGTGCTCTGTGAAAAGGGGGCTTAATGCATCTGTGAAAAGTATCGACCCAGGACAGCCTGCGCAGTCCACGCAGGCTGACCTGGGCCGACACTTTTCGCTATTGATCAATTTTCTGTATGTCGAAGGACCAGTCTTCCTCATGGTTCAGTCGGTTGTTAAGTCGAAATGGATTTTATGGATCTATGACCATGAGATGACTTGCTTGATATCATGGATCACGGAGATGCATGAAGCCCCTTTTTGCCAGAGCATGGCTCATTTGAAAGTGATACAACACCTGACTGGCTTAACCATTTGATTTAGCCAATCAGAAGTTGTGTTACTTTCAAAGTTAGAAAATTCTGTAGATTAAGATTAAAAGCACAATTAAGAATGGTTGGTAAATACTTTATGCCATACTTCACAGTGTTTAAGATTACCTTGGGCAAATTACAGGCAGCATAAGCACTATATAATCTCTACTTATATAATATATATGTATATTCTTTATCATTCTTTACTCTAATAAATGAACAAACTGTATATTTTCATCCAAAAATTTAACACTTTACCAGATGACAAAACTTTTGACTAGTCCAAATCAAAAGCTTTTGCAGACAGCAAATAAAATGTGGCGAAGGTTGTTGTATTTATCTATAAAAAGGTAGAAAACATTGTGAAGAAAATGCTGGTTACCAGTATTTCCTCCTTTTCCCACACAATGTTTTCAAAAGTCTTTACCACCCGGGTTGTGAAAACTGGAACCTGCATTAAACTGGGCTGAGCATGGCCTTCACATTCTACATACATATTTCGGTCCATACTACCTGACTTTAACCCTTTACCACATAATGATGCCTTTTAACGCCCCTGAAGAAGAGGCCTTTTGAAAACATTGTGGGAAAAGGAGAAAATGCTGGTAACCAGCATTTTCTCCTTTTCCCACAAAGTTTTCTACCCTATCAAAGAAAAGTTGAGTCATTTGAGCCACTATGAAATTGTTGTCTGCAAATGCTTTCAATTTGGATAGGTCTTAAATTTTGCCATGTGGTAAAGGGTTAAATGACCTTGATGAAGAAAACCTTTTAAAAACGTTGTGGGAAAAGGAGAAAATCCTGGTAACCAGCATTTTCTCCACAATGTTTTCTACCCCATCCAAGACCAATTTTATCATTTGAACCACATTTAAATTGTCGTCTGCACATGCTTTCTATCAATGCAAGTCGACATTGTTATTGTGTGGCATGAGAAAAAACATCAGAATGATTCAATAAATCACATTCTGCCATTAAAAATATTTCGAGCATGAGCCTGTCAAATGAAGAAATTACAGATTTATGAACAATTTCTCCATCTGTCATCATGTTTATTAAAGATATCAGCTACATTGTAATGCATCAGAAAAGGTAATGCAATGAAGCTTAATGCCTTGAAGTATTATAGAAGCATAAAAGCACTCTTAACAACAACAACACAACAATACTTAACAGTAGAATCTGAGTCAATATGAACATGCAAAACAGTCCTGCATCTAATAATGACAGAAAAACCATACAACTAGATTTTTTTCATCTTGCAACTTTTTGAGAAAAAAATCTTCGCAAACACCAATGATTAGTTTTCACCTACAAACATGGCTGTAAAACTAACTTAGAAATAGAAAATAAGTAGGAAACACATGGATTGTCCAATCTTTGTAGATTTTTTTCGGTAAAATTACCTTTATGATTCTGTCATAGGGTAGCTGTTATTCCATAACAAGAGACAAATACATTTTTAACATACTTGGTAATAAGTTGCTAAGTGTGCAGATAGCTCAGTTTGTACAGTTGAAGGTTGTAAGTTCAATCCTAGTGATCATAAATAATTTTTGTGGTATTTTTACCCACAACTAGAACAAAATTAATTTCCTCATGATCTTTCCTTAACACTTCACCAAATGACAAAATTTCAGACCTGTCCAAATTGAAAGCATCTGCTAACCACAATTCAGATGTGACTAAAAAGCTGAAATGTATCTTTGGAAGTGTGGAAAACATTGTGGGAAAAGGAGAAAATGCTGTTCACCAGCATTTTCTCCTTTTCCCACAATGTTTTCTAACGGTGTTCTTCTCAGGGTTGTTAAAACTCGGGATTATGTGGTAAAGGTTAAAAAATATAAATCCCCCTCCCTTTTTTTCCCCCCGCCTAAATCTAGTTTTATGCAGCTTCAATACAGTCAAGAATAAGTTTACAGCCACTTAAATTAACAACCACATGCATTTAGCACCTGTAATTTTATGATCCCAAATTTTAGCTTTGAATATACATGTGTAAGGTATTATTTACCTTTTAATACAATACTATGTTTTAACGACCCTGTGAAAAAAAGCTTTCAAAAACCGTCTTGGTAAAGGAGAAAATGCTGGTAACCAGCAGTAGCCCAAAATGTATTTTAAGCTTTCAAAGACACAACCCATCGTTTAAGCCACACTGAATGTGTATTCTGAAACTACTTTCGATTTGGGCAAGTCCAAAATCTTGTCAACCCATCGTTTAAGCCACAATGCATTCGTATTCTGAAAATACTTTCAAATTGGGCAAGTCCAAAATCTCGTCATCTAGTATAGATGTACCTGTTTACCAAATGACAAAAATGTTGGACTCGTTTAAACTGAAGCATGTGCAGGCCACAAATGTAGATCATATGATTTATGTTACCAGCATTTTCTCCTATTCCCACAATGTTTTGGAAAGCCTTCTATTTCAGAGTCAAAACTCAAGATTGTGTGGTAAAGAGTTAAATAGTTATTATTCTTGACCATTCAGCGTATGATCCCATGTTCTACAACCCAGGGGAAGAGGACTTTTTAAAACCTGGTTTGAGATGGAAGAGAAGATGCTAGTAACCAGCATTTTCTGATTGTTTTTCTTTTAGAAAATAGAGTTTATTTCATCAGCTTGTGGTTAATATGGAGAAATATTTGCCAAAAAAGGGAAAGGTATGCAAAAATAACAAGTGCCGTAAGGCACGAGTTATTTTTGCGGACCTTTCCCTTTTGAGGCAAATATTTCCCCATATTAACAAGCTGATGAAATAAATTATTTATAATATTTCCTCTGATTATTTTGTCGACGAATGCCACTTTTAAAACTTAAAAACTTAAAAAACTTTAAATAAAAAAGTAGTTCCAGATTTTCGGTAGGAGGAAAATATTCACTGTGACAGGGAAATAATTCCCCCCAGCTTAAATTACGACATTTCTTTACCCATAACATTTCTAAAAATAGACACATGAAATATAATATTAATGTTTTCTACACTTTAAAAACAATTTAAATTATCTGAGCCACATTTCTCATCTGCAAATGATTTTGATTTGGACAAGTTTGAAATTTTCTCCACTGGTTACCAAATTTTGTTTTTATTCATGTAATGGCTTGTAGAAAAAACCTGCTTTTCCAATGTTTCTGTACCCTTTTCATATTTAACAATTAACCTCTGCATAACAAAGGGCATTTTGAATCATACCTATAGCTCATCCAAGTAATGCAAGAGAGAATATTTGAAGGAAAGGGAAATATACTTTTTGAGTGATACAAGAAACATTGTGGAAAAAACAGCAATTGATTGCTACCAGAAAAAAACACCTATATCCAGAATTGTTTCAAAAACTGTCTGCTGTAAGTTTCATATTTATATTGTAACAGGTTAAGAATAGACCAAATTGAAAGCAATTTAAATGAAGCTTAAATGATGACTTCAGTCTTTGATTGGGTAGAAAACATTGTGGGAAAAGGAGAAAATGCTGGTTACCAGCATTTTCTCCTTTTCTCATATTTTTAAAAGCCTTCTTCTTCAGAGTCTTTAAAACTCAGAATTGTGCGACAAAATTTATAATGATCCATATTGGAAGCATTTGCTGATGACATAATTATAAAAAGGGGCTAAAAAGATGGAGCTTGTCTTTGAAAAGATAGACAACACTATCGAAAAAGAAGAAAATGCTGGAATACCAGCATTTTTTCCTTTTCCAAAAATGTTTTCAAATGTCTTTTTCTTCAGGGTCATACAGAGACAGGATTCTTTGGTAAAAAATAAATATATCCAATTAGCCAATAAGCTGCTTTCTTGTATTAGGTGCAGGACTGAATATAAATGTATAATATATATGAGCCATGCTCTGGCAAAAGGGGGCTTAATGCATCTCCATGATACATAATGCCAGAGAAGTTATCATATAATTATGGATCCATAATGGCCACTTTTTTAAACAATCGACTTAATCATGAGGTAGACTTGTCCTTTGACAAATAGAAAATTGACCAATATCGAAAAGTTTCGACCAAGGTCAGCCTGTGCAGGCTGACCTGGGTCGATACTTTTCGCAGATGCATTAAGCCCCCTTTCCACAGAGCACGGCTCATATGTATGTGTTACTGAACAGCACAAAATATGTCTATCTGAATCGGTTTTGTTCCGTTTTGGAGCTCTGGTCAGAGAATGCTGGGTGGAAAAAGTTCTGCGCCATGGCACTCCGAGAATCTCGCTCTAGATGAGAACCAGTGAGAACATCAGGAAAATGGTGACGAATGTGGGATGGAAGAGAGTCTGCGACAGACTGGGATAAAGAAAATGGTGGGAGCTGACTAAACAAAGTCGAAGGAATTGGCGGGCTCGAAATATTTGGATTCGAATGAATGAGAAATGGTAGTGGGATACTTGAAGCTGGGCTGCCATTGGCAGTGGTGGCAGTGTCGTTTACAGCTCGACTTACATCACGATGTGCAGCTTGCTGTATATCCCGATATAGGTTTTCTGCTTTGGTGGTGGTGGGTGGGGTATGTCCCGGACTGTAAGTCTGGGACAGCTGCATCTCCCCATTGTCTTTACCGTGTCCAGTCTGATCCAGGGTTCTAGCTTGTCCCTGTTCACTTTTTATTTGAGTAAACTGCTGCAGATTGGGTAATTTTTCTGAAAATGGTAAGCCATGGACCTGCCCTAAAGAAGCAGGCAGAGAGAGTTTCTGTCCAGTGTGGTTTTTATCAACTGCTTGGGGTGTTACCATCTTGTTTATAGTGTTCGCTTTAAGTTCTGATTCAGATTTTGATCTCACTTGAGTTGGCAGACCATCATCATCAGAATCTGAAAACTGTAGCATGTACTGTTGTGCCGCGTCTTGTGCAGCTAGTGTTGCTGCGTCGGGCATTACACTTGCTTGTTGCTTGTTTTTCTTTTTTCTTTTCTTGCTTGATGAACCTAAGGTGATAGGATTAGATGTGGAACCCTCAGCAGCTTTAAGATTCATGTGTAGCTGAAATAAATAACATAATCACGCTAAAACAGGTCATGTTCAGTAACTGAGGGTATCTGAATCTAACAAGCATTATTCCTTTTCTAAACCCTGTTTTGTAGGTGTGAGAAAATGCTAGTTATCAATCAGCAATATCTCCTCTCTCCCCCCTCCCTTCAATGTTTTCAAGAGCCTGTTTCTTTGTTAACACTTGATGCTTTCCTCAAGTTTCTTTAACCAGTACTCCATAATACTTCTTCCCTAGCCAATGGAAACAACATGCACATGAAGACAGCGTTTTTATTCCTGGGCCTGTACTTATCAACCATTCTTCAGAAGGTTCTTAGTCTTATTCTCCAAAATTTTCTACATTGGAAAGTAACACACCTTCTGACTGGCTAAACCAAATGGTTTAGCCAATCAGAAGTTGTGTTACTTTCAAATGTAGAAATTCTTCAACATAAGACTTAGATTATTATTAAGAATGGTTGGTGGTAACAGATCCTGGTCATTCAGACTTAACCCTTTACAGCACAATGCTAACGTTTAATGACCCTGGGAAAGAGGCCTTTTGAAAACATTAAGGGAAAAGGAGAAAATGCTGATAACCAGCATTTTCTCCTTTTCCCGCTATGTTTTCTACCCTATCGAAGAAAAATTGCACAATATGAGCCACAATAATATTATAGTCTGCAAATGCTTTCAATTTGGACAAGGCCAAGATTTTGTCATCTGGAAAAGGATTAATGCAAACCATCTGGACAATATTTCTCATGAATAGGGAAAAAGTATTTCTGAATTGAATTCTCTAGGACAATCAGGGTTGTTATTCAGGAATAGTTTCTACTACTGATATCCTTTTTAAAGTCAAAGACAAGCGATTCAGTCCTTTATCAAATAACCCCATGTTTATAGAAGCCTGAGGAAGAAGGCTTTTGAAAACAAGAAAATGCTGGGTCATCAGCTTTATCTCATTTTCCCACAATGTTTTCAAAGGTCCTCTTCTTCAAGGTTGTTAAAACATGGTATAGCTTGGTAATATGTCTAGGATGTGGCACACCACAGAATTTTAAAATATGTCAAAATTGAAAGCATCTGAAGACAACAAATATGATGTAGCTCAGAATGATGAGATCTATCTACTAAAGACCATAAAATATTGTGTGATAAGGAGAAAATGTTAGTTCTATTTTTCTGACAATGTTTTCAAAAGCTTTCTTTGTTACAGTTTTGTTTGTGTAATATAGGATCCACACTTTAACCACACAACAAAATTTTGTACTAAACAAAATTGGAAGCATTTGCAGAAAATAATTCAAATATTTTTCAAGTTAAAGTTTTTATTCTTGAATAGGTAGAAAACATTTTGGGAAAAGGAGAAAATGCTGGTTACCAGCATTTTCTCCTTTTCCTATAATGTTTTCAATAGGCCTCTTTCTAAGGGACATTAGAACTCAGAACAGTGTGGGAAAGAAAGAGTTGATACGAGTTTGTCTCACTTTCTGTCAATGCAAAATGTTACAATCTTTCTTACTTTCTGTATATGTGTATGAAGACTGTTCTGATTGGCGTAACTCCGATCACACACGTCACAGCGATACTGTTTTGATATGTCACGGCGTACATGCTCTTCATGGTTTTTCATGTGATGATTTAGATTGGACAGTTGGGCAAAGGCTCTGCCACACCCTTCAATGGTGCATTTGTATGGTCTTTCCCCTGCACAAAAGGAATGGGAAAAGTAGCATTTTCTTTTTATTCATAGCATGGAAAATGAAAATACTTCAATAATATATCCAGTATTGTTCCTCTTCCTTTTCAACATGGCAAAATTTCAGACTCTTCCATATGGATGGAATTTACTGATGACAATTTTAATGTTTTTCAAATGATGGTATTTGTCCTTGGATAGATAGAAAACATTGTTCTAAAGGAAGAAAATGCTGGTTACCAGCATTTTCTCTACTTTCCACAATGTTTTCAAAAGCCTTCTTTCTAAGGGTCGTTGAAACTTGGGATTGTGTGGTAAAGTCTAAAGGGGCCACTTTTGCCGCAAATTAATATATTTGGTTAAAAAACACAAAACACTACATAATATATATGTACTTTTCTCTTCAAACCAGGAGAAACTGGACAATTAAGGTCTACGGCCCCTAACTCATCGGTAAATATCAACGTTTTCGTAAAGGCTATTTGGCCAATATCGACAGCTTCCGTCTTTTAATATGAGAGTGAGTGGCCACAGACCAACTAACTCATCAGTAAATATCCTGTAACATCGACGTTTTAATAAAGGCTAATCGACAGCTTCCGTCTTTTAATATGAGAGTTAGGGGCAGTAGACCTTAAAACAAAGATAACAGGGGGGCCATTGGCCCTAAACCACTCACTTGAGTAAAATCATCTGGGACTGACAAAGTTGAAGACAGCCTGGTTGTGATGCTGTTAGGCATATGAGTATCAGTGACCTTTTTTTCATTCCAACGTGACCGCTTTAAAAACTTGTTAAAGAAATGATCATAACAAACATTATCAAATTTCAAAAGTCTCAAACTGAAAATGTGGCTTCTAGAGTGCACTCATAGTTTTTCTCTAAGATTTGTGACCTACTTTTTTACCCTACATAACTTGATTTTGACCTTGTTTGAGAAATTATCTGGATAAACATGGTAACAAGTTTTCATGAATATCAGACTGAGAATATGGCCTCTACAAAGCACACAAGGCTGTTCTAAATTGGTCCCTGTGACCTACTTTTTAACCTGACCTGACCAAAATTTCCAACTTGATAGAGATAATATCAAGACAAACATGCTGATCAAGTTTCATGAGTATCAAACTAAAAATATGGCTTCTTGTGTGCATGCAGGCTTTTCCTAAGATTTGTACCAGTGTGCTGATTTTTTTAACCTGATGTGACTCAATTGCAAACTTTCCCAGATATCATTAAGACAAACATTCTGACCAAAAAAGCACTGGACTAAAAATATGGCCTCTAGAGTGCTCACAAGGCTTTTCTAAAATTTGACCTACTTCCTGACCTAACATGACCCAATTTCAAACTTGCCTCAGATACATGTATTATCAAGACAAACATTCTGACAAATTTTCATAATTATCAGACTGCTCTTCTCTACAGTGCACACAGTTTTTTTTTTTTTTAAGATCTGGTCCTGTAAGCTAATATTTGACCCGAGTCAGACTTGACAAAATTTCAAACTTGTAATTGTCTTGATATTATCCAGACAAACATTCTGACCAACTTTCATGAGCATTGAACTGAAAATGTGGCCTCTAGTGTGCATTCAAGGTTTTTTTAAGATTTGTCCCAGTGACCTTTTTTTAAGACCAGATATGACCCAATTTCAAACTTTTACGAGATATTATCAAAACAAACATTCTAACAAGTTTTGCTGAGTATCCAACTGAAAATGTGGCCTCTAGAGAGCACACAAGGTAATTGTTCATGAACATACTAAGCATGACGGACAAAGACAATGGATACAACACAATCACAAATGTTTACCTCGAGCATTTTGTACTTAGGTGAGCTAAAAATACATCCAGAAAACACAAGAATCAATAAGTTTTTTGAAATTTTACTGTAAAATTTCCTATTCTGTTAGTAAAAGTATACCTAATATGGTATGACAAGGGATAAATTTATTTTTAACAAAGAGAAATAATATTTGGCCACATAGTTCATCTGGTAGAGTCAACCATTATGGTTTTGAAGGTCAAAAGTTTAAGTGCCACCAGAGACACTTTTTTCTTTCAGCATTTTTTTTCCCAACTAAAGGTTAACAGTCACATTCTTAAGAGTTTTCCCAGCAAAGTACCAACTTTCTCCCTTAATTTTTTTTTTTCAAAATCTGATTTGAAATACCAGATAAAGAAAACACTGCTTCTTGTAAGCAGTTTCCCCCTTTGCCAGGGTGTTTTCAACAGCAGTCTGATGCATGATCAAAAAGTTGTATGTAGATGATAATGTATTGAGGAAGGGGCCATATTTCTAATGTTATTATTAACATGATTAATCTATCACATGTAGGTAATCCCCTTTTATCAATAAACATTAAAGGCCCACTACTGACCAAGAGTAAACAATTTGGGAATCAAAATACAGGTTTAATTAATTCATATCATTCACAAGTATGGCTATTATTAGGAGTCAAACAATGTGTTACAGTACAGTTTGTCAAATTTCAAATCATTGGCAGAAAATGAGTTGTACAGGTAGAATAAGAATTGCCAATTTTAACTCTAGTTTTAAGATTTATTTTCCTTACAGCAACTGAAAGTTTTGACATACCACACTGTTAGTGTAATACACTGTCAAACTCGTAATAATATCCGTACTTTTAAACGGTATGACTTACCTTTGCTTGCAATTCGACTCCCAAATATTTACTTTTGGCTGCTTGTTGGCCTTTAATCCATATTGTACTTTGTGTCAAATTACAACCTGACCAGTTCATTTGAAACTAAGGCAGCATACCAATAGATCGACAATAGATTCCTTGTTTGGTGACTTTATCCTTTTTCATCCACATATAATGACACTAATGAAAATCAGAAAATGGAAATACAGAGAAAGTGAAAATTTTCTTACCTGTATGTACTCTCGTATGTTGATTTAAATGACAAATTTGTTTGAAGGCCTTATCACAATACATACAAACATGCTTTCTCACTCCATTATGTACAAGTTCATGCTGGGTCAACTGTGGTTTGTTCTTAAAGGTTTTGTAACAGGTCAAACAAACATGAGCTCTGTCTGACTGTAGTTGTAATATCTGTGATTTGGCCTTCAGCTCCATTGACTGTGTCACCTCTGTTTCTGATGGGGATGATGTATTTGTTGTGAGTGACTGTTTATTGCTGTCTCTAGAGTGGACACTGGACTGATTTTCTGTGTTAGCTAAATACTGTATATCACTATTTGTCAGTTTGATTTCACTATCTTTCTTTATTTCATGTTCATAAAACAGCTCGGCAGGCTTATGAGATTCTTCCCCAAAGTTCCGTTTTGCAAATTCTTGCCTATCAGTCTGCCTTTCACCCTCACTTTGAAGGATTTTATGCTGCTGTTGATTTTGTGTAGAAGTGAAATGTTGTTTTCTATGTGCCATATGAGA
This sequence comes from Hippopus hippopus, assembly GCA_946811185.2. Taxonomy (NCBI): domain Eukaryota; kingdom Metazoa; phylum Mollusca; class Bivalvia; order Cardiida; family Cardiidae; genus Hippopus; species Hippopus hippopus. Next base: position 26,017,081 of record OX328111.1, on the reverse strand, counting down.
AGGCGAGTAATCAGAACTCTGTCTTAATGTATCTAACGGACTATTCTGATGGGAATACTCAAGCTGTCGTTGGGAAGTCGGCACTGTTATGTCTGCTTGTTTTGACATGCCATGATTATGATCATGCTGAGTTGAATGTAAATGGGAAAAGCTCTCTGGTAGATATGTGGAGAATGATGATGATACATTTTTGTGCAGAATATTATGCGGGATATTAGAAGTCAGATCTAGTCTATTGCTCTCATGAGATACTTCTTGTTGCTGCCTGCTCTGTGGTCGACTGTGACTATGAGACAAGTTGAAGATGTTATCTTGACTCTGTGAAATGTTAACATGCTGCCTGGTACCCTGTTGGTAACTGCTAGAAATCTGATTGCTCAGCGACACAGAGAAATCTCGTGCCTGGGCTTGATCCATTGTTTACCTAAAAAATAAAAATTATAATCCTTTTCATTATACCTTTCTTGTAAAGCTATGTATAAACATGAGCCAAAAATTGAATTTCAAAACAACATTCCAAAGATTGATACTAGACTGATATATTTTGATGATCTCTTTGCTCTTGTGTTTTATTATCTCTGTTTATTGAAACCATTCATCTCAGGTTAGCAGAGTTCTCGGAAACGCCAACACTGTCGTCTGAGACGACAACTTTTCCCAGCAAACAACAAAAAAATCCTACAAAGGATTCCACAGGACGACAACTTTTTTCGGGGCACGCGTCCCTAATCAGCTGCTCAGCTTGATCAGGGATCGTATATAACACGTAATTTACGATCCCTGGCTTGATTTTTTTTATCAAGGGATTGTTTGCGAGGTGTGAAGCATGGCGAAAAATCTGATACACATAGGTAATCACTAAAGTCGAGTAATCCAAGAAGTAGGCGTGGCCTTGTAGGAGACTAACAACCAATCGGAATGCGTCATTCTTTATCACTCGCCCATTACCCGGTAAATTGTGGATGACAATTAGCTAATACCCCAATTGCCCGCAATACCGTTTGACATTTGCAAATTATGCATATCAACGGATTACAGACTAATGTAGACGGATAACTGCTCTATATAGATCTATTCAATTAGAAAAAGGTGGTGAACATCTAATGATGCAATTGACGTAATGCAATGGTGATAGATAGTTGACATTCAGCATCAGGGTTGACCATTATTCGGCAAACGTCGGGTGATCCAGTGATCAAGTTAGATGTAGGTACGGAATCGGCCGTGTTGTGACAAGTGGGTTGATCATGTTAGATGTAGTTCGGGAATCGGCCAAGTTGTGACAAATGAGACTGTTGTCCATGACTTTTCAACTTTCCCATGAATTTTTCAATCGGTCTTTTAAGTAAAAACAGTTAGATCTAATTAAGAACCATGTTCCACGAAAATCATCTCTCTTTATTTACCATCACTGGACCATCTCTTGCACATTGTACATGTGCTTGATATCATCGGGTGAAATTGGATGCCTAGGGCCAAGTGAGAGCTATATGCACATCTACTTGGTGTAGGAATACAAATTTAAATTTGTAAATCTAAATTTACAGTTTGTAGATGTTTATTACTTGTGTATGAAAATTCATCCCGACTGTATGGAATCCAACTTCTGCAGGCTGGAATCCAACTTTTCAGTTTGGAATCCAATTTTTTCCTGAGTTGGATTCCTGGAATCCAACTTTCAAAATGCTAGTGAGAACACTAGGTGAGTGTTTTTCTATTGTGAGCATTTGGAAAGACATAGATTTATAATATAGTTAAGCGTGAAAATAATTTGCAATCTTAGTGTGAAAATACTGTGAACTTACTTCTTCCACTTAATATCTATTGCTACACTTAGAATCCATATATGATAATGCAAATGTACAATGTTTAAAGGGTGTGAAACAGAGTTAAAAGAGAAATATGCTAACTATGAGAGGCATACAAAATCTTACATCTGCGATTCATTTTGACTTTAAGTTTTTGCACATTTGTGTATGTCACCAAATACCAAGGTAAGAGTATTTGACATACAACCTGCAAAATTATCAACTTGAGTATTTTGAAGAAAACATCAGGGGTATTGTCATAGCCCTGTCATCGTCTGTGTCACTGTCATGCAAAAATTTTCACATTTTTATAATCTCCCTGTCAATGATGAAGGTACTCACTTCAAACTTAGACTAGTTTTTGTTGACTATCAAAAGGGGAACCCATACATGGGCAGGTAACCAGCAAAATATTTTACCACAGTTATGCTCCTTTTTTCAACTTAGAGGTTTCAATGAAAATCAGTCTTTTTCTAATATCTCTGTCATTACTTAAGATATTTAATTTGAACTTGGATAACTTGTTTGCTATCTATAGAGAAATCTATACAACAGGGGCAGGTAACTATCAAAACATTTTTGATATAGTTATGCCCCTTTTTTGACTAAGAATTTCCAAAGAAAATTGACTATTTCTGAAAGCCATTGCAGCCAATCATTGGCACCTGCATACAGTGTTCTTGTTCGATTATTTTATGAGATTCCTGCACCTGCTTTTCCATTCACCGTTTACCAAACAATCCTGAGCTTTAAAGACCTTTCTCTAGAGATGGTAATTGGTTCAAATTTATTCATCGATTTATCGGTGAAAACCGCAAAAGGTCTGATGTACATCTATAACATATATGAAAACCTGATATTTTTCAAACCACAGCATCGTATCATTGCTTACGCCTGCTCCAGTCATAATCAAGCACAAATCCACTTTTCAGGACTTTGAGTACTTTGATTTTTGTGATAGCTGAACATCTGTGCTATAAAGTACATAAATGATTAGGTATTTGACTAGAACTTCTTACACTGATCACATTCATTTCTTGCCTGGTAAGTTTAAATGTAGTGTTGATACAATCGATAAAAGGAGAAATTCAGCCGCACTGTATTCTTTAGAAGAAGCCAACCAACACTCCATACCCCACCCACATATCTATACAGCCTGTGCAACAAGATTTTCAAAATGGAAGCAATCGCTTCGGTTTCGCTCTATTGGGATAGACTCTTTTCGACCATTGACATTTATTGCATATTCAAATTTACCTGCAGAACATTCATGCAGTATGGGAGAACGGTTTGTATTCAACGAAAACACAAAATTCATAAAAAATAACATTGAAACGGTGGTGATCGTGCAAATGGTTTATTCATAATGAATACTCAACAGTTTCCCCCCCCCCCCCCACGAGCCGTATAATTTCATATTTTCATATTTGACTTCCATATTGGAGATAGAATTAGTTAACGTTTTCTGTATTAATTATAGATCTAGAACATGGAAATACAAAACAAACGAGTAAAGAGCCAGATTTAAAAAAAAAACCTAACTTTCGGGCTTCAGAAACCGTGCGATGCGTTAAGCACAGCTTTCTCAGAGGCTTTCTTTTTTTACGTAGACCTAGGATTGATTGTAAAAGAACTAAATAGTCCCTTTCCCCCATTTTTGCAAACCTTCCCACTGATACTGATTGATTGACCAGCCGATAATACGTGTCCTAATACGGCGACAGCTCACCAACGTTTTTCCATGGATTTTCTCATAACCCTCGGACCTAATTTGACCCCTTTCAAATGAATAAACTCTGAGAAGGCAAACATTTGAATTTGGAGGGCGGGGGGAGCGTTTGGAAAATTTGGGGGTCCAAATTCAAACAAACAGAGGGTCAGGGAAAACCCTGTCACCAATTCATGTGTGTCATAGGTTTTACCAGCACTAGGCTGGGGCAGAGACATACAATACAATAATCTATGTCTCTGGCTGGGGCAAAGTATTTTCTTTAGGGACATTCCACGGAATTCATAGGGTCTCACGTGAGGCTCGAACCCGGGATCGCCACGAATCCTAGACCTTTTGACACTGAACTACGCAGGACCCCGAAACCTGTCTATGCCGTTGGTTTGGCGTGTTAATGTTTAAGTTTTTCGGCGCCAAATAGGTAAACACATTTTTACGGCTGAAAATACAGTCTACTGAAAACCAGAAAGTATTTTAAAACTTACAGGACTAAATAAGCGGATGGTATAGATCAGATATCAGTCTAGAACTTCCTTGCAGTCCGATCTTGTGCTATGTCGTCTGCAATGAAGCACCTGTGTTCACCTATGGTATATTGAAAGAGTTAAAGACAGCGACACTGGGTGACTAAATGTCCGGAAATATCGTTTGGTGCTTTCACTGTGTGGATAAAAAGAACTTTAAAAGGCGTCTTTCACAACTTACGTTGCCTTTGAGGACAGTGTACAAGAACTTGCAGTCTCATATGATCTTTGATCTACACTTTCAGCTTTGCTAAGACATTCTGCACAAAAACAACATTGACAGTGCAATCATTCAGGTCTTATTTGGCTGCCAAAGGCAAATAGTAACGACTGCCTGAGCCACAGAGAGAGAGAGACAGACAGACAGACAGACAGACAGACAAAATTAATCATAACCTTTTGGCATTACCCGGCGAGCGGACGGTTAGCCTGCATTTCTGTTTTCACTGTAAAAGAGTCTGAACATTATACGTTTATATAAATATCTTTATATTGTTTCTCTCGACCTCTAATTCTCTGTTTACATGTCTGTGTGTGCTTGTTATCAGACACGTGTGTATCCGATATGTGCAGATAGAAGCAGAGCGAGAGAGTCGGATACAAGGAAATCCAGGTACAATACCCTAGCTTTTCTTTGAATAGATGTCTCTTTTTTTTTTTTATATGAGTATGATGCTTCCTCTGGATTTCTAACCAGTTCAACTCTAGTTGGTTAGGAAACACAGCGGGTCTCTGAAAAGCATCTTCCCAGACCCGGAATCGAACCATAATTGTAAGTCAATAAATCATTTCATCCAAAATAATATTGTATAAATTAAACTATATATTACTCTTTTATCTAAAACTGAACTGAGTATCATCCAGTGAGACCACATAAAAAAAGATGTGAAAAACATATCGTCGAATCATCTAGAATTGCGATATACCAAAATCGCGAGTCTTTTTTTTTTTTTTATCTTATTAATACTATATAGTCACGTAATACTTTATCAAAATCGAGGCTGCTGATGTCATACCATTTGTTGATTTTGTTATCGTCTGCAAAAATCGCAGAAAAATTGAGGTTTAGATAGGCAAATCGGCGAACTGTAAAGGCCCACATTCAAACACCCAATTTCATTAACGGAAAATCCCCTTTCCATATAATCTACAAATTATTTTAAGACATGAAACCACATTTGAAAAAAAAAAAAACTTCCACCAGGCAGGGATCTTATATACGATCCCTGCACCAGGTTTTGTTGTTATTGGTTATCACATGACCGTGTCAGAGAGGGAGGAATCAGGTCAGCTCATTTTTAAAATGCTGGGTTATTCTCACTCGCCGCGAATGTATCTGCATAATAAAAGGCTGCTCTATTTCGGATGTGTCAAGCTTACTGAATAAATTTTGTGAATATTTTAAACAAATTAATTGGGTGTCTCTGGTGTACTTGAAGGCCATTAATCAAATTACACATACAGGTAAGTCAAGCTTTATTTTTACCTCTGTAATTAAGGTTAACAAATTGCGACTGTAGGTGTGTCTGGGGTACTCTACTTTTTTCCCGCAAAAACTTTTCCGCATATCGGCTGCAGCGACGCAGGTTATATTAGTGTATAACTGAAAATCTGGGTTGCTTGGACGCTCTAAGATTTTAGAATGATTTAAACAGATTAACCTTACCATGTGTAATGTGTTTTCGCTTCACATGTAGTCAAACATAAAACGAGCCAATCTGTAATTTTTTACGTTGTAGCAGCAGACACGGAAACACATGCTCAAGTCATTTCCTCAGTGTGCTTTGCACATTGCTAAGGAGCGTGGAACAAGTCTCTACAACTTCAAGCAAGCAAGATTATTCAAGACACCAACGGTTAGTTTTGACGCCCTTAAGCGGCTCATCCACTGTATCATTATTTAAATAACTCGGTTACATAAATAAATGCAATTTATAGCAGCTGTAGCACCATAGCTATTACTGCAAATTTATATCACAGTTGTTTGTGATCTGAATAGGTCAAGTTGTTGCACCTTTTTCATAGGCCCACCAAAGCATCCACCTGTGTTTACTTAAGGAATGAAGAGAGTTTTTTTTGTTTTCATGGAGGTATGAAAAAAAAAAACCTATTCACACTTTGGTATGAAATTGCGATCTGCAAGAGCAGTTTCCCTTGTGTTGGCGAAATTTGATTACACCAGTATAGCGGTTTCATACAAAAGTGTGATTAGGTTATTTTTTTCATACCTCCATGAAAACAAAAAAAATTCTCTTCATTCCTTATAGTTCAATATCACAGACAACAAATATGCACTTATATAATACTAACTGCTTTTTTTTTTGTAAATCCAACATTGCATATTTATTTAATGCCCATTTCATTCATATTTCATAGTGCGGTAAAACTGCACGTTTATGACGTAAAAATGACATAATTCATGACGTCATCATAGTATTGAATATTTGCAGATTACATGTAAGTAGATTTATTATTAGAAGTTCAATACGCTAGAAGTAAGTTGAAAATAAGATTGTTAGAACCCCAGCAAGGTGACTAAGTTTTAAACCCTGTCTTTAAATTTACTGTTGGATATTTTTTTTTTCAATATTCAGAGAAAATAAATTTAGCTAGCAATTTGAAATTCGGACTGGATATAAAGTCAGAAAGAAAAAAATTATGAAATCTCGTAGATCTATACATGTTTGTTTACATTAGTTTGACTGCAAAATTAGTTCCAGCACTGCTTAATTTTTTTTTCATGGAGCTATGAAAAAATATTTTCAGCCAATCAGAACTCGCCAATATTCATAAAAACAACTAATATTGAATTATACTCATATGAAACGACACCTTTTAATCAGCTGGATTTTTTATTTGATATATCACTCTGATGTGACATGCTCAACAAAATTTGATATTTAGACAATCAAACCAGAAATTTAACAACATGTACAATGTTTTTCATCCTTCAGACGCATGAGCTATTTTCTATTTTTCATGTTTTATACTCGCCATTCTGTTTAAAAAATTCATATTGACACAGTTTATAGTGGGTAGATATGAGCTAAAACAATAATTTCTCTTCCATACACAGTTGTCTGAAGATGATTTTAATAAGTGTCCACAACATTTGTACTGTATTTCAAACAGAAAAAGAGAATTTAGCATCTAATTAAGCCCTTTTGCCTGGAGAACTGATTGATCCGTACACAGTCTTGAGTTAAAATGTATTAAAAGCTTTGAAACAATATAGGGCATACACCTTACAGTGTTGTAAAATTCTTCTACAGTAAGCAAACTTTTGGTCAATTGAATGTTACCTGACTTTCAAGAAAAGATGAGAAAAACATTCTGTAAGAGCAATTTTTTTCTCGTGATCGTAAGGATAGAGTCTAGACATTTGCAATAATTGAAATTTTTGATATTTGTGAAATAATAACAAAAGTCATTGAAGTCATAATTACTCAGAAAAGTCGGACAATGTTCAATCTAAGTTTAACCCATTACCGTTCAATAACGCCTTTTGACGCCCCTATCTCATTTGAACAAGACCGCCTTTTGACGCCCCTACCTTATCTGAACAATCACGCTTTTCGACGCCCCTATCGTATCTGATCGATAACGCTTTTTGACGCCTCCGACGTTCAATAGCAAAATACTCGGTTGTTTTAAAGGCCAGAATTTCATCGAATGCATGAACAATAAGTATAATTTATTATCTTTTAAAGGAATTGAAAAAAAGATACACTTTGTTCTTGAAAAAAAATAGTAATTTACGAAAGAAGTGAGCAGGGGTTAAAATTGTAAACGCACGCTTACCGTGGACGCTTGGCTAAGATTTTCATCTGAATCCACGAGATTTTTTTCAAAAATCAGCATTGCTTTCAAATAAAATCCTTCTTTTGTTTTTCACAAGTAATATTCCTCATTAACTGTTGGTAATTTAATCCAACTGCGACTCGACATGCTAGCAGAATGCAGTCAAATAAAATTGTGTCACCAGCCATTATGGCAGCAAAAACACGAATCAAAGTACTTAGACTACTACATAACCGAAGTCTTTTAGCCAACTGAGAGAAATTAATCGACCGTGATCAGACTGCGTATTTCGCTTAGAACATGTCTTGCTCTCACGACCTTTTTTAAATCGGAACTAATTTTACCCTTTCCCAAACAATCACTTGTTTTTGCGACGAAAATGAAAACATTGTGAGAAAGAGCTAACTTAACTGCTTGTTACAAGCAATTTCTCGTTTTTCCATATATTCTACCCCTTGAGATACCTATTTTTCAATTAACGGTCACTGTAAAATATCATCAATAAAGTCTTTCAATTTGGATCAGTCTAAAATTTTGTAGCAATTGGTTTGTAAGCAATTCAAGGCCAAGGAAACAGAAAGCAAGCGAACTTTGCCGTGATTGTATTGTTGGACGCTTTGAATTTTCTTGTTTTTGATACAAAAATAAAGGGCTTCTGCATGAACGCAGTCAAATCAGTATGTCGTTGTTTCGATAAGATTTTATTGCCTGTATTGTTTGCGGATTTTCAGAAGCTTGCATTCCCCTTTTTTCCCAAATTTAAATCCAGGCTCCCTGGTGTGATTACGTAATTACAGATTACAATTAAAGTCATATCGGCCAACAAACGGTGCTGCAAAGAACACGTGCCATAGCGCATGGTAATATACGATGCACACCCTTCATACAAAGAAAAAGATGTTGGGAAAAAAAGGTCTGACGAAGCCTAAGAAAGAGAAAGAAACCGATCTTCGCCGTGATTGCATCGTTGGCCACTGAGTAAAAGTAAAAATTTACGTCCTTTTCCGTTATTGTTTTCTATCCTCCCTTATCCAATTAAATTCCATTAACTGGGCAACATTTGTTGTCCGCTTGTGTTTTCAATTTGGTCTGTCTTATTCACGGAAAGTCATAAAAGATGATCTACGGTCCCTATGTTGAAAGACTATATTAATTTCGGAATATAAAAAATATATTAAAAAAGTGACTTTGATAAGCTATTTACAGGCAAACGCTCGTCCACTTTGTGTTTTTTGTATTTAGATTTAATACCAGTCAATGCCGCGGCCCTCGCGACATTAAGAAAGTCGAGAAAAGCAAAGAGAGAAACAAGAGAGCAGATCTACCTATGATTTTTCTACATTTCCCACAATGTTTCCAACCCTATTTGGATACAATTTCGTCGTCATTATAGAATCTTTTAGTTTTCTGAAACTTCTTTGAATTCGGCCAACACGAAATATTAGTCGTATTACAAGAAGTTACGAGAAGGAAAATTAACGTATAGAAACTTATATAACAAAACCAAGGTAGACCCCTGGAATATAAATATTTTGAGAGGAGTGAAAGATTTCTTGTTTTAGATTGAATATGATATATTCATTTACAATGTACAGCATGCCCTGTGAAAAGGGGGCTAAATTCATCTCCGTAAACCATGGCACCAAGCAATCTATTACATAGTTATGTATCCGTAACAACCACTTTTTTTGATAACCCAGCTATATATGAGGTAAACTGGTCCTTGGATATACTGAAAATTGACCGATAGAGAACGTTTTGGCTCTGATCAGCCCCTGCATGCCCCACAGGCTGACCTGGGTCGATAAATTTCACAGATGCGTTAAGCCCCCTTTTCAAAGAGCATGACTCATATACATGTATAATGAGTGAATTATTTCTTCGCAAATAATATTTTCAAAATCAATATTAGCGATAAGAAAAGAAACATTGTGTAGGACGGAGAAGATGCCTATAATTAACATTTTATTTTCTTCTTACATTCTTTAACCTTTCTTTTTCGGGGCATTAAAATTGCACTTAATAGCGTTTGGTTAGATTTAAGAATGGTTTTATAATATCGTAAAAATTTTCGAAACATAAAGCAGACATTCAATTGTTCGTTCTTGGAAAATTAAAGTTCAGTTATTTCTTCTTTCTGATACAAAAGTAAAGGGATTATGCATGAACATAGTACAATCAGTATGTCGTTGTTTTGATAAGATTTTATTGCCCTGTATGTTTGATGATTATCAGAAGCGTTCGATCCCTTTGTTTTCGAAATTCAAATGACCAGGCTCCCTGGTGTGATTACGTAATTATAGATATGATATATAGGCATATCGGCCGACAGTTTGGTGTTGCAAAAAACACGTGCCATAACGCACGCGATTGGTCAGTTTATAGTCCAATTAAAATGAAATTGTTTAATTGACAAAAATTAATTGACCAATCAAAGAAAATAGCAACTTAATCCTAATCCCGTAATTTAAGTTTTCTTTCAGTTCGTTTGAGAACACTCGCTGCGAAGCATCTACTTCTATCTAATTGCGACAGCTAAATTAAAAAATGTCTGACTCTGATTCTGATAACTCTGTGTTCGAGTTTGATTTCGACACAGACATATCAGAATTTTCGGGATTTTCTGCGTCTGACTCCGATTCTTCCGACTCCGAGGTCGAGGATGCTCCCGATCTTCAATGGCAGGACGATCTTACACCACCGATGGTGTGTTTTAATATTCTTATTTTGCATATTTACTCAATTTCACTTTGGGAAAAACTCAAAATAATGGCTGGACTACCAGAACATTGTAACTTTGATTATTCAAGGCGTAGTTACGATGTTTTGGAAGCCAACCAAAAATTATTTTTTTCTTTTGTATTTGATGAAGCAAACCACGCATTTCAAAACAATAAAAATCATCACTTTTCGTAAATGATGTTCTATTATGGGATTGAGTATAATTTCTTACAGGAAAACATATGGATCGAAAACATCGGACGCGATATCATGTAAGCTCAAAATAGATTTGGGCGAATTAGACTTTCGAAAAAATCGCATTTTCTTGGACAACATTTTGCAACGCAAACGATAAGATCTGAACATGCCGAATCTTTATGTTGTCATTGACGATTGAGTTTAACTCTTCTAGAAATGTTTTCTACCCAAATGATAAAGAATATTCATGCTGTTTTGTTACAACTTAAACACTCGCATAAACAATAAAGATAAATTTTAAATCAGAATAAATCTCCGTGAAAAAACTGAAGGGAAAACGACGATTTACTTCGCTACGTCGAATACAACAAAAAAGAGGGGTTATTTTTGCCGAGTTTTGATACCCTGAGAAAGAAGCCTTTGGAAAACATTGTGGGAAAAGGAGAAAATCCTGGTAACCAGCATTTTCTCCTTTTCCCACAATGTTTTCTACTTTTAACAAAACAAATGCTTTCCATTTGGACAAGCCAAAATATTGACGTTTGGTAATGAGTTAATTTTGCAGTGATCTAAAGTAATTGAAAACCATGGTAAGAAAAGGAGTATAGATCTACAGGCGGATTTCCTTTTCCACCATGTTTTCTAACACTCTTACTCGATTCTAAGCATTAATGGCTGTGTATTACTTGGGAAGATAATGATTTGAAAAAAATAACAAAAAGGACTACTTTTGCACATCAAATTTAATCATTATCATTGATGGGTGAACAGAAAACTGTTGATAGATACAACAGTTTTCTCATCACATTTTCTGTTCAATCGCCAAGGGCTAAAATGATCCTAAGATATTACTTTAGGAAAACAATGCTGGAAAGAAGAAAGTCTGTTACAAGCAATGTCTTCTTTCCCCACAATGTTTTGAAATGTTATCTACTCTACAATATACTTGCATTAGACTGCAACCTCAGTCAATTTTGACCATTCTATAATTTTGACATCTTGTCAAGAGTTAACCCTTTACCACACAATCCCTGCTTTTGACGACCTTGAGAAAGAAGCCTTTAGAAAACATTGTGGGAAAAGGAGAAAATGCTGGTAACCAGCATTTTCTCCTTTTCTGACAATGTTTTCTACCCTTCACAAAACAAATGTCAAATTTTCAGTCACTTTTATTTTGTCGTCTGCAAATGCTTTGAATTTGGTCCAGTCCAAAATTTTTTTTGTTTGGTAATGAGTTAATTATTGAAAAATATCATTTTTGATTTAAATTTTGATGATCTTTAGCCAAATAAAATAAAAGTTGAAGAAAACCTTCGAAAAAATGCAGGAAGAACAGAAATTGCTGATCGTAAGCACATCCTCCTTTTCCCACGTTGTTCTGTACCTGTCAAAGACAAGTCACACATTTTGAACCGTTTTTTTTTTTTTTTCTTTTCTTTTGCATATTCCAATTTTGTGAGGTTTGAATCTTCCTGTTTACAAAAACTTGAATCTAAAGCATGAAAAATGGAAATTGTTACAGGAAAAGAATATTTGTGAACATGAAGAAAAAAAATACTTACTTTTACACACATTTTTTTTCTCAAACAATAATTAATTTCTGCAAAATAATTATATCATAAGAAAGAGCATTCAATTCTCTGAAAACTTTTTATATACCAAAAATGTGTCAAATTATTATTTCAGGGCTTTTTTATCACTTTTTTAGGACTGGTGAAAAATTTTCAGTACAAATTGATAAAATCCAATATTGCCTGTTCAAACAAGGCCATAAAAGGGCATTCCCTGTAACTGGTATAGGTTATTGATTTTTCCTTATCAGGTTTCTGTACATTGCTGTATTATCTCTACCTCTCTGAGTGGTAATGAGTTAAACATATTTATTTTACATCGATTGAGAAACAAGTTCATACAACTTATACTAATCTCTCTCAATTCTGCTTCCTGGGAACTACACCAGTACTCGCGTAGTACAGTTCAATCTACAGGGTAAATCTGCCGAAACTAAGTCAAAGGGCCTGAGATTAGTTTAGATTTGCACCATCTGGGACTTAAGAGGGCCTATGGGGCAATGGCACACTCTGGATTGAACACTGCACATTCCAGGGTTTTCACAGCCTTGAGTGAGAAGGCCCTTGAGAACATAATGGAACAGGAGAAAATGCAGATAACCTGCATTTCTATTTTTCCCATAATGTTTTCTGTGTACCATTATATATTTGACTATATGACAGATTTTTTTACCCATAGTTTTAAAGCTTTAAGTACGGGGAGTGTCTAAGTGCATCATCAAAAGATTGAGTGAAATTCCAGCTTGAAAACCTATCTTTCTGACGATCAACACAAAGAGGTAGGGACAATTCAGCAAAACTTGGACAGCGTCAATATTTGGACATCGGGGAAAAACAGGAGATTATGTGCATTTCACAGCTAAAAACTCCTCGCAAGCAGTTTTGATGACTCCCTACAAGGTTTATTTAGCAAATCTCATAGCTATAGAGTCTTAATTGAGTACCAGTTACATTTATAAATAACTTATACATAAAGAAATGACGCAACACCAATTTTCTTTCTGACGCAAACAAAAACTTCCAACGGGCAGAGTCGTTCAAACCCAAGGTATATGCCAGACTTGTTCATGGTTGTTTGATTCTGCATAAAACAATCTAAACAATTTGATGTAAAGCTACTTAGAGATCTGCGAAAATGTCATTAAAAGAAGAAATGACAGTCTTCCTTAGAAATATTAGGAAAAATGTGAAGTGTCCGAAAATCAACACTCTTTCTGATAAGTTGTAAAGAGTCGGACAAGGAGAAAAATGTGAATTCAGTATGAAATGGCACCTTGAGAATGGACCTATAAATTAAAAAAAAAAAAAGATGTAAAAGTGTTTTTGAAATTTGTTCATTCTATATTTTGTAACAATATTTTTACAGAGAAGATAACTGGCCAGGCCTTAGAAGCTCAAAAGAGTAAAAAGGGGGGGGGGGTGTAGAGGAAAGTGAAATTTCCATGTTTTAAATGGCTTTTACCTTTTCCATGATACTCGTTTTAACACATAAGAAGGGGGTAGCAATAGAAAACTTTGTTGGAAAAGGTCAAATTGCTTGTAACCATGGAAAATTTCCTATCTGAACGTAAACGATGGTATGTCTGAAGTTTTACTACGCTGTCAGAGTTATGCCATTTTGCACAAGAGTGCGCTTTCTCCTGTTTTATCGGAATAATTTTGCCTTTATGTAATACAAAACTGCAATGTATGAATTACCAAGGGGGGGGCTGACAAAGACTCGTGTTACGGGAGACCACTCCTTCATGCATGGCTTATCCCGATTTAAATACAATACCTAACAACTGCGTTAGGGAGAATTCTCTCTGGCTCAGTGGTTATGGTGTTGGCCTTTCGTCTGGGCATTCTAGGTTTGAATCCTGCCTGGTCCCTGTATTTCTGCCATGCATTTGTTCATTTGTTTCTTTGTTCTCCTCAAATTCAAACTCTCTACAATGTTTTATGTGAGCACCGATCATTTTTTTCAGAGTTTTGATAGATTTACCCTACTTTTACCTCCAGATCTAGGAGTGTAGGTAAAAAGCCCACCAGGAGAAAAGCCCTCTAGGAAAAAAAAGCCCCCTGGACAAAAGCCCACCGGTGAAAAGCTCACTATCCCTAAGTAAACAGTGGACAAAGCCCAAAAGTACTACAAAATGAATAATCCTATGTTTAAATGAATCTGTAATCTGTCTTGTTCATATGCAATATTGTGATTATACTTGTAATGATTTTGAAAAATATTGAAATGTTGACTTTATGAAGCATTTTTGTGAGTGAATAAAATTTAACGATTTTTAGCTCCGCTGGCTGAAGCCCAGTGGGCTTATGTCATGGCCCAGTGTCCGTCGTGCATCTGTGCGTGAGTGCGTCTGTGTTTGCATTAACTTTTATTTCAAACATCTTCTCTGAAACTACCTATTCAATTTTGATGAAACTTCACAGAAATGATCCTGCCATGGTCCTCTTCAGAATTTGTTGAAAGAATTTGATTCCTTCAAAAACTCTGGTTGCCATGGCAACAAAGCTGAAAAATATTGGAAATCTTTGAAAATCTTGTTGTCTGAAACCATAAGGCCTAGGGCTACCCAATTTGGCATGTAGCTTATGTAGTAGATCTCTATCAAGTTTCTTCAAACTATAGCTCTGGGGTCAAAATTGGCCCAGCCCCTGGGGTCACAAGTTTTATATGGGCTTATATAGAGAAAACTTTAAAAATTTTCCTGTACCTAGCCATAAGGCCTAGGGCTACCAAA
Organism: Hippopus hippopus; assembly: GCA_946811185.2. Lineage (NCBI taxonomy): Eukaryota > Metazoa > Mollusca > Bivalvia > Cardiida > Cardiidae > Hippopus > Hippopus hippopus. Next base: position 26,001,994 of record OX328111.1, on the reverse strand, counting down.
TTTTGCATGTAGCTTTATCTAGTGGGTCTCTACCAAGAGTGCCCAAATTATAGCCATGGAGTCAAATTTTTACCCCACGCTAGGGGGGGGGGGGGGCTGGGGAGGGTCACAAGTTTTACATGGGCTTATATAGAGAAAACTTAAGAAATCTCCCTGTATTTAGCCATAAGGCTTATGGCTACCAAATTTTGCATGTAGCTTTATTTAGTGGGCCTCTACCAAAAATGCCCAAATTATAGCCCTAGGATCAAGTTTTCTCCCACCACGGGGTCACAAGTTGTACATTGGTTTATATAGGAAAAACTTCTTCTCTAATCTAGCCATAAGGCCTAGGGCTACCAAATTTTGCATGTAGCTTTATCTTGTCGGCCTCTACCAAGAGAGCCCAAATTATAACCCTGGGGTTAAGTTTAACCCCACCCCAGTGGTCTCAAGTTTTACATTGGTGTATATAGTGAAAACTGTAGAAATCTTCTTGTTACTAACCATAAGAACCAGGGCTACTAAAGTTAGCCCTGTCTCAGGGGTCTCATGTTTTACATGGCTTCTTATTGAGGAAACTTTGAAAATCTTCTTGTTTATTACCACACATTCTAGACCTGTATTATTTGGTGTTTTATGCTGGATTCATTCCATATATCAAAGTTTTCTCAGTTATAGGAATAATTACTATTTGTTAGCATTATTGTTTGCCACTTACCAGTAAGTCCCACAATCTTTTGTAAATAAAAGTCCTATAGTTTGATTTTTTTTCTATAAGAAATGTATAATGTATTCCATCATTTCATATAGGAGTGGGCTTTTCACCTGGTGGGCTTTTCGTCTGGTGGGCTTTTCACCTAGTAGTCTTTTCACCTAGTTGACTTTTCACCTAGTGGGCTTTTGTCCTCACCCCCAATCCAGTCACGCCAATATAAAGCTTTTCTAGACTCAGCAGTATTTGTAATTACCCTTGATGTGACAAATTTAGTGTTTACAAGACAATGTGTCTTGTGTTTTACTTGTTATTTTATCTTTAATTCCCTTCCAGGCTTCGGGGTTTGTGCTTTTATTTTTGTTGTTTGTTGCTTTCAGGCTGCAAGTTTATTATACAGCCCTGGAGTTTACCATCTGCTGATCAAAGTTTGGTGTATTGATTGACCCTTTTAGCAATTTTAAATTTCAAAGATGAATCAATCAAATGTTTTGATTGATAACTTGGATCATTGAGACCACTCATCCCTTTACCAAACAATCCCTGGTTTTCACAACCCTAAGGAAGAAGCCTTTTGAAAACATTGTGGTAAAAGGAGAAAATGCTGGTAAACAGCATTTTCTCCTTTTCCCACAATGTTTTTTTTACTCTTCCCAAAACAAACTTCAATTTTTGAGTCACATTAATTTTGTTGTCTGCAAATGCTTTCAGTCTGGACATGTCTAAAAATTTTGTCATTCGGGAAAGAGTTAAAACAATGTAATAACCCAAGTATCCTAACAGAGACAAACAGTTCCTCAGTGCAATTCAAAGAAATTTTTGTACCGTTTAACTCTTAAGCAGACCAAAAAAAAAATTAGACTGGTCCAAATTAAAAGCATTTGCAGACGAAAAATTGAAGTTAGCCCAAATGAGAAAATTTGTCCTCGATAAGGTATAAAACATTGTGGGAAAAGGAGAAAATGCTGGTTATCAGTATTGTCTCCTGTTTCCACAATTGTGGTAATGGGTTAACAGCTGATTACAGAGTTAAGAAAGTAAAGGGTCATGATTTCAGTCTGTGTTTTGCAACAAAGACAGCAACTGTTTTCAATGAGATTAACAATCAGTTGTCAAACTTCTATAGCTTGATTGATTGATTAAATTTGCATTTATTTATCATCACCACTGGTTGCCCGTATAGGCAACACCCCCTGAAGTCTGTTAGTATTGTTACAGGGGAAAGTGCAGATACAAGACGGAACCCATCCTAAGTTACGCCTGGTTATGCCCCCGCCATGAAATGGCGGAAGGGCATATAGAGTTACCTGTGTCCGTCTGTGTGTGTGTTAGTGTGTGTGTGTGCGTTAGTGTGTGTGTCCCATTCTTGTCCAGAGCATAACTTCTACATTTATCAATGGATTTCAAAATAATTTTGCACACTTGTTCTCCTTAACAAGTACTAGTGTCATGCAAAAAGTTTGTTTTGATACGCCCAAGGTCAAGGTCACAGATGAAGGTCAAATGTTTAAATTGATCTTGTCCAGAGCATAACTTCTACATTTATCAATGGATTTCAAAAAAACTTCGCACACTTGTTCTCCTTAACAAGTACTAGTGTCATGAGAAAAGTTTGTTTCGATACGCCCAAGGTCAAGGTCACAGTTGAAGGTCAAATGTTTAAATTTACCTTGTCCAGAGCATAACTTCTACATTTGTCAATGGATTTAAAAAAAACTTCGCACACTTGTTCTACTAAACAAGTACTAGTGTCATACAAAAAGTTTGTTTTGATATGCCCAAGGTCAAGGTCACAGTTGAAGGTCAAATGTTTAAATTGACCTTGTCAGGAGCATAACTTCTACATTTATCAATGGATTTCAAAAAAACTTCGCACACTTGTTCTCCTTAACAAGTACTAGTGTCTTGCGAAAAGTTTGTTTCGATACGCTCAAGGTCAAGGTCACAGTTGAAGGTCAAATGTTTAAATTGACTGTTCAACCCAGTTTTACATCCTGCTCAGCAAAATTGTGATATGAAGATACAGTTTTGGTTTTTAAAAAGACTCATCCAAAAAACTATGCCAGAGAATATTGAGGCTGCAACCTACCCTTCAACTATAGTCCAGTGTGATAATATTCGATCCAATTTGTTCCTGTCTCATAGAGGAAGTCCAACAAAGTAATTATTATTGCTATATTTCTCACTCTCATTCCTCGAGTTAAGATCTTCATAATCCTGAGTATAAGTAACCCTCAGTTGAAAGATTAAGGAAAACACTGAATAAAAAGAAGTTAATGCTCAAAACCAGCATTTTCTTCTTTTTCTCACAAAGTTTTCTACCATATGCAATACAAACCATATAATTTATTGTCTGCATATTGCTTTCAACTTGGACCAGTCCTCAATTTTGTTATCAGGTATAAATAATCTTTTATCTGCTTGGCTATATATATAACAAACCTTCTTAACCCTGTCTAAGCTGTTATCAAAAACAACAATTTTCTGTAATACCTACTGATTCTCTCATATGACATATCTGTGACCAATACCATTTAGCGGGGGCATCCGTGTCGCTGACACACCTATTTCTATTTCTATAATGTGCTCGGTTATAGCACAGTCACAGGGGACCTCGGTTTAACGTCTCACCCGAAAGACTATTAGTAATTTTAGATGGCCAGCCATGGCAATGGAACCAACATCCTCAAGTGACTCGAAACATCATGTTCACTACTCCTACACTCTACCCACAGAGTTATTCGAGTTGGTCTCATAGCTTGAACTAACCATGCACCCATTTATATATTAGTGCTGATAACATCAGAGATTAAACTGAGTTAGCTTTAATTTAGACTTGGATAGTCTATTAAAATTATTTTGTTTTAAATCTACAGGCATGACATTGTAACTAGTGATAGATCATGGACAAATGGCCAAAAATTTCTGTTCCATGTAGGTTTTAAATTATTATTATTTTTTTTTTTTTGTATCTGAGGTAAGATAACCTAAATGACAAAATTTGTCCTCGATATTATGTAGTCATATTGATAATAAGAATATTTGAGCAAACTATCCAAAGCCAAATTTTCCTGATAAAATTATTTAAACAGAAAGACATGAGTGATTCAGACAGTGCATTCACTTTTCACATTGCCTTTTCCATTTTGAATAAGAAATTAGACTTGAATTAAGACATGATCATGTAAGATACCGGAGATGCATTTTTTTATATGATGCAACTTTGATATATTATCAGGGAGGTAATACCGTATATTTCAAGCTGAAATCTCATAATTTTTGCACTCTTGTGATCAGAATAAAGTCTACCTATGCCTTATTAGAGGTCATCATTGAATACACTTTTTTGAACTTACAAAGTGGGAGGAGTATCTTATAAGCCAAGTCGCCTAACAGTAGCTTAAATATGGTTGTTTGATTTTGCCCAGCATTATTTACAAAAGCAAGCAAAGTTTTGCTTGATGTTTAGGCGATATATTTTACAGATGAATTGTATTTATTTCTAGGGATCTGTTAACAGAAAAGGACCCACTAGAAGAGGTGTTGGTAGGATAGCAGGCAGTGTAAACAAAAGGCATGGACATCAAATAAACACTGATGGAAGGAAGAGATTGAAATCTAGTTTAATTACAGAACCAGTGTGGGTTGTAAGTATTGGACTGAAGAGTAAAAACAGGAATTTTCCTACCCCATATTGTAGGCGCTGAATGTAAGCCCCTAGGGGAGATTTACAAACAATTTGGATATTTGAGCCAAACTTGGGAAAATTTTCCTGCAGTCAAAAACTCCTGAAAATTGATCAGAATGTTTGTCTTGATGATATCTCAGACGAGTTCGATAAAGGCTCATGTTGGGTCAAAAACTAGGTCACTAGGTCAAATATTTGAAAAACCTTGTGTATGCTCAAGAGGACACATTTTCAGTCCGATACTCCTGAAACTTGGTCAGAATGTTTGTCTTGATGATACCTTGGATGAGTTTGAACATGGGTCATGTCAGGTCAAAAACTAGGTCACTGGGTCAAATATTTGAAAAACCTTGTGTACGCTCTAGAGGCCACATTTTCAGTCTGATACTCTTGAAACTTGGTCAGAATGTTCGTTTTGGTGATATCTCAAAAGAGTTTGATAATGGGTAATATCGGGTCAAAAACTAGGTCACTAGGTCAAATCTTCGAAAACCTTGTGTACTTTCTAGAGGCCTCATTTTTAGCTCCACTGGCCGAAGGGCAGCGGGCTAATGTCATGGCCTGGTGTTCATCATGCGTGCGTCCATCTGTCTGTGTGTGCGTCCGTGCGTGCGTGCGTGTGTTAACTTTTATTTCAAACATCTGCTCTGAAACTACCCATCCAATTTTGATGAAACTTCATAGAAATGATCCTGCCATGGTCCTCTTCAGAATTTGTTGAAAGAATTTGATTCCTTCAAAAGCTCTGGTTGCCATGGCAACAAAACTGAAAAATATTGAAAATCTTTGAAAATCTTGTTGTCTCAAACCATAAGGCATAGGGCTACCAAATTTAGCATGTAGCTTTATCTAGTGGACCTCTACCAAGTCCCTTCAAATAATGGCCCTGGGGTCAAAATTGGCCCCGCCCCTGGGGTCACAAGTTTTATATGGGCTTATATAGGGAAAACTTTAAAATCCTTCTGGTACCTAGCCATAAGGCCTTGGGCTACCAAATTTTGCATGTATCTTTATCAAGTGGGTGTCTACCAAGAGTGCCCAAGTTATAGCCCTGGGGTCAAATTTGGCCTGGCCCCGGGGGTCACAAGTTTTATATGGGCTTATATCAGTAAAACTTTAAAAATCTTCTTGTACCTATCCGTAAGGCCTAGGGTTACCAAATTTGGCATCTAGCTTTATCTAGTGGTTGTCTACCAAGGGTGCCCAAATTATAGCCCTGGGGTCAAATTTGGCCCCGACCCAGGGGTCGCAAGTTTTACATGGGCTTATATTGGGAAAACTTTAAAAATCTACTTGTACCTAGCCATAAGGCCTAGGACCACAAACTTTTGCATGTAGCTTTATCTACTGGGTCTCTACCGAGAGGGACCAAATTATAGTCTTGGGGTCACCAGGGGTCACAAGTTTTACATGGGCTTTTGTGGTGAAAACTTTATAAATCCTCTTGTTACTAACCATAAAAAGAACTAGGGCTACTAAATTTAGCCCTGTCTCATGGGTCTCATGTTTTACGGGGCCTTTTATTGAGGAAACTTTGAAAATCTTGTTTATAACTACACATTCTAGACCTGTATTATGTGGTATGGGCCTTTATCTTGTGGACCTCAACCAGGATTCAAGTAATTATAGCTTTGTGGTCAAAAATGGCTTTGCCTGGGGGTCATAACTTTCTCGTAGGATTTTATAGAAAAAATTTTGTATGTCTTCAAGTTTGAAAACAATTGGCCAAGTATTGTAATGTTTGGCTTGTAGTGTTTTTACTTATTTACCAGGGATACAGGGCCATCATGGCCCTCTTGTTAATGCAATACTCATGAAACTTGGTCAGAATGTTGGTCTTGCACCAGTTTGCAAGTGGGTCATTTCGGGTCAATAACTCATGAAAATCTTGGTAGAATGTTTGTCATAATATCTCAAAAGAGATTGAAAATGGGTCATGTTTGGTCAAAAGACTCGGGTGAGCGACTTCAGGGCCATCATGGCCCTCTTGTCTCCTTTTCCCGTAATGTTTTTTTACTCTATCAGAGTCAGAAACCACCATGTGAATAACTTTTTTCTTGTCTGCAAATGCTTTCAATTTGGATAGGTCAAAAGTTTTGTTGTTTGGTAAAAAGTAAAAACATTGGATATTTTGGTAAAGAATTAACCCTTTATCACTTTATCCCAAGTGTTTACCACCCTAAGAAAGAAAGGCTTTGAAAACATTTTTGAGAAAGGGAGAAAATGCTGTTAATACAAAGTTTTCTCTACATAATGTTTTTAACTTTTCAAAGATTAATTCAATCACATAACTACTTGGAATTTGTTATCTGTATCTGTGTTCAATTTGGATGGATAAAAAATTGTTCTTTGGTACAGATTTAATTCTTTACCGAATGGTAAAAGTTCAGACTTGTCCAGATTGAATGCATTAGCAGATGGCAAGTTAAATATGGCCCAATCAACAATTTCTATTTTTGAAATGGTAGAAAACATTGTGGAAAAAGGAGAAAATGGTGGTAACCAGCATTTTCTCCTTTTCTCACAATGTTTTTGAAAGACTTCTCTGTCAGGGCATTCAAACTCAGGAATGAACCCTGGGAGATACAGGACATTTTCCACCCTTTTCATATTTCATCAACCACACCCCTGACTGTGTATTATTAGCTCCACGGGCCGAAGGCCAGCTGGCTTATGTCATGGCCTGGTGTCCATCGTGCATGCGTGCGTGGGTGTGTGTGTGCATGCGTTGGCTTTTATTGCAAACATCTTCTTTGAAACTACCTATCTAATTTTGATGAGACTTCATAGAAATGATCCTGTCATAGTCCTCTTCAGAATTTCTAGAAAGAATTTGATTTTTTTTAAAACTCTGGTCGCCATGGCAACATAACTGAAATATAATGAAAATCTTTGAAAATCTTCTTGTCTGAAACCAAGAGGCCTAGGGCTACCAAATTTGCCATGTAACTTTATCTAATGGACCTCTGAAGTTTCGTCAAATTATAGCCCTGGGTTCAAAATTGGCCCCGCCCCAGGGTTCACAAGTTTTACTTTGGCATATATAGTGAAAATTTTAGAAATCTTCCTGTGCCAAGCCATAAGGCCTAGGGCTACCAAATTTTGCTTGTAGCTTTATGTAGTGGGCCTATACCAATAGTGCCCAAATTGTAGCCCTGGGGTTAAATTTGGCCAGGCCCTGGGGCCACAAGTTTTACATAGACTTGTACATACATGTATATCGTGAAAATTTTAGAAATCTTCCTGTACCAAGCCATAACGCCTAGGGCTACCAAATTTTGCACGTAGCTTTATCTAGTGGGCCTCTACCAAGAGTGCCCAAATTGGGGTCAAATTTGGCCCCACCCCAGGAGTCATATTTTTTACATGGGCTTATGTAGTGAAAACTTTAGAAATCTTCTTGTTACTAACCATAAGACCTACGGCTACCATGTATAGCCCTGTCTCAGGGATCTCATCCTGTACAGGGCCTTTTATTGAGGAAACTTTGAAAATCTTCTTGTGTATGATCACTCATTCTAGACGTGTATATTGTATGTAGAAAAAAATTAATAACCATTATGTATTCTGAATACGTATTGTATGAGATTCACATCACCAACACTAGGATCTTTTCAATTTTATGAATCTTAGATCACTTTTCTCAGTTGAGCATTTTGGTCTAAAGGTCAGTTCATTTTTTTTTTAAATTTTGAACCTCTTTTGCAAGTAAATAGATGTTACTTTGAAACCCTGTGACAGACATAGCTTGAAACTGTATATAACAATTAAACTTCGAGAGCAAAGTCATCTGACATCATTGGAAAGTGATGTCACATATTGTACTACGAGGTTTTGTCTGATATCCAGCATTTTCTCCAATTCCCACAATTTTTTCTAACCTTTCAAAGACAATCCCATCATTTGAACTACATCAGATTTGTCATCTGCAAATAATTTTGATTTGGATGAATCTTGAATTCTGTCATCTGCTAAAGACTTAAAGGGGACTGTTCAGATTTATATAATCTCACCAAACTTTAAGATTGATTCATCACTGAATTAACTCTTTACCAAACAATCCCGGGTTTTCATGACTCTGGGAAAGAAGGCTTCTGAAAAAATTGTGGGAAAAGCAGAAAATGCTGGTAACCAGAATTTTCTCCTTTTCCCACCATGTTTTCTACCCTTCCCAAAGTAAATTCCAATTTTTGAGTCATTTCGTCGTGTGTTAATGCTTTCAATTTGGACCAGTCTAAAATTTTGTTGTCTGGTAAAGTGTTAAGTAAGGTATACCTGGCATTCCATCTGTAATGAAGAAAGGTAAATTGAAGGGAAAATAAAATGTATGGTATTTCCTCAGTTGGATACATAGCCTCTTGACAAATATTTGGACTTGGTGCTTGAATGTCACTTGATCAATAGCATATGTCAGTTATATGGGATTGTATTCAAATGAGCATGATGACATCTCAATGACGGAATACTGATTGCAAAGGCCCAAGCCCATTATTTGAATGCCAAATCTGCACCTTTTGACTGAATTTGACTGTCCAGTTTCTTGACTGTTGCAGAGAAAAATGTATTTTGCAGTTTTCATTAGTGTTTAACAAAACATTCAAATTTGCATCATAAAAATCTGAGGCCCCTTAAAGCTTGGGGGGTGGGGGGAGAGAATCCAAATGGACATTTTTCAGTCTGTAAAAACAATCCAGAATAATTCCTCCAAGACTGCATTCAGCTAGAATGTCTCAGTTTTTGGGACACTGGTGACCAATGATCAGACTGTATGTTGATCTAAACTGGACATAACAGCAACCATAATTGTGAATGTCACTCTTAAGTTGTAACCCTATATCACAGAACCCTTGTTTTAACAACACTGAGTAAGAGAACTTTTGAAAACATTGTGGGGGGGGGGGGAGAAAATGCTGGTAATCAGCATTTTCTCCTTTTTTCAACAATATTTTCTATCCTTTCAAGGACAAAACTTTTCATTTGAGCCTGCAAATGCTTTCAATATGGACAGAGCTAAAAATTTTGTCATGTGGTTAAAAGAATTTGAATTTTTAAGATTTCATTGTTTTATTTTTTACAGTTCGAAGAGCACCTGCCCAAAAGTGAAGTAGATAGTGGATTGGCAAATGGAACAATTGTTAAGGTGTGAATATAGGGACCAAAGATGGTTTTTCATGCATTTACATTAAATTTTGTCAGCGTGCACAATTAGTGTTTGAGCGTGAGGCAAATGTCAGGGTTTCAACACATTCTGTGGGTCTGGCTTGATTTAGATAAAGGAAAAGCCATGCTTGGTCCCTGCCCCAGCATAAATAACATTTGTCATTGTGTTTTAATGTTTTACCAACAACAATATTGTTGACCTGTCCAAATTGTAAGCATTTGCAGACGAGAAATTCTATGTTACTATAACAATAATTAATTGTATCAACAGAATAGTTTGCTTTTAACAACCAGTTTTTCATTTCCCCATAGTGTTTTGTAATCTATCAGAGAACTCCTCTGTATTTGTACCAACTTTTGATTTGTCATCTGGAGATGCTTTCAATTTGGAAGGGTAAAATATATGTCCGTTGGGAAATACTCCTGACAGATGAAAATAGGTCACTGCGTGAGATCTTTGAAAAGCCTTGTGTATGCTTTGAAGGCCACATTTTCAGTCCAAAACTCATGAAACATAGTGAGAATGTTTGTCTTGATGACATCTTATAGGAGTATTAAAATGGGTCACGTTGGGCGAAAAACTAGGTCACTAGGTCAGATCTTATAAAACACCTTGTGTACACTGCAGGGGCCAAATTTTCAGTCCAATACTCATGAAAGTTGGTGAAAATGTTTGTCTTGATGATAGCCAATACGAAATTAAAAATGGGACATATAGGGTTAAAAACCAGGTCACTGGTTCAAATCTTTAAAACAGCTTGTATATGCTCTAGAGGCATTATTTTCTGTCCATTGCTTATGAAATTAGTCAGAATATTTTCTTGATGATCAATAAGATGAGATTGAGAATGGGTCACATTAGGTAAAAAACTAGGTAGCACATGTCAAATCTTGAAAAAACCGTGTATACACTCTAGAGGCCACATTTTTGTCCAATACTTATTAAAGGTGGTCAGAATCTTTGGTTTGATGATATCTACAATGAGAAAAGTTACTATGGTGGGCTAAAAAGTAGGTCACCTAGACAAATTCACAGAAAAGCTTGTGTACACGCAAGAAGCCAAGTTTTCAGTACAATACCTATGAAAACTTGTTGGAATGTTTGTCATAATTTCTGGGAAGAGGTTAAAAATCATTTAAATGGATCATGTTTGATCAAAAGGCTCAGGTTAGAGACCTCAAGGCCCTCATTGCCCTGTTGTTTTTTTTTAAACATCTTAGACAGGTTGCCATTTAACTTATTACCAAACAGCAAAAGTACAGCCATGTCCATATTGAAAGCATCTACAGATGACAAATTGATTGTTTTTCTAAATATTTAGTTTCTATTAAAAAAGGGGTGAAAACCATTGTGGGAATAGGAGGAAATGAGCATTTTCTCTCTTTCCCACATTATTTTCAAAAGGCTTCTTCTTCAGATTCGTTAAAACTCAGGATTATGTGGTAAAGGATAAAATATCATATTTTTTGCTTGATTTTAATTAAATATTGAATGCTGGTCTTGATGGCATTTTGTTTTCAACTTTGTATTATTCTCTCAAAAATACTTGGGCTTAGATGCAGAGCCCAGTTAGTTCAGTCTCAAGACCAGGGGTTGCGTGTTTTAGTTAACAGCTTGGCTAATCTCTTTCCAAGGATTGATGATAGTCATTGCAACAAGATTCATTCCAATGTCAAGGCTGATCATTGTCTTGATGATGGTTATGTAGGAAAGCAGCCTGTGGCTTTGGAAGAATATTGTGTGAAGTACTGGTAAAAGAAACTCCAGGAAAGCATGGATAGGTGAACTGGACGGCAGGATATAACTGAAACAATACTGCAAAAAAACCATACAAACAAACTTAGGCTAGGTGAGCCATCAAGGATAAAAACGAAACTCTTCCCTTACATGTTTTTCATCAAACAGGGTCACTTTTTTGTTCCAACAAGCAATAAAAGAATAGGTTTTGTCAGAACTGAGGTAAGATGTTTATTTTCTTTTATGCTTTTCAGTAGTTTAAAGAAATCTTACAGTTTATTAATCCCCTGCTCCGAAGCGGGAGGGGATTTATATGAATGGCCTTCAACTGTCTGTCTGTCTGTCTGTCTGTCTGTCCGTCGGTCTGTCCATCCCTCACTCTTTTTCTTGTTTTTGCAATAAAGTCTACATTTGTTACCAGATTTTTGTGAAACTTGCACAGTTTGTTCATCTCATCAGTAGCTTGTACCCTGTTGATTTTGAAAAAAAAATCTGTTGATTGGTATGGAAAAAGTACCCATTTGATGTTGAAAATTTCAATTTCTTGTTTACACGATTAAGTCTGCAGTTGTGATTGGATTTTCATGAAACTTGCACTGTTTGTATATCTCATCAATTGCTTGAACCCTATTGATTTTGAAAAAAATCAGATAATCAGCATTTGGAAAGGGTTCCCTATAAAGTAAGAAACCGAAACGAAATGCAGTATGACGGTATGAAAAGGAACGAAACGCAATGAGACGAAATAGAAAAAAAAAGAGAAGGAAATGAAACGGGATAGAATGAAACAAAATCGAGCAGAGTGATTGTTTAACTCACATGAGCATGAAGTGCTCATGGTGAGCTTTTGTGATTGTGCTGTGTCCATCGTCCTTTGTCAACTTTTACCTTGTGTACCCTCTAGAGGCCACACTTTTTGTCCAATAGTCATGAAACTTTGTCAGATTGTTTGTCTTGGTACTATCTCGGACGAGTTGTGAAAATGGGTCATGTTGGGTCAAAAACTAGGTCACTATGTCAAATCTTTGAAAAACCTTGTGTACACTCAAGAGGCCACATTTTCAGTCTAATACTCTTGAAAGTTTGTCAGAATGTTTGTTTTGATTATATCTCGGATGAGTCTGAAAATGGGTTAGGCCAGGTCAAAAACTAGGTCACTAGGTCAAATCTTGGAAAAACCTTGTGTACACTCTAGGGGCAACATTTCTTGTTCAATACTCTTGAAATTTGATCAGATTGTTTGTCTTGATGATATTTCAGACGAGTTTGAAAAATGGGTCATGTCGGTTCAAAAACTAGGTCACTAGGTGAAATCTTAGAAAAACCTTGTGAGGCCACTCTAGAGGCCACATTTTTTGTCCAGTAGTCATGAAACTTGGTCAGAATGTTTGTCTTGATGATATCAAAGACAGTTTCGAAAACGGGTAATGTCGGGTTAAAAACTAGGTCACTAGATCACATCTCAGAAAAACCTGGTGTACACTCTAGAGGCCAATTTTTTTTTGCTCTGCTGGCTGAAAGCCAGCAGAGCTTATGTCATGGCGTGGTTTCAGTCATCCGTCCATCCCTGAAACTACTTATCCAACTTTGATGAAACTTCAAAGAAATGATCCTGCAATGGTCTTCTTCAGAATTTCTTGAAAAAATTTGATTCCTTCAAAAACACTGGTTACCATGGCAACAAAGCTGAAAAATTTTAAAAATCTTTGAATATCTTCTTGTCTGAAACCATAAGACCTAGGGCTACCAAATTTGGCTTGTAGCTTTATCTAATAGACTTCTACCAAGTTTCTTCAAACTATAGCCCTAGGGTCAAAATTGGCCCCGCCCCAAGGGTCGCAAGTTATACATGGGCTTATATAGGTAAATCTTTAGAAATCTTCCTGTATCTAGCCATTAGGTCTAGGGCTACCAAATTTTTCATGTAGCTTGATCTAGTTGACCTGTACCAACAGTGCCAAAATTATAGCCCTGAGGTCAAATTTGGCCCTGCCCTGAGGGCCCACAAGTATTACATGAGCTTATATAGGGAAAACTTTAAAAATCTTCTTGTATCTAGCTATAAGGCCTATGGCTACCAAATTTTGCATGTAGCTTTATCTAGTGGGCCTCTACCAAGAGTGCCCAAATTTTTATAGCCTTTGGGTCAAATTTTGCCCCATCTTGGGGTTTCATAGAGATTTCACTGAGAACATTTTGTATGTCTTCTAGTTCAGAACCGTTTGGCCAAGTATTGTAATGTCAGTGTTGCATCCAGGCCGTGTGATTACGGGAATTCCCCTTCTTTTATTCTGTCACGCAAGTTCCTGAACTTGATGGGGGAGAAATCGCGCAAAGACGTAATTCGCGCAGAAACAAGAAACCACTGCACGCAAAAAATATAATCGGGTTCTAGTCAGTCTATTGAAACAACGGGAAAGTCCAATGAAGCTTCCCTACATCGATCGATATTACACTCATCGCTATTTTTAGACTATTCAAGAACAGTAATTATGCCCCCCTTCAACGAAGTGGGGTATATTGCTTTGCTAATGTCGGTCGGTCGGTTGGTCCGTCCGTCGGTAGACCTTACCTTGTCCGGATGATAACTAGACACAGAATTGACCTAGGTTCGTCAAATTCGGCACAGTCATGCATCTCGGAGTGTAGATGATCCCTATTGATTTTGAGGTCAATCTGTCAAAGGTCAAGGTCACAGTGACCGTCAACATGTTGATCTATAGACCAAACATTGTCCGGATGATAACTAGACACAGAAATGACCTAGGTTCGTCGAATTTGGCACAGACATGCGTCTTGGAGTGTAGATGATCCCTACTGATTTTGAGGTCAATTGGTCAAAGGTCAAGGTCACAGTGACCGTCAACATGTTGATATATAGACCAAACCTTGTCCGGATGATAACTAGACACAGAATTAACCTAGGTTCGTCAAATTTGGCACAGAAATGCGTCTTGGAGTGTAGATGATCCCTATTGATTTTGAGGTCAATTGGTCAAAGGTCAAGGTCACAGTGACAGTAAACATGTTGATATGTAGACCAAACCTTGTCTGGATGATAACTAGACACAGAATTGACATAGGTTCGTCAAATTTGGCACAGACATTTGTCTTGGAGTGCAGATGATCCCTATCGATTTTGAGATGAATCCATCAAAGGTCGAAGTCACAGTGGCCTTCAACTTAATGATATATAGACCAAACCTTGTCCAGATGATAACTACACACAGAATTGACCTAGGTCCTTCAAATTCTGTACAGATATTCATCTTGGAGTGTAAATGATCCCTATCGATTTTAAGGTTAATCTGTGAAAGGTCAAGGTTACAGTGACCACCAGATGATTCAGGGCCCGCGCTGCCGTTCGCCACTTGAGCCATTTGCGCAAAAAAAATTAAAGTGTCTCAAAAATCATCATATGTGGCTCAACTTTTAGCTCCAACATTTTATTTGCGTATTATCGGGGACGTAGTAAGCATCGAAGTCGACTGGGAAAAAGCTGAAGTCGAACGCACGTGCCGAAAAGAAAATCGATAACCCAGTCTGTGTATCGGCGACTGTTTACAATCTTGTATGTATACGCACGGCGGTGTGTATAATTATGCGAACTGTTGACAGATTATCACGTTTAACAATTGAAGTGGGCTATAAATCAAAAAGATGACATCGATATTTCCCAATCAATTCTTTTGATATCAGTTTATTAACTGTGCCACGTCCTGTATCAATGTGGCAGTAGGGGGGCATGACTGTTTTACAAACAGACATCTTGTTCCAAATGGTCTCCGATCTTGATATTGAATTCTTTTCAGTAAGCAGGTAACCACTATTCTCTATACATGCACAGTGAATGTGTAGTTACACGTGTTTCCCGATTTGAAAAAAAAATAGTGCATTCCCGCGGCGACTTTTAAGTGCGTTCAACATTCTGACTTTTGTGTTAAAGCAGGATTAAATATTGCACTTAAATGAATTACGAACTTGGTAAAGAGATTTGTTTGATCAAAAGACGACACCGGTTTGATAGATCGAGTGAAAACAGCGAAGAACAAATTGAAGGTCATTAGGGAACCACCACGGTCAAATGAGGGCGATTCAAAATCCAAATGGATTTCAAAATAATTTTGCACACTTGTTCACCTTAACAAGTACTAGTGTCATGCGAAAAGTTTGTTTCGATACACCCAAGGTCAAAGTCACAGTTGAAGGTCAAATGTTTAAATTGACCTTGTCCGGAGCATAACTTTTACATTTATCAATTGATTTCAAAAAAACTTTGCACACTTGTTCTCCATAACAAGTACTTGTGTCATGCGAAAAGTTTGTTTCGATACGTCCAAGGTCAAAGTCAACGTTGAAGGTCAAATCTTTAAATTGACTGTTCAACCCAGTTTTACATCCTGCACAGCAAAATTGTGATATGAAGATAGAGTTTTGGTTTTTAAAAAGACTCATCCAAAGAACTATGCCAGAGAATATTGAGGCTGCAACCTACCCTTCAACTATAGTCCAGTGTGATAATATTCGATCCAATTTGTTCCTGTCTCATAGAGGAAGTCCAACAAAGTAATTATTATTGCTATATTTCTCTCTCATTCCTCAAGTTAAGATCTTCATAATCCTGAATATAAGTAACCCTCAGTTGAAAGATTATGGAAAACGCTGAATAAAAAGAAGTTAATGCTCAAAACCAGCATTTTCTTCTTTTTCTCACAAAGTTTTCTACCATATGCATTACAAACCATATAATTTATTGTCTGCATATTGCTTTCAACTTGGACCAGTCCTCAATTTTGTTATCAGGTATAAATAATCTTTTATCTGCTTGGCTATATATATAACAAACCTTCTTAACCCTGTCTAAGCTGTTATCAAAAACAACAATTTTCTGTGATACCTACTGATTCTCTCATATGACATATCTGTGACCGATACCATTTAGCGGGGGCATCCGTGTCTCTGACACACCTATTTCTAGTTTCCAAAGCCTTCTCCCTCGGTGTAGTTAAAAAAATGGGTTGTGTGGTAAAGAGTTAAAGACTCAGTTTTACATTTCATAATATCTAGAATAAGAATTTTGTTGATAACCCATTATTCCTTTTTTGGGAAACAAATGATTTTTGAAATCATCATACAATGGGCAAATCAATAAGAAATGCAGGTTGTCTTTGACAGGATGTATTATTTTATGAGACAGTATTTACAGAACCTGTGTTGTTTATCAATGTTATCTTGCCTTCCAGTTTCTATAGCTAAACTTTAGTTGTAGAGCATGTAAAATTTGCCAAATTTATCTGATATAGATCTACATACCAAGTGACATATAATAGTTAAATAAGTTTCTATCTCTGGTACTGATTTAAATTGTTGTATGGTGATGTGCTTTTGAGCTTTCTTATATTTTGTTCTCATTTTTAAATGAACGTTGATTAAGAGAGATTGATGGTTTTACAAATTTGTGGAGACATCCATGTACTCCTGTCCAGTATGTAGATTTGTATTTGCAATTTAAATTTACCTTTTCTTGCTCAGCTTAAGGTTGTGATTATAAAACAAGAGGGCCATGATGGCCCTGAAGTCACTCATCTGAGTCTTTTGACCAAACATGACCCATTTTCAATCTCTCTTGAGATATTATGACAAACATTCTACCAAGATTTTCATGAGTTATTGACCCGAAATGACCCACTTGCAAACTGGTGCAAGACCAACATTCTGACCAAGTTTCATGAGTATTGCATTAAAAATGAGGCCTCTAGAAAGTACACAAGGTTTTCGAAGATTTGACCTAGTGACCTAGTTTTTGATCCGACATGGCCCATTTTCAAACTCTTCCAAGATATTATCAAGACAAACATTCTGACCAAATTTCAAAGTTTTGGACTAAAAATATGACCTCTAGAGCGTACACAAGGTTTTTCTAAGATTTGACCTAGTGACCTAGTTTTTGAACCGACATTACTCATTATCAAACTCTTTTAAGATATCACCAAAACAAACATTCTGACCAAGTTTCAAGAGTATCAGACTGAAAATGTGGCCTCTAGAGCATACACAAGGTTTTTCTAAGATTTGACCCAGTGACCTAGTTTTTGACCCGACATGACCCATTTTTGAATTCCTCCGAGATATCATCAAGACAAACATTCTGACCAACTTTCAAGAGTTTTGGACTGAAAATGTGGCCTCTAGAGTGTACCCATGGTTTTTCTAAGATTTGACCTAGTGACCTAGTTTTTGACCCGACATGACCCATTATTGAACTCATCTGAGATATCATCAAGACAAACATTCTGACCAATTTTCAGGAGTTTTTGACTGAGAATGTGGCCACTAGAGCGTACACAAGGTTTTTCTAAGATTTGACCTAGTGACCTAGTTTTTGACCCGACATTACCCATTTTCATACTCATCCAAGGTATCATCAAGACAAACATTCTGATCAAGTTTTAAGAGTTTTTGACAGAAAATGTGGTTTCTAGAGCCTACACAAGGTTTTTCTAAGATTTGACCTAGTGACCTAGTTTTTGACCCGACATTACCCATTTTCAAACTCGTTCGAGATATCATCAAGTCAAACATTCAGACCAAGTTTCAGGAGTTTTGGATTGTAAATGTGGCCTCTAGAGTGTACAAGTTGTTGACGGGCCTTGAAACGCTATTCATCATTATTCATCATCTAGAGTGTACACAAGTTTTTTTTTTAAGATTTGACCTAATGACCTAGTTTTTGACCCCACATGACCTATTTTCAAACTTGTCAGAGATATTATCAAGACAAACATTCTGACCAACTTTCAGGAGTTTTGGACTGAAAATGTGGCCTCTAGAGCGTACACTAGGTTTTTAGCTCACCTGAGCACAAAGTGCTCATGGTGAGTTTTTGTGATCGTGCCGTGTCTGGCGTCCGTCGTCCGTCGTGAGTTGTCCGTCGTCAACTTTTACCTTGTGTATGCTCTAGAGGCCACATTTTCAGTCCGATACTCATGAAACTTGGTCAGAATGTTTGTCTTGATGATATCTCGGACGATTTTGAAAATGGGTCATGTTGAGTCAAAAACTAGGTCACTAGGTCAAATCTTAGAAAAACCTTGTGTATGCTCTAGAGGCCACATTTTCAGTCCGATAATCATGAAACTTGGTCAGAATGTTTGTCTTGATGACATCTCAGACGAGTTCGAAAATGGGTCATGTTGGGTCAAAAACTAGGTCACTAGGTCAAATCTAAAAAGCCTTGTGTACACTCTAGAGGCCACATTTTCAGTCCAAAACTCTTGAAAGTTGGTCAGAATGTTTGTCTTGATGACATCGTGGATGAGTTCCAAAATGGGTCATATCAGGTCAAAAACTAAGTCACTAGGTCAAATCTTAGAAAAACCTTGTGTACGCTCTAGAGGCTACATTTTCAGTCCACAACTCTTCAAAGTTGGTCAGAATATTTGTCTTGATGATATCTACAATGTGAAAATGGGCTATATTTTGCTTAAAAGTAGGTGACTGAGAGAAATTCTAGAAAAAGCATGTGTACAAGTTAGAGGCCAAATTTTCAGTCCAATAATAATTATGAAAGCATGATAGAATGTTTGTCATAATATCTCGAAAGAGATTAAAAATGGGTCATGCTTGGTCAAAAGACTCAGGTGAACGACTTCAGGGCCATCATGGCCCTCTTGTCTGTTTTGTGACTGTACCATCTGGGGTATGCAACTTTTTTGGCAAATTCATATTAAGTATGTATAAAAAATAATATCTCATTATTGCTAAAAAACTTTGTAATAAACCTTATATGCAGAGCATGAAAAATGTATAGTTAAAAAAATCCACAACTTAAAAATATCAGAAGTCAATGCACATAACTTAATTGTTGATAAACATTAATTACCTCCCTTTACCAAATATTCCATTAAAACAATATGTGAAAACGATGACATTATGGTGTCTAGCCCAAAATATTCTTTGCAACTATAATTTATGATAAAGACAATATGAAACAAGAGAAATTTTTAAAAAAGGCTGAATTTTTTAGTTATACACAAATATACATGCCCACTGTGAGAACAAATAGCGTAATATTATATTGTTTTAATTGTTCAGCTTTCTATACTGCTACGCTCACTTGCGTGTTTCACACATAGGTATGTTAAATGCTCATCTTATGGCTGAGGCATAAGGTATAGTACCTGTGTAAGTCTTAATGCTAATGTCATGCATCCTTGGTATACAGGTTAAATTTTGTATACCTTTTTTTGGGTTTCTTGGTCATATTACTGCCTGTGACATGTTCAATATCAGTTGAAATATAGCAAGATTTCTTATTTTTAATCACAGTAAAAAAAAATGCAGCTGTTTCCTTAGAGCGGCACAAAGCAATTTAATCAAAATTGTAATCGTTCGTCTTGTGTAATGCCATTTGCTCATAGTTTCAACAATAGTAATGTGGAAAAGCAGCCAGTGGCTTAGGAACATTATGATACAAAAACTGTCTGAATGTGCTTGTGTAAGTCAAACAGTAAATGATGTGTGCAGCTCACAATTTCTTATTTAAAAAATGTCACTTCAGATTACATTTTGGTTCGTTTGAAAGAGGTAGTGTGTTAAACAGTTTTAGTAAATAAAATGAGATAAAAAATATCTCTCTCTCTCTCTCTCTCTCTCTCTCTCTCTCTCTCTCTCTCTCTCTCTATATATATATATATAGAGAGAGAGAGAGAGAGAGAGAGAGAGAGATCGATCGATCGATCGAAATGAGCATCAGGTGTGCAGCACCATTCAAATGCAAAATTACTGGGCAGGTACCTGTTTTTAGCTCCACTGGCCAAAGGCCAGCGAGCTATTGTCATGGCGTTGTGTCCATCGTGCGTGCGTGCGTCCGTCCGTTCGTTCGTCCATGCGTGTGTCCGTAAACTTTTTCTTTAAAAAACTTCTCCTCAGAAACTATTGACTGGATTTTTACCAAATTTCACAGGAATGTTCCTTTGGTGGTCCTCTTTCAAATTCCTTCAAATAATTGTGTTCCATGAAGAATTCTGGTTGCCATGGCAACCAAAGTAAAAAACCTTTAAAAATCTTCTCCTCCCAAACCGCTATTTGGATAGCATTATTATTTTGCAGGAATGTTCCTTAGATACAGGTTTACAGAATTCCTTAAAAAAAAAAAAGATCTGTCAAAAAACATGGCTTTTATGGGAGACTCATTTTCCTTTTATGGTATAAAGTAAAATCTTTGAAAAATTTCTTCTCTAAAACTATTCATTGGATTTCATTGTTGTTTTGCAGGTAAGTTCCTATGGTGGTTGTCTACCAAATTGTTTCTTCAGTGAGCTAAAATGCAGGATTGAATGATAATTGTTAAAAACTTCCTTTTGCCATTATAGAAATATCAGGCCTGTGGAGCGATACAGGCGCTCAAGCGCCTCTAGTCTTTGTCAGATATTCATGCCTAACTGTTTAGCATGGTGTTTTGTTCAGTTGGGATCAACATAGAATTCTTTCACTACTAAAGAAACCAGGCTTGTCCGTATTTAAAGTACTTGCAGGCAAAAATGATTGTCCTCATGTTCTGATCTCCTCTGAAACAATATCAAAAAATAAGAGTTATAGGTGTAGTTTGCATTCAAAGGGACCCCCTGAATTTTGAAATATCTTGAAAAGTCCTGTATCAGTTTTTATGAAACTGCAAGGTCTTTCAAAATGACCTTACCAACTCTCACAGTGAAAATTAGAATATTTCTCCTGCAACAAAGAATACTTTGCCCATTCCAGTAATGATAAATTTTTGCTCTGAAGCTCAACATTCTCTAACGGTTTCGCACAGTGACCAGAACAGCAAACATAACAGGACAATTGCATGACTTCGGTGTCTCAATTCAGTTAAATATGAGGCCCTAATATTGTTTTTTGTACAAATAATATAGTTCTATACTTTACGTAGATATCGCTCTCGTCACTTTCATTCTAATTTTGAAGTCTAAAATGATTTGTCCAATGTTTTCTTATATGGTATCCATTCTCCAATATTTGATTAAATTTTATTTTTGGTATGAATTCAAGTTTTTATACCACTTCTGTTGATATATGTGTTCCAAACCACCTGACAGTTAGACTTAAAGGTCTTTCATGGTTTGGTTTGATTTGTTTTTCGCTACGATTTTTTTCAGTTTGCCTAAAATTAGCTCCATTGTATCATGGTCACACTTATAGGGGGGTAGTCTTAAAGACACTGTGTAGTCTTAAAGACACTGTGTTCCTTTGACCGTAAAAATCATCACAACAAAACTTTGGAGCTTGTTTATGGAACTCAACCATACATTTCACCCTTCTTCATTTTATTGATATATGCTATACCACATGATGTCAGCCAGACTGGGTTTCGGAAAAAAATCTATGGTTGGGCATGGAAAAGAAAGTGTAAACAAGTGTGTGCAAGTCTCCAGTATTGAATCATTAATATAAAACCCAAATAAAAAAATAGGGCCTCTAAAGTTGAAGTTTTAACTATTCAAACAATAGACGACCACAGTTACTGTACTTGCATGAGAATTCTTTCCATAAACAGGTAAACCCTTTTTACTCGGAATAGCCTTCAACCCTCCCACCGTTTTTAAGCTGTTTTGTTCATACTTTTCAACATTGCATTGAATGCAAAAATGTCAAACTAAGTGATCAAAAATTCTGAAAATTTCACTCAGAGTTGGTAAAGATAATATCATTGACTATGCAAATTTTCAGTACAATAGCTAAAGCATTTTTTAAGATATTTCCAAATTCAGGGGGTCCCTATGAACCTCAAACTACCTATACCAGCATTTTCTCCTTTCCTGCTTGCTTTTTTTTTTTTTTTTTTTTAAGCTGTCTCCCTTGGGGCTAGAGGAATATGAAATTTTATGATGAATGGTTTTAAGACACCCTTTCCTGAATAAATTATCGCTTAAAACCTGTCACCAAATAATTAATCGCCAGCTTGCTGTTTTTTCAGTACTGTCAGTACTTTGATTTTCTTACGATTTCTGGATTCTTTCTTGTGAATCACTCACTAGCATACACAAAATTGAGTTTCTCAGACTTATGCTTCAAGAGTTACTATTCTTGCAGGCAACTGCTCTTATTATGCCCCCACCATAAAATGGCGGATGGGTGCCATATGTCATTGACCAACTTGTTTTCAAGGGGTACTTGTTTTTGAACCTGAAATGATATCCGAGTTTTCTTGTGAACTATGAAGTGAATGATATCACCATTTCGTGTGAACCATTTGTTCGAATGCAAACAACTGTTTCACTGCTGTTAATTTACGAACTGCAACCAAAACAAGACAGTATGCTTGTTTCTACAGGAAAGATCACTTTTTAGTGACAAATTTCTTACTATCTTTTTCAACTCGATACATGCCCAATTTAAATTCTCTCTCTAAAATTAAATATTGATCCTGAGAAGTTCCCGACATGTTACATAGTGTTGATGCCAAAAAGTCATGTGACCATGCTGTATTAGTTTAACAAGATTCTGATCTATATTAAGATCAGAGAATTTCATGACCTTTTTCATTCAGTCACTTATGCAGGGAACAACTTTTCCAGACCACTTGCTGTTACTGAGAGTAAATGTTTTCAACCCTTTTATTAAGACACTGAATATTTTCAGATGTTTTATGATAAAGTGGTGTTTAAAAAAATTCCTAATCTGTCCTCATAGGTGCAAATAAATAGATAGAAGGGACCAAAATGCATTAATTGGGCTTTTATGGT
This sequence comes from Hippopus hippopus, assembly GCA_946811185.2. Classification (NCBI taxonomy): domain Eukaryota; kingdom Metazoa; phylum Mollusca; class Bivalvia; order Cardiida; family Cardiidae; genus Hippopus; species Hippopus hippopus. Next base: position 25,978,970 of record OX328111.1, on the reverse strand, counting down.
ATCCTAGTGCTGCTGTCAAGAGAGGCCCAATGGCCGCCATGACACTCATCTGTCCCGTTCATCACGCTCTAGTGATAGGAATCATTTTAATTTAGTTTTGGTATACATGATGTTTTTTATTTCTTTATTCATGAACTGTCCAATGGATTTTGAAAGCCAAAAATTAAGAGCAGGTTTTCCCATGCCCAAGATCAGCTTCTAGCACAAGATTGGAGGTTGAAATATGTTGTTATCATTGAGTATGTGTGATTCAAACAGGGATTATGGTTATACATGAATTTAAAATTGATCTTTTGGGTTTTTGGGTTATAAAATAATTTTGGTAATCAGAACTTCATTTAAATATGCGTGAAATAAAATTGTCAGTTAAGCCTTTCGAAAACAGGTTGGTCCATGCTAGTGATACCCTTGTCTCTCTGTGTGTGTGGGTGTGGGTGTGTGTGTGTGTGTGTGTGTGTTGTTGGAAAAGGTGGTGTTCATGTCCGGCCCTTAACTTTGATGTGCATTGTTGGATTTCAAAAAAATTTGGCACAAATGATTGCCATAGATGACAAGATGTAGCAAGCAAAACAGTGTTGCTAGGTCAAGGTGACAGTGCTTGGCAAAACTTTTGCACACACATTATAATGTACATGTATATATTAACCCTTTCGGCGCCATAGGTGAAAACATTGACTTTTGCAGACGGCATAGATCAAGATCAGACTGCACAGAACGTGCAGTCTGATCTTTGATCTATGCCATGTGCTTGTGTAGTCGAGCCTATACAATCAAAGTCTTTGTAAGTTTCAATGGATTCTATTCAGAGGCATCGAAAGAGGTCAGGTTTATTTATTTGGTGCTGAAAGAGTTAAAACCTTTTTGTTGATCAATATAGCTACAAGTCCTTGTTTGAGTTTGGAACGATACCATAATTGTGACCTTTGCATGTTTCAGGGGCATGTATGTCAATGACACATTTCTAGTCCCTGTATGTTACAAAAGGTTTCTTCCTTGGAATTGCATGATCGAGGGTTGAAAAATAACTCTAGTAAAGCTTTTTCACCCTCATAAGCTGTTTTTGTTCTTTTTCAGGATGGTCTAGGTGATATCTTTGTTTCTAATGAAGGCTGGAACAGAAATCAGGACAATAAAGCAGTTTATAGAACTAGGGCACTACCTGGGGACCTTGTTGCTGTCCAACTGTGTGACAGTAACTCTGTAATTATTTGAGTAGTGCTCTGTGAGAATGGGGCTAAATGCATGTTCATGATTCATCATATTAATTGAGCCATCATATGGTTATGGATTCATAATAGCCACTTTTTTTAACAACCGATAGCTCAGTCGGTAGCGTGCAGGGCTTGAGGATAGTGTGGGGGGGTCGCTGGTTCGATTCCCTGCTATGCCAATTTCTTTCCAAGGATTGATGATAGTCATTGTGACAGGATTCATTCCTCTCTCACTGCTGACAGTTGTTTGGACAATGGTTATGTGAGAAAGCAGCCAGTGGCCTGGAAAGAATATTATGCCGAGTACTGGTAAAATAAACTCCAGGAAAGCATGGATAGGTGTACTGGCTGCCGCAATATAACTTAAATAATGTTGAAAATGGTGTTAAACACCATACAATCAATCAATCAACCATTTTTAGCAACCATGATGTAAACTGATCCTTTGACATACAGAAAATTGACCAATAGAAAAAAGTTTCAGCCCAGGTCAGTCTGCACAGACTGCCCAGGCTGACCTGGGTGTATACTTTTCACAGATACATTAAGCCCCCTTTTCACAGAGCATTGTTCATTTGTTTTTCACTCTGATTTTTGAAAATAACAAAAACAGGATTTCTGTCTCTTGTTACCTAAAATTCAATTACATGTCCAAGTTTAAAGAATTTGCAGAAAACAATTTGATTGTAGCTTAGATGACTTGTCTTGGAGACAGAAGGAAACATTGCAGGAAAAGGAGAAAATGTCAGTAACGTTTGGAAACAGCATGTCAAACCCTATCATTCTGTGGCATTTTCATGGAAATTGGACCCTGATATGTTGTCCACAACAAGGCTGGTGTTGAAAAGCATTACAAGTGAACTGTTATTATTACCATTTTTATTTGGCTCATCTGAGCACAAAGTGCTCTTTGTGCTCAAGGTGAGCTTTGGTAATTGTACTGTGTCTGTCATGCATCATGAAGGCACCAACAATTACCTTTTGTGCACTCTAGAGGCCACATTTCAAGCAAATACACATGAAACTCGGTAAGAATATTTTTCTTGATATAAGCTCAGACAAGAGTGAATTGGGTCATGTTTGGGTCAAAAAGTGGGACAGACAAATCTTAGAAACTCTTGTGTGCACCAGGGTTTTCCCTCAGCTTTAAAAATTGGGGGTCATTGTGACCCCTTGCCTCATTAGTTGAGGGTCATTTCTTTAACTTAGGGGGTCAAAATAAATGGGTTTGGGGTCTCTTCGTCTTCAAGCACAGATTACAATGCATTTCACTTTTAAACTCCATGAGAAAGTAAAGTCTGTAAGTCATTTCTGACGGAAAGCTCAGTCTCAATTTTTGACAGACAAAAACATTCTCGTCCAAATTGCTTCTTGATGTGGCTCGATCAGCAGCTGTAGGAAGCAGACGATAAAAAAGAATACTAGTTTACTTCGTCGTGACATTATTTTCAGCAAACAGAACTGACTGGTAATGTGTACTTTTATCTACCGGAAGTCGTGTAAAATAAGCTATAAAATACAGAGAACCCAACTAAGACTTTGACTGGGTCCGTATTTACGACATATGTCTAATGTACTCAGCTGAAATAATGCGTAAACCAGTCTTATTCTATAAATAAATTACCGGAAAACCACTGTTATCTAAAATAAACCCTGCAGTAAAAAAAAAGAATGGTGTTCCTCTGATATTGAAGCAAGAACAGACTTGGATATATGACCATTTATTCAATTTCCTAGATGATTAAAATTTTTGAAAGTTGCGTCACTGATGACGCGCTGTTACTTATTTTGGGTTCAGTTAAAAATTGCGTCATTGACACTGGATTTGTGCGTCATGGAAAACCCTGGTGCACTCAAGAAGCATCATTTTTAGTCTGATACCCAAGAAAATTTAACAGAAGGTTTTTCTTCGTGATATCTCAGACAAGTTCCAAGTGGGGTCATGTTTGGGTCAAAAAGTAGGTCACTGGGACAAATTTTAGAAAACCTTTGTATGTACTCTAGAGGGTTCACTTTCAGTCTGATGCTGGTGAAAATTGGTCAGAATGTTTACTTTGATTAAATCTTGGAGAAGTTTGATATTGGCTTGCGTTGGGTCAAATAGTAGGTCACTGAGACAAATCTGTAGAGGACACATTTTTAGTCTGATACTCACGAAACTTGGTCAGAATGTTTGCCTTGATGATATCTCTGACATCTCTGACAAGTCTCTGTCATGTCAAAAAGTAGGCCACTGGGACAAACCATAGAAAAACCTTTTGTGCACTCTAGAGGCCACATTTTTAGTTTGATACTCGTGAAAAATGGTCAGAATGGTTATCTTCATGACATTTTGGAAAAGTTTAAATCACATCAGATCAAAAAAAATTTTAGGAAAAGTTTGTGCACAGTCTAGAAGCCACATTTTCAGTACAATACTTATGATAGTTTGTCAGAATGTTTGTCTTGTTAATATCTTGGATGAGTCTGAAATTTGGTCACATTGAGTCAAAAAGTAGGCCACTGGGATAAATTTTTTGAAAAACCTTGAGTGCTCTCAAAAGGCCTCATTTTCAGTCCAATACTCATGACATTTATCAGATTTATAGATTACCCCTTCGACAAGCTTGATATTTGATCATATAGGGTCCAAAAGTAGGTCACTGGGATTAATCTCAGAAAAACCTTGTGTATACTCTAGAGGCCACATTTTCAGTCTAATTCTCATGAAAAAAATGATCATGTGTTTTATATCATCACAACCAGGATGTTTTCAACTTTATCAATCCTAGATGACTTCACTATGGTGAGCACTATAGGGCTATTGTTCTTTTAAGTTTTGTCAAAGAAGTATATTTTATAATTTATGACTTTGTTACTCTACTGCGTTGATCTGTTTCACTTGAGAAACATGTGGGTTTGACCCTTTACCACACAGTCGGGAATTTTAACAACCCTGTTGAAGTAGGCTTTTTCAAACATTTGAGGAAACGGAGAAAATGCTGGTACCAGCATTTTCTCCTTTTCCTCAAATGTTTTCTACCCTTTCAATGACAAATTCCAACGTTTGAGCCACATTTAATTTGGTCGTCTGCAAATGCTTTCATGGGACAAGTCTAAAAAGTTGTTGTTTTTGTAAAGAGTTAACAAAAGTATGTTCATCTGAAAGATTTATACAAACAACTTTTACATCTCTGTAGCAGATGACTATTTTCACTGCTAACTTCGAAATTATACTTGTTCTACTGCTGTAAATACTATTTCATTTGAATGGAATCATTGCTCTGATTGTGATAGTGGATACTGTAGATAAATGGTCAGACTGCACATTCTGCAGTGTGCGCAGACAGATACAGCTTTAGCAGCATAGAAATTAACAGCTACTTCTTTTTTTCCCCACAATATTTTCTCTATCATTCAAAGACCTTGACTGTTTCCTCGTAGGATGGCACAAGTGTAAGAAAGAATGGTGACTTGAGGGCTGACCTGGAGGAGGAGAAGATTGACCTGGAGGAGGAGAATAAAAAGGAAACTCCGAAGGAGAGATCTCGTCAAGGGAAAGTAAGTGTATTTGCTCAGAATAGAATTCTGCACAGTATTTGTTTGGGCCCATAACCCTTTACTAATCAATTCCGACTTTTAACGACCCTGAGGAAGAAGCCTTTTAAAAACAACGTAGGAAAAGGAGAAAATGCTGGTTACCAGCATTTTCTCTATTTCCCACAGTTTTCTACCCTATCAAAAAAAAAATTGCACTGTTTGAGCCACATTGAAATTGTCATCTGCAAATGCTTTCAATTTAGACAAGGCTTAAATTTTGTCATGTGGTATAGGGTTAAACTGAGAGAAACAGTGAATATATCCAAAATAAGCAAGACAAAGGCACCTTAGACTTATTCTTATGTAGAATCCCATGTGATTGTCTGTTGAATACATTTTAATTCATTTCCAAAAGAAAAATGTCAAGATCAAATTAGGTCACATTAGATCAAAATGTGCATCGCTTGGACATTTTTTAGAAAAAAAACATGTGCGCTCTAGAAGCAAGAATTTCAATTCAAAGCTCATGAAAGTTGATAAAAATTTTTGTCTTGAATCTTTGTCAAGTTGGGTCACAAAGGTCACAGGGAAAAATCTTAAAGAAACTGTTTGTCCACTCTAGAGGCCACATTTTCAGTCTGATACTCACAAACAATTTCAAAACTGGGCCACTTTTGGTACAAAAAGCAGGTCAATGAGACAAATCTAACGGAAAACTTGCGTACTCTTTAGAGACCAGAATTTTAGTCCAGATCTCATGAAAGTTGGTAAGAATGTTTGTCTTACTTATATCTATCATGAGTTTGAAAATGGGTCAGGTAAAGAAGTAGGGCACTGAGACAAATCCTAAAAAAAGCTTGTGTACACTCAAGAGGCTACCTTTTCAATACTCATGAGTTTTTGTGAGAATGTTTGTCTTGATATCTCAGAAGAGATTGGAAATGGGTCATGTTGGGTCAGAAGGCTCAGGTGAGCAACTTCAGGGCCATCATAGCCCTCTTGTACTGCAGATACAGTTAATAAGGTCTGTGTCCTTATATATTAGATTATAGTAAATGAGGGAAAATATCCTGCATTTGGGGTTGTGTTTAATGGAGGAAAATGTTATTTTATTACAGGTTCTTTTATAAGGCAAATATACATGTAAAACATATTTTGATTTACAAGTGAACATCTTTTATTACAACATGTGTTAAATTAGGGAAAGTGTAAAATGTCAAGGTAAAACAGGCTTGGTTTACAAGGAACATGGTCCTTGTATTTAAGATTATGGTAAATAAGGCCAATTGGTCTTGTATTAAAGGTTGTGGCCATTCAGGGAAAGTCCATGTGTAACATGTTTAGGTATTACACGGGAAGCTGTCCTTGTATTACAGATTATGGTAACAAATGGAAAATTTCTTTGTATTAAAATTTGTGTTCAATTAGGGAAAATGTCCAGTTTTACAGGTTTTGGTTTACAAGGAAAAAGTCCATGCATTTCAGATTGATTGATTGATTGTATGGTGTTTAACGCTGTTTTCAACATTATTTCAGTTATATCACGGCGGCCAGTGCACCTATCCATGCTTTCCTGGAGTTTCTGTTACCAGTACTCCGCACAATATTCTATCCAAGCCACTGGCTGCTTTTCCCACATAACCATCGTCGAAACAACAATCAGCAGTGAGAGATGAATGAATCCTGTTGCAATGACTATCATCAATCCTAGGAAAGAAATTGGCCGAGCCGGGGATCGAACTCACGACCCCCTGTTCTCAAGTCCTGTACGCTACCGACTGAGCTACCGTGGCTCGGCCCACGTATTTCAGACTGTGGTTAATAAGGGGACATGTCCTTGTCTTACAGGTTGTGGTAAATAAAGGATTTTGTCTTTGTGTAGCAATTATTTATCAACATGGGCAAATGGCCTTAAATTTCAAATTGAAGTTAAAAAGGGAAAAATGTCTTCATAATATGGCTTGGAACACGCGAAAAGGGACATTCGGACATTTGTGTATAGTGTCGTCGCGGATCAGCCTGTGCAGTCCGCGCAGGCTAATCTGAAAGGACACTTTCCATTTTTATGTAATTTTCTGTTTTGCACAAGTCTACTGTAGCACAAAATCTAAGGTAGTTGTAAAGTGCCATCTCGGATTAGCCTGCGCGGAATGCGCAGGCTGATCCGAGACGACACTTTATGCAAATGTCCGAATGCCCCTTTTCGCGTGTTGCAGGCCATATAGTATGCAGTTCACATGGGAAAATGTCCTTGTATTACATGTTACTATTAAAAACAGACTATGTCCACATATTTCAGGTTTTGTCCAACAAGGAAAAATATCCTTGTAATACAGGTTGCTTTTGATAAGGGAAAGTGGCTTTGTGTAGCATTTGCCATTAACAAGGAAAAATGTCCTTGTTATCCCCCGCTGAAGGCGGAGGGATATAGTTTTAGCATTGTCTGTCCATCCGTCCAGGAGAATATCTCCCATACCATTGGACAGAATTTCATGAAACTTTATACATGTGTTCAATAACCCATTCCACCAATAACCTTTTTTTTTTTTTTTATTCGATGCAAAATGGCCAACTGGGAGCGATTTTAAGTTACACAGTCGAGTAAATTTTTGATGTTTTGAGTCTTATCTTGAAAACTATACAGAGTTTTTACATCGAACTTGTCACATCTATCAACCACCATTAGGAAATGCAGGAAGCCACAGACAGTAGTTATTTGCTTTTATTTCATGAAATGCCATGTCATGAAAAAAGGGGGCTAAATGTATAATTACATTATGGACCAATAACAGTCTGTTCGCCGATCCGTCTGCCCAGACGAATATCTTCTATAGTCCTTGACGAAAATTGATGAAACTTCATGGAAAATGTCTCTGTGTTACAGGATGTTGTTGAGAAGGGAAATTGTCTTTGTGTAACAGTATACAGTTGACAAGGAAAAAATTGTCCTTGTATTTCAGATTGTTGTCAACAAGGAGAAATTTTTTTACATTACAGATTGTGGCTGTATTGCAGAAGCTACATCCGAGGACTTGTACGGGTTATATTGATACCATGTTAGCTCTCCAAACTAAAGGAGATTATGTAAAGTTTCTGACCACAGATAGAACCCTACCAAATCTGAACATATATTTATCTGAAATGCTGCCTGGTAAGCTGAGACATACCATTTGAAGGAAATTAACCCCTTTACCAAACAATCCTGTGTTTCAGTGGTTCTGTGAAAAAAAGGCTTTTGGAAATATTTTTGGAAAAGGAGAAGATGCTGGTAACCAGCATTTTATTCTTTTCCCAAAACAATTTCTACTATATCAGAAACAAAACAGCATTTTATCCACATTGAATTTATTGCTTAAAAACCCTTGCAATATGGATGAGTCTTAAATTTTGTCATACACTGATGACTTAGCAAATTTTGATAGTTCCAGTACAAGTAGAAAAGGAATAGAAATTTAGACTATAAAGGTTTATGGCTTACTGAAAAAGCAAATTTTTATACAGTAGATTCCGCTTATTTGCGAGTCCTATTTGTCAGAGAAAATATTGTGATAAAGCGGTTGTGCCAATAAACCTATGCCTCCTTTCAGACCCGAAGTCCAGAGATGCAGATGATTGTTTCGTTCTAATTATAGACGTTCATCACTGGGATCCCGATAATTTATTTCAGAATTTTTTTAAATATGTGTTTTTCAAAATAAATCCGTTTAAAACATTAATTTCTAAAACTCTCATTTACCTTTGAAGTGCATAAAGTGCCCGGAAATATTCCTCCCTGTTGGCAGTGGTAATGCTTTGTTTGACATAAAATCCAAAACAAACTCATTGAAAACACAAGTTTCAATGCATATTTCCAGTTTCCGGTTGTCTTATGATTGCTACATGTATACATGTACATGTATATTCTAAACACAGCATGATTATGTGTTACTCACCTGTGTAACCCCTGACTTGCCACCTGTTGGATTCAATGGATGGGTAAATTCGGTGGGTCATTTGATCGCATACAGACGATCGCACTTTAGCGTATTTAAGCCATACTATTCAAAGCAGGTCTACATATGAAACTATTTTCTGTGTTTTTCACACATAAATTTTAAGTTCTACATTCATGCATGTTGTTAAATTGGTTTAGCAACGAACCACCAACAAACAGTTAATTTCTTTTTTTTTTTTCACAGTTTGTTATGATCTGACAATTGATATGTTATTACGATCAGTCTTTTTCTATAATAGGTGAAGTGCCAAAATCGTCTACAGTTGCTTTCACAGAAAGCATAGATCAAGATCAGACTGCACAGAACATGCAGTCTGATCTTAGATAGAGTGACTGTGTCAGATTTTGATTTTTTTTTTTTTTAAAAAAGAGACCAAAATAATTTTGAAATAGCTAGATTTCCACCATTTTTCCTACCTGAAATATACCGTTTCATTTAATCAGTGCTCTAAGACTTTAAGTTAGATGCACCTGATATTTCGCATAACTGTCTGATAGTTGATATGAAGATGGACAACCAGTGTAGTAAACTGCATGGCAAATCACTGGTGCAATGCTGACAAACAGCTGCTGATTAAACAAGCTTCTGTTTCAAAATGTCAGCTAATTGGAGACATTTTGTATCCGTCATTACACTTTATGAAACGAAAAGGATAACCTGAAACAAGGCAAGAATTTATATCTTTAATGATTAAATCATGAAAATGATAATTTTCCAGGTCATCATGGACTCTTCATATTTATGCTGCTGCAATGGTTTATAAATATTACAGCGTAAAATTTTGACCAATGAACTTGCAAATGAATACATACGTATACTGCCCGTGAGTTAAGTCATTATGACGTCATCATACCATATTTGGAACCGTATTCCACTGAGTGTAGATATGGATTTTTTTTCCATTGTGTGTGATTTTATCCGCGTGCGACGTATGTCTTTAACCCGGAAAACTTACAGGTGTGTGTGTGTGTGTGTGTGTGTGTGTGTGTGTGTGTGTGTGTGTGTGTGTGTGTCTATATATATATATTGAGCCATGCCGTATGAAAAGAGAGTTTGATGCATCTGCAAAAGGTATTGACTCATGTCAGTCTGTAGTTGCTAACTTAGGTTGAAACTTTTGGCTGTTGGTCACTTTTCTGCATTTCAAAGAACCAGTTGTACCTCATGATTCAATAAGTTGTCAAACAAAATGGACTGCATGGATCCACAGTTTTTGTTGATGCATTAACCCTTTACCACACAGTCCCGACTTTTGATGACCTTGAGAAAGAAGGCTTCCTAAAAAAAAGTAATGAGAACAGGAGAAAATGCTGGGAACCAGCATGCATTTATACCACCATGTTTTTACCCTTCCCAAAAAGGAATTTCAAGTTTTCTGTCACATTTATTTTTGTTGTCTACAGATGCTTTTAATTTTGACAAGACTGAAATTTTGTTGTTTGGTAAAAGGGATTTGCCAGAATGCTTTTAATGTAATGTGTATTACAGGGTTTTTTGATGACATCAAGGTTTTATCAGGAAAGTTGTTTACAGCAAGAATAGGAGATTGGAAACCAGGTTCTCTCAGGCCTTCAGGGTGAGTTTTGATTTGGTTCAAGATAAGATTATTCATGACTCCACAAGACTGACAAGCAGTACAGGATACAATTTATTTTACTTAATCTTTAAGCAAAAAATACCAATATAATAATTAAGCATAAAAGGTGGTGTAAAGATCGTGGCTTAGATCGGCAGCATGGCAGAGTGAAACCAGCTCTGCTGGCAGTTGAGATTACCAAGTAAACATTGAACTGTACCCGTGCAAACCACACCAGAACCCCCCCTGAAAAAGGTCAATCGAATGGGTAACTCAAGGATACCAAGTAGTATGTATTTACATGTTCACTGAAGACACAGACTGGTAAACACTTACAGTGCTGTCTGGGAACGTGTAGCTTCAATATTCCAGTTAAATACTGACACCACTCTTTAGGAATGTGTAGCTTCTACACCCTGGGTAAAACACTGACAACACTGTTTGGGAAGGAGTAGCTTCTACACCCTGGGTAGACACTGACAACACTGTTTGGAAAGGAGTAGCTTCTACATCCTGGGTAAACACTGACAACACTGTCTGGGAACCTATAGCTTCTATACCCTGGGTAAACGCTGATAACACTGTTTGGGAAGGAGTAGCTTCTACACCCTGGGTAAACACTGATAACACTGTTTGGGAAGGAGTAGCTTCTACACCCTGGGTTAACACTGACAACACTGTTTTGGAAGGAGTAGCTTCTTCACCCTGGGTAAACACTGTCAATACTGTCTGGGAACTTGTAGCTTCTACACCCTTGGTAAACACTGACAACACTGTCTGGGAACGAGTAGCTTCTACACCCCAGTTAAACACGGACAACACTGTCTGGGAACATGTATCTTTTACACCCAAGGTAAACACTACAACAATGTCTGGAATGTGTAGCTTCTACACCCCGGGAAAAAAACTGACAACATTCTTTGGGAAATGAGTGGCTTCTACACCCTGGGTAAACACTGACAACACTGTCTGTGAACCTGTATCTTCTACACCCTGGGTAAACACTGACAACACTCTTTGGGAATGAGTAGCTTCTACACCCCAGTTAAACACTGACAACACTGTCTGGAAACATGTAGCTTCTAACACTGGGTTAACACTGACAAAACAGTCTCTTGTAATGAGTAGCTTCTACACCATAGGTAAACACTGACAAAACTGTCTGGGAATGTATATCTTCTACACCCCGGGTAAACACTGACAACACTGTCGCAGAATGTGTATCTTCTACACCCCGGGTAAACACTGACAAAGCTGTTCTAGAATTGCAGCCCTGCACCACTTTGGGATAACTACGAACAAAACTGTCTGAAAAGTTTCGCCCCTCATTATTTCATGTAAACACTGACAATACACACAGGAACACATACAGAATGTCAGATTGGAACCGTACTACTGTAAAAGTGGATGTTATTGCGGGTCTAAAATTTTGTGAATAACAAAATCCAGACCTTATGCATGTTTATTATTCACCGAGAACTATTATCATTTAACACATCCCAATTTCACTTAGATGAAACATATTTAAATGTGTCAAATTGGCAGTATTAACCGCCACTAGACTGGTATTCTGGTTGACTTTGATGAAAAAAGCACTCATTGATGTCGACAAGGCTATCTTGTAATCACTCCTACATGACTTGGTGTCTAGGTAAAATTTACATAGGTAAATGACAAAGGCGCCAGGTCATTACCCCCCAAATGTAAAATAATAATTTTAGGCTTTGGGCACAACAAAATATGGCATACCACCCCATGCTGGAATTGTCACTAACCCATACCTGTACAGCACCACCAGGCAACCGGAGTCTAGTTAGGCAGCTTCAAGTGTACCCTTGCTGTCTGATGTGCTCTCATTCCAGCCTAATGCCGTATGGAGTCACCAAAAACCCAAATGTCTGAAGTTGAAAACATAATAATACAGTTATTAACAAATATAAAGTCTGTCAGTATTTGATTTCCATCTACCTATGCCATGATTGCATCACTGCTTAAACCTGCAAGAGCCAAGTCTGACTGTTGTCCGATGGGAAAACTGGGGGTCTTATATGACTGGAGTCTGTATGCTGTTCACGAAATGCATTTAGAGAGCACTGCAGCAAATTGACTGCGAGTGACGGGTAAATTGTCTGCATGACAGAAAAAAAGAACCCTCGCACTTAACTCTTATGTTCAAGTATGCATTCAGAGCATGTATTGGGCAAAGACTGGAATTTTCAGCAGGGATTTTTAAGATAGTGGGAAGGCCTTTTGGTTTTGCGCTTCCTCAGTTTCACTGCAATGAACTTGCCATTCTTGTAAAAGGTTACATCTGACCGCTGGAGATTAACATTTGGCATCTGCCTATTGGTTAAAACTAACTCATTCACACAAAATAATCCATAGTAAGCTAAAGTCCACGAAGCCGTGAACAGCTTGGTCTCGTACAAATCATAACATACGTAACTTAACTGACCCAAGATTGCTCTCAATACACTCAGATGCCCTGTCATCAGCCTAATTACATAATTGTCTTCCAACATCCTGCCTATCATAAAAACTAGACTCATATCCCACCAGTTACACATTTTGTGCCAGTGATTAATACCTGGTACATAGGTTTTAACCCTTTCCCAAACAATCCCTGGTTTATACAACCCTGAGATAGAAGCCTTTTGAAAACGTTGTGAGAAAAGGAGAAAATGCTGGTAACCAGCATTTTCTCCTTTTCCCACAATGTTTTCTACCCTGCTGGAAACAAATCCAATTTTTGAGTTACATTTATTTTGTGATCTGCAAGTGCTTTCAATTTGGACCAGTCTAAAATTTTGTTGTTTGGTAAAGAGTTAATTGTACAAGGAGAAAACTCTTTGCTGAAGCAGTAAGATATAAATAAACTGACTTGTTTCAGTGCACCGACCACATGTGCGAAAAAAATACATAGGTGGACTTTTGATTCACTATTCATGACAAAAGCATATGCGCAGTAGGATGTGCGAACATTTGTGACATACGTCATTAAAAACAGTTGTACATGTTTTACTATGCAGAATGTTGCAAGTGCTTGACTATTCTGAACATCCCACTTTTGAATATTGTGAATATTGCCCAATTGTCATTTAATGCTTACACGAAATCATGTTTTGCTTGCAGTTGTTCAAATCTACATGAATTACGATTTTTTTTTTTTTCACTTGAATTTTTTTGTTTTTATGTACTTTCTGGTATGTTTGCATGTGATGAAAATGTGTTAGCATTCTTGACTTGAATATTTTGTGACAATTATTAGATGGTTATTCGCGGTTGATTTTAAAATTAATATATGGGTAATTAATTTTCCAAAGTCAAGTATCATTTTAGCAATGAAAAATTAAGGAAGTTTATGGTTACGTGCTGAATTTATCTTGGGGGAAATGGTCAATTTTTCCAACCCACTTTGCCACAGGCAAGTTTTTACTGTTTTCTAGTGATCATCGGTATTTTCTGACCATCCAAGTCCATCTTCCCATTCAGATGTTGGTTTAATCTGGTTCGCAATGACACTAGGCAGTTCGGTAATGAATTAAGTCATTGTGTTTTAGAAAGAAGACGGAGAAAAACAACTGTGGCAGAGAAAAAATGGAAATGCCAAGTTGACTGACTTTGAATGAAATATAAATGTATAGCTTGTTTTGTATAAGGATACACTTAAATTACCTTGCTGTAGAGCTAGCTTTTGTAGCAATGTGGTAGAGCATTTGCCTTGGAATCTAGAGGTCAGGGGTTCAATTCTGCGTTAGGAGGACATTTACTGGAACTGTTACATTGGCACCCACCTTAATTGAGAAATAGAGTAGCAGTACCTGAAGGATTTGTAGACAAATCTTTAACGTGTGGGGAAGCATGTAGTATACAGGGCTCCTTTCATGAAAAAACTTAAGTCTTTTATTTTGCTTAAGTCTGATAAGAGACTCATTTTCTGACGTAAGTTTAGTTCGTTTTTTCAGACTCTTTTCACTGGCATTTACAGGCCTTAGAAACATTCTCAACTCCTAAGTTGACATAGCGTTTCACTCAGCTCAGCAAAATAATGGACTTAAGTCAGTTTAACAGACTAAATCTATTACTTTGCTGTGTTGAGTCTGAAACAAAGTTTTAACTAAGGATTTGAGAATGTTTCTTAAGTCTGTTAACATTAGTAAACTGGGGTTCATCAGTAGACTTGAGCAAAATAAGAGACTTAAGTGTTTTCGTGAAACTGGGCCTTGTCTATCCCACAGATAAATATAAATGTATAGCTTGTGTTTGTAAAAGGGGACACTTAAACTACCTTGCTATAGAGCTAGCTTTTATAGCAACTACCTTGCTATAGAGCTAGCTTTTATAGCGACTTGGTAAAGCATTTGCCTAGTGATCTAGAAGGTCCTGGGTTCAATCCCAGCCTTGGAAGGTGATTTATCAGAACTGTTACAATACAATTGTAGAAGACTCGAACAGATCATTGGTGACCATGGAAATCTTGAAACAGAGGTACAACGGCTATTGATTACATACAAAGTAGACACCAGCGACTTTACAGAGAAGGTGAATATCATTATACTGTAACATGTATTTAACTCTTTAACCAGACGAGAAAAATTTAGACTTGTCCAAATTGAAAGCATTTGCAGACGACAATTTAAATTTGGCTCATATGATGGAATTTTTCTTTGATAGGGTAGAAAACATTGTGGGAAAAGGAGAAAATGCTGGTTACCAGCATTTTCTCCTTTTCCCACAATGTTTTCAAAAGGCTTCTTTCTTAGGGTCGTTAAGTCGGCATTGTGTGGTAAAGGGTTAAGACACCATGCAATTTCACACTTGTCCAAATTAAAGTATTTGCAAATGACAAAAGTGGTTTGAATGACAAAAATTGTCTTTGGTGGTGTTGAAAGCATTGAGGGAAAAGGAGAAAATGCTGGTTGTCAGCATTTTCTCCTTTCCCCCAATATTTTCAAAGGCCTTCTTTCTCAGGATTGTTAAAACTCAGGATTGTGTGTTGAAGGGTTAATTGGTAGCCAGCAGTTTCTCCTTTTCACACAGTGTTTTCTCGCTGTTCATTGTCGTTCAGATTGAAAGCATTTGCAGGTGGCTCAAATGGCAAAATTTGTCCTTGAAAACATAATGGGAAAAGGAGAAAATACTTATCATCGTTTTCTCCTTTTCCCCAAATGTTTTCAAAAGCCATCTTTGTGAGTGTTGTTAAAACTCAGAATTGTGAGGTAAACGGTAAATTGGTAGCAAGTATTCACTCCTTTTCCCACAATATTTTTATACTCCTGCAAAACAAATGTTTTCGGGGGTATACTGGAATCAGCCTGTCTGTGTACAAACTACTAGTAATTTTGTGTCGCGAACTCCTTCTACAGTTTTGCTGTTATTGTATTGAAAGTTTGTTGATACATTGATCGTATACTGAAGTTGTGCAAGACGCAGTTTTCAATCATCTACTCCCTGTGATTCAAGGGTAATCTGCCCTTGAACTTAGAAAATTTTTTGTTAAATTGCCTGTTTCTGTCAAAGCGCTGGCGGGGGTATTAAGTCACATTCAGTGACAGCTCTAGTTTCCACTGTTCTTGGAAAAATCCCTTCATTCTGATCATGTTTGATCGCTCCTTTTCTCACAATTTCTGAATCAAATTCTGTCATTTGAGCCACATTTTAGTTGTCTGCATTATTCTTTCAAATAGACAGGCTCAAAATTTTGTCTTTTGATGAATAAATTCAGCCTCATCTTTTTTTTTTTTTTTTTTTTTGTATTGGAGTTGAACGCCATTTAACAGCTTAGGTCATATCATGGCAGTCAGTGCACCTATGCATTTGTTTCCTGTCTTTCTCACAGCAGTACTGAAACAATTTTCTTTCCAAGTCACTGACTACTTTTCTCCCTTGCATCAGAGGTGAGAGGTGAATAATTGAAGGAAAGAAATTTTGCCTCAACTGGTGTATTGATTGCTGAACCACCTGGTCATGGGTCAGATACACTAACCACTGAGCTACCCAGGCAGAACATGTATAAACTGAAGTGAAACCCTGCCGATGGATAATGACTTTGTTTGGGGGGAAAAAAACAGAAAGATAAATGTATCAAACATAGAGGAGCCTGATATTTGTTGTTTCAGAAGGGGTTATATCAGATTATAATAGAAAGTATTTAAAACTTCAGGATATTATGTTTTGCCGTGCATTTATGATAAGCTGCCATCTAGGAGCTTAAATCTTTCAGCACCAAATAAATAAACTCGACCTCTTTTGACGGTTCTAAGTACAATCCATTGCAACTTACAAAGATTTTGATTGTATAAGCTTAACTGAACAAGTGGATGATATAGATCAAAGATCAGACTGCACATTCTGTGCAGTCTGATCTTGATCTAAGCCATTGCAAAAGTCACTATTTTCGCCTATGGCGCTGAAAGGGTTAGAAATTACTCAAACATCTATTGTGGTAGAATTTTCACTAGAAAAGCAGTTGCAGGTGAGCATTGCCACCCCCATGTGGTGCTCATTTATTGTTTTTTCCATTTATTTTATTGTAGGCATTATGGAATCTCCCAAAAGAGACCAGGACGGCCATTCCATCAAAAGAAATTACTTATCGTAGGGATTTCCGTGATAAATGCATCTTCACAATTGATCCACCGACAGCCATGGATATTGATGATGCACTGTCATGTGAGGATATAGGAAATGGTAATACACGTATTCAGAGCATATGATTTGTATTAACGATTTGCCAGACGACAAAATTTTAGACATGTATTTTGAAATTATCTGCAGATGAGAAATAAACAGACTACTTGTAAACTATCAAAAGTGGAACACATACAATAGGGGCAGGTAACCATTAAAATATTTTTGACACAGTTATGTCCCTTTGTCAACTTAAAATTTTCACTAAAAGCAGCTTCAGCCCAGTGTTGACACCTGCATGTGGTGCCCATATTCATTTTTATTTCAAGCTGAAAGGTGGAAGGATATTGGTTTGGCATTGTCAGTCTGTCGGTCTGTCCGGATGGTCTTCCATTTGATTTTTGTCAAGCTCGCTTGTGGTGCGCGAAACATAGTTATCACAATTTTAGCTTCTGTGTATGTGCGTCCATCCATGTGTTAGTGCATGTGTGCATGCGTCTGTCTGTCAGAATTTGTCCAGGCCAGAAGTTCTACAGCTATGGATGGCTTTCAAAATTATTTGGCAGGCTATTTCTCCTTTATGAGTAGAAATGATATTTGAAACATTTGTTTAGGTAGGTCCATGGCCATGGCCAAGGTCACATGTGACGTCAAATGATAAAATTGTCATGAATGAAGAATGTCAGAGCTACAACTTTATTAGTTGTACGGTCAGGTGGCAGGGGACTTGGAAACTTGTTCACGGCTGTGGTGAATCATGTCGCCCCAAGCCGAAGGCGAGGTGGCGACATGATTCACCACAGCCGTGAACAAGTTTCCAAGTCCCCTGCCACCTGACCGTACAATGAATTTATTATACTGCAAAGTTTTACCATTACAACATGTGTTAAGCGAATTTTACCTGTTTTTTGGTTTCAAAAATTGAGTACGCTGACAAAGTAGAATTTCCCTTCTGAGTGCCCCAATTCAATGAAAACTGACGTCACTAGGAAGTGACGTCACTGAAACCTCGGTAATACGTGCTAAAACGTGCAGCTTGGCGCATAATCTTGATGTTAATCTTGATCGATGCAGCCATTTTGGATGTTGTGTTGATAGTGTAGTCATGTATACGGGGCTTCCGAAAGGGAAACTGCTTTTACGTGGGTTTTGCCAGTGTACATGATATATATGTTCGGGGCATATTATCCAATCAGATCACGAGAAATTTCTTTGCAGTATAATAATGACATTTATGGATGGATTTCAAAATAGTTTTACACAAGTGTTCTCCTTTACCAGTGGAAGTACTATTTGAATCATATGTTTAAGTATGTTTAAGGTATCACTTAAAGGTCAAATGCTGGAATTGTCATAAATAGAGCTTGCCTGAGCTACAACTTCTACATTCATCATTGGATTTAAAAATAATTTTACACAGATGTTCATCTTTTCCGATGAAAGTGCCATTTGAATCATCTGTTCAAGGTCAAGGTCACACTTTCAGGTCACATGATAAAATTGTCTGAAATAGAGCATGTCCAAGCTACAACTTCTACATTTATCAATTGATTTTAAAAATAATTTTACGCACAAGTATTCTTTTTCAGCAGTAGAGGTGCCATTCAAATCATTTGTTCAGTTAGGTCCAAGCTCAAGGTCACACTGAAAGGTCAAATGATAAAATTGTCATTAATATAGCATGTTCGAGCCATAATTTCTACATTTTGGATAGATTTCAATGTAGTTAAGCACAATAATTCTGCTTCATGAGTAGATGTGTAATTTGAAATCCCTCATGGCAGGCTCGACATGTTGCCCCTGGGCAATTTTCAAGTCTTAGACAGCTTCAGCTGCTGGTCCCATTACAAAATCAGAGCTCCAGATAGAGGGAGTGATTTCGATTTCAAAATTAAGAATATTAATTATTCTCCACTAAACCCTATGTTGTGGGTAGTCATTAGAATCGTCTCATCGAGACCATTCTAATGAGTACCCATAACATGGGGCTTCAAAGAGAAATAATGGATTTAAAATACCATCACTCCCTCTTATCTGGAGCTCTGACAAAATGATTGTTTACCATAAAGAGCTAGTGTTGCAAGCACAGGTTTCAGACACAATACCCCAAGGTCAGGGCCATAGTTTGGCTTCATAGATCGAAAGGTATGGAATTTTGTTGAATCAAGGTCTATTGACTGCCTGGTCCAATTTTGAAAATAATCTCAACATTTATCTACCTTGATTTGACATTTTGTAGAACTGAGGTTTCAGACACTAGGTGTCAAGGTTACAGCACAGATTTAAAGATACATCCTTACAGCCAGAAAGTAAACAAATGCTGGTAATACTTTTCTGTGTTTAGAATCTAGTTGGCCCGCCCGGGTGGCTCAGTGGTGAGCGTGTCGGACTCATGACCTGGTGGTTGTGAGTTCGATACCCGGTTGAGGCGAACTTCCTTTCCGGCGTATTTTCGCCTCTCACCTCTGCTGAAGCATGTGAGAAAAGTAGTCGGTGGCTTTGGAAAGAAAGTTGTGTTAGTACTGGTGTGAGAAAGCCAGGAAACACATGTGCATCACCGACCGCCATGATATGACCTCAGCTGTTAAAGTGGCGTTAAACCCCAACACAACCAACCAACAATTAGAATCTAGTTAGCTGTGTAAACGTAGATAAAAAATTGATATAAGGTGTATGGGATAAAGAAATGCCAGGGATCTCTCTTTTATTTAAACCGGAAACTGTGGTTGTAATGTCTAGGGATAGCCTCCAAAGAATAAAATGCATTTTCTATCTGTCGTAATCTGTGCAACCTTGCAACCGTCAAAGGCCACATTTGACAATAATGGTTAAAGTTTCCAAAAATAAAGATAAAATTGGTTAAAAAAAAAAACCGGATCGTAACGAGTAAAGATGTATCTTTAACTGTCAAATGCTCTTGAATTCTATGTTATTTCTCATGTACATCTACCTTGATGACCTTTGGAGGGGAGGGTATTTTCTTCAGATCCCATTATGTTTTCAAAAGGCTTCTTCCTTTGAGGTTGTCAAACTTGGGATTGTGAGGTAAAGGTTTGATTCAATGATTTTGAACTGTGAAATATTCCAGGTCTGTACAGAGTTGGGGTACATATAGCAGATGTGAGTCATTTTGTGAAGGAGAACACAGCATTAGACATTGTGGCTAAGACAAGAACTACAAGTTATTATCTAATGGATAAGGTGGGTAAAACCCAAAACAGCCTAGGTCCATATTCAGCTACCATTCTTAAGAACATTCCTAGTCCTATTCTCCAAGATTTTCTGAATTAGAAAGTAACACAATTTGTGTTACTTTCAGATTTAGATAATTCTGGAGAATGAGACTAACAACGTTCTTAAGAATGTTTGTTGAATACTGACCCTGGAATGCTGGTATTCTTTGATAATAAGTAAACAAATTAATAAAATCAAGAGTTTAGATAAGAGAATTAAAGGCCCAATAGTGGCCAAAAAATCAAAGCAAGTGTTAAAATGCATTTAAATTAAAATTGTACCGTTTGAAAGTATGGAAAATAATATGAAGATGACAATCTGTTATTTTTTGGTCGGTCCAAGTGTTAGTTACTGCCAGAAGAAAGAATTTTAAAATCGGGCAAAAAGTAAACAAAAGATAGAATGACCTGGTAGGTTTCAACCTCGTTTTGAAATTTATTTCTCTGCCAGCAACTAACACTAGGACAGACAGACCGTCATGGTCCTTTTGTTTGTTTTACTATTTTGTTTTCCAGGCCATACCAATGTTGCCTAAACTGCTATCTGAGGATTTGTGTAGTTTAAACCCAGATGTAGACAGACTAGCTTTTTCAGTGGAGTGGATAATGACCGGAGACGGAACGGTAAAGTACTAGTGTACGTTCTCTACAAGTTCAACAATTTGGGGGGGCAAACTGTAGGCATGCTGTATGAGTGGAAATTTTTGGGATTTCGCGAATTTGAAAAATTCGCTTCAAATTCGCAAACTTTCCAGTTTGCATATTTTACCACAAGTATACCAACAAATATCATGTGTCTTGAATTTTCAAACATTTCCATATGCAAAATGTCTGTAATCGTGAAATTGCAAATTTTTCAACACACATATGTATCTATGTATATCAATGTATTTAACCCTTTACCACACAATCCCGGCTTTTAATGACCCCAGGTAGGAAGGCTTTTGAAAACATTTTGGGAAAAGGAGAAAATGCTGGGAAACAGCATTTTCTCCTTTTCCCACAATGTTTTCTGTCCTATGTCAGACAAATCTGACCATTTGAGCAATAAAATTTTGTCCTTTGGTACATGGTTAATTCATATCACTGAAAAAGTATTGATATTTTAATTGGTCTGACAATATGTTACATTACAGTTGCTGGCAGAAAAATGAAACTTAAAATTAGAATTAAAGTTGACAGTTTAAATCTCAGGTGTATGATTAATTTTCCTGAATGGAACTTTAATGGACTGTACTTTTACACATTGTCAGACGTATCATTATTTATCACATAACCTCCCTTGTTTTCAGTGTAATATACGCATTATGAATATTCTTATCTTATACACATTTGATATCACAATTGTGTGACGTCATCTTTGATGTCTTTTTGTATATTTCACAGAAGTGAATGGGTTTTATAGATATTACCGTGGGGCAATCTATTGATGGTGTAGCATTTTCTTATCTATAATTTGTGAAATACCATTATGTGATAAAAAGAATCTGACATTCGCTGCTGTTTGAGATAAAATTTTACTAAACTCGTCATGAAAAAATGTTATTAAGCTCGCCAAAAGCTTGCTTAATAACATTTTACCCAGGACTCGTTTAATAAGATTTTATCTCAAAAGTGAACTCATGTCAGATCCTATATATCCATACTTGTAAATGGTTTGCAAATAAATTTACCTACGATTTGACACCTGAATTGCACAAGATTGGTTACTTGGTCTGTAGTGTTTTTGAGATATTACTCTTTGATTTTTTTTTTTTACATTTAGGAGTTTTGTCCATAGCATAACTTCCAAAGTATAAAAGCTTCACACTTCAGATACAGAAAGACCATATTGAGGACAAGTGCAATGCATAAGATTGGTTACTCTGTAGTAATTTATCCCCCGCCGAAGGTGGAGGGATATAGTTTAAGCGTTATCCCTTCTTCACAGCGTCCTTGTGTCAATATGGGACAATATCTCCAATACCATTTGACGGAATTTCGTGAAACTTATACGTGTGTACAATAACCCATTCCGCTCATATGCCTTTTTTTTTTTTTTTTTTTTTTTCTTTTTTTTGATTCGATGTAAAATGGCCAACTGGGAGTGATTTTGAGTTATGTGGTCGCATACATTTTTGATGTTATGAGTCTTATCTTGAAAACTATACAGAGTTTTGACATGAAACTTATCATATCTATCAACCACCATTAGGAAATGCAGTACAAGTTTCACACAGATTGACCATGCAACACCACAGTTATATACTCTTGTTTTTTTTTAATGCCGTGTTAAGGGTTAAGTAATAATATTCTTTTTATTGTGGTTTACTGTTCAATAAACCACATTGTGAGTTATGAGGCAAAATGAATAAACTACTTATCACGTTTGTGAGATGTGAGGCACAATAAATAAATCACAGTTTGAGTTATGAGGCACAATAAATAACTCACAAGGGCGATAGCCCGAGTGGTTTATTCATTGCGCCTCATAACTCACAACATGGTATATTGAACAATAAACTAAGATGGAAAGAAGATTATTTTGATTCTAACATGGCCAATTCTTAATCAGAGGAAAGCAATTTCATACAAAGTGGATGCAGATTAATTCCTTTGAATATACAATGGCTGTTCCATTCACTAACCAAAACAAAGCCCCACTGCCCAGTTAGTAAATAAAAAGAAAAAATCAAAATTTCAGTAAAGCCTTAGGCATCAAAAACAACAACAACAACAACAAAAACCCCACACAACGTTACTATTTTATGTTCTCCATTTCAAACGACAAAGAAGAATGAACGTTTCTTCATGCATTAAAGTCACAATCACTTCAAATGCTCTGAATATTATCCCACCAACTCCCAATCCCATTTCCAATGCAACACCATCCAATTTTGATGTTAATCTTCAACAGGAAATGACACTTGATTTAAACATGTTTACTAGTAACATGTCAAATTCATGTAGTTTCATCATTGTCAGTTTTTATCAAGAACAGTAAGTACCAGTAAATTCAAGTCTTTCTGTGAGTAGCGGATGACTTGTTTACGTCAGAATACTTTCATTTAAAATTCCAAAGGGCTGACATTGGAACAGCCGGTTTACACGTCTACTCATAGGTTGACGTCAATTTTAACACGCTTCTGTTGCACTGTGTTTATAGAACCGAATTCACATGTCATGTTAGAATGATTATTTAACTCTATACCACACAATCCTGAGTTTTAACGAACCTAAGAAAAGAGTCATTTGAAAACATTGTAGGAAAAGGAGAAAATGCTGGTAACCAGCATTTTCTCCTTTTCCCACAATGTTTTCTGCCCTATCAAATACGAAGTCCATCACTTGAGCCATGTTTAACCCTTTACCACACAATCCCCACTTTTAACGGCCCTGAGAAAGAAGCCTTTTGAAAACATTGTTGGAAAAGGAGAAAATGCTGGTTACCAGCATTTTCTTCTATACCCACAATGTTTTCTACTCTTCCCAAAACAAGTTTCAATTTTTGAGTTACTTTTATTTCGTCTCTGGAAATTTTTTTTCAATTTTGACAAGTCTAAATTTTTGTCATGTGGTAAAGAGTTAAATTATCATCTGCAAATGTTTTCAATTTGGACAAGTCTACATTTTTGTAATGTGGTAAGGAGTTAACCCATTACCACACAATCACAAGTTTTAACGCCCCTGAGAAAGTTAGCTTGGGAAAACCTTGTGGAAAAAGAAGAAAATGCTGATAACCAGCATTTTCTTCTTTTCCCACAATGTTTTCTAACATTTCTGACTCAAATTTCACTGATTGAGCCATATCTAAATTGTTGTCTGCAGCTGCTTTCAATTTGGACCAGTCTAAAATTTGTCATCTGGTAATGGGTTAAGCTATGTTTTTCTGTTGCAGATTAAGAGTGAATGGTTTGGCAGGTCCATTATTAAGTCTTGTGTGAAGTTGTCATATGATCATGCTCAGGTAAGAATTGTACGTCAACCTGGTAAATGTAATGGAGGAAAGATTGACTTGTTTATGCCCTAGTTTAACCACCTACAATTTCTCAGACTTTCGTCCATGTTGAAAGCATTTGCTGGAGAGAGATCAAAATTGGCTCAAATTATGCTTTTAGTCTTTCTTAAGAGTAAAAACATTGTGGAAAAGCAAATGCAGAAATGTGGTTGTTACGGCTTCATTTAATCTTGACATGGTAATAAACATTGTGTAGGAAGAGAATTTATTAACTCTGTACTGAACAATCTTGAGTTTTAATGATCTTGAGAAAGAAGGCTATTGAAAATATTGTTTGATAAGGAGATAATGTAGGAAATCAGCACTTTCTACCTTTCTCCACAATATTTTCTATCCTTTTCAAAACAGATTCATCATATGAGTTAACCCTTTACCAAAAAGTCCCTGGTTTTCACGACCCTGAAGAAGAGGCCTTTTGAAAACATGGTGTGAAAAGGAGAAAATGCTGGTAACCACTATTTTCTCCTTTTCCCACAATATTTTCTACCCTTTCAGGCACAAGTTCCATCATTGGAACCACACTTAATTTGTTATCTGCAGATGCTTTCAAATTATGACATGTCCAAAATTTTTTTGTTTGGTGAAATCTAATTTGTCGTCTGCAAAGGTTTTCAATTTGGATGATTCCAAAATTTAAGGTTTTCAATTTGGATGATTTTGCCGTCTGGTGAAAAGATGAAGTGTTACTTATCTCTTGTCCCTTTACCACGAAGCCCTTGTAGCTCAGTTGGTAGCGTACAGGACTTGAGAATAGGGGGTCGCTCCTTGGATCCCTGTATTGATAAATTTCCTTCTGAGGAATGATGAAAGTCATTGCCACAGGATTCAGTTCTCTCTCTTAGCTGACCAGTATTATGATGATGTTTATGTTGGAAAGTAGCCAGTGGCTTGGAAAGAATATTGTGCAGAGTACTGGTAGTAGAAACTCCAGGTAAGCATGAATAGGTGCACTGGCCACCATGATATGGCATAAATAATGTTGAGAGTGGCGTTAAACACTATACAATCGAACCATACAATCAAATGTCCCTTTATGTTTACTTTGTTTTGGTGTTGTTTGTCTGCAAAAAGCATGTTTGCTATGAATAGTAAAGATTGAAATAACTTTTGTGTTTTGTAGTTGTGTATAGACAATCCAGATAAAGAGGTGGATGTTCAAGAGTTACCTCCCATATCGAAACCATTTAAACCCAAAGATATTGCGCTTAGAGTACGTAATTTACACAAGGTATGAAGTACTTTATTTTTTTGTCCAGATGTGTTAGAAAAATCAGAAAATAGAAATCGTTCTGATGGTTCTTCTCTTTCAGTTCTTTTTATTTTCAGTATATGGAAAAGGGATTTTGGTTTCTTCAGATAAATCTGCTCAAAAAAGTCCTGAGCAAAAACACTTTTGGAAACATTGTGGGAAAGGGAGAAAATGCTGATAACCAGCTTTTTCCCCATATCTCTCCGTGTTTTCTATCATTTCATTAGAAATTCTCCTCATTGTCACCAATTTTGATATTTTGCCTGGAAATGTTTTCATTTTTTTTTTATTACAAGTCTAATTTTTGTTATCTGGTAAAAAAATTAACTTGAGACTCCAGATTAAACATGAGTCATGCTCTGTGAAAAGGGGGCTTAATGCATCTGCAAAAAGTATCGACCTAGGTCAGCCTGCACAGTCCATGCAGGCTGACCTTGGCCAAAACTTTTCGCAATTGGTAAATTTTCTGTATGTCCAAAGACAAGTCTACCTCATGATAGAGTTGTTTGTTAAAAAAAGTGGATGTTATGGATCAATAATTATGTAATGGCTTACTTAGTACCATGGATCATGGAGATGCATTAAGCCCCCTTTTGCCAGAACAAAAAAAAAGTGTTTTTCATACTATTGAAAGATTATTATTTTTCATACTATTGAAAGATTATTTCAGACAAAGGGTGGAAAACATTGCTGGTAAAGGAGAAAACATTTGCTACCTTTTCCCTATAATGTTTTCAAAGGTTGTCTTTCTTAGGGTTGTTAAAACCAGGGATTAAGCAAAAAACATGTATTATTGCATAAAAAGTGGGTTTCCGGGCCATTATAAGCATGTATTAACGGGTAAAAACCGGATGTTGACGGGAGAAAACATGTATTAATCAGTAAATTCACGCCGTGTTAACTGCCGGCTTTGTATTTTCAATATCCTCGATCTGGGCATACCTTGTAAATAACGTAAGTTGAATGTTTGTTCTTGTCATAATATCCCCAGACTCCCTCCGACGTTGAAATATTTTGTGCTCTCGTTGCAAATTATTGCTAAAATACATTTACTTTATTCAATAATAGCATTAAGTTTTTTAGGTTGTTAATATTCGCAGAGGCCCTCCAAATGGTTTAACACCCTCATGCTTCGCACTCGGGCGTTAAACCATTTTCGGGTCTCTGCGAATGTTAACGACCTCAAAAACATGAATTAACCCTATATTATGCAAGTATCTATTCAGGTTAACAAAGAAGACAAAAATGTTAAAATGTACCTGTATTAAGCAAGTACCTTTCTTTGGCAAATGAGCCATTCTCTCTAAAAAAAGTTAAACTTTTTATCAAACAACAAAATTTGGACTTGCCCAAATAAAAGGCATTTGCAGACGAAAATTTAAATATTGCTCTGATGATGAAATTTGTCTCTCTTAAGATAAAAAACATTGTGAAAAAAGGTGAAAATTGTGGTTACTGGCATTTTCTTCTTTTCCCGCAATGCTTTCAAAAGGCCTTTTCCTCAGAGTCGTTAAAATTTGGGATTGTGTGATAGCAGAGTTAGGCATTTGCACAGGCTGACATTTATCAAAACTTATTGCATTTACTCAGTTTTGTGCATGACCAAGAACCATTCTACTTCATGAGTTAGTTGTTATAAAAAATGGATTTTATGGATCCATAATTATGTGATGACTTGCTTTGTATAATACATCACAGAGATGCTTTTAACTCCCTTTCGCCTAAGCTGTTTTCGAAGAAAACGTTGAGGTATTGTCGTAGCTGTAGTATCATCTGCGTTATGGTCATGCAAAAACTTTTAGATTTTGTAATATCTCTCTTATTTCTGAAAATATTTACTTTAAATTCGGACAACTTGTTAACCATCAAAATGGGAATCCAAACAAGAAGGGCAAATAACCATCAAAGTATATTTAACACAGTTATGTCCCTTATTTGACTTGGAATTTTCATTGAAAATCAAGCAGAATTTTCACTGAAAATCAAGCATCTGCAGCCAAGCATTGGCACCCATATCCAGTGCTGTTGTTTCATTTTTTCCTACCATGTTTTCAAAAGCTCTCTGTCATTAAAACTTGGGGTTGAGTGATAATAGGTTAACCCCTTACCTCACGATCCGAACTTTTAACGACTCTAAGAGAGAAGGCTTGTGAAAACATGTGGGAAAAGAAGAAAATGCTGGTAACCAGCATTTTCTTCTTTTCCCACAATGTTTCCTGCCCTGTTGAAGTCAAAAATCATCATTTAAGCTACATTTATTTTGTCATCTCCAAATGCTTTCAATTTGGTCCAGCTCAAAATTTTTGTTGTATAGTAAAGAGTTAATATAGATTTGACTGTGGAAGATGTATCTTGCAGTATGTCATTTTTCTTTCAGATAGCCGTAAAACTTAGAAAGAAAAGGTTTGACTCTGGAGCCTTGCAGCTTGACAAAATGAAGCTGAAGTTTACTCTGTGTGAAGCATCAAAATATCCAGTCGAATGTTCAGTATACGAGCAGAAAGCAAGTAATAAGTGAGTAAATTGATAGCAGGATTGCCAGTCCCGGAACTTTTTCCTGTCATGCAGAGCCACATAGCGTTTAACAGATAACAAATTTTTAGCCTTGTCCAAATTGAAAGCATTTGCAGACGACATTTTCACTGTGGCTAAAATGGTGCAATTTTTCTTTGATACGGTAGAAAACATTGTGGGAAAAGGAGAAAATGCTGGTTACCAGCATTTTCTCCTTTTCACACAATGTCTTCGAAAGCCTGTTTCTTCAGGGTCATTAAAACTCAGGATTGTGAAGTAAAGGGATAGATCAGCTGGTATCATACAGGGTTTGAAACCCAGGGACTGGTGGTATCCATTCCCCAACTTAGCCAGATTTTTTCCTAGGATTGAGAATATTCATTGCAAAAGGATTCAATTGTCCCGCAAGGGTTAATGTTTCGATGATATTCGTGTGGGAAAATAGCCTGTGGGTTGGAAAAAATTTTGTGAAAAGAAATGGTAAGAGTAATTCCAGGAAAAACATGGACAGGTGCCCTGGCTACCACTGTGTAACTGCAATAATAACTGTAATAATCTTGAAGTAAAAAATCTTTCTAGAACTTTGTGGAAAAGCAGTTAATGGAGTGGAAAGAATCTTCTTGGTGGTGGGAAATTTTTTCAGTGAAATGATGAGGTCACACTTACAGGATACATTATTCTCCTTCCACATAGTATTATTTCTGCTTTATTTGGGAAATCAGCCAGTTGTTAAGAGAGGATGTTTTGTGATGAACTGGGAAAGAAACTTATGGAAAACTTGTGTAGAACACTGGCTTATACAATATATCCTAATTTTTTTTTTTTTTTCAAGTTTTGCAACATAATAAAAATCTCAGCAGCCCTCTTTAACTCTATACCAAAGGACAAAACTGTAGACCTGACCAAATTGAAAGCATTTGCAGACGACAAATTAAATATAGCTCAAAAGATGATAAAATGTCATTGAAATGGTAGAAAACATTGTGGGGGAAAAAAGCGTTTTCAAAGGCTTTTTTCCTTGGGGTGTTTGAAAGCCTGCACTATGTTGGAATGAGTTAACTCATTACCACACAATCCGCAGTTTTAACAACCCTGAAGAAAAGGGCTTTTGAAAACACTGTGGGAAAAGGAGAAAATGCTGGTAACCAGCATTTTCTCCTCTTCCCACAATGTTTTCTACCCTTCCAAAAACAAATTTAATTTTTTTAGCCACCTTTATTTTGTCGCCTGCAAATGCTTTGAATTTGGACCAGTCTTAAATTTTGTCATGTGGGAAAGGGTTAAACTGTAGAAAACCTCTTGATTTATTTTTCACCCCTGAAGTTAAGCTATGAGCATATGGAAACAAGGCCGACAAACTTGATTGACAACAAATAAGTTGCAACTCAGATCAAATAAAATAAGCCTGACGAATATGGCAAGGCACCTAGCTGGGGCACATAATGCCTGCAAATAGACTCAGGCATCCAACATCTCTTTAGAAATGCTTCAGCCTTAGTTGATATAAGCATCCCAGTGCTATGCCTATCTCAGCCTATCTCAATTTTCACTCATTCATTCTTCACAAAACGACAAAAATGTGGACTTGTCAAAATTAAAAGCATTTGTGGACAACAATTTAAATGTAACTCTAACGTTGGAACTTGTCTTTGGTAGGGTCTAAAGCATTGTGGGAAAACAAGAAAATGTTGGTTACCAGCATTTTCTCTTTTTCCTATAATATTTTCAAAAGCCTTCCTTCGCAGGGACATGAAAACCTGGGATTGTTTGGTAAAGGGATAACTCTTTACCAAAGCACAAAATACAAAAATTTATTTATTTTTTTCTATATTTAGGAAACTTACTGGTAAAAGAAGAAGATGCTGGCTACCGGTATTTTCTCATTTTTTTTTATACACCGCCGGAGGCGATGTATATTGGCGTCATCTTCTCCATCTGTCCGTCCATCCGTCCCTTCGTACATCTGTACGTACATCCATTTCTTGTGAACGCAACTCCTCCCACATTTCTTGACGGATTTGGATGAAATTTTCACAGAATGTTTCTCATCATGTGACCTATTGCATATTGTCAGGGTTTTGCGATGCGGTGGCGTATATTGTGACGACGGCACTCTTGTTCCTGAATGTTTTCGAAAGGCTTCCAGATCAAGGTTTTTGCAACTGCGAATCGTTTGGTAAAGGGTTAAGGAGAGGTATTTATGGTAACCATAAAACTTGTTATGTCAGCCAAGACATAATGTGTTTTACATTATAGGCTTATAGAGGAATTTATGTTGCTTGCCAACATGACTGTGGCCCGAATAATCAAAGAAGCCTTTCCAGATAAAGCGGTTCTTAGGTGTCATGAACCTCCAAGGCCAAAGGATTTGGTTGGTATGGTAAGAATCTTTACTTTTTCCAGTGTAAAGGAAACCTCTTTGGAACATTGGTTGATCCTGTGCTGTAGAATACTGAGTTTCTGGTAACCATCATTTTCTCCTTTTTATGTCTACTCCCGTCAGGGTCAGGAGACATATTGTTTTTCACTGTGCAGCCGTCTGTCTGTCCGTCTGTCTGTCCATCACAAATCGTGTCCACTCTATAACTCAAAAGCCTTTTAAGATATTTTGATAAAACTTCGCACATTTATAAAGCACCATGAGACGAAGTGTCATGCACAAGAACCATAACTCTGGCTTGTATATTTTTTGAGTTATTTCAATTTGATTATTTTCCTTACTCATTTTACATACAAATTCGTGTCCGCTCTATAACTGGAAAACCGTTAGAGAAAAATGACCATTATTTCAGTTATAAATTGCCTTGGTGACATATCAATCCTTCTGACACCAAAAAGGGGGGAGACATCTGTTTTTTTTTGTAGAAAAACAAGTTCTGGTTCAACATTGTTTTCTACTATTTCAAAGATGCCCTATCATTTTAGCAGAAAGTTGAGAGTTAACTCCTTATTTAGCAAACAACAAAATCTTTGACATGTGTATTAAAAGCATTTGCAGTGAGCATTTTCTCATTTACCCTACAAGTTTTCGAAATCTGTTGTCCCCATGGTCATGGAAACTCAAGACTATCGGGTAAAGGGTTATTTTCGGTTGAGATGGGGTAATTTGTCTTTCAAATGACAGAAAACTTTATGGGAAAAGGAGGAAATTGTAGTTGGAAAAGGAGAAAATGCTGGCTACCAGCTTTTTCTCCCATTTCCGAATATGCATACAAAGCGCCTCTTCCTCTGTTTCAGTTACTCTTTACCACACAATCCCAAGTTTTAAGGACAACAAGAAGTTTTGAAAACATTGTGGGAAAAGGAGAAAATGCTGGTAACCAGCATTTTCTCATTTTCCCACAATGTTTTCCACCCTTTCATAGAAAAATTTCCTAATTTGTGCAATAATTGGTTTGTCATTGGCAAATGCTTTCAATTGAGACTGGTCTAACATTTTTCAGTTTGATGAAGAATTACAAAAAAAAAACCTATTGTTTGATATGTTTGCAGATATGGATATGAAATGAGGTGTAATCGATATTCTACTTTTCCAACATCTTTCTGTACTTTCAGAAAAACTCTTTGAGGAAACTAGGAATAGACATTGATGTTACCAGTGCAGGAACTATTCAGGTAAGGCCATTGATTGATTAAATGGTTGTTTATCTGCCACTTCAAACATTTTAATCATATCACAGCAACTATTGGCTTAGTCTTTCATGGCACAATCCAAACTTTCGACGACCCTGAGTAAAAAAGGCATTTGCAAACGTGGGAAAGAAGAAAATACTGGTAACCAGCAATTTCTTTTTTTCCCCCCACAATGTTTTCTGTTATTTCAGAAAAAGATAGTATCATCTGAGGCATATTTCAATTATTTGCAGCATATGCTTTTAATTTGGACTCATCTGATTTTTGCCATGTGGTATAGGGTTAATCGTGTGTCCAGGTTTTCACCGCTACTAAGGCAAGGCTCTGAGTTGTCTTGCCCAAGGACTTTCCCACGTAAAAATTTTCTCCTTTGAGTGAGAATAGAAGCCTGGGTATCCTGATTGTGAATTCTACTCTTTCACCATTTAGCCGTCCATGACCCTCAAGGAAAAACACAATGAAGTCAGCCGCACTGATAAAAAATGGAGGGGGGTGGCATTTCAGGATTGACAGTGTAATATGTTTTAACTCCTAACTATACCATCAGGGAGTTCTAACAACCCTATGGAAAAGGACTTTTGAAAACATTTTCAGAAAAGGGGAAAATGCTGGTAACCAGGATTCTTTTTTTTTCCCACGATGTTTTTTACCCTTTCAAATATTCAACATTTTGTTTGTTTGCAAATGCTTACATTTTAGACAAGTTTTAAATTTTGTCATTTTGGAAAGAATTTTTTACCAGATGATGAAATTTTAGACTTGTATTAGTTGAAAGTATTTACAGATGACATTCAGTGTAGGTAAGATCATTGGCTTTGTTGGAAAATATTGTGGGAAAAAGAAGCAAAGAGTGCCAAGTGGAACTTCAGTTGCAATATAGAGGCACTGGCAAAGAAATTAATTTCAAATCTAGGTTAAAAGCTGCTAGGTCCTATATCTTTTCTTTACTATTTGCCTGACTTTAAAATTCATTTTTCTGCCAGTGACTAGCACTTGGACTGACCACACAATAACACATCTTTACAATATTTTCCATACTTTTAAATGGTATTTTTTAAATTTAACTGCATTTAAGACTTGCATTGAATTTTTGGCCACTATTGAGTCTTTAAAAACTAAACTGCTGCCGAGCAGTGCTAACATTTGGTCCATTTATATTGTCCTGTTCTCTTTTACCTTTTTGACTATTTTATTTACCCTTTAGCATATTTTTTTTGCAGAAGTCACTGGATAAGTATGCAAGAGGAAATAAAGTTGAAGAGGCTAAAATGCAGATTATCCTGGCTTTTGTTGCTCAGCCAATAATGGTAAGATTTACCGATCACTACACTACAGAAATTTAGATTGGTTCAAATTGAAAGCATTTGTAGAAGTCAAATTAGACATGTCTGAAATTACGGAATATGTCTGAAAACGAGGACTTAGGGGAAAATGCAGTTTTTCAGCATTTGCTCTTTTTTCCATAATGTTTTTTAAAAGAGTTCTTTGCTGGGTCATTGATAAAACTCTGGATTGTTTGGTAAAAGATAAACCCATTACCACACAATCCCTACTTCTGACGACCCTGAGAAAGAAGCCTTTGGAAAACATTGTGGGAAAAGGAGAAAATGCTGGTAAGCAGCATTTTCTCCTTTTCCCACAATGTTTTCTACCCTTCACAAAACAAATTTCAAATTTTCAGTCACTTTTATTTTGTCGTCTGCAAATGCTTTCGATTTGGACAAACCTAAAATTTTGTCGTTTGGTAATGAGTTAAACTTTTATTAGACAACCAGAAATTTAGTCTTGTCCAAATTGTAGCATTTGCAGACAATAAATCAAATGTGCTTCTCTTCTGTTTTAACACCCCCTGTAATGATGTGCCAAGCAGAATGAGCTCAAATTGTGCTGCTCTTCTGTTTTAACACCCCCCTGTAATGAATTGCCAAACCCTGGTAGTGCAGTTGGTAGCATACAGGACTTGAGAACAGGGGGTTGGCTTGCAAAGCATATTGTGTGATGTACTGGTAAAAGAAAACCCAAGGAAAGCACGGATAAGTGCACTGGCCACCATGATTTAAAGGGTTAAGAAACAAATTCAAGGTCTGATTGGCTAAGTGATTTGGTTTAGTCAATTAGAAACTGTGTTATTTTGAAAATTAGAAATTCTTTAGAATAAGAGTAAGAATATTCTTAAGAATTGTGCATGAATGTATATGTGATTAACATTTCTGCATAGAACATGTAGTTACCACGGTGTTTCTGTTTGTTTTCCCCAGCTCTGCCTTGTTCTTTCTGAAGATTGATGATGGTCATTGCAACATAATTCATCTTTCACCACTGATCATTGCTTTGAGAATGGTTATGGGGGAGGCAAGCCAGTGGCTTTGGAAGAAATGATATAAAAATACTGTTGGGAAAAAAAACCCTGGGAAAGCATGGATAGGTGCACTAGCTGCAATATAGCTAAGATAATGATGAAACAGTTTTGAATACCATACAGTCAAGCATTTTATCCATTTTTCAAAGCTTGCCAAATACTTCTGTGCTGGGACAAAAGATGAGTCTCAGTATTCCCACTATGCATTGAATGTGCCTCTGTACACCCATTTCACAAGTCCGATCCGACGATACCCAGACATATTGGTACACAGGCTGCTAGGAGCTGTTTTAGGTAATATATCTCTCTACTCTTTAACAGACAACAAAATATTGGACTTGTCAGTATTGAGTGCATTTGCAGGTGTCTCAAAAACTCTTTATCAGATGACATAATTTCAGACTGGTCCAAATTGAAAGCATTTACAGACGACAACTTAGACATTGCTCAAATAATGAAAGCTGTCTTTGAAAATGTAAAAAATACTGAGGGAATAGGAGAAAATGCTGGTTACCAGCATTTTGTCCTTTTCCCACAATGGTTTCAAAAGCTGTCTTTCTCAGGGTCGTTAAAACTCGGGACTCTGTGGTAAAGGGTCATCTCATTACCAGATGGAATAATTTCACACTTTTCAACTGAAAAGTTAAAAACATTTTCAGATAACAAATTGAATATCAATAAAAGAATAACATAAATATTGATTTTCAAAAGGTAGAAAATTTTATGATAAAAGGAGAAAATGCTTGTTACCAGCATTTTCTCTTGTCCCCACAATATTTTCAAAAGTGTTCTTTGTTGAGGTCATTAAAACCAAGTATTATTTCTTAAAGTGTTCAATATTACTCTGATGAAGAAAATAATTGTCTTTGAAAGGATAGAAAACATTATGGGAGATAGAGAAAGTGCTGTTTACCAGCATAAGCATTGAAAATGCATTTCATCACATCTCTAGCTTGCGAGTCTTTAGACTTTGTGAAAAAAAAGAGGAAAATTTGCAGATAAGGTCAACCCTGTCTAAAAGGCCACCTGTTCTATCAAACCTTTATTACCTCTTTACCACATGACAAATTTCCGACTTGTTCAAATTACAGTAAAAACTTTTGCAGATGAAAAATTAAATGTTATCAAAATGTTGACATATGTCTTGGAAAGGCTAGAAAACATTGTGGAAAAAGGGGGAAAATGTATGTTGTAAGGACATTTCAGACATGTTTGACATTGGGTCACATCAGGTTAAAAAGTAGGTCACTGAGAACTATCTGAGGAAAACCTTGTGTGCACTCTAGATGCCCCATTTTATGTCTGATACTCATGAAAATTGGTCAGAAGGGTTTGTCTTGATGACATCTAATACAAATTGAAAATTGGGTAATGCTGTGTCTAAAAGTTGGTCACAAGGACAAATCTCAGAAAAACCTTGTGTCCATTCTAGAGGCCACATTTTCTATCAGATACTTATGAAACTTGGTCAGAATATTTGCCTTGATGATTAATCAAATAATTTTAGAAGTGTGTTTCGTCAGGTCAAAAAGTAGGTCACTTGGACAGATCTTGTAAAAACCTTGCATGCAGTTTAGAGGCCACATTTTCAGTCTGATACTAATGAAACTTTGTCTGAATGTTTGTCTTAAAGATGTTTCTGACAAGTTCAAAAATAGATCAAGTCAATAGAAAAGTATGTCACTTAAACTCATGTGTTTTAGATCATCAGAAACAGGATCTCTTTAGCTTTATTAATTCTAGATTACTTTACTCAGGTGAGCACTGGAGGGCCAATGGCCCTCTTGACTCCTTTCTCCACAATGTTTTCAAAAGCCTCCTTCCTCAGGGTTGTCAAAACTTGGGATTGTATGGTAAAGATTTAGACAAGCACCGTAGAGATACTTGCTCGAAAACAAAAAGGTGCATTCCAGGTATAGTTACAATTGTACATAATGGCCTTCTCTTTGAATTCAATATGGTCTGCAACACGTGAAAAGGGGCTTTCAGACATTTGCGTAAAGTGTCGTCTCAGATCAGCCTGCGCAGTCCGCGCAGGCTAATCCGAGACGGCACTTTATGACTATTTTAGAGTTTGTCCCACAGTAGATTTGCGTGAAACAGAAAATTGCACATGATCGGAAAGTGTTGTCTCGGATCAGACTGCGCAGGCTGATCCGAGACGACACTTTACGCAAATGTCCGAAACCCCTTTCGCATGTTGCAGACCATATGTGCTCCTGTACACAGGTTGCTCACACAAAAGAGGTGGGCTTTAACTCTGTATCACATGATTCCAAGTTTTATCAACCCAGACATAGAAAGCCTTTGAAAACATTGAGGGAAAAGGAGAAGATGCTGGTAACCACACAATGCTTTCTACCCTTTCACAGAAACTTCAATCATATGAATAACATTTATTTTGTTAGCTGGGAATGTGTTCACTTTGGGCTGGTCTAAAATTTTGTTGTGTGGTAAAGAGATGAGGCAGGTTTTTCTGTACCCTTGAACAAAGTAGGTTTTCTTAGTTACTATCCCATAAAGAAAAAAAGAAACTATATAAACAAAGTATACAAATAACACAACTTTTTCTTAGCTTTATTGTTAATGTCAAAGTTATTACCATTCCATTTTAGGCTTTTAAAGGAAATCCCACTTTGACCTACATCACTCTACAGCAGCCATTTTGAAATTGCATCATTAACTTTGGCTCTTGACTTTTTCCACAATGTTTCTTCCCTCTGAAAGACAATAATCATCAATATAGCTACATGTCACTTTTCGTCTGGTAATGCTTTCAAATTGGTCCAGTCCAAAATGTTGCCATTTGGTAAAGTGTTAAAGCAACTGCAGCCGACCCTTGATCAACATGTGGTGGTCTTGTTTCAGGGCCAAGCCCCGGTAGCTCGGTCAGTAGTGTGTGGGACTTGAGAACAGGGGGTCGTGAGTTCGATCCCTGGCTTGGCCAATTTCTTTCCGAGGATTGATGATAATCATTGCGACAGGATTCATTCCTCTCCCACCACTGACCACTGTTTTGAAGATGTTAATATGGGAAAGCAGCCAATGGCTTGGAAAGAAAATTGTGCGGAGTACTGGTAAAACAGACTCCAGGAAGGCATGGATAGGTGCACTGGCTGCTGCGTTATAACTGGAATAATGTTGAAAATGGCGTCAAACACCATATAATCAATCAATCTTGTTTCAGGTTATTGCGATCCTCCCAGAACTACAAACTTAACAAAGATTCTCAATCATGCGAATGATAGACGATTGGCCAGTAAGAGGTTAGAAGATCGTTTAACAGAAGTGTATTTTGCATTTTACTTAAAGGTAAATATTGTACATGTAGTGTGTAGCTTGTTTTTTGGTTTCTTTACCACACAGGAAAAATTTAGACTTGTCAAATTTGAAAGCATTTGCAGACAGCACATCAAAGGTGATTGAAATGATGCAGTTTGGTTTGAAAAGGATAGAAAACATTGTGGGAAAAGGAGAAAATGCTGCAATCCAGAGTTTTTAACAAGGTTTTTTTTTTTTTTTTTGGGGGGGGGGGAGGGGGGAACCCTGAAAAAGGTTTTTGAAAAAACTGAGGGAAAAGGAGTAAATGCTGGTTACCTACTCTTTTGATGGCAAACCGCATTGTTCGAGTCATACTCAGTTTGTCATCTGCAAATGCGCCCGTCCAGGTAGCTCAGTGGTTAGCGTATCTGACTCGTGACCTGGAGGTTGCGGGTTCGATACCCGGTTGCGGCGAACTTTCTTTCCGGAGATTTTTCGCCTCTCACCTCTGATGCATGTAAGAAAACTAGTCAGTGGCTTTGGAAAGAAAGTTGTGTCAGTACTGGTGTGAGAAAGCCAGGAAACACATGGGTGCATCACTGACTGCCATGATATGACCCAAGCTGTTAAAATGGCGTTAAACTCCAATACAAACCAAACCAAATCATCTGCAAATGCTAACAGTTTGGACAATTCTAAATGTTGTCATTTGGTAAAGAGTTAACCACTTGCTAGACATTAGAATTTGAGACTTGTCTGCATTTGCAGACGTAAAACTAAATGTGGCTGCATTTTTCATAGACAAGTTTGATAAAATTTTATCTCAGAAACCTAGGAATGTCAGATTCTTTGTATTGGATAACTATGTTTCACAAGTTATAGGTCAAAATAGGCAGAAACATCTATGTGTGCTCTATAATTTTAAAGAATAAAACCTCATTTTACTTCTCTTAAGAAGTATAAAATGATGTTCAGAATGATATCACCCATCACCTAGTGCTTACCTCAAACATGTGTCAGTTAAGCATATATGAGCCATGCTTCGTGAAAAGGCGGCTTAATGCATCCCTGTAATGCATTAAACCTAGCAAATCACCAAATGATTATGGATTCATAATATCCATTTTGTATCATAAACTATTGAGTCATGAGGTGGAATAGTCCCCTGTCATGCAGAAAATTGACAGATATCAAAAAGTTTCAGCCCTGGTCAGCTTGGGCAGACTGCGCAGGCTGACCTTGGTCGATACTTTTTGCAGATGCAATAAGCCCCCTTGTCAGAGAGCATGGCTCATACGTAATTGGTATATAACACTGAAACCAAGGGAGATTATATGATAAAATAGTTTTAATTCTTCATCCCCTTCTCAAACCATTTTTAACTCCTTACTGCACAACAAAAGATCGGCCTGGTCCAAATCGAAAGCATTTGCAGACGACAAATTAAACATTATTCACAACATAAGATTTATCGTTTAAAGGTCAGAAAACGTTGAAAAAGGAGAAAATGCTGGTTACCAGCATTTTCTTCTTTTCCCACGATGTTTTCAAAAGCCCTCTTCCTAAGGGTTGTTAAAAGTCGGGATTGTTGAAAATCAGCATTTTCTCCTTTTCCCACAATGTCTTCAAAAGCCCTCTTCCTAAGGGTTGTTAAAAGTTATGATTGTGTAGTAAAGGCTTAATTGAATTTGCATCAAAAGACCAACAACCTTACCTATTAACTCTTTACCAAACAACAAAATTATGTCTCCCCCAGTCAGGGTCGGGAGACATATTGTTTTTCCCTGTGTGTCTGTCCGTCTGTCTGTCTGTCTGTCCATCACAAATCATGTCTGCTCTATAACTCGAAAACCTTTTAAGATATTTTGATAAAACTTCACACATTTGTAAAGCACCATGAGACGAAGTGTCATGCACAAGAACCATAACTCTGGCTTGTATATTTTTCGAGTTATTTCCTTTTGATTATTTTCTGTCACAAATCGTGTCCGCTCTATAACTCAAAAACCTTTTAAGATATTTCGATAAAACTTCACACATTTGTAAAGCATCATGAGACGAAGTGTCATGCACAAGAACCATAACTGGCTTAAATATTTTTCGAGTTATTTCCCTTTGATTATTTTCCTTACTCATTTACGTACAATCTCATGTCCGCTCTATAACTCGAAAACCGTTAGAGAAAAATGATCATTATTTCAGTCAGAAATTGCCTTGGTCACATATCAATCCTTCTGACACCGAAAAAAAAAGGGGGGGGGGGAACATCTGTTTTTTTGTAGAAAAACAAGTTCTAGTTTAAGACTGGTCCAAATTGAAAGCATTTGCAGATGACAAAGTAAACATGGCTCAAAAATTGAAACTTGACTTTAGAAAAGAAGAAAACATTGTGGGAAAAGGAGAAAATGCTGGTTACCAGCATTTTCTCCTTTTCCCACAATGTTTTCAGAAGGCTTCTTCCTCTGGGTCGTAAAAACCAGGGATTGTTTGGTAAAGGGTTAACCAGACATTCGAGACTTGTCCATATCCAAAGCACTGGCAGACGACAAAATACATGTAGCCCTAATGATGGGATTTGTCTTGGGAAAAGATAGAAAACATTGTGAGGAATAAAGAATATGCTGATTATCAGCTTTTCCCACAATGTTTTTAAGAGCCTTCTCCATTAGGGTTTTTCCTGCAATTTTTTCTCTATGCTTTGACAGACAAAGCCCATCATTCAGTCTTTCAGATGAAAGTGTTGGTCACTGGCAGGAAAATGAATTTCAGAACAAGGTTATACGTTGCCAGGTCACAGTATCTTTTATTTACTTTTTACATAGTTTTGAAATTTATTTTCCTGCCAGCGGCTAACACTTTGACCAACCGTATAATAACAGATTTAGAATCTGAATGCGGTACATATGAAATGAAGATTTTTAACCGGGTAGAAAACATTGTGGGAAAAGTGATGCTGGTTACCAGCATTTTCTACTTTTTCCCACAATGTTTCCTAAAGGCCTCTGCCTCGGGGTCATTAAAATTTGGGATTGTTTGTTTTAGGGTTAAATGGTTTGGGGTTCCTTCGTGGTTCTGTTGATAAGGATTTGTTTTGAGGAAACCAATGCTTGAAACATGCATTACTCTCACTGTCTTTAAATTACAGTTGGTTGGTCCCATCAGAGAAAAAGTCATGGTTACAACAGTTGGCAAAAGCTTTATAAAGGCTTTTGTGATAAAGTACGGTGTTAAATGTAGAATTTCATTTAAGGTAAGGCAGTGTTATATATATACACACACACACCCCCACACACACACTCTTAATGAAAAAGAAACACATTGACTAATTACATTTTATAGAAAACTATATTTAGCCAAGTTGTTATTCTTGAGGAAAAGACTAAGAATGTTGTTAACTCCTTACCAAACAGCAAAAATTAAGGTCTACTGCCCCGAAAGGAAAACAGCTATTTCCATTATAATATTATCCTACAGAATTTGCTATGATTAAAAATGAGTATTATTTTACTACTTTAACCAAGCCACTTTTTCCATTTTTTCCTTCTTAGAATTATCATTTATAAATCTAAAACCACTATATTCTCATTACAAAGGGAGAAAATAATTACCTCCCTTGTCAGGAAACTAACAATAATCAGCAAATAATTTCAAGATAGACATCAAAGGAATTTCTTGTCGGTTAAAAATGTGCAGAAGTATTATATCAGTATAAATCCTTATTTATCAACTAACAAGAAATTTTATTCAGTGTTGCACTAGAAGTGTGAGGGTTGTAGACCTTAAGACTTTATAGTTCTTGATACCTTCCTTTGGTCATATATGGCTTGCAACACGCGAAAAGGGGCATTCTGACATTTACGTAAAGTGTCGTCTCGGATCAGACTGCCCAATCTGCGCAGACTAATCCGAAATGACACTCCGTTTTTACGTAAATTTCTATTTTGCGCATGTCTACTGAAGGACAAAATCTAATGTAGACGTAAAGTGCCATCTCGGATTAGCCTGCGCGGACTGTGCAGGCTGATCCGAGACAACACTTTACGCAAATGGTCAAATGCCCCTTTTCCCATGTTGAAAGTCATATCATTTCAATGAAATAACTTGTTTGTTATAGGTTTACACACATAATAACCTGATGTCATCTTAACCTTTTACCAAACAATCCCAAGTTTATAAACCCAAGGGAGGAAAGCTTCTGAAAATATTGTGGGAAAAGAAGAAAATGCTGTTAACCTGCATTTTCTTCTTTTCCCACATGTTTTCTGAACGTCTCGAAATGAATTTCAGTTTTGAGTCATGTTAATTTTGTTGTCTGTAAATGCTTTTGTCTAAAATTTAAACTAGTCTAAAATTTTGTTGTTTGGTAAAGAGTAAATAGATCTGATAATCCTAATTTAGCAACACTTACGTACCACGCTAGCAAAAACATTATTTGAAAAGTAGAAAATGATGGTATCCAGCATTTTCTCCTTTTCAACAATGTTTGAACTCCTTACCAAACGACAAAATATAGGACTTGTCCAAATTGAAAGCATGTGTAGATGACAAAATAAAAGTGACTCAAAAATTGAGATTTGTTTTGTGAAGGGTAGAAAACGTTGTGGGGAAAAGGAGAAAATGCTGGTTTCCAGCATTTTCTCCTTTTCCCACAATGTTTTCAGAAGCGTTCTTTCTCAGGGTCATTAAAAGGTAGTGATTTTTTGGTAAAGGGTTAAAATCATATAAAACACATCTCAATCTTTGATCACTTTAGACTGGTTGTCTGCAAAGTGGACTGATCCACAATTTTGTCATTTGGTAAGGAGTTAATTGTTTTGAAGAATCAGCTTTTCAAAGCATTCTAGAATTTACAAGAACTTCTTTTTATCCTGTCACCTTCTTTAATTTCGACCTGATAACAGGTAGCCATATATATTTTTTTTTTGTTATCTGTCAGTTAGTCACGTGACCGCCAAGTGCGCACCTGCTAACTGGGACTATTTTCAACCAAGTGTCTTACTGCCAAAATAAATGAATTCGATCTAATCGCTAGCGAATACTTTTGCTCGTTTAATGGTCTGTTTTGTTAAAACACATTGTCTTCTTCACCACAATATTTTCTGCGGATACGTCACGTTTAATAATTATGACGTATCCACTACCATTCATGACGTCATTATTGCAGCTGCATATTCAGAGGACTTGACACGGTTCCTCATTTTTTAAAAATTTATTACAGATCTAGACCTAGTGAGAAAGATTTCAATATAGTCTATGTGCCTTATTTCTAGCGAAAAGTTCAATTTAGTCAGATTTTAGATTATAGGCTTAATTGAGAAAAAGGATAAATGAAATAGACAGTTGGTGTCATGGATTGGGAGAGTCTATCAAGCTCTGCTCAGGAAATTTATTAAAGGTACGGTCTTTATCAATGGTTTTTTTTTTCGTTTGTTTGTTTTGTTCCGTTACAGTGTGTGACAGGATAAATAGAATAGATAGTTGGTGTCTTGCATGGGTTAAGTTTATCGGGCAAGGCGGAGGAATTTATCCGGTTTGCCTTCTGCTCACCAGATAAATTCATCAGCCGTGCCCGACAAACTTAACCCATCCAAGACACCAACCATCTATTTTCTATTTATCAAGCAGGGCCCAGTTTCACAAAAAAACCTTAAGACTCTTATTACTCTTATTTTGCACAAGTCAGCTAACAGACTCTTTTTCCTACTTAAGTTGACTTTGTTATTTCAGACCCATTTCACAAACATTAACAGCCTTTAGAAACATTCTCAAATTCTACATTGACACAAGGTTTCAGACTCAACTCAGCAAAATAATGGACTTAAGTCATTTTAATTGACTTAAGTCCATTATTTTGCTGAGTTGAGTGTAAAATGTGTCAACTCAGGATTTGAGAGTGTTTCCTAAGTCTATTAGTAAAATGGGTCTCAAGTAATAAACTCAACTTAAGTCAGAAATGGGGTCCATCAACAGACTTGAGCAAAATAAGAGACTTAAGTTTTTTTGTGAAACATGGCCCATTTCTTTATGAATGGATTGTGAGCCTGGCTTTTACTTTACAAAAGTGAAACTCCCTATATTTTTTTGGCTTGCAGAATCTACCATTGAAAGATACCACTGGATCTGAAGGCACAAATACTGAACCAGTAATTGTTTGGGAGGGTGATGAACATAGGCAGACGGTGGAACAAGAAATCAAACCTTTCACCATACTAGATTGTGTTCTAGAATGTACAACTAAAAACCTTGCTATTGAATGGCTAGTAAGAACTTCTTTTTGTAAAAGGGGTCTTGCTTTGCTTAGTGGTAAAGTGTTGGACTTGTAGCCTGGAGGCCTTGGGTTCGAGCTGCACTGGATCGACTAAGTTTTTCATGGAAGTGTCCTTGAGCAAGACGCTTCAGAGCCCGAGCCCAGTACTGGTAAAACCCAGGAAAACATGAATATGTGAGCTGTCCCTGTGATATGAGTAAAATGATGCTGAAAGTGGCGTAAAGCACCATTCAATCAATCTATCAATCTCTTTGTAAAAAGTTTTTTGTCTGAATCCAGCAACAAAATTTTGAAATCTTCCAAACTGAAAGCATTTGTGGAAGATAAATTAACTGTTTACAAAACAATCTGGTAACCTGCATTTTCTCATTTTCTCACAATGTTTTTCCACCTTTTCAAAGACAAATCCAATCATTTTTTGGTTACATTTTAATTGTTTTTCTGCAAATGCTTTTAATCTGGACAGGTTGAATATTTTGTTGTTTAGAAAAGAGTGTAAGTAATGGTAGTTGTCTTTGAAACAGTGAAAGTGCAAGGGCACATGGTGGTTACTAGCATTTTCTCCCTTTCCTGAAAGCCAGCAGAGCT
Organism: Hippopus hippopus; assembly: GCA_946811185.2. Lineage (NCBI taxonomy): Eukaryota > Metazoa > Mollusca > Bivalvia > Cardiida > Cardiidae > Hippopus > Hippopus hippopus. Next base: position 25,934,937 of record OX328111.1, on the reverse strand, counting down.
TATGTCATGGCAGGGTTTCCGTTGTTCGTCCGTCTGTCTATCTGTCAGTTAGTCTTTTTCTTGCTTATGCAATAAAGTCTGCATTTGTTGTCAGATTTTAGTGAAATTTGCACAGTTTGTTTATCTCATCAATAGCTTGAACCCTATCGATTTTGAAAAAATTCCAACAAACAGTATGGGAAAAGTAGCCATTTCAAGTTGAAAATTTCCATTTCTTGTTTACGCTGTGAAGTCAGCATTTGTGGTCGGATTTTCGTGAATCTTGCACAGTTGCTTTGTCTCATCAACAGCTTGAACCCTATTGATTTTGAAAAAAATCTGACAATCAGTATGCCAAAAGTAGCCATTCAAAGTTGAAAATTTCCATTTCTTGTTTAGGCAATGAAGTTCAGTGTTGATCCAATTCTTTTTAAACTTTCAAAGATTGTTTTGTTCATCAAGGGATTGAACTCTATTAAAAGTGAAGAAAATCTAGTAAGCTGTTCAGGAAAAGCAGCCAATTGATGACTTAGTATTGTTTACTCAACAAAGTCCACATCATTAGTCACATTTCTTTGAAATTTGCTAGGATTGTTTACTACAAGGCATACTAAACCCTTTCAAATTTGGCTGGATTCCAAACATTTAGTTTTGAGAAATTGCACTTCATGTTTTTTTCACTGTTTGTTCAATTCACCATGCCTACTTATGCTGTCTTAGTGGGTTCAAGCCCAGTTGCAAGAACACATTTTTGTGTTTTTTTCTTTTTGCATCATGAATTCATAATGTATGTTAGCATAAAAGCAAAATCACTGCCAGTAGAGCGATTTCAGGCCCTTAAGGGCCTCTAGTTGGAATTCAACATAGTTTTCAACATTATGACAGTTATATCACGGCAGCCGGTACAACATCCATGCTTTCCTTGAGTTTCTTTTACCATTACTATGGACTATATTATTTCTACAAAATCAGATTGCAAAACTTTTTTTTTTTTCAGGCAACAGCAGTAAGACCGTCTGACGAGTGAGCCCAAGGCACATCCCGATGGTAAATAAAGCTCAAGCGAAAAGCCAAGAAAGAAGTGGGGCATATTAGATATAAAAATGGCTGCAGAGAGTAGTCAGTGCCTGTATCTCAGCAAAATCTTTACCTAACAATCCAGTATTGTTACAAACATGGGGGAGAAAATTTCTGAAAACATATGGGCAGAGAAGGAAATGCTTGTAACCAGCATTTTCATCTTTTCCTACAATGTTTTCTATTCTTTCAAAAGACCAATTCTGTCAATTGAACCGTTGTTGATTTGTCATCTGCAACTGCTTTCATTATGGAATGGCCTTTAACTCTTTACCACACATCCCCACTTTAATTTAACGACCCTGAGAAAGAAGCCTCTTGAAAACATTGTGGAAAAAGGAGAAAATGCTGGTAACCAGCATTTTCTCCTTTTCCCACAATGTTTTCTACCTACCTGAACCAAATTTCAATTTTTCAGTCACATTTATTTTGTCATCTGCAAATGCTTTCAATTTGGACTCGTCTGTAATTTTGTTGTTTGGTAAAGAGTCCAACCTTTACTAGATGGCTAAGTTTTAGGAGTTACTGAGAAACACATGAAATATAATATAAAGTAAATGTGAGTCAATGAATTGGATTTGCTTTTGAAGGGGTAGAAAATGTTGTTAACTCCTTACCACGCAACAAAATTTTAGACTGGTCTAAATTGAAAGCATTTGCAGACGACAAAATAAAAGTGACTCGAAAAATTGAAATTCGTTTTAGGAGGGGTAGAAAACATTGTGGGAAAAGGAGAAAATGCTGGTTACCAGCATTTTCTGCTTTTCCCACAATGTTTTCAAAAGACTGTTTCTTCAAGGCTGTTAAAACTAGTGACTGTGTGATGAACGGTTAAAAAGAGAAAATGCCAGTCACCAGCATTTTCTCCTTTTCCCATAATGCTTTGAAAACTTATTTTTTTGTGATGGTCTTTAAAACTCAGGAATTTATGGTCAAGGCTTAAGGTTTTTCTCTAATGAAGAGTTTAACACTAGTAAAAGTAATGTAAGTGAGAAACGTTTGAAGGCATACAAAATGTCATTTTCGGAATGATTTGGTATTTTGATTGATTGTTGGAAAAGGAGCCAATTGCTGTTAACAAAGCTATTTAAAGGGCTTGAAGAGCTGTATTTTGCGTTTTAGTTGGTTGAAAATAACCTTTTTTTATTTCATGCTTTCCGGTAGGTTATCGAGAAATCTCGGTGAAATAGTTTTCGATATTTCATGGATAAGACCAGTGAAAATACCAATTTTTATATTCTAACTCTTCAGTTGAAGGCGGAAACAGTTGTTCCCGCGCACTAGTTACCTAGGTAAAATGCGCGTGCCTCACAACCAGATTGAAATATGACGTAATTTACGTTACATTTCTCGTGCTTGACGTAATATTGTAATGCGTTGCTATACAGAGGGGGTACGCCACGGGGAATAACCGAAAAGAACTGTACTGGATTTTGATTAAGTTCCCCTCAGAAAGGGTTAAAAGCATGAAATAAATAGAATATTTTTTTTTTACGGTGAAAGATCGAAATTTATTTCATCGAGTGAACATCATCGGTAACATTTTCACTCATGGCTGTGCCACTTGTGAAAATATTACCGATGATGTTCACTCGATGAAATGTGCCACTCGTAAAAATATTACCGATGATGTTCACTCGATGAAATAAATTTTGATCTTTCACCGTAAAAAACAAATATCCTCTATTTAACTCTTTTCGCCCCTTAGAGCACAAAAGTAAAAACGAAACGCACGTTTTCAGTCACTTGGGAAAAAAAAAAACCCTCTTACTATATCAGTTTTAGCACTCAATCAAATAATCATGTATTTCAACGACCTCCAGAGGGAAAGCTTTTGAAAACATAACGGGGAAAAGGAGAAAAAGCTGGTAACCAGCTTTTTCTCCTTATCCCACTATGTTTTCCATCCTTCCAAAGATATGTCCAATCATTAGAGCCACATTGAAAATTTCATAAACTATGAACTCCGGGTTACGCAACCTAAGTTTTAACCCTTTACCAGATGACAAAAAATTTCAGCCTTGTCCATATTGAGAGTATTTGCAGATGACAATTTCAGTGTGGCTCAAATGGTACAATTTTTTCTTTACTAGGGTTGAAAACATTGTAGGAAAAGGAGAAAATGCTGGTTACCAGCATTATCTCCTTTTCCCACAATGTTTTCAAAAGGCTTCTTTCCCAGGGCAGTTAATAGTCGGCATTGTGCGGTAAAGGGTTAATGATCATAAGGAAGAAGGCTTTTGAAAAACATTGTGGGAAGAGGGAAAAATGCTATACACCAGCTTTTCTCCTTTTCCTTCCATATTTTGTATCCTTTCTTTCACAAATTCCATCATTTGATCCACATAAATATTGTGGCCTGCAAATGCTTTCAATTTGAACAAATCTGAAATTTTGTTGTGTGATAAAGATTGAAATTCTTTGCTTTTGTCATCAGGATGTTATTAGCAAAGATCTAAGATCAGACTGCACATTCTTACTTTGATCTGTGCCTTCCAAAATTAAAGTAATGTTGAAAAATTTGCTTTCCAGAGGGTTAAATAATGTGTGAGAATAAGAGGATGCAATTATGCATATTTTCATAAATGAGTTGGGATAAGAACAAACCTTGTTTTACATGAATGGTCAAGAGAATTTCATCAACTTTTTTTGTGACATTTTTCTGTGTGATATCTTGGTTCTGGGTCTGTATTCACCAACCGTTCTTAAGAGCATTCTTTGTCTCCAAGGTTTTCAACATTTGAAAGTAACACAACTTCTGATTGGCTAAACCAAATGGTTTAGCCAATCAGAAGTTGTGTTATTTTCAAATTTAGAAAATTCTAGATGATAAGACTGAAAGCGTTCTTAAAAATGGTTGGTGAATATGGACCCTGGTTTATAAAGTTTTATGACAACATGTAGAGATATATAGGATCTGACATGAGTTGGCTTTTGAGATAAAATTTTATTAAACGAGTCTAGGGAAAATGTTATTAAGCGAGCCTCTGGCAAGCTTAATATCATCTTTTCTTGACGAGATTAATAAAATTTTATCTCAAACGCCAACGAATGTCAGATTCTTTTTATCACATAATGATATTTCACAAATTATTAATCAGAAGATGCAAAACCATTCTATGCATCAGCGGTAATATCCATAAAACCCATTCACTAGAACTATGAAATACGTACAAAATGACGTCAAAAATGACATGAAATAATTGTGATATTAAATGTGTATAAGATATGAATATTCGTAATGGGTATATTACTACCCTGAAAACAAGGGAGGTTATGTGATAAATTTGTTTTTGTAAGTAATGCTGCCTTGTAATGGTTTTCTCAGAACTGTGATTATATGAAGTTGGTTCCTAGATTTGTAATAAATTCTTAGAAATAAAATGTCACTTTTTTTTTGCAAGAACTTAAATGGTGTTCTTTTATCACATGTTTAAAGCCGAATAGGGGTCAAATATTAACAATTGTATGTATAAAGTAAAAGGAAATTTCATTCATACCATTTATAAGTATAGTTATCATGGTAAGTATGACGATCTGTTAACCCTTATGCTGCTAAGCACAAGTCACTGACCTGTTGCGGACAGTGTAGATCAAGATCAGACTGCACAGAACGTGCAGTCTGATCTTTGACCTACACTGTCTGATAAGGACATATTTTCCCCCCTAAAAAACTTTTGAATAGCAAAATTTGGATTTTTACTATCGGCTTAAAAAGTTCATGTCACTTTTTTTGGCAGGGTAAGGGTGAAAGTACTGAAGGTCAAAGTTTCAGCCTTTGGCAGAACAACGAACGTTGAAAGTAAAATTTAAGTTGCCAACATTATTTCTAGTTTTAATATTAATTGTTCGGCCAAGCACTCTTTACCCCTTTACCACACAATCCAGAGTTCCAGTGACCCTGATTGAAGAAGGCTTTTGATAACATTTTGAAAAAAGCAGAAAATGCTGGTAACCAACATTTTCTGCTTTTTCCACAATGATTTCCATCCTTTCATAGACAGAAATCAGTATTTGAATTGCATTAAATTTGCAGTCTGCAAATGCATTCAATTGGTATGGTCCAAAGTTCTGTTGTTTTGTCAGACTTACAGAAATTGCCACACTGTTAATCGTCAGTATGTATGAAATTTAGCTGTATTTTATACAGAATTGTTTACATTGGATCTCTACAAAAGTTGAAAACTTAGTAACATATACCTTAGCCATGCTGTGTGAAAAGGGGGCTTAATGGGTCTCCATGATGCATCATACCAAGCAAGTCATCACAGTATTATACATCCCTAATATCAGTTTTGTATAATAGCCTACTGAATCATGAGGTACACTGGTCCTTTGACATGCAGAAAATTTACCAAAAGCAAAATGTTTCTGTCTAGGTCAGCCTGCGCAGGCTGACCTGGAGCAATACAGTTTGCAAATGCATTAAGCCCCCTTTTTGAAGAGCATGGCTCATTTATTTCTAAGTCAAAGGACTAAGACAATATTCATTGGTCAGAATTATCAGAGTAAATAGATATAAAAGAAAATGACAAGGCTATAAATAAACATATCGGGAAAATGAGCATCTGTCTTTGCCACACAACCCGAGCTTAGTACGAGCAACTGCTCCATTTCCCAAAATGTTTTCATTGTCAACTTCTAGATCTTTCCGTGTTCTTAATTGTATTTTTGGACAAAGAAAAAGGAAAAAGAAATATATTTACTTAAATCAAGAATTCGTGTGGGGGTGGGAAACGGTCATGTATGTACCAGGTATGCCGAGCCCCAGTAGCTCCGTCGGTAGCGCACAGGACTTGAGAACAGGGGGTCGCTAGTCTGATCCCCAGCTTGGTCAGTGTCTTTCCCTTGATTGAATGATGATATTCATTGTAACAGGATTCATTCCTCTCTCACTTCTAACCATTGTTTTGACAATGGTTATGAGAGAAAGCAGCCAGTGGCTTGGAAAGAATATTGTGCAGAGTACTGGTAAAAAAAAAACTCCAGGAAAGCATGGATAGGTGCACTGGCTGCCGCGATTGAAATGAAATAATGTTGAAAAAGGTGTTAAACACCATACAATCAATCAATCATGGTCAGTTGTTTGAACCTTTCACCACATAATCCCATGCTGTATTGACATTGAGTCAGAGAGCTTTTGAAAACATTGTGGGAAAAGGAGAAAATGCTGGTCAACAGCATTTTCTCCTTTTCCCATAATGTTTTCTATCATTTGAAAAACAATTCTTTATTATTTGACCCATATTTAATTTGTCATCTGCAAATGGTTTCAGTATTGACTTGTCTAAAATTTTGCCGTTTGGTTTAGAGTCACACTATCGACCAGTACATCAACTTGAAAAGAACAGATCAGTCTGATGAAGACAACCAAACGTTCTTTACTACAGAAACAAGAAATATCTTTAAAAAAAGAGAAATGGCGTAGATTTGTCAGCAAATAGGTAGGGGTCCTTGAAATAAACATGTCTATATTTTTTACCAATCACAAATTTCTCTAAATTCAATCATTATCAATACCAAAAAGTAGTTCAAAAGCCAGCACATTCAGCTATGCCGAAAAATACAAGTATTTCAGAGAAAGCATATGAGAAAAGAAATTGTCCGTTTGTATACATTTATTTCGTATTTATGGAAGAAACAATTCTAACATTTAGTAGCCAACGGTTCTAAAATTTAGTAGCGAACGATTCCAAAATTTAGTAGCAGACGACTCCAGCATCCTCATCATGGGAGCATTCATGGAGGCCAAAGTAGGGTTTTGGGCAGTCAAGGATCGAACTTTCAGCTCCTGTACAGTTCACTTGGCTCAGCAGGATTCGACCACTCCCTGGTCCGAACACAGCCATGTCCTCTGCACGTCCACCATCACTGGAAGATGAAAGTTTTGTAGATTCGTATAACACCTCAAGTCTTGTTCAGTCACTTTCACTTGTTTATGCGCTAGACTAAGCCTTTGTCAAATAATTCTGTTTTAATGACCCTAAGGAAGAAGCCTTTTGAAAACATCGTGGGAAAAGGAGAAAATGCTGGTAACCAGCATTTTCTCCTCCCACAATGTTTTCTACCATTTGAAAGACTGAAATCATCATTTGGGCCAATCTTAATATAAAGCTGTCTGCAAAGACTTTCAATTTGGATAAGTAAGGAAGTTTGTTGTTTGGTAGAGTTAAAGTCGTGTGCTGCATAAACATACCTGCATGTACCTTCATTAGCACTTTACCAGACAACAAATTTTAGACTTGTCCGAATTCAGAGCATTTGCAGACGACAAAGTAAATTTTGCCTAAATGATAGGATTTATCTTTAAAGTGGTAGAACAATTTGATAGAAAAGGAGAAAATGTTGGTTAACAGCATTTTCTACTTCTCCAACATTTTTTCTTTTCAAATGCTTTCTTAGCCAGGTTGTGAAAATACAGGGCCCATTTTTAAGAACATTCTTGGTCTAATTCTCAAAGAGTTTTCTGAATTTAAAAGTTACACAACTTTTGATTGCCCAAATCAAATGATTTAGCCAGTCAGAAGTTGTGTTACTCTGTAAATCTAGAGTTAGACTTGGAAAGAAATTAAGAATGGTTGGTGAATACGGACCCTGGGTTGTTGGGTAAAGGGTTAAAGAAAAGATAAAACATATTTATAAGCGAAAAAGCAATGAAAGATCTCAACTTCATGTACGTATATACGTTGAAATATTATCTTGATATAAACACAGATACATATATTTGTTTATATCAATTTGGACGACTTTGAACTGATGTAGAACTGTTTTGAACAGCGTAAGTGAAGCAGCGGGTGGGTGAGTAGCCCGAGATGGACTGAATGACATACACGGCATGACCAATGAAAGATCTCACCTTTCGACAGACAAATTGAAAAAAACTATTCATGATAAATATTTGTCCAAATCGATACGGATGACTTTCATGAAAATTGGCGGTTCTTGGGGCAAAGGGTTAAAGAATATTTAGAACTATAAACGTAATGAAAGATTTCAAATTAGGTCCGTCGATTGAAGTATCATTTTGAAATAATGCATTTGTTCAAATCAATACGGAGGATGTTATATAGAACTATTTGCATGGCGTAGGTAAAGCAACTGGTGGATGAGTAGCCGGATGGGCTGAACGATAGATATAAATGGTTAAACTGACTGCCTGTTACATATCTTTGTATCGGGCAGTTACGGGAGGTACAAAGGGTGCCACCTTGAAAAATGGTTATATCGATTGAGAGTATAGATCGACAGATTAATCTTAGGGAAAAAAACCTTACTTGAACCCCATCATTCTGCAGACGACAGAAGCATCTTTATCGTCCCAGTAGTTGTCACAGATGGTTCCCCATTCGCCTCGATGTGAGATCTCCACACGGCCATGTTTTTTATCAGGACCCCCGACAATGCGAATTCCTGTAACATTGTAGACACGTACTTGACAGTTTCGTTCATATGAAAGGATCGTTAGTTTACGATCCCAAATGAAACGGAAATTTTTGTTTAAAATTTCATTAGCAACTTCAGTCTCGTAAATTTCTGTTTAAAAAATACTTGATCTAATGAAAGGATTAACTCCAAGAATTGCCCCACGACTGGTTGAGCCTTTTTGTCTCGGCAAGGATCATTCACATGTATATGTTGTAGGCCAGATTGGAATCTAGGCCGATCCGGAATCTGCCAAGGCAGATCCGGAATCTGCCTAGACCAAATTAGAATTATAATTTTGTCTAGACCAAAATAGATTGTTTTCTAAAATATTTTTAATCATATTAATCCACATATGTTTACAAATGAGAGGTATTTTTAATTAAAGCAATTTATTTGTTTTTTACCACAATTGCTCCGTTTTCCACATTTTTTTTCGCTAAAGTGCAAAACATTCAAAATTTATTCTTACTCTGAATTTCTGAATAAAACTTCTTTTATTTTGGGGTTTAAGTTAAATAAGATGGTTTATATGTAGTCGCACTATATTCAACGAGAAAATATTCCAATTTGGTCTAGGCAGATTGTGGAGCTGCCTAGCTAAACTGGAATCTTAATTTGGTCTAGACAGAATTCCAGTTTGGTCTAGGCAGATTCCGGATCTGCCTAGATTCCAGTTTGGACTACGACATATACACATTTTTAGCTCTGCTGTTTTCGAAGAAAACGTCCAGGTATTGTCATAGCCCTGGCGTCATCGTAGTCTCGTGCGAAAACTGAGTCATTTTGAAAAACTTTGACATTTTATAATATCTCTGTAATTACTGAAGATATATTTACTTAAAACTTGGACAAGTTGTTAACTATCAAAAGAGGAACATATACAATAAGAGCAGGTAACCATCAAAGTATTTTTACACAGTTATTCCCCTTTTATCAACTTAGAATTTTCACTGAAAATCAAACAACCGCAGCCGAGCGTTGGCACCCGCATGCGATGCTGTTGTTTTTTTATGATCTTTAATGTCATCCAATCATTATGACTAGTTTTAGGCTTGAAATTTAGTATTGATATTCACTTGACCCCTTCACAGAGCAAGCCCAACTTTAAATGAATCAATGAAAAAAAAAAAAAGTTTTGAAAACATTGTAAGAAAAGGACAAAGTGCTGATGCCAGCATTTTCTCCTTTTTCCCAAAATGTTTTCTATCATCTCACCGACAGATTCATCAGTTGAGGCAAGCTTAATTTGTCGTCTGCAAGTTCTTTCAACTTTGAAGAGTCTAAAATTTTCTCGTCAGGTTAAAAGTGCGATCTTTAGGCTCAGCCAGTCAAAGTCACAACGCTCGGAATTTAGCATAAGAAACCTAGGAAATGGTGTTAATCCTTTACGACTCAATCCCGAGTTTTATTGACCCAGTAAAAGAAGCCTTTTTTTTTAATTCGTAGGGAAAACAGGGATAATAATTATATACGATCCTTGGGGAAAAGAAAAATGCTGGTAACTTGCATTTGCTCCTTATTCTTTCCACAGTGCTTCCAGCTGTATCAAAGACAAATTTCCATCATTTTAGCCACAATTAAATTTGCAAATGCTCTCTTTTTGGACAGGTCTACTTTTATGTGGTGAGGTAAAGAGTCATTAGAAAAATCTTGGGTGATCCGTTGATGAAATCCCTCGCCTTTAGATCACGTAGCTTGATATGCACCTACACGATACAATTCTTCGCCGGACATACACCGCTTTACCGTTCTTAAATCGTAATCCTCCACTTAGAAAAAGAAAACTATAGTCACGAATTTCTTTTAGTGTCTTTCTGAATATATTTCGGTTGATAAATACTTTGCACATTTATTTTCTAACTTGGTCTATTAATTCCGTAAGAATTTTTCAGTGACAGGTTGCATTTCACCGTGGCTGATGTTATCGTAGCTAATCGATTTACATTGGTGCTGCCATGTTAAAGATCATTTGACCGGTAGTTTTCATAACGGAAACCCTTTTGACACAGACGAGGTTAGATGAATCGGCCGAGTTGTAACGAGTGGTGGAGAGTTAAACAACAAAACAAACCAGGAAATGTTTATGAATACATTCTTGGAAAACAGTTCCTACCTATGTCACATTTTACTGTAGCGGCATGACCAGAAGAGCAGAGGGAGGCGGTGGACAAGTCCGTGCGCTCACAGTCGAAGATGGATTCCTCGGTGCCTGTACATTTCGTGTTGCTCATCAAGTAGGGTAAACTGGACTGTGCCGGATACCAAACATTTCCCGACCTTAAAGAAAAGCGGGATGTAGAAACAGACCGCTTTATTTATACGCATCATTATTGTTATCATTATTCTATTTTATCCCTGAATGTATTACTGTCAGGCGAGGACAAGGTCTTTTTACGATTGGCCAATTTCATACTAATAGGGGAAACCTATGTTCTTTTTCTTTTCTTCTAAGATGCCCCTTGTACTGTTTCTGTAATGAAGCAATGCGTTTAACCTGTCTTGCCTGTTTTGTGTTTGTTTTCTTATATTGTGTATATCAACAACGGATAAGATTATCATATGAGAGTAATAACCTATATCCTATTAAATAACTCGAATGAAATTTTCAGTTCGATAGTAAAAACCCAAATACTAGTATTGCTATTTTAAAGTTATGTTTTAGGGATACATTCTGTGCAGTCTGATCTTGATCTACACTGTCCGCAAAAGGTCAGTGAGTCGCGCTTAGCAGCCTAAGGGTTAAAAATAGCACACAAGATATTCAAATAAAACACTTAAATACGATGGATATGCATTGAACTATATTAGGCACATCAGCACCAAGGCTATCACCAAAAAAGGGAGAGAATCCCTTATTTCCATTTTGGTCGTTAAATGTTGATAGTCCGACATAGAGAGACATGAGTATGAAATATAGTTTTTTTTTTCACGAGCTGATCAGTTGGGGGGAAAAAGTATTGAAGGAAGCACAATTTAATTTATGGGAGATTGGTTAACTTTCGTGTATTCATAGTCGCCAAACGTTACCCATATGGGCGTCTTCCTGGGAAGGCTGTCTGTTATGTATGGGGGTTAGTGCAAGATAAAAAAAACGAATTTTATCGTATATTAATTAATCAGGTTCTTTAATACGCTTGCTCGGTGTATAGCATGGTCACACGGGACCTAGGTTTAACGTCCCATCTGAAAGACCATTAGTATTCTTTTAGTTGATCAGCTGTTGGAATCGAACCCACACCCTCAAGTGTCTCCGGACTTACCGCTTACAAGTCTCAAACTGTACCTCTCGAGCTATTCCGGCTGACAAATGCAGGGAAGAGTGGGAAATATAGTAAGAGATTTAAGGCATACTCTGTGAAAAGGGGGCTCAATGCATCTGCAAAATGTATCCACCCATGTCAGCCTGCGCAGTCCGCGCAGGCTGACATAGGTCGAAACTTTTTGCCATCTCAAAAATGTCTCCATTTGTGAGGACAATACAACTTCGTGATCCAGTCAGTTGTTAGAGTGAACGGATTTTAGGGATCCATAAGTATGTGATGACTTGCATGTTATTATGCACCACGGAGATGCATTTAACTCCCATTTGCCAGAGCATGGCTCATTTCAAATGTTTCTTTAGATGTCACCAAAATCGAGATTATACTGCTTAGCACCTTGTGTACAACGACAATTATTGTTCAAGTTAAAACAAAGGCAGTCGCTTAATTTGAAAATGATGGCAGAAAAGTAGAGAACGTAGAGATTGAAGGAAATATTAAGCCTTAAACTGCTAAATAAATATAGAATGAAGATTTTCAGCCGATAGTATTAGTGCTCGAAAAATTGCGATTGAGCTATGCTCTGGCAAAAGGGGGCTTAATGCATCCGCATGATCCATGGTACCAAGCAAGCCAACACATACCTATGGATCCATAATAACGACTTTTTTTTTAAACAACCGACTTAATCATGAGGTACAATGGTCCTTCGACATGCATAAAATTGACCGAGAGCATAAAGTTTCGGCTCAGGTCAGCCTGCGCGGAGTGCGCAGGCTGACCTGGTCGATATTTTTCGCAAATGCATTAAGCCCCCTTTTCACAGAGCATGGCTCAATTACAAGTGCTTGTTGCTGGAAAAAACTCTCCCTATCGGACAGTGTAGATCCAAGATCAGACTACATGTTCTCTGCAGTCTGATCTTGATCTACATTGTCCGTCAAAGGGCATTGAGTCACGTTTAGCAGCTTAAGAATTAAGAGTGTCTTACTCGAAGCCGAGCATGTTACAAAATATGTTGGCATCCCGTTGATCCCACATGGCATCACAGATTGTGCCCCATCTCCCTCTCACGTACACTTCAGCGGTCCCCAGGTACTCGGACCCTTGTGTTAGCCGTACCGACAAATAGTCTGTAACAAAAGTGATGATAATGATGATGATGATGATACATTTTCTCATCATTTCCAACTGTGATATATCTAAGAAATATAACTGGTTCGGGGTGGCTGTATGAGCTGGCACAAAATTCCTTCCAAGCCACTGGCCGTCTAAACTATGGTCAGCGGTGAGAGAGTAATGAATCCTGTGGCAATGACTATCATCAATCCTCACAGAAAAAATTGGATGAGTCGGGGATCGAACCATGGACCTCCTGTTCTCAAGTCCTGTACGCTACCGACTACTGTACCGAGGCTCAGCTTCCGTTAGACCTACTTGTTGGTGTTAGGCTATAATTGATAAATAGTATTTTGCGTCTATTCTAAAATGTGCACTTGTTTATTTTCTTCTTTTCTCACAATGTTTTCTGCCCCCTGAAAGACAAACTTTATGTTTTGAGTAATATTTGATATGTCGTCTGCAAACGCTTTCAATATGGACAGCTCTATCTAAATCTTTTTCGTTTCGTAAAGAGTTATAACAAATCTGATGCCCAGTCTTGGAATTGATTACAAGAAATCATGACTTCCTGCTTAAAGATACATCTATACTCGTTTCCAGGCAGTTTTCATCCAGAGTTTCACCAATTTCATCCTTATTTCATGAAACTATAATCATTCTTGTATCTTCATGCCAAATGTTGCCCCTGATGGCTGCAAGATTGCACAGATTACGACGGATAGAAAATGCATTTCATGTTTTGGAGGTATTCAAAGCAATCGTTGTTGTCGTTTCCGATTTTTTTAAATGAGGGCAAATCCCTTGTGTTTTTTCTATCCCTCACAGTATATATATTGGTAATTTATCTCTGTTTACACAAATGAGCTATTTACACACTTTCGAGTTTTAACAGCGGTCTTTTTTTTTTTTTTTCTTTCTAGCTGTAAGGATGTATCTTTAAATTCAGAAAACGCTTAAATCGTATTGTTAAATCCCAAACCTAACCGTTTGATTGTGTGGGGCAGAAAGTCTCGTCCAATCAGATAGCTTGTTTTTATGATGAAGTTGACGACTTACCGACTTCTCTCCTCAGTTCGGACACGGTTTTACCTTCGGCCTCGAGGTCACTTTTAAGCAACAAATCCTTGTTTTTTACTTCCTCCATTTCTGCTTTCAAATTTTGCACGTCAGAGAAGATGGACGTGACGCAATTTGGCGCTACAGTATGTAGCTCTTTTGCGCATGACTGGGTGCGACTCGACTCCACATTCCGCGCAGAGCTTCCAAAATGAGCGTCTGCCTTCTCGCATGCTCCAAAAATGAGAGAAAATAGTAGTGAGGTCCGGAAGATATGCATTTTGCACTGATGACAGGCCTCGTACTCTGAACTTCTGAGAAAAATGTGTTCTTGTTGCGAATGTGTAGTTTTCTGTGAGCAAAAAAATTAAGCTTTAAACCTTCAAGCGCTACATAAATGAAATGTACTCCCTTAACCCTTTACCACACAATACCGAGTTTTAACGACTCTGAAAGAGAAGGCTTTGAAAACATTGTGGGAAAATGAGAAAATGCTAGTAACCAGCATTTTCTCATTTTCCCACACTGTTTTCCACCATATCAAAGACAGAAATCATTATTTGAGCTTTCTTTGTCTTCTGCAAATGCTTTTGATTTGGTCTAGTCCAAACTTTTGTCGTTTGGTAAAGAGTTAAAGGCCGAGTTGGGGCCAAAAGTAAACAACTCGTATTTTTAAATGGATTTAAATTTAAATCACACCAGTTAAAAGCATGAAATTATTGTGAAGACGACAATCTGTTATTGTACGGTCGGTTCGAGTGTTCGTCGGTGGCAGAAAAATAAAATTTAAACTCAGGTCAAAAGTTGCCAAGTCTCTCTATTTTTGTGTACTTTTCAATATTTACTTCGCACTAGTTTCCATACTCTCATATGGTATGATCTAAATGTAAATGCATTTTGACACCCACATCGTTTACTTTTGGCTGCTACTGGGCCTTTAATCGGGAAATGTTGGTTGATGGAATGGTGATTTTAGTTTGGTACATATTGAAAACATATGCAGACGACAGAATTAGTGCATTCAAATTATGAAATTTATCTTTGATGGGATAGAATAAATTGTGGGGAAAAGAAGAAGATGCTGGTTACCAGCATTTCTCCCCTCCCTCCCACACAATGTTTTCAAAAGTTCTTCACGCATTATTAATAATAAATTTAAAATCGTGTTGATTATTCAATTTTTACAAGGGTCTTTTCTAAGTCGCATTACGAGAATTTTTTTTATAGAGATACTAGGTTAATAGGTTCTACTGAACCACTGCACAAATGCATATTTCATTAACTGAGGCTCCACTCAAATTTTGAAAACTGAAATACATTTAACCTGCTTAATTAGTGAAATGAAACTTTTAAACTGACGGTCAAAACACAATTTTGCTACTTCAACGGTTTTTTTTTTTGAAAAGATATCTCCTTATCGGACAGGGTAGATCCAAGATCAGACTGCACATTCTGTGCAGTCTGATCTTGATCTCCACTGTCCGAGAAAGGCCCTTGAGTCGCGCTTAGCAGCCAAAGGGTTAAAAAAAAAATCAGTACAAATAATTTTCCGCAGAATAAACTGTAATCTTACCTGTTCTCCCGCCTCACTCTGTCTAGTGATATGGGCCCAGCGGGAGCCGGTGCTTATATAAGCTATGGTATCATGCTAGCAGAAGCGAAAGCCTCCGTAACTATATACTCAGACGGAAATCATAGTTATTTTTTCCACAATAAATACCACCGTTGACCCAATGAATTCCACAAACACTTAAAAATTGTGTAACACGGAAGTGAGACTGCAATCTTTGAATCCCATGCTTACTCTCTCTCTCTCTCTCTCTCTCTCTCTCTCTCTCTCTAAATTCTCAACTTGCTCTATCTCTGTATGAATCCCCAGCTTGCTCTGTCTGTCTGTCTGTCTGTCTATCTGTTTGTCTGTCTGTCTGTCTTCGTATATATATATATTTCTCTCTTCTCGCTATGATTTTTAATCGTACTTAGTTTTCTTGATTTCGTAACCTCCAAGAACAGCAACACTTTCGGAGTAAATTTCATATAAAGATTTTAAGTAAGAGAATCAAATAATAGTGCTACTTAGACGGTTTACATCCAGGATCCTATATCCACATGCTTACAGTCCCATCTTGATCGTACTAGTCAATATTTGTCTATAAAGGGTTTTCGATCAATTATTCTCCCTTTTTTTAAAACAAATCTTTACTCAATCGATATTAGGCCGTTGCAATACAGAAATTTGTATTTTGAGGTCTCTGCAGGTAATAGCTTTACAAAACATTTTGAGAATATAATCATCCGGACTTATTTTTAGCTCGCCTGTTTTCGAAGAAATCAACGGGTTATTGTCATTGCTCCTGCAACGTTGTCATCTGCATCGTCTGCCTCGTCGTCTGCGTCATCGTCACGCAAAAATGTTGACTTTTTAAAATATCTCTGTTATTACTGAACATATTTACCTCAAAATGGACAAGTTATTAGCTATCAAAAGGGGGTCCCATACAATAGGGGTAGGCAACCATTAAAGTATTTTGATACAGTTATGCCACTTTTCGACTTATTATTCTTAACTAAAAGCAACTGCAGCCAATAAATGGCACCCACATGCGGTGATCTTGTTTGCAGTTGCTACTATTCCCACATTGGTTGCCAAGCCATCTAAAAACAGAACGATCATTTCAAACGAATTGTCAAGGTTTTTGTTATCTCTTTTTTTTATTAAGTGAAGTCTATATGCCAATGGGATTAGAGTATTAAGTTATTACTGGAGAAAATATGAGGGGGGGGGGAATGCAACACTGTACGTTTGATTGCGACCTTCTTTACTCGACATTTTTTTCCAACAGACATCTCACAATTCCGAGTTTTATCGACCTTTCGGAAGACAAGTTTTTCAGTACATGGTAAGAAAATGAGGAAATGGTATCCTCTCATAGACAAACACCACCATCAAAGCTAGATTTATGTACTTGTCTGCAAATGCTTTCAGTTGGGACAGGTCTAAGTATTTTTGTGTGTAAAATGTAAAACATTATTCACTATGGCTATCCATAGTTTATACTGTTTGTTTTCAGATGTGTCTGCTACAAATTTGTTGGAGTGGGAATATCAAGTTAATACTATCCATACATTCCTAACAGAAATTTAAAATTGTTTTATGCGGAGAATTCGTTCGCATAAAACTTAGGCAGTTACAAGTGCTGGAACTTCAACAACTTGTCCGCGTTTCTGTGAAGACACTGGGTCAAGTATACTAGTATACTGGAAACCGACACGATGGTAAACCGTTGACAGCTACCCCTAAAGTCAAAGTACTGATAGATCAGAGCCTCTTGTGACAAGGCTTATTGATCGATTGATAAATGAGTGCAGAAAAAAACACTAACAGAATCAAGGTTGAAAAATTTTTAAAAAATGAGCAATGCTCTGAATAAAGGGGGCTTAATGTATCTGCAAAAAGAAAAAGAAAGAAAAAGAAAAAAAGCCTCAACAGACTGCCCAGGCTGAAATGGGTTGAAACTGTTTTGCTACTTGTGAATTTTCTACATGTCAAAGGACCATTCTACCTCCAGATCCAATCGTTTGTGAGACAAAATGGGTGTTATGGATCCATAATTATGTGATGACTTGCTCGGTTCAATGCATCAGGGAGGTGCATTAAACCCCCTTTTGCCAGAGCATGGCTCAAACAATTGCGGAAAAACAGGAAGAATAGATTTCAATTAATTTTATGTAACTTTTCTCTCTGGTCCCAAACATGTATCAAATTACGCCGTTCCTGAAGAGTGTATGAGATCTGCATTTTATCTCCTTAATGCATTCTGTTGGCGTTGAGTCCATGATAGTGGCTGCATCCTTGCTAAAAAATAATCAGAAAATTATTGTAAACACCGATTTCTTAACCCGGAACGAGTTCATACGATATGGTTGAACTCGCCCTTACCCAACCATGGGCTCCATGGTCCGTATTAACCAACCATTCTTAACTCTTTACCACTCACAAAAAATTCTAGCCTGGTCCTAATTGGAAGCATTTGCAGACGACATATTTTATGTTACTCAAAAACTAAAATTTGTCCTTCAAAGGGTAGAAAACATAGTGGGAAAAGAAGAAAATGCAGGTTACCAGCATTTTCTTCTTTTCTCACAATGTTTTCAAAAGGCCCTTTCCTCGGGGTTGTTAAAACCTGGGATTGTTTGGTAAAGGGTTAAGAAGGTTTCCAGTCTTATTCTCCGAAATTTTCTGCATTTGAAAGTAACGCAACTTCTGATTGGCTAAAACATTTGGTTTAAGAAAGGCTTCTTTCTTCCTCAGGGTCGTTAAAACTCGGGATTGTGTTTAGTTTAAATATATTTATTTTACATCGATTGAGAAACAAGTTCTTACAACTTAAATACTAATCTCTCTCAATTCTGCTTCCTGGGAACTGCACCAGTACTCTTGCCAAATGTGCGGGCCAATGAAGGATCCCAAAATTGACACCCGCTCCCGGGTATCGAACTCGGGATTGTGTGGTAAATGAATAATGCATTAATAGCAACAATACACCGAGACATACCTAGGGTAAATATTAATTAAAAAGAAGTAAGGCCTGATCGTCAGTGTAAGGTCAAATTCAAAATTTTATGACTGGTCCTTTGACACGCAGGAAATTGACAGATAACAAGAAATTTCGATCCAGGTTATCATGAGTGAACTGCCGCAGGCTGATCTGGATCGATATTTTTGGACCCCTTTTCTGAGAGCATGGCTTATATATATTTTATTTTTTATCCGCATTCCACGCACATAGTCCCATGAAACCTCTGTTGTATGTTCGAATTCAGGTAGGGGTCCTGCGTGGCTCAGTGGTAAAGTATTGGACTCGTGACCTGGAGGCCCCGGGTTCGAGTCTCTCTAGATCTACTAAGCCTTTCGTAGGAGTGTCCTTGGGCAAGACACTCCAGAGCCCTAGCCTAGTACAGGTGAAACTCAGGGAATACATGAATATGTGAGGTGTCGCCGTCATATGGAGGAAAAAATGTTGAAAGCGGCGTAAAACACCAATCATTCAATTAATCAATCTATCAGTCGAATTCAGGTTGCATACATTCGAGCATTTGAACGGTGTGCTGAGCAATATCAATTAGGAAAAAAAAAAAACTGTTGACAAAACGTGTCTGCAAAAAAAAAAATGAATACGTTGCTTACACGACAAAGAAGTTTTAGATGAAACAATGGGGAAAAACATTCAATTATACTGTAAATAAAAAAATAGATAAGGTACGCGTTTATTAGCAACAACTAAGCACAAAGTTATTCAAGTACAGAAAGTCGTAATTAAGCATAACAAATTGGTTTTTTAATACTTTCTAGAGATGACAGTATTCTGCATGAAGATAACATGTCCGAGCATTTACTTAGCCCTTAGGCTGATAAGCGTGACTCAAGGACCTTTTGCGGACAAAGTAGATCAAGATCAGACTGCACAGAACGTGCAGTCTGATCTTGGATCTACACTGTCTGATAAGGACAGCCAAAAACAAAAAACTTTGAAATACCATATTTTGGTTTTTACTGTCGGCTTGAAAATTTCATTTCACTTATGTGTTTAACAGGACAAGGATTAATTTGCTGCAAGAACGGTCCCACTTGGTTCAGTGGGTGCGTATACCGGAAATCCGGTTTTGATGACCGGTGGTGCCGCTGGTCACGTGGGGCCCTTTAACCCTTGATCGAACGATCCCATGTTTTCACGATCTTGAGGGTCAAGGCTTTTAAAAACATTATGGAAAAGTGGTAAAATGCTGGTAATCATCATTTTCTCCTTTCCCCACAGTGTTTTCTATCGCTTTCAAGACTATTCCGATCATTTGAGCCACATTTAATTTTTCGTATGCAGATGCTTTATTTTCCGACAAGTTTAAAATTTTGTAGGCTAATGTAGGCTCACTTAAAAAAATTGTATTCAACACTGTATTGGTCAGAATTTTGATTTAAGTCACAGATAGTTATAGTCCAGGATTAAACTGTATATTTTTCGCAATATGATCTGTATCTACACATTCAGCATATTCTTCATGCACCAATTGTAATCGAAACGAAACTGATGACAATCACATTTTTTTAAATAGGTTGTGCAGAGGTTATTTAAAAAGGTTAGATGTTTAAGTCAAAACCCTTCAGTTTTACTGGTAATTCATATATTTTTTACCTTTTTTTCTCCTCTGTATTGTAAAACATTTTACGTATCCTTTTTCGTCTGCGAATGCTTTGAATTTCGCCAAGTCTAAAATTTTGTCGTCTGGTAAAGGGTTTTTAGTGTAAAGTTTTAGTTTCTTTTTACCTGGGTTAAAAGCATTCCATTGCTTTTTTAATTTTGCTCTGGTAGATAGCAACGTGACATTAAACATCTATGCCGTTATGGTTACGTTGCGGTCGTGAAGAAATTGACAAACACACGTGACCATCGTTCAAGTGCCAAGTCGCATTTCCGGTATTTCTCGAATTACTCATCGGGTATGACATGGGAGATTTTAAGTCATAGGCATGGGCCTTGAACCTTTTACCTTAGTGCAACATGTTTATGGTAGATAGCTTTTGGCCCTTTACCACACGAACCCATATTTTAACGACCTTGAGAAAGAAAGCTTTTGAAAACGTTGTGGGAAAAGGAGAAATTACACATCACTCGAAAAAAACTGATTTTTTTGTATTGAAATGCTTTCAGTTTGGATAAGTCTAATATTTTTGTAATTTTGGCAAATATTAAAGCTATGTAGAAGCAATATAACATTGCTTCATTACAATAGTTCCGACTTTTTTCCTTCAATATTTTTCATTCAAAGAAATGTTTTTCTTTCCCTCATATAAAATTTAATATACTTTCAGTCTCCGGTACTATCAGCCACAAATAATGTTGTGCTTTGAGATGGCATCATGTATTTATAGCTTCGGTAAAAAAAGAAAAACTACTAAAATTGAGACAGCGTAACCATTCGGCAAACCTTGGGTGATCTATTGCTCAAATCTGCTGACTAAAAGGCCCAATAGCGGGAAAAAAAAGCATACGTTGAAATGCGTTTAAATTTCAAACTATACCATTTAACAGTTTGAAAATATTGTGAAGATGACAATCTGTTATTGTGTGGTCAGTCCCAGTGTTAGTCGCTAGCAGAAAAATGAATTTTAAAATCAGACAAAGAGTAAAAAAAAGATAGAGTGACCTGGCAGGTTTAACCTAGTTTTGAAATTAATTTCTCTGCCAGCGACTAGCGCTGGGACAGACAGTAGAATAGAAGATTGTTATCTTCACAATAATTTCCATACTTTTAGAATTGTATGAGTCAAATTTAAATGCATTTTAACACCCGTGTTGTTTACTTTTGGCAGCTATTGTTACCTGAAGTGACGAGTTATGGGGTGACATCAATCCGGTCCTAACTTCATATCAAACGATGAAATATTAGACTAGTCCAATTCAAAAGCATTTGAAGATGACAAATTCGATGTGGTTTAATTTCAAAGAAATTATTGTGGGAAATAGAAGAAAATGCTGGTTACCAGCATTTTCTTCTTTTCCCACAATTTTTTCCTAAAGCAAGTTTTTTAGGGATTTTTAAAAAATAGGATTATACCCGCGTGTATGTAGTAAAGAGTTACATTGCTACTTCAATGAAGAGTTCATGCCAATGGCAGGCTTAAAATCCAAAAATTCCGACCTAAAAGGTTTTTTTTTATTTTTATTTTCGCCGTAAACTTCTTCTCATCGCCGGTCAGTTCAATGTCAAACTGCACGGTTATTTGCGCTGGCTTTTGACCTACGTCTTGGTACTGATAAAGAATGAATAGATGGTAATTTGCGATTGGTCAAAAATGTGCACATGTTTATTCCACGATACCTTATGGCCTTGATTCATATCATAGCTAACTGTTGTAGTAGAAAAAGATTCCTTTTTTTGTGCAAATTCGAATTTAATATTTTCACAAGCTCTATCCAATAACCCTATACTACGTTTCAACAAAATGAAAAAGAGAGGAAAAGATACAGTTGCCCGTGAGCCTTACTTTTCATTATTTTACTTAATATTGAGCCACAAAAATGTTTCAATATTCATATTTCAGTATCTCTTACGCCATCTGTCTTTTTTAAAGATATTTCTTGTTTTATATCTAATCTTGGTCAAGACTCGGGTTCCGAACTTGTAAGCGCATTATAAGTCGAGCCTAGCGGCAGAGGCCTAAAGAACGTTTAATTTCCTTCGTAAAGTTACCATGAGGTATTCTGAGCCTTTCGTGGACACACCATTTTAATGAGGGGCAGAGCTCAGTAGCCTTCTTGTAAACTGGCAGCCTGTTATCAATCTTCATATGAACGTTTATCGTCTATCGGATGGTAGGCCTATTGGGAGATACAACGGTGTACCAGTAAGTCTTCTTGAACAATACACAAAATAACCTGGTACCCTTGGTATCTCTCGTAACCGTTGATACGAAGATCGCTGCCAGTTTATTCGCAAAAGGGGGGTTTGGCGTCCTCCCTGTCGAAGGTAAGGAACAGACCCCTTTCCCACCTTTTGGATGAAGAATCTTATCCCGTGAATTTTTCAAAACGCAGCTCTGCTTATTTGCGTGCCGGCAGGTACGCCACTGTTAATGTGCAACAAAATGAATGGAAATATTGTGACAAATTTATTGTGAAGCTGATCACTACGGGCAAATTTAAAATGCTAGGTCTATCAATGTTTTTTTTTTTTTCCCTTCAAATTTCAATCATTTCACCAGTCGAGAAATTTCTAACAATAAAGTTCTCTCGAAAATTGCACTGTATCAAAGATTTGTAAGGGAGTTCAATGTCAGGATTTTATTCTTAGCCCTTAGGCATCTAAGCCCGACTCAACGACATTTTGCGGATAGTGTAGATCAAGATCAGACTGCACAGAACGTGCAGTCGGATCTTGAATCTGCACTCTCCGATACGGAGATATATTTTTTCATCAAAATCAAGTTTGAAATAGCAACACTCAGGATTTTACTATCGGCTTGAATGTGTCATTTGACTCATTTAGCAGGTTAAGGGTTAAATCAAGGTTTCCTTTGTTTCTTGGTTGGGAATCACAAGTTTTGTGATACTGCATCTATAGGACTTATGAATTTGTTGTGTACACATAGATCTACAGTGCTAACAGTGTCCAGAAAAGTAAAAGCGAAAGTAGCAATTTTCTGTCTTTCAAGGAACATAATTTCTAAAAAAAAAATCAACAGGGAAATGTGTCTCTCTGAATAATATTTCATAATCTACACAATTTAACCCCCCCCTCCCCCCCCCCCATTAAAAAGATCAAAACAATCGTGAAAGACGATACGCAAGCAGTAACGATATATTAGCCTCACCCATTTTAATCCAATGAAACGACGATGCTCTCTGGCAGGAGAACTCCGCGAGACAATACGTGATTTCGTAGGAAAAAAAGAAAACACATGAAAGTTTGGCGGCATTGTTATAAACGATAAATTTGTCAAAACGGTGTATTTTCACAATTTCCTGTAGAATTCAGTATGGGTCCGAAGAAAAGAGATGCTGAAAATGACACTGGAAAGAAGCCGAAAGCAAAGAGACAAAAGAAGAAGAAAGACGAATTCGATTCCGATTCGGAAAACGATCAGGAACAAAACAATGGGAACTCGGTCGAAAATTATGAAGAGCACGACAGCACATATGACATAGTATGATCTGTTTGTATCTAGATGTGTCTTAAAAGCAAAGTTCTTAGCTTGTTATGGTACCGTTATATTTTCTGATAAAAGCTGATAATTGAACATATTTTGGGGATTTCAAACTGTGGAATAAATGGTCCATTGCACCCAGCTGACCTCTTTGTGTGCAATGGTCCGAATCGAATGCTATCAACTTGGGATCATCCTGAATTATCCCATACAGCCATTTATAAGACAGCTGATTCCCATCAGTTGAAGAATTTGTCAGATGATGTCATTTGTTTGGCAGAAATACCTAGAGAATACCTTATGTTAGTTCATTACTTGCAACAAAAGTTAAGACTTTATCTTGTCAAAATTCAATATTTGCGAATGAAAAATTATATGTGTCTCACATTATGGTTTTAGGCCTTGATAGGTTAAAAAATGTTTTTGGAAAAGGAGAAAATGCTGGCTACCAGTACTTTTTCCTATAGCACATTGCTTTCAAAAGCCTCCTTTTTCTTAGGCCTGTGCTAAAATCTAGGATTGTTTGGTAACGAGTTGAGATTGCAGACCATCAGAATTGCCAAATTGCAATAACTCATTGGTGATGCACAGAGCTAAAATAAGGACTGCATATAAAAATCGCTGACTGTATACAAAAATCACTGCTCCACAAGAACTGAGGTACATTACAGAGACAGCTTGTTTTCCTGTCATCATTAACAGTTAAGAAGACTGCATGTATGTTTATGGTAGTTTCAATGATTTCTTTCTTTTCACAGACTCTTGAAGGATCAATGTTAAATGGGACTTTGTTGATATGTGGTGGTACAAACTGGGATATGGTAGGAAGAAATACTGCTCCAAAGGGAGGTAGTGTATCCTAGAATTTTCAGACAAGTTTTCTTGTCAATGACCTGTTCTTTGGTAAAGGATTGTAGTTTGTGCTGCTTACCCTGTAGAACATGGGCAAAAAGAATTAAGAATAACAGGAAAATTGCAAGTAACCATTTTCAGTTGTTTCTATCCAGACCAAACTGAGCAGTCCAGTCAGTCTGATCCTTGATACACACATTCAAATATTTTGTGAGATATTTAGACCAAATACAGGAACATAGAATAGTTTGGGCAATGTAACCACCCTAAAATTGTTCATTACATCTCTAAACAAAAGCTAATGTAGCATTATTATTTTTTTTTCCACAGGAAGATGCATTTTGACTAGAAATAAAAGGGTCTAGCATTGGAAATGGGTAGATACTTTTTGTTATTCTGCAAGCAATTGTATTTTTTCAGTGAAGAGTAAAGGAGGCCCTAGCCTTTGGAGACCACATCGTGTTGCTGGATTCACAGAAAACAAAGTCAGGACTGTTATTTCAGGGTGCAGCAGTGTACACAGTGTTATCATCACTACAGATGGCCAAGCCCATTCCTTCGGTAGGCTGATATATGTTTAGATATTATGGATAACATTGCAGTAGAATCGGATACAAATGAGTCTTGCTGTGTAAAAGGGGGGTTTAATGCATGTGCAAGAAGTATCCACCCATGAGAGTCGGCACAGTCCACTAAGGACAACCTGGGTCAAAACCTTTTGCAACTGGCAAGTATTCTACCCGTTAAAACAACATTCTACCTCATGATTCAACTGGTTTGTGGACAATTTCACAAAATGGATCCATATTATGCAACAACTTGCTTGGCATATTGCCTTACAAAGATGCATTAAACCCCATTCCTGAACAACAAATTTTAGACTCTTCCAAATTGTAAGCATCTGTACACAACAAGTGTGATAATGGTGCATTTTTTTTTTTTTTATGCACTAAAGTTCTTTGACAATGTTTTCAAAAGCCTCTTCCTCAGAGTCATGAAATCTTCCTCCTTTTCCCACAATGTTTTCAAGAGGCCTCTTCCTCGGGGTTGTGAAAACAGGGGTTTGTTTGGTAAAGGTTTAAGTCCGTTTTCCCAAAGCAGGGTTCATATATTTGATTGTTGGGGAATCAGACTATTTGAACAGTGTTTTATGCTGGGTTAAGTATTATTTCTGTTATTGCAAGGACTTTTCACATCTGTGTTTTCTTTATGGTTCCACAAGAACTTGGTTTTAGCCATACAGCTTTGCAGTACACTCACAATCGACATGTATGGCAAGAAAACAGAATCTTTGCGGTACAAATCCAATACCTTATCCACTCTGTTTTTTAGGTGCTCAGCATTATACTCTTGATACTAATTAGAGACTGGCACAAAACATTTGGTTTTGTAATATGTTTTGCCTACAAAAGTACTCAAAAGTAGGTTTTGTCCGTGACTGTTTCTTTCATTTGAAATCAATGGTTATATTGATTGTGACAGAAACTTTCTACACAATGTCTTTGTGGGCAACAATATCCTATATTAAAATGAAACTTTTTTCCCCTCCTGTTTGAGTCGTGAAATAATATATAGAACTTAATAGATGTTATTGCAAATCTCTTTACCAGACAAAAGAATTACACTTATCATTATTGATAGTATTTGCAGAAAACAAACTGAATGTGGCTCAGATAATTGAAGTTGTCTTAACTCCATACCAAAAGACAAAACATTAGACTCAACCAAATTGTAAGCATTTGAAGATGCACAAATAAATCATGAGTGAAATAATTAGATTCATTTTTGACAGCAAAGAAAACATTGTGGGAAAAGGAGAAAATGCTGGTTACCAGCATTTTCTCCTTTTCCCACAAAGTTTTTGAAAGCCTTCTAAGTCAGGGTGGTTAAAGCTGGCAATTGTGTGGTAAATGGTTAACTGTATACCTAATAACACAGATTTTAAATTACTGATGAAGAGGGCTTTTGAAAACATTCTGGGAATAGGAGAAAATGGTGGTTAACAGTGTTTTCTCCTTTCCCCACAATGTTTCGGCTGCATTGGAGAAAAATTCCAACATTTTAGCCAGGTTTAACTTTTTTTGCCTGCTTTCAACATGGATGAGTTGAAAATTTTGTTGTCTGGTAATGAGTTAAAAGGATAGAAAACATTCTCAGAGAAGTAGAAAGTGGCATTTTCTCCTTTTCCAATTACTCTTAACTCTTTACCAATGGACAAAATTTTATACTTGTCCATATTCAAAGCATTTGCAGAGAACAAATTGAATTTAAAATTAAATATGAGATTTGTCTATGAAAGGGCAGAAATTATTGTGGGAAAAGGAGAAAATGGTGGTAACCATCATTTTCACACAATACATGTAGTTTCAAAGGCCTCTGTTGGGGTTGTTAAGACTTGGGACTGTGTGGTAAAGGGTTAAGATGTGTCCACCAGAGGGCCATAGAGGAGTAATTAGAATTAAGGGACAGTACATATTTCTCCCTCCCCTCCCGGTTTCTGTGTTTCAATTCTTAGTGTGTAACTAGATAAATAAGGATAAATGCTACTCACAAGGCTGGAACCATTTTTAAGAACATTTTATTGATTTCAGGGAGGAATGAGAAGGGAGCTTTGGGCCATGGAAACCTGGAAAGGGTAGATAAACCAACCATTGTTGCTGGTCTGAGTCAGTACAATATTATAGAGGCAGCTTGTGGTCGAAACCACACTCTATTCTTGACAGGTTTGTTACCAGTTCACAACTGATTGGGGCTAACAAAAAAATATCTGTGTTTAGGGTTTTGGTCCGAGATGTTGTAGGTAGGGTAGGTAGGGATTTATTTTCCCAGAAATTTTTGCATGGACCATGTACCAAAATCACACTAACACTTTTTTTTTTTTTTTTTTAATTGTAGCGTAAAAAGTTTAGGGTCGGCAGCATCTTCTAGGTAGGGTCGGGAAACCCTAAACACAGACATTTTTTTGATAGGCCTTCTTTTTTTCTTCAACATAGATATGATTGCTCTATATTTAAATTTATATGGGCCATCTCTGGTTAAAAGGGGGTTAAATGCATACCTCATTTTTTGATAGAAAGTATATTATGAGCTCCTTGAAAAAGACAAACTTGTAGTTGATGGCTAAAGAGTTTCATGTAAGTTGATAGTGTAATGTCTGAGAGAAGTTGTTAATAAAGCTCATGGCTTATTGTCCTTTTCCCAAATATCTAATTTTAGACCCTTCAGAGCTAAAAGTGTCTGCAAATGACAAATTTAAAAAATAGTATAAATTAACATAAGTTTTCTGACAGGGTACAAAATATTGTGGGAAAAGGAGAAAATGCTGCTTACCAGCATTTTCTCCTTTTCCTACAATGTTTTTAAAGGTCTTCTTCCTTCGGGTTGTGAATAAACAGATTTGTGTTGTAAAGGTTAAAGACTTTTTTATTTCAGACAGAGGCCATGTGTATTCATGCGGAGACAATAAATTCGCTCAGCTGGGGCTGGGAAACCAAACCTCTCAAGTACCCAGTCCACAAAGGATTCATTACAAAGGTCCCCCAGTTAGGAAAGTGGCGTGTGGCGCAGACTTCAGCATGATGGCAGACATTCGAGGAAATCTCTATTCGTTTGGATGTCCAGAGTATGGGCAGTTAGGTAGGTTTGATAAATTATCTGTGTACTGAGAAAACTATGGCTTTCTTTTGCTTACCTGGCTAAGAGTCAATTAATGATTGATGTTTTATCTTTTATTGTACGAACAGCTATGCTCATTTAGCTGGTGTGAAATGAGTTAGTCTAATGAGTAGGACAAGTGTTGTAAGTTGTAACGGTTGGTAAAGGTTGGTGTAAGAGTGCTGAAATTCATGGGAAGGTAGATGCTGCTGTTAGGGGTGAAAAAGTTTAAAAGCACTCAGAATTGAAAAGGACGGAGCCTCAAATGGGACAGAATACTTCAATCAACAATTTACTGTACAGTCTGGTGTTTTTAAACCCTGAAGAAGAGCGCTTTTGAAAACTTTGTGGGAAAAGGAAGGGATATTGGAAACCAGCATTTTATACCTTCCTCACAATGTTTTAAATCATTTGAGCTACATTTAATTGGTTATTAGCAAATGCTTTCATTATGGGCTGGTCTAATATTTTTGCCCTCTGTTAAAAAGTCAAACAAGTTGGATATAAGTTTTCCTGTCTGGTGAGTCACCATATAATTATGAAGATTTCGTGAAACAGCAGTGACGTTAACTCTTTACCAGATGACAAAATTGTAGACTAGTCCAAATTGAAAGCATTTGCAGACGACAAAGGAAATGTGATTGAAAAATTGAAATTTGTTTAGGGAAGGGTAGAAAACATAGTGGGAAAAGGAGGAAATGCTGGTTACCAGCATTTTCTCCTTTTCCCACAATGTTTTCAAAAGGCTTCTTTCACAGGGTCGTTAGAAGTCGGGATTGTGTGGTAAAGAGTTAAAGTGTAGCCTGCAGTCCTTCTCAGCAGTAAATTAGCTGTAAGTATTTGGGCCCAGCCTGGTAGCTCAGTTGATAGCAGGGTTTTCCCTCGGCCACAAAAATAGGGGGTCATTGTGACCCCCTAGTCAAAAATAATGGGGGTCATTTTGGAATTTGTGGGGGTCACAACAAAATGTAATTCGCTTAAACAAATGCTACTATTTGTGAAAGTATGTGTTTTTTTTGTGTTTTCTATTCACTGTAAATCTTCATTTACCCTATATATGAATTATTTCATGGTGATAGATACATAATAACACCAGAGATTCTCTATACAGAGGGAGCTTACAGCCTAGGTGGCACCTTTTTCATAAAGACTATCTGGAGTATGCTTTAATAAGCCTGTTCTTAACGAGCAAATATGCTCTAGCTGCAGACAAGCTGTCATATCTCTATGTAATTTTAATGTTTCAAGGGTATCGTCATGACCGCTCGTGTTTTGATGATGCACAAGGGTTGATTTTTGAAGTATGTGTAGCCTCTCTCTATGGTTAAGGGTTATTTTGTTTTTATTACAGGAATCGACCATTTAGTTGGCGAAGAAAGCTTGTTGTTGGCCGGATGGGGAAGTCTCTGTTATTTTTCTTGATAGAGATTATCCATTTCGGCCGAAAATAAACTATTTTCACCAATTAAATGGCCGATTCCTGTGTTTCGACACGCGGATCGCGTTCATGCCGCTGTTTTCAACGAATAACAAAGTGTATCTCTTTAGCTATTTCACAGTAAACCCTTGAGACCTTGAAATGTGATTCTGGGTGCTCTTACCAGGCGTTGTATCGTCTGATCTTTGTTTAAGGGCTCTTCTTCCTTGCAGACAGCAAGAATGACGTCGATTTTGACAGAGCCATATTGTTTTCATTAGAGATCGACTGGTTTAGTTTAGACCCGTTTAAAGACCGACGGTATTTTAGTAAAATCGATACACAGTCCAGTGTTTCGTCCCGTTTTCTCTTCGTACTCCAGATTTTTCATCTACTCGCGATGTAACAGTGTCGGAAGTATATACGATCGTTATTACCTCTTATCGTATTTGTGCGTCAACCATGACGCATTACTGAAAAAAATGCGGGTCATTTTCCTTAAAATTGCGTCAAAACGCACAAAATCGTGCGTCAAGGAAAACCCTGTGATAGTTTATCTGACTTGTGACCTGGTGGTTGCGAGTTTGATACCCAGTTGAGGCAAACTTTTTCTACGGCGATTTTTCCCCTCTCACCTCTGATGCATGTGAGAAAAGAAGTCAGTGACTTGTAAGGAAAGTTGTGTCAGTGACTCAGTATTTTTGTGAGAAAGCCAGGAGCCTCATGCCTAAGTGCACTGACTTTCGCGATATGGTATAAGCTGTTAAGACGGTTTAAAACTCCAATACAGTCAATTGATAAAAGTGTTTGTTTCTTCTCCAGGCCATAATACGGACGGAAAGTACATTGTAACCAGTAATAAACATGCATTTAAGTGTGAACTTACTCCAAGGAAGGTAAATGTATGGATTGAAAAATCTAGAGATGGTAGAATTACTCCTATTGTGGATGTAGAAGTTCGAGAGATTGCTTGTGGAATCAATCATACAGTACGTAAAGTTTTCTGTAATATATTTATACGAAGTAGATTGGAGTATACTAGCTCTACCATGTCTGTCCATCCATCTGTGAATCTGTCAGTCTTTTTTTAATGAGAGTTAGAGATAAGGAGTATTTGAATAGAAATAGACATTTAGTTGTTTGACCCTTTACCAAATAATCCCAACTTTTAACAACCCTGAGAATGAGTACTTTTTAAAACATTGTAGGAAAAGTAGAAAATGCTGGTAACCAGCATTTTCTCCTTTTCTCACTATGTTTCCTACCCTATTATAGACGAATTCCATCATTTGAACCACATTTGAATTGTTGTCTGTAAATACTTTTACTTTGGACAAGTCAGTATTTTGCCCATGTGGTAACGTGTTAAGTACTGAAACCTTTGATGTTGGCACTCAAAAAAGCCTTGATTTGAGAGAAGAAATAATTTTACTAGAATTGATCACATCTACTTCTCTGCTGTTGCCTTTTTCTGTGACAAGTCAGTTACTTTTAATCAGAAATATTATTATGAAATGAACTTTAATAAAGCCTGACCAGGTAGCTCAGTGGTTAGCGTATTTGATTAGTAACCTGGCGGCTGTGAGTTCAATACCCGATTGAGGGAAACTTTCTTACCGGCGACTTTTGCCTCTAACCTCTGATGCATGTGAGAAAAGCAGTCAGTGGCTTGGAAAGAAAGTTGTGTCGGTACTGGTGTGAGAAAGCTAGGAAACACATGCGTAGGTGGACTGGCATATGTGATATGACCGAAGCTGTTACAAACAGCGTTAAACTCCAAAGAACTTAATCGAAATATTGCAAGCTTTCTTAACTCTTTACCACACAATCCTGATTTTTAACAACCCTGAGAAAGAAAGCCTTTGAAAACATTACGGGGAAAAAGAAAATGCTGGTAACCAGCATTTTCTCCATTTCCCACAATATTTTCCACTCTTCCCAAAACAAATTTCAGCTTTTGAGCAGCATTTATTCTGTTGTCTGCAAATGCTTTGAATTTGGACTGGTCTAAAATTTTGTCTTGTGATTAAGAGTTAAAGATATTAGCAGTTCCATCTTGTATTGAACACAAGTTGTTCTTTTTTTAAGGGTTTGGATAGTTACTGAAACTTTGAAATGCAGTCCAATTTATCAAAGGATTTGTTTGGTTCCAAAGTGAAAGTGCTAGATTTGTGTTTCAATGGTTTTGAGTTTGATTACCGCTTAGGTTAGGCACTGTAGTTGTCTAGCTCTAGTGAAACAAAGGAAATGTGAACTAGTGAGCTGTTGATATGACATAACAGAAATAGTGTGGAAAGCAGCTAAAATATGTTTCAAACAAATCAAAATGTTGTTGGAATAAAGCAGTGAATTTATGCCATAGATATATACTGTATCTTGGTACAGTTTTCAGAACCTGTATATGCCAGACATTTTGAGCGATAGCAGTTGAGTTGCTGTCATGGGGCAATAGCATTTGTTATTTGTCACGGGTCTTAACTGGGAAAGTGACTGTTCATGCAAGACTACTTCTATACAAAACAGGTAATTTTGGACTCTAAGAAGCGTATATTCACCTGGGGCTTCGGGGGATATGGACGACTTGGACATGCAGACAATAAAGATGAGATGGTTCCTCGACTTGTGAAATTCTTCGATGGTCCAAATAAAATGGCCACCATGGTAGCAGCAGGTTCTACCTTCAGTTTTGGACTCAATGAACATGGTATCTTTCTTTCTAATTTCTATTCTGGGATTTTGTTTTGAATAGCACTAGCCAGACCCAAAAAGATGTCACTTCCATGAACAACTGAATTTTGCAACATATTGCTCTTCAGCCTCTATCCTTTCAATATAAAGATTAGTTCAAGTGCTTTTACTTAACCCTTTACCATACAGTCGCTAGTTTTGACGACACTAATGGAGAAAACTTAAGATAACATTGTGAGAAATGGAGAAAATGTTGGTAACCTAGCATTTCCTCCTTTTTCCCACAATGTTTTTAACCGTATCAAGGACAAATATCATCAGTTGAGCCACTTTTAATTTGTTTTCTTCAAATGCTTTCAGTTTAGACGAGTCTAAAATTTTGTCTTGTAGCTTGGTAAAGGGTTAAAAAGTATTTCCAAATTATGTTGTTTATATCCAGGAATTCAATCATTTACCTTAATTTCACCCTTTACGGCATAATCCCAAGTTTTAACCCATTACCACACAATGTCAACCCTAAGGTGGATGCCTAATGAAACATTGTGGGAAAAGGAGAAAATGCTGGTAAACAGCATTTTCTCCTTTTTCCACAATGTTTTCTGCTCTATCAAAGAAAAACAGCATCTTTCGAGCCACATCTAAATTGTCGTCTGTAAGTGGCTTTCAATTTGGATGGGTCTAAAATTTTGTTGTGTGGTAAAGGGTTAACAACCCTGATGTATAAGGCCTGTGATTACATGGTTCCCTTATCCCACACTGTTTTGTACCCATCATGAAACTATTGTAAGAAAAGGAGAAAATGCTGGTGACCAGCATTTTTTCTCGGTTTCCCATAATGTTTTCCACCCTTTCAAAGACAGATAAATAAATGATTGGTACATTTTCAACTTTCCACTCTGGATGAAGCAGCTATCATTTTAACCCTTTACCCGATGACAAAGTTTAAGACACTCCAAAATTTAAATTGTTTGCAGACCACAGCTTAAATGTAATTTTAATGATGGGGTTTGAAAATTATGTGAAAATGAGAAAATGTTGGTTTCCAGCATTTTCCCCTTTTACCACAATGTTTTCAATAGTCTATTTCCTTAGGGTCATGAAATAAGAGATAAAGGGTCAAAGAACTTGTGCATTTTAAGTTCATTATTCATTTCATAAAAGCATGGATAACTATTAATCATTTGAATTACAGGTGACTTGGTTTTGTTGGGTCAAGCAAAATCATGAAGGGAAAAGAAATATATACAGAATATGCCATAACTTTCCTGGTGCTTGTATTTGATTTGAGTCGCTTGAGTTAATTTGATATCCAACAAGACCAAAAATTGATCTAAATGTCAAAATTTTCATACACAGCGAGACGTAAATTGAAGCACTAGGAAATTAATTAAAGCATAATATTCCTTTTATTATTTACCCACAGGTTTCAACGACAAAATTTGGAGTGTTTTTTGGTTTTTTTTTGACATGTTATTTGAAGATGGCAATCAGAATAAAACTAGTAATGGTGAAGTACCTAGTACCTTCTTTTTCATGAATGGTGAATAAATATTATTGTGTAATGTTTTGACCAATCAAATGGCATATCATTTTGTATGTATTCTGCATGTGATACTATATTTGCAACTATTTCACAGGGTGTAGATACAGATGTATTTTCTGTCATGTGTGTTATTTTATCCGTTTGCAACACATGTAATTGTAGACGGAAAAATTTCAGGTATATAGTAAGATTGTTTATTAGCTTCTGCCGTTGTTTTTTATAAAATCATTGAGTTATTGTGATTGCCCTGTTGTAATCATCATAATGCAAAACCGACATTTTCACATATCTCTGATTTTATGAAAGATAGATACTACTTACTCAGTGAAGCAGATTACCCTCAAATATTTTTGACTTGGTGACAATGTACCTGGACTTTAGGCTTGGCACTGGCACAAAGTGATCTTGTTGCATACAAGCATTAATAACATAGGAATCATTTGAAATGCAGGTGCCCTGTTTTTATGGGGTCAAACAAAGTCATCAGGGGAAGCAGCCATGTACCCTAAACTTGTACAGGATCTCACAGGGTGGCGGGTTCGAAGTATTGGATGCGGGTAAGTCAAGTTATACCTTGAATTTATACCACTTCCCTCATTCAGAGATTTACATTGTATAAATTATCGTATCTGTGTTTGTGGCAACCTCTGTTTAGGAAACAACTAGTATGTACCCCTTGCCAAACAATGCAGTTTTTTTCTTCACAGCTCTGATGTGAGAAAAGCAGTCAGTGGCTTGGAAAGAAAGTTTGTGTCAGTATTGGTGTGAGAAAGCCATGAAAGATAATATATGTATGTGCACTGACAGCTGTGATATGACCAAAGCTGTTAAAAACGGCATTAAACTCCAGTAAAACAAAATTTCATACCTGTAGATCTTGCATAAGGGCAAAAAAAATGTTGTGCGCAGAAACTTCAGATATATTTTGAAATAGTGTCAAACTGCTAAAGAAATGAGAGTTATATTTTGTGTTAATTTCAATTCCAGACGTCAAAATTAAGACTTGTCAGAATTGAAAATATTTGCAGTTGTCCAATGAAGCCTGGTAGTTAGCATATTGTTGTCCCACCATGTTTTATAACCTTTCAAAGTCAAGCCCAATCATTTTGAGCTGCATTGAATTTGTCATCTGAACTTTCAAGGTTTGTGCCGTTTATTAAAGAGTTCAAAATAAATGGTTTAAATTTTGTGTAGGTATGGATTAATCATAACTCTTAATGGCAAAATTTTAGACTACTCCAAATTGAAAGCATTTGCAGATAACTTAAGTAAATGTGACCTGAAATTTGTTTTGGCAAGGGTAGAAAAAACCGTGTGGTTTCACCTTTTCCCATAAGGTTTTTAAAAGGCTTCTTTCCCAGGGTTGTTAAAAGTCAGGATTTGTGTGGTAAAAAGTAATACAATACATGATTTGCTCTCTACCCAAAGTGGCACACCATTCTAGAGACTGAACATGATGAAATACACGGCAGACTTCCAACACAGAAATATTTTCATTCGAATGCACATTAAGTTTTTGTATCATTCTTTTACAGAAATAAAAGTATAGTTATTGCCGCAGATGATAGTGTAGTCAGTTGGGGCCCAAGTCCAACTTTTGGAGAACTAGTAAGTAGAACTGTTCTGTGTTAACCAATTTGGATAAGCCTAAAATTTTGTTGTCTGGTAAGGTCTTAAATTTGCCATGTCAATCATCTGCATAGAACTAAAGCTTTAGGAGTTTGACAGATTGAATCAGGAAAGAGCAATACTAAAAAGATACCTTAGGAACTTTGATGAGTATATGATAATGCTACAGTAGATCACAATAACTCAATTTTCTACAGACATGTTACAGATGGCTCTGAATGAGGCAAGACATTTATTGTACTCTTTATTGTACCCTTTGAACGCTTAATAAATTTAAGAAAACAACACTTTTACCATAGTGATTAAATTTTACTTTGCTTAGTTTTGTTGGAATATTTCAGTCAGATGGTAAAGATCCAAGAACGGATTGCATATTACATGCAGTCTGATTTTATTCTACGTTTTTCAAAAAGCAGTTCAAGTGTTAGATAATTCGGTGATGGTAGATTGGAAATTGAGTGCCAAATTCATTTATGATATTTATTTTAAAACTTTAATCAGGGCTACGGAGAAAATAAACCCAAATCCTCTACAACCCCTCAAGAGATGAAGACCATAGATGGGATCTTTATACACGCTGTGTCAATGGGTTACGGACATACACTGATGATTGCCCGTAGTGACTCTGACGAGGAGAAAGGAAAGATTGAGAAACTTCCACTCTACACACCTATGTAACTGTGCAACTCTCATAGACATTGTATTCTCATTTAAAAGTTTAACTTGCAAAGTATGTTGCATCATCATTTCATTGTTACTCCTTACCAGGTTGAAACATTTTTGGCTTGTTAATATTGAAAGCATTTGCAGACAACATATTAAATGGTTTTCTTATGATGAGATTTGTCTTTCAAAGGGTAGGAAATATTGTGGTAAAAGAAGAAAATACCATTTATAAGCATTTTCTTCTTTTTCCCACAACATTTTTGAAAGCTTTCTTTGTATGAATCATGGAAACTTGATTGTGTGGTAAAGCCTTAACCCTTTGCCACACAACCCTGAGTTTTGATGACCTTGGGGAAATGACCTTTTGAAAACATGGTTAAAAAAATGAAGAAAATGCAGGTAACCAGCATTATCACCTATTTCTCAGATGTTGTCAGCCCTTTCAAAGAAAAATCTTTTCATTTGAATCACATTTAGTTTGTCTCCTACAAATGCTTTCAAATTGGACCCTTCTGAAATTTTGTCAAGGGTTAAACTTGACTATTCCTTGACTTGTGCAAAAGGAATTCAGAGGATCAAGATACTTTGAAAAAGTATCTTTTTTGACTATTATAAAACATTGTTGAAAAAAGGGCAATTGCTAATAAAGACCAGTTGCTCCTTTTTCACAAGGTTTTTCAAAACATTGCGGCATTAGAAAAAGTACATTGTTTGAAAAGGGGTTGAATTCCTTACTACATGACAAAAATATAGATTGGTCCAAATTGAAAACATTTGAAGATGACAATTTAAATGTAGCATAAATTATGACATTGTCTTTGAAATGATAGAAAACATTGTGTAAAAGGAGAAAATGCTGTTTACCAGCATTTTCTCCTTTTCCAATAATGTTTTAAAAAGTTGTTTTCCTTGGGGTCGATAAAACTCAGGATTGTGTGGTAAGGGTTTAAGCTGTAAGGTTTCAGTTGGTAGCAATGCTACTAGTTGGTAGCAATGCTACATGCTTTCAGAGACATGACAAACCACAGGACAGGGCATTTCTAAGCTCATTGGCTGCCAAGAAAGAAAAGGAAAAAAGAATTAGATTTTATTTGACAGCTAAAATTTCAGTTCCAAATGCAAATTAATTGACCATGTTGTCACAGTTTAACTGTTTACCAAATAACATAACTTTAAACTTGTTCAAATGAAAAGCGTATGCAGGCAATAAATTCAAAACATGATTTCTGTCTTTGAAATAGTAGAAAACATTGTGGGAAAAAGAGAAGAGACTAGTAATAAAAATGCTGGTTACCAGCATTTTCTCCTTTTTCCGTATTGATTTCAAAAGCCTTTTTCCTCAGAGTTTTTTAAACACAGGATTGTTAGATAAAGGTTTAAGCTCAAGGGGCTTTTTGACCAGACTGTATACTCTGTGCAATGATGTTTTAGTTATATCATTGAGACAGGTCACACATTTATGTGTAAGAGTTTCACCAGCACTGGGCAAGGGCTTTGTGGTGCTTTACTGAAGGGCACTCCTACGCTACTTAGTAGGAAGTGATCACAGGCAGAGGTAGTGATAACATTAAAAATCTGTTATTTCTCTTCCAAATCCTATATGGTGGGTACTTATTAGAAATGACTCGACAAGATGATGCTAATATGTACTCCTCACGTAGGGTTTAATGTACAGCTATTGATATTGTGTGTTTTGGGTTGACATCATTCCCTCTCATCTGGAGCACTGGAGCTCACAGGTATTAAAAAGCAATAAAAAGCTGTCAAGTAGAGTTGAATAATTATTCAGCCATGACATAATTATTCTTCACCCATAAGTGTTTTCATGATGTCATGGAATTGAATGAATGTAAAGATTGCATTTCAGGGGTTGAAATTAGCTGTTTTTGCCTCTTGCTAAAAATTGTGAGTGCCATAATTTCCAGCTTGCTAAATGCAAGTTGCTACTTGCAAAATTGGAAATTAAGATTTTCCTGTAAAAGATGCTTTATGTAGGTTCAGTGCCTTGATAAATTCTCTGATTCTGTGGTTTGTTTGGGAGCCTTTTTCCCGAAATAATTCAGGATATTTTTCTCCATTTTGCGGGTAACTCTAGTGTGAAAAGATTACAATCATATGATCATTTATTGCTTGCACAAACGGCTTGCTTTGAATAACGTAATGAAGAAAATGAGTGTCTTGCGATCTTGGTAACCAACAGTGCACCATAATTTTCAATTATGCCTAAAAGTGGAATAATGTTGCTGATTTTTTGAACTTGCAAAAAAGTGTGAGTGATTGATGATTTCAACTCGCAATTTTTTACTTTCACTTGCATTTTGTGAGTTAGTGAGTGCTAATTTCGACCCCTGCATTTACTTGTTGCTTCCCAAAACAATTTTTTAGAAGGCTTTAGAAATCCTTAAGCTTTACCCTTTACCACAACGACAAAATTTTAGACATTTCAAAATCAAAATGATATTCAGATGACAAATTAAAGGTGGCTCAAAGGATAGTTCTTGTCTCGGATAGGGTAGAAAACACTGTAGGAAAAGGAGAGAATGCTGTTTACCAACATTTTCTCCGTTTTCCACAATATTTCCGAAAGGGTTCTACTTCAGGGTCATTAAAACTCAGGACAGTTTTGTGTGGTAAAGTGTTAAGAAGGATAATCAGTTACAGTTCAATGCTTGAATGCATAATTTGGCTTTGCAAGGGGAGAAAACATTTTATATAAGGAAAAAATGCTGGATAAGAGCATTTTTCTCCTATTCCCACAATGTTTTCAAGGGTCATTTAACCCTTTACCACACAATCCCGACTTTTAACGACCCTGAGAAAGAAAGCTTTAAAAAACATTGTGGGATAAGGAGAAAATGCTGGTTACCAGCATTTTCTCCTTTTCCCACAGTGTTTTCTCCCCTTACCAAATCAAATTTCTATTTTTGATTCCCATTTATTTTGTCGTCTGCAAATGCTCTCAATTTGGACTAGTCTAGAATTTTGTTGTTTGGTAAAGAGTTAAACTCAGATTTTTTGGGGGGTAAAGGGTTAAGGGTTTATATGTTACACTAAAGGTTTTTATGTGTTCAAGTATTTCATTACTTTTTTGGGCATATTTTCATCGGTGCAGTTAATTGATTAACTCTTTACCAAACAATCCCTGGTTTTAACGACCCTGAGGAAGAAGCCTTCTGAAAACACTGTGGGAAAAGGAGAAAATGCTGGTAACCAGCATTTTCTCCTTTTCCCACAATGTTTTCTACTCTTACAAAGTCAAGTATTCAATTTTTGAGTCACGTTTATTTTGTCGTCCGCAAATGCTTTCAATTTGGACAAGTCTAAAATTTTGTCGTTTGGTAAAGAGTTAAGCAATCTTTTCAAGTGTTCTAATTGCAAAACTTTACTATCAGAGGAAAATCACCTGGGTCAGTATACACCAAGCATTTTTAAGAACATTCTTGGTCTTATTCCCAAGAATTTTCTAAATTCGAAAGTAACAAAACTTCTGATTGGCCAAACCAAATGGTTTAGCCAATCAGAAGTTGTGTTTCTCAATCTGTAATTAGACTATAATATTCTTAAGAATGGTTGGTGTATATGAAACCAGGCCTCTATCCACCATCAACTGGTGAATTCATGTACTTAATTCTGAAGGAGGACAATTACTACCCTTCTGATTAAATGAGGTTTTAGGCAAATTAAATAGCTTGTGAAGTTTTAATTGGAATGATATCTCTAATGATTGATGAATGGGACACACAGTGTCATATTTTTCTGCATGTTGTTTATTGTTACATTTTGTCATCATTGTCATTTCTTTTCATAGATATCATACATTGTGCAACATGATCATTACTTATTCATCATATCATTCTTTATAAATCTATGATATATAGATTTATTGCGTTCTTTTGGTACTTTGATTTTTAACTTCATTTAAATGTTTTTGTTTTCCTTCTATAACCAGTAACTTTGAAAAACATGTTGGAAAATAGAGAAGTTGATCAAAATGAGAAATTTCTCCATTTTCCACAAGGTTTTTTTGAAGTTTTACTTGACAATGTCAGTGTTCTTTCCAGAGGTAGAGTTGGGAACATTGTCCCATGGAATTAGAAAAATAACCCATCTTGATACACACAGTTAGGACTTTGTCACTGTCAAATTTATTTGATAGTTAGTCTTGCATGCGTTTTTGTCTCTAATTTTCACAATTCAATTTCTATATCTAAAAGTTTCTAACACAGTTAAAACCTTTCTGAATAATCCTTGGAAGAACACTGCTTTATGGTTACGAATATTATCTTTTCTTCACATATCTACAGATTTGAATTGAATCATAAGGTATGAAGCCAATATAAAATAAGTCCATGGAATTCTTTATGAAACCTTAGTACTTCTACATCAACAAATTAATATTTCTCAGTCTGACATCAGATGCAAAACAAATTGCAGAAATATCAAGACTGTATATTTACCATAGTATGTCAAACTATATAGATTAATGCTGTACCAAACATAAGTGTGTTTTAAGGGTCCTGATCCAAAGGGCTTTTGAAAACATTGTTGGGAAAGGAGAAAATGCTGGTTACCTGCATTTTCTCCTTTTCCCACAAAGTTTTCTACCCTTGCGAAGGCAAATACCATTATTTGAGCAGTACTGGATAAAGTCACCTGCTAATGCTTTCAATTGGAGAAGTTTAAAATTTTATTGTCTTGTAAGGATTTGAAGGTCAAACAGCACATTTATATGCATATCACTCCTCGTTACAGTGAGCTTACTGTATACAAACAGTTCTTGGGGTAGGTCTCAAAAAGTCTCTGCATTGATGGGTTATTTATGATCCAATACAGTATCATATTCATCTTGATTGCAGTTTTCATTTTTCCTACATGGGGTCCTATATGGCCCAGTGGTAAAGTGTAGGATTCGTGACCTTGAAGCCCTCAAGCCTCACTGGATCCACTGGGTTTTTCGTGGGAGTATCCTTGGGCAAGACACTTCAGAGCCCTAGCCTAGCACTGGTCAAACCCAGAAAATACATAAAATGTAAGCTACCGCCGTGATATGACTGAAATAATGTTGAAAGTGGAATAAAACACCATTCAATCAAGTAATCAACCCATTCATTCATTATACTTGTATGTAACATAAACAGTTTTAAATAAAGAATCAGGGATAAAGGAATATATGAATGAATATAATCTACAAATTTAGAAAATGCACAGATTTTTTTTTTTTCAAATCCATTGCACATCATTTGAGAAGTTGTTTTTATTTTGTGAAATCCATGCTATTGGAGCCATAAGTACTTAATTCTCAGGTTTTGAATTCTTAAGAACAACAGAAACATTTTCAGACGTTTGATCGAGATAAAATGCAAAACTTGAGGTAATTAGAAAAATATAAATTCATATAGACAAGTAATGTTTAATAGCAGTGCCCTGTTTAGTCTGGGGCCCAAATTCACCAACCTGTCCTTAAGAACAGACTTAGTCTTATTCTCCAGAATGTTCTAAATTTGAAAGTAACACAACTTCTGATTAGCTAAACCATTTGGTTTAGCCATTCAGAAGTTGTTTTGCTCTCAAGTTTAGAAAATCTCAGATAAAGACTGAAAATGTTCTGAAGAATGGTAGATGAATGTGGCCCCTGGCTTTAAAACAAGTCTTGTTGATCTAATGCATTTAGTTATGAGGCATGATTTAAAAAAAAAAAGAGATTTAAGAACATTAAAGATACATCCTTACAGCCAGAGAGAAAAAAAAAAACACTATTTAAATTTGATAGGCTTTGGGATGGTTCATAATTTAGTTAGCTGAGTAGATAAATTACCGCTGGTGTAAGACTGAAAAACAACACTCTATTGTCCAAAATTTTAGCTATTGCCTTTTTCAAGAGTTTGAAACTTAAAAGAAATTTGATGGCCTCCAGAAAATTAAATGCAGTTTCTATCAGTCTTAATCTATGCAACCAAGCAACCATCAGGGCAACAATTGGCATTAAGATACAAGAATGATTATAGTTTGACAAAATAAAGATGAAATGGGTTAAAAACATGCTGAAAATGAATATAGATGTTTCTTTAACAATTGTTCAAAGGCTTTTTTATTGGACTTTCTAGAAGCGTAATGTTAAGTTCCATGTTTCGTTCAACTACCTCACTTTTGATGACAGAGTTTTTATGCTTTGTTTTGCTATTTATTTACTTACAAATCTAAGACTTATTTTACTATTCATAGAGTACCTCGCTAATGAATAAATAGATAAAAAACAACTATTTTAAACATAATTATAGATATAAGTCTGTATTCTCTTTCTTTCTGCTTCTTCAGTGGCTGCAGTAAAAAGCTTGGGAAGCTTGATGTGTTGCATTGTAAATAATCAATGCTTGCTAGACTTGGTAACTGTATATATTTGTGTGTGTAGATATAGGTGAGCCATGCTAAGTGAAGAGGGGATTTAAAATGTCTAAAAAAAAATGTATCTTCCCATGTCAGCCTGTGCAGCCCACGCAAACTTTTTTGCTGTCAGTTTTCTGCATATCAAAGGACCAGTCTACCTCATGATTCAGGCAGTTATTAGACAAACTGGACTTTATGGATCCATAATTATGTGATGACTTGCTTGGTATAATA
The DNA here is from genome assembly GCA_946811185.2 of Hippopus hippopus. Lineage (NCBI taxonomy): Eukaryota > Metazoa > Mollusca > Bivalvia > Cardiida > Cardiidae > Hippopus > Hippopus hippopus. Next base: position 25,892,248 of record OX328111.1, on the reverse strand, counting down.
CATGGAGATGCATTAAACCCCTTTTCCCTGAGCGCTGCTCAGGTGTTTTTGTCTTTAAACATAGTCTTCTTGTTTGTTGTCTGTTATGTATGTTAGTGTTTTGGTTAAATGCTAGATGTAAATCAGTATGTCCAAAAGACTCTTTAGTCACAATGTTTCAGCTCATCTATCATATCTCCTCAACCTCTAGGCTGCTAAGCCCGACTCACTAACCTTTTTCGGGCAGTGTAAATCAAGATCAGACTGCACAGAATGTGCATTCTGATCTTGGATCTACACTGTCTGATAAAGAGTTACTTTTCTCCAAAAAATAAGTTTAAAATAGCATTATTGGGGGTTTTACTATCGGCTTGAAAGTTTTATTGAACTTATTTAGCAGGATAAGGGTTCAAGAAATGTCATGGATGATTAGGAAAGCAACCAAGTGAAACAGGCATAATCAACATGAAGTAAGTTTGAAGTTTTCTGTTAATCTAACACACAAATTGGGCAACATCGGGCCTTTTCCTGCACAATAAAATAAATGGTTTTCATTTGATAAATTGAAGTAATCAGACAGTATTGGATTGGATTTGTATTCAATATGAATATGAACAAAAGATGATACACTGTTTAGCTCGTGATGGAACTACAAAATTTTGGATCAATCAAAATCGAAAGCAATTGCAGATGACAAATGAAATGTGGTTGCACTTGAAAATGGAGAAGACATTTTGGGAAAAGGAGAAATTACTGGTTACCAGCATTTTCTACGTTTCCCACAATGTTTTCAAAAGGCCTCTTTCTCAAGGTCGTTAAATCCTGCAATTGTGTGGTAAAGAGTTTAAAGGAAACACCACCCATCTCTTTATTTCTTGATTGATTCAGTCATTGTACTTTTCTCAGAGTTACGTAAGGCTCATACAATTTTGAGAATGAAAAATATTTGTAGAAAATGTGCAGATTTTTTTATGTTTAGATAACCTTGCAGATGAAATTGTGCTTGTGGCTGGCTATGGATTTGTTTGTGAGTTGAAAGGAAGTTTTTAGGATTCATGCCTTTCTTTGAATAGCTTGGGACCCAGATTTTTAACTTTTTTTTTGACCAAGCAAACTTGAACAAATCATGTATTGCTAATATTTTGGTGCATTTATTCTTTTCTTTACATGACAAAGAGTGTATGTATTTAGAAATACTTGTCATAATGTGTTCATTACCTTTATTTCTCTCTCATAGTAGCTTTTATATTTATCATCATTTACTTGAAGAGATAGGCCTGTTGTCATTATCTTCCGCTAGATGGCATTTTTCAAATACAAACCTATCTGCATTATCTTCCACTAGGTGGCATTTTTAGCTCACCTGAGAACAACATGCTCAAGGGGAGCTTTTAGGATCACCCTGTGTCCGTCGTGCGTCGTTCGTCGTCAACAATTCTTTAAACATCTCCTCCTAAACCGCCGAGCCAATTTGGACCAAACTTGGCTGGAATGTTCCTTGGGAGGTCCTCTTTAAAAAGTGTTCACAGAATTTGATTCCATCAAAAACTCTGGTTGCCATGGCAACCAAATGGAATTTTCTAAGAAATTCTTTAAAAATCTTCTCTGATGAAACCGCTGGTCAGATTTTGAAATAATTTCACAGAATTGTTCTTTTGGTGACCCTTTTGAAAAATTGTATGTGAAATTTTGATCCGTTGAAAAACATGGCGGTGGTGGGGGGGGGGGGGGCTCTATGTGTCCAGCAGTGTCAACAATTCTTTAAACATCTTCTCCTCCTAAACCGCTGGGCCATTTAGGACCAAACTTGGGTGGAATGTTCCTTGGGAGGTCCTCTTTAAAAATTGTTCACAGAATTTGATTCCATCTAAAACTCTGGTTTGCCATGGCAACCAAATGGAATTTTCGGAGAAATTCTTTAAAAGTCTCCTCCTCAGAAACCACTGGTCAGATTTTGAAATAATTTCACAGAAATGTTCCTTGGGTGACCTTTTTCAAAACTTGTATGCGAAATTTTGATCCGTCAAAAAACATGGCCGGGGGGGGGGGGGGGGGGCTCCTTGCGTCAAGTGGTGTCAACAATTCTTTTAACATCTTCTCCTCCTCAACCGCTGGGCCAATTTGGACCAAACTTGACTGGAATGTTCCTTGGAAGGTCCTCTTTATAAAAGTGTTCACAGAGTTTGATTCCATCAAAAACTCTGGTTGCCATGGCAACCAAATGGAATTTTTTAAGAAATTCTTTAAAAATCTTCTCCACTGAAACCGCTAGTCAGATTTTGGAATATTTTCACAGAAATGTTCCTTGGGTGACCCTTTTCAAAACTTGTTCACGAAATTTTGATCCGTCGAAAAACATGGCCACATTTGGGGGTGCTGTTTGCATTCTTTAAAAATCTTCTCCTCTGAAACCGCTGGTCAGATTTTAAAATAATTTCACAGTAATGTTCCTTGGGTGACCCTTTTGAAAAATTGTACGTTATATTTTGAACTGTCGAAAAACATGGCCGTGGTGGTGGTGTCATCTTGCGGTGTCAACAATTCTTTAAACAACTTCTCCTCCTAAACCACTGGGCCAGTTAGAACCAAACTTTGCTGGAATGTTCCTTGGGAGGTCCTCTTTAAAATACATTCACAGAATTTGATTCTATCAAAAACTCTGGTTGCCATGGCAACCAAATGGAATTTTCTACTATATTTTTTAAAACTCTTCTCCTCTGAAACCGCTGGTCAGATTTTGAAATCATTTCACAGAAATGTTCCATGGGTGACCCTTTTCAAAAACTGTTCGCAAAATTTTGATCTGTCGAAAAACATGAAACATGGCCCTTGGAGGGGGGGGGGGGCTTTGCTCTTTGCACTGTATGGACTTAAAGAAATTCTTTGAAATTCTTTTTCTCTTAAACCATTCGTCGTCAGATTTTGAAATAATTTCACAGAAATGCCCCTTTTGAAAAAATGTCGGCAAAATATGATCTGTCAAGAAACAAGGCTGTGGTGGTTGAGGGGCTTTTTGCACTATATGGACATGAAGAAATTCTTAAAAATTCTTCTTCTATGAAACCACTGGTCAGATTTTGAAATAATTTCACAGAAATGATCCTTTGGTGCCAAATTATACACCTTTTTTGAATTACAATTTTAACTTACTATCCAGCACCCAAAAGCCAATTGTTGGCACCCGCATGCGGTGCTCTTGTTCTTTTTATTGAAGTTATTGAAGAAAAAGTTTTGGAATAACAAAAAAAACCTGGCTATGGTCTACTCAAATATTCAGGTGAGCGATCCAGGACCATCTTGGCCCTCATGTTTCAAATACAAACCTATCTGATTTGGGCATTCTGGATACAGACTTGGACTACTTTTTAAAACAACAACCATTACTTCGAATTTCAAAATAAAAGTTTACTCAATAAAATATTACCTGATATGATTCATTCAGCTATGGTCAGCTGGCATGTAACCTAAACACCAGTTATTTATAAAAACAGCCCCTACAGGCTTGGGTAATAGCTTCGGTATAAGCCCAGACACTTCTTGTTGGTAAGTCTGTGGAACAACCTGGCACGAATCCTGGTCTCCCTAAAGTCTATATTGAGAAACTTTATTCAAAGATGTGCAGTAAAACAACAGTATTTGTAAAAAACTTACTTTTCCCGTTCGAAATAATTAAATTTTTAAGAAATTTGGAGCAAAAAACAGGCTAGATTTTTGCACAGAGGTATGTTTGTAGCCTTTTTCTCCATTGCTACCTTTATTAGCGGCGAGTTTTAGTTTACACACCGCATATTATTATTTATCCTGTACAGGATAGTGATGCGTCATAGCAGACAGGTCAAATCTTCAAAGAATAAGACATGCACAGATAACGGGCCTGTTGTTGACTTCCTATGAGGTGAAATCATGTCCTATCTGAAACTGTTGACAATATTTTAAACCTATGAGTGCTGAATAAACCTGATGGACACTTTCAGTCTAGAAATGAGCCCCCCAAGGTGCTTTAAGGGTTAAATGTGGTCGAGGTGTTAGGTTATTGTCTGTGAAAGAACAATAAACAAAATGAAAAAAGGAGAAATGTTGGTTAATCCTGAGGGAGTTGGCTCTGAGAAATATAAATTTTCTTCTTTTTCCTTCCGTTTTCAAAAGCCTTCTTTCTCAGGGTTGTTAAAACTCCGGATTGTTTGTTAGAGGGTTAACCCTTTACCACACAATCCCGAGTTTTAACGACCCTATGAAAGAAGCCTTTTGAAAACATTGTGGGAAAAGGAGAAAATGCTGGTAACCAGCATTTTCTCCATTTCCCACAATATTTTCTACCCTTCCCAGAACAAATTTCAATTTTTCAGCCACATGTATTTTGTCGACTGCAAATACTTTCAATTTGGACCAGTCTAAAATTTTGTCGTTTGGTAAGGATTTAAGAGTTTCACTTTAAAAAAGGAAGGAAAAATGCTTCATCATGGTGTTTAAAATTTACCTATAGCAGATACAGAGGATATTTGTTTTTTTCGGTGAAAGATCGAAATTTATTTCATCGAGTGAACACCATCAGTAATATTTTCACGAGTGGCTGCCACTCGTGAAAATATTACCGATGGTGTTCACTCGATGAAATAAATTTCAATCTTTCACCAAAAAAAACAAATATTCTATTTATTTCATGCTTTTAACCCATTCTGGGAGGAGCTTTATCAAAATCCAGTACAGTTCTTTTCCGTTATTCCCTGTGGCATACCCCTCCCGCATAGCAACGCATTACAATATTACGTCAAGCGTGAGAAATGTAAGGTAAATGACGTCATATTTCCATCTGGTTGTGAGGCACGCGCAATTTACCTAGGCGACAAGAACATGAAAATCGGTATTTTCACTGGTCGTACCCGTGTAATATCGAAAAATATTTTCACTGCTATTTCTAGATATCCTACCGGAAAGCATGAAATAAAGAGAGTTTATGGGAGAAAAATAGTATATCAGTATTTCCTAGATACTTTGGGTTTCAGGAAGGGTTACAGCTTCAGCTGTGCTCTGGTAAAAAGGGGTGAACCATGTACCCTTTACCAAACAATAAAATTTTAGACTGCACCAAATTGAAAGCATTTGCAGACAATAAACAGAATGTTGCACAAACTAGGAAACTTTTCTTTAAAAGGGTGGAAAACATTGTGGGAAAAGGAAAAAAATGATGGTCACCTTTTTCCCCACAATGTTGTCAAAAGTCCTGTTCCTTAGGTTTGTTAAAACTCAGGTTTTTGTCATATAGGATTGATGCATTATCCATACCAATCATGATATAATTACACATCCATAAAATCTATTTTATCAAACAACCAACTGAATCATTAGGTAGACTGGTCCTTTGACATGCAGAAATTGACCAATAGCAAAAAGTTTCGAAGGAGGTCAGCATGCATGGACAATGAAGGCTAAACGGGGATATTTTCTACATGAAGCGTATAACCTCTTTTCACAGAGCCTGCAGATGCATTAAACCCATTTCTCGTAAGTGGAATTTAGTTTTGTAGAAGTGAACAGCCAAAAGTAACTGATGCACTGTCATCGATCTAAATGAATTAGTATCATAATAAGAAATTCTAAGTAGCCCTTTATAAAAAGTAGAAAAAAAGAAATCTCTATTCTGCATAGGAAACAATGCAAAAATTTTGTAGGAAAGAAGAAATTGCTCATAACTGGCAATTTCCCTTTCCCTACAATTTTGTCTACACTTTTTTTACCTCACCTGAGCACGAAGTGCTGAAGGTGAGCTTTTGTGATCGTGCTGTGTCCGTCGTCCGTTGTGCGTCGTCTGTCGTGCGTCGTAGAGATCACATTTTGAGTCAAAGACTCTTGAAAGTTGGTCAGAATACTTGTCCTGATGATATCTCAGACGAGTTCGAAAATGGGTCATGTCAGGTCAAAAACTAGGTCACTAGGTCAAATCTTAGAAAAACCTTGTGTATGCTCTAGAGGCCACATTTTCATTTCAAAACTCTTGAAAGTTGGTCAGAAAGTTTTTTCATGATATCTCGGACATCTTTAAAGTAGGTACATGCCAGGTCAAAAACTAGGTCATTAGGTCAAATCTTAGAAAAACCTTGTGTACACTCTAGAGGCAACATTTTCAGTGCAATACTCATGAATCTTGGTCAGAATGTTTGTCTTCATGATTACTTGGTTGAGTTTGCAAATGAGTCATGTCGGGTCAAAAACTAAGTTACTGAGTCAGTCAAATCTTACAAAAACTGTGTGTACCATCTAGAGGCCACATTTCAAGTCAAATACTCATACTGTCATAATATATCTTGAATGAGTTTGAAAATGGGTCGTATCTACATTGGGAAAATGGGCTATGCTTGGCTAAAATGTAGGTCACTGAGAGAAATTCTTAAAAAAAACTTGTTAACAAGCTGGAGGCCAAATTTTTAGTCCAATAATTTTGAAGGCTTGGTAGAATGTTTGTCACAATATTTCGAAAGAGATTGAAAATGGGTCATGTTTGGTCAAAAGACTCAGGTGAGTGACTTCAGGGCCATCATGGCCCTCTTCTGTTTGTTCAACATGGAAAAAACTGTACAGCAGAATTGAAATGTACATTTCATGTCTGCGTTACAGTATTTTCCATGTTAAAAAAAGCTAAGATCTTTGTACTTAAACATTTTCCTTGACAAGGCCTTTAGGAAACTGGCTTCCAGAAACTATTGTGAAAAAAGATAATGCTGTTCACCAACATTTTCTCTTTTACTCACAATGTTTTCTTACCATTTTAATTTAAAATCCCATCATACCAGCCAGATTTGATATGTTGTCTGCAAATGCTTTCAATATGGATGACTCTAAAATTTTTGTTTTTGATACAGGGTTGAGAACTAACTATGATTTTTGTGTTGTGTGTTCAGTCTGTGTGTAACTTACAGTTTACATTGTATATAGGTATCTGTGTAATTTTGGTATAATTTTTTTTTCCTGATACCAATAAAACTTGAATAGTATGCAACTTTCCTTGTTTTTGATAATAAACCCATATTCCAGAAATAACTGTAAGAGTTTCGTGAAGTTCATTGCCCTGTGTGTGTTGCATGTTTGTGCTTGTAATAACTTTAAATTAAAAATCTTCTTCTCTGAAACTACCCATCCAAATTTGACCAAACTTCACAGAAATGATTCTGCCATGGTCCCCTTCAGAGTTCCTTAAAAGAATTTGTTCCCAATGAAAAATACGGTTGTTATGGCAACAAAACTCTAGAAAAATACTGAAAGTCTTTAAAAATTGTTTTTAGCTCCATTGGCCCAAGGCCAGCGGGCTTATGTCATGGCCTGGTGTCCGTCTTGTGTCTGTCTGTGCGTGCGTGTGTTAACTTTTATTTCAAACATCTTCTTCTCTGAAACTAAACATCCAAATTTGATGAAATTTGTCAGAAATGATCCTGCCATGGTCCTCTTCAGAATTTCTTGAAAGAATTTGATTCCTTCAAAAACTCTGGTTGCCATGGCAACAAAAGCGAAGAATATTGAAAATCTTTGAAAATCTTGTCTGAAACCATAAGGCCAAGGGCTACCAAATTTGGCATGTAGCTTTATCTAATGGACCTCTAAGAAGTTTCTTCATATTATAGCCCTGGGGTCAAAATTGGCCCCGTGCCAGGGATCACAAGTTTAGCATGGGCATATATATAGTGACTTTAATTTTAAATAGTAATGAAGGGAAATAACTCCTGTTATAAGTGATAAAGTTTGTTACTATTTACCTTCCTTGCTTATCAAACTGCAATGATACATGATTGATGTTGATATTCAAGTTTTTTGGATAGGACATGTTCTGTTGTCAGGGAGAGTGATTTATTTTGATGCTTGTAGTTATTCTCACATGACTGGAATATTTAACTTAAAGTAAGGTTTCTGTCATTCAGTTTTCTTTCCAGAATGTTACCTTTTATGCCAGTGAATAAACCTGCTTGTATTCATTGACATAATCTTTGCACTTAGGAAGATGTGACTTTTTTTTCTTGTTGAGCAGGGGGAAGGTTATGTTTTCCACGTAAATTTACTACCATACAGACTTTTTATGCTGTATGTCTCTGCAATTCCATTTAAGTGCATGATACCTTAATTTTACTATTTAAGAAAGGACAAATTTTTTGACTGGACCAAGTTTAAAGCCATTGCAAAAGACAAATTGAATATAGCTTAAATGATTATTTCTGTCGTTGATAGGGTAGGAAACATTGCTGGAAAAGGAGAAAATACTGGCTGACAACATGTTGTCCTTTTCCCACAATGTTTTCAAAAGCTTTCTCTTTAAAGGTCATTAAGACTTCGATTTGTGTGGTAAAGGGTTAAAAAAAAAAAAAAAGCCAGTGGAGCGATACAGGGCCATCATGGCCCTCTTGTTTCCAAAACTGTTTATTGGAATTTTACAATTTGCATAAGGGATCCTTTGGTTGACTTTTTTGAGATTTCTTGGCATAAATTTGACGGGGCAAACAAGATGGTCGCTGTAAGCGACAAAACGAAAAATAGTGAGGAAAAAGAGGCGATTGCTCATAAGAAGAAATTATATTTTCTGTCAGCAATTATTCATTGTGCTACGATAATTCCGTGTCCTGCAACATGTCAAGTATGTTGTTTACAAATGGTAGCGTGCAAAATGTACCAATACCCTTGGCAGAGAATTTATGAGTATCTGATTTACCGAGTCCTTCACGTTTGGTAGTGAATAAAAACGAAATGCAGCAAAGAAAATTTAGAACTTTGAAGAAGAAACAAACATTGTGGCAAACGGAAAATTGTCTCCATTACTTCTTTTTTTACAATATTTTTCAGAAAAAAAATTGTTACAGTTGCGCCAAGGGTAGTCAACAGTATCAGGAAAGTGTTTAAAGACTAAACCCTTAGGCTTCTAAGCGCGACTCACTGACCTCATGCGGACAGTGTAGATCAAGATCAGGCTGCACAGAACGATATTGATCCACAGTGTCCGATAAGGATGTATTTTTCTCCAAAAGAGTATGTTTGAAGTCGCATTATTCAGGTTTTTACTATCGGCTTAACCCTGATCCTGCTGAGTAAGTGAAATTGAACTTTCAAGTCGATAGTAAAACGCCGAATAATGCTATTTCAAACTTATTTTTTTGATAAGATATATTCTTATCGGACAGTATAGAACGAAGATTAGACTGCACGTTCTGTGCAGTCTGATCTTGATCTACACTGTCCGCAAAAGGTCAGTGAGTCGCGCTCAGCATCCTAAGGGTTAAAGGTTTCATTTAACCCTTATCCTGCAAAACAACTTCCAATGAAACTTTCAAGCCGACGGTAACAACCCAAGGTTTTGCCATTCCAAGATATTTTTGGGGAAAGATATATCCTAATCGGACAGTGTAGATCCAAGATCAGACTGCACGTTCTGTGCAGTCTGATCTTGGATCTACACTGTCCGTAAAAGGTCAGTGAGTCGCGCTTAGCAGTCTAAGGGTTAAGTTATTTAGCAGGTTCAGGTTTAACTCTTTAAAACATGACAAAGTGTTTAGTGTAGACTTTACCAGATTGAAAGCAGTTGCAGGTGACAAATGTAACAAAAGATTTGAATTTGAATAAGTTCTGTGACAGGGTAGAAAACATTGTGGGAAAAGAGAAAATGATGGTTACCAGCATTTTCTCATTTTCCTACAATGCTCTCAAAACCTTATTTTTATTTTTTTTTTTGGATTGGAGTCGTTCAAGCTAGGCCATGTTTGGTGAAGCATTAGATCTTTACCAGACCGGGACAAAATTTTAAACTTCCAAATTAAGAGCACATGTAGACAACAAATTAAATGTTACTAAAAACATTAAATATGTCTTTAGAAGGTAAGGAGACACTGTGGGAAATAGAGAAAATGCTGGTTACCAGCATTTTCTCTTTTCCCTACAATGTTTTCAAAAGCCGTCTGATTTCTCAAGGTCGTTAAAACTCGGGACTGTTTGGTAAAGGGCATTTTAGTCACGCTCGTTGTGGGTGTCTTAATGCCAGTGCGTTTCCTTATAAATTCGTGGAGGCGGAAACAGTTTTTGTGCGACGTGCTGTCAGCTTTATAACTTTTCTAATTTACGCAACATTTGTCCGACAATTAACACACGCAGAGTGTTCCTGAAAGAAAGGCATTTAAAAGTTCGGCAATTAATTTGAACTATCCATTACTATCAAGCAAATCTCGGGTTATCTCATGGAATCTCACCAAACGCCACATGACTCGGCATAGGGAGTAATCAATATCTTATCGCTTGATATTTTTTTCTGTTTTCAATTTTGTTCAGTCTTAAACTGTCGATCACTTCAAGACTGACAGCAAAGAAGAAGTAGTACGTAAACCTGATAGTGGTGACATTCTATTTCACATCAGATTGAATAAATTCATACACTCAGCTATTTTTTTCTCCATCAGATGATAAAATTTACACGAGTTCAAATTTGATAGCATTTGCAGACGATAAACTAAATATGACTCAAATCACGGGCATCGCCATTTGAAAGTATAGGATACATCGTTGGAAAGGGATAAAACGCTGGTAAGTAGCATTTCATCCTTTTCCAATGACGTTTTTCAACGCCTTCTTACACAGAATCGTCAAAACACGGGATTGTTTGGTAAAGGCTCAACTCTTTACCAAACAACAAAATTTTAGACTTGTCCAAATTGAAAGCATTTGCAGACGACACAAAAAAACGTGATTCAAAAATTGAAACTTGACTTTAGAAGAGAAGAAAACATTGTGGGAAAAGGAGAAAATGCTGGTTACCAGCATTTTCTCCTTTTCCCACAATGTTTTCAGAAGGCTTCATCCTCTGGGTCGTAGAAACCAGGGATTATTTGGTAAAGACTTAATTAATCCAGTATGGGAACATTGCAATAGGGCTATAACTTTTTGGCACTGTTTGAAGTTACAGATAAATTAAAATTTGAAAGCAGGATTTGGTAATTTGAGATGTGTGGGTGGTTGCTAATTTTATCGGACGGTGTTGGGCGAGTTATATCAAGACTGGCATACCTTTTTTATGTCGTCGGGGCAGTTCGAACATACAGGGTGTCCAGAAAGTAAGGTAACAGTTTTGTACGTTTATGAAATGGCTTCTAATTTCAGATGAAGAGATGAAAATATATATTCATGTATGTAAAATATGAGAATTTTCATGTGACAGTTTCAATCAGTTTTCAGAACATTTTACACAGGTTTCAAATCAGAAGTACCTGTCTTGTATTTGGTGTCATTTTGGTATTTAGGTAATGATGTTTTCAATGTGACGGCCTTCTATGCTCTTTCCATTCCCAACACGCACGATGAAATTGTCAACCACTTTAACACATATCCCAATAAAACCTTTTCGAAATTTCCCCTGACTACGGCCCAAGCGATTTTTTTTCCCCATAGGCCTTTTTTATTATCGAGATAATATTTCCAGGAAACTTTGTTTTATCACGATAGTTCTCTTAAATTATCGCAATAGCTATCTTATATCTCGCGGCAGAAATATGCCACCATACTATCCTGATAAAACAAAGATTCCTGGAAATATTATCTCGATAATAACAATTTTCACGATAAAAATATTGCGATAATTCTAACTGTTATCATGATTTTTTCTGCTTTCGTGCCCACAACTGACATTCACGGTATCTATAATTAGATACGGTTTCGGAACATCTTCGTCTACAACGTTATGAATTTGCCTTTTCCCTGAATGTTTTTGAAGTTGTTCGTGATTTTACAGACTTCTGTTTATTTCGGGTCTTGTCAAAATTTACCAATTAATCTACAACTTATAATCATTCGAATTTCTACTTACTGCAATTATGTGAAGTCAAAAACTACCGAGCTCATCGAAATGGTGAATTTTAGTTTAGTCAGTTTAAACATGTTAACTTTATTTTACATCGATTGAGAAACAAGTTCTTACAACTTACACTAATCTCTCTCGATTCTGCTTCCTGGGAACTACACCAGTACTCGCGCCGAATGTGTGGACCAATGAAAAATCCCAAAGTTGACACCCGCTCCTGGGTCTCGAACTCGGAACCTTTTGGTTACGAGGCCGACGCTCTACCTCACAGCCACAGATACCACAATTTTCTATTTATAAATATCGAAAAACGGATAGAACTATCACGATAATTTGATCTCGAATGTCAGCTTCGTGCACCATTGAGAAATTTTGAGTTAAAATGTTAGATTTATCGTAATATTTTTTTCAGGAAACTTTTCCCTATCTCGATAAAATTTCCAGGAAACATTAAGTTATCGCGATAGTTTTCTAAAATTATCATGATAGCTATCTCGTATCTCATGGCGGAAATATGCCACCATAATTTCATTACTTTCAAAGATTTGATTTCTGAATCACCGGAAGTGATGAAAACCCTTAGAGTATAAACCAATGGTATTTAGGGATGGGTTTTTGTTCCGCCAACTTTGTGTACAGGATCCTCCTGTATAATAGATTTACTGAAATGCACTCGTACATCCGCCGAGAAAATTTGACGTCACCACATTGGCATTTTCTGTTTTATTGTAAAGCCTACAAACAAATGTAGAGTATAGTGGGCTTGGAAATTTCATGTGACCGATTTTTCTCAAGGAATACAATTACAGAATCATGAAATACACTTTGCTTCCTTTTTAATGTTTACTCAAGCAGATGACCGTTCATAGAAATGGTCTGATAACTTTTTTAAAAATATATGACCATACATCACAAGTTCATATCACCGTATCACAAATATTTTATTGAAAGCCACTGACATAGTAAAGCATTGATATAGTAAACATTGTTGGACACGGAGCATTGGCTTGCAACAGTTCCCTTTTCAAATGTGATTCGAAAAACAGTCTACAACGGATCGTTTAAGTCAAACTAGGTCATCTAATTTATACAACGAGCGTCTTGCATGGTCGAGTGATTGAGAATCCAGGACTCGAACATCGGACACCAGGGTCTCTGGACAACGGGTGGTACATTGGAAACGAACCTCTTTGAACATGCGGAATGGCTCGAAATATTACGAAACCTCGAGCCCTTGCTTCTGTTATTTTTGATGTCTTTTTTTGGACAAGACACCCGTAGTTAAAATGGCTACTACTGTGACTGACATTTAGCGATATTTCTCCTTTTGTCACAGTGATTTCAAAACCTGTCTGCCAGACGGATAATTGATTTCTAGCTACGTATCAGATCTACGTATACGTATAAGTGCATTGTCTTTTTTGTAGAAACGAACTTATAAAGTGATAATGATAGAACTAAACGATTTCATTAACAAACAGATAAAGATTTTGTGGACGACGAGGAACAATATCATACTGCGCAGAAAAAGCAGAAGTGCAGTCTGATTTTTTTATTTACGTATGGCTGGACATGATGCCACCATAGGACAGAACTTGCTTATATTTTAAAGCAAAATTATAACTCTTGACCCCGAAAAGGCGAAATCACAGTGTAACGAAGAGTTTTCCGTAAGCTCTGATATTTCATTTTTTAATTATCGTTGTTATTTCGATTACAAAATGCTTGTAGATTAACAGAAACTGGGACGTACTTTTACAGTTTCCCAAAAAAGTAGGCTATATAGCTGATATGCTGATGTGTGTGTGTGAGAGAGAGAGAGAAAGAGACAGAGACAGAGAGCGACAGGTGTAAAGTCTGTCCTGTTTCTCTCTCTCTCTCCCTCTCTCTCTCTCTGTCAAAGTCTGACATCTTTGTTCTCTGGTTGAATATAAGTAATTAATATTTGACTATAAAAAAAGTGTTACAGTTGTGAGAAGGGATGACGCAGTACATTCATTGGCCAATCAGAAGCCTCGTTAACAGGCTCTTGGGGAGAAATCATTTTTACGCAAATTAAGCAGAAAATTGGAATTGACGTTTATATTAATTCTAAACATAACGATCGTAACTTAGTTTACGTGAACTTGGCAATTTTATTTAATTCGAAATTATAAAAAAAGAATTAGAGAGAGAATTACAAATATATATTTTTATAATCTTCTGGCATAAAAGAAGATTTCAAACTGAATAAAGATTAAACACTTGGGATCCTAGATTGAAAAGCAATTATATAACTTAAGCTGTCTTTTGTTTTGGATTTGGAAATTAATTGTCAGTATTTTTAGTATCATGGATAATTTACTTGGTGCCATACTGTGTATATTCAACACAATGATATTTACATGGTTAGTATAATTATTAAATAAAACTTCTCCGTGTTAGGTTATTTTTTTTTGTGTGTGTTTCTGCAGACCGTTTTCCCAAACACTGCGATGAAAATAGGAATTTTTCTTGAGAAACAAATTCTTTGTTGCGAAAATATTTTTCACATGTACCTACGAGAATGTTTCAAACCTGTGTACGTTGTGACTATTGAATACAGGGATGGTTTTCAAAGTCGTCTGCGGCAATTTTATTTGCGCAGTAAAGGAATCAGTTATTAATATATTTAGTAGGTTTTTGGAAAGTTATACCTTTTTCTCTTACTGGTCCAATATATATTCTACATTTATTCTTCCACTGTAGCTTAACAACCGTACAGCCAACTATATAATGCGGCTTATTTTTAGGTACGAAAATAGGAAGTTGTATTGATACTGAAGATGATTTGGGCCATGGTTTAGTTTGGTAGTTTTTGTAGCGGATGGTGTAGATCCAAGATGAGACTGCACTCTCTGTGCAGTCTGATCCTGATCTACGCCGTCCGCAAATGCCATTTCTAACCGCCAGTTGGTATTGAAAGGTGATTGTGCACCTGAACTCATCGCCGATTGAAACAAATTTGCGTCAGACGAGTTTGAAAAAGTCCTTGTAAAATATGTAAAATCAACAAAAAATAAGCTTTTATATACAGAAATACATATGACAATAGTGTAGAAAGTGGAGTGATTGCACGTAAAGGATTATTATTTCTTTTCCTTATTTTTACAACGTTTTCAAAAGCGATCTTCTGACTTAAAAGTCGCAGTTAAACTTTGTTTCATAAATTTCTTTCTTTCTTTCTTTCTTTGCTTGTACCACCTTTCTCCAGAGTTAGCTTTTGTTTCCACGTGGCTTTTGTTGCTTGTAAACAATACAGTCGTGGGTTCGATCCACGCTGTTATAGACCCCTTACATTTTTCGCCCATCGTGGCTATGTAGAAATTACTACTTAAATGAGGCCTTCATCAGAATGCCTCAGGACGGTTTTTCTAAGAATGTCGGTGTGCGAGGTGCTATAGAACCATAGTTTAGCGCTAGTAAAACCAAGAAAAGAATGAATAGGTGGGTGTAGCAGTGTTTTGATTACGTTAAAAGCGGCATTAAATACCACTGCAACAAATGTTACATAAATATTTTATCAATATTTATCTCTCTAATTTTTCCACTAGTGTGGGTAACCCTACTCCATTCTGGTGTCCCACTGGACGATATCCTACAGAAAACGGCCAATGTAGCCTGTGTTACGAACACTGCGGGGAACAAGGGTAAGTGAAGAGTCATGTCTTTATATCATTAATGATTGGTGAGACACCTTTATTCACGGGTAGGAAGCTTCATATTCGGAGCCAATGGCTCTGGCGAGAAAATGTCCAGAAAAGACATTTATTCACGCTATTAGGACAGTAAAGCTCTCTCTTACTTTCTATTCAAATGGCAACAACAGACTGAATTTAGGTCCTTGCTTTACACTTTTCCGCGATAAACGTCCATGGTAGTGAACGCTAGGGTACAAGTTAAAACAAGGTGTATTCTTGCATACTTTGGGTGTTTTGCTGTATTGCTGTGTACAGGAAGTCGATGATCAAACCTTTATCAAACCACAAAATTTTAGACTTGTCTAAACTGAAAGAATTCGCAGACGAGAAAGCAAACGTGTCTCAAGTGATTACATGTAAATATGTCTTATAAAGGGTAGAAAACATCGTGAGATAAAGAGAAAATACTGGTCACAAGCATTTCCTCTTTTTCCCTACAATATTTTCAAAGACTTCTTCCTCATGGTCGTTAAAAGTCGGGACTGTTTAGTATGGGGTTAAAGGGGCAAAATTTAAGTTTTAGAAAGTAATGCATTTTCTGCTTGGCTTGACTAAATGGACAGCCAATAAGAAATTACGTTACTTTGAAATTTAGCAAATTATTGAGAAATAGTCTATGAATTTATTAGGAACGGCTAGTGAACACGGGTCCAGGTATGGAAAAAAAAAATGTCTGTTTCTTGCTATCTCTTTAAATTATTCGATAGATAGTAACTTTTTGGATGCAGTTTAAAGCACACACGGGGGGAAAATCGTATCATTTATCTGGTATAGTGATAAGAAAAAAAAATTTCAAGTATCGTTCTTCAAATACAAGTAACGTGAAAATTTGATAGAATTTTCGTAAAGATATCCGCCATTAATTATTAAAACTGTATCTGGTATTAGGTGGCAGCTACATGCCACGATACTTTTACATTTAGAAATACAAGTTCTTGTACTTTGCAATTAAATTATATGAACCGAACGTATCGGGGTGACAGGGTTTAACTATGGAGCTCAGTATTTCCAACGTTTTGTCTTTGCAATTGAGCGATTCTAGGACTTCACTCTGCAAGGCAGAATTACATTTGCAAACAAGTGGAAAATCGCCACGTTCAACAAGAGCGATTGTACATTGCACTGTAAGAGTTTTATATTAATTGAGCAAGAAGGGCAAATCGCTATACTTTGTCTCAGAGCAATTCTTCAATGACAGAGTGCAAGGTAGGAATTTCTCAACAAGTAAAAACTGCTACTTTGCACTGGATATTTCCAAAGCGGTGTGCAGTCCCTCCTTATCATGGTACGATTATTAGTGAATGATGAAAGAAGGCAATACTTTGTCAGACAAAATTTCCATTATTCAATCCGAATTTTTTTAATGACTTGCTCTCCTTAAGGTCTGAAAAGGGAGAAAAAGGTAAAATGTAAAAAAAAAAAGACTAAGAAAAACGAGATTTTTAACTATCGCATTAATACAAATCTCATCGAATCATTCGTAAAAGAACCGTGAACATAATATGACAAACTGACGTCATACGTAAAGTACTAGTATTTTGAAGCAATTGATTAGCCTTTATTTAACATGTAAATATTAGGTACCAATCTCGTACATTAGGCCAGATACCTTACCTATAAAAAGTCAAAAGTTTTGATACATAAGTATATCAACATCAAAGGCGTGTCCCCACTTATGAATTTAAATCTATGTTTGTATATCATATAAATAATTAAGCACTTTAACTGAAAAATGTTGACATTGTATTAGTAAAAATCATTTGTTCAAATATTGGGCCGACTTCTAATAACCGCTCTAAGCACTGGATTAGACTACTGTGGAAAAGTCGAGATTGAAATCTTGTATTTGCTTAGTATCGATGGTCTGAGTTTGTGGTAACCGTTTGCCTTGCCGTATGTGACAAGTGATAAATTTATCTAACAGTGTAGAAAAAGATTATTCTGCACAGACGAACACGCACATGTATGCAAGATAATCATGGTCTACACTTCTTCCGGCCTATTTGATGCTTTTAGAATATAATCATCATCAAACTAATATATATATATATAAACACTTTACCAAATCTTTACCTTTGGACTGCGTAGGTTGACATGGTTAAACATTTTCAGAAACTTTCGGCTCCCTTTTCACAGAGCTTGGCCATATATATCTTCTGCCGCACATAAAAATTTCTCTGAATACCTCTGAATATATTTTTCTCTGCAAGCATTAAGAATCTAGACAGTCCCGCTAAAAAGGCACAGTTTTTGGTACTGAAATAATGGGATGGTTGTTTTGCAGCCGCTTTGCAATAGGAAACTTCGTCTTCTCTTATGTGATCAGATATGACGTCATTGTATCTGGCCAGCGTCGCTCAGAGGTAAAATGTGGGACTCATAATCTGTCCAGAAGTCCCGGATGCGAGTCTCACTGGACGCACTTGGTTTTTCATGGGAGTGTCCTTGGGCAAGACAATCAGAGCCCTAGCCTAGTACTGGTGAAACCCGGGACATATATGATTTTATCATTCTGCAAAGAATTTTCTCGCGATCTCATTGGATAATATGCCCCGTACAAATATTCCTGTACACTGGCAAAATCCACTTAAAAGCAGTTTCCCCTTCGAGAGCCCCGTATATATAACTACATTTTCAACACATCCAAAACGGCGGCGTCGATCGATACGAGCCGCCCTCAAGACAAATATAGTGAGTAGCCCGCGCCATATCGTAACTAGTTTCCCTTGATGGTTGTCATTAAAGCGGAAAGAATGGATTATTGCTGAAATTAAATGAATAAAGTTACATGTACTATCGTTTGTTGTCATTCTAAAACAAAAACATGGCGTTAAAACGAGCCATCTCTTCATCAGGTAAGCAAATCGTGAAGTGTCGAAACTCATTTATTGTAACGTTAAAAGGATAACATAATAATGGTCTTTTGAGGCAATTAATGGTCGCTTACTTTTGCCAAAAATAATTGAAGTACATAGGTAGATCTACATACCTTGAAGTTGTTTAAATCCATGTTCGAATAAGAATACATCGAATGTCTAGTATCGCAGCACTTGACATCATCAAGTTTATGCACCAAACTGCACGTTTTACCAAGGTTTCGGTGACGTCATTTCCCAGTGACGTCAGTTTTCATTGAATTTGGGCACTCAGAAGGGAAATTTCGTCAGCGTACTTAATTCGTGACACCATAAAACAGTAAAACTTTGCTGAATTCAGGTTGGAATGGTAAAACTTTGCAGTATAATATCGTTGTACGGTCATGTGGCAGGGGACTTGGAAACTTGTTCACGGCTGTGGCGAATCATGTCACCACCTCGCCTTTGGCTCGGGGCAACATGATTCGCCACAGCCGTGAACAAGTTTCCATGTCCCGTGCCACCTGACCGTACAACTAATATTATTATACTGCAAAGAAATTTCTCGTGATCTGATTGGATAATATGCCACGAACATATATATCATGTACACTGGCAAAACCAACGTAAAAGCAGTTTCCCTTTCGGGAGCCCCGTATACATGACTACACTTTCAACACAACATCCAAAATGGCGGCGTCGATTACCAAGGTTTCAGTGACGTCAGTTCCCAGTGACGTCATTTTTCATTGAATTGAGGCACTCAGAAGGGAAATTCTACTTCGTCAGCGTACTCAATTTTTGAAACCAAAAAACAGGTAAATTTCGCTTAATACACGTTGGAATGGTAAAACTTTGCAGTATAATAAATTCGTTGTACGGTCAGGTGGCAGGGGACTTGGAAACTTGTTCACGGCTGTGGTGAATAATGTCACCACCTCGCCTTCGGCTCGGGGCGACATGATTCACCACAGCCGTGAACAAGTTTCCAAGTCCCCTGCCACCTGAGGTGGTGACATTATTCACCACAGCCGTGAACAAGTTTCCAAGTCCCCTGCCACCTGACCGTACAACTAATAATATGAGCTGTCGCCGTGATATAATTGAAATTATGTTGAAAGCGGCATTCGATCAATCAAAAATCTCTCACAATCACTGTGTTACTGAGCTGGGTCGATACTTTTTGCTACTGGTTAATTTTCTGCTTGTCAGAGGACCATTCTACCTCATGATTAAATCTGTTGTTGGACTAAATGTTCTTTATGGATCCATAAGTGATGGCTTGGTTTGATGCATCACGGAGATGCAATGAGCTCCCTTTTCACAGAACATGACTTATTTGGCAGTCAAACAGACAATTTTCCACTGAATAATGAACTCTGCGCTAAATGTAGTACTATAACGTTGTCTATAGGAAGTAGAGATGTAGGAGCTTGTTTCCAGGGTTACAAAATAGAATAAAATCTATCTAGTCCACGACAAAAAGCAAATACTGGTCAAAATCTGACCAATGTTCAGACTGACCATAAATAGAACATAGCAAATAGTTACTAAACGTCTTTGTAAATACTGCTTGACTAATTAAAGGAAGATTAAAATTAGAAGTGCCGTCCCAAAATACCGGTACTTTGTCCTGCTTTCAAATGTATCGAAATGAGGGGCATTAATTAATGCTCAACAGGTATAAATCAAAGTAACATGGTTACTACCCTTGAAACATCTCTCTTCAATGTTTCGCCCGAGCTGTCCATGTGCAGCTTCTTGCCTTTGATCCCTTTATCTAACAGTTCTGTCCTTGAACGATCTCTTGAGAAAAAATGTTGCTTTTTTAAAAGATTCATTAGAAAAGGAGAAAATGCTGGTTACAAGCAATGTCTCATGTTCACAAAATGTTTTCTACCCTTTTAAAGACAAGTTTTACCATTTGAGTCACTTAAAAATTTTTAATCGGCTTAACCCCTATCCTGCTAAATAAAAGAAATGAAACTTTCAAACCGATAATAAAAACCAAGATATTGCTGTTTAAAGACGATCGCTACAGTTTCATAATTTTTTGAAAACATTCAGAATTTCACGAAACTTTGTTTGGTGATAGTTTATTATCTGATCTACCAAAAAAGGAGATAAAAAGAGGGGGTAACCAGGTTTGGGAAAATTCTATGAATATTTGTTTTAGTACACCCTGCATTGCGGCAGTTCAGGCTGAAATTTCACCTATTAAAACTAAGTCTATGTATATTTTTTAAATGACAATTATGTCATTGTATTGGTGAAACATCAAATTTAATGAAAAAAATACTTTAGAGTATACTGAGTATCAATCTTTAAAAAAAAAAACCCTTAATTTATGGCTAAAACACCTTTATTTTGGAAAAAAAAAAAAAAAAAGAGTATCTTTTAAAGTTATTTTTTCAAATGTTCTAACTTTCAGATTTTTCTTATTTTTTCTATAAATAATATTCAAGTACTAAACTAAAAGAATCAGGCTGAAAACAAATAGGTCACCAGCTTTATTTTTTCAGAAAATACATTTTAAGTTTGGGGGTGGGGCACTAACTAATGAGTAAATGTAATGTTTGTCAAAGACAAAGACATTAGGCCTATATGAAGTAAATTATCTCAATTTTTTCAATAATACAACAATATTTATAAGAATCAAGTTTGTTGGTCATAATAAATCAATTCATCGCATATAAATGTAATACTGATGTTAGCATTTAACCCATTTCCAAACGACTAATTTTAGAATCTTCTAAATTTGACGGGTTTGCAGACGCTAAACCAAAACCTGGTGTTCATGTATCACAGGTCTTTGATGGGTCAGAAATCATTGTGGGAAAAGGAGAAATCAGTCATTAGGGGTAATTTCTCCTTTTGACATCAATGTTTTCATCAATGTTGTCTGCGGCAGACTTATCAAGCTAAGGGATAAAGAGTTATGTACAGCCCCTCGTTTTCTGCAAGTCTTTACCAAGTGGCATAATTTTGGACTAGACCAAACTGAAAGCATCTGCATCTGAAAATATGTTTCAGCTCGACGATTCGTCTGCCAGATAGACCGCTAGTAGTAGCATATGTGTCCGTATTTCCGTTGTTAGGTGACGTAGTTAGGTGATTCACTTTGACTTTCAGTCCGATCTTTTGAAAGCGTAATTTTGGATTCTTGCCTCGCATATAATTATTTGGCTTGATTCAAATACTTTTTATTTCATTTTGGTAACATGAAAC
This sequence comes from Hippopus hippopus, assembly GCA_946811185.2. Taxonomy (NCBI): domain Eukaryota; kingdom Metazoa; phylum Mollusca; class Bivalvia; order Cardiida; family Cardiidae; genus Hippopus; species Hippopus hippopus. The sequence continues at coordinate 25,870,652 of OX328111.1, read as the reverse complement.
GACCCGTTTTAGCTCTTGGTTTATCCATTCTGCAGACATCATTGTCAGGTGTGGCAAGATCAATTGTGTTAGGTGCTCACCGTTTTTCGAGTAAAAGGTGAGCGTGATAGTTACACAAAGCGTGAAAATGGAAACTGTCGCGAACGCGGTTAAAAGGTATTTTTGGTGGAAAGATATCTCCTTATCGGACAGTGTAGATCCAAGATCAGACTGCACGTTCTGTGCAGTCTGATCTTGATCTACACGGTCCGCAAAAGGTCAGTGAGTCGTGCTTAGCAGCCTAAGGATTAAGCTTTCAAGTTGGACGATTCTAAAATTTTATCGTCGATAAAGAGGTAACACTTTATCACACGGTCCCTTGTACTAACGACCCTAGAGATTAAAGTTTCTGAAAACTTTATGGACAAATGGAGAGAATACAGGACATCTCCATTTTCTCCTGTTATAAAAACGTTTTCTACACTTTCAGGGTCAAATCCCTCTATTTCAATGCAGAAAATGAACCGAAAGCAAAAAGTTTCAACTCCGGTCAGCGGACTGCGCAGACTGACCTGGGTCGATACTTTTTACAGATGCTTTAAACCCCCGTTTCACAGATCCATGTGTAAAATTTCGTCGCCGGTGAAGAGTTAACAGAACCGCAGTCTGATCTTGATCTGCACTGTGCGATATGTGTTGTATACATGAAGTACGTAAATGTTTTGAAAAAGAAAAATAGAAATTTATATGAAAATTGAATTGCATTATGCATTCATTTAAAGGTGTAGTAATAATACTTAAATTGTTAAATAAATGAGCCATGCTCTGGCAAAAGGGGGCTTAACGCATCACCCTGATACATGATACCGGCCAAAGTCATCACATAATTATGGATCCATAATAGCTTTTTTTAAATAACCGACTTAATCATGAGGTAGACTGGTCCTTTGACAAATAGAAAATTGACCAATAGCGAAAAGTTTCGGACTGCCTTTTGAAAATATTGTGGGAAAGGGAGAAAATGCTGGTTACCAGCATTTTCTCCTTTTTCATCATTGTTTTCTATCCTATCAAAGAAAAATTGCACCAATTTAGCCACACTGAAATTGTCGTCTGCAAATGCTTTCAAATTGGACAAGTCTAAAATTTTGTCGTCTTGTAAAGGGTTAATCCTTTACCAAACGACAAATTTTTAGACTAGTCCACAGTGAAAGCATTTGAAGATAACAAGTGTCATGTAGCTTAAGTGATAGTTGTCTTTGAAAACATAAAAAAAAAGATTATGGAAAAAGGAGAAAGTACTTGTTACCAAGATTTTCTCCGTTTTTTTTTTTTAAGGCATTTTCCCATAGGGTCGTTAAAGACACGTAAATGTGTAGTAAAGATGTAAATCGTTTTGTCCATTTCAGATGCACAGGTCCAGGATCCAACCTCGGTCCGGGTGGCTGCACGTCGTGTTGGCAGGCTCTAGAGGTGAACCATTCAAATTACCTGTGTATTTCTCCTTTCTCCGACTGCCCATCTGACCATTTCAGAAAAATACAGACACGTCACGGACAAAGTACGGCGGTAAGGCAACAAGACCTCTTTGTGTCATGCATTAAGGATAGGGATTCGTGTAACATCGCCTTTCATCGTACGGATTTGGCTATGACTCGGGTAATCCGTAATCGATGCGGGGAACCAGGATCTATCGGCCGATCGATTACGGATTACCCAAGTCGAATCCGTACGTTTTTCGGCGATGAAGGCGCTGTTACAGGAATCCGCATGAGGGTGCCCTATCCTTAACTTATCTTAATATGGTCTGCAACATGCGGAAAGGGGCTTTCGGACATTTGCGTAAAGTGTCGTCCCGGATCAGCCTGCGCAGTCCGCGCAGGCTAATCCGAGACGGCACTTCACATCAACGTTAGATTTTGTCCTACAGTAGACTTGCGTGAAACAGAAAATCACACACGATCGGAAAGTGTCGTCTCGGATCAGCCTGCGCGGACTGCGCAGGCTGATCCGGGACGACACTTTACGCAAATGTCTGAATGCCCCTTTTCGCGTGTTGCAGGCCAATTACGAAATCGCAAAATACTTTAATTATGAACCATACTCTGGCAAAAGGAGGCTTAATGCATCTCCGTGATGCATCAAACCATGCAAGTCATCATATATTTATAGATTCATATGAATTATAGATCCATAAAAAACCCTTTTTGTATAACAACCGACTGAATCTTGAGGTACACTGATCCTTTGACATGCAGAAAATTGACCAATAGCGAAAAGTTTCGGCTCAGGTCAGCCTGCGCGGATTGCCCGCAGGCTGACCTGGGTCGATACTTTTCGCAGTTGCATTAAGCCCCCTTTTCACAATCAATGTTTTAACCCTTATCCTGCCCAGTAAGTGGAATGAAACTTTCAAGCAAATAGTAAAAACCAAAACTTTGCTATTTCAAAGGTAATTTTGGGGGAGTGATATCTGTTTATCGCACTGTGTAGATCAAAGATCAGACTGCACGTTCTGTGCAGTCTGATCTCGATCTACATTGTTCGCAAAAGTTCCTAATAGCTCTCGTACAGGTGCATAAGACAAGGTGTCCAAACTTGAGTACTTGTAAAACACGACCCCAAATCATTTGTCAGCATTTTCCACGTAGATCTAGATCTACTTATAAACTGAATTAGATCTAACGTTAGTAAAAGTTATTACTTTCATAGTGTTCTGCGGTAATTTATTTCGAGCTGGTACATAGGAAGGAACGAATTAGCAAATGTAACCTCTTTCACTACCATTGACGACTTCAGTAGCCTTTAAGGATGGCGTAGATCAAGATTCTGCACGTTCTGTGTAGTTTGATCTTGGAACTACACTATCCGATAGCTGATGCTAGACTATAACCCAATTCATTTTCAATGGCAGTGGAAATCTTTCAGACTTCGAAAAAAAGTTGAATTTCTTGAGTTGGTAGTGAAAAAGTTAATATAGTTATATTGGTCGACACTTTGAATGCGGACAAAATTCCCTCATCCATGAATAATTGGAAATTTTAATAATGCAGCGAATGTACTGAACGGATTTGATTGGACAGTGTTATTTTTAGCAGGTCGCAGTTATTTCAAAAGCCGACCCTTTGCCAACCAGTCTCGTTCAAAATATCTCCTGTAGTATTAACGGTGGGAGAAGACAAATTTGTTCGTTTTATATGCTTTTACTGTGGACAAGTTTAAAACTTTCTTGTCTGGTTAACTTTAAGAGTGGGAAAAAAAACTAAATATGTCTCTTATTTATAGGTTTGCAAGCCATGCCACCCTTTATGCAGGACATGTTCCGGGCCTACTGTCTCCCATTGTGAAACCTGCAAATTTTTTCGGTGGGACGGAATGTGCGTGCGGGCTTGCCCTCCGGGCGCAATCGTGCGGAGCAGACGAAGAGCCTGTGTGTACGCTGGGCCACATTATCGGAACCGAGGCATTCCAGCTTATCTAAGACCATACAGTAGTCGCCATTGGAATCTGCATCAACCTTAGATAATCTTCTCCCTAAAACTGACGCATCCAGATGGAGCAGATAACATTTTATGGCCTTCATACAGACACAGAGTTATGAAACAGGCGACAATAGAGACGCATTTATATAAAGCTATAAAGCCGATGATATAAAGGACGAATTTATATAAGGCAGACAACATTGAGACCTAACGATTAAAGCGGACGCTTTGTATAAAGCACACTATGTAAAACGTTACTGTCCCAAAGGGAAACCTTTATATGAAGCAAAAGACTGAATTTCCTCAAAGAACCGCATCTATATAAAGCAACATCGAGACATGTCTATATAACGCAGGGGATTGTTTTTCCTCTACGATACGGATCCATTCGAAGGGGATTTTTCCTCCATCAAAGACATACATCTTTATGAAGCACAGAGGGCTTTTAACCGCCCTCATTTTCGATACTAACGATTTTTTTTCCCTCATGGAGACTTTTTTACGAACCTGACGATTTTATTTTTCCTCCTTCATAAGGAAGCAGATCACGTTTTTCCTCCATCAAAAACACACATCTATCATCAGGCAGAGAATACTTGTAACTTGTTTCATAGAAAGGTATCTACGAACCTGACAATTTTTCCCACATAGAAACGCATCTATATGAAGCAGGCTACGTTTTTCTATCATGAAAGAGGCGCGTCCATGGGAAACAGAGCTCTATGACTTTTTTTCTTCCGTCATAGAGACGGATTTATTTGAAACTGGCGACTATTTTACTCCCGCTTCCTAAAGGGCATTGATATGAAACTGACACCCTTTTCCCGTCCTACGAAAGAGCATAAACATGGCGACTTTTTCCCTTCCTAATAAAGAGGATCGATATGAAACTCATAACATTTTTTTTTATAACGAGACGCTTTTATGTCAACCTATTTTTCTTCATAAAGCCTGATCTACGAAACTGAGGCCTTTTTCCTGTCTCAGAGATACGTATTTTTATGAAACAGGCGATTTTTTCCTTCCTCGTAAAGAACATCGATATGAAGCTTTGCGACTTTTATCCTCTCTTATAGAGACGTATCAATATGAAACAAACGACTTTTTTTCCATCAAGCAGACATATATATATATATATTAAGCAGAAGACTTTTTTCCTTCATCATAGACGCATACTTCCCTTTTTATTCATTTTTTTGTGATTTGTGATAGTTATCAGTTCGCCTAAAATTACCCTTTACACTGATGACTTACCCCTTTACCAAACGACACAATTTACACTCATACAAATTGAGAGTATTGTTGCAGACAACAGATAAATTGTAGCTGAAAAAAAAAAGACTTTTGTCTTTGAAATAGTGGAAAACATTGTGGGAAAGGGAGAAAATGCTGGCTACCAGCATTTTCTCCTTTTCCCACACAATGTTTTAAAAAGCCTCCTTCTTCAGGGTCGTTGAAATTCGGAATAGTTTGGTTAAAGGTTAATTGAAGAAATGTTCAGCGTGAAGACTTAAGGATAGGGCGATTCGTGTAACATCGCCTGTCATCGCCGAAAAAAGAAAAACATACGGATTCGGCTAAACGCGGGTAAACCGTAATCGATCGGCCGACAGACGCTGCGTCCCTGGACCGATTACGAATTACTCGAGCCTTAATATAGCCGAATCCGTACGATTTTGGCGATGAAAGGCGATGTTACACGAATCCCATTAGGGTGATCTATCCTTAAAATACATACATGTAGATCTATTAGTTTAAGAAACTCTTATAGAGTTATATATATACATATTAAAGTCACGACTCGTTCCTGTTTGCTGGCAAATAAGGAATAAGAACTCAGTATAACTCGTTTGCTGCGACTATATACGGCTGTTTTCTGGGTTTGAAAGTAGAATTAAAATGTAAAATCGACCTTTTTCTAGGTTTGAAAGAACAAGTACAATGTAATTTTGATCAGACGATGCAGATCCAAGATCAGACGGCAAGTCAAGGACCCATAAGTCCATTTTGTCTGACAACCGACTGATTCATGAGGTGGGATTGTCCGTTGACATGCAGAAAATTGACCTAAAGCAAAGGGTTTCGACCCAGGTCAGCCTGCGCGCATTGCGGAGGCTGACATGGGACGATACTTTTTGCAGATGCAATAAACGCCCTTTTCACAGAGCGTGGCTCATATATACATTTATCATCATGTAACATCATGGCTCGTGTATTGAGATTTCATCTTTGGGTAGAAGAGTTATCCAACACCAAGACAATTTGTCTGAAAAAAACATTGTTGTCATTGTTGTTTTTAACCCCTAAATTGGCGCAATGTTATTTCCCTTTTTGGCTGACGCTATACTGTTATCATGTTCAATTGTTCTGTAGTTATGCACATTAAAAAAATCTGAAAACAGCCTTATGAAGGCACAAGCCGAAACGTTGATGATCAAAAATTTTCATTGAAAGTTATACGTGTTGTTATAGATTTATTTTCGTTGTTATGCACCGTATAAAAACATACATGGAGAAGTTTTTATACGCAGAGAGAGAGAGAGAGAGAGAGAGAGAGAGAGAGAGAGGGGGGGCGGTAGAATCGCTTAGTACAATTAATGTTAAGTTATGAATACATCATTTTTCTAAACGAAGATATTTACTTACATAGCACCCAGATTTGAAGCTGACGTTCATGAGTCACTCCAAACGCAGATGATTTTAGCTGATGTCATAAATATTAATTTTAACTCTTTTAATCTTACGTTGTTTTTATGCAAAGAACTTACACATACACAGAGAACTGTTGAGACACAGAGAGAGAGAGAGAGAGACAGACAGACAGAGAGACAGACAGACAGAGACGGATGCGTATCATGAAAGATTTACGTACCATTGACTTTTTTGTTTACAAACGAAGATATAGGAATATATATCGAAACTTAACGTAGTCTATTTATAGGGTGGTTTCTAGTAATTTACGTTGTGTTACCTGTTTGAGCTGCCGTTATTGTTAATTTTATTTTGTCGTAATGAACAGTAAATAAACAATCATAACGAGCAAAACTGGCTTTTTTTATTTCTATATGACGACAGCTTTCCAAAGAATTGTGGGTAAACGAACAATCGATCACAGTGTAACAAGTAGTACTTAGCTTCTTTTCTACAAGATTTTCTAGATCACTCGAAACCGAAATTTTGCTTTTCTTCACGTATAATCTCCTTTCTAGCACCTGATACTAGATATTTTGTGACCGCAAGTCTACATGTTGCAGGCCTGTCTTTTATTTTTCTGCATAGCAGCAGACCACTTTTGCCACACTTTTTGTGGAGCTTAACATTTTTCGTGACCTTTACTCTTTACCACACGACAAAAATTTAGACTGGTCCAAATTGAAAGCATTTGCAGACGAAGGTAGTTCAAATGATGGTATTTGTCTTTCATAGGGTAGAAAGCATTGTGGGAAAAGGTGAAAATCCTTGAAACCAGCATTTTCTCCTTTTCCTGCAATGTTTTCAAAAGTCGTCTATCTAATGGTCGTTAAAACTCGAGATTGTGTGGTAAAGAGTTTACTCATGGCGATTATTCTTATTAACAGAAAAAAAAGAGAATATTTAAAAGTCGTCTTGGCCGCAAATCTGGGTGTAAAACAGCTTACTGTATTCCAGGATGTTTTTTCCCTCCAAATGGACAGATATTCTCTATTTTTTTTTTCTTTACAAAGTCAATTATTTAGTCTAGCAATATTAATCAACACAGTTTTCTAAATTCAGTTTACTCATAAATGAAAAAAATCGCTTAGCCTAGGAACCCAGATATGAAACACTACTGTACGTTCTTGCCTACCGTAGGCCTACAAGTTTGTAATAAACAAAGTGCACCTAAGTAAAGTAACTAACAAATGTCAATATGGTTGAGTCTTAATTTTTGTGGAATGCTAAAAAAACTGAATTTTAGTCTAAATTATTCAAGACTTTCCATTGGCTGAGAAAATCAAATTGTAAGTCTTTGGGGGATTTAGAATTATGAAAAAAAAAAAAAATCTCAGGATAGTTGATTATTAATACCGTTCTAGCTCTGTGGTGAATGAAAGAAAATACTGTGACAAAATTTCTCAATATGACTGGCAATGTAAACGATTTCCTTCTACAACATATCAGCCATACTCTGTGAAAAGGGGGCTTAATACATTAGCGACAAAAATCGATCCAGGTCAGCCTGCGCTGACGACTTGAGCCGAAACTTTTCGCTATTGGTTAATTTTCTGTATATCAACGGACCAGTGTGTCTCATGATTCTGTAGGTTGTTATACAAAACGGATTTCAGGGATGTATAATACTGGGATGACTTGCTTGGTATCATGCATCACGGAGATGCATTAAGCCCCATTTTGCCAGAGCATGGCTCAATTATTATATATCAGATTGCTGCATGATTAAAAGGGTTAACTGTCTCCTGACACCCTACCCACGATTTGGTGATTCGCCTCGATGTTATTTTTGTGATTGTGCGGAGAAACAATAAAAAATAAAAACATCGGAGCAAACCTTAGGACTGAAGGTTGTGATACCCTCCTTACCTGTGATAGAAAAACGTACACTGTTGCCAAAGAATGAGAAACATCTTATTTAGATGCTGTGCGATTTAAGATACCCATCTCATTTTGAAGTCTGCCGCTTAAATATGACGAGCCCAAAATGCCAAAAAAAAAAAAACATGAGAGAGAGAGGGGAGGAGAGAGAGAGAAAGACAGAAAGACAGAAAGAGAGGAGAGAGACGGTTAACCGCATGAGAACATCCGGTATTCAGTATTTGCAATATCGAAATTGTACGAACTATGAGGGGTACGCGTAATTGACCAACTAAAATTAATCGGAGCGAATCAAAACTCAACGCTTTTCCAGTTTGCTCTAAGTTAAAAATATATTCTACATAGAGAAAATATTTATTTTTTAAAATGTGTGATACCATTTTCCTTTTCTATTGAAAATTTATTTTTTTTCTCGAGAACAAATTAATCCAATCCGTGTCAACTGATATATTCAGTGCGGAGCTTTCTTGCAAATGGCGGCAGGTGAAATTATCGAATAAGATTTTCCCATTTTTCACAAATTTAGATTGTTTTTAACTACAGAATAACCATGTCATCTAGCTACCAGGGTAAGTAATCAGTCAATTTGTGAAAAAGACACCTCTGTAGCGAAGAGGATGACTATGAATAGGGATTATTTTCTTTTATCTGCAACGTGCATGCCTGCCCTCGTGAGGGACTTTCAAGGTACACCGGTAGTTTTTTGTTGTTCAATACGAATAATGCACCCGTATCCAAATTAAGCCAAAGAGTCAAGCTTGAAATATTTCTTTAAAATCTGTTCAGTCGCACCCCTATATGTCATCTAAATTTTTACGGAATGCTTTTATCGTTTAATGTAAATTGTTAAGGGTTGAAAGAAAGGATCCAAAGTTTGAAAAGAAAATAGAGAAAGATATGAAATAACTGCTGCAACAAGTAAATATGCTGGGCAAGTGTGTCAAAATTGAAGCTTTTATGTTTCATTTGCCTTTACTTTCAAGGAAAATTGAATGAAATTCAGTTTTGAGATTGTGTTGTGGTAATTTCACCCTTTACCCTACATAGTAACTATTAATATTTCTGTTGCATAATACATTTGAATCTTATGCCAACCAAATAAGTGTGATTTACATAACAGAAAGAATTTTATGAAGAAGGACCCAATATTTTTGTTTTCTGTATAGTTCAAGATTAGCAGAAATATATACAGGATAAAAATGCATGTGTTTTAAAGCAGAGTTCTCCCTAGGTCCAGAATCTCAAGAGTCATTGACTCTTGGGCCCAAATTTTCAAGAGTCAAAATGGAATTTCCAAGAGTCTAATAGAAATGTCCAAGGGTCAAAATTATCACGGAGAGATAAGGGTGAAATAATGAAAACTTTCCATTTATGTTCTTTGTTTATGGATAGGAATTGCATGTAAATAAGAAAATACCCTATCTTATGTAGAGACTTGTTGGAATGAAGTCGACAGAAGAATTTTAAATTGCAGCATGCAATTTATCTTGATGAATAAATGGACACAAACAACTTTTGAACTGTTTACGAAACAACAAAAACTTTTGACTAGATCATAATTATTTTAGACATTTGTAGACGACAATTCAAATGTGGCTGGAACGACTTGATTTGTCTTTCTTACCCTAGAACATTGTGGAAAAGGGAGAAAATAAAGGTCACATCCATTAATGTGTTATTTCTTAAGATTTAAGTCTTCTTTTCTTGTCCAATTACTTTTTCTCTCACACTTGTTCCTGTTCCCCCCCCCTCTAATCTATAGGTTGTTGTTTATTTTCATCTTAAAAAGTTTTTCCTAATTTTTAAACAGAGATTTTAGCTTTCACTTATTGTTTCATAAAGAAATAAGTATAAATTCACTGTTTAAATTTGTCACCAAAGATGAAAAGATAGTTTGAAGTGCCTCTGATGGGACAATGTCAAAATGATTTCTGTTGTGTCATGGGTTTTCACGTTTTTTTCCAGCGATCTTTTTTTCAAATCAGTTACAAGTATTACTGCATGATTTGACATAAATTTGTTAATTAGGGTAGCAGTTAACTTGAAAACCTGTCATTTTACACTAGATAATTGGACTAACACCTTTATCATGTTTTCAAAAATGACTCGCTACTCGGCAGCTTGATTACATGTACGTGTGATAAACAGAGCTGCGTGCGTTTGTACACAGTTGACACTGATCATGTTTATTATAGACTTCATTCTTGCCGGATGCATGCGACATAATTTATATGACCCTTTGGCTGGTAATTTCATGCGTCAGATTGACGCTTAGGCAGATATTTTTGAGCGTCAAAAACGGGTTATTTCGGATTTCCATGCGTCAAAACCCGGAGTCCCGGGTCAAAGGAGAACCCTGTTAAAGGTCTCATCTTAACCTACACTGACAGTCTTTATGATTTACATATGTTTCTGTGACAGAAAACTGTGTGAAATTGAACTGGAATAATAAATCAAATGGAGGTGTCAGTCATGAGGTTATACAGTGCTATTTGCATTGTGACTTTTTTCACACCAAATACTTGGCTTTTGTTCATTGTTTAATTCTTTAATTTCGCAGTATGGAAAAAAAGATTAAACTGATTTCTACCTTACAAAGATTAAATTAAACTGATTTATATCCTTACGGGACCAGGTTTTAATCAGGAAGCCATGTATTGGGTATGAAAATGGTTACAATGCATTATCACTAATTACCTGTTACTAAACTCTCCAAATGGTTTTCTCTATAAGCCCATAGTGAACTTACCTGTTACCCATCCCAGACTTGGCGATTGACTGGAAAATTTTACCAGGCAGTAAATCTAGGTCTGACAAGCATGAAAGTTTTGCCAGATCGAATCAAAATCTATCAGACCAAAAAATACCCCACCAAAGAGATTTTGTGGCTCATGTAGCTTTGATGTGTGGCTCAAACAGTGAAAACACATCTCCTTTCCATACCATTTGGTTGGGAGATAAGGTTTTGCAGTTAAATAAAAATTAGTTGGATAAAATCTTCTATTGCTTGTCAAATAATCGATCTGTTGAGTTAGGCACACAAAATTTGTCCAAACGGCTGTGGTTCATCGCTGAATATACACAACTAGAGATAGAGTCAGTGACAGAATACACACTATATAATGCAGAGTTAAGGCGTGGCTCTATAGATTCAGTGACAGGATACACACCATTCAATGCAGAATTCAGGCGTGGCTTTCGAAATTATGGGAGGCAACGAAATTCTCCTACATTTACAGACTGGTTTGCAGTAAATGTCCTATGCTTGATTGACTAGCATTATATGGTGTCAAGACATGTATGATTAGAAAAAACTAATGGGTGCTGGGCAAGTGCGTGTAAATTCTTCCCTTTTTTTTTGTTAAAAAAAAAGTACACTGTGTTTAGTTTAAAACTGCGCGACAGTAATTTTTTAAGTTCCGGGTAACACCAGACTCAGGTTGACGGTGTGGATATTTTAGTCTGGCTTTCTATTAATTTAACTGTCATGTCCGACGGTATTCACCATGACTGCTATCCTCGTATTCACAATTTTTTATTGCATGTTTGGAATGCTAAAATAGTAAAATAGTTATATTTAGAAGAAGACAAGCTTTTCATGATTTCAAAGCTGAGTTGGTCTCAGTATCCTTTGATATCCTTTAAATACAACATCAGAATTAATTTCTTTGAGGCCTGGTTTTGGTGGTGAGTGTTCATTTAGATACAAAATGGATACGCATATATATTCCATCACCAGACCCATGTTTGAATAATCTGTAGGTAGAGGCCATTAGGAAATATAGTGAATAAAGAAGACTATGCTTAACCAGCATCATCTCTTTTTTTTTCCCCCTCACAGTGTTTCATACCCCATTCCACTGTTTGAGCAATATACATGTGTTGTCTGCAAGTCTTTTCAATTTAGAAATGAGTGAAAGTTTTATTCTTGGGTAAAGTGTTCAAGAAAATAAATGTTCAAAGCAATTTCTTTTTGGTTTGTGTTTCAGATTATTCTTACTCAGGTTACCAATATGGTACTTCAGGCCAGAACTATGGTAGTTCCAGTGCACAGCCTTCGACAACTTCAGCATCCTACAGTTATGGAACCAGTGGTACTTCCTATGATTACAGTCAGTCCAGTTATGGAAGCTATGACAGTTACCAAGGTACATCATCATGTTTCTTTGACTCTTTAGTCTTTTCTGAATGACAAAATTTTGAATTTGTGTCAATCCAAAGCATTTGCAGACAACATACTAAATATGGGTCACAAAATAGAAATTGTATTTGAAAATATAGAAAATCAGTGTGGGAAAAGGAGAAAATTCTGGTAACCAACATTCTCATATTACCACTGTGTTTTCGAAAGCCTTCTTCCTCAAGGTTTTTAAAACTCGTGATTTTGTGGCAAAGGGTTAACTTATGTCTCCTTTCAGGCTCTTTCAAAACAGATCCCAACTTCATAATTAGAATTATTTTCATGATTTTATGAGCTAATGTCTAAAACGTCATTTGGTAAAGGGTCAACCGTTTTCCACACCGTCTCCGGTTTTAATAACCCTAAGGGTGGGGGCTTTGAAAAACATTGTTGGAAAAGGAGAAAATGCTGAATACCAGCATTTTCTCCTTTTCCCACAAAGTTTTCTGCCCTTTCACAAACAAATCACATCATTTGAGCCAGATTTAGTTTGTTGTCTGCAGATGCTTTGAATTTGGATGTTTTGTTGTTGGGTAAAGGGTTAACCCTTAAAACACCTTTCAGGACTATATTTGCCTTTGCAGCCAGTGTAGATCAAGATCAGACTGCACAAAACGTGCAGTCTGATATATGATCTGCACTGTCTGCTTTCCCGAAACTCTACAGACAAAAGCAATTATTTGGGTCTTACTTTTAGACTTAAAAAGTCTGTTGGGTTTATTCGTCACTCTAAGGGTTAAGATATTACCACGTGTGGATGACTTTGTCCTCCAGTTGATACCTTTTTAAAATACTGGGACAACGACAGAAATTACCCAGAACATATCCTTTTGAATGAAATCTTTGCCCACTAAATTGTTTCAGGTTTTTCATGTTAAAAATTCTGTCTACTTACTGCAGGGCAATCGTACGGTTCTGGAAGCTATGGAAGTGGCAACTATGATTATTCAAGTTACTATGGAACCCAGTCTGGATACACAACCAGTGCTTCAAGTTCGTATACTACCACTGCAAGCCAAGCTGTTTCTAGGTGAGAATTTTTTTGTCTTTTCACAGTTCTGTGGATGGCTCTTAACCCAACTGGGCCCACTTTCTCAAAAACTTAAGTCTCTTATCTTTTTCAAATCCGCAAACACTCATTTTCCAGCTTAAATTGAGTTTTTTATTCCAGACGCATTTCACTAACATTAACAAGCTTATAAATGTAACATTTTCAAATCCAAGATTGACACATTGTTTCAGATTTTAGAACATTTACATGGTAGGCGTACTCGGTCTTTATTGTTGTGATCAATAACTGCAGACTTGGACTCGTTTGTTTCCAAAAAATGTCCATAATTCAACTGTCCTTTTTTTAACGCAGTCTATGAAAAAGCATTTTGTATGTGTCAATGTCTTTCGTCTGTAAACTAAAATTGGGAATGGCCCAGAAATGCTGTTCTTTAAAAGCTTTCGGATTTCAGAATTCAGGTTCCTTTAAGAAAGTCAGACCAAATGAAACAACGGAAACTGAGGAGGATAATAGGGCCGCAGATGAAAGCAAGGTTATTCAGAAACCGATAGCAAAAAAAAAAAAAACGATTCCAAAACAAATAGCTGTCCGAGTTTTTGTGGCTCAGAGTTTGACACTGACTCTGTTGTACAAAAGGCATGTGAAAAGATGAGCATATAGACTACTAGTTAACACTTGGCCTTACAATTCTTTTACTGGTAGTTACGTGTAAAAATGAACATTCACTTAGTAGGTCTATATGACTGTTCTACACCTGAAACAGAAAGAGGCATTTAAGAAAACAATTTAGAGTTGAACTAGAATTAGAGTTTTTTGAATTTGTACCCCTATTTTTCAATTATAGGGGGTACAAAACCCCCCAAATAAAAATTTCAGTGGGAACACTGCTGATTCTAAATCATATTGTGAACTCAGGATTTTAGAATGTTACTACAGTATGTTAATGTTTCTGAAATGCATCTCAAATAAAGAACTCAACTTTAGTCAGATCTTGGGACCATTAGTAGATTCGAGTAAAATAAGAGACTTAGATTTTTTCATGAAACCAAGCCCTGGTTCATATTAAGTGTAAGAGTTGCAGTCATTGACTGAATTGGGCTGAAATCTTTTTCACATGGTAGGGCTGGTTTTGCATTTGAAGTTGGCTAAAAAACCTTGAATTCAAGATAAGGCAAAAAGGTAAGCATGTACTACTTAAAAAGATTAGCATGGTAACTGGTAGGTACATGTACAGTAAAACATTCATCAGTCAAATATGTGAAAAGTTGAACATGGCTGTTACTGTATACCCAGAGATTTCGACAGCTTTCACTTTCCATTGAACGTTTTGATACAGATTTCTTTTTTTTGAATCATGTGCAGTTTTCAGTTTTCAAAATTAAATTTTTCCTGTTTTGGTCAAATGCAGTTGTACGGAAACTTGGTGTGATAGTTCAGTTTGCAGTAGCTACATAGACAGGCTAAAAATTGTCTCAGTCATTCATTAAAGTTTTTTATCAACCTGCTCTCCAGTTTTGACAATTTTTGTTTTACACTTAACTTCTAATTGCGTAGCAGTAATTATATAACACTATATTCAAGGACACATAGTTTCTTGAAGATTTCTTGAAACTCTCAGTTTTAAATTTGAATTGATGAAAAAGTAGACAGCATTTGAATGAGACTGCATTTGCTTACCAAGGGAGTGGTTTTGATGATAAATTTGGTATACTCTTAATCCTGTCTTGAAAGCTGTCATCCTATACACATGAGCCATGCTCTGTGTAAATGGGGCTTAATGCATCTACAAAAAGTATCGATCCAGGTCAGCCTGCGCAATTTGCGCAGGCTGACCTGGACTGAAACTTTTTGCTATTGATCAATTTTCTGCATGTCAAAGGAACAGTCTACTCTAGTATTTAGCTGGTTGTTATGTTAGACGAAGTAGATTTTATGGGTCCCTAATTAGGTGATGTCTTACTTGGTACAATGCATTACAGAGATGCAGTAAGCCCCTTTTGCCAGAGCATGGGTCATCTATTTTGTAAACAGGCAATTCTATGGCAATATACGTTTATCATTTTCACACACTGTAACAACAACAAAAAAAAAACTAGGTAAATATAGTTAACTTTTTGCAAAATAGTGAAACTTTAGACAGGTCCAAATTCAAAGCATTTGCAGATGACAATTGTGTGACTCAAAAATTGGAATTTGTGTTTGGAAGGGTATTAAACATTGTGGGAAAATGAGAAAATGATGGTTACCAGTGTTTCTGCCTTTTTATGCCATGTTTTCAAAATTCTAAAATTCTTTTTTGTGGGGGGGGGGGTGTGAAAATTTAGGATTGTTAGGTAAAGGGTTAAAAAACAAGGAAATAAATGTATTAAGTTAACCTGTTTTGGCAGAGGGACAAGTCTTCATGTCTTGAGAAAACATTGTAGGAACAATCCTGATTTTACCTGTAAGTCTCAGATATGACTAGCATTGCACAAGGTCCATAAATGGTGAAAGATTGATAAAGCTAGCAAAATTTTTCAATGCGAAAAATAATGTATTTGATCAACGAGAGTAAATCTTTCTTTAGGGACAATTTCTTTGTTTTTCCAGTGCATTTGAAAGCTGAATTTTTTGAAATTGTATGAAAATATTGCTTATTATATAAAGTGGAAATGTGGTGGGTATATGTATAGAGAGAGACAGACAATTTTATAGGAAAATTTTTTTGTTTTCTTTTGTAGCACTAGCCAGCCATCATCCACTTCTTACAGCACTGCTTCATACCAGGGTAGCTCACAGTATTCTTCTAAAGGTAGGTTTGTTTCAGATGTTAGGTGGTTTTTTTTAAACACCACTTTCATCACTTTTAGTTATATTGTAGTGGCTATTACACCTATCCATACTGAATGCAAATACTTTGAATGTGGGCTCGTCTTACATTTTGCCATGTGGTAAATAGTTAAGTAACCATGTAAGTTGATTAGAGTAATCTGCCAAAGCTGATGTCATTTCTATTATCTGGGAAAAATAGATCCGAAAATACCACCACTTCCCTTTGTGAATTATAAATTGCTTGGTGAAGATGTGGGAGTCTACAGGCCCCAGGTTTGATTCTGGACTGTCCAGCTGTAAGACACCAAAAAGTCCTTGTCTATGACTGTTGAACCCCGTACACACAATGAATAAGTGAACTATTGCTGTAAAATAATGCTGAAAGTGGTGTAAAACACACTTCACTCAATCTTTTCTGGACCTCTGATGCTCTTTCAGGTACACCAAGCTACTCAAGTCAACCACAATCTCAGTCCACTCAAGCAGATACCTCCAAGGCTTCAGACTGGTCCTCATACTATTCTAGTGGACAATCTAGTGGCTATGGTAATGGAAGCAGCAGTTACTATAGCACCCAATCCTCCGGCTACTCTGACCCATCAGCTTACGGATATGGAAGCTCAAGCTACAGTTCCCAATCAGGAAGTTACGGAAATTCCAGTTCATCCTATGGAACCCAAGCGGGGAGCTACAGCTCTTACGGAAAAAATGACCAAAGTTACGGATCAAGTTCAACAGCAGGATATGATAAAAGTAGCCAATACAGTTCGCAGAGTTACGGAAAAGATCGTCAGGGTGGCTATGAAGCCAGTAGCTATAATTCCAGTAGCTATGGAAAAAGCTCGTCAGGGACTTACAGTTCACAGCCTAGTAGCTCCTCATACAGTAGAGACAGCTATGGTTCATACAGCTCCTCTCAGCCTACAGTGAGCTATGGAAAAGAAAGACAACAGAGTTCATACAGCACTCAGAGTAATTACAGTAAAGATAGTTACGGAGGTTACACTGGGCAGTCCGGGAGTTATGATGGAAAAGATGGTCGTTATTCTAACAGTACGTCAGTCTCTACCCAACCCAAACAGTATGCTAGAGATGCCTTAGGAACATACGGTGTTCCTACTACAAGTTACAGTAGTAAGAGCAGCTCATGGAGTCGTGGCAGTCAGGAAAGCAGCGGCTATGGAAGAGATTCAACAAGCACTTACAATGGCAGTCAGGGAAGTAGGGCATATTACGGCAACAGTGCCAGCTCCGATCCTTATTCGTCATCTAAAAGTTCAACATATGCTGTAGGAAACCGACCAAGCCAGGAAATATATTCCAGTCAGAGCAATGCAGAGGTGAAGGAGAAGAAGGAAGAAAAGGCAGAGCCAGAGAAAATACCTGAAGGACCTGTCACGAAATACATTGATGAAGATGGGAATGTGAAGTACAGGTATGGAGGTGCTAAACCTCCAGTTTTTAGCAGCACTAAAAGTGAATCTACCAGTGGGAAAAAGCAGAATGATAGCTCTGACAAGAAAGACACTAAAACACAAGAGAAAAATGAAGGTTTCCAAAATAGTATTGAAAGTCAAAACAATGAAGGAGGACCAATGGAAGTGGGTGGGGAAGGTTATGGGGAAGGAGGCTACGGAGATTTTGGAGATGATGGATCTAGAAGAGGTCGGGGATGGAGAGGAGGTCGGGGAATGGAAAGAGGGGGCTGGGGAATGGAAAGAGGTGGCTGGGGTCCTATGCACAGGGGCGGTCCTCCTTTCCCACCAAGGGGATTTATGAGAGGTGGAATGAGAGGCAGGGGTGGATATTTCTTTGATGGTTATGATGGCCCTCCATTTATGAGAGGTGGATTTAGAGGTGGCCGAGGATTCCCCAGGGGCCCCAGAGGAGGTAGAGGGTTTGGACCCTATGATGAATTTGATGAAGGCCCATATGGAGAAGGGCCCATGAAGAGGAAAAATGAGTTTGAATCTGGTCAGCCATCTAAGAAAGATCCAGCCAAGAAAGCAGCTGAAGAGGAGAAAATTGATGTCATGCCTTTCATCAAAAATCACATTGAAACACATTGCACTACTAATCCTGATGCACGTAAATTGGCAGAAGAAGCCCTGAAAAAGATGATGATGCCCAACTTCTGTGTACTATGTAACGCTAGAATGACAGGGGGACCCCAGTCTACAATGCATTACAATGGGAAAAACCATGCGAAAAAGATAAAGAATTTTATTACAACTGGTTTGACAAAGTATGCGGAACATGTTAAAAAGGAAGGGGAGAAATCAAAAGAGGGCGGTGAAAATGGGGAAAATGAAGAAGATGATAAGAAAAAAACTCTTCAACAGAAGAAAGAAGAGGTAAGAAAAGTGATAAGATGATCTTGAACCGTTTACCAAACTACATGCAAAGTCAGTGCATTTGTAGACCTCTAATGGAAGTTGAAGATTATGGAACACGCCTTTAAGAGGGTAGAAAACATTGTGGGAAAAGGAGAAACCAGCATTTTCTTCTTTTGCCACATTGTTTTCTACCCTTCCGAAACCAAATTTCAATTTTTGATTCAATTTTTGTCTGCAAATGTGTTTGATATGGACAAGTCTGAAATTCTGTTGTTTGGTAAAGAGGTTGGTATAAAAAACACCTATTTCTGCAAGTTCATGGTCAATGTCCTATCTCATACATTTGAGCCGTGCTCTGTGAAAAGGGGGTTTAATGCATCTGCGAAAAGTATCGACCAAGGTCAGCCTGCACATTCTGCGCAGGCTGACCTGGGCCGAAACTTTTTGCCATTGGTCAATTTTCTGCATGCTCAAGGACCAGTCTATCCCATAATTAAGTTGTTTGTTAAAAAAGTGAATATTATGGATCCATAGGTATGTGATGGTTTGTTTGGTATCATGGATCACGGAGATGCATTAAGCCCCCTTTTGTCAGAGCATGGCCCATTTCTTAGTAGAACACTGAAGTAATGTTTGTCTAGCTTCTACACTTAGTTATCAACAAGTAAACAGGCTCTCTTAATTATCTAAAGTTGGTTATTTCATATAATTGGAGCAGGGTACTTAGTGTATCTGACTCATGATCTGGTGGTTGGGAGTTTGATACCGGGCTGTGGCGAACTTTCTTTCAGGCGATTTCCCATCCCTGACTTGGAATTTGTAATTTGTGTTGGAATTTGACCCCATTTTAACAGCCTAGATCATATCACAGTGGCCAGTGCACCTATGCATGTGTTTCTGGTATTCTCTCACGGTACTGAAACACCTTTCTTTTCAAGCCACTGACTAATTTCTCACATGCATCACAGGTGAGTGGCGAAAAATTGCTGGAAAGAAAGTTTGCCGCAACCAGGTATAGAACTTGCAACCACCAAGTCAAGAGTCAGATACTCGAGCCACTGAGCTATCTGGCTGAGCTTGATGACTTGAAAAGAAAGTTGTGTCAATACTGGTGCGAGAAAGCAAGGAAACAAGCAAAGCTGCACTGGCTGCTGAGATATGACCAAAGCTGTCAAAACGGCATTAAACTCCCATTACAAACCAAATGGAGCGATAAGGTTTGTTTTGTCTTTCTTCTTTGTAGGCCCGGATTTTATTACAAAAGCGAGATTCAACTTTCTGTAAACTCTGCTGCGTAGAATTTTCCTCTAACCAACAAGCGGAGCAACATTACAATGGTAAAAATCATCAGAAACGTGTCCGACAAGCCATGGCTCCTCCTCAAGAATTGTAAGTTATCAGCTTAGCAATGACTCATCATCCTTGTACCTATCCTGTATTTTTGTAATGAAGATATTTTAATGTGCAGTATACCAATATTTGCAGTTACTCTTTTCCAAATGACAAAATTTTGGACATGCCCAAATTGAAAGCATTTGACAAATATGGCTGATATGATGAGATTTGTCTTTGAGAGGGTAGAAAACATTTGGCGGGAAAAATGCGAGCATTTTCTCCTTTTCCAAACATGTTTTCAAAGTCTGTTTCCTTTGGGTCGTAAAAGGATAATTATTTGATAAAAGGTCAAGTCCTGTAGATTTTAGTATCACTGGTTCTGATTTTGCCCTTATTAACCCTTAGGCTGCTAAGAGCGACTCACCGACCTTTTGCAGACAGTGTAGATCCAAGATCAGACTGCACATTCTGTGCAGTCTGATCTTGATCTACACTGTCCAAGAAGGAGATAGTAATCCCCAAAACATAACTTAGAAATAGCAGTATTTCGGTTTTTACTATCAAAATGAAAATTTTATTTTAGTTATTTAGCAGGATAAGGGTTAAACAAGGCCTGTGTTTTTACAACTCTGAGAAAGACAGCTTTTGAAAACTTTGTGGAAAGTGGTAAACCAGCATTTTCTACCCTTTTTACATTGTAATCTACTCTTCATCGACAAATCCCATAAGTTAAGCCACAATTAATTTGTCATCTGCAAGTGCTTTCAATATAGTCTTAAGGTTTTGCTGTCGGGTGAATGTGGAGATAAAGATGTGGCTGTGTATCTGAGCACGGAAAAACTTGTTACCTCCCCATGCATATTTGCGGCAGGTAAGTTTTCAAAGGCAGATAAGTTTTAAAACGCTCTTTTACTTCTTACCTTACAATGCTGAGTTTAATGACCCTGAAGAAGAAAGCTTTTGAAAAAACTCTGAAAAAACTAGGAAACACTAGTAACCAGCATTTCCTTCTTTTCCCAGTTTTCTACCGTAATTTCAGCTGCATTTAATTTGTCATCTGCATATGCTTTCAATTTGGACAAGTATAATAACCTTTGTTGTTTGGTAGAGTTAAGATATGGATAATCAAAATGATTTTAAGTTTGCTTTCTGAATCCATGTGGAAACATTGTGGGAAAAAAATTATAACTAGGAGGTGTATGCTGTAAGACCAGAAACTGTAGGAGGTAAATGTGTTAAATGTAATGAAGTATGCAAAATAGATGAAATGAAATCCCCCATGTTGAACAGTAAGATTGGTGGTAGCAGGAGTAATCCTTTACCACACAGTCCCAAGTTTTAACAACTCTGACAAAGAAAGCTTTTAAAAACATTGTGGGAAAAGGAGAAAATGCTGGTTACCAGTATTTTCTCCTTTTCCCACAGTGATTTTCAAAAGCAAATCACACCAGTTGTTCTACATTTACTTAGTCATCTGCAAATGCTTTAGACTTGGAAAATTGAAATTTTTTCTTGTAGTAAAGAGTTATTATTTGATTAGCAGGATCGATATATGATTACCCACAGGCTAAGGCTTTTTATCTTGTAGCAGACCATTTGTCAAAACATGACAAAAGGAGGTATTGCTCATAACAAGTAATTTTGTTTTGATATATACTTAATACATGTTAGAGCAAAACAGCAGAAGACATTCAAATTATCAAGTTAAACATGACTTTAAAAAGACTAAAAAGGGTCTATGAAGACCACAAAGAGGTGCTATTGGTTCTCTAAACATTATAAAGAACTACACTACAGTAAGAGCTTACTGTTTACTTTTCAGAAGAAATCAAAATTATATTGAAAAAGCTTAAATTATGCCTTTGACTGTGTTATTTGAGTTTCTTATTTGAACGAAGTATTGACATTTAACTTGTGAAGGATTGTTTATGAAGCTTCTTATTTTGCTTTTTTGCAAGATCATACCAGAAAAAAATATGAATTTCACAATAACTAATAAATAAAACAGAAGCTAAATATTTCGATACTTAAGCCCAAGAATTCTGAGTACATAAAGATCAGACAGCAGAGAGCATTGTTGTGCACGTGTTGACTGTTCAACCTGATCTTGTATACATATGTTTTCATATTTATGGCTATATTATAGTCGAATACATTGAAACTGCTACAGTCAGAATTTCGATACCTGCTGCAAAAAATCGTTGTTTCTTTTTCTGTTGTAAACTTAATGTGGTCAGGTTCTGCTGGTTGGGCATCTATAGGTGGTCAGTCTTTTTCTTCTTTTCAATACCATGTTCACGAACTTCCATCTGACAAACTGTGTCTTTTCAATATCTGTCATGCCTGTCTTTATTGGACAAGATGTTTCAAAAGATGTTTTAAAGCCATTGGCTGGTTGAATGGTAGCACCTTTTTTGGTTGCACTTGGCTCTTTTTACGTTTAATCTTCCCATGATTAACTTGTGTTTTTAGGAGCCAAGTATGTCAAAACTTAGTCAGGTCTTATTTTGAGAAGTGTAATCTATATAAAAGGGTCATAACATGTTGATGAGGGAACACTTCACATTACATGGTCTGCCCGAGTCTATTCAAGGTCACATCTGGACAAATATGTTTTGTCTGTCTATGTATCATATATGTTGTTAAAGACTTAGTTGAGTACTGCTGAACATTTATGGTGGGCACTTATTTTCAGTGGGAACTACCTCTGTGAGGTGTGTAATGTGCGTGTCTCAACACAAGAAATGTTGGACCTACACCTGAAAGGGGCTAAACACAAGTCTAAGGCCAAGCTTTTGAGTGAACAGCAGCTATCTAATGTTGTACCAGAAGGGGGACTGAAGGTGGATGGTGGCCCAACGTTGAGACCAGGTGATTGAAATATTTCCCATCAAGGAACTGTTTTTGGCTTTCTCATGTTGATGTTGATCTGGCCCCATATTTTCTTAATCCTCTTACTGCCAAACAAATAACTTTGACCTGTTTTCAATGGCTAAAAATACAGTACTGCGTACAATAGTAAAAAGACTTTTTAGTCTATTTGTATTATAAACTAGCAGATGGTATACATCCAAGATCAGACTACCTGATCTGTGCTTTCTGATCTTGACCTATGCTGTCTGCATAAGCTATTTGTCGATGGCATTGAGAGGCTGAGTCTCGCTAGGTTCAGATATTAGGTTATTTCTGATAGTGGAGTGTACCTAATTTTGATATTATGATTTGTACTTAAACTATTTTGCCATGAGAAATTGTACCAAAGGTACTTGATGACATGATCTAAAGGGTATGGTTGTTTCTTGGCCTGTAGTAAGTTTGATCAAATAGCTAAAGCATGGACTTTGATGGAAAATTTTTTCAATTACCCTCCACCTATATTTAACTGGGTACATAATTACTAACCATTCTACAGATTGTTCTCAGTCATCTTCTCAAGAATTTTCTGAATTTGAAAGTGACATGACATCTGATTGGCTCAACCATTTTGGCTAAACAAAATGGTTTTGCTTATCACAAGTTGTATTACATTCTCAATCTAGGATAAGGCTAAGAATGGAACTAAGAATGGTTTATGAATATGGGCCTGGGTCTCTTACTTGCTGTTCAGTGGATTGTAGAAAGTTCTCAGCAAATTATAAGCTTATGGTTTCACAGAAAAATTTGCTATTTCACAGTAAAATTGTAAGCTTATAAATTCACTCTCTGTGCTGTTCTGTTTCTGTCTGAATCTTTAAGTGTAGTATTGGGTTGTCAGTATTGACAAAATATCAATTTAAGAGTCAACTAGCGGAATATTTTATTCATCTTTTGTCAAAACAAATAGTTAACCGTTTTTGATTGTCATTATACTCTATGGTAACTTTTTGCCCAAAGCTATTTATTACTCTATCTAAGACGTCACTTTCTTTATGTAGACCCTGTTATCAAGGGATTCCTCTTGGCATTGTAGTTGACCCTTTTCCACACAATCACAAGTCTAAAATTGTGTTTCTCTTTACCATGGAACAAAAGTTTGATCATTCAAATTCAAAACTGTTGCAGACAACATATTAGAAATGGCTAAAACGATAAGATTTTCCTCTGAAAGGGTAGAAAACATCATGGGAATGGATGAAAATGATGGTGTCCAGAATTTTCTTCTTTTCCTACAAATTTTTTTCAAAAGTGGTTGTTGAAACATAGGATTGTTTGGTAAAGGGACAATGATATAGAGGATATTTGTTTTTTTCGATGAAAGATCGAAATTTATTTCATCGAGTGAACATCATCGGTAATATTTTCACGAGTGGCACAGCCACTCGTGAAAATATTACGGTGTTTACGAGATGAAATATATTTCGATCTTTCACCGAAAAAAACAAATATTCTATTTATTTCATGCTTTTAACCCTTTCTGGGAGGAACTTTATCAAAATCCAGTACAGTCTTTTCACTTGTTCCCCATGGCGTACCCCCTCCGCATAGCAATGCATTACAATATTACATCAAGCGCGAGAAATGTAAGGTAAATGATGTCATATTTCCATCTGGTTGTGAATCACGCGCATTTTACCTAGGTAACTAGAATATAAAAATCGGTATTTTCACTGGTCGTACCCGTGGAATATTGAAAAATATTTTCACCGCTATTTCTCGATATCCAACCGGAAAGCATGAAATAAACAGAAAACATTGTGAAAAAGCATGAAATTACATATAACAAGGAAATGCTTGTTTTCCCACCTTGCTCTCAGGAGCTATCTTATGTGTGACTGAAGAAGTCGTATTTATACCACAAAAGACTCTTTTTCTTTTAAAGAACATTAGCAGTCATGATTGAATTCTAGTAAATTTGTCTTTGACTGATACCCTTCTTGATGACTAATTTGTATGATGTCACTGATTCTGGATGACTAATTTGTATGCTGTCACTTTGAAATCTTCCTTGCTTATGCCAATGGCGTGGATCAACATCAAACTGCTTATTCGTAACATGCAATCTGGGGGTTTGCATCTAGAGTGTGATATTGCCGAAATCCCACATCGAAATCAAATATCCCGGCGAAAACGAAATTTGTTTGCACACCAAATCCCGCACCATTATGGGGGGAAAAAGAGAGAAAAATTACTTCGGGGGAATAAAATGTAATAAAATTTGCATGGGTCACCCCAATAATTATTTGAAATCATAGACTGTCAGGTTATTTTGATCATATTAATAGAAGCTTGTCATCTGTATTATGCAGAAGAAAAGCCTCACTGCAGGACCCATGCTGTCGATCACCAGTGGCACCAAATGCGACAATTTAGGAAAAATATGTCCAAAAATGACACATTGGCATTGCTGCTAGCAACAAGTGATGTCTTAAGGCTTTAAAATTCTTGAAAGATAATAACTTTGTCATAAATAGTAAGTATAATGCATGACGGACCACTCGTCACAGTTTATCATAACTTAACAAGCTGGTGTGTAATGAAAAGTGAGATAATGATGTTAGTCCACTTATCTAGGGTAAAATGACATGTTTTGAAGTGACCTGCAACCCTTATTGACAAATTCTTGAAATTTCATGTGGAAATACTTATAACAAAATTAATTGACATAAAAAAAAGATCGATGCAAAAAACCGCGAAAATCCTTGACACAACAAAATGTCAAATGGACATCATCTGATCAGAGGCACTTCAGACCGTCTTTTCAGCTTTGGTAGTGAATTTAAGCAGTAAATTTACATAAATATTTGTATGAAACAACAGATGGAAGCTAAAATCTCTGTCTAATACTGAGGTTAAAATTTCGAGTAATTTATGAAATGAAAATATTGAACAACGTAGGATAGGTAAGGTAGGATGGGGGTTAGTCTTCCTGTCTTACAGCGATAGCACTGTAACAAGCATTTAAAAAGAAGTTACTGGATACTAATACAAGCAAAGAAGACTAGAATAAAATAACCCTTTAATGGATATGAGCTTTATTATTTTCCCAAAGACAAAAACAAATAATACATTAACCCTTTACCACATTATGGGAACCGCCATGAAATTTGTCCCCCCCTCTTTACATTTGAAGGGGGGGGATGTGCCCTCCTTTTTCTGAGGATGATGGGGGGACAGGCCGCTGCGGCCCCCCCCCCCCCCCCCCCCTTGAAAATTTCTAGATGCAACCTGCAATCTGATTGTGGGTCTACTGAATTTGTAGTTACAAGAGATATTTTGCCCAAAACAGCTTTGAAATGGCAACTTGTTCTTAAGCAGTGTAAGAGCAACTTTAGGTGATCTAGTAGACTGTGCTGATCAATTTTCTTTGCTAGTGACAAAATGTGAGACTGGTCCATATTGATAGCACCTGAAGAAACTTAATTACATCTGGCTCACATGATGGGATTTGAAATGGTAGAAAGCATCATAGGAAAAGGGGAAGATAATGGTTACAGGGATTGTGGCCCCTTAAGCACAGTGTTTTCAAAAGCCTTATCCCTCATGGTCATTTTAACACGGAATTGCTAGACAAAAGGTGAAGGTAATTTTGTAAACATATTGAATCAAAACCAGATACGTCCTAGGAAACTTTTGTGTGGTCAAAATGTTTTCATTGAGATTCATTACAGTTGAGTTAGCTCGGTGGAAATTGTACTGTTTGTTTTTATTGGAGTTTTAATACTGTTTCCACAGGTTAGGTCATATCAAGGTGGTCAGTGCACCTATGTATGTGTTGCCTGACTTTCTTTCACCAGTACTGACAAATCTTTCTTTCCAAGTCACTGATTGCTTTTCTTACATGCGTCAGAGGTGAGAGGTGAAAAATTGCAAGAAAGAAAATTTGCCATAACCAGGTATCGAAAGCGCAACCACCAGGTCACGAGTCAGATAAGCTAACCACTGAACTACATGGGAAGGCGAAATTGTACAGACTTGTTTAACACTTTACCAAACAATCCCGGGTTTTCACGACTCTGAGAAAGTAGTCTTTTGAAAATATTGTTGGAAAAGAAGAAAATGCTGGTAACCAGCATTTTCTCCTTTTGCCACAATGTTTTCTACCCTCCCAGAACAAGTTTCAATTTTTGAGTCACGTTAATTTTGTTGTCTGTAAATGCTTTCAATTTGGACCTGTCTAAAATTTTGTCGTTTGGTAAAGAGTTAAATCAAAGTTACTATTCCAGACAAGACAACTGATTTGCTTAGACAGAACTTGTTTAGCCAACCAGATGACAGGTCTTGAAATTATGAACTGAAACACTACTTTGTATTGTTGGTGGATATGCTCCTTTGAAATGAAGTTTTCTTTCAAATCAGTTGACTTAACTCTTTACTAAACGACATAATTTTAGACTAGTCCAAATTAAAAGCCTTTGCAGACATCAAGAGAATTTGACTCAAAAATTGATTTTTAATTTGGGAAGGGTAGAAAACATTGTGTGAAAAGGAGAAAATGCTGGTTACCAGCATTTTCTCCTTTTCCCACAATGTTTTTTAAAGGATTGTTTCTCTAAGTCGTTAAAAGTTGGAATGTGTGATAAAGGGTTAACCCTTTACCTTACTATCCAGAGTTTAACTCAGTACAACATTACAAAATTTTAGACTTGCCCAAACTCAAAGCAATTGCAGAGGACAATTTAAATGTCATTTTATTGATGGAATTTGTCTTTGATAGGATAAAAATTTTGGGGAAAAGAGAAAATGCTGGTGACCAGCATTTTCTCCTTTTTCCACAATATTTCTAAAAGGCTTCTTCCTCAGGGTCATTAAAACTTGGGATTATGTAGTAAAGGGTTAAAGGACATTGAGAAAGAGGCTTTTTAAAAACATTTTGAGAACAAGGAGAAAATGCTGGTAAGAAGCACTTTCTTCTTTTTCCAAAGTGTTTTTTAATCTTACTGATATGAATCCAGCTGTTTGTGTTTCCTGTGCAAGTGCTTTCAAAATTAGACCAGTCTAAAATTTTTTGGTTTGTAGAGTCTGGAGTTTTAACGACTGAGAAAGAAGCCTTTTGAAAACATTGTGGGAAAGGGAGAAAATGCTGGTAACCAGCATTTTCTCCCTTTCCGACAATGTTTTCTAACCTATCTGAGACAACGCCATCATTTGAGCCACATATGAATTGTCGTTTGCAAATCCTTTGAATTTGGACAAGTCAAAGATTTTGTCATGTAGTAAAGAGTTAAAGATTAAATGTGATATGTGGTAGAAGATAGAAAAGAACTCGATAGACTTTTAACTAATTTCCAAATAGTACTGTCGTTTAATGACCTGAAGGAAGAAGGCTTTTGAAAACACTATAGGAAAAGGAGAAAATGCCGATAATAACGTTTTCCTCGTTTCCCACAATGTTTCCTACCCCTTCAGTCCTTACAGGCTGACTTGGGTTTATATATTTTACTATTGGTAAATTTTCTGCATGTCAAAGGACTTCTATCTCAGGATACAGCCGGTTGTTGTAAAAATTGATTTTGTGGATCCCTAATTAAATGACTTGCTTTGTATAATGCATACAGAAATGCATTAACTCTTTAGCAGATGATAAATTGTCAGACTGGTCCAAATTGAGAGCAGTTGCAGACGACAAAGGTGGCCCGAATGACGAAATCTGCCCATGATAAGGTAGAAATCATTGTTGGAAAAGGAGAAAATAATAGCTACTAGCAATTTCTGCTTTTACCACAATGTGCTCAGAAGTCTCCTGCTCAGGGTTGTTAAAATGCTGGATTGTGTGAGGGCTAACATAACCTTCCTTACAGCAGACCATTTTGAAAAATACTGTGGCAGAGGGAGAAATTGCCAATAAGGTACAATTTCTTTGTTTGCCAATGTTTTCACATGGTATTCAGGGTTCCCCCTGGCTGCTTTTTTTCTTGCGCCATTACTTTCGCCAAATGAGAAAAGTTTGTGCCAGATTGAAATAATTGGAGCCAGTTGGTGCCAGTTTTAAAATGAACATACAGTAGGTCGGGCATAATCAAGAATTGGTCAATAAATTATCATTGCATGGTTGTGTCATGAGCAATAATATAAACAAGAAAACATTTGTTTTTATCAGATTTAATTACTTGTATCTATGTTTATTGTGTGAATATATTCCAAAAATTAGTTTTGTTAACAACGACAAATCATTTTGTATTTTCCAAAAATTAGTTTTGTTAACAACGACAAATCATTTTGTATTAAGTAGATCTGTCATTAATGTTTGTTAAACCACTGTGACAAAAGCAGAACTAGGTCATTAAGAACCATTTCTCCTATTGTAACAAAGTTTGAAAGAGAGACTTTTATGAAACAGATGTAAGTTTAAATGGTACAAACCAAACAACAAAGGCAATAAAAGAAAATTTGTTACAAAAGTAGAAATTGCTCATTCAGAGAAATTTCTTAATCTAGAAAAATTTTTTCATAAGGGGACATTTTGAAACATACAGAAGATAGAATGTTAAAAATCAAATAAGTTTTCTGAAAGGTGGGCGATTAATGCAGGAAAAACGACACAGAAAATTTGGAGGACAACGATAACATAACCGTCCGAGTTTTAGCTAGTGCCGACATGGTCGGCATTTCGGAAACCCGCTGTATATTGATTTAATACAGAATCTATCGATTCTGCCTGTGATTATAATTCATTTTGACAGTAAAATTCATGATTTATATGGGACACTGGTATTCAATACTTTCACTTTCTTACAGTTTTTCCAAGTTAACTAACAAGTTTTGTATATAGCCGGAAGTTTATGTTATCGGAAGTGTATGTATATTCGGATAGTCAGGTGTAAATGACATCGATTTGTAAAGTAATTTGGATTACGTCCATGCCGTAGTTTATTCCTACTGATTTACTTCAACTTTATGGATGAATTGGCGGTAATGCATTCACGCATTGCGGTGAAAGGGACCAGTATCAAAATGTACGGCGTCCCGTTATGAGAAATATCGGCGCCAGTCATTTCCGCCAATCGGCATTTTCTTGTGCCACATTTAAAAAGCTATCGCAAATGGCGCCAAATGCGAAGCCCAGCGGGAACCCTGGTATTCATGCTGGTGTAAAACCCTTTACCATACAATTTAACAACGTTTTGGGAGAGAGCTTTTGAAAACATTTTGGATAAAGGAGGAAATGCTGATAACCAGCATTTCCTCTTTTTCCCAAATTGTTTTCTACCTTTTTGAAGACAAAATCTACAATTTGTGCTTCATTTACTTTATGGTCTATAAATGTTTTTGATCTGGACAACATTTTCAGTTGGATACTCATGAAATAGTCTGAATATTTATCTTGATATCATCTTTGGATCATAATGAAGTTTTGTAAGGGTCTACTTGAAGCAGGTTGTCCTGTTTCCATCTGTAGATGTGAATTTGTATCCTCTTTTCCCTCTACAGGTATAGATCTATGGCTGAAATTGTAATGAAAGCCCCTTTACCATACAAACTTGTGCACTTGCATTTTCATTATGGTTGGTTAACTTTTTTAGGGGTTAAGACTTTTTAAATATTTTATACCCCTCACCTACGAACTAGAGAGGGGTATACTGGTTTCACCATGTCTGACTGTCTGCCAGTCTGCCCATCTTTTCGTTTGTCAGTCTGTTCATTTGTAGACTTTTTCAGAATTCCGTGGGTTTCATTGGTCAGAGGTCAAGGTCACAGGTGAACTTTGTTTGAATATCATTTCTGTGTTCTAACTCAAAAGCCATTTGACCTAGGACCTGAAACTTTATACAAGTGTTGCTCCTGACCCAAGGAGGTGCCCTATTGCTTTTAGGTCACATGGGTCAAAGGTCAAGGTCACCAGTGATCTTTGTTTTGAAAATCATTTCCATTCTCTTTGTTTGTATTGGAGTTAAACGCCATCTTAACAGCTTAGGTCATATTATGTTGGTCAGTGATGCAACCAAATGTTTCCTGGCTTTTTCACAACAGTACTGACAACTTTCTTTCCAAAGCCACTGACTACTTTTCTCAAATGCATCAGAGGTGAGAGGCAAAAAAATTCCCGGAAAGATAGTTTGCAGCAAATGGGTATCGAATCCGCAAGCTCCAGGTCTCGAGTCAGATACGCTTAACCACTGAGCTACCCGGCCGGGCTCTGATTGTGCTGCTTTGGCGACAAGCGGCTGATGGGGGGTATTTGACCGCTTTCTGACAATGCTAGCTTTTTCCTGGTCCTGTGACAGGGCAAGTGGTAGAAGGTTTTCATTTGCTTGCTACAGGTCTAGTTTTTTATATGACATTGGTAATGAGAAATAGTTTGCGAAGTCAATTTTTAGGCTTAGAGTTAGGATTTTGAAATTGAAATGAGAAATAAATTTTGCATGTAAGGTTTGGACCTAATTATTACAAAAAAGTTTTGACTGACAATATGTAATTGTTTCTGTCAGTTTGGATATCCAGCTAAATTCATGATGTAAATTAAAAAAAAAAGAATAGACATGTAAAACTGAATACAGAAATAAAAAGATAATTATGTCTTCTAAAAATACAGAATCAATATAAGATATGTATTAAAGGGACTAATATCGTATCAAAATACTGTACAGAATTACATGTAAGATAGGATCTTGAAAGGAATATGGCCAACAGAGGTACAAAAGCTGATTAACCCTTTGCCACACAATCCCAAGATTTTGTGATCCTTGGAAAAAAAGTTTTTGGAAACATGGTGATAATAGGAGAAAATGCTGGTAACCAGCATTTTCTCCTTTTCCCACAATGTTTTTTACACTATCGAAAAGAAATTTATATTTTTGAGTCACTTTTATATTGGGCAATGAGAAATGTAGCCCTTATGATGGGATTTGTCATTGAAAGGATGGAGAGTGTTGGAAAGGAGAAAATAATGGCTACCTCCATTTTCTTCTGTTCCCACTCTGCTTTTCAATTTATGTTTGAAGACTAATTTCCTCATACATATAAAAAGATAAGATAAAGGAAAAAGGAACAATAAGGTCAAACATCAAAACTTAAAAAGGTTTGGATACATATCTTTGTATAAGAAAAATGGTGGGAGGGAAGGACTTAACAGTTTGGCCAACAAGTTACTGAAAACCATTTTCTGTCCGAAAAGAAAGCTAAAATATGACTGCTTTGGCCATATATTAATACTAAAAAATATGGGACAGTGGGACACACCTGTTTAGTAGACATATATATCTCTATCTGAAGCAGGTTTTGTGTACTACTACCTACATAACTATTTCAGCTTTTGGCTACAACAATTTCACATTTATAGGATTGCCAGGAAATATGCCATTAGCCATCTCCAGTGCTGTGGCCATTGGAAAACCGCATAGCAAAATTGGTCCTTGAGACAGATTAGATTTAAGATCAGATGTCATATTTATTGCTGTCTGATCTTACATCTTCACTGTCCAGAAAAGCGCACAAAGTTGCCCTCAGGAACACAAAGGTCAGAGTGAAGACTTCAGAAATCTGAAAATCAGTTTTGTTTATTTACCCACTGTAGGTGATCGTGTCCCGCATGGGTTTATCATCAAGCCTTTCAAGGAACCAACGCCCAACCAATCTTTTACGAAGAGTTTTGAAGGACCAGAGGGCTTTTTTACGGAAAATCCCACACCTGTTGAAATTATTAGTGCAGAAGATGAAGAGAAAGGAAAAAAGAAGAAGAAATCTGCCAAGAAAAATTTTTATCCAGTTATATGAACCCTACATTTCGTGTTTTAACCCTGTCCCATTGATAGATGTATATTTGGTGTATTAGCAGTTCATTTGATTGGAAAACAGTGGCATTTGAAGAAAATGCTCCATATGGGCAATTCCTGCATATGCTAGAATGTTTTCTGGAATATTGGTTCATTGAATTTCAGTGTATATATTTTTTTATTGTGTTGAAGATGTTCCAACTTTGACAGTGACCTATAATAAATTACAAGGAATTAGTGGTGGATAGAAATTTAAAACTAGTTTTCTTGATTATGGATAATCTAAGCTTACTGATGCCGTTTAACTCTTTGCCACACAAACCTGAGTTTTAACGACCCAGAAGAAGAAAGGCTTTTGAAAACATTATGGGAAAAGGAGAAAATGCTGGTAACCAGCATTTTCTCCTTTTCCCACAATGTTTTCTACCCTATCTGATACAATTTTCTACATTTGAGCAACATTAAAATTGCTTTCAATTTGGATCAGTCAAACATTTTGTCATTTGGTAAAGAGTTAGGATTGAAAGGATTGAACATGTAGACAGAAACATTATTTGCACAGTTTCAAGTGGAAACTTTTTTTTTTGCAGAAAAGATGTTAACATTGTTTCTTTACTCTTGGCACACGATCCAGTATTTCAAAGGCCCTGAGGAAGAAAGCTTTTGAAAATATTGTGGGAAAAGGAGAAAATGCTGGTAACCAGTATTTTCTCCTTTCCCCACTATGTTTTCTACTCTATAAAGGTCCTATTTCGACCTTTTCAGTAGTCTTGTGTGGCTCAGTGTAGGGCTCATGACCTGGAGACCCCGTGTTCAAGCCTCACTGGACCCCCTGGGTTTTTCCTGGGACTGTCTTTGGGTAAGACTCTTCAGAGCCCAAATCTTGCACTGGTGAAACCCATAGGGGTCCGTAGTTTGACTCCTGTCACCCATAGACTAAAACAAGGGATTTAACTGTATGCAGCCCGTTACTCGCCCCCGGTTACAAAAAAACAACGTATCTTTTCTACCCCATCAGTTATTCTCCTATTTTTTTCTACAGCTGAGAGCTAAAACATTTTTCTACCAGAAGAACACAACTGTTTGTCAGTGGCTAATGCAGTCTGGCTGATACATTCGCTCGAACTTGTAAACTCGCTCAAGAATCTTCGCCATTGACACGGGTTCATACAGTCAATACTGACGTTCGCGCATATAAACCAATGAAATTTCTCGTTCCAAACAGTGTCACCGTACTGTCACGTGACAAAAAGGTGTGAGCAGCTGTACGAAATTTCCTTGGTTGAATTCACGACTGTTAGTACATATAAACCGATGAAATTTCTCGTTCCAAACAATGTCACATGACTGAAGATGGCTGCAGCTGTTCGAAATAAGAACGTGGATCACAAATTCAACGAATTCTGAGGCGTTTCGTCGTTATTGAAGATAAAGACTATAGGTCAGTAATATTTTTCAACATGTTTAAAGGGTGGGTGCCGCTAATACTGCGTTTCATTGGATCTAAAGTGCATTTTATATCTTGAAAAAGGATGTACGAATCTGTGTCAATGGCGCAGATTTTTGAGCGAGT
Source organism: Hippopus hippopus (assembly GCA_946811185.2). NCBI lineage: Eukaryota > Metazoa > Mollusca > Bivalvia > Cardiida > Cardiidae > Hippopus > Hippopus hippopus. Next base: position 25,836,743 of record OX328111.1, on the reverse strand, counting down.
TTACAAGTTCGAGCGAATGTATCAGCCAGACTGCATTAGCCACTGACAAACAGTTGTGTTTTTCTGGTAGAAAAATGTTTTAGCTCTCAGCTGTAGAAAAAAATAGGAGAATAACTGATGGGGTAGAAAAGACACGTTGTTTTTTGTAACTGGGGGCGAGTAACAGACTGCATACAGTTAAATCCCTTGTTTATAATATATAGTCTATGGGTGCCAGGAATCAAACTACGGACCCCTATGGTGAAACCCAGGAAATACATGAATATTTGAACTGTGGCCGTGACATGACTGAAATAGTGTTGAAACTGGCATCAGTCACCAATCAATCAATCAATCGACCTTTTCAGATGTGAAAAATTTTAGACTGGTTTACATTAGAAGTTTCCACAATTTTTTCAAAAGTCTTTTTTCTTACAGGTTGTTAAAGCTTGGGATTGTGTGGTAAAATGTTCAAAGAAAATGTCTGAAAAGGACCTTTGTACATGCCCAAAATACAGCAGTTGTTTTGTAAGAGAACAGTCGTAAATCAGAACATGCATTTTTATATCCATAATGGGTGATTGTTTAGGTGTAATAAAAGATGGAATATTTTTTGGAAATATCAGATCTGTACCAGATAACATCAAGGCATGTTAGTAAGGGCACAAGTTTTTGACTCTTAACTGGACTTGTCCAAATTGAAAGCATATGTAGATGAAAAATTTGATCTGATCCCAAGGTTGATATATGTTTTGGAAGAGTATAAAAAAAATTGTGGAATAAAGGGGAATATGCTGGTTACCAGGAGTTTCTTCTATTCCCTTAATGTTTTCAATGCCTTTTTGGTTAACCCTTTACCACACAGTGACGACTTTTAACACCTCTGATAGAGAAGGCTTTTGAAAACATTGTGGGAAAAGGAGAAAATGCTGGTTACCAGCATTTTCTCCTTTTCCCACAATGTTTTCTACCCTATCAAAGAAAAATCATTTCATATGAGCCACATTGAAACTTTCATCTGCAAATGCTTTTAATTTGGACAGGTCTAAAATTTGTCGTGTGGTAAAGGGTTAAGATCTGTAGAACTTAAAGTAGTGTGGAAAAGGAAGAATTTTTTTTTTCCGTCAGCATGTCTGACATTGTAACTTTCTCTTTTGTTGCAAAGACACCTTTGTGTAGTTTGAAAAAAAAAAATCAATTTAATAATTTTTCTTAAGATTTCGAGCTTCATGAAAGGGGTTCATTTCTAGCTCTACTGGCCAAAGTCAGGAAAGCTTATTGTCATGGAGCGATGCCTGCAGGTCCATATGTTCATCGGACTTAACATTTCCTGTGTGTGATAGAGCCCAAATTGTCAAATGAATTTTAAATTTTGACAGATGTTTCTGTTGTAAAATCCAAAATTTCAACCTAATTTACATTTTTGGAGATGACGACATATCCACATATTCATTAGTTCAAGAGCAGTAGAGCATCTCAAGCCCTCTTCGCCTTCCTGTTTCCCTTGTATTTGATAATGCTTACAACATTTAGTAATACCTATAAATGAGTTACAGTTTTGAACAAAACTCATTTCTAAAGTGACTTTTACAAAGTTGATTGTCTGATTTGTATGATTGATTTGAATAGATTAGCTTGAGTTCATGAGTTTGAACTACCTGAGTGAAGCAGACTTGAAAATATGGGAAAAGGAGTAAATACTCCAGTATTTTCTCATGTTTTCTACTTCGCCAACAAGAAATTTCAGTGTTTGAGTCACATTTACTTTGTTGTCTGCAAATACTTCCAATTTGAACAACCAAAAGGACAAATCTGCAATTTGGTTAGCTTTCCTCGTTACTGGATAAGGGAGATAACTGGAGGGATACTGGTGGTTTGCCACTGTTCAATCAATAATTGACAAAGTATGAGAATAAGCTCATGGTTCACCTGTTGTATTTCAAAATGTGTCTTATCTAAATCTGAATACTGTTGTAAGACAACATGAGAAGAGGAGTTTATTGTTTGTAATGAGCAATTGTTACTATATTCACAATGTTTTCACATGTATTTGCATTTGAAATTGGCATTCTATATTTTAACTCTTTCCCAAAGATTAAATTTTAGATTCATCCAAATTGAGAGCATTTGCAGGCAACAAATCCTCAAAGTGGTACAAATGAACTGAAGTTCTTTGACAGAGTAGAAAACATTTTGGAAAGAGGAGAAAATGCTGGTTACCAGCATTTTCTCCTCTTCCCACAATGTTTTCAAAAGGCCTCTTCTCAGGGTAGTGAAAACGCAGGATTGTTTGGTGAATATTTTTAATTTTTTCTGCTGTAAATGATGCCTGAGGTAATAAGTAAATAGCAACTTATTGAAAAGGAGCACTTATTGGAGACTCAGAAAATACAAAGAGGATGATTTGTTTGAAAGTGGATTGTAGAAGACTTACCTGTACCCTGATTTCTTGGAACAATTGTGTGTAAATATAGTTCTACAGATAGTTTGTGTAAAATGTTAGTGATAGTGGAAAAATTAAAGTGTAACTTTTATGTGGGATCTTCTGTTCAAGATTTACCCGTTACCTAACAAGTCCATATGTTTTTTTTTTACGACCCTTTGGAAAATGGTTTTTGAAACTAATGTGGAAAAACGGGAAAATGTTGCTTAATAGCATTTTCTCCCGTTTCCAACAACGTTTTCCACCCTATATACACATGTACTACACAATCCCATGTTTTAACGACCAAAGGGAAAGGACTTTTAAAAAACTTTGTGGGAAAAGGAGAAAATGCTGGTAACCAGCATTCTCTCCCTTTTCCCACATTGTTTTCTATCCTTACAAAGAAAAATTTCCAAGTTTTTGCAACATTTGGTTCGTTGTCTGCTACTGCCTTCAATTAGGACCAGTCTAAAACTTGGTTGTTTGGTAAAGAGTTCAAGGCAAATCTTATAACATGTGTTTGAGGTACAGTTGCAGTCACCTGCAAAATTCCTTAACTCTTTACCAAACAACAAAATTTTAGACTGGTCCAAATTAAAAGCACTTGCAGACGACAAAATAAACGTAACTCAAAAATTGAAATTTTGTTTCCAGAATGGTAGAAAACATTGTGGGAAAAGGAGAAAATGCTGGTTACCAGCATTTTCTCCTTTTCCCACAATGTTTTCAAAAGGCTTCTATTTCAGGGTCGTAAAAACCAGGGATTGTTTGGTAAAGGGTTAAGTATAGATAAATCTGAAATTTTGTCATGTTGTGAAAGATTCGTCTTTACAGCTGGAGAGAGAAAAAATGAAAACTTGAAAGTGTGTAGAATGACTCAGCTGTATAAACATACATAAATTTCCAAGGATAGAAAAATCAGGGATTCGTCCTCGTTTAAAACAGTAAAAACCAACAGTGATTGCTTTTGAAGGCTTCCAAAACATGAGATATATTTCTGCCCATCGTAATCTGTGCAGTCTTGCAGCCATCTGGGGCAACATTTGGCATGAAGGTATAAGAATGATTATAGTTTCATAAAATAAGGATAGAATTGGTGAAAAAATGGCTGAAAATTGTCTGAAAATGAGCATAGATGATTCTTTAACCTTTTGCCGCACAATGCGGACTTTTAACATCCCTGGGAAAGAAGCCTTTTAAAATCATTGTGGGAAAAGGAGAAAATGCTGGTAACCAGAAGCCTTTTAAAAACATTGTGAGAAAAGGAGAAAATGCTGGTAACCAGCATTTTCTCCTTTTCTCACAATGTTTTTTACCCTATCAAAGAAAAATAGCACCGTTTGAGCCACATTGAAATTGTCGTCTGGAAATGCTTTCAATTTGGACAAGTCTGAAAATTTGTCGTCTGGTAAAGGGTTAAGGGATTATTCGTTACTCCAAATGTGGTTATCAATATTAGCCTCGAGGACTTATGAAGGAGAGATCAAATGATTTCATATGAATCTTCACACTTTACCAGACTACAAAATTTTAAACTGTTCCAAGTTGAAAGCATTAGCAGGCAACAAAATTGAAGTGACTCAAAAATTGAAATTTGTTTTGGGAAGGGTAGAAAACATTGTGAGAAAAGGAGAAAATGCTGGTTACCAGCATTTTCTCCTTTTCCCACAGTGTTTTCAAAAGGCTTCATTCACAGAGTCATGAAGACCAGGGATTGTTTGGTAAAGAGTTAACTCTTTACCAAACTACAAAATTTTAGACTAGTCGAAATTGAAAGCATTTACAGACCACAAATTAGAGATTGTTTAAATGACAAACTTGGCTGTAAAATGTAGAAAACATTGTGGGAAAAAGTGGAAAATGCTGGTTACCAGCATTTTCTACTTTTGTTGCAATGATTGCAAAAGCCTTCCTCCTCATGGTTGTTAAAATTCGAGATTGTGTGGTATAAGGTCAACTGGTTGTGACAGCCAAGAAAGCAATGTGAAAGAAATTTTGCTTTTTCTGAGCAATGAGTAACCAGCATTTTCTCCTTTTCCCACGTTTTCCACCACACAAAGACAAATCCCATCATTCCATTTAGACAAGTCTTAGACACACATGGGTTCACTAAGATTTGCCCCCATGACTTACTTTTTGATCCATCGTGACCCAATTTCGAGCTGTTAAATATCATGGAGAAAAACGTTCTGACCAGTTTTCAAGAGTATCCAACTGGAAATAGGGCCTTTAGAGTGCACACAAGGTTTTTCTTAGACTTGTTCTTGTGACCTACCTTGTGACTTTCTCAATATGGATGAGTCTAAAATTTTTTTCATCTAAAAGAGTTGACGTGATTTTGTCTCTTGTACAGCAAAACATGGATGTATCATAACCCATGACACATAATGAGAATGTCGTGGTATAGGACAGGGTTTAACTCTTACCACACAATCCTGACTTTTAATGACCCTGAGAAAGAGGCCTTTTGAAAACATTGTTTGAAAAGGAGAAAATGCTGGTAACCAGCATTTTCTCCTTTTCCCACAATGTTTTCTACCCTCCCAGAACAAATTTCAATTTTTGAGTCATGTTAATTGTGTCGTCTGCAAATGCTTTCAATTTGGACTAGTCTAAAATTTTGTCGTTTGGTAAAGAGTTATGTCTTTACCAGACAACAAACTTTTAGACTCCACCAAATTGAAAATATTTGCAGTAGACAAAAATGGTCATCAGCACTTTCTTCTTTTCTGGCAATGTTTTCGAAAACCCTATGCCTCTTGCTCGTTAAAACAGGATTGTGTGGTTAACTCTTTACTAAACAACAAAGTTATAGACTTGTCCAAATTGAAAGTGGTTGCAGATGAGATTTTTAAAGGTGGCTCAAAGAAGGAAATATATCCTTGATAGGGTAGACAAGATTGTAGGAAAAGGAAAAAGTGCCGGTAACCAGCATTTTCTGCTTTAACCACAATGCTTTCAAAAGCCTTTTGTCTTTGATACTAAACCAAGAGCCGCAGTATGAAAAAATACAACTACATCAAACTCAACACGTTCATGTTGAAAACACTAATTTTACTGCAGACAAACTCGGTATGATTCAGTTAATGTGATTTATGTTTAAATGGATTGAAAGCATTGTAGGAAAATAATAGAGAAAATTCTTATTTCAGGATGTTCTTCCTTTTTCCATGATGTTTTCAAAAGCTTTTCATGGGGATCATACAACTATGGAATCAGTTGGTAAAAGATTAAATACCATTCAATCTTTACCAAACGATAAGATTTTGGACTTGTCCAGCTTGACAGATTTTGCACAAAATAAAATAAATATGACCCCAAAATTAAAATTTGTTTTTTGAAAGGGTAGAAAATATTGTGGAAAAAAGGAGAAAATGCTGGTTACCAGCATTTTCTCCTTTTCCCACAATATTTTCAAAAAAGAATTCTTTAGGAGCATGAAAAGTTTTGATTCTTTGGTCAAGGGTTAAAAAGAAACAAAAACTGGATATATGGATATATTGCTCACATGCTTTTTGAAATAAAACTGCTTTCAAAGTTGCCTTCCTTCTTGACCAGACAGCAAAATTTTAGACTTGTTTGTAATGAAAATATTTGCAGACTGCACATAAAATGTTGCTCAAATGGAATTTGTCTTTGGTAAGGTAGTACGCAATGTTAAAAAAGGATAAAATCCTGGTAATGTGCATTCCATCTTTTTCCCCCCACAATGTTTTCCACTCTTTCAGAGTCGTATCTTACCTAAAATTTGAGCAACATTTAACTCTTTTCCAAACAACATAATTTTGGACATGTCAAAAATCAAAGTATTTGTAGAAGATAAATAAAATGTGTGCAAAAACATTGTGGGAAAAAGAGAAAATGCTGGATAGCATTACCGGGTAATGTCTCCTTTTCGTGAATTGTTTTCTAAGGCCTTCTCTGTCAGGAATGTTAAAACTCGGGGTTTGTGTGGTAAAGAGTTAATCTGTTATCTGCAACTGCTTTGAACTCTGCTGAGTACAAAATGTTGTCAGGTAAAAAGTGAATGAAGGTGGCTGTTTAATACAAGTGGTTGCATACTCAAGATAGACTATGCACTCAGCTCATTAAGGCCTGCAAGTGACTGGTTTTGATATTGTATTAACTCTTTAGCAAACAATCCCGAGTTTTAATGACCCCGAAGAAGACGGCTTTTGAAAATGTTGTGGAAAAAGGAGAAAATGTTGGTAACCAGTAATTTCTACTTTTCCCACTTTTTCTACTTTATCAAAGACAGAAATTATCATTTGTTCTATATTTAATCTGTTGACTGCAAATACTTTAAATCTGGTCAAGTTAAGAATTTTGTCATTTGCTAAATAGTTACACTACTTGAAATCACTATCTCAAAAGGACATATCCCTCATAAAGAACAGTACTTCATTTAATTGTAATATTTTCACTTGTGTTTTTGTCTTGATTCCCACATCTTGTTGATTACCCATTTGTTGCTGGTATGAATGTTTTCAAATTGTCTCCCGCAAATTTGTGACATAATGTTGAAACAGTGTTTAACACCAAACAAAAAAAATTGTATATTGGACTGTTTATGTTTATTCCAGATGGCGGTATTAATGAAAAAGGACAGCAACTTTTACAAGGGAGACTTCGGCCAAAGGGACTACGTTCCGATGGGGGATTTAAAGGGAAAATACCACCAGTACCTGAAAGTTTTGCCGAATCTGCACCCCCTCCTCAACGGATACGAATTACAGAAGACCTAGCTAACTATCGAACCCCAAGTGGAAAGTTTTACTGCCCAATGTGTGACGTGACCCTGAACACAGAAATACACTTTGGTCAGCACACACTAAGCCGGGGTCATAGACAGAAACAGCTAAACAAAAAATATGAAGATTTAAATAAATAACAAATGTATAGAGGGATTTTTTACTTCATCTCTATGATCTTGAAAATTGTATTTTTGACTGTTGAGTTAATGAAAAGTTGTACTGATTATGTTCATGTTGTGTGTTCAGAAGTGTGTAAGGTTTTACCATATGTTTGTGTAAATTGGTGTGTAATGTACAGACTGTGGGATGCAGTTCATCCCTCGTAGATTCAATCCTTTACTGAACAATCATATATTTTTATGATTGGAAGAGCATGGCTTTTGAAAACATCGTGGGAAAAGAGAAAATGCTGGTTACCAGCATCTTCTTCTCCTTCTGCTTTTCCCATAATTTTTTCCAACCTTCCAGAAACATATCTCCTTCTTTTAGGCACATTGAATTTGACGTCTGCAAATGATTTCAATTTGGGCGATTCTACAGTTTTGTTGTCTGGTAAAGAGTTAACTTTGTAAGATATGCTTTGCCCATACTGTACAGGCTTCTTTAGGTCTATCAAAATGTACAAGAAATTTCTCGTAATACATGTACAAATGTGCCATGCTCTGTGAAAAGGGAGCTTAATGCATCTGCAAAAAGATATTTCCACTATTTGAGCCAACTTTAATCTGTTGTTTCTTTTGTTTGCTTTGGAATTGGACAAGTCTGAAACTTTTTTGTTTAGTAAAGAGAGGAAAGATCTTGCTCTGTTTTGGGCACAAATATTAATACAGTCTTACGGGGGAAGACAGAATTGCTGTTGGTATGGTTTTTCAAACCTTAATGCGGCTTTTACATCAATAGTAGCCTGTGCGGCCAGTGAAGATCAAGATTAGACTGCACAAAATGTGCAGTTTGATCTTTGATTAACACTGTCCGTTTTGCTGAGCCATGTTTAACAAGAGAGGCCTCAGTATTGCAATTATTTTGGTCTTATTTCTAGACTGAAAGTGTTCATTTCAGTTTATCCTAAGATTCAAGGGTTAATTTTAAATGATTTACATGAATTTCCATGATGTTTTCTCATTGTACATAGTGTCGGTATTTCTAACAGTTGCCATCTATGTATCTCATATATTGTTAACCCTATACCAAACAATGCCATGTGGGAAGCATTGTGGTAAAATAAGATAATTTTGATTACAAGCATTTTCTCCTCTAACCGCAATGTTTTCTTTCCTTTCAAAGACAAATAATTTGAGTCATAGTTCATTTCTCATCTGTAGTTGCTTTCAATTTGGATGATTTTAAAATTTTGTCAACACATTGACGTCATGTCTGCTGAATTTAGACCAATCAAGAACTAGTACAAGGTAGACTCCTTGGAAGAACATTTTAGGAATGGAAAATACTTCTCAAATTTTGTGTGGAAAATATCACAGGAACAGAAGCAATTATTTCTTGTTACAGTCAATTGCCCCTTTATTCATCATTTTTCTCAAAAGCAGAAGCTTGTTTTTCTGCAGGAATTTACAGAGCTGTAGATTTGCTGTAATGAATAAATTAAACCACTACTAAGCAATAATGTGGTTTAATGACCCATAGGAAGAAGGCTTTTTGAAAACATTGTAGGTAAAAAAGTAAAAGCTGGTAACCAGCGTTTTCTCCCTTTCTCACAATGTTTTCTACACTTTCCAAGACAAATCCAATTGTTTGAGTCACATTTAAGTTGACATCTGCAAATGTTTTCAATATAGACCGGTCTAACATGGTGCAGTCTGCTGCAGACTTGACCCTTTCCCAAACAACAAATTTTAGACTCTTCCATATTGAGAGTATCTGCAGGTGACAAATCTCAAAGAGGTACAAATGAACTGAAGTTGTTTGACAGGGTAAAAACATTGTGGGAAAAGGAGAAAATGCTGGTTACCAGCATTTTCTCTTTTTCCCCACAATGTTTTCAAAAGGCCTCTTCCCCACGTTCATGAAAACATGTGATTGTTTAGTAAAAGTTTAACAGGGGTGATAGTACTGATCTCAAATGCAATCTTTAATAAGTATTCATTTTATACACCTGAACAATGCTCTGTGAAAAGGGGGCTTAATGCATCTGCAAAAAAGGTGAGCCATGTCAGCCTGCACAGTTTGCGCAGGCTAACATGGGTCGAAACTTTTTGCTATTGTGTAAATTCTATGCATGTACAAGGACCATTCTACCCCAATATCCAGTCTATTGTCAGACTTAATGGATTTTACGGATCCATGCTTGTATGACATCTTGCTTGGTATAATGCATTTACCAGATGACAAAATTTTAGACTTGTCCAAATTAAAAGCACTTGAAGATGAAAAATTCAAACTGAAATTTCTCTTTGAAAGTGTAAAAAGCATTGTAGGAAAAGGAGAAAACGCTGGTTATCAGCATTTTCTCCTTTATTCAGAATGCTTTCATAAGTCCTCTTCCATAGGGTCGTGAAAACTCGGAATTGTGTGGTAAGGGATCAAGCTCCCTTTTGCCAGATCATGGCTCACATATATACATGTACATATATATCCTGTTCTATTGTTACACTCCATGCAAAATAATTGGTTCTACAGATGTACTTGAACTTGCCAGTGGGTCTTTTTCTTTTTCTATCTTTTGGCGTCGGTTGGGGAATATTTTTGTGGGGGGAACCTTTTTTGTTTATATTAAAACTTTGTATAACTACTGAACAGATACTGTTGATATGCAAGAAAATTAACCCTGTACCAAGTAACCTGTCTTTTAAAACTCTGAGAGCGAAGGCCTTTTAAAATTCCACTTGTGGAAAATTAGAATGTAGAAAGATGATAAGTATAGTGAATGCTTATTTCACACAATTTCTGCACCTGTCATGATATTTTTACAAGTCACTGTGTAAATATGTTTGTGCTGGATAGAAGAGATATATAATGTGAATGTGTGTTGCCAATTCATTACATTGTGTAAATGTATGTGTAAAGTACTGTATTTCACCTAATGAATGCTCCCTCCCTAATGGTAGCGCCCCAGTGCATTAATCATGTGAAATACAGTATGTTCTTGAGACCAAGCTCACGCTCAAAAATTTTTAACTTTTTACCAAATGACTAAATTCTCCACTGGACCAAATTGAAAGCGTTTTATAACAAATTAAATGTAGCTCAAATCATGATTTCCGTCTGTGATAGGGTAGAAAATATTGTGGGAAAAAGAGAAAATGCTGGTTACCAGCATTTTCTCCTTTTCCCACAATGTTTTCAAAAGTCGTTAAAAGTTGGGGTTATGTGGTAAAGGGTTAAATCTTTACCACAGGACAAAATTGTAGACTTTGCCATATTGAAAGCATTTGCTAACAACATTAAATATGGTTCAAATGATAGGAATTACCTCTGAAAGAGTAGAAAGCATTGTTGGGAAAGGAGAAAATACTGGTTGCTAGCATTTTCTCCTTTTCCCTGCATGTCTTTAAAGACCTTCAATCCCAAGGCAGTTAAAACTCAGGGTCATTTGGTAAAGAGTTAAAATCAGTGTGCTTCATTTTTGTCATACTTACTTAAGCAAAAATTATGGACAGTGGAATTGTGGATGAAGAAAGATTTATTAAAATAGCGTGTTTGATGGAGAAGTTGATTGTTTTAGTCAATGTCTTTGTTCATCAACAAGTTGTCTTAAGCCATCTATAGTAAATATATTCCTGGTCAGACCAACCGAGTAATGGTTTCGTTGCCTTTGCTTATCATTCTTATTTTCAAGCTCAACAGAGTTTATCTTACAACATCTAAGTTGATTAATACTTTCATACAGTAGAAAGCATTTGCATTTAAAACCTCAACTGAATGAGAAAGAAGAAAAGCTCTAAAATTCAAGACTTTTCTATATGAGCTTTGTTCAACTCATTGAATTTTCATGCCGAGCTTAGTAGAGCTCTTGATAGGTTTACTGGCATAGGCACATTTTGAGTGTCTATTGTCTGTTTTCATTAGCCATGTTAAAATATTTCTGTAATAAAAATGTACTTAAAGACATATTGACTTTTATCCACAATTATTTTGCTGCATTAGTATTTTGTCATTTAGTGGGAAAAAGAAATGACCAGTGAAATCTGATAGAAGAACCTGTACACATTGTAAAAATTGTTATATGAGGAGAATTTTCTAATTTTAACTTCATGAATAATTTCTGTATCATTAAGTTGTGAAAAACCATCTGTATCAGACATGTTGGAGTGGCATAGCAGAAGTAGAGTCTATATTCCCTTTTCATTATAATTGTAAAAATAATATGTAACAAAATATGTACCTGAGAACACATACATTAAGATTGTGTCAATCTTGTCATTTTTACTAGAAACACAAAAAAATATATACATACAAATAAAATGGAGGACATGGGTTAAAATGGAATCATAATTATTGTGAAAAAAAAAAGAAAAACATAGAAATTTCTTTTTTATTTGTCACAAGATTCTTGTCAACTGTCTTTTTCCAATGCATCTGTATAACATATGAGAATTACAAGATACCTTGTGAATACTAATTTACACTTTTCACTACCTACCCTTGTAAAAACATTTCATGTAAAACATATGTAAGCCACGTTGTAGGAAAAGGGGGTTTGATGCATCTCTCTGATGCATTACATTAACTCTTTACCACACACTCCCGACTTTTAACGACCCTGAGAAAGAAGACTGGTAACCAGCATTTTCTCCTTTTCCCACAATGTTTTCTACCCTTCTCAAACCAATTTTGAATTTTTGAGCCATATTTATTTTGTCGTCTGCAAATGCTCTTAATTTGGACCAGTCTAAAATTTTGTCGTTTGGTAAAGAGTTAAGCAAATCTTCTTATAATGATGCCTCCATAAAATTCTTTTTGTCTAACAATCATCTGAATCCTTAGGTAGAACGTCCTTGGACATGCAGAAATTTACCACTGGCAAAAAAAATTGACCCAGGTCAGCCTGCATGGACTGCTTAACTCTTTACCAAACGACAAAATTTTAGACTGGTCCAAATTGAAAGCATTTGCAAACGACAAAGACGGCTCAAATACTGGAATTTGTCCTCCATAGAGTAGAAAACATTGTGGGAAAAGGAGAAAATGCTGGATACCAGCATTTTCTCCTTTTCCCAAAATGTTTTCAAAAGGCTTCTTTCCAAGGGTCGTTAAAACCCGGGATTGTTTGGTAAAGGGTTAAGCTGACCTGGCTTGGTACTTTTTGAAGATGCAGTAAATCCACCTTTTCACTAAGCATGATTCATACTTAAATCCATTCACATTCATTTATTATCCTTTCCCTTCATAAATATTGTGCTTGCCTGAAGAAAATACTGTAAAGTATATCATAGATTTAACCCTTTGCCAAACAGTCCCAAAACTTCAAGGATCCTGAATAAGAAAGAGTTTTAAAACAATGAGGAAAATGTTGATAACCAGTATCTTCTCTTCTTCCCAAAATGTTTTCTATCCTTTAAACTACTGCTAATCTTTCATCATAGATATGGCACAGTTTAAAATGATGTCATGTGGGTAGAGGGTTAAGAAAGAGTTTTGTATACTTGGCAATAGATTGAGAAATATAGCATTGAGAGTCATGTCATGAAATTTTGTAATAAACATACTTGTACAAGATACAGGAGTAAATAGATTTCATGTGAACATGTCATATTCCCTTCTCATTACCTTGTTGAAATATTTTGTGTTAGAAAAAAAAAATATATACCTAAAAACAAATATTCATGTTCATTCATAATCATTTTGCTTCATTATCATCATGCTTGTAGTAAAACATGTTTGTTTATAATGTTTGTTCAAATAGTAATTTTTCTTTTGGTTCATTCCTCACCATAGAAAGTTAGGAATTCCAGAATGCTTTCTGATACAGTTTCAGTTGTTAGGTCGGGATCGGCTGTGGCTCAGTTGATAACTCTTTACCAAACGACAGAATCTTGGACTGGTCTGAGTTAAAGCATTTGCAGATGACAAATTATATGTGGCTTGACTGATCAGAATTATCCTTGAAAGGGTAGAAAACTGGATCTTCATGGTGGTGTTTGGCTTGCTGGAGTCTCCTTTGGCAAGGTACAGCAGCCCAAGCCTATTGTAATCACATGACTAAGTGAGTTTTCACCTAGATATAATTGAAATATTGTTGAAAGTAGTGTAAAACACCGTTTGTACCATTATGTATAGAAATTGACATTTTTTGCAGAGGCATTCTGAGACTTCTACATCAGAAAAATCATCGGCCAATTGGATATTCCATTTGGTTAAACAGTGTTTGTGTCTTGTAACTTTGTTCTGTTTTTAGAAGTCTCTGATATCTATTTTTCTGAATTCTATTTTTAACCTTTGGCATGCAACAAGCAACTTTAGATAATTTATTGGATAGAGTTGATCAATGGAAGACTGCACAAAGCATGCGGTCTTATCATGGATTTTAGATTTCTTGGGCATTATTCTCCAACCATTCATATAGAAAGTCGTAGTATAAATGTAATTCTCAAGAGCTTTCTACATTTTAAAGTAATGAAATTTCTGATATTGTGTTACTTTCTTAATCTAAAATAAGATTAAGAATGCAATTTAGAATGGTTGGTGATATTTGCCCAGGATGGATTTAATCTCTAAACATTCAAGATATTAGTCCATTTTACACTGGGGAAAAAAAAATAGTCATTATTCTTTCTGTTCAGCATGCCAAATGTTAAAAGAGTCATCAGCTTTGCATAATTATTGGATAATTTGTAGGTGTTATATGACCTTGACATTATCACTGATATAAAAAAATTTTAGGTTTAATTTTTCTTGACAAATGCAGCGGAATTTTCATTAGACTTGTCTTAATAAAGAGTAGATATCAAGAAAACAGCAACTTTTGTCTTTTATTTCCTTTATTATGCCCCCCTTCAACGAAGTGGGGGTATATTGCTTTGGTAATGTCGGTCGGTCCGTCTGTCCGTCCGTCGGTCAGTCGGTCGGTTGGTAGACCTTACCTTGTCCGGATGATAACTAGACACAGAATTGACCTAGGTTCGTCAAATTTGGCACAGACATGCATCTCGGAGTGTAAATGATCCCTATTGATTTTGAGGTCAATCGGTCAAAGGTCAAGGTCACAGTGACCCTCAACATATTGATATATAGACCAAACCTTGTTCGGATGATAACTAGACACAGAATTGACCCAGGTTTGTCAAATTTGGCACAGACATGCGTCTCGGAGTGTAGATGATCCCTATTGATTTTAAGGTCAATCAGTCAAAGGTCAAGGTCACAGTGACTGTCAACATTTTGATATATAGACCAAACCTTGTCAGGATGATAACTAGACACAGAATTGATCTAGGTTTGTCAAATTTGGCACAGATATTCGTCTTGGAGTGCAGATGATCCCTATCGATTCTAAGATTAATCCATCAAAAGTTAAGGTCACAGTGGCCTCAACTTAATGATATATAGACCAAACCTTGTCCAGATGATAACTAGACACAGAATTGACATAGGTTCTTCAAATTCTGTACAGATATTCATCTCGGAGTGTAAATGACCCCTATCGATTTTGAGATTAATCCATCACAGGTCAAGGTCACAGTGGCCTTCAACTTAATGATATATAGACCAAACCTTGTCCAGATGATAACTAGACACAGAATTGACCTAGGTCCTTCAAATTCTGTACAGACATTCATCTTGGAGTGTAAATGATCCCTATCGATTTTAAGGTTAATCCATGAAAGGTCAAGGTCACAGTGACCACCAGATGATTCGGGGCCCGGGCTGCCATTCGCCACTTGAACCATTTGCTAAAAAAAAATTAAAGTGTCTCAAAAATCATCATATGTGGCTCAACTTGTGGCTCCAACATTTTATTCGCGTATTATCGGGGACGTAGTAAGCATCGAAGTTGACTGGGAAAAAGCGGAAGTCGAACGCGCGTGCCGAAAAGAAAATCGATAACCCAGTCTGTGTATCGGCGACTGTTTACAATCTTGTATGTATACACACGGCGGTGTGTATAATTATGCAAACTGTTGACAGATTATCACGTTCAACAATTGAAGTGGGTTATAAATCAAAAAGATGACATCGATATTTCCCAATCAATTCTTTTGATATCAGTTTATGAACTGTGCCACTTCCTGTATCAATGTGGCAGTAGGGGGGCATGACTGTTTTACAAACAGACATCTTGTTTCTTCTTGTTGTTCTACTCTATAGTGGTCGTGAGGTTCGTGGCTGGCTTGGAGAGCAGCAGGTTTGTTGGTAACTCTATACTTGCCTCAAAGCACCAGACTTTCTCTGAATTGAATGTGTTTGCAAGAAAAAAATTTACCCTTTACAACACTATCCCAAGTTTTAACATGAAAGAATACTTTCGAAAACATTATAGGAAAAGGAACCAGCATTTTCTCATTTTCCCAGAATGTTTTCTACCTATTCAAGGACAAATACTATCATCTGAAAAACGTTATAATTGTTGTCTGTAAATTCCTTCCATATAGACAAGTCTAAAGTTTTGCCATGTGGTGAGGGTTTAAGCATGGCTTAACTCTTTACCACACAATCCCGACTTTTACCGACCCTGAGGAGGAAGCCTTTTGAAAACATTGTAGGAAAAGGAGAAAATGCTGGTAACCAGCATTTTCTCCTTTTCCTACAATGTTTTCTACCCTTCTCAAAACAATTTTCAATTTTTGAGCCATAATTATTTTGTCGTCTGCAAATGCTTTCAATTTGGACTGGTCTACAATTTTGTCTTTTGGTAAAGAGTTAACTAATGGAATTTCCTATGGAAACAAGTAATTGTGGGAAAAGTAGAAAATGATGGTTACCAGCCTTTTCTCCTTTACCCACATTGTTTTGATAAGACTTCTGAGGGGTTGTTAACGCAGGATTGTTTGGTTAAACTCAAAATTTTAGACTTCTCGAAATTGAAGGCATTGGCAGACAATAAATTTCATTTTGGTTCAAAGGATGGGATTTCACTGTAAAAGAGTCAAGATAAATGTTGGAAAAGGAGCATAGGCTGGTTACCAGCATTTTCTTCTTTTCATTAGAACATTGCATTGTTCAATATAGAGTTAAGGCCTTTCAAGATCATACCAAAGAGTAGTAAAACAATGATAGAAATGAATTTCCTTATCAGCATTCAGGATTAAGGGGAATGTCGCTGGTCTGTCAGGATGATGTGACTGGTAGAATACTTGATCATGAAAAGTGGAAGATAATGAAAACCGTATATTTGTAGGTTGACCATATGATTATTATGTGGCTGTAAATACTAGGGATGGAAACAAATACAAACACTGGTATTCAAATATTTGTTTTTAGCATTTTAGTATATTCAAATATAGAATAATCATGTGTTGGTGTCCGAAATTTGAGTGTCCAAATACTGATGCGCTTTTAGCCACAGATTGATCTAACAAAAAATAATTTAGTAATGGACATTGGACAGTTTCGGTAGATTACTATCCTTTATACAGAAATTGGTGAAAAAACTGTGGCAAAAGGCTAAATATAGTAAACTGACGATGATTTTTTAAAGATACCTTAGGTGCTTGCTTCATAATGGTTGATCTGAATTAATGTTTCTTTTCACAAAGATTCCAAAATAATTGACCTGCTACGTCCACAAAATAAGTTCCCCGTTATTAATAATTTTCTGATTACAGGAAACAAATTTCTCATCTTGAACTCTGCAGAACCCTTTATCACACAATCTGGATTTTGATGACGTTTTTGACGGCTTTGGAAACATTGTGGGAAAAGGAGAAAATGCTGGTAACCAGCTTTTCATCATATTTACACAATGTATTTTTTTTACCCGTTCAAAGCACAGTGGGGTCTAAGAAACCTAGATAATTAGTCTAGTTTGAGCAGCATTGCATAGCTGTACATATATCTATATTGTTCAGTTCCTAATGAAATGTATGGTAACACATAGTCAACCGTAACGTACAGCTAGCCAGCAATATGAAAAGCATAGAAAATCCATTTGTCTATCAAACCGGTACAACTGTTAGAACTCTTTGTTTCCGTACATCAAATTTGATTATAAATCTGACGTGAAAATATCATTCAATGAAATTTTATGAAGGAAGTACAGTGAATATATAGAATATTTACGAATACCGGGGTAAACATTCGATTTTTTTTCTTTTCCAAAAATTGTGTTAACCAAAACACCCTGTACGTACGGCTAGACACAGTCTATTTGGTCCATCGTCACATCGGAAAATCAACATGGGGAATCGATGACAATCAGTTGCGCAAGCCTAACTGAAAGTAAGTAAGATAAATATCATGCTTTAATGATGTTTAGTTTTCCCTCTCAACTTAAATGTTTCATTTAATTTATATTGAATTTAAAGTACTGTGTAATTCAACTTAACTGCGGAGGTTGACTTTTATGGACAGGGTTTGTAGAACAAATTTCACTTCGTTGGTCACAGGTGAGTGCATTTATTGAATGGGACACTGAAATAGCTTTTTGTCAAATTTATGAAGATATCAGTTTGGATTTGGGCGTGACTGAGGTAGGTAATCATGATTAGGGAATGGATTTTAATGAAATTAAATGATAGATGGTAGTGTAATTGATAATCTTTTATTGTCATTAACAATATCAAATTGTTCAGATCTACCTGCAAGAATCAACAATAGATTTTACCTCATTTAAAACCATACTAGATCTACAAAATTTCGAATTTGTCCAATTTGAGAGCAATTGCAGATGACAAGTGTGGCTCAAATAGTAACATTAGTCTTCAAGAAGGAAACACTTATGAGAAAAGAAAAATGCTGGTTACCAGCATTTTCTCCTGTTCCCACACTGTTTTCAAAAGCCTTCTTTCTCAAGGTCATTAAATAAATGTTTTGTGTTGTAAAGTATTAAACCATTTATACTACAACCCCCCACCATGGCATAAGAGTCGTGACATTCGCAAAGTAGAAGATATCAATCACAATAATTTGATTCTGAAGTCTATGAAAGAATTTAGATTTACTCATTATATGAAGTAATTAACCGACATTGTTCTTAAAAACTCCCCTTGATGTTTTAGACAGCCTTGTATCTGAAGAGTGGAAGAAACCTCCCTCTGTCTCACTATTCTGTTCATAGCAAATATTATGCAGAACAGCTTTGTGGAATATTAAATTTTCCTTTCACCATTTCAGGTTTATCTTCAAATGACAACAGTTACTGCTAGGATTAAGTAGGCAATTGTTAAAAGGAATTACACTATATAGAAAGAACGGTGTAGAAGTTTAGTTAATACTTTAAAGAAATTCAGAATAACTTTCAAAAAAAAAATGTCTGCAAGAAGGATCAATAACAGAATGATGAGGAACCAGGGACAAGGTGGAGGTTATAGCGGTAATGTTCACATAGTGCGTCACGATGTCGTAAGCCGAAAGAGGGAAGAGAGAATGGTTAGAGAAGCTTATAGAAGGGAGAGAAAAATGAACTCATACTTGGAAGAAGACGAGAATTTTCCGAGCTTCAAAAATCAACTGGCAAAGATTGGACTCGAGTTGAGGGATATACCTGGCGATGGGTGAGTATTGAGTAGATTGTTCTCTCAGAGTTTCAGTTTTAACCCTTTTCCACACAATCCCTGGTTTTAACTACCCTAAGGAAAAGGACTTTTGAAAGAAGTGTGGGAAAAGGAGAAAATGCTGGTAAGCAGAATTTTCTCCCTTTCCCACAATGTTTTCCACCCATTCATGAACAGAGTTTCACAGTATTAATCATGTGAATTTTGTCGTCTACAAATTTGAATTTGGACCAGTCTGAAATTTTGGTAAAGAGAAGCTTGTCCGTCTACCACACGATCCCTAGTTTTAACGACCCTGATGAAAAGGCTTTTGAAAACATTGTGGGAAAAGGAGAAAATGCTGGTAACCAGCATTTTCTCCTTTTCTCACAATGTTTTCTAATCTTTTTGTGGCAAATTCCAACATTGAAGCCTCAATTATCTTGTAGTCAGCAAATGCTTTAAATTTGAACTAGTCTAAAATTTTGTTGTGTGACAAACAGTTAAAGCAATAATAAAGGCCAAAAGTAAACAAAGCGGGTCTTTCGCTGCATTTGAATTGATATACCATTTAAAAGTATGGAAATTTGTGTGAAGATGACAATTAGTCATTGTACGGTCAGTCCAAGTGTTAGTCGCTGACAGAGAAATTAATTTCAAAACTAGGTTAAATTCTGCCAGGTAGCTGTGTCTTTTGTTTACTTTTTGCCTGATTTTAAAATTCTTTTTTCTGCCAGCGACTAATGTATGGCCCGACCACACGATAACAGACTGTCTTCACCACAATATTTTCCATACTTTTAAATGGTATGACTTAAATGTATTGTTACACCTGCTTTGATAATTTGGCCGTTACTGGGCCTTTAAGTTATACTAACTATGACCTCCATATTACTGTATGAAGAGAGAAATATATAAACTTTTACCAAACAATCCTGTCAGGCTGTGTTTTAACAACCCTAGGGTCGAATGCTTTTGAAATCATTGTGGGAAAAAGGAAAAATGCTGGAAAAAAGCATTTTCTCCTTTTTCCACAATTTTTTCTGTCCTTTAAGCGACAAATCCTATCATTTGAGGCATGTTGCACTTGTCGTCTGCAAATGCTGTCAATTAATCCTTTACCACACAATCCCGACTTGAGAAAGAAACCTTCTGAAAACATTGTGGGAAAAGGAGAAAATGCTGGTAACCAGCATTTTCTCCCTTCCGCACAGTGTTTTCTTCCCTTGCCAAAACAAATTTCAAATTTTCAGTTACTTTTATTTTGTCGTCTGCAAATGCTTTCGATTTGGACCAGTCTAAAATTCTGCCTTTTGGTAAAGTTTCTAAAGGCTAGTGAGTGATCATGTACTTTTGAAAGGAAATTCTATCATTTTAACCAGACACTTTCAATATCTCTTAACTCTTCAACACAAAATCCCAAGTTATAATGACCCAGAGGAAATAGCCTTTTGAAAACATTGTGGAAAAAGGAGAAATTGCTGGTAACCAGCATTTTCTCCTTTTCCCACAATGTTTTCTACCCTCCCTATTAAAGAAAAATCATACCATTTGAGCTGCATGAAAATTGTTGTCTGCAAATGCTTTCAATTTGGACAAGGCTAAAATTTTGTTGTCTGGTAAAGGGGTTAACCACCTAATTCCTGTTTTTAAAAACCTGGTGGAAGAATGCTTTTTGAAAACATTTTGAAAAAAAAGGAGAAAATGATGGTAACCAGCATTTTCTCCTTTTCTCACAATGTTTTCTACCCATCCAAAACTAAGTTGCAATTTTTTATTCACATTTATTTTGTCGTCTGCAATTGCTTTCAATTTGGACAAATTTAAATTTTTGTTTAGTGGAAAGATATCCATGAATGAATTTAAAATTTTGTGGTCTGATAAAGAGTTCATTATTCAGCTGAAAAAAATTGTCAAGGTTAGATAGAATAAACTTTATTCAAGGTTAGAGGGTCAGAGGGTCAGAAGATGCCCCCTAGAATCCTTTAATTATCTTGTCATCACATATTTTACAATAGATAATCAATGGGTAAGTATTAGGTTATCAGACTGATCAAAAGAGGATGATAGAAGGAGACATCCATTATCACATTCCCGTTGACAAATCAATTAGTGAAGTACCTGCAGGACATAGCTCATTTACATGCTTAACTCTTTACCAGACGACAAAATTTTGAATTGCCAAAATCCAAAGCATTTGCAGACGAAAAAATTAATGTAACTAAAAAAAAAAATGCTTTGGGAAGGATAGAAAAAATTGTGGGAAAAGGAGAAAATGCTGGTTACCAGCATTTTCTCCTTTTCCCACTATGTTTTCAAAAGCTTTCTTTTTCAGGGTCATTAAAAGTCGGGATTGTGTGGTGAAGGGTTAAACCCTTTATCGGATGACGAAATGTTAGACATGTCCAAATTGAAAGTATTTGCAGACGACAAATTGAAGTTGTTTTAAAGGATATCATTTGTCTTTGAAAGGGTAGCAAACATTGTGGGGAAAGCAGATATGCTGGTTATCAGCATTTTCTGATTTTCTCACAAAGTTTCCAAAATTTGTCCACTGCAGGGTCATGAAAGTACAGGATTGTATGTAAAGGGTTGGCCGTTAAGGTGCTAAATTAACTCAACAGGTATTTTCTGTCTAGTATTAAGACAAGTGCAATGTGACAGTTTTTATTTGGTGTAATGTTCAGCAAAGCCGACAGCCTAGGTGAAATATTAGACTGCAGGTTTTGTGTAACCTGATCTTGATCTACACTGTTCTGTAAAGGCAATGATTGTTATTAAGGGCGTTCTAACTTCTAAGGAATAATTCATGACAGAAGAATAATTCTAGTGTTTTTGCCAGCCCGAGGAAGAAGGCTTATGAAAACATTGTAGGAAAAGAAGAAAATGCTGATTACCAGCATTTTCCCCTTTCCCCACAATGTTTTCAACCCTTTCAAACACAAATCCAGCCATTTGAGCCAACTTTATTTTGT
Source organism: Hippopus hippopus (assembly GCA_946811185.2). Classification (NCBI taxonomy): domain Eukaryota; kingdom Metazoa; phylum Mollusca; class Bivalvia; order Cardiida; family Cardiidae; genus Hippopus; species Hippopus hippopus. The sequence goes on along the minus strand of OX328111.1, from coordinate 25,815,025 downwards.
TGTCTGCAAATGCTTCCAATTTGGATAGCCCTGTATATAATTTTGTCGCTCAAGCTTAACAGGAAGCACTGGGTTTTTCATGGAAGTGTCTTTGGAGAAGCAAGACATGTCAGAGCCCTAGCCTAGTAGGCTGGTACTAGCAAAACCCAAGACATAAATGAATGTGTAAGCTGTCCCTGTATAAACGACTGAAATAAGGTTGAAAATGGTGTTAAACACCATTCAACCAATCAATCAGTCATTAAAACACTGCACAGACATGCTGAAGGGAAAATTGTTTTGAATAGCCCAAAGGTATATTGTCATAGATTCTACAGATAAATTCCCATGCATGTGTCATCTCCTTTGTAAAAATTTGTAATTGCTTTAAAATTTTATCTAAGAACATGTTATTACATAAATGTAATTATTATTTAAATAGATCCCTTTAACCCATTGTCTAAAGTTTTGTTGTCTGGAAATCGTTCTTATTTTCAACTCTTCCCCAGGTGACAAAACTTTACACTTGTCCAACCATGTTGTAAGTTTTTGCACACGACTAACTTAATGGGGCTAACTGGATGAAATTGATCTTTGTAAGGGTTAAAATCATTGGTTAAAGATAGAAAATGCGAAAAAGATTATAGACATTAATATTCCGCCTTTTCCCCCCTTCCTCAAGAATGGACATGGATTGTGTCGGATCAAAAAGTAGGTCACAGGGCTAAATCTAAGAAAAAGCTTGTGTGCACTCAAGAGGCCACATTTTCAGCCCAATACTCTTGAAACTTGGTCAGAATGTTTGTCTCGGACAAGTTCGGAATCAGGTCACGTTGGGTCAAAAAGTGAGTCACAGGGCTAAATCTTAGAAAAACCTTGTGTGCATCTAATGACCAAATTTTCAGTCTGATACTCACGAAACGATATCAGAATCTTTTTGTCTTGATGATATATGTGACAGGTTCAAAAATAGATCAAGTTGGTCAAAAAGTAGGTCACTTACAAGCTTGCGTTTTACATCATTAAAACCAGGATCTCTTTAGCTTTGTTAAACATAGATGACTTTACTCAGGTGAGCTGTTTATGGCCTATGGCCCTCTTGTCATTATGTATTCTAATCTTCCAAAAGTAACTGCAGTCATCTGAGCAGCATTTGTTTTTTTGTCTCAAAATAATGTCAGTTTAAACTCATCTGAAATATTGTCACCTGATAAAGAGTCAGGTTTGTTGTAACAGGTAAGAACTAAAATAATGTAAATATGAGTCAAATGAATCTAAGGTAGGCCTGTAATTTACCTAACCCTTTAACACACAGTTCTGAGTTTTAACAACCCAGAATAAGAAGACCTTTGAAAACATTGTAGGAAAAGGAGAAAATGCTGGTAACCAGCATTTTCTGCTTTTCCCCACAATGTTTTATAACCCTGTTAAAGACATGTTCCATCATTTGATTCACACGTACTTCAGTTGTTTTCTGTAAATGCTTTCAATTTGGTCAAGTGACTTGTCTACACTTTTGTCATGTGGTAAAGACTTTAAGAGTTCCTTTTACTACACTACTGTGACTATTAATGACCTTGGGGGAGAAGCCTTTTGAAATCATTGTGGGAAAAGGAAAAAAGAGAAAATGCTGGTAACCAGCATTTGCTCCTTTCCTTACAATGTTTTCTACCCTTTCATTGAAAAATTTCCCAATTTGTGCAACATTTTCTTTGTTGTCTGCAAATGCTTTTGATTTGGGCTGGCTGTTGTAAACTTTTGTCATTTGGTAAAAAGTTAAGCTTGTTGGAATGCCACGTCCTTGGACATCTATGATGTCTGTGAGCTTAGCTCTTTACAAAACAATCCCGGATTTTCACGGCCCTGAGAAAGAAGCCTTCTAAAAACATTGTGGGAAAAGGAGAAATTGCTGGTAACCAGCATTTTCTCCTTTTCTCACAATGTTTTCTACCCTTCCAAAAACATTTCAATTTTTGAGTCACATTAATTTTGTCATCTGCAAATGCTTTCAATTTGGACTTGTCTAAAATTATTTCGTTTGGTAAAGAGTTAAGATGGCCTAAAGCTAGTCCTATTTGAAAGCATTTTCAGATGATAATATGATAATATAAATGGTGGTTCAAATGTGTGTGTGTGTGTTTTTTTTTTTAAATTTAAAACACTGTGGGAAAAAGAAGAAAACATTAGTTATCAGTGTTTTCTCCTTTTCTCGATATGTTCTCAAAAGCTTCTGTATTAGGGTTTTTATAAAGGGTCTTGTTTAGTAAAGGGATAAAGGGGAAAATTTACATAATCTTAATCATCTTATTCATGTTGATATTATACATGAATATTTATTTACTAATAATTCTGTCATATTACAGGTGTTTTTATAATTCAAAATTTGTAAGTTTACAAAATTGTAGAGCTTTAGTTTCTAAAAAGGTTAAGTTTTTAACATTTTTTTGGCAGCTAAAAAATGTATTTGGGAGATAATATACATGCAGATAGATCAGGCTGCACAGAGTAGTGAGCCTGATAGTAGTTCTCAATTGTTATTTTAAGAGATATTCCTTCCCACGCCCCCTTCCCCCCTTTCTACCCCCCCACACACACATACACAAAGAGAAAAAAAAAAAGATTAATATAAGGAAATGTTAATTTGTCTGGATAGAAAGAAAAAGAAATTCAGAAAAAATTGAACTGCTTAAACTTCAAAATATTTTGCTTTTTCCTTATGAGAAAAAATACATGACATAATTATTAATTTATTTAGTGTCAAATTTTTTAACAAATTATTAAAGGTAAAGCTCTTGTCCCATTGTATAAGGATTTTGAATTTCAGCAAAAGATTTGCCTGATATTCTGATAAAAACAGCCTGTAATATGTAATATAAGTATCTGTAGTATTTACTGAGATTATAAATTTTATTCATTCAGTGGTACAAGGGTCATGTTAATGAAAATGATAATGTTTCTATTTATAGTAACTGTCTGTTCCGGGCCCTGGGCGATCAGTTTGAGGGCCATGTCAGAAACCACTACCGCCATCGACAGGATGTTGTGAGATATATGGTTGAACATAAGACAGACTTCGAACCATTCCTTAGCGATGATATCTCATTTGAGAGACACAGTAAGTCCATCATGTTTTTACGAATCCAATTTGAGAGGCTTTATGCTTACTTGCCCAAACTGGGAGTCTTTTATAGATTTTTGTTTAACAATGGGTAACAACCCAATTCTACAAGGCAGAATGTTGCCCAGTATGAGACCTTACAGGACAGTACAGTGTTTGAGAGACTTGGAAATTCCAATACATGTAATTGTACTATTTATGCACAGGAATTGTTCTTACCGCAACAGATTAATTTATATAGCTTGTGTTATATTTCCTGGACAGAATAATTTTTGTCTTTTATTGAAAGTTTTGTTTGAGTATAGAATTCTTCTGTTACTACAAATCTGGAATTTATGGTACTGTGCTCTCTGATTGGTGCATATTGCAACCAATAGCTGCCATTGATAAAATATGTGTTGCCTGTTGTCTGTTGGATGGCTACTTGAGATACAGTAGGTAAAAGTTTGTGTTTTGATGGAACAGAGTTCTTGTGAGCCATTGGATTTGGATTCGATTCTTTGTGTCATTCTCTAGAATGTTCTAGCTCTGAAAGTGGCACAAATTCTGGTTGGCCAAACCATTTGTTTTAGCCAGTCATAACTTGTGTCTTTTTGAAATTTAGATATTCTTGAGAATAAGACTAAGATTGCTCTTAAGAATGGTTTGTGAATACAGACCCTGATCTTGATCTACACAAATAGAAAAAAATAGCTTAAGCTATTTATGATATAACCCTGACAGAAGATACTGGGTAGTCATTCTCTGTGCAAGAAATTCAGTTTTGGGATGCTGAATAAACTAGACATTTTTAGTCTAGAAATAAGATACGAAAAAGTGCAATTTGAAGATTGCTTTAACACAGGATGTCTCAGAAAAGCAAACGATGTAGATCAAGGATGAGACTGCATGTTTTTGGAAGTCTTATTGTAATTTGCAACTGCTACAAGGACAACTAAAAATGTGAAGGTGCTTAGACTCTGTCATTACCAAATAAATAAATTACAGTTTCTGAATGGCTGCAAATACAGTTCTACCGTAGAGAAAGTTTAGTCATAATCTGGAATAAAGCAGCGGACAGTGTAGATCAGAGGTCAGACTGCACATTCTGTGCAGTCTGATCTTGATCTACACTGTCGTCAAAAGCTTCTTTCCGTGTCTATGGTACGAAAAGAGTTGAGAGGTAACACAGGGAACATCTTGATTACATTTTGCCTAAAGCACTGGGTTTCTCTTCACAAGTATATCACAATTATCTGGGATATAAGTTGTTGTAAAAGTTAAATTTGAATGAAGATAAGGATTAAGTTTGCTTTGGCGGTTAGCTTAACCCATTCTCACGCAAGAAACATTGATTATTCCAAATTGAAGATGCATGTATGAAAAAGACATTGAAATAATTACAGTAGTATTTGAAAGTCAAGAAAACATGAAAAAATAAGAGATATTACTTTTTCGAAATTAATGTGTCAAAAAGTGCCCATACAGAAAGAGTTAACCCTATACCAGACGACAAAATTTTAGCCTTGTCCAAATTGAAAGCATTTGCAGACGACAATTTCAATGTGGCTCAAATGGGGCAATTTTTCTTTGATAGGGTAGAAAACATTGTGGGGAAAGGAGAAATGCTGGTTACCTGAATTTTCTCCTTTTCCTACAGTGTTTTCTACAGGCTTCTTTCCCAGTGTCGTCAAAAGTCGGCATTGTGCTGTAAAGGGTTAAACAGTCAATCTAACATTTCCCTGTTATAACAACCCTGATGATTCTTTTTTTTGAAAACATGGTAGGATATGGAGAAAATGCTGGTAACCAGCTTTTACTCCTTATCTTAATTGTTTTCTACTATTCAGTGGACAGATCCCATCATTTTAGCCACTTTTAATTTATCAACTGAAAATTCTTTGACAATGGACAAGTCTACAATTTTGTTGTGTGGTGAAGAGTTACTTTTAAGGCTACAGAAGGAGTCTAACAGGCTACCAAAGTAAAACATGTGAAAGAATCTGAACTTCCGACCCAGGACAAGTTAATATTTGGGAAGTTTCTCATGAACTTTAAGGTAGACTTTCATTGAGTTTACTGATTCAATTATCTTGTGGTATCTCTAAAACCCCTGGGAATTGCTATAGAAAGAGAGAAGATGATGACAGTTTGAAGTACCTGCAAGATCACCTGCATGGAGGGACCACTTGTTCTCCCAGAACACTGTATTTGTGTCACGGGCATTCCTATTTAGATTACTTCATCAATGGCTCTCCGTACCACAGTGTCTTATTCAATAATGGAAAGTTTAGATGAAACAACAGGCTGCATATCCTTAGATAAAACAACAGGCTGCATATCCTTTGCTGCATTCTTATCTTAACTCTGTGCCAAGCAATTCTGCGCCGAGCCCCTGTAGCTCAGGATTTCAGAACAGGGGTCGCTGGTTTGATGTCGACTTGGCAAATTTCTTTCTCTCTGTCATCCAGTATTGTAAAAGGGTCAGGAGGGGTTTGAATTGGTACTTCTATAAAGTTTTTGTGATTGGACAGACACTGTGACCTTGCTGACATACCGTTCACCCAGTGATTTAGCAGTCTGAGGTCAATTGCTCCAGTCCTGTGGAGATTATAGCCTGTAATATCCCTTTGCCAAACAATCACAAGTTTTAAGGTCCCTATGCAAGAAGCTGAACCCTAGGAGCACAGTTGGTTGTACAGGACTTGAGAACAGGGGGAGGGGGTCACTGGCTGGAACCCACAGCTCCACAGACTACTTTCTGAGGATTGATGATTGTCATTGCTTTAGGATTCATTCCTTGTTCACCGCTGATCATTGTTTGGACAATGGTTTTGTGGGAAAGTAGCCATTGGCTTGGGAAGAATATTGTGCAACGTACTGGTATCAGAAACTCCAGGAAAGCATCGATAGTTACACTATCTGCCACGATATAACTGAAATAATGTTAAAAACAGAGTTAAACACCATACAATCAATCAATCAATATAAGAGAAAGCTTTTGAAAAACATTGTGGGAAAAGAAGAAAATGCTGGTAACCAGATTCTACCCTATGAAGGACATATTTTGCTATGTTAGCCACCTTTAATTTGATGTCTACAAATTAACTCTTTACCAAACAATCACAGGTTTTCACGACTCTGAGAAAGAAGCCTTTTGAAAACCTTGTGGGAAAAGGAGAAAATGCTGGTAACCAGCATTTTCTCCTTTTCTCACAATGTTTTCCACCCTTCCCAGAACAAATTTCAATTTTTAAGTCGCATTAATTTTGTCGTCTGCAAATGCTTTCAATTTGGACCAGTCTAAAATTTTGCCGTCTGGTAAAGAGTTAATACTTTCAATTTGAGCAAGTCTAAAATTTTGTGGTTTGATACAGAACTTATAACTCTTTACCAGACAACAAAATTTAACACCTTTTCCTTAGAAAAAGCAGTTTGCAAACAACAATTTACATCATAGGATTTCTGCTGAGAAAAGAAAGGAAAGAAAACATTTTAGGAACAGGATCAAGATAAAGCTGGTTATTGGGTTGCTTACCAGAATTTTCACCTTTACGCAAAAGGTATTAAAATCTTAACCATCTTCTCCAGGGTTATAAAAACCCCTTGATCCTTCGGTGAAACGATGAATTTAGGGCCATACAGAGGGTCAGATGGAAAGTTACTTGTTTTATCCTTTTTTTTCTTTATGTAAAAATAATTAGTTGAAATTTTAAGAAGCTGAAATAATTTCAGACTTGTCCACTGTTTTAATTTCCATAGGCCATTTGGAGGGGTCACAGGTGAAAAGTTAATCAGAAAATCTGGTTTTAAAAAATGAACCATGTTGTGTGAAAAAGGGGCTTTATGCATTTGCAAAAAGTATCGACCCAGGTCAGCCTGCACACATTGTGCAGGTTGACCTGGGCCGGAACTTTTTGCTTTTGGTGAATCTTTTGCATGTCAAAGGACCAAAGTACCTCATGATTTGAGTAGGTTATTATACAAAACATATTTTATGGATTTATAATAATGAGATGACCTGTTTGGCATAATGCATTACAGAGATGCATTAAGCCCCCTTTTCACAGAGCATAGCTCAAATTTAATAAAAATGAATTTAGGGACTTAATCCTTAATCAAACAGTCTCGAGCTATAGTGACCCTGAGAAATAAGGCTTTTGAAAACATTTAGGGAAAAGAAGAAAATTATGTTTACCAGCATTTTCTCCTTTTCCCCACAAAGTTTTGTACCCTTCTAAAGTGAATCCTATCTTTTGAGACACATAGCATTTGTCTTAAGCAAATTTTTACGCTTTGGACAAGTCTAAAATTTTATTGTCTGGGAAAGATTTGATTCTTTGAGTAAACATGATCCAATTAGTCAGTCAAGCAGTCTAATCTAAAAATATGTATGATAGATTACGTTAGTGTAGCACTTGTGTCTTTCAAGTAACTTATGATGATTTCCCATTCAATGATTAACCCTGTACCAATCAATCCCGGATTTTAATGATCCAAGGGAAGAAAGCCTTGGAAAACATAGTGGGAAAAGGATATATTGCTTGTAACAAGCAATTTCTCCTTTTCCCACAATGTTTTCTACCCTAACTGAGAACTTCAGCTCATTTTTACCAATTTCAAATTTGTCGTCTGCAAATGCTTTCATTTTGGAATTGTCTGAAATTTATTCTTTGATAATGAGCGAAGTACGACTCATTTTCTTGTATGTCTCAGCAGTAGATTTCGAAAGAAACAAGGACACAATAATAAACTTATCTTACCACATGACGAAATTTTAAACTAGTACAATTTAAAAGCGTTTGCAAACTACAAAATAGATGTGACTCAGAAATAGAGATTTGATCTGGGAAGGGTAGAAAACATTGTGGGAAAAGGACAAAATGCTGTTTCCCTTGATGTTTTCAAAAGCATTCTTCCTCAGTGCAATTAGCTTTTGAGACTGTAATAGGTTACTTGCTTTGGATCATTAGAACAAGATTGACTGCTTGATTGTATGGTGTTTAATGCCGTTTTCAACATTATTTCAATCATAATTATCACTACAGCCAGTGTTTTATGCATGTTTTCTGGGAAATTCTTTTTACCAGTACTTTACACAGTATTCTTTCCAAGCCACTGGCTGCTTTTTCACTGAGCCATTGTGGAAATAATGATCGGTAGTGAGAGAGGAGTGAATCCTGTCGCAGTGACTATCCTTAGTCTTTGGAAAGTAATTGACTGAGCAGTCCAGGGATTGGACTCCCCTGGTTTAAATTGCTGCATGCTACTTACTGCACCACTGGGGCTAAGCATTTAGAACAATGGATAAGTAGAGACAGGAATGAGTATGCCCTGGCAGTGAAATAACTGAGATAGTGTTTTAACCCTTTACCAAACAACAAACTTTAGACGTTTCCAAACTGCAAGAGTTTGCAGACGATAGCTTTAAAGTTGATAAAAATGGCGGAAAGTTCTCCAATACAGCAGTAAACTTTGTAGGAAAAAGGCAAATTGCTCGTTGCAATTTCTCCTTTTCCTAGTGTTTTCAAAAGACTTGTATTGCAGACATGTAAAAACACGTGTTTGTTTGAGAAAGGGTTAACCTGTTACCAAGAAACCCATGGAAAACAAAGACCTTGGAGAATAAGGCTTTGAAACATTGTGGGAAAAGGAGAAAATTACTGGTACCTAATTTGTTAAACTTTAAGGTGGTTGCAGTGTAAAACACTTTCCCAACAAAAGCAAAGAAATTAATCTTTTACCACACAGTGTGGAGTTATAAAGACCCTGAGAAAGAAAGCCTTTGAAAAAATTGTGGGAAAAGGAGAAAGTGCTGGTGACCGGCATTTTCTCCTTTTCCCACAATGTTTTTTATTCTTCCAAAACCAAATTTCAATTTTTGAATCATGTTTAATGTATCATCTGCAAATGCTCTCAATTTGGACAAGTCTTAAATGTTGTGTGGTAAAGAGTTAAAACAGGTTTGACTAGTATAATTCAAAAGTAGGCGTCTTATTTTTTTCCCCATATATTAAAGATTATTTACATAAATACACATGAGTCATGCTCTGTAAAAAGGGGGCTTAATGCAACTGCGAAAAGTTTCGGCCCAGGTCAGCCTGCGTGGACTGGGCAGGCTGACCTGGGCCGAAACTTTTCGCTATTGGTCAATTTTCTGCATGTCCAAGGACCCTTCTACCTCAGGATTCAATCGATTGTTAGACAAAATGGATTTTATGAGTCCATAACTGTTTGATAACTTTCTTGGTATCATGCATCACAGAGATTCATCAAGCCCCCTTTTGCCGGAGCATGGCTCATATACTTTCTAATTCTTCAGTATAAACAATTTTGTGGCGAAGTACATATTATTTCTTTACTTATGTACATCTTATTATGGAAATGGTCTTTGGTTTATTTCTACTTATCTACATCTAATTAAGGAAATGGTGTTTGATTCAGATTTACTCTCTACTACACAATCATTATGTATTTATGAACCTGTGAGAAAAAGCTTTTGATTAAAACTGCAGAAAAGGAGAAAATGTTGGTAACCAGTATTTTCTCCTTTTCCTATTATTTTTCTAACGTTTAACTCTTTACCAAACAACAAAATTTTTAGACTTGTCCAAATTTAAAGCTCTTGCAGACAACAAAATAATTGTGACTGTAATATTGAAATTTGTTTTGGAAAGGAAAGAAAACATTGTGGAAAAAGGAGAAAATGCTGGTTACCAGCATTTTCTCCTTTTCCCACAATGTTTTCAAAAGGCTTCTTTCTCGGGGTCGTTAAAAGTTGGGATTGTGTGGTAAAGGGTTAAAGCCAAATCCCATCACTTGAGCCTCACTTAATTCTGCATCATGCAAGTACTTTCAATCTGGACTTGTCCAAAATGTTTTCACTCAGCAAAGAGTTCAAGTAGTTTGAGATGGGTCTAATAATTGTAGGTCTTTAAAAGGTTGAACCCTAGTTAACCCTTTATCACATAAACCCAGAGGTTTAATTACCTTGAGGAAGATCACTTGAAAACATTGTGACAAAAGAAGAGAATACTGCTAAGCAGTATATTCTTGTTTTCCCACTTTGTTTTCTACCATCTATAAAATGGCATTTTAGCGACATCTCATATTCCGACTGAAAAGGGTTTCAATTTGGACAGGTTTAATGATTGATTGATTATATGGTGTTAAACGCTGTTTTCAACATTATTTCAGTTATATCACAACGGCCAGTGCACCTATCCATGCTTTCCTGGAGTTTCTTTTTACTAGTACTCCACACAATATTCTTTCCAATCCACTGGCTACTTTCCCACATAACCATCGTCGAAACAATGATCAGCAGTGAGAGAGGAATGAATCCTGTCACAATGAATATCTTCAATCCTCTTAAAGAAATTGGCCAAGCCAAGGATTGAACCAGCGACCTTCTGTTCTTGAGTTCTATATGCTACCAACTGTGCTACTGGGCTTGGCTGGACAGGTTAGAAAGGTTTTAATTGTTATCAACTAGAAAAAGAGATAAGAAGGGATTAAACAAGATATACCTTAAAAATAGAATTAGGATTAGAATTTCAGTTGACTCATCTTCCCATGTTATCCCTTAACTCTTTTCTTACTGTAGATAGCATAAAAAGCTTTTGTGGATAGTGTAGATCAAGATCAGTCTGCACAGAATGTGCAGTCTGATCTCTGATCTACACTGTCCACTTCTTTATTCTAGATTATGACCAAACCTGTTCTCCATTTTCCAGCGAAAGTGTATCAGTGGCCTATGAAAAAATGTAACTTTATTTATTTAGTAATGAAATAGTTAAAGTTCAGAATAAACCAAAGAGACATTTGCATTCTGGAATGAGACAGAGATAATTTCAAATTTGTAGTATTCTGGAAAAGCAGACAGTGTAGATCAAAGAAAAGACTGCGCGTTTTGCACAGTCTGATTTTGATCTTCACAGGGGGCAAAGGCAACTGGTGAAAGGTGCTCGAAGGATTAAATATACATGTAATATACATTATTTTACACATAACCTGGGATCCCGTGTTGGTTAGTGTAAAGGTGTAGGATAAAGAAGTGGAGGACGTTGGCTTGATCCCTACAAGAGGAACAGGTTTTTTTTCTGGGAGTGTCCTTGGGTTAGATACTTCAGAGCCCAAGTACAGTACCTGTGAAGCCCAGGAAACATAATGACATGGATAAATAAAGTTGAAAGCAGTCTTAAATATCATTTATTGTTGTATACATTACAGTCAATCAACAAAGGCACTGACTCAAAATTGTAAAGATTTTGGTTTGAGTCCCTGTTAAGACTTTCTTCCTCAGAGTGGTTAGACCAGGGGATAGTTTGCAAAACGATTAACCCTCTCATCACTATAGGTGAAAATGGGCTTTTATGGATGGCATAGAGCAAGATTACACCAGGGCACAGAATATTCAGTCAAATCTTGGATCTATATGGTCCGTCCCTTTCTAGGTAAAGCCTATGAGATAAAAATCTTTTTGAGTTTTACTGGATTGTACATTCAGCTGTTGAAATACTGGTAGACCAAGTATATATTTTGTGCTGAAAGAATTAAAGAATAAAAGGCCGTGAGGTCATGACCAGGTTGGCATTATCACCTTTGAGTAAAAGTGTTTTTCGAACTCTATTGTCAGGTACCAATTACCCCTAAATAACATACCTTTTTCTGACGTTTGGACCTGCAATATTTTCAAAAGCTTTCTCCATCTTGGTTTAACCCCTTTCTACACAACTCAAATCTTTTGACAGCTCCAAAGAAAAGGCCTTTGACAACATTGTGGGAAAAGAAGAAAATGCTGGTAACCAGCATTTTCTACTTTTCCCACAATGTTTTCTACCCTTTCAAAAGTGAATTTCTACCTTTGATTCATAATTTTTTTGTTCTATGAAAAAGCTTTTGATTTAGGCAAGCTCAAAATTGGTTGTTCGGTAAAAAGATAAAAGATTTTAGGCAAGCAGAATAAAGTGAGGGTTGTGTGGTATGGGGTTAACCAACAACTGTGCAGAGTATTTGCAGACTGCCCAGAAACTTTCCCTAATTACACAAAGTAGAAACCTTTAAACAAAAGTAAAATATTTAACTGTTTGAGATATATAGGATCTGATATGAGTTGGTTTTTGAGATAAAATTTTATTAAATGAGTCTACAAAAAATGTTATTAAGCGAGCCTTTGGCGAGCTTAATAACATTTTTTGTGGACGAGTTTGATAAATTTTTACCTCAAAAGCCAACGAGTGTCAGATTCTTTTTATCACATAACTGTATAATAAGAATTATAGTCCATAATGTGTTAAAACAGAGGCATACATGTATAATGTGTAATGAAATTTACATGTAGTCTAGTCGCTTCTTTGACAGGTAGATTAAGAACGAAAAATAGTTTCAAAGAAACTTGCATAATTATGTTGATTTTATTTTGAATCTAAAAGTGATTAGATCAACAACTTTATCATGATTAAGAATTTTGACCATTAATTTCCTTCAGGAACCTAGGTCAGCAATGTTTTAGAATTGAAGCGTATAATTACAGAGTGTTGACCAAATACAGCTCTATTTTCTTATCTCACACGCGTGTGAGACAAGAAAATTCGTAATGGGTGTATTACATTGAAAACAAGGAGAGTTATGTGATAAAAGAAGGTTCGAAAAGAGACAATAATTGCTTGTTAACTCTTTACCACATAATTCTCAAAAAGTCTTGTCAACCCGTGGTAGGAAGGCTTTTGAAAACATTGTGAGAAAAGGAGAAAATGCTGGTAACCAGCATTTTCTCCTTTTCCCACAATGTTTTCTTTTCTCCTAAGAGTGGGTTTTTAGTTTTGAGCGTCAATTACTTTGTAGTACTTTTGAGCCTCAATTACTTTGTACTCAGCTATTGCTTTAATTTTGGCAAGTCTAAAACTCTGTCATTTGGTAAAGAATTACATGCAGTTGCTGCTTTTCCCACACTGTTTTCCAAAGCTGTCAACTGTGACATCATTGTTTTGGATCTGTACTGTCAGAAAGTTAAAAGACAAAAATGAAAATGCACTACTTGTATGCATAAACTCTTTACAACACAATCCTTAGCTTCAATGACCTGGAAACAAAGGCTTTTGAAAACATTGTGTGAAAAGAAGAAAATGCTTATAATCAGCATTTTCCTCTTTTCCCACAATGTTTTCTGTCCTTTTTGATACAAATCCCATCATGTAAAGCTCACTGAATTTGCCGTCTGCAAGTGCTTTGAATTTGGACCAGCCTAAAATTTTGTTGTTTAGTAAAGAGTTAAGCCCATGAAGTATGCATGATGGATAGAATGCATCAATAGATGCATTTTCTCTGTGCATGCCATAAATTGTGGAAACAAAATGTCAACCCTTTTTGTACTGAAGACATGCTAAGGGTAGCCTGATCTTTGATGTAAGTGTTAAAGTGTAGGATTATTAACCTGGAGGCCCTAAGATCAATCCTGATTTTAAGCACTGGGTTTTTGTGAAGGTAGGTCCTTGAGCTAGACACTTCAGAGTCCTAGCCTTGTACTAGTAAAACCCAGGTCATACATGAGTATGTGAACTGTCCTCGTGATATGACTGAAATAGTGTTGAAAGTGGCGTAAAACACCATTCAATGATCTTTGATGTACAATATCATATTTGATATTTTTTTATTATATGTTTTGGCTAAATTAGCCTTGAAGTGGCAATTAATACGAGTTAATTGCTTCTGTTTGCACTTTGTTTTCCAATTTCCAGATTCTTCACCTTTTGTTTCGTAAAAAGTTGTATTCATCCCTTCCTGGGTTGGCTGGTCCAACTTGAAAGCATTCAAAGACAACAAATTAAATATGGCTGAAATGATGAAATTGTATTTGATAGGGTGGAAAACACCATGGGAAAAGGAGAAAACGCTGGTTACCAGCATTTTCTCCTTTTCCAACAATGTTTTCAAAAGCTTTCTTTCCCAGGGTTGTTAAAATGTGGGATTGTGTGGTAAAGATGTAAGGCAGTAGAGATCATTAACAAAGAGGCCATCATCACCCTCTTACAAGTTTCAGGGTTTCTTTCAATTTGAATATCAAAAAGGACAATTTAGAGTGTACTTTGATATTTACTCAGTATTTTGTTATGATAAATAATGTTTTAATGGTCTTACCCCTTTTTGCCCGAGGTCTTCTAAAGACTACTAAGTTTTAGATCATTCTGTATTGATAACATCAACTGACAACAAATTAAATGTGTCTCAAAGTTGAATTGTCTTTGAAAGGCTGGAAGTCATAGTGAGAAAAGAGAAAATGCTGATTACCAGCATTTTCTCCTTTTTCCATGATGATTTCACAATGTGTCCTTGTCAGGGTCTTAAAAATGGTATAGTTTGGTAAGAACAAACGGAACCCAGTCAATTTTTGACCATCTTGCTGACAATGTAGCAGATGAAGCATAGACTACCATATACTGTGAGCTATTTTAGATGATATATTGCGGCAGATACATCTTTTCTCAGACTGGAAATCTCAGTTTCATTGACCTAAAGCTCTAGTTTAATTCTTAACTCTTATCCTGCTAGATTAGTTAAATGGAACTTTCAAGCCGACAATAAAAAACACAATTGTTATTTCAAACTTATTTTTTGGGGGAAAATACCTCCTCATCAGACAGTGTAGATCCAAGATCAGATTACACTTTCTGTGTAGGCTGATCTTGATCTACACTGTCTGCAAAGGGTCCTAGAGTTGCGCTTAGCAGCCTTAGGGTTGGATTTCCCTATGGAACCTCAGTTTTTACAACCTGTAGAAAGAAGGCCTTTGAAAACATTCTCGGACAAGAAGATACTGGTACCCTAAGGAAAAAGGCCTCTGGGAACTTAATGAGAAAAGGAGAAATGCTGTAACCAGCTTTTTCTCTCTTTTCACTTTGTTTCATTCTCCTTCAAAGATAATTCCCATCATTTTGACCACATTTGATTTGTTATCTAGACATGCATTTGAGATTGTAAAGCCAAGAAATTTGTAATCTTGTAAAGCTTTAATATTCTTAAGGTACAGAAAAAAAATTCGCTCACATCAGAGAAAATTTTGATGGACCTATAGCTGCTCAAACCATTTAATTGTAATGTATTATCTCAACCAAAATCTTTGACCTAGTTCATTTTAGTTTTTTTTTAAGAAAAAATGATAAATTACTGGATGATAGCAGACATTTTTGAATTAAGACACATTCTTTATAAAAGGGTTTGACAAGGTGGTAAAAGTACACCACATAAAGATGTAGTCCAGTTATAATGATAAATAGTTCAGGAAATTACTTGAACCCTATAAGCCCTTTACCAGAATTTATGAAATTGTGACTTATTCTAATTGAAAAAAAAAAGGCTTGATAGATATGAATGGCAATGAATCAGTTTGAAATCGATATTTAATACATGCATGTGAAGAAAGAAAAAAAATGTGATGGATGTCAAAACTGCCCTCTTTGAGTACAGCTTCTCTGTTTGCCAAAACTTTTTCAAAAATAAAATAATAAGAAATTCATCTACAGCTGATAAAGCGTCAACCCATGAAGTGCCTTTCACAAGAAGTGTTACTTTTAAGGCCAATGCAGGTCAAGATCAGACTCCACAAATCATACAGTCCAGTCTTTGGTCTACGCTGTTGGCTCTGCTGAGATATTGTGGACAAAAATAACCTAGATGCTATATTTGTTAGGGTCTTTCTTTAGATTGGAAATGTTTGTTGGGTTTATTTGGTGCTTTATCCCTTCACCATACAATACAGAGCTTTGATGACTCCTGAAAATATTGTAGGGAAAAGAAAACTGCTGGAAACCAAAAATCAAAATTTTGGTTTTGAAAAGTGATCTAAATATTGCTTTTCAAGGCCAGAATATTTGATAAATTAGCAGACAATGTAGATCCAAGATCAGACTGCACATTCTTAGTCTAACCTTGATCAACACTGTCAGGATAAGTGCCCAAAGTTGTGAGAAATACTTGTAACTAGCACTTTTTCATCCTCCCATGCTTTTTACCCTTGCAAAGATAGCATGCTAGTTACGTCATCATATGAAATTTGGAACCATTATGTCATCATACCAAATTTGTAACTCTTGACACTGTGTAGATATGGATTTTGTTTCTGTTGTATCTGATGTTATCTGTGTGCAGTGGATGTATCTGAGCTGGAAGATTTATAGGTTTATGATAAGAATAAATGTGCCATGCTCTGTGAAAAGGGGACTTAATGCATCTGCAAAAAGGATCGACCAAGGTCAGCCTGCACAGTCCGTGCAGGCTGACCTTGGTCGAAACTTTTTGCTTAAAATTGGTAAATTTTCTGCATGTCCAGAGACCATAATCTATTTCTTGATACAGTCTGTTGTTGCACAAAATTGATTTTACGGAACCATAATTATGTGATGATTTGGTTGGTACAATGGATCACAGGGATGTATTAAATCACCTTTTGCCAAAGCATGGCTCATATATTTTGATAAGAAATGTAGTTAAGGGAAGATATACATTGAGGGAATAAAAAATCCTCAAAATTGCTCTTTTGTTTTATTTTCAGTTCAGAATCTGAAGAGTCTTGGTTGCTATGCGGGAAATGATGCAATAGTGGCGTTTGCTCGTCTCCACCAGGTCAACATTATTATACATCAACTAAATGACCCTTTCCTAGTGGTAAGTATAAATTATAGCCAATATAACCTCTAAGAATGTTTAATTGAAATGTATGTATTCAGTTGGTAAAGAATATCTTAACAGTTTAACTTATCTCTTTACCGAGCAACAAAATTTTGTACTTGACCAAATTGAAAGCATTTGCTGATGACAGCTTGAATGTAGATCAAAATTAATGATAATTTCTGTCTTTGACAAGGTAGAAAACATTTTGTTGGAAAAGGAGAAAATGCTGGTTACCAGTATTTTCTCCTTTTCCCACAATGTTTTCAAAAGCCTCTTTTTTTTTTCAGGGTCATTAAAACTCAGGATTGTGTTGTAAAAGGGTAATAGCTATTTTTGTTAGCATATCTCAAAATGTTGGACAGTATATATCAAAGATCAGATGGTAAGTTGTCTGCACTAAAAGACCAGTTTCTCCTTTTGCCACATCCTCTCTCATATTTTTAGCTCCACTGGCTGAAGGCCAGCGGGCTTATGTCATGGCCCAATGTCCGTCATGTGTCCGTCTGTGTGTCCGTGTTTTAACTTTTATTTCAAACATCTTCTCTGAAACTACTCATCCAACTTTGATGAAACTTCACAGAAATGATCCTGCCATGGTCCTCTTCAGAATTTCTTGAAAGAATTTGATTCCCTCAAAAACCCCCTATTCTCAAGTCCTGTATGCTACCCACAGTGCTAATGAGGCTCGGCACATCTGCAGAGAACTTTGAAATTGGTACAAATGAGCTGAAATTCTCTTGTAAGATAGAAATCATTGTGGGAAATTAAAAAAAAAAAAGCAGGTTATAAGCATTTTCTCCATTTACCGCAGTGTCTTTAAACACGAAATTACTTCCTCAGGGTCATTAAAACACAGGACAATGTTGAAAAAGTTAAACTCTTGACCAAATGATAACAATTAAAGACTCATTCATTTTGAAAGCATTTACGGATGACAAAGTAAATGAAGCTCAAATGATGTGATTTGTCTTCATAGGGATTGAAAACATGGTGAGAAAAGCAGAAAACCCTGATATCCAGCCTTTTCGTCTTTTCTCATGTTTTCAAAAGCATTCCTCCACAGGGTTGTACAAACAAAGCATTGTATGGAAAAGTTACAAACAGCTTTTTTCCGATGTACATTTCAGATTCAGGGCCCATCGAGTTATTCTTCTTCAACGAGACAGATACACATAGCTTACCACAACGGCGATCATTACTCAAGTGTTAGAAAAGTGGGCGACAACACAGAATCACCGACTAATATTCGACTAAAGGTAACTCTGACTTTAACCATGTACCATATAATTACAACAATTTTTTCTGCCCCTGCAAAATACAGCCTGTAAAAACATTTTTAGAGAAGGAGTAAAGTAAGACCTTTATTAATCGTTTTCCACATAACATATTTGGGACTCATCAAAGTTCAAAACATCTGCGGACAATAGATTAAAAGTTTTAGAAACATATTTAAGTTATCTAATTGGAGAGAAAAACATTGTGGGAAAAGGAGAAAATGCTGGTTACCGCAATGTTTTCAAAAGCTTTCTCCCACTATGGTCCTTAAAACTCAGGATTGTATGGTAAAGCATTAAGCAAGCAGCTACCAACTAAAGTTAATGTGCTTGCAAAGCTGTTTACCACAAAATCCAGTGTTTTAACAATCCTGAGGTAGAAGACCTCTGAAAACATTGTGGGAAAAGGAGAAAATGCTGACAACCAGCATTTTCTGCTTTTCCACATTGTTTTCTACTTCAAAAAAGACAACTCCGATCACCTGAACCACTTTGATGTTGTAGCCTGCACATGCTTTCAATACCAAAGAATTTGAATCTTTCGGTAAAGAGCTAAGGTAGATGGTTGTTAAACCCTTTACCACACTGTCCAATGATTTAACAAACCTAAAAGGGAAGACCATCGAAAATATTGTGGAAAAAGGAGAAAATGCTGGTTTTAAAAACAGAATCCATGTTTTGAGCTACATCTGATTTGTCGTCTGCAAATCCTTTCAATTTTGTTGAGTCTAAAATATTTTCCTGTGATAGAGAGTTAGTAAACGTCAATTCCTTCATCTTTTTCACATTTGGAAACAAGATGCTAACCCTTTATGACAGGCTGGTTGCCTAAAAGAGGTGGCCAGTGTGATAGGTTGGATTGTAATGTTTAAATAATCTTATCATGGAAACTAGGGGTTCGATAATTTGCTTGAATACTGTTATTTATAAATGAGCACACAAATTCACCTCATGGATGGGAAGAGTTAGCAAAAAGGAACAAAGTACACTGGTATCTTGTGCTTGGTACCAGCAGGAAAATATAAAGGATCTTGTTTGGGAAGCATATTTTTGGAGATTAATTCATGAGCTGTCTCAAGCCGGAATTTAACCCTTTATCACATGACAAAATCATAAGACTTGTCCAAATTTAAGGCGCTGAATAGTGTGACTCAAAATTTTATATTTGTTTTTGAAAGGGTAGAAAACATCTTTGGGAAAAAGAGAAAATGCTGGTTACTAGTATTTTCTCCTTTTCCCTCAATGATTTCAAAATCTCTTTTTCCCACAATGATATCAAAACAGATGACAAAATTGTTGATTTTTCCATATTGAAAGCATTGCAGATGATGAATTGTGTATGGCTCAAAAGATGAACTTCATCTGAAGATTAGAAAACATTTTGGGGAAAATGATCAATTGCTGGTTACTAGCATTTTGTTTTCAAAAGCCTTTTTCCTCAAGATGGTTTTAACATTGGGATTGTGTGGTAAAGGGCTAAGAGAAACACCTATATATTATTTTAAAGATGAATGATGACTCCCCAACAGCCCAGACAAAGTTTCAGGGACATGCGGGAGGGGCAGATGGTATTGTAAGAGCTGTCAGAGATACAGACAGACTGACAGAGGAAGTTATGAATGCCACTGGCTGTTATGTATGTTTAGCATAATTGTGTATTTTTCTGTGTATTGTTCTGTACATAAATCTTCTGCATATATGAGGGCTGTTCGATATGTAATGTGTATTGTACCACAGCGCGATAATGCTTTGCACAATTTCGTGGATGATGATACGCTTGAATAGCTCTATTCAATACCTTTCCAATGGTATAAACACGAGCCTTCAGCTCCACATAGTTTTAAACTTATAGTCATTTCAATAGAGCTAGTCGGTGACCACTGTTGTAAAAATGGTTGGGAAACGGATTAAGAATATTAAAGAAATTAGAGTTTATATAAAAGTTCGCACAAAACTCGGTCATTTGGTGATGCAGATTTTTACTGAATTGGGGGAAGTTTATGGGTCTGATAAGGTATCTTATGAGACAGTTCGTAGGTGGAGAAAGAAATTTCTGACTGGCACAGAGTCCGTCAAAGATGCAGCAAAATCTGGCCGACCTGTGACTGTAACAGGCAAGGCAAATGTCTCAAGAGTCAGGGAAATAATTGAAAGTGATGGCAGATACACGATTCGTGATATTGCCAACGCTGTTGGCATATCACTATCGCACGTGCATTTCATTTTGAAGCATATTTTGAAAGTACGAAAGATTTCTGCCAGATGGATACCGTATATATTGACAGATGACAAAAAACAGGTACGAGTACAAACCGCTAAGCAATTGCTCAAAATGTTTCCCAAATTCAATCAAAGACAATTTGCAAACATTGTTACTGGTGACGAAACATGGGTTCACTATTTCGAACCAGTAAGAAGAATTGGAAACAAAATATGGCTAACTAAACACGGTAGAAGGCCTATATTTGCCAAAAGAAGCATAAGCACAAAGAAGGTTCTTTATTGTATCTTCTTCTCATGTGATGGTATAGCCGTACAAATTCCGGTGCTGAAGGGCAAAAGTGTTACAGATCGGTATTACCGAGATGTTATACTAAAAAAGGTCAAGAAATATTATCTTAAACGACGCCCTGTGTCAGGATTTAGGCATGTTCATCTACTTCATGATAATGCTCCATCACATACATCTGAGCTTGTGAAGCTATTTTTGAAGTCGGAGAAGGTTACTGTCTTGCCACACCCACCATAGATCTAGCACCATGCAACTTTTTCCTTTTTCCAAAACTTGAAAAGTTCTTATCTGGTCGTCGTTACAAGTCCCAACAAGCCCTTGGCTCAGCCATCAGTCAGTGCCTCAGAGGTCTACCTAAATCAGCGTACCGTGACGCATTTCAGAAATGGATTCAGAGATTGAAATTATGTATTTCAAACCGCGGAGAATACTTTGAAGGGATGTAATGTTCATTTCACTATTTGAGTCGAATGCTTTTGAGATATCGTACAATACACATTACATATCGAACAACCCTCGTACACATAGGTTTGTTATAAGCAAAATAGATTAGACGTTAAAATTCCAGGAGAATTTTGATGCATATTATTAACATAGGTTATAGCAATGCAAATGCATTGTCTATGCCTTAGTTTGGACATTTAATTTTCTGTCCCACTTGGCCAGGTTGATATTTACTTACCAGATGACAAAATCTTGGACTTGACCAAATTAAAAGTAAATGTAACATCAGGTTTTATGTGGCTCAGATGATAGGGTTTGCCATAAGATTGTGGGAAAAAGGAGAAAATACTGGTTTCTTGCAATGTTTTTGAAAGCCAATTGCCTAAGCGTCAGTAAAACTTGGGATTGTTTGGTTACGGGTGAACAGATGATAAGCTAAGTCGATAACATACAGGTCTTGAAATCGGGTTGCTGGTTGAAATCCCTAACTTTGACAATTTCTTTGCATTGCTGATCATTGTTTTGTCAGTGGTTAGTGAGGAAAGCAGCCATTATCTTGGAAAGAATATTGCGCAAAGTAGTGTTCTCAGAAACCTTCCCTGGGTTTGTCAATAGAGTTGTTTGGTAACGGGATTAATTCTGGCTCAGAACAGTTTATTAAATATACTGTCAAAAGGGGGCTTAATGCATCTCTTTGATGCATGATTCCAAGAGAGTCATCACCTAATTATGAATCCATAAAGCCCATTTTGTCTAACAGCCGACTGAATCATGTAGTAAACTGGTCCTTGGACATACAGAAAATTTACCAATAACAAAAAATTTCGGCCCAAGTCAGCTAGCACGGAGTGCGTAGGCTGACCTGGGTCGATACTTTTTACAAATGCATTAAGCCCCCTTTTCATAGAGCATGGCTCATGTATGAGAGAACGTTTAGTTACATTATTGAAGAAAATATGACCAGGAATAGCTCATAATTATGATGACTACATTTATGATGGCTTTTGCTATATTTATTATCATGTGTCAGTAACACATGTACATCAATTATTGTATACAGCCAAATCTGTTCCAAGCAGCTACATGCAAACAGTAGCCAATCTGTGAACACCGCCAGAGTATATTTCTTCTTTAATTACCTTGTGCATAGCAATAATCTGCCAAATGTAGTCAGCAGTCACCTTAATTGGTATGATTTTACTGTTCATGGCGCCTACAAAACAGCCGCCTTTATCACACGCAACCATCTATCACATACTTTTTCCTTGAAAAAAATTACAACTTGACTTCTCCTTTGCTCACAGATTGACTACTGTTCATGTGTGGCTGCTTGCACACATTTGACTGTAAATGTTAAAAATTCATGTTTTGTTTCGTGTTTTATTTTTGTTTCTTAAATAAAAACAGATTGAAAGTTCATCGCAAACAAACCTTTACCTATTCAAACCATTATATTCGCAACATGCTATAGTGCAAGAAGTGCATATTGTGGACAACAGCCAAACTGTGAAAAACAGTCACTTTTAGAACTTCCCTTCAGTGGCTGCTGTATTTCAGAATGTTTAACCCTTATGTTGCTGAATCAATGATCTAAACCTTTTAATTGGTAAAAATAGCCCAAAGTATTGCTATTGCAAGGTTGTTTCCGAAAGAATATGTAACGCAGTAGTGGACAGTGTAGATTTAAGATCAGACTGCACATGCTGTGCAGTCTGACCTTGATCTACACTGTCTGCTAAAATAAGGTAAGTTGGTTCCAGGGCTTTAAGGGTTAACATGTTTCTGTATGTTACATATATCTGATTCTACATGCATAATAAATTATTTGTAGATAGTACATTATTGTATCTTTCAGAATGTTCAATATGCTTCTGTATGTAACATATTATGTCTGATCCCATATATCTGAAGATAGTGCATTATTGTATCTTTCAGAATGTTCAGCATGTTCTCGAATGTTTATGTGACTGTGATTATGATGTGGATGCCACAATAGCCTATGTTCTACAAACCATGGAAACAACATACTGTAGGGTTATGTTTTGTCTTACTGGCTAAAATACTTTGTTTGTTGAAATTCTTTCACAAGTTATGTTTGATTTAATTTAAACTATGTTAACCAGTGTTTCAGAAAGTCTGTGTTTTTGCATTTTTGACGGGAAAATGAAAGGTTGACGTAACAAAATACATACATTGCGTCTTCCTTGACACAACATAAAACAGAACTAAAAAGTAATATAAAAGATTGACTCAGTTGATATATCTTACAAAATTGTCAAGTTTGTAAATGCAGAATCATGTAGAATTCACTTTCTACCACTGAATTATTTGTTGTTGGCGTACACTGAATCGATCTAAAATGTGACAAATAATATCACGTGAAGAAGATAGACAAATCACATCCAAACAACAATTTAATCCACAGTGGCATAATGTAACATCAGCAAAGGAGAACATGTGAATCATATAGAATCCACTTTCTACCACTGAATTATTTGTTGTTGGCTTACACTGAATCGGTCTAAAATGTGACAAATAATATCACGTGAAGAAGATGGACAACTCGCATCCAAACAACAATTTAATCCACCGTGGCATTATGCAACATCAACAAAGGAGAACAACATGTGAAAAAGAAATTAAAAGATTAAAGGAATGACAGACAACTTGCTCCAAAGACAACTCGCACCAAGACAACTCGCCCCACGAAAAACTCGCCCCAAGACAACTCGCCCCACATTAAGAAGACAAGTTGCCCCAAACTGAAGAAAACTGGCCCCATACCAAAGACAACTCGTCCCAAGTTTATGAAAACTTGGACTAGCTCACAGAATTCGAAGAATCTAGCTCAAGTTTAAAAAAAAAAATCGCACAAAATCTAGCAAAATTCTCGTCCCCAGCATAAAAATTCCTTACAGATTGGTTATCAATTCATGAAAATAACAACCTATTTGCCACTAATCTATAACAATACAAGTAATTTAATGAAACACAAAAGTAATTATCAAGGATTAAGAGACGTAATTCAAACAGCTTATCATCAAACGTATCTATAGATCTACCAGATAAAAGCAATAATGAAAGACTTATCATCAAATGAACGACTGGTAGGTCGGTTTGCCCGTCTGTTTTTCTATGTGTCTAACGATTGATTGATTGATTGAAAAGAAGGGGTATATTGACAGTATCATGGATATTCATTCCTTGAGCTGAATATGTCATGGATGTCAAACTGATCTAAGTTAGCATCATTCATGCTAACTTAAATGTTCACTTGGTGTAAACTACAGAATGTAATCCTCAATCACTTGAACAAAAGAAAGAAGAGAGAGAAAGATATAAAGATAAAAAAAGAAAGAAAGAAAGACGATAAAAATCAACAGTTTTATACAGGTACAGGTGATAGTAATAAAAGCGGGTCTTCGATGCGGGGCAAGTTGTCTCATAATTTGGGGCGAGTTGTCTTCTGAAGGTGGGGCGAGTTGTCTTGGGGCGAGTTGTCTTTGGGCGAGTTGTCTTTGGGGCGAGTTGTCCTGCACCCGATTAAAGACCATGACTTTTAAAATTTCTGAATGAACCCGAAAATACCACGGGTGACCCCCAAAATTCATGAGGTAGCCGAAACATTGTGTTAATATTATAATTTTGGGGGTTTTGAGAGGCATATTTAGATATTTTTTGTGAATCAGTATTTCCTAAAGTATATATTTTTTTCCCTGCAAGCAAACAGACACTAGATGGTTTACATTCAGTAAATAGCTTTTGAATAATGTGCTGATTGTGTTGCGATTGGGAATTCTGTGTATTTTTATGACACAAAATATGACATTAACTTACCAATTTCAGTATGATTCCTCAGAATTCATGGGTGTTATTGGTCATGAGACCTTCTCATAGGCTTTTTAAAACTTTCAATGCAAAAGAAGAGTTAACAATGAAATGAAAGGCTATTTTTTTTTAAATGCCAAGAATTCACTTACTCCATAGATTTTTTTTTAAAGTTTGGTAGATATAAAAACATAGATATTGGATAAAAAAATCTGTTTTTTCTCTTGTAGCAGTATTACCAGATGATTCCACATCGTTAGCCTCCCAAATGACCTCTACTGACAGTGGTATCTGGTCTGAAAATGGTACACACAAATCTACAGACTCAACAGATATCAACCACAACAAGTCTGGGGTCAAAGGTCATTACCGTGACAGCAGTTTTGGAGGAAGTTCAGGTTACGGGTCAGTAAGCAGTCAGACTGGCGGAGCAAGACCTAAATTATCAGAAGTAAATGGTCAAAACATTCCAAAGGTAGAGTACTGGTACTTGTTACATGACTTTCTATCTGTTTTATGTGCAGATTTTTTTAAAACTGATTGATGAACAACTTTAGGAGTCATACTTGTTTCATGAGATTTTATTCCTGTATTTTTTATTACTTATAGTATCAGCACTATGGACTGAACAAACATAACAGGATGCTTGCATTTGGAAGTGAGAATGAATTAAAATCTTTAAAAGATGTTAAGGTATTGCCTAAAGTATGTGATTTTTGAGCATGTTGGAGTCGGTGAGCTTGGTCATGGCCCTGTGTCTCTGCATCCATTGATGTGTCCTCAGTGCTTGGGTTCACACTTATTTTCAAACATCTCTGAAACTACCCATTCAATTTGACTTCAGTTTTCATTCATGAAGATTCATTTGGATGTTTATATTTTGTTGAATATCTAAATGAAACAAATTACGAATATGGCACATTTCTATATAAGGCAGTGAAGTGATACAGAGCCTTCTTGATGAAGTAAGATTAACTGTGTTATCTGGTTTACAGAAATTGGAATGCTATATCAGTACAGTTGTCTGTCTTGCTCTTTGCACTTATGAATTATGATAATTATATTGGAAATTTTTAATAAAATTTTTACCTATGCCTAAAACTTTTGACAGACAATACCAGAGAAGCAGGCGTCCTCCAAATTAACAAAGAAACAGAAGAAGATGGAAAAGAAAAAGCGAGCAGAGGAGAAGCACAAACAGAGATTGATGGGTCTACAACCACAGATACCTGACTCAGATGATAATGATGTTGTAACAGTTGTGTCTAAAGATCTACAGATGGCTAAGATATGATGGTGTAAATGATGTCTAAAGATCTACAGATGGTTGAGATATGATGGTGTAACTGATGTCTGATGTAGACAGTCTACAGATGGCTAAGTTATGACATTATCACTACTGTTTTATTAAGATCTACAGATGGCTAAGTTATGATGGTGTAACTGATATGTGATAGTCTACAGATGGCTAAATTATGACATTATAACTGCTGTTTTAAGATCTACAGATGGCTAAGATATGATGATGTAACTGATGATCCCCAGATGGCTAAGTTCTGACATAACTGTTGTGTGTAAAAATCTACAGATGGCTAAATAAGATATGACACTGCAACTGCTTTGTTTAAAATTTCATTACAGCTGCTGCCAGCATGGAGGAGAAAGGCTTATGAAAGCGGTGCTTGCATTTTGGTTATTATACCCCCGCAAAACGAATGTCTGTCCGTCCGTGTGTCCGTCTGTGTACAAAATACTAGTAATTTTGTGTCGTGAACTCCTCCTACAGTTTTGCTGCTATTGTATTGAAAGTTTGTTGATACATTGATCGTATACTGAAGTTGTGCAAGACACAGTTTTCAATCATCTACTCCCTATCATTCAAGGGTAATCTCCCCTTGAACTTAGAAAATTTTTTATTAAATTGCCTGTTTCTGTCAAGGCGCTGGCGGGGGTATTAAGTCACATTCAGTGACAGCTCTAGTTATGTCTTAAATTGCATCATCTGGTGAAGAGGTAATCTGAATTTGAGATTTTAAGCACCCTTTAGTGCAATACATATTAATGTGTACATAATAAAGATGTGTTATGATGAACAGTAATTGGCCAGTTTATTAAATGAAAGAACATTTTTCAGATGATTATGATGTTTGATACTGAATTTTGTTGAGATTAAAGATGTGATACCGCTGATGTATATAATGTTTATTATTAGTTGTAAAATTGTCTATATGCACCACATTATACAGATGTAATCCTTTGTAAGTTTAACCCTTTACCACACAATCACGACTTTTAAGAAGGACAGGTTTTGAAAACATTGAGGAAAAAGGAGAAAATGCCGGGACCCAGCATTTTCTTCTTTTCCCACAATGTTTTCTACCCTTCCCAGTCAAAAATTTTTTGTTCGGTAGAGAGTTCATAGTTTGTAAATGAGCATGTTGAATCTTCAGATCAATGTTTTGTGTAGTTGTACATTTTTTTCACACAATTTTTTTGCTAAGCTATTTACATTTTTCAAGTACATTTTTCCCACATTTTTTTTTTGCTGATCTGTTTGCAAAGAACCATCAAAGCATTTGTCTTGGCCCTGTCATTGTATCCGGAAAACTTTGACTTTTTCTGATACCTCTGTAATTATTGAGGTTATTTACTTCAAGCTGTGCATGGATCTTATCTACCAAAAGTGGAACCCTTACCTAAACCTATACCAAACAACAGAAGACTTGTGAAGTTGAAAGCATTTGCAGATGGCAAATTAAATGTGGTCCAAATGATGATTTCTGCCTTTCATAAGGTTTTGAGGAAACTAATATGTACTTATATTCAAAATGCAATAATGGCTGAACAATTACTAAGAGTATAGGAAATTTTACAATAAAAATTTTTTTAAAAAATGTTAATTCCTTGTGTTTTCTACATGTATATCTGTCTAGA
The DNA here is from genome assembly GCA_946811185.2 of Hippopus hippopus. Classification (NCBI taxonomy): domain Eukaryota; kingdom Metazoa; phylum Mollusca; class Bivalvia; order Cardiida; family Cardiidae; genus Hippopus; species Hippopus hippopus. The sequence goes on along the minus strand of OX328111.1, from coordinate 25,787,289 downwards.
TCTATGTCTTAATTTTAAAGCTATATTTGATGATAAATGAAAATTGACTCTTTATAAAGATTTTTAAAGAATTCTAGGGAGATGAAATCTGGTTCAATGTCCTTTTTAACTCTTTACCAAACAACAAAAGTTTTCACTTGGCCAAATTGAGAGCATTTGCAAATTACAAATTAAAATTTGCTTAAATGATAATTTTTAGTCTATGATAGGATAGAAAACATTGTTGGAAAAAGAGAAAATGCTGGTTACCAGCATTTTCTCCTTTTTCCACAGTGTTTTCTAAATTTTTTTTCTCAGGGTTGTCAAAAGTCAGGATTGTGTGGTACAGGGTTAAGAGCTGAGATTGAAGGTGAATACTAGAAAAGCTCGCAACATAAGATATAAGTGTAGCTTATTTTCCTGTGTATAATTGGATTACATCTTATGAATTTGTCTCATTAGATTAAAAGAGCTTTTAGCTTTACTTCTGTCTTTAAACAACTAAAAAAAGGAATTAATTTAATTTGAAATACTAGTATATAAATTGTCCCATCATTTTTGAATTGGCTATTTTCTACCTCATCATATTGAAAAAAGTCTTCAGCGTTTTTTTGATATCTCAGTCATTACTTAAGATATATACCTCGAATTAGATCTAGTTGTTAACTGTTAAAACAGGAACCTATTTCACAGGGGGCTAGTAACCACCAAAATATATTTGATACAGTTATGCCCCTTTTAAGACTCAGAAAGTTCACTAGAAAATTAAACCTTTACCAAACAACAAAATTTCAGCCCTGTCAAACATAAGAGCATTTGCTGACAACAAAGTAAATGCGACTCAAAACATGTCTGTCACTGGGTGGAAATATTGAACGATAAGGAGAAAATGCTGGTCCCCACCATTTTCTCCTTTCCCCACAATGTTTTCAAAAGCCTTTGTCCTTAGGTTCCTTTAAGCGGGGATATTGTTGTAAAGGATTAATTCAAAGCGTGTTTTTTATGGATTCATTTTGCATAATTTGTGTACAGATATGTGTTTAAAAAAAATATGTCTTTCATGTTTGTTTTGATTCAAATGTTTGTTTTCATTACTCAGAGTTTAATTTTGTACATAATGTATATAATTTATTGTTAGCTCACCTGAGCACAACGTGCTTTAGGGGAGCTTTTAGGGTCACGCTGTGTCCGTCGTGCGTCGTCTGTCGTGCGGCGTCAACAATTCTTTAAACATCTTCTCCTCCTAAACTGCTTGGCCGATTTGGACCAAACTTGGCTGGAATGTTCCTTGGGAGGTCCTCTTTAAAAATTGTTCACAAAATTTGATTTCATCAAAAACTGGTTGCCATGGCAACCAAATGGAATTTTTCAAGAAATTCTTTAAAAATCTTCTCATCTGAAACCGCTGGTCAGATTTTGAAATAATTTCACAGATATGTTCCTTGGGTGACCCTTTTCAAAAAATTGTTTGCGAAATTTTGATTCGTTGAAAAACATGGCTTTGGTGGAAGGGAGGGCTCTTGGCGTCCATCGGTGTCAACAATTCTATAAAAATCTTCTCCTCTGAAACTGGTGGCGAAATAATTCTACAGATATGTTCCTTGGGTGACCCTTTTCAAAAAAATTGTTCACGAAATTTTGATGCGTCGAAAAACATGGCCGGGGGGGGGGGGGGCTCTTGGCGTCCAGCGGTGTCAACAATTCTTTAAACATCTTCTTCTCCTACACCACTTGGCCGATTTGGACCAAACTTGGCTGGAATGTTCCTTGGGAGGTCCTCTTTAAAAGTTGTTCACAGAATTTGATTTCATCAAAAACTCTGGTTGCCATGGCAACCAAATGATATTTTTCAAGAAATTCTTTAAAAATCTTCTCTGATGAAACCGCTGGTCAGATTTTGAAATAATTTCACAGATATGTTCCTTGGGTTACCCTTTTCAAAAACTGTTCGCGAAATTTTGATCCATCGAAAAACATGGCCGTGGTGGAAGGGGGGGGGCTCTTGGCGTCCATAAGTTTCAATAATTCTCTAAAAATCTTCTCCTCGGAAACTGGTGGTCAGATTTTGAAATAATTTCACAGATATGTTCCTTGGGTGACCCTTTCCAAAACATGTTCGCGAAATTTTGATCCGTTAAAAAACATGGCCGTGGTGGAGGGGGGGGCGCTCTTGGCGTCCAGCGGTGTCAACAATTCTTTAAACATCTTCTGCTCCTACACCGCTTGGCCGATTTGGACCAAACTTGGCTGGAATGTTCCTTGGGAGGTCCTCTTTAAAAATTGTTCACAGAATTTGATTTCATCAAATACTCTGGTTGCCATGGCAACCAAATGGAATTTTTCAAGAAATTCTTTAAAAATCTTTTCCTCTGAAACCGCTGGTCAGATTTTGAAATAATTTCACAGATATGTTCCTTGGGTGACCCTTTTCAAAAAATTGTTTGCGAAATTTTGATTCGTTGAAAAACATGGCTTTGGTGGAAGGGAGGGCTCTTGGTGTCCATCGGTGTCAACAATTCTATAAAAATCTTCTCCTCTGAAACTGGTGGCGAAATAATTCTACAGATATGTTCCTTGGGTGACCCTTTTCAAAAAAATTGTTCACGAAATTTTGATGCGTCGAAAAACATGGCCGGGGGGGGGGGGGGCTCTTGGCGTCCAGCGGTGTCAACAATTCTTTAAACATCTTCTTCTCCTACACCACTTGGCCGATTTGGACCAAACTTGGCTGGAATGTTCCTTGGGAGGTCCTCTTTAAAAGTTGTTCACAGAATTTGATTTCATCAAAAACTCTGGTTGCCATGGCAACCAAATGATATTTTTCAAGAAATTCTGTAAAAATCTTCTCTGATGAAACCGCTGGTCAGATTTTGAAATAATTTCACAGATATGTTCCTTGGGTTACCCTTTTCAAAAACTGTTCGCGAAATTTTGATCCATCGAAAAACATGGCCGTGGTGGAAGGGGGGGGGGGCTCTTGGCGTCCATAAGTTTCAATAATTCTCTAAAAATCTTCTCCTCGGAAACTGGTGGTCAGATTTTGAAATAATTTCACAGATATGTTCCTTGGGTGACCCTTTCCAAAACATGTTCGCGAAATTTTGATCCGTTAAAAAACATGGCCGTGGTGGAGGGGGGGGGCGCTCTTGGCGTCCAGCGGTGTCAACAATTCTTTAAACATCTTCTGCTCCTACACCGCTTGGCCGATTTGGACCAAACTTGGCTGGAATGTTCCTTGGGAGGTCCTCTTTAAAAATTGTTCACAGAATTTGATTTCATCAAATACTCTGGTTGCCATGGCAACCAAATGGAATTTTTCAAGAAATTCTTTAAAAATCTTTTCCTCTGAAACCGCTGGTCAGATTTTGAAATAATTTCACAGATATGTTCCTTGGGTGACCCTTTTCAAAAATTGGTCGCGAAATTTTGATCTGTCGAAAAACATGGCCGTGGTGGAGGGGGGGGGCTCTTGGCGTCCAGCGGTGTCAACAATTCTTTAAACAACTTCTCCCCCTACACCACTTAGCCGATTTGGACCAAACTTTGCTGGAATGTTCCTTGGGAGGTCCTCTTTAAAAATTGTTCACAGAATTTGATTTCATCAAAAACTCTGGTTGCCATGGCAACCAAATGGAATTTTTCAAGAAATTCTTTAAAAATCTTCTCCTCTGAAACCGCTGGTCAGATATTGAAATAATTTCACAGATATGTTCCTTGGGTTACCCTTTTCAAAAACTGTCCGCGAAATTTTGATTCGTCGAAAAACATGGCCGTGGTGGAAGGGGGGGCTTTTGGCGTCCGTAGGTGTCAATAATTCTCTAAAAATCTTCTGCTCTGAAACTGGTGGTCAGATTTTGAAATAATTTCACAGATAGGTTCCTTGGGTGACCCTTTTCAAAAACGTGTTCGTGAAATTTTGATCCGTTAAAAAACATGGCCGTGGTGGAGGGGGGGGGGCTCTTGGCGTCCAGGGGTGTAAACAATTCTTTAAACATCTTCTGCTCCTACACCGCTTGGCCGATTTGGACCAAACTTGGCTGGAATGTTCCTTGGGAGGTCCTCTTTTAAAATTGTTCACAGAATTTGATTTCATCAAAAACTCTGGTTGCCATAGCAACCAAATGGAATTTTTCAAGAAATTCTTTAAAAATCTTTTTCTCTGAAACCGCTGGTCAGATTTTGAAATAATTTCACAGATATGTTCCTTGGGTTACCCTTTTCAAAAAGTGGTCACGAAATTTTGATCCGTCGAAAAACATGGCCGTGGTGGAGGGGGGGGCTCTTGGCGTCCAGCAGTGTCAATAATTCTTTAAACATCTTCTCCTCCTACACCACTTGGCCGATTTGGACCAAACTTGGCTGGAATGTTCCTTGGGAGGTCCTCTTTAAAAATTGTTCACAGAATTTGATTTCATAAAAAACTCTGGTTGCCATGGCAACCAAATGGAATTTTCCAAGAAATCCTTTAAAAATCTTTTCCTCTGGAACCGCTGGTCAAATTTTGAAATAATTTCACAGATATGTTCCTTGGGTGACCCTTTTCAAAAACTGTTCGCGAAATTTTGATCCGTCAAAAAGCATGGCTGTGGTGGAGGGGGGAGGCTCTTGGCATCCAGCGGTGTCAACAATTCTTTAAACATCTTCTCCTCCTAAACTGTTCGGCCGATTTGGACCAAACTTGGCTGGAACGTTCCTTGGGAGGTCCTCTTTAAAAATTGTTAACAAAATTTGATTTCATCAAAAACTCTGGTTGCCATGGCAACCAAATGGAATTTTTCAAGAAATTCTTTAAAAATCTTTTCCTCTGAAACCGCTGGTCAGATTTTGAAATAATTTTACAGATATGCTCCTTGGGTGACCCTTTTCAAAAATTGTTCGCGAAATTTTGATTCGTCGACAAACATGGCCGTGGTGGAAGGGGGGGGCTCTTGGCGTCCATCGGTGTCAACAATTCTATAAAAAGCTTCTCCTCTGAAACTAGTGGTCAGATTTTGAAATAATTTCACAGATATGTTCCTTGGATGTCCCTTTTCAAAAACTGTTCGCGAAATTTTGATCCGTCGAAAAACATGGCCTTGGTGGAGGGGGCGGGCTCTTGGCGTCCAGCGGTGTGAACAATTCTTTAAACATCTTCTGCTCCTACACCAGTTTGCCAATTTGGACCATACTTGGCTGGAATGTTCCTTGGGAGGTCCTCTTTAAAAGTTGTTCACAGAATTTGATTTCATCAAAAACTCTGGTTGCCATAGCAATCAAAAGGAATTTTCCAAGAAATTCTTTAAAAATCTTCTCCTCTGAAACCGCTGGTCAGATTTTGAAATAATTCTACAGATATGTTCCTTGGGTGACCCTTTTCAAAAAGTGTTCGCGAAATTTTGATCCGTTAAAAAACATGGCCGTGGTGGGGGGGGGCACTTGGCGTCTAGCGGTGTCAACAATTCTTTAAACATCTCCTCCTCCTAAAACGCTTGGCCGATTTGGACCAAACTTGGCTGGAATGTTCCTTGGGAGGTCCTCTTTAAAAATTGTTCACAAAATTTGATTCATCAGAACATCTGGTTGCCATGGCAACCAAATGGAATTTTCCAAGAAATTCTTTAAAAATCTTCTCCTCTGAAACCACTGGTCAGATTTTGAAATAATTTTACAGATATGTTCCTTGGGTGACCCTTTTCAAAAATTGTTCGTGAAATTTTGATTCGTCGAAAAACATGGCCGTGGTGGAAGGGGGGGCTCTTGGCGTCCAGCGGTGTCAACAATTCTATAAAAATCTTCTTCTCTGAAGCCGCTGGTCAGATTTTGAAATAATTCTACAGATATGTTCCTTGGGTGACCCTTTTCAAAAATTGTTCGCGAAATTTTGATCCGTTAAAAAACATGGCCGTGGTGGGGGGGGGCACTTGGCGTCTAGCGGTGTCAACAATTCTTTAAACATCTCCTCCTCCTAAACCGCTTGGCCGATTTGGACCAAACTTGGCTGGAATGTTCCTTGGGAGGTCCCCTTTAAAAATTGTTCACAGAATTTGATTCATTAGAAACGCTGGTTGCCATGGCAACCAATTGGAATTTTCCAAGAAATTCTTTGATAATCTTCTCCTCTGAAACCACAGGTCAGATTTTGAAATAATTTCTCGGATATGTTCCTTGGGTAACCCTTTTTAAAGTTTGTTTGTGTAATTTTGATCCGTCGAAAAACATGGCCTGGGTGGGGATGGGCATCTTTGCACTGTATGGACTTAAAGAAATTCTTTGAAATTCTTCTTCTCCTAAACCACTTGTCAGAGTTTGAAATAATTTCACAGAAATGTTCCTTCGGTGCCCCTTTTGAAATTTTTTCGCAAAATTTTGATCTGTCAAGAAACATGGCTGTGGTGGGTGGAAGCTATTTGCTCTATCGGGACATGAAGATATTCTTAAAAATTTTGTCTTCTCTGATACCACTATTCAAATTTTGAAGTTATTTCACAGAAATGATCCTTATATTATACCCCTTATTTAGCTTAGCTGTTTTCAAAGAAAACATCGAGGTATTGACATAGCCCTGTTGGCGTCATCTGTGTTGTTGTTGTTGTGCAAAAACTTTGACATTTTGTTACATCTCAGCTTCCACTCAACACATGTACTTAAAACTCGGAATAATTGTTCACTAGTAAAAAGCAACCCATACAACAAGGGCAGTTAACTCCAAAATTGTTTTGTCCAAATTATGCCCTTTTTGCGACTTGGAATTTTATTTTACTATCCAGCAAGGTTCCAACAGCCAATCATTGGCACTCTCATGAGGTGCTCTTGTTCAACTTAGTATTTTTAGCCACTATCGGGCATGTGCTCTTGTTCAAGATAAGGTCTTTGGGTGACCTATCCTAAAATTTATTTGCAGAATTCCGATTCGTCAAAAACATGGCTGTGGTGATGATTGTATGGGTGGTGACAGATTTTGAAATGATTTTTACAGGTGATCTTTTTATAATTGCTTGGCAAAATACTGATTTTGTTTTCAGAATTTCAATACTTTAAAAAAAGTTGGTTATGGTACTCTCAAAAATTCAGGTGAGCGATCCAGGGCCATCTTGGCCCTCTTGTTAATATTTTGATATTCTTTTCTTATACACGAAAAAACTTACAAAGAATTTGCCTTACCCTAGTCCAAAATGTTGTGGAACTATAGCAATGATATTTGCTGTACTTGGTTTTTATCCTCTAAATGATGTAAGTGAATATTTTTTCAGTAATTCAGAGTTTCAATACTATACCTGGTTGTTTTGCCAATATAACTTATTTATCTCGCTAAGTAGATCTAACATCAGGACTTGCATTTTATAATTTAACTGGAAGACTGCTAAATTCAATCCTTAGCCTGCTTATAATATTGCACAAATTCTGGGAAAGTATGGATCTAAAATTGCATGGCATCTTTAACCATTTACAGCACAATGCCGACTTTTATAGTAAATTTTGTTGACAAATGAGAGTTTGTCACACAGACTTTTTTCAACATACCATTCAGAATGTACCAGTGCAGGTTACCTTAACTCTATACCACACCATCCCAAGTTTTAATGATCTGAGAAAGAAGTCTTTTGAAAACATTGTGGGAAAAGGAGAAAATGCTGGTAACTAGCATTTTCTCCTTTTTCCACAAAATATTCTTTACCCATTCACTGAAAGAAAATTTCATTTTAATAACATTTAATTTGTTGTCTGCATAATTATGCTTTCAACTTGAATAAGTCTGAAATTTTGCTGTGCGTTAAAGATTTAACTCTTTACAACATGACAAATTGAATGTATTTGCAGATGACAAATTAGATGTTACTGGAAGAATGAAATTAGTCTCAAAGAGTAGAAAATAATGTGGGAAAAGGAGAAATTGCTAATGACCATCATTTTCTCCTTTTCCCACAATGTGTTCAAAAGCCTTTTTTCTTGGGGTTGATAAAAGTAGGGACTGTGTGATAAAGGGTCCTTGGACATGCAGAAAATTTATACATTGATATATATTGTGTATAATGTTCTGTCTGTTCACAGTTTGGATACATTTACATATAATGTTCTGTTTACAGTTTGGATACATGTACGTATAATGTTCTTTTCACAGTTTGGATACATGTACATATAATGTTCTGTTTACAGTTTGGATACATGTACATATAATGTTCTGTTTACAGTTTGGATACATGTACATAATTATAATGTTCTGTTCACAATTTGGATACATTCACATATACTGTTCTGTTTATAGTTTGACTATTTTTGCTGCTGTTCTTTCTTTCTTTCTTTCTTTTTTGTTAACTTCATGTGTTTAGATAGATACCTGGTAGTTGCTCACTTGTCCTGTATAGAGAGTTTATTATTTTTGTTCACTTTGTGTATGACAGTTGAATGTTTCTCAAGTTATGTTCAGATTATTTAAACCCCCCCCAACAAAATAAAGTGGGGGGGGTTTCATTCTTGAATTAGGATGTCAGTCTGTTGGTCCGTAGACACAATTCTTTTGTCCTCATCTCCTATGTTTTTCAACCAGTTTTGCTGAAATAGTAATGGAAATCATCTTCCTGTTGAAGCTTGTGTATCTGCAAGTTCATTGTGGTTGTTAGACTACTAAAGGAGTTGTGGCCCTTTGAAATTTTCCCGTATTCATTGACAAGGCTACTGGTTAAGGGACTTTGTGAGCCTGCAATTGATCTAGTTGTTTCTGTTCTGACATAGATGTGCAGGTAGTGTTTGAAAGTTGTTCCTTTTTTTTGTCATTCAGTTATTTCATTGTAAGGGGGTACTGGTGCATTCTTTTGTAGTTTTGCTTATTGCTGTATTTGTGTATGCCTACCTTTTTAAAATCCTGAGTAAGAAGCCTTTTTAAAACATTGTGGGAAAAGAAGAAAATGCTGAACCAGCATTTTCTCCTTTTCCCACAATGTTTTCTATCCTTTTAGAAACCTTAAGCTCATTTGTTTTAATTTTGAATTTGCCGACTGCTGATGTTCTGAATGTGGGAGAGTCAAAAATTTGATTTGTGGTAAAGAGTTGACTGTTTCCCTGACAACAAAATGTTAGACTTGCCTAAATTGAAAGCATTTACAGACGACAAATAAATGTGTGGCTTTAATGGTAGTATCTGCCTTTTAAAAGGTTGGTTTGTTCTTTGAAATGGGAAAGTACATTGTATGTAAATGTGTATTTAGTTGTATATCCGTGAAAAATGAAATGTCAAGATTTCTAGATTTTTACGAAATAATAAATAAGGCAATATTGAGCAAATTTCAATAAATACTTGGGCCAAGCTCTGTTAAAAGGGGGTTTAATGTATCTGCAAAAAGTATCAACTTTGGTCAGCCTGTGCAGTTGGTGCAGGCTAACCTGAATGGAAACTTTTTGCTGTTGGTCCATTATCTGTATGTCAAAGGACACTTCTAACTCATGATTAAGTCAGTTGTTAGACAAAGTGGATGTTAGGGATCCATAATTATATGATGACTTGCTTTGTGTAAGACATCACGAAGATGCGTTTAATTCCCTGTTACCATAGCGCCAATTACTTATATTTAGCCATGAAATCACCTGATGAATGAAAATTTTATTAACTAAGTGTTAACCCTTTACTGTACAGTCCTGAGATTTAACAACCCCGAGAAAGAATCCTTTTGAAAAAAAAAACAAAAGAAAAAAAAAGACAAACAGCATTTTCTCCTATTCCAACAATGTTTTCTACCCTATCAAAGACAAAGTTCATCATTTGAGCCGCATTTAAATCATCGTCTGCACATTTAATTTGATTGAGTCTACATTTTTTTTCGAGTGGTAAAGGGTTAAAACATCCTCTTTATTTAAAATTCTCATTTAACAGCCAGATATCTCTGTCATTCCAGTAGAAACATAGCAGGTACTTGAAAACCGTTAGAAACAAATTAAAACATTGCATGTTTTGACACAAATCCAAATATGCCCATGTAGCCAGAAATAGGTGGATTGAGGATTTTATCACAAAACTCGGGATTGTGTGGTAAAGAGTTAATAACATTTCTTCTTATTCTTAAGAATTTTCATCATTTATAAGTAACACAGTTACAGATTGCACATACTATTTGGTTTAGCCAATCAGCAATTGTATCACATTATAATCTAGAATTTGACTAAGAATGTAATTTAGATTTGTTGGTGAATACAGGCCAGGGAATTTTATTGGCCAGATTGAAGCCCCTTTCATGTTCCGATCAAGATGTATTCCTCTTAATATTTATGAGTCATGCTCTGTCAAAACAGGGCTTTATGCATCTCTGTGATGCATTATACCAAAGAAGACATCTACGGAGCCCTGTAGGTGTCATGCTCTACACATTTTTTATTTCGAAATAATGAAATCCTAAATCGTTCAAATGAAATACTATTTCGAGAAAACGAAATACTAAATCATTAAAATGAAATGCTATTTCGAGAAAGCAAAATACTATTTCGAGAAAACAAAATACTAAATCGTTAAAACGAAATGCTGTTTCGATAAAACGAAATGGGTATGTTCGGAACACTTGGTTGTCATCGTCTGCCATGGCCATGTGAGATGAGTGACTACACAGTCTGTATACCATGACAACCAAGTGTTCCAACCATACCCATTTCATTTTCTCGAAATAGCATTTCATTTTAACGATTTAGGATTTCATTATTTCAAACGATTTAGGATTTTGTTATTTCGAAATAAAAAATGTGTAGAGCATGACACCTACCGGGCTCCATAGACATCACATAATAATGGAACCATAAAATCCATTTAGTCTAACAATCAACTGTATTTCGCAATATATTGGTCCTTAGACATGCAGAAAATTTGCAAATAACGAAAAGTATCGACCCATGTCAGCCTGCGCGGACTGCGCAGGCTGACATGGGTTGATACTTTTTGTAGATGTGTTAAGCCCCTTCTTCACAGACTATGGCTCTTTGATAAGTCAGATTTCAGATCTGGCTATACTACTGTATAGATTTTGATATTTGGATATTTTAAATTATAGATTTTCATACATTTCTGATTGACATGCTTTAGTGTAAAATAGAATTTTGTTGATTAATCATATATAAATTATTTATCTCAAAGGAATATATACCTTCTTTGTGGAATAGTTTATTTTGCATAAGAATCATTGTTTGTGTTGCAATAAAATATGAAAATGCATTCTGTTTGTTCGCTAGTCTTCAGCTTACTTATTTAACCCATTACTGCACAATGCCGACTTTTGATGCCCCTTGGAAAGAAGCCTTTTGAAAACATTGTGGGAAATTGAGAAAATGCTGGTAACCAGCATTTTCTCCTTTTCCTACTGTTTTCAACCCTATCAAAGGACATTTGCATTTTTGAGCCACAGTGAAATTTTCGTATGCAAATGCTTTTAATTTGGGCAAGGCTAAAATTTTGTCGTCTGGTAAAGGGTAAAGGCGATGTAAAATTATCTCCTTTCATTGCCTGTCCATCTGTCTGTATATCTGCATGTATCATTGACCTCTTCTTAGATACTACGCAGGTCTACGCTTTGAAAATGTAGTGGCATTGGTCACCTGTTTCACACAGAGCTGTGGATAACTATTTGGACAATCTATTTTTTTACGCACCAGGATTAGGGATAGAAGATCAGTACTTGTTCAGGATGCAGAATGACACAAATGCATAACGTCCATAACACACAATATGCATGTGTGTAATGTAGGAAAAATGGGAACAGGGAAATCATTCTTTTATCACTGTATAGAACAACTCCATCTTTAAAATGAAGCCTAAAACTGCTTAAAAATAATGATAATACGCATCTGAAAGAAAAAAGCCAAGTATGGAGATTTCATCCTATTTCTTTTTTAAGGAAAATATCATAGTATTGTACAATGAGATCAAGATCAGACTGCAGTTTCTCTGTAGCCTGATCTTGGTTTACTCTGTCAGCAAGAGCACAGTGATTCAGGCTTAGCATCCAAAGGGTGAAATAGCAATCTCAATTCGGAGTAGGTAATGATTCTGAACCCCATCGTTACACCCCTGCAACAATTTCTCTGGGCATGATTAAGACTCATTCCCATAGCCTCAAGATATTGCAAAATTTTAAGCTTGTCCAACTGTGGAGCATTTGCACATGGTATATTAAATGTGATGAAGTTCATCTTTGAGAGGAGAAAAACCAGGGTGTGTGGTGTCTGTGGTTGTGAGGTAGAGCGTAGGCCTCGTAACCAAAAGGTCCCGAGTTTGATACCCAAGAGCAGGCGTCAACTTTGGGATTTTTCATTGGCCCACACATTCGGCGTGAGTACTGGTGTAGTTCCCAGGAAGCTGAATCGAGAGAGATTAGTATAAGTTGGAAGAACTTCTTTCTCAATTGATGTAAAATAAATATGTATAAACAAAAACTAGAGTCCGTATTCACCAACCGTTCTTGAGAATATTCTTTGTCTAATTCTCCAGACTTTTCTAGATTTGAAAGTAACACAACTTCTAAATTGGCTAAACCAAATGGTTTAGCCAATCAGAAGTTGTGTTACTTTCCAATTTAGAAAATTCTTCAGCACAAGACTGAATATTCTTAAAAAGGGTTGGTCAATACAGACCCAGGATATCTTTATAACTCCATCTTTTATCACCAAAAAAAAAACTAACTCTACTCTATCAGAATTTAACTTTTAATTATTGCTGATGTTATGGTATTGTTTGGTTTTTTTTTCTTTCAACCATAAAAACAACACACAAACAGCAGTCAAAATATCTTTCGGAGATTTCTGAATGTTTTTGTCTTCAGGAAGAATCCAAAGTCGAAGAGGGAAACTTTAGTGCATGGTAAATAAAATGATTTTCTAATTGTATATACACCACAGCGTTGATCTTTTCTGTGAAATGACGTGAACATTTTCCATGTATTGACGTCACTGTTTCCTTTCACTTTTCATTGATCAGTTCTCTAATCTTTTCCAGGCTTGTGTCCTGAAATTGAAATAGACACTTGATAAGTGTATAGTATTGGCTTATCATTATATCCCCTCAGAACGAATGTTTTCGGGGGTATACTGGGATCAGTCTGTCTGTCCGTCCGTCCGTGTGTCCGTCTGTGTACAAAATACTAGTAATTTTGTGTCGCGAACTCCTACAGTTTTGCTGCTATTGTATTGAAAGTTTGTTGATACACTGATCGTATACTGAAGTTGTGCAAGACGCAGTTTTCAATCATCTACTCCCTATCATTCAAGCATAATCTCCCCTTGAACTTAGAAAATATTTTGTTAAATTGCCTGTTTCTGTCAAAGCGCTGGCAGGGGTATTAAGTCGCATTCAGTGACAGCTCTAGTTTTATCTTGTTTGATGTTTAAGCATGAGTTGCTACACTATAGATACCTGTAGTAAAGCAGCTCTTGCATGAACACTGAAAGCCTAACAGCGGCCAGATGTTAATTCTTATCCTGCTAAATAAATTAAGCTTTCAAGCCAGAAGTAAAAACACAAACAATGAATGCTTCTTCATACATATTCTATGGAGATAAATGTCTCCTTATATTTATCTCCTTATCGGATGGTGTAGATCAAAGATCAGACTGCACATTCTGTGCATTCTGATCTTGATCTACACTGTCTGCAGAAGGTCAGTGAGTCGCAATTAGCAGATTAAGGGTTAACAGTTGTGCAAATTTATGAAGAGTCTAGAATTTAAGTTGTCACTTTTAATTCCAGGTTTAATATCTATTTTTTGTGCCGGCGACTGGAACTTTGACCAGCCGCACTTTAACACTTTACCAAAAGACAAAATGTTAGACTGGTCCATATGGAAAGTGTTTGCTGACAACAAATTAAAACTGTCTCAATTTATGAAATTTGTCTCTGAAAGGGTAGAAAACACTGTGGGAAAAGGCGAAAATGCTGGTTACCAGCATTTTCTCCTTTTCTCACAAGGTTTTCAAAAGCTTTCCTTCCCGGGGTCGTGGAAGCCAGGGATTGTTTGTTACAGGGTTAAATTAACAGGCTGTTAGCCACTAAATTATTACCATGCTTTTTTAATGGTTTGAATGAAATTTACCAGTATTTTATACATAAACAAATATTTGGCCAGTAATTACTGATAAGCCAATACTCTACACACTCCCCTCCCCCTATTTTTCCTTAAAGAAAAAAATGTTAACAGGACGCCAATATGATAGGAGAATAACGAATGGATGATTGACCAAAGCCTTTGTTTCCTTTTTTCACGCTTCGTTCTCTGTAATGTTCAAGATTTCTTTCCGAGGATTGATGATAGTCATTGTCATAGGATTCTTTCCTCTCTCACCGCTGATCATTGTTTCGGCAACGGCTATGTGGGAAAGCTACAAGTGGCTTGAAAAGAAAATTGTGCAGAGTACTGGAAAGAGAAAACTCCAAGAAGCATGGATAGGTGCAATGACCGCCGTGACATAACTGACAATGTTGAAAACGGCGTTAAACACCATACAATCAATCAGTCAATCAATCAATCAATCAGTCCATATGTGTAAAGGGTAAACAATATCCTATCGATAGATTCGTCCAGTATTATGTCTCAACTCTATTCTAGACAACAAAATTTTAGACCTGTCTAAGCAGTTTAGATGGAAAAAACTAGACTCAGGGCCCTGTTTTACTAAGGTAGTTACGAACAAAATTTGCGTAAGTTTTACATAACTATAGTGCAGTGGCATTAATCTGCCACGAGATACGAAATAACTATCATGATTATTTTAAAAAACTATTGCGATAAATCAAAGTTTTCTGGAAATTTTACCTTTTCATTTTATTTAGATAAAATTTCTAGGAAACTTTAATTTATCGCAATAGTTTTCTAAAATAATCATGATAGTTATCATGTATCTCGTGGCAGATTAATGACACTATACTATAGTTACGTAAAACTTGCGCAAATTTTGTTCGTACCTACCGTAGTAAAACGGGGCCTGTGGGCCAGGACTGATCCGTAATATTTTACAAGATTTTGCAGTCGACGAAATTTTAGACTGGTTCAAAATTGAAAGCAATTTTAGTCTACAAAATTTTTGACAGGTCCAAAATCAAAACTTTTTCAGGACACAAATTGACCGTGGCTCTAGGAACGGAATCTTTGTTTGAAAGATATTATAAAACTTTGTTAAAAAAAGAGAAAATGCTGGTTACCAGCATTTTCTGCTTTTCCCACAACCTCTTCAAAAACCTGCTTCCTCAAGGTCGTTAAAACTTGGAACTGTGCCACAAATTTTCAGATTCATATTGAAATTTGCCGAAAATATGTCAAATATGGTTCTAATGATGGAATTTGTCTTCGATAGAGTAAAAAATATTGCAAAAAAAAAATGAGACAGTGCTGGTTACCCACATTTCTCCACATTTTACTTTGATTTTACTAGTTCCCCTCAGGGTCGTTAAAACAAGGGATTGTTCGGTAAAGGGTTAAATCACCACCAGAAGGGAATACTGTAGACCGAGATCAGGCTCCACGTGCCGATCTTGAGAAACGCAACCTGTCAGATACAAGCCTGTCAAACCTGAACAGTTATTCATATAAAGAGAAAGGGTCAACGCTATCCCAAACTCGTCACAACTCGGCCGATTCCGAAACTTAATCACCGGATCACCCGAGATATGCCGAATGCGCTTTCCACATCACCATGATCACCACCACAACCAAAATTTGCAGAATTTCCACGTGCATAACATGGACATGTTTTGTATTCACTGTTTAGTGTGTTATTGTTAGACACATGCGAAATTATGTTTGTTTACTCGACAATATGTTTAAATTTTATGGATTAATTTAGTAAAATACAAATTCTGGAAAGGAAATAAACATTGAGGTGGGTGAATTTGTTGCTTTGATTTCATTTCCTCCCTTTTGAAATGTCAGTTTTTGTGTGTGTGTAATCATCATCATATTCGTTATCGACGTCTTTGTCATTTGTTTTCACCCATCTGACCCCAACCGAATTAACCCTTTACCAGACAACACAATTTTAGACTTATTCAAATTGAAAGCATTTGCAGATGATAAATTGAATGTAACTCAAAGCATGAAATCTGTCAATCAATTCATAGGGAAGAAAACATTGTGGGAAAAAGATGTTTTCAAAAGCCAACTTCCCCAGGACCATTAAAAGTCGTGATTGTGTGGTAAAGGGTTAATGAAGGTGATGGTTAATGTGATGTCAGACGTTTAGCCAGGCTGAAGGTTTGAAATTTGGGGCTTCAACAGCATCGAATAAACGAAATGCGCTTTTTCAGTTAGGAAAATTAGTGTTTGAAAACCGGAGGGTAGCTACCTTGAATCCCCGGCTCTGTCGATTTCTCTCCGAAATTGTCAATATTCGATGCGACAAGATTCATTCCTCTCTTATAGCTGATCATTGTTTCGACAACAATGGATATGCAGGGGAAGTAGCAAGTGAATTGGAAAAAAAAAAAATATATATATATATATATATATATATATATATATATATATATATATATATATATATATATATAGTGCGAAGTAATGGTAAAAGAAATTCCAGGAAAGCATGTATAGGTGCCCTTGCCGCCGCGATATAAATGAAATAATGTTGAAAACTGCGTGAAACAATGGGCAAAAAAACGTGTTCGATTCCTTGCTAGGCCACAGAGTTTCAGCATGAGTCAGTGTTTAAGGTGAAGGATTTATTAGTTCCCGGATTCGATTCACAATTGAGGGTTTTACATGGGAATGTCCTTGGACAAAGCACTAGCTGTCACTTTTGACCCAATAGGACATAGAGCACATGAATTAGTGAGCTGTCCCCATGATATGACAGAAATAATTTTCAGTTCAGAGTGTTACTTTTGACATGGAGACAAGGGAAAGCAGCCGATGACTTCATCACAATTGACATCATTTTAAACTCTTTTTTCATACGACAAAACTTTTTTTTTTTTCCACATTAAGGCAAGTGCAGACGTCAAATTAAATGCGCCAAATGATGATATTTATCTTTGAAAAAGGGAAACATCGTGAAAAAAGCAGAAAGTGCAGCTTACCAGCATTTTCCCCTTTTTCAACAATGTTTTTACCGAGGCCCGGTATCTGAGTCGGTAGCGTACAAGACTTGAGAACAGGAGATCGCTGGTTCGATCCCAGGCTCGGCTAATTTCTTTCCGAGCACTGATGATAGTCATTGCGACAGGATTCATTCCTCTCTCACCGCTGACCATTGTTTCGACGATGGTTTTGTGGGAAAGCAGCAAGTGGCTTGGAAAGAATATTGTGCAATGTACTTGTAAAGAAACCCAGTAAAGTATGGATAGGTGCACTGGCCGCTGCGATGTAATTGAAATAACGTTGAAAACAGCGTCAAACATCATACAATCAATCAATTATCAAATCAACGATGTTTTCAAAAGCCATCTTCAGGGTTGTTACAACAATTGTGTGGTAAAGCGCTTACTTCACGTTCTTTTCTTATTTTTTCTCATCATCATCATCTGTTGTTTTTAGCAATGGTCCTGGTAGGCCTATCAGTTATGTTTTCCTTTTTCGTGATTATTACCATGATCATCATCATCTGTTGTCATCATCATCTGTTATTTTTAGCGATGGTACTGGTCTTAAAACAGTCTTTTTCATGATCATCATCATTTGTTGTTGTTGGTTGGCCACACTGGTTTTCCTCGGGAGTGGCCTTTGAAAAGTCGGTGCACCAGCCAAGGACGGCTTAAGTTCACTAAACCCGTGAATACTGTCTTAGCAGACAAGATCAGACTGCACATGACAGTATGGTCTGAGTGTAAAAAATACCATAATTATCCTGGTCTATTGTCTTTATCTGGCGCTCTAGTTTTTGATACACTACATTGCTACATATAATTTCTTAACTCTTATCCTGCCAAATAACTGGAATAAAACTTTTAAGCCGATAGTATAAATCAAAATTTTGTTATTTCACAGGTATTTTATGGGGAAGGTGAACTCCGTATCGGACAGTGTAGATCCAAGATCAGACTGTACGTTCTGTGCAGTCTGATCTTGATCTACACTGTCTGCAAAAAGTGTGCGAGTCATGATAAGCAGCCTAAGGGTTAATCGCATTTGTTTATTTTTTCATACTTCTCAGATAATGACAATCTATGTCGGTCTTTGTGTTTCAAGCATATGGACTTGTAACTGTTTCTTTGTAAGCTATAAACATGCAAGTGCTGTTCTATGCGGAATAAAAAGTGTATGAATAAGTGATGTGTCGCCGAGATATGCTTGTACTTGAGAAGAAAGCGGCGTAACGGAAGTTAGCTTGGGTTCAAGTCTGACCATGTTTTCTCCCTTATATTTGAGTCATGCTCTGTACAAAAAGGGGGTTGAATGCATCATATCTCCGCAGGATGACACATGGGTCGAAACTTTCTGCTACAGTTTTGTAAATTGTCTGCATGTCCAAGGACCAATTCTATCTTATGATTCAGTCGGTTGTTAGACAAAATGGATTTCATGAATTCAAAATTATATGATGACTTGCTTGATATACTGCATTATAGAGATGCATTAAACCCTCTTTTGCCAAAGCGCCGCTCATTTTTGAACTTTTCACACAATGATTTCAAGGGTCTTTCTTTTTGAAGCTTGTTAAAGTCGAGATTGTGTGGCAAAAAGTTAAATAGGGCTCAGCTGATTTAGTTTTCCTTGAAAGTGGAGAAAACGTTGGTAAGAAGGAAATGTTGGCTAGCAGGTTTTTTCTCCATTATGCATAGTATTTTCAAAAGCCTTCTCTGGGGGGTTGTTTTAATACGGAAAGTTAGTATGGCAGCACGTTTTCACTGAAGAACTTAACTCACGTGGCGTCTATTGTGAGACTTCCGGTAGATTTTTTTTTTAATGTTTTTACAAGACATTGTATTCAAGTAGAAACTACAGCCTATATCTAGTAGGCTCCAAATTGGTCTAATGGTAGTGGGAGTCGACTCGGAAGCCGGCGAACCGAGATCGAGACGCGCCCAAGACGGAAAAAAAAAAACGCACAGAGAGGAGGGGAAAAGAGAAAGACACTTGGATAGAGAAACAAACAGCTGGATAGAGAACGGGCCAGAAAGACACTTGGATAGGCGATGGTGGGACCCAGGAAAATTACCTTTTACTACACTGTTTATTGGACATTATCAATTTTGATACAGGTGTTTAATAAAATAACAATTTTTCATTTTTTTTTTTTTTATTCAACTTTAAAGAATTTCATTTCTGTGCCAATATCATGCTGTACAAGAAAGTATAAAGAATATATACATGTTTATTTTTTTGTACCCAAATGACATGTTGCTATATACAGTTCCTAGCAGAAACTATTTGAAGATCAAATTTAACCTTTTCCCAAACAATTCTGAATTTAGATATCAACAAAGAAGGCCATAGAAAGCATTCTGACAAAAGGAGAAAATGCTGATTACCAGCATTTATTCCTTTTCTCACAACGTCTTCCACCTTTTCAAACTTAATTACAAAATTCTCTTCCAGCCATTTATTGTGAACTGCAAGTTTGTATAAAACAGATGAATCTAAAATTATGTAATCAGTAAAGAGTTAACCCTTTACCACACAAACTTGATTAACAACCCTGAGTGAAAAGCCTGTTGAAAACACTGTGGGAAAAGGAGAAAATGCTGGTAACCAGCATTTTCTCCTTTTCCCACTATGTTTTCTAACCTATCGTAAACGAATCCCTTCATTTAAGTTTGATTTGTTGTCTGTAAATGCTTTCAATTTGTATGGTAATAGAGAGTTAATACACAAATACAAGATTAGATTGTCATCTGGTAAGACCAAAACAAAATATATATGTGGTTCCAGTAACATACTCTTGAGATTTAGGGTTGATAGGTTGGAAAATTTTGTAATTTCTTAAATATTTTTTCCTAAACATGCCCCGGGGCAGTTAATAGCGGAAAAATAACAGAATTTTCCGAGGACGACAATTATATTAAAGTGAGATAATGTATCAATCGATCAACAGGTGGAAAAAAAAAATGTTTTGGGTCAGGCATAAAAATTAGACACAGTCTAATAACTGTAACCACACATATATTTTGTTTAGGCCTAAAGGGTAAATACACAAATACACACAAATACAAAAGTCTTAACTCTTACCACACAACCAAACTATTGCTCTCGTCCAAGTTGTAAGATTTTGCAGGCGACAATTTAAATGTAGCTCAAAAGATGGTGTACATCTCTGATAGATTGGAAAAAAAATATTGTGGGAAAAGGAGAAAATGCTGATTACCATCATTTTGTCCTTTTCCCACAATATTTCAAAAGGTTGTCTTCCCCAGGGTTGTTGAAACTGAATTGTGTGGCATAGGGTTAAATAAAATCTTCTTTAACTCTTTACTAAACAAAATAATTTTCGACTTGTCCAAATTGAAAGCATTTGCAGACAATAAATCAAGTGTGACTCAAATGATGGAATTCGTCTGTGATAGTGTGGTAAACATTGTGAGAAAAACAGATAATGCTTGTAACTAGCATTTTCTCCTTTTCCCATAATGTTTTCAAAAGCTTTTTTCTCCAGGGTCTTTAAAACTCGAGATTGTGTGGTAAAGGGTTCAACAAAAATATGGGTTTATGGTCTCCTCAGATTTTTAGGCTTGTCCAAATGAAAAGTATCTACTGGCTACAAATGAAATGTGCCTGTAATAGTGGACCTTGTCTTCCTAGGAGAAGAAAACAATGTGAAAAAAGGAGAAAATACTGTTTTTCAGCACTTTCACCATTTTCCAGTGTTATCAACAGCCTAAGTGATCAATAGCTTATTTGTGCAAAGCTTAAAATCTCACAAAAATTCATCAAAATACAGACTATTTTAAAAACTTTACAGCAAATTTTTGCGTTTGTCCAAACTGAAAGCATTTCCAGATGACAAATGAAATGTGGCTTTAACCCTTAGGCTGCTAAGCATCACTTGAGGACCTTGGTGGACAGTGTAGTTCTAGGTCACACTACACAGAACATGCATACTGATCTTGGATCTACACTATCCAAAAAGGAGATATTTTCCAAAAAAAAAAAAAAAACCTTTGAAACACCAAAACCTGCGTATTTGCGTATTTTAATATCAGCTTGAAAGCTTAATTTCAATTATTTAGCAGGTTAAGGGTTAACAATGGAATACTGCTTTTAAGGTGTGGTATACATTGTGCAAAAGGAGAAATTGCAGAGTACCAGCACTGCCACCATTTTCCACAACGTTTTCAAGAGCCTTCTTCATCAGGTATAAAAACAATAACTGTATGATACAAGGTTAAGTTAACTCAACACAATAATCCTTTACCAAAACACAAAATTTTAGACCTGACCAAACTGGAAGCACTTGCAGGCAACAAATTTAATGTAGACCTGAAGATGATTTCAGTTTTTGAAGTGGTAGAAAACATTGTGGGAAAAGGAGAAAATGCTGGTTACCAGCATTTTCTCTGTTTCCAACAATGTTTTCAGAAAGCTTCCTCTTCTGAGTTGTTAAAACCCAGGATTGTTAGTGAAAGTATTAACATAGTTATCACAATACATACTGTTTAACTCTTTATAGAATGACAAAGTTTTACTCTTGTACACTTTGAAACCATCTTATAGGTGACAGAAAAAATGTGACTAAAATGATTTGATTTTTCTATGGAAGGATAGAAAATATTGTGTAAAAAGAGAAAATGCTATTAAATACACTTTCCCCATTTTTGATTGATTTCAAGAGCCTTTTCCATCAGAATTTAAATAACTGTGACTGGATGATAAAGAATTTTATTTCACACCTACAATCTAACTCCCAATAAAGTGGCTTAAGTACTACCACATGGGTACATAATCCCTGAATCCATATTGGACTCTGCAGAGCCTTGAATTCAAATAGATTTTTCAGGAGTCCACAAATACAGATTTTTCAAAGCAAGGCTAGAGTCCCAAATATCGATATTTTCATGGAAGAGCAGTCAACCGAAGTTTGTTGTCATAAAGCATCTT
The DNA here is from genome assembly GCA_946811185.2 of Hippopus hippopus. NCBI lineage: Eukaryota > Metazoa > Mollusca > Bivalvia > Cardiida > Cardiidae > Hippopus > Hippopus hippopus. Next base: position 25,765,342 of record OX328111.1, on the reverse strand, counting down.
CATTGGCTTCAAAACTGTCTTTTGTTGTAAATATTTTTTTTCTTTTAAATTGAAATGGCCCAACATTTGTTGTAATAGGAAAGTGTGAAATAAAGAGGTCATTTAACATGTTTTGGTACAATACTGAATTCAATTGGATTCGTACTCTGCAGAACCAGTCTATATTTTGGGCTGTCGCCTCGTCCAATATATAGAATGTTTCTGCAGTACAATACAATTCAGTATTGTACCCAAGCATGTTACCTAACCTCATAAAATTCTACACAATAAACTCATCACAATACAGACTATTTTTTCCTCTTTACCAAACAAAGATTTTAGATTTGTCCAATTAGCATTAACTGACAACCAAGGAAATGTGGCTAAATCCTTTACCACAAAATTCCGAGTTATAACGACCCTGAGGAAAATGACTTTTTAAAAATATTGTGAGAAAAGGAGAAAATGCTTGTTACCATTTTCTCCTTTTCCCACAATGTTTTTGTAAGCTTCAAAAGACAAAACCAATCATTTAAAACATGTTAAGTTGTCCTCTGCAAATGATTTCAATTTTGACAAGGCTAAAATTTTATCGTTTAGTAAAGATTTAACTCTTTACCAAACGACAAGATTTTAGACTTGCCAAATTGAAAGCATTTGCAGACGACAAAATAAATGCGACTCAAAAATTGAAACTTGACTTCAGAAGTGTACAAAACATTGTGGGAAAAGGAGAAAATGCTGGTTACCAGCATTTTCTCTTTTTCCCACAATGTTTTCAGAAGGTTTCTTCCTCTTGGTCGTAAAAACCAGGGATTGTTTGGTAAAGGGTTAAAATGATGTGATTTGTCTTCTTAGGATGAAAAAAAAAAAAAAAAAAAAAAAAAACACTGTGAAAAAGAAAAGTTTTTTTCTCCATTTTCCACAATGTTTTCAAAAGCCCACTATATCTAGTTTATTAAAACAAAGTGGTTTGTTAGAAGGTTCAAATCAATACATTAACTTCATCACAATGCAGACTTTTTTCTACTCTTTACTAAAAGACAAAGTTTTATGCTTGTCCAATTTAAAAGCATTTGCAAATCATTAAATGTTAAGCAAAGCATTGATCTTTGAATTACAAAGGACAGAAAACATGTTTGGAAAAGGAGAGAGTGCTGATAGGCAACACTTTCTTTTTTCCACAATGTTATTTACTTTATTTCAAGACAAATTCATTTATATGAGCCATATTCAATTGAAGTACACGTATTACAAAAAGTATCCACAGATTCACGGTAAAGAGACTTATTCTTCAATTAACCTTTACCAAATGTCAGAGTTTCAGCATTGTCTAACTTCAAAACATTTGCAGACAACAAAGTAAATGCAACTCAAAAATTGAAATTTGCTTTAAGAAAGGTAGAAAACATAGTGGGAAAAGAAGAAAATGGTTACCTATCCTTGTTGTATTTGTCCCCCTTTTGATAGTTAACAACTAGTCCAAAGTTTGAAGTAAATATCTTCAGTAATAACAGTTATATTTAAAATGTCAAAGTTTTTGCATGACAACAGGGCTAAACAATACCTCAATAGTTTTTAGGAAAACAGCCAAGCTAAAAATGAAAAATAAAAAAAAAAAAAAGAAATTAGCATGGAAAACATTGAGAAAGTAAGATCATTACATGTTAAACCCTACTATTCCTTTTCTCACAAGATCTTAAAAGGTTGCTACACACAGCTGCATAACAGCCATACTTTTAAAAAAGCCTTAAAACAAAAAATAAGCAAACACCCATTTTCAGTCAAGAATAAACACACACACCAAAAAATAAAGTGCAATATCAGGGTTGGTTTGCTCTTTATGCCTAAGCAAAGTGGACAATGTAGATCAAAGATCAGACTGAAAATTTTGTTCAGTCTGGTCTTGACCTACACACACCACAAAGGCAACTGAGGTTGTGAAAGGTTCTCAAGGGTCAGTAGATGAAAAAGAATAGAACAACTTAGAATACTGCAATTCCAGTACAGTATGTAGTTGGTAAAAATTATTCATATCTCTCACCAAACAGAGTATCTTAGACAGTTCAGACAAAGATCAGACCCCAGGAGGCTGTCCCTTCTTCATCTGCACCATCCTGTTTCAATATTTCATGAGATATTCAGACAAGACATTTTAGAAATTATAGCTTCTCTTTTTCCACAGACTAGATTGTACATTTTACTTGTCACTTTTTAAAGGTTGAAAACTGCAAAAAAAAACACAAGAGGGCCATGATGGCCCTAAAGTCGCTCACCTGAGTCTTTTGACCAAACATGACCCATTTTCAATCTCTTTTGAGATATCATGACAAACAATCTACTAATTTCATAATTATTGGACTGAAAATTTGGCCACTAGCATATACACAAGCTTTTTCTAGAATTTCTCTCAGTGACCTACTTTTTAGCCAATCATAGCCAATTTTCCCATTGTGGATATTATCAAAACAAAGATCCTGACGACCTTTCATACGTATTGGACAGAAAATGTGGCCTATAGAGCATACACAGGTTTTTTCTAAGATGTGAACAACTGATCTAGTTTCTAACCCAACATGACCGATTTTCGAAGTCATCTGAGATGTCATCAAGTACAACATTCTGACCAACTTTCAAAAAATTTGGACTGAAACTGTGACCTCTAGAGCGTACACAAGGTTTTTTTTAAGATATGACCCAGTGACCTAGTTTTTTACCTGACATGACCCATTTTCAAACTCGTCCAAGATATCATCAAGACAAATATTCTGACCAAATTTCAAGAGTTTTGGACCAAAAATGTGGCCTCTAGAGTGTACACAAGGTTTTTCTAAGATATGACCTCGTGACCTACTTTTTGACCAGACATGACTCCTTTTAGAACTCATCCGAGATATCATGAAGACAAACATTTTGACCAACTTTCAAGAGCATTGGACTTAAAATGTGGCCTTTAGAGTGTGCACAAGGTTTTTCTAAGATTTGACCTACTGACCTAGTTTTTGGCCCAGCATGATCAATTTTTGAACTCGTCCGAGATATCATCAAGACAAACATTCTGACCATCTTTCAAGAGTTTTGGGCTGAAAATGTGGCCTCTAGAGCGTACACAAGGTTTTTCTAAGATATGATCTAGCGACCTAGTTATTTGCCCGACATGACCCATTTTCAAAGTTGTCCAAGATATCATCAAGACAAACATTCTGACCAAGTTTCATGAGTATCAGACTGAAAATGTGGCATCTAGAGCGTACACAAGGTTTTTCTAAGATTTCACTTAGTGACCTACTTTTTGACCCGACATGACCCATTTTTGAACTTGTTTAAGCTATCATCAAGACAAACATTCTGACAAAGTTTCATAAGTATCTGACTGAAAATGTGGCCTCTAGAGCGTACACAAGGTTTTTCTAAGATTTTCTAAGATTTGACCTAGTGACATAATTTTTGACCCGACATGACCCATTTTCGAACTCGTCCAAGATATCATCGAGGCAAACATTCTGACCAAGTTTCATGAGTATCGGACTGAAAATGTGTACCCGAAAAATGGGTGAAATCCAATGATGCATTCAAAGTTAAGGGCTGGACATATGCACCACCTTTTCAAAGAAAACACACACCCAAACCCACCCACCCACACACAGAGGGGTAACACTAAATGCCTATCTGCCATTTTATGGAGGAATGTCTACCCCATTAGAGAAAAATCTCATCATTTTGGCCTGCTTTTAGCCAAAGTAGAACAAATGCAAAATTTTACTGTCTGATAATGGGTTAACCCTTTACCACACAGTCCCTGGTTTTAACAACCCTGGGGAAATAGCCTTTTGAAAACCTTGTGAGAAGAGGAGAAAATGCTTGTAACTGGCATTTTCTCCTTTTCCCACAAGGTTTTCTACATGTTCAGAGACAATTACCACCATTTCAGCTAAAGATAATGTGTTGTCTGCAAATGCTTTGAATTTGGACAAATCCAAAATTTTGTCATTTGGTAAAGGGTTAAAGCCCCTTTTTCATGTAAACAGAGTAATTCGAGATCAGACTGCACAGAAAATGCTGATCTTGAATTGGCAATGTTTGCTAAACTGAAATGTTCACAGTATGCTGTGCTTCCTTGGCAGAGTTGACATCAACGTCTGGCAAACAACATATGTAATGCTTGTACATCTGAGTAACCCAGTCCTCCAAATTAGTAGCCAAACTCTCAAAACTGCCCTATTATCCTGAACAAGGTAGATGTCATGGTTATATGAGCATTCTGTGTGTAATGGTAATGGATCGAGTCAGTTCAAAATACAAGTTTAACTTGCAAACATCATATGTTATTGTTCTTCACTGGCAAAGTGGATAATGCAGTCAGGTAAAAATCCTTCATAACAAACGGGACGAGTCCTATTTGAGAGATAAACTCACATACTTCACAATCCAGCGTTCTTCGTTGGAAAGTCAGTGTCAAGGTCAAACATCTAGTGAAGTCTTTATGTAGTGGATCTCTCCAAATTGATAGCTCAACTAGCAAACTTCGCACTTCTCTGACTGTACATCCTTGGCAAGGTCGATGCTACAGGCAAGTCTGGTAAGTGTTCAGTGTTACACATGTGTCACCATCATCATACTGAATATAAACAAAGAACACATTCATGTTTAACTTGTCACCACACATCAAAATATTAGACTAGACCTTACTGACAGTATTGGCAGATGACAAATTGAATGTGGCTCAAATTATGAAATTTGTCATTGAAATGGTAGTAAACACTGTGGGAAAAGGAGAAAATGCTGGTTACCAGCATTTTCTCCTTTTCCCACATTGTTTTCAAAAGAGGGTCTTCAAACTCCGGATTGTGTGGTATAGGGTTCATCTAGACATCAAGGTTATATTTTTCTCAGCAATGGTAATGAACAATAATTCTAACACTGGTAATCACCAACTTTTTACAAAACAAAAAAATTTCAGACTTGTCGAAATCAAAAGCAAAAAAAAAAAGAAAAATAAAATATATTGAGAACCACTAGATCTGTCTTGGAGAGGAAAGAAATCATGGTGGAAAGGATGACATGCTGGTTGCAGCATTTTGTCCTATTTACAAAAACTTTTTTCCTTCCCTTTTAATCCTACACACTCTTGAGTTTTAACAACCCTGAGAAAGAAAGCTTTTGAAAACAATGTGGGAAAAGGAGAAAAATCAGAAACCAGAATTTTCTCCTACTCCCACAATGTTTTCTAACTTGCCAAAAAACAAATTTCATTTTTAGAGTCACATTTGTTTTGTCGTCTGCAAATACTTTCAGTATGGACAAATCTAATCGGGTTTCTTTTTAAAACTATTAGAAAAATCTCAACAAAGACTGGTAATTTTGTTCTCAATAAAGTAGAAAACACAGTTGGAAAAGGAGAAAATGCTTGTCAACAGTATTATCTCCTTTTTCTGCGGAGTTTAAAAAAAAAAAAAAAAACTACACTGTCATTATAACTCTGGATTATTTGGAAGAAAATTGTAAAACACCTTACAGCTCTCTGGGATTCTTTTATCACTTTTGTGCCCTTCCTCCAATCATGGGAACCAGGATAGGGTCTTAGATACATGTAGATTCTCAGGTTGGATTCTTATCCATAGACATCTGCAACAGAAGAAAATACAAAGGTTAATTATACAGATTACTTAACACTTATCTGACATATCTACTTGCATTAGTTTGCAAATGACCATTTTTTTTTTCTAAATTGAGCCACTTTTGTCATCTGCTTTCCATTTAATCTGAAATTTTGCATTCTGGTAAATAGAGCTGAAGTAAACACAAAACACAGGTACCAGCAACCATCTATCATGGCCCCTTTGTTGAACTATCTACATTATTTTATTAAAACTTGTAATATAACTAGATCTAGTAATGTTTGTTAGTGCACAAATACTCAAATAGTATGGCGGATTATTTATTTGTTGTTCCAGTCCTCAATTTTCAGCGGGGATTAAGACTTAAAAAAATTGTTGTTCAACTAAGGTAACCCTAAAAGTATTGTAAAAAGAGTCGAGACATTCCAATGTAGCACTACGAGGTTGTGGGACAAGTTGCCCTTAAGACGAGGTTAATTTGAATTGGTTGTTTTTTTTTTCGGCGACTTGGTTTTCAATTAGTTGATTGTGGGTGAAATTTTTAAGAGCTAGTTGCCTTTAGGGCGAACTGCTTTGGAGCGAGTTAACTTTCGGGCGAATTGCTTTGAACCGAGTTACCTTTAGGGCGAACTGCTTTGGAGCGAGTTGTCTTTAGGGCGAACTGCTTTCGAGCGAGTAGTCCTACAACAATTTGACTTCAGTGACTGAGAGTCTTCAAAGTATCACTGAAGTTATTCGAAATGTAGCTTATCACTGTAGAATAGTACAATTGTTAGCTAAACCAACCACAAATAGGCGAGAGAGTTTTTGTTTCTTTCCCGGGCTTTCCTCGCCATTCTGTTTTCGGGAACCTCGTTTTCAATATTTTGCAAATCAGGGGAGTTAAACCTTGTAATTCAAATTATGAACCGATAATTTGAGTTGCTTCCCTTTGACCATTTCCGGTAGGTCTAAAGTACGCAATGGAAATATTATGGAACAATGGGCGCAATGGAAAAGAAAGTACGCAATGGAAATATGTATTAGGCCCTTTGTTTCTCTTGTTAAATAAAGTTAATATAATTGATTTCAAACGCGTTTATTTATACTCATTAAACTTAAATAAGGTACTTACACAGGTTAAAAAAAAACTTTTAGACTTGTACAACCTGAAAGAAAAATGCAGGGTACAAACAGGGATCGTATATACGATCCCTGGTACAAATAAAATATGGCTCAAAGGATAGATTTGACTTTGAAATGGTCGAAAACATTGCTAGAAAAGAAGCTGGTTACCAGGTCCACAATGCTTTCAAAGGCTTTTTCTAAGGGTTATTAAAACTCAGGATTTTGTGGTAAAGGGTTATAGGAAATTTCTTCTTAACAAAACAATAACCTTTTAATTCTTTAACAAAGGTCAAAAATCTGGACTTACCCCAAGTGAAAGCAATTTCAGATGACAAATTAATGCACCATGGCTCTCATGACGCTTTCTGTCTACGATAGGGTAGGAAACATTGTGAAAAAAGGAGAAAATACTAGACACCAGCATTTTCTTTTTTTCCCACACTGGTTTTCATAAGCTTTCTCCTATGTGGTCGTGAAAGCATGGGATAGTACAGAGTTTAACTTGTTCATATTGATTTCAATATGACTAAAATGATGGACTTTATATTCAATAAGATGCAAAAACATTCCTGGAATAGGAATAAAATGCTTTTAAGAAGAATTGAATATTTGTATACCTGCATCTTATACTTTCCAAACAAAATTTTCAGAAACCACTCTCCTTCAGGGTCATAGAAAAACAAGCTTGTTTGGAAGAGGGTTAACTTAACAACAAAATGTCAGACTTGTCAGAGTTTAAAAGTCTTGCAGACGATTAATCAAGCTTGAATCAAATCATGGCATTTGTCTGTTACAGGGTAGAAAACATTGTGGGAAAGGGACAAAATTCTTGTTTCCAGCATTTCTTCTTTCCACAATGTTTTCAATATTTTCTTTCTCAGAGTTGGTAAAACTTGGGATCATGTGGTAAAGGGTTAAGTATAACTTCATGAAACAAGTTTGTAGCAAAAACACTTTTGGTCAGGGAACAGAAATTAAGGTAAGTACCTAATCATACTCACAGTATGTAAAAAATCTGTTGCAAAAAAAACAATAAATTGCCTATTACCAGCAATTTCTTCTTTTGCCAGAATAATTTCATTTGTGGTTGCCTTCAGAGTTTTGCTCAGTAATAATTATCATGCAATAAACAATAATCAAAATCGCTAGTAATCAAACAATATAATATGTACAGTATGGAAATTATTTTCATTTTAATGGTCTAAGGGAGAAAACTCGTACAATTACAAAGTCAAAATTATGAAGAGTGATCTCCCTTATTGTGACGATTTCCTTCCTCCCTCTCCCTCTCTACAGATGAAATGCTGAACGAACAAAAATGCCTCAGCAATCATATTCACAAGGACTTTCGCCTTTGGCTGCGTCCATTTCGGATAAATGGATTGAAATGAATAGCGCTTTCAAACGGTCGTGACGGGAATTGCACTCACACACCCTTCCGAAAACAAATATCGGACATCGACTATGTACATATTTGCTGTGAAAAATTTGAAAAGAGGTAGACACGCTTTCAACACATGAGGAACTATCTATTCTCGATCTTCTTCTGGTATAATGTACAGAATTGAATTTAAAATGAATGGATAACTCAGCACATTTGACGATATTGCCTTTGACCTTGAGTGACTGACGGAAAGACGGAAACCATGACCTAGATAATGTGAATCCTCCTTTCGTTTATAAATATCAAAGTGTACGTGCAGTAACCTATCAGGTAGAATTTTGCGTATCGATATATATTGTTTAAATGTTAAATTATCCGAATTAAGTTTACATTTTGTTTATCATTATAAATAACTCGTCACTTACAACTTTGAATTATGGCGGTTGTTGCGTATACAAATGTGATGAGATGCAAGGGAGATTACCGACTGGTTACAAAATATCCTTATCATTCTTTAACCGCGCTTTTAATTTTGGGTGATATAGTGATAACTTCAGAAACGTAAATATTTACGTTACCATTATGAAAACATTAGATAATCCATTATAAGTCAGCGTAAGATTTTTTTAAACCACTCGTCTCCAAAAACCATAAGCGTGTACCATATTTTTATTCGTCTTTGGTTTTAGGCTGCTTAGAATTGTAAGGGAGGCAACTCTGGTATTTACACAGAATTAAGAAAGTACGAGTTTTCTCCCTTAGACCATTAAATGTTTACAATTTCTCCATTCTCCAGTATAATGAAACATACAACTTATTTCGGGTTTTATTTTAGTGAAGAGCGGAAGGGGAGCAAAAGCGTAAGAAAATATGGAGAAAGAGAAACAAATATTAGTAAAATAAATGGTAAATGGTTGTGTTTTGCATCAAGTGGCTGATCATAATTTAACTCCTTACTTTTTCTATTTTGGTTACTATTCAAACAGCAGTATCAAAGCTACTGGAAACAAAGGAAATGATTCAGCTCTATAAGCAGTAACAGAACCATCAGTTATTTACATATCAAACTCTCTCTGCTTACAGTGTCACGTCACGAGTAAAGATCAAGATCTGACAGCCTCAGAACATGACCTATGTAAACAATATGGCAATCATTTTTATACAGGTATTTGTGGCCATAATTTTCATTCATGTTGATTTATCATAATTATATTTCAACCCTTTCTTGGACATGGTCAAAAATAGGGGCTGTAACATTGATCATCACCAGACTGTGCAGAAAATGCAGTCTGATCTTGGATCTTACTACATGTAGAGGATTGGATAAAAATAATTTCTAAATGCTGGGGGGGGGGGTGTTGGTAAACATAGAGAGAGGGAGAGTGCTTGATGGATTGTTGTGGGGGTGGTTTGATAATTTTCGGAGATGGTGGAGGGATGGATGGATGGATGCTGAATGGATCCAGGGTGGGTGGATACTGGATCGATGGGTGATTTTAATATGAAAGAAGAGGAATGGATAGATAGATTGGTAGAAAGAGATAGATAGATAGATAGATGAGAAGGTTAAGTTTTAGTGTCAATAGATCTATATGCAGCTTACAAGATTTAAAAAAAAATCCCATTTGTCAAGATTACAGAGATCTACCCAGAGTTTATTGTATAAGAGTAATTCAGAGGTAGACAAGTAAAAACCCTGATAGATTCTTACAGTTGAAAGCAAGGTTACAGAAAATATGTACATATATTTACGCATAACTGGAGGTGCAAAGGGGCATGATGCTGGTGGAGAATATGTCCTTGCCGGAAGGAGTATATAGATATAGACCCCAACCCTCTAATGTGCTGGCTTTTGACTTGCTGTTTGAATAAACAAATAACTAGTAATTTGCAATTTGTCAAAATGTGGAAATCTTTTTTCCTGCAGGCCTCTTACAGGCCTATTTGCAAGACTTATTCACACATAGCAAATGACTATGAGGGGGATAACCCTTTCCTTGCACTAATTGTTGGATAAAATTTAATACTTGGTAAGCGTCACCCTATATAACCCATTAAAAACTACACACATGGCTACATGACTATGTTACAGACACAACAAAGATGGTTTCGATTAACATCTAATCATGTAAAAGATTTAGGCATGTAGTTGAAATTTTTGCTTTTCGACGATATGCAAAGCAGGAGAGAGAGACATTTTCTGGTGATTCTACTTTTCATGATTTCTCTTCTATTGAATCCCAAAAGAGTTCTGAAATATTCATATTCAAGTGCCTTATATGCCGTCGATATATGTGCAGATATATTTCTTGTTCAACGTCTGTAGATCTTATACAAAGTTTTATGCGGATACACTTCCGCATTGCAAAATGAAAATAAACAGAATTTCTTAAGAAGACAGAAACATAATTAATATACGTACATGTACTTTGTATGTTAGTTTTGGATAATGCCAATATTATTTCAGTTATATGGTGGCCGCCAGTGCACCTATTCATGCTTTCCTGGGGTGCCTTTTATTGGGATTTCACACCAACTTCTTCCCAAGCCACCTGCTGCTTTCCCACCTAACCTTCACCCAATCAATGATCAGTGGTGACTTGAGGTTGAATCTTGTTGCAATGACTATCATAAATCTTGGATTCTATCCCGCGACCCCTGATAATTTAAGGTTAATATTCTTCACGGGTGAAAGGAGTGCTCCCATAAATATTTATTCGACAATGTCACATAACCATATCTGCACTGATCACTTTTTGTATAAATTATGTTTGAATATGTTTGTGAAAAAGGTAAAGCAGTTTAGTGGTACATTCTAAACTTTTGTTCCTCAGTTTATCCATTGCAACATAAGCTGTGTTAACCCTGAACTTGTGTTAAAGTGTGTACCAATGACAAAATTTTTAACTTGTCCAAAAACAAAGCTTCTGTAGGTGACATATAAAATGCCCCTCAAATGATCAGACGTATCCCCGAAAGGGTAGAAAACGTGGGAGAAGGAGAAAATGCTGGTAACCAGTATTTTCTCCTTTTCCCACAATGTTTTCAAAAGCCTTCTCCCTCAGGGAGGTTTCAACATGGGATTGTTTGGTAAAAGGTCAACTTGTGATGCTTCAATGCTAGTGGTCTTATTCTTGATGCAGAAAGACTCTTCAGCTTTTTTTAGAACTTTGGGATTAATGCTCACTACATTGAACTGCAAGAATACAGAAGCAGTTATTTCTATACAATGTTTTCCATTCGGTACAAGGCAAAGGAAGCATGTTCCTCCCTCTCCTTCATTGATTTCTCTTTTTAATTCAGCTGTTTTCAAAGGAAACATTGATGTATTGCCATAGCCCTGTCATCATTGGTATCATTGTCATTGTGTAAAATTTTTGATGTTTTTAATATCTCTTTTATTTTTGAAGATATTTATTTCAAACTCGGACTACTTGTTCACTATCAGAAAGGAAACCCATAGTATAAAAGGGGCAGGCAGTCATCAAAGTATTTTTGACATAGTTGTGCCCCTTTTCCAACTTAAAATTTTCACTGAAAATCAAGCAACTGCAGCCAAGCCCTGGCACCCGCATGCAGTGCTCTTATTCTATAGTTGCGAAATTAAGTTATATGTAAATGAGGTACATATTATAGCCCATGCTCTGACCAGCATTAACCGTTTGCCACTAAAATCCTGTATTTTAATAGCCCAAATGAAAGAGACTTGGAAACAATAGAAAAAAAGGCATTTACTGCTCTTCCTATAATGTTTTGAAAAGCCTTCTTCCTCTCGGTCATGGAAGCACAGGATTCTTTAACTTTTTCCATGCCATAGACGACACCAGAAGCTTTTGTGGACAGTGTAGATCAAGATCAGACTGCACAGAATGTGCAGTCTGATCTCTGATCTACACTGACCACTGCTTTTCTCTAGATTATGACCAGACAGCTGAAATGTATTTTTGGCCTGTGAGAAAATGCAATTTATTTATTCAGTAGGGAAAGAGTTTAAGAGCTAAAGCACTGGAATTTGTGCTTTATTCATATCTACCTAGGAAGTTTATCCTCAGGACAACCTCCACATTCTGTTGAAAATTGTGTGTTTCAAATTATTCTAGAAAAGTTTGATAATGGACCCTGAGGTTGGTACAAGGAAATATAACTACCATTTTGCTGTGACTGGTAAATCATGGGCTGTATTGAGAGAATATTTTCCTTCACTCATACCAAAGGTAGGTTCATCTTGTGCACATTATAGACATACTTTCCTTCTCAACGTATTACATAAAAATAAATCTCTTATGATACTTCATTTACCACATAACCTTCCTTACTTTCAGCCATTACAAATTTTCTTATCTTACACATGTTTGAGAAAAGTTTTTGTTATATCATAGGAGAATTTATGTGAAGTCAGTTGTTAAAGAAATGTACCAGTAATCTTTCCTGTTCTTACCAAAAACATGTACAACACCAACTTCCTGGTCAAGTCAACTGTCAAAATTGATGTTCATGGTAAAACTAAAGTTTGTTTTACTTTCAGATTAAAAATCAAGTAATTGTATGTTAGTTTATTTATTTCAAACTCACACTCCTATGAATAGGTCTCATTCATAAACATGTAGGTTTTGCACAGAGATCTTATGATTACACATGTAATAAAGGTGTAAGTTGTTGGAAATATGAAGTTTTATTCAAGTTGCATAACATCCTTAAAACATTGAAAAATATTGTCTCTCAAGGCCTGCATGGCCAAGAACAGTGATATCTAACCTGAATTATTACAATGTTTTTGAATTCTTTGGCAAGAGGATACTAGTAAATTATTTATAAAGACAATTTCCTCCAACGGCACACTGCTGTCATATGGATCCATTAACTCTTTCCCACACATTCCTGAGTTTTACCAACCCTGGAGAAGGTACCTTGTGAAAACAATGTTGGAAAAGGAGAAAATGCATGTAACCAACAAATTCCATTATTTGAGTCACATTTAATTTGTTGTCTGCAAATTCTTTTAATTTGGACAAGGCTAAAATTTTATCATTTGGTAGAGTGTTAATAAAACCTTAACTGCTGTTAGTTTTTCAATGAATGTTTCCATAGCAATAGTTGTCTGCTGCAAAAATCTGTTTCTGGAGGTAGTAACTTAACTGTTTAACACCCAGCAAAATTTTAGACTTGGCCAAATTGAAAGCATTTGCAGACGACACCATACATATAGCTGATATTATAGGATTTCTTTGTATAAATGTAGAATGGTGGGAAAAGGAGAAAATGCTGGTTTTTCTCCTCTTCTCACAATGATTTCAAGAGCCCTCTTTTTAAAGATTTTTAAAACTCAGGATTGTGTGGTAAAGGGTTTAAAGTGCTGTGGGCAGATAGATTTTAAGCTGTTTTTACGAAAAAGCAGCCAGGGGATTTGAAAGAATATTGTGCAAAGAATTGGTAGAAGAAACTCTAGGAAAGTATGGATAGGTGCACTTGACTCTGTGATGTAACTGGAATTATGTTGAGAACAGCATCAGACACTAAACAAACAAAACAAACAAGTTTATTGTTTTGATTTGTCGGAGTTTATAACAGAATGTTTTTAAAGGAACAGCTTCATTTTGTTTAAAATTTGTCTTATTCTATTACAGATTGTTAGCTCCACTGGTTGAAGGCCAGCGAGCTATTGTCATGGCGTTGTGTCCGTCGTGCGTCCGTCCGTCCGTCTGTTCGTCCGTGCGTGCGTCCGTAAACTTTTTCTTTAAAAAACTTCTCCTCAGAAACTATTGACTGGATTTTTACCAAATTTCACAGGAATGTTCCTTTGGTGGTCCTCTTTCAAATTCCTTCAAATAATTGTGTTCCATGAAGAATTCTGGTTGCCATGGCAACCAAAGTAAAAAACCTTTAAAAATCTTCTCCTCCCAAACCGCTATTTGGATAGCATTATTATTTTGCAGGAATGTTCCTTAGATACAGGTTTACAGAATTCCTTAAAAAAAAAAATGATCTGTCAAAAAACATGGCTTTTATGGGAGACTCATTTTCCTTTTATGGTATAAAGTAAAATCTTTGAAAAATTTCTTCTCTAAAACTATTCATTGGATTTCATTGTTGTTTTGCAGGTAAGTTCCTATGGTGGTTGTCTACCAAATTGTTTCTATGGTGGTTGTCTACCAAATTCCTTTTAAAATCAAAGTGCTGTAAGCACTGTAATCGGTCGTTACTGAATGATTATTGGTTGGTTGGATGTATTGGAGTTTAACACCACTTTAACAAGCGAGCTATTGTCATGGCATTGTGTCCGTCGTCCGTCCGTCCATCCGTTCGTCCGTCCCTTCGTCCGTGCGTGCGTCCGTAATTTTTTTCTTTAAAAAACTTCTCCTCAGAAACTATTGACTGGATTTTTACCAAATTTCTTAGGAATGTTCCTTTGGTGGTCCTCTTTCAAATTCCTTCAAATAATTGTGTTCCATGAAGAATTCTGGTTGTTGCGTCCGTCCGTCCGTCCGTTCGTTCGTCCGTCCGTTCGTCCGTGCGTGGCTGGTTACCATTTTTTTCTTCTTTTCTCACAAGTTTTTTCCATACCCTTTTTCTTCAGTGAGCTAAAATGCAGGATTGAATGATAATTGTTAAAAACTTCCTTTCGCCATTATAGAAATATCAGGCCTGTGGAGCAATACAGGCGCTCAAGCGCCTCTAGTTTTTAAAGGTACAGTGCTGGCAAGAATGTCCCCTGATCAGAAAGCTCAGCTGGTGGAAGGTCTACAAGAAGAGGGGTAAACTTGTTAGTCATTTAGACTGAACTTGATCTAGCAGTTCACAAGTTGTAAGAAAGTCAAGCTTCTCATATATGTTTTAGCTAAAATTCATAGTTTTGATCTTCTCTTTTAACCCTCGATCAAACAATCCCACTGTAACAATGGTGAAGGAAAAGGCTTTAAAAAATATTGTTGGAAAAGGAGACCTGAATTTTCTCCTTTTCCCGCAATACTTTGTACCCCTTCAAAGACAAATCCAATGTGTTGAGCTATATTCATCATCTGTGAATGCTTTCAGTTTGCACATGTCTAAAATTTTATTATCTAGTAAAAAGTTTATTACAGTTTTCCATGCATGGCACATGAGACAATGCAATCTTGTGTTCTTGTTCTTTTCATTTGCACAGGTATTATGTAGGTATGTGTGGGGATGGGGCCAATGATTGTGGGACTCTAAAGACAGCCCATGCTGGGATATCCCTGTCAGAGGCAGAGGCATCTGTGGCATCATCTTTTACATCTAAAACAAACAATATTTCATGTGTGCCAACGACAATAAGGTAACGTAAATCTCAGCAATACTTGGGCTAGATAAAGGCGAGGTGTAGGCAATACTTTCAATTCTGCTTATGCTCTGAAATGGGAAAAAAAGCTATGTAGGTATTTAAAATTTATTGTATTGACTTTGTTCCCCGGAAAAATATAGGGTCAATTAAACCGAGTCATGCTCTGTGAAAAGGGGCTTAATGTGATATGCATCAACCCAGGTCAGCCTGCACAAATCATGCGGGCTGACCTGGGCTGAAATTTTCCACTGCTAGTCAATTTTCTGTATGTCCAAGGACAGTCTAACTCATGATCAAGTATGTTGTTAAAAAAAGGTGATATTATGGATCCATAAATATGTGATGGCTTGCTTGGTACCATGGATCATTGAGATGCATTAAGCCCCCTTTTACCAAAGCATGGCACATATGTATTGTCCAACCTGTATTGAGCAAGCACTAGTAGAACAATAAAAATGTGCATGATGTTGATACAGGTTGCTTCTTTATGGAGGTGGCCATTATGACAGGTTTTACTGTATACTGTTGTCAACACAATTAATTCCTTTGTATCGCATGATGCTTTTTCAATTGAATATAGATTTGTTCTCAAGATAGATACAATAATTGATATATTTTCTATTATTTTTGTCCTGTTATTGCAATTTTCATTCCCATTATAAATGTTAAAAATTACACAAAAAGCGTGCGTTGGGAGACTTCAAAATCTAATTTTTCAATAGTATGGAAAACATTGTGAGGGAAAAACAGCCATTGATTGTTACTAAACGCTCCTATTATCACAATGTTTTCCAAACCTGTCTACTGTATAAACAGTGGTAATTGTACAGAAATGGGTCAAATTGTGTGTATTTCAGGGAAGGTCGGGCTGCCTTAATGACCAACTTTGGGATTTTCAAGTATATGGCTTGTTACAGTTTAACGCAATTTGTATCTGTTGTAAGTATTAAACAATTTGTTTTAGAAGACCTATGGTCCATAAAACTATACATTCAATTGTAATTAACTCTTTACCAAACAGCAAAACTGTAGTCTTGACCAAATTAAATGTATTTGCAGACAAATTAAATGTGACTTAAATGATGCAACATGTCTTTGATAGGGTAGAAAACGTTGTGGGAAAAGGAGAAAATGCAGGTTACCAGCATTTTCTCCTTTTCACACAACGTTTTCAAAAACCTTCTTTATGGGGGGGGTTTATTAACACTCAGGGTTGTGTGGTAAACACCTACAGGTAAATGTGTTGCTTTTTATGAAAAGATACCTTCTACTATCAATGATTTTCCTTCTAGATTAGTACAAAGAGTTCTTTATATGACATGTGTCTTTATTTGATGGATGTATCTGTTGAACTAGCAATCAACCTTGGCAAAATTTATGTTTCTATTGTGAGAAAGTGTGCTAAATTAATGAAGTTCAACAATTTTCAGCATTTTTGTATGTACATGTAAGAATAGGAAAGGAAAATCTACTCCATGTTACACTAAAGAAGTCATTCATTAATAACTGAAGAATTTGGTCTAGATACACAAGTCACCCTTTTGATGAAAGATTTGTTTGTGTCAGATTATTCCATTACTATATAATTCCCCCTCCATTACGTGGAAAATCTTCCTCGGAGGAAAATTGCTTTGTAGAAAATTAGCTGCCTCCATTTACATGTTTATGAATAGATACATGTTGATCAGTGGTGCCAACTGGTATTTGGGACTAGGGTATTTCATTCATCTAGCATGCTGTACATTTGACTACAGTCAATTCTTGTTAGTATGGCACACTACACTAAACAAAACTTCTTAACGGCCACTTCTAAGGTGGAATTCCCTGTAGACCTCTCTTGGCATCTGCTGTCCAGAAAAGAGGCAGTTCATTTAGTTTGGTGTTTTTGAGAATAATTGACAAATGTAAAAGCATACTCCAGTCTAAGTTTGAAAAGAATTTGTTGGCTTGTTCTGTTGAAATGAAGCAATTAAACAGTCTTTCACTTAACATTTAAAATTGAAAAATCATTTTTTGGAAAACTTCACGCTCCTTCTCTCGGTTTTTTTTTTTTGTGCAGAAAATAGTTTTCATGTTTTCCCTTACTTCTGACAAAATTATCTTTTTAACCGGGTTTGTCCGATAGACACCACGCATGCGCAAAGCACGTGAATTCCCTTTTTTTTTGAAAAAGATGCCTTCTATCAGCAAAATCAGGAATCTTTTCATTACAATACCACGTCTAACGTCCAGACATATATTATGAGTCATTTTCATTTACCTGTCTATTACTTGGTCAAATTTACAGGAGAAACAAAAGTAGCCGGTTAGAAGTTTTGCTGAGTGTATTCAGGGTAGCCTTTGCTAGTATGCGAAACAAAATTTGGAATGAATATCCAAATTAAAAACTTCACCTTTTATCACAATGTTGCATGTATCCTTTATAAAAGGTTCTCCATTGAAAGGAATCCATGCGTTTTAGATCCAGATACATTTCTTGTAGATAATGACTTTTTTGGTGTAATAAGTGTTGATTATAAGTCAAGGGCAACTGTATGGCACATTTAACTTATTATCAAACAGCTAAATTTTACAGTGGTCCAAACTGAAGGCATTTAAGCCAACAAATTAAACGTTGCTGTAATGATGGGATTTGTGTTGAAAAGGGTAGACAGCATTGTGGGAAGAGGAGAAAATGCTGGTTGCCAATTACTTGTTTCTCTTTTTGCTCACAATTTTTTCAAAAGCTTTTTACTTCAGAATCATTAAAGTAACAATAAAGGCTAAATATAAACAAAGCGGGTGTTTAAATGCATTTGAAATTATATCATACCATTTAAAAGTATGGAAATTATTGTGAAGATGACAATCTGTCATTGTACGGTCGGTCCAAGTGTTACTTGCTGACAGAGAAGTTAATTTCAAAACTAAGTTAAAACCTGTCAGGTAGCTGTTTCTTTCATTTACTTTTTACCTGATTTTAAAATTTGTTTTTCTGCCAGCGACTAACATATGGCCAGACCACATGAGAACAGACTGTCATCTCCACAATATTTTTCATACTTTTAAATGGTATGATTTAAATTGAAATGTATTATGACACCTGCCTTGATATTTTGGCCTTTACTGGGCCTTTAAAACATAGAATTGCCCGGAAAAGAGATAAAATGATGGATATATTACAAGCGTGATGTTTTACATGTTTTTTTTTTCAGGCTACCATAAATCTCTCAGACTTCCAGTTCCTGTTTATTGATCTCGCTCTCGAGACATCTCTCAGCATAACATGTAGGTGTGATTAGATAGATTGTAGAATGATGGTTTAACCATTTACCAGATTAAAAAATTCTGTACTTCTCCAAATGAAAGCTTTTGCAGATGAAAAATTAGATGTAGCTCAAAAGATGAGATTTTTTTTTTATATGGTAGAAAGCAGAGTAGGAAAAATTATTTTGCAAATTACTGGTAAAGGAAAAATTAGGAAAGCATGAATAAGTGGACTGGTCTCAGCAATGTTACTGAGATAAAGTTGAAAACAGTTAACCCCATAAAAAAACAAACTAGTGATCATCTCATTGTTAACTCGTTACCATACAGTCCCAAGTTTAAACGACACTAGCAGAGAATGCATTTGAAAACATTGTGGGGAAAGGAGAAAATGCTGGTCACCAGCATTTTCTCCTTTTCACACAATGTTTTCAGAAGGCTTCTTCCTCTGGGTTGTAAAAACCTGGGATTGTTAGGGTAAAGGGTTAATACTGCCAATTACAAAAGTTTCATTGAAGCAAAAGTTGAGATTTATCGAATTGAATAATAATTAACCCTTTACCGCACAATCCCGGGTTTTAACGACCCTGAGAAGTTGTCCTTTTGAAAACATTGTGGGAAAAGGAGAAAACGCAGGTAACCAGCATTTTCTCCTTTTCCAACAATGTTTTCTAGGCTATCTGATACAAATCCCATCTTATATGCAATATAAATCTTGTCCTCTGCAAGTGCTTTCAAATTGGACCTGTTTAAAATATCGTTGTTTGGGAAAGAGTTAAGTTAGTTTTGCAGTACACAGTTAAAGTAGAGATTTGAGAATTCTGTCTTTAGCTCTCGCAGAAATTAAAACACGCGCAAGGTCAGTACGTGTATTTGGTGATTCGCGAAATTTTAGACCCTCAATAATATCCACTTTTACAGTAATGCATTTGTAGAAGGCAAGCCATACATTGCTCAAATTATAGAACTGATCTTTGAACCATAGTGGGAAAAGAAGGAAATGCTGGTTACCAGCATTTTCTCCATTTAGGACTTTGTCTTCACAGGATTATTTAGGAAAGAATTCAGATTGTTCAAATGTGTCCCTGCGGTTAAAGATAGCCTTGCCCATTGTTTCTTCTGTGTGGCACTTGCAGTCATTTGTGAACTGATTCTGAAAAATATTGTCCAGATTTCATAAGACTAAGAGCACAGGTATTTGGTAAAAAGCAACATCCATTGGCACTTGCAGTCATTTGTGAACTGATTCTGAAAAATATTGTCCAGATTTCATAAGACTAAGAGCACAGGTATTTGGTAAAAAGCAACATCCATTGGCACTTGCAGTCATTTGTGAACTGATTCTGAAAAATATTGTCCAAATTTCATAAGACTAAGAGCACAGGTATTTGGTAAAAGACAACATCCATTGGCACTTGCAGTCATTTGTGAACTGATTCTGAAAAATATTGTCCAAATTTCATAAGACTTAGAGCACAGGTATTTGGTAAAAGGCAACATCCATTGGCACTTGCAGTCATTTGTGAACTGATTCTGAAAAATATTGTCCAAATTTCATAAGACTAAGAGCACAGGTATTTGGTAAAAAGCAACATCCACATAAACATGAGTTTTAACAACACTAAGAAAAGAAGGTTTTAAATAATGTAAAAAGTAGTAAATGCTGGTAACGAGGGTAACCAGTATTCCTGCTGTTCCCACAATTTTCCTATTTTTTCAAACACCAATAGCACTTTTTTTAGGAACATTTATAGTATTGTCTGCAAATGCTTAAATTTGGACGAGTCTTTTTTTTTTTTGCCATCTGATAAAGCGTTAAACAGCCTGTTTAAACATGATTGCCTGAATTGTGTCCCTTAACTCTTTACCAAATGATAAAATTTTAGACTTGTCCAAATTGAAAGCATTTGCAGACGATGAAATAAACATGACTCAAAAATTGAAACTTGACTTTAGAAGAGCAGAAAACATTGTGGGAAAAGGAGAAAATGCTGGTTACCAGCATTTTCTTCTTTTCTCACAATGTTTTCAGAAGGCTTCTTCCTCTGGGTTGTAAAAACCAGGGATTATTATCCCCCGCCGAAGGCAGAGAGATATAGTTTTAGCGTTGTCCGTCCTTCCATCCGTCTGTCTGTCCGTCCATCCATGTGTCCGTCCAGGAGAATATCTCCAATACCATTGGACGGAATTTCGTGAAACTCTATACATGTGTACAATAACCCATTCTGCCGAGACATTTTTTTTTCTTTTTGATTCGATGAAAAATGGCCGCTTGGGAGCAATTTTAAGTTACACGGTCAAATAAATTTTTCGGCGGGGGATATCGTTTCAACGAAATTGCTTGTTTGGTAAAGGGTTAAGTCTTTACTAAATGACAAAATGGTAAACTCATCAAAATGGAAACAGTTTGCAAACGACATACTTGATGTGGCTCAAATAGTGATTTGTCTTGACAGATTAATTAGAAAACATTGTGGTAGGAGGAGAAGGTGGAAATAACAAATAACTGCTTGTTACAAGGATTTTTGTCACAATGCTTTTCAAAAAATTGTTGGTTCGGTTAATATAGAAAATCTGCTGGCATAGAACCATAGGGTGGATTTAGTCTGTCTGTAAAAAGTATCAACCAATGTCAGCCTGTGCAATCTGTGCAGGTTGACCTGGGTGGAAACTTTTTGCTACTGGTATTTTTTCTGCCAACTTTTAGACTCAGGCAATCCATACTACACAATAACTTGCTTGCGACGTAAAGAGGATTATATAGTGATCCTTTATCAAATTTAATGAAATTAGGTCGTTAGCCATGCCTTGCATATTTTGTAACAATGTATCCTCCCATGGGGGACGACGAAGATCAGCTACAACTTAAATTTTTTTTCGTTGCATCATTATTGAATCTTTTTGCACCTGGGTCTGTATACTTTTAAGAATGTTCTTGGTCTTATTCTCCAGAATTTTCTAAATTTGAAAGTAACACAACTCCTGATTTGCTAAAACCATTTGGTTTAGCCAATCAGGAGTTGTTTTATTTTCAAATTTAGAAAATCTTGGAAAATTGGGATACAGATGTTCTTTAAATGGTTGATGAACACAGACCTCGGCTTGAAAAGGAAGAAAAAGGCAGTATTCTCATTTTTGTTTATTTTTTGTTTATTTGTTAAGTAGGATGAGCAGTATAGAGCCATCTTGGTCCTCTTCTTTTTCGTTTTCTATCGGAGATGTTTTTATATTCCAGTTCCATTCCTTGTGAATGCTCTCCTATGTTTTGGTGTTGTGATTTGGTTCAACATTTACCCGACAGACGGAGTTGCAGAGTTTATGGGGGTGAGTCATGGCAAAAAAAACCACATTTATACATGAACAACATATTGCACCATGTTTAATCACATAGCTTCCCTTGTTTTCAGTGTAATATACCCATTATATACCCTTGTTTTCAGTGTAATATACCCATTACGAATTTTCTTATCTTATACATGTTTGATATCACAATTATCGTGTGACCTCATTTTTGACGTCATTTTGTACATATTTCATAGAAATGAATGGGTTTTACAGATATTACCATGCTTGCATCTATAGATGGTTTTGCATCTTCCAATCTATAATTTGTGAAAATGTTATTACGTGATAAAAAGAATCTGACATTCATTGGCGTTTGACATAAAATTTCATTAAACTTGCCAAGAAAAAATGTTATTAAGCTCGCCAAAGGTTTGCTTAATAAAATTTTCCCTACACTCATTTAATAAAATTTTATCTCAAATGCCAAGTCATATCAGATCCTATATGCCTTGCTTAATTGTGCCACACTGGGCTTTTGACCTTCTAGTATTATGTAAAAAAATTGAAAACAAGTACAACTTTTTACATCATTGGGATGGGCAGATTAACTCGTTACTAAACGACAAAAATTTTAGAACTGTCCAAGTTTAAAGCATTTGCAGATGACAAATTTAATGTGAATGAAAAGTACTGAAAGTTCTCTTTAAAAGCATAGGAAACATTGCAGGAAAAGGAAAAAAAAAAGCTGGAAAGGGGGTTTCATGCATCGCCATGATGCCAGACAAGTCATCATACAATTATAGATCCATAAAATCTATTTTGTCTAGCAATTAACATAATCATGAGGTAGAATATAATCCTTTGAGCTGCAGAAAATTAATAAATACCAAAAAGTTTTGGCACAGGTCAGCCTGCGCGGATTGCACAGGTTGACCTAGGTCGATACTTCTTTGCAGATGCATTGAACCCCTTTTCACAGAGCATTGCTGAACTTAAGAACAAACCTTTGAATGAAATACCTGTTCTTATAAAGTAGAACTCCTCCAACATTTAGTCAAAGATAAATCTGCAAACATCATTCCAATGACGCCCTGTAGCTAGACCCACATAATCAATTCAGTCATTTTTTTCCCACAGCAAAATCTAAGTACCAGAAATTTACCATATCCGAGAAAATTCAAATGGACTGTCCAAATAAGTACCTTTTTGTTGACTATTATATGTTGATCTGTATCTATTTTTTTCTCTACATGTTTTTATTTAGCTTCAGCCTCCACCCTCGGTTCCCTACAGATTTATCTTCCTTGGTGTGGTGGCTGCCAACTTTCTCTTGGCCTTAATGTTTGAGGTAAGGTTAGATATGTTTTAACTCTAAACTAGACATTTATACAGGATACCAGTTAATGATGATAGTTTTGTAGGAAAGCAGCCAGTGCCAAGTACTTGTAAGACAAACTCCAAAAAGCATGGATAGGTTGCTGTATAACTCAAATCATGTTGAAATCAGATTTAAACACAACAAACCAAAAACAAAATGATAGACCTGTCCATTTTGAATGCACTTGGGTACAACAGTTTAAATATGGCTGAAATTATATGATTTGTCTTTGAAAAGGTAAAAACCATGCTGGGAGAAGGAGAAAATAAAAGTAATGAGTATTTTCCCCTTGTCCCACTGTTTTCCAAAGCCGACTTCCTCATGATCCTAGAATCTTTGGATTATTGAGTAATTGGATAAGAATATTTTTTTGATGTGTGTTATAAATACAGATTATATATAACATGTTTTAGTGACTTTGCTTGTGCTTGTATTTGATTTGAGCTGCATGAGAAAATTTGATATCGTTCGAGACCGAAGGTTGAGCGAGATGTCAAAATTTTCTAGCGTGGCGAGAAGCAAATACAAGCGCCAGGAAAGTTATTACAGCATAATATTCCTTTTATTATATGCCCACACCTTTCAGCCACAAAATATTGCAAATTATAGACTCTTTTATTCAAAAAGGATAAACAAAATAAAACTTCATTTTTAAGAATGGCGGATGGATATTACAGCGTAAAAAATTTTGACTAATCAAATTGCAAATGAATACACTTATTTCGCACTTGAGTTATGTCATGATTACATCATCATACCATATTTGGAACTGTATTTCACAGTGTGTAGATATGGATTTTTTTTTTCTGCAGTGTGTGATATTTTATCAGGGTGCAAAGCATGTATTTGAGCCGGACAATTTTCAGGTAGAGTATATAATAAAGTTTAATCTCGAAAGCCAATTTATATCAGGTTCTGTATGTTTCAAAACCCATCTTGTAAATGTCAAACTCTATATTTCTCAGTATATATCTGATTCATTAGGTCTCCAATGTCTTTGTTTCAGATGTATAAACTAGACAGTTACTTTGTATCAGTTACACTGCAGGATAAAGTCAACCACTGTATTCCTGGACAACTACCAAAGTAGGAACCTTTTCTTTTTAACAACCCTTTATCTCCATAAACAAATTTGCGACAGAGGAGTTTAAAATCGTTACCTGACAACAGTATTTCAGACTCATCCGTATTTGAAGCAGTTACTTCGTGGTTCAAATTAAAAGAATATAGTTACACAATAACAAATATGCATACCGTATTATTACAAGTGAAAAATGATAGAAAATACTGAAAAGGCTTGCAGTATGTTTTACCGTGTCTTAGGCTCTTTTGACTCATTACCTACAGGTAGCATCGTTTTAGCTCAGCTGTTTTCGAAGAAAACTTCAAGGTATTGTTGTAGCCCTGGCATCATCTGCGTCATCGTCTATATTGTCATGCAAAAACTTAGACATTTTATAATATCCCTTTACTACTGAAGATATTACTTCAAACTTGGACAAGTTGTTATTCTATACAACAAAGGCAGGTACCCATCAAAATATTTTTGGCACACTTATGCCCCTTTCTGGACTTAGAGTTTCATCAAAGATCAAGCAACCACAGCTGGGCAATGGAATTTGCATGCTATACTCTTGTTTGCCTTGCAGTAGACCTCTTTTGAAACATTGTGGTGAAAGGAAAAAGATTTGTTCTTAAAGAGCAACTTCTCATTTTGCTTCAAATGTGTTTACATGCATTCATATTTAAAACTTCAAACTTAAACTGTGATGTTTTGAAAAGTATTTAGTGTGAAATTGTTTCCAGAGGAAATGAGTAAATTAATCAAGAATACCTTTGGTACTTTTATTTCAATTTACAGACACTATGCTACAGAGAAAAGTTTACTCTCTGATCCCAACTGGCCGAATGTCAAATCTGAAGATCTTGCAGAGACATTCCATCGACTAGATAGTGCATACCAAAGCATGTCCCAGCTCAACTCAACAGCAGATCTTGACGATATTTCATTATCCTCAGGAAGTGAAACAGGAAATGTGACTGGTAATACATTTATTCTTTAACAAACGGTTACCATGTTTAAAGGATCTTGAGGAAGAAGCCTTTTGAAAACAATGAAAAGGAGAAAATGCTGGTAAGCAACATTTTCTCCTTTTCCAACATTGTTTTGTATCCTTTACAGGAAAAAAACTGACTTTGGAGCTGCTATTTGACTTTCGAGTGCAAATGCTTTTGATTTGGAAAAGTCTAAAATTTTCATTAATGTATATCACAAAATAAATATGTGGGACTGTATTGTAATAAATACAGTGAATTAATATTTTGATATAATGTCAAATAATGTTGTGTATTGTTGTTTCAGGAGGCAGTGAAATAACTTGTTACCAAACTTTTTTGAGTTTTGATAACCCTGAAGAAAGAAGGCTGTAGAAAACATTGAGGTAAAAGGAGAAACACTGGTAACCAGCATTGTTTCCCTTTCACAATGTTGTTTACCCATTTAAAGCATTTCATCCATTGAGAGATATGTAAGCTGAACTTGGACAGATCTTTAATTTTTTCATCTGGTTAAGGGTTAGGAATGTGTTTCAGATTTCACTGCTGATAATGCCAAGCTGGTGACAAGTGGCAAGAGTGGACATGACAATTTAGCCTTTGAAATGGAGTTGGAAGGGACAAGACTGTGATCCTGATATATACTTTGTAGCTGTACTTCAACAATCTCACTGATCTGCATGTTACTAGATGAATAAATGTTTGACTTGCCCAAATTAAAATCATTTTCAGATTTCGAAATAAATGCAACTAAAAGGGTGGAATTTCATCTTTGAATTGGTAGAAAACATTCTGGAAAAAGGAGAAAACGTTGGTTACCAGCAGTTTCACTTGATCCCTTATTGTTTTTAAAAAAAAAAGCTTTTTTCTCAGGCTTGTTAACCCTTTACCATGCAATCAGGAGTTTTAGCGACTCTGGGAAATTAGACTTTTGAAAACATTATGGGAAAAGGGGAAAATGCTGGAAAACATCATTTTCTCCTTTCCCTACAATGTTTTCTAGCCTTTCAGAAACAAATCCGATCAAATGATCCACAGTTAATTTGTCGTCTGCAAATGCTTTGAATTTTGACCACTCTAAAGTATTGTCATGTAGGAAAGGGTTAAAAGGCTGGATGTGTTGGTAAAGGGTGAATCAGTTATCACATAGCATGTTTTAGATGTTCTACAAGTATCACAACATATTCTAATTTGCACAAAGATTATATACACCTTTGATCCAAAGGAAAAACTATCTGTTTATAATTTTAGTCATGGGATATCAACCTTTAAAGCATAGGTTTTATTATTCAGAACATGTCATGTGATTCAATTTATTTTTGTGGTACCGTATTTGTCAAAGACAATACCACTATGAGTTCAGTATTGAATTTTGAAGACCACGTATCGTATTTTGTTCAAAGCCGAAGGAAATAAACCTAATTAAACTCAATTTTTCTCAGACAAATGAGTTTTTCGGTAGTACTCAGATATGTAATTGGAAATGGCATGTTAAAATACACTGGGTGAGGCCATCGATCATGGAAATACTAATTTTTGATTGAAAATAGCTTCACTCGCTCATAGCCTTCTGTTGGCGCAATGATACAAAATTTGTTTACCGATCACTTGGTCCTGGGCTTTTGCGTTCCAAAACCAGTTCGTCCCATGGCTTGTTCATCGAATGATTGCGCGCTACTCCATTTGATTGGGCATGACTATTTATCGATCAAAATAATTGATTGTAATGTTGGAAATTAAATGTTAACGGCCAAATATATTTCAAAATCATAGTTTCAGGTACAAACTTAATTTTATTCGATATATTCACATGGTTTCTCTCTCTATCCATCATGCATCCTACTGTCAAGGGACGTTACTCCTGACTGCTCCAAAGGATCAAAGGGAGGCCACAAATACACAAATAATCCTAACTTTGTCACGAGTACTCTCCTTTCAACGAAAAAAGTATTCATTTGCTTAGTAGGTTGAATTTCAAGCCAATATTTGAATAATATTTCTCATTTTCTTTCAAATTATTAATTCCATACAATGGCTTCCTTGACAAATACCACTTAAGCGTTCTCAACGCTTTGATAATATGATTTTGACTTAAATTTTAGACAGAACTGCCTTTTTCCTACAAAATATTTATAAAATTTTAAAAGGAATTTATTTATGTCAGAAAAGTATCTTGGCAAATAAAATGTAGACAGGAAAAAGGATGACATTTGATAGAAGTAGCAGAAAATGTAGCACCAAATCAAGGAATTGCCCTGTGTGCATATTGTGATTATAGTTTTGATACACAAAATTGTTTAGTAACTGTGTTTATCGTATTGGACTGTTGTGTAGTCAGAAAATGTTAACCTAAACAGAGTTCCTTACACTTCGCTTTTTTTTTTTAATTTTCTATTCTATGTAACATTTTTTTTTTTCAAAAAAATCTTTTACAACACTGTTAGCACTAATGTATGAGCCATGCTCTGTTAAAAGGGGTTTAATGCACCTGAAGAAAGTATCGACCCAGGTCAGCCTGCACAGTCCATGCAGGCTGACCTGGGTTGAAACTTTGTTGCTGAGCTACGGTAGTTCAGTCGGTAGCGTACAGGACTTGAGAACAGGGGGGTTGCTGGTTCGATCCCTGGCTCAGCCAATTTCGAGGATTGATGTTAATCGTTTCAACAGGATTTATTCCTCTCTCACCGCTGACCTTTGTTTCAACAATGGTTTTTTGTAAAGCAGCTAGTGACTAGGAAAGAATATTATGCTGAGTACTGGTAAAAAAAAACTCCAGGGAAGCATGAATAGATGCACTGGCGGCTGCGACATAACTGAAATAATGTTGAAAACGGTGTTTAACACCATACAATCAATCAATCAAACTTCTTGCTATTGGACAATTTCCTGTGTGTCAAAGGACCAGTCTACCTCATGATTCAATTAGTTGTTTAAGAAATGGATTAAATGGATCATTAACTCTGAGATGACTTGCTTGGCATAATGCGTCATGGAGATGTGTTAAACCCCTTTTTTGTAGAGCACCACCCAGTTATATATTTATCTGTATTTTAGTTACATTTCTTCTAATGCAAATATCCTTACATTGTTTTAGAGACTGTATAAAGTGTATTTTATTTTCTTTATTTGATTTCTATCATGTTTCTCCATGGACTAATTGTGAGAAGAGCCTAGATATTGTCTACCAATCTTTTTAACCATTATTCTTTTATTCTGTTGAAGAAGTTATTTTGTGGAAAAAGGAGGATATATGTATAACAAGAATGCCTCCTTTTCTAACAGTGTTTCCTACACTTTAGATGACAAATATTATCATATAAAGCATGCTTCACATACCAGTGCTCGAAATATAATTATTAATAAAAATTGTTGTTGGCTTAAAAAATTGAAGCTTTTCTACTGTTGCCATGAAGTCTACATTTGTAACCAAATTCTGTGTAAATTTATCTTGATTATAATGTTAATACCATAGGAAAATTTGGAAACATTAACTGTAAATAAAGGAAAAGGAGCCACTTCACATTGATTTTATATATAAGAGCGTTCACTGAAATTCTGTGTATCATTTTTATGCAGTTATTTTGAAGTTTAGATTTACAGTATTTTGAAATACCAGAATAATATATTTTATGGTCCAGAGCAAATCTACCCGACAAAGACATATACATGTATACATGTCTGTATACCTTGTTTACACAATGAAGTCTAGAGATTTTGTTGTACTTGTCTCTTGCTATATTGTAATTCTCAACATAGGTTATATGTTTTTAATTGATTTATGGCAAACAGAATATGCAAGATCCTCAATGGCCTTTTGCTCACATGTATTTGTGCAATGGTCACAGGATTATAATGACAGGTGTAAAATGTTTTCCATGATTTAGCCCTTTACAACACAATCCGGAGTTTTAACAAACCCCGAGGAAGAAGCCTTTTGAAAATATTGTGGGAAAATGAGAAAATGCTGGTAACCAGCATTTTCTCATTTTCCCAATGTTTTTTTTTTTTGACAAATCTACAATTTTGTCTTGTTTTAAAGGGTTAGCTTAATCTGTTATCCTTGATTTATCCAGAACTCTTGTTTATTCCAACAAATTGTTACTCAATATCAGGCAGATCTATATTGTTATAGAACTGAAACACATAACCGTCAAATTGAGCTTAGTGGATTTCAGACCCTCCGGCAGGTACACAAAATTTTCTCAGTATAATCTCAGGCTGTCAGCTGATTCCTATATTCCTATACTTTTCAGAATTTTTCAATATTTTTTTAAACCCTGTTACATCTCCTTTATTTTTCTATCATTTGAACATTATTTCCAATATTTGTGTCGGTAAATGCAGCTGGTATTGATTTGTAGAGCATTTTGTTTTACTGCGTCCAGATTTTCAGCTCGGCTGTTTTCGAAGAAAATATTGAGGTAATATCATAGCCCTTTCCTCGTCTGCATCTTCGTCATTGTGCAAAAACTATGACATGTTCTAATTCCTCTGTCATTACCATTGAAGATATTTACTTCAAACTCTTACTAGTCGTTAACTATTTAACGGGAACCCATACAACAGGGGTATGTAGCCATCAAAATATTTTTGAGACTGTTAATGCCTTTTTTTTTTACCAAGACTTTTCAGTGAAAACCAAGTTATAAAAGCATCTGTGCATGCAGCCAAGTGTAAGCAGTTGCATGCTCTTATTTAAACCGTGTTCTAACTCCTATATTTTCCTGTAATTTGAACACTTTTCCTGTACCTGTCTCTGTAAATGCAGCTGGTAGTTATATGTGGAACACTTTTTTCTGCCTCTAGATTTTTTTTTTCTAATTTGTGGTTTACAGCACTTTTTTATCATGTAAAGAATCCCCGACTTTGCAGAAATACTGCCATGCAGAAATGCTGCCAAACATTGTAGCTCATCTATGTGGACACCTTGATGATGAATGTGCAAAACTTCAAGTCATGAAAGGTGAGAGCTGATTATGGTGGTCACTTAAGGTTCTTCCCTAATAAGCAAAATCGGAAGGGAGGTGTTATGCTCTTCTACTTGTCAGTTGGAATAGAGCATATCCATTGTCTGCACTGAAGAGCTTAGTCGTATGTTGAGATAAATCCCAACCAAACGTTTTGTTAGGTACTCGATCAAGTATAGTTCTGACTATTGTTTTTTTTTTCCAATGTTTATTGTCCCCGTATACTGATGTAGGAGGGTCGGGGATCTATCCCTCTCCACATCTTACAGTCACTGACATTTATACATGTTACAAGGAACAAAAACATTTTTATGTGCAAATAAAAGGTGAAGAAAAAAAAAAAAAAACTGGGAAAAAAAAAACGAAACTGGAAAGTGAAGAAAAAAGGAGAAAATAGAATGGTGAGGAAAAGATGTAAAGAATAAGTAATAATAAAGGTTCGAATCTTCCCAGCATTTGAAAACAAAATAGAACAGTAATTAAGTTGTTAATTTCCTATTATTCTTTTAGAAAAGACCCAAAATCATTCCAGTTTCTTTCGAATTCTTCTAGTTTTCTTGTTTCAATAGCAACTCTATCTTCAAAACTTTATATTTATCGGATATAAAGTTTGCAACACCAGTTAGAGTGGGTGTGTTTTTTGATGTTCGACATTTATAAATATACAGTTTAAAAAGAATGAGGAGAATGTTTTCAGCGCTTTTTTAATTTTTTGTGTAACCAAATAACATTTTACTGATGTCAAGGTCCATGTAAATGGCATTGTCATGTTTCAAGTAATTTGTAATTAATTGTTGAACTTTGGGACAATTCCAGAATAAATGTTCAATTGTTTCTTGATCATTGGAACAAAGTGTGCAGTTCGCAGAATCGATATATTTTATTCTATACAAAAAATAGTTTGTTCCAAGAATACAATGATTTATACGGAATTGGAACCACTGTATGTATGTGTCCCTTGTCGCTAAAAATGGTAAAGAAAAAATCTGTTTCCATTCATTTTTGTCAATATCGATGTTTCATTTTTGTCAATATCGATGTTTTTTTGTCAATATCGATGATCAGGTATAGTTCTGACTATTGTTAACTACATATAAAGTAAATTCATAAAGACATTTGAGTGAACTAATAGAGTGGTTCTTGGACACGTATAAAGTTTACATAAAGTAAAAAGTTTCGACCCATGCCAGCCTGCATGGACAGCGCAGGCCGGCATGGGTCAATTCTTTTTGCAGATACATTAAGCCCCCCTTTTCACAAAGCATTGCTCGTATCAGATGTCTTTGCGACTTGGATCATAGGCCTATGACACAAACACTTTCAGGGAATATTTTAGAATAATTTACTCTGACTTCGGCCAGTCCGTGAAAAAAAAAAAAAAAACTAGAGGCGCTTGAGCGCCTGTATCGCTCCACAGGCCTGATATTTCTATAATGGCGAAAGGAAGTTTTTAACAATTATCATTCAATCCAGCATTTTAGCTCACTGAAGAAACAATTTGGTAGACAACCACCATAGGAACTTACCTGCAAAACAACAATGAAATCCAATGAATAGTTTTAGAGAAGAAATTTTTCAAAGATTTTACTTTATACCATAAAAGGAAAATGAGTCTCCCATAAAAGCCATGTTTTTTGACAGATCTTTTTTTTTTTTTAAGGAATTCTGTAAACCTGTATCTAAGGAACATTCCTGCAAAATAATAATGCTATCCAAATAGCGGTTTGGGAGGAGAAGATTTTTAAAGGTTTTTTACTTTGGTTGCCATGGCAACCAGAATTCTTCATGGAACACAATTATTTGAAGGAATTTGAAAGAGGACCACCAAAGGAACATTCCTGTGAAATTTGGTAAAAATCCAGTCAATAGTTTCTGAGGAGAAGTTTTTTAAAGAAAAAGTTTATGGACGCACGCACGGACGAACGGACGGACGGACGGACGGACGCACGACGGACACAACGCCATGACAATAGCTCGCTGGCCTTCGGCCAGTGGAGCTAAAAAACGGCTTCATGCACCAAGACCAAGGGCAAACAAACGCACAACACAATACATGGTGAAATACAAGGTATATGAGATCATTTATTGTCACCTAAGGTCGTCAAATCATAATAAAATTGTAAGGCATCTGTATAACCAATGTCTTTCAAATTTCCCGCGTTCGGAACTTTTCCGATTTCTTTGAACCCAAGCTTTCTCCAAAGATAAATAGACGCTTCGTTCGAAACGAATACTAAATTAAAGAAACTAGCTTTGTAACCTAAGTCACGTGCCATGTATAAATAGTTCTCCGCCATAAACTTGCCAAGTCCTTGGCCTCGTTCTGACTTTTTCACAATAAAACCAGCGTTACAGATGTGAGAACATCTTCCTGGAAAGTTGGGTTTGATGTAAAAGGCGCCTAAAATTCCATCTGTCTTATGGTCCTTGCAGACGAAAACATCGTGGCTTAGATAATACTTTCGGAAATCCTCTGCACTGGTCATGTCATCCTGTGGGTAGCTGTTGCCTGGAAATGTACGTTGTAGTTCGTAATTTATAATTAAAGACAGTCACAGTAGGGTTTTGTTGATATAGATCTAATTTATTTAAATAGGGCTTTAAAATCATTCTCTTCTAAAAAGAACTTGAAGTACATGTACATGTGAATATAGAAAATGCATCGGTAAATTATATAAGGAGCCTGCTATGTACATAAACCCATAACCCTGGGCACCTTGGGCATAGCTCTGGGCAGGAAAGGTGATTGAAATACTGTGAGCAAATGATAGAATGGTCGTATTTTGCATTTTCTCCTTGTCCTCCACAATGCTTAGACAAATCCAATCGTCGTAAGCCACATTAACTAGATCTATTTCTTTTGCAGGTACTTTGAAAATGAAGTCACACATCTAAAGGTACGTCGCCTGGTAAAGAGCGTAACCAGCATTTCCCTTTTTTCCCTCCACCGTGATGTTTTCTGAAACGAACCCCATCATCTTGACCACACATCCTTTTCCTTCTACAGATGCTTAGGAAATTGGACACATCTATAGATTTGTCGTTCGGTATATTGCCATACGATCCCAAGTTTTAACGACCCTGGGAGATAAGGCTTTTGAAAACGTGAGAAAATGCTCGTAACCATCATTTTCTCCATTTCCCACAATGTTATCTAACCTTTCAGAAACAAATCCAACCATTTGATCCACATTTAATTTGTCGTCTGCAACTGCTTTCAACTTGGACAAGTCTTAAATTTTGTCGTTTGGTAAAGAAAATAGATCTGGGTAGAACAAGAAATATCTTTAAAAAGATAGGCGGCATAAATTTGCGAGCAAATTGGCAGGGACCCTTAGAATAAACATGTCTACATGTTTGACAACAGGGGCCCTTAGAATAAACATGTCTACAATTTTGACCAATCATAAATTTCTGTCCATTTATCTGTTATCAGTACCAAAATGTAGGTCAAAAGCCAGCACATTCAGCTTAGCCGAAAAAAAATATAAGAGCTATAATACCACAGCTGTTGCAGCAATACAAGACACAACGCTTACCTTCCTCGTTAACGATATACCGTAATATATCGTGCACTTCCGACTCGTATTTCTCACTGTAATAATCCAACACCACAGATCTGCCTCCTTTGACTGTCCCTGTCTTTGGGAGATAGGACAACTTGATATCTGAGGTCTTCGACTTGATAAAATATGCCATCCTGTTAATGAATTGTTTTACCCTTATAAAAGGGTTTTTATCTTTCTTTCAATTTACTCGTATAATTCTCTACTGTTAAAACGTGTTTTGTCGCTTGCGTAGACTAGTAAAACATATGCTATGAACGTCAGCCTCTAGACAAATCTGCAAGACATTGCTTTCTGTAGACTTTTCCATGGTTCCGGGTTCGAGTCTCATGATGAGTCTATAGTACATTTAGGTGGATACTTAAAACGTGTCGAACTAGGTCTATCACAAGGTAAAATTGGATTTTAGTAAAAAAATCGAATTGAAATATAAATTAGCTTATCTTGTCGAAGGAAAAAATCCCTGACTTAAAACCTGAATTGCGTCATGCGACAAAATTATCAATGGTTAGTCTATGGCCTCTCATCCCAGATTCATTGCAACCCTTATGCTACTCAGCGCGACTCAAGGACCGTTTGCACACAGTGTAGATCAAGATCAGACTGCACAGAACGTGCAGTCTGATCTTGGATCTACACAGACCGAATGGAGATACTTTTCATAAAAATAATAACTTGGAAATAGCAAAACAATTTTTCAAATTTGAAAGAACCACAACTTCTGACTGGCTAAGCCAAATTGTTTAGCCAATCAGAAGTTGTGTTACATTCAAAATTCAGACATTTTGGAGAATAAGACTGAGAATGTTCTTCAGAATAGTTGGTGAATATGTGTCCAGATGATTTTGAGAAAACGCATGTTTGTTTATTTAGTTCTTTGATGTTTCATTTTGAAGTCCGGGTTTCCGTCTGGCTAAGGCTTGTCTTGAATATAAATAGTAACACTGCATTCATCGAAATCGAAATCTTTGGACCATTGCTACTTCACCAACCATTCAAAATTCCGTTCCTTGTCTTACTCTGGTACAGAAAGTATTTGTAATTTCTGATTAGCTAAACCAATGGCCAATAAGAACTTGCGTGTTGACCATTAGTTGGTACTTGTAGGCCTAAATTACCTGGACGACTAGTGCCGTTTGTGTCGAACTACATGTCATTTTGATCCAGCCATGGTGAGGCGACCATGTGTACAGAGTACTCCATTTTGTAATACATTTTAAGTTATAAAAAAAATTATATGAGCCATGCCGCGCAGGCTCACCTGAATCGAAACTTGTCGCTATTTGTAAATTTTCTGCATGTCAGACTACCATTTTACCTCATGATTCAGCCTATTTTTAGACATAATGCATTCTTAAACATGTGACGACTTGCTTGATATAACGCGTCACGAAGATGCTTTTGACCCTCTTTTTCCAGAGTGTCGCTTTCAAATTTAATTTTCAACAGAATACGTTCCACATTTGTAGCCAAGCTCAGGTAGCGCAGTCGGTAGCTTGCTGGACTTGAGAACAGGGGGTCGTTGGTTCGATTCAATTTCTTTCCGAGGATTGATGATAGTCATTGCGATAGGATTCTTTCCTCTCTCAACGCTGATCATTGTTTCGGCAACGGCTATGTGGGAAAGCTACAAGTGGCTTGAAAAGAAAATTGTGCAGAGTACTGGAAAGAGAAAACTCCAAGAAGCATGGATAGGTGCAATGACCGCCGCGACATAACTGACAATGTTGAAAACGGCGTTAAACACCATACAATCAATCAGTCAATCAATCAGTCCATATTTGTAAAGGGTAAACAATATCCTATAGATAGATTCGTCCAGTATTATGTCTCAACTCTATTCTAGACAACAAAATTTTAGACCTGTCTAAGCAGTTTAGATGGAAAAAACTAGACCGCAGCTGCAGCAGGGCCCGTTTTACTTGGGTAGTTATGAACAAAATTTGCGTAAGTTTTACATAACTATAGTGCAGTGGCATTAATCTGCTACAAGATACGAAATAACTATCATGATTATTTTAAAAAACTATTGCGATAAATCAAAGTTTTCTGGAAATTTTATCTTTTCGTTTTATTTAGATAAAATTTCTAGGAAACTTTAATTCATCGCAATAGTTTTCTAAAATAATCATGATAGTTATCATGTATCTCGTGGCAGATTAATGACACTATACTATAGTTACGTAAAACTTGCGCAAATTTTGTTCGTAACTACAGTAGTAGAACGGGGCCCAGGGCTGATCCGTAATATTTTACAAGATTTTGCTGTCGACGAAATTTTAGACTGGTTCAAAATTGAAAGCAATTTTAGTCTACAAAATTTTAGACAGGTCCAAATTCAAAACTTTTTCAGGACACAAATTGACCGTGGCTCTAGGAACGGAATCTTTGTTTGAAAGATATTATATAACTTTGTTAAAAAAAGAGAAAATGCTGGTTACCAGCATTTTCTGCTTTTCCCACAATGTCTTCAAAAAACCTGCTTCCTCAAGGTCGTTAAAACTTGGAACTGTGCCACAAATTTTCAGACTCATATTGAAATTTGCCGAAAATATATCAAATATGGTTCAAATGATGGAATTTGTCTTCGATAGAGTAAAAAATATTGCAAAAAAAAAAAATGAGACAGTGCTGGTTACCCACATTTTCTCCACACTTTACTTTGATTTTACTAGTTCCCCTCAGGGTCGTTAAAACAAGGGATTGTTCGGTAAAGGATTAAATCACCACCAGAAGGGAATACTGTAGACCGAGATCAGGCTCCACATGCCGATCTTGAGAAACGCAACCTGTCAGATACAAGCCTGTCAAACCTGAACAGTTATTCATATAAAGAGAAAGGGTCAACGCTATCCAAACTCGTCACAACTCGGCCGATTCCGTAACTTAATCACCGGATCACCCGAGATATGCCGAATGCGCCTTCCACATCACCATGATCACCACCACAACCAAAATTTGCAGAATTTCCACGTGCTTAACATGGACATGTTTTGTATTCTCTGTTTAGTGTGTTATTGTTAGACACTTGCGAAATTATGTTTGTTTACTCGACAATATGTTTAAATTTTATGGATTAATTTAGTAAAATATAAATTCTGGACAGAAAATAAACATTGAGGTGGGTGAATTTGTTGCTCTGATTTCATTTCCTCCCTTTTGAAATATCAGTTTTTGTGTGTGTGTAATCATCATCATATTCGTTATCGACGTCTTTGTCACTTGTTTTCACCCATCTCACCCCAACCGAATTAACCCTTTACCAGACGACACAATTTTAGACTTATTCAAATTGAAAGCATTTGCAGATGATAAATTGAATGTAACTCAAAGTATGAAATCTGTCAATCAATTCATAGGGAAGAAAACATTGTGGGAAAAAGATGTTTTCAAAAGCCAACTTCCCCAGGGCCATTAAAAGTCGTGATTGTGTGGTAAAGGGTTAATTAAGGTGATGGTTAATGTGATACAGGCTGAAGGTTGGAAATCTGGGGCTTCAACAGCATCGAATAAACGAAATGCGCTTTTTCAGTTAGGAAAATTAGTGTTTGAAAACCGGACGGTAGCTACCTTGAATCCCCGGCTCTGTCGATTTCTCTCCGAAATTGTCAATATTCGTTGCGACAAGATTCATTCCTCTCTTATAGCTGATCATTGTTTCGACAACAATGGATATGCAGGGGAAGTAGCAAGTGAATTGAAAAAAAATATATATTGTGCGAAGTAATGGTAAAAGAAATTCCAGGAAAGCATGGATAGGTGCCCTTGCCGCCGCGATATAAATGAAATAATGTTGAAAACTGCGTGAAACAATGTGCAAAAAACTGTGTTCGCTAGGCCACAGAGTTTCAGCATGAGTCAGTGTTTAAGGTGAAGGATTTATTAGTTCCCGGATTCGATTCACAATTGAGGGTTTTACATGGGAGTGCCCTTGGACAAAGCACTAGCTGTCACTTTTGACCCAATAGGACATAGAGCACATGAATTAGTGAGCTGTCCCCATGATATGACAGAAATAATTTTCAGTTCAGAGTGTTACTTTTGACATGGAGACATGGTAAAGCAGCCGATGACTTCATCACTATTGACATCATTTTAAACTCTTTTTCCATTTAGACAAAACTTTTTTTTCCACATTAAGGCAAGTGCAGACGTCAAATTAAATGCGCCAAATGATGATATTTATCTTTGAAAAAGGGAAACATTGTGAAAAAAGCAGAAAGTGCAGCTTACCAGCATTTTTCTCTTTTTCAACAATGTTTTTACCGAGGCCCGGTATCTCAGTCGGTAGCGTGCAGGACTTGAGAACAGGAGATCGCTGGTTCGATCCCAGGCTCGGCTAATTTCTTTCCGAGGACTGATGATAGTCATTGCGACAGGATTCATTCCTCTCTCACCGCTGACCATTGTTTCGACGATGGTTTTGTGGGAAAGCAGCAAGTGGCTTGGAAAGAATATTGTGTAATGTACTTGTAAAGAAACCCAGTAAAGTATGGATAGGTGCACTGGCCGCTGCGATGTAATTGAAATAACGTTGAAAACAGCGTCAAACATCATACAATCAATCAATTATCAAATCAACGATGTTTTCAAAAGCCATCTTCAGGGTTGTTACAACAATTGTGTGGTAAAGCGCTTACTTCACGTTCTTTTCTTATTTTTTATCATCATCATTATCATCTGTTGTTTTTAGCAATGGTCCTGGTAGGCCTATCAATTATGTTTTCCTTTTTCGTGATTATTACCATGATCATCATCATCTGTTGTCATCATCATCTGTTATTTTTAGCAATGGTACTGGTCTTAACACAGTCTTTTTCATGATCATCATCAGTTGTTGTTGTTGGTTGGCCACACTGGTTTTCCTCGGGAGTGGCCTTTGAAAAGGCGGTGCACCAGCCAAGGACGGCTTAAGTTCACTAAACCCGTGAAGACTGCACATGACAGTATGATCTGAGTGTAAAAAATACCATAATTATCCTGGTCTATTGTCTTTATCTGGCGCTCTAGTTTTTGATACACTACATTGCTACATATAATTTCTTAACTCTTATCCTGCCAAATAACTGGAATAAAACTTTTAAGCCGATAGTATAAATCAAAATTTTGTTATTTCACAGGTATTTTATGGGGAAAGGTGAACTCCGTATCGGACAGTGTAGATCCAAGATCAGACTGCACGTTCTGTGCAGTCTGATCTTGATCTACACTGTCTGCAAAAAGTGTGCGAGTCATGATAAGCAGCCTAAGGGTTAATCGCATGTTTATTTTTTCATACTTCTCAGATAATGACAATCTATGTCGGTCTTTGTGTTTCAAGCATATGGACTTGTAACTGTTTCTTTGTAAGCTATAAACATGCAAGTGCTGTTCTATGCGGAATAAAAAGTGTATGAATAAGTGAAGTGTCGCCGAGATATGCTTGTAGTTAAGAAGAAAGCGGCGTAACGGAAGTTAGCTTGGGTTCAAGTCTGACCATGTTTTCTCCCTTATATTTGAGTCATGCTCTGTACAAAAAGGGGGTTGAATGCATCATATCTCCGCAGGATGACACATGGGTCGAAACTTTCTGCTACAGTTTTGTAAATTTTCTGCATGTCCAAGGACCAATTCTATCTTATGATTCAGTCGGTTGTTATACAAAATGGATTTTATGGATCCAAAATTGTATGATGACTTGCTTGATATACTGCATTAGGGAGATACATTAAACCCCCTTTTGCCAAAGCGTCGCTCATTTTTGAACTTTTCTCACAATGATTTCAAGGGTCTTTCATTTTGAAGCTTGTTAAAGTCGAGATTGTGTGGCAAAAGGTTAAATAGGGCTCAGTTGATTTAGTTTTCCTTGAAAGTGGAGAAAACGTTGGTAAGAAGGAAATGTTGGGTAGCAGGTTTTTTCTCCATTGTGCATAGTATTTTCAAAAGCCTTCTCTGGGTGGTTGTTTTAATACGGAAAGTTAGTATGGCAGCACGTTGTCACTGAAGAACTTAACTCACGTGGCGTCTATTGTGAGACTTCCGGTAGATTTTTTTTTTTAAATGTTTTTACAAGACATTGTATTCAAGTAGAAACTACAGCCTATATCTAGTAGGCTCCAAATTGGTCTAATGGTAGTGGGAGTCGACTCGGAAGCCGACGAACCGAGATCGAGACGCGCCCAAGACGGAAAAAAAAAAAGCACAGAGAGGAGGGGAAAAGAGAAAGACACTTGGATAGAGAAACAAACAGCTGGATAGAGAACGGGCCAGAAAGACACTTGGATAGGCGATGGTGGGACCCAGGAATATTACCTTTTACTACACTGTTTATTGGACATTATCAATTTTGATACAGGTGTTTAATAAAATAACAATTTTTCATTTTTTTTTTTTATTCAACTTTAAAGAACTTTATTTCTGTGCCAATATCATGCTGTACAAGAAAGTATAAAGAATATATACATGTTTATTTCTTTATACCCAAATGACATGTTGCTATATACAGTTCCTAGCAGAAACTATTTAAAGATCAAATTTAACCTTTTCCCAAACAATTCTAAATTTAGATATCAACAAAGATGGCCATAGAAAGCATTCTGACAAAAGGAGAAAATGCTGATTACCAGCATTTATTCCTTTTCTCACAACGTCTTCCACCTTTTCAAACTTAATTACAAAATTCTCTTCCAGCCATTTATTGTGAACTGCAAGTTTGTTCAAAACAGATGAATCTAAAATTATGTAATCAGTAAAGAGTTAACCCTTTACCACACAAACACGATTAACAACCCTGAGTGAAAAGCCTGTTGAAAACGCTGTGGGAAAAGGAGACTTTTCCCACAATGTTTTCTAACCTATTGTAGACGAATCCCTTCATTTAAGTTTGATTTGTTGTCTGCAAATGCTTTCAATTTGTATGGTAATAGAGAGTTAATACACAAATACAAGATTAGATTGTGTCATCTGCTAAGACCAAAACAAAATATATATGTGGTTCCAGTAACATACTCTTGAGATTTAGGGTTGATAGGTTGGAAAATTTTGTAATTTCTTAAATATTTTTTCCTAAACATGCCCCGGGGCATTTAATAGCGGAAAAATAACAGAATTTTCTGAGGACGACAATTACATTAAAGTGAGATAATGTATCAATCGATCAACAGGTGGAAAAAAAAAAAAAATGTTTTGGGTCAGGCATAAAAATTAGACACAGTCTAATAACTGTAACCACACATATATTTTGTTTAGGCCTAAAGGGTAAATACACAAATACAAAAGTCTTAACTCTTACCACACAACCAAACTATTGCTCTCGTCCAAGTTGTAAGATTTTGCAGACGACAATTTAAATGTAGCTCAAAAGATGGTGTACATCTCTGATAGATTGGAAAATATTGTGGGAAAAGGAGAAAATGCTGATTACCATCATTTTGTCCTTTTCCCACAATGTTTTCAAAAGGTTGTCTTCCCCAGGGTTGTTGAAACTGAATTGTGTGGCATAGGGTTAAATGAAATCTTTTTTTAACTCTTTACTAAACAAAATAATTTTCGACTTGTCCAAATTGAAAGCATTTGCAGACAATAAATCAAGTGTGACTCAAATGATGGAATTTGTCTGTGATAGTGTGGTAAACATTGCTAGAAAAACAGATAATGCTTGTAACTAGCATTTTCTCCTTTTCCCATAATGTTTTCAAAAGCTTTTTTCTCCA
This sequence comes from Hippopus hippopus, assembly GCA_946811185.2. NCBI lineage: Eukaryota > Metazoa > Mollusca > Bivalvia > Cardiida > Cardiidae > Hippopus > Hippopus hippopus. Next base: position 25,723,766 of record OX328111.1, on the reverse strand, counting down.
GGGTCTTTAAAACTCGAGATTGTGTGGTAAAGGGTTCAACAAAAATACAGGTTTATAGTCTCCTCAGATTTTTAGGCTTGTCCAAATGAAAAGTATCTACTGGCTACAAATGAAATGTGCCTGTAATAGTGGACCTTGTCTTCCTAGGAGAAGAAAACAATGTGAAAAAAGGAGAAAATACTGTTTTTCAGCACTTTCACCATTTTCCAGTGTTATCAACAGCCTAAGTGATCAATAGCTTATTTGTGAAAAGCTTAAAATCGCACAAAAATTCATCAAAATACAGAGTATTTTAAAAACTTTACAGCAAATTTTTGCATTTGTCCAAATTGAAAGCATTTCCAGATGACAAATGAAATGTGGCTTTAACCCTTAGGCTGCTAAGCATCACTTGAGGACCTTGGCGGACAGTGTAGTTCTAGGTCACACTACACAGAACATGCATACTGATCTTGGATCTACACTATCTAATAAGGAGATATTTTCCAAAAAAAAAAAACCTTTGAAACACCAAAACCTGTATATTTGCGTATTTTAATATCAGCTTGAAAGCTTAATTTCAATTATTTAGCAGGTTAAGGGTTAACAATGGAATACTGCTTTTAAGGTGTGGTATACATTGTGCAAAAGGAGAAAGTGCAGGGTACCAGCACTGCCACCATTTTCCACAACGTTTTCAAGAGCCTTCTTCATCAGGTTTAAAAACAATAACTGTATGATACAAGGTTAAGTAAACTCAACACAATAATCATTAACCAAACCACAAAATTTTAGACCTGACCAAACTGGAAGCACTTGCAGGCAACAAATTCAATGTAGACCTGAAGATGATTTCAGTTTTTGAAGTGGTAGAAAACATTGTGGGAAAAGGAGAAAATGCTGGTTACCAGCATTTTCTCTGTTTCCAACAATGTTTTCAGAAAGCTTCCTCTTCTGGGTTGTTAAAACCCAGGATTGTTAGTGAAAGGATTAATATAATTATCACAATACATACTGTTTAACTCTTTATAGAATGACAAAGTTTTACTCTTGTACACTTTGAAACCATCTTATAGGTGACAGAAAAAATGTGACTAAAATGATTTGATTTTTCTATGGAAGGATAGAAAATATTGTGTAAAAAGAGAAAATGCTATTATACACACTTTCCCCATTTTTAATTGATTTCAAGAGCCTTTTCCATCAGAATTTAAATAACTGTGACTGGATGATAAAGGATTTTATTTCACACCTACAATCTAACTCCCAATAAAGTGGCTTAAATACTACCACATGGGTACATAATCCCTGAATCCATATTGGGACTCTGCAGAGCCCTGAATTCAAATAGATTTTTCAGAACGAGGCAGGAGTCCACAAATACAGATTTTTCAAAGCAAGGCTAGAGTCCCAAATATCGATATTTTCATGGAAGAGCAGTCAACTGAAGTTTGTTGTCATAAAGCATCTTCATTGGCTTCAAAACTGTCTTTTGTTGTAAATATTTTTTTTCTTTTAAATTGAAATGGCCCAACATTTGTTGTAATAGGAAAGTGTGAAATAAAGAGGTCATTTAACATGTTTTGGTACAATACTGAATTCAATTGGATTCGTACTCTGCAGAACCAGTCTATATTTTGGGCTGTCGCCTCGTCCAATATATAGAATGTTTCTGCAGTACAATACAATTCAGTATTGTACCCAAGCATGTTACCTAACCTCATAAAATTCTACACAATAAACTCATCACAATACAGACTATTTTTTCTCTTTACCAAACAAAGATTTTAGATTAGTCCAATTAGCATTAACTGACAACCAAGGAAATGTGGCTAAATCCTTTACCACAAAATTCCGAGTTCTAATGACCCTGAGGAAAATGGCTTTTTAAAAATATTGTGGGAAAAGGAGAAAATGCTGGTTACCATTTTCTCCTTTTCCCACAATGTTTTTGTAAGCTTCAAAAGACAAAAGCAATCATTTAAACCATGTTAAGTTGTCCTCTGCAAATGATTTCAATTTTGACAAGGCTAAACTTTTATCGTTTAGTAAAGGTTTAACTCTTTACCAAACGACAAAATTTTAGACTTGCCAAATTGAAAGCATTTGCAGACGACAAAATAAATGTGACTCAAAAATTGAAACTTGACTTCAGAAGAGTACAAAACATTGTGGGAAAAGGAGAAAATGCTGGTTACCAGCATTTTCTCTTTTTCCCACAATGTTTTCAGAAGGTTTCTTCCTCTTGGTCGTAAAAACCAGGGATTGTTTGGTAAAGGGTTAAAATGATGTGATTTGTCTTCTTAGGATGAAAAAAAAAACATTGTGAAAAAGAAAACAAGTATTTTCACCATTTTCCACAATGTTTTCAAAAGCCAACTATATCTAGTTTATTAAAACAAAGTGGTTTGTTAAAAGGTTTAAATCAATACATTAACTTCATCACAATGCAGACTTTTTTCTACTCTTTACTAAAAGACAAAGTTTTATGCTTGTCCAATTTAAAAGCATTTGCAAATCATTAAATGTTAAGCAAAGCATTGATCTTTGAATTACAAAGGACAGAAAACATGTTTGGAAAAGGAGAGAGTGCTGATAGGCAACACTTTCTTTTTTCCACAATGTTATTTACTTTATTTCAAGACAAATTCATTTATATGAGCCATATTCAATTGAAGTACATGTATTACAAAAAGTATCCACAGATTCAGGGTAAAGAGACTTATTCTTCAATTAACCTTTACCAAATGTCAGAGTTTCAGCATTGTCTAACTTCAAAACATTTGCAGACAACAAAGTAAATGCAACTCAAAAATTGAAATTTGCTTCAAGAAAGGTAGAAAACATAGTGGGAAAAGAAGAAAATGGTTACCTATCCTTGTTGTATTTGTCCCCCTTTTGATAGTGAACAACTAGTCCAAAGTTTGAAGTAAATATCTTCAGTAATAACAGTTATATTTAAAATGTCAAAGTTTTTGCATGACAACAGGGCTAAACAATACCTCAATAGTTTTTAGGAAAAAGCCAAGCTAAAAATGAAAAAAAAAAAATGAAATTAGCATGGAAAACATTGAGAAAGTAAGACCATTACATGTTAAACCCTACTATTCCTTTTCTCACAAGATCTTAAAAGGTTACTACACACAGCGGCATAACAGCCATACTTTTAAAAAAGCCTTAAAACAAAAAATAAGCAAACACCCATTTTCAGTCAAGAATAAGATGAATAGCGTTTTAAGGCCCGTCGACAACTTAGGTCATATTGGGCGCACTTACTTAGTAAACAATAATGCGAGGTGAAAATAACATACATGTGCAACAACATAAGACAAACATGATAAATGAGGAATGGACGAAACACAAAATGATGCCCCTTTTGTCGCCTTTTACGACATGCATGCTGTCACTTTTGTTCCGCCAGATGAAATGGCAGATGTGACGATCGCGGGACTGCAGTGGTTTATTCTTATACCCCCGATTAAACCACGCGGGGTCCCACAGGCCAATTGATTCCCATTCCAAACCCTATTTACATCGAGAAAAAAATACAGGATTTGGAATAAGAACTACCCAGCCTGCTGCAATCCTACGAATTACGAGGAAAGCAGCCGTTTGTCTCTAATTTTAGTCGCCTTCTACGACATGCCATAGAGAAAGGCCGAGGTCCTATTCTACAAATTAAAAAAACCCGGGACCCCACGGGGATAGGCAAGAATAAACACACACACAAAAAAATAAAGTGCAATATCAGGGTTGCGTTTGCTCTTAATGCCTAAGCAAAGTGGCCAATGTAGATTAAAGATCAGACTGTAAGTTTTGTTCAGTCTGGTCTCGACCTACACACACCACAAAGGCAACTGAAGTTGTGAAAGGTTCTCAAGGGTCAGTAGATGAAAAAGAATAGAACAACTTAGAATACTGCAATTCAAGTACAGTATGTAGTTGGTAAAAATTATTCATATCTCTCACCAAACAGAGTATTTTAGACAGTTCAGACAAAGATCAGACCCCAGGAGGCTGTCCATTCTTCATCTGCACCATCCTGTTTCAGTATTTCGTGAGACATTCAGACAAGACATTTTAGAAATTATAGCTTCTCTTTTTCCACAGACTAGATTGTACATTTTACTTGTCACTTTTTAAAGGTTGAAAACTGCTAAAAAAAAAAACAAGAGGGCCATGATGGCCCTAAAGTCGCTCACCTGAGTCTTTTGACCAAACATGACCCATTTTCAATCTCTTTTGAGATATCATGACAAACAATCTACTAATTTCATAATTATTGGACTGAAAATTTGGCCTCTAGCATATACACAAGCTTTTCCTAGAATTTCTCTCAGTGACCTACTTTTTAGCCAACCATAGCCAATTTTCCCATTGTGGATATTATCAAAACAAAGATCCTGACCACCTTTCATACGTATTGGACAGAAAATGTGGCCTATAGAGCATACACACGTTTTTTCTAAGATATGAACAACCGATCTAGTTTCTAACCCAACATGACCGATTTTCGAAGTCATCTGAGATGTCATCAAGTACAACATTCTGACCAACTTTCAAGAAATTTGGACTGAAACTGTGGCCTCTAGAGCGTACACAAGGTTTTCTTTAAGATTTGACACAGTGACCTAGTTTTTTACCTGACATGACCCATTTTCAAACTCGTCCAAGATATCATCAGACAAACATTCTGACCAAATTTCAAGAGTTTTGGACCAAAAATGTGGCCTCTAGAGTGTACACAAGGTTTTTCTAAGATATGACCTCGTGACCTACTTTTTGACCAGACATGACTCCTTTTAGAACTCATCCGAGATATCATGAAGACAAACATTCTGACCAACTTTCAAGAGCATTGGACTTAAAATGAGGCCTCTAGAGTGTGAACAAGGTTTTTCTAAGATTTGACCTACTGACCTAGTTTTTGGCCAAGCATGATCAATTTTTGAACTCGTCCGAGATATCATTAAGACAAACATTCTGACAAAGTTTCATGAGTATCTGACTGAAAATGTGGCCTCCAGGGAGTACACAAGTTTTTCTAAGATTTGACCTAATGACCTAGTTTTTGACCTGACATGACCCATTTTCGAACTCGACCGAGATATCATCAAGACAAATATTCTGACCAACTTTCAAGAGTTTTGGGCTGAAAATGTGGCCTCTAGAGCGTACACAAGGTTTTTCTAAGATATGATCTAGTGACCTAGTTTTTTGCCCGACATGACCCATTTTCAAACTTGTCCAAGATATCATCAAGACAAACATTCTGACCAAGTTTCATGAGTATAAGACTGAAAATGTGGCCTCTAGAGCGTACACAAGGGTTTTCTAAGATTTGCCCTAGTGACATAGTTTTTGACCCAACATGACCCATTTTCGAACTCGTTTAAGCTATCATCAAGACAAACATTCTGACCAAGTTTCATGAGTATCTGACTGAAAATGTGGTCACTAGAGCGTACATAAGGTTTTTCTAAGATTTGACCTAGTGACCTAGTTTTTGACCCGACATGACCCATTTTCGAACTCTACCGAGATATAATCAAGACAAACATTCTGACCAACTTTCAAGAGTTTTGGGCTGAAAATGTGGCCTCTAGAGCGTACACAAGGTTTTTCTAAGATTTGACCTAGTGACCTAGTTTTTGACCCGACCTGACCCATTTTCGAACTTGTCCGAGATATCATCGAGACAAACATTCTGACCAAGTTTCATGAGTATCGGATTCAAAATGTGGCCTCTAGAGCGTACACAAGGTAAAAGTTGACGACAGATGACAAATGACAGACGACGCACGCCGGACACAGCACGATCACAAAAGCTCAGCATGAGCACTTCGTGCTCAGGTGAGCTAAAAATAAATGATACCCGAAAAATGGGTGAAATCCAACAATGCACTCAAAGTTAAGGGCTGGACATATGCACCACCTTTTCAAAGAACACACCCACACAGAGAGAGAGAGAGAGAGAGGGGTAACACTAAATGCCTATCTGCCATTTTATGGAGGAATGTCTACCCCATTAGAGAAAAATCTCATCATTTTGGCCTGCTTTTAGCCAAAGTAGAACAAATGCAAAATTTTACAGTCTGGTAATGGGTTAACCCTTTACCACACAGTCCCCAGTTTTAACAACCCTGGGGAAATAGCCTTTTGAAAACCTTGTGAGAAGAGGAGAAAATGCTTGTAACTGGCATTTTCTCCTTTTCCCACAAGGTTTTCTACATGTTCAGAGACAATTACCACCATTTCAGCTAAAGATAATGTGTTGTCTGCAAATGCTTTGAATTTGGACAAATCCAAAATTTTGTCGTTTGGTAAAGGGTTAAAGCCCCTTTTTCATGTAAACGGAGTAATTCGAGATCAGACTGCACAGAAAATGCTGATCTTGAATTGACAATGTTTGCTAAACTGAAATGTTCACAGTATGCTGTGCTTCCTTGGTAGAGTTGACATCAACGTCTGACAAACAACACATGAAATGCTTGTACATCTGAGTAACCCAGTCCTCCATCAAGGTAGATGTCATGGTTATATGAGCATTGTGTGTGTAATGGTAATGGATCGAGTCAGTTCAAAATACAAGTTTAACTTGCAAACATCATATGTTATTGTTCTTTAAAGGCAAAGTGGATAATGCAGTCAGGTAAAAATCCTTCATAACAAAAGGGGCGAGTCCTATTTGAGAGTTAAACTCGCATACTTCACAATCCAGTGTTCTTCGTTGGAAAGTCATTGTCAAGGTCAAACATCTAGTGAAGTCTTTACGTAGTGGATCTCTCCAAATTGATAGCTCAACTAGCAAACTTCGCACTTCTCTGACTGTACATCCTTGGCAAGGTGGATGCTACACGCAAGTCTGGTAAGTGTCCAGTGTTACACATGTGTCACCATCATCATACTGAATATAAACAAAGAACACGTTCATGTTTAACTTGTTACCATACAACAAAATATTAAGACTAGACTTTACTGACAGTATTGGCAGATGACTAATTGAATGTGGCTCAAATTATGAAATTTGTCATTGAAATGGTAGTAAACACTGTGGGAAAAGGAGAAAATGCTGGTTACCAGCATTTTCTCCTTTTCCCACATTACTTTCAAAAGAGGGTCTTTAAACTCGAGATTGTGTGGTAAAGGGTTAATCTAGACATCAAGGTTATATTTTTCTCAGCAATGGTAATGAACAATAATTCTAACACTGGTAATCACCAACTGTTTACAAAACAAAAAAATTTCAGACTTGGCTAAATCAAAAAAATATATATATATATTGAGAACCACTAGATCTGTCTTGGAGAGGAAAGAAATCATGGTGGAAAGGATGACATGCTGGTTGCAGCATTTTGTCCTATTTACAAAAACTTTTTTCCTTCCCTTTTAATCCTTCACTACACACTCATGAGTTTTAACAACCCTAAGAGAAAGCTTTCGAAAACAATGTGGAAAAAGGAGAAAAATCTGGAAACCAGAATTTTCTCCTGCATCCTCAATGTTTTCTAACTTGCCAAAAACCAATTTCATTTTTAGAGTCACATTTGTTTTGTTGTCTGCAAATGCTTTCAATTTGGACAAGTCTAATCAGGTTTCTTTTTAAAAATATTAGAAAAATCTCAACAAAGACTGATAATTTTGTTCTCAATAAAGTAGGAAGCACAGTTGGAAAAGGAGAAAATGCTTGTCAACAGTATTATCTCCTTTTCTGCGGAGTTAAAAAAAAAAACTACACTGTCATTATAACTCTGGATTGTTTGGTAGAAAATTGTAAATCACCTCCGAGCTTTCTGGGATTCTTTTATCACTTTTGTGCCCTTCCTCCAATCATGGGAACCAGGATAGGGTCTTGGATACTTGTAGATTCTCAGGTTGGGTTCTTATCCATAGTCATCTGCAACAGACGAAAATACAAAGGTTAATTATACAGATTACTTAAAGATGCCTGTCTACAGCCGGTGTGCAAAAACGCTGTTAAATTTCAAACAATTAAGAATGGTACAGAAATCAGTCCTTTGTGTAAACATGGACAAATTACTGACATATATGGTGTACTTGAAAAAAAGAAACACAGAGATTTGTATTAGAAACCGAACATTGGTCAGAAGAAAACTGGCTGACGATCGGAGCTGTAAACAATGGCGGTGCGTCACGGAAATTTATCGTTGGTTTCCGCCTAGAGTCAGATACAGTGTAATTTGCATATATAGGCCGCAACCTCCGTCTGAAAATCGAGGCTGCAACAGAGAAGCCTCCATTTTCCTTCGTTTATCTCATTAGACACAGGGCGAAGGTCAAATATAGTCACGTTACAGAATGCATGATCATCATACGAATCTACCTGATTGTATAACGGACATATTGAAATCTTCGATTCAAAAACCGGAAACGATGAGTCTGTTTACATGGAAGGCCGCAACTCAGCGAAATGCATTTTCTATCGACCGTAATCCAAGCAAGCTTGCAACCATGAGGCGCAATATTTGGCATGAAGATATGAGAATGACTATAGTTTGATAAAATAAAGACAAAATGAGTTAAAACTGGCTGAAAATGAGTATCAGGGCCTCTTTAACACTTATCTGACATATCTATGTACAATAGTTTGCAAATGACCAATTTTTTCTAAAGCCTGCTTTCCATCTAAATAAATTCAATTTTGCGTTCTGGTAAATAGGGCTCAAGTAAACACAAAATTTGTACCCGTGTACCAGTAACTTGTCTGCCAATTATCCAATGGACAAAACTATCATGGCCCCTTTGTTGAATTATCTACATTATTTCATTAAAACTTGTAATATAACTAGATGTAGTAATGTTTGTTAGTGTGCAAATAGTATGGTGGATTATTTCTTGTTCCAGTCCTCAATTTTCAGCGAGGATTAAGAATTAGAAAAACTGTTGTTCACGGAAGGTAACTGTAAAATTATTGTAAAAAGAGTCGAGACATTCCAATGTAGCACGAGGTTTTGGGACAAATTGCACTTTAAGTAACAATAATGGCAAAATGTAAACAAAGCGGGTGTTTAAATGCATCTTAATTTTTATCATACCATTTAAAAGTATGGAAATTATTGTGAAGATGATAATCTGTCATTGTATGGTTCGTCCAAATGTTAGTTGCTGACAGAGAATGAATTTCAAAACTAGGTTAAAACCTGCTAGGTAGCTGTGTCGTTTGTTTACTTTTTGCCCGATTTTAAAATGTTTTCTGCCAGCGACTAACATATGGCCTGACCGCATGACAACAGACTGTCATCTCAACAATATTTTCCATACTTTTAATTGGTATGATTTAAATGTATCATGACGCCTCCTTTGATATTTTGGCCTTTACTGGGCCTGTAAGACGAGGTCAATTTAATTTGGTTTTTTTTTGGACGACTTGGTTTTAGATTAGTTGACTGTGGGTGAAATATTTCAGAGCAGGTGGCCTCTAGGGCACTGCTTTGATGCAGGTTACCTTAAGAGCGAACTGCTTTGGAGCGAGTTATCTTTAGGGCGAACTGCTTTGGAGCGAGTTGTCTTGAGGGCGAACTGGCTTTGAGCGAGTTGTCCTACAACAATTTGTCTTAAGTGACTGCGAGTCGTCGAAGTATCACTAAAGTGCCCACTAAAGTTATTCGAAATGCAGCTTATCACTGTAGAAAGAGTACCATTGTTTGCTAAGCCAACCACAAATCGGCGATAGAATTTCTGGTTTTTTTCCCGGTCTTTCCTCACCATACCGTTTTGGGAACCTCGTTTTCATTATTTTGCAAGTCAGGGGAGTTAATCCTTGTAATTAAAATTATGAACCAATAAATTGAGTTGCTTCCCTTTGACCATTCTGATTAGTTGTGTTCCAAAATTAACTTTTATAACCCAGTTAATCATTGCAGAAAGTATTACGACGTGTCGTATTTAAGATTGTTAGCCAAAACCTACCACATTTCTACGGTGGCACAAAAGTGACATGGAAGATATATTTTATACTACGTGCGCACGTATTAGCTACTGCGTGCGCACGTAGTATAAAATATATCTTCCATGTCACTTTTGTGCCACCGTACATTTCAGCATTAATATTTCGGTTTTTTAGTCTTACCCTCCACGCCGTTTGGACAGTCTTGTTTCCATTACTGAACAATCAAGGGAGACAATCATAGTACACATAATACAAGCCAAAAGAGTCACTTCCCTTTGGCCATTCTGAAGACAGTTTTCTTAATTTCATAATTATTGTATGAGAATTATTAATTTTATAATTCGTATATTACAGGGATGATTTTAAAGTTGTGTATATTCACATGTTCAGGGATTCAGCATTGCTAGACAAGGCTCTGCAGAATTTCGCCTGTTGGAGTGTCCTTGGGCAAGACACTTCAGAGCCCTAGCTTTGCAGTGGATAAACCCAGGATAATCGTGAATTTGTGGGCTCTCGCCGTGCTGTGAATTAAATAATGTTTAAATCAGCACAATGCAACCTCTAATCAATTAGTTTTAGGGGGATTTCCACTATTTTAACCCTCTACCACACAATCCTGAGGTTTAACAATGCTGAGAAAAGGGCCATTTGAAAACCTTGTACCAGCATTTTCTCCTTTTCCCATGTTTTCTACCCTAAGGGAACCTGAAGGAGGAGGTATTTGAAAACAATGTTGAAAAAGGCAAAATGCGGGTGACCAGCATTTTCTCCTTTTCCAACAAGGTTTTCTACCTTTTCACAAATTCCATCATCTGAGTTACATTTAACATCCCTTGCAGATGCTTTCAACTTTTGACAAGTCTAAATTTTGTCATTTGGGAAAAAGTCAAACAGTATTCAGTCACTAAGTTGGGGGTAGTGCAAAAGCAGCTCCTGGACTTTGTTCCAGCAAAGGAATGATAGGAAAAGGAATGATGGAAATCATATTTTAATCAACTGTAATTTTACATCACTCTCACTTTAATCTGAAAGTTCACTCATTGATTTCATAAACTCTTGAAAGTCATTTGCAGCAACTGAAAAACACCCTTCTAACAAGAGCACTATTGCCACTTCTCCGCCCTAGATGCTTTTTCAGTTAGAATTCCAAAAAAAAAAAAGAGAGGCATATATACAAAAAAGGAGGCATATATGTCAAAAATGTGATTAGAGTTACCTTCCCTTCTGTTATGATTTCCCTTTCATACTGTAAACAACAACCAAAGTTTGAAGTAAATATTCACAGCAGTAATAGAGATACAAGAAAATATGAAAGTTTTTGCTCGCCAGACACAGATAACAACAGAGCTATGACAATACCTCAAGTTTTTTTCTGTCAAAAACTGCTGTCAGAGCTAAAAGTGGCTCTGATAACATTCTTGCCAGAAAAGGATATTCAACACTGACTCTTGTTTAATTTTTACCCGATGACGAAATTTTAGAAATCACCAATAATGAAATCATTTGAAGATGATAAATCAAATTGGCTTAACCCTTTTCCGCACAATTCCCATTTTAAAGATCCTAAGGAAGGCGGCTTTTGAAAACATTGTAGGAAAAGGAGAAAATGCTAGTTACCAGCATTTTCTCCTTTTCCCACAATGTTTTCTGTTCTATTACAGACAAATTTTGCCATTTGAGTCACATCTAAATTGTCGTCTGCAATTGCTTTCAATCTGGACAAGTCTACATTTTTCTGATGTGGTAAAGAGTTAAATGGTGGAATTTGTCTTTAAAAGGATAAAAAAAACATTGTGGGAAAATGATGTAATGACAGGTATCAGTTTTTTTTTTCTCTCCCCAAAAAGTTTTCAGAAAGCCGTTATTATCTCAGGGTAATGGTTTAACTCTATACAAGTGGACAAAATCTTAGACTAATTCATAATGTAATCATTTATTTTGCAGATGACAAACAAACATGGCTTAAATTGTGAAATTTGTCTTTGAAAGGATAGAAAACATTGAAGGAAAGGAAGAAACACTGGTTACTAGCATTTTACCTTTTTTCCACAATGTATCCAAAAGCCTGTTTCCTAAGAGAAATGGCTTAACATTTAAGCCTCATCAAATTTCTCTTTCCATTTTCTAATTTTTGTTGTCTTAAAATTTTTAAAGATACAAGCAAACTGAAATCTAATTGAAAAACTTTAATCTCAGTTTTTCCCCTTTAACATTTCAGATTCATTTTGCCAGGAACATTTTACAATTCTTTTCAGTTTTGTAAAACATTCCTTTCCCAATATCAATAATGTCCTTTTTTTCAAAAAACAGCATTATGATGTTCTATACCAGCTATCAAGTATTTATCACAAGATATGTTACTCAGTTCTTGATTCAAAAAACTCTCTTAATAACCCTTTACCACAAAATCCCCCCTAATAAAGATCCTGAAAAAAATGCTTTTGTCAACCAGCATTTTCTCCTTTTCCCACAACGTTTCCTACCCTTCTAAAAACGAATTTCTTTTGTTTATTTGTATTGGAGTGCACCTACACATGTGTTTCCTGGCTTTCTCACACCAGTGCTGACACAACTTTCTTTCAGAAAAACATTGTGGGAAAAGGAAAAAATAGTGGTTACCACAATGTTTTCAAAAGCTTTCTTCTATTAGGATCCTTAAAACTCAGGATTGTATGGTAAAGCTTTAACTCTTTATCAAACGACAAAATTTTAGACTGGTCCAATTTGAAAGCATTTGCAGATGACAAAATAAAAGTGACTGGAAATTTGAAATCTGTTTTGGGAAGGAAAGAAAACATTGTGGGGAAAAGGAGAAAATGCTGGTTACCAGCATTTTCTCCTTTTCCCACAATGTTTTCAGAAGGCTTTTTTCTCATGGTCGTTAAAAGTCGGGATTGTGTGGTAAAGGGTTAAGCAAGCAGCTACCTACTAAAATTAATGTGCTTGCAAAGCTGTTTACCACAAAATCCAGTGTTTTTCCTGAGGTAGAAAGACTTTAAAACATGGTGGGAAAAGGAGAAAATGCTGGTAACCAGCATTTTTTGCTTTTCCACATCATTTTCTTCTTCACAAAGAACAACTTCCATCACCTGAATGACTTCCATGCTGTAGCCTGCACATGCTTTCAATACCGAAGAATTTAAAGTTTTATCTTGTGGTAAAGAGCTGAGGTAGATGCTTGTTAAACCCTTTTACACACTATCCATCGAGCTAACAACCCTAAAGAAGGAGACATTTGAAAACATCATGGAAAAAGGAGAAAGTGCTGGTTACCAGCATTTTCTTCTTTTTTATACGCCCGTCGAAGACGGGACGTATTATGGGATCACCCATGGCGTACGGGCGGGCGGGTGTCCGTCCGGGCGGGCAGTGTCCAGTTCTTTGTCAGGAGCATAACTTTGTCATCTCCAGTCCGATTGACTTGAAACTTGGCATTTGTGTTCGTTGCGATAATACAGAGTGCAGTACGAAAGAACCATAACTCTACCTTGTGCTGTGTTTGAGTTATTTCCCTTTGATCGTCATTTTTACAGCATTTTCTGCTTGTCCGGAATATAACTTTGTCATTTTTAGTCTGAACATCTTCAAATTTGGTATGCATGATTGTTGAAAAATTACGGAGTGCAGAGCACAAGAACCATAACTGTTCCTAGCATGAATTTTGAGTTATTCCCCCTTAGATCTTCATTCTTACAGCATTTCTTGCTTGTCCGGAGCATAACTTTGTCATCTTAAGTAGGAATGACTTGAAATATGGTTTGCTTATTTGTTGCAATATTTGGAAGTGCAGTGCATAAGAATTGTAACTCTACCTCGTGGTGTCTTTGAGTTATTTCCCTTTGATCGTCATTTTTACAGCATTTAGTACTTGTCCGGAATATAACTTTGTCATCTCAAGTCAGAACGACTTCAAACTTGGTATGCATGTTTGTTGCAATATTACGGAGTACAGTGCTCAAGAACAATAACTCTACCTAGCGCGGATTTTGAGTAATTCCACTTTGATCTTCATTTTTACAGTCCAGTTCTTTGTCAGGAGCTTAACTTTGTCATCTCCAGTCCGATTGACTTGAAACTTGGCATTTGTGTTTGTTGCAATAATACGGACTGAAGTGCAAAAGAACCATAACTCTACCTCTTGCTTTCTTTGAGTTATTTCCCTTTGATCGTCATTTTTACAGCATTTTCCGCTTGTCCGGAATATAACTTTGTCATTTTTAGTCTGAACATCTTCAAATTTGGTATGCATGATTGTTGAAAAGTTGCGGAGTGCAGGGCACAAGAACCATAACTCTTCCTAGCATGAATTTTGAGTTATTCCCCCTTAGATCTTCATTCTTACAGCATTTCTTGCTTGTCCGGAGCATAACTTTGTCATCTTAAGTGGGAATGACTTGAAATATGGTTTGCTTATTTGTTGCAATATTTGGAAGTGCAGTGCGTAAGAACCGTAACTCTGCCTCTTGGTGTCTTTGAGTTATTTCCCTTTGATCGTCATTTTTACAGCATTTAGTGCTTGTCCGGAATATAACTTTGTCATCTCAATTCAGAACGACTTCAAACTTGGTATGCATGTTTGTTGCAATATTACGGAGTACAGTGCTCAAGAACAATAACTCTACCTAGCGCGGATTTTGAGTAATTCCACTTTGATCTTCATTTTTACAGTATTTCTTGCTTGTCCGGAACGGAACTTTGTCACCTCAAGTCAAATTGACTTGAGACTTGTTAAACATGTTTGTTGCAGTTACGAAAAGTGCAATGCACTGGAGCCGTAACCTTACCTAATGCCCTTTTGGAATTATTCCCTATTCATTAGTTTTTTTTACAGCTTTTCATACTTCTTTACAATATAACTTTGTCTTTTCATGTTGCAATGACCTGAAACTTTATATGCATGTTTCCTTAACATTAGAGGAGACATTCATGCCTATTTCAATCACTTACATGATTTCTGCTGCACTACTATTTTCCTCTACCTGCCCTTTATGATTATTATTCCCCCTCTACAACTGGTGGTGGGACGGGCGTATCTTGCGACAATTTGCTGCTCTTGTTCACAATGTTTTCTACTGTTTTACAGACAGAAACCATACTTTGAGCTACATCTGATTTGTTCTCTGCAAGTTCTTTCAATTTGGTTGAGTCTAAAACTTTTTCTTTTGGTAGATAAGTAATACACGTCAATTCTTTCTTGTTTTTCACATTTTCGAAGCAAGATGCTAACCATTTATGTCAGGCTGGTTGCTTGTTTAACTCTACTAAACAACAAAACTTAAGACTAGTCCAAAATGAAAGCATTTGCAGACGACATAATAAATGTGACTCAGATTACAAACTTTGTTTTGGAAAAGGTAGAAAACATTGTTGGAAAAGGAGAAAATGCTGGTTTCCAGCATTTTCTCCTTTTCCCACAGTGTCTTCAAAAGGCTTCTTTTTCATGGTCGTTAACAGTTGGGATTGTTTGGTGTCCGATAGTTTGCTTGAATACTTTATCAATGGCCACACAAAATTCACCTCATGGATGGGAAGAATTAGCAGAAAAGAACAAAGTACACTAGTATCTTGTGCTGGGTACAAATAGGAAAATTTAACTTCAGTATATTTTTTGGGAAGGATATTTTTGTAGATTAATTCATGAGCCGTCTCAAACTGGAATTTAACCCTTTACCACATAACAAAATCATAAGACTTGTCCAAATTGAACGCATTTGCAGGTGACTAAATAGTGTGACTCAAAAATGGAAATTTCTTTTGGGAGGGGTAGAAAACACCTTGGGGGAAAAAGAGAAAATACTGTTTACCAGTATTTTCACCTTTTCCCTCAATGATTTAAAAATCTCTTTTTCCCACAATGATATCAAAACAGATGACAAAATTGTTGATTTTTCCATATTGAAAGCATTGTAGAATATATGTGTATTTAGTATTGAAATTTATCTCCCACAGAATAGAAAACATTGTGGGGAAGATGAAAAAATGCTGATTACCAGCATTTTTTTTCATATACAAAGTTTTCAAAAGCCTTTTTCCTCAATATCATTTTAACCTGGGCTTTGTTTGGTAAAGGGCTAAGGGAAACATATATATATTATTTTTTTACAAATGAATGATGACTCCCCAACGGCCAAGACAAAATTTCAGGGACATGCTGGAGGGGCGGATGGTATTGTAAGAGCTGTCAGAGATACAGACAGACTGACAGAAGAAGTTATGAATGCCACTGGCTGTTATGTATGTTTAACATGATTATGTGTTTTTCTTTGTAATAATCCAAACATAAATCTTGTGTATTAATACATAGCTTTCATTCTATTTCTTTTTTAAGGAAAATCTCATAAAATTATACAGTGAGATCAAGGTGAGAGTGCAGTGTCTGTGCAGTCTGATCTTGACTTACTCTGTCTGCAAGAGCATACTGATTCAGGCTTAGCATCCAAAGGGTGAAATAGCAATCTCGATTCGGAGTAGGTAATGATTCTGAACCCCTTGTTATGCCCCTGCAACTATTTCTCTGGGTATGATTATGACTCATTCCCATAGCCTCAAGATATTGCAAAACTTTAGGCTTGTCCAACTGTGGAGCATTTGCATATGGGATATCAAATGTGATGAGGTTCATCTTTGAGAGGAGAAAAACCAGGGTGTGTGGTGTTCGTGGTCGTGAGATAGAGCGTCGGCCTCATAACCAAAAGATCCCGAGTTTGATACTCAAGAGCGGGAGTCAACTTTGGGATTTTTGATTGGCCCACACATTCGGCGCGAGTACTGGTGTAGTTCCCAGGAAGCAGAATCGAGAGAGATTAGTATAAGTTGTAAGAACTTGTTTCTCAATCAATGTAAAATAAATATCTTTAAACAAAAACCAGGGTCCTTATTCACCAACCATTCTTTAGAATAATCTTTGTCTAATTCTCCAGAATTTTCTAGATTTGAAAGTAACACAACTTCTGATTGGCTAAACCAAATGGTTTAGCCAATTAGAAGTTGTGTTACTTTCCAATTTAGAAAATTCTTCAGTACAAGACTTAGAATATTCTTAAAAATGGTAGGCGAATACAGACCCAGAAAATCTTTTTAACCTCATCTTTTATGACCGGAACAAAAACTAACTCTACTCTATCAGAATTTAACTTTTAATTATTGCTGATGTTAAGGTATTGTTTGGTTTTTTTTTTCTTTCAAGCATAAAAACGACACACAAACAACAGTCAAAATATCTTTCGGAGATTTCAGAATGTTTTTTGTCTTCAGGAAGAATCCAAAGTCGAAGAGGGAACCTTTAGTGCATAGTAAATAAAACAATTTTCTAAATGTATATACACCACAGCGTTGATCTTTTCTGTGAAATGACGTGAACATTTTCCGTGTATCGACGTCACTGTTTCCTTTCACTTTTCATTGATCAGTTCTCTAATCTTTTCCAGGCTTGTGTCCTGAAATTGAAATAGACACTTGATAACTGTATAGTATTGGCTTGTCAGTTTATCTTGTTTGATTTTTAAGCATGAGTTGCTATACTATAGTTACCTGTAGTAAAGCAGCTCTTGCATGAACATTGAAAGCCTAACAGCGGCCAGATGTCAATCCTTATCCTGCTAAATAAATTAAGCTTTCAAGCCAGAAGTAAAAACACAAACAATGAATGCTTCTTCATACTTATTCTATGGAGATAAATGTCTCCTTATATTTATCTCTTTATCAGACAAGTGTAGATCAAAGATCAGACTGCACATTCTGTGCAGTCTGATCTTGATCTACACTGTCTGCAAATGGTCAGTGGGTGGTGATTAGCAGCTTAAGGGTTAACAATTGTGCAAATTTATGAAGAGTCTAGAATTTAAGTTGTCACTTTTAATTCCAGGTTTAATATCTTAGTTTTGTGCTAGTGTCTGGAACTTTGACCTGCCACACTTTTACAGGTTTTTAGCCATCAAATACTTGCCATACCTTGTAAATGGTTTGAATGAAATTTACCAGAATTTTATATACATATAAATATTTGGCCGCTAATTACTGATAAGCCAATACTCTACATCCCCCACCCCATTTTTTTTAAGTAAAAATGTTAACAGGACCCCAATATGGTAGAAGAATAATGAATAGATTATTGACCAAAGCCTTTGTTTTCCTTTTTCACGCTTCGTCCTCTGTAATGTTCAAGAGGTCAGCAAATTGTTTATTTGCTCGATAATGTCGCATCAGATTTCTTTTGATAATAAAAGATTACACACATTTAACCTTATATGAATCAATCAATCCTGTGCTTCAATGATTTTGAGAAAAGAGCCATGTTCTGTGAAAAGGGGGTTAAATGCATCTGCAAAAAAGTATCAACTCGGGTCAGTCTGCGCACTCCGTGCAGGCTGACCTTTGTAGAAACTTTTTGTTATTTTTGCTATTGGTCAATTTCCTGCATTTTCAAGGAATAGTCTATCTCATGATTCAGTCTTTTCTAATACAAAATGGATTTTATGGATGAAGAACTATCTGATGACTAGCTTAGTATAAAGCACCACAGAGATGCATTCAACCCTCTTATGCCAGTGCATGGCTCACACATTTGTGGCTGAGAGTTCAACTTTGTATTCTTGTAATTGACTCCTTTGTCGCAAACTTACTCGAGTACATTCCACAAGAACAGTATTGCTGTACAGTTTAGTTTTTTCCTGGAGACCGCCGCAACATGACTTGGCGCGAGGACATATTTCAAAACTTCCTTTATTCGCTGCAAACACATTTCGTACCCCTTCAGGACAGCAGTCAGTGTCTTCTGTGACGTCATCACCGGATCGCCCAAGTCTTGGGAAATAAAAACTCTGCAACGAGAGGGAAATTTTCAAGCAAGGTACAAACATGTACAATTATCAATTATCAATCAACTACACAGCATACTTGTTTTGATGTCTGCTCATGGAAAATTGCTTGTTTGGCCTCTATCGGAATGCTGGTCTCACTAAAATGCCACAAAGATTGGTGTGCTTCCTATCTTCCAAGTGTTTGGCAAATATTGACACGATCATCCCATGTTTTAAACCGTTTAGGTGTTTGTTACAGTGGGACAGATACTGTTTTTTTCTTTTTTTTTTCACGAAGTAGTTGAAATGTCCATTGTATTAGTAAAATATACACTGATGGGGATCGGCTAACAAAAGTAAAAAGTTATGCATCAAATATTAATGGGAAAGATGCACTACAAAAAGAAACAGATGACTGAAATAATGGAAAACTGAATGTATACAATGTGAATGATAAATATATTCATACCAATAACAACGAGGCATTCTTTTCTAATCACTTTATAACTTTCAATACAATTTTCTTTTCAATTAGCCTTATTGTTCCTGGAAAGAGCAGACAAAGATCAAGCTGCACAGATACGCAGGATAATTATTTTGATTTAACGAAAATTCAAAGACAGGCAGATTGTTATGTCAGGACCAAACTGTCAGGACAAAACTCTTCAAGAACCATCATTTAAAGTGGTATATTTTCCCCGAAGTCTGATACACATACCAACTTTAGAAAATAACCACATCTTGGTAAGATTTTCGGGAAGAAACCATCTGGAATGACCGATACAATTTTCTAAAATTATTTTACAATAGATGAAAAATTAGTCTTCAACACATTTGACGCTTCAAGTAGCTCTAGAGGCCAAACACAATATCAAGCCTGTCAGTGCTTTGATTTTTGCTTGTCTTTTCGGTGAAACCAACGAAGCAACATGTGTCTTTTCTTTAAACAAATTTTTCAGAGTTATAGTGACTTTGCAGCTAGGGTAGATCAAAATCAGACTGCGCGAAACGGACAGCCTTATCTTTGCTCTACTCTGTCAGCTTAGCTTATAAAACATGGGTAAAGGCAAATTTGAAATTGCGATAGTTTAGGTCTCAGTTTTGGAATGAATAGGTTTACTCGGTGCTCTAGGGGTTAAAGGGGCCTATTATATTTCTTTGCCTTAAATCAAAACTTTTTGTAAGACAATGATTAATACTTCAGAATATTTATTCCTCTGCAAGCGTTAAGAAATCTATGACCCAAGGGAAGAAAACTGTGTTGTATACGTACCATTGCTCTACCTTGTCTTGGTAAGGCAAAGTATCCCTGAAAGAGAATTACAGAGGAAACTATTTCAAACATGTTCTCTAGTAGATAAAAATCAGGACTGAGGCATCTTAAGTAATAAACTCGGTTATTCGTCGCTCGTAGAATTCTTCCGACATATTTCGTAAATGATCGTCAGTGCCGATGATCATTCACGGAATATACCTAGAGAAGACGATCTTGATCGAAATTTCCCGAAAGCAGACAAGGAAGATGTCTAGTTATACCGGTTTACTGATATCCAACAATAACAACAATTATACGAATGGTATATCACTGTTTCGACAACAAGATCCTTTTCTTCGGCTCTCTGCGTTCTGCAATAAAAAATAAAGCAACGTTAATAAAATATCCAAAAGTATTTAATGACAACCTTTATCCGGTACTAATAAATTGCTATGTACTACGTTAGATCCCTTCTTTTTCTGGAAGTGAAGATTTAGATTAAATTACATAGAAAATGCAGTTTGACAATGTGTTTAATCTACATGAGCCGTGCTCTGTGAAAAGGGGGCTTAATGCATGTACAAAAAGTATCGACCCATGTCAGCCTGCGCAGTCCGCGCAGGCTGACATGGGTCGAAACTTTTTGATATTGGTCAATTTTCTGCATGTCAAAGGACCATCCTATTTCCGAATCAAGTCGGTACTTAGACAAAATGGATTTATGGATTTGATAACTTTGAAGAATTTGATGACTTTCTTGGTATAATGCATCATTGAGATGCATAAAGCACTCTTTTACCAGAGCATAACTCTTATTTATCTTTTACGTTCAGGTATCCTCGACCAAATACGCCTAATTTCGAATTGCATCATCCCGTTTGTTCTTTGTCTCTTTTCATCCTCCATCTCTTTGTGGTCGTAGCTGAAAATTGCCTGAATAATTCCCTTGTGGTGAATAAATGTGAAAGAATACAGTAATTACAAGTTCAAGTCTTTAAAAAACGTTATATGGGCAGCGCTCCAAGAAAATGGTGTTTAATGCATTTCCGTGATGCATCAGTTCACATAACAAGTCATCACATTATATCTGATCCATGAAATACATTTTGTCTAACAACCAACTGAAACATGAAGTAGAATAGCCCTTGGACACGTAGAAAATTTACAAATAGCAAAAAGTTTCGACCAATGTCAGCCTGCGCGAACTGCGCAGGCTGACATTGGTCGACTCTTTTTGCAGATGCATTAAACCCCCTTTTCACAGAGTATGACGCAAATGCATGTGCATATGAGAAAAAGGGTCAGCAATAAGTTGTTTTTGACATTTAAAGTCAAACAAGTGTTGACAATTTTGTTGCTTCACAACAAAGTTTCAAACTTTTCCAGTTTACCACACCAAAACTGCTCGAACGGTCCATCACCATTAACTAACATTAGGTCTATATATGTGTATAACTCCATCACATAGTCAAGGCGTTTGTGAATATTGATTCCACACCCCCAAAGAAACAAGGGCTTTAAAATACCTTTGTGTTTTATTTTTTTTTAATCATGAAAACTAGGCATCGTCTGAATAAGACAGCTCAAGACATTTTCGTCTGTCAAAATATTTCCTGTGTGCAATATAGGGATGCAGATACCTGTAGTATTGAATTATCACTGTTGGAAGATGTTATCGAATCACGCTATCTCAAAACCGTAGATATTAAATCTTAACTTGCTAAATAAGATTTAAAAAAATCAATCCAATAGTAAAATCCCAAACTTTGCTGTTTGAAAGTTATTTTTTTTTCTAGGAAAATATCTCCTTATTGGACGGTGTAGATCCAGGATCAGCCTGCACGTTCTGTGCAGTCTGAACTTGATCTATACGATCTGCAAAAGGTCTTTGAGTCGCGCTTAGCAGCATAAGGGTTAAAAGCGGTTGGGGTGGAAAATTGACAAAGGGAGATAAGCAAATGTTCGTTGGTGTCTTGAATATCAAGGGAGGCAATACATGTATGTAAAAATGTTTGTCATACTGATGAATGAATGAATGAATGAATGAAAATTGTTTTATGGCGCATCGATACTGATGGTATAATATATGGATGTCTTTTAACATCGCTGTGAGATTATTATATGATAATAGTTATGGCTAAACAACAATGTCCGTCCAGCTTGCATGGCGATGGACTTTAATGCATATAACTAGAGAAGTGCAACAAAAACAAAAGTATTTGAAAGAAATTGAAAATTGTCCCGTCGGGAAATAAAGTATAACGCATAATTTGAAATTAATTGAAATGTAAACATTAAATGTTTTAATTTTCGAGAAAAAAAGAGAATAATATTAAGGTTTATGGCACATCCAGTGCTTATCTACAGTTATGTGCGACTTAAGTGCAGGGATATCTTATCAAGAATGATGAAAATCCTTTTCTAAATCATAGCTTGAAGTGTACAGGCAGATGGGAGGAAAACACGAAGAAAGAAAGAAAGAAAGAAAGAAAGAAAGAAAGAAAGAAAGAAAGAAAGAAAGACTATGTATTCGATAGAATGGGCATAAAACTCGTGTTTTTTTTCGGCAATGGATTTTGTTTTATATTTTCAACACGCGAATATCATTCATGCAAAACAATGTGGAAAAAGGAGTAATTGCTTGTTAAAGACAATTGTTCCTTTTCCACAACGTTTTTCAACGTTTTCGACAGAATAGGCACAACAAAAAAAAAACTTTTATTTGCACGGCAACGGGTTTTGTTTTATATTCTCAGCACGCGACAAGATAGTTTTATCTCTACACTGGAGTTAATTGGTTTCTAATTAGCCAACACGGAAAACATGAATCAAAATGCAAAGTAAACATGACTTTTGTTTCCATGCCAACTGTGTTTTATTTTTGGGCTAAGACTACCTCATGATACATACATGTATTTTACCTTCCAGCCCCCCCCCCCCCCAAAAAAAAAACATGAACGTTAAAAACTCTCTCCCGAGTTACAAAAATGACCTACCAAAAAACATTTGTTTTAAATATAGATAGCCAGCATGAATGAAGATTCAAGCCATGCCCTGACAAAAAGGGGGTGGGTTCAATGCATCCCTGTGGTGGCATTATACTAAGCAAGTAATTACATACTTATGGATCCATAAAACCCATTCTGTCTAAGAACTGACTGGATCCTAGGTAGAATGGTCCCTGGACATGCAGAAAATTTACCAAAAGCAAAAAGTTTCAACCCAGGTCAGCCTGCGTGGATTGCGCAGGCTGACCTGGGTCGATACTTTTTGCAGATGTCTCAATCATTGAGCGTTACTCAATACAATTTTAAAGCAATGTGCCAGGTCGAGAAATTGCTCGTAACAAGTAATTTCTCCATCTGCTACAGTGTCATCAAAAATGATCTATTGCTAGACGAGAAAAGTCGTGGGAAGTTGGAAATATATCACCAAATATTTCTGACATTCAACAATAAATTTGGATTTTAAGAAAATCTTGTTGAGTAGCCGTTCTTTCCCCATTAACAATTTATTCGGTCGCCACTGTAATTTGGTTTATATTTGAGTCATACACTGTAAAAAGGTTGCTTAATGCATTTGCGAAAAGTATCGACCCAGGTCAGCCTGCGCAGTCCGCGCAGGCTGACCTGGGCCGTAACTTTTCGCCATTAGTCAATTTTCTGCATGTCAAAGGAGAAGTGTACCTCATGATTGAGTAGGTTGTTTTACAAAGCGGATCCTAGGGATCTATAATACTGTGATGACTTGTATGGTATCATGCATCACGGAGATGTATTAAGTCCCCCTTTTGCCAGAGCATGGTTTATTGATCTCCTTTAAAGAAAAAAAAGAAAAAGAAAACAAAATGGAATGTTTAAGGATTTTAAAACACAGCTAAAATATGACGGTCACAAGGAGAGACCATAACAATATCTCTTCAAATAAAATGTCCACACGATTTTATCGTTGAATCTACATTCTTTATGTTTCCATAACCTAGCACAACATAAATATCTGATGGCCTCATATACTCCAACAGTGAACAACTTTTGAAAATACCGTGTGAAAAAGGAGCAGTTGCTCGTTACAAGCAAATTAATCTTTTTCAAACAATGTTTTCAAAGAGAAAGAGAAAAAAAAAATCTTCATTTATTTCGTAAAATTCTACTTCTTTCTAGGACATCTTGTCTTTGAATCTGGAAACAAGAAAAATCTTTAAAAAAGAAATACAGGGTAAATTTGCTGGCAAATTGGTAGGGGACCCTTAAAATAACCATGTCTACATTAATTTCTTGACCTATCACAAATTTCTATTTATTCAGTTGTTATCAGTACCAAAAAGTAGGCCAAAAGCCAGCTCATTCAGCTACGCCGGAAATGTCCCATCATAATGCACAAGGGTGGGACTTTCTCTTTATCAGTATTTATGCCATGCTCTGTGAAAAAGGAGGCTTCATGTATCTCCGTGATACATGATATCATGCAGGTCATCACATAGCTATGGATCCATAAAACCCATTCAGTCAAACGGTTTACTAAATCTAGAGGAAGAGTGGTCTTTCTACATGCAAAAAATGACCAATAGCAAAAAGTTTCGACCCAGGTCAGCCTACGCATGGGTCGATATTTTTTGCAGATGCATGAAGCCCCTTTTCACAGAGCATGGATATATATTAGAATTAGTCTTAAGTGTATTTATCACACTAATTTTGATAATGATCCCCGCGAGTTGATTGTAGCTTCTCTGTATAAGCCTCGGCAGAGCACCGCTTTCAGGTGGTCTCCGAAAGCATTGTAGTCCGCATCGTAATAGTTTAATTTTTAAAAGCCTCTATAAAATGTCTAAGAAAATCCGCCATAAACATGTCTTACTTTATAAGCGACTTATTCAATATTAACAAATAGACAGACATATTTATAGACACAAAATGTTTTATTTATAGTCAGACAAATTTAGAACGAAGTATGGATCATTTATATCATAGAAAATCAAATTATCCGGTACCACACGGTTCAGACAGGCCCCATACGTAAGGCGTCATTAGAGAATTGAATGAACTAAAACATGCAAAAGGGAAATAACAAAAAGTGTAAAAGTTCAAGACGCTGAGAGGAAAATTACAGGTCTGGGATCTGAAAGAACGGTAACCCTTACCCTGCTGAATAAGATAGATGATACCTTCAAGTCGATAGTAAAAACGCAATTATTGCTACTTCAAAGTTATTTCTGGGGAAGAGATATCTCTTTATCGGACAGTGTAGATCAAAGATCAGACTGCACGTTCTGTGCAGTCTGATCTTGGTCTATACTGTCCGCAAAAGGTCAGTGAGTCGCGCTCAGCAGCCTAAGGGTTCATTGGAGAGGTCATCAGACCTCTCCAACAGTGGTGAGTTTAAAAGGCAGACTGCCACAGAATTTGCTGTCTAAATCAATTGTTCTTGCGAAATTGTACTGATACACAGTCTGTTTCGTCATGGTTTTGTAAATAAAGCGAAATCAAAAAAACCGAAACAGGAAAAAGACGTCATTTATTTTTATATAACGAATTTCAGAAAAGATTTGTTATATTAATTTGCCATGGTTGCAAATGACCTCTCAAATAATTGTAATTTTTCATTAAGCAAATAAATCTAAGCAGAAGAAAAAATAAGAAGAATTTCGTTAAAAAAGAGAGAGAAGACCACTGGACAAGATCATGTGACTTGAAAAGGCGGGAAGAAGGTCAAATGACCGTCATGTAAAGCATAAGAGGTTTCTACGCGGCGGCTTTTTCACTTGTTTGTTTACATGTACCAAAATATATTGAAATCAAAAGCCAATAAACTATTTGAAAACACTGATGCTGACCTCTCCTGGCTTCTTTTGTAAAGAAGCCAACTTGTACAGTATTGATATAAGTTTGTATATAATGCACAATTGTTTGAGAGCCCCCCCCCCCCAAAAAAAAAGTGAAATTGCTTTTTTTTCTGTTCGCAAAAAAACGAATTTCGACGCCCATATAACTATTCGCCAACCGTTCTTAATAACATTTTTAGTGTTCTTCTCTAGAATTTTCTAAATTCAAAGTAACGCGCTTTCCGATTGGCTAAACCAAATGGTTCAGCCAATTAGAAATTGTGTTACTTTCTAAATCTAGAATAAGACTAAGAATGCAAATTAAAATGGTCAGTACTGTAAATTCGAAAACTGCAGATAATGTACAGTCTGATCTTGATCGACACTGTTCACAACTTCAGCTTAAATTTCCAAAGCAACTCGGTCATTATCACACAGGACATCATTAGTTTGAGATATACCAAAAACAAACAAACAGACTAAAAAGTTAAACAAAGGAGAACCGTTCGAAGAAAAATGAAAAGTTTCTATTTTGAACCACGTGGAGAACGTTTAAAGAAACGGGGAAATGGCTTACTACAAGGAATCGCTCCTTTTCCATATTTCAAAACGGCTGACTGCTGTAGTGGCGTGAAACCCGGTATTCGAATGGCAACGGGTCAATGACAAAAAAGGGAGAAAAATGGTGAATATGATGATATATCTATCGATTCCTAAAATCCATTTTGTATAACAACCAACTGAATCATGAGGCAGAATGGTCATTGGACATGCAGAAAATTGACTGATATCAACAAGTTTCAACCCATGTCATCCTGCACGGATTGCTTTTTGCGGATGCATTAAGCCCCCTTTTCACAGAGCATGTCTCGCATGAAAGTCGTCATCCAATTTTTCCAGTATATACGTCTGTGCATTTACCTATCCAAGGTGATCTCTAGCATATTTGCACCAAAAACGCTTGTCACACAATGTGTACGGAATCTTAGGCAGGAAATAACGGGAACATTGTGGGCAAAGAGAAAATGCTGGGATGGTATTCATCAACCATTCTTGATTTCATTCTAAGTCTAATTCTAGATTTAAAAAGTAACGCAACTTCTGATTGGCTAAACCATTTGGTTTAGCCAATCAGAAATTGCGTAACTTTCAAATTTATAAAATTCTTTAAAATAATACTAAGAATGTTCTTAAGAATGGTTGATGAATACGGGCACTGGATAAAACATCTTGTCCTTTTCCAACGATGTTACCTTTCGGGGACAAGTGCTGTCATTTGAGCCACATTTAATTGTCTGGTCTGCAAATGCTTCCAATATGGTCAAGACTTTCAAGTTTTTTTTAAACTTTACAGAGTTGATAAATGGATACAGGGACTAGCCAAAGTAAGTATTGTAAGAAAACAGGTCACAGAATAAAAAGGTTGCGATAGGAAATGAAGAAAACATCCTTTACATAATGCGATAGTTTCTCTCATTTATGTAGCAACAGTTTATCAATCAGAACCACACTTTCTCGTACAAAACGTTAGCGTGATTATTTATATCTAACTTGATTATTTATATAGAAGATGAATGAGTGAAGATTGCATGATACACTATTATTACGTCATAAGAGAGACCGACACAACATCAAACCGTTACGGAGTAGATCGGAACAACATGATCATGTCGAGAGGTAGATAAACACAACATGATGGCGTTAGGACATAAAATCGGAACATGATAATGTCAAGTAGTAGATAAACACAACATGGTGGTTTTGAGAGATAGATCGGAACTCGAGACTACACGATGATGCCGAGAGGTAGATGAACATGCGACATGAAGGCGTTAAGGGATAGATCGGAACAACACGATCATGTCGAGAGGCAAATCGACACTGTACGAAAATGTCAAGAGACAGATTTGCACAAAATGATTTTGAGAGATAGATCGACACTACACGATAATATCGAGAGATAGATTGGCACAACATGATGATTTCGATAGGTAGATCGACACTACACGTTAATGTCAAAAGATAGATTGGCACAACATGATGATGTCGACAGGTAGATCAACTCTACACGTTAATGTCAATAAATAGATCGGCACAACATGATGATGTCGGGCGATAGATAATAATGTCAAGAGATATATCAGCACAACATGATAACGTCATGAGATAGATCAACACACTCACGTTCAATAAGTGTGTCACGTTTGAATTCTGTAAAAAGTTCAACACGTCCTGTCTATGGCTAAGAAGAAATTTCATATCGTCTGCTGTCAAGTTGTAACCCTGCAATATTTTATAAAGTTGTTTTCTTCTATTTTTTTTTTTACAAATGTGACCATTTAAAACCTAAGGTTTGACAAAAACTGGCACAAGAGGGAATAATGCGCTCTCTAACGATCACTCTATCGCTGAAAGAAGAATAAACACTCACCAAATTACACAAATATTGGTCGAAAAATGTGACTTTAAGCATGCACACTTGGTTCGTCTACGGTTTTATCTAGTGATCCCCACTTTTTACCCTAAGCAGTTAAAACCAAGCAAAAACTGCAAACACACGACGGGCGATAGACGATGGACTCAGAATTATCATAAAAGCCCACCTTACGCACTTCGTGACCAAGGCTATTCGCCAACCATTCAAAAGAACATTCTTAGTCTTACTCTCCAGATTTTTCTATTTTTTGAAAGTAACACAACTTCTGATTGACTGATCAAAACGGTTTAACCAATCAGTTTAGTTATTTTCTAAATCTAGATTAATACTAAGAATAAAACTAAGAATGGTTGGTGTATAGGGACCCCGGTGACCTAAAACTCTATCCATTCATCAACCATATATGTATAGATTCTTTCTTCATAGTATCACAATACAAACGCAGCAACTTCTGACACATTACTCAAATTATTCTTGAAAAAGGAACCAGTTAAATTAGGAATAAAGAATCAATTTTCTGGTACATACCTGTTGTAACTTGTGTGGCGATTTATTTTATGTCCTCGGAGAAGTATGGACAGTTAGAAAATGTAGAAGTGTGTACAGATCTAATTCACAATTAGAACCATCCTTTAGTAAACTGTTTACTTGTTGAGTAAGTACAGTAGTTTAATCACAGTATTATTTATCAACCGTGATTATTTCCAGATTTATCCAGTTCTAAGCGGAACTTTCGGCACTTTTGTGGATAGTATAGTTCAGGATTAAACCACATAGAATGTGGAACCTGAGGCTAGTATTTACTAAACATTCTTAAGAACATTCTTGGTCTAATTATAGATTTAGAAAGTTACACAACTTCTGATTGGCCAAACCAATCAGACGTTGTGTTGCTTCCAAATTTTGAAAAAATGTTGAAAATAAGACAAAAAATGCTCCTAGCCCTTAGGCCGATAAGCGCGACTCAAGGACCTTTTGCGGACAGTGTAGATCAAGATCAGACTTCACAGAACGTGCAGTCTGATCTTGAATCTACTCTGTCCGATAAGGAGATATTTATCCTCCTAAAAATATCTGAAATAGCAAAATGTAGTTTTTACTATCGGCTTGAAAGCTTCATTTCATTTATATAGCAGGTTAACTGTTAAGAATGGTTGATGAATGCGGACCCTGGCAGATCTTGGACACGTCTATACTATCTGATTTGCTGGGAGAAAATCTTTCAGGAAACAGCAACTAAATTGCAAAGGGCTGACAATAAAGAACTATTCGCTTTAAATGTCCATTTTACTTACGCACTCATGTAGAAGTATATTTTTTCTAAAGTTTATATCATTACGCCAATTTCGTTTGTTGTGTCTTCAATACTGATGGAAAAAGGCAGATAAATATAAATAAAATCCATTGACTTCACTGTGGTTTGACAGTGTCATGACCTGCGACAGGCGTATTAAGCCTGAGGGCACTGAAAAAACAACATGGACGTTTCCAGTCTAAAAATTATACCAAAAAATATACAAAGTCCAGGTTGCTTTTGTTCAGAAAGTCTGGGCAAAATGGACAGTGAAGATCAAAGATCAGACTGCACAATTTGTGCTATTTGATGTTCATCTACACTGCTTACATCAGCAACGTCACCATAAGGGTAAATACGATTAACTAGTGACGATTTTTTACATAGCCTATCTTCTTCCGATCAGTAGAAAACCATCAACTGATACGGAAAATTGCGGAGCGTGTTTGTGGAAAATGTATCAAAAACTGGTTTAAAAGTTGCAATCGATTTGTATAAAAAATTAAACAATAAAAAAGAATAAACAGGCGTATGCGCCATTAATTCCTACAAGCTGGGGCAATAAATATCGAGCTTTTTTATGTGCAATATTTCAAACCGCTGTCTTATGATTTATGCATAACGCAGCACAGCGACACTAAAAATTACGCGAAAACATAAAACGAAATGAATGTTTTGTCCGGTGTAAAAACAGAAATATTTCTTACGCTATTCACCAAGATAGATATTTAAGGCTGTATAGCTGCCAAATGTAAACAATGATGGTGTTAAAATGCATTTGAGTCTAAATCATACCTTTTAAGAGTATGCAAAATATTGTGAAGATGACAATCTGTTATTGAACTGTTAGTCTATGTGTCAGCCGCTGACAGAAAAATGAAAGCTACAACTAGGTTTAAAGTTTCCAGGTCGCCCTATCTTTTCTTTATTTTGTACCTGATATGAAAATTCATTTTTCTGCAAGAGAGTAACACTTGGACTGACCGAACAATAACAGATTGTCATCTTCACAATAAATTTCATACTTTTAAATAGTATGATTAAAATTTAAATACATTTTACCGCTCATTATTTATGTTTGACAGCTATAGGGCTTTTAAGCGCTGGTCTATTGTAGACATAGTAGATTGGGAACGGACTATACAAAACATAAAGCCTGGTCTTGTCTCTATTCTACCTTGTATGTTGAAATATTCTGAAACATTTAACATGAAATTGCAGTATTTACTTGTTTTCCACTCAGGCACAGTGATGCATTTAGATCTAGTTTAAACAAGATTTTATTAACACAGATTCTTGATAATTCATGGCGCAATGTGTAGTAGTATAATCTGAAGCGTTAGATACAAACAATTGTGGTCCGTCACTGACCTAGATTCTATTTTTAGAAATTTCTTTTTGTATATCAGCGTTCTTATTATTGTGCAACTAAGTTTACCAAATTTATTTGATTTGCAAGTGAAGTCACAACTTCAAAGACACCCTGTAACATGTGCTTTATATCCCGAAAGTAAGAAAGATCTTTTACATCTAATTGAACACAGATTTGTTCAAATATGGACTTTACAACCGATAGAATATGAAGTCTGTGGTGTTACACAATCAAGTGAAAATTATTCATCATGTTCTTGTCCTACCGGTCCAGCTCTTCCAATGCGGAGAAAGGAGCTCTGCAAGAAACAAAACAATATAATGGTACAAGCGTCCTGCAAGTGTTCAAATCATCATGATTTACAGAGCAGTTGAACATCCTCAGGACAATGACTCACGTGTTGCTATTGCGTCCATTACCATACAGACTTTTATAGACTTTCCACTATCTAGTCCACTTAACACAACAGTATATCGAGTAAGCAAAATATTATTTCAAACTTTAATTAAAAAAAAAAGAGAACCAGCATGTAACGATTGATTGACTCCTCAATATTTCCTTCAAAATCTATCTAGGTGCTTCAGGCGGAATAATTTTAAGCCATATTTGTATGTTGATTGCATGGCAAGATTAGCTCTCGATATTTTTCTTCAATATAAACTCTTGTTACTTGTTATTAAAGACACGTAAAACATGATAACATATGTAATGTACGTTTACTTAAAGATACACATTCCATCTAATTAAAGTTATTAAGGTATAAGGACCATTTTTGGTCCCACTGTAGGTCGTACAGCGCTTTTCACACGAAAGCGTAAAGCGTATTTCAAATTTCACTTTTTTACCGTACAAGCTGACACATTTTTACACAACAGCAAAATTCATTTAACAGACAGGTAGGGAATCGGGTGTTCAGAGCAATCGTGTCAAAAATATTGAAAAGAAAAAAAAAAAAAAAAACGCGAAACGATGAACAGAGAGATACTAGTTTTTTTTTTTAAATCGTTTTGTGACAAGTGAAAGTATTTACCGTTTCTGGACGCTTCGGCCTACTGCGGCCTATTCTTAGGAATTCCTGTGAAACAAAAACAAAAAATGATTTCTAAAGCTTTTTTTCTGATCAAACCAAGACAGATTGGGAAGGACGAACTTGTCATTCAATCTATCAAAAAATAATCCTCGTGAATTCGTGTAAAATATTTATTTTTTGGATTCTTTTTATTGATTACCATGTATTCGTACAATTATCATATTGTAGGTTAATGAACAAAATTAATGTGCACCGAGTGTACTATGAAAACTTGGTAGAATTTGGAACAACACATGAAGAACCGTTTTTAAACGATTAACCTGATAAACAGTATACAAGGGCAAAATTTAAATTCGTCTCCTACTTGTTAAATGCTACACTTTTCTGTTTTGATAAAATAAACATACTTCATATATCGTACATTATATATGGTAACTGTTTGATATCATAACCGAAACTGAACCGAGATTCAATAATTCCTGTCTTAAATGTAATTCGTTTTTTAGAACACTAGGTAACAGTTTCAAACGCTTTGGTCTCACAAATCTTGACATAGAGAGATCACGCAATTAAATGAGTGAACGTAAACCTATCAGCTATTTCTAAAACCAAAATATCTGAAAATTATTTCAAAAAGAAGATGCCAGGATATGGCCATGATGTGCAAAAGTGCTTTTAATATGTTCGGAGACATTATGTTTTTTTCTTTAAATGAGCTCCGCTGCCAGACCTCCAACCGGATCGAATAATTTTTTGAACTGAAGTTGTTAACTCTTTACCACAAAATACGAAGTTTTAAAGACCCTAAAGAAGAAGGCTGTTGAAAACATAGTGGAGAAAAAGAGAAAATGCTTTTTCCTTTCCCAAAATGTTTTCTACCCTGAAAAAGACAGAAACCATCATTTGCGCTACATTCAGTTTGTCGTCTGCAAATACATTCAATTTGGTACAGACTAAAATTTTGCCGCTTGGTAAAGATTTCAATGGAAATGTGAAGTCATAAATCAAAGTCATACCGATTCTTCCACTGGTATGTCATCCTTTGTACTTCCTCTACCAATTCTCAAGAAATTCTGAAATATTGCGTAATGTGGTTTATTTATGCCTTTATACTTAACGCATTCTTACAGCAAATCTTGAATTACTACCTCATTTCGAAATCAATATTGATTTGATCATGTCTAAAGGAACACAACTCATAAGATATATGTATACAAGCCTTTGTAAGAGTAGTTAAGTATCTTTAACTACCATATTAATGTAATATACATGTATGTATGTATGTATCTAAAAAAACAAAAACAAAAAAAAACAAGATTTCTTTTTCTTTATTTTTCCTTCATACTTCAATATCACGATAAATACCATACGTCTCAATCTTAATTGTAGCAAGTTTTTGTAGATAAACAGGAAAAAAAAAAGTGGTGCACACAGTTTTTTTTTTTTCATATTACAAATATAATGATGTAAAGTGTTCAGGCTTTAAACAGGACTGAATAAAGACACATCGTTCAACAATTCGTTCGATGAGAACAACTTAACCCTCTACCAGAAAATCTCGAGTTTTAACGACCCTGATTGGAAAAAACGCTTTTGAAAACACTGCAGGATGCTGACCAGCAGTTTCTCCCTTTTTAACAATGTTTTCCACTCTTCCAGAAACAAATTTTACATTTTTGGGCACATTTATTTTGTCGTCTGCAAATGCTTTCGATTTGGGCAAATCTAAAATTTTGTCGTGAGATAAAGAGTTAGGGTATGTATACCTTTGAAGACGGCGTTGGCCAAGAATAGACACTGTTTGATCTATATTGTCCAACATTTTGATAGATACTTTATATTTGTTATGGCCAAGAGCACAATTAAATTGTGTCTCTAAGGTTTTTTTTCCCTACCGACTAATACATCAGGACCCGTATTTACCAACCATTCTTAAGGACATTCTTAGTCTTATTCTCCAAGATTTTTCTAAAATTGAAAGTAACACAACGTCTTATTGGCTAAACTGAATGGTTTAGCCAATGAGAAGTTGTGTTACTTTCAAGTTTAGAAAATTCTTTAGGATAAGGCTAAGAACATTTTAAGAATGGCTGGTGAATACGGACTCAGTTTCATCCATTCAGTTTGCATACAATTTTTGACAATATTTTACAAAAAAAAAAAAAAAAAAAAAAATTATATGTACCGCTCTTTTATCTAAGTCCGTCTGTCTGCCCATCCTGATGTATCCCTAAAGAAGTGAAAGCCAAAAGGCACAATTATAGTATCACTATCATTTATAAATCTGGTATTTGAATTTATTGATAAATACTTGAGACTCGGGGTGTGAAATCATGTAAATAACCCTATGCCGAACTATTTTCACCATAGAGGGCTAATGAAGATACTGCATTTCTGACATTGCGCTCAAATATTGATGTTAGCTGCAACAAAATCTCTGCGGCTGTGCCAAACAATTTTAATCCTAAGATATTTCAAATCGCTTAAGGAAATATAGACCAGTTATTATGTCAATGACCATATTTTAGATCGGTAAAAAGAATCTCGTTTATTTTAACAAGTAAGGAATCTAATGTGACAGCCACACAAGAGAGTTTGACATAATTAAACAGTTAAGAAGCATACTATATATAAAAAATTTGTAACATCTTCAGTTCTTAGAGCGCTGGATTGTCTTAAGTTGTATTTGCATACAGCGTACTTCAAGATCACAATGCACATGTCTACACTGGTTGCTAATATATTTGGTATTCTGGCAAAAACACCCTTATAAAATCAGTATTTCAGGTGTTTTCCCCACTGAAATAATCCATTTCATTAATTTTAGCGCTCTAAGTGTTAACGCTTTCAGGACCATGGCCGAAAAGATGTTTTTTTTTTTGCTTTTTGCGAACATACAGTCTGATCTTAATCTATGCCGTCCGTTTATTGAGTCAAACCTCTACAATATAAAAATCAGTCAAAGTTTCAGTGGATTGTAATTTTAGCCATCGAAAATCTTATTTGAAGCTGGTAGAATTAAGTGTATCCTAAGGTCAATAACCTCGCCAGACCAATCCTGACAAAGCATATCATAAACGAATCTAAGTCCGCCGTGAGACTCAAAAGATCATTAAGGGCAGACCTTACTGAATCGTCTATCTTAATTTCCACCCAAAATGACATTTGCGAGTCATGTTGAACACTGAAAGACAATTACGTGTTTCCGTAACTAGTTTTTAGGTCATTTTGAACCGATTATAAAAAAGGAGAGAGAAAAAAGTAATACCGAGTCATCCTCTTCCGGTGAGCCTCTACCAATTCTCAGAAAGCTCTAAAGGATGAAAAAGAAGGAAATGAAGTAGTTTGGTAAAAAAAAAAACTGATAGGTAACAATTCATTAAGGCCACTGATCTTTATTTTGAGCAGTTTGATTGAATCAATGAACCATTGCAGCGCGAAATATTTATCTGTCAGTTATTCATAAACAAACGTTGCAACTTTGCGGTGTCTTAGACAGAATTTCTTGCGGACTATATAGGAATGTGTAGATCGAAAATTAGAATACAAATTCTGTACAGCATAATCTTTATCTAATCCGTCCATAAAATAAACTACGGGTACTATGAAGAGGAAAACATTATGCATAGACTTCTTTATCAATTTTCTTGTAATTTTCTGAGAATTTCGTTTTCCGATCGATTTACATTCTCAATTGACAGAAATGTTTTATGAAACAATGACCTTCCTTTGTACATTGCTTCCTTTTTGCCTGAACACTAAAGAGTGCAATTTTGACAAGGTGCTGTCACCTCAAACACAATGCTTGTAAACTGAAAGAGAACAAGCTTTCGTAAAATAAAAATTGCTGAAACTTGAATGCCCCGCAACCAAGATGGCGGTCGTCTCAGATATATAAAAATAGGAGTAGTTTGATAAACCGTGATATATTACAATTGTTATTTTCACATAGATAGCAATTTGAATATCGATGAGTTTATCTAAATGATTTAGAAATTATAAAATGAAATGTACTTTACCTCTCTTTTAGTTGGATCCGACTTTCCGATGCGCAAGAAGCCCTTAAACAGATGTTCATGAATTTTAGGATTGTTCGCAGATAAGATACCGGAATAGTCCAAGTTATTTTTTTCAATAAAAGTCTTTTTATCTTACATTCAGAAATATTGAAAAAGAATTAACGTTTGGTAGAAAAATAAAATTAGTGCTAGCATTTTACAATGCAAGTTTCTATATTGAATGAAACAGCTAATGTCGGCTTGACAATTACTGAACAATTCTAGACCTTTTTGAAATTTCTCGAATCGAATGTACGACAAACAAACGAACCATGAAAAAAATCTGAGTATTTGGTTTGGAAACACTAGGTAAACAAAGTCAATCGCCTGCATCAAGCTACAGGCCCTTTTCTCACACTGTTTCAAAACGTTGGCAGCGGTACAGGAGTAAAAAGTCCTTGTTAACCCTTAGGCTGCTAAGCACGACTCCATGACCTTTTGCGGCCAGAGCAGATCAAGATCAGACTGCACAGAACGTGCAGTCTGATCTTGGATCTACACTGTCCGATAAGGAGATACTCGTATCTTTCCCTGAAAAGCACCTTTGAAATAGCAAAATCTGGGTTTTTACTATCGGCTCAAGTTTCATTTCACTAATTTAGCAGGATAAGGGTTAAACAGCAATGGCTTTGTAACGGTATTTCGTATCTCTAGAGATTTACTTCAAATATCAAAAGGACTGATAATAAATGTGATTCTAAAATGGAAACATTCTTCCAAGAAAACTGATCATACGTCAAACAAATTTGTGTCAGTTTGAGTTATGTTGTTTTAGAATTGAGATTAAAATGCTAATGATCGGAATGCAAATTAGGTTTAAACAATGAAGAAATAAACGAGAAAATCATGAAAATTTTTTATAAAAATGAGACGTCAAAATGTTAACTTTTAAGTCAATAAGATCTGACAGGGTTAATAGATTACAATAAGACAGAAGAAATGCTGATTGCATGAAATTTTACGAGAGAGAGAGAGAGTGAGAGAGTGTCCAATATACATGCGTAAGTTTTTATAGTTTTTTTTTAAGTATTTATAATCATATGATTTATCCAAAAGGAAAATAGTTGTTTCCTCACAGGAAGATTAATTGATTGATTGTATTGTGTTTAACGCCGTTTTCAACATCATTTCAGTTATATCGCGGCGGCCATTGCACATATCCGTGCTTTCCTGGAGTTTCTGTTACCACTACTCCGCACAATATTCTTTCCAAGCCACTGGCTGCTTCTCGTCGAAACAATGGTCAGTAGTGAGAGAGGAATGAATCATGTCGCAATGACTATCATCAATCCTCGGAAAGAAATTGGCCGAGCCGTGGATCGAACCAGCGACCTCCTGTTCTCAAGTCCTGTACGCAACCGACTGAGCTACTCCTCACAGGAAGAACTAAACCATCTGCTACAACCTCTTTCACAAGATGGTCATTAAAATCCATAATTCATTAAAACTCTTACATTCCAATACAAAACGTGAAAGTTCTCTTTGTATTAAAGAGAAGATACTCTTATTCAAACCTTAACCTTTTACAAAACGACGAAATTTTGGACAAGACCAAATTGAAAGAGTGTGCAGAGACAAATTAATTTTGGCTCAGATAGCAGATAGAGATAGTGATTTCT
The DNA here is from genome assembly GCA_946811185.2 of Hippopus hippopus. Lineage (NCBI taxonomy): Eukaryota > Metazoa > Mollusca > Bivalvia > Cardiida > Cardiidae > Hippopus > Hippopus hippopus. The sequence continues at coordinate 25,686,196 of OX328111.1, read as the reverse complement.
GTTTTGGATAGGGTGGAAAGCATTGTGAGAAAAGGAGAAAATGCTGGTTACCAGCATTTTCTCCTTTTCCCACGATGCTTTCAAAAGTCTTCTTCCTCAGGGTCGTTAAAAGTCGGGATTGAGTGGTAAAGTTAAAGCACGGCAAGACCGTGTTGACTAGACTCAGTAGACAATGTAAATCAGAGATCAAACTGTATGTTTTGTGCTGTCTGATACTAATCTACACTTTCTGCGAAGGCGATACTATTGAAATGCACTGTAATAATACTTTGAATTACCCAAAAGCTCACACAAAATGTGAGCTCTATAATAAGATATTATGTAATGATTCATTAGGTCATATATCAGGAAAGAAGAGATGTGTGTATCGAAAAGATAAGATAGAGGCAATTAATTACGTCTCTGACAACTGTGATAAAAGATCCCCAACTCCAACGCACTCCCTTGCTTTGGTGTCTGATTACGCATTAGGTGTCGCATTGTGTCGCATCGTTAAACTTTTTGGTACATGGAAATTACCATCCACAAACTACGATAGAAAAATTAAGGCCGTCAACGGTTGAAGACCATGTTTTCTCATAATTTTGGTTAAAGGCACCAAAAGGTTTACCAAGAACAAGAAAATTTCACTCGGCTTCAACAGAAGAAATATGTCTTAGACATGTCCCTCTGGTTTTTTTTTTTTTTTTTCCAGATAAAGTGGTGTTGCCTTTCAAGTGTTTTAAATCATTTTTTTTTCAATAGCACTAAATATAACTGGAAGGCATTCCATTCCGATGTTTTGCCATTGCGTACCAAAGATCAAAGCATTGTCGGGAGCATGCGAAAAGACAAGACTTAACCTCTCACGAAGTCAAATAAGAGTTACACAGAATACAACAACAATTTTAGACTTATTAGATCGAGTCTCAAAGAATGTAGTTAAACAGTTCAAGAATTTTGAACTGATGTGTACAATATGCACTGACGAAATTATGAGAGGTTATTTGGAGTTTGGAGTCTGATATAATAGAAGAGTATGACAAGCAATATTTTTCGTCATATAGTTCGGTAATAACCAACCGAGGTGTCAACATTAAGGAATGACCGAAAAAACATGCTTTCTTTAAGTAGTATATTCTAGTTCCATTTATTAGGATTAGCATTCTATGAAATATAATGTCGGGTACTTCAAGAATAACAGAGTGAGTTTTGTTAGAATCAGATGGACATGGGAGTGACTTAATAGACATAGTTCTTTGGTTCGCCCTCCCCTCTGACACTTGTCAAGTCCGTGAAATTCCATAAAGAATATTTCAACACAAGGAAAAACTGAATTTTTCTCCAACGCTTTTATAAAGGTGATGCAACTTCTGAGATCTGATCTATTCAGGTAGATTTTTTTAACCCATCACCCCCTTGAGGAGATTTGCAACTAACAACTTTTTAAAATAGTCTTGTAACATATTGAAGATCAAGATGAGTTTTTATAGTGTAAATACATTTTAGTAAAAATAAAAACGATTCGTGACAAGTAATTCTCCACAACGTATTAAAAAAGGTCTCTTGCAAGACTAAATATTGTTCAGCATGAGTTATATTAACTGTTAGACGCTAAATCAATGAAAAGAAAATTTGCGCTCAATGGTAAAAAACAAATATTGCAGTTTCAATCTTGATTTCATCGGGAAAAAATACCGTATCGGACGGTGTAGATCAAAGATCAGACTGCACGTTTTGTGCAGTCTGATCTTGATCTACACTGTCAGCAAAAGCACCCAGAGTCTCACTTAGTAGCCTAAGGGTTAAAAACCGTCAAGGTAATCATTGACAACATCACTAATCTTACTGGTCCTTTACGACAGAGAAACGCTTAGAAACCGTAATCATGGCACTAAATCATGACAATTTCAAATCCCATTTATGTCATATTTGGCGACTTGCATCATTGCATCAGTCTGTCATAAAGAAAATTAAAAACGGCGTTCTGGGAAAAGAGGGTTAAAGGCATCTCCTTGATGCATCATATGAAGAATATATAGTCGAATAATATGGATCCTTAAAGTCCTTTTATCTAACAATAGACTGATATGTAGAATGGTCTTTGGACAAGCAGAAAATTTACCAATCGCAAACCGTTTCAACTCATGTCAGCCCACGCTGACCGCTTAGACTGACATAGGTCGATACTCTTTGTAGATGCATGAAGCCCCCTTTCTTTACAGAGCATGGGTCATATTCCTTCCCTGGCGACCTCTGTCCTCTTGTTGTGGGATTACCAGTCATGCTTTTTGATCTGTTACCAGTTTACTTACGATACATTAAAACCCAATCCATTACTCCTTCGTTTATGAAATTCTACCCAAAGATTAAGAACCATGTTCAAATATGTTGTGACCTATACTGCTGTTAAACTGTATCAAATGCATCACGACCTTCAATGCAATTTGGAAAAGAGAGAAGACCAAGAAAACCTAACATATCACAGCACTTTTACATTGGTTTGCTCTCTTAAACAGCTTAGCTTACTGTTTAGACCTTTCAGATTCAATGAGAGATATTTCAAGTCAGAGACTGTCTTTTATTTACGGGTTAAAAGGAAAGAAATCGATGTGTAAATGGAACTCGAAGACAGGAAGTACCATAGATAATTTGTGTTTGAAGACGTAAGTATACACAAAGTCCATACAAAGTACACAAAGACAGTAGAATCAGTTATAGTCAATTTAGATTTCCCAGCAGAAGTTTTTCCTTAACATTCTTTTATAGAGGAAAGAAAACAACGGTAGATTCATGCAACTCTTTATCATACCAGTCGGTCCTTAGGCCTTGACCTGCCTATTCTGACGAAACCCTAAAGAGTGAGCAAACAAAGAGATGTCAAGTTATTCAAACACATTTCAAGTATATTATACAGGAAATCCTCACCATTATTCACACCTACAAATTTGACTTTTTTGCCCTTTAGCAGTCTAGGGGTCTTTTTTGGATAACATTTTGGGCTAGGGAAAGATAACTTTGTACAATATTTGTTCTTCTTCCTATATTGCATTCAAGTTCATCTGAGAACGATATTTAATACACTTAAAAACTTAGTAACTTATATAAAAGTATCAAAAGAATGAAATGACATTTTTACTCTTCCATGGCATTTTTCACTGTAATCAATAAATTTTAACAAGCCATGGATTCTGAGTTTCATTTCAACGATAAAACTAAATACAGAATTCTGTATTCAGATATATTCCTTATTTTCCTCTTGTGTTAGACCAGAGAACAGAAATCAAGTTTTTAAGCAAAAATTAAGCATCTGAAAAAGGTAAAATATGAAAGATGTAATATTGCAACTCGTTTATTCCATTTTATTTAACAACAATTAAAGATATATAATTACATAAAACAGATTGTGAAAGATAAAATGATAATTATAATATAGAAGGTCCCGTCATCACGATATACTATTAAAATAACAATCTTTGTCACAATCAATTTCTTTAATTACATGTACATTGTATTAACAACACCTTTCAAAATAAAGAGATGGAAAAAACACGTTTGATTCTAAATAGGTCAATAAAAGGCACGTTGAGAGTACTCGCGTCAGATCTTAGATAACCAACTTAAACTTTAAAAAGAAGTACGTGATCTATCGAGGATTTTCAAATACACTTCTGCACATATCATTCTTGTTTTATCAGAGTATCATTTGAAAGTCCAATTTCACTTATTCTGGTCTTCTAGAAACATACCCCGAAGACGTAGTAAAGGCTGAAAAATAAAGAAAGGTAAGCGTTGGTGTAAACCATACAAGTTTATATCGCAGTTAATCTTTATATTGATTATATTGAATAAGAGCTAGAACCTGCTGTCTGCTAAATATTTTCAAAAAGTTTATACAATGTCCAGATCGATGATAAAAATATATATCTGAGCAAAGGACCATAAAGGTAAACCGGCAAAATTACAAAATCGAGTTAGCTTGGTAATAATCTTTCAAGGAAAACTGTCGGATAACTTTTGATTAACCTATGCACACACTCTAGAAAAAAAAAAAAAAAAAAAAATGAGATTTAAAGATAAAGTTTATTGTGAAGATGAAACTGACTACTGTAAAGGCAATATTTGTCACGATACATACTGTCCATTGAATATCTTTAAGATTTATATAAGAATGGACTGCACATCCTTAATGGGCAACAAAATAAAACATGCGATGTTTTGCTAAGTTTTTCCTTTTTAATTTTACCAAGTTGTGTGCCGAAAACACCTGCTTAAAATGATTTCGAAGGCACAAATTAAGAAGTCACTTCAAAGCATCTATATTGATTCACAAGATTCCTAGTTGAAACTAGTACTTTACCTAACCAAAACTACAGAGCAACACTGAATGCGGGTAAGATAAATCAACAGATGGCTGAATGCAACTATAAGCTGCTCGTACATTCAACTTCAGCATTGAACTCCATAAAGCAACCTTCCTGAACAAGGAAGCAATTTGCAAGTCTTCTGAATTATTGTGTCGCGGTTTTTGGATTATATGAAAGTGTTTACTTTACCAAGCGCTGTAACTTTACTATAAAACTGAACATAACCAAAGGTTAGTGAGGTGAAGAGGGTTGTAAGCAATACACACACGCACGCACGCACTGACGCACGCTCTCTCGCGCGCACCAACCCACCCACCCTCCTGCTGGAATTTAGGATTGGAAAGTAACACATAAAGCGAAAAGCACGGAGGGTTCAAACAACTTTACAGCCATATGATTGTATTTTAACAGAAAACGGAACATCTAAGAGAAATCTTATTAGTTTTTATGATTTTATTGAACTGTTAAGTTTTTCACAGTTATATATAAAAAGATAGTTTATTAAAAATGTTACTAAAGACATTAGAAATTTTCACGAGGTACAGAATTTCTGAGTGTAATTAAGCAACTGACACTACAGGAAAGATATTTGCCGACAGTTAAAGACAACAAAACAATGGTATGATATACGACTTAAAAACATCATCTCGAAGAAATTATTGCGTTTCTTTGGAGGAAAAAGTGGAGTTTGAAATTTAGCCTTCACTCACTAGTACATTTTACTAGAAATTATGTGTTGAAAGTTATTTGACTTGTAAATAGAATGCATTCGAGCAGGATGACCAGAAACACATCTTCACAATTACAGTATGTATTTATTTTGAAACAATAAAGATTTTGTGTTCAACTACGGGAGTTTTTTTTTTTTTTTTGTCGTTTTCTAATCAGGCTTTCATATGGGAAATATCGGCGACCTTCCCATATGCTGAGAAGAAGATAGAAATTGTTGGAGTCGGTGTCAGTTGGATGTGCGTAAGGGATTTTAGGTACTGCCATTGGAAGGGTTTGCGAAAATACGAAATTGCACGAACTGTAAGGCTAAGCAAATGAAAATGGTATAAAATCCTTCTTGCATGCAAATTAATGAGTCATACCGATCCACCGTTATTTCTGTAAAATCGAGAACCACTGCTCCGTAAAACATCCTACAGCAAGAATGAAACATTACATAAAATATTTACCAAAAAAATGGAATAATAATAAAATATTGCGAGACATGAAAGCATAGTTACATAGTTATACAATACTTCTACCAGTACCGAAAAATTATTTAACAACAATTTCACATCTCGGATGAACGATATGTTTTATATCGACGAGGTCGTCTTCGACCTTCTTTTAATATTCATTCTCGTATCATCATAGTTTTCATCATAGTTTTCACTTACATAAAACGGTACCTTTTTCATATTCTCAAGTAACTGTGAATAATAGTAAAAAGTACTTTCTATCTAATGTAAACTGAACTTACCTTGGGATGAATTGATAAAGATATAAATTTACCATTGATATATCTATCAACACACACAGACTCTCACACGATATTTAGAAATGTCATTTCCTTTCATACTTGAGAAAATATTTAATTCTAAGTAAAGGAATTTGATTTGAAGTGTATGTAACTGGTTATGATAAAATACACTTATTTACCCTTTTATAATTATCTTCTAAATCTTCTGACCTTCCATCAGATGGCTGATAATAGAAGTAAAAAAAAAACATATAATTTTTTCAATCTTTTAGGCGGGTTATAAGTTTGATTTTATTTACAATAGTTTCTTGTCTATAAACCTACACAAACAAAAATCATGGTGAGTTATGTCTTTCAGTTATAATTATCATTTCTTTTGAAATTTAATCGTTATTTCTAGATATTAGAAAATGCCTAAGTTTACATAATAACCGATGCATGACTTCTATAATTGTCGAATTCGAACTTTTATGCCTTTAAATGGATATTGGTAAGACCACACATGTCGTTGAATCTTGCTTCAATGAAATGTTTATGCTACGTATCTTACCATACTGTCCAGTACAAAAGTGCGTTTTCCTGGTCGTGGAGCACGGAATTTATAACCACTTGTTGGCCACTATGGTACGAAATAAAAGAAAGAGACAAAATAAAACAATAAAAAAAGTTTTAAAAGTAAAAAAGAAAAAATAAATAAAAAATAAAACGTTTTAAAAAAAGGCCGTAAAAGTAGGTGATTATTACATAAAAAAAAACAACTGAAAACAAGGCCGAGAATAAATTAATAAAAAAGAACAACATAAAAAGAGCATACTAAACTATTTTGACATAAAGCTGATCATAGGGAGTTCATGTCAGTTCCAGTCAGTTTCAGTCAAACATGGTTTGACATAAGTATTGCTGTTGCCTCTTACCTAATATAAAAAGGCAACTCACTTATTCTTAAATTACATCGAAAGAACAAAATTGAAATACACAAGTTCGTCTCAGGTTTGAGTTATTCGCCAAAACGATTTGAGAAAAATTGTTGCAGAGGAATCCTAAAGTATAAAACTATAAATAAATCACTGCTGTTTTATATATTTCCTGAGGAATTAATAGAAAAAAGAATATAAATTCATAGAACTTATGTTTAGTTATGAATGTAACTTTTCTGGGTACACATTGTAACTAATTCGAAACGAATCTCATACATTCAGAATGCGCTTATTTTTTTAGTGTAAGTAAGTATCGGTATGTGGTGTACCGGGATATCCATGTCTTCCTTGATTGAGGAAGAAGTTCTTGAAAGATTGACTCGGTGAATCATTAGAAATTTTCAATGTACTCCCACTTAACACACGTTAGATTTACTGAACGAACGAACAAATTACTAGAGACAAATGTTTAGATCACATTATAGGTAAGTCTTTGAGAGCAAAAGAGTCAATGTAGTAAAAAGTAAAAAAAAAAGATAAGAATATTCCAATTCTAGGACCCTTTTTTGGTCTGAATACATCACAAAATTTTGGAGAAGATCCAGTATTACATTCTCGGAATAGAAGGGGATAAACACTTTTTTGGGGGTCCATTTTTCCAAATGATGGTAAGTTACTGGTTCTCTCATAAAACATACCCCTCTATGTCCTCGTTTTCCCCTCGGTGCTGCAAAACGTTCTGATCTCTGGAAGGGTTTGTGAAGAATAACAGGCAAAAGAAAAAGAGAAAAGACAGTATGACAATAAAATGTCAATAATCCCAGCGCAGTAATTTCACATGGGAAGAATTCGGTAAAGTAAAAAAAAAAACTTGAAGTAATTTGTAATGTACGCAGAAAATATGAAGATAGAGAATAAAAGTAAATGCTCTCAGAAGTTGAATACCTATAAAAATACAGTTGTGTATACATGTACCTTCAGTTGAATACTTTCAGAAATATTGTGAAATGATGGCGATTACTTGTCGCAAGCAATTATCCCCTTTTTCACAACATTCTGCGAATCTAAGAAAAATAACATTTACTTTTGTCATTTAAAAGACCAGTTATATCTGAACATAATTTGTAAGGTAACATGGATCAAATATAAAGTTTATCCAGGGCAACCAAGGTCCTAGAGTTGTAGCGAAACAGTCAAAGGAGGCAACAATAGCTTCTGAAGAGGATTTTTTTTTTCTTACTATTACCTTCTAACATACAGTATTTCTTATATTTAGCATGGCAAAGATAATGGTGAACAAACTTAAGCCAGAAAAGGAAAGTCGATCATACAATTTAGAATATTGTTAATATTTTCGTACTATTATTGACCTCAAATGAATTGTGCAAGGAGTTTTCATGATTGATAAACTTTTTTTTTTTCTAAGCAATAGAAAAACTAGAACTTCACCATTGCCACAGACGACTTCAGACCATACGGAGGCAATATGACTTACGTACTTCTTTCAAGCAGTGTATCATTTTTCTAATGATTATGGTACTTGTTTAACCTATATACAGAAACGTTAGCAGACCAACCTGTTCTAAACTAGAATATCTTGGAAGATTAACAGCATCTGGATTATAGATATCCTGAGAAGAAAAATAAGAACTCCTAAGACATATAGAGATATTCTTAGAAGAAAAGAGACAAGTGAGTCAGCTCTAAAGGAATTAATAGTTATCATAGGAATAATATTGACAAGTTAAACGACTCTTTAAGATATCAGTTGTGGACAAAGCCATATTTTATTCACGTGAGACAATTACAACCGCCAAATTCTTGTGAAACTGTGAAATTTCCAACTTGTAATCGTGGCGCTCCCAAAATGAATGAACTTGTCAGAATTGTTTATGTATTATTAAGGGGCCTGTTCTCATTAAAAATGTTCCTTCACTCTTGTTATCTATAGAATCTTCGAAGGTCCCAATTCACCTAATGAAGGAAGCTTGGCAAGTACATTTTGTGCAACTGGTACAATACTTGTCAGTGCAACAGACAGAGGGTAGGAGAATAGAAGATGAATAAAATATTAAATTCTTTTATTTCATTGGTTTGCATTCAGGAAGATGTGGAAAGAACAGAACATGAAATAAAATAAACTGGTTTTGAAAAACATAGTAAATAAACAAATAAAAATAGAAAAGACATACGAATTCGTCTATTTCTTGATATGGTTCGCTGCGTTTGCCACCTCGGGGTGCTCCAAATCTAGGCTGTCGCTGTAACAATGTCAAACGAAACAAAAAACTGACAGTAAAAAATAAACTAAATATAAAATAAGATGAAAATTGCTTGAGTTTTAGTAATGTAAAATCTTTAACTAAAATGGCGCAAACTGTATTAAATAAAGACAATCATCGTTGAATAAATCATTTCTTTTTAAACAACAATAATTGAAAAACTAAGGCAAAATCCATAATGTTTTCGATATATTAGCCAAGAGTATCTGTGCTCGTCCAATTAAAAAAAGTTGATTCAAACGTTACAAAATTATGAAAATAATCTCTATATTAGAATGAAAAGAAATGTAGAAAGAAAAAAAGATAAAGAAAAATAACTGAACAATAAATGCATGCATGCAAAGTACTATATCCGCTATTACATTTGAATTTATTTATTGGTGATCGAATGATTTTTTTTTTTCCGTGGCTTAATGAACAACTTCACAACAAATTGAAAAGACATTTAGGTCATGATTTTGAATCGAGTAGTAAATGGCATGGCTCCAAATCATACAGAACGTTCTGTGCTGTCTGACTTTGATCAATGCCGTAAGAAAACGCCACTTTCATACCTGGCAGTGAAAGGGTTACTTAGTTAAGCTATACACAATCAACAAAAGGTGATAGAAATTATATTCGAACCAACAAGAAGGAATGTCTAGTCGCTTTAGGCTGCTAGGAGATATTCAGAAGGACAGCAAACGGAAGCCATGCTTAGACAGGGTACAGAAAACCTAATTGATTCAATTGTATTTTATAGAGTCGACACTTGATGTTTTTCTATGAAAACAAAATTATTTTAGGCGGTAAAATATTTTTGGCGGTAACACAGGCTCTGAAAAGTATTCTTTATCTCTAACGGGGGCTGTGAAAGAACTGCATACTTTATCAATGGATATTTTGCATAGTTTTATTAATATATGCTGAATCAATTGCTATTTCTATCGTTGGCTGTTTTTGTTTGTTTATAAGTATTGTTTACTTCTGCCATTCGCTTTCTAGCGGTTTTTTACGCTTAATAATAGCTATATAATGAAGTATTCCTCAGCTCTATGGATTGCTTTTTAAGTAGTCTTTTAGCTCTTTAGTATCGCTTGTTCTAACAAAGGTGATTTAACTTCTCTAAAGTTCTGTCGATTGCTATTTGAGTACTCTTTAATTTCATTGATTGCCTTTTAGGTATTACGTAGGACTATCGGTAATATACATGTAAGGGATGAGTTTATATGTGAAAGTGACATATAGGTCCCTTTGGGCTGTTACCTAAAATGTCGGTAAAGTGTGATGTTTACGTACATGTTACTTTGACAGTTATCTATATACTTTAAGGATGAGCCTTTGTAGGTATAGCAAGGTAGTGTTCTTCAAATTGGACATGCAGAAGGTCGTAGTATGCAGATGGCTCCTTGAAAATGTGGTCTTGTTTGAGCTTCCATTAACTAGGACAGATACGTGTGATAAAATGACGCATGTATGTTTTGAAGATGTGGAGTGTTACGACCAAAGTTCTTACTTTCTTCTGGGTATCTACATTTTAGTACTTATGCTAATCAGATCGTCCATTCCTAAGTGACATAAAGCATTTCTATTTGTTGTGACCCTGACTGCAAGACGGATGTCTCAATGGCCTGAAAAGACCTGACCATTATTTAATGATTCATTACGCACTCAGGATAGAGACTGTTAATTGATGGGCATGGGCATAGCACTCTATAATTAAAAAGTTTTAACTAAAGAGACATATTTGGCCTATTTTTCTACATTACGCACTTGTGTATTTCGCATAATGGGCATTTTACTTCTGTATTTCATACTGCAAGTTTTGTTTTTTCGCCGTAGATTGTCCAAGAAATGCTAGCGTAAGACAGGCTTCTTAAAAGATTCTTTATCAACTTACATAACACCAATGATCAATCCTCGGCAAATACACACAATATTACATAATTGTCACATGGATTGACGAATGCAATTTCAATGGTAGGAATGGTCATAAACCTTTGTATTCGCTTTTTTATTATTTTTTTTCTGAGGCTTCTTTTCAATCTATACAAGAATACCATCCAGACCAATTCGCAAAGTGCATTACATAAATGTCGTGAAACCGTTTAATCCTCCAGGCGCTATGCATAGCCATACGTCTTTTTGTACATTAAGTCAGACAGCACAGACCGTGCAGTCTGACATTTGATCTACAATGTCCGAAGTAGATTTATTGTGAAATATCCTGACCAAAGCGACACTGAAACTTCTACAGTTAGAGAATTTTACTGACTGAAAATATTCACACAAATTGGTCAGAATTCTAAGGGTCAACTCTTTCTTCACTTACTAAATGAATACAAATTGTCTAAAATGTAATTCTAAAAATACAGATCCGTTGTAAAATGATGGAAGGTCTCTAGTCATATGGTCAAGGAACACGTAGCGGCAGTTGTAGATCTGTGCAGTCTGATCTACATCTACGCCGTCAGCATGAACTATTCATGTCATATATGAAAATGAAAGGGTCAAAAAGACAATAGAAATTGCCGACCTTTTAGAGGAGGTATGAGAAGTGATAAATCCCATTTATTCTCCGTAGTATCCATTACTTCGCCATGAAATCTATCATTAACTGTGAGTGCTACTTGGAAGGAAATGAGACGTACCTTATTTTGACAACACGTGCCAGGTCGTATTTGTCAAATCATGAATCTATGCCTACATAGCGTTCTTTACTTTTCGAAGTATTTGGACCCGTCGATGATGAAATAGGTCAATTTAAGAAAAAAAATGTAAGCAAGTAAAGCCTGGAAATACATCCGTGTTTCAACTAATGCTTTGAGAAAGGCAGAACCAAAAACACCTTTATTGTCTTACTTTAACCTTGAATAAAAAGGGCCATCGGGAAAATTGGCTGGATTGGGTAACATGTGTATGAAAAGGTTTTTTGTTTTAATTTTATTTTGATTTAATTTTTTCTCATTAAAAAGAGCACAGTCAGGGTCAGAAATTGATCCGATTACCTTAGCGACAACACTGTTATTTTTGCCGATGAAAAGAAACAATGTCTAAGCTTTTTATATTTAATAATCAACATTTGATTAGGCGTCTCGATAAGCTAGTGATAAATTTCAATATTTTAGATAAAAGTTTCATTCCTGCCACGCTAGAAGATTGTGTAATAGCTTTAATTTTGCCCTTGAGATCTAATTTACCCGACAATAACTATGGCGTGGATATTGGCTGATATGCTACATGAGCCCGACATGAAAATTTAAAATTATTGTTTGTTTTTCGTCTGCATTGTTTGCTTGTGGGTTGACGACATCAATATAGGAATGCTAATAGGATCGCTAATGCTGCTAATCACAGCAGGTGATTTTGTAGCTGTTTGATCAAGATCGCACTGCACAGACCATGCACTATGATCTTGGATATGCACTGGCTGATAATTTATGATATATAGCATGGTCCGAAACACTCCTGCATTGGTCCTTACAACTAGTCTAGAATATTTATTTTATTTACGTAAACGTTTAAAGATTCTTGGATTGAACTGGACTGACATTTGTATTGATATGTAATTAGGCGTGGTGTAAATGAATTCTCTTCGAATTACATGTATTTGATACTCACAATTGAGAACAGAATCTTTAAAAATATTTCTTTTGTATATTTTGGGGGGGGGGGTTGTTAAATGTTCGACAGAACAAAGCGTGATAGTGTTCAAAAAAGAAAATTTTATTGGATTTCGAAATTTTGACACTTTTTTCGAATTACACACTTGTCAACTTAATTCGGTGTGACGTCACAACTCCACGCGAAAACATGTAAACAAGTCTGAATAATTGATAACGGTCGGAAAGACATTTAGAGGAATGTCATGGAGTACTACAAGGGGAAAACCTCTGTCAGCATGATTAGTCATTTTAACCTTCAGACGGCGTATGTCGAACTCTTTGCTCGACTTCTTTTTTATTTTAATTTGAAAAAGATGCAGTTTCTGATTGTTAAAATCATTTTGTGTCAGCCAATCAGTAATTGCTTGACTATCTGAAGGTCTACGGCCCCTAACTCTCATATTAAAAGACGGAAGCTGCCGAGATTGGCCGAATAGCCTTTACGAAAACGTCGATGTTACACGATATTTACCGATAAGTTAGGGGGTCGTAATCCTTAATGTAGTCCAAGACCAGAAATGTAATTTTGAATGGTTGCTTAAGTCTTTACCAAACAACAAAATTTTAGACTTGACCAAATTGAAAGCATTTGCAGACGGAAAATTTATTTGACTCAAACGTTGGAGTTTATCGTTGAAAGGGGAAAAAAACATTTTGGGAAAAGGAGAAAATGCTGATTACCAGCATTTTCTCTTTTTCCCAAAATGTTTTTAAAAGCCTTCTTCCACAGGGTCGTTAAAACTTTGCATTATATGGTAAATGGTTAATACGAGAAAGTAGGCCCAAGATAAACCTCTCATTACCGTTCGGTTTTTTTAAGGGTCTGCTCTATTCCTTATTCATCAATGTAATTGAGCTTAACTATATTCAATTTGGAATCAGCGATAAGAACACATGGGTTCCTTTGATTATTTAAGTTACGCAGGATAAGGTTTTATGGCTTCCGCAACAGTATTGCCCCATCACATGATTCCAAAGACCAAATATGTAAGCAAAAATACTAGCATGACACAAATATAGACATAGTACACAGAAAGAATGAGACCAAAGGATCAGAGATACTAAGCGATTGCTTCATGTTTGAATTGAGGTAATCGATGTACAACATATGAATAGACAAGGTCGTATCACGTGATTAATAACCAGCCCCATTAGAGCGTTATGTTTGTGACATGATCGACGATAAGTATTTTTGACATTCGGATTGAGAGAAGAAAATAAAAATACCGATGTAAAACGGGCTGTCTTTCTCCGCGGACGTATTTATCAAGTAGAGTAGTTATCGAAAGAAGTGCAAGCGCATTTCTTGCAGATTTGTTTTCCTTCACGTGGTGCGGTTTCGACTAGTCAACATTCATATATATGAGCTATGCTTTGTGAAAGGGGGCTGAATTCATCTGCTAAAAGTATCGATACATGTCAGCCTGCGCCGACTGCGCAGGCTGACATATGACGATTTTTCTTTTTTTTGCTTTTGGTCTATTTTCTGCATGTCAAAGGACTATTTTACGTAATGATTAAGTCGGTGGTTAGAATAATGGATTTTATTGATCCATAATTATATGATGACTTGCTTGGTATAATGCATTCACGGAGATGCATCCTTGAATTTTCTGCATGTCCAAAACCGTTTTACTTCATAGCTCAGTTTGTTGTTAGACAAAATGGATTTTATGGATCCATAGTTATGTGATGACGTGCTTGGTACAATCCATCACGAAAGTTCATTAAAGCCCCTTTTATCAGAGCATGGCTCAGATGTTCTGTTCTTATAATTAGCCTGCAACAAGCGAAAAGGGGCATCCAGACATTTGCGTACAGTGTCGTCTCGGATGAGCCTGCGCAGTCCGCGCAGACTAATTCGAAACGACAGTTTCCGTTTTTATGTAATTTTCTGTTTTGCGCAAGTCTACTGTAGCACAAAATCTAATGTAGTCGTAAAGTGCCGTCTCGGATTAGCCTGCGCGGACTGCGCAGGCTGATCCGAGACGACACTTTACGCAAATGTCCGAATGCCCATTTTCACGTGTTGCGACCCATATGTGAAAGCAAAGCAAGGTAAGAACACCGCCAGAAGAATAATAGAGAGCAAGACGATGTAAGAACACTTATAGAGGAATAAAGTTCTTTCTCTTTCATTTTGAGGTATTGGGAGGTAGAAGCAACATCAGTCACTAATTTTGACGTGTATTTTTTGTTCTATTTCAATTTAGTTCTGCTTAAGGATAGGGCATCCTAATGGGATTCGTGTAACATCGCCTTTCATCGCCAAAATCGTACGGATTCGGCTAAGACTCGGGTAATCCGTAATCGATGCGGGGAAGCAGCGCTTATCGGCCGATCGATTACGGATTACCCGCGTCTTAGCCGAATCCGTACGTTTTTTCGGCGATGAAAGGCGATGTTACAAGAATCCAATTAGGGTGCCCTATCCTTAAGTATACAAGATAACGCAAGAAAAGACAATGCACCAATTACCATTCCAATATTTTTCAAGACCTTTGTAGCTGTACACAACTTTTGAAAGCAATAAAGCAAAAGGACAAACTGCTTGAAACAAGTAATTGCTCCTTTTCCTAGAATGTGTTCGAATAACTAAAACAAGTTTTTTCCTGAACCCTTTGCCACATAATCCCATCTTTTAGTTACACTGAGAAAGGAAGCTTTTGAAACATCGTGGGAAAAGGAGAAAATGCTTGTAACAAGCATTTTCTCCTTTTCCCACTATGTTTTCTACCAGTTCTAGAACAGATACTATCATTCCAAAAACATTTGACTTGTCCTCTGTGAATTCCCTCAATATGGATTAGTCTAGAATTTTCATAATTACATGCTTTTTCCGTTGTGTCACGTGTACGAGCCTGTCTAAAAATAGCTTTTAAAAATGGTACTGAGTCAGAGAAACAGATTAGACGTTATACACCAAACTCAGAAGCTTTAGACAGCACGGGATTGCATGCACAGTTACCATTGGCTCAAAACCTTCGTTAAGATCATTGTCATCTGGAAACGATATTGTGTAACCCTGTGGAAAATATAAATCACACACAAAACTTAAAATCGCAAATAAATTGGTGAATTAAAGCATCTACTCAAAATAATCATAATAATTCTAAACAAATAATTTAAAAAAAAAAAATGCATATAAACAAAGGCACTTTGGCGCCCAGGTCATTTCCGTCCGGTTACAGTGACGTATAACCCTGCGGAAAGTAAAAATAATACTCAAAACTAAAACTGAAATGAAATCGTGGGAGATAAGCGTCTAATTAAACTAATACATTCTAAAATGGTTCATAACTAAAAGGTTCATGGACAAAGAGAAACATATGCACTGCAAAACGAAATGAATGATATATAATAAAGCGGTTGAAATCATTTTCGTGAGTAGGCGAAGGTTAGAAAAAAGACACTCAAAAGTTAAAATGTAGATTTTGTTCAGGTGTGAAGTAATCTAGTCAAACTATACATATATTGAAAAAGAAATCAAAATCAAAGCGTGTAAGTAAATATGTGAAATAAGAACATAATTCTGTATAAAATCTAAGTAAGTAAAAGGCGCTGAAGCTGTAAATAGATACAATAATAACAAAAAACCTATCTAAACAAATAAAAACTACAATATTTGACTGAAACCTCATGGTATAAGGGCAGATTTTGTCTTAACTGCGTCTTGTGAAACCCCGGTGAAAGTAAAACAGGAAACAAAACTTAAAATGACAAATGAAATAGATCTGTTCAGCTCTAATTAAAACTGAATAAATATACTGTAACATAACTCAAAGCTTAAAAAACTCACATCGCCATAAGCAAACATAGGGGCGTTTGTGGACGGAATAGGTCAAGATCAGACTGCAAAGAACGTGCTGTCTGATGTTAAATCTGTGTTGTTCGCTTGTTTTATCAAGTCTGTAAGATAAGAATTTCTCTTGCTTTCAGTGGATTATATTTGCTGCCGTCCAAAGAGCCATACTCTGTGAAAAAGGGGCTTAATGTATCTGCGAAAAGTATCGACCCAGGTCAGCCTGCGGAGTCTGCACAGGCTGACCTGGGCCGAAACTTTTCCCAATTTGTCAATTTTCTGTATGTCCAAGGGCCATTCTACCACGTGATTTAATCGGTTGTTAAAAAAGTGGCTATTAGAATGCATAACTGTGTGATGGCTTGCTTGGTGTAACGCATCACGGAGATGCAGTAAGCCCCTTTTTGCCAGACAACGGCTCTTATATATTTGAGGAAGAAAAATTTGGGAGATAAACGAATTGGGCACACCATATATTTCGTAAACAAAAGCAAAACTGCAAAAAAGTAAGAATCGACGTAACCCTGGCGGCCTGGTGGCGTCCTAAAGCGTTTGATTTCAAAATCGGTCTATTTCGTTAAACTGTCAGAAAACCCATCAAGACATGATTTTTATTATCTTTATAATTAAAAGTATTCCAGAAGAAATACAACACCTTAGAATCATACAATGTATTGCTCGATATCTGACAAGAAGATGTGAATTATGTAATTATAATCCCATCCTGGAGACTGACAGTTCCACTCTATTTTATTCAATTGGTATGAACAAGGGGGAAATTCCGATCTATTCTACATTTATTGTCTTCTGTTGTTTAACGGAACCAGCACAAAAAGTAGAAACCTGATAGTACGGTTGTGACAGCTTTAGAAAACTCATGTTCGTATTAAAAAGGTCGAATTGAAATCAATTAGAACGATTTCAAATTTTGATCAACTCTTTTGCCGTTGTAGAGAGGGATTTTTATATTTTCATTATTATACTTATTTTTCCCGAGGGTTTGAAACACAGTTCCACTGCACATAGCGAGACTTTTGAGTCGAATTTCAGAATCAAGTAGCGGACAGTATAGGTACAAGATCAGACTGCACGGAATGTGCAGTCTGATCTTGTACCTATACTGTCTGCTGAAACTTCAAATGCAGCTGGTGAAGGGAGGAAAAAGGTTGAAAATGTAATTAAAGTGATAATTGCTATTGCAGACATAAGTGTTTTAGTAAACACGACACTAATGCTTTTTAGAATGCAAATTCCGTTCTATTGTTTATTCTCTTGCTATCCAAGGGGTCGCATCGAAGCATTACTAATAAAACGAGCCATTAAGACACGGCGTGACCGACCTACTGAAGCACGGAACGCAGACACACAACAGTTTGAGGTAACCGATAGCTCGAATGAGTGGAAAACTCGAACTAAGTGTAAATGTCTACACCAGTACCATCGTTACAGAAGGCGATTTCCTTTAACTCTTCACCTTAAAGCGCATTTCACAACTATAGTTACCTTTGCCCAGTGTAGATCAACATCAGACTGCACAGAATGTGCAGTCTGATCTTTGATCTACAATGTCCGCTAAGCTGAGACATTCTCGACTAAAACAACTATAAAATTCCAAGTATTTAGGCACTATTTCTTGACTGAAAGTGTCTGTTGGGTTTTTTCGGCGCTCTAAGGTTTAAACAGCGTAATAAATGAAACGAAAATTACCACTCAGTAGTAGAGACCTAAATATTGCGCTTTCAAAGTTGATTTCATCGGAAAGAAAATACGGTATCGGACAATTAAGATCAAAGATCAGACTGCACGGTTTTGTCTAGAGTGATCTTCATCTACACTTTACTCAAGAAGGGGTTTTGCCCTTAGCATCCAAAGTGTTAAGGTTCCATGTACGCTCCATAAAGCTATGACAGCATTTTTAACTACTTCAAAACAAGTTATTGAAATTTTTGTCATGTAGCTCGTACACAATACATAAACACTACTGTCCAATGAGATGAGATTTTTTAACGTTTCCTACCGATGAGAACGCTACGATGAGAACGGTATCAGCTTTTTTCCCATATTGTTTTACCCTTTTAAGACCAAATCCCTTCGTCTGAGTCACACTTGTCTTCTGCAAATACCTTTAACCCTTAACCTTCTAAATAAGTGAAATAAAACTTTTTAGCCGATAGTAAAACACCCAAATGTTGCTATTTCAAAGGCATTTTGGGGGAAAGTATCTCCTTACCGGACGGTGTAGATCCAGGATCAGAGTGCAGGTTTTGTTCAGTCTGATCTTATCCTACACCATCCGCAAAAGGTCTTTGAGTCGCGCTTAGCAGCCTCAGGTTTAATACGATCGATCTATCTTTTTAACATTTGGTATAGAGTTATAGGCGTTAATCCTGGGTCCTGATTCATCAACCATTCTTTGGAACATTCGTAGTCTAATTCTAGATTTAGAAAGTAACACAACTTCTGATTGGCTAAACCATTTGGTTTAGCCAATCAGAAGTTGTGTTACTTTCATTTTTAAGAAAATTTGTAAGAATATGACTAAGAATGTCCTTAAGATTGGTTGGTAAATATGTACCCTGTTCGATTTGTGCAGTTTATTCAGTTATCACAATAGTACTTAAAATCATGTTTTCTTGAAGATATTCACAGAATACATCTATAGGTAGGAGCAAGGGATAATTGATAATTACATGTATTAATGTTTGTATTGTAACCAGCCATATCTAATTACGAACTATCTCTCCAATTGCCGTTCTATCTAAAGATCACTTAATTGTAACAAAATAAATAAGATGTCAATCCCGCCTGTTTTGTTTCCATGCATTTTAAGGTCTTTAGCAAGTAATCTCGAGTTTTAACGACACTGAGAATGAAGACTTGAAAACATTGTGGGAAAAGGAAAAAAATGCTGGTAACCAGCCCTCTCTCCTTTTTCCACAATGCTTTCTACTCTTTGAAAGACAAAGTTTATCTTTTGAGTAAAATTTGATTTGTCGTCTGCAAATGCTTTCATTTTGACAAGTCTAACATTCTGTCGTGTGGTAAAGAGCTAGCTCATATGTTTTCGAAGCAAACTTCGAGGTATTGTTAAAGCCCTGTTGGCGTCTGCATCGTCATCGTCCTGCAAAAAGTTCGACATTTTCTGATACCTCTGTAATTAGTTAAGAGTAGGGCATCCTTATGGGATTCGTGTAACATCGCCTTTCATCGCCGGAAAAAACGTACGGATTCGGCTAAGACTCGGGTAATCCGTAAACGATAGGCCGATAGACGCTGGTTCCCCGCATCTATTACGGATTACTAGTAGCCGTGTCTTAGCCGAATCCGTACAATTTTGGCGATGAAAGGCGATGTCACACGAATATCATTAGGGTGCTCTATCCTCAAGATATTTTACTCCAAACTCAGACTAGGTCTTAACTATCAAGAGCGGAAACCCATACCAGCAGGCCAGGTAAATATTCTTAAAGCAATAATGCCTTTTTTCGAATTGCAGTTTTTACCAGAAATGCCAGCGCGGCCAAGCTAAGATTAAATTGCTTTTCATGGGCTCCTGATTGCTCGAAAATACATCGGTTACCTGGGATGGAAAAGCAATTTAATCCTTTTCTACTCTCTCGAAAGGAATTCCTTTCATTTGAGCCATATTCAATTTGTCGTCTGCAAATGCTTTCAATTTCGACAAGTCTAAATTTTTGTCGTCTGGTAACGAGTTAAAGGGTTAAAGGCTGAAGTCAATTATTTGTTTTATGGAATGACTCACAGAGCAAATAAACCTGTATCAGAAGAGATGTTACCTCGGACTGAAAATTATTTTACACGTGAGCCATGCTCTGGCAAAAGTGACGTAATGCATTTGCATGATATAGGATAACAAGCATATCACCATGTAATTGTGGATCAATAATAGCCACTTTTTTAAACAACCGACTTTAATCACGAGGTACATTGGTCCTTGGACATACAGATAGTTGACCAGTAGCGAAAAGTATCGGCCCAGGTCAGCCTGCGCGGACTGAGCAGGCTGACTTGGGTCGATTTTTTTTCGAAGATGTATTAAGCCCTACCAAGAAAGTTATCGCATAATTATGGCTCCGTAATAGCCACTTTTTTAAACAACCGACTTCATACCGATGTGCATTGCTCCTTGGACATCCAGAAAATTGACCAATAGCGAAAAGTATCGGACGAGGTCAGCCTGCGCGGACTGCGCAGGCTGACCTTGGTCGACATTTTTCGCAGATGCTTCAAGCTCCCCTTTCACAAAGCATGGCTCCTATTTTCTTTTTCTTTGTCCTTAGCAGATAGATTTGACGTCAACAAGCTTATCACACGTTTTGACCAACCACAGATCGAGAGAATTTCACCCCGAAAAACTGTCGCATGCTGCAAATGAAATTGCTCCAATCTCATAGACACTTCCTTGATTTGCAAAACCGCTTCCTTGAAAAAGTGCTGAAGTGCCAGTCTATGATTTTGATCCATGCTGTTCGCAATAGATACCCAGAAACCACTACCACGACAAGGGAGAAACCATACGCTGCACAAGACAAATCACTGCTTTTGGCGACTTATTTCCTGACCTCAAGGTCTCTCAATTAACACAGGGACAAACAGACATCGAGTGTCTACCATGCTGGTCCGACAAATACCGTGGGGAACAAAATTTCTTTCATGCGTATTCGTATGTCTGTTTTTCCCCTTCGTGCAGACAGGTAGAATTAAACACAAGTCCTGCAACCATTCTGACGGATGGAGGAACCACGTCCAAGCTAGAAATATTCTTTAGTTTGACCATTTTCAAAAGATCGACGAGCCATATTACGGGCCTGAGTCAATACCTTATTGTTCGATTCCCTTATGATATGCTCTTATGATACGCATACATGAAGGAGATTGACATATAAATAGATAATAACAGAAAAAGGCGGTAAAACTCAGTCACAACAGATGTACAACTACTGGAGGAAAAGTACAACTTCATTTAGTTTTTTTATTGAAGACGATGAAGACGAAAAAGCAACCGGAAGTAGAAACAAACACCCTGTCAATAAAAACATCACAATTTGAGGCTGGTCGCTGATTTACTGTTAATCTTCTTCAAACTGAATTGGAAAAATCAACAGAATAATGAATTATTTTGGACCTACTTATTCATTATAAGTTACACTATAAAGCTTATGTTATTGATTTCGCAGCAAAGGGTACATATCTAGATTACACTACACAAACGGGCTGTCTGAGTTTGATCTATACTGTCAGCAAATGACATCAGATGTCTTGATAAAGAAGATATGGGTCGATTTCTCCGCGCTTCCGGTTCCTACGTTAAGTATCGTGACTAACAGTTGTTTTTGTTTTCAATTACTACCAAATGAACGCCACTGATTTCTTATCACGCTAAGACATTCGAATGAAGTCCACTTTTCCAGAATAAATGAAGGTAAAAGAGAATTTTTTTTTTTAATTTTTGTTTTGCGATTCTTTTTATGCATTTTTCACCAAAAAACCTCTTGTTTTAATGACCCTGGGAAATAAGACTATAGTAAATCATTGTCGGGTAAAGGAGAAAAAGTTTGTATACAGCTTTTTTTTCATTTTCCCACATTTTTATCACCATTGCACTGCCATTTCAAAGACAAATCCCTCTACAAACGCTTTCGGACCATTCTGAAATTCTGTCGGTTGGTAAAGACTTAATAATTTTTCAATTATTATAAATAATCATTATTATCTGTACACCAACCACTCTATAGATATCCGTCATGTATTAATATCAAACATTGTGTAAGAGGTAATAGTGTAAAATTCAATTTTGCCATTGGCATAGGGGGAGGCGGTCACTCTGCAATCACGAAACGAGATCTCCCCGAGGCTGGGGTCATTGCTTGAGCAGCTTTCAAAATTACAGACTTTAATTACATCCCGCGGACAAATCTATAACAAAAAATCGATCAGTAGATTTCATGTTTATGGTATTAACTCTTCACCAAACGACAAAATTTTTTAACCGTCCGTATTGAAATAATTATACACACGATAAATGAAACTTGGTCTAAATAGTGGAATTTTTCTTTGAAATGGAAGAAAATATTGTGGGAAAAGGAGAAAATGCTGGTTACAAGCATTTTCTCCTTTTCCTACAATGTTTTCTAAAGCATTCGCCTTCTTTATCAGGGTCGAAAAACCCCGGGACCGTTAAGTAAAGGATTACTCGATTCCACAGAGATTGTCACTTAATTAAACGCTCTTCACAAAGTTCCCATGCATTCGCTTCAGCAATACTGCACTTAAACAAATCGGCCGGAAACAATGCGGGTTCTAGTGGTTGTCGTTACTCGGTACTAAATGGTTGGATAAAAGAGGTCACCCGATAATTGCGGTATTCATTTACGAAACACGTCAATATTTGCTAACCTTTTCTGTCTCCCCCAAATTCTCTTTTTATATATATAAACCCAATCATAAATACATTTAAATCAAAATTTCTTCCAGAGCATTTTTTTTTCTTATGCAATACAATTCATAATTCGATGATTCGGGTATGAGTAAAGCTATACAGTTTCTGTTCGGACTACGAGCACCATTTTAAAGACAATATGCAACCCTGTATTTGACCACCCGCTCTTCCTTTTTCTTGGCGTTTTAACGTCTCCTAAATTACTGTTTATGTGATTTATTTTCAATTCTCAGCGAAATAAATTAAATCGTATTTCTTAAACATCGACAGAAATAAATCATGGCAAAGTTTCATGTTCGGAGTATTTTGGTGACTACATGACATTAACTGGACGGTGTCTCACGCCTGCTTTTTTGCTACAATGAAAACAGAATGAAAACCACTGTCTTGGATTCTGAGCCCATGTTTCACTGGCAAACCTCTAAGGAAATAAGGCCTTTAACAACATTCAGGGCAAAGGAAAACATGCTGTTAACAAGCATTTTCTCCTTATCCCATAATGTTTTCGATCCTTTCAAAGGCAGAAGCCATCATTTGAGCCACACTGATTTTTTTTTTTTCGCCTGCAAGCAAAAGAGACATATAGGCTATGGATTTTTTTCATCCAGTAAAGAGTCAAGGGAAAACAAAAACAGGTTCCGTAACGAATCCTATTTTGGATTAATACTTAGGCTGCTACAGGCGACTTTGTGGGCTTTAGTGGACAGTGTAGATCAAGATCAGACTGCACAGGACGTGTAGTCTGATCTTGAATCTACATTATCCGATTCGGTGAGATTTCCCCGACGAGCAAAAAATTTAAATCGTAAACTATGGGTTTTCACTATTAGCTGGAAATCTTAATTTATTTAGCAAAAAAATCTAATCTGCTGCAATATTTTATCGTGATACCGTGTTACAGTGTCACAGATTGACATTTTACCGCCTGAAACAATTTTTGCAGCTGCCGACATTGAAACATCCTCGTAAACTGAACAAATCCTGGTGAAAAATGCCTGAATAGTCAACATGAATTCGTGGTCACTTTATGGACACTGTGAAAACATCGTGGCTAAAAACGAAATTTCTCTTTATACGCAGTTTCTTCTTTGTCATAATGATTTTAAAGGTTACCTGCTGAGAACGAAAAAAGTACTCTTCAAGGAATAACGTGTTATTCCTAAACCTAAGAAATCTTGTGTTTTAATGATCATGAGGGAAAAATAGCTTTTGAAAGCATTGTGGGAAAAGGAGAAAATGCTGGTAACCAGCATTTCCTCCTTTTTCCACAATGTTTTTCTACCCTTCCTAGATCAAATACCATCATTTGTGCCATCATTTGATTTGTCGTCTGCAAATTCTTCGAATTTTGACAAGTCTACAATTTTCTCGTTTGGAAAAGAGTTAATGGTATTTAACCCTTTACCACACAATCCCAAGTTTTAAGGACACTGTGGAAGAAGCCTTTTGAAAACATTGAGGGAAAAAGATAAAATGCTGGCAACCAGGATTTTCACCTTTTTCCTACAATGTTTTCTACCCTTTCAAAGAACAGTTTCCCAATTTTTGCGGTATTTCGTGTGTCGTCTGCAAATGCTTTTAGTTTAGACCAGTCTAAAATTTTGTCATTTGGTAAAATGTTTTGATGACATCCGGGCTTCAAGGCCTACACTTTGGATTTATCACTCCTAAAAACGAAGTTAATCCAACGGATATAGAATTGAGAAACAAACTGGCAATTTCGTCTGTGCCATGATGGGTATTTTTTTTTCTTTAGATTTCCTACTGCAAAAACGAAAAAAGATCTTTTGCGAGAGATAATGCGTTAATGGGGTTAAAATTAGATCTGTGCTTCCTCAAGTATTATAACTCACAAAAAATAAAAGTGTTAATCTGACTGAGATAGAATTGAGAAACAGTTGAGAATTAGTAAAATTCATCTTTTTTTTAAAAAGTCAGGTTGCAAAAACTTTGAGTTTGATTCATGTTTGGCAAAAAAAAAAAACCCTATCGCTTTCGGGTTGTGTTGATAGCAAAAATTCAACATACATGTAAGCATATGTTTGGCCGGAAAATTTAACCCTGCTAAATAACTAAAATGAAATTTTTAATTCGATGATAAAAACCCAAATATTGCTATTTCAAAGTTATGTTTTGGGGAATAGTATCTTCATATCGGACAGTGTAGATTCATGATCAGACTGCACGTTCCGTGCAGTCTGATCTTGATCTACACTGTTCACAAAAGGTCAGTGAGTCGCGCTTAGCAGCCTAATGGTTAGCATAAAACGAAAGAGCTTACGACACATAACAGAATTAAAATAAACATTAATGTAAGTAGGTTAAAGTAATTCCAATATTCTGTTCCCGAAATATATTTGCAAATTCGAAGTGTTGGCTTGAATGAACACAAGCAGGATCAAGTAAATTTATCTTTCTCAAACACATGAAAGTTCCAGCCATTTCTTTTACATATTCATGTATGTATGTAAACATCATATTGGATGAAATATGTTTAAACTACAAGTCTAGCCACACGGATGTTTAGGTAGGCCTAATCTTAAGCATTGATTGATACCTAGCGGTAATTTCTTAATCGAACTTGCAATTGAGTTATACCAGTTTTATAACAATCCGTTGGAAGACGAAGATAGGGAGAAGAGAGAAATAAAAGATATAAAATCATGTCAGATAAATGCATTGTGACAGTTTTAACTCTGTAAGTGCAAGATTGTGCAGTTGATTGACACGTTTTCAAACCCAATAGTTTGTCAAGGGCCGAGGTTTCAGAATGTTTGGTCTGATATGATTTCCAAAAGGTTCTCAAAAGGCCGTACTGCATGATTTAAAGCCTTGTACTGTTTTCATGTGAGCCATACTCTGTGAAAAGAGGGTTTAATGCATCTGCAAAAAGTATCGACCCAGGCCAGCCTGGGTTGGTCCGAAACTTTTTGTTATCGGTCAATTTTCTGCATGTCAAAGGACAAGTCTACCGCGTAACTAAGCCCGTTGTTAGACAAAATGGATTGTATGGATCTATAATTACAGTGTACATGATGACTTGCTTGGTATAATGCATTTGACTGGTTGAAAAGGGTATGAGACTCTAAAAAATGGAGCCTTTAGAAATATCGAGGGACAAAGAGCGATTGCGTCTTAAAGACACATCTTTACAGCCAGAGAGTAAACAAACGCTGTTAAAACTTTACACTGTATAGAATCTAGTTAGCCGTGTAAACGAAGATAAAAAGTCCATATAAGGTGTATGGGATAAAGAAACGCCAGGGATTTGTCTTCGATTTACACCGGAAACTGTGGTTGTAATGTCTAGGGATAGCCTCCATAGAATGAAATGCATTTTCTATCCGCCGTAATCTGTGCAACCTTGCAACCGTCAGGGGCAACATTTGGCTAGAAGATACAAGAATGATTATAGTTTCAGAAAATAAAGATAAAATTGGTTTAAAAAACTGGACGAAAACGAGTAAAGATATATCTTTAAAGGTAATTGCTACTTTCGTAGTTGCAAGCAACGTTTTCGATGTCGTTGACAACATAATATTTTCTGTATCCTTCAAAAGTTTTATCCATTTACCGATTTGCAGTAGTAGGTGTGACTTATGAAAATGGTCCTGCAAGGACTTGAAATACCTGTAGGCTAACTAAGGCTTTTCACCTTCAATAAAGTGAACTTTTCGGATTGTTACAAAGAAAAATAAAATAAAATAGAGCTGACTATCATGAGTCGATCAAGTGATCGTGATCGATTGGCAGACGGCTCAAATACTGATGTAAATGCAAATGTACTTATTCTATATAACTGGCCTGCAACACGCTAAAAGGGGCATTCGGACATTTGCGTAAGGTGTTGTCTCGGATCAGCCTGCGCAGGCTTATCCGAGACGGCACTTTACGACTACATTAGATTTTGTCCTACAGTAGATTTACGCAAAATAGAAAAAATACATAAGAACGGAAAGTGTCGTTTCGGATTAGTCTGCGCGGACTGCCCAGCCTGATCCAGGATGACACTTTACGCAAGTGTTCGAATGCCCCTTTTTGCGTGTTGCAGGCCATATCAAAATTAATGCATTTCAAATTTGCCGGAACCGGAAGTATGTAACCGTATTTATCTGGTTTCCGTCATCTATGTACCCATGGCCAATATAAGGCCTGACAAATAAATATACGAATATCACTTTTTTACTCATTAATGGTAGGAAATTTTGG
This sequence comes from Hippopus hippopus, assembly GCA_946811185.2. NCBI lineage: Eukaryota > Metazoa > Mollusca > Bivalvia > Cardiida > Cardiidae > Hippopus > Hippopus hippopus. Next base: position 25,659,065 of record OX328111.1, on the reverse strand, counting down.
AAATATATTGTTGGAAATATGCAAAACTTTGCTGGGATCAAATGACTTCCCCTTTTTTCAATTTAATAATTTTCATTTCATCAAAGTTGATACACTCTTTTATTTCAAGTACGTCCTTCTTGCTATTTGCATTGAATTTTTGTCTGTCTGAATTTACCAACAGAAACGGGACAGGACTAATGCATATGTAAATACTGAACAATATTAGGTTTGAAATGGACCGGAACAGGAAATACATAACCTTATTTATTTGGTTCCCGTTATTTGTGTACAAACAACCAATATGACTGGACATCATTTTGATATTACTTTTCAAAAGCATTGCAACCGGAAGTTGATAGTACTCTCTATCAACTCTTTACCAGATGACAATATTTGTTTCTGGAGGTAAAGTGTATAGGCAACTTGCCTTACTACTTTCATTTTCCTTGTAAGTTTGTACCAGATTTGCCCATGTTTTAAAGACTCTGAGAAAGAAGACTTAAAAACATTGTGAGAAAAGAAGAAAATGCTGTTAACTAGCATTTTTTCTTCGTTTCCCCGATGAGTTTTAACTTGTCAGAGAATTTTTATTTATTTGTTCCAATTTCAAATTCGTCGTTCGATGAGTTTTAACTTGTCAGAGAATTTTTATTTATTTGTTCCAATTTCAAATTCGTCGTTCCCAGATACTTTCAATTTTATAAAATTTTGTAAAATTCGTTTTTTAGGAAAGGATTAACGCAAAGAATAAAAAAAAAAAAACCATCCCGAATTTTAATAGTCCTGAACTTCGAAAGAAGGTTTTTGTAAACATAGTGATAAAAGAAAGAAATTGTTGGTGGTAACTGGCATTTTTTCCATCCTCACAATTTTTTTGGTTTCTCTTCTACAGAGAGGTTTTCGATTTTTCGGTTTTTAAGACATTTACCTCTGCAAATTCTTTCAGTGTGGACATGTCTAAAATTGTGCTGACAAGTAAATATTACTTAACGCTTTACCTCCCGGCCAATAATTTTGACAACCCCGAAAAAGAGGGCTTTTAAAATTTTGTGAGAAAAGGAGAAAATGCTGATTACCAGCATTTTCTCCTTTTCCCACAACATTTTCTAACCTAAAATAGTACTACAGCTCTTTTGTACTGATTTCATATTCGTCTTTTGAAGTTATTTTAAGACTGAAAGAGTAAACAAGTTTTATGGTAAAACAGAATGTGAGAAACGAATCAATTTCGCTTCCTAACAGCAATATACACTTCCGATTCTAAATATCCAAACTTGATGTACCGATAATTTCAAACGTAAGGATATTATAGCTTTACAAATGGCCATTACTTTCGCTCCAGCACGAGCTCTTCTCCAATACTATCCGTGATGTTGCGGTTATGTCCGGAAATACTGTACTCGATACACATTTCGTCCCACAAATTATTCGCCCAAAGGGAATTGTTAGGATTCAATTATGCATAAAAATTCTCAATTAATTCTGTTCAAGATTAAGATCAGTTCTGGCTGGTCGACGGAGGTCAACGTTTCAAAATATTGCGGTAGACAAAGAAATCACTCCATCTATGCAAATGTTTTCCAAACCGCCTACACTTCCGAAGTCTTCCATTCCCCCGCTCCGCCCTTTCGTTTGTCGTTCTGTAAAGAGCTATCACCAACAGACGACATCTTTAGCTCGGCTGCTTTCAAAGAAAACGTGGAATTATCATTATAGACCTCTCGTCGTCTGCGTTGCGTCATCGTCGTACAAACGCTTTGACGTTTGACTGTACATATGTAGTCCAAACTTGGGCTAGTTTTAAACTATCAAACAGGATCTCATATCATAAGGGCAGGTTACCCTGACAATATTTTTGACACATTTATGTCCCCTTTTCAACGAAGATTTTTCAGTGAAAACGCAACTGCAACCGGTTCGGTTATAAGAAGGATAGATTAAGTGACCGTAAATGCATTTTTCAAGTTTTTTTGGGAGGAGGGGAGGAATTGTATAGCAAGTACGCTTCCTGTTCAAATTCAAAATGTTGCGGTAGACAAAGAAATCACTCCATCTATGCAAATGTTTTCCAAAACGCCTACATTTCCGAAATTTTCCATTCCCCTGCTCCGCCTTTTCCTTTGTCGTGGACTGCGCAGGCTGACTTGGACCGAAACTTTTCGCTACTGGTCAATTTTCTGTATGTTCAAGGACCATTCCATCTCATGACCAAGTCGGTTGCTTAAAAAAGTGGCTATTATGGATAACTAATTATTTGATGGCTTAATAGGTATCATGTTTCACGGAGATGCATTAAGGCCTCTTTTGTCAGAGAATGACTCATATACACGTACACGCTACATATGATGAAAATTTTATTTTCATTCACCATATTATAGCTCTATATAATGTTCTACAAAACGGCTTTTCAGGACTCTAAGCCAGGACTCGATTTTTTCTTGGCCTAATATTTGCTCTGTTGTTACATAGAAAAACGGTATTACGTGTAAATCAGTGACAAGTTGATAACAGTATACGAGACAAGGATTAAAAAAGTTGTCTGACTGGCTTACGTCAGCCAGAAGTTAGAACTGTTGCCAAAATCATTTGAAATATGAACCCGTCAATCAGTTCAGTAAACTATAAATAGAAATACATGGTGGGTCGATTTCTCTTTTTCTCTTTCTGACTGAAATCGCGTTTACCCTGTGTACTTTCATTATCAATATAAAGATAGGAGATTTGGGTCTGCATTCACCTTTGAACCATTCTAAATTGCATACTTAGTGTAATTCTAGATTCAGGAAGTAAAACAGTTTCTGATTGGCTAAACCATTTGGTTTAGCCAATATGAAACTGTCTTACATTGAATTTAGAAAATACGTGAGAATAAGACTACTAATGCACTTTAGAATGGTAGGTAAATATGATCCCCCCCCTCCCTCGGAATGTTCACTATTTTACCTGAACTTTAAGTAACGTTACGTTTTCGTGAACACCGTAATCAGTTAACAGAATTAAGTCTCTGTAAGTTACCTTAGTTCATATAGAAGACCTGATACAAGTGGGGGTCTTGCATGGCTCAGTGGTAAAGTATAGGACTCGTAACTTGGGGGCCCCAGGCTCAAGCCTAAATGGATCCACTGGGTCTTTCGTGGGAGTGTCCGTGGGCAAGACACCTCAGAGCGCCAGCCTAGGACTGGTGGAACCCAGGAAATACATGAATATGTGAGCTGTCGCCGTGATATAACTGAAAAATTGTTGAAAGCAGCGTAAAACGCCATTCAATAAATCCACACATGTATACTTTTTTTGATTGTTTATATAAAAACCTAAATGAGAGGACATTGTAACGCCATTTTTGTTTTTATCTAGTTCATCAGTTATTGTTTTCTATTATTCTTTTATGTTTTTTGTCGAGAAATTGTCATTATTTGATATATGAAATATGTTGAAACTAACGATACAAATACATTTAAGACTTGGCTTCCGTTAAATCTTGAAAACATGAATTTTGCGAATAATTTTCGTACATGTAGAGCCTTAGATAGCTGGGAAATTATTCCTTATATGGACCGACACAATCAAATTCATGCTCGCCATGTAATCTGAAAATCGAGAAGAGACATGCAAATTAACATGATTACATTATACCCTTTCATATTATCCAAAAGTATTTGCAGATCACGAGTTCTGGCTACCAGCATTTTCTCCTTTTCCCACAATGTTTTCTACTCCTTTACAGCCAAATATCAAATCCAAGTCACATTTAAATTGTCGTCTGCAAATGCTTTGAAATTGGACGACTCCATGTTTTTTTTCGTTTGGAAAAGATTGGAAAATGGTAAAAGAGCGATTGTATCCAAAGTTTCCGAGTATAGATACACATCTGACAACAGGGTACCGATTTAAAAACCGTGTAAATAGATTATTATTGAAATTTCTCGAGAACACGACCTTTTTGTTTCATAAAATCTGTTAATCATCTTTTTGAGTCTGCCAAAAACAACAAAAACACATGGCACCAGAAATAATAAAAGGAAAGTAAGCTGTGGCTTCCAAAAATTTGTTAGAAAAAGTTGTTTATTATTATTATTATTATTACTATTACTACTACTACTACATTTCATATTATTGCCTTAGTTTAAGTTGCTCTTTTTCTTTTACAATCATTGACCTCAGAGAGAGAGAGAAAAAGAAGAGAGATAGAAAGAGAGACATAGAGAGAGAGAATAAGAGAATGAGAAAGAGAGACAGAGACAGACAGACAGACAGAAGCAGACAGACAGACAGACACAGACACAGACAGACAGACAGAAGCCACTCTCAAAACGGTTATTACTCCCAAAATTCAATTATAACGTTAAAAAGTGAGTCTTTGAATCCAACGAGAAACCAGACCTCCGTTCCGTTCCTCCCCCATATCTCTCCCCCCCTTCTCCCCGTTATCACACTATCTTGAAGTTATTTTACAATGCAAATTTGAGTTGATTTTCATTTCACGTTTCAACTCTATCGGTTCGACGGGGTCTGTATTTGTCTAGAACCCGACAAATTTCTCTCGTCTCGAGGGGGACCGATAATCTTTTTATCTACGTTCTCTCTCTTTATCGCCTCATCAATGGAACATCGCCAAGACTATCTTGTCACTTTCAAAAAGCCGCGCTCGACAACCCGACTCCATGGTAACGACGGCGTTCCCTCATATGGCTTGAACAGCGGTTGCAGAGCTTAAAGCACTCGTACATAGCAAAACATTTTAACCTGTAGGCTTCTAAGCGCGACTCACAGATCTTTTGCGGACAGTGCAGACCATAATACGTACAGTCTGAATTTGGATCTACACTGTCCGATAAGGTGATACCCCCCCCCACCCCAATAAGTTTGAAATAGCAACATTTGGATTATTACTATCGGATTATACTTGTAATTTTCTAATTTTATTATAATGATCACATGATCAAGCAATAAGATTGTTTGTTATTAACATTATTTTAAGGGTCGCTACGCCAGGCCATTACTTTTTTGTAACCGAAAAAATGCAGTTTGCATTTTTGATTTTCACATATTACTTATACAACTGACTAGTACTATGACGTCAAAAGAGCGAGACAACATGGTCGCAATATATAAACAAAGTGTAGAAAACTCGAAAAGTTTGCATGATTCCCATAATAAACAGTGCTCCGTCCTGGCCGTTGCAAGAAAGAACTACTGTGTCCAAAAATTTCCGCATCCTATCCCTTTTTCTATCATCCTGACCGTTCTTAAATTTTTCTTCTTTCAGTAAATACCTTTTCTAAAACTTTTCTTTATTGCAGTTTATAATAAATATTTTAAAAATCCGGTAGTGTGCGATATCGCATAATATTAGATTTTTTAATAAACATATTTTAGTCTACTTCTATTAAGAATTTTGTTAAAAAGGTTTTTGCGTCGAAAGTGACCTTGAAGGTCGTTCTGCACTTATGAATGTTTTTGTTATTATAGTAATAAATGCCTTTTTTACGAAGTAAACAAATACAGAAACGAGAATATGCATCAAATTTATCTTGAAAACTTTTATTGTTTAAAGCTGTCCATTAACACCTGATCTCCTCTAATTGTCTGTCAAATCGAAACTTGTGTGAATCTATTGCACAGAAAAAGTTTTAGATGAAAAATAAAACTGTTGCACTATTGCAAACAAACCATAAGAGAACCCACAGCCTTTCATTTTTTCCGATTCTATCGTCATCCTTTTTTTTTTTATTTTAACCTGTTAACTTTATTTTTATATTTTAACCTGTTAACTTTTTTTTTACATTTTAACCTGTTAACCTTTTTTTTTTTTTTTTAAATATTTTAACCTGTTAACTTTTTTTTTTATTATTATTATTTTAACATGTTAACTTTTTTTTTTTAAATTCTAACATGTTAACTTTTTTTTATATTTTAACCTATCAATTTTTTTTATTTAACAGGTTAACTTTTTTTAAAATTTTAACCGGTTAACTTTTTGCAAACAAACTATAAGAGAACCCACAGACTTTCCTTTTTCCGATTCTATCGTCTTTTTTTTAACCTGTTAACTATTTCAGCGCGAAACATATCCGGTATGATCTGGCAAAACGGGGTGTTAACGGATCTCCGTGATGCATCATACCAAGCAAGCCATCATATAATTATGGATCAATAAAATCTGTTATGTCTACAAAAAGACAGGATCATGAAGTAGACTGGTCCTTTAGCATGCAGAAAATTTACTAATACCAAAAAGTTTTGACCCAGGTCAGCCTGTGCGGATTGCGCAGGCTGACCTGAGTCGATACTATTTGTTTTCAGATGCATTAAACCGCCTTTTCACTGAGCATAGCTCATATAAACTCGACATTTTTTTCGACGTCTGATAATATAATCGACTGAAACTCAGAAAAATATTTGTCTTGTAGGCTTACAGAGGCCCTTATACTCATTTTCAGTCAGTTTTAACTCATTTTGTCTTTATTTTATCATACTGTAGTCATTCTTATATCTTCATGCCAAATATTGCGCCTGACGGTTGCAAGGTTGCTTAGATGACGGTCGATAGAAAATGCATTTCGCTGAGTTGCGGCCTTCCATGTAAACAGACTCGTCGTGTCCAGTTTTTGAATCGAAGATTTCCGATATATCCGTTATACACTCGGGTAGATTCGTATGATGATCATGCATTCTGTCACGTGACTATATTTGACCTTCGCCCTTCGTATTATGAGGTAAACAAAGGAAAATGGAGGCTTCTCCGTTGCAGCCTCGGAGGTCCCGGCCTATATGCAAATTACACCGTACCCGACTCTAGGCGGAAACCAACGATAAATTTCCGTGACGCACCGCCATTGTTTACAGCTTCGATCGTCAGCCAGTTTTCTTCTGACCAATGTTCGGTTTCTAATACAAATCTCCGTGTTTCTTTTTTTCAATTACACCATATATGTCAGTAATCTATCCATGTTTACACAAAGGACTGATTTCTGTACCATTCTAAATTGTTTGAAATTTAACAGCGTTTTTGCTCACCGGTTGTAGACGGGCATCTTTAACATAACAAGCGGATGGTATAGATCCAAGATCAGGCCGCGCGTCACTTGTAAAAAAAAAAAAATGGAGAAGGCTCTAATCCATCCACCAAATGTATTACATGCTCTTATTTAAGTTCAAAGTCGCTTCAACAGCTAAGGTTACATCACGGCGGTCAGTGCACCTACGCGTATGTTTCCTGGCTTTCTCACACAATGCTGACATAACTTTCTTTCCAAGCCACTGACTACTTTTCTCACATGCATCAGAGGTGAGAGGCGAAATATCACCGTAAATAAAGTCTGCCGCAACCGGGTATCAAACTCACAACCACAAGGTCAAGAGGGGCCCATCCACCAAACGATGTTAGTGCTTTATCGCCGTCTCAAAATTCCTTCATGTTATTTGTCTTATTTAGGTTATGGCAAAACAGGATAATCCTAGGGGATAACCCTGAGCAATGAAATAGTCCTATTGAAGCACTGAAGCATGAAATAGATAACAATGACGCGAATTCCAGTCAAAGGTCAACTATGATTCTCTGGTCACAACTCGGCCGATTCCGCACATTTAAACACGATTTGATCAACGGATCGACCGAAGTTTACCGAATGAACTGCCCTTTCAGAGCCATAGGTAAAACCAGGGGCTTTTGCAGACGACATAGATCAAGATCAGACTGCACAGAACGTGCAGTCTGATCATGGATCTATATCATCTGCTTGTTGAGTCAAGCCTGTAAGTCTTTCTCAGTTTAACTCTTTACCAAACGACAAACTTTTAGACTGGTCCAAATTCAAAGCACTCGCAGACGACAAAATAAACGTAACTTAAAAATTGAAATTTATCTCGAGCAGGGTAGAAAACGTTGTGGGAAAAACAGAAAATGCTGGTTACAAGCATTTTCTTCTTTTCCCACAATGTTTTCAAAAGACTTTTATCTCAGGGTCGTAAAAACCAGGGATTGTTTGGTAAAGGGTTAAATGGATTGTGCTTTGAGCCACCGAAAGAGGTTGAGTTTATACATTTGGTGTAGAAGAATCTAAAGAACTTTCCAAGAACTTTCCTAGGGATTAAAAGTCCCCCCTCCCCCAGGAACAGTTATGATACTTGTATGTTGAAGCAAACTATTACATTTCAATACTATTCTAGCTCCGAATTCCATATTAATATTTCTGAATCGCTTGGACAGGTCTTTGCCAAGGGAACCATTTTCATATACTTATCATATGATGCTTTCTTTTTCAAAGTCGTCTGCTGTAAATTTGTTTCAGCGTTGATGAGCTAAAATGTCTTCAGTACAAGAACATCAAGCGAAACGATAGGTTTGTAACGATCTTGTCTTTTCCAATCGTTTTAGACAATAAGTTTCATAATATAATTTAATTTTTCTAAAGAAACAGATTAGGACCATTTCTCCAACCCACTTCTCCCTAATATACTCAAATATCAAAAGTCAAGGTCATGACAAAACAGAAAAGTACCAAAAGTACATACTTCCGGTTTACCATAGCTCCATTCATTTTTTACTGAACTTCTGAATGACCTAGACGACTGCCAAAATAACGTTCCGATGATGACCACATGATTTTCATTGAGATCGTATTTCGCTTTCCCATTAAGTGGTTTGCCAAACTGTCGCAATTTCATGTAATATATTGGGAAAGAACGATCATTCTATCTTAAAGACCTTCTGAGTCGGTTAATCTATAAGAAAATTTGGGAATCGTTCCGGAACGATGTCTGTTAGTAAAACTCATTATCAGATCTGTTTTCTATAACAATGTACACAAATATACATTTTACTCATTATTGTCAGTAACATCAAGGGTCATATAAACAAAAACTTTCTTAAACCTTAAACTGCTAAGCGCGACTCACTGACCTTTTGCGGACAGCGTAGATCAAGATCAGACTGCACAGAACGTGCAGTCTGATCTTGGATCTACACTGTCCGATAAGGAGATATATTTCCTCCAAAAAAAAAAAGCTTTCAAACAGCAATTTTTGGATTTTTACTATCGGCTTGAAAAGTTTCATTTCTTTTATTTAGCAGGATAAGTGTTAAAGAATTCAAGCGCCAAAGTACAACATGAGACACGAAGAAACGTTGGCTATTTTGCGTGATTAATGATCAGGGTAGGGGCATTAGGCGCAGTCCTTTATGAAGGTACTACTTGAAGGTCATCACTGGTGAAGCATTGGCCAAGAAGTCTCCTGTCTAGACTGGATGGCGAAACCGTCCATTGAGACATGACTACACCAAGGTCATCACTTGTGAGTCATTTGTCAAGAATGTCCCTAGGCAGATGAAAGCCAGGAAAGTCCGGGCTTCAACTTAAAGCCCCAACAGCGGTCAGAAGTAAACAAGGCGGGTGTTAAAATATATTTGAATTCAAATCATACCTTTTGAAAATATAAATCTTATTGTGAAGATGTTCACTGTCTGCTGTCCACAAAAGGTCCTTGATCTACACTGTCTGCAAAGGTCCTTGGGTTGCGCTTAGCACTATTTGAGTCAATTCTTGACTACCACGCTGACATACTGTTATTAACGGTGATACATACAGTTTAATGGAGTTCAAAGTCTGATTAAATGGATTATAATATCTCAGTACTACAGGTATAATGGGTGATTGTTTGTGCCTTTTTATGACAGCACGATGCTACAAACACTATCATATCATCACGTGACCCTTCACCAAGCAATCCCATATTCACGCAACCCTAAATTAGAAAGCGTTTGAAAACATCGGAAAAAAAAGTATAGCTATTGCTCGTAACCAATTTTTTCTCCTTTTTACCATGATATTTTCGTCCCTTTTAAGCACAATATTTACTATATATCTCATTTGAGCTATCGTTTGAATTTGTCGACTGTCTTTACTTTCAGCATGGACGTCCAAAGTTTTGTCGTCTGGTGAAGAGTTAATCGGGCTTTTATGGTCGTCGGGGTGAACGTTACTGTTTAACTACGTGTACCAAGCTTTCAAATAAATCAGAATTTGCGTCATTTCTATTCAAGAAGCGACCGTAAAACGTTTATACGACTTTTCCTAGAAAATGACTTACTAATCGGTAGAGTAAACGGTGTCGTTAAAAACACTAACCCGTAATAAAGAGGTAGTTTTGAATTTCTTTCTTCCCGTCACGTTTTCAGTCGCCATTAGCTGATTGTGCTCTCATTGGTATTGAATTACCAGTTTACTCTTTAAAAAGCAGATGGTTGAAAATGAAAAATGTGAAATCATTGTGGGAAAAGGATCAATTGTTCAAAGGATGATAACCCTCTGTCTTCTAAATTATATTCGTTTGTAGGCCTACATACACGTTAGTCTATTTTCTGAAAAAAGAGCTTGTATGGGAATTTGTGACTGTCTCATAAATTTACCCTTTATCGCACAATCCCGTGTTTTGACGACCTGAAGAGAAGCATCTGTTAAAAAACATGTTGGGATAAGGAGGAAATGCTGGTAACCAGCATTTTCTCCTTTCTCCACAATGTTTTCTTTGCGTTCAATGACAAACTACTGTCATCATTTGAATTACATTTAATTTTTCGTTTGCAAGTTCTTTCAGTTTAGACAAGTCTAAATTTCTGTTTGCTTTTAAGAGTGAAATCACGGTTTGCAGAGGATTGCAATTTGCAACGGTCGCCAGACCATAGATGATCAGAAGTTGCCTTACTTTCTAAATCTCGAAAAAACAAAACAAAACAAAAAGTGCAATTTACCACGGGTGATAAAAACAGGTCCGATTTTGGTATCAATAGGGGGGGAGGGGGGGAATTCTAAGAGTAAATGAAAGACATAATGAAGCAGGGAGATACAACGGATTTTAAAGTCAGGCCTGACAAAGCACCAGGATCTTTGTAAGGAATAGACCAAGGTGGTTGCACTAAAGATCACCTGAACGCTTCGTACAAAGGGAATACGTTAGACGGTGAGTCAGTTTGAATGCATTTTCCGTCAGGATCAGTTGACGCTTTTTATTATGGGTATCAAACTGTGCAATTAATACTCTGATATCAGCTGAGTTTCAGAAACTTTTCACATAAATTTTGGTTCATTTATCACGGACTGCAGCGGATTGCAGTGTGCAGCGGTCGACAGAACTTAGATAATCGCCCGCATTGTAATTCTTGTAGTGGTACAGAAACGAAAACTAATGGCTGACATGTTTTTGTTGGTGGAACAGATTTAGATGATGCAATTATAAAGGTAATTTGGCCAGATTTCTAAAAATCTATGCGAATTTTGGAAAAAAAAATTAGATCAGTGTTGTACGTGATTAGTTGATTGGGTACACGGTGCGCGTCAGACAAGGTTTTTCATAATATTTACAATATTACTAAATGAATCCATAGGAGGTATATTGCAGAGTTCATTGCTAAATATCAGATTTTAAGAAATAAAAAATAAAAATAAATAAATCCCACTTTTAACGACCCTCATGATGAAGGCGTTTGAAAAAATTGTGGGAGAAGGAGAAAATGCTGGTAACCAGCATTTTCTCCTTTTCCCACATTTTTTTCCAAACGCTTTCATCATGAGAGTCGCTAGTACTTGAAGTTGTTGCGTGAACAGTTATTGGTTTTCGTTGAGGAAAATAAACATATAGTTTTGGATTGGTTAGGTAATAAAAAATGTTGAAAAATGTTTCAATAAATAATAAAACAAATAATTTTTGTAACATGTTTGACATGTTTACTAAAGATTATCTGAAATCCTTCTATCCTTTTTTCAGCATGCGAGTCCCATTTTAACGCATTTGACACAAAAGACAATTCAATCATCGTGGCAATCAGAAAACTGTGTATGTTAAATATTTTCTACATTTGTCACGGCGTTTTCTACATCCCCTTAGAACCATTTTTTTTTTTTTTCCCCCCCATTTTTTTTTTTTTTTTTTGAATTATATAAAATACTTTCTGAAACTTTTAGAATTAAAAAAATTATCACTATGATATGGATTAAGGATTAACCAGACTGGATTAGGCTTCATTCCAGAAGACAAAATTTTAGCCTTGTCCAGCTTAGAAGCATGACACTCCCAGGAAAAAACCCAGTGCGTTCAGCGAAGCTCGAGCCCGGAGCCTTCAAGGTACAAGTCCAATACTTTACCACTGAGCCACACAGGACCCCAAATTGTGTGACAGAAGGATTAAAATTAATTTTCATTACTTGAGCATTTTTTGATGTATCGTCTGCGAGTTTTTTTTTTTTTTGTTCAAAATTTTGTCGTCTGGTACAGAGTAAAATAAGACAGAAGACAAAGATCAGACAACGCTTAGTTACAAGTTTATCTTGATCTATCTCACCTCAAAGAAAGATCACAGTGATCAAGATACCCAGTAAGAAAGTACACCCATTACCACACAGTGCTGAGTTTTAACGACCTTGAGTAAGAAGCCTTTTTTTAAAACACTGTGGGAAAAGGAGAAAATGCTGGTAACCAGCATTTTCTCCTTTTCCCACAATGTTTTCTACCCTATCAAAGAAAAATTCCATCATTTGAGCCACGTTTAAATTCTCGTCTGCAAATGCTTTCAATTTGGACAAGTCTAAACTTTTTTTAAAGTGGTAGAGTGTTAGTCAGTCGTATAGTTTTTTTTAAAAAGAAATGAGCTATACTCTGGCAAAAGGGGGCTTAATGCATCTCCGTGATTTATGGTACCAGCCCAAGTCATCACATAATTATAAATCCAAAGCAACTTTTTGAACAACCGGCTTAATCATGAGGTAGACTGGTCCCTTGACTTACAGAAAATTGACCAATATCGAAAAGTTTCGGCCCAGGTCAGCCTGCGCGGATTGCGCAGGTTGACCTGGGTCGATACTTTTCGCAGATGCATTTAGCCCCCTTTCACAGAGCACGGCTCAAATATTCTACTCAACCAGACAGCTTGCTGGAATGTCCACAAATCACACAGACAGTTTTTTCAATTATCTTTATTTCCAAACAGTGTTTTATTGATTTAGGTTCGTAATAAAGGAACACTAAACATTCAAATTTCTGTATTGGCATGAAAAATGCCCCCTCGTGTATTTGCATTCAATAAAACTGTTTAAAAAACAGAATTCATATCCGTGCGCAAACTTCCGTGGAATCTGTAGATCGACAGCCTGCAGACTTTTTTTTTTTTTTTGTTTCATGCAGATAATTTTTGAAAACACTGTGAAAAAAGTACGAAATTGCGTTTAACCAACATTATTCTGAGAAATGTCAAGATATCTTCCCCCCCCCCCCCCCAAAAAAAAAACCACCTTTGAAGTAGCAAAATTTAGGTTTTTACTATTGGCTTGAAAATTAATTTCATTTCACTTATTTAGCATGATAAGAGTTGATGCTTCCTTCACAGCTGATAGTGTATAAGGGCGACGGAACTCAGTCGAACAAGAAATAGAGCGAAGAGCGAACGGAAGTAGGTGCGGACGACCGCGGATTCTCTATACATGATCTAGTTTCGCTTTCAGTTATTGATAACGAATCTGAACTCTTGTATAGTATCGATACATTTAAACAAACCGATTGCTTATGGTATTAATCAATGCAGAAACAAAAAAGAAGATATCTCTATTATCGAAATAAATCTACTCACTGACTTAACCCATTGCTTTTGGAACAAAACCACTAAAGATCTGCTAACGTGTTGTATCATATATATATATATATATATATATATATATATATATATATATATATATATATATATATATATATATATATATATATATATATATATATATATATATATGAGCCTTGCTCTGGCAAAAGGGGGCTTAATGCATCTCCGTGATCCATTATACCAAGCAAATCATTACATAATATGGGATCCATAAAATACACGTAGTCTAATGAATGACTGAATCTGGAGGAAGAGTGGTCCTTGGACAAACAGAAAATTGACCGGTAGCGAAAAGTTTCGGCCCAGGTCAGCCTGCGCGGACTGCGCAGGCTGACCTGGGTCGATACTTTTCGCAGATGCATTAAGCTCCCTTTTCACAGAGCATGGCTCATATATATATATGTGTGTGTGTGTGTGTGTGTGTGTATGTGTGTGTGTGTGTGTGTGTGTTAATTACACGGGCGTCGCTCTGGGAAGAGCGGGTTTAAAGCATCTCCCTGATTCATTATACAAAACAAGTCACCGCATAATTACGGACCCATAAAGTCCATTTTGTTTAGCAAAATACTGAATCAGGTAAGGTCCAATGGTCCATGAACATCCAGAAAACTTACGAACGCCAAAAGTTTCGACCCATTTCAGCCTGCGCTGAAATATAATGACCAATGATAGCGCAAACTCTTGATATTCGTCTTTCCTTTTTTATGGCATGGTATAACAGGTAAATGCAATGTTTTCGCTATCGCTCGACACGATACTTTGAAACTATGAAATGACGGGAAATGACGTGAACAATGTTAATCATGACGTCATTATAGTCTTGTTACCGACAGGAAAGTAATTCCTTGTAAGTACGATCAAACACAGACATTTTGTAATCACTCATAAAAGTATTTTTCAAGTTATAGATTCCAATAAGATATTTTTAAAAGTGATTTGTCCAATCAAAGCAATGTGCAATTTGTTATGGGTTTGAGGCAACACTTAGAGAATAGACATGCAAACCGGAAGTCCTTTTTCTATTTTTAGTCACAGCTGCACACAGGTTAGGACCGTACCTCGAAACCATATAGGAAATCGAAATTAAAAATCTAGAGCGGTATAACCGTAATACGAGATTCGCCAGATCCTAATCCGTTACAACAAAATCCCAACTTTGAACCACCCCGAGAAAGAAAACTTTGAAAACATAATTGGAAAAGAAGAAAATGCTGGAAACCAGAATTATCTACTTGTCCCACAATCTCTTCTTTTCCATTAAATGCACGTTTAATCATTTGAACCACAATGACATTGTCGTCTGCAGATGCTTTCAATTTGAACAAGTCCATATTTTTTGTCGTGTGGTAAAGAACATGATATTATTTGTGCTGGTCATCAATGTTTTGTTTTACCTAAATGTTTTCCAAGTCTTCTATCGAAAAACTGTTTCGGAACTGGAGTTGTGTGGGCAATTAGCTGTATGAAGGTAATATTTACAGTATATGGTAGACGAAAACTATTATTACTCCGCGGCTTTACATGTTTAAACAAGATCATAAGGGAATCATACAGGGCCAATGATAGTAAAAAATATGCATATGAAAAGCTTTGTAAATCTTTGTGACTGATTCTTGCGTCTTAAAAACATTTACCACACAATCCCGAATTTTTGAGATACTAAGGAAGACCAGCATTTTCTCCTTTCCCCGCAATATTTTCTACCCGATGAAAGACAAATTTCATATTTTGAGTAACTTTTTATATGTCGTCTGCAAATGCTGCCAATATGGATAAGTCCAAATTTTGTCGTTTGGTAAAGATGTAACAGTTCCAGATATAATGAACTCGACATTGTCAGTAAATGAAACCGAGAGAACCGTTGTCTTGGTTTAAAGATACACCTTTACTCGTTTTCAGCCAGTTTTCAGCCGGTTTTAACCCATTTCATCCTTATTTTATGAAACTATAACCATTCTTGTATCTTCATGCCAAATGTTGCACCTGACGGCTGCAAGATTGCATTGATCACGACGGATAGAAAATGCATTTCATGTTTTGGAGGCCTTCAAAGCAATCGCTGTTGTCGTTTCCGGTTTTAAATGAGGACAAATCCCTTGTGGTTTTTTTTATCCCTTACACCACATATATTAGTTTTTTTTTTTTTTTTTTATTTTTCACACAGCTGAACCATTCTACACACTTTCAAGTTTTAATAGCATTTTATTTTTTCCCATTCTCTCTAGCTGTAAGGATGTATCTTTAATGTCCGCTAGGCTCGGTGCATCTCAAAAGAATAATGGACGATGTAAATCGAAACAGACTGCACATTCTGTGCAGTAATGTGCAGTCTAAACTACTGTATATAAAAATGCATTGAGTCCATGCTGGATGTGTCATTTTAATTTATCTAGCTCTTTTTGTTTTAAGTCTTTAGCAGGCGACAAATTTCAACTTTTATCATATCAAAAGCATCTGCAGACGACAGTTTCGGTACTGGTTTATATATATGAGCTAAAATTCTCTTGAGGCTTAAAACCTTGTTAGAAAAAGGAGAAACTCTGGCTACCAGCATTTACTCCTTCTCCCATACTGTTAAAAAAAAAATCCCTCCACACAAGGCTTGGTCAAAAAATACATGTAACTATTTCAGTGCCAGATTTATAAACTCGATCCTTCTTGACGGTTGAAAAAACAATCCACTGCAACTCAGAAATGATGTCAATCTCATAGGCTTGACTAAGCAAGCGGACTGCATAGATCAAAGATCAGACTGCACATTCTGTGCAGTCTGATCTTGGATCTATGCCGTCCGCAAAAAAAGACCCTGTTTACACACATGGGGCTGAAAGGGTTAAATACGAGATAAGTATCTGATATCAAAAGCTTGGTGCATTTTTATGTGTTGTATAAATAATAGATAGCCTCGTTCCGGAAGGGCGGGAAACACACAAAGCTTTTGATCGAACTTAATGGGCGCCATTCAGTATGATGTAACATGGTGCTTAAAACTGTTTTTTTTTTGTCGGACATAATAAAGTTATAACAGTAAAAAAAAAGCAATCATTGTTTCAATCATTTCGACGTAAAAATTGTAATGGTTAGAGTGCAGATGTTTGTTTCAAACAATCATTGGTTTCTTTTTTTTGGCAGCAAACAGTCCCTAGTGTTAACGACCCTAATAGGGAAAAAGGCTTTTCAAAACATTGTTGGAAAAGGGATTTTAAAAATAGCATTTCCCCCCTTCTCCCACAATCCTTTGTACCTTTTTCAGTACAAACCCTGTCATTTAAGATACATATGAGCCATGCTCTGGCAAAAGGGGGCTTAATGCATCTCCGTTATACATGATACCAGCCCAAGTCATCACATACTTATGGATCCATAAAAGTCACTTTTTTAAATAACCGACTTAATCATGAAGTTGACTGGTCCTCTGACAAACAGAGAATTGACCGATAGCGAAAAGTTTCGGCCCAGGTCAGCCTGCGCGGACTGCGCAGGCTGAGCTAGGTCGATACTTTTCGCAGATGCATTCAGCCCCCTTTTCACAGAGCACGGCTCATATAACTTGTCGTCTGGAAATACCTTCAACTTTAAATTTTGTGGCCTAGTTATTGCAGATATGATTCACGCAATATTTTTCCGACACTAATAAAATTCTAATTAATAAAAACTGTTTGACATTAGGACTGTAGACACTTAGGTCACGACAGTGCATTGCAGACGTTTAGGCCTAAAATGTTGCCTTGCACTCCTTAGGGTCGTTGACTCAGAATTACTTGCTGCAAAAAAAAAAAAATAACCAAGCTATTGGCTTCTTTTCCTTACAAAGAAATTCAGTTCGGTGTTTAGCAATGGGAGATTGATTGATTGATTGATTGATTGATTGGTTGGTTGGTTGGTTGATTGATCGATTGATTGATTGATTGATTGATTGATTGGTGTTTAACGCCGTTTTCAACATTATTTAAGTTATATCGCGGCAGCCAGTACACCTATCCATGCTTTCCTGGAGTCTCTTTTACCAGGACTCCGCACAATTTTCTTTCCAAGCCACTGGCTGGTTTCCCATATAACCATCGTCAAAAGAATGGTCAGCGGTGGGAGAGGAATGAATCTGATCGCAATGACTATCATCAATCCTCGGAAAGAGATTGGCCGAGCCAAGGACCGAACCCACGACCCCATGTTCTCAAGTCAGCAATGGGAGAGAATCAAATCATGTTATGTACAATGACTTTAGTCAGTCATAGAGACAAAAATAGCTGGGTCGGAATTTAACTTCAAACCCCCGGTCCCCAAGCCCTAAAAGCTTGAAAAATGACAAAGAGGGCTCTCCAAGGCTTCGAAATAGTCAATGAAATCGACATGACTGCTTAACCCTTTACCAGACCACAACACTGTTGACTGTTCCAAATTGAAAGCATTAGCAGACGACAAATTAAAGGTGGCCAAATGGACGAAATTTATCCTTGATAGGGTAGAAAACATTGTGAGAAAAGGAGAAAATGCTGGTTACCAGCATTTTCTCCTTTTCCTACAATGTTTTCGATAGCCTTCTTCCTCAGGGTCGTTGAAAGTCGGGGTTGTATGATAAAAGGTTAAATATGCATAAAGTGATGAAATCAAATATACGTAACTGTAATATTACATGAAGCAAAAGTCTTGAATTACGTGTGGGAGAAGATGCTGATAAAAAATTTAATCTGATGTACGTAGTTGCGGATTTTGAGGAAAGAAATAAAAGATATAATCAACTTCCATAAATAAGTCACAAAAAGTAATTTCATCTCTTCAAAATGTGACAGCCGCAATATCTTAGACACCTGAAGACGATTTCTCAAATTATTTGGCTATACTTTACAATCATCGACTTTCATCGAATATCACATTTAGATGTAAAAGCAATTCCGTCCGTCTCTTTTTCGTTCTTATAAATCGCAACTTTTGGACACGCGACAGCATTTTTCCTGTCGAGACGTCAGCAGTTTGTCTACGATGAAATACAAGCCATGAAAACTTTCTCGGTATTTGACAATTTTTTCGCATTTAACGTAATGTTTGGGATTCAGCCCTTTTGTAGTAACCAAACAATTTTAATTTGTCATAACTACGTTGTGGCCTGCTCTAGCCTGCGGTAGGTTTCACGTTCAACCGGAAACAAGCCTACATGATGCATTACCGTCAACAAGGCCATTAAGAAAATGTAGTATTTAAATACTGCTAACTCTGAACTACACAATCCCATGAAAAAAGGGGGCCTTTTGAAAAAATTGTGGCAAGAGGAGAAAATTTTGGTAATCAGCATATTCCCCACAATGTTTTCTGTCCTACGAGCTATCTTTCAAGTCACGAGTTTATTTGTGCAACTTTAAAATTTATCGTCTGCATATGCTCTTAAGGTGGACAAATCTAAAGTTCTGTTATTTGGTTTCGGGATACCTCTCTTATTAAAGTTTCCAGTGGCTTTTTGTATTACGAAAGAACTAGTAATATGAGAATGTACCAAGAACACGAACTTATTCGAGTTTTTGAGGTTATGATTTACATATCAAATGCAAACCTTAACAAAAAGCTATCTACTCAGATAAACGTGACCCGACTCGCACTAAAGAGAAAAAATGATAGATCGTGTACACTTACTGTGACTTCTCTCATTACCTTAAAAAAAGGGCAATAGTTTTTGGCTAGGGGCCAACGGCGCCTAGCCTTAGTAACCACGTTTCAGACTTTTGCAAGAAAGCTGCAACCACTCTCAACATCATGTATAAATGCGCGCCATTCGCTGTCTCTGATTTGCTGGAACTGCAACTTCCGTTTCTAATTGGCTTGAAACGACACACCCCTCAAAACTGCCTTTCACCTTATGAGTTTTTCATCCGTAATGTAAAATAGAAATTGAAAGAGGGGATCGGTGTCTACATTTACCGAGAAAATGCCAAAGAAAATATATTCAAAGCAAAAATTTTAAACGGTGTTTGTTGGCGTGATGAATTTCAAATGAGAAAGAAATTCTCCCGTTAATTTCACCAAATACTCATGCAGAGCATGACACAACCAACACCCGTGTTCAACTTGGATCGTCGCTGTGTGCACACCTTTGGATGCATATGGAACGTGGCGAACTTGACATTTGATTGATAAGTCTTGTATGGTGTGTATCCCCGTATGGTGTGTAAACAGACAAAACCCTTTACCTTGTCAGCCGTAATACATGTACAAATTGGGCAGTTGATGAGTCAGTGTTTTCCTGGTGCATGGAAATACCGGAATGGACCGGAACAGACTGGATTGGACCGGAATGGACTTCAAGATACGATGTAAACTCTTGTAGCAACTCTTTACTTATTTGACAATGGAATGGGGGAAAACCTTAACATACTCATGTAAGGGAAAATAGGAACTTGCAAGACATAAGGCTATAATATCTCTGTCATTACTGAAGATATTTATTTCCATCTGGGACTGGTGTTAGCTATCAAAAGGGAAACCCATACAAAAGGGACAGGTATCCATCAAAGTATTTTTCAAACAGTTATAAATGCCCCTTCTTGACTTTGAATGTTCAAATATTTTGATATTTTACAAAACCTTTGTCATTACTGTCATTACTGTCATTACTGAAGACATTTACTTCAAGCTTGAAGTAGTTGCTAACCATCATATTTGCTTCAAACTTGGGCTAGTTGTTAACTATCATAAGGGAACCCATAAATCAGGAACAGGTGAACATCTAAATATTTTTGACACTATAACGCCCGGCTTTTCGACTTACAATTTTCACTTAAAGCAACTGCAGCCGAGCATAGGCATCCATATTTTTTTCTTTTACTTTTTAACTGGACATTTCATGATTGAATGCAAATTGCTCTACGCATATATGCACTTTCCACTTGCCCCTAGCCATCAGTGCTTTCAGCGCTTTGATTGAATTACAGAAGATTACCCCATTGTACATGCTTCCTAAAACAGAGTATCAACTTAACACAAGTAGAATTTAGTTGCAAATAACATACTGTTGCATTTTCAAGGCGGTTTGGATCTTTGTTCGTTATTGTGCTTCAACAGTATTCTCAGTAAATGGTTTGACTAAGAAAATATTGTGGAAATTGTCGAAATCAATCGTTAGAGCAATTCTCCCATTTATTTCAGAGCTCTATAAAAACCTTGCACACCAAAGGCTAGCATGATTATTCATTGTAATCTACTTAGTGGAAGATGAAACTGGTTTCGTATTCACCAACCATTATAAGAGCGTTCTTTATCTTATTCTCCAGCATTTTTAAATGTGAAAGTAATACAACTTCTGATTGGCTAAACCAATTGGTTAAGCCAATCAGAAGATGTATTGCTTTCTAAATCTAGAATTATACAAAGAATGTTCTTAAGAATGGTTGGTGAATACGGATCCTGGGTTTTTATCAGGGCTTGTCGTCTCTCATGAACTTACAGAGTGTCGGGACTCTCAGTTCTTTGATATGTAAAAAAAAAAAGGTTCATTATCTACTCTCAGCAAAAAGATTCACGGATGTATCTAGTCTATTAACGAAATAATTACTTTTCATTCACTAAGATCAGGCCATGTGACGACCAGATTACACCACACTCTGTGAATGTCAATGAGGTTAGGAGCGCGGAGTAATACACGAATTCAGGTAATTCGCCGGAATTAAGTGCAGTCAGTCGAACCGACATACTTGATAGCATCGGAAAAGAATGTACTGTTCGGACAAAATGAGATATACTATCGGTGAGAAACAGAACTATCGCGCTTGGATTCTTAAAAAGCGTTCAATAGTTCGTTACCTTTCTTTCTTTTTTTTTTCTCGTACAAAGCCATTGACGATATATAAAGCAAGTTTAATTCTTTATAAAATATCCCATGTTTCAACTTTTCTGAGAAAGAGGGCCCCTAATACATTATGAGAAAGAGAGAAAATGCTTGTAATAAGCATTTTCTCCTTTTCACCACAACGTTTTTTACCCTTTCAAACACAAATCCCATCATTCGAGCCACACTTGCTTTATCGTCTGCAAATGCTTTCAAATCGGACTGCTCTATATCTTGTCGTTTGGTATACGAGTTAAGATTAGAAAAGGTATGTGAAAGTATTAAACCCAGCGACGCATTTTCAAGTGTTGGCTGGATAAGTTTTTTTTTTACAACTGTATTGTACATTGTTTTGTATTGAAACAAGACATTTTTTTACAGGGAAAAAAGGGGCGGGAAAACAAACAAGAGGGCCATGATGGCCCTGTATCGCTCCACTGGCTAATACGTAAAATCACTACATGCCAAACATTACAATACTTGGCCAATTGGTTTTGAACATAAGACCCCTGAAACAGGACTAAAATTGGTAGCCCTAGTTCATATGGTTAGTAACAAGAAGATTTCTAAAGATTTCACTATATAAGCCCATGTAAAACTTCTGACCCCTCAGGGTGAATCAAATTCCCCCCTAGGGCTATAATTTACGCACTCTTGGTGAAGGGCCTTTAGATATAGCTACATGCGAAATTTGGTAGCCCTACGCTTTATGAATAAGTACAGGGAGATTTCTTAAGTTTTCTCTACATAAGCCCATGTAAAACTTGTGACCCCCGGGGCAGGGCCAATTTTGACCCCAGGGCTATAATTTAAGCACTCTTGGTAGAGACCCACTAGATAAAGCCACATGCAAAATTTGGTAGCCCTAGGCCTTACGGCTAGGTACAGGGAGATTTCTAAAGTTTTCCCTAAATAAGCCCATGTAAAACTTGTGACCCCCGGGGTGGGGTCAAATTTGACCCAAGGGCTATAATTTGGGCACTCTTGGTAGAGGCCCACTAGATAAAGCCACATGCAAAATTTGGTAGCCCTAGGCCCCATGGCTAGGTCAAAGAAGAATTTTAAAGTTCTCCCTATATAAGCCCATGTAAAACTTGTTATATAAGCCCATGTAAAACTTGTTACCCCCGGGCAGGGCCTAATTTGACCCCAGGGCTATAATTTGAACAATCTTGGCAGAGGTCCACTAGATAAAGCTACATGCCAAATTTGGTAGCTCTAGGCCCTATGGCTAGGTAGAAGAGGAATTTTAAAGTTCTCCCTAAATAAGCCCATGTAAAACTTGTGACCCCCGGGGCGGGGCCAATTTTGACCCCAGGGCTATAAATTGAAGAAACTTGGTAGAGGTCCACTAGATAAAGCTACATGCCAAATTTGGTAGCCCTTGGCCTTACGGTTTCAGACAAGAAGATTTTCAAAGATTTTCAAAATTTTTCAGTTTTGTTGCCATGGCAACCAGAGTTTTTGAAGGAATTAAATTCTTTCAAGAAATTCTGAAGAGGACCATGGCAGGATCATTTCTGTGAAGTTTCATCAAAATTCGATGGGTAGTTTCAGAGAAGAAGACGTTTTAAAAAAAAGTTAACGCACGGACGGACGGACGGACGCACGGACGGACGGACGGACGGACGCACGACGGACAACAGGCCATGACATAAGCCCGCTGGCCTTCGGCCAGTGGAGCTAACAAAAACTAGACTCGTTCTGAAGTATTAGCAAAGGAAAAATAGAAAAAAAAAAGACAGACAATTCCTTGTACAACATCAAATTACCGACGTGTGCAGTGCTGCTTCAGCTAATTTCTATTCGTCACGATCCAATAGACTTGTCTATAGAATATGTATCGTTTTATCGTCTTCCCTCTTATAGAGATACCCTAATATTGTTGAGGCCGGACTACTTTTGAAAACATTGTGAAAAATGGAGAAATTGCTCACGAGCAATTTTTTCATTTTCCACAATGTTTTCTTTGTCTTCATATCGAACTTTGTTGGTCTCTGTTTTTTTTTTCAATGTATTTTGAGAAGGAAAAAGTAAAAATAATTTACCAGAGAATTGGCTCAGACCGCGCCTTGAAAAATGGCTAGACGATGGGTAATCAAATTTTCTATAATTCTCTTTGTTCGTTCCTAAAATTTAAACCTTAATGTATACGTAAACCTGTCTTAAACAACCATCCTAGGGAATTGAGAAAAATAAATGAATTAATAAATAAAAACCGAGCCTCTAAATGCGGCTGACAGACATATTTTGTATTAAAAACCAGGATATAGGAACTTGAAGTAATTGTGCTTATATACAGCTGGCTGCTTTATACAAGTGGGATCAAACACTGGAACTGCAGACCCTCGAAACTTTTTGCTTTTCTTAAATTTTCTGCTTGTCAAATGACCAGTCTACCTCATACAAAATGGATTTTATGTATCAATGATTAGGTTATAAGTTGCTCAGTATAGTGCAGCACAGAGATGCATTAAATCCTCTTTCGCCAGAGCATGGCTAATATATTTTCCCATGATTATATTTTAATCCAACACATCGTTGGAAACAGAGCAATGTCAACTATGCGTTCTGTCAAACTTGTAACTGGTCTACACTGTCAGCAATGGCAACAAAAATTGACCTTTACTCTATCGATGGCAGCTGCATGCGTAAACTCGCGTCGGTCGACACTTTTTGTAGATGCATTAAACCCCATTTTCACAGAGCATGGCTCATATATGGCCTGCAACACGCGAAAAGGGGCATTCGGACATTTGCGTAAAATGTCGTCTCGGATCAGCCTGCGCAGTCCGCGCAGGCTAATCCGAGACGGCACTTTAAGACTACATTAGATTTTTTCCTACAGTAGACCTGCGTGAAACAGAAAATTACAAAAAAAAAACGGAAAGTATCGTTTCGGATTAGCCTGCGCAGTCCGCGCAGGCTAATCCGAGAGGACACTTTACGCAAATGTCCGATTGCCATATTATTTTAACTTTTCAACAATCTGCAAAATATAAGGAAGAAGATTTTATTGCTGGCTTTGTTAATTTTCATTTTTTCTTTTCATTTTGAACCACAAAAGAGTTCCAAATTCATATTACAGTAATTTTTAATGCCGTCTACCTTGTTTATTTTTAATCATTCTTGTTTAACCCTTCACCAAAGAACTAAATTTTGTACCGGACCAAATTGAAAACATCTGCAGTCAACAATTTAAATGTAGCTCAAATGATGATTTCTGCCTTTAATAGGGTAGAAAACATTGTGGGAAAAGGAGAAAATGCTGGTTACCAGCATTTTCTCCTTTTCTCACAATCTTTTTAAAAGCCTTCCTTCCAAGGGTTGTGAAAACCAGGGATTGTTTGGTAAAGGAATAAATCTTTCTGAAGAAAAAAAAAAACGCCGCGAAACTGTTTTATTTCACTTACTTTGAACTACAAACAAATTGGGCTAAAGAGAGGGATTTTTTTTCCCCTCAAATATAGGTTCTGATTAAATGCCGATAAAATTTGATTGGATTTACACATCAGTCGATTGAACAAACAGCTCTTGGGAGATATGGCCATGTTTATGGTAACAGTGTGACACCTGACTTTGTTTAGTACTGTAGGTTGGAGTTTTTATACTCTTTATCAAATCTATCTCTTGCAAATTAATTCTTTACCAGACGTCAAAAATTTTGGACTCGTCTGAAAAAAAAAGTGTTAAATTTTGCAAACGACAAATTGAATATGATTCAAGAGATGGGATTTGTCTTTTGGAAGAGTTGAAACAGCATTTTCTCCTTTCCTACATTTTATTTTTTCAAAACCCTACCTTTTTAAGATTAGCACTACACGGAACTATTTGGTAGAGAGTTAAAGACATAGAAACTTCGGCAAAATCTTTGAATTGTATTTTTCTGTTTTGTTTCCATTCTTTATCATGTATTAAGTTTACACACGGCAAAAAATATATATTTGCTAACTGTTCTTGAAATGTTAAAATATGTCAGAGCTGTATGGAGTGAACCTGAAAGCCATACATAGTATTTTGATGATTTTTTCCAACATACGAGGGTAAATTTACATAAAATATCTCTAACTACATACTGTCATCAAATACTTTTCAATTGGGAAAGTTTATCGGGCATAGGAATTTTATACAAAAGTGCATAAGTACTCTCAGTTGGCAGGTGCGCACACTTCCACGAACACATGATCAGCTAGTGGAATTCACCAGAAATATCAAGCAACCTGTAATTGGGGCGAAACTGGGGCAAGTGACAAGATAAAAACCCTTTCTAGGCAGAAGGCGAGAACAGGAACTTTTGTCTACGGAATGGATCGTAAGCTCATTATCGTGTGGGACACACTGATAAAAAAAATTACAAATGGAATTGGACAAGAACTATAATTGGCATGCAATACGCGAAAATGGGCATTCGGACATTTGCGTAAAGTGTCGTCTCGGATCAGCCTGCGCAGTCCGCGCAGGCTAATCCGAGACGGCACTTTACGACTACATTCGATTTTGTCCTACAGTAGACTTGCACAAAACAGAAAATTACATAAGAACGGAAAGTGTCGTCTAGGATTAGCCTGCGCGGACTGCGCAGGGTGATCCGGGATGACAATTTACGCAAATGTCTGAATGCCCTTTTTCGCGTGTTGCAGGCCACATAAAACAAGCTTTCGTTCTTATCCATTTCATCAGATGTTTTTGTCGTTCTGTTAAAATATCCTTAGAACATTGTAATTATTTGATGAAATAAATATGTATATACTAAAATTGCAATTGGTACCCCTCAAAAAGTCGAATGCAAACTTCCACAAAAGTTTAAACATACGCACCATAAAATAGTTCTCAAGCGTTAGCTTACATTAAATGAAAGTTTCTTATTCTGTTTATAATTCCATATTACGTAAAAAAATCTATGATCATGTAATGGGTTATTCCCTTGCGAAGACATGCGTTACTAAGTTCACACAGTCTTTGATTTCGTCCTGAGAGTATATGTACGCATAATATTGACGCCATTGTATTGTGTAATGTTTTATAAACAGGTGCCCTTATTCAACAAGTACTCTATAATACATCACATTTACCAATAAAATCATGGATGTCAAACGTTAGTTACTATATAAACAAGTACCATTGAGATAAAGGAGTAGACTGGCTATTTAATTGATTTTCTTTTTTACTTTTTAGCACCAAGTATATATACTTGACTACTGTCGATGGCTGAAAATACAATCTACAGTAAATCAAAAAGACTTTTATCCCATAGACTTAACTAAAAAACCACACCGTATAGGACAAGATCAGATCTTTCTTCGTATGCAGTCTGCAGAAACCCCTATTTTCAACAAAATGTCGCTGCAAGCGTTAAGAAATTTGATAACAAAGTGGACGTGATTTTTTTTTTCTCTCGACGAAGGAAAAGGTAAAAGATATCACATAAACACACATGCAGGTCGACCACGAAAACCATGGGAATTAGAATCAATTTGTGAGTTTGTTTCTCTCAGGATCTTTTATGTAGATTTGACTTAGTGATTCTGATCGAGTGAAATGTAATTAATTGGGTGTTGACGATGTTTGAGATTTCCCTTCGATTTGTCCAGAGTCTTATCAATTCGGCTTTTTAATTCAACTTTTGGAAAATATGGAGACAATAGGAAACATAAAAACATGTATTGTATAGTATGAAACATAAAGTACGCGGACTACGCAGGCTGATCCGAAACGACACTTTACGCAGATGTCCGAATTCCCCTTTTCGCCTGTTGCATGCCAATTATAAAGCTAAATATCATAATTTTAGCCAAAAGTGTTGTATTTCGCCCGCATGCGTTTTCCCCCCCTGATTTCATTGACAGTGTATCATATTTACACGCTAATGCACATCTCTTTCATTACAACAATGGGAAAACAATGTTAGGCTGTCATTTCCGTATGATAAGGTTTGTGAAATTGTCTTAACATTTGAATATCAGGTTCCTTTTTGTCTGATCGTTTTTAGCCCGGCAGTTTTCGACGAAATCGTGAGGTTTTGTCGTAGCCCTGGCGTCGTCGTCTGGGTTGTCGTCGTGGTGTGAAAACTTTGGTATTTTCAGAAACTTTGACATTTTATAATATCTCTGTTATTTGTGAAGATATTTACTTCAAACTTGGACAAGTTGTTCACAATCAAAACAGGAACCCACACAACAGGGGCAGATAACCATCAAAATATTTTTGATAAAGTTATGCCCCATATTCGACTTAAAAAAATACTGTAAATCAAGCACTTGCAGCCGAACGTTGGCACCCGCATGCAGTGCTCTTGTTTTCCCTGGTCGTAGTACGTAGTTTGAGCTGAAATGGCGGTAGTCATTTTTCTTCAATAAGTAGTTCTCTCCCGATCGGCGATTGAATACCAGTATGCACACTCAGACGATCTCTGTCTCAACGCAAGTAATTTAACTGTTCTTTCTCGGCAAATACGTAAGCAGTACTGTATTTCTAGAAAGCATGAACCTATCGTACTTTCCGAACTGAAGGGATCATCAAATGATACACGAAAGTAATGAAAATGTTATCTCCTCTGTTTTATTGCAAGCCGTTTTCATATAGTATTTACGCTAGTATTTACGATAGTATTTATCACCATCTATACATGGACAGAGTTAACGACTGTATGGATCTAGATGAAAAAAATTTATTTTGGCTGTACAAGTAATATGCTAGAATATAATACCATTATTTAGCTGATTCTCCAAACCGCTGAATGTAAACAGCACCAGTTTAAGTCCGTTTACAGTATATTATTTTCTATTTGATTTTGTTCTTTCTTTCTTTTTATACGTAGACGCTTCATAAAAGTCAGCTGATGCCTGACAGATAGGCTCTAATCGAGCAGTGTTAATTAGTGTTGCACAGAACTTGCAGCCTGATCTTTGACCTACACTCTCGAATATTATGTGGTGGTGTTTTGGCCGTACAGGCTTGAAAAGTTGTAATTCGGTCTCTCTTACTGACAAATATCGTCCTAGTATTATTCATTCAGAACCCTAATTGAAGAGAAATACCCTGCACAGATTTTCATTATCAAACCAAACTTCAAAAATGTTTTTGTCACTGAATTTAGTGAGGCAAGTGCTGACAAACCATCAACATATAGCTTGCAACACGTGAAAAGGGGCACTCAGACATTGACGTAAAGTGTTGTCTCGGATCAGCCTGCGCAGTCCGCGCAGGCTGATCCGAGACGGCACTTAACGACTACATTAGATTTTGTGCTACAGTAGAGTTGCTCAAAACAGAACATCGCATAAAAACGGAAAGTGTCGTTTCGGATTAGCCTGTGCGGACTGCGCAGGCTGATCCGAGACGACACTTTACGCAAATGTCCGAATGCCCCTTTTCGCGTGATGCAGGCCAATTATTATATGAGAGAGAAGTGTCTGAAAACTAAAAAGGATGAAAGTGGTATATCCTTGACTAGATAGTGTACGTAGCTTCTAGGGATATTTTTAGATTTCGCGCCAGAATTTCACAAGTCTTGTGGGAATGTCACATGATCGATAACATCGGAGTCGATGCTTTTTTATAGATGCATTAAGCCCCCATTTCACAGAGTATGGTTTTCGAAGAATTTATCAGCGGTAACCAGACATTGTGATTCAGGCAAAAAAAATCTAAGCATGCTCTTTTAATGTTATCTAGGTAATACGACGTCGCGGAAGTAGTTCTCGCGAGACTTTTTTATAGAGCAATTTTCAGTTTACTCTCGCAAAGTGATAGTCATGCTTTTTCTAGAAATAAATTTCAGAAATTGTTCAATGTACCAGAAACTGACTGCATTACATTACCGGTATAATCTTATTAAGTCCAAATAATTCGAGTGACGGGTCCTCGTAATCTCCTCAAAATTAGGTTTTACCCAAATTGATATGTGAAACACAGTCTGCCTCATGCCATTAACCCTTTTAGCGCGAAATGAACGAACTAATTTTTTGTCCGCAAAAAAGAAAACTAAAATAATTGTCATTTCAAGATTGATATTGACCTAAATGTCTTTGCGTAGCGGACAGTATAGATCCAAGATCAGACTGTATATTTTGTGCTGTCTAAAATTGATCTACACTGGTCGGACAAGCAACCATAGTTATGATTGTCATTTTAAGGGTATTCTGTCTCTTTTTATCAGGGAATTAAACGACAGTTCTTTTCCTGTAACATTTTTCACTGTCTGATTTCGACCTGATTACTTCATGATACACAGTGCGTAGTACTATGCATTCGTTATCATCAAAAGAAAAGAGGAAGTCCTTGCTTGATGAGTTACTTAGGTGCTGCATTGGTAATCCAGACCTTTGGCGCTGGTCCCAATGAAGTATGCTTGCCCAAGGCTCCTGTGTCAGGGAACCAAAAAATGAAACACATGAATAAGTGAGCTGTTGGCATGTTGAAAGTGAAATACTGTTAAAATGTGTGCAAAATATATGTTTCAGTTATGTCAACTTTTTGCATTGAGATTTAAAATTAATCAGACTGATACTTCAAGTCATTTTCTACCTTTTTAACAATGCAGAATCTTTTTAAGACCTAAAGAAATGTAATGTAACTATTCATTCTGGCTTAAAACTAGACTGCGTTTTGGATCTACTTTTGAAAGCGGAAATAATTTCATTCTGAGTAATGCGTCCTGCACTTCCGGTATGACGTCATAACGATAACAGACCAGAATCAGTGGGAAAATTACAAGACAAAAGGATTTGAATGATTTACAAAAAAAAAAAAAGCCCAGCATTCGACGAAAAAATCGAAAGGACAGGAAGATCACTAAATACTTTACAACTTTAGACTAATCACGTGACCCAAGTTGATACAATGCACCGAAGCACCTTTGCTTAACATTTAACGCCAACGTGGCGAGTTAAAGTGCTTTTTGGAGAGTGTAGGGCAAGTTCAGACTACAATAAATGCGTGATCTAGAATTTTTAATCAACGTCATCTACCATGTTGTGAGATTTTTAGTTCCAAACAGCCTTGACGTTGTATAATGTACAGCCAGGAATTATCCATTTATCCGTTTATTAACCCGTAAAGCGCCTTTCACAACTATAGTTGCCTTTGCGGCGAGTGTAGATCAAGATCAGACTGCACAAAACGTGCAGTCTGATCTCTGATCTACACTGTCCGCTTAGCCTATTCAGTATAGCCAAAGCAATAATCAAATAGCAATTTTTTGGGTCTTATTTATAAACTGAATACATTAGCTGAGTTTATTCGGCGCTCTAGGGGTTAAGCGGTCTAACAGAAAAGTACATACATATACATGTATATCAATAATTAATTCAAAAGACGGAATCAACAGTCTATAGGAATACAGAATGAAATGTGTGGCTTTTTTTTCTGTCGCTCGTACCCTGTAAGTTTCGTGACGCGCGGCAATCAAAATATCACCTTGAGACACGTCTGCTTGTGAACCTCCTTTGATACCTTACTTAATTAGATCAGTACCTTAAGTCTAATCTGCGAATGCAAGGGTCTTTACGGACGGCATAGATCAAGATCAGGCTGCACAGAAAGTGCAATCTGATCCTGTATCTATGTATTCCGTCCGCTTATTTAGTTAGGCATATAATGTAAAAACCTTTAAGTTTTTCAGTATATTGTTTTTTTTTTCCTAGCAGTCGAAAGCGGTCTAGCTTATATATGGTCTGCAACATGCGAAAAAGGGCATTCGAACATTTGCGTACAGTGTCGTCTCGGATCAGCCTGCGCAGTCCGCGCAGGCTAATCCGAGACGGTTCTTTACGCCAACATTAGATTTTGTCCTGCAGTAGACTTGCGTGAAATAGAAAATCACACTCGATCGGAAACTGTCGTCTCGGATAAGTCTGCGCGGACTGCGCAGGCTGATCCGAGACGACACTTTACGCAAATGTCCGAATGCCCCTTTTCGCGTGTTGCAGGCCATTATTTGGCACTGAAAGAGTTAAAGAAAATAACTGCAGCTTTTCTTAGTGTACTATTTTTAAATCTATTTTTCCTGCAGAAAATATTTGGCGCTAAGAGAATTAAAGAAACAAAGTGCAGTTTTCCTATGTGTACTAGATTTTGACCCATTTTTACTTTTAACGCGTCTTGCAGCAGACTAACTTTAAAAATATTGTTACAAAAGAAGCAATGTTTGTAAACGGATCAATTTGTCATTTAGTCAAAATGCATTCATTTGCATTTATAAGTGAGCCATGCTCTAAGAAAAGGGGGTTTAATGCATCTTTGTAATGCACTATATCAAGCAATTCTTCGCATAATAATTCATCCAAAAAATACATTTAGACAGAAATCATAAGATAAAATAGTCCTTTGACATGCAGAAAATTTAGCGATAGCAAAAGGTTTCGATCCAGGTCAGCCTGCGCATTCTGCGCAGGCTGACCCGGGTCGATATTTTTTGCAGATGCATTAAAGCCCCTTTTCATAGAGCATGGCTAAATTAAGGTCTACGGCCCCTAACTCATCGGTAAACATCGAAAGGCTATTCGTAAAGGCTATTCGGCCAATCACGGCAGCTTCCGTCTCTTAATATGAGAGTTAGGGGCCGTATACTCACTAACTCATCGGTAAATATCGTGTAACATCGATGTTTTCGTAAAGGCTATTCGGCCAATCTCGGCAGCTTCCGTCTTTTAACATGAGAGTTAGGGGCCGTAGACCATAAACTTAATTCATGCGGTTAACTCATATTTTACAATGTGTTTTCAGGACCGTCTAGTGCAAATCTGTGTTTGGAGATAATTCATTTTGGCGCCAAATCTCGTCGGATAAGCTCCACATATTTTCAATGCCTAAAAATAGTCTACCATCCGCTAAAATCTACAATGATTTACATTTTTTCGACCCTTTTCGAAGGCTGAAACTATTCGCACTATCCATTGAAAGCTCGAGACTCTAGTTTTAAGGTCTACGGCCACTAACTGTTATATTAAAAGACGGAAGCTGCCGAGACAGGTCGAATAGACTTACGAAAACGTCGATGTTACACGATATTAACCGATGAGTTGGGGGTCGTAATCCTTAAATCGACCTTTTTTGAAGGCTGAAAACACAAACCACTAACATCTGGATATATTTTTATATCCGACTACTTTTGACGGCTGAAAGTACAATCCATTGAAATCTGGACAGATTTTTATATCCGACCTCTTTCGAAGGCTAAAAGTATAATCCACTGAAATCTGGACAGATTTTTGTATCTTACCAATTTTAAAGGCTGAAAGTACAATCCAGGGAAATCTGGAGATTCTTTATTCGACCTGTAATGAAGCGTGTAAAAATACAATCTACTGAAATCTGGAGGTTTTTTTTTTACCTATTTCGAAGCATGTAAAAATATGAAATATGAACATTAGTTGGTATCTTTTATTCCATCTATTTCGAAGCATGTTGAAATTCGATCCTCTGAAATCTAGAAATATTCTTATCTTATACTAGTCTTTGACTCAAGGAGCGGATGACATTGATCCGAGATTAGACTGCACGTTTTGTGCAGTCTGATCTTGATCAATATCGTCCGCAAAGGATCCTGTTTCCTCTACAGAACTGATAAGGTTAATCCACACGTATATTATATAGACGCCAGACAATTTCATCCTTTTTTTAAGACCAATGAATTTCTTTAGAATACTGATTTTCACCTGTAATTTAATGCACGTAAATAATTATAGACTACTGTAGGCAAAATTAAAAACAACGTTAAGTTTAATTTATCTCAGAATATTAATAGTTTTTATTTCAATTAAATCTTCATAAAACAGTCTAGTCTTCAGTCTTCACTAAAACAGTATCGACCCTGAGGTAGAAGGTTTTTGAAAATAGTGTGGGAAAAGGAGAAAATGCCGATACTAAGGGCAAAGTTGTATAATAAAATCTGATTAAATCTACTTTAATTCAAATAGCGTCTGTTTCGATTACTTTTAATTAATCTTATCCCTCACCACAAATGTTAGACTTCCAAATTCAAAACATCTGCAGATGACAGATTCCAAATATGTACAAATGGCTTAAGTTTTCTGATAAGTTGCAAAACGTAGTTACCAATATTATGCTCCTTTTCCCACACAGTTTTCAAAAGCTTTCCCCTACAGGGTGGTTAAAATTCTCGATTGTTTGGTAAAGGGTCAACAATCCCGTGTATAGGATAGAGTGTTTTTTTAAAAACTATGTGGGAAAAGGAGAAAACGCTGGTAACCAACAAGTTCTTTTAGTCCCATAATGTTTTCAGCTTTCCTCTTATTCCATAAGCTGCTAAGCGCGACTCGAGGACCTTTTGCGGACAGTATAGATCAAGATCAGACTGCACAGAACGTGCAGTCTGATCTTGGATCTACACTGTCCAATACATCTAGTTTTTTTTTTCAAGTAACAAGTTCTTTGTAATCGAAATGTTTCGGTTCATACTATTGGCTGGAAATCTTCATTTTATTTATTGAGTAGCACAAGGGCTAAGGTCGTTAAAGCAAGGGGTTGTTTTTCAAAAGATTGAAATAATCGACCAATGTGAGCATTGTTTTGGACCTATTCATTGATTACTAATTGGTGCAGCAAAGTTTAGGCATCATATACTTGTGGACAAGATCAGACTGCAAGTAATCTAATCTTGGTTTACTCTGTTCACAAAGGACATGAGATCGTCATTGGCTGGACATGGGAAAAAGTCCATTTAATCTTGGTTTATTCTGTTTACAAAGGACATCCGAGATCGTCATTGGCTGTAGATGTGAAAAAGTTCGTTTTAATAAATTTCCAACCATTCAACAACTCATAAATTTTCAGTCAATTAGTACACAGTGCATATGTTAAAGATAATTACGTTTTTATCGTCAAAAATCTTGATGAAATTTTCTAACCAAGATGACGATACGGCTATGTAAACACTGAACACCACTGGATATCATTTTTATCTATTTTCGTTTTCTTTCTTATGATCCTTGTTGTTTTTACGCCTACACCGTCAGGTGTCGCACTACTGCGAGACTGCTTGCGGGTCGTAGTATCAAAAGTAGTCCCTTGTGAATTTTTGTAGTAGCACTTTTGTTGCACTGTTTCATGGAGCTGAGAGGGCCTGGTGGAATACAAAATAGATTTGCTTCAAATTTAGGCAGTGGGGGACGACAACTTTAGATGTGTTTTAATTGTATATTGACTGGACTATCTTGTGTTACTGGAGGAACAAAAATTGGGGTAATGGCCATGAACAGGTGTTTTTGAGAGGACAAATTCTATGGTGCCTGTGTTTGTTAGGATTTAGCGGAAAATGCAGTTGATTGATGTTGTTTTTAATGCATTTGTTTTGAAGGACTATGGACGTACTTTTGAAAGCAAGATACCGAAAAGCCAAACTTCAAGGTTTGTCATTAATGGTCGATTTCACTCTATTTTTTAATATGGCAAAAAAAGTTATTCAAAAGGCAACCGTCGAGATTGATTGATAAAATTAGTCTTGAAATCGATGTAAATAAATTTATTAATACTTTATTGTTTGCTGTATGGTGTTCAACGCAGTTCTCGACATCATTCTTATATCGCGGCGGCCAGTGCAACAATCCATGCTTTTCTCGAGTACCTTTTACTAGTACTTCGCACAAAATTCTTCCAAAGCCACTCTTTCTTTTCCCACATAAATAGTGTCGAAAGATGTAAAATAAATCAGTTTACCCCTTTTCAAAAAAAAAAAAAACGAGCTTTACCGAACCAGAGGGAGAGCACTTTTGAAAACATTGTGGGAAAAAGGATTTGGTTGGTTGGTTGTATTGGGGTTTAACGCCACTTTAACAGCTAAGGTCATATCATGGCGGTCGGTGACGCACACGTGTTTCCTGGCTTTCTCACACCAGTACTAACACAACTTTCTTTCCGAAGCCACCGACTACTTTTCTCACATGCTTCAGCAGAGGTGAGAGGCGAAAATACGCCGGAAAGAAAGTTCGCCTCAACCGGGTATCGAACTCACAACCACCAGGTCATGAGTCCGACACGCTCACCACTGAGCCACCCGGGCGGGGCTGGGAAAAAGGAGAAAATGCTGCTGACCATCATTCTCTCTTTTTCCAAAATGTTTTCTTTCCATTCAAAGACAAATACATTAATTTCAACAACATGCAATTTTTCGTCTGCAGTTGCTTTCAACATGGATTTTGTGTGTTTGTTTGTATTGGGGTTTAACGCCGTTTTAACAACTTAGGTCATATCACGGCGGTCAGTGCATTTACTCATGTGTTTCCTGGCTTTCTCACACCAGTACTGACACAGCTTTCTTTCTAGGTCACTGACTTCTTTTCTTACATGCATCAGAGGTGAGAGGAAAAAATTCGGCAGAAAGAAAGTTTGCCCCAACCGTGTATCGAACTCACAACAATCAGGTCATGAGTCAGATACGCTAACCACTGAGCTACCCAGGCTGGCTTTTCAACATGGCTTAAAACACGCGAAAAGGGGCATTCGGACATTTGCGTAAAGTGTCGTCTCGGATCAGCCTGCGCAGTCCGCGCAGGCAAATCCGAAACGACACTTTACGCTTTTATGTAATTTTCTGTTTCGCGCAAGTCTACCATAGCACAAAATCTAATGTAGTCGTAAAGTGCCGTCTGGGGTTAGCCTGCGTGGACTGCGCAGGCTAATTCGAGACGACAATTTACGCAAATGTCCAAATGCTCCCTTTTGCGTGTTGTAAGCCATATGGAAGAGTCCAAAATTTTATTGTTCAAAGAGCAAAACTAACTAAAAACAAACAGTATAACAGTTAACTGTTGTAATACATAAAATCCTTTTTCAGGAACTATTTTGATACGTTTTATATTAACCTCTACCCTGCTAAATAAATGGATTTAAACTTTTAAGCCGATAGTAAAGACCCAAATTTTGCTATTTCAGAGGAACTTTTTCGGGAAGCGATTTCTTCCAATCCGACAATGGAGATCAAAGATCAGACTGTGCGTTCTGTGCAGTCTGATCTTGATCTCCATTGTCCGCAAAAGTCCTCGAATCGCGCTTAGTAGCGACAGGTGTTATACAATAATAGAAAATTCGACAAAAAAATGAAAGTAATATTTGAACACCCGGCCCCCATAGGGCCTGTATGTCACCTTAGTGTTGTATATAAAACATTCTGAAGAAAAATATGCATGGTGTTAAATACCAGAGGGAATCAGTTTGAATAATAGTCCTTTTTTTTTTTTCTGTGCTACAGGGTTCCTTATTCATCAACTGTTCTTTATACAACATTCTTCGTCTAAGTCTCAAGAATTTTCTAAATTTGAAAGTAACCCAATTTCTGATTGGCGTAACCAAACTGGCTCAGCCAATCAGACATTGCGTTACTTTCTAATGAAGATTTATAAATATCATAAAAGGCTATTTAGCTCATTTAAGAAACGTCCCTAAAAATGTATTCTCTTTCATTAGATTTTGTCTTTATTTTTCACTGGTGATTTATAAGCTATCACTTTACATAATTCAGAGATGATCTTTTTTTTTTATGAAATTATAAAAATCTGCATAGCTCCCTCTAAAACGGCCGAGCCCCGGTAGCTCAGTCGGTAGCGTGCAGGACCTGAGAACACGGGATCCAGGGTTCGATCCCTGGCTACGACCCCCGGCTCGGCCAACCTCCTTCCGAGGATTGATGATAGTCACTGCGACAAGACTCATTTCCCTCCCACCGCTGACCATTATTTCGACGATGATTATGTGGGAAAGCAGCCAGTGGCTTGGAAAGAAAACTGTGCGGAGTACTGGTATAAGAGACTCCAGGAAAGCATGGATAGGTGCACTGGCCGCCGCGATATAACTGAAATAATGTTGAAAACGGCGTTAAACACCATACAATCAACCCTCTAAAATGCTATGAAAACGATATTGTCGTTTTTAATCAGAAAAAAAAAAAAACGTTCATCTATCAATTACAAAGTAGCTGACAGTGCAGATCCAAGATCAGACCGCAATTTCCGCGCAGTCTGATATCTATCTACAGCTTTAGCAGAAGCAATATTAGTTTTGCCCTGAGTTTAATGGGTTTATAAAAATGTTAACTCTATAGTAACACCATTGACTGCTTACACATTTTTTATACGCACAAAATAAATTATGTTGACAACACTTGCAAATTTAAAAGTCTTGATACCTGCAAAAACGCTTGAATCTGAGGACATGACAGAAAAATCCAAAGGTTGAAAGGAATGCACATAATGAAATTCTAATGAATAATTAAAGAGCGGATTACGTGTTGCACGCATTGCCCATATGTTAGCTAACAAAGAATCCTTCAGCGATGGTTCAACACCTGTCTTTAGGGGGTTCGACGTATTTTGTAACTTACGATAAAATATATATTGCTTTTCATTGCTGGTTCATGCAACCTTTTTGTCCTTTCATATATTTCTTACAAAAAATCGTGCTTTTCTTTTTAAACTCTTTACCGAATAATCTCCTGTTTTCCCGACTGCGGAGATAAATGTTTTTTAGAAACACTGTGGGAAAGGGAAAAAAATGTTGCCGATAAACTGGCATTTTTTTTCTTTCTCCGCAATGTTTCCTACTCTTTGAAAAAGACTCTCTCCTCTATTTGAGCCACGTTTTACAGCAAAGATTTCTTTGTAAGCGAAAAGAACTTGGAAATCCCAATATTTGGAATTTAAGATATTGGCTGAAAATTTTCATCTGATTATTAAGCAGTTGTGCCAAATTATACACATAAAGCAACTCTGCACTTGCAAGTGAAATCAACATTTTCAATCAGTGAAAAACTATGAAATTCTCACGTTAAAGCTGGTCAAATCGAACAGTGTAGTTCCAAGATCAAACTACACGTTCCGCCCAGTCAGATCTTGCTCTACTCTGCCAAAAATAAAGCAAATACAACTGAGCCACGCTCTGGCAAAAGGAGGCTTAATGCATCTCCGTGATGCATTATATCAAGCAAGCCATCACATAATTATGGATCCATAATAGCCACTTTTTTCGAACAGACGACTTGTTCACGAAATAGTCTGGTCCTTGGACATACAGAATATTGACAAATAGCGAAAAGTTTCGGCCAAGGTCAGCCTGCGCTGACTGCGCAGGCTGACCTGGGTCGATACTTTTCGCAGATGCATTAAGCTCCCTTTTCACAGAGCATGGCTCAATTACATTCAGCGCCAAAAAGGTTAAGCATGTCGGTGGGCGTTGCATAAAAAATATCTTTTATTGACGGGTTTTTTTCCCTCTCAAATTCTTGATCTTTTATGCCATACAATATTTTGAATGAAACGAAACTGTCTGTTGTAAAATTGCATCAGCAATGGATTCAACCCTTATCCTGCTAAATAACTAACATGAAACTTTCAAGACGATAGTAAAAAAAAACCCCAAATTTTGCTATTTTAAAAGGTACTTTTTGGGAGAAAAGTATCCACTTATCGGAAAGTGCAGATCCAAGATCAGACTGCACGTTTTGTGCAGTCTGATCTTGATCTACACTATCCGCAAAAGGTCAGTGAGGCGCGCTTAGCAGCCTAAGGGTTAAAAAAAAGAAATGAAATTGTAACGATGAGATTGTTACTATAGAATTATAAAATTCTTGTTGTAGACCAGCTAGTCAATTGCCATCGAAATAAACCCAGATTCAAATGTAGACAAAAAAAAAAAAATCCACAGTCGCCAAATGCAGCCTTACAAAAAAAAATCTTTCTGTTAGAAATCGTAACTCTGTTAAATATAACAATGTTCACATGATCTACAAAATCTCTACTGCTCCACTTAGAACGATGTCCACTTACAAAGTAAAAGACGGAACAAGATGTCATCGAAAGATACACGATGTTTGCTTAAATGTAGATAAAGTTAATGACCTACGCAAATTAGGCTCGTCTTTACTTATCCCAACGCAACCTATTTCATCCTCGTATTTTTCGTGGGTGTTGTAAGTCTCGTCAAGTTACGAGTTCGTCTAACCGAAAAGAAAGTGAAAAAGCATGAAAAGTTCATCTAAAGATGAACTCTGGAAAATATTCAAATGCCAAGTCATCAAACTGATAGGCTTTCCATTTGCTTTTTTCAATTAAAAATCTACAAACAGATTTTTTTCATGGCATTTCCAATCGTGACAAGTGAATAGCTATGAACGGTGGGTAAAGTCACCGAAGCGAACCGTAGCGCCGGGTTGGACTGAATAGGAGATTGGACCGTTCTTCAATTTTTTATAGACCAACCAAGATTTACCTTTACCAACAACGCTCATTTCACATTTGCTAGTCTGACAGTAATTTAAGTACTTTGAAAATCTTATCTTTTTGTGTGTTCCAATTAATAGTTGAAACGCAAAGAACATTTCAACTGTAACAAACCATGATGGAGTCCTGCGTGGCTCAATGGTAAGGTGTAAGATTCTTTACCTCGAGTTCGAATCTCACTGGTAGCTCTAGGTAATTCGTGGGATTGTCACTGGGCAAGACACTTCAGACCCCTAGCCAAATATATTAACTTATAAAATCCAGGATGCACATGAAAATGCGAGCTGTCGCCATGATATGACTGTATAAACGTTGAAAGGAGCGTAAAACACCACTCAATCAATAGAAAGAAATGAAAGTATCAGGGATGAATTTAAGGGAAAAAACTCTAAAATAAAATGGAATATCTCACAAATCTACCCATTAACTCTTTACAAAACGACAAGATTTCAGGCCTGTTCAAATTAAAAGCACTTTGCAGACGACAAAATAGATCTGACTCAAAACTGTTTCTTTTTTTTTTTTTTTTTTTTTTGAAGGTTTAGAAAACATTGTGGGAAAAGGAGAAAATGCTGGTTACCAGCATTTTCTCCTTTTCCCACAATGCTTTCAAATTCTTTCCCACGGTCGTTAACACACGGAAATAGTGTGGTAAACGGTCGAAAATGGAATAGTTCTCAAACTACCCATTAAAGAAAAAAGTTGATGGACCGTTTCTTAAAAGCAGCAATAAAAAGTGTCAGCAAGGAATATTTCATTTGTTTGATGGAGATTTTTTAATATTCCTATTACTGTGGAAATTATGAGTACGTTACGTTTTAACTCTTAAACAGACAATAGTTTCTTTGACTTTTCTAAAATGAATGCATTCGCAGACTGCAAATTAAATAATACTTAGACCATGAAATTTGTCTTTCTAGGAGTAGTAAATTTAGTGGGAAAAGGAGAAATGCAGGTTACTGGAATTTTCTTCTTTTTTTAATGCTTTCATTTTTTTTGGGGGGGGAGGGGGGGGGGAAGAATTGAAGATAGCTTTACGGGCAGAGTTATTTAAAAAATTCATCGAAAATTTCCTGCTGATAATAAAAATCCCAAAGTTTGCAATTTGCAATTTCAAACTTCTTTTTGTCGGAGAAAGTTCACCTTAACGGACATTATAGATCAAAGATCAGACTGCACGTTCTTTGCTGTCTGATCTTGATCTACATTGTCCACAAAAATATCTGGAGTCGTGCTTCACAGCCTAAAAGTTAAAAGGAATTGGAAACACATTTTTATTGAAATATTCTAAAATGCCGCATTTCGTGAATGGAAACTCGCCCATTTTTTTTTTGCGGGTGAAATTTGAAAAGTTCAGCTTCGAGAAAACATCAGGTTTGTGACAGCTTCCGTGAATATTTCTGTCGTTTCGCGCGCTTGTTAGTATTACTTGTACTTTGATTCGCAAACTGAAAATCAAAGCACAGAAAGTATGTGTTGTTACAATTAATTGCGTCTTCCCATTGTCATCATGTATCATTTATTGCACTATTCACCACTTTATCTCGACTTTTAACGACGCTAAGGAAATGAGCTTTTGGAAACACCTATGTTTTCTGCGTTTTCTAAAACAAAGTACATCATTTCATGTAAGTATAAAATTTGTCGACAGCAAATGCTTTCAATTTGGACAAGTCTAAAATTTTGTAGCCAGTTTAAACCGTTCAGAAATGATTTGAGACCTGTATCCTTTGCATATGAAAATACCAGGTGCTGAAACTTTTTGTTTTGAAACAGTTTCCAAAACAGTTCCCAAGCATTTACATTCCCCGAATCTCACTCCCCTTCTACACCCCCCTCTCTCTGTCTCTCTCTCTCTCTTAATCAATCATAATAGTATAATAATGTTGCCGAAGAAATAAATCACGTATGATATTTCCGAAACAAAGACAGAACTCCGGTTAAACAAACTTGCACAAACTATTATTTCGTCCATTAGAGTGCAAGATAAACAAATTTGGACATTGCGATTTAGTGGAAAAAAGAGGAGATTCTATTTCTGGGGTTTCCCTATTCTTTTTTTCTTTCCTTTCTTTAACCCTTTTCCTGCCAAATAACTAACATGAAAAGTTTAAGTAGATAGTAAAAACCAAAATATTACTTTTTCAAAGTTTTTTTTTTTTTTTTTGGGGGGGGGATATCTTCTTATCGGACAGTGTAGATCCAAGATCAGACTGCACGTTCTGTGCAGTCTGATCTTGATCTAAACTGTCCGCAAAAGGCCAGTTAATCCTGCCTAGCAGCCTAAGGGTCAACAATACCTCGCTACACAACAGACAAAATTTATTGATCCAAGATAGGGGTCCGTACTCACCAACCATTCTCGTTTTGATTCTAAGTCTAATTCTAGATTTAGGAAGTAACGCAACTTCTGATTGGCTAAATCATTTGGTTTAGCCAATCAGAAGTTGTGTGACTTTCAAGTTTAGAAAATTTGTGAAAATAAGACTAAGAAATGTTCTTAAGAATAGTTGTTATATACGGACCCAGGCTGCACATTTTGTGCACTGTCTGCAAAAAGCGATTGAAATATCGGAAAATACAGCACGATCTTCCAGTTAAGTCTGTTTAGAAATGAAGACAAAATGTCACCAGTTCTGTTTTAGGTTCTTTGTTTTTATCCTTGTCACGTTGTTTCAAAAGCAGATGTTGCGATTATTTTAACTTGACATCAGACATGTCAGAGAGGCCAACCTTGCATGTGAACCATGGTCTGTGAAAAGCGAGTCTAATGCTTCTGCAAAGAGTATCGACCAAGGTCAGCCTGCTCAGTCCGCGCAGGCTGACCTAGGTCGAAACTCTTTGCTAATGGTCAATTTTCTGCATGTCAAAAGACCAGTTTACCACAGGATTCAGCCAGTTGATTGACAAAATGGATCTTACGGATCCGTAATATTTATGATGACTTGCTTGGTATAATGCATCACGGAGATACATTGAATCCCCATTTAAACCCCCATCTACCAGAGCGTGGCTAATTTTAAAGAAATTCGCACGCAATTCAAGATAAGGCACATGACAAAAACAGGGTGACAGTTTTGTAAAGATACTGCTGTCTGAAACCACATGTACTTGAATAACACTGGTGCAAAGATACTAGAGAACAAAAACCAAGTAATACTATAATTATATGAGCCATGCTCTGGCAAAAGGGGGCTTAATGCATCTCCGTGATGCATGATATCAGTCAAGCCATCACATAATTATGGATCCATAATAGCCAATTTTTTTTAACAACCGATTTAATCTTGAGGTAGACTGGTCCTTGGACAGTCAGAAAAACTGACCAATTGCGAAAAGTTTTGGCGTAGGTCAGCCTGCGCGGGCTGCGCAGGCTGACCAGGGCCAATACTTTTCGCAGATGCATTAAGTCCCCTTTTCACAGAGCATGGCTCGTATAATTTCGGTACCTACTATAAAATGTTCGGAAGGAGACAATGTACTCACAAACTTCAAAATGAATAAAATGAGTGTTTTTCAAGTCTGTAGAAAAGAATGGAAATGGCAACTTAGACGTATCTTAGAGACAATATTACTCAGATACAGGAAGGCGTCGACCCAAGATCAGAATCCAGGTTCTATACAATCTTACCTGTACATGCACCTTCGGAATAAAATCCGGTGTTGTATTTATCACGTTAAAAGTTTAATTCAACTCCATATCACACAATCCCAACTTTCAACGACCCTGAGGAAGAAGCCTTTCGAAAACATTGTGGGAAAAGGAGAAAATACTGGAAACCATCTTAAAGACAGAAATCATCGTTTGAGCTACATATGAATGTCGTCTGCAAATGATTTTAATTTAGTGGAGTCCAGATGATGGGTAAACTCTACACCAGGTCTGATTTCAGCCCACACTTAGAAACCCTTTACAACACAATGCCACCTTTTAACCAACACCTGCGAAGAAGCCTTTTGAAAACATCGTGGTAAAAGGAGAAAAATGCTGGTAACCAGCATTTTCTCCTTTTACCACAATGTTTTCCACCCTTTCAAAGACAAATTCTATCAGATTCTAACCATATTTAAATTTTGGCCTGCAAATACTTTGACATGTTTAAAGAAACGTCGTTTGGCAAAGAATAATGGTTCTAAACCCTTATGACTTCAGTCAAAGAAAGTTCTGGTCAAGTGCATGCCAACCGTCAAATGTCAATCAAATCTATACCTTCGTGGTTTGAGTCCAATAATTTCTAATAAAATGGCAATAAAATCTATAGATACACTGTATTTGCTATTGTATTTGCTATTGTAAAGCCTGCAAAATGCCAAAATGCCGCAGGAAAAGGATGAATTATACATGTACATATCGATATTTACGATAATTATATTATTATTGACGATGTGCAGCTATGTACCTAGAAACAAACAAACAAGCAAGTAAACAAACAAACAAATAAACAAAAAACCTGTAATTAGCAATCATAAATACTAAAAACAATTTATTACTGATGATGTAAAAGAATTTCATTATCCCTCTCAGCGCCAATAGTGAAACTACGGGTTTTTGCTTACTTTTTAGATCAAGATTAGACTGCACAGAACGTGCAGTTTGATCTTAGATCTATATCGTTCACTTGCTGAATCAAGCCTACGAAATGAAAAAAAAAAATTCTACATTTCAGAGGATTTTATTTTCAGCCATCAAAATTAGACGTGTTTATACATGAAGTGCTGAAAGTGCTGAAATCAAAATGAGCCACGCTCTGTGAAAAGGATACATGTTATTAACGCACTTGCAACAACTATCGACTCAGGTCAGCCTGTGCAGTTCGCGCAGGCTAACTTGGATCGAAACAT
Organism: Hippopus hippopus; assembly: GCA_946811185.2. Lineage (NCBI taxonomy): Eukaryota > Metazoa > Mollusca > Bivalvia > Cardiida > Cardiidae > Hippopus > Hippopus hippopus. Next base: position 25,614,553 of record OX328111.1, on the reverse strand, counting down.
TCAGCTATTGGTCAAATTTGTGTATGTCGAAGGATCAGTCTACCTCAGGTTTCTGTCTGTTATTAAACAAAATTGATTTCATGGATCCATAATTATATGATGACTTACTTAATATATTGCATCACTGAGATGCAATAAACCCCCTTTTCGCAGAGAGCGGCTCAAATATATTAATCAGAGACAGGGCAAATTCTTATCCATCAGTGATTGTTAACCCTTCGCCTGTTAAGTGCGACTCAAGGACCTCTTGCGGACAGGTTGCGGACAGTTTAAATCAAGATCAGACTGCACAGAACGTGCAGTCTGATCTTGGATCTGCACTGTCCGATACGGAGATATTTTCCCTAAAATATACCTTTGAAATAGCAAAATTTGGGTTTTTTACTGTCGGCTTGAATGTTACTTTTTTTTTACTTAGCAGGTTAAGGGTAAAACACCTGAAACAAAAAGCAAACATCTAAAATATATGCAATTTCTTCATCACACACTTTTTCGTTCCTTATTCTAAAAAAAGTGAGTAAGACTTCAGGGACATGTATAACCAGTTACCGAACAATTCCGTGTTTTAATGGCATCGAAGAAGAGGTCTTTTAATAACATGGTTGAAAAAGGAGAAAACGCTGGTAAGAAGCATTTTCTCCTTTTCCCGCGATGTTTTCTGCTCTGTGACAGACTTATTCCATCTTTTGGGTCACAACTAATTTATTGTATGCACAATGCTCTTAAAATTTTGTTAAGTAAAAAGTTATTTAGGAAAAGGATCACACAGCACAGAACGTGCTTTAATGTTAGAGGTCTGTTTTTGAAAGGTTGAAACTATTGTGGAGAAAAAAGGATAAAACGCTAGTCACCGGATTTTTCTCCTTTTTTCCACAATGTTTTCAAAAGACATTTTAATCGTGATTACCTAAGCATCTAGCAAAATTATCTCGAAAGAACAACTTTTGGGTCTTTGTTGAAGTTGCTGATCATATTTGTCTTTGATTAAAACATACGAATATTAACGAACCAGGTTCTGTAAAAATAGGCTTTAATACATCTGCAAAAAGTATCGACACGGGTCAGCCTGCACAGTCCGTGCAGGCTGACCCGTGTTGAAACATTTTGCTATAAGTCAATTTTGTTAATGTCCAAGGGCCAGTCTACCCTATGATTGAGTCAGTTGATTGACAAAATTGATTATATGGATCCATAATTATATTATGACTTGCTTGGTATAATGTATCACGGATAGAAATTAAAACCCCTTTTGCCAAAGCATGGCCGATTTACTTGTAACCATATTACAAAAAAAATGGGTTGAAGCTAACGAACGCTTATATAAAGCCCCTCCTCAAAGTACAAATGGACCAAATAATGTAACCCAGTCTTTGTCTCTAATAAAGCAGGTAGACTTAGTATAAAATTTATCCTAAACTTAAGACATCAGTTGTGTTATACAACAATAGAACCATATAATACTTAAAAGGTGAAAATTTTGTTTGTTTGTTTGTCTGTGTGGCGTTCAGCGCCGATCGCAACATTGTTTTAGTTGTATCGCGGTGGCCAGTGCACCTAACCATGCTTTCCTAGAGTTTCATTGACCAGTACTTCGCATAAATATTCTTCCAAAGCCACTAGCTGGTTTCAAAGGAATAAAAAAGACATCGTCGAAAAGAATGGCGGTGACGCAATGATTATCATTAATCCAAGGAAAGAAATCGGCCGAGATTCGAACCAGCAATCCCCTGATTTCAAGTCCTCTGCGCAATCGACTGCGCTACTGGGCTGGGCTGAAAAAAATCCACCAGAAACAGCGTACCCATTGAGCTCTTATAATTCCGGTTCTGTTTTTATCTTCACAAATGATTTGAATTTATTGTTATTACATTAAAAGGTAAAATGTTTCCTATAATAGACAACTGAAATATTTAAATTGACAATTAGGAGAAATTGCTCATTTGTATCCATGTCCAATTTTTTACGAGTACTCGCGATGTTTTCAAATGCCTTTTCTTGCTGGTACTTCCATTTTTTTTTACACAAAAAGTATTTTTAGGTTACAAAAAAGTGCAGAAAGACTCCCTCAATATGAACTAGAATATAGCTACATGTATAGACATAACTAAAGTTATTTGCGTTTATGGAATATGGAAAAAAGGCACAGAAACTTTAGAGGGAAATGCCGAGATTTTTGGTTTTGATATGATTTTTTCCCGAATGTTTTAACTGAGCCTTTGATATTTATAAACTACAGTAAAATGCTGTGCATTTGCTATAGACGTTATGTAGTTACAGATGTCCTATGCATATCGTGAAGAAATATTTAAAAGGCTACGTATTCTTTTTCAGTTTCTTTATCACCAATTCATGAGACGCCAGTAAATTTATTCATGCTTAGTCAAAATTTGGGGAAAATCCAAAACATTGAAATTTAGATATTCTACAAAAATCTCGAAATTTCCCTCGGATATAATTATGTAATTAGGATAAATAGATCAACATCCTAAGTTTTTGAAAGTTTCAAGTGATTTTAGATAATCCTCATAATCACGTTATTTTGTATACAATTTTTAAAGACTAGAAATACATGTATTCATAGTTGGTTTTCAGGCTGAAAATTCTAAAAAAGAAAGGGGGGGTTCGGGCAAAGTCAATGTCTGCATGAATTATAAAATGAAATACCAAGTTTTGTAACTATGCTGTAAAAATAAAAGACTATAAAGATTCTGCTATTTAATTACTTTCTTAAATAAACTTGCTGCAGACAACATAAACAACTATTAATGTTATGTTTTTGCTATTAATCTAGATTTTATGACTACAATTATTTCAAATTTTTACCACACAATCTCGAGTTTTAACTACCCTTTGAAAGGGAGCTTGAAAACATTGTGGGAAAAGGAAAAAAATGCTGGTTACCAGCCGCTTTTTGCTCCTTTTCCCACAAAGTTTTTTACCCTATCAAAGAAACATTCTATCATTTGACTTACATTCTAAATTGCCGTCTGCATATGCTCTAAATTTGGACAAGGCTAAAAATTTTGCCGTTTGGTAGAGAATTAAAGCATTGTGGCGAAAGAAGAAATTGCTCTAACGAGTAGCTTCTCATTTTGCCATATTATTTTTTTAAAGAAAAAAAAGGTTTGCTGTTTATAGTTTAATTTTTCACCATATGACAAAATTCTGGGATCGTCCATTTTGAAAGAATTTTGATCTAAAGTGTTGCTCAATGATGGGCCTTGCCTTTGAAAAGGTATAAAACATTGTGGGGAGAAGGGGAAAAAGCTAGTTATCGGCAAGACGAAGTTTTAAGGACCGTGATGAAGAAGACCTTTGAAAACATTGTAGGAAACAAAGAAAAAGCTGGTAACCAGGATGGAAAAGGAGAAAATACTGGTTACCAGGAACACGAAGTTTTAACAACCACGTGGAAGAAGATTTCTGAAAACATTGTAGGAAAAGGAGAAAATGCTGGTAACAAGCATTTTCTCCTTTTCCAACAATGTTTTCTTTCCTTTCAAACTTAGATTTTCGCTTGCAAATGCTGTCAATATGGATGAGTCTAAAATTTTGTCGTCTAGTAAAGAGTTAAACAGCCGTCTGAAAAGAGGTAATAATTTTGAGACAATTTAAAGGCAGCAAATATGGACGACATAGGTACAACATAAAACCACACTTACCTGTGAGCATTTCACTACCAGAACAATGAGGAAGAAAACTAAAAACTGTCGTATAACTGCAGACATCCTTAAAAGTGGGAAAGAAGCTCCTCTAGATGTGTGTCGGTGTTGGTGGGATAATGACGTCACTCGCCCTTTATGTCCGCTCTCGCCGTACCAAAGTATAAAAATCACTCAAATTCCTCGGTCTTTATCGTTATCTGTTCAAAGGAAAAGTTAAGAAATATTTCCCAATTATTCCTGATTTAAAACAACAATCAAAGAATATAATTAATTTTTTTCTTAATTATGTACCAGCAAATATATATTTACAAATTACTACTTGGTGACCTTTGGTTTATTTAGTTTATTTATGTATTTATTTATTTTATTTTCTTACGCCCCAACTTTTTTTGTAACAATAATCACAAATGTAAAACAATGCACGCGGAACGATTTAATTCAAAGATTGTGATAGAGCCTAGTACAACAAGACCTATTGGTTTTTTCTACCCAGTCCCAAAAAACCACTGAAATCGGTTTTTGCGTGATCGAGCCAGGAAAAAAGAGCGGCAGAAGCCAAACTTAGAATAAAACTCTTCACTCACCTGTGGATATTGGAAGAATGGACGAGGTCTGCGCACTATGCGAAATTTATATTGTCCCACCTCCCACAATAATCATATATAGAATTAATGGTTTTACCCTTTAGTCGTAACCAGCCGAGAAAAAAATGCAGACTCATCCAAATTGAAAGAGTATGCAGACGATAAATCAGAAGTGGTTCAAATGAAGGGATTTGTCTTTGATAGAATAGAAAACATTGCGGGAAAAAGGAGAAAATGCTGGTTACCAGCATTTTCTCCTTTTCCCACGGTGTTTTCAAAAGCGGTATTCCTCGTTGTCGTTAGAATATGGGATTGTTTGATATATGTTGAACCAGACGATTCCAGAATATTTGACCTAGAGAATGAAGGTTTTTTGAAAATTTCTTGGGAAAAATAACGTTACAAAATGCTGCAAACTTTTTCCAACTATGTTTTTCTGCTCTTTCGAGAATAAATTTCGTGATTAGAAACAAACCCGACTCTGTCGCCTACAAATGCTTTCTTCAATAAGGGTCGAGCCCCGGTAGCAAAAAAGATTTGAGAGGAGTGGGGTCGCTGATTCGAGTCCCCAGCTCGGCTAATTTCTTTCCGAGGATTAATCATAATTATTGCGAAAGGATTCATTCCTCTTTCAATGCTGGTCATTGTTTTGACGATGATTATGTGGGAAAGGAGCCAGTAGATTGATAAGAACATGGCGCGGAGTACTGGTAAGAAGAACCTCCAGGAATTGGTGCACTGACCACCACGATGTATCCGAAATAATGTTGAAAACGGCGTTAAACACCATACAATCAATAATTCTCAGATATGCACAAGTTTAAATATTTGACATGTTGTGAAGAGTTAAACTCAAATGAATAAGAACTGTTCAACGCTTACAATGATTAAAACAAGAACACCATAATCGGGTACTACCGCTCGACGGTAGTTATATTTTAAGTAAAAGTTCTAAGAAAATAAAATAGGTACATTTATTTCATGCTTCCCGGTAGGATATCGAGAAATAGCAGTGAAAATATTTTTCGATATTACACGGGTACGACCAGTGAAAATACCGATTTTTATATTCTAGTTACCTAGGTAAATTGCGCGCGACTCACAACCAGATGGAAATATGACGTCATTTACCTTACATTTCTCGCGCTTGACGTAATATTGTAATGCGTTGCTATGCGCGAGGGGTACGCCACGGGGAATACTTGAAAAGAACTGTACTGGATTTTGATAAAGTTCCTCCAAGAAAGGGTTAAAAGCATGAAATAAATAGAATATTTGTTTTTTTCGGTGAAAGATCGAAATTTATTTCATCTCGTGAACACCATCGGTAATATTTTCACTCGTGGCTGCGCCACTCGTGAAAATATTACCGATGATGTTCACTCGATGAAATAAATTTCGATCTTTCACCGAAAAAAACAAATATCCTCTATAACTATGTCTATAACATTTGAGCCATACTCTGAGAAAAGGGGGCTCAATGCATCTGCAAAAAGTATCGACCCGTGTCAGCCGGTGGAGGCTGACATGAGTCGAAACTTTTTGCTAGTGTAAATTCCATGCATGTCCAAGACCCATGTTACCTTTTGATTAAGTTCTTTGTGAGACAAAATGGATTTAATGTATCCATATATCCATATTTATGTAATGGCTTGCTATGTATGATACATTAAACCCCTTTTCCCAGAGCATTACTCATTTTTAGGGATACGTGTCTTGCTGGTATGGGTTTGGTTCCTTTCCCGACATTACATACCGACTCCTATGTTTGGACCAGGTCTATCTGTTCCAGAACGACCCGTCTTAACAATAGAATGCACGAGAGCAGGTCTATCTATGCACGTGCACAGGTTGTTCCGTAGATAGAAAACCTGCCCACGTGCGGGAAAGACCTGCTTCCGTGCGAGAAAGACCTGTCCACGTGCAATTGACGGACCTTGGGTCGTACAGACAGGGTCGTGAAGGACATTGGTACTCGCGCGATATTGATTCTCAGGAATTTGTTAAATAACAGGAAGAATCTTGCAAATATGCTTCTTTCTGGTAAGACAGATTTTAATCTTGATTTTTATTGGTGACTAACTCAGCAATTCTTTGATAAATTCTTTCAAAGCGATCATTGAAAAATCTATCCCCTCCTATTTACAAAATGTGCTGTTACATTAAGGCCAACATTTAAAACATTGTTGATAAAGTGCTTTTTCCTTAAGTTCTGTTGTTACATACATGTAATTTATTCATACCTAAACCCAACTTATTTTTTCGTATTTTTCTAGTTTTCATATGAGTTAAATAGCAAAAGTGAGAAAAAGTTAATGACGGACGCATGTTCTAAAACATATCTACAATATTATTGTATTTTGGTTCTAATGCACCCTATTTCGTACGAGACCGACTGTTGATTTGTCCGTATTAACACAGTTTAGCCTCTGTAGCGAAAAAGTCCTTTTTTTTTCCTTATTGTGAGACAGTAAAACTAACATAGGAGCACTCTCCTTTAATGGCTGACTCGGCTCAGCTAGCCTCAAGAAATCAAACTAAATGCAAATTGAGGGGCCCGATCATTCCCGTAGTCGAATGATCAGAATCCCTTTGAGACCAGCTGTCCTAAGCTCGATCCCAAGGTCCCGGGCTTGAGCCTCACTGGAAGTGCCGCCGTGATATGACTGAAATAGTGTTGAAAGCGGCGTAAAACACCATCCAATCAATTAAGCAATCAATGAAAACTGAACTACGGCCCTACAGAACTGGGTGAATTAGTGCAAACGGACTGACGGTAGAATTAAAAACACGAGAGCGTTAACGGCAAAAGCTGAAATTAATGAATATTTCATTCAATTCGAACCTATTCTGAGCAATGAACTCACTCGTGCAACATCAACAAAGCTACCCAAGTAAAAAAATCCAAAGGTTGATATCACGAGGTGTCATTTTCAAGCCACGATTCATTAATGTTCCAGTGAGAAGGTAAAACTGATAAATAAATAAGAAAAAATACCCAAAAGTTATGAAACCATAAAACATGTTATACCCTTCTTTTTTCATCAAACAGGTCCATACTTTTCGACATGATTGTTAAGTCGTTTTCTTAATACTGATGGTGGCCGGTATGTAAGTCGGATATCGACTTCGTACATCGGTCTTTCCGTATAAGAACGACCAGGGCACGAGCTTCACAAAACACCTCGAGCGCTTCGCGCTCTCGGTGTTTCGTGAAGCTCGTGCCCAGGTCGTTCTTATACGGAAAGACCTCATTCTCAGTCGATATCCTGTACGTAAAGAATTGGTACAAGTTTGAAGTAAATATCTTCAATGGTAACAGAAATATCAGAAAATGTCAAAATTTTAGTATGGCGACGACGACAATGCTACGCCAACAGCTGAACTTTTTCTTCTAAAGCACCTAGGTCCGTATTCACCAACTCATTCTGACTCTAATTCTTGATTAAGAAAGTAACACAAGAAAGTAACACAATTTCTGATTGGCTAAACCATTTGCTTTAGCCAATCAGAAATTGTATTACTTTCAAATCTAAGAAAATTATTTACAATAAGACTGAGTGTGTTCTTAAAAATGGCTTGTGAATACGTAGTCAGAGCTAAAAAAGAAGCCAAGAAGCCAACGAAGAAAGTGTTCCTTTTGTTACAAAATTTCCAGAAGTCGTCAGCAAGACCAAAGAAGAAGACCACAAAAAAAAAAACGTCTGCAGATTGCACTGTGTCAGTTTGTGGGTTTTGTTACTTGAGTTCGATTTCCAGCCTGGCCGGTCAAGGGGATTGAGACTGTCTTCACATTCTTTAAGAATTCGAGCAGGCCGCTATAGCAGAAAAAAAATCCCAAGAAACGAACGCATTTGTCAGTGTTTTAACACAAATGATACTGAGGACGTATTTCATTTTTTTTCTTTTGCATCTGTCCCTCCCATGATAGATTAAGAAAAAATATATTTAGGTAAAAAATATTATGTAAGGCATTCAGTTTTTTTAAATTTAATCAACTGATAAAAAGAGAAGATGGCAAACAAATCTTTAATTTGTCAAGATTCATCAAAGATGCCCTTGGTATTCGTAAAAACACCCTAAGCCTACATGTCTAATTCGTTATGCTCATATTTTTCCTTCTATCCGTTAGGCAAGCATGTGTGTAGTACTGTCAAGAAAAGTTGAATCATTTGAAACATATTTTATAAGTTTGTTGAAAGTACTACACATATAAGTCATTTCCGTCGTCATACTTGCTCTAGATCTCATAATAGTGTTGCTACTTTTTGTAACTATGCTTAACTCTTTACCAAACGACAAAATCTTAGACTTGTCCAAATTGAAAGGATTTGCAGACGACAAAACGTGACTCAAAAATTGAAACTTGACTTTGGAAGAGTAGAAAACATTGTGGGAAAAGGAGAAAATGCTGGTTACCAGCATTTTCTCCTTTTCCCACAGTGTTTTCAGAAAGCTTCTTCAGGATTTTCCATGACCCCTATTTCTTTGAATTTTGACCCCCAAATTTTCGAAATGACCCCCAAAATTTCAATGTTTGCCTTCTTTTCTTCATTTGAAGGGGATCATTTTTGGGTCAAATGACCCCCAAGTAAGAAAGTCAAGGGAAAACCCTGCTTCTTCCTCGGGGTCGTTAAAACCAGGGATTGTTTAGTAAAGGGTTAACGGTTTTTTTTTAATTTAATCAACTGATAAATAGCAAAGATAGTAAATAACTCTTCAAATTGCCAAGATTCATCAAAGATGCCGTTGGAATTCGAAAAAACAACCTAAGTCTACATGTCTAAATTACTTTTTTTGTTTTGTTTTGTTTTACTGCTATCCAGTAGACAACTATATGTGTAGTACTGATAAATAAAAGTTAAAATATTTGAAACATATCCTTTAACTTTGCTGAAAGTACTACGCTATATACATTGTACAATGTAGGTCATTTTCACCATCATACTCGCTCTAGATCTCGTATTGTTTCATGTTTATAAATGCTACTTTTTTTGTGACTATGTACAACTATGTACTTGTCTTACAACAAACTTCTGTTCTGATATAGAAAACGCGGCTTATATACCGGAATGTGTCTTTAAAAAGGGTAGAAAACATTGCGGGGGAAAAAGCAAAAAAATACTGGTTACGTACATTTTCTCCTTTTCCCAAATTTCTTTTAAAAGTGTTCTTCGGGGTGATTAAATATCGGTAATACTTAGTGTGCGATTAAATTACTAGTACATTTCTTAAAAGGGATATAAAACATTGTGGGAAAGGAGAAAATGCTGGCTACCAGCATTTTCTCCTTTTCCCACAATGTTTTCAAAAGCCATCTTCTTTAGCGTCGTCAAAAGTCCGAACTGTTTGGCAAACGATTAAGGAGATACAACTATAAATACATGTAAAAATCATGTATCATTGAGAATTCATGGCTCAAACGTTGGAAATGTGTCTTATAAAAAAAGGTTGAAAACAATGTGGGAAAAGGAGAAAATGCTGGCAACCAGCATTTTCTCCTTTTCCCACAATGTTTTCAAAAGCCATCTTCTTCAGATTCGTTTAAAATGTGACATGTTTGGCATAAAGGGTTTGGGAAGGAGACACAAGTATACAGAAAAACAAATCCCACAAAACACTGAGAATTCGCACGCTATATCCATTCCATTTCTTCCCCTTTTATTTGAGCCAAGCTCTGAAAAAAGGGGTTTTAATACATCTAAGTGATGCATTATATCAAGTAAGTAAGTATGGATCCGTAAAATCCCTTTTTCTTTTGACATTTGACTGGATCTGAAAGTGAAATGGTCCTTTGACATGTAGAAAATTAACCAATGACAAAAAAGTTTCGAACCAGGTCAGCCTGCGCGAAATGTGCAGGCTGACCTGGGTCGATACCTTTTGCAGATGCCTTAATTTCCCTTTTCACAGAGCATTTTTTTTTTGTCTTTGCTTCACATAACTTTCGCATGACCATCTGTGACGCATGTCAGCATTTCAAATAAATCAGATCTATATCTAATATTACAGACGACAATCGTAGGACTGTTTTTGGACTTAATTTCTACATTGTTTGAAAATTGCTTGATTGAATAGTATTTAACGCCGATTTTAACATTATTTTAGATATATCGTGACCGTCAGTGCACCTATCCATGCTTTCCTGGAATTTCTTTCAACAATACTTCGCAAAATATTCTTTCCAAGCCACCGGCAGCTTTCCCACATAACCATAGTCGGAACAATGGTCAGCGGTGAGAGAGGAATGAGTCCTATCGCAAAGACTATCGTCAATCCTCGAAAAGAAATTGGCCGAGCCGGAGATCGAAACAGTGACCCTCTGTTCTCAAGTCCTGTACGCTACCGAGACTCGGCATTGTTTGAATAAACTCCTTGTTCATTTCCTAAGTCTTTCAGCACCAAAAAATATAAACTCTGCCTCGCACGGAAGCTGAAAGTAGATCTACCTGATAGACTATGAGGCAGCAGGGTGTTTGCTTCCCCCCCCCCCACCCCGGGGAGGGGGAATTTTCGGGACCAATTTTTTTCTTAAAACCCAAGGTCTCCTGAGCCCATTCCCAAAAGACCACCACCTGGCGAGTGGTGATTTTGGAAGTTATAGGGGCTAAAGGTCATCAACTGCACTTCGAATCCTAACCCTAACAGTTGACCTTCAATTGACATTTGTTTGGAAATTCTGTACCTTGTGAAAGTCCCAAATGATCTCAGGTACTGTAATAAACTTATATTTAAATAATTCTATACATTTCTTACACAGTACAAGAGCATTTAATGCAAATCAAAGCACTGAAAGTACTCATTTTTCATAATTTAAGTTTCCAAATAATCATTATCTGAGAAACTACAGGGATATTTTTCAGATAAAACGCAATTTCTTGATCACAAATGTCTTGAATGCATCCCAGAAGCGACCCAAATGGCATTTTCAGATTAATTGTAAATCACTTTGTCATATCCATGGATAAAATGGAAGCACTTATAACCAAAGTTCATTAATATACTTTTTAATGTTTGTATCAGTTGCTGAGAAGTCAACAATTATCTGGTTCATTTCTTTGTTTTTGATGAAAGAAATATCTAAGATTTATTGGTATGCTTATTTTCATGGTCTTCATATATTCATTACAGTAAACAGAGACTTTAAGTGTAAATCAAAGTACTGAAGTTACTGATACATTATGTACCATTTAACTCTTGCATCTAAAAAACGCACTAAACAGTTTAAAAGTAAAATATATCTTGATCTTATTTACTAATAAGACATTGCATTTGCTATCTACAGTGCCATCTATTATTAATTCATCAATTTAGCTCTCTCCATTCTCTCAGTCAATGATATCAAAGTACTGAAATTGAACTTGCCATGACGAAGTAGTAAAGGTATGACTTACAGCAATATCCACCTTTTAAATACATGATACACATGCATGACTTTAATTTCCCAAAGTCACAGATATATTGTTCCTAGTTAATCTTGTGCCACTTTTTACACACGTCAGATAGGTAATCAGGTGATTTACTAGCTATGTGCGTTACCATGATGAGTTGAATTCCTTAGTTGGATTTGATGTTTCAAGAGGGCGGATGCACTTGTTATCTCACATTGTTGGTCGGTACTCATTTACAGAGGCCATAGTGACATAGTGAATGCGAGTTCATTCATGCTTGTATTTGCTCAGTAAAACCTTCACCATCATCATTCTTATGCTTGCCAGCCATATTTGTTATGAAAACTGTGGTTGTTGTTTTTCTGTTTCTTACCTGTTCAAAATAATGTCAGGTTAACTGCTTGGCATAAAGAAACAAGGAATTAATATGAAACACCGTGCCATGACTATAAAACATGACTAAGTATTAATGTTGGAAATGAAATGCATTGGGTTTGATATGTTTTTCTTTTCTTTTTTTTTTTTTCATTCTTTTATCCATTTTGGTCCATTTTGTTTCCCTTTTATGTTAACTTTGAAATAAAGGTCATGTACTGTTAATTTTCTTGTCATTAACATAGTTTGGGCGTAAAGATCATCTAAATTATCATCATTCACATAGCAATCCTTTTATTGCTCAGATTATCTGGTTCTTACATATGCTTGCGTAGCTTCAAGGCTATGTCTTCCTTGCTTTTTTTTTTTTTGGTGTAGCTGAATGCGCTGGCTTTTGACCTACTTTTTGGTATTATTTAAGGAATGAAGAGAATTTTTTTTTTTTTGTTTTCATGGAGGTATGAAAAAAACCTAATCACACTGTATGAAAATGCGAAGCGGTTTCATACAAAAGTGTGATTAGGTTTTTTTTTTTTTTTTTCATACCTCCATGAAAACAAAAAAAATTCTCTTCATTCCTTATAATTCAATACCACAGACAACAAAAATGCACTTAAATGTTACTCTAACTGCTTTTTTTTTTTTTTTTTTGTAAATCCAACATTGCGTATTTATTCAATGTCCATTTCATTGATAATTCATAGCGCAGTAAATAAGCTAGTTCATGACGTAATAATGACGTAAATTCATGACGTCGATATAGTATTGAACATTGGCAGATTTAGTAGATTTATTATTAGAAGTTCAATTGATACGCTAGAAGTAAGTTGAAAATAAAATTGTTAGGCCCCAGGAAAGTGACATTGAATTTAAGCTCTCTCTTTGAATTTACTGTTGGATATTTTTTTCAATGTTCAGAGAAAATAAATTCAACTAGCAATATGAAATTCGGACTGAATATAAAATCAGACAGAAAAACATTATGGAATCTCGTATACATGTTTGTTTATATTAGTTTGACTGCAAAAGTAGTTCCGGCACTGCTTAATTTTTTTTCATGGAGCTATGAAAATTTTTTTTCAGCCAATCAGAACTCGCCAATGTTCATGAAAAAAACTAATATTGAATTATATTCGAATGAATCAAAAAAAAAAAAAAAAAAAAATGCGATTGGGGAAAAAAAACAGATATGTTTATTTTACAGGCGGGCAAGTTTACGCCGTCTATCTTTTTTTAAAGATATTTCTTGTTAGTTTTTTGCTAGATATTGTTCACATTTATCAGAGACAGAAGCTTTTTCAATATTTCAGCTGACCAATTATTATTTACCTTGTTTGATAGATGATTAATGACTCTGCTTATTTCTTCTATGGGCAAAAGGCCTGTGCATGAGTTTTGTTTATCTCTCTTTCTATCAAACATGCCAGCTGCAATATACTTAGACTATGCTTAGCTCCACCTCATCCAATATCAGCATAATTATATTATTGCGAATGAACAGATGAACATTTTGTGCATTTTGTATCACGATCATGAGCTTATTGTTATTTCCAGGATATTGTTAGTAGTATAGGAGGGTCGTCTAGACCCCTGCCAGGCCAGGGCAGGGGTCTAGACGACCCTCCCTGAGTGCCCTACATCACCACCCCTGAAAGAAAATTTGTCCTAGTCTACCACCCTGAAAGAATTTATCCCTTGCAAAAGTTCACAAAAGGTCCGAAAAGGTCCGAGTAAGCGATAAAGTCAGAGATTCCGCATGAAAATGTTACTATAAATAGAATCATAGCATTCAAAATGGCGGCCTTATGACTGGCAGTCTGGGTAAAAATCCACCCAAAGAGACTACCCTGAGTGGATTTTTCTGCAAAAAAGGCAAAAGGGGGGAGCATCGAGTTGGACTTAGTTTTTTCACCCTATGAATGATTTTCTCTCTTTCTAAATGTCTGATCACTGAGTTGGACTTAGTTTTTTTACCCTATGAATGATTTTCTCTCTTTCTAAAAGCCTGACCATTGAGTTTGACTTAGTTTTTTCTTCACCTATGTATGATTTTTTCTTTCTAAATGCCTGGACATTGAGTTGGACTTAGTTTTTTCACCCTATGGATGATTTTTTCTCTTTCTAATTGCCTGATCACTGAGTTGGACTTAGTTTTTTACCCTATGAATGATTTTCTCTCTTTCTAAAAGCCTGGCCATTGAGTTTGACTTAGTTTTTCTTCACTTATGTATGATTTTTTCTTTCTAAATGTCTGAGCACTGAGTTGGACTTAGTTTTTTCACCCTATGAATGATTTTCTCTCTTTCTAAAAGCCTGAGCATTGAGTTGGACTTAGTTTTTTCTTCATCTATGTATGATTTTTTTCTTTCTAAATGTCTGAGCACTGAGTTGGGACTTAGTTTTTTCACCCTATGAATGATTTTCTCTCTTTCTAAAAGGTTGACCATTGAGTTGGACTTAGTCTTTTTCTGCAATTATGAATGATTTTTTCTTTCTAAAAGACTGAGCACTGAGTTGGACTTAGTCTTTTTCTGAGTTTTTTAACTCTTTGCAGTATAACTCTCTGGAGTATAACTCTTTTGGAGTGCAACTCTTCTAAAAGAAGTTTGACAATTTGAAGAAATGACAATTTTGAAGAAAGATAGAACTTTCGTGGTAGCTGGTTAGTCCTGAAAAGGACTGTTTGGGTTAGCTCTGAAAAGAGCTGTGACAATTTGAAGAAATGACAACTTGAAGATAGAACTTTCGTCTGACAGCTTGAAGATAGAACTTTCGTCTGACATCTTGAAGATAGATCTTTCATGGTAGATGGTTAGTCCTGAAAAGGACTGTTGGGTTAGCTCTGAAAAGAGCTGTGACAATTTGAAGAAATGACAACTTGAAGATAGAACTTTCGTCTGTCAGCTTGAAGGTAGAACTTTCGTCTGACATCTTGAAGATAGATCTTTCGTGGTAGATGGTTAGTCCTGAAAAGGACTGTTGGGTTAGCTCTGAAAAGAGCTGTGACAATTTGGAGAAATGACAACTTGAAGATAGAACTTTCGTCTGACAGCTTGAAGATAGAACTTTCGTCTGACATCTTGAAGATAGATCTTTCGTGGTAGATGGTTAGTCCTGAAAAGGACTGTTGGGTTAGCTCTGAAAAGAGCTGTGACAATTTGAAGAAATGACAACTTGAAGATAGAACTTTCGTCTGACAGCTTGAAGGTAGAACTTTCGTCTGACAATTTGAAGAAATGACAATTTGAAGAAAAGATAGAACTTACGTCTGACAATTTGAAGAAAGGTAGATCTTCCGTGGTAGATGGTTAGCCCTGAAAAGGGCTGTTGGGGTGGTCCTAAAAAAGGACCTGGTTTGGAGGTTGTGTTTTTAAGCACAACCTCCAACCTTCCTGCACGCCGGACAGCTACTTGCAGCCCTCCTCTTCAGCTTTTTTAGTTGCTGCTCGTCCAAGGCGAAGTCCAACGAGAACGGTGGCTCGTTGTCACTATCCCAGCACTCGGTCTGGGGCACGACGAACTCCTTCTTCTTCTTTTTTTCTTTGGATGCCAGCTGGGCAAGTTTGGAAAAACTCATGTCTCTCAACGCACACTCCATGTTGCAGCAACTTGAAGAGAATGAATGATGTGCGGGAAATGCCGCTGGGTTTTATAACTTTTCAGACGGATTCAACTAGTTGACCCATGACGTCATTTTCTCCTATGTTTTTCCCGCGTCGGCGTTTCATGCTGTTTTGGCTCCAAAATTAATGTTATCCAATCAGAATTATCGTTGTTTTTTCTAATACTAAATGTTTTATTGTTGGCCAACCCGCGTCGGTGTTTCATGCTGTTTTGGCTCCAAATTAATGTTGTCCAATCAGAATCAACGTTTTATTTCTAATACTAAATGTTTTATTGTTGACCAACCCGTGGCTTTGTTGCATTTTTTTGTTGTTCGGGGGTTAAAAAAGAACTAGAGTTTGACTATTCTACGACTTTTTTTGATTGTAAATCTTTTGAGTTTTTGACAATTTTAAAAAAGATAGAACCTTCGTGTTAGATGGTTAGCGCTGAAAAGGGCTGTTTTGTTTTTGGAGGCTATGTTTTTCCACTTCTAATGGCAATACCCGAAATTCACTTGGCAAATGGCTAAGATGATGTCAGGCATTGTCTTTAAAAATAGTTGAAGTAATCTTTCGCTGAGATCTTTGTAGGGTTGTGTTATAGGTTGTAGTTGGTTTTGTTCCTCCTCTCCTACGAAGTGAGTGTTTAGTTGTAATAACTGTTGACCTGCATTTAGATATTCTTGGAGAGTCTCACGTAGTTGATAATTTATCTCCTCCATATTGATACTGCTTCCGAATATTGACACTGCTTCCGAAGTGATCGTTAGCTGAGAGCCAAAAAATGGTGAATGTATGAAAATAACGCTGGGCTTTATACGTTTACAGAGGCTTGAAATTTTTAAAGAGCTCGGGTCTGGCAGAAACCACATACATTTTTTCCATGCTGCGTTTCATGCTAATATAGCAAAAAAAGTTATGAGACGATGTATGGAAAAAATGTAGACAGAACAAGTCTTTGGGGAAAAACAGAATGAAGAGCTCTATTGTTTTTGAACTTTTATTTATTGAAAAGAACTAAACAATGAAACATTTTTTTTGCAAAGCATCATAAAAAAATTTCTTGACAATGAAAAAATTTCTTGACAATGAAAAAATCACAAGGAAACATTTTTTTACAATACAGCATAAAAACAGAATTATTCGCAAAACAGTATATAACAAATTTTTTACAATGCAAATTTCGCAAATACCACGAGTTTCATATTTGTTTTCATATTCCTGCCGTTTTGTTGTTTTTTCTTGGTTGTTTTCGCTCTGTCTTTGGTTTTTTCGGGATCTTGAAATCAACGTGATTATCAATGTTTTTCCCGTATTTACCCTGGCCTGTCAATATTGGTGTAGTTGGTCTTTGATCAACTCGCTGTTTCTTGTGGAGATGGCTAGCATCTTCCTCAGATTTCCGTTTTGTTGTTTTTCTTGGTTGTTTTTCCTCTGCTTGTTTTTTCTTTGATTGATTTTTCTTCACAACACTTACGATAGAGTCCACTAACTTGTGAAGATTGGATTTATCAAAGTCGAACTCCACAGGGATCTTCACAGGAGTTGTTGAAATGCACTGATCCTGTTGACGTAGTACCTCGATATTTCTACTGAGCTGCTCAGTACTTGTGCTTAAAGTTTTAATCTCCTCCAAATGTCTGTTTAAAGTCTCCAGCTGATCTATGATTCGGATCATCATGCTATCTTGTTTCAAATTTAGCTGCTTTACCTCTTCATAAATGTTGTCAAACACCGTCGCTGGAATGATGGTTGTCGAATTTAACTCCGGTGGTGGATTGGTGATTGTCGAATTTATAACTGATGAAAGAACGTCTCCATTGTTTTCCACTGGTGGAAAATCGTCCAAGTTGATTTCATCTAAATTGTGCTTCATATTGAAACTGCCTCTGAATATTGATACTGCTTGCGAAGTGATCGTTAGCTGAGAATCAAAGAAATGGTGTTTGGTATGAAATAACGCTGAGTTTTTATACGTTTACAGAGGATTGAAATTTTTAAAGAGCTCGGACCTGACGGAAAACACCAGGATTGAACTGTGTGACACCGAATTAGGAGTGGTAAAAAACACCAATATAACCATCGATTTAATTGGGCAATGTTAATGAAACGCCGACGCGGGAAAAACATAGGAGAAAATGACGTCATGGGTCAACTAGTTCAATCCTCCTGTAAAGCTATAAAGCTCAGTGATATTTTACATAAAATCATATTTGTTCCAGAATGGTTCGAATTCTTGTATGCCCTCACTGTGCAAGCAGATGTCTGATAGAGTGTGGAAAATGTTTTACCATACTTAAGTATCTTGGACAGAAACATAACTGTCCAGATACAGATGAAGGATTTTACGATGATGATGAAGGTTCATCGACTTGTTGCGAACACTGTGGGTGCGAAATCATCCCGGTGGATCGGACGGAGGAGTCGTAGAGCTGAATGTCAATGTGAGATCCTTTTAAAAAGCCCTTTTCAGGGCTAACCATCTATACGAAAGATCTTTCTTTCTTCAAAATTGTCAAAAGTAAAAAAAAGACTTACAGTCACAACTAGAAAAAGTCAAAAGTAAGAAGTAATTATTTTATATTTTTTATTTCAAAAAAGAACTTATGTACAATGAAAAAATCAAATCATGAACTGTAAAAACAAAAAATGAATGAACTGTATAGACAAAAAAATGAATGAAAAAATCAAGTCAGTCTTTTTGTTTAAATTCAATAGTGTGTCGAAATCTTTTTTCACTCAGTATGTTTTTCTTTTTTTCTTTGGGATGTCAGATTCACATTTGGTTTTACGTTTTCTTTTCCTATCGTTGTTTTTTAATACCACATCTGGACAGATTTTATCCTCGTGTTTTGTTGATTTGTAAAAGAAACAGTTCTTTGTTACTCGTTTTTTCTTCTTTTCGTTGTTTTGCTGTTTTTCCTCTCCGTACGAGCAACCTGCTTCTGCAGAAAAATCGTTGTTTTTTAGATCCAAAGTTCGTTGTTTTCTTAGATTTTTTCGTAATGTCTCTAAATCATCTGCTATTTTGCAGATTTCTGAATCGTTGATATCCATCGTGTCGCTCTGCATGTCTACGGTCTGAGTTTCAACCGATGACGATGTAGCTTGTGGTGAACTTTTTTTCAATGTATTTTCACTGCAGAATGAATTTAGTGTGCCGACGAATTTTATATCTTTGAGACCATCAACGTTGTAAAACGATGGTAAAATCTCAATGTCGTGACTGTGCGGATTCACGTAGACAAAAACAATTGTTCCTAGCTGATTTTCTTTTTCTGGACATTCTTTGGCCCAATGTCCTGCTTCGTTGCATGTGAAACAAATATTTGTTCTCTCGCCATTCACACCATATCGTTTGTCAGTCGTCGCTTGATCCAAAACTCTGTAGCTGGTAGTACGGTAAACATCTTTTTCTTCTAAATGTTGCTGGGATAAAAATGATCCCACATAGTTTCCGATATGTTTAACATCATACTTTGATGGTATATTGCTGATCTCATAATCGTGGGTGTATGGATTAACATACAGATACACCCTCTTTCTAAGTGGTGATGTATTTTGCACCTTTAACTCGCTCATATTTTTTATCAGCTGTACTGAGATTGAGTAGGAGAATGATTAGATTTTCACAACTATCGTCTCTATTTATACACTGTTACAACGGAGAGGCTATATAAATTGTTAGTTTTTTCTCACTTCTGCATTATTGTCTTTTCACTCAGAGCTAAAACGATGGGTAAAAGAAAAAGAATAATAACCTATTCAGACAGCGAAAGTGACGATGAGGTGTTTCCACCAACAAAAAAGAAAAAAACTAGACCTTTGAAAGAAGAAAGTGACGATGAGATATTTCCAGCAATAAAAAAGAAAAAAACTAAACCGTTGAAAGAAGAAAATGACAGCGACGATGAAAGTATCAACTCTAACTTAGACATGAAAAGTCTATATGATTTAACAGAAAAGGGAAATAAGAAGTCAAGAAAATTTAAAACAGAATCACATGTGCTGATGCTGAGTTTTAAGAAATTTGAAAAATTAACACCTCAGAGACTACTTGGATTATTTGACGATGTTACCCATGAAATCATTCGAAAGTTAAATGCTAACCCTACGGACATGATTAGAATTACCATCAATCATCCTTCGTTGGAAATAGGAATCCATATTCCTTTTTTAGCTGCAGACCAGTTACAAGGTGAAACTATGCTGAATGAAATTGAACGAGTTTTACAATCGAATACAGATTTCGTCTTGAACGATGGATTCATGACATTTGACATTACACATACAATACCACCAAGTGGTAGCGGAAAACAAAAATATAGATCGTCAGAATTAGATTCGAAGTTTTTTGCCCAGAAGAAGCAATCTATTATACAAATTGGTAATCATGACCAACTATGTTTTGCAAGAGCTGTTGTTGTGGGAATTTGCTACAGTGAACGTGAAAACACCGAAGTATGGAATAGAAAATGGCGTCTAATTTGTCGTTCAAAACGCCTTTTTCAAAAGACTGAAGCTGAGAAATTGTTAAATGAAGCTGGAGTTTCACCAAACCAGTCTGTAGGAATTGATGAATACAAAAAAATTCAAACATTCTTGTATGAAAAAGGCTATGTCATTAAAGTTCACCAACAGCATTCAAAAGTGGAAAAAATATTTAAACATCCAGAAGTGAAAGCCAATAGTAAGATCATACATTTGTACTTTCATCAAAACCATTATGACTACATCAAATCTATCAAAGGTTTTCTTAGTTGTGGATATTATTGTGAGTTCTGTGATGTGGGTTACTCTAACCGAGAAAATCATGCTTGTTCAAATATCTGCAAAGGTTGTTATCGCAAAGGAAAATGTCCATCAGAATCAAAAGAATATGTTTGCAGTTATTGCAGTAGACGATTTTTTAGTGCTGAATGCTTTGAAAATCACAGAAATGTACAAGGTCAAGAAAAGAAATCCATTTGTGCATTAGTAAAACTCTGCTCGAAATGTGGTGCACAATATCATGACAGAAAGAAAAATCATGTTTGCAATGGAAAGAAAAGATGTCATATCTGTAAGAGAATTGTTAACTTTTCTCATCAATGCTATATTCAACCTTACCAAAGTAAGTTGAACCATGACAGCGATGACGAGACGAGTTCTTCTGTAGTCAAAAAACCACAGTTTATTTTCTTTGATTTTGAATGCAAACAAGACACAGGCGTACACATCCCGAATTATTGTATCGCACACAGAGCGTGTGATGTATGTATCGATAAATCACTTGATTTTCATTGTTCTACATGCAGTGAATTTGAAGACGGTCGGGAAGTTATTTTTCAAGGTGAAGAAACTTTGAGTAAATTTTGCAACTGGCTCTTTTCAAAACATCATAAAGGGGTTACGGCTATTGCCCATAATTTCAAAGGCTATGACGGTCAGTTCATTCTTGACTATATTGTCAAAGTTGGGTTAAAACTTCCAAAATTGATCATGAATGGAAACAATATTATGAAGTTAGAACTGAATGGTGTACGTCTGATCGATTCTTTCAATTTCATGAGTTTTGGTTTGGCAAAATTTCCAACCACCTTTGGTCTTCAAGAAATGAAAAAAGGTTACTTTCCTCACTGGGCAAATACAGATGAATTTCGGAGTTACATTGGACCCTACTTGGATATGTCTTATTACAAACCCGACTCAATGTCTGAAGAGGGTAGGTCAAAATTCATAGTTTGGTATAATGACAAAGTTCGAAATGGTGAGGAATTCAATTTTCAGAAGGAGATGGAATTGTACTGTAGGTCAGATGTTGATATCCTCAGACGAGGGTGTGCTGAATTCAGAAAGCTGTTTATCGAACAGGGTGGTATTTGTCCATTTTTAGAGGCGATTACCATCGCAGATGCCTGCAACAAGGTGTGGCGAAGCAAATATTTACCAGAAAATCAAATAGCTATCATTTCAAGTACAGACTCATCCAGACGTCGCTTTTCTATGAAAGCGATACGATGGGTTCAAAGCGTTGCTCAGGAAAAAGGTATTATTATTCAGCATGCAAAAAATGGTGGTGAAGCTCAAATCGGGAAATATAGTGTAGATGGTTTTCACCGTCAATCAAACACTGTTTATGAATTTCTTGGGGATTTGTATCATGGTTGTCCTGTATGCTATACAGATCGAAAACAGATCAATCCTATTAATGGAAAACCCATGTCTAAATTGTACGAACGTACTTTTGAACGTATAGCAGATATCGAAGAAATGGGATATAATGTAGTGTACATTTGGGAACACGAATTTGATGCTAAGATGAAGGATAAAGAGTACAAAAAACTCATTGAAAAGTTATATCCACATTGGGACCCTATCGATCCGAGGGATGGTTTGTCCAGGGGAAGATGTAATGCAATAAAAATTGGATATGATGTTGATGAAAAAACCAAAAAGGAAATCAAGTACATCGATATCTGTTCTCTATACCCTTACGTTTGTAAACACAAATCCTACCCTGTAGGTCAGCCAAAAATTTTGTCTGCTGAGAATATTGATATGAACAATATTCGCCAATATGAGCGATTAATCAAGTGTAAAGTTTTACCTCCAACTGATTTGTTTCACCCCGTTCTCCCAGTTCACTGTAACAACAAAATGATGTTTCCACTCTGTATGAAATGTGCAGAAGAAAGCTCAAGCATTTGTAGACATGGTAAAGAAGAGAGGGCTTTGGTCGGAACTTGGGTTACTTTTGAATTATTCAAGGCTCTTGACTGCGGTTATCGATTATTGCAAGCGTATGAAATTTGGCATTTCGATTCTGTGTCAGATCAGTTCTTTAAACATTATGTGGACAATTTCTTGAAAATTAAGCAAGAAGCCAGTGGTTATCCAGATTGGTGTCAATCAGACTCAGAAAAAGATCAGTTCGTTTGTGAATATGAGAAGGCGGAAGGTGTTCGTCTTGATCCAAGTTGTATTCAAAGAAATCCTGGGAGAAGATCATTTGCTAAGATTATGTTGAACTGTCTTTGGGGAAAATTAGCTCAGCGTGAAAAAATGACCCAGACGGAATACATCAGTGATCCGTCTAAATATTTCGAATTAGTCACCAATCCCAATTTCATTGTAAAGCATGTAGAAATCTTTGACGAGAACTGTTCATTCATCTTGGTTAACTATGAATCAAAGTTGGAACATATTGACACCCACGCTACAGCCAATGTGGTAGTAGGTTCTTACGTAACAGCTTATGCAAGGTTGGAATTGTACAGCGTTCTTGAAAAGTTAAAAGATAGAGTTCTGTATTTCGATACAGATAGTTGTATGTACATTCACGACCCTGAATTATGGAATCCTCCTATTATTAACAGCCGGTTAGGAAAATGGACTGATGAAGAGCCTGCTTGTAAAATTACTCAATTCAGAGGACTTGGACCTAAGAATTATGCTTACAAAATGAAAACAAAAGATGGAGAAGAGATAAGCAAATGTAAAGTAAAGGGGATTACTCTGGATTACAATACAAAACAGGTGCTAAATTTCGATACATATTCGAAATGTGCTTTGGATCGCACAATAGAAATCAAAATTCAGTATGATTGTAGAATTAAAAGACACAGAGATAGAACGGTTACCAGTGAACCACAAACAAAAACGTTTCGTTCTGTATACACCAAGAGAGTTATTGTAAATGGTACTGATACTGTACCCTATGGTTATAAAAGTTTGAGAAAATAATTTCATATCACATTGTTGTGTACCAATCAGTCAAAGTAAGTCGGGGAAAAAATATTAGCTGTTGGTCAAAAAATAACAATCATGTTACCGTTACCAATAGAACTACGTGAAAAAATTTATGGAGAATTTGTTCAGCAGCATACGCTTGATAAACGAACACAGCTTAATATTAAATTTTTCTGTGTGAAAATTTGGATCAAAAAAATGTTTAAATGGGCTGCAAAAGGAGAAAAGTCATACAAAGTGTATGGCATATTCAACTTTATAGCGATGATGGTGGACGATTCGGGTTTTGATCTCGATCTCAAGACTCATTTAGCAGATAGCTGCTTGAAAGACAATGTTATTAGTAAACTGTTTCGATCCACAAGTCGATGGACATTTTTTATCATAGGAAGAACAGAAGAAAGTTTTCTTAACGTAGTGAAAATGAAATCAGTTCTATTTGACTTTTACTTACGGTACAAAAAAGGATCTGTTCATGATTCCTACGGAGAAACAATGGAAACCATGTCAGGGTATATTCTATTTGATAGAGATGTTACAGAAGAAGTAGTGAATTCAGCTCTTTCAACAAAAGACGCTTATAGACATGTTGCTCCATTCATAGGACTACGAGATTTCGACGATATGGACAGTGAGTATACAATGTTTTTGGGGTATGACCAATTGCATAAAGACATTACGGAATATGAAAACAAATGTGAAACTCGTGGTATTTGCGAATTTGCATTGTAAAAAATTTGTTATATACTGTTTTGCGAATAATTCATTGCGAAAAATAATTCATTGCGAAAAAATAATTCATTGTGATTAATTCATTGTGATTAATTCATTGTGAATAATTCATTGTTAAGAAATTTTTTCAGTGTGATTTTTTCATTGTTAAGAAAATGTTTTTTATGCTGTATTGTAAAAATGTTTCCTTGTGATTTTTTTCATTGTCAAGAAATTTTTTCATTGTCAAGAAATTTTTTATAATGCATTGCAAAAAATGTTTCAATGTTTAGTTCTGTTCAGTAAATAAAAGTTCAATAAATAAAAGTTCAAAAAACAATAGAGCTCTTCATTCTGTTTTTCCCCAAAGACTTGTTCTGTCTACATTTTTCCATACAACGTCTCATAACTTTTTTGCTATATTAGCATGAAATGTAGCATGGAAAAAATGTATGTGCTTTCTGCCAGGTCCGAGCTCTTTAAAAAATTTCAATCCTCCTTAAACGTATAAAGCCCCGCGTTATTTTCATACAATCACCATTTCTTGATTCTCAGCTAACGATCACTTCGAAAGCAGTGTCAATATTCGGAAGCAATATCAATATGGAGGAGGTAAATCATCAACTACGTGAGGCTCTCCAAGAGTATCTAAATGCCGGGCAGCAGTTATTGCAACTAACCACTCATCTCGTAGGAGAGGAGGAACAAAACCAACTGCAACGTATAACACAGCCATACAAAGATCTCGGCGAAAGATTAGTTCAACTATTATTAAAGACAACACCGGATATCATTTTGGTTGATATCGAATTTGGGAGGAAGATTACAGCATGCCCCATTTGCCAAGCGAATTTCGGGTGCTGCCATTAGAAGTGGAAAAAACACAGCCTCCAAAAACAAAACAGCCCTTTTCAGGGCTACCCATCTACCACGAAAGTTCTATCTTTTTTAAAATTGTCAAAAACTCAAAAGATTTACAATAAAAAAAAGTCATAGATTAGTCAAACTCTAGTTTTTTCTATCCCGAACAAGAAAAAATGCAACAAAGCTGAGGACTGGTCAACAATAAAACATTTAGTATTAGAAATAAAACGTTGATTCTGATTGGACAACATTAATTTGGAGCCAAAACAGCATGAAACGCCGACGCGGGAAAAACATAGGAGAAAATGACGTCATGGGTCAACTAGTTCAATCCGTCTGAAAAACTATAAATCTCGGCGATTTATTTTCCATACATTTCATTTTCACAATGGCTTCAAGACCATCACTCCTCGTCACTTGGATGGATGACGAACGAAAGTTAACAAGAGCAAGGAGACAAATCGTCTTACTTAAACAACGCTTAGCCGGAGTAAGAAGACGATACGAGAGGGCTGAGCTTGCTAATAACAGGGTGTTCTGTTATAACCTTCGGATGAAGGAACTCATTATTGAGCGCGTGCTTGAAATGTATTTTCAGTATGTTTTTTTTAAAAACAGAGGAGGTAGACCGTCTTTTCAGAGCGCAAATCGCCGCTGAAAGGAGTGAGTCAGACAGTGAATCGACTGATACTGAATAAACATTTTCAAAAATCAGCTCTTCTCAAAAAACAGCCCTTTTCAGGGCTAACCATCTACCACGAAAGTTCTATCTTTTCTTCAAATTGTCATTTCTTCAAATTGTCAAACTTCTTTCTTTTAGAAAAGTTACACTCCAATAGAGTTACACTTCAAAGGTCCACACTCCAGAGAGTAAGAATCATTCATAGATGCAGAAAAAAGACTAAGTCCAACTCAATGGTCAGACATTTAGAAAGAAAAAAATCATCCATAGAATGAAAAAAAACTAAGCCCAGCTCAGTACTCAGACATTTAGAAAGAGAATTCATTCATAGATGTAGAAAAAACTAAGTCCAACTCAATGCTTAGACATTTAGAAAGAAAAAAATCATTCATAGATGCAGAAAAAGACTAAGCCCAACTCAGTGCTCAGACATTTAGAAAGAGAAATCGTCCATAGATGTAGAAAAAAGTCTAAGTTTAACTCAGCGATATAGGGACAAATTCCATTTAGAGAGAAAAAACCATTCATAGGATGAAAAAACTAAAAAAGTGATCCATTACACATATAAAACACTAAACTCTTGATTATTTTTCTCATTCACCAATAACTTTTCGTAAAACCTGAACCAGGATCCCACAATGTTTGGATTAACAATTTTTCTCTCATTGCTCTTCTGGTTAGAAGAAAGAGAACGTTTCAGATATATCAGACATGAAATTGAGCATCTGATGTAAATGCTAGATAAAATGGAATCAATCAAAAGAAAGAGAGGAGGCTAAAAAAGTGCATTCTGTACAAAAAAGCACCCTTTTCAGAGCTAGCTATCTTAAATAAACATCTTTCTTTTCATTTTGTCAGAAGACTCATAATCAAAAAAAGTCATAGGTTAGTTAAACTCTAGTTTTTTTCTAACCCCGAACAAGAAAATGTAACAAAACCACGGATTGGTCAACAATAAAACATTTAGTATTAGAAAAAACAACGATAATTCTGATTGGATAACATTAATTTTGGAGCCAAAACAGCATGAAACGCCGACGCGGGAAAAACATAGGAGAAAATGACGTCATGGGTCAACTAGTTGAATCCGTCTGAAAAGTTATAAAACCCAGCGGCATTTCCCGCACATCATTCATTCTCTTCAAGTTGCTGCAACATGGAGTGTGCGTTGAGAGACATGAGTTTTTCCAAACTTGCCCAGCTGGCATCCAAAGAAAAAAAGAAGAAGAAGGAGTTCGTCGTGCCCCAGACCGAGTGCTGGGATAGTGACAACGAGCCACCGTTCTCGTTGGACTTCGCCTTGGACGAGCAGCAACTAAAAAAGCTGAAGAGGAGGGCTGCAAGTAGCTGTCCGGCGTGCAGGAAGGTTGGAGGTTGTGCTTAAAAACACAACCTCCAAACCAGGTCCTTTTTTAGGACCACCCCAACAGCCCTTTTCAGGGCTAACCATCTACCACGGAAGATCTACCTTTCTTCAAATTGTCAGACGTAAGTTCTATCTTTTCTTCAAATTGTCATTTCTTCAAATTGTCAGACGAAAGTTCTACCTTCAAGCTGTCAGACGAAAGTTCTATCTTCAAGTTGTCATTTCTTCAAATTGTCACAGCTCTTTTCAGAGCTAACCCAACAGTCCTTTTCAGGACTAACCATCTACCATGAAAGATCTATCTTCAAGATGTCAGACGAAAGTTCTATCTTCAAGTTGTCATTTCTCCAAATTGTCACAGCTCTTTTCAGAGCTAACCCAACAGTCCTTTTCAGGACTAACCATTACCACGAAAGATCTATCTACAAGATGTCAGACGAAAGTTCTATTTTCAAGCTGTCAGACGAAAGTTCTATCTTCAAGTTGTCATTTCTTCAAATTGTCACAGCTCTTTTTCAGAGCTAACCCAACAGTCCTTTTCAGGACTAACCATTACCACGAAAGTTCTATCTTTCTTCAAAATTGTCATTTCTTCAAATTGTCACAGCTCTTTTTCAGAGCTAACCCAACAGTCCTTTTCAGGACTAACCATTACCACGAAAGTTCTATCTTTCTTCAAAATTGTCATTTCTTCAAATTGTCAAACTTCTTTCTTTTAGAAGAGTTACACTCCAAAGAGTAAGAATCATACATAGGTGAAGAAAAAACTAAGTCCAACTCAATGTCCAGGCATTTAGAAAGAGAAAAAATCATCCATAGGGTGAAAAAACTAAGTCCAACTCAATGTCCAGACATTTAGAAAGAGAAAAAATCATACATAGGTGAAGAAAAAAACTAAGTACAACTCAGTGCTCAGACATTTAGAAAGAAAAAAATCATACATAGATGAAGAAAAAGCTAAGTCCAACTCAGTGATATAGGGATAAATTCCTTTTAGAAAAGAGAAATCATTCATAGAGATGTAGAAAAAAGTCTAAGTCCAACTCAATGGTCAGGCTTTTAGAAAGAGAGAAAATCATTCATAGGGTAAAAAAAGCTAAGTCCAACTCAGTGATCAGACATTTAGAAAGAGAAAAAAATCATCCATAGGGTGAAAAAACTAAGTCCAACTCAATGTCCAGGCATTTAGAAAGAAAAATCATACATAGGTGAAGAAAAAACTAAGTCCAACTCAGTGATATAGGGATAAATTCCTTTTAGAAAAGAGAAATCATTCATAGAGATGTAGAAAAAAGTCTAAGTCCAACTCAATGGTCAGGCTTTTAGAAAGAGAGAAAATCATTCATAGGGTAAAAAAAACTAAGTCCAACTCAGTGATCAGACATTTAGAAAGAGAAAAAATCATCCATAGGGTGAAAAAACTAAGTCCAACTCAATGTCCAGGCATTTAGAAAGAAAAATCATACATAGGTGAAGAAAAAACTAAGTCCAACCCAATGCTCCCCCCTTTTGCCTTTTTTGCAGAAAAATCCACTCAGGGTAGTCTCTTTGGGTGGATTTTTACCCAGACTGTCAGTCACAAGGCCGCCATTTTGAATGCTATGATTCTATTTATAGTAACATTTTCATGCGGAATCTCGGACTTTATCGCTTACTCGAAACTTTTCGGACCTTTTGTGAACTTTTGCAAGGGATAAATTCTTTCAGGGTGGTAGACTAGGACAAATTTTCTTTCAGGGGTGGTGATGTAGGGCACTCAGGGAGGGTCGTCTAGACCCCTGCCCTGGCCTGGCAGGGGTCTACACGACCCTCCTATACTACTATTGTTTCCCATATTACAAATGACAGGTTGTATTTTACTGTGCTATTTCATATGACTGATGCACCAATAATTGCCAATCTAGAGGAAGAAATGATCAGTGAACTGAAGGGGTCACGATTCCTTCTTTTCTAACCTGCTTTCTTATTCCCAAAGTCTATGTTGTGAAAGGCAACTTGTCCCTGTAGTTAGACAAAAGTAAATCCTGTTTTGCAAAATGCCACCTTGGAATCATTGAGAGAATAACAAACCCAGAGTGTTTCAAAAATGGTTTTATGTAAGCCCTCTTTGCGTACATTCTGATATTTTTCAATTGTGGTAAAAATGTCATGTTGTGAACATAACAGAAACTTTATTGAATTTTCACAATGTTTACTTCTTCATGTCATAGACATACAATACGTGTATGAAATAATATATAGACTTTAAACCATAGCAATGATTGAATTAACATAGTGAAATATATTCTAATCATATCATAAGGAGGCCGATAATAATGTTGACTGCATGAATGTGGTCTATGGGTGATAGTGAATAGACTTTCATATAGCATGGAATGATCTGTTGTAAATATCAGTGTTATGATTTCAAAAAAAGACAACTTCATATTAGTCTCGTACTCTGTGATGGGCCACTATTGAGAAAAAGATCTAAACAACTTTATACACTGGGTTTAATACAATACAAATCAATGTGGCAAATCACTGTTTTCTACAGAAGTCATAAATACAATCGTAACTACAGTGAAGTCTTATGGTTCAACAGCAAGAAGTACCTTTATTTCCAGCAAATGTCATGAGATTTTGAAAAAAAAAAAAGGTCTTCATTCTTCACTACTAATACTCTGATTTCCTTCCTTGAAACAGTCTTGTTTTCGTTACCGTGCTCTAACTCAAGGGCCGTTTGACCTTGGACCCTGAAACTTTATACAAGTGTTGCCCTTGACCCAAGGAGGTGCCCTATTTTATTTATTTATTTATTTTTTGGTCACATGGGTCAAAGAGGTGTTTTGGCGGTCACATGGGTCAAAGGTCACGGTCACAGGTGAACTTTGTTTGAAAATACTTTCCATGCTCTTACTCAATAACTGTGTGACCTAGGACCCTGAAACTTTATAGAACTGTTGCTCATGACCCAAGGCGGTGCCCCATTTTTTTTTTCCTTATTTTGGTCACATGGGTCAAAGGTCGTCACTGATCTTTGTTTTGAAAATCATTTCCGTTCTCTGGTTGTGCTGCTTCAGTGGTGGGGGTGGTATTTGTCCGTTTTGCGGCAGTTCTAGTTATCTTAAATGTCAAATGTAAAAAAATAAACTCAAATATCTCCTGAAACAAATTTGCGGCAGATAGGCTTTGAATATATTTCGTAAAAAATAGTTGATCAACACGAATCAATGCTTGATAAATGGATATGAAAGCATCGAGGTTTAAGGAACAAATTGCTCGTAAAGCGCATTTTCGCCGAAGAGGTAATTAGTTAATTCCAAAATGATTCGTCATAAATACACAATTGATCAGCCTACACTCAACCCGCAATGAACAAGGCGTGGTTTCATGACAGTTGTTTGGCTAGCGCACCGTAACTATCTAATACAATATTAATAGAGGTATAGAATTTATGCCAATATCTTATCTACACTTCAGACAAAAAATGGGATAAGCAGACTGGTTTATCAAACCATAAAATGCTCTTGTCGGGGGTCGTACTAACCTATAATTTAGAGTTGTGTACTTATTCTAAAATCTGAGATAAACAATCTGATTGGTCCAGAAGTTCAGTCATAAAAAGTATAGTCTTAGAATTAAGAAATATATAGAGGATATTTGTGTGTGTGTGTGTGTGTGTGTGTGTGTGTGTGTGTGTGTGTGTGTGTGTGTGTGTGTGTTGTTTTTTTTTCGGTGAAAGATCGGAATTTATTTCATCGAGTGAACATCATCGGTAATATTTTCACGAGTGGCGGCATCGAAATTTATTACATCGAGTGAACATCATCGGTAATATTTTCACGAGTGGCGCGCCATTCGTAAAAATTTTACTGATGATGTTCACTCGATGAAATAAATTTCGATCTTTCACCGAAAAAAAAAAAACCTATTTATCTCATGCTTCTATCCCATTTTTTGTTGTGACTTTCATCAAAATCCAGTACACTTGTTTTCGATAATTCCCCGTGGCGTATCCCCCCCCCCATAAGATCGCATTAGAATGTTACGTAAAGGCCAAGAAATGTATGGTAAGTGTGCGTAAATTACGTCATATTTACTTCTGGTTGAACGGTGCGCACTATTTACCTAAGTAACTAGCGCGCGGGAATTACTGTTTCCACCTTCAATTGAAGATTTACGGAAATATTTACGGTAAATTTTACTGGTCGTAACTACGAATTATCAAACCTATAATCATAATCCACCAATTTTCCAAAAAATTACCGAAATGCATGGAATAAAACTGAATTAAGAATGGTTTGTAAGTATGGCCAATGGCACGCTGCTAACCCGCAGGGCAACAAATGAACAAAACGGACAAGATTCAGTGAGCACTAAGGTTCTACATGTATTTATAATTCATAAGAAAACCAATCCGATTGACCACGGCGTTATTACGTTAATGAAAGGTAGTCTCTAAATTAAGAATTAGTATGGTGTGTAAGGAAGGCCCGAGAAACACCAGTTATCCTATGTGCTATATAAACGCGCATGACTGACAATTTTTAGTGAGCACAAAGGTACTCTTTGCAAACATCTTGTCGTCAAATTTTAAGTGATGAGAATCGAAACTAAAAACTTCATGTCAATGTGTTTTTCAACGAGTTTGCATTCTTATGACGCCACATGGTATAATTAAATCAAGACACAAGTTTGCTGCAAGATGAAGTTCAGATCAATCAACAAAACTGAGCACAAAAGCTAGAAAGAGCCGTTTACCTTAGCATTTCGTACAAACTCTACCATTTTCCCGTACAGCGTATCAAATCATAAACCATTTGATTTCCAACCCTGAAATGAGTGCCAAAAAATAAAGCGTGTTACCATTTACCTTAGCCAAATTCTACCATTTATAGTATATTAAAACAACAACAACAAAAAAAAACCACTTGATTTCCAACTGAGAAATGAGTGCCTACAAAATAAGTTGTATTGTAGATTTTGGAAAGTATGGTGTAACCATGTATTACACTATCCCGAGTTTTAATGACCCTGGTTGGAAAGGCTTTTGAAAACATTGTGGGAAAAGGAGAGACTGTTTTCTACTCTATTAAAAAAAAAAAAAAAAAAAAAAAAAAAAATTCATTTGACCTATATTCATTAAGTCGTCTGCAATTGCTTTCAGTTTCATTAAAGTCCGAAATTCAGTCTGCTGACAGAGAATTATTGGAATCGGTATGCAACATACATGTATGACCAATGTCGTAAGTATTGCTGTTCGAAAGTTTAATGATAGCAGAAAATAAAAAGAACAATTTTGAATGTATCTGAGTACCTTATTAATGCTAGTTTAACAAGAAAAGATGTATTTAAAGAAAGTTAATTTATCAAATTACTATATTTACAGAGCTTCATGACACTGTACATATTCTTTACGCCTTTTGTTCAATTTGCAAGTTATTTTGCTTTTGTACACTCTGCAAAACTTATATACCGCCACTTTTGTTTCTCCTACAAATTTGACCAAGTAATAGACAGATAAAATGGAAAGAAATTGTAACATATATGTTGACCTTAGCCATGGTAATGTAATGAAAAGATTCTCGATTCTGCCAACAGAAGGCAGTTTTTTTCAAAAAATAGGCAAAACACATCGGTTGCGCATGCGTGGTGTCTATGAGCCAAACCTGGTTAAAAAGACAAGCTTAAATTACTAAAACTTTGTCAGCGATAAGAAAAAGCATGAAAATTATTTTCTGCACAAGCATATAATTCTAGGAAGCAAGTGGGAAGTTTTCAAGAATTTGATGTTTCAATTTTCAATGTTGAATGAATGGATGTTAAATAAGCTCCTTTGACAAGAACAAGTCAATCATTTCTTTTCCGACTAAGGCAGAGGCATGCTTTTACACTGATAAATCGTTCTGCAAAAAAATCAAACCAAATGAAACATTTACTTTCTTAAAAGTGGCGGTTATAAGTTTTGCTGAGTGTACCTATGTGTTCATTTATTGTGTAATAAAGTATTGTATTGAAAAAGGAATGCCAAAGCTAAATCCTCATGATTCCAGGCGAGAAGATCTCTAGAATTTTCCCAACATATTACTATATGTAAAATACCAGACCCAGACAATTTTATAACCCTTGAGACCCGAATTAAACAATTTCATCAACTCATCACCCACTGAAATAAAGTTGCAGCAGACCATTTCGAAAACATCTTTGAAAGTGAACGGGATACTATCAGCGATTAAATGCATTAATGTATTTAAAATAATCAATGTATTTGAATACGTTAATGCATTTAAAAACAGTGTGGTAAAGTAGAGAAATTGCCCGTATTTAGCAATTTCTCTATTTCACCACAGTGCTTTTAAAGCAGTCTGTTGCACAACGCAAGAAAATTTTGGGGGAGGGTAATAATTAAAGACCTACTGTATGGTGATATCGAATTCAATAAGTATAAGAAACCAGGGTTTATAGTTTCAGAAAGAATATTATATTTAAAATGTCAGCCCGGAGAATGAGCTGTTTTTTTTTTAAAAAAAACATAGCTTTAAAACAGAACTTTTGAAGAAAAAGATGACTATGTAATTGTACTTACAAATACAAAAATTCTTGATTCCGTCGTAGCAGACAAGAACACCTAAATAATTTTCGATATATTACTCAACATAACACAGTAGTTTGACCCGTTTAATTAGAGCCCCTATTTCATCACTGAAAATATGTGTTGTACTCCTGTGACTGATTATCCATACTCATTTTCACTGATCTCTAGTTCTGAATACGAAGATTTTCTCAAAGGTTAAAGTTGTACATGGTAACAGTGGCCATACTAGGCAAGAGACCCAGACAATTTGAGGGGACAATTTGAGAGAAAAAAATTAGGATTCTTCAGGCAATTCGGTTTGTTTCGAATGAGCAGTCATTAGAATATGCGAATAAACACAGTGACAGGCTTTACGACGGACGACGGCCCATGACCGATCATAAAAGCTAACCCTTATCATTTTGTGTTGAGATGATTATAAAACAAACCCGGCAAGATCCTTATACACAGTATTTTAGCATTCTGCGTCAATCAAACTGTTTGATGCTTTATTGTTTTGTTCACCGTAAGCCTTTTCGGACAAAAAGCTGTCCATCCAAACGTCTTTATCCCGAACCTTCACCATTAAAAAGCTCATGAAACCGAATGTGAATTCCTCGGCAGTATTAAAACCCTACATATCAAAGTCATTTTCGTCGGAAAAACTCCATTATGTTGGACGGTGTGAATCCAAGATCAGACTGCAAAGAGCATACTACAAGTTCCATACAATCAGTATGACCCCGGAAAACACAGTTCTCAGAAACTATTTATGTTGCAAAAGGCGGTGACAGGAATAACCTGTGTAAGCTCTTCAGTACTTTCAGACCTTTGATATCTGCGACACATTATTTTATCAACATAAGTATCATTACTTACTGTAACAAAGTAACTTTTAAAAGTGTAAGTACTTCAGCGCTTCAAAACCTGTGATATTTTATCTTATTTATGTTTCAGTGCTTTCAGTCCCATGAAATCTGCGACATTCTGAGTTTTCAACGTTTGAGTACTCTCAGTGCTTTGAAATCTGTCACACATTTCATTATCAACCTTTCGGTACCCTCAGTGCTTTGAAATCTGCGACATATCATGTTATCAACGTTTTAGATCAATTGCTCGTTTAATCAGGATTTATCTGAAACTGTAATGAGTCAAATGGTCGTTAGGCCCTACCCTTGTCCGTCGAGAAATATCATCTGTCCGACGTCTGAATTTCCAATGCATTTGGCAACAAGCATGATTTATTTGCTTATTGTACAATGGATGCTATATCTTTGTAAGCAAGCTTTTTGCGATCTTGTAAGTTTTATAAATAGTGCTAGTTATATAGGGTTATAATATCTAGATGTTTCTTTTTTGGTTTTTTCTTCTGTTATTTCAGTCTTTACAAGGTGACCACTTTTAAGACTTGTCAAAATTGAAAGCATTTGTAGACGACAAATTAAATGTTGCTCAAATGATGAAACTTGTCTTTGATGGCGGTAGAAAACATTGTGGGAAAAGTAGAAAATGCTTGTTACCAGCATTTTCTTTTCCCGCAATGTTTTCATTTTTCAAGTTTTTTTCACGGGTTCGTTAAAATTCGGGATTGCTTTGTAAAGGGTTTAAATTGGAAGAGGGGATAAAAGGCACCAGAGAACGCCCATGATTAATTAATCACCCAATGTCTGACCTGATTCCGTGGGCATTTAACCCTGGGGCTACTGAACATTGATTGGTCAGCGGAAAGTGCGCATATAAAATTGAGCCATGGTCTGTGAAAAGAGGGCTAAAGCAGCTGCAAAAAGTATCGACCCATGTCAGCCTGCGCGGTCCGCGCAGGCTGACATGGGTCGAAACTTTTTGCAACTTATAAATTTTCAGCATGTCCGAGGACCATTGTACCTCCTGATTCAGTCTGTTGTTAGGCAAAGTGGGCTTTATTAATCCATCATTTAATTTAATGCTTGGTATAATGTATCGCAGACTGGTGTATAAAACCCATTGTCCCAGTGCGCCTCTCAATTACAAGCTCCAGGCCGCATTTGGCTAGAATACGGGGATAGTATAGACCTTAGATCAGACTGTACGTTTTGTGACGATCTGGGAAGCCTTTCACGAAGCTTCGTATGCACTAAATTTGCATACGCAGTTTAGGTAAGCAAGCATCAAGTCTTGATATCATTCTCTAAGTCCATTTCTTGATCTAGAAAGAATCGCAACTTCTGATTGGCTGAACATTCTACGTCTAATTCTAGATCTAGAAAGAATCGCAACTTCTGATTGGCTGAACCAAATGACCAACAATGTTCATAAAAATGGTTGGCGAAGATGCATCCAACTTCGCAGTACATGCAGTTTGATCCTACGTCCACAGTTTCCGATGGTTTGTAAGATGGTCTTGCCAAAACAGGCGGGAAATTTGAACTCTTCTTTCTTTTTCTGTCGCCTCCATTTCTCGTCCTGTTTAGTGTTGCTGTCTCCAACCCCAAGGACTGACCTTTGAACTGTTAATTGTATTAACCCTTTACCTCACAATCCAGCCTTTTATCGACCCTGAGGGATATTACTTTTGAAAACATTGTGGGAAAAGGAGAAAATGCTGGTAACCAGCATTTTCTCCTTTTCCCAAAATGTTTTCTATCAATCAAATATATCAGTCACCATTTGATCTACAATTGAATTGTCGTCTGCTAATGCTTTCAATTTGGTCGAGTCCGAAATTGTGTCGTTTGGTAAAGTGTTAAATTATAATTTCGAGCCAAAAGTAAAAAGCAAAATATTCCTATTTAAAAAGTTCTTTTTACCTAAACTTTCCTTTACATCGGTCGGTGTAGATCAACATTGATTGATAATTGATTGTATGGCGTTTAACGCCGTTTTCAACATTATTTCAGTTATTTTGCGGCGGCCAATGGTCAGCGGTGAGAGAGGAATGAATCCTGTCGCAATGACTATCATCAATCCTCTGAAAGAAATTTGCCGAGCTGGGTACCGAACCAGCGACTCCCTGTTCTCAAGTCCAGTTCTCCGACGCCTGAGCTATGGGGGCTTGGCAGATCAACATCAGACTGCACATTCTGTCGCGTTGTGTCGCGCTTGGCATCCTCGGGATTAAAACAGTAACTGTGCAAAACGAATTTCTATGTTCATTTTGGTGACACTTTTTAAAATATTAAGGAAAAAGGAGCTTTTTTATAATTCACTTTCATCTTGTTGCCAAAAAAATTATTAAAAAGGGTGTACTGCATCTTCACATAATGATGAATCAGTAAAATCTATTTAGTCTGACAATCGACTGGATCTGGATATAGAATAGTCCTTTAACATGCAGAAAATTGATCAATGGCAAAAAGTTACCTACTTGTACCCAAGTCAGCCAGCGCGGACGGCGCAGGCTGACCCGGGTCGATCCTTTTTGCAGATACATAAAACCCCATTCCACAGAACATGGTCTGTTTATTTTTGCTTTCCTTTACATGTTGGTTCTTTGTGAAATTTTGACGTTGTGGTAGGTCTGAAATTAGCTTGCGTAACAGGCTAAAATTAGACATTTACCGAACGACCCCGTCATTTTTCGACCCATTAAAAAGAAAAAAATGCGGGTAATTTTCATTCTTTCCTCTTTTCCCTAAGGTTTTCTACTGTTTCATAAACAAACTCCATCATTCAAGTCATGATCAATTCGTCGACTTCGAAATACAATCAATATGTATAGGTGTAAAGTTTTGTCGTCTGGTAAAGAGTTAAATGGTGATGTCGTGATTGTATCGCGATTATTACCGAGGTCCCCAGAGGGCACTGCGGACAACGATGTGACCAGTGGGCACAATATTTATCCATTAAGCATTGTGGAAACTGGAACAGTTTACAAATATTACGATAATAAAGTGGCATTTCATAAAGCGCCTAAGTGACACATGTGATATCGGAGATAACTTACATTCAATCAACAAGGCCAAGTTCAGCAGTTGTTACTCTAGAGTTAACTCAGCAACTGTTTTTAGAATTTGGTTTAGATGGGCACGCATCTATTTAGCAATCATGCCAGTTTCCATAGGTATAACGCCATAATAAATCACTTCTGGGTCTTAGTAGTCAACAGTAGTCCCACCTGAAAATTTGACATGTAGCACTTCTACAACAATGAGAAAAGATGGAGGGACAGGTCTAAAATGTAAAATTTGTGATGTTGATTTAATTATTTCTTGAGAAACTGAGAGTAAACTTGCTACTTCTTTTGGGACTATTTAGAGTCTGTGACCTTTCCGAGACACATTATCTACAACTGGCAAGGATTTCTTCAAACTCTGATTTTCCGAGGGTAGTTATTTTTGAGGGGCAATAGCGAAATAGTTCATTTTTTATGATTCCACTTCCTCTACCTTTTTTGTAAAGGCCGAATAGTTTCCGTAGGAATGAACAGCAAAACTTCTGCTTTATCAGGGAAAGAGCTGGATAAGGCCAAAGAAAGTAATTTTCATTCTATTTAGAATGTACCAAAAAGTTACCGTTGTGATACCAGAAGTACTTTGGTGTCAACTCGGACAGATCTTTTGAATGAAGAAAGTGGCGTTTTGATTGGTCAGTCCTTCAAAAAAAACAACATATTTTGAATAAGGCTACAAATCAGATTCAGTTCAGATTCTAATTCATAAGCTCATTACAAATAGACTGTACGCAGTGCAAATCGGAAGTTGTACATCTTCCAACTACCACTGCTCAGATTAAGACTAAAGGTGTCACACCGCTGGTTTTTGGCCTCATTGAAATAAGTGTGAAATTTACCATATTTGAAGCTTCGCATATTGCTTAATGGCAAAACTATGGCTTGTCCGTCTGTTACTCTGAAAGCTACCATCACAGGTCTGCAAAAAAAAAATGCAAAAAAAAAAACATGTCAACCGATTGCGTGTTTTGTTAATTTCCAACCAACACAGGCACCCTAATTTTGTCCTCACAGATACACCTGTTCACGGCCATGACCCCAAGTTTTTGTTCCTCCGCTGATACAAAGTAGTCCTGTCAGTGCACAATAAAAACACATCTAAGTGATCCCCCAGTTTCCCATATTTCGATCAAATCTAAATTATATACCTCCAAGCCATCTCGGCTCCATGAAACAGTGCCACAGAAGTGCTACAGCAAAATTTCATATAGGACTACTTTTGACTACTACGACCTGGAAGCAATCTCGCAGTGGTGCGACACCTAAAACTCAAAACGGAAGTCGGAAAATGAATTTCAAAAGTCTAGTACAGTATGAAGTAAAATGGGCTTAGCTCATTATAATTCTAGAAGTAGTTCTAAGTCCCTCTCGGCTCAAATTTACATGTATAGAGATTTAATCGCTCGTACATTGGACAATGTCAAGATTTTTCCAATGACAAAAACTCTTATAACCCTGTCCGGAACGAATCTGTATTTTAAGGCCCTGGCGAAGAAGTACTCTGATAACATCGTAGTAAACAGCATTTTCTCCTTTTCCTATGATGTTTCATCCCCCTCAACTTGTTACTACACGACAAAAATGTAGACTTCTCCAATTAAACTGAAAGCATTTGCCGACGAAAATTTACTTGTGACTAAAATGTTTCTTTGATAGAATAGAAAACACTATGGGAAAAGGAGAAAATGCTGTTTACCAGCATTTTCTCCTTTTCCCATAATGTTTTCAAAAGGCCTTCTTCTCAGGGTCGTTAAAACTCGGGATTGTGTGGGAAAGAGTTAAAAGTAGAATCACGTGATTTTAGCCATAATCTTACTTGACATTTGAAACGCTTTCAACATTGACGAACCTTAAAATATTGTCGTCAGTGAGAAGTTAAAACAAGAGGGCCAAGATGGCCCTGGATCGCTCACCTGAATTTTTGAGAGGACCATAGCCCATTTTTTTTTTTTTTTTTTTGAGGTATTGAAACTTTGGAAACAAAATCATTATTTTGCCAAGCAATTTTGAAAAGGTCACCTGTAAAAGTAACTTCAAAATCTGTCACCATCTCTACAAACATCACTACAGCAATAATTTTGATGAATCAGAATTCTGCAAATAAATTTTTGGATAGATCACCCAAGGACAATTTCTTGAAGAAGGGCACATTCTCGATAGTGACTTTAAACGTAAGTTGAATAAGAGCACCACATGCAGGTGCCAACAATTGGCTGTTGTTTTTCGACGGATAAAGTTTCCCTAACAATTTTAGAAAAGGGTCACCCTAGGAACATTTCTGTGAAATTATTTCAAAATCTGACCAACCGTTCCAGAGAAGAATAATTGAACAATTCCTCTTCATGTCCCAGTAGTGCAAATAGCCCCCACCATCAGAGCCATGTTTCTTGACAGATCACAATTTTGTGAACAATTTTTGAAAAGAGTCACCCAAGGAACATTTCTGTGAAATGATTTCAAAATCTGACCAGCGGTTTCAGAGAAGAATGATTTTTAAGAATTTCTTCATGTCTGTATAGTGTAAAAAGCCCACAGCCATCACAGCCATGTTTCTTGATGGATCAAAATTTCTCGAACACCTTTTGAAAAGGGTCACCCAAGAAACATTTCTGTGAAATTATTTCAAAATCTGACCAGCCGTTTCAGGGAAGAATTTTTAAGAATTTCTTAATGTCCATATTGTGCAAGTGCCCCCCCCCCCCACACCAGAGCCATGTTTCTTGACGAATCAGCATTTTGCGAACAATTTTTGAAAAGGGTCACCAAAGGAACATTTCTGTGAAATTATTTCAAAATCTGACCAGCCGTTTCAGAGAAGAAGAATTTTTAAGAATTTCTTCATGGCCATATAGTGTGAGTAGCCCCGATTTACCAGAGCCATGTTTCTTGACGGATCAAAATTTCGCGAACATTTTTGAAAAGGGTCATCCAAGGAACATCTCTGTAAATTATTTCAAAATCTGACCAGCAGTTTCAGAGAAAAAGAATTTTTAAGAATTTCTTCGTTTCTGTATAGTGCAAGTAGCCCCCATTCACCAGAGCCATGGTTCTAGAGGGATCAAAATTTCACGAACAATTTTTGAAAAGGGTCATCCAAGGAACATTTCTGTGAAATTATTTCAAAATCTGACCAACGGTTTCAGAGAAGAAGAATTTTTAAGAATTTCTTCATTTCCGTGTAGTGCAAGTAGCCCCCATTCACCAAAGCCATGTTTCTTGACGGATCAAAATTTCGCGAACACTTTTTGAAAAGGGTCACCCAAGGAACATATCTGTGAAATTATTTTAAAATCTGACCAGCCTTTTCAGAGAAGAAGAATTTTTAAGAATTTCTTCATTTCTGTATAGTGCAAGTAGCCCCCATTCACCAGAGCCATGTTTCTTGACGGATCAAAATTTCGCGAACACTTTTCGAAAAGGGTCACCCAAGGAATATCTCTGTGAAATTATTTCAAAATCTGACCAGCCGTTTCAGAGAAGAAGAATTTTTAAGAATTTCTTCATTTCTGTATAGTGCAAGAAGCCCCCATTCACCAGAGCCATGTTTCTTGACGGATCAAATTTTCACGAACAACTTTTGAAAAGGGTCACCCAAGGAACATATCTGTGAAATTATTTCAAAATCTGACCAGCGGTTTCAGAGGAGAAGATTTTTAAAGAATTTCTTAGAATATACCATTTGGTTGCCATTGCAACCAGAGTTTTCGATGGAATCAAATTCTGTGAACAATTTTTAAAGAGGACCTCTCAAGGAACATTCCAGCCAAGTTTGGTCCAAATTGACCCAGCGGTTTAGAAGGAGTTGATGTTTAAAGAATTGTTGACGAAGCACGACGCACGACGTACGACGGACACCGGGTGATCCTAAAAGCTCCCCTTGAGCACGTTGTGCTCAGGTGAGCTAAAAATAATTAATTTGAAAAAATATTTGAAAGCGTAAGGCGTGTATGGATGTTATCTGCCGTGTAAAACATGACAACCCAGACCAAAGTTAGAAATAATTATAATGTAAACAGGGGAAAAAATCATTGCAATATTATTGCGTTCCATTATGATGGACGTTCGATTACAAAATCTCGCGAGAGTTCGATATTTACAAGACCTCCCACGATATTTGGCTCGAGTCACATCTATCAATCTCTAACCGATCCAAGTCATATTATTGCTGTCATTTCTGTCTCTTTAGTTTTTCGGTTATTTAGTACGAATTTGGTCGGCTATTCAAGTGTGATATTCTCAATCATTTTCGATGTTTATTGAAAGTAAACATTTTGAAGTTTAGATATTAAACCATAAAGCGCCTTTCGTGAATATAGTTACCTTAGCGGCCAATGTAGATCAAGATCAGACTGCACAAAACGTGCAGTCTGATCTTTGATCTACACTATCCGCTTTGGCACAACGTCCTCTACATGTTGTGAAATTACAATTTAGCCATGCCATGTGAAAAGGGGGCTTAATACATCCGCCAAAAAGTATCGAACCATGTCAGCTTGCTCAGACCGCGCAGGCTGACCTGGGCCAAAATTTTTCGCTAGTGGTCAATATTATACATGTCAAAGGACCATTTTACCTCATGACTCAGTCGGTTGTTGAACAAAATGGACTTTATGGATCCATGATTATGTAATGGCCTGCTTGGTAGGTATAGTATGCAACAGGGAGATGCATGAAACCTCCTTTTGCCAGAGCATGGCTCACTTATTTGAGTTTTATTTCATGCTTTCCGGTAGGTTATCGAGAAATATCGGTGAAATATTTTTCGATATTTCATGGTTACGGCCAGTGAAAATACCGATTTATATATTCTAACTCTTCAATTGAAGGCGGAAACAGTTGTTCCCGCGCACTAGTTACCTAGGTAAAATGCGCGTGCCTCACAACCGGATGGAAATATGATATAAGTTACCTTACATTTCTCCCGCTTGACGTAATATTGTAATGCGTTGCTATGCGGAGGGGTACGCCACGGGGAATTACCGAAAAGAACTATACTGCATTTTGATTAAGTCCCCCACCCCCCGAAAGGGTTAAAAGCATGAAATAAATAGAATATTTGTTTTTTTCGGTGAAAGATCGAAATTTATTTCATCGAGTGAACATCATCGGTAATATTTTCACGAGTGGCGATCTTTCACCGTAAAAAACAAATATCCTCTATTTATTCCTACACTGAAAAGGTTCCTTTGGTTTATTCGGCGGTCTACAGGTTAAGGCTTGATTTAAAAAAAAAAGAAACAATAATTTTCCAATTTTTCAGTGTTGGTGTCCTTGCATGGGTGAAATGAACAGAAAACAAAATTATCGTGTAAGACGATCTATTAAAGGCCCAGTAAAGGCCAAAATATCAAAGCAGGTGTCATAATACCATGTAAAACAATGAAAAATATTGTGGAGATGACAGTCTGTTATTGTGTGGTCGGGCCATATGTTAGTCGCTGGCAGAAAAAAAAAAGCATTTAATAATCAGGCAAAAAGTAAACAAAAACAACAGCTACCTGGCAGGTTTTAACCTAGTTTTGAAATTAATTTCTGTCAGCAACTAACACTTGGACCGACCGTGCAATGACAGATTGTCATCTTTACAATAATTTCCATACTATTAAATGGGATGATATAAATTCAAATGCATTTAAACACCCGCTTTGTTTACTTTTGGTCTTTATTGTCACTTTAACCCTTATCCTGCTAAATAAGTGGAATGAAACTTTCAAGACGATAGTAAAAATCCGAATTTTGTTATTTCAATGGTATTTTTGAGGTAAATATCTCCATATCGGACAGTGTAGATCCAAGATCAGGCTGCACGTTATGTGCAGCCTGATCTTGATCTGCACTGTCCGCAAAAAGGTCCTTGAGTCGCGCTTAGGTTAAAAATGTTTACACTAGATTCAACTGATTTAAGGTGATTTATTAAACAGAACCATTTACTTCGGATTCAACTCATGAACCTAAAAAAATATCTAAAGCAGATGACTTTTTAAAAAATCCTGGCTAAATATGAGTAATGAACTATGATACTAGATCTACCGCATGACTATAGGTGCGAAAACATTGTAGCAAACGCAGAAATTGCTCGTTAAGAGTAATTTCTCCGTCTGTCACGATGTTTTCAAGTACGGTCTACTGTAAAAACGCAGAAGGGCTGTCTTTCGAGGAAAATGCATTAATAGAAAGTGTCAAGGCTATTCACAGTAAAATATCAACAGTTCGGGTGTGAGACAACTTGAACAATTTTTACGCTGCTTTCAACAAAGCTTCGGCTATGTCATGTCGATCACCCACTTATTCAAGTACATGTATTTCTATGTTTTCACCAGTATGAGATTGTCCACAGAACCTCTTGGTTCATGAATCACATGACCTACACAGGAATTTGTCCGATCTGGGGGATCGAACCTGAAACCTGTGGGTTTCAAGGTCTTCGGCGTTATTGACTTAGCTACATGACTGTGCAATTATTATTATTATTATCATTATTATTATTATTATTATTATTATTATTACCATCATCATCAATATTGTTACTATATCATTACTATACAATATTGCAACATTATCATTATTATTACCATTATTTCACATAGCAACTCACATAAGGTATGAAAAC
Source organism: Hippopus hippopus (assembly GCA_946811185.2). Lineage (NCBI taxonomy): Eukaryota > Metazoa > Mollusca > Bivalvia > Cardiida > Cardiidae > Hippopus > Hippopus hippopus. Next base: position 25,570,485 of record OX328111.1, on the reverse strand, counting down.
TGTTGATTGACTTTTTATCAGAAATATTCCAGTTAACGCTGTTAAAAGAAAACGAATCTTTTCACACGTTCATGATAAATCATTTGCAGAAGACAAATAAAATTCGGTTCAACCAATTGGCTTTGTCTGTGAACGGGTGAAACATCGTGGGAAAAAGATAAAATACAGATTGCTAGCACTTTCTTCATTCCCCACTCTGTCTATAAAAGTCTTCTTCCAATGTTCTAAATACATGAAGCAATACATTCTATCATCACAAGCTCAAAAATAAAAGTCAGCTTAAACGTAACTGTTTAAATGATTTATGGAATCTTATATTTCCAATGCTTTTAAGCGACAATTAATTTATATGGACAATTTAAATTTTGTTTAATGAAATAAACCTTTGAATACTTTTTTGTTAAATTTGATAATTTTTATATATGTGAGAGAGAGAGAGAGAGAGAGAGAGAGAGATTGTAGCGGCGGCTTTCACAAATTTGACTCTCTATCACACGATAATTTTTTAGACTTATCCAAACTGAAAGAACTTTCAGACGACAAACTACTAAATATGACTCGGACGATGTGACTTGTCCTTTTCCCACAATGTTTTGAAAAGCCTCCTTCTCAGAAACGTAAAAACACAGGATTGTTCGTGAAAAGGCTATTTGCTGATTGTGGGAAATAAAGAGCAAGATCAGACCGCACGGACGTGCAATCTGATTTTGCATTAGGAAAGGGATCAGTTATGCTCATATATTCTTGCCAAACTACGGAGCAGAATGAGCGATTAAACACCATAAAGCTTCCAGACACTGCAGCATTCACCAATTGTGCTAAAAAGGAGAAAATACTTGTATTTAGCAGTAAGGCGGATACCTTTCTTGTAATGCATAGGGAACGTTGTTCAAGGGACAGTTAATTTTAAAAAGGGTTATATCAGAATAACAATTTTTGCAAGTCCATCAAGTCAGGGATCTTATACGATCCCTGATCAAGTCTATCACATCATCAACTGATCAAATCCTGTTTAGAGAGAGACAAAGAGCGAGAGAGAGAGATAGAAAAAGCAGGACAGAACAGAAGAGATTCTTATTGCTATAAGGAGTTACAATTACTTCTGGCAAACATAATTGAAAAATGAAGTCGTCAAAGGCAGGGATCTTATATACGATCCCTGTCAAAGGTTAACAACGAAAAACTAATTCGTACATATGTGATGTTTTGAAAAATATTTTGAAAAAATGTTTTTGTTCTTATAGAGCATCCCCAAAAAGAACAATATCAGTGAAGATGACAGAACATATGTCTTCATATTTTCCCAGACACAAGGCGGACAGACCAATCACAGTTTAATAAACATACAAAACAACGTTAATTACATTTTAACAAACAAGTAATTGACTAAGTACAATTAACTACAAACAGGTCACACTTACACTAAGCCCAATAATACAGCCAATCAAGTGCCAGGTAATCAAACCATTATTATTACAAAATTACCATAGAATATTGAGAATAATGTATAAAACACGACTCGTTTACTAAGAAAGCATTTAAATCAAAAGGCTATTCAGAAAGTAAAAATGTTTTTAATTGAATGAAACAAGAGTAATACTACTATTTGTTACAGATTTCAACTTAGGTCGACTACTCAACCTAGAAGGTATATTAACGTAGACCCAAGATTGTTAAGCATCAAATGCCACGACTTGAGTCCACAGTTTATACATACACTATCGTACAGCAACTTTACAAATAATTTATATAAATCAAAGGATTTACTTCTTCTAGTTTAATCGCTGATTATTCAAGTTCCTATCTGATTAACAGTAAGTGTATTACAGTTTAAACACAATTTCGTTTGTTTTTATAAATCTTTATCTAATTTGAAAATACGAATGTGAGCAGAAAGTCTAAAATGTTGACAGGTACAATGAACTTAAATATCAACAATTGCGTATCTCAAAGAATTTATACGTGCTGCTCGCAAGCGTTAATTTTTCTTCCGGTGAAGGAAACGACAATAAGTGAAAGGACGTTTAAGTTAGCAGATAATTTGGGATGTGTTTAACGGCTCCAAAATGGATTTTGATAATTGCGTATTCTTTCAAACGGGATATTCGAAAATTGGTAAAGATATACTTTCTTTACATGAGTTATTTCTTCTGAAATTCTTTCACAGCGATAAACTAATAAGACATTGCGTTTCAGGAAACTACGAACGGTCCGGTGTTTTAGCGAATGCGAGGAAAAAGGCTTTTGACAACATTGCGAGAAAAGCAGAAAATGCTGGTGAACAGCATTTTCTCCTTTTCCCACAATGTTTCTCTACCCTTCCAAAGACAAGTCCCATATGTTGAGTCAGTTTTGATTTGTCGTCTGTAAATGCTTTTAGATTTGGACAAGTCTGTAATTTTGTCGTTTGATCATGTGAAAGAGTTAACCCTTCTACCACGCTGTTTTTAAACTCTTTGTTTTAGGGGGTATGCAGTCACTTCGTACCATAACTAATTCGTAACATTCCGTTTATGAACATTTCATACCATAGATTTACCATTTCGTACCATAGCGTTACTACTTCATACTATGATAATACCATGTCGTACTATGAACAAACTTATTAATTAATGTGCCAAAAAGTATTTGAGCCACTCTCTGACAAAAGGGGGCTTAATGCATCTCCGTGATGCATGATAACAGGTAAGCGATCACATAATTATCGATCCAAATTAGCCACATTTTTTGACAACCGACTTAATTATAAGGTACACTGGTCCTTGGACATAAAGAAAATTGAACAAAAGCGAGAAGTTTTAGCCCAGGTCAACCTGAGCAGACTGCGCACGCTGACCTGGGTCAATGCTTTTCGCAGATGCATTAAGCCCCCTTTTCACAGAGCATGGCTCATTATTTTCGGTACCTACTATAAAATTTTCGGAAGGAGACATCGTACTCACAAACTACAAAATATGTAAAATGAGTGTTTTTCACAGTTAGTAGAAAAGAATGGAAATGGCGACATCAACGTATCTTAGAGAGATGGCTCATTTTTTAATACCTTTACTTAGTATAAACCAATGCTTTGGTAACCTTATTTGCGGTATATGATCATAAATCAACTAAAGGAATCAGTTAGTATGCGACTGAGAAGATGATCGGATTTAATTGGTCTGTTTGTTTGTAATGTTTGTTGCAGGTCGGCTAGATCTATATCTACATGTAATTAGAGTTAGGAACAAATTGATTACATTTAACTGAGCATTTAATCAAGGAATCATAACTGTTTGATTACCCTTAATTGTAAACTGTCTTTATTTATTCTTTTTTGTCTTCTTTTTTGTATGTCTGTTTACGGGTAGGTTTTGAAATTAAGTGAGGATTGTATGATGCCGATACAAGGTTAAACGTCATGATCAATGTGACGATTTTATTTCTAGTAATTTAAACATTATTTTCCACAATATTCAATTGCTTACATTGCACACCTTACAAAAGCAAATTGTTTTTAACAGCCCTCAGAGAAACTACTGTGAAAACTTAATCGGAAAAAAAGATAATCAGAAAGTGTTATTGCGCAGGCATAATTTCTAGCATTAAAGTTTAATTTCAATAAAGAGCATTTTTGTGTTCTTCTTTTAATAAAGTCAAAAAGAACGTTTTTTTTTTAAGTCAAAACCTTGCCATAGGTCTCAAAAAACTTGGTACGAAGTGGTAAAATTATGGTACGAAATGGTATAAATTAAGGTACGAAATGGTAAAATTAAGGTACGAAGTGACTGGTACGAAATAGTTATGGTACGGAATGTCCGTAATTCGTTCTAGGAGAGAATGAGTTTACTCTTTACCAGACGACAAAATTTTTGACCGTCGAAATGTTTTCAGAGTATCTTTTTCCTGAGAGACGGTACTAGAAGTTAAAAAAAATCGTTATACTCACGTACAGTGCTATACTTTATAATATAAAACCTTCAAAATCGTCATCATTATCTCATGCCTATTTTGATTTTTGGTGTTTTTCAGGAAAGATTTTTAAAGAGCTTGACTAGAATACAGCGGAAATTCTCCAAATATTCCGGAAATTACATGAGAATGAGGCCTCCTCGATTGGCTACCCCGATCATTACCGAAGAGGAGTCCGTCAACTTTCGGGCATCTCCGTCAGTGGATCGAATGGTTACTCGTGACTGGCGAGACTTGACCTACGACAGCAGCATCCAGATTTTGAATCTAGAGATGGACGAAACTTTTCTCCACGGTCTCAGAAATTTTGAGAGAGTAAACAGAGATGCTGATCAAACAATGAGCTCAATTTCAGAATACGACTCCGAAGTGATGACTGTGGATTTAATGGATGCCCAGCGACGTCATTTCAAACAAAAATATTCTCGATCACGTCGCCCGATAAGCCAGGGCGGAAATATCAGTACATTAGACATATTGACAAACACTTGGGATAATTTGAAGGACGCTAGACTTGTCTCCTATTTAAATGAAGCAAACCACGTTGAAAGAAGGCACACTGGCCGCACTCCATTAGATATAGAGAATGGGACACGGGGCAATGAAGACAGGATGTTTAATGATCAATCGAAAACTTCAAGAAACTTGGATAAACAATTACAAAGGAAGTCACATAGTGACTCCGCACTCGACCTTTCCAGAACTTCTGGTATGACGAATCAACGACGACAAAGCGGAAGTGAAATGTGCTTGGGATCAAAACACCAGGGAACTAGTGCTGAAGTAATTGTTTGTAAAAGGGCATTTCAGAACGCCCGTGAGGAGCCAGAACTTTTGAAACCTTTAATAGAAACACGACATGAGAGTAAGATTGGACCAGTGGCAAAGGTAAAGATTAGCATGCTGCACAAGGAAACTAGACCGAGGAAACAAGGGAAATATGGAAACCTCAGAGGAAATGCTGGATGTAATGCTCTGTCACCAAAGCCACGTTCCAGAAGCGGATATTTTTCAAAACACTGTGTATTGAATGAAAACTTGGCAACACTCAATATAGAAAATACATCTTTTCAAGCATTGTCGAATGAAAACCAAACATTATCAAATTTCCTTCTGGCAAACGAAACCATTCCCTCGATAAATAGTGCTACACCCGTTGTCAGATCAAAGCCAGCCGAATTTGCCCAAAACTTGATACCAGACTTTACATTTACTCCAACACTTCGATCGAGCAAAGCAAGATCAATAGCAACGTCAGACTTGAAAGAATTTATGTGTAAAAGAACACTCGACTTCAGTAGCTCCTTTGATGATGAAAGGGAACAAGCTCTAGGCCTCGAGAATCTTGACAGCCACTTTAATGCGTATGAAACTGTTTTAAATTTGTGCACCAGAAAACCAAAACTGGGTCTAGCCATTAAAAACAGCGACAAACCGATGAATTTAAGCAAGGATACCATTACAGACATCAAGCGCGCCATTTCCAAATCAAACAGGCGTATGAATATCAAGACGAACGGCACTTTACGAGTGACTCCAAAGATTTCACCGTCTTCAAGGAGTCCGCGTAGGAAAAGTAGTACCACAAGTAGGAGGAAGACGAGTACCATTCCAAGCGACTTAAAGTTCCGTGCTGTGTTTGAAACCAATGTGTAGTCTTCAAATAAATTTAGTCCTCTGTAATTGTTTTACAATCGGCAAATATCCAAGGAACTTTGAAACAAACATGGTCGACAATCTAAACATGGCAGCAAGATAGCTCCGACAGGAACTCAAGAACTATATCAAAAATTGTTTCATGGTACACTGAGGAGACTGAGCTTCATTTACTTTAAAAGCACAATGGTATTTTCCTTAATGCAGTTAGATAGTCTTTCTCATACAAGTATCATGCATTAAAAAAGTGTATGATCCCCTTACCAATCCTGTGCTTCATACAGTCGGACGAAGGAGTCTTTTGAAAACATTGTGGGAAAAGAGAAAATGCTGGTAACCAGCATTTTCTCATTTTCCCGAAAGATTTTCTACCTTCTCGAAGACAAATCTCGTTATTTGGGCCACATTTAAATTGTCATCTGCGACAGCTTTTTCATTCAGCAAAGGTAGTAGTTTAGAGTGAAATATCGGCTGTGCAGATCAAAGACCAAATTGCACTATCAGTGCTCTCTGATCTTGATCTACACTATCCGTAAAAACTACTTTTATTTTCACGGCGAAAGCTTCCAATAGATTTATTTTATTTCCGGTCTTTTATGACGTCACATATTTTACCAATGAAATTCAAAATGTTATTTGTTGTTACTGTTATCGTTATGGTTTGCAAATTCTACACAAAATTTGTATAGTAATTGTATGTAATACTCGTTTGTACATGTATAATTGTATAATTCTATGCATAATTACAATAGATAAACATAGATTCTTTGTATTCTTCAATTAATAATCCTTCGCCTGATTTTAAAATTAAAGATTCGTTCAAATTGAAAGCATTTGCAGCTGACTGATTGAATGATGTTTTACGCCGCTTTCAACATTATTTCAGTCGTATCACGGCGACAGCTCACATATTCATGTTTTCCTGGGTTTTGCTAATGCTAGGCTGGGGCTAGGACACTCCCGCGAGGGGCCCAGTGAATCCAGTGCGGCTCGAACCCTGGGCCTCCAGGCTACGAGTCCCACACTTTGCGACTGAGCCAAGCAGGACCCCGAAAGCATTTACAGAGGAAATAATTAAATTCAACTGAAATGATTGGACTTGTCCGTGAGAGTGAGAAAACATCGCTGGAAAAGGAGAAAACGCTGAGTTCCGGCACATCCACCTTTTTCCATAATGTTATCAAAATCCTTCCCAGAGTTGCGAAATGAAAAAAAAAAAAAAGCCAAAACATATTGGGGTTAATAGTTTTTCACATCTTCGTACCTCTTTTCGTATTGAGCACGAGTTAAAAATTGAATTGCTAGTAGTGTAGAAGAAGATAAGACTTTAAAGAATTTTCAGTCTAATCTTGGATCTACAATATCCAAGATCAGAGAGATTTTCTTGCCAAACTACAGTAGCTGTTGACTTGCAATAATCGGATCATCTCTATCGATTGGAAATGTCCAATTCATTTATACGTGAGTCATTCTCTGTGAAAAGGGAGCTAAATACATTTGCAAAAAGTATCGACCCAGGTCAGCCTGCGCATTCTGCGAAGGCCGACCTGAATCGAAACTTTTTGCTATTGGTAACCAGCATTTTCTCCTTTTCCCACAATGTCTTCAATCCTATAAAAGACAAAATTCATCATTTGAGCAACAATTAGATTATCGTCTGCAAAAGCTTTCAATTTGGACAAATCTATGATTTTGTCGTGTGGTAAGGAGTTTAAAAAACGATTCTTGCAAATGATGAATTGCTATGTACGGTTTCGACCAGTTTCCTTCCTGTTTATCACAATAGATTCAAAAGCTAAGTCGATACAAAAGTACCAAGATGCATTTTAAAATGATGGGCAGAATGAGCAAACAGCTTCTTGCCGTCTTTTACGACAGCCATTTTATTGCAACCAATCATAGATTCACCGCGCCTCTTTATGGTTTTAAAATGATACTGTGATTTATATCCATGTTACATTACTTTGGCTGATAGATATTTCCCTGGCGAGTACTTAGCTATCTTTGCCTTTAGGCTGCTAGGCGCGACTCGAGGACCTTTTGCGGACAGTGTAGATCAAGATCAGACTGCACAGAACGTGCAGTCTGATCTTAGATCTACACTGTCCGATTAGGAGGCATTTTTCCTCCAAAACTACCTTTGATATAGGAAAATTTGCGTTTTTTACTATCGGCTTGAAAGTTTCATTTCAGTTATTCAGCAGGACAAGAGTTAAAACGTTTTAACAATAACGACATAATTTTTAGACATATCGAAATTGTAATCATTTGCAGACGACAAATCTAATGAAGCTCAAAAGATAATTCCTGTCCCTGAAATGGTAGAAAATACGATGAGAAATGGAGAAAATGCTTATTATCAGCATTTTCTCCTTTCCCAACCATGTTTTGTAAAAGCCTTCTTCCTCGTGATCCTTTAGAGTAAAAGAGTTCGCATTTGACGAATTCAATGTGTCTTAAATGATGGGATTTGTCTGTGAAAAGGATAGAAAAACATGGTGAGAAAAGGAGAAAATACTGATTACCAGAATTTTCTCCTTTTCACCCAATATTTTCGAAACCTAAAAGTCTAGATTGCTGATTAAAGTGGGGGAAAAAAATGTGTTAAACCTCACAAAAATGGGGGGAAAAAAAAGAAAATCGTCCACACGCCCTTAGGGTCAAGTTCTTGCAGCTGACAGCTTTTGGAAACATTGTGGCATAAGAAGAGATTGGTAATGATATCTTCCAGAGATAATTTTACCATGTTTATAGTAGCCTACACGTATAAAATACTCGCAGAAAATGTAAAAACGAAACTCATCAGATTCGTTTTCGTTACTGCTGTAGATGACGACTTAAGAAAACATTGTGGCAAAAGACGTGATTGATATTTATTTCCCCAGAGATGACTTTACTTTCTCGTACACGTGTAGAACCCCGCAGGAAATATAAAACGGAATTCATTGACTTATCGTTTGACTCATTACCGCCTTCATACGATTTTTTTGTTTTCTTTTGTGTAGAACTCACCGCGTTGGAAACATTGTGGTAAGAGGAGGACTAATATATGTTTTTCTCAGTAGGTACTACTTTTTCTCAGCTGGTAACCAGCATTTTCTCCTTTCCCACCATTGTTTTCTACCCTTCCCAAAACAATTTCAGTTTTGGAGTTACACTGCTTATGTCATTTGCAAATGCTTTTAATTTGGACTAGTCCACATTTTTTTTTTTTTTTTTTTTGACAACCACTGGAGCGCGTTTTTGACAATCCAATTTACTTTTCGATAACTTATTTTAGTTGAAAGATCTAGATTTAAACAAAAAATGCAAAAAAAAAAAAAGTGTGCTAATATTATATTAAATGAAAAGTCATTCGGCGAAACATTACGGAAGCACGCATTATTATAGTGCGTTATTTTAAAATTCTGATTGGATCTAGATGTATTTTCTTTGCAATCGGCTTTAAAAAGAAAAAGTGTGCTAATATTATATTAAATGAAAAGTCATTCGGCGAAACATTACGGAAGCACGCATTATTATAGTGCGTTATTTTAAAATTCTAATTGGATCTAGATGTATTTTCTTTGCAATCGGCTTTGCCATACATTTGTTATCTCCCCTAATACAGCGAACACGTATAATATGTATGAATGTGCAACGGAGACGACCATAGCCAAAGATTCCGCGTAATGGTAAAGACGTTTATTATAAATAATTGATAAATCGCACTTTGAGCCCTGACCAATTCTGTAAGACAGTTAGCATCAAATTTAATAAACGTTCCTTTTATTCTTTTCCAGACGGACAAAAAAAAAAAAAAATATGGACAGGTCCATATTGAAAGTATTTTGGAGACGTCAACTTATACGTGGCACAAATTAATGGAATTTGTCTATAGATGGGTTGAAAACATCGTGGGGGATAAACTCTTAAACAGACAATACTGGTTACTAGCATTTTCTCTTTTTCTCACGATGTTTTCTGAAAGTTTTCTTCCTCGGGGTCTTGAAAACACAGGGTCGTCTATATGTATAGGGGTAATTCTTTGTAAAAGAGACACTCGTTATACAAATGAAATGATCAGTTGTGACATTTCTGGAGCTGATCATAGGTCAGTTCAGTTATCCTTAATCCTGCTAAATACGTTAAATGGAACTCTTCAATCGATTGTAAATAAAAAACCCGAATAATGATACTTCAAACTTATTATCTTAAAGGAAAATAAGTCTTCATTGGATAGTGTAGATCCAAGATCAGACTGCACGTTCTGTGCTGTCTGATCTTGATCTACATTGTCCGTAAAAGGTCAGCGATTCGCACTCAGCAGCCAATGGGTTAACTCATGAAATGTAAGGAGCAATTTAACTCTTTACCAGACGACAAAATTTTAGACTTGTCCAAATTGAAAGAATCTGCAGACGACATATTAAATGTGGATAAAATGATGATATGTGCTTTAAACGGGATAGAAAACATTGTGAGAAAAGGAGAAAATACTGGTTACCAGCATTTTCTCCTTTGATCACTATGTTTTCAAATGCCTTCTTGTTTAGGGTTGTGAGAAAACATGGGATTGTTTGGTAAAGGGGTTTTCGAGGACAGTTTAGATTCAAGATCAGACTGCACAGAATGTGCAGTCTGATCCTGAATCTACTCTGTCCTGTAATTTGAGACATTCTGGCTAAAATTGTAACAGTTTAATGTACAGAGCATTTCACAGAGGTAGAACGTCCATACGGTTTATTCAGGATTATTTATAAAGGGTTCACTGACATCAAAAAGATTCTTGTACTTAGCTATGACTTATATTGATGACTCCCAAAATCTGCTGGTCCTGCACAAAACTTGCTGTGTGCGCAACTACAACTGTCGCAAAGCCGAGCCGGGAAGCACAGTTGGTAGTGTTCAGGACCTGAGACCAGTTGGTCACCGATTCGAATCCCGAGCTAGACCAATTTCTTTCCGAGGATTGATGATAGTCATTGAGAAAGGATTCATTCCTTTCTCACTGCTGATCATTGCTTCGACAATGGTTATGTGGGAGAGCAGCCAACTTGGGAAGAACAATGTGTGAAGTACTGGTAAAAGAAACTCCGGAAAGCACGCATACAGATGCATTTGGGCGCCACAATGTAACTGAAATAATCTTAAAAACCGTACGAAAAAAAAAAAAACCATTTGTGGCAGAAAATCCCCCACCTTGCCGCTGGACCAGGAAAAAATCATTCAAAGGACCATAACTCATGTAATGGTAAACCAATCGCAATGAGAAATACAGGTGAACAGAAGTTCCTGTGATAGGAAGGCTTTCCATTGGAAAACTGATTGAAGAGTAGAGGGCACAGACTTTCGTTTACGGAAGGACGGACAACCTGATTCCAGAAAACCCCAAAACACCACCACCCCCTCCCAGTCACCCCCCCCCAAACTTCGTTGTGGGTTGATTGACTGATTGTATGGTGTTTAATGCCGTTTTCAATTCTATTTCAGTCATATCATGGCGGCCAGTACACCTATCCATACTTTCCTCGAATTTCTTTTACCAGTACTCCGCACAATCTTCTTTCCAAGCCACTGGCTGCTTTCCCACATAACAATCATCGAAACAATGATCAGCAGTGAGAGGGGAATGACTTCGTTGTGGGGGTTACAGAACTTCAGATGAGAGAGTCAGCAAAGCTTTACCAGCCAACAAAACTCTAGAGTCTTCTGTGTGAAAAATTTGCAAGAGAGAACTTAATTATGGCACAAACGATGGAAATTCTCTTTGAAAAGATAGAAAACATCATGGGGAAAAGGAGGAAATAACTAGCATCTTTTCACACAATGTTTTCAAAGTCCTGCCAGTTGGGGCACATTTCACTAAACTGCGTACGCACGAAATTTGCGTACGCACTTTTTGTAAGCAAGCATTAAGTCTGAAAACAAGTTTCACTGAGCTACATCACTTTACGATTTGATTAAGAATTTGGATAACATTACGCCACTTCATATGTTTGGGTTAAGAATGGATCCTACGTGTGTTTATTTAATCCCCCAAAAATTGGCGTAAATCTACGCAGTTTGTTGAAATGGACCCCAGGGGTCCTTCCTAAGGATCGTAAAAAATAAGGAGTTGTTTAAAAAAGGGTTCCGTTTTTACTGCAAAAATCACGTTAACATTTGAGCCATACTCTTGCAAAAAGGGATTTAATGCATTTCCATGATTCATTATACCATGCAAGATATCACATATTTATGGATCTATGAAATCCATTATGTCTAACAAGCAGCTGAACCCTGAAGTAGAATGGTCCTTAGACATGCAGAGAATTGACCCAAAGCAAAATTTTAGACAAAGGTCAGCAGGTGTGACTCTTAAATTAAACATTCTGGGTTTGAATCCTGTGATAAGCTTGGTCAGTTTTCAGAACTACCTACATTGTAGTGCAGTCATTGGTGAAATTTTTGGGAACAATCATTGCGAGAGGTTAATATGGATTGAAGAACTTGTTTCAGAATCAATGTAAGCCTTCATCAGAACAAAATACATGAACCATGCTCTATGAAAAGGGGGCTTAATGCATTTGCAAAAAGTATCTAACCAGGTCAGCCTGCGTAGTACGCACAGGCAGACCTGGGCCAAAACTTTTTGCTTTTGGTATTTTTTCTACATGTCAAATGACCAGTGTATGGATTTTGGGAATGTCCAACATATTATATACTGTGATGATTTGTTTGGTAGGATGCATCATGGAGGTGCATTAAGCCCCCTTTTGCCAAAGCATGGCTGAAATATATAAGACACGTCGAGGTTGAAAGCAGTTACAGTTGAAAAATCTAGAGGCAGACTAGCTACCATAAGTAGGTACATATATTAACAATAGGGTGTCAAATTGCAGACAAATTTAATTTATACTATTTAAAAGTATAGATTTTATTGTGATTCTTATAATGTGCTACAGTACAGTCAGTGCAGTCTATCAAAGTTCAGGTCCCTGACAGAAAAATAAAATGTAAAACTAGAATTAAAATTGGTATTTTAATTCTAGACTTAACTCCAAGGCTGCTAAGCGCTACTCAAGAACCTTTTGCGTACAGTGTAGATTAAGATCAGACTGCACAGAACATGCAGTCTGATCTTGAATCTAATCTGTCCACCCCTAAAAAAAAAAAACACCTTTGAAATAGCAAAATCTGGATTTTTACTATCAGCTTGAAAGTTTGATTTTACTTATTTAGCAGGTTAAGGGTTAAGACTAATTTTTCTAGAAGGAACTGTAAGTTCCACAGACTGTAAAACATTGCCAGACTTAAAATAATTTCCTTTTAATTGGTAAGAATTAATCTGCCCTCCGAACTGTCTACATTTTGCTGTTGGTGCCTAAAAATAATAGATACTGTTTTTTTTTTTGAAGGAGTGGTAAAAGTTGTACCAAAGGTGAAAATGGTGAGTACATGTATTGGCATTTTCTCCTTTTACCACAATGTTTTCAAAGTCCTTTTCACGGTTGTTACAATTCGGGATTGTGTTGTAAAGGGGGAAAGAAAATAATGTTAAAACTGAATAGTTTGATGGCATCATTTTTAGGGTTGTCTAAAAAGGAAGAAATTAATCCCTATCCTGCTGAAAAAGTGAAATGAAATTTTCAAGCTGATAGAAAAAAAACCCTAAATTTTGCTACATTAAAGGTATTTTTAGGGGGAAAGATATCTCCCTACTGGACAGTGTAGATCCAAGATCAGACTGCATGTTCTGTGCAGTCTGATCTTGATCTACACTGTCCTCAAAAGGTCCTTGAGTCGCACTCAACAGCCTAGGGGTTAATCAAGGTTTGCTGCTAGGTGCAAAAAAAAACGGAGACATCACCAGGTGGTGGTTATGGCAAATAAATGTCACTGGGACAAAAGTCATTTCTTTGTCAGTATTTAAGTGCATTATTTTTAAAAACCTTGTTGTTAAAACTTGGGATTGTGTGGTAAAGGAATAGAGAAGGCCAAATATCATAACTAAATTTGTCCTTGATAGGAAAGAAAACATTGTGGGAAAAGGAGAAAATGCTGGTTACCAGCATTTTCTGCTTTAAGAGTACAATGTTCTCAAAAAGCTTTTTCACCCAGGGTCATTAAAAGTTGAGATTGTGTGATAAGGGTTAATCCATATGCCTCTAGGGAGGACTCAAGGATCTTTCGCTGACAGTGTAGATCAACAGTACACAACATGCAGTCTGATCTTGGAACTATGCTGTCTGGCAAGGAGATATTTTTCCCCAACAAATAACTTTGAAAAAGCAATACTAGTATTTGAATAGTATCAGCTGGAAAGTTTCATTTATTTAGCAGGTTAAGGGTACATTCTGTCACATTATTGTAATAGTGTTCTAACTGCCATTTAGATGTTTTTTTTGAAAAAATTAGCTCCAAACTTTCTGAGGGTAGTAAAATCATTAGCAGAGTTAGAACAAGTTCATACCGAAATCTTCTTAACAAGGGCCTATAATGCAAAACTGATTTCATGGGGAGATAGAACTCTTCAAGATGATTTAAACGATATAAAAATTTCAAATTTCACAAAAATTGAGTTAGAGCACTATTATAATAATGCGATGATTTTTTTCCAGCAATGACTCCGTATAATATCCAGTGGTCATAGGTTTTTCGTTATAAGATTCACACTTCCCAAATACAGTGTTGTACTTCTCCAGCTTATTCAACCCCTCCAGCATTCTGTACTTGTCAACTTTGCCATCCCTAATTAAATATCAAAATTGTTCCATCAATTCTGGGTCAGTATTCACCAACCATTCTTAAGAACATTCTAAGTCTTATTTCAAGAATTTACATTTTCTACATTTGAAAGTAACACAATTTCTGATAGGCTAAACTATTTGGTTTAGCCAATCAGAAGTTGTGTTACTTTCTAAATCTAGAAAAAGACTAAGAATGTTTTTTAAGAACGGTTGGTAAATACAGACCCTGGTTTTACCCTGCTTCAACATTACTTCTGTCATATCATAGCAAAAGTCCTCTTATTCATGAGTTTGCTAGGTTTTCACAGTACCAGGCTTGCATACCCTCTAAAATGTTTTAATTAAGGCCACTCTCATGAAAAACCCAGCTGGTGAGGACTGAACCTTGGACCTATTGATTACTTACCCCACAGAGCCCTGAAGGACTTTCCAGTTCGAAGGTAAACACGTGTTAAACTAAAATTTTAATAATCAGAGCACAAGTAAAGTAAAGAATCTCTTTTGAATCATTGTAAATTTGCATAATCAAAATGTATAATGAATGGTTTATCATATTCCTATCAGTGAATTATTGGGATTTCTCAATGTGTTATTTTTTCAGTTTTTCACAGTGAATAACATCACTAGTGATGATATGGTATCATCACTAGTGATGATATAGTTTTAGAATGTTTGCCGGAACTACTTTTTTTCCTATATTTCTCACAGTCTAATGTTTCTGCCTCTGCTTCAAACATCTTTAGTAAACAATAGCACAGTGAAAAGATTTTCGGTACAGTCTTTCCAAACAATCCAGAGTTAACGATCTTGTGGGAGAAATCTTTTGAAAATATTTCGAGAAAAGAAGATAGCTTTTATGGGAGAGATCTCTTGGAAAATATTTTAGAAAAACGAGAAAATACTACTGGTTCGCTACCAGTGGCGGCCAAGTACCACTGGCGGCCATTTCTATGATATCGCGTTTGTGCGAACATTAGCATATCAAAGCTCTTGGTCATGTTAAAAAAGAAGAAATGGTGTGTCAAATGACCAAAAAAAGTTGAAATTTGACACACTGTAAGTAAAAATGTAAACAAGTATCCCCTGTCACCCCCATGTGTCAAAAAATCACTTCCAGGGGATTGACCTCTATCACTTCTATCGCCGATTTCAGCCTTAAATAATCCAACAGAACAATGTTTCAGTATCAAAAATGTCACATATACGGTGATTTTTCACTTACCTCATCGATTAGTCCATTATTTAAGTGTTTAAGAATTAAATCCAAAATATTCACGAGAGACACAAATCACCCTATGCTTGCAGAAGGCAAGCGTTAAATGACGTCATGCAGAGGCATAGCTATCCACTTCAGTCAGTAACTATACTCTTTTTCATAAACCTCGTTATTGCTTACCAGGTTGCCCTTGGATGGTGGGACAAAAATGATATAAACTAGTACGATTCTAGATTACCATATAAATTTAATTTGTTCAAATTTTATATTTTAATTTAGATCTATTAATAAAACAAACAAAAAAAAAAAAAAAATACTACGTAAATCTACGACATGTACAGTATTCCTGTGCGACTGCTGAAAAAAAGGTATAAAATGAAGTTTTTCGATTTTTAAACAGATGCCTGCAAAGTCCTATTTAACGACAAGACTTTACATGGCTATATTTGGCCATAACTGTCGGACAAGCAACAACAAATTTTATAGGCCTGCTCTATTTCAAGGAAAACGGTCAACATGGGGGGGGGGGGGGGTATAAATGAAACAAGTTTGACCCAGCATGTCAGGGAGTGCGGTTATAAATGTAACATCAGTTTGACCAAGCCAGAATGCTTTATGGTGAAGAAGTTGCAAATTGCATCAGTCAAGTAGATCTACCTAGAATACATGACTAGATGAGGTTTTTGAAGGAGCAATAATCGGAATGGGGGGGGGGATAAATTAATGCAAAGAAGCAGTAACCTTGTTTATAATGTGATGTTGGCCATCCAACAAATGGTTAAGATTTTTTTTGGAAGATGTCAAAGTCTCACAGAGAATGTTCTTGGGAAACTTAACAGATAAAGATCAAGGATGGTAAATGTAATGAACAACGACTTTGATCCTCTTGAGGACACATTGGATTGCGTTGGACACACAACTATAGAATTGAAATTTATAGACAACCAAGTTCATGTTAAATCAATTGCTGTATCTTACTCTTTACTAGATCTACGATACAGTTTTAGTCTTGTTCATATTAAAAGCATGTGCAGATGGCATTACAATGTGTTTCCAATAAAAAAAAAGTTTAAAGTGAAGAAAACATGGTAGGAAAACATAACAACGCTGACAGCATACATTTTCTTCTTTCCAACATTTTCTTCTTTCTCTTGTTTCTGAAAGCTTTTTTTTTTTTTTATTTTTTTTTATTTTTCACCTTTTCCAAAATTAATGAGCTGAAAAAAAAAAATCAAGCAATAAAACTGTTTTTTTGTTTCAAAGCAAAATTAAGCTAAGTTTTCAGTGATGGCTGCAAGGCCAGGTTTTAATGATAAGAATACCATCATCAGCAAAGCCAAGTTTCCTGCAGTTTGAAGCCACACAATGGACTATCTGTGTTCCACTGCTCAGTGCTGCCAACAAAGGTGTACATCTATAAACAATCAGA
The DNA here is from genome assembly GCA_946811185.2 of Hippopus hippopus. NCBI lineage: Eukaryota > Metazoa > Mollusca > Bivalvia > Cardiida > Cardiidae > Hippopus > Hippopus hippopus. The sequence continues at coordinate 25,553,528 of OX328111.1, read as the reverse complement.
CTCTGAGGGCCAAGACTGTTACTTTTTACAATATTTGGACCCATTAGAAAAAGTGTGAGCTTAAATATCACAAGTGCCACAACCTGTAAGAATATGATTATCATGATGATAATTTATTTAACAAAACTCTAATTAAAATATCACAAACATACTACCAAATAATTACAAACAGTTTTTAACATAATTACTTTTGCTCCCAAAGTTGATTGTATGAAGCAAACTTATAAATACGAGCTCGTATGTGTGTATCAAAGTCAAAAGCTCTCATCTGGGGTTCTTTAAAGAAGTATGAAATCCTTCTAGTCAACAGAGATTCCATTTACATAACACATGTAATTCCATCATGGCTGATATACAAATGTAGAGACAGATCTGAGGAACAGCAGGCACCATCTGCAGAAGAAATATTTAGACATACAACTGCAGCAAAGAAAGGTTCAATTTGCTCGGCCAGTTTGCACTTTTTCAGTCAATCCTCTTTTAAAGGAGGGCCTGATTCCAGAATCCTTCTCACATGTATTTCCACCAGCTCCAACCAAATCTGAAAATACCAGATCAGACTCTCTGTTACAGTTTTTAAAGCTTTCATTATAAAACTCGAACTTCTCTCATCTAAATATGAAATAATGAACAGGTGTTAAGCAATATTCATACATGTTCACATATTGACCAAGTCAAAATATCTATTTCAATTTAAATTACCAGACCATAAAAAATTGTACAAAAATGTACATACTTAGGTGTACATGTCAAATCAACACCATATCTATTTGGGTTTCTGAATCTGTAGGAAACAGTGATAACATACTTATGAGTTCACAAGAGGCTGGAAGAAAACAGAAATGCTGAAGAAGAGAGATAAGAGCAGACAGACAGTAGGAGGGCAGAAAAGAAAAAGAAGAATTACATGTGTAACTTCTGAATGCACTAACAAGACTACAAAATCAAATACAGAAGAAAAGCAGTCTTACACTGTTTTAGATGATAGTCTGATAAGTATGTTTACAAGTCTGTGTTTCCAGACTGTGAACTGCTTGCATTGAGTTAGAACAGAAACTTGTAGTTTCACCAAGAGAGTGTGGGTTTATCAATGTTTTGGATAAAAGTTATTTTGTCTGTAGTAATTGTTGTCAGTGAGAGAGTTTGGCTTTAAAAGAAAAACGTCTATTTTACAATTAAGATCTTTATGTGAAATATGATAATTCATCATCCTGCACCATTGAATTTTTCTGTTTATGCACCTGATTATATGGTGCCATCACCTGAAGTCACCTGACACCTTTCCTCTTAAAAAACGTATTTGTGATTGTGAAATAATAAAATTTGTGATTGTGAAATAACAAAATATAATTTTAATCTGTTCAATGGGTCAGTTTCAACATCAGCACTTTTTATAAACTATGTGTTCATGAAATAATTGGCTTTTTTTTCCTTAAAATCCTAATTGAAATAATTGGCAGTATTTTACTATCGTAACCAAGTACATCAACAAATGAAATACTGTCAGAAAACGAAACTGAGCTTATACTCACCCGAGTTCTGTTTTTCCGTCCACGTTTTCCCCTATTTTCAGGAAGAATGATATATGCAGTTGAATATTGATAAACTTCCAGTATTATACTACCCCCTGTGCAACCTCAGCTGCCACAGTGCATATCTATTTTTGGCTCACGCATGCGTGTATGAATTGTGATAGTAGAATATGGACCCAGCTGTAGGTTGCTCCTTTTTAACCGTCTGTAGGGATCGTATGAAACCTTAGACTTGCTAGAATATTGCATAATTTCACAAAAAAATGATTTTCTATTCGATATCTTCTGGCGATTGTGATATTACAGTAATTCTGTGCACAAAATTCGGGTGGCCGCCACTGGTACTCTTCGTAACGTAAGTTCGTCCAATGACCGACCGGGTTATCCATAACGTTCCGAGTTTCACTTATAGTCTATTTCAGATTTCCTCTCGTGAATTTAACAATATTGAACCCTAGTTTGCCCACGTAAAATATGCTTTGTCAACTTGAAGAGGATAAACTTGTAGATTAAAAAAGGTTTGAAAAAATGGCCGCCACTGGTCGCGAGCCAGAAGATCTACCAACCGGTATTTTCTCCTTTTTTCGTAATGTTTTCTATCCTATCAGAAAATCTAAGATCTTTTGTACCACTTTAATATTTGTCATTTGGAGACAATTTTATTTTGAGAAATGCTTAAACCTGTCATGTGGGAAAGGGTTGACAGTTTCTTCTTCTAATTTCGCATGGCTGGTTTTAAATTGTAATGGAGAAATAGATGACGTAACATACCCTCGAGCGTTACGTCATCTGTTGCGTCAGCTGCGTCTGCCAAAAATGGATCATGTGTTTGTAAAGAAAAGTCCTATACATGTATACCACCGTTCTTGATAATTATTAGCAAACAAAGGGAGAATTAGGAACATGATAAATAGAATAATCGACTGGCGGTGTGTGATATTAAAAATCTGTCACTCGAATGGGGTTTGACACGGTTAAAAAACTCGTCCTTCGGACTCGTTTTTCAACCGCATCACACCCCATTCTAGTGACAGATTTTTAATATCTCACACCACCAGTTGATTATCCTCTATATCTTTCTTCAGAAGGGTAGAAAACACTGTGGGTAAAGGAGAAAAGAAAATGCTGCTTACCAACATTTTCTCCTTTTCCCAGTGTATTCAAAAGCTTTGTTCTTCAGGATCAATAAAACACCGAATTGTGTGATTAAACAGGGTGAACCCATCATGAAGGGAAGTAAATGGTAACAAACTTTATAGCTCTTATAACAAGAGTTATTTCCCTTGATCACTTTATAAATTAAGTCACCATAATCATAAGCCTATGTTAAACTTGTGATCCCCAGGATGGGGCAAATTTTGACCTAAGGACTATGATTTCAAGAATTTTGGTTGAAGTCTATTATATGAAGCTATATATCTAGGCCTTATGGTTTCAGACAAGATTTTAAAAGATTTGCAATATTTTTCAGTTTTGTTGCCATGGCAACCAGATTCTTTGAAGGAAATATGAAGACGACTATGGCAGGATCATTTCTGTGAAGTTTCATCAAAATTGGATGGGTAGTTTCAGAGGAAACATAACATGACATGAGCTTGCAGGCCTTCTGCCAGTGGAGCTAAAAATAAGTAATTTAAATGTTATTGTACATCACTTTCAACACTTTTTTTATATACATAACACCAACCGCTCAGTGAATTGTGTATTTTCTAGGTTTGTGACTTTGCAATGTCAAGGGCTTTCCAATGTCACCTGCACTCATATTATCAAGGAACTGAAATGATTAAAATCATTCTGGAAATAAATAATACGAAGTTTAGGGTTTAATCATTCCAAATGGACAGACGGGTGTAATAAAATACTCCTTATGATTCAAGCACAAATGTCAAGCATCTTTCAACCAAGGTGGGAAATAAATCCTCAAATCCATCAGACGCTCATTAAAATATGATGAGATATAAAATTATCTCTTAGATGCCTGAATAAACTTTATACAAGTTTTCAGTAAGTATAAAATAATATCTTTGCTGTTTCGATGTTACTTTTGTTGAAATATTTCACTCCACTCGACAAGATGACAAATTCTAGACTGGTCAATAATGAAATCATATTCAGACATATAAAATGTTACCCTACAGTATGTTTTTGTTTTTGAAAGGGTAGAAAACATTGTACATAATATATGGGACAAAGGGCAAATACTGTGTACCAGCATGTATCCATTTTCCCACAATGTTTTCACCATCCATCCCTCACAGAGACATTGAATCATCTACACTGTCATACAGAGTTTTAGAGACTCTGGGGAAGAAGCCTTTTGAAAACATTGTGGGAAAAGGAGAAAATGCTGGTTACCAGCATTTTCTCCTTTTTACCACAAGGTTTTCTAAACTTTTAGAGTCATGTTTACTCATTTGAACCACATTCAATTCATAATGTGCAAATGCTTTAAACTTTGACGTGTCTAGATCTATAGTTTTGTTGTTTGGTAAAGAGTTAAAACACCTGAAGATGCATCAGTGCAAAGGGTCATAATTCATTTGCTGTTGTATTTCCTTTTCATTTTCTCGGAAATAAGTTTACGACTTTACCCCTTAGGCTGCTAAGCGCGACTCGCTGACCTTTTGCGGACAGCGTAGATCCAAGATCAGACTGCACAGAACGTGCAGTCTGATCTTGGATCTACACTATCCGCTAAGGAGATATTATTCCCTAAAACATACCTTTGAAATAGCAATTTAGGTTTTCGCTATCGAATTGTAAATTTCATTTTAGTTATTTAGCAGGATAAGGGTGAAGTACTCATGGGTGATAATTAACTCCTATACCAGACAATTAAATTTTTGACTTTTCCAAATTGCAAATGACAAATTTTATTTTATTCAGATGACATGATTTGCCTTTGGAAGGTTAGAAAACAATGAAAAAAAAAGGAAACAAGAGGGCCATTAGTCCTAAAGCACTCACCTATGTAGTCATCTAGGGCTGATAAAGCTGAAGAGATCCTTATTTTAATGATGTAAAACACATGAGTGTAAGTGACCTACTTTTTGGCCCAAAGTGATCATATTTTCAAAGTTGTCTGAGATATAAAAAAGGCAAACATTCTGACCAAGTTTCATGGGTATCAGGCTGAAATATGGCCTCTAGACTGCACGTAAGGTTTTTCAAAGATTTGGCCGAGTGACCTTCTTTTCGATCTGACATGACCTAATTTGAAAGTTATCCCGGATATCATCAAGATAACCTTTCTGACAAAGTTTCAAGAGTATCATGCTGACAATGTGGCCTATATTTTGAACCCACATAACCCAATTTCAAGCTTAACTGATTTATCATTAATCCAAACATTCTAACCAAGTTTCAAGAGTATCAGGCTGAAAATGTGGTCTCTAGAGTGCACACTAGGTTTTTCTATGATTTGGTCCAGTGACCTACTTTTTGACCTGACATGACCCAATTTTGACCTTGTCCGGGATATCATCAAGACAAAGACTCTGACCTGGTTTCATGACTATCAGGCTGAAAATGTGGCCTCAACAGTGCATACAAGGTTTTTTAAGATTTGGCCCAGTGACCTACTTTTTGAATCCCCAAATAACCCACTTTTGCACAGGTACAAGATATCAAGACTAACATCCTAATTCTAGAGTATCAGGCTGAAAAATGTGGCCTCTGGAGTGCACAAAAGCTTTTTCTAAGTTTTGCTCCGGTGACATACTTTTTGACCCCACATAACCCAATTTTAAACTTACCTGAGAGTGCACGAAAGGTTTTTCTAAGATTTGTTTTAGTGACCTACTTTTTGACCCGACATGACCCGATTTTGAACTGGTCCAAGATATTATCAAGACACTCTGACCTAGAACTTTCATAACTATCAGGCTGAAAATGTGACCTCTAGACTGCACACAAGGTTTTCCTAAGATTTGGCCCATTGACCTACTTTTTGACCTGACATGACCCAATTTAGAACTTGTCCAAGATATAATCAAGACAAACATCCTGATTGAGTTTCAAAAGTACCAGTCTGAAAATTTGGCCTCAGGAGTGCTCACAAGCTTTTTCTATGATTTGCCCTAGTGACCTTCTTTTTGACCCCACATGACCCAATTTTGAACTTGTCCGAGATTTTATCAAGACAAACAGTCTGACTAAGTTTCATGAGTATCTGACGGAAAATGTGGCCTCTGGAGTGCACACAAGGTAAATGTTGACGACCGCACCATGTACGTCGGACAATGGACGCCGGACACAGCACTAACACAAAAGCTCACCTTGAGCATTTCACGCTAATGTGAGATAGAAATGCTGGTAACCAGCATTTTCTTCTTTTCCTAATATGTTTTAGAGAGCTTTCTTTATAAGGGTCATTTAAACACGGGATTGTGTGGTAAAGGGTTAAGGCATTCCCACAATATTTACAAAAGGCTTATTTTGCAGGGCCGTTAAAACTTGGGATTATGTGGTAAACAGTGAAGAGAAATATTTAAAAAAGCAAATATCAACAACCAACAATACTGTGAAATACTTGAAAATAGTTTATTTCATTAAATAAATGCACTACATGAGATTTCACTTCATGACATCACAGATCAATTTATAACTGCCATTTTGTATAGTTTCACTAACATCCCTCATAAATAAATACAATCACTTGACCATGTGACTAGGTTTATTATGTCAGTTGGTCATGTGATCAAGGTTTATTAGGCTAGTTGGTCATGTGACCAGCCAGAACTACTTTTTTAAGTGCCAGTACATGGAATAAATATTTTACAGTAAAATTATTGCAAAAAATACGATGCCCATGTTGAATTTTCTCATTACTTAAAATAAAATACAAAACATTTTCATATTTCTTTATTTCTTTTTTTTTTTGTTATTTCATGAAATCATGATATGCACCAACATGGTACATTTCTTTGCCAGAAATACACCACTTTACCATTCTTAATATCCTAACACTCCACTTAAAAAAGACAACACTAGTCAAAATTTTCTATCAGAATCTTTTTATATGCATTTCCACTCACAAACAGTTTGAAAATTTATTTTCTAACTTAGTCTATCAGTAAATAATCAATTCCATTGGCATTTTTCAGTGACAGGTTGCTTATCACTGTTGCTGTTCTTGCTGTCGACAACTGATTGAAATGGGTGCTACCAAGTTTTAGATCATGTGACTGGCGAAATTTCAAAATGGTAACCCCCTTAATACAGATGAAGTTAGATATAATTAACCGTTTACCGCACAATGCCCACTTTTAACGACCCTGTGAAAGAAAACATTGTGGGTAACCAGCATTTTCTCCTTTTCCCACAATGTTTTCTACCCTATCAAAAGATTGCACCATTTGAGCCACACTGAAATTGTCTGCAAATGCTTTGAATTTGGACAAGGCTAATACTTTTTCATCTTGCAAAGGGTTTAAGAATCAGCCAAGTGTGAAGAATTATATGTGGACAACATAACATACAAGAGTACAAAATATCACATCAATATGGCAATAGGTGAGGTGAGACAGTGAAACAGACAAATCAACAAACTACCACAAACCAACATCAGAATGATATTTTGTGATGTCTATATTGAAAAATCATAAAAATTTTGGCAAAACAAGTAAAATCTTTATATTTTAACCCTTTACCACACAATCCTGAGTTTTAGCAACGCTGAGAAGTAGGCCTTTTGGGAAAAGGAGAAAATGCTGGTAACCTTTTCCCACAATGTTTTTCTAGAATATCTGTTACAAATTCCATCATTTGTGCCATATAAATTTTGTCGTCTGCAAGTGCTTTCAAATTGGACCTGTCTAAAATATTGTTGTTTAGCAAAGACTTAAATCCAAGAAGTTCCAGAATATTCAGGTCTATTTATCAGTGTATGCTGAGTATTGAAAAATAATTCAACCATTTTGCCACAATATCTTGAGTTTTAACACCCTAATGAAAAGAGCTTTTAAAACATTGTGGAAAAGGAGAAAATGTGGGTAACCAGCATCTTTTCTTTTTTCCCACAATGTTTTCTACCCTATCAAAGCCAAATCCAATTGTTTGAGCAACAATGAATTTGCCGTCTGCAAATGTTTTCAATTTGGATAAGTTTCAAATTTTGGTCATCTGGTAAATAGTTAACTGTTTACGACACAATCACCACTTTTAAGGACCCTGAAGAAGAAGGCTTTTGAAAACATTGTGGGAAAAGCAGAAAATGCTGGTAACCAGTATTTTCTCCTTTTCCCACGTTTTCTACCCTCCTGTAAACAAATTTCAATGTTTGAGTCAGGTTTTTTTTTGTCATCTGTAAATGCTTTAAGTTTGTAATTTTGTCGTCTGGTAAAGAGTCAACTCTATCAAATGACACAGTTTAAGACTTGTCCATATCTTATCCATTTGCAGACAACAAATTAAGTATGGCATAAATGATGGGATTTGTCTTTGAAAGGGTTGAAAAACATTGTGGAAAAAAGGAGAAAATACTGGTTAATAGCTTGATCTCTATCTCCAACAATGTTTTCCATAGCCTTCTTCGTCAGGGTCCAAAAAAAACCCCAAAGGACTGTTTGGTAAAGAGTTATCCAAAATTCATAATCAACCAGATTATGTGTCTTGGTAGTTAACTATATGAGCAATCTATTTTCTTTGAAAATAGTGCAGCAGAAGCTCTGGTTGCTTACTTAAGCTATCAGACCAGCTGTTACTGACACAGACACTGTTTTCAAAAAGCATGTCCAGATTGGGTCCATATTCACCAACCATTCTTTATTTCATTCTAAATCTAATTCTAGATAGAAGAAAGCAACACTACTTCTGATTTGCTAAACTGTTTGGTTTATCTAATCAGAAAGTGTCACTTTCAAATTTAGAAAATAAAAAAAGTTAGTTTAAACATTTTTATCTTACATTGATTTAGAAACAAGTTCTTACAACTTATACTAATCACTCTCGATTCTGCTTCCTGGGAACTACACCAGTACTCGCGCCAAATGTGTGGGCCAGTGAAAAATCCCAAAGTTGACACCCGCTCCCGGGTACCGAACTCAGGACCTTATGGTTACAAGGCCAACAAATAGTTGAATAAGAATAGTTGATGAATATAGATCCAGATACTCCATATGCTGATTTTCCAACACTACAATGATGGAAGAAAATAAATGAGATTTTTGCATGAAAAGACCAATCTCAAAGATTTACCACATGACAAAATTTTTTGACTGGTCCAAATTGAAAGCATTTGCAGATGAAAATTTTAAAGTGGCTAAATTGACAAGTTTGATCTAGATAGGGTTGAAAACATTATGGGAAAAGGAGAAAAAGCTGGTTTCCAGCATTTTCTCTTTTTCCCATTATGTTTTCAAAAGCCTTTTTCTTCAAGGTAGTTAAATCTCAGGATGGTGAGGTTTAGGATTAATAAATCTTTGAAAAAGGCAAATTTTTACTAATTTCGGACTCTCCATCAATTTTTGTCCAAATACAAAATAATATGAGATTTCAGTAAAATAACAATCTTTGTAAATAGTAAAAACAAAACATAAGCTAAGATCTGTAACACGGCAACAATAACAGAAACTTCGCAGCGAATTTTGGTGTTTGATATAGACAAATATTAACCCATAGAGTGCCTTTCATGACAATAGTTGCCTTTGCGGCCACTGTAGATCAAAGATCAGACAGCACAAAATTTGCAGTCTGATCTTTGATCTACACTGTCTGCTTTGCTAAGCTATTCTCAGCAAAAACAACCCTGAAAGTGCAATTATTTTGGTTATATTTCTAGACTGAAAATGAGTGTGTGTTTATTCAGCATTCTAAGGGTTTATACATTTTTCCATTCTTTTTTTTCCAGTCTATCTTAACACTTTACCAACTAATCCCTTGTTTTCACGACCCTGAGACAGAAGCCATTTGAAAACATTGTAGGAAAAGCAGAAAATGCTGGTTACCAGCATTCTTTTCCCACAATGTTTATAAAAGCCTCGTTCTTCAGGGTCGTTAAAACTCATGACTGTGTGGTGAAGTACTAACCCTTACCACACAATTCTGTGTTTTAACGACCCTTAGGAAGAAAGCCGTCAAAAACATTCTGGGAAATGGAGAAAATGCTGGTTACCTGCATTTTCTCCTTTTTCCATTATGTTCTCTAGGCATACATAGAAAATTTCATCATTTGAGCAGGGTCCAAAAAATTTCAGAATTCTTACCTGTCCTCTTGCCATTTTGCACTCGTCCTACAGTTAGACAAAGAAGGATAATCCACTTGCCCTCACCAAATTTTTACTTGTAAGGACGAGCGGACGAGTGGACTTTTTGGACCCTGCATTTGAGGGACTTGACTTATCATCACTTGACTTCATCACTTGACTTGCCGTCTGCAAATGCTTTCAACTTGGAGATGTCCAAAATTGTTCATCTGGTAAGGGGTTTTAGGACAGACCTCACATACACACTGACTAAAATTTTCAGATAATTCTATGTTTCTAAAGTTAAAATAAGTGTATTTCTTTGTGTTTACTTCACTTGAGGAGATCCACGAGCACTTCCTGTTGAACCTTTTCTTGGGCTGATACTACCACCACCTTAAAAAAAGACAAAACACCCAGATAAAAATTTACAAGAATCCGTCCTTTTAAAATAATGAAAGTTTACATTATTCCTTTACCAAACAATCCTGTGTTTTAAGAACCTTGAGGAAGAAGCCTTTAGAAAACATTGTGCGAAAAGGAGAAAATGCTGGTAACCAGCATTTTCTCCTTTCTCCACAATGTTTTTTCTTCCCTTTCAGAGACAAATCCCATTATTTAAGCTGCTTTAAGCTGTCGGCGATATCAAATTATGTTAGAAGCACCATTTATAAAACACCATTCAATCAATCAATACAAATTTTCTCACTTCGTACAATTAAAAGTGGAATCACTTTTAACAAATCTGTCACCTAGAAAGAAACTACATGTACTTGACTTGAAGAGAAATGAAACAACCAACAGACTAGGGAAAGACCATAAACTTCAACCTGTTTGAACTCTTTACAACATAGTAACATTTCTATACTACAAAATAAAAAAACTTTCAGAAGACAAAATAAATGACTCAAAAATTGAAATTGGTTTTTGGAAGGGCAGAAAACATTGTGGAGAAAGGTGAAAATGCTGGTTACCAGCATTTTCTCCTTTTCCCGCCATGTTTTTGAAAGCCCTCTTTCTCAGGTTTGTTAAAACTGGGGATTGTGTGGTAAATGACTAATTGCAACAAAGTTTTGTATCTGAAAAAATGAATATTTCTCCCTCTTAACTGATGTTTTACTCTTTATAAGAAGACCAAATTTTAGACATATCCAAATTGAAAGTGTTTGCAGACCATAAATTGGATGTGGCTAACTAATGGAATATATCTTTGAAAGAGAAAGAGACATTGTGAAAAGGGAGAAAATTCTGGTTACTAAGAAATCCTCTTTCAATCCATATGTGAATTCTTTCTTTTCTATATTCTAAAATAAAATCTTCAGATACAACACATATGAAAAATCTGAAAGCTGTCAATAGGGCTATTGAATGAGTCCTCACCTATTTCTTTTAACCCTTTACCACACAATCCCGACTTTTGACGACCATGTGGAAGAAGCCTTTTAAAAACATTGTGGGAAAAGGAGAAAATGCTGGTAATCAGCATTTTCTCCTTTTCCCAAAATGTTTTCTCTTTCCATAACAAATTTCAGTATTCGAGTCGTATTTATAGTGTCGTCTGCAAGTGCTTTCAATTAGGACCAGTCCAAAATTTTGTCGTTTGTTAAAGAGTTAATCCTTTAGCGCCAAGCCTTGGTAGCTCAGTCGGTAGCATGCAGGACTTGAGAACAGGGGGTCGTGGGTTTGATCCCTGGCTCGGCCAATTTCTTTCCGAGGATTAATGATAGTCATTGCACCAGGATTCATTCCTCTCTCACTTATGATCATAATTCATTGTTTTGACGATGGTTATGTGGGAAAGCAGCCAGTGGCTTAGAAAGAAAATTGTGCGGAGTACTGGTAAAAGAGACTCCAGGAAAGTATGGATAGGTGTACTGGCCGCCGCAATATAACTGAAATAATGTTGAAAATGGCGTTAAACACCATACAATCAATCAATCAATCAATCAATCAATTTAATCCTTTAGCACACAATAGCATTTTGAACTCGGCAAACTTGAAAGCATTTGCAGAAGACAGATTAAATGTACGGTAGCTCAAATGATTATTTCCCTCTTTAATAGGGTAAAAAATATTGTGGCCAAAGGAGAAACTGCTGGTTTCAAAAGCCGTCTTTGTTAGAATCATTTAAAACACAGGATTGTACCCTAAAGGGGTAAATGTGAAGTGTGATTTATGAAAGGTACTGAATGTGTGCATAAGCTGTATAGGAGCTGTGTAAGACAGATTGAGTCATTTTTCAACAATAATTGTCTTCCTTCCCCATGTGATGTAAACTTTCTTTAACTCATTACCAAATGACAAAATTTTGGACTTGTCTAAATTGAAATCAATTGCACATGACAAATTAAAGGTGGCAAAAATAATACAACTTTTCCTTGATTGAGCAGAAAACATTGCGGGAGAAGGAGAAAATGCTGGTTACCAGCTTTTTCTCCTTTTCTCACAATGTTTTCAAAAGGCTTCTTCCTCAGGGTCATTAAAAGTCGGGACTGTGTGGTAAAGAATAAACTCTTTACCAAAATAGCAGAAATTTTCACTGGTCCTATTTGAAAGCATTTGTTGACAATAATTCCTTTTCCCACAATGTTTTCAAAAGCTTTCCTTGCCAGGGTTGTTAAGGGATCGTCTGGCAAAGGGTTCAATATGGTACCAGGACTCTGGGGCACTCTGATAAAATGATAGGTTTTTTTCTCAAACTTTTCAATGTGGCAAAAGGGCATAAAAAACATTTGTTCCCTGAAATTATCCTTCAACTGAAAAACATCAAATTTCTTTGGGTTTTTTTTTTTATGTTTGAGTTCACACATATGATGTGAATCCTTTTCCCCCCCCCCCCAATGTTTCACACATATGACCTGACCAACAGACAAAATATCAGACCAAGATCAGGCTGCACATGATGTACATCTTGATATACATGAAAGAGACATGGAATTATTAGCAACAAGTAAAGCCCTAACCAAAAATTCCCTGTTTTAAAAACCCTGAGGATAGAGGGTCTAACTTTATAGCATATAAAATAATTTTAGATCTGTCCAAATTGACAGCATTAATTTTGCAGATGACATATGAAATGTGTCTCAAATGATAGGATAAGTCTGTGAAAGTTTTAAAGAAAACACTTCTTTTCCCACAATGTTTTCAAAGAGCTATTTTTTCAGAATCCTTAAAACACAGAACTGCATAGTAAAGGGTTAAAAATGCTGGGAAAATGACATAATACTAGTAACCTGCTTTGCTTTCTATTTGGACAAGTATAAAATTTTGTCACATGGTAATAGGTTTTTAACTGCCCAAAACATGCTAAAAGTTTAAATCAAAAGTGAATGAAGATTAAAACAAAAGCACCACAAGCGGGTGCTAACGCTTGGTTGCAAGTGCTTGATTTTCAATGAAAATTTGAAGTCGAATAAGGGTCATGACTCTGTCAAAAATACTTTGATGCTACCTGCACCTGTTGCATGAGTTCCCCTTTTGATATTTAACAACTTACCAAATTTTGAAGTAAATATCTTCAACAATATGAGAGATATCACAAAAATTCAAAGTTTTTGCATGAAGATGACGCAGCAGACAACAACACTAGGGCTATGATAATAATTCATCATTTTCTTCAAAAACAGCTGAGCTAAAGAGCCAAAACATCTGATCAATAAAATTTTTTTGATCAACAAAACAGTATATAAAACGTGTTACTGTAAAAAAAGAAAAAAAGAATGAAATAAAACGCAAAAAAAGACCATAAAAGAGAACAGAATTAAGTGTATTACATATAAGTGTATTGCATATCCCATCTGAAAGTACACCACAAGTTTCACCACAATAAATTAGCTATAGTTTTAGAGCCATCACAATAAATAAATACTTACCTCCCATTTATATTAAATGATTATTGACCTGACAAATACAGGCAAAAACGTTTTTTTTTGAAATGAAGTTTTCATGTACTCTGTATAATAAAACAATCCTGTGTTTTAACCACCCAGAGCAAAAAAATGCTTTTGAAAACATTGCTGGAAAAGGAGAAAATGCTGGTAACCAGCATTTTCTCCTTTTCCAGCAATGTTTTCTACCAATAAAAATTAGTGAATGGCATTCTATTTGTCGTCTGCAAATGCTTACAATTTGGACAAATTAAACAATTTGGTATGTAGAAAAGGGTCATTCACATACCTGTTTTCCATTTTAATAAAATGACAAAATTTCGGCCAATCTGAGTTAAAAGCATTTGCAAACAACAAAGTAATTGTGACTTAAAAATTGAATGTTGCATTTGGTTAGGAAAACTAAAAATATAGTTGCTAAGTTAGGAAAACTAAAAAGTATCTTTCAAGGGCTTTTTTGCTATCCAAGAGTACATATATGTTACCCTTTTCTAGGAAAGTGAAAATATGACAACAAAAATCCAGTAACAAGGGCTCTGTATGAGGGTACCAATGCTTGGCTGCAAGTGCATGATTTTCAGTGAAAATTCTGAGTCAAAAAAAGGGGCAAAACTGTGTCAAAATCACTTTGATAGTTACCTACCTTTGTTGTATAGGTTCCCTTTTTGATATTTAACCACTTGTACAAGTTTGAAGTAAATATCTTTAGTAATATGGGAAATGTTACAAAATGTCAAAAATTTCACACTACCACAACACAGACTAAGACAGGGCTATGACAAACCTCAAACATTCTCTTCAAAAACAGCCGAGCTAATAATTTGAGTGCATCAGTTAACTGTAGACATAACAAGTTTTTGTCTCTTTTTCCATAATGTTTCACATACTTTGAAGCACTACTTTTCTTGCCTCAAAATGATTGTGCAAGTCAATATACTTTTTGGTTTATCTGAAAGGTCAAAATCTGTAAGTGGGGGCAACAAATTCATTTCCCCCCACTTCAAAATTAGGCAAGATTAGCCTCTAACCTGACTTTCCTGCCGAACTGGGTCTCGGACCGGATTCTGAAAACTGTGGGGCAGGTGGCATCTGGCTGATGGAACCTTTACTAGATGGACGCTTCACTGCATTGGGATCTGGTGTTCTCGGAATTCTGGGACGTGAACCAAATGCTTGCTCATATTCGGGATTTCCAGATTTGGGTTTTGCCCCACCTGTAGATAATCTTCCTGACTTTTGGCTTGAGGGTCCTAAATAAGATATTTAAAATTAAGTAAACCCTGGGTCCATATTTATCAACCATTCTTAAGAATATTCTTAGTCTTCCTCATCAAGATTTTCCAAATTTGAAAGTGACACAACTTCTGATTGGCTAAACCAAATGGTTTAGCCAATCAAAAGTTGTGTTACTTTCAAATTTAGAAAATTCAGGCGAATATGAGTCAAAAAATCTTTCCCCCTGCACATGTACTTACTTGAACTCCTGAGGCCTGATGCGCTTTCCTGTGTTCCTGGCCGACTGCCACTTCTGGTTGGAGGTCTGACAATCGGATCGACCACTAGGGGCTGCCCTCCACCTGCTTGGCTTGAAGGACGACTAAACATCTCAGCTGCTTTGCGGGAACTAGGGGTCACAGGTCTTTGTAAGGGACCGAACAGGGACTGCTGGGTGGGCTAAAAAATATATGAAAGACTTTATTTTAGTCTTCATTGGTGCTTTTGAGCCTGTGTAACTTGAAACAGAACTTGAGTTTCTTTGGGTTGATCCATTTCTTTACCAAACAATAAAATTTTAGACTTGTCCGTATTGAAAGCATCTGCAGACAAAAAATTAAATGTTGCTAAAATGATTGCAATTGTCTGTGAAAGTGTAGAAAACCTTGTGGGAAAAGGAGAAAATGCTGGCTATCAGCATTTTCTCCTTTTCCCACAATGTTTTCAAAAGCCTTCTCTTTTAGGGTTATTAAAACTCAGAATTATGTGATAAGGGTTATATAATTGTATAATTTGAAACAGCACTTGAGTTTCTGTAGTTTGATCCATTTCTTTACCATACGATAAAATTCTAGGCTTATCCAAATTGAAAGTATTGCAGACGACAATATAAATGTTACTAAAATGATGGCAATTGTCTGTGAAAATGTAGAAAAAACACTAAGGGTAAAAGGAGAAAATGCTGCTTACCAGCATTTTCTTCTTTTCACGCGATGTTTTCAAAGGCTGTTTTCTCAGTGTTGTTAAAAATCAGGATTATGTGTTAAAGAGTTAAAAGCTTATCAGTCTAAATTGAAGCTTTTAATCTTTACTGATTTGCAACAGTGTAAGAGTTTGTTAGTGCTATTTTATAGAAACACAATACATCTTTGTTTCAAGCTATTAAAAAGATTTTATCATACGATTTTAAAAACCTAAAAATGATCAGATGAAAATTTACAAGTATACCAATAATCAGACCAGAAAACAAACATATGAAAAAGGTTCATATGTTTTAGTCAGCTAACAGTTACTAGATTTAAAAGCAAAACAGTAAGAGAAAAGATCATAACCCTTCACATCAGTTTACTACTTTGTGTCATATCAATTAGTTGAAAGTTACCAGACCAGAAAGCAAAACAATATGACAAATGATCATACCCTTCAATTAGCTAACAGTTACTAGAACAGAAAGCAAAACAGTATGACAAATAAGCCTAACCTCCTGTCAGCTGATAGTTACCTGAACAAAAAGCAAAACTGCTTAACAAGAGACCCTACCCTCTCTTCAATTTATCACTCTCTGTCATAATTATAGTCATCTTAAAGTTACCTGAACGAAAGGCAAAAAAGTATGACAGAAGGCCCTACCCTTCTCTTCTCTTCAATTTATCACTCTCTGTCATATAGTGATCTTATAAATACCTGAACAAAGAGCAAAACAACATGACAAAAGTGTTACGGGAGATCGCTCCTTCCTTATCACGCAGTACTTTCCCATATAAAATCAATATCTAGCAAACATGTTTGGGAGAATTCTCTTTAGCTCAGTGGTTAGCATATTGGTCTCTTGAGCCTTAAAAAATGAGGATCTTTACCCGGTGGGTTCAAATTCCAGCTGGAGCAGATTGTACTTGGGCTATGCATTTGTTACAAACTTTCATGTTTGTCAGATGGGGGCTCGTCCCGGATTGGCCATTCAGCCATTCATGTTTGTAAGAAAAGACCCTACCCTTCTCTTCAATCTGTTACTCCCTGCAATATATACATGCAGTCAGCTAACAGTTACCTGAATGAAAAGCAAAACAGTATAACAGAAGGCCCTACCCTTCTCTTCAATTTATCACTCTCTGTCATATAGTCAGCTGAAAGTTACCTGAATGAAAGGCAAAACAGTATGACAAAAGACCCAACCCCTCTCTTCAATTTATCACTTTCTGTCTTTTAGTCAGCTAACAGTTCCCGGAATGAAAAGCAAAACAGTATGACTAAAAACCCCTACCTTCTCTTCAATTTTTTACTCTCTCTGTCATACAGTCAACTAACAGGTAACGGTTACCTGAATGAAAAGTAAAACTGTACAATAAAAGACCCCTGCCCTACTCTTCAAGCTATTGCTCTCTGTCATTGAGTCAGCTGAACAAAAGGCAAAACAACACGAGAAAAGACCCTACCCTTCTCTTCAATTTATTACTCTCTGTCATATAGTCAGCTAACAGTTTCTCCCCAGATTGTTCATCTCCCTCTGCCCTGACAACTTCATCTTTGTCCAGATCTACTTCCATGGCATCTTGGTCTTCCTGTTAATGCAATTATCACATGTTGATGACAAGTAAAAACATACTGGGAAAAGGAGAAAATGTCAGAAATCATTTTCTACCCTATATTTAGAAAAAAAAAAGTCCCATTAATTGAGTCCAATTTATTTGTCATCTGCAAATAAGCCATGTTCTGCGAAAAGGATCTTAAATGCATCTGTAAAAAGTTTGACTCAGGCCAGCCTGCGCAGTCTGTGCAGGCTGACCATAGTCGAAACTTTTTGCAATTGGTTAAATTTCTGCATGTCAAGGGACCAGTGCACCACATGATTTAGTCATTCGTCATACAAAGTGAACTTTCATGGAGATGCATCAATTCCCCTTTCACAGGAGCATGGCTCAAAAGCTTTCAGTCTGAACATCTCTAAAACCTTTTTGTTTGGTAAATATATAATCTGTTTCCTGCTCCTGCTCGATAAGTTGAGCCATGCTCTGTGAAAAGGGGACTTCATGCATTTGCAAAAAGTATCGACCCAGGTCAGCCTGCGCAGTCCGCGCAGGCTGACCTGGGCCGAAACTTTTTGCTTTTGGTCAATTTTCTGCATATCAAAGGACCAGTGTACCTCCTGATTCAATATGTTGTTATACAAAACAGATTTTCAGAGATGTATATTGCTGTGATGACTTACTTGGTATCATGCATCACTGAGATGCATTAAGCTCCTTTTTGCCAGAGCATGGCTCAATTCATTTTACTCTTCCAAACTGATAGCATCTGTAGATGATAAAATCATAAATGGTCAAACTGAGCTTAAGTCCCCTGATCTGGTACAATATATTATGGAAAAAGGGCAAATTGCATGTTACTAGCAAGTTCATCTTTTGCCACAATGTTTTCAAAGAAATTATACATTCTGACATCACTCAAAACAAATCTGTAAGTCTGAAAAGAGATGATCATAAATAAACTCTGACTTCATCTTCATCTTCATCCTCGTCATCAGATTCGTATTCATCCACCATCTCACCTGTAAACAAGAAAATCGTTTGTTTTAATTGTGTTTAACGTTGTTTTCAACATTACTTCATTTTATATCACAGTTGCCAGTGCACCTATCCATGCTTTCCTGCAGTTTTTTTTTTACCAGTACATCAAACAATGATCTTTCCAAGCCACTGGCTGCTTTCTAAATAAAAACAGTCAATATGTCGCAATGCCTATCATCAATCCTTGTAAAGATATTGCCCGAGCTGCAGATTTAAACCAGCGACCCTTCCCATATTTCAAGCCCTTATGTTACCTACTAAGCAGCCTGGCTCTTTAAAATAAGAAGGGAAGAAAAAAATAAAAATGACCTGTGCTTTACCAAATGAGCAACCAAGGTATGGGCAATCATAGTGTTCATTGAGAGTGACTGATATAAAGTTTACAAACAGAAGTATTATCATTCAGAGCTCCAGATAGAGTAAGTGATTTTGATTTCAAAATTAAAATTACTAATTATTCATCACTAAACCTTATGTTGTGGGTACTCTTTAGAATTGTCTCATTGAGACGATTCTAAAGAGTACCCACAACATAGGGTTTTGAAGAGAAATAATAGATTAAGAATACCATCACGCCCTCTTATCTGGAGCTCTGAATTCATTAATTAATCAACCACAGGGAAAATTGAGCAGCGCTCTGGGAAAAGTGAGTTTTAATGCATCTTTGTACCTCATTATACCATGCAAATATGAAATCAATTTGTCTAACTAAAAGATTGCCCAAGGGCAACATGTCCAGTCTACCATAGGAGATTCTGAATGGCATGTCTACTTATGAAGGAGAATAAGTGTGCCAAATTACATTAAAATATATCTAAAACATAGAATTTATGGCTCTAATATGCTTGAACATGCTCTGTTAATGACAACTTTATCACTTGACCTTTCATTGTGACCTTGGGCTTGGAGCTACCTGAACAAATGATTCAAATGGCACTTCTGCTGGTAAAAGAGAGCACTTGTGTAAAATTATTGATACATGTAGAAGAAGTAGTCAGGCAAGCTCTATTCAAGACATTTCTATCATTTGACCTCTAAGTGTGACCTTGACCTTGGACCTACCTGACCAAACGATTCAAATAGCACTGCTACTGGTAAAGGAATACACATGTGTAAAACTATTTTGAAATCCATCCATAAATGTAGGAGTTGTAGCTCAGACAAGGTCCATTCATGACAATTTTATCATTCAACTATGCCAAATTATACTCAACCACTTTAAAAACGCAACACTATTTCATGAAGCATATTGCATTTCATTTATTGAGCAATATCAAATTATTTCGAAGAATAAACTCGTACACAAATGAGGTGTTAAGCGTGATTCAATTTAGCCTGTTTGCACGAAGCCTTTGCGCATGTGTGAGATTATCTCAAACGCAACAAGTTTTCAGATGTCTCAGTAGCGCGTATGTCCTCCTTGTGAGTTAATGCAAGCCTGGCACCGCCTTCACATTGACAGGATGACAGCCTGAATTTTTTGTTGAGGTATGCGTTGCCATTCCTGAACGAGTGCACGTTGCAACTGATTCACGTTAGCTGGTGGGGGTTGGCGTGCATACGCTCAACATCCAAGTTCATCCCAAAGATGCTCTATCGGAGCAAGATCTGGAGAGAGCGATGGCCAGTCAATAACATTCACGTGATTGATGCGCAAAAAGTCTGTAGTAAGCCTAGCTGTATGTGGTCGCGCGTTATCGTGCTGGAAAACGCCGTGGGAAAGATAACATCGCATGAACGGTAGGACAACGGGGCGAAGGACCTCATCGCGATACCGCTGAGCGTTTACAGCTTGACGGAGGACAACCAAGTCTGTTTGATGATTAGAGGTCACACCAGCCCATACAAGGACACTACCGCCGCCCCATCGGTCACGCTCCACGTCGACGCCAAACACGTTTCCTCCCATCTGCCATGCTCACATTGAATCTAGACGTTAGCCAACTGGTTCCGAGTCCACCTTAAATGTCGCCTTGCCCACTGGAGACACTGTGCATGATGTCTTAATGTTAGAATAGGGCCTCTGTACGGACGACGTGCGTGGATCTGTCTCTCCTTGAGACGACGCCGGACAGTCTCTGGATGGATAGTACGCCTGAAAAAACCAAAATGAACCTTACCACCTAACAGATCTAAACACTGGAATGTCGGACAAGCGCCACAGTCTTAAAGTTTAGCCGTCTTACCTGTGCCGTCCTCTGACTTGTCTTGCAGTGAATGATGCAGTGAGGAACCTGTTTCTCAGGTGCAGCGTTCGAACAAAGTTGTCCTGCCGTCTTGTCGTTACTCTCGGTTGTCCGGATCTAGGGCGGTCTTTGGTCATCCCAGTTTGCTGCACACGGACCAAGAGTCTGGTAATGGTTGATGGATGACAGCGGATGTGTCTAGCCACACGGCGTATGCTGACGTTGGCGTCAACCATTCCTAATGCCTGATTCCTTTCATTTTCGCTAAGACTAGGCATTTTGTAACAGACGAATCGACAAAGTTAACATGTTTTATCCGATGGGCTATCGTTCGACAATCAATTGAAAAAAAAAAAATCAATGGAATTTCGTGCGCGTCTCAAAAGCACGAACCATTTTTTCTCAAACCACATTTTGTGCAGTTGGTGTCATGCTTCACTAAGCAAGTGATTTGCTTTAACTCTTTATTTAAAATACGGTTGATAAATCTTGCTTTATTACAAAAATACGAGTAACCAAAAATGAAATGCAATATGCTTCATGAAATAGTGTGCCGTTTTTAAAGTGGTTGAGTATATTTTGAAATCCATCCATAAATGCAGAAGTTCTGGTGCAGACAAATTCGAATGGAAGGATGGACGGACACTGACACCGATGCCACATTGTGACAACTATGTCTCACTCATCGCAAGTGGGCTCGACAAAAACCAACTACACTATAAAGCAGAATGGTCCTTTGACATGTAGAAAGTTCACCAAGAGCAATAATGTTTCTAACCAGGTCTGCCGTCAGACTGCGCAGCCTGTGCAGTCTACACAGAGTTTATAATTCTGCATATACATGAAACCACATTTTCACAGAGCATAATTCAAATGCTTTTTGTAAGAAAAAAACAGTATTTCCTACTGACAACTTACTAGAATTGAGTTGTTTGATGATAAACTCTATCTGTCTATTCATGTCTGGTTGATCATCTTTGATGAAACATCGCAGAATCTCTTCCATACCCTATTTAATAATAATGAAGCAATTTAATCTTTTACCACACAATTTAGAGTTTTTACAGCTGTTGAAGGAGAAGCCTTTTGAAGAACATTTTGAAAACATTATGGGAAAAGGAGAAGAACATTATGGAAAAAGGAGAAGCCTTTTGATGAACATTTTGAAAACATTGTCGGAAAAGGAGAAAATGTTGGTAACCGACATGTAGAGATAGACGTCATCATTTCTTGTCTGCCAATGCTTTCAGTTTGGTAAGGTCTAAAATTTTATTTTACCTGATCTCAGGAATTTGGCCTTGTCCATAGAAAAAGCATTTAACCCTTTCCCAAACAATCCCTGGTTTTTACGGGTCAGGAATAGAAGCCTTTTGAAAACATTGTGGGAAAAGGAGAAAATGCTGGTAACCAGCATTTTCTCCTTTTCCCACAATGTTTTCTACCCTATCATATAGAAAAATCATCTTTTTAGCAACTGTTAATTTGTCATCTGCAAAATGCTTTCAATTTGGTCTGGTCCAAAATTTGCCATTTGGGAAAGGGTTAAAAACAACAAATTAAAACTTACTAAAAACATGAAATTTGCCTTTGATAGGGCAGAAAACATTGTGGGCAAAGGAGAAAATGCTGCTTAGTAGCCTTTTCTCCTTCTCCAACATTTTTAAAAGACCTCTTTCTTAAGGTCGTCAAAAGTTGACATCCGCCACGAGCAATCAAACTTGGGATCCTATGGTTGCGAGGCCGACACTCTAAATCTTGACCACGGTTACCAGCAAATTCTATTTTTCCTTCAATACTATTTAGACTTTCAAAAACCAAGTCCCATTGTTTCAGCCACAACTACATCTAATATGTTGCCTCCAAATGCTCTTTTTTTGTCTAAAGTTCTTATTGACTGGCAAAGAGAAAAATAAACAAAAGCTATCTCTTACTGACTATAAATGATATACTCCTATAACTCACCATAGCTTTGGCTTCCTCTCTGATAGTGGAAATGGCCAGTATACTGTATAAGGCACCGTTTACATATGGACGAATCTGAAACAGACAAAGTTATAACTCAACCTGTTGTCCAACTCATTACCGTCTGCAGATAACATTTCTTCTCTTGCAGCAGGTAACTTATAAAAACATGGTTGCAAAAGGAAATATTACTCAAAGCAAGCCATTTCTCTTTTTTCCACAGTTGCCACAACTAAGCTATGATAGAGCTCCATATATCCATATCAAATAGTGTCTGAAACTACATCCATGTCATCAGCAGTCTATGCCTTGAATGTAACCACAGAAAAGTAACATTTGTGGGAGACATTATAGAATATAACAAAAGTCTGCATTTCTGCGTGGTCTGATATGTAAAGAGATGCGTATCTGATGGGACTAAGGTCGAATCTGATGCCCACCTCTTTACACACACAGAAAGATGTGCTCCGACCACACAGAAATGCAAGCTGTTGTAATGTTCCTTTTAATATATACCATCCCATTATAACTGTGAAGAAACGTCATAAAATAAATAATAAAAACTGAATAAAAAGAGAACTAAATTTTATTGTACATATATGTACAATATTTATGAAAGGTGGGTGAATATGTAAATAACAGTAAGTCTGCATAGATCAGTCTATGTGTTTAAAAATGGTGGTTGCTTTTCCTGAAGTAATTACAAAATACAAGATCTGTGGCTTAGAAATTATTTCAGAAATGCTGAAAAGGTAGTCAGTTGTCCTTATTCAATGTCACTGTAAAGAATAGTACGAAATCTTTTTTTAACACTGGAGACAAGTTAAGCTCATGATGCTGCAGTTTAACATTTGCAACGTTAATACTTAAAACTATTCTGTGACAGGATTATGTTCTACACAGGGTACATGACTGATACAGAAAATTTTCAGGTCAGTGGTAATTCTGGTATATATAACCCCCATATTTTACTGAGATCATTTACAGGTAAAACAGTGTACAGAAAGAGCATCAGCGTCTCACATAAAATTATCTAAGTTTGAATCCTGCTATCAGTAGGGTTAACCTTTAGAACTACCTACAGCATACAAGAAATGGTTAACCCTTTACCAGTACCAAATGACAAAAACTTTGACTAAGTTATACTGAAAGCATTCGCAGATCAAAAACTTAATGTGGTTCAAATCTTTTAATTTGTCTGTGAAAAAATAGAAAAGACTGTGGGAAAAGGAGAATCTGCTGGTTACCAGCATTTTCTCTTCACACACGGTTTTCAAATGCCTTCCTCCTGAGGGTTGTTTATGTTTGGTAAAGAGCTAAGGTGTCCAGAAGGCAATCATTGACAGTGATTAACTGATATAAAGTTGTAATTTTGTATTGGAGTTTAACACTGTTGGACAGCTATGGTCATATCACAGCAGTCAGTGCACTTAAGCATGTGTTTCCTGGCTTTCTCACACCAGCACTGACACAACTTTCTTTACAAGCCACTGACTACTTTTCTCACATGCATCAGAGGTGAGAGGCTAAAAATTGCCAGAAAGAAGGTTTGCCTCAATTGGGTATCAAACTCACAACCCCCAGGTCACCATTCAGATAAGCCAACCACTGAGCTACCCGGCCCAGCAACATATGTAAATTAAGTAAGCTTTAATCAAACTAGCAATCTCATCTAACCTCTTGATTGTCATGCCCAAGAAGGTCACTTAAAACTTTCAGTGTTTGATTGGCGTTAGGTGCGCACCTCTTTTTCCCTGAAAGTAAATGTGAAATATTGTAATTTGAATTCAAACGCTAGAGATTTAGTTTAACCCTAAATGCACTTCTTACTACTTTTGTGGCCTTTGAAGCCAGCGTAGATCAAGACCAATATGCACAGAACCTGCAGTCTGGTCTTTTATTTACACTGTCAGCTTTGACAAGACATTCGTGATAAAAGCAACCTTGAAACTACCCTTGTAAGGGTCTTATGTTTAGACAAAACATGTTTATTTGGTTGTTTGCTGCCCTATGAGTTAACCTCACTTCCTATTGAAGAAAGACAGTACAGAATATACAGTCTGATCCTGAGCCTACTCTGAATTTTATAAGATCTTTGGCAGCACAGATGATACTATGTGATACTATGATTTCATGAACCTGGGGAAGAAATATTTCGAAAATGTTGTAGGAAAAGGAGAAAATACTGGTCAACAGTGTTTTCTCCTTTTCCTACAATGTTTTCTAACTTTTCAAGGCATCTCCAACCATTTCATTCATGTTTGATTGTTGTCTGCATGTGTTTTCAATATAGACTTTTCTTAACCTTTTACCGCACAACCCCGACTTTTAACAACCAAGAGAAAAAAGCCTTTTGAAAAGTTTTCTACCCTTTCCAAAACAAAGTTAGATTTATTAGACACATTTATTTTGTCGTCTGCAAATGCTTTCAATTTGGACAAGTCTAAAATTTTGTTGTTTGGTAAAAAGTATAACGTCATTTGGAGAAGAATTAACTCATTACTGTACAGACAGTCTTTGAGAAATCAATGCTACTACAATTTGTGAGATGAAGAGATATATGGAGAAATAGAAAATGAGCCTCTAGTAAGATACAAAACATTGTGGGAAAAGGAACATTTGATCGCTAAAAGCAATTGCTCCTTTCTTTTGCAATGTTTTCTACGGCTGACTGCTTACCAAAGGACAAAATTTTAGACTTGCCTAAATTGAAAGCTTTAACAGACAATGGTAACTCAGAAAGAGAAGTTCACCTTTGGAAGAATAGAAAACATTGTTGGAAAAGGAGAAAATGCTGAATACCAGCATTTTCTCCCTTTCCAAAAGTGTTTTCAAGCCTGCTTACCTCAGGGTGTTTAAAACTAGGGATTGTGTGGTAACGGCTGATAGATAAGCTTTTTATCAAATAAAAAGTTTTTAGACTTGTCCAAAAACCTTAAGCAGAAAAAAATTTCAGTTTGGCTCTAGTGATGGGATTTGTCTTTGTAAAGAAAGAGAAGGAAATGCTAGCTCCCAGCATTTTCTCCTTTTCCAAGAATGTTTTCAAAAGCATTCTCCCTACGGGTGGAAAAACCAGAGAATTATCTGGTAAAGGGTTAACCTGTCAGAAAATGTCAATAACTTGATGTAAGGGTTTTTAGTGGGGTACAAAACAATGTGGGAGAAGGGTAACTGATTGATTGATTGTCAGGTGCTTAATACTGTTTTCAACATTATTTCATTATATCGTGGCAGCCTGTGCACCTATCCATGCTCCTGGAGTTTCTCTTACCAGTAGTTCACACTATATTCTTTCTCACCTAATATTCACTGGCTGCTTTACCACATAAACATTGTTCAAATAATGATCAGCAGGAATGAATCCTGTCACTACGACTATCATCAGTCCTCAGAAAGAAATTGGCAAAGCCAGGGATCGAACCAGCAACCCCCTGATCTCAAGTCCTGTACACTACTGAGTTACCGGGGCATGGCTCAGAAAAGGAAAAAATTCTGGTGAATAGCACTTTCTCCTTGTTCCACAATGTTGTCAAAAGCCTTTTTCCTCCGAATGGTTTCAAATTCAGAATGTTTGGTAAAAGTTTATTTCTTTTCTTTTTCATGTAAACTTGACAGTAACGTAGCTTCTGCTCTACTAAGTTGATCTTCACCTTATATGGTGAAATAAAACAATTAAAATTTATTGCTCAATCAAATCTATTTCAGAGAAAAGTCATTCTGACTGGATTTATTCCGTTCTCACAGCTGATCACTGTTTAGATCTATTTTATATGGGAAAGCATACTGGCCATTTTGATGTAACTGAGACACTATTGAAGAGAGTATCAAGTCTTTACCAAAGAACAAAATTTTAGATTGGTCCAAATTGAAAGCATTTGCAGGGAGCCAAACTAAATGTGGCTCAAATAGTGGAATTTGTCTCTGACAAATAAGAAAACAGTGACGGAAAAGGAGAAAATGCTGGTTACCAGCATTTTCTCCTTTTCCCACAATGTTTTCAAAAGTCTTTTCTGTCAGGGTCATTCAAAATTGGGATTGTGTGCTATAGGATTAAACAATAACAAGCTGTACATACAAACGATTTAAACTTATTTACTGCTCTTACACACATTGATGTAACTGTGGTACCATGAAAGAGTGTTAAACAACAAGTTGTATGTAAAAATGTTTTAAACTTATTTACTGCTCTTACACACATTGATGTAACTGTGGTACCATGAAAGAGTGTTAAACAACAGGTTGTATGTAAAAATGTTTTAAACTTATTTACTGCTCTTACACACATTGATGTAACTGTGGTACCATGAAAGAGTGTTAAACAACAGGTTGTATGTAAAAATGTTTTAAACTTATTTACTGCTCTTACACACATTGATGTAACTGTGGTACCATGAAAGAGTGTTAAACAACAAGTTGTATATAAAAATGTTTTAAACTTATTAACTGCTCTTACACACATTGATGTAACTGTGGTACCATGAAAGAGTGTTAAACAACAAGTTGTATATAAAAATGTTTTAAACTTATTAACTGCCCTTACACACATTTAAATTATTATCAAGATTTAATCCTTACCTTGCTAACTAAATGAATTGAAACGTTTTAAGGCATTAGTAAAAACCCAGATATTGCTATTTCAAAGTGGGGGGGGGGGGATTATTTCTTAAGTGGACAGTGTAAATCAAAGATCAGAAAGCACATTCTTTGCAGTCTGATCTTGATCTACACTATTCGCAAAGGTCATCGATTTGCATTTAGCAGCCTAAGGGTTGAATCAAATTTTATATTTACCTGAAGTTCTCAAACAGAGATTCATAAGCAAGGCAACAGAATACTCCAAAGTGTAGTCCGACAGAGAGTCGTTGTCCTCTAACACTTTCACTAACCACTCGATCAGGCCATTTTCTATCATAGCTGTCTGCAGATTACGCCTGAAATTATAAAGAATGAACATTACAGAACTGTGACTATTTTCACCACAAATTCTTAAGAACATTCCTAGGTAAATTATAAATTTTGAATTAGAAAGTAACACAACTTCTGATTGGTAAACCACTTTCAAATTTAGAAAATTCTTAAGAATAAGACTAAACTATTCAGAATGATCTGTGTGTACAGACTCTGATCAGTTTACTATCATAAGTAGGGGTCCACGAAAGTAAAAGTCATTAAACTTCTAATGACAATAATTCTTCACTAATAGCTATCAGTGCTCCAGCCAGGGTAAAAAAAGGGCAGGGTGCTGCTGCTCAGAAGGACACTTTGAGGCGTAAAGCGCCGGGGCAGGGGAACATAAGAGTGGGAGAGGGTGTCTCTCTCTCACGGGGGAAGGGGGGGATAAGAATTTTTTTTATAACCCTATTGACAGTTTCTTCTGCAATTTCTTGCCTAAAATTAAGGATTTTCACACCAGAAATAATTCTTATATATTGGCTTATATGGATCTTCCAGCTTCATCTTAACAAGAAAACTATTTTTCAGTATGAGTAGTTTAGCTAAGTCCAGGAGCAATACAAGTAAATGTAGTTCATTAAATAATCCTCATTAACTCTTTACCAGATAACAGACTTGGCAAATTAAAAAGCTGTTGATGAACAGAAGGAGTTACCAGCATCTTCTTTTCACACAATGTTTCCTAAAGCCTCATGCCATTCAACTACAGACTTGATACCAATACAATTCATGTCTTCATTTTTAACAGTACTTTGCAAGACAAGCAAGCCACAAAATACTAACAAATACAAACTCTCAACACTTTCTTTCTTTCTTTTACTGCAATGTAACTGTGTCTTTCATTTTTCTGATACTTAATTATTCAAATCTGTACAGGTTGGTGAAATGAGGAAAAAACAGGCCTTCACAGAGTAAATTATTACTTTACATGCCATTCAACAATTCAACATCGTGAATAAATGTTAAATGTTACATAATGTTGCATTCTTCCTACAATTGTTTCTACATGCCCGTGTGGTAAGGCAAGATTCCACACCCCCCCCTCAAAATGGAATTTGCCAGATCCTTTCATTATAAAAAATAAAGGGGAGATTTTAGTTTCTTCTGTATGTTTAATGCAGTGAATAAGCAAATCTCCTTTTGAAATACATTATTCAAGCTGGAAAGACAGTTTGAAATGTCTGTGATCGGGTTGATGTGAAGTTGACACTTGTTCTGTCATGGGTTTCCGTGTTTTTTACATCGGTCCATTTTCCATGTATTTTAATATTTGGAAGGTATTTATGGACATTTTGACAAACATTCTACAAAATGTAAGTCAACAACATGCAGTGGTATTATTCTCCGTCCACTTCAGGAATGCACCACTTTCCTACTTACAATAGATTAATTTGCTGACTCATCAATCCTGCCCGATTATTAACATAACTTTATCAGTTAATATTGAAACCAGGAGTAAATCTAAGAAAAAAATAATTTGTTTATGAACAGAAAACATTACATAAAGGTTAATTTTACTAATCATGCACCTTAGATTCAACTCTAAATATGTAACTTGATACGAGAAATTAAGCAAGGTCTTCGACATTAACGATAAATCGCGATTCATAACAAACTTAAAAAAGAAAACTAGTCCTCGGAGCCAGCCCCCAATATTGTTGAATAAGAAAACCTATCGTAAAGATACGATAAATCGTTTAAATAGAACATAAAAGACAATAATGGATAACTGCCCCTATTGTTCTCAGCACTTGTGTACTCTGACGGACTTGTAATATACAGTCGGGGTCAATCTTTTCACACTTCGCTGCCTGGAGGGGATTAGTGACCCGCTGTTAATTGGATTGTATATTCGGAGGCGGATATCCATGATGTCTTAAACAGACTCCTGGCATAGTTCAGATTAGAGGTTACAATGCTGAACATAAGGCAACCCAGGGCACTATTATACGGCAGGGTTTCCAGAAAAGGGTCAGGGCGTCCAGAAAAAGGGCAGGGCGTCTAAAAGAAGGGACAGGGCGCCACGCCCTTCTATTCCTCGCTAGCTGGAACACTGGCTATTTTCTAGGATTATCTTGTCAAGAAAATTCCAAAGTGTACCCACAACATATGCTTTAGTGAAGAACAAACATGATATTGGTCTTTGAACACCATACTATTCCAATTAAACTGTTCCTGTTCAAAAAATTAACCCACAACCTGTGTTATTTTACAGACAAATCATATACTAATGCAAAAGAACAATAACTTTTTACCAAACAGTCCTGAATTAATGACCCTGAGGAATATGACTTTTGAAATCATTGTGGCCTGGGTTTTCCCTGACTCCCCAAACCTCCCCACTCCCCCTCCCACATTTCTTTGAATTTGGACCACAAAATTTTGCATATGTCCCCAAACATACATGTATAAAAATTTG
Organism: Hippopus hippopus; assembly: GCA_946811185.2. NCBI lineage: Eukaryota > Metazoa > Mollusca > Bivalvia > Cardiida > Cardiidae > Hippopus > Hippopus hippopus. The sequence continues at coordinate 25,523,628 of OX328111.1, read as the reverse complement.
CCTTCAATCTTTCATTTGAAGGGGATCAAAAGTGCCCCGCATTTAAAAGTCCAGGGAAAACCCTGATTGTGGGAAAAGGAGAAAATAGTCTATAACATGATAAACAGCATTTTCTTCTTTTCCCAAAAAACCGTCAATCATTTCAAACAAATAATACACCTTTTGAACCACATATAGTTTATCATCTACTAATGTTTTCAATTAAGACATGTCTAAAATTTTGTCGTCTAGTAAAGAGTAAAAAGGGAAACATTTGAAGTTCAGAGAAATATAGGGTATGAGACTGATTGATTATATTGGAGTTTAGTGCCATTTTAAAAGCTTATTTCATATTCCAGTGGTCAGCAAACCTATGCATGTGTTTCCTTGCTTTCTCACACCAGCTCTAACACATTTTTTTTCTAAGTCACTACTTGTTTCACATGCATCAGAGGTGAGTAGTGAAAAATCGCCAGAAAGAAAGTGTGCCTCAACCTGGTATCAAACTCAAAACAACCATGTTGCGAGTCAGATACACTAACCACTAAACTACCCTGGCTGAACTAGTGTGTGAGAGTTACCCGGGGTTTCCCTGTGCTGCCTCATTTAGGGGTCAATTGAACCCCTTCAAGTGAACAAAAGGAAGCTCACATTTTTGTTTTGCAGTTCATCAAAAAAATTTGGAGGTCAAAATTCAAAGATACAGGGAGTCATGGCAAACCCTGGTTACCTTAAACTCAGTTTCTGTAAGGCACCTAGCACCATCTCTCTTGTAATGGAATCTTTATCCTCACTTCTTAGGTTTTCCATCAACCCTTTGAATAAATCTTGATTCTGGGCTAGATAAGTTCTGCCTGGAACATGCAGAGAGAAAGAAATCAAAATAATAAATGATTTTAACAAATTAACCCATTACCATACAATCCCTTCTTTTAATGACCCTTCAGAAGGAAGTTTTTGAAAACATTCTGGATAAAGAAGAAAATGCTGGTAAGCAGCATTTACCTTTAATGGTAAAGACTTAAAAGCCCTGTGCTGGCCAGTTGAGCCAATATGGTAAATTTTAGGGTCTTGAAGTAATTTATTGCTTATCTGAGCTATCCTGGACTTCTTTCCAGCTTATCTGAAGTAAGCTGAAAAGCTTCTTGGTTTATCCATGGAAGGTTGAAGTATTTTCTAGCTTCTCTAAGATAAATTGAAGTGCTTTGCTGCTTATCTTAGATATCCTGAAGTTCTTTTCATCTTATGTGAGGTAAGCTGAAGTACTCTCTAGTTTATCCATAAAGGTTGAAGTAATTTCTAGTTTGTCTTGGAAAAATTGAAGTAGTTTGTAGCTTATCAAGGATATGCTTAGGTACTTCCTAACTTATCAAGGGTAAATTGATGTACTTTGTAGCTTATCTTAAGTAGGTTAAAATACTTTCTAACTCAGTTGAGGTAGGATGAAGTACATGAACTTTCTAGATTATCTCAGGTAAGGTGAAGTACTACCTTTAATGAACTTTTACATACCTGAACTTAAGGAGGCAAATGCATTAAACAGTCTTGCAGCACACTGTTTTACTATAGCATCATTGGAGGTCAGCAATAATAGCACAGCATCCTAAAAAAGAAATACATCTCTTTACTATACGGCCAAATTTCAGACTTCAGAAGAGAAGTCTTTTGAAAATATCGTGGGAAAAGGAGAAAATGCGGGTAACCAGCATTTTCTCAATTTCTCACAATGTTTCTACCCTATGAAAAAGAAATTTCAACTTTTGAGTCACATTTATGTAATTGTCTGGAAATGCTTTCAATTTGGTCAAGTCCAAAACTTTATCATTTGGTAAAGAGGTAACAAAGTTTCAAAACAATTACAGTCAAACTGACAGAGGATTTCATGACAAAAAATTATTTTGTGCAGAAAAACAGATGGATTAACTGACAGAAAGAAGGACAAACTGACTAACAGACAGACTGATTTCATTTTACCCCCAAAGCATTTAAGCTATACTCTGTGAAAAAGGGGCTTGATACATCTCTGTGATGCATTTTGCACTGCAAGTCATCACATAGTTATGGATCCACAAAATCCATTTTGTCTAACAACCAACTGAATCTTGAGGTAAACTAGTCATTAGACATACAGAAAATTCACTTTATAAAATGCAGACAGTTTCCACTCATATCAGCCTGCACGGACAGAGCAGGCTGAGATGGGTCAATATGTTTTGCAGATGCATTAAGCCCCAGTGTCAGAGAGCATGGCTCATTTGTTTAGCTGAGGTATGCATTCTAGTCTCTGATCTGATACACTGTCCTTCATTAACTTATAAAAGTGCTGTTCTTTTTATTGCAAAGGTTAATTGATAAAAAAAAGAAAAAAAAAAAAGAATATGATTTACAGGAAGGTTTTTTCTACTTTCTATTAAGATTTCCTCATCCCAAATTTTATAAAACACAATACCCACACATCACTGCAAGACAAGACCAATCAGTATCACAAAAGCAAATGAGACTAGCTCTGGCAAAAGGGGGTCTAATACATCTCCATGATGATGGATACCCATTCAGTAATCAGATTATTATGGATCCATAAAATCCATTTTGTATAATTATCATCTGAATCATGAGGTATACTAGTCCTTTGACATGGAGAAAAGCAAAAAGTTTCTACCAAGGTCAGCCTGCATAGATACAGACTCACCTAGGTGGATACTTTCTTTGCAGATGTATTAAGCCCCCGTTTCACAGAGCATGGCTCAAATAAATGAGCTATGCTCTGTGAAAGGGGGGTTTAATGCATCTGCGAAAAGTATCGATCCAGGTCAGCCTGCACAGCGTGCGCAGGCTGACCTGGGCCGAAACTTTTCGCTATTTGTCAGTCTTCTTTATGTCTAAGGACCAGTCTACCTTATGATCTAGTCGGCTGTTAAAAAAAGTGGTTATTATGGATCAGTAGTTATATGATGACTTGCTTGGTATCATGAATTAGGGAAATGCATTAAGCCCCCTTTTGTCAGAGCATTGCTCAAATATAACCTCCCACTCACCCTATGTGCACCAGGAGCAGCACAACCCAGTAAATCATTCTGTATAAATCCACCCATATTTCCATCTCTTGTCATTGGGGAGGCTTGTGTCAATCTCTATAAATAGAGGATTTTTGTTGGGTTTTTTGTGGCAAAAGATCAAAATTTTTTTCATTGAGTGATCAACATTGGTAATGTTTTCATGAGTGGTGCAGCCATGAGTGAAAATATTACTGATGATGTTCACGAATGTCCTAATTACGAATATCCTAATTGATGGACCTGGGCTGTCAATCACATTATCAAAGAGAGGTAATAATCTTGACACCCTTCATGTTCAGTTGATACCTATGTACTTGTCAACAACTGACTCCGTACTAAGGTAGAATTTGATTTATTTTTTTACCCTGAAAATACCATTTGAAAATTGAAAATCTACATATTTTAGGTCCAACAAAGTCTGACACCTGATTTGAAAAAATCAACAAATTTTTACATCGACAATGTCAAGGGAAACCACAGTGTATGTTTATATTAACTTGTGTCAGATAATTAAAATTCTTTCCACCAATATGATAGATTTCTTGCTCCAATTCAACCATTACAGTATGAATATGACTTTTTTGCCTCTTCAGAAGACAGTCTTGGAAAAAAAAACATGGTAAAAAATAGTATTTGCCTGTAACAAACAACCATACCTTTCCCCACAAATTTTTGACTTACCCTTTACCACACAATCCCTAGTTTTAACAACACTGGAAGAGAAGAATTTTGAAAACATTGTGAGAAAAGGAGAAAATACTGGTAACCAGCATTTTCTCCTTTCTCACCATGTTTTCTGCCCTGTCCAACAGAGAGATCATAGTAAAAAGCTACATTTAATATGTTGCCTACAAATGATTTCAATTTGGTCTGGTCCAAAATTTTGTTGTTTGGTAAAGAGTCGCTTAAAAAAAACAAAAAAAAAAACAAAAGGGCCAAGAGCATCTCTGTGAAATTATTTCAAAATCTGACCAGCGGTTTCAGAGAAGAAGAATTTTTAAGAATTTCTTCATTTCTGTATAGTGCAAACAATTTTTGAAACAAGAGGGCCAAGATGGCCCTGGATTGCTCACCTGAATTTTTGAGAGGAACATAGCCAATTTTTTTTGAGGTATTGAAACTTTGGAAACAAAATCATTATTTTGCCAAGCAATTTTGAAAAGGTCACCTGTAAAAGTCATTTCAAAATCTGTCACCACCCCTACAATCATCACCACAGCAATGAATTTGATGAATCAGAATTCTGCAAATAAATTTTTGGATAGATCACCCAAGGACAACTTCTTGAAGAAGAGCACATGCTCGATAGTGACTAACAAGAGGGCCAAGATGGCCCTGGATCGCTCACCTGAATTTTTGAGAGGACCATAGCCATTTTTTTTTTTTTTTGAGGTATTGAAACTTTGGAAACAAAATCATTATTTTGCCAAGCAATTTTGAAAAGGTCACCTGTAAAAGTCATTTCAAAATCTGTCACCACCCCTACAATCATCACCACAGCAATGAATTTGATGAATCAGAATTCTGCAAATAAATTTTTGGATAGATCACCCAAGGACAATTTCTTGAAGAAGAGCACATGCTCGATAGTGACTAAAAACGTAAGTCAAAACAAGAGGACCACATGCAGGTGCCAACAATTGGCTGTTGTTTTTCGATGGATGAAAATTTCCCTAACAATTTTTGAAAAGGGTCACCCTAGGAACATTTCTGTGAAATTATTTCAAAATCTGACCAGCCATTCCAGAGAAGAAGAATTAAGAAATTCCTCTTCATGTACATGTAGTGCAAATAGCCCCCACCATCAGAGCCATGTTTCTTGACAGATCACAATTTTGTGAACAATTTTTGAAAAGAGTCACCCAAGGAACATTGCTGTGAAATTATTTCAAAATCTGACCAGCGGTTTCAGAGAAGAAAAATTTTTAAGAATTTCTTCATGTCCGTATAGTGTAAATAGCCCACAGCCATCAGAGCCATGTTTCTTGATGGATCAAAATTTCTCAACAATTTGCAAAAAGGGTCACCCAAGAAACATTTCTGTGAAAATATTTCAAAATCTGACCAGCCGTTTCAGAGAAGAATTTTTAAGAATTTTTTCATGTCCATATAGTGCAAGTGGCCCCCCCCCCCCACCCATCAGAGCCATGTTTCTTGACGAATCAACATTTTGCAAACAATTTTTGAAAAGGGTCACCAAAGGAACATTTCTGTGAAATTACTTCAAAATCTGACCAGCGGTTTCAGAGAAGAAGAATTTTTAAGAATTTCTTCATTTCTGTATAGTGCAAGTAGCCCCCAGTCACCAGAGCCATGTTTCTTAACGGATCAAAATTTCGCAAACAACTTTTGAAAAGGGTCACCCAAGGAACATCTCTGTGAAATTATTTCAAAATCTGACCAGCCGTTTCAGAGAAGAAGAATTTTTAAGAATTTCTTCATTTCTGTATAGTGCAAGTAGCCCCCATTCACCAGAGCCATGTTTCTTGACGGATCAAATTTTCGCAAACAATTTTTGAAAAGGGTCACCCAAGGAACATCTCTGAAATTATTTCAAAATCTGACCAGCCGTTTCAGAGAAGAATTTTTAAGAATTTCTTCATTTCCTTATAGTGCAAGTAGCCCCTATTTACCAGAGCCATGTTTCTTGACGGATCAAAATTTCGCGTACAATTTTTGAAAAGGGTCACCCAAGGAACATCTCTGTGAAATTATTTCAAAATCTGACCAGCGGTTTCAGAGGAGAAGATTTTTAAAGAATTTCTTAGACAATTCCATTTGGTTGCCATGGCAACCAGAGTTTTTGATGGAATCAAATTCCGTGAATACTTTTTAAAGAGGACCTCCCAAGAAACATTCCAGCCAAGTTTGGTCCAAATTGGCCCAGCGGTTTAGGAGGAGTTGATGTTTAAAGAATTGTTGACGACGCACGACGGACACCGGGTGATCCTAAAAGCTCCCCTTGAGCACGTTGCGCTCAGGTGAGCTAAAAACATAAGTCAAACAAGAGCACCACATGCAGGTGCCAACAATTGGCTGTTGTTTTTTGACGGATAAAAATTTCCCTAACAATTTTTGAAAAAGGTCACTCTAGGAACATTTCTGTGAAACTATTTCAAAATCTGACCAGCCATTCCAGAGAAGAAGAATTAAGAAATTCCTCTTCATGTACATGTAGTGCAAATAGCCCCCACCATCAAAGCCATGTTTCTTGACAGATCACAATTTTGTGAACACTTTGTGAAAAGAGTCACCCAAGGAACATTGCTGTGAAATTATTTCAAAATCTGACCAGCGGTTTCAGAGAAGAAGAATTCTTAAGAATTTCTTCATGTCCGTATAGTGTAAATAGCCCACAGCCATCAGAGCCATGTTTCTTGATGGATCAAAATTTCTCGAACAATTTGCAAAAAGGGTCGTCCAAGAAACATTTCTGTGAAATTATTTCAAAATCTGACCAGCCGTTTCAGAGAAGAAGAATTTTTAAGAATTTCTTCATGTCCATATAGTGCAAGCGGGCCCCCCCACCCATCAGAGCCATGCTTCTTGACGAATCAGCATTTTGCGAACAATTTTTGAAAAGGGTCACCAAAGGAACATTTCTGTGAAATTATTTCAAAATCTGACCAGTGGTTTCAGAGAAGAAGAACTTTTAAGAATTTCTTCATTTCTGTATAGTGCAAGTAGCCCCCAGTCACCAGAGCCATGTTTCTTGACGGATCAGACTTTCGCAAACAATTTTTGAAAAGGGTCACCCAAGGAACATCTCTGTGAAATTATTTTAAAATCTGACCAGTGGTTTCAGAGAAGAAGAATTTTTAAGAATTTCTTCATTTTCTGTATAGTGCAAGTAGCCCCCATTTACCAGAGCCATGTTTCTTGACGGATAAAAATTTCGCGAACAACTTTTGAAAAGGGTCACCCAAGGAACATCTCTGTGAAATTATTTCAAAATCTGACCAGCGGTTTCAGAGGAGAAGATTTTTAAAGAATTTCTTAGACAATTCCATTTAGTTGCCATGGCAACCAGAGTTTTTGATGGAATCAAATTCTGTGAATACTTTTTAAAGAGGACCTCCCAAGGAACATTCCAGCCAAGTTTGGTCCAAATTGGCCCAGCGGTTTAGGAGGAGTTGATATTTAAAGAATTGTTGACGATGCATGACGGACACCGGGTGATCCTAAAAGCTCCCCTTGAGCACGTTGTGCTCAGGTGAGCTAAAAAACCTATTGGAATTTGTAACAGTTTTTGGTTGATCTAAGAATAGCTGGTACAGTAATGAGTTAAATGAAGTTTTTTTGCATTTCTCAGATTATTTCATTATGTCTCGGATAATCTCGGAAAGCTACATTTTAACTTTTGACTCAGGTTTGAAGTTTAAATAAATGGTAAGCATTGTCCCTAAGCTTGACAGTGTAGATGGAATGGTTAACCCTTGACAACATAATCCCGAGTTTCAACAAACCTGAGGAAGAAGGCTTTTGAAAAGATTGTGGGAAAAGGAGAAAATGCTGGTTACCAGCATTTTCTCCTTTTCCCGCAATCATTTCTGACATTTGATTTCCAGACAAATCCTATCATTTGAGTCACATTAAATCTGTCATCTGCAAATGCTTTCAATTTGAGCCATTGGAGAAATTTGTAGTTTGGTAAAAGAATAAGTAAATAGACAGGGTTTACCCATCGTAGTGCCTGTAAGAGCAAACATTTCTTTCTCTCAGGTGCTGACTGCATGTCCTGTTTAATTCTGGGGTAATCTAGCACTAATTGTTTCTCTTCAAACTGTTGCTGTCTGGCTGTTGGCCTGTAAAACAGTAAAGCACCATGGACGATTTACTTTTTTTCACACAATCCGAAGTTTTAAAGACCTTGAGGAAGAGGACTTTTGAAAACATTGCAGGAAAAGGAGAAAAAGCTGGTAACCAGAATTTTCTTCTTTTCCCTACAATGTTTTCTAGCTGTCCAAGTAATAACAAAGATATTAAAACAAAAACTGCATGATAACAACACACATGCAGACAAAATCAGCGCTATGACCCTACCTTGATGTTTTCTTTGAAAATGGCTAAGCTAAAAGTATTATTTTCAGTCAGGAAAAGAAAGGCAAAAAGTCTGTCCAATACTTTACGGGCTGATTTTGACAAAAAAGTCTCAGCACAGCTAGGTGGATCCAGTATCAGACAGCACATTTTTGTGCAGTTTAATCTTAATCTACACAAGCCATAAAGGCAAATTGAAGCATCGATAGACATTTTTGGGATGTAAAAAGTTTGCATTGCAACATTACTCACTGAGGTGCTATGGACTGTCTCAATGCATCTCCGGCAGTCCCTGGCCGCGTGAGATCCACGCTTTGACCCGTAAGGTGAGCATTAAACAACCTTCCACACACATGTTGTAGGTACTCTGGGGTAACCTTCAAATGAAAGGATTAGCAAAATGACAAGATTTACACTCTCCCACATTCTAAGCATTAATTTTGAATGGTTGATCGATTGTATGCCATTTTCAACACCTTTTCTAGTCAAATTACATCAATATCTCAAATGTTTGTCCAGGGTTTCACCAGATCTAGGCTAGGGCTCTGATGCATTTTACCCAAGGACACTTTCACGAAAAACTCAGTTCTTTGAGTGAGGATCACAACCAAGGCTTCCAGGTTAGGCATTCTGAACACTGAATCACTCAGGATCCCACGTAAGGTTTGAAAATTACAATTTCAACACTTAAGAAAGGAAGTTACTCACAGTTTTACCCTGTACAGTCTGTTCAAGAGCATCCACAAGATCTGCTGTAATTCCAATTAGATTGTGATAATCTGCCTGTAATATGATTGAATAAAACATCTCTCTGTATTTGGTTCTGATCATTAATCAACTCTTTAAGCACCTTTCACAAACATAGTTGCCTTTGTTGCCAGTGTGGATCAAGATCAGACTATACAAAATGTGCCGTCTGATCTTTGATCTTTGCTGTCGGCTTAACTGAGACATTCTTGAGCAATGCAAACAATAATATTGCAAGCATTTGGATCTTGTTTCTTGATGGAAAATGTCCGTTGGGTTTATACCGCGCTCCAAGGGTTAACTCTTTCCCAACCACAAAATTCTAGACTAGTCTGAATTACAAGCATGAGTAGACAACAAAATAAGTATGACTCAAAAGTTACAGATTGTTTTGGAAATGGTAGAAATATTGTTGGAGAAGGATAAAATGCTGGTTACCAGCATTTTATCCTTTTCCCGCAATATTTTCAAAAGCTGTCTCTCTTTATTAAAAGTCGAGACTGTGTGGGAAGGGTTAACCATTTAGAAATGTGACTCTAATAATAAGATTTGTCTTTGGAAAGGTAGAAAAAAAACAACAGGAAAAGGGAAAAGAAGCTGAGAACCAGCATTTTCTCCTCTTTCCAAAACATTTTCCGGAAAAAAAAAGATTCTTCAGAATCTTTGAAACTACAGATTGTTGGTACATGTAAATGGTTAACTCTTTATCACACCACAAATTTTGAGACTAGTCCAAATTCAGTGCATTTTCAGACGAAAAAATAAATGAGACCCAAAATTTGAAATTCACATTGGGAAAGGTGAAAAACATTACGGGAAAAGGAGAAGATGCTGTTTAACAGCATTTTCTCCTTTTCCCACTATGTTTTCAAAAGACTTTTTCTTCAGGGTTGTAAAAATTCTGGATTGGTGGCAAAGATTTAACTTCCTCAACTGTATGATCAGGGAAGCAGCTGTATTTTCCAGTATGGTTAAATGTTGAAACAATATATCCATGGAAAAAACACCATCCCATAAAACCCAACAGGTATCATCTTCCCTTTACTTCCTTTTGGCCCTTAAACCCTTAAAATTGAAAGCATTTGCAGACGACAAATTAACTGTTACTCAAATGATGATCTCTGTCCTTGATATGGTAGAAAGCATTGTGGGAAAAGAAGAAAATGCTCGTTACCAGCATTTTCTCCTTTTCCCACAATGTTTTCAAAGGATTTCTTTCTCAGGGTCGTTAAAAGTCTGGATTGTGTGGTCAAGGGTTAAAAAAAATTCCTGTGTTCAATGACACTGGGAAAAATACACTTTGAAAGCATTGTGGAAAGAGGAGAAAATGCTGGTATTCCAACTACTTTTTAAACCATATTCTCCTTTTCCCACAATATCTTTTACTTATCCTAAGATAAAATTGGTCATTTGAACCACACTTCATTTGTCGTCTGCATTTGCTTTCAATTTGGACAGGCCTACAATTTTGTCGTTTGGTACAGAGCTAAGTCTTTACAAGACAATAACATTTTAGACTTGTTCCTTCAAGAAGCTTTTGCAGAAAAAACAGAATTTGTCTTTTAAAGGGTAGAAAACTATGTTGGAAACTGAGAAAATACTGATTACCGGCTTTTTGTCCTTTTCCCCCAATTTTTTTTAAAAGCTCTTTTCCTAAGGCTCATTGTAACTAGGGATTGTCTGGGACAGGATAAATATAGAACATCAGTTATCTTTTATTGGGAAAAAAAACCCCAATCTAACCTGTACTTTGTTATGACGCTTTATGTAGGACATGGTCTTTTTCTCCGCATCGACAAGCTGCTGCTGGTACACCTGTACTTGGTGAAAATGGTCTGAAAATAATAATTTCTTTGTATTGCAGTTTAATGCCGTTTTAACAGCTAAGATCATATCATGGTGGTCAGTGCACCTACCCATGTGTTTCCTGGCTTTCTTACACCAGTACTGACACAACTTTCTTTTCAAGCTACTCTCATGCATCAGAGGTGAGAGGTGAAAAATCGCCTGAAAGAAAGTTTGCCTTAACCGGGTGTCAAATTCGCAACCACCACGTCACCAGTCCAAGTGACTGCACAATTACTCATACTTTTTCTGGGTTTTCTCAAGTTCTATGATTGGGCTTTATACTGTCTTGTCCACAGGCACTCCAATCTGATCACTATTGCATATCAACTCCATTATCTCCTGAAAGATAACTTAACTCTTCACCACACAAGAAAAATTCAGACTAGTCCAAATTGAAAGCATTTGCAGAAAACAATTCAAATTTGACTCAAATGATGAAATTCAGCTTTTATAGGGTAGAACACATGCTGGTTACAAGCATTTTCTCCTTTTCCAACAATGCTTTCAAAAGGGTTCTTACTCAAGGTCGTTAAAACTCGTAATTGTGTGGTAAAGGGTTTTAAAGAGTTTAAAAAAAATGCTTTTACAATATGGATAATCAACAGGTCTCAAGTTTTCTTCTACATCATTGTAGAAATAGTAACAAGCAATTTTTTTCCTGTCTTGCCACACTGTTTTCAAAAGTGGCCTGCTGAAAGACAAACTTATTAGTTTCAGTATATGTTAACCCTTGACAAAATGACAAAATTTTGGACTGGACCAAGTTGAAAGTATTAGCAGAAAACCGATTAAGCATTGCTAAAACGAAGATTTGTTTCTTTGATAGGGTAGAAAACGGTTGTTTGAAAAGGACAAAAAGCTGGTTACCAACATTTTCTGCTTTTCCCACAATGTTTTCTTCAATCTTCTGCCTTACGGTTGTTAAAAGTCAGGATTGTGTGGTATAGGGTTAAAGCAGGAAATTGTTCTGTAAAGGATAAATATAGAACATAATTGATCTTCACTAAAATAAAACTAAAAAAGAGTATTGAACTGAAAAAGAGAGTAAACTTTTTGTACCATTCCAGACAAAATCCAGACACTTTATAACCCTGAGAATATAAATTTACCAAAACACTTTACCCTTTACCACACAATCCCGACTTTTAACGACCCTGAGAAAGAGGCCTTTAGAAAACATTGTGGGAAAAGGAGAAAATACTGGTAACCAGCATTTTCTCCTTTTCCCGCAATGTTTTCTGTCCTTTTACAGACAAATCTCACCATATGAGCCATGTCTAATTTGTCGTCTGCAAATGCTTTCAATTTGTGTATATGTATAAAATTTTGTCGTGTGGTAAAGGGTTATGGAAAAGAAAAAGTGCTGATAAGCAGGGTTTTGTCTTATCTCAATCATGATATCAAATTTTCCCAAATTGTCTATCCCATCATTTGCTCCCTATTTTATTTGTGATCTGCTAGTGCTGTCAATTTTGTTTGTTTGTCGTAATGTTGTTTTATGCCACTTTCAACAATATTTCAGTCATATAACCGTGGCAGGTCACAGTTTAATGTCTTTCCTGGGTTTTACCAGCAGTTGTTGGGATTCTGAAAGGTCTTGCCAAACAACCCCCTAGTTGCCAAACAACCCCCTAATAAAAAACCTAATGCTTTTGATAAGAATTGAACCTAGGTCCTTTTGACTCCAAGTCCCACACCTTCACTACTGAGGCAAGCTGGACTCCTACTTAACCCTTAACAATAATAAGTTAAATGAATAAGTTAAATGAAACTTTCTAGCTGATAGTAAAAACCTAAATACCGGTAATACTATTTCGAACTTGTTTTTTTTTTTTTTTTTGGATAAAAATATGTCCTTATCAGACAGTGTAGATCCAACATGGACTAGTCTAACTATTTGGCTGTCAAAGAGTTGAACTCATCACCTCACAAGTATGACTTTTAAGGTCTATGGCCCCTAACTCATCGGTAAACACTGATGTTTTTGTAAAGGCTATTTGACAAATCTCTGCAGTTTACATCTTTTAATATGAGAGTTAGGGGCCATAGACTCACTAACTCAACGGTAAATATCGTGTTACATCGACATTTTCGTAAAGGCTATTCGGCCAATCTTGGCAGCTTCCGTTTTTTAATACGAACGTTAGGAGCCGTAAACCTTCACAATCCTGCAACATAAAATCTTTTTCAAAACGTTCACCCTTAAAAACACAATCCCAAGTTTTAACATTCCTGAAGACAAAGCATTTGGAAAACATTGTGGGAAAAGGAGAAAATGTTGGTAACCAGCATTTTCTCCAATTCTCACAATGTTTTCTACCATGTTAAAGACAAATTCCATCATCTGAGACACATTTAAATTGTCGTCTGCAAATGCTTTCAATTTGGACAAGTCTACATTTTTGTCGTTTGGTAAAGAGCTAAGGAAGAGGAAGCAGTTGATTCTTTTGCCACGGTGTTTCACAAATCACTCAGGCAAAACAAAGATTTTTTTTCCTCGTCTTGAAATAATTCCCCTATTTGTCATATTCTTTGAGATGCTCAAATATGGTAATGTGTTCAAATTTAATAGCACCTGGGGGTCTTATAGAGAGCAGTAAGGTAACAAGAGGGCCATTGGCCTTAACTCTTTACCGCACAACAATATTTTAGACTGGTCAAAATTGAAAAGATTTGCAGACAACAAATTAAATATTGCTCAAATGATTGGATTTTTCTGAAAGGTTATAAAACATTGTGAGAAAAGGACAAAATGCTGGTAACCAGCATTTTTTCCTTTTCTAACAATGTTTTCAAAAGTCTAATTTCCCAGGATTGTTAAAACTCTGGATTGTGTGGTAATGGGTTAAAGTGCTCACCTGAGTAAAGTCATCAAAAGTTGAAGAGATCATGGTTGTGATGATGTAAAACACATGAGTGTTGTGACCAATTTTCATGAGTATCAAACTGAAAATGTTGTCTCTCAAGTACCCACAAGGTTTATCTAGGATTTGTCCCATTGACCTATTTTGTGGCCCTACATGATGACAATCAAACTTGTCCAAGATAGCATCTAGACAAACATTATGACCAATTTTCATGAGTATCAGACTGAAAAAGTGGCCTCTAGAGTACACACAAGGTTTTCTAAGATTCATAAGAGTGACCTTTTTTCTTGACCCAATGTGACCCAATTTCAAACCTGTTAAATATATTATTAGGACAACTATTTGACCCCAATGTGGCCTCTTAAGAGCATAAAATTTTTTCTAAGATATGTCCCACAGACCTATCTTTTGACCCTGTACAACCCAATTTTGAACTTGTTACAGATATCATCAAGGCAGACACTCTGACCAACTTTCATGAAAATGTGGCCAACAAAGTGCACAAAAGCTTTTTCTAGATTTGTCCCAGTGACTTACTTTTTGACCAGAAGTGACCGAAAGTTGCACTAGTCTGAGACACTATCAAAGCAATTACTCTGACCATATTTTATGAGTATCAGACTGAAAAATGTGACCTATAGGCTGGATACATGGTTTTTTAAAGATTTTTCCCAGTGACCTAATTGTTGACCTGATGTGACCCAAATTCAGCCTTGTCTGAGATACTATGAAGACATATTCTGTACAAGTTCCATGATTATGAAAATGTAGCCTCCAGAGTGCATACAAAATAATTGTTGATGCCCAACGACAAAGAGGTATGACAGACTACACACAAAAGATAAAACACAAAGCCGGATCACAAAAGTTCACCTTCGTTTGAAAGTGGGCACAGGCACTCTTGCCCTCTCACCACTTAACCCTTTACCAAATGATGAAATTTTGGACTAGTCCAAATTGAAAGCATTTGCAGACGACAAAATAGATGTGCATCAAAAATTGAAATTTGATTTGGAAAAGGGTAGAAAACATTGTGGGAAAAGGAGAAAATGCTGGTTACCAGCATTTTCTCCTTTTCCCACAATGTTTTCAAAGGCTCTCTTTCTCAGGGTCGTTAAAAGTCGGGATTGTGTGGTAAAGAGTTAAACTATTGACCTTGAAATAATAAAGGGCAGTATTATGTAAGCTTGATTCATGGCACTATCAACACTTTTTCGGTCATATACAGGCAATAGCTTTCTTATTCACAAATATCTTCTATTGGTTCCATTATTATTAAGTCGTGTCTCTCTGGTCCCTTGCTCAAGGACATTTGTTTATGTTTCGGGTCTTAAATCAAGTGAACAGTGATGTATGAATCTCCCATTCAATTCCAGACAAGAAAACAAGTCTTACCTCTGCCATCAGAGCTAACCCCACGCTACAAGATAGTCAAGGAAATTAAAATACAAACAAAAACCTCCCTTACATAAAAACTTTTTCTGTTTTTCAGTTCATTAAATCAATCAAAATACTGTAGAGAAAAAGAAACCTAGGGTAAACATTTTTTATGTGATAACAACTGAACAGCTCACGATAAAATATTGGGGGAAATGCCACAAATTGTTTGATAAATCTTCAAATACTAAGCAGATTGTAATAAAATTTAGGCCAATTTTTTAAATAATTTCTACCAGTTAACCAAATATAAAATCAAACAGTTAAACACTGTTTTTTAGATGTTTACCCTGTGTTTCTTTTTTTACTTAGATTTTTTTTTTGTCCACCCTGTGTTTTACTTATGTCTTACCATATTTCTATATCAAACAACAAAGCTGGATGCATATCAAAATCAAAATCATATGCAGATGACATACATGTACTTTAGTATAATTTAAAAAAATGAATTTATTCCTGAAAAAGCAGACAACCTTGTGGGAAAAGGAGAAAATGCTGGTTACCAGCATTTTCTCCTTTTCCCACAATGTTTTATATACCTTTTTTCTAAAGGTCGTTCAAACTTGGTATAGTCTGGTATAAGATTAGCTGATATGTGCTCTGCCCTATCAGGGCTCCCGCTGTCGATCGCCAGTGGCGCCAAATGCGAAAATTAAGAAAAAATGGCACCAAAAATGAAGCACTGGCGAATGTACTGGCGACAAGCAAATGTCTATAAACAATCATTAAAAGATCTTAACTCCGACATAAACAATATGTATCAATTGTAAAGGAAGCCCGCGTTACTGTTTATCACACCTAATCAAGCTGGCATTCATTAACGGTTATGTCTAATTACACACCATACTTGCATACACACCACGCAATGCTAATCAATCAAATATCGATTTCGCCACGCCCCGTTGCGCACACAGAGTTTTCACACACTATCTACTGCGAACCATCAGATACAAGATTTAGTCACCGCCCATGATTTCTAAAGCTGCGCCTTGATTATGCTTTATCTGGTCAGTGTCCTCTCACTGGCTAGCATTTTACTGTGTGTGTTTAACAATGTCATTAATGAAAAACGTGATAATGTTATCGATCTGCTTATCTAGCTTAAAAATGACAGATTTTGAAGTTAGTTGCAACCCGTAACAAACATTTTATATCAAATAATGCGGAAAAACTTTTCTGTAAATTAACCGACATGAAAAATGGATCGTCGAAAAAACGTGAAAACCCATGACACAACAACATGTCAGTTTGACGTTGTCCGATCAGAAGCTCTTCAGACTGTCTTTATAGCTTTGATAATGACTTCAAACAATAAATTTACACAAATGTATTTATAAAACTATAAGTGGGTGCTAAAATACCTGTCTAATAATGAGGAAAAAACTCAGGTGATTTTATGACATGAAAATGCTGAATGATGGCGGGGGGGGGGGGGGGGTTTGCACTTTGTAGGCCACTTTGTCTTACAGTGATAGCACTGGAACAAGTGTCAGAGAAGGTATAGGACACTCATACAGAGAGAAAAGACCAGAATAAAAGGACCTTTTAACAAATGTAACCTGTAGTATTTTTTCAGAGAAAAAGAAATGATATATTAACCTTTTACCACACAATTCCAAATTTCTTCTTTAATTTCATTAAAACTCAAGGAATTCTAACAGGTTGGCAGTTATAGAATTACAGCGCTGTATTTCTGTTCAAATACAACTTCTGTGTCCCTGCAGCTCACAACCTTGATCAGGGCTCCCGCTGTCGATCGCCAGTGGCGCCAAATGCGAAAATTAAGAAAAAATGGCACCAAAAATGAAGCACTGGCGAATGTACTGGCGACAAGTAAATGCCTATAAATAATTCTTAAAAGATCTTAACTCTGACTAAAACAATATGTATCAAGTGTGAAGGATGCCCGCGTTACTGTTTATCACACCTAATCAAGCTGGCTTTCATTAACAGTTTTGTCTAATTACACACCAGTCTAGCATACACACCACATAATGCTAATCAATCAAATGTCGATTTCGCAATGCCCCGTTGTACACGCAGAAATTTCGAACCAATCAGAAACCAGATACAAGATTTAATTACCACCCATAATTTCTAAAGCCACGCCTTGATTCTGCCTTACCTGGTAAGCATCCTCTCACTGGTTAGCATTTTATTGTGTGTACTTAGCGATGTCAATAATGAAAAACGTGTTTATGTTATTGATCCGCTTATCTAGCGTAAAATGACAGATTTTGAAGTTAGCTGCCACCCTTAATGAAAGTTTTATATCAAATCACGCGGAAATAATTTTCCGAAAATTAACCGACATGAAAAATGGATCGTCACAAAAAACGTGAAAACCCATGACACAACTAAATGTCAGTTGACGTCGTCCGATCAGAAGCACTTCAGACTGTCTTTTTAGCTTTGATAATGACTTCAAACAGTAAATTTACCTAAATATATGTATAAAACAATAAGTGGGTGCTAAAATGTATGTCTAATAATGAGGAAAAACGGGGGGGGGGACTTTGTAGGCCACTTCGTCTTACAGTGATAGCACTGGAACAAGTGTCAGAGAAGGTATAGGACACTCATACAGAGAGAAAAGACCAGCTGAATAAAAGGACTCTTTAACACAATTAGTATTTTTTAAGATAAGAAGAAATGATTTATTAAACCCTTTACCACACCATCCCAAATTTCTTCTTTAATTTCATTAAAACTCAAGGAATTCTAACAGGTTTGCAGTTTTAGAATTAATGCGCTGTATTACTGTTCAAATACAACTTCTGTGTCCCAGTAGCTCACAACCTTGAAAATCCTTGGGGATAAAGGAACAAAAGTAAGCATGTATGTAGTATTATAGTGAGCAATGGATTTAGTAGCTTTAACATGGGCCAATAAACTGAAACGTCTAATGTACTATGTGGCTACCTCAGTTGGCTCCTACTGGCCCCAATTTATTTGAGCTGGCGAATTTGATGGCGCAAAAATTAAAACTTGCAGGGGAAGCCCTGCTTGATAACCCTTGGGGAAAAAGGAACATAAGTAAGCATGTACTACTGAGCACTGGATTTAGTAGCTTTAACATGGGCCAATAAACTGAAGTGTCTAATGTACTTTGTGGCTACCTCATTTGGCTCCTACTGGCCCCAATTTTTATGAGCTGGCGAATTTGATGGCGCAAAAATTAAAACTTGCAGGGGAAGCCCTGCCTATAGTTTTCAAGAATGACTGAATGAGTTTTACGGCCCGTCAACAATGGAGGTTGTATTAGACGCATATACAAAATCTATTTAAAGATCTATGTTTAAAAGATTAAAAGGATACATAGAGATCAAAGAGCCTTGGTTGTGGAGTTGACTTTAATGCAAGTGTTAAAAACTTCTCCAATCTCACCTCTAAATCTTTTACCCACATATCCTGAAAAGAAAAATTTAAAACTTCACCAGAAAACATAACTTTAGACTTGTCTGAATTAAAAGCTTTAGCAGATAACAGTAAGTATATTACCCTATTTCACTTAATTAATGTGCTGGAGTGCCATACAAAATGCCAACGGGTGCTCTTATTTCATGGCAAATTTCCCAAAATTTAACAGCTGTCTTATGTTAGAGTAAGTACAGTACTTTAATGGTAGCACAAACTGGAAAATACCTCGTACAGTTTACTGATCCAATCTTTCTTAATTATGTCACATTGAGTTTCTTGTCTGCAAGTGCTTTGAACTTGAACCAGTCTAAAATTTTGTTGTCTGGTAAAGAGTTAATCCATTTTCTTTTAAATTTACTCCACACTTGCAATGTGTAACATAAATTTTTTTTTTCCCAGACAGTGTAGATAAAGATCAGACTTCACAGAACATACAATCTGAATCTAATCCTAAGTTTTCTAACATTTCATGAGATATTCTGGTTAACATGGTATCAAATGCTTACTCTTTCAAAGACGACAAACTTTTAGATTCATCCATATTCCAACTATTTGAAAACAAAAATTCACATATCACTTGAACTATGAGATATAACTTGGAAAAGGTAGAAAACATTGTAGGAAAAGGAGAAAATGCTGGTTACCACAATGTTTTCATAAAGTTTCTTCCTTATGATCAGTTATCCACCAGATTGTCCAGTAAAAAGGTCAAATAAAAAATACCTGTGTCCATACTGACGAATGACAACGCCCATTTACATGTATTTCCAAGTCTAAAGACATAATCATAGCATGATTTTTATTTACCGTAAATAATTCTTTATAAGACGGATGTCCTTTTGGGTTGGGCACAAAAGGTAAGGCATAAAATGGCAAAAACTCTGTCGTCTGGCTCAGGGTGGATCCCCTCGTCTCAAGATAATTCTTAAATTCTGCCATGTTGGACTCTGCAACATTCTAAAAGAAAAAAAATCAAACAAGAGTCAAAACATGCACCCTTCTGGCTTGAACTGTCCAAATCAGGCCAGGGCTCTTCAGTGTCTTGCGTACATGCATTTATGTAAGAGTGTAAGAGAAGGTATAGGACACTCATGCAGAAAGAAAAGACCAGAATAAAAGGACTCTTTTACAAATGTAACCTTATTTTTTTAAGATAAAAAGAAATGATATATAAACCTTTACCACACAATCCTAAATTTCTTCTTTATGTCTGTGTAGCTCACAACCTTGAAAAACCTTGGGGGAAAAAGGAAGATAAGTAAGCATTTTCAGTATTACTGAGCAATGGATTTAGTACCTTTATCATGGGCCAATAAACTGAAGCGTCTAATGTACTTGTACTATGTAGCTACCTCAGTTGGCTCCTACTGGCCCCAATTTTTATGAGCTGGCGAATTTGATGGCACAAAAACTAAACTTGCAGGGGAAGCCCTGCTTCCTTTGTGAAGAGTCAAATATTGTTCCTTATACTAATATGCCTTCTTAGTGCTTCAGATTTGATTTGAAAAACAGTTAGACCATCCAAAAGGACTGTACGAATGAAACCTGACCATCCAAAAGGACTGTACGAATGAAGCCTGACAAACAAGCCCAGGCAAACAAGCCCAGGTACAAAAAAGCCTGCTCCCATGTGCACTAGGTTGCACATAGAAAACTACTGTAAACATCCTTAACAGTATGGTAAAAATTGTGGGAAAAGGGGCAGTTGCTTGTCACAGGCAATAATGTTCCTTTTCCTTGAATATTTTCCAAAATTGTCTGATGCATGGGTTAAACAATCATAATGAATTAAAGCTCAATGTAAGTAGACTCCTATTCAATTACTAACCTGTCCTTTTCCAAACTTTAATGGGTAGATGGCAAAGTATATATTGAGGTAAAACTCTAATTTCTGAGCCACTTGGTCACTGTCCCGTAATGACTGTGGCAGACTGTCAGCCCAAATGTCAAAGAATTTCTTTCTCTTTCCATTATGAAATAGCTCCATCAATTCATTCTGAAAGGAAAAAAATCAGTTGGTTATGTTTATGGGCATAGAACATAAAGTGTTAGGTGGTTCATGCACAAAAAAAGATAATGGATATTTCTTTTCCTACACATTTTACTTGTACCTTCACCATAGCCATGCTCTGTGAAAAGGGAGCTAAATGTATCTGCAAAAACTACTGACCCAGGTCAGCCTGCAGAGTCCAAGCAAGCTGCCATGGGTCGATACATTTTGCTATAGGTCAGGTCAATTTTTCTGCATCTCAAAGGATCAGTGTATGTCATGATTTAGCCGGTTGTTATACAAAATGAATTCATGGATCCATATTCATGTGGTAATTTGCTTTACTTGACTTGTAAACCCTTTACCAAACAACAAAACTTTGGACTCAACCAAATTGAAAGTAATTACAGACGACAGATTGTTTTCTAACCTTTACAACACAAATCCTAGAATTTAATCCAAAATTGATTTGTCATCTGCAACTGCTTTCAAAATTGACTGGTATAAAATTATTTCCTGTGGTAAAGGGTTAAAACAAAAATCAAATTCTAGCATGGTGGTTAATTTCAACTTCATTCTATATAGCTGCCCATGGCTGTTCCATGTCTCAATCCTCAGAGATTTTATTTAATAAGTCAGACGTCAATTCATGATTATTAATATGATATACATCTTAACTCATTCTTCTTTGTTGTTTGAAAGGTATAAAATTAAGTAATAATCTACAAATAAAGTTGAAGAGTTGATTATCTAAAATGTCCTTATACATGTACTGTATATGTAGCTGCAATAATGACGAATGATGTATGAATAGGTCAAAAACATGACGTTTTCCCACTGAAAAAAGTTGTGTCGAATATAAGACAAAGAAAACTCTGTTTTTGAACTTGTTTCCCTCTGATCAAGTGTTGGTGTTTCAATAAACCATGGTTGTAAGTTTTCAGATGCAATGAAAAAATCCACTTTGGCTATCACCCTTGTGGTTTACTTATTGTTCCTCATAACTCACAACCGTCGTTTATTGAATAATAAACCATATGTCTTAATTTTTATTATTTCTTAATATTCACTCATTTACCTGAGCAGCTTGTTGTTTCTGTGAGACTGGCCCTTTACCATCATGAGGGGACACAGGTTTACCCTTGGATGATATCTCCTTATCAAAACTTTGGATTGTTTTGTCAAACCCACCAAAATCTAAGTACTGAAAAGACAAAGCATATAACTGTAGAAATGCACTGGTAAATGTTGAAATTACCATTTCACCACAGAGTCCTAGATAGTTGGCTTTAACTCTACACCACACAATGCCGAGTTTTGATGAGCCTGAAAAAGAAGGCTTTTGAAAACATTGTGGGAAAAAGCGAAAATGCTGGTAACCACCATTTCTACCCAATGAAATACAGGAAACGCCATTAAAGCAAAATTTAATTACTTCTCCAAAACCCATACCTTAAGACATATCACCTTGAAAAATTAATGCCTTGTGACTACCCCAATGAGACACTGCAATCTGTGTTTGGTAAAGAACATTGGCATTCCCACTTTTACTCTGGTGCTTAGGAAAATCAACTTTGTCATTGAAAGCTTTGAAAACATTCTTGTGGATAACAAAAATCACCATGAACTTTAAAAGTTTAATACTAGGAAACATATAAAAGCATTGTGTCAGAAGAAGTCAATTTTTGTTACCAAACAAAATCTAATTTCACCTGTTTTCAAAGGTGGCCTTCTACAAGATGAAAGTCTTCCATGTGTTTATATAGAGACATGTCATACTGAAGAAAAATAATCAGTAAGACAGAAAAACTTACCTCCCTTACAATGGAATTTAGCTCTCCCTCAAACGCTACCACTGATAATGATCCAGACATCATTCAGATTACCTTCAGCTTTCAAAAAACAGAAAGAAACAAAGGTCAAACTTGAAATTTACTAAGTATGTGTCGTGTTCATATCAATGTAAAAGTAGGAAAATTGTGAACTCTTTTTCAGTGGCCACCTCTGTTAACCAAGCAACCTACAATATTGCAATCCCAGCTGGGGCAAATTATATTCAAATGTGTAACTGTGTATTTATTTAGGAAATTCCTATATAAAGCAAGCATACTTTGAACGTCCCTTAACTGCTTGCTGAGTTCTTTACCACACAACTAAATTTTAGGCCAATCCAAATTGAAAGAATTTCCAGATAACACATAAAATGTTGCTCAACTGACGAGGTTAAAAATTATTATGGGAATAGTAAACCATAGAATTGCATGCGGGTGTCAACCTTCAGTGGAAGTTGCTTGATTTTCAGTGAAAATTTGAATTTGAAAAAAGGACATAACTATCAAAATACTCTGATGATTATCTGCCCCTGTTGTATGGGTTCCCCTTTTTAAATGGAACAATTAGTAAATATCTTCAGTCACAACAGAGATATTATAAAATGTCAAAGTTTTTGAAAATGTCAAAGTTTTCGAATGAAAACGACAACGTCAATGCCAACAACATGATAACAATACCGTGAAGTTTTCTTCAAAAACAGCTGAGCTAAAAATGTTGATCATCAGCTCTTTTATCCATTTCCCACAATGTTTTCAAAAGCCTTCACCGACATGTTCTGTTTGACACTATGTGATAGGGTAACTATAGATTGGACACTATTTTCAAAAAAAAAATTGAAAGTTTAAAGTCTTAATAACCTGAATATGAACATTTTTTTTAAGTCTTCTTTATTAGCAGTATTCAATAACACAGACTATTCCACTTTACAAGATAGATGACAGGAAGTTATTATGGGCTATTATTCTTCTGTCATGAAACTTTGATGGCGAGAAATTTCGAGGCTGTTTTGACCTGGATATCTTTCAAAATATCAGACAGACACTGAAAATCAATGATCAGATTGCACAATCAGTGCAGTCCGGTCTTGATATATGCTGTATGCATAAGTATCATGCTAATGGTTAAATAACTGACGTATGGCTAGGATTGCAAATCAGAATATCCAAATACAGCCTTTGCTTTACAACTGCATATTAATAAGACCCTGGAGAAGAAGGCTTTTGAAACATTTAGGGAAAAGGAGAAACTCCTACCCACCCACCCCCCTTTGAACACGTCACAGAACATTGTAGATCAGGAAAAGACTACAGAGAGCATTTCACGTGATCGTTGATAATGTTTTTGACATTTCAAATACTCTGGTGCAAAGTTTAAGTGGAACTGTCTCAACTGGTATTTCCCCTTACTCCACCCACATTTTCGACATGTCTTAGCAAGTACTGGGGTAAGACTTTGTCTAAAGATCGGATTTCGCATATACCGAATGAGAGTGAATACGCGTAGTGCAAACGTTTACCAATTATAAATGCTGGTAAATCATGTCACGGCCTCAGATCAAGGAAAACATCGCAAATCACGATTATTTTATCCGTTGTTTTGGCATCCAGTAAATATTACAGTTCCGCACCAACAGGAAGTGGACAGTTTATTTCTCGGTTACAAAGGCCATTTGCGACTAGTTTTTTTTAAAAAAATCTCCCCCTTCCAACTGCGCTTTTGTGGGTGCGCTATTCCAGTTTCATACCGGTTTTTCCCCTGTATCCTACCACCGTTGAAAATAATTTGGCACAAGGAGAAAATGTTTGTAATGTGTGATTTTCTCCCTGTGTCACAATGTTTTCAAATGTGTTCATGTTTTATCCCTTAACCAAGCAATCTGGAGTTCTGATAGCTTTGGGAAATAGGTCTCTAATAACGTTTTGGGTAAATGAGAAAATTCTGATAACAAGCATTTTCTCTTGTTTCTATGATGTATTTTCAGCCTCGTAACCCTTTACCAGACGACAAAGTTTTAGCCTCGCCCAAATTGAAAGCATTTGCAGCAATAATTTCAGTGTGGCTCAAATGGTGCAATCTTTCTTTGATAGGGTAGAAAACATTGTGGAAAAAGGACAAAATGCTGGTTACCAGAATTTTTTTCTTTTCCCACAATTTTTTTTAAAAAGGCGTCTTTCCACAGGGTCATTAAAAGTTGGCATTGTGCGGTAAAGAGTTAAAGGAAAATTTCATCATATGATTACAAATTGTCGTCTGCAAGTCCTTTGAATTTAGTCAAGTCTAAATATATAGTCATCTGCTTTAGGGTAAAACAAGATTCATTATAATAATAAAATGTATTCTTCTAACAAGAATGTTTTTGAAGTCATTTGACGCAAATTAATTTGGTTTTAATCAATTTACCAAATTACAAAATTTTAGACTTGCCCAAATTTAAACCATTTGCAGCTTAAGCTCTTGAAAATAGCAGAAATTATCTTTGACAGGGTAGAAAACATTGTGGAAAAAGTAGAAAATACTAGCTATCTGCATAATAATCTCATTTTCTCACAATGTTTTCAAAATGCCACTTCCTGAGGGTTGTTAAAACTCGGGATAGTTTGGTCTAAATGGTTAATGTGGTTTTAATTTTAACTTTCAACAGCCCTACATTGTGGGTACTAACATGAATAGCTTCGTTGACAATATACATGATACATACATTACCAAACAGTTCTGTTTTTTTAGGACCCTAGGGAAGAATACTGTTGAAAACATTTTAGGGGAAACGAGTAAATGCTGGTCACTAGTATTTTCTCCTCTTAATACCATGATGTTTTCTAGCCATTTACAGACAAATGCCATCATTTGAGTCATATTTAACAATGTCTGCTAATATTTTCAATCTTTGCATGGTGTTAGCCCTTTACCAGACATCAAAAGTTTAGCCTTGTCCAAGTTCAAAGCATTTGCAGAAGATAATTTCAATATGGCTCAAACGGTGCAATCTTTCTTTGATAGGGTAGAAAACATGTTGGGAAAAGGAGAAAATGCTGGTTACCAGCATTTTCTCCTTTTCCAAAATGTTTTCATATGGCTTCTTTCCAAGGGTTGTTAAATGTCAGCATTGTGCAGTAAAGGATTCAACATCATTTTCATCATTACTTCAGTTATAATTATTGCAGCTGCCAGTCTGGTAGACCACCTGCCCATGCTTTTCCAGATTTTCTTGTACCAGTACTCTGCATGATATTCTTCCTTAGCTACTGGCTATTTTCCCACATTACCATTGTCAAAACAAAGATCAGCCTTGAGAAAGACATGAATTCTGTCACACTATCATCAAACCTCATAAAGAAACTGGCCAGTTGAGAAGATAATTTTAACCAGCACCCCCCTTAGATATCAGCCCTTGTATGTTATCAACTGTGTAATTGGGCCCCGCCTTTAAATCTTTTGCAGTGGTTAAAGAAGAATAAATTGTGTTGTAATTGTTTTAATCCATCCTGAAAAAGTATTTGGTCAAGCTGGGACTTGAACTCAAAACCCATGGATTACAAGCACTGAGCTATTGAAAAGCAAGGAAATGACTCTGCTTCCGAATTGTGTTAACCCTTTACCAAACAACCTCTGATTTTACAAGCTTGAGTAAAAAGGAATATGAAAACATTGTTGGAAATGGAGAAAATGCTGGTAACCATTTTCTCCTACTCAGACAATGTTCTTTGACCTTGTAGAGACAAATCAAATCATTTGAGACATATTCAATTGGTTAACTGAAAATGCTTTCAATTTGCACAAGTCTGTGATTAATTTTCTGGCAAGAAGTTCACACCTCAATTCCATCATTTGATAGTCTCCATGAACTCCTTTCCAAACAACAAAAATTTTGAGTCATCCAAATTGAAACATTTGAAGGCGACAATTTAAATGTGGCTTAAATTATGAGATTTGGCTGTGAAAGAGTAGAAAACATGATACTTTCAAAAATTTTCTTCTTGGGGTCGTTAAAACTTAGGATTGAGTGGTAAAGAGTTAACGTATCGTCTGCAAATGCTTTCATTTTGGACAAGCCTAAAATTTTGCTGTCTGGTATAGAATTCCATGAAGTACAGAATAAACTAGAGCTGTCACTAAATGTGACTTTATACCCCCGCCAGCGCTCTGACAGTATTTTGTACACAGACGGACACACGGACGGACGGACACATGGACAGACAGGCTGATTCAAGTATACCTCTGAAAACATTCGTTTTGCAGGGGTATAATAAATTGTACAAAAATACTGCAACGACACAAATATTTAGAGTCATCTTTATTGACATGTATGTTTCGTAAAAGACAAGACAATGCCCAAATGAATAGCACTGATCAGTAGACTTTCATCCTACCTGTCCCGCAAAATAAGTCATCATAATCCTACCTCTGCCAATAAATGTAATATGAATCAGCCTGGTCACCAATCTAAGCATTAACCACTTAGCATGTTGCTGTACCCTTTACCAAACAAACCCTTGTTTTAACAACCCTTTTGAAACATTGTGGGAAGAAGAGAAAATGCTGATAACCAGCATTTTCTCTTTTTCCCACAATGTTTCCTTTGGCAGACAAATCCCATAATTTAATGATTTAAGCTGACTTTTGAACATGTTGTGGGAAAAGGAGAAAATGCTGGTTGTCTATGCTATCAGAGACAAACTTTCATTTGTGCCAAGCTTTAATAATTCTTTGCCTCAAAATGCTTTCAATTTGGAAAAGTCTAAAATTTTGTTCTGTTGTAAAGAGTAACACAGTTTGACTTAACACAGTCTTCTAGTACAAAATATTCTGAAACAACTCTCTCCTGACTTTGCTTCTGACATCAGTTAACTCCTTCTCTTGGATTAGATAACTATAAAAATAGCGAGGTTTTTATTTTTTCGAAGTAACAGTTTCATTTCCATAGCTTAGTTCCACTGCTTCCACGTAATCTGAAAAAAAAGAAAAAAATCATACAACCCTTATCAACACCAGTCAGATATTTTTAAGCTCCTGCATTAGACAGGTTTGGAAAACAGTGAGAGAAAAGGAGAAGTTGCACAAATGCACATAAAAGCAATAGCTCCCCTTCCTGAATTCTCCTTATTGCCATCAGTGGAGCTGTTCAAATTAAAGGTGTGTTCAGACTTACCGTCAGAACAACATTTAACTCTTTACCAAACAAAAAATTTAGACACGTCCAAATTGAAAGCATTTGCAGATGACAAAATAAGTGTGACTGAAAAAAAGAAATTTATTTTGGGAAGGGTAGAAAACATTGTGGGAAAAGGAGAAAATGCTGGTTACCAGCATTTTCTCCTTTTCCTACAATATTTTCAAAAGGCTTCTTTCTCTGGGTCGTTAAAAGTCGAGATTATGTGGTAAAAGGATTTAAAAAGAAATATCACATCAAATATGACTTACAATCAAACGGAAACATCTACCGTATTTTCATGAGTATACCACGCGGGCATGTATAACTCGCACCCCTAACTTTACCTTGAAATCTGGGAGAAAAGTCTAGTTCTGATACATTGCTCGCATCCTAAATAAGCATTTTATCGAGAATAACTTATGTTTACTTTGAACTCGTGACTACGGTGGCACAAAAGTGACATGGAAGATATATTTTATACTACGTGCGCACGCAGTAGCTAATACGTGCGCACGTAATAAGTAATACGTGCGCACGCAGTTATTACGTGCGCACGTATTAGCTACTGCGTGCGCACGTAGTATAAAATATATCTTCCATGTCACTTTTGTGCCACCGTACGTGACAACTGCAAATGGTGTTTGTTTTATTAAGGGAGGAAACTTATTTATGCTCTTTAAAATCAAAGTTCCACAGGGACTTCATAAGAGTATAAATTCATAAAGGCAATAAATTAAGATCAACAGTTCTCTGGTACGGCATATCAAATATCAAGGGTGTATGGTCAGCATTCACTATCTGTGGTAAGTGGAAGTCATGCTGTTTACAAAGTGGGACCATACACAGCCCACTTTCACATGTCAAGATCGCCGATCAACCATATTGCTTGACACATTTTCGTTATCTTAAAGTGTGAACAGGTCCTAGAAAGGAATCAACACAAAAAGAAATAAAATTTAACCTCTTCTAATTCATTTCATCATTTTTTTTTCAAATATGTTTACCATAATTCATTTAACAATTTGATTATGAAAGTAATGAGGATGACTGTGACATCATTTAAAATTTAGACAAGGCCTAATTGCGTCGTACATGTATTATTATCTACCTGACAGGCTGATGCCGAGGTGGTGGGAAAAAAAACACCTAGTTCAGTTATGGCAATGTATAGCGCGCATCCCCTACTTTAAAAATAATTGTGGGAGAAAAAATGTGCGCGGTATACTCATGCAAATACGGTATATGAGACTTTTTCATTTTCTTATCAAATTCATAGAAGACTGCTCAAATTTGGGTATGTAAAAATTTTGTCATTTAGTTTAAATATACATGTACTTCAAATGTGTAGCCAGGTTACCATTCAAAGTTTGTCCTTTGAACAAACTGAATCTGTAACTTCTCCAGACTAATTTACAACAGAGGACTTTAATAAGAAATTTTCCCTTTGAAGAATAAATAATCAAGACAAATGAAGAAACACAAATTTATGTTTGATACACAAATGTGTATTACAACATTTTGGCAAGCAAAAGGAGCAATCTTTCCTTCCGAGCCACTTTCTTTTCATCACAGCATATATTACAAAGTGGTCTTTGTCTTCAATCCTTTCCCAAATTTCAAAATTATAGATTTATCTGAATTGAAAACATTTGCAAATGACACACTAAATGTGTTTTAAATAATGAGAGTTGTCTTTGCTAGGATTAAAAACAATGTTGTAAAAGGAAAATATGTTGGAAACTGCCAACAATTTTTCAAGTATCTCCTTCCTCTGGGTCCGACAAACACAGGATTGTTTCGCAAGGGGTTCAGTAACTGGTAAAGTTGACTGGATCATGATACAACCCTATCCGATGTAATGTACATAAGGGCATACATGTATATAATCATTATGTTTCAAATTTCTTTTTCGGAAAAATGAATGTTTTTCAGAATAAGAATTCCATAACCTATCCTGATCTTCGTCTACACCTGTCTTTTTGTTTCTCATTGAGACAATTGTAATGCGTAGCAACAACATAGGTTTTTACTAAAGAATAGCCTTACTCATCTTGGAAATGGCACATACCCTTTGGTTTTGGATGTTTTCTTTGCTGGTTTATCACTTGTAACAGAAACTGATTCCGTCACCATGTTTTCATCATCAGCATGGGTGCTCTTTAATGTCTTTTTTATGTTGACAATCTGAAACATAAATGAGAACCTTTAGTATGGTAACAAATAAGCATAAGATTAGAAGTAGGCATTTGATGGTTTCGGGTATGGAAGGACAGATAACTCTATAAAACGACAAAATTTCAGACTTCAAAATCTAAGGCATTTGCATAAAAGAAAATTTATGCAACTCAAAACTTGAAATTTGTTTAAAAGAAGGGTAGAAAACCTTGTGGGAAAAGGAGAAAATGCTGGTTATCACCATTTCTCCTTTTTCTGCAATGTTTCCAAAAAGGTTTCTTTTTCAGGGTCGTTAAAACTTGGGATTATGTGGTAATGGGTTAATTAAAAGTCAAGAATTTCTCTGGAAAATACAACAGAGAAATAGCATTCGGACCATAAATTGAGAGTCGAGGTGGAAATATTTTGAACCCCCCCCCCCCCCCGTTTCCTCCATTCAACTTGACTGTTCCCCCGTATCCCACACTCATCTTTCTGAACTAGTCAACCTTTTTTTAACTTTTATTTAGCGACCACTTATCACTGAATTTTATACTCACAGAAAAATGTCAAAGATTTAAAGTCTACGGCCCCTAACTCTGATAGTAAAAGCCGGAAGCTGCTGAGATTGGCCAAATAACCTTTACAAAAACGTCGATGTTACACAATATTTACCAATGAGTTAGTGCTTCTACTGCCCCCAACTTTTATATCAAAAGATGGAAGCTGCTGAGATTGGCCAAATAGCTTTTAGGAAAATGTCAAGGTTACACGAAATTTTACAATGAGTTAGATCTTGTAATCCTTAAAAATTCCGAGAACTAGCACTAACTGCATGTTGTTAATCACTCCCCCCACAAAATTAACTCTTAACCAAACAACAAGACTCAACCAAATTGAAAGCATTTCCAGATGATAAATTAAATGTAGCTCAAATGATGATTTACATTTTTGGTGGGGTAGAAAACATAAAAAACTAGAGCTGTCACTGAATGTGACCTAATACCCCCGCCAGGGCTTTGACAGAAACAGGCAATTTAATAAAAAAATTTCTAAGTTCAAGGGGAGATTACCCTTGAATCATAAGGAGTAGATGATTGAAAACTGCGTCTTGCACAACTTCAGTATACGATCAATGTATCAACAAACTTTCAATACAATAGCAACAAAACTGTAAGGGGGAGTTCACGAAA
Source organism: Hippopus hippopus (assembly GCA_946811185.2). Classification (NCBI taxonomy): domain Eukaryota; kingdom Metazoa; phylum Mollusca; class Bivalvia; order Cardiida; family Cardiidae; genus Hippopus; species Hippopus hippopus. The sequence continues at coordinate 25,492,915 of OX328111.1, read as the reverse complement.
ATCAGGTCAATATCTGCCAGCGTTTAGAAAAAAGTCCGGAAAACTGTTTTTTGGGTGAAAATTTCCAAGTCCAAGGCCCGTAATTTCCTCAAAAATCAGTGGACCAGAATGAAAGTCAAACTTGATATGTAACTCATAGTGGGTGACTTACACTACAAAAATTAGCTCAATATCTGCCAGCGTTTAGAAAAAAAGTCCGGAAAACTGTTTTTTTTTTTTTTTTGTGAAAATTTCTAAGTCCAAGGCCCGTAATTTCGTCAAAAATCAGTGGACTGGAAGGAAACTCGAACTTGATCTGTAACTCATGGTTGTTGACTTGCACCCCAAAAAGCAGCTCAATATCTACCAGCGTTAAGAAAAAAAGTCCGAAAACTGTTTATTCCGTAAAAATTTCCAAGTCCAAGGCCCGTAATTTCGTCAAAAATCAGTGGACCATAAGGAAACTAAAACTTGATCTGTAACTAATGGTGGTTGACTTACACACCAAAAATCAGCTCAATAGCTGCCAGTGTTTAGAAAAAAGTCCCCAAAAACTGTTTTTTGATTGAAAATTTCGAAGTTCAAGGCCCGTAATTTCGTCAAAAATCAGTGGACCGGAACGAAACTCATACCTGATCTGTAACTAATGGTGGTTGACTTGCACAACAAATATCAGCTAAATATCTGCCAGCATTTAGAAAGAAAGTCCGGAAAACTGTTTTTTCCTTGAAAATTTTTAAGTCCAAGGCCCGTGATTTCGTCAGAAATCAGTGGACCTGAACGAAACTCAAACTTGATCTGTAACTCATGGTGGTTGACTTACACACCAAAAATCAGCTCAATATCTGCCGCCAGCGCTTTGACAGAAACAGGCAATTATTTGTACAGACGGACACAAAGACGGACAAACAGACGGACACACAGACAGACAGACTGATTCCAGTATACCCCCGAAAACATTTGTTTCGCGGGGGTATAAAAATGGAGAAAATACTGGTAACCAGCATTTTCTCCTTTTCCCACAATGTTTCAAAAGGCTTCTACTTCTGGGTCAGAAAATCTCAGGATTGTGTGTTAATGGGTTAATATGCAACAAATGACTTTGGCAAATATCTTTGTAAATATGGACAATTTACAAGTGTACATGTAATACAGTCTAGACAACCAATGAATGTGGCAAAAGGAGACAGCATTTCCTTGCCTGAAGCAATTTTTCATTTTGCAACGCTCTTTTAAAATGATCTGATGCAAGACATAATAAGTCATTTATATAAAAACAATAAGGTAAAGTTCTATAGAAGAGAAACAAACTTGTCTGATAGAAGACCCTTGCATGATGATTCGAAGAAGTGATTGATGTCATTCGAATACAATTTACAGTATGATTACCTCCTGTTCAATTTTTTGTTTTTGACGCATGTTGTTCTCTTTATTCTGGTTGGCCTTTGTAATTTGGGTTTCTATCCCCTGTAACACAGCCTCACACCCTGAGCACCTGTAAATATTTGGGCCATGCTCTGTAAAAAGGGGGCCAAATGCATCTAAAAAAAGTATATACCCAGGTCAGCCTGCACAGACCTGGGTCAAAACTTTTTGCTGTTGGTAAATTTTCTAATGTCCAAGGGCTACTCTAACCACATAACAAAGTTCTAGACATATCCATATTGAAAGCATAATTATGTAGATGACAAAGTAGATGTTGCCAAAATAATTGAATTTACCTTTGATAGAGAAGAAAACATTTTCAGAAAGGGAGAAAATGCTGGTTACCTGCATTTTCTCCTTTACCAAAAATGTTTTCAAAAGCTGTCTTCCTCAGAGTTGTTAAAACTTGGAATTTTGTGGTTAAGATTTGAATACTTATATCAAAATATTTTAACCCTTTACCAAACACTGGTGAAGAAAGCTACTGAAAACATTCCAAGAAAAAGGACAAAATGCTGGTTCCCTCAGTTTTCTCCTTTTCTCACCATATTTTCCATCCTTTCACATATAAATTCCATTACTCGAGCAACTTTTATCTTCTGCAAATGCATTCAATATTGACAAGTCTATGTTTTCTTGTCTGGTGGAAAGTTAATGGTGTATGTAACAGCATTGTTGCACATAAGAAAATGCTTCTGAAATGCTTGCTGTCATCGAAAATAATTAATATAAGTTGCAAAACTTGTTTCAAGATCATTGCACAATAAATAGGTTAAAACTACACTTTATTTCATGCCTTTCAGTAGTTTATGGATAAATAACGGTGGAATATTGTTCGATATTTCATGGTTATGACTAGTGAAAAATACCGATTTTATTTTCTAACTCTTCAATTGAAGGTGGAAACAGTAGTTACCGCGCACTAATTACCTAGGTAAACAGCGTGTGCCATTCAACCAGATGGAAGTATGACGAAATTTACCCTACATTTCTCACACTTTGCGTAATATTGCAATGCATTGTTATGCGGAATGGGTATGCCTAGGGAAATTACCAAAAACATTATGCCTAGGGAAATTACCAAAACAACCAGACTGGATTTTGATGTTTTTTATGTAAGTCCCCCCAAAAAAGTGTTAGAAGCATGAAATAAATAGTATATTTGTTTTGTTCGGAGAAAGATCGATATTTATTTCACTGAGCGAACATCATTGGTAATATTTTCATGAGTGGTGCAGCCAATCTTTCACCGAACAAAACAAATATCCTCTATCTACTATTAGGCTGAAATATCTCTTACATATTTTTAGCAGTTTCAAACATACAAAAATACTGACCAGAAAATTACGTCAAATACACAAACTTACAACATCTACCCCTCAATAAGAAATATGAGGAGAATAAAATGCAGTATTACCAATCTTGAAGTACAGATAAAATTTCTGGAACAGCTTCAGGTCTAATATCTCTTCCTATGGCATAGTCTACCTCTAGCTGCTGATTTTTCTGGTCAAGTTTCCCGTGTATAATATCAGCATATATCACTTCTATTATGAGGTCCTGCAAGTAAAACGAACAAAACTGAAGAGATAACAAAGATCTTGCAATCATTGTTGGGGGTCTTCATCTTCTATATGGCCTGCAATACGAAAAAAGGAGTATTAGAACATTTGTGTAAAGTGTCATCTCGGATCAGCCTGCGCAGTCCACGCAAGCTAATCCGAGACGGCACTTTACGACTACATTAGATTTTGTTTACGACTACATTTAGATTTTGACGGCACTTTACGACTACATTAGACAGAAGACTTGTGCAAAACAGAAAATTACAAAAAAAAAGGAAAAAGGTTGTTTCAAATTAGTATGCGCAGACTGCGCAGACTGATCCGTAACAACACTTTACGCAAATGTCTGGATGCCCCTTTTCAAGTGTAGCAGCCGGTCACATTTCTTGTGTGTTTTTGACTGACATTAATCTTATAAAACTTCCAAAAAGACATTTCATATTGCCCATAAACAGAACATATTTCACCAAAAATGTCTTTGCCAAGTATGCAAACAGTTCTTGACACAGGATGGCATTTCAAAGGCATTGTCTGATCTTCTACCAACCATTTTTGTATTGGTATACACCAGTGAGAAATATTTAATGATTGAAAGAAAAAGCTTTAGTGAAAAGATTTTAGTGGGTGTCTAATCAGTGTAGAACAAACATGAATAACCAATAATCTAAATTTCCTTCTGATTTCTACATTATTAACTCTTTACTATACAATCCAGACTTTCAACAACTCTGAGAAAGATGGCTCGTGAAAACATCGTTGGAAAAGGAGAAAATGCAGGTGACCAGCATTTACATGCCTTTGATCTACTACCTTTGACAGATTTAGAAAACTGTGAGAAAAGGAGGCAATTATTGAAAAAAGCCATGAGTGAGAGAGGAATGATTTACCATATGTTGCAATGAATATCATCCAACTTAAACAAGGATATGAGCCAAGTCTCAATCCCCATACATATATTACATACTGCAATACTGAACTTGCTAAGCTTCAAATGTTCAGCACAAAATGAGACATTAATCCTCACTGGCAGCTGGACATATGGGAGTATCCTTGGGCAAGTCATTGCAAAGGCCAACCATAGTACTGGTGAATAAGTAAGCAGTTAACATGATTGGACTTAAAAAGCGTTTAAAGTGGTGTAAAACACCATTCGAACAAACTGAAAGCAACACATAACAAGAGGGCCAAGATGGCCCTGGATCGCTCACCTGAATTTTTTAGAGGACCATAGCCATTTTTACCCCATTGAGGTATTGAAACTTTGGAAACAAAATCATTATTTTGCAAAGCAATTTTGAAAAGGTCACCTGTAAAAGTCATTTCAAAATCTGTCACCACCCCTACAATCATCACCACAGCAATGATTTTGATGAATCAGAATTCTGCAAATAAATTTTTGGATAGATCACCCAAGGACAATTTCTGGAAGAAGAGCACATGCTCAATAGTGACTAAAAACATAAGTCTAACAAGAGCACCACATGCAGCTGCCAACAATTGGGTGATATTTTCGATTGATAAAAATTTCCATAATAATTTTTGAAAAGGGTCACCCTAGGAACATTTCTGTTAATTTTTTTCAAAATCTGACCAGCCGTTCCAGAGAAGAATAATTAAGAAATCCCTCTTCATGCCCCTGTAGTGCAAATAGCCCCTACCATCAGAGCTATGTTCTTGACAGATTACAATTTTGTGAACAATTTTTGAAAAGAGTCACCCAAGGAACATTGCTGTGAAATTATTTCAAAATCTGACCAGCGGTTTCAGGAAAGAAGAATTTTTAAGAATTTTTAAGAATTTCTTCATGGCCATATAGTGCAAGTAGCCCCCAGTCACCAGAGCCATGTTTCTTGATGGATCAAAATTTCCCGAACAGTTTTTGAAAAGGGTCACCCAAGGAACATCTCTGTGAAATTATTTTAAAATCTGACCAATGGTTTCAGAGAAGAAGAATTTTTAAGAATTTCTTCATTTCTGTATAGTGCAAGTAGCCCCCATTCACCAGAGCCATGTTTCTTGACAGATAAAAATTTCCCGAACAATTTTTGAAAAGGGTCACCCAAGGAACATCTCTGTGAAATTATTTTAAAATCTGACCAGTGGTTTCAGAGAAGAAGAATTTTTAAGAATTTCTTCATTTCTGTATAGTGCAAGTAGCCCCCATTCACCAGAGCCATGTTTCTTGACGGATCAAAATTTCGCGAACAGTTTTTGAAAAGGGTCACCCAAGGAACATCTCTGTGAAATTATTTTAAAATCTGACCAACGGTTTCAGAGAAGAGGAATTTTTAAGAATTTCTTCATTTCAGTATAGTGCAAGTAGCCCCCATTCACCAGAGCCATGTTTCTTGACGGATAAAAATTTCCCGAACAATTTTTGAAAAGGGTCACCCAAGGAACATCTCTGTGAAATTATTTTAAAATCTGACCAGTGGTTTCAGAGGAGAAGATTTTTAAAGAATTTCATAAAAAATTCCATTTGGTTGCCATGGCAACCAGAGTTTTTGATGGAACCAAATTCTGTGAACAATTTTTAAAGAGGACCTCCCAAGAAACATTCCAGCCAAGTTTGGTCCAAATTGGCCCAGCGGTTTAGGAGGAGTTGATGTTTAAAGAATTGTTGACGACGCACAATGCACTGACGCACGATACACTAACGCACAACGCACGACGGACACAGGGTGATCCTAAAAGCTCTCCCTGAGCATGTTGTCCTCAGGTGAGCTAAAAACACAATATAGTTTCAGGGTTCACGGAAAAGCCAATACTGTCGTCTGAGATGACAACTTTTCCCAGTGGACGACAAAAAGTTCTAACAAAGGATTCCACCTGACGACAAGTTTTTTCAGGGCATGTGTCCCAAATCAGCTGCTTGATTTTTTAATCAAATAACTGTTTACAAGGTGTTTAACAAGGCAAAAAATCCAATACGCAGGTAATCCCTAAAGTCTGGTAGTTGAAGAGGTAGGGGTGGTTTTCTGTGAAACTTAACAACCATTCCACAATTACAAATAATGTCTTAGATCGAGCTGATAATTTTTAATGTATAGGAAGACTTGTCCAGTACAGACATTATACATGTTTTCATGATGCGCAAATCGTGATTTCAGTTTTTAAATGTTAGTTACTTGAGTTTGAAAATCTATCCCAACTGTATGGAAGTCAAACTTCTTCAGGCTGGAATCCAACTTTTCAGTTTGGAATCTGTTTTTTTCCTAAGTTGAATTCCTGGAATCCAACTTTAAAACCTTAGTGAGAACACTGTAGTTTACTTACTTCTAGAGTCCTTAAACTAGGTATATCCAGTTCTTCAAGTAAGGTTCTATATGGGATACACTGAAAATAACATTAAAACAGACATGAAATAACATACTGTACAGAGCTCCAGATAAGGTCCCTATGCTCTTAACTCTTAACCAAATCACAAAATTTCAGACTGGTCTAAATTGAAAGCATTTGCAGACGACAAAGAGGGTTCAAATGATGAAATTTGCCCTTGATAGGATAGAAAACATTGTGGGAAAAGGAGAAAATGCTGGCTACCAGCATTTTCTCCTTTTCCCACAATGTTTTCAAATGTCTTCTCCCTCAGGGTTATTAAAAGTCTGGATTGTGTGATTAATTGATCATTGATTTTTCTGTGGTATTTGTATTGCTGAAATAAATTCTAAACCAAATTTGTGACTTTTCTGCTGGTACATAAAGCACAATAGAACAAATCCATGAATCCTTGGCTATTCACAGTTTACACAAGTAGCCCGTTGATAATCTGAATGATGAACTACATGAGGATGGGACTTGGGTTTATATAATAATCAATTTGGTGAAAGCTTGAGACCAAAAACATCAAAATATTAATAGATCTTGTTTTCAATTCCCCGGGTAATGAGAAAAAAAAAACTAGAGGCGCTTGAGCGCCTGTATCGCTCCACAGGCCTGATATTTCTATAATGGCGAAAGGAAGTTTTTAACAATTATCATTCAATCCTGCATTTTAGCTCACTGAAGAAACAATTTGGTAGACAACCACCATAGGAACTTACCTGCAAAACAACAATGAAATCCAATGAATAGTTTTAGAGAAGAAATTTTTCAAAGATTTTACTTTATACCATAAAAAAAAATGAGTCTCCCATAAAAGCCATGTTTTTTGACAGATCTTTTTTTTTTAAAGGAATTCTGTAAACCTGTATCTAAGGAACATACCTGCAAAATAATAATGCTATCCAAATAGCAGTTTGGGAGGAGAAGATTTTTAAAGGTTTTTTACTTTGGTTGCCATGGCAACCAGAATTCTTCATGGAACACAATTATTTGAAGGAATTTGAAAGAGGACCACCAAAGGAACATTCCTGTGAAATTTGGTAAAAATCCAGTCAATAGTTTCTGAGGAGAAGTTTTTTAAAGAAAAAGTTTACGGACGCACGCACGGACGAACGGATGGACGGACGGACGGACGGACGCACGACGGACACAACGCCATGACAATAGCTCGCTGGCCTTCGGCCAGTGGAGCTAACAACAATGAAATCCAATGAATAGTTTTAGAGAAGAAATTTTTCAAAGATTTTACTTTATACCATAAAAGGAAAATGAGTCTTCCCATAAAAGCCATGTTTTTTGACAGATCTTTTTTTTTTAAAGGAATTCTGTAAACCTGTATCTAAGGAACATTCCTGCAAAATAATAATGCTATCCAAATAGCGGTTTGGGAGGAGAAGATTTTTAAAGGTTTTTTACTTTGGTTGCCATGGCAACCAGAATTCTTCATGGAACACAATTATTTGAAGGAATTTGAAAGAGGACCACCAAAGGAACATTCCTGTGAAATTTGGTAAAAATCCAGTCAATAGTTTCTGAGGAGAAGTTTTTTAAAGAAAAAGTTTACAGACGCACGCACGAACGGACGGACGGACAGACGGACGGACGCACGACGGACGCACGACGGACACAACGCCATGACAATAGCTCTCTGGCCTTCGGCCAGTGGAGCTAATTAGACACTTCCCATATACATGTATATCAAACTGATTCTATACTCTCACAGAAAGCAGCCAAGGATATCAATTCAATGCAGATATTGTCAAGCACTTGGTTACTTGTATTTTCACATTTTTCCACTAGGTTTTCAACGTGATTCTCCCTCAGGATTGTAAAAAGACAAGTTTGGATAACTCACCTTATTTTTTGTAGCCAGGGAGACCATAGTTAAATGTCGTAATTTATTCAACATTGCAGGTGTTAATTCTGGAAAGTCTGACTTTCTCTCTGGAATAGAAACAGTCTTCTGATTATCATTTCTGACATACCAAAAGACACTTTACTCTTTTAACCCCTTACCACACAATCCTGACTTTTAACAACCCTGAGAAAGAAAGCTATTGAAAACATTGTAGGAAAAGGAGAAAATGCTGGTAACCAGCATTTTCTCCTTTTCCCACAATGTTTTCTACCTTTCCCAAATCAAATTTCAGTTTTTCAGTCACACTGATTTTGTCGTCTGCAAATGCTTTCAATTTGGACCAATCTAAAATTTTGTCATTTGGTAAAGAGTTAACATAATCTCTGTTATCTATTAGAGTGCCAAATAAACCTCACAGGCATTTTCAATTGGAAAAATAAGATCCAAATAAGTGCATTTTAAATTTCCTTTTATCTAGAATGACTTAGCAGACAGTGTCGATCACAGATAAGGCTGTATGTTCTGTGCAGTCTGAACTTGATTTGCACTGGCTGCAAAGGCAACTTTCTGCTTAGGTAGCATAAGTTATCCGAGGTGCTTCCAGTCTTTACCAAACGACAAAATTTTAGACTTGTCCAAGTTTAAGGCATTTGCATACAACAAAATAATTATGACTCAAAAATCAAAATATGTGTCTGGAAGGGTAAAAATGTAATCAGCACCTACATGCTTAACACCAGTTACCAACCCTGAAAAATCCTTCATTATACGCAGTTTTACAAACAAACAGAAATGGTGACGTATTTAGATTACCTACTAGATCATGTGCAAATATTTTCAAATCATGTGCCAACAAATTGGCACCAACTGTATCAAGTTGCAATGATTTTTTTACAAATACCAACAAAGTTACATGAATCAATTTCAAAATGGCCTCCGGATAGTGCATGGTCATGTTAGGGTTTCTTTGACACATTTTGATGAAACAGAATGATATTTACTGTGACCCTTATTGAAAGATGAAGCTAAGAAATAGTATCAATACTGTTTGAATATGTTGTTGATATTAAGTAGTTTTTTCTTATCACACCCTAAGTACTGTGAACTTATATGTCAGAAGGCCTAATGCTTTAAATTTAGAAAAGTCTAAAAATTTATCATTTAGTAACGACTTAAGTTTTTGCTTTATGTATAAGTGTTATATTTTATATTGATTGATTGAATGGTTGATTGATCAACTGAATGGTTGATTGATTGATTGATCAATGCATTGGTTGATTGTAGTGATTTGAGCTACATTGTATTGTATGAACATTGTTTTGAACATGCTTCTTCTTTGGGGTCATTACACCTCCAATTGTTGGAAAGAAGGCTAAATATTACTATAGTTACCTTTGTAGTCCTTGTATGTGCCATATGCAAACAGGTTGAGTAATGCAAAGTATTTGCCATGTTCACCATTAGCAAGCTGCAATAATAAAAATGCAAAGTTACAGTAACTGTTATTTTCAAAATCATTTCCTTTTATCTTTTACTACACAATCCCAAGTTTTAATGACCCTCAGCAAGATAGCTTTTGTAAACATTATGGAAAAAGAAGAAAATGCTAGTTACCAGCTCAGCTCAGATACACTAAAAGTGTCTACTTAAGACAGGTACTTGCTTAGTACAAGTAGTTTTCAACATATCTGCCTTTTCTGGGTCCTCAATGTAAGCCTGCTTAATACAGGCTGCTTGTTTAACAGAGGTGGTCACTTAAGTTTCACTGTAGTTAACATTAAAGGGCCAAATAAACCCAATAGTCATCTTCAATCTGGAGACAAGACCCAAATAATTGAAATTTCATAGTAACTTTGCTTTGGTCTATAGAGTTTTAGCTCAGCTGAGAGTGTAGATCAAATATAATTCTTCATGTTTTGTGTAGTCTGATCTTAATCTATACAGGCTGCAAAGGCAACTAAATTTGAACAAGGTGCTTTCTGGGATATGAAACAAAGTGTGAAAATTCAAGATGGAAATCACTTTCCATACCTCTTTTATATTACAGACCTCCAGTAATTCACCAAACACATACACTCCTGGAGTTTCTAGTACTTGTTTTACAAGCCCAACAGCTGCTGCACCTTTGACTGCTTTGGCTAGAATTACAAATTGTTCCAATGGATTTGTGCCTGTCTGTTTCTCTGTCATTCTCACAATCTGTTACATAAATATGAGTCAAACTTTGTTAGAATAGGGTTCAATGCATCTGCAAAAAGTAATAACCAAGGTCAGCCTGCGCAGTCCATGCAGGCTGACCTGTGCAGAAACATTTTGCAGTTGGTACACAAAATGGATTTTATGGATCCACAATTATGTGATGATTTGCTTGGTAAAATGCATCACAGAAATGTATTAAAAAAAACCTTTTGCCAGGGAGTGGCTCATACAGTATAAATATTTGTGTCTCTATTGAAAAGTAAATCTACCACTCCCATTATTATTTCTGTTAGAGTAATTACCTCATAATGTTACACCACTTATTACATTCCTGCAGTGGACAGTTTGTAGAAGAATTTGGAGAACTGGACAAAGAGGTTTGGGTTTTTTTTACCTTTCTGAAATTAGTCTGTTGCATGACAGTAAAAGCTGGCTGTAGATGGTACACTCAGAGCAGGATTATTCCCCTGAACAGTATCAATTTATTATTCCTTTTTTAATATGAAATGCCTCAGTGTACCTTGGATTGAAACAGACTCGCACCCCTGTGATGTGTGTTATAATTGTTCAAGAAAACAAGAGAACAGCATATGGGTGCCAACACTCACCCCAAGTTGCTTTACAGTGAAAATTCTAAAGCAAGAAAGTGGGGCATAACTGCAGGAAAAATATTTCCAGATTACCTACCCTTCTTCCATAGGTTCCCTATTTAACAGTGTTACGGGAGACCACTCCTTCATGCATGGCTTCGTCCCGATTTAAATACAATACCTAACAGCTGCGTTAGGGAGATATCTCTTTAGCTCAGTGGTTAAGGTATTGGTCTTTTAAACCTCGAAAAACGAGGATATTTGCCTGTCATGGGTTCGAATCCCGCCAGATGCAGTTTGTACTGCCATGCATTTGTTCATTTGTTTCTTTGTTACGGACTTCGTTCGTAAGAACAGGGAAAACTAGCCCATGTATGAAGTAGATATCTTCAATTAAAACAGAGAAAAGAAAGAATACAACACAAAAAAGATTTCTTTAACACTTTGCTAAACAACAAAATTTTAGAATTGTCCAAAGTGTACGCATTTGCAGATGAGATGATTAGACTCGGACTGTCTGTTACAGTTTGTTGGGTAGTTCCGAATCATTAATGAGTAATACGATGCTATACTTTCGTTTAAAAATCGGGCCAGGCCACATACCTTTCCATCAGAAGGTCTACTGATAAAGAAGGTTTAAAAAATAAAGCTCGTTTCCATTGGTTTAAATTTTGACAATATATTCCCATTCTACAGTGTACATCCATTAGGGTAGTTGCGAATCAAGTGAGGGTATTCCGAATCACTCAACAATTTGCTTAAAGGGGTCATCTAACAATAGATTTCGGTTGTCAAAATGACCAAGAGATACACCAGGGTTCGAAATTCCCATATATTTACTCGCAAATGCGAGTCAGAATTGGAAAATGCGAGTTGAAATTTCAAGTAGATCTACTCGATAAAAAATGCGAGTGCAAATTATTGAAATAAATTACCAAAATGTACTAAATTTCATATGTGAATACAAATAAGGTAATTCTTTTCATTCTGGATAAACATTGGTCATGTCGCACTGAGAATACCCTTCGACGGCTGTTGATAATTTTACATGTCGCCATTGAAGCCTCCGAGTTGTCGTTCGTTATCGGAGTTTCGTAAGCCAAGTGCGTTCGTCTGCACTCACGGCCACTCCTACGATTTTTCGATTTTTGTACGGAAAAAACGGTAGGCGAATTCAATCTCTGATTCTAAAACAGAAATATTTGTAGATCTTTCATAAAAAGATAATTATTATGCACAAATAACAACGAGAAGCAAGTCGGACGTGATGGACTCGGTAAGCCAGTTATCGGACACGCAGATATTCGGATGTGATACGTCCGTAATTCATTTACAAAATCGTCCACCATTGTAAATTTTATAGAAATTTAACTTGGTTTGAGAACAGATATTCAACTGGAATTGAATTGATAGTTAAATGATGGTTTTAATATTAATTAACGTTCCTTTTTTTGTTTGGTTGTTGTCTCTAGTCGACAGGTTACGTAATAGAATAGAATTGAACAGTTTGTACTGGCCGTTTGTTCGTTACCATTGGTAGGCATGCTGGGCTTCAAAAAAAAAAAGAAAAATGCGAGTTAAATTTTAATTTTGCTAGTGGAAAAAAAAGCCACTTGCTAAAATTTTCCAGTGGATAAAAAAAAAAGAAATTCGAACCCTGTACACCAATCTAGATTTGGTTAAGTTTCAACAAAGACCTAATGAAAATAATAAAAGTAGTAAAAAAGACTTGTGATAAATTTAATTTTCTGCACCATGTTTTACGATGGAAAATTTTGTTTTTGAAATCCCATTGCCAAAGTATAAATCACTATAGAACAGGGGACACCCAATATCCATCAGTATGTTCATACTTTTACAGAGGTTTATTAATTTAAGTTTAATGCATGCCAAATGTTGTTTAAATGCTTCAAATAGAGAATATAGTATGGAAAAGTTAAAAATTGCTCTGTTTCAAGGCTTTATGTATAGGGTTGTTCCCAGGCACAAAGGCCTTTTGTCAGGGCATCGTCATACAGTTTTATGACATATGGCATTAGAAAACAAATGGCCATCGCAAATTACAAGTCTTGAGTGCTTTTTCCCTACTGATTATTCAACTTACCTAGTAGCAGTGATCACCTTTGACACAATTTGACCCCTAAATATGACTTTTTAAAAGGCCCCAAAATCCTAATGTAATCAAGTTATGACAGATTTTATCGTTTTTATCGATACAAGATTAAATGAAGTGGCATATTACATTAATTAAAGATGGTGATTAGCTCTGTTAATCACATCCTATACACAATTACATCACTCCATCGTAGGGTAACAGAAAGAGATAGTAAACTGTTTTGTACCATTTTATTTGAGAAAAAAAAAAAAGAGGGGGGGCAATGGTTGTATTACAAATTATCTATTCAAAACACAACATAAATATCACAAGATAGCACAAATATGTGGTACAATGTTTTCTGTATTGTTAACTATTTACTGCTTAAGTAAAAACTAACAGAGTTCTCATTTTCACAGCGTTACAGAAGTATGGTCTAACATAATGAAACAAGCAATGCATATCAAGACTGAGTAAACAAAATCGAAAATAAGATAAGCAAAAATATATATCACTATTGAATCATATTGATGGGATTCGAGTTTTCAAGAGACCTTGTACCCTTGAAATCACCAGGGTACAGGTTCACCAAGGAATGACTCCTGATACCTTTTTGAGACAACCCCCACAATAGGCTGATTCGGAACTACCCCACACATATGCATGTGGATCAACTCAAGTATTTCTGATAAATATGCGTTGATACATGCAAACACAATTTTTTTGCTCAGCAGAGAAACAATAAAATGGGATTATCAAAAATACCTGTTATTTTACCTCATTTTCGTTCGTCGTTTTGCGATTTTTCTTCCCGCAGAAAATTTGCATAACCTGGATATCGATAAAATTTAAATCATGTAAACTATTTCCTAAACGCATAAAAATTGGCAGCTTAGTCAGATTTGACCAAAATTTGCACCAGGCGGAGGAAATATGATAAAGAATTGAAAACAAGAATTTTATGCATATCAGTTAACGCTGACAAGAGTTTTAAACAGATATTTAATGGTTTGATTCGGAACTACCCATGATTCGGAACTACCCAACTAACTGTATATGAGCTAGGTTTTCTGTTCGAAAATTGTCTCCCTAATTTTAGAAACACCCACCCCCCCCCCTAATTTTTAGAAGGAGGGGAAAAATACCTAATTTTCAGTTGCTAGAATAGACACTGCATTTTAACAGCGAAACGCTACAGTACAGTATGGCATTCCGAGGAGAAAGGTTTCATTACCCCACCCACTGTTATTAAAATGTGTTTCTGAAAACGCATATCATCTACCTGTTGTCAGAATATGTCACTGATGAAACCAAGTTCCTTGATAATTCTTTATGGAAAGGAATGCAGCTCAGTAAACAGGTTTTTTGCCCAGCAACTTTAATGCAAAACAATATTTTAGAGTTTCTTCTAAAGGCGGTGTTTCGTACATTTCACAAATAACATAAGGAATACTGTAGCTCTCATACCAGATCTTCTTTCCAACAGCATATTTCAAGCAGGGATCTTATATACAAGATCCCTGTTTCAAGCGAAGCATCAAATCCATGTTTACTTTTTAAGGGGTATTGTTTTACGTAAAATCCACTCTATAATTCTAAGGGAGTGAATAATACACAATTTAGAAATGTTTACTTTGTTTCAATATTTCGGCTTAAAAATTGCCTTTATCAAGAAATTTGACGTGAAATTTATATGCCTGCTACATTTTGTGACTATTTTCATGCCACCATTTTTAAATGAAAATCAATTAAAGAGAAATCAAAAGGGTCATGATTGATAGGGTAGAAAATATTGTGGGAAAAGGAGAAAATGCTGGTTTTCTGCATTTTCTCTTGTCCCACATTGGAGTTAAAATGAAACTTGCAAGCCGTTAGTAAAACCTAAACATTGTCTTTAATCAGTTTTCAGGAAAAAAAAAAAAAAAAATTGTATCTCTTTATCGGACAGTGTAGATCCAAGACCAAACTGCACGTTCCATGCGGTCTGATCTTGTTCTATGTAAATTGTCTGCAAAAGGACCTCGAGTCGTGCTTAGCAGCCTAAGCAGCATGAAGATAGAAGAGTGATTATAGTTTCATAAAATAAAGAAAAAAGAAAAACGGTTAAAAAACTGTATGAAAACGAGTGAAGATGCGTCTTTTAAAAAAAAGCATACGGGTGAAAACGCTCGGCTGCAGGTATTTTTTATCAGTGAAAATTCTCAGTCGAAAAAGGGGCAAAAATCAAAATTTGGGATACCTGCCCTAGAGCTGGCGAGGGTTGCCTTTTTGGTAGTAAACAAACTAGCCAAGTCTGAAGCAGGTACATTCCGTAATAAGAGAGATACGGCCTGCAACACGCGAAAAGGGAAATTCGAACATTTGCGTAAAGTGTCGTCTCGGATCAGCCTGCGCATTCCGCGCAGGCTAACCCGAGACGGCACTTCACGACGACATTTGATTTTGTGCTACAGTAGACTTGCGCAAAACAGAAACGGAAAGTGTCGTTTCGGGTTAGGCTGCGCGGACTTCGCAGGCTGATCCGAGACAACACTTTTACGCAAATGTCCGAATGCCCATTTTCGCGTGTTGCAAGCCATATGTGAAATTACATATTAAAGTTTTTGCACGACGACGACGTAAACGACGACAGGGCTATCTTCGAAAACACCAAACGACCAAATTTTAAGACTTGTTCAATTTGAAAGCACTTGCAGACGACAAATGTAAACCTCTTTACCCAAGACAAAATGTTAGGCTGGTCCAAATTCAAAGCATTTGCAAACGACAAAATAAATGTGACTGAAAAATTGAATTTCATTTTGAGTAGGAGAGTAAACATTGTGGAAAAAGCTTCCAGCATTTTCTCCTTTTCCCAAAATGTTTTCAAAAGGTTTTTTTCTTCAGGGTCGTTAAGATTAGTGATTGTGCAGTAAAAGGTTAATGTTGCTGAAATAACGGGATTTTGTCTTTGAAGGGGTAGAAAATATTGCAAGAAAAAGGTAAAAATGCTGGTTAGCAGCATTTTGTTTTTTCCTCCACAATATTTTCAACAGGCTTTTTTCCTCCGGGTCTTTTAAACACGGGATTGTGTAGTAGAAGGTTAGAGAAAAGTATTCATCGAGAGGTTTGAAGTCGCGAGCTATCTATGCCGGCAACAAGCTAAACGCTGAGATGATTTCGATCTCAACCCTTTACCAAACGACAATATTTCAGATTTTTCGAAATTGAAAGCTTTCGCAGACGACAAATTAAATGTGACCCGAAAACTGAAATTTGTCTTCGAAATGATAGTTAACGTTTTGGTAAAAAGAAAAATGCCGTTTACCAGCACTTTCTCCTCTGCCCATAATGTTTTCAAAAGGCCGTTTCCTCAAAATCATTTAAATTCGCGATCGTGTGGTAAAAGGTTCAAAGAGGATTGGTTCTATAGCTTTGAAAATTGTCGACGTAATTAATTAGAATGAAAATCGAGAACCCCGTTATCGTTGTGGCTACGAGGAAATGTGACATATAAGCTCTTTTTACGTTTACCAGATGACAAAATGTTGGACTTGTTTATATTCAGAGCGTTTGCAGACGACAAATTAAATGTGATTTAAATGAATTTATTGGACTGTAATAGGATAGAAAACATTGTGAGAAAAGGAGAAAATGCTGGTAACCAGCATTTTCTCCTTTTCCAACAATGTTTTCAAAGGCTATCTTCCTTAGTGTTGCTAAAACACGGGATTGTATGATAAAAAGTTATCCCTTTTACCAGATAATTAGGTGTTTTAACGATCCGGAATAAGAAGACTTTTTGAAAAATATTGTAGGAAAAGGAGAAAATGCTGGTGACCAGCATTTGCTCCTTTTCATACAATATTTTCTACCCTTCCCAAAAAAAATCCCGTTAGTTGAAGCACAAGTAATTATTCGTCTGCAGCTTGCTTTCAAAATGTACGAATCTAACAATTCTGTCGTCTGCTATATAAAGACTTAAACTGGTGATTGAACTCAGGGTCTTAAGGATTACGAACCCTAACTCATCGGTAAATATCGTGTAACATCGACGTTTTTGTAAAGGCTATTCGGCCATTGTCGGAAGCTTCCGTCTTTTGATACGAGAGTTAGATGCCGTAGACTCACTAACTCATCGGTAAATATCGTGTAAGGTCGACGTTTTCGTATAAGCTATTTGGCCAATCTCGGCAGCTTCCGTCTTTTGATATGAGAGTTAGAGGCTGTAGACTCACTAACTCATCGGTAAATATCGTGTAACATCGACGTTTTCGTATAAGCTATTCGGCCAATGTCGGCAGCTTTCGTCTTTTGATATGAGAGTTAGAGGCCCTGTAGACTCACTAACTCATCGGTAAATATCGTGTAACATCGACGTTTTCGTATAAGTTATTCGGCCAATGTCGGCAGCTTCCGTCTTTTGATATGAGACTTAAAGGCCGTAGACTCACTAACTCATCGGTAAATATCGTGTAACATCGACGTTTTCGTATAAGCTATTCGGCCAATGTCGGCAGCTTCCGTCGTTTGATATGAGAGTTAGGGGCCGTAGACCTTAAAAGTCGTGATTATGTAATAAAAAAGTTTGATACCAAACTATCCTTTTTTAGCGACCCTGAGGAAAAATACTTTTGAAAACGTGGGAAAAATGGGAAATTCTGGTGCTACTCCTTTTCCCACGATGTTCTCTATTCTCTCAGGGGAAAATCCGTTCATTTAAGCCATTTTTAATTGTCGTCTGCAAAATGCTCTCAATTCAAACAATCTAAAAGTTTTCGTCCGGTAAAGAGTTAACCATCGCTGTGCCAAAGTCAGGGAAAACGGTCTGCATTTCTCTTTTGCGAAGACGAATCACCAACCCAAAAAAAGCCTTGCAATTTGCAGCCTCCTATTTTTAAGCGACCGCGAATCAGGTTCAATCGTATTACATTGGCTTAATGGAATAAAGTCGTTTATCAGATTCATTCGACAGTTAAGATGTTCGAGATTGCAAGCCGGTTTTTTATAGAACGCAATTTTCCTAAGAGCCTAAGTTTCACAAATGCCTCAAGAATGGTAATTTTACGTGTCTCATTTTGTTTCTACGAGTACCTTATGGACACTCTGCAATTTAGAAAAAAATAAAGGATGAATTAGTTATTGGAGGTCCTTTTCATTCAACACTGAGAAATTTGTATATTCCAATAATAATCCTTATCATTGAAATTGGTTTTATTAATGGGCAACTTTTCTGTAGAATATTGAATGGAAATACCTCTACATGTACAATTTTTGCCATTTGTTTTACTGTGCTATAAACTGAGAAACAAACGCTTATGATAGAATATTACTCATTGATGGACTTTAGGATATGTCTACTGTTGTCTTATCATAATACATGCACGAACAGTATATTGTTGACTGCTTCTAGAGGAATGGTGTCCGGTGGCCAAAATTACAAAATGCAATACTTTGATATCGTCGTTGTAGTTCTTGGCCAGAATGGTTGCTGCACGTTTTGTTCAGATAATGATTAAGCCACTTTAACTCTACCAGTCTTCAAAATTCTAGACTTGTCCAAACTGAAAGCATTTGCACACGACATATTAAACGGGGCTCAAATGATTTGGCATATTCTTAAAGTGATAGAAAACATTGAGGAAAAAGTGAGAAAATGGTGGTCGTTACAGAACGGCATTGTTAGGTAAAGGGTTAAAATTTTTTTTCCAGTTAAATCAGAACAGAAGGTCACTTGCTTATGACTACTTGTTTTCACCTGTACCAAGCAAGCGTTTTTTAGTACGTTGCCAAAGGAACCCCCTCGCGACTGGTGCCGTCAGTAGGTATTGTACCAGAATTCATAATTACAAATCAAACGGCTTTAAACCATTTGTTTACGACAGATTAAATGTTGAGACTTGTCTTTAAAAAGTAGAAAACCGAGCGTGCAAAAAAAAATTAGGTGCTGGTTATCAACAACTCCCCTTCACTCAGGATGTTTTCAAAGGCCCCATTTCTCAGGGGTGTAAAAACGGAATAGTCTGGCAAAGGTTGTCATTAAGTGCGATCCGGTTCGGCCAGGTCCATTCCGCTTATTAAGTTCCATCTTGTTTGATCCGGTTACGGTTCGGCCCGGTCCATTCTGCTTATTAAGTTCGATCTTGTTTGATCCGGTTACTTTGTCCACCACTTGTAGTCATTATTTGTCACAGTAGAAAATACCGCAAAAAATTCTGTTTGTTAATCTTTGAACGAAAAAAAAAAACACAACTGAAATTTGATGACAGGATACCTAAATACTGCAAGAGTTCTCTTTTAGACGCTTTCCATGCCTTTTCACTTCCTTATCGGTCGAACGCGCTTATAGCGAGATGAGACCTACAACACCCAAAAATTCGTAGATGGAAAAGGCTGCGATGGGATAAGTATAGATGAGCCTGATTTGCATTGGTCACTGACTTAATTCACGAATAAGCTAACTTCTCGCACCTTATCGATGACATCTTGTTCAGTCTATGACTTTGTAAGTAGACATCGTTCAAATTGCAGTGGTAAATATTTTGTCATTCATTTCAACATTTTCATATTGAACAGAGCAGGATTTCTAACAGAAAGAATTATTTTATGCGGGGCAGTACTTGGCGACAGAGGGTGTTTTTGCATACATTTGAATCTGGGTCATTCTGTGTAGAAACTGACTAGCTTCGCTAGCCAAAAAAAAGGAAGGTCAAAAAGCTGACAAAATTCCAGTGCATGTGGCCTTTGACCCCTTGCTGTGACTTTCATCTTTGGGAAACACCCAAACTGCACACGGTCTCACCATAGTTGAAATGTTTTACCTCTATCAAAACTTGACATAAGGAGCCGACCTCGATTCTCCCACTTGTGACCTATTGACCTGGAGCCGGAGAAACTGGTATGAAACCTGCAGCCTGTACGTGGTCTCTTTAGGATAGACACGCAAGTCAAATACTTTTAAAATCAGACATGAGGTTTTAGAGATTGGACCTCCTACGCTTTCTAGATTTCAAGTTCATTTTACGTTGTGATTTGGTTAACTCCACTTATTCAAGTTAAGAGGTTGGTGTAGATATTCTTAAGGGAATATCCCGAGATTCTGTGGAAGTTTAAGTTAAAGATTGGGTCTAATTTGTGACCTCTACTTTTATTAACTCTCAAAGTGCACTTTACTACTTTAGTTATTCATGAACCCGGAGTAGATCAAGATCTAACAAAACAAAACGTGCAGTGTCATCTTTGATCCAAACTGTCCACTTGACTGAAATATCCTTCTAGACTACAGCAACCATGAAATGGCAGTTATTTGGGTCTTAATTCTTGACTGAAAACCCTCATTGGGTTTTTATTGGCGCGCTAAGGGTATAAGAGTGAATCAGTGATCACAAAGTACACAAAGTGATTGAAAGTTCAAAACGACATCTAGTTGAGATTAAGCTCAATGGTGTGTTAACTATTGTAAATGGTATTTAAAACATGAAGCAAAACCAACATTTAAGACATGTAGCTTTATTGACAAATGAAAGTAACTGATACAAGTACATGTATATAGGCGTCCATTCACACAATTGGCAGAGACTAGTCTGATAATGTACTTGAAACTACTTACCTCCCCTATCTAGAGATAATGTCTAATTATCCCTCTAATAAGTGAAGTAATTCTTTTTTATTTCTAATGAGATTGTTATCCTAGAAAGTTTGAAGACACAAAAAAAAAAAGAATGAAATAAGCGGTGAATACATAATGTGTACTGTTCTATATTAATGTAGGGTGAATATACAAGTTTCAAATTTTAGTTACATTTCTATTTCATCCATAGTAAAATGTTGCCCATGAAGTAATACCTTAGAATGAAAAGAAAATTTAATCTGTTTATGCAGGCAGCATAGATTCAGATCAGATAGCAAATTCTGTGCAGTCTGATCTTCAATTGTCACCATCTGATTTTTTGTATGATATTTTAGTCAATACCCTGAAAAATTGTAATTAATTATTAATATTTGTATTAATTATGCTATTTCAACCCCCCCAAAAATCCATTTCTTTATCTTTTTAAGTACTCTATGTACTATGAGAGATATTATATGCAAAATCACTAGAAATTTCTATTAAACGGCATCACACAGTGTAACCTTCACTTACCTCTATACCAAACAACAAAATTTTAGACTTGTCCAAAATTAAAGCACTTGCCGATGACATATTCAATATAATTCATATTATGCGATTAGTCTCTAAAGAGTAGAAAACATTGTGGGAAAACTGAGAAAATGCTGGTTACCAGCATTTTCTCCTTTTCCCACAATGTCTTTAAAAGGCTTTTTCCCCAGTGCCTTTAAAACCCAGGATCATCGGTAGAGGGTAAAATCTTAACTTCTATGGTATATAACTTTGCAGCAAATTTTTCTGCAATCAGCTCCAGCTGGTTATGACATCAAAGCACTTGGAACATTAACTTTAGAACAGGAAGAGACTGTAGTATGAAATCACTTTCCCATATATTTCAAGTGTATCCAACCAAAGTTTGAAAAATTGCCTTAACGCAGTTTTGATCCAATTTGATTTGTATTCAGATTCCAGGAAACTCTATCCATAAAATAACCAACATACCTTAAGTTTTTGAAATTACCTAACTATTCTTTACCCCTGTATCGAAATATTAGTGGTTTGACAAACTGTCCAGCAACAGAAAATTCTATAAAATTGCAAAAAAGGTATTCGCAGATAATTCTGGCTTCTACTGTTACTGCCAATGATACATACATATTTCTATAAGTCATTTTGAAATAGTTGGATCATGAGAAAATGGATATGAAAATAAAAAGCTCACATCACTGTTACGCTATGAACTACACAAGATTGGACTGTAAACACTATCTGAATGATTGCACTTTTTATAAATTTCGACATGATTATATACAAAAATTGGTTGCCCATTTCATTTCAATCCATATCCATCATACACCCATGCTTCTTCTGTTAGGTTATAGCATAAAAAGTTAAAGTCACATTCCAAAAACATATCCCTTAAGCAGGTATGCCTTTTCTCTCTAATTCAACCCATGACTGTTTGGCTATTTTAGACATACCACTCCTACAAAAATACATAGCAAAGCCTAGTTACTCCCTTTTATTCATATGGAATACAAAGGGGGTCAAGAAACACGGCCTATACCAAGTAACTGCTCCCTTTCCCACCTTGAAAAGTTGCCTATTCCGGGGGAGTGCAAAAAATCTATTTTGATAGTTACAGATTTGATACAAGTTGATTCTTGGCATAAATAGAGACGAAACAATCGGAACTGTTCCATCTGTGTTGACCAGCATACAATGCTATTTACCCATCATCTTTTGACTTATTTTACATACTTTGAAGTGTTTAAGGGTCAGATCTTTTTAGTCTTTTCAGTTCTGCATAATGAAATGGGCAAACTTACCATGATCTTCAGCATACTGAAGAAGCATTTCTGGGACTCTTTCCCATGTTTGCATTGCACTTGACCTTCATGGAAATGTCTAAGTTTTTTGTTCTTTTAATACTAGTGTTCTTTACATCATAGTCATTTCTGGGTGCAGTTCTTCCGAGTTTTTCACATAAAGTCCTCAAAGAAAGATTTGTCAGAATTTTTCAGAATGCCTGTGCAATACATGGGAAAGAGTTTACAATAAACATCATTCTACATATGGTTAACTCTTTCACTGCCAAATGAATAAATTTTTTCTTTCCTTTTAACCTTTATAAAGCTGAAAATATACCTAATTCAACGGCCAGTTATAAGACACTGGTTGTAGGGAAGAATCAAGTTGTAGATATTGTAGATCAAAGATCAGACTGAACACTATGTGTGCTTTCATCTTAATCTACACCATCCAAAAAATCAAATTCTATTGCTAAGGGCAATGAAAGAGTTAACTCTTATCTAGAACATCTGTGAGGAATATGAAAACACACACTGACCAACTGAACCTAGCCTGAAATGGTGACTCTTAGCAGTTAACTTTCAAATCCTTATTAGTAAGACTTCCTAATAAAGTAATTTACCTGGCCACCAGCTTTCACAAAAATAGTACTTTAACTTGGCCAAAGTGCGTCTTTCCTAGGGCTTTGGTCAGTGAGTTTTTCATTTCCTCAATGAACATGTACACCAAGAACTTGACAAAAAATCCACATACACACACACATACATAATCTTGTGCACTACATAGAAATAAAGGTAAAAATCTGACAAACACACCCATGCAAAGAGAAACTCTCACTCACAGAAGGAAATAAATAGTATGAACTACAGGAAAATGCCAGATAATACAAAAAGCATTTGATCTATTCAATTCTCCTATAGAAAGCTGAAATGTGACAAGATTACCACCTGAATATGCCTCTTTCCATCTTGCAGCAGGCTTCTGAAAACATTATGGCAATATGATATGGCTTACAACACGTGAAAAGGGGCATTCGGACATTTGCGTAAAGTGTCATCTCAGATCAGCCTGCGCAGTCTGCACAGGCTAATCCGAGATGGCACTTTACGACTACACTAGATTTTGTGCTACAGTAGACTTTCGCAAAACAGAAAATTACATAAAAACGGAAAGTGTTGTTTCGGATTAGCCTGCGCAGACTGCGCAGGCTGATCTTAGACGACACTTTACGCAATTGTCCAAATGCCCCTTTTCCTGTGTTGCAAGCCATATGACGCATGTTAAGAGTGAATTGCTCCATTTGCTAATATTTTCATGTCTATTTGTGTATTAACACATGCCGTCATCCATATTAAATGAATATTTTCAAAGTCAACTCCTGCAACGTTTTGCCACAGGTGGTCAGTTTAACTCTTTACCTAACGACAAAATTTTAGTCCTGTCCAAATTGAAAGCATTTGTAGACGACATTAAAAATGTGAATAAAAAACTGAAATTTGTATTTTGACAGGTTGAAAAAATTGTGGGAAGGGAGAAAATGCTGGTTAGGGTATAACCTTAGAGTATTTTATATTTTGAACAATGAGTAAGGCTCTGATTGGCATTTTGTGAAAGCATATCCTCCTGAATACATTGCACTGCATTGCTTTCATTGCTTGTCAACAAGTAGAGCTAAACATGCCCACAACAGTTGTATTTATAATGTGCAGTAATACAGGCAATCTGGTCACTTTCAGAATTTTTCTTCAATCATAAAAGGCGTAACTGCTTTCACCTGCTTACTTGTCCTATCAAAGTTGGAAACAACCCACTGTCTGATTAATCATAGAATAATTTCTTGCCATACGCTCTAATTATATATAGAGTATTCAGCTTTGCTTTCAAACACTGTATTTTAAACATAAGCCAGTGTTCACTGTAAACTAGTTTAGTCAATTAACTCTATACAATATTGAAACAGCTGACTAAATGTTAAATGACTCTTGCAGCAATAATGTTTTCATACAAGACATTAATTTCCTTGCGCCCCCCCCCCCATAAAAAAAAGGAGTAGAATGTTTGAAACAAGAATACCATTCCATCTGTTATACCTACGTTGCCATGCAACAAATTCTGTATTTTTCAGGAGATATAGTACATTTGTATCAGATCTTTCGCTCAGAATTTATTATATATATATATATATATGTACTTCATCATGCAATAACGGGGATTTTCTCTTTTCTTCATCTTTCGAACTCAAAGTACATGCCTTAATCAGCCCTAGGTTTCAATGTTTTTCACTGCCATTTTGCCATGCACTCACAAACACATGGAGGTTACCTACAGAAAGTAAAATATTTCTGGCCCCTAAATTAGCAACTAACATACTGGATAAACTGTCAAGAAACAGACCTGGGATGGCATCCATGTACAAACATCCTCTCATACACAAGTAAGTTAGATCTTCAAATGACTCATGATCACATATCAGATTAATAGTTACACTGATGCATAAATACATTAACTACAACATCCTTACATACAATATACGTTCTTTCTGTGATTGCACAACATGTTCACTTCTAAACACATGGTACAAACACATTCTGCAGTACATATACAGAATTTTAAGATAAAATAAAAATCCTCAGAACCAATATAGCCCTCTTTCTTATGCCATTCTACTACAGTGTTTGTCACTATGTCCAACGTATTAGTCATTCCCTATCATTTAACATTTACTCCACACAAAAGTTCAATTTTCAGATCATTTCTATCTGCACTTTGACTAAAAAATCCATTTGTCTGTAACAAACTGTTCTCTGGAATACCACTCCTGTTCTCTAGAACTGGTTGTTGAATGTTGGTTAATACCCCTCAACAATGTATAACACTGCTGATCACTAAGCACTTCTTTCATTATGTCTCGTCCAGTGAACATTGAAAGTACCCTTAATTCAAAGATACACATGCTTCTCATAACATGTAACAGAATACAGAAGTTCTACAAAATAATGAGACTTTCAAGTTTTCAATAAGAGAATGACAGTCAATACAACAGGTAACAACCCATCCCCCCTTCCCAAACACCCATCTTTTTCTTTTCATACAAAATTAAAAAAGAAACTACATTTGAATTTGCTTGTGCTATCTGCTCCACAGAAGCACAAAAAATCTGAATTTCATTTGACTTATAAACTACTCATTTCATCTCTTGATTTTTTTTTTTTCATATTTTGTTATGACAAAGTCCACTGAATGTTTAAAAAGTATAAACATAAATTCATAACTGACATGACACAAAAAAAAGGTACGAAAAAGTGAAATGTTGATACTCAGTATAAATATCCTAGTGTAATTACTTCTTTTGTTGTAAAAGTTTTATAAGTCATACATAGTTAATCACCAACTAAAATAGACATTAATTGGTAACACTTCACAGTTTTTATCAATGATGGGTATATGGTACTATACAAATATTGAGGCAACTTTAGAAAAATGTGTTTTCTGTGTGTTAGATACAGTAAAGCCTCAATTCCAGATCTTCAGGAAGCTATCCCAGGATCCAGTGGCCACAGCCATTCCATCTTCAGTAACACCCAGACAACTTACTCTGTTGTCATGACCAGCCAGAACACCTGCAAATACACAGAAAATAACACTGTATCTCTAAGATATTACAGCAACTAATCATTTTTTGTTTGTGGTTTCATTTATTCCCTATAATACAATAATACAACATTCTAGGCTGGTCCAAATTGAAAGCAATGACAAAGACAACAAATTAAGGTTCAATAACGGCTCTTCTGAGTGTATGTCTTGAAAATGATAGAAACTTCATAGAAAAGGAAAAACTGCTGATCAACATTTTCTCAGACCTTTTCCTACTGAAGTTTCTTAGGCTTTTTTCTTTCATGTTGTTATGGTTTAGCCATTTAGAAGTTGCATTACTTTCCAATTTATAAAATTCTGGAGAATTAGACTAAGAATGTTCCTAACAATGTTAGTGAATACAAACCCTGATCTTTCAGGGGAATTTTTTAAATGTGATTAGCAAGTGTTTTTTTCACGTCCTCACACCCTAACAGTTTATATTTGAAGCCTTTTAACTGGACCCAAACACTAAGCCACAGAAAGCATCTTCAAAGATAAAGGGTTTCTCTATGCATGTGTATCTTGAAAACACCTCTCCAGACAGTCATCTATAACAATAGAATACTGTAAAAGCAATCAGTTTTAACATACTGAGAAGCTTAAATCTCAAGTCTATGCATAATAAGTACAACCATGTTATCTTGCTACACTAAAGATAAATTATCAGACTACACGGTACATGTAAATATAGTCTGATCATGTATCTACATTGTCCAATACTCTAAGACATTATGGCCAAATCATTTGACAAATTGTATTAGCTAGGTCTTAGTCTCAACAGTAAGACGGTTAAGGTGCTTCTTTTCATATTTGGATATTTACTGTGGACCACACAGTCTCAAGTCTGTTGTGAATTTTCCGGTAGCAAAGCTACAGCCCTGTACTGACTTTCTGTTTGTCGATTTAATCTGTATTGCAGCTTAATGCAGGTAAGTTGTAGTGACACACATGAACATCGACAAAAAATTATTAAATGTTTCATTACCTGAAGCGCTTGTCTTGAAGGGAAAAAAACTTAAAAAATTTATCATGTTTGTTGGCCATTTTGTGTCTACTTTGGGGAGAGTAAACATGTTGAGTGACAGATAGATTTTTCTCTCTGTTAAGCATTTAAATTGAAAATAATTGTATTTGAAACGAAGGATTATTGAATTTGTGAGCAGCAGGTATTTTCAAGTTATACATTTGTTGTCCATTTGTGAAAATATGAGGGTTTAAACATGCGCACAAAATCTGCAAGGGGATTTCAACTGTTTTTTTACCGATCGTCTCTGTACCCAGAGGCGACCAGTCAAAAAGTAACATCGCTTTTGGGAAAAGTTATCTGTACTAGGTCCTCACTGAAATTAAAAAGTCCATTTCCCTCACTGAACTGAAAAAGTCCACTTCAGTAAGCACTTTAATGAAGATTTACTTGTTTTAAAGACTCAGAGAAAAGCCTTTGAAAATCAAAGTGCTGTCAGCACTGTAATCGGTCGACACTGAATGACTACAGTGGTTTGAAATCACAAATCAAAAGGCAGTTGTTTGAACTATGTATGGGATAGACATTTTATAACTGAGTCACGTAGAAACTCTCCGTCCCTTACAAATTAGTACATGTAGTTTAACTGAATGCTAAAGATGTATGTCCGCCAGTCGACAACAGTAAAATGTAGAATGTAAGAGACTATTCTGACCAGAAATACTGATTTTCAAGCTTTAGATATCACTCATCATGAATCAGTGTTCCAGCTAGCGGGGAATAGAAAGGTGCGGCGCCCTGCCCCTTCTTTTAGACGCCCTGCCCTTTTTCTGGACGCCCTGCCCTTTTTCTGGAAACTCTGCCGTATAATAGTGCCCTGGATTGCCCCATGTTCAGTATTGTAACCTCTAATCTAAACTATGCCAGGAGTCTGTTTAAGACATCATGGATATCCGCCTCCGAATATACAATCCAATTAACAGCGTGTTACTAATCCCCTACAGGCAGCGAAGTGTGAAAAGATCGACCCCGACTGTATATTACAAGTCCGTCAGAGTACACAAGTGCTGAGAACAATAGAGGCAATTTATATCTATCATTGTCTTTTATGTTCTATTTAAACGATTTATCGTATCTTTACGATAAGTTTTCTTATTCAACAATATTGGGGGCTGGCTCCGAGGACTAGTTAGCTCCACTGGCCGAAGGCCAGCGGGCTTATGTCATGGCCTGTTGTCCGTCGTGCGTCCGTCCGTCAGTCCGTCCGTCCGTGCGTGCGTTAACTTTTTTTTAAAACGTCTTCTTCTCTGAAACTACCCATCCAATTTTGATGAAACTTCACAGAAATGATCCTGCCATGGTCCTCTTCAGAATTTCTTGAAAGAATTTAATTCCTTCAAAAACTCTGGTTGCCATGGCAACAAAACTGAAAAATTTTGAAAATCTTTGAAAATCTTCTTGTCTGAAACCGTAAGGCCAAGGGCTACCAAATTTGGCTTGTAGCTTTATCTAGTGGACCTCTACCAAGTTTCTTCAATTTATAGCCCTGGGGTCAAAATTGGCCCCGCCCCGGGGGTTACAAGTTATACATGGGCTTATTTAGGGAGAACTTTAAAATTCCTCATCTACCTAGCCATAGGGCCTAGAGCTACCAAATTTGGCATGTAGCTTTATCTAGTGGACCTCTGCCAAGATTGTTCAAATTATAGCCCTGGGGTCAAATTAGGCCCTGCCCGGGGGTAACAAGTTTTACATGGGCTTATATAACAAGTTTTACATGGGCTTATATAGGGAGAACTTTAAAATTCTTCTTTGACCTAGCCATGGGGCCTAGGGCGACCAAATTTGGCATGTAGCTTTATCTAGTGGACCTGTACCAAGGGTGTCCAAATTATAGCCGAGGGTCAAATTTGACTTCGCTCCGGGGGGTAACATGTTTTACATGGGCGGGCTTATATAGGAAAATCTTTCGCATCTAGCTATAAGGGCTAGGGCTATCAAATTTTGCATTTAGCTTTATCTAGGGGGTCTCTATCAAGGGTGCCCAAATTATAGCCCAGGGGGTCAAATGTAGCCCCACCCCAGGGGGTCACAAGTTCTACATGGTCTTATATTAGGAAACTTTAATAATCTACTTGTACATAGCCATATTTAGGCCTAGGGCTACCAAATTTTGCATGTAACTTTATATAATGGGCCTCTACCAAGAGGGCCCAAATTTTAACTTTGGGGGTCAAGTTTGACTCCACACCAGGGGTCACAAGTTTTACATTGGCTTTTATAGTGAAAACTTGATAAACCTGTGTCATGGATCACATATTTTACAGGGCCTTTTATTCAGCAAACTTGTTTTACATGACTTTTTATTGGGCAAGATTAAAAAATCTTTTTGTTTATAACCACACATTCTAGTTTCATATTGTAGGTCTGGGGTCAAAATTGCCTTCATTCCAGGGATCGCAAGTTTAACATGGGCTTCAAAATATTGTCACTTCAATTTAAACATTAATCAAGGGAAATAACTCTTTTTATGAAAGATAAAGTTCGTTACTATTTACCTCCCTTGATTATCAAGCTGCAGTGATACATGATTGGTGCTAGACAAGTTTTTTAGCTCCACTGGCCGAAGGCCAGCAGGCTTATGTTATGGCCCGTTGTCCGTTGTGCGTCCATCCGTATGTTAACTTTTTAGCTCACTTGAGCACAACGAGCACAACATGCTCAAGGGGAGCTTTTAGGATCACCTGGTGTCCGTCGTGCGTCGTGTGTCGTCAACAATTCTTTAAACATCAACTCCTCCTAAACCACTGGGCGGATTTGGACCAAACTTGGCTGGAATGTTCCTTGGAAGGTCCTCTTTAAAAACTGTTCACAGAATTTGATTCCATCAAAAACTCTGGTTGCCATTGCAACCAAATGGAATTTTTTAGGGAATTCTTTAAAAATCTTCTCCTCTGAAACCACGGGTCAGATTTTGAAATAATTTCACAGATATGCTCCTTGGGTGACCCTTTTTAAAAATTGTTCGTAAAATTTTGATCCGTCAAAAAATGTGGCTCTGGTGAATGGAGGCTTCTTGCACCATATAGAAATGAAGGAATTCTTCAAAATTCTTCCTCTCTGAAACCGCTGGTCAGATTTCGAAATAATTTCACAGGATTGTTGCTTGGGTGACCTTTTTCAAAAATTGTTCGTAAAATTTTGATCCGTCAAAAAATGTGGCTCTGGTGAATGGGGGCTACTTGCACTATATGGAAATTTAGAAATTCTTAAAAATTCTTCTTCTCTGAAACGATTGGTCAGAATTTTACTTAATAGCCAGTGGAGCGATACAGGGCCATCATGGCCCTCTTGTTTTCTTTTTTAAGTTTGTTATGAACCGCGATTTATCGCTAATGTCGAAGATCTTGCTTAATTTCCTGTATCAAGTTACATGTTCAGAGTTGAATCTAAGGTGCATGATTAGTAAAATTAACCTTTATGTAATGTTTTTTGTTCATAGACAAATTATTTTTTTCTTAGATTTACTCCTGGTTTCAATATTAACTGATAAAGTTACGTTAATAATCAGGCAGGATTGATGAGTCAGCAAATTAATCTATCCTAAGTCGGAAAGTGGCGCATTCCTAAAGTGGACGGAGAATAATACCACAGCATGTTGTTGAATGTTTGTCAAAATGTCCGTAAATACCTTCCAAATATTAAAATACATGGAAAATGGACCAATGCAAAAAACACGGAAACCCATGACAGAACAAATGTCAACTTCACATCAACCCGATCACAGATATTTCAAACTGTCTTTCGAGCTTGAATAATGTATTTCAAAAGGAGATTTGCTTATTCACTGCATTAAACATACAGTAGAAGCTAAAATCTCCCCTTTATTTTTTATAATGAAAGGATCTGGCAAATTCCATGGGGGGGGGGGGGGGGTTGGAGTCTTACCTTACCACACGGGCATGTAGAAACAATTTTAATGAAAGGAAGAATGCAACATTTATGTAACATTTAACAACATTTATCCACGATGTTGAATTGTTGAATGGCATGTAATATAATAATTTACTTTGTGAAGGCCTGTTTTTTCCTCATTTCACCAACCTGTACAGATTTGAACCCCTTTAAATTGAATAATTAAGTATCAGAAAAATGACAGACACAGTTACATTGCAGTAAAAGAAAGAAAGAAAGTGTTGAGAGTTTGTATTTGTTAGTATTTTGTGGCTTGCTTGTCTTGCAAAGTACTGTTAAAAATGAAGACATGAATTGTATTGGTATCAAGTCTGTAGTTGAATGGCATGAGGCTTTAGGAAACATTGTGTGAAAAGGAGAAGATGCTGGTAACTCCTTCTGTTCATCAATAGCTTTTTAATTTGCCAAGTCTGTTATCTGGTAAAGAGTTAATGAGGATTATTTAATGAAGTACATTTACTTGTATTGCTCCTGGACTTAGCTAAACTACTCATACTGAAAAATAGTTTTCTTTTTAAGATGAAGCTGGAAGATCCATATAAGCCAATATATAAGAATTTTTTCTGATGTGAAAATCCTTAATTTTACGCAAGACATTGCAGAAGAAACTGTCAATAGGGTTATAAAAAAAATTCTTATCCCCCCTTCCCACGTAAGAGAGAGACACCCTCTCTCACTCTTACGTTGCCCCGCCCCGGTGCTTTACGCCTCAAAGTGCCCTTCTGAGCAGCAGCACCCTGCCCTTTTTTTACCCAGGCTGGAGCACTGTGAATAACAGTACCTACCAACCTTTTATAAAAGATTAAGAAAATATAAGTACGTACATGTATTATTTTCTGTAACTTTTGCAACTTTTGAAACTATACTGTAACATATTGTCAGATATTATCAATAATATCCATATTGAATGATGGACATGATGAATATGTCGTATAGAATGTGCCTGTATTATGGCTATCAAAGTGATTACTTTTGGCTGCTCGTGTTTATCTTGACAAATTGTCCTACCATACGTTTTTCGGCTGGCTAAATTGTCCTTGGCAAGATTGTTCTGTTCAAAACATCGGCTGGCCAATTTCTCCAACATTACTTTCAAAGCATGTAGTATCTAACAAACCCTCAACCCTTTACCGAATGATGTTATTTTAGTCTTGTCCAAAACGAAAGCATTTGCACATGACGAATGAAATGTAGACCAAATTAATGATGATTTGAATCTTTGAAATGGTAAAAAAAAACCTTGTGAGAAAAGGAGAAAACGAAGGTTATTTTTCCACAATGTTTTTAACAGCCTTCTTCCTCGGGGTCATCAGAAACGGAAAAGTTTGGTTAAAACACTCAGTTTTGGCCTTTTATAGTCAGAAAAACAATATCCAAACATTACAGTTTCAGTGTCGAGTTTTTTTTTTTTTCATATGAATTATTCATAAACAGACAATTAAGATATTCAATATGTATGTCTGTGATACCGATCTGCATTGCATTCAAAGGACAGTCTGATCTTGATCTTTTATTGTCTTCAAAAGCGACTATATATATGTCACTGGAGAACATGGACCATTGTATTGAATCATTGTAATGAGCAAGAGCATCACTACAGTAAACCTTGTGCTTTTAATCTGGAATATGGAGAGGATGAGAGTCAACCAGAATGCTGATGAGACAAACATGTTACTGAGAGTTTTACACTAAAGCGCTCAATTTAATGAAATAGATCTGATAAGCGTGGAAAAGCAACCTAATTATTGCAGGGTCATTGCTATCTTGACTACGATATCTCAAGTAATAGGAATAGCAGATCCAAAATTTGAGTGACTGCATGTTCTGTGCAGTCTGGTCTGAATCTGTGCTCTCCGAAGAGGCTTTTTCCCTGGTCAGTTGATTCAGACATGGAGAATATGACGTTAAGTGAGTTTTTTGTATTGCAGTTTCAGGGTTTTTTCCATCTAAGAAAATGATCTGTTTAACTCTACCAAATGACAAAATGTTGAAAATCTTTCAAATGATGAAAAAACGCTGTGAGGAAAAAGAGAACATGCTTAATACATGTATGCTGTTTTTCCCACTACATTTTTAAAGCCCAGCAAGATTGTGTGGCCAACTGTTAATAGACTGATTCTAGTCTTAAGAATGTCATCAAAAAGAAACATGTTAGTGAGCATGTAAAATGGTAGAGCCGTTGTTGGAAGGAGAGGAATAGGGGTTATGAAAACAATTTAACCTTTAACCTGCTAAATAAGTGAAATGAAACTTTCAAGCTGACGGTAAAAATCCAGTTCTTTACTATTTCAAAGGTATTTTTGTTTTGGAAAAAATATCTTCTTGTCGGACATTAAAGATACAAAATCAGACAGCATGTAGTATACAGTCTGATCTTGATCTACAATGTCCGGAAAAGGTCATAAATTCGCGCTTAGTAGCCCAAGGCTTAATACATCCTATGCTGAAAGATGCATAATCAAATATATGCTGGTCAGTATAGTGAATGGACAGTCTGGTTTCTAAGGTTGAAAGTGTGGGATAACCAGACCATTCTGAAAATGTTTATGTAATGGCTTCTCCACTAGGGTGATAACTCTTAAACAACTCTACATCCTTTGTCCCACACTGCTTCACACGCTTCACCTTGCTTACATTAAACTACCAACAGCAGATTACTTTTTTAAACAGCTTTCACCACCAGCATGTACATCAGTTTGCTCCAAGGCAAAACAATCTAAATTTTCAAATTCTTTTAAAGCAATGTTTCCTTACAATGTCCATTTCACTGCAAGTTTATCCTTGCTCCATGCCAAATGACCTATCATCTTTTCAACACAAGGTGTGCTCGTAACATAATCCAGATACTCCTGGATTCGCTCTTGTTTCATTCATAATTTGTTGCTTTATCACTGACACCATTCCTTTTGGCTTATTAGGGTTAAAAGTTCAACGTAATAAGGTCACAACAGCTAGTATTAGTGTTATTAGACTGTAGGAAAAAGCTGTCACGAGTTGCAGTTAGATCAGTTTGCCCTCAGCAGACGGATTTCCGAAAGTTGTGGTCTCTCTAATCGTCCGGCTCACGCCGACCGATTAAAAATTGTGGGAGAAAGAAATGCTGGTTACCAGCATTTTCTCCCTTCCCACAGTATTTTCTACCCTTTCAAAACAATATCAAAGCATTTGGGCCACATTAAGACTTTTGTCTGCAACTGTTTTCAATTAACCCTTTACCATACAATCCCGAGTTTTAACAACCCTGAGAAGTAGGCCTTTTGAAAACATTTTGGGAAAAGGAGAAAATGCTGGTAACCAGCATTTTCTGCTTTTCCCACAATGTTTTCTTCTCTTCTCAAAATGAATTCCAGATTTTGAGTCACATTTATTTTGTTGTCTGCAAGTGCTTTCAATTTTGACTTGTCTACAATTTTGTTGTGTGGTAAAGAGTTAAAACAAGTCTAAATTTTTTTTGGGGGTCACAAGCTGAACTTGTTGAAAAATGTCCAGGCCTAAAGCTGCACCTACCTGCACGTTCTTGTTTCAAGACATCCCAAACATTACAATTGAAATCGTCATATCCACCGAGAAGAAGTCGCCCAGACTTGGAGAAGGCCACAGATGTGATTCCGCAGATTATGTTATCATGGGAGTACATTCCTATCTCCTGATCAGCGCGGATGTCAAACAATCTACAGGTGGCATCATCAGAACCAGTGGCAAATGCAAATCCATTTGGAAAGTACTGAAAATACATACAAAATAAGAAGTTAAGTTATGACTGTCACATTGCAAACCAGATATTTAATGAGGGCCATTCTTCAGTTATTTCCCTTGATTCCTCTCCAGCACTACATTGGTCTTGATAAGGTGTTTCCTTGGATTTTATCCTTGATTTTCTTGCACTACACAGATATGTTTTTGAGATAATATCCCAACTAAATTTGGTAAGATTGTTTTACAAATCAATATTTACACATTTCTCTAATGATTGAGAACAGAATTTGCTTTAGAATTACATGGGAACCTTGCATGTAATCATAAATCAAGTTATTTTTATCACAACATCCCCAAAGGAATCAAGGATAAAAACAAAGGAATACAGATAAAAGGACCAATGTGTTATTTTGTTACCTTTAGTTTTTATCTAGCAAGGGAGATAATTTTAATTACAGGAATGGCTCTCATTCTTTGTCATCTTCAATTAACCCTTACCATCTACAAAATTTTAGGCTTGTCCAAATTGAAAGCATTTACAAACGACAAAATAAATGTAATTCAAATTTGTTTTTGAAAGGGTAGAAAACATTTTGAGAAAAGGAGAAATTGCTGGTTACCAGCATTTTCTACATTTCAAAGCTCTCTTTTCCTTAGGGTCATTAGATATACAAATCCTGGGTTCTCATGACCCTGTGGTACATGAGGAAGGCACTCTAAAACAAAATTGGAAAAGGAGAAAATGCTGGTAATCAGCATTTTTATCCATTTCCACTTTTTCTACCCTTTCAAGGACTTCAAATGCTTTCAATTTGGCAAAATCTAATACCAAGTTGTCTCGTAAGGGTTTACGTATAGACTATCAGACTGAAAAATTAAGATTTTATATTCTTTGTCATATTTAGTCAAATCAGTAAAGCTGCCATGTTTTATCCGTCAACCTGTAACCACTAACCAAAGCATTCAAGCAAACCATGAGTAATAAACACGAGGTAAAGTTTTAACTCTTTCCCACAGGACAAAATTTTAGACTCATCCAAATTGAAATCATTTCCAGATGACAAATTTAATGTAGCTCAAAAAATAATTTCTGTCTTTGAATGGTAGAAAACACTGAGGGAAAAGGAGAAAATTCTGGTTACCAGCATTTTCTTCTTATCCCTCATTGTTTTCAAAGCCTCTTTCATTAAAACTGGATTGTGTGGTGTTTATATAACACATATGGATATTTGGCCTATTTATCCCCCCTGACTTTCAGATAAGGGGGTCATTTGACCCACATTGACCCCCTTCAAGAATGAACCCCAGGAACATTTAGATGACATGCAGAACTGATTTCAAAGAAACAGGTCTGGGAAAACCCTTTGGTGGCAAAAATAATTGCTGGTTACAAACACAACAGCATGGTAGTAAAAAGTTTTTCTGTCTACAGACACACAGCTACCTCATGCAATGTCAGCTATTTCCATAACTATCTGCTTTTCATTTTCTCATTGATAATGGCAGAAAGAATATAAGTATACACAAAGCAAACAAGTTTGTACCTTGTTTCTGCATTGGTCTCTCTCTCTCCCCCATTTTCCAGTAATCATTGTTTGTATAACTCTTACTGTTATGTTAATGAGGCATTGAAATGAATAATTTGTACACAGCTTCAAGATATCTATCTGCAATAATTGTTTACCAGACCACAGAATTTTAGGCTGGTCC
This sequence comes from Hippopus hippopus, assembly GCA_946811185.2. NCBI lineage: Eukaryota > Metazoa > Mollusca > Bivalvia > Cardiida > Cardiidae > Hippopus > Hippopus hippopus. The sequence continues at coordinate 25,456,499 of OX328111.1, read as the reverse complement.
AATTGAGGATATTTGCAGGCTACCTGTTAAATGCTACTCTTAGAAGAACTCTACCTTTGAGAAAACAGACAACATTGTGGAAAAAAAGAGTACATGCTGGTTACCAGCATGTTCTCTTTTTCCAGCCATGTTTTCAGAAAGGTTCTATCTCGGATTTATTTAACTCTACTAAATGACAAACTTTTTGACTCGACCTGATGACAATAAACATGTCATTCAAATGATTGATTTCTGTCTTTGATTGGGCAGAAACCATTGTGGGAAAAGGAGAAAATGCTGGTTACCAGCATTTTCTGCTTTTCCCACAATGTTTTTAAAAGCCATCTTCTTCAGGGTCGTTAAAACAACGGATTGAGTGGTAAAGGGTTTAATATAGGATTATCCGTCAAAGAGTTAACTTTTAATTAAACCATCCCATATTTTTCACATATCTCCAAAAAATGGCTTTTGAACACATTGTGGCAAAGAACAAAATGGTCTGAACCATCCTTTCCTACCCTTATAATGACAAGTCCTGTTGTTTGAACCAAAGTTGTCTCCTAAAAATACCCTCAATATACATGTATGAGTCCTGAATATTGTAATCCGATAAATGGTTGAAGCTATTTCTAGTAAGTAAATAAATATAATATGATAAACATTTACCTCTCAACATAAAAACTATTTTTAGGCAAAACACTCAAGATTAACCCTTTACCACACAATCCCAACTTTTAACGACCCAGAAAAAGAAGCCTTCTGAAAACATTGTGGAAAAAGGAGAAAATCCTGGTAACCAGCATTTTCTCCTTTTCGCACAATGTTCTCTTCCCTTCCCAAAACAAATTTCAAATTTCCAGTCACTTTTATTTTGTCATCTGCAAATGCTTTCATTTTGGACCAGTCTAAAATTTTGTTGTTTGGTAAAGAGTCAAGATAAAATGTTTCACAAGAAAATTTCTTGAACAATTTAGAAAATGTTGCAGGGAATGAGAACAATTGCTTGTAAATAGTTATTGCTCCTTTTCCTACAACATATTTTCAGCTATCAACAGCAAGAGTACCAAAACTCATATTTGTACAGCAAGATCTTTCCTCTGATAACCTTTTCACTCAACCTTATTTCCACAATCAAGGGACCACTTTTGTATACACTGTAACAATCACATCTCTACTCTCAGTGATATGTCGAACAATCTCCCTCCCTCAGTTGACCAATTAGCAAAACACCGAGAGTGGGACAAATTGCCGTGTCTTTCATCTTAGGTCGCAACAGGCGTAACAATTAGTTGTGTGCAATTTCTCTTATTGCCACGATGTTTTCAAATGTACTCAGGTTTTTGACTTAAAATTCATATTTACCTAAAATTATATTTCTGAAGTCACCCAATTCATAGTTGTTGAAGCAAGACTATTATATTTACACCCCAGTCTTCTTGTATGTTTTATGGCTGTATAAAATTTTCAACAGCATTGCAGTTCATGACATTTCTAGCTTAACTAACCAGCTGAAAGCTCATATAATCGACTGTATTTCTTGGATTCCTTCGACAACAATACAGAATAATTTATTCAGTTATGTGAATACTAATCAAATGGCAAAGAGTAAAGGCCAATGTCAACTAGTTTTTTTTTACCCTTTACCACACAATCCAGAGTTCAAAACAACCCCAAGAAAAAAGACCTTTGGAAACGTTGTGGAAAAAGGAGAAAATGCTTTCTTCTTTTTCCACAATTTTTTCTACACTTTTCAAGACAAATTCCACCATCTGAGCCACAAATAGCTTGTCATATGCAAATGGTTTAAATTTGGACAAGTAGGGTCTAAAATTCTGCCTACTGGTGAAGAGTTAATGCTAGAACTTCAGGCATTGTGATCTCATCACATGGCATAATGTGGCTCTGAAATGCTACAAAAACATAGTCATGTGAGAGCATAATTTATGTTTTCATATATAGGGCAGTGTTTCAATTATAATAGAGGGAAGTAGAGATCAAGATCAGATTCCTCTTCTAGCTGGACTGACCTAATACTAGTATTTTGCAGGATTGAAACAGTCATGAGAACTTAATAAACAAATCTCCTTGACTCCCCAGTCTGACAAGCTGGGAAAGCCATCTATGACTACCGTATTTTGCGTATATTTTGGGACACCCAAAGAATTGGGACACCATCAAAAATCGCGAAAATAATTATTTTTTATGACCCAAAGATTTGGGACATTCTAAAAATTGCAAAGCAAGATCGGTATTTTTTTGTTCCAAAGAATTGGGACAGTGAATATCTATTTTAAAAAAAATCTTTCAATCCGTTTGATACCCTTTGCAAATATTTATTTCGCGCAGTTTTATTTCTTCACATGTAACGTCGTAAGCATGCTTCCCAATCCTTATTCAAGACAAAAAACCCGATTGATTGATTGAATTTGCGTTTATTTATCGTCGCCACTGGTTGCCCATATGGGCAATGCCCCCTTAAGGCTGTTAGTATTGTTACGGGGGATAGTGCAGATACAGGACGAAACCCATCCTAAGTTACGCCTGGTTCTTTAACGTGCTCGGTGTATAGCACCGTCACACGGGACCTCGGTTTAACGTCTCATCCGAAAGACTATAAAAAAAAACCCCGATCACCTGACAGTCTAATTTAAACCCCAATTCAAAAAGAAATCCGACGTAAGTGTAAAAAGGGTGTGATAAACTTGTATACCCAAGATACATTACGTGTATAACGTGTCTGTGTACATCCGAAGTTGACAGAGGTGACACGCATGTATTTCACGGTCAATCAAGTTTGTTGTTTATAAATAGAAATCAAGGTACAGTTTTACCCAAGGTTTATCGATCGAAGATCGACGAACCAATCAAATTTGAGAACGGTCAGAGCAAGTACTTGTCACAGTGGAATATTAACGTCGTTCACCTCACGTACATGTAAGCAGGTAAAATATGTTGTGAATTTATCTACAAACGCATAATAACATCCTCATTGCGATCCGAAAACGAAGACAATAATTAGTGATAAGTTAATCATCAACGAAAACAATGAGAAAAAGCGAAGTTTTAAACTCATAGTGCTCAAATTGATCGGTGGAATTCCAATCTGTCTAAAAATAGACCAACCTGCAAATGATTGGAGGTTCATCGACATCAATGACGTAGCAGTATTTCAACGTCGGCAATATTCGACGGGTTAGTGGCCAGTGACTTTCAGTGTGACAGTTTGTCTTGTTTGACCATAAATATTGGGACAGCTGACAAAATAATTATTTCTTGTAGACCAAAGTATTGGGACACGAAAAAAATTAATTATTTTTTACTGTCCCAAAATTTAAGCAAATTACTGTATACTTTGTTCCTTAACAATTTGAAATAAATTTCAAATTTAACCATTCAATAAAGCTTTTCTTGCCCAGGCAGGAGAAAAGCTTTCCCTTTCCCACAATGATTTCAAAAGATTGTTCAACCAAGGTCGTCAACACTCGGGATTATGTGGTTAAAGGGTTAACCTTGAACCAAACAATCCTGTTCAACGACCATGAGGAATAAGTCACTGAAAATGTTTAGGGAAGAAGAGAAAATGCTGGATGCCAGCTTTTTTTTTTTTCCCTACTATGTTTTCAACCTTTCAAAGACACATCCTATCATTTGAGCTATAACTACCAGGTAATTTGTTGTCTGCAAATGCTTTCAAATTGGAGAACTCTTAACTGTTGTTGTTTGGTAAAGAGTTCAAAAAAGAGAAAGCCCAAAAATTGAATGTCGCTTTAAAATCGAAAACTGAAATGACATAATGTGCTGTCAAGGTTCCAATGACTCTTTTATCTGTTACTATGGTGACAGCATGTTTCACAGATTCTCCTGAATCAATTGGAAGACACTGACCCTTCACCAAGTAATTCTGTGTTTTTTAACAACCTGGAAGAAGCCTTTTGAAAACATTGTGGAAAACGGGAAGTTTTTTTTTTTGCAAAACGTTTTCTACGTGTTCACAAATTCTATTAGTAGCCACATATCATTATTTTGTCTTAACGTAACTCCTTAAATGCTCTCAAAATGCACAAGTGTAACCCTTAGAGTGCTGGAAAAAACCCAAAAGGCAGAAATAAGACCTAATGAAGTGCAATTCCATGGTTACTTTTGTCTAAAGGGTTTCAGCAGAAGTCCTGGTAGCTCAGTCCTTAGTATACAGGACTTGAGAATAGGGGGTCGCTGGCTCGATCCCCAGCTTGGCCAATTACTTTCCGAGGACTGATGATAGTTGACGGACAGAATTCATTCCTCTTGCACCGCTAACCATTCTTTAGACATTGACCATGTTACGATAGAAGCCCGTCACTTTGAAAGAATCATTGTTACCACGATGGTTATGCGGAAAAGCAGCCAGTGGCTTGGAAAGAATATTGTGTGGAGTACTGGTAAAAGAAACACCTGGAAAGCATGGATAGGTGCACTGCCGCCGTGGTGTAACTGAAATTATGTTGAGAACACCATACAATCAATCAATCAATCAATCAATCAATTTCCTCAATTCTCTTTCAAGCCCTGTAGCTCAGTGTGTAACATAACAGGGCTTGAAACTAGATGGGTCACTGGCTTGAATCCCCAGCTTGGCCATTTTCTTTCAAAGGACTGATGATAGATCATTGCCACAGGATTCTTTCAGCAAACATTACATTGAGAAACAATCCTTTGGAAAACAGTTTCGGAAAAGGAGAAAATGTTGGTTACCAGCATTTTCTCATTTTCCCTCAGTATTTTCTATCTCATCACAGACAAATCTCGGCATTCGACCAGTATTTAATTTGCCGTCTGCAAATGCTTTCGGTATAAATTTTTGTAGTATGGTTAAGAGTTAAAAAAAAACAAGACAGAAATTAGATTATCAAAGCATCATACAAGATAGAGGTTAACCTTACTACTTCCTATACTTATTACCTTTTACAGTAACTGTTATTCACATGATCCCGTATTTTAGCCACTTGACAGGAGGTGGCTTTTGAAAACATGGGAAAAGGAGAAAATGCTGGTAACCAGCATTTTCTCCTTTTCCCACGGTGTTTTCTACCCTTTCACATACAAATTCCATGATTTGAACCCCATTCTATTTGTCATCTGCAAATTAATAATCAATACCTTTCAGTCTAAAATTTTGGTGTGTGGTAAAGAGTTAACAAAGATTAAATCAGCATGAAAAAAGCTTTAGTCAGTATACGGAGTGGTTACAGAGTGGTATGAAAACAGGGTCGAGTGTGTAATGCAAATACTGAAACAAGACTTGAGTCGACAATCAATATCTCTTTCTCACTGTAGCCAATGTGAATTCCCAGTATTGATTGGAAAACCCCTCAACTCCATTATGATGACATTATACAGTATTGGCTGAGAGTCAGAGCATTTTCTCTAGTCTGCCAAACCAAGTCTTATCTTGCCTATCATCTTGAAAACAGAAAGAGGCACAGATATTTTTTTCTTTTTAAAGGAAAGTTGTTTATACCCTAGGGTTGAAAACTAAAGTAACCTCTGAGACTGGCTATCAATAAAAAGTTAATAAAGCACAGATGAAGTATTTCTTGAGATCATTTCCAAATCCACATCAAGCGAAAGTCTGATACAGAAAAACTAACCAACAACAATAACATGATTACAAATGTTTATATATAGACAGCAGACAGCTTTTGTAAACACCGAGGGAAAAGGAGCAGATAGTCTGTTCCATGCATAGGCTCTTTTCCCCACAGTATCTACAGAATCATTCTAAAAAGTGACTTTTTTTTCTATGACATTTCCTGCTTCACGTAACTTGCACTGATCAGCACTGTCTAAAAAGAGCCTGAGTGGTAATGGAGGGTCCACAATAGTACTAATCTTTGGTCAAGAGGACAGCAAAATTTTGGAGGGAACCTGAGGTTGAGCATTTCAAAACACAGGCATCATTTACTTTGCTAGATAATGGCTTTGAAGCACCTATGCTAAAAATTAATTGTAAAACTCTGAAACTTCCATGAAAATCTGCAGTTTTGATTATTAAATGTTCCACATTATCTCTTTATTAGGTCTTTACAAAGTGACAAATTTAGACTGGTCCAAATTCAAAGCATTTGCAGACGACAATTAAAATAACACTGAAATGACTGAATTTGTATCAGAAAGAGCAGAAAATATTGTTCGAAAAGGTGAAAATGCTGGTTACCAGCATTTTCTCCTTTTCCCATAATGTTTTCAAATGTCTTTTACCTATGGTTTGTTGAATGCGGGGATTGTGTGGTAAAGAGGTAAAAGATGAATTCACAGATTTGTTCAAATTGAAAACATTTGCAGATCACAAATTAAATCTGACTCAAACAGTAGATTTTGTCTGTGATAGGACAGAAAACATTGCAAGAAAAGGAGAATTACCAGCATTTTCTCCTTTTCCCACAATTTTTTTCAAATGGCTCTTTCTCAGGGTCACTAAATTTCAAAATCGTGTGTTATAGGGTAAAAATGCTCTTTCTTGATACTGAAAAGTTTATGTAGTGGTAGGAAATTTTTGAGAGATTACTTTTGGAGACAAATATCAAGCCCTGTGCGTGATAACCTTAGCTCCTACTATTACAAACTGTGCATGCAGAAATGGTCTGAATATTAAAAATTTTACATTAAATTACCCCATTTTATCAGTAGAAATGAGACTCCTATTACCCTTAATACACTTTTCAAAACTTTAAAAAACCTGTTTATACTTAGTTGTCTTTGTGCAAGTGTGCACATATTTGATCTACACTGATCCAACTTCCTAAGACATTCTGTTGAAATGCAACCTTTAATTACAAAGTCTTAATTCTAATCTGAAAATGTCTGTAGATTATATTGAGCTATTCTGGCAAAAAGTTAACTGCAAATTATAATGGGCCTTCCTTTTCCCCTCACAGACATGCCCGCTTCCTTCATCTCTAAAGTAACATTTTATTCATAAGCTTACAGCTGTAAAAAATATTGTGGAAAAAGAGTGATTCCGCATAGAGAAATTAAAAAGTTTGCAAGTCTGTCTATTTACTCTCCCCCAACCCTTGCCTTCACTTATCAGAAGACATTATTAAAGATAGTAAATTACAGTTTCTTGGTTTAATGCTTTTTTTTTTCCTTCTGTAACACATGAGAAAATTGTGTTGAGTTCCAACAACCTCACTCTCTTTTCAAGTTTGTCTAGTTTTTTTCAGTACTGCAAACTCTTCCATCTATCCTCTATTTCCGAGTACTGAAATGAACCTTTTCAACTGGAAGACAAATAATGCAAAATCTCAGGTCAACTCTGTCTGCAAAAGCAAACAGTTGTTTTTTGCAGTCTATCAGTTAAAATGCAAACAGATGAAAAGTAAAAGAGTCATATGAAATTATAAACTTACTGTAATGGCATTAATATCCGATTCATGGCCAGAGAATGTTTGTTTGCACATGCCATCTCGAATATCCCACAGCTGAAACAGAGAAAAAGACGTTACTTGTAGCAATCACCAGACTTTACAAATTTTTGTCAGAAATTGTCATTAACCCCCCCCCCCCCATTTCTCTCATTTCAACAACAATCAGCAGTATAAAATACAGTATTTGAGGGTTACAGTCCTGTTTCCTTTCTATGATTTCAAGATGTAGGGAAAACACTTGTGACATCCATGTCTTCAATGTCAGAGCCTTCCAATCCTTTACCAAACTAAAAATCTTAAGACATGTCCATTAACTTTGACAATGACATTATAAGCAATGATGAGGTGGTCTTTGAAAGGAAAGAAAACATTGTGGAAAATTGAGAAAATGCAGGTAACATACACTTTCAAAAGTTTTCTTCTGGGGAGAAGAAAACAGCGGATTTGTTGAAAAAGGGTTAAGCAAACTCTGTCTTAGCAATAATACAAAATATAGACACTAATTCTGATTGAAAGATAGTCAATTCATACAACTAGTCTTCAAATTTTTAATAAATGACATATACATGAACATCAACAAAAGCTGGGATGAAATGGGACCATTATGACTCGGGGGACTCGGGGGAGGGGTTGTGCTTAGCTCTTTATCAGACAACAAAATCTAAAACTGGTCCAAATTGAAAGCATTTGTAGACATCAAAAAAAATGAAGCTCAAATGATGATTTCTGTTGTTGATAGGGTAGAAAACATTGTGGGAAAAGGAGATGCTGGTTACCAGTATTTTCTCTTCCCATGTTTTCAAATGTCTTCTCTTTCAGGGTTGTTAAAACTCTGAACTTGGTGGTAAAAGGTTAAGAAAGCTCTATAACCAAAGCATATAAAGCTATTCCTATCATCTACTATGGCTGATACATTAAATGAAATGGTCTGCAACATAACAAATAACACTTGTACAATAATCTTCGATCAAAAGACGTGGAGCTATACACATTAAAGATACTTATCAGCTCTTCAAAATAGGACCACAAACTAATGGTTTTCAGAGATTGTAGATCAAGCCAAGCTTTCCTGGTATATATTTCATCTGGGGATCATGACTAGCAAATCAATCCAACAAACTCAAAGTTCAAGAAGAAATTTTCTCCTTATTTGTTTTTTTGTACCCATTTAGTATTATTTATGATACTTTTCTGAATAAAATGTTGCAAGGTTTCATCAACATTGGTGACTGTTTTTAACTGGGAAAAAAGTAGGCAGTCTGTGTCTTACAGAAAATGCTGGTTACCAGCATTTCCTGCTTTTGCCACTAAAATTTCAAAAGCATTTTTCTTCCAGGGTTGTTAAAATGGGGACCATCTGGTAACAGGACAAACATTTTCCCATAAAGCAGCAAGTGTGTGTTAACCCTTTACCACACAATTACAAATTTTAACAACCTTGAGGAAAAAATCTTTTGAAAACATTGTGAGAAAAGGAGAAAATGCTGGTAACCAGCATTTTCTCTTTTTCCAACAATGTTTTCTACCCTTCCAAACAAAAAAGACTATGACAGGCCAGACTTACCTTGGCAGAGGCATCGCAGGCCCCTGATACAAAAGTCCTCATGTCTGGTGAGAGAGACAGACTCATGACATCTCCTGTATGACCTAAGTACCCTGTAGTCTGTTGACCTGTTTCAATGTCCCACAGAGCACTGAAAATAAAAGAACAGATTTATAAATAACAGTTTGAGCACTGTATGTGGGTGCCAATGCATAGCTGCGGTTGATTCTTTGATGAAAGTTCAAGGTTGAAAAAGGGGCATAACTGTACTGAATCATTTTGAGGGTTACTTTCTATTATTAGTCGTTCAGAACATGTCAGTATTTGCAAGACATTACAGACTCTATCTTGGAATTTTCTTCAAAAATAGCCAGGCTAAAAATTCATCTATTTGAATCTAAATAAACTAAATAAATAAAATAGATTAATTTGGATAGGAAAAATAGCTAAACTTCTTAACTTCACCCTGCCTTAGGCCAATGTATCAACTCATAAAACATAACCCACAATGACAGTGTAGATCAAAAGTCAGCATGCATAATCTATGCTATCTTAAGTCCACCAGAGCAAACTTAATAGGTCAGTTAATAATATCATGGTCATTCTGTGCCTACGAATATTTCTTCAGAACAAAGAAATGATTAACTCTTTGCCAAACAATACAATACTAGAACTTGTTTTTCTACATAAAAACAGATGTCTCCCCCCTTTTTGGTGTCAGAAGGATTGATATGTGACCAAGGCAATTTCTAACTGAAATGATAGTCATTTTTCTCTAACTGTTCTCGAGATATAGAGCGGACATGAAATTGTACGTAAAATGAGGACAGAAAATAATGAAAGGGAAATAACTCGAAAAATATACAAGCCAGAGTTATGGTTCTTGTGCATGACACTTCGTCTCATGGTGCTTTACAAATGTGCAGTGCTCTCAATAAGCGGACGTCGACGTATATTACGTCCAAATTTTGAGAAAAAACGTCGGCATTTTGAAAGTTGGACGTTTTTTTTTACGTCCAGATTTTGACAAAAACGTCAGAGAATTTCAACCCGGACGTTTTTTCAAAAAACAATGCACAAAGGGTTTGATGCGTGTGGAAAACTTCGATATCGTCTATTCAATGTAAGGAAGGCGCTTTACAAAGAGTCTCTAATCATGTTAAAGGGTTTTGGTGATCCGGATTAGGGTGTAGCGATGACAATTACACATATGCGGTTGTTTATCTAATTATGACCAGATTATGGTAGGTGTTTAATTGGTCGGTCAATTACGATCGGTAAGTAATCAACCGTCTTTAATTTGACTGCAGCTGTAGAAATTAACGGGTAATTGCAATTAATAAGACATGCAATGGAAGATGGGGGAATGTTGTTTGTTTGCAAACATGCAACATGAAAGAAATTGAAATAATCGAGTAAGATCAATCATTTGTCCAATTCTTTAAAAATCGGCAGATTATAGTTTTGATACGCATTTCTTTCCGGAATTATGCAGCGCACTTTGGCAAATGTCTTTAAAAAATTATCTAGCGATATGACTGTCGTTACAAAGGAAACCATGTCTATCCGAGATACGTCTCTTCCAAAATCCACTAAGAAACTGAAAGAAAATCATGCACATCAAAAAATCCAAGATAGATGTTTCAGCATGTTCACTTGGTTTACCTCTTGCAATTGAATTGTCATTATTACAGTTATGAAACAGTGATTTGCTTATTTATTCTTAATTTTAAGTACCATGGGCCATCACTGCCAGCCAATCACAGATCATAATCAGTGTTGTTATAGATATATATGCATTTCTAACCCTATTATATGGTTATTCTAAGGACATGTCTTTCTGGATAAAACTTTATTTGTCATCTGCAAATGCTTTCAATGTGGACAAGTCTAGAATTTTGTTGTTTGGTAAAGACTTAAAATTTTAGGCTTCTTGAATAGAGACAAGCAAATCTCACATAGACTGGATGCTAAGAGTAATCACAACATAGGGTTTGAAATTAGGATTGGACATTCCGCAACACAATCAAAATAAATCTAAGCCTGTGACCACATTGACTGATGCGGAAAAAAAAATTCCTGATTTTTTAAAAAAAAAATTCCTAAAATTTGAACATGGAATTAGAAAAATTCCTGATATGGGCCCTTATTGAGAGCACTGAATGTGTGAAGTTTTATCAAAATATCTTAAAAGGTTTTTAAGTTATAGAGCGGACACGATTTGTGAAGGAAAATAATGGAAGGGAAATAACTCGAAAAATATACAAGCCAGAGTTATGGTTCTTGTGGATGACACTTCGTCTCATGGTGTTTTACAAACGTGTGAAGTTTTATCAAAATGTCTTAAAAGGTTTTCAAGTTATAGAGCAGACACGATTTGTGACGGACATCCAGACGGACGGACGGACAGACGGACGAGGGACAACAGGCCATGACATAAGCCTGCTGGCCTTTGGCCAGTGGAGCTAAAAAGGAGAAAATGCCGATTACCAGTATTTTCTCCTTTTCCCACAGTATTTTCAAAAGCCTTTCTCCCCTAGGGTCGTTAAAACATGGGACTGTGTGCTAAAGGGTTTACAGGGAAGTTATGTATAATGACCTCTCACAAGCTTCACATACAAACACTTCCTGCATGTGGTGAGTCATCCTGTTCGTAACTATTTACACGAAATCCTTTTCACATTTCATAACAACATTTACCACAGTGGACACATTGTTGAGGTCCAAACCCCTAAAGTGCCCTTCAGGCCTATAGTTGCCTTTACAGACAGAGTGGCTCAAGCTCGGCACAAAAAATGTGCAGAGTGATCATTAGATCTACAAAGTCTGCTTTGCATAGACATTGTGGATGACAGCAGCCTGACTGGAATTTTTTAGTCTTATTTCTGGACTGCAAGACTTGTGTCCATTGGGTTTATTCAGTTTATTCGGTTGAATTTGGTCTAATATGTTTTCACTGAGCTATTCCATGCTGTTTCTCTTGCCAAAGTCATCTATAGCTGTGGGTTTGGTCCTAGATGGACTTAGTAACTCATTCAACCCCAAATCACTCAGCCTACACAACTTAACAAGATCGAGTACAAACAGCACATATGGCAACTATTTGATTGAAAGGCAAATGTTCATTTCAGCTTTCTTGGAAAAGTGTGTAATTACTCTTCACCTTTTACTACACAATCCCAACTTTTAAAGACCCCGAGAACAAAGGCTTTTGACAACCTTGTGGAAAAGGAAAATGCTGGTAACGAGTATCTTCTCCTTTACCCACGTTTTCTACCCTTTCCAAAAACATCTTCTTATTTTTTTGTCACATCTGTTGTGTCGTCTGTACGTCTTTTCAATTTGGACAAGTTAAAAATTTTGTAGTTTAGTATGGAGTTAAATTTTATGCCTATTACTAGTTTTAGGGCTGTTTTTGGCAGAGTGTCTCATATACTACTCTGTAAATCAAAGACCACACAACAAGTTCTCTACAACCTGATCTTGATCTACCTAAGTTTTCAACATAGTCAGCTTTTACTGGGTTAGCCCTTTCCAAAAGTAAGATACTCATTGACTCTTCCAAATTAAGAGAAACGGCAGACAGAAAAAATTGAAATTGGTAAAAAATGAGTTGTAGTGCCCATATGGTGATCGCCTTTTCCCACAATTTTTTCAAAAGCCTTTTTCCTCAGGGTATGTGAACTTGGGATTGTGTGGTACAGGACTAAGAATAATATAGAGTATAGAATTAAAATTTTTTGTATGGGAGTCATACATACCAGGTCATATCACCAGAGCTTGTGACTATCTGGTTATCATCAATAAACCTACAGCATGAGAGATACCCAGTGTGACCAGGCAACTCTCTACTGACACGTACATTTCCTTCTCGGGTTTTTAGACTGTAAATTGAACATATATTGTCTAACCCACCACAGGCTACGTAAGCCCCAGATGGGGCATAGGCACAAGTCATCACCCAGCTAGATCGCAGTGGAATTGCATGAACCTGAAATGTACAAGGACAGATTATCTTAATTATGATGCAAAAAATAAAACAAAAACTTGCAGGATTAATGTATAGATGTTATACTAGTATCATCTTTGCATGAAGAAAAATGATTTGTCCTTCCATGTTGCAAAAATCTCAGGTTGTCGGTACTGATTACAGCATGTTACTGTTGAAAAAGTTACAACTTGTTAACCTTCTACCACACAATCCAAAGTTTTAACAAGCCCAAGGAAGATGCCTTTTGAAACATTGTGGGAAACAGAGAAAATGCTTGTTACCACCATTTTCTCCTTTTCCCACGATGTTTTCTACACTAACAAGGACAAATTCAATCATTTGAGCCAGGTTTGAATTTTCATCTGCAAGTACTTTCGATGTGAGCAAGTGTGCTTTTTTGTTGTGTGGTAAAGGGTTAAAAGACAGATGCCAAGGTATTTTATTTGTATACAAGTGAGTGTTACATGTACTTTTAGCATCAACTCTTTATAGATTACAATGCTTTCATACCTTCTCCTAGAGATTTGGAGTCATTTTGTCACATGTCACCAACAGCTTAACTCTTTACCAAACGACAAAATTCTAGACTGGTTCAAATTCAAAGCATTTGCAGACAACAAAATAAATGTGCTGAAAAATTTGGTTTGGGAAGGGTAGAAAACAGTGTGGTAAAAGGAGAAAATGCTGGTTACCAGCATTTTCTCCTTTTCCCACAGTGTTTTCAAAAGGCTGCTTCCCTAAGGTCATTAAAACTCGGGATTGTGTGGTAAGGGCTTAAACAAACTCTCTCTTCAAGTATCTCTTCAAATGTATTTTGAGAGGCGAAAAACCAGAAACCTAACACACACTTGGAAATAATGCAGGTTGTTTTGTATGGTAACAGATTAACATTAAGCAAATTGGTGGGCAGATCAAATAACTCTCATATAAATTTCTGCTTGTAAGTAAGAACATTAAAATTTTGGCTTGGTATATTATAAATTCTGCCAATTCCCCTGAATATTTCTCTTTTTGAGATCAAAGACTTTTAATTATATAAAAATTTTATTGCCTTCCAAGGAGCAGTGATGATTCATCACCTATTCTTTCTTACAATTACATCCGAGCCATTCTTTCTGAAAAGGAGGCTCAAGTTAACGAATCTGCAAAAAGCATCGACCTAGGTCAGCTTGTGCAGGCTGACATGAATCGAAACTTTTTGCTTTTGTTCAGTTTTCTGCATGTCAAAGGAGCAGTCTACCTCATGATTCAGTCAGATGTTGGACAAAATGGATTTTCAGGATCCATAATTATGTGACGACTTGCTATATATAATGCATCAAGGAGATAATTTTACATTAAGCCCCCTTTTGCCAGAACATGACACATGTACATGTATGGAATGTCTAAGTTATCCTTTTTATCTTTACCAATCTGCACAGGTAACAAAATAGAAATTTACAAAAACATACATTTTTTGAAACATAAAAGTTCTTTGCAGAACCATCTCTACATGTGTGCATAAACTTGACCAGGCAGCCGATGAGAGAAATTCTTTGTATGAAAACTGTTTTTGGTCATCATAATTATGATTAATTACTCATTAGACAGTCTGGATCTAAACCAAGACTGCATGCTTTGTAAAGTTTGGTCTCAGAATATCATCAGGCAAAGCACTTGAAGCTCTTCACAGCACTTCAAACCTTTATCAGAAAAGCCCCCTTTTTTTAAGATCCCCGAGGAAGATTGAAAACATGGTTTTCTAAAAAGTAGAAAATGCTGGTAAACCAGCAGCGTTTTCTCTATTCCACCACCATGTTTTCTGCCTTTTCAAAGACAAGCCCCAAAAGTTCAGAATCTTATCCCGTTTACCCTGTACAGGCCTTGAAATGTGTGAAATTGCAAACAAATATTTTCTTGACAGATTAACCCATTACCAGACAAAAATTTTGGATGTGTCCTAATTCTTAATTGAAGGCAATTACAGACAGATGACAAGTTAAATTTGACTTGAATGATGGAATTTCTTCTTGAAAGGACAGACAACAATGTGGAAATCGAAGTAAATGCTGGTTACCAGCTTTTTCTCCTTATATCAGTTCACAATGATGTTCTCAAAAGCTTTCTTTTCTCAGTGTCAATAAAACACACAATAAAAGGTTTTAAGATTTGCGAACAGGACAAAAGGGGCAGTTCCAGAGAGAGGAAAAAAAAGGGGGGGGGGGGCAGTGCTAACTCATACTGCAAGATCAATATTTTACAGGTCCTTTCTCTGACAGTGAAGAATGCTGATCAATATAGCTGTCTGAATGTCACACAAGCTATGGTGAGGAGAAACCCTGTGATCTGATGAAATATTCCCACCCATCAAAATGTGCACCGTGTAAAACCTAATTAACTTTAGATGATACTACATGTAAATACTTGGGTCATTTGACAAAAATACTGCCAGCTAAAAATAGGCAATCAACTCTTCATAGGCGGGAAAAATTTTTTTCTTGAAAAAATTGAATACATTTAAAGATGACTCAATTACAACTCAAATGATGGGTTTTATCTCTGAAAGGATAGAACAATAGGAAAAGGATTCCAGCATTTTTTTCTTTCAGTGCAATGTTTTCAGAAGCCTTCTTGCTCTGGGTAGTTAAAACTTGGGATGTCAAAATTAACTCTGAGGTTGATTGGGGAAAGTACTTTTGTAGACAGTGTAAATCCATGATCAGACAGCACAGAACATGTAATCTCATCTTAAATTTACAGTTCCTGATATTTTCAACACACTCTGGGCAAGACAGCTTCAGATTTTGCCACTAATAAAAATACCGATTACCTCTTCATCTAAACGACAAAGTTATAGATGGGTCCAAATTGGAAGCATTTGCAGACGACATATTAAATGTGTCTGGAAAATTGAAAAGTTTTGGAAAGGGTAGAAAACATTGAGGGGAAAAAGAGAAAATGCTGGTTATTAGCATTTTCTCCTTTTCCAACAATGTTTTCAAAAGGCTTCTGACTCAGGGCCATTAAAAGTCGGGATTGTGTGGTAAAGAGTTAACTAATGCCATCTCTGTGTTTAAGCCTATTGGGGTTTTCCCTTTACCACACAGTCCTGAGTTTTAACCCAGAAGAAGACTTTTGAAGGCACTGTGTGAAAAAAGAGAAAATGCTGGTAACCAGCATTTTCTCCTTTTTCCCTCAATGTTATCCTTCCTACCAAACTCGAATTTCAATTTAACCCTTTACCACACAATGACGCCTTTTAACGCCCCTGAAGAAGAGGCCTTTTGAAAACATTGTGGGAAAAGGAGAAAATGCTGGTAACCAGCATTTTCTCCTTTTCCCACAAAGTTTTCTACCCTATCAAAGAAAAGTTGCGTCATTTGAGCCACTATGAAATTGTCGTCTGCAAATGCTTTCAATTTGGATAGGTCTTAAAGTTTGCCGTGTGGTAAAGGGTCAAGGTCACATTCATTTTGTTGTCTGCAAATGCTTTCCATTCTGACAAGTCTACAAATTTTGTTGCTTGGTAAAGGGTAAATTCTTTACTTCATGACAAAATTTTCAGACTCATCCAAAAGCATTTGTAGACAACAAATATGGTTCAAATGATATGAGCCATGCTCTGGCAAAAAGGGGCTTAATGCATCACCGTGCTACATGATACCGGCCCAATCATCACATAATTATGGATCCATAGTAGCCACTTTTTTCAATAAACGACTTAACCATGAGGTAGACTGGTCCTTTGACAAACAGAAAATTGACCAATAGCGGAAAGTTTCGGCCCAGGTCAGCCTGCGCGGACTGCGCAGGCTGACCTGGGTCAATACTTTTCGCAGATGCATTAAGCCCCCTTTTCACAGAGCATGGCTCATATAATTTGTCAATGAAAGGATAGAAAACATTGTGGGGAAAGAAAAGGAGAAAATGCTGGTTACCAGAATTTTCTCCTTTTCCCATGTTTTTTAAAGCTGTCTTTCTCAGAGTTGTTAAAACTTGGGATTATGTGGCAAAGGGTTAAATACAGAATTTGAACTGTAAACATGTCCAAACATAAGGCAGGCATGGGCAAACATGAGACATGGTAAACTCTTTCTCTCGTGAAAATCAATAATCCAATAGAGTTATTAAAATCGTCTTCCCACTTTTGTTTTCTCAGTACAAGGTTCCAAGTAATGGCATGGGGTCCCCCCCTCCATGCATATATTTTAACTGCTAGAAGGCCTACCACATTTTAAGCTGCATTTATAAATGATGATGAACAAGATCAGACATCACAAAATTATGCAGTCCAAACTTTGATTGAGACTGTTAGCTATTTTATCAAATTCAAGATCTTTACCAAAGATGTCTTGAAATCTATATCTAGGTTCACACCCCCCACCCCTCCCACCACTAACCTGTCTGTTATTTTCAACAATAAGTGGTATAGTGTGCTATTCAGATCTTTATTATCTTAACAAACTTCAAAAATGGTTTATTACTGAATAAATAAGGCAATAGCTGGCTGTAGAAGAAACAAATGTAAGAAAGAGAAATTCTTTTCAGTTGTATATCTGTAATGGTTTCATACTCTTTCAAGATATTCTATGATTTAGCACCAAAATTTCGCAAAGATATGTTGGAATGCGTGTGATCAATAATGTGCGTTGGTTGTGTAGGATCATTTTAAATAAGCATGATGAAGTAATATTTGATGGTGTAAAAAAAAAAACTGACGGACCAACCTGTCATTTAAATGCCAATTTCGTACCTTTATATTGCAAATACTGCATGTAGTTTTACAATATCTTAACATCTGCAGAGGAAAGTATATTTTGTTGCACCATCAGTGTCTTAACCCTTTACCACACAATCCCAGCTTTTAACGACTTTGAGGAAAATGCCTATTGAAACAAGAGGACCATGATGGTCCTGTATCGCTCACCTGAGTATATTTGTAACTTAAATGGAATACCACATAGAAATAATAGTATATCAAAGCCAGAAGCCATTCTTTTTTGATAAGGCATACCCGGGGGAGGGGAGGAAAGCCATAATGTGACCCCAATAAGAAATACTCTAACAACTTTTGGCAGAGGGTCACCAGAACTTTGCTACGAACAAAACATGAAAGTTTTAGTCTCTCACTTGTCACATGTAATTTTCTTCCTTTTCAATGTTAAATAGGGTGCGCCCGGGCAAAGCCCAAACTCCACCCAAGGGGTCAATTTTTAAAGTTTTGGTGGAAAGTCTCAAGATGATGTTACATACAAATTAAGAATGCTCTAGCCCTTATGATTTGTCAGAACGAGAATTTTAAAATATTTCCTTCTTTGTTCCTATGTAAAATTGGGTGCACCCGAGCAGAGCCCAAATATGACCCCAAAGAGATATTTTACGTTTTATAAAGAGTCACCAGATGATGCTACATGCAAAATATGAATGCTTTAGCCCTTATGGTTTGTCACAAGAAGATTTTAAAAGATTTCCTTCTTTAATTCTATGTAAAATAGTGTGCGCCCGGGCAGAGCCCAAATATGACCCCAAGGGGATAATTTTAACAATTTTTATAAAGGGTCACTAGATGATGCTACATGCAAAATATGAATGCTCTAGCCCTTATAGTTTGTCACAAGAAGATTTTAAAAGATTTCCTTCTTTGTTTCCATGTAAAATAGGGTGCGCCCTGGCAGAGCCCAAATATGACCACAGAAATATAATTTTCACAATTTTGGTAGAGGATCATCAGATAATGCTACAAACCAAATATGAATGCTCTAGCCATTATGGTTTGTCAGAAGAAGATTTTTTTAAAGATTTCCTTCTTTGTTATTATGTAAAATAGGGTGCGCCCGGACAAAGCCCAAATATGACCCTAGGGGAATAATTTTAACAATTTTGGTAAAGGGTCACCCAATGATGCTTCATACAAAATATGAATGCTCTCGTCCTTATGGTTTGTCACAAGAAGATTTTTAAAGATTTTTTCCATTTTCAGCCATTTTGTTGCCATGGCAACCAGAGTTTTTGATGGAATTAAATTCTTTTAACAATTTTTGTAGAGCTTCATTCAAGGAACATTCCTGCCAAGTTTTATCAAGATCGGACGATGACCGATCACAATAGCTCACCCAGAGCACTTCGTGCTGAGGTGAGCTAAAAATTGTGGGAAAAGGAGAAAATGCTGGTAACCAGCATTTTCTCCTTTTTCCACAATGTTTTCTACCCTATCAAAGGCAAATTCCATATTTTGGGTCACATATAATTTGTCATCTGAAAATGCTTTGAATTTGGACAAGTCTACACTTTTCTCGTGTGGTAAAGAGTTAAAAAGTGATTTGCAGAATGAAAATCTAGCAAGGCCCTTTCAGTGCACTTCTGTAAACTTACCAGACATTTTCAAGTTTATCAAAGTGAATCCTTTAGACTGCATCCAAATTTGTCTTTGTGCGAAAAATAGCCATGCATTTCTAGTAAAATGCAATCAAGTGCCCTAATCTACTACACTTCAAAGTTCAGAGATATGACAGAACCTGGTAATCTATGCAAACAGTGAATACCCCTACTTGTTCAGTGAACACTGTTCTTGTTAAGTGCACCAAGTATTCCCTTATCCTTTACCACACAGCAAAATTTTAGACTCATACATATTGAGGGAATTTACAGGGGACAGTTCAAATGTTTTTTCCAAATTAAATTTTCATTTCCTGAATAGGTTGAAAACATTTTTGGAAAGGGAGTAAATGCTGGTTACCAGCATTTTTTCCTTTTCTCACAATGTTTTCAGAAGGCTTTATCCTCAGGGTCGATAAAACTCAGGAATGTGAGGTAAAAAGGTAACCACTGCACAACACTAGGGTGCCTTTCAGTGTGGATATCTTTTCTAAAAGCATGAAGTCTTCATCCATGTTCTTGGCTCTCATTCATTGAACACAGAAATCCCATGTGAATACATTTTGGTTAACCCTTTACCAAACAATCCCTGGTTTTTACGACCCTGAGATATAAGCCTTTTGAAAACATTGTGGGAAAAGGAGAAAATGCTGGTAACCAGCATTTTCTCCTTTTCCCACAATGTTTACTACCCTGCTGGAAACAAATTTCAGTTTTTGAGTTACGTTTATTATGACGTCTGCAAGTGCTTTCAATTTGGACCAGTCTAAAATTTTGTTGTTTGGTAAAGAGTTGATAACATAAAAAGCACTGCCTTTTGACTTCCATTATTACTCTCTTTGTTTCTGCTAGTCTCTCTGTCTGTCTCTAGTTAACACAAGTTGTTGCATATTTCCCTTTCAAGCACAACTATTTTTAACCGGTATTTTCAACCATTATAACCTTTTAGTGTTTTTCAGTATGAAAAAAAGTAATTTCCGCTTCAAAATTGTTGAGTAATCAATACAAGTCAAAGACCCAATCAGCACTTCAGGTGCTTTAGTGGACAATAAGGATCAAGATTATGCCGCATAGACAATGCAGTCTGATTATGAACCAACATTGTAAATTTTTGCAGATATTCTGGCACAATAGCTTTGTATCACTGACACTCTGTCCAACCTGAAATTTCGACCTTTCATTTAGTTTCCTCAGGAGTAAGAGAAAAAAGATCAAACTAACCTTGTTTGTTGTATAACCATCCCATACTATTAGTTTACCATCTTGTGAAGCTGATACTAAATTTCTGAAAGAGAAAAAACAAGATTTCTTCATAAAATACATATGCCCTTTTGCCTTACAAATAAAAAGGATCCTGTTTCACTAACTTTAAAGCACACAAGCCTGAAACTCTGTTACCAAAGTGGAGCTTATACTCAAAAGAATATAGCAACGTTACATTTTATTTAGCCTCATCTTAGAAATTGTAAGTCATCTCGATTGTATTGGCGTTTGGCATGAAAATTCACTCTTTACCAAATGACAATACATGTATTTTAGACAGGTCCAATTTGAAAGCACTTGCAGACGACAAAATTTATATGGCACAAATGATGGGATTTGTATCAGATAGTCCAGAAAATGTTGTGGGAAAAGGAGAATATGCTGGTTACCAGCACTTTCTCTTTTTCCCTCAATGTTTTCAAAAGACCTACTTAACAGGGTCGTTAAAACTCAGGATTGTGTGGTAAAGGGTTAAAATTCACAGCATTTTTTGTGCATGAACTTGAGATACATGTACATGTACTGGCAACTTTCTTAATCTCATCTTGTGGCTAAAATCATGGAATTCCTCTTGAGAATGATATAAGGCATTCTGGAAAAAGAAAGTGCTGCTTACCAGCATTTTCCCCTTTTCCTTCAATGTTTTCAAAAGTCTTCTTCATCAGGGCTGTCAAAAGTCAGGACTTTATGTTGAAGGGCTAAAGAGGATCACAGATAAGTTATCTACGTGAAGATGTTAAACTGCCAACTGGGAAGTAGGAAGTTAAATTCAGACAGGTACATCTAAACAAACATCTTATGGCCTTATCCAAATTCGAGATGCTCATAACAAGAGTTGTTATTGCAGTCAGTTCTGACCTAGATCACTACACTGTCCAATTCACATAGGCTTTCTGCCCAAAAGAAGCCTTGAAGCAAAATTTACCCAAGTGGTTTTTCCCTGACTGAAAATCTTTTGATCGTTTGGTTTTAAGAATTCACTTTGTAGCAAAAAGGCTACTTGTGACCTATCAGTACACGGGACAGAAAAGTAAGTATCCTACATGAATGGTGTCAAAGATGTTGGGTGGATAGGGGATCCATTACTACCAGAATTTACTCCTTGCACAACAATGCTTTCTCATAATGCAAGAAGATGTTTTTAATTCCTTAGTAATTATGTGCACCTTTGTATCATATGTACGAGGGTTGTTCGATATGTAATGTGTATTGTACGATATCTCAAAAGCATTCGACTCAAATAGTGAAATGAACATTACATCCCTTCAAAGTATTCTCCGCGGTTTGAAATATGTAATTTCAATCTCTGAATCCATCTCTGAAATGCGTCACGGTACGCTGATTTAGGTAGACCTCTGAGGCACTGACTGATGGCTCAGCAAAGGGCTTGTCGGGACTTGTAACGATGACCAGGTAAGAACTTTTTAAGTTTTGGAAAAAGGAAAAAGTCGCATGGGGCTAGATCTGGAGAGTATGGTGGGTGTGGCAAGACGGTAACCTTCTCCGACTTCAAAAATTGCTTCACAAGCTCAGATGTATGTGATGGAGCATTATCATGAAGTAGACAAACATGCCTAAATCCTGACACAGGGCGTCGTTTAAGAAATTATTGACCTTTTTTAGTGTAACATCTCGGTAATACCGACCTGTAACACTTTTGCCCTTGGCACTGTAATTTGTACGGCTATACCATCACATGAGAAGAATATGCAATATAGAACCTTCTTAGTGCTCATGCTTCTTTTGGCAACTACAGGCCTTCTACTGTATTTAGTTGGCCATATTTTGTTTCCAATTTTTCTTAGTGGTTCGAAATAGTGAACCCATGTTTCGTCACCAGTAACAATGTTTGTAAATTGTCTTTGATTGAATTTGGGAAACATTTTGAGCAATTGCTTAGCGGTTTGTACTCGTACCCGTTTTTGGTCATCTGTCAATATATGTGGTATCCATCTGGCAGAAATCTTTCGTACTTTCAAAATACGCTTCAAAATGAAATGCACCCGCGATAGCAATATGCCAACAGCGTTGGCAGTATCACGAATCGTGTATCTGCCATCACTTTCAATTATTTCCCTGACTTTTGAGACATTTGCTTTGCCTGTTAAAGTCACAGGTCGGCCAGATTTTACTGCATCTTTGATGGACTCTGTGCCAGTCAGAAATTTCTTTCTCCAACTACGAACTGTCTCATAAGATACCTTATCAGACCCATAAACTTCCCCCAATTTAGTAAAAATCTGCATTACCGAATGACCAAGTTTTGTGCGAACTTTTACATAAGCTCTAATTTCTTTAATATTCTTAATCCGTTTCCCAACCATTTTTACAACAGTGGTCAACGACTACCTCTATTGAAATGACTATAAGTTTAAAACTATGTGGAGCTAAAGGCTCGTGTTTATACTGTTGGAAAGGTATTGAATAGAGCTATTCAAGCGTATCATCATCCACGAAATCGTTGAAAGCATTATCGCACTGTGGTACAATACACATTACATATCGAACAGTCCTCGTACTACTTTCCGAAAGTTCAGAATTCAGGACATGAGAAAAAAATATGTGACAAGAAAATACTGGTTACCAAAAGTACTCAGCATTTTCTGCTTTTAAAGCATCTTTTAAAAGGGAAAGTATTTCACAATTTCAACCAAAGATCATGCCAAACATGCTGTGTAGCTGATCTTGATTTACACGGACTATAAAAGCAATTTGTGAAAAGCCTTCTAGGGACATTTCGGTCTATCTTTCCGGAGGGCAGTGAAGCTGTATTTGTTCAAATAAATGATGAAAAAACTGTGGCAAGTGACATAACATTACTTATAATCCATGAAAATGTGAAAGCAAATTCTTTTGACAGCAAGTGGAAACAACCGCTGCCATAAATAATTAAAATACAAAGCAAAAGTTGTTTCTTTGGATAGGCAGTGTAGATCAAGATTAAAAAGCGTAAGAAGACTGATTTTTGTGGGTAACTACTCCATCAGTCTGTTATTCAGTTTGACTGTGATAGTTAAAATGTACTGGCCAAAATAAGGTTCCTCATAGTAATCTGACTGTGATTTTTACATTTTATTTTCATTGAGACCTGGATGATAATGTGCATTTTGAATGTGGTAAAATCTAGCTAAATACCATACTTATTAATGGATTCAAGCAAAACATTTATTGACTATTGTCTTGCTCCCATGTGACCTTTGAACCTCTGCTATGACCTTGACTGAGGAGAATGATATGTGAGACCCTCTGCTCTGCACATGTCTCATCAAGGTTGATGCATATGTGAAACGTTTTTAAAATCAGCCGAGAAATTTAGGAGATATTTTCATGATAGATACACAGATGGACTGTCTGACAGGCATCTCTAATGTCATAGATAAAGGTCTTTCCTAGACTAAAGGGGACATGGGGGAGGGGGTTGGGTGGGAGAAATTCACAATCTTTCAAGGCAACAATGCACAAATGCATGTATAGTATTGTTTTTCTGAATGACCATGATTTCCCAAAACTGCTAATGGCTTGCTTGTTATATCGGCAAAAATACCTTCATCCTGGGTTCTAAGAACAGAAGCCTTAGCCAACATAGTATGCTGTGGCATAAGTCCCTGGCCCTGATATTGGACTCTTTACATACATATATCAAAGCCAGTGAGTCACATGGGACTAAGATGCTTTTGTCTGAATTGATTCATTGATTGTATTGGAATTTAAAGCTGTTTTAACAACTTTGACCATAACTGACACAGCAGTCAGTGCGCCTTGGCACATGTTTCCTGGCTGTCTCACACCAGTACTGACACAACTTTCTTTCCAAGTCACTGACTACTTTTCTCACATGCATCAGGTGAGAGGCGAAAAATCCCTGTAAGGAAAGTTTGCCTCAACCGGGTATCGAACCCACAACCACCAGGTCATGAGTTGGATACTCAGCCAGGCCTTTTTGTCAGAATGTTACCATACTCAGATCTTTACCAGAAGGCAAAATCTTTTACATGTCCTAAAAATCATTTGGAGTTGACAAATGAAATGAGGCTCGAAAAAAAGAGTGTATTTGAAAGAAACACAAGGTTTCTAGCTGATTTAACAATGTTTGTGAGACACAGTGTAATGGGAATGTTCTACACTTTTGTTTTTGAGAAAGTTACCTTGACTGCATGTGCCCTGATATGCTAAATATGAAAGGTTTACTGTGCTATTGTATAGAAAAAATAAATATTAACATTTCTTTTACCTCAAGTACAGTTACTTTGAATATCAGACAGTTATGAACAACCATAGATCTACTGTTTCATTATATACCCCTGACACCTTAAAGAGCTATGTGAGCAAGAAACTGCAAACAGATTGATGGACAGACAAACAGACAGTATGATCCTGAAAGGATGTTTAAAGCTATGTACTGAATTAAAAAGTGTCAAAACAAGTTCAGGTGTTCTCAAAGCAAAACTGTAACCACAAAATAAGTGTACCAAAACAAAAACAAAGTGGTTCTAAAAACAGCACTTCTTAAATCATGTATGATTTAATTATCATTTACCATTAGTCCAATTATATCCATATAATATATATTTGTCACATCATTCTTACCTACTGTTTACATCAACGAAAGCAATCATAATAAAAGGCCTTATCACAAAGCTTTTAACAGGCATGTATCACTTAACCCTTTACCACACGGCAAAATTTAAGACCTATCCAAATTGAAAGCATTTGCAGAAGACAATTTCATAGAAGCTCAAATGATGCAACTTTTCTTTGATAGGTTAGAAAACTTTGTGGGAAAAGGAGAAAATGCTGGTTACCAGCATTTTCTCCTTTTCCCACAATGTTTTCAAAAGGCCTCTTCTACAGGGTCGTTAAAAGACGTCATTGTGTGGTAAAGGGTTAACCTGAACAAATTTCTAGACTTATCTGCACTGTAAAAATTTAAAGCAACATAGTATACTTGTTACTTGCATTTTTTTTGACATTGTTCATAATGTTCTAAAAAGCCGTCTATTACAGGATTCAGAACTTATCAGATTAGACTGTTTGGTAAGAGCTTAGCTATTTTAACCAAACAAAAATTTTTATCCAAGAAATACGACTCAAATAATTGCAATTTCATGGTTGCTTTTGTCTGCAGGGTATCAGCAAAGTAGACTGAGTAGATCAAAGATCAGGCTGCACGTCTTGTGTAGCCTGATCTTGATCTACACTGGCCACAAAGGCAACCGTAGTTGAGGCACATTAGGAGTTAAGCTTCACCTTGATCAACGCCTTCTTTATACTCATAATATACCTATTTTCATTAACATGCAAAATATTTTCCTTTTAAGCCTGACGATTTTTGCCTGAATGGTGTTTTATGCTTTCAACAATATTTCAGTAAAATCATGGAGACAGCTCACATATTCATGTTTTTCCTAGTTTTATCAGTACTAAAATGGGCCTCTGAAGTGTCTAGCCTAAGGACACTCCTACGAAAAACTCAGCCAATCAGGTGGGTCTTGAACCTGGGTTAAAATTTTGTCATCATTCTGATGTTCCTAAATGTTGTGATATTATGTCAGTTCCTTTAGAATGACTTGTGTTTTTCTTTCCAAACGATATACTTAAAGATACTTAAGCATATACATGTATAATACATGTATTTCCTGAACTCTAAATCACAAGACAAAAATTTAGACTTGCCAAAATCCAAGGCAAGCAACTTACTTGTGGTTAAAATAGTGAAGTTTGCTTTAGAAAATGGAGTAAACATTGTGGGAAATGGAGAAAATACTGGTTGTCAGCATTCTCACCATTTTCCACGGTATTTTCAAAAAGACCCCTTTCTCAGGGTTGGTAAGTGTGAGGTAAACTCTTTACCGCACAATCCAGAGTTTTAACTACCTTGAAGATGAAGGCTTTTGAAAACATTGTGGGAAAAGAAGAAAATGCTGGTAACCAGCATTTTCTCCTTTTCCCACAATGTTTTCTACCCTCCTAACAATAACAAATTTCATCATTTAAGCCACCTTCAATTAGTTGTCTGTAAATGCTTTCAATTTGGACTTGGTCTAAAATTCTGTGGTGTGGTAAAGAGTTAACTCTTTACCAAACAACAAAATTTTAGACTTGTCCAAGTTGGAAGCATTTGCACGCAACAAAATAAATATAGCTCATATGATGATTCCTGTCTTTGATAGGGTAGAAGACATTGTGGGAAGAGGAGAAAATGCTGGTTACCAGCATTTTCTCCTTTTCCCACAATGTTTTCAAAAGACTTCTTCCTTAGGGTTGTTAGAAGTCGGGATTGTGCGGTACAGAGAGGTTAAAATTCAGACTCAAAAAGTTTTACAAACAGTAAACAACAATTAATTTGTAAAATCCTCTATGATATACAAAGACATGAATAATTATTCCATTAGAATAAATAAAACGCCTATAAATCAAACAGTACTATTCTGGACTACATCAAAAATAGAACAGCTCGTATCAAAGTTAATGATCCAGAAATGAATGATTGTCTATTAACATGTTTAATCATTTGTTTCAGTTGATTGATTGTATGCTGTTTAACGCCCTGTTCAACATAGGTGCCAGTGCACCTATCTATGCTTTCCGTGAGTCTCTTTTACCAGTACTCCGCAAAATTTTCTTTCCAAGCCACTGGCTGCTTTTCCACATAACAATTGTCAAAACAATGGTCAGCGGCGACAGAGGAATGAATCCTGTAGCAATGACTATCATCAATCCTTGGACAGAAATTGGCCGAGCCAGGGATCAGACCCACGACCCCCTGTTCTAAAGTCCTGCCCACTACCGACTGGTTGTTGGTTGTATTGGGGTTTAACGCCACTTTAACAGCTAAGGTCATATCATGGCGGTCGGTGACGCATATATGTTTCCTGGCTTTCTCACAGCAGTACTAACACAACTTTCTTTCCAAAGCCAGAGGTGAGAGGCGAAAATACGCCGAAAAGAAAGTTCGCCTCAACCGGGTATCGAACTCACAACCACCAGGTCATGAGTCCGACATGTTCACCACTGAGCCACCCGGGTGGGCTTACTACCAACTGAGATACTGTAACTCGGCTGTTTGTTTCAGATACTCTATAACTAGCACTTAGCAAAAAGTTGAGTCATTCATACATATCAACCTTAATCAAATGACAAAGTTATAGATTTATGTCCAACTTGAAAGCTTTTGATAAATGAACTGGCTCAGATTATGATAGCAGTATAATGAGGTGGAAAACATCAGGGCAGAAAGAGGAAATGCTGTTTACAAAAATAATCTCAAAAGATTACTTTGGAACATGGGTTGTTTCGTATCTATATAGGATTAATATTCTTACTCATTTACAACATTCACTCATTACCATACAGACTGTTTCTTTACACATGACCAAATATGGAATAAAGATCATGTAAAGGAAAGATCCGAACAGCAGGAATACTTAGGGTTTTCCATGACCCCCCGTTTCTTTGAATGTTGACCCCTAAAATTTTAGATTGACCTCCCATATTCTATATGTGTGCCTACTTTTCTTTATTTGAAGGGGGTCATTTTTTGTTAAATGACCCCCACATCAGAAAGTCAAGGGAAAACCCTGAATATTGTTTTTTTTTTATCTCACGAACAACCTCTGAAAAGTAAAAAATTTCATTTTTCTAGTCTTTTACATTCTCAATCATAAAAAAAAATATAATGAACATTCATGCAAAGAGCTGGCTTCTTCGCAAGCTATTTATAAAGTCATCTAAAGAAATGAGTATAAACTATTTGCATGTCAATAGCTTACCTAGAGTCCGATGCCCAGTGCATGGCATATATTTTTGCCAAATGACCCCGGAGTGTACGCCGGGTGCGCATTTGTATTCGACTAAGTGGTTCAACATTGGTAGTGGCTTGTAATAATGTGGTATCTGCAGCTGCTTTTCTCGCTTCCTATTGGAAAAAGATCAACACAAATAGCATTTAAAAGAAATAAGGTCACAAAACAAGACCGACTTTAGCCTTCAAGAACTATGAACAACATATATAATGCTGTTCAAACAGCCTCTAAATTGTTAATTCTTTGGCCTTTCTATTGTATTAACTTTTTGCCACATGACAAAAGACTTTTCCAAATTGAAAGCATTCGCAGATGAAAAATGAAAAGCTAATCAAAACATAAAACATTCTGTCAAAAGGTAGAAAGCATTGTGGGAAAAGAAGAAAATGCTGGTTACCAGCATTTTCTTCTTTTCCCACAATGTTTTTAAAAGCCATCTTCTTCAGGGTCATTAAAACTCGGGATTGTGTGAAGGGTTAACATGACTGAGTCATGCTCCGAGAAAAGCTGGTTTAAAGCACTTGCAAATAAAAGCAGCATATGCTGATCTAACTTTTTGCTACCACTAAAAATTGTGCATGTCAAAAGACCATTCTTCCTCTTGAGTCAGCCTCGTGTTGGACAATATTGATTCATATTACGTGACAACTTGCTTGGTAGATTGCATTATAAACGTGCATTTAACCTCCTTTTCTCATAGCACCACTCATGTATTTAGTGTTGTAAGATTCTTGTGTTGATTAACCCTTTACCAGATGACAAAATTTTAGCCTTTTCCAAATTGAAAGCATCTGCAGTTGGCAATTTCAATGTGGCTAAAACGGTGCAAATTTTCTTTGATGGGGTAGAAAACATATGGAGAAAAGGAGAAAATGCTGGTAACCCGCATTTTCTCCTTTTCCCACAATGTTTTCAAAAGGTTTCCTCCAGGTCATTAAAAGTCAGCACTGTGTGGTAAAGGGTTAACTCTTATCATAAGCTAGGTTGATAGATTGTTTCACATCAGGTGCAACCATATGGGAAAAAAATCAGAAATCTAAGATTAGGATTTTATGTCTAGACAGTCAAAAACAGTGTGGCATATTATGAGAAATTGCCTTTTCTAAGCTATTTTTCCACTTGCAAATACCAGCCCTGCTAAATTCAACTCAAAAACCCAAAGCAGCGAGTAACCTTAGAACTGTATTATAGCCAATACCAGCCCTATTGTATAATCTATTGAACTTGCCATACAGTCAGCAGCACAAGGCTGAGCGGTTACTATAGTGATATTGATTTCATGGAAGTTTTTCATAAAATTGTCTACACATTGGCACCTGACTGTTTTTTTAGCATCTTATTGCTTTTTTTTTGACATTTATAATGTAATCAGAACCCTTTTTCAACATAATACAGCCCCTGCAATACTTCCGATTAACCAACCACAAAAAAATCCTACTTAACCCTTATCCTGCTAAATAAGTGAATTGAAACATTTAAGCAGATAGTAAAAACCCAAATTTTGCTATTTCAAAGGTAATTCTTTGGGGAAAATATGTCCTAATCAGACAATGTAGATCAAAGATCAGACTGCATGTTCTGTGCAGTCTGATCTTGATCTACATTGTCTGCAAAAGGTCAATGAGTCGCGCTTAGCAGCCTACGGGTTAAAATCCAAGTTAAAAGCATTTGCTGACAAGAAAATGAATGTTGTTATAATGCCGTTTTTTGTCCAAGGAAAGAGAAGAAAACATGGTAAAAGAGAAAAATGCTGGAAAAATAGCTTTCGACTCTTTACATTTCATTTTCTATAAAAGTATTCTCATAAGTGCTTTGTTGCATGACAATCTGAATCATCTGCGGGTGATTATTTAAAAGGGAGCAGTGGTGCCACTGATGAAATACGAGAGGGGAGGAAAATGCCCAAGACTTCCTTGACACACTAGCAAATGCATATACATGTATCTAAGCAGGTCTGAACAAGCTGTGATAGTTTTGAATTTCAAGCTTTGGCTTCAGAGCGGGAGGAAATCCTCTGAAAGGGAAAAGGGGAGGGGAGGGGGGGGGGGGGGGGAAGAAAGAGAATCACCCGTACAGGGAGACAAAATTGAAGAATTTGATCTAAGGCTTTTTGTACCAAAAGTTTGGAGTTCTTATTTTGCTACGGCCTGGTGAACTGTTAAGTCTACCTAAATCTACGTGCAATTTCTCATAGTCCAGGGTTTTCCTTGACTCCCCGTTTCTTTGAATTTTGACCCCCAAATTTTCTAAATGATCCCAAAAATTTAAATAATTGCCTTTTTTTATTCATTTCAAAGGGTTGAAATGACCCCCATATAAGTGAATCAAGGGAATACCTTCATACTAAATTTTACATGTAATGTTATTCCAGATGCAATCAATCATTGAGCGGTGCATAAAGAAGCCGTGGAACTTGTATCACAATAAGCATAAATAAGTTTTAAATACCAAGAATTTAGCCTTAAAGGTCAAAATCAATCACTTACCCTAATTTGATTCTTTAACTGGTCTACTTCCTGTCGAAGAGATTCAAGTTCAGACGTCATCTTGACAGGTTACAAAAGAAAAAAGCCCTGAAATTAGAAAAGAAATAAACTGTAAAAACTGTCTTTGTGACCACCTCTTTTAAGCAAGCAACCAGCATCAAGCAATGTTGAAATCTACCTTTTCTTAAAACAAACACTTCCATGTACAGTGTGTGTGATCACGTATAAATGTACATGATTCATGTATAAAAAACTCGCCCTAAAAACTATGAAATTCGTAGAACTTTGTAATTTCGGGGATAATCTGCAGTGAAATATTTACAGTCGCTCACTCTTGTCTAGGGTTTTCAGATTCCAAATATAGATGCTAAACCGGAACGTTCTGAGGTTTTGGTATAATTTACATGTTATAGTCTTCGTGTCCAAAATGTTGCAGCTGTGTTTTGATCGGTTTGCCATCTTTTAACATTTTTGTAGCTAGGATTGTAAAATAAAATAAAGCATTAACACGGTCGTTTCTTTTAGCGGACGAATTTTGGCTGCAATTTGATTATTTGCTCATGTCAGCAAAACCATGCCTCAGTTTAAATTAGCTTGTTCTTTTCAATGACAAATGAACGAGCTGCGGATCAACAACTATCTTCGCCAAAGGAACCGAAAGAGGGGAAAAAAATTCCAGTCATACACTGTAATCCGATTTGACCAATTCCATGGTATTCCACTTACCTGCTTGTTTTTAGCAAACATTAGAATTGATTTTGCCAAAAATATTCTTGCACGGGTTGAGGAAAGGTTCCCAAAGTGTTTGAAGAGCTCATAACCGTGTACATGTATCTATAAAAACTTGTTTGTGCATATCACATGAAAACAGTTTAATTTTTAATAGGCTGTCATTAAAACTGATATTAAAGTGAAATTACTTAGTTTAGATCTGAACCCCCATCTTTGTTTGTGTACCCCCAACTCCTGTTACCAAAGGGTACAAAAACCTCAAGCTAGAAAAAGCACAGCACACTCTGATGTATATCACAACCTCCCACCTGCAAATTTTCTACTCTCGTTATTTTGCATGAATAAAGAAGATGACCTGTGAAGCTGTTTGATCAACATAGATCTGCGAAAAAAATCAGACCCATACAATTATAACTGAACTGTTTAATAGTAAGAGGGCATTTAATAATGTGGTATTCAATATACAAGTTATGAATACCCTGAATTATCTCTTTTATTTAAATATATAATGGGAACTTAATACCCTAGTTCAGCTCTGCATGAAGGTGATAAACTCCATCACCCATGCTAATTGTTCCAGATAAGTATCATTTTCCAGACATTTTCACTTTCCATACAAAAATATGAGCACAATGAGAATATTTTCTGTGTGTCCGCAGTGTGAATGAAGGTGAAACTGCAAGACAGTCACAACACAGAGCAGCAGACGGCTTTGGGAGACATAAGTTGGAAAGGAGTGATTATTGTTTGTATCAAATAACTGCTCCTTTTCCTGTACCATTTTCCATACCAACAGGGCTATTTATTTTTCCTCCAAATTATTTTAGTATTTTTAGTTGGTTTAAAATCAGCCAATACAACAGACAGAGCTCCAGAAAGAAGACCCCCCCCCCATTTTTCAATTTCTAGAAAAAAAACGGTGATATGTGTATCTATTGTAAGAAAAAAAGATCTCATTTGTCCTGATATAGACACCATTATAACCATCTGTCCAATGCAAATGCATAGGTTGCTTGTTTGAAGCACTTTACTCATGTGCCAACTTGATTTCGAAAGCTTTGTTCTGCTGTAGTATACAAGATCACTGCAGCAGGGGAGGCAGATCATCAAATATGACCTGCATGCCAAACTGTTACTGCACTAAAACGGAGACAGAGAAATCCTATACTAAAATGGAGTGAACACCTAGTCCTTAAACCTTTATTGACCCATTTCTGCACTGGTGTTCAACCCTTTTTGCAAGATATATGTCCATGTAATGTAGTATGAAAGAGAGAAAATTATGAACATAGTTAGACAGGCTGAAAAATTCTATATTCCGGGCAAAACCTGAAATAACAACGTTTCTTATACTTGTCCTGACCAAAATGGTCCATTTCATTAATTCAGGTCTCTAAGGGTAAAGTAGAAAACTTTCTAAAACAAAGTGGGAAAAGAAGATAATTCTGGTTACAGTATTTTGTTCTGTGCAGTCTGATCTTGATCTACACTGTCCAAACAAACAACTTAACTCGGTTCCAGCAATTTATGGGTTAAGTGTAGTTAAACCTCGAGATTGTTTCCTGAGGGGTTAACCCTTTACCAGACATCAAACGGCCCTGAAGAACAAGGATGTTGAAATCATTAGGAGAAAAGGAGACAGTGCTAGCAATGAGCATTTTATCCTTTTCCCCCAGTTTTCTACCCTTTCATAGACATATTGTATTTGAGCTACATTTGATTTTTCATCTGTAAGTTCTTTCAACTTGGACAAGTTTAAAATGATGTTGTCTGATAAAGAGTAAAATACTCTTTACATGACAAAATTTTAGACTTGTCCAAACTCAAAGCATCTGCAGACAACAAATTCAATGCTACTCACATGATTGGCATTTTCCTTGCAAGGACAGAAAAAAATATGGGACAGGGAGAAAATGCCAGTTAATAGCATTTTCTCCTTTACCCACAATGTTTTCAAAAGCCTTCTTCTTCAAAGTTTATAAAACTCAGGAGTGTGTGGTAAAGAGTTAACCCTTTACCAAACAATCCCAAGTTTTCACGACCCAGAGAAAAAAGCCTTTTGAAAACATTGTGGGAAAAGGAGAAAATGCTGGTAACCAGCATTTTCTCCTTTTCCAACAATGTTTTCTACCCTCCTCAAAACAAATTTCAAGTTTTGACTCACATTAATTTTGTCGTCTGCAAATGCTTCCAATTTGAACTAATCTAAAATTATGTTGTTTGGTAAAGAGTTAAACAGTACTACATGGAGGATCCACTCACCTTGCAGGTAAACTTCCTGAACACACACACCCTAAACAATTGTTAAAGTAATCTTTTTCTCAAAAAAAAATCTGTTGCAGACAGTTTCGACTTTGGGAGAAAAAATTTGGCTTGAAGCCAAATCACCTAGACATAATCTTTTCACATAGAGACTCACAATTGCACAAAATCAGCCTAAACCCTTTAAAAAGGAACGTCAGAAAATCCAGAACAATGACAAAACAGTCACAAAAACATTTTTCTCATTTCAGATTTCTATTTTTTCACTGGCTCAACTTCACCAACCTCGCCTTTCAACGTCAGACAGCTCTAAATCAATAGCCTCTGTGTAAGCTTCACAAAATTTCCAATGCAACATAAAAATCCCACAAACCACCACAAAATCCAATATCTGGGAAGGTTTTGAGCCCTATTTCATAGAACAAACTCCTTTTTAATAATTTCCCTACAATATTTAATTAAATTTAACATCAATTTAACATCAATACATCACTTCAACAGTTAATCATAAATGATAAAATGCACATTCACCAACCAGAATTTATTGGAACATGCCCTTCCAACAAAATGTCTGCGAGTGAGTTTACTTTCCAGCCTCCTGTGTACAACTACCACTGTTGTGCTATTTATAGACTGAAGCTTCATTAACATGGAGTATACTGCTTGGAGCCTTGTATTACAAATTCAGTCATAGGGAAAGAATTAAATTGTTTACTACCACATCAAAAATATTGCACTTTTTTGTAGGCTTCAGTTAGTTTCACTGCAACTTGAAGGAAAAATTCAGTAATTATCTGAAATAAATAAGTGGACAGTATCGATTATTGATCAGACTGCATGTTCTGTGTAGTCCAACCTTGATCTGATTGATTGTGTGGTGTTCAACACGTTTCCTATGTTATTTCAGTTATATCGCGGCCATTTGTGCACCTATCCATGCTTTGCTATCGGTCCGACGAATCACATAAATACGGCTAACATTATTCAACTTGTTTGACGTGGAAGTTTGCCATTGTTATGTTTAAAGTGATACGATTAGGCGGAATTATAATTGTCTTATCAATTTACGTCTGGTAGTCTAATGTGTTAACCACGGATTCATAATGGCTGCCGGCTTCGATTCTGGCGATGCTTTAATCTCATAGTCCCAATATAAAAAGAGGAAAACTAATTTTTGGGCATACTTGTGGATGAAGATCTGACAAACCAACCTTGTACAGAAGATACTGTTGTGAGATTGCGGAGGCAGGGTTCCTGAATCAACCAATTTTACTACGTGGAGCAGGTATTTCGGTGGACATTTACAGTACAGTACTTACGGCTGTTCCGATGCACATTCCTCACGATGGGCCGAAACAGCATATTGTTATTTTGACACTAGGTTTTAAATCAATCCTCCTTCATCAATTTGATAACAATTTGTGTCTAAAAACCGCAATTTCAGTTATCCGAGTTAAATAATTTTACAAAAAAAAATTGGGGTGTTTTGGTGGTATTTCGGTGATTCGTCGGACCCCTTTGCTATAGTTTCTTTTACCAGTATTCCAAACAATATCCTTTCCAAGCCACTGGCTGCTTTCCCACATACACATCCTCAAAACAGTGGTCAGCAGCAGAGAGGAATGAATCCTGTTGCTATGACTATCATCAATCCTCAGAAAGAAATTGGCTGAATCGGGAACAGACCAGTGACCTCCTGTTTTTAAATCCTGTGTGCAACCGAGCTACCGGGGCTTTGCCTGACCTTGATCTACACAATCCACAAATGCTTCATGTATCACCCAGGGTAAGGAATGAGTTAACTAAACAGCCTTTCATAACTTTTGTTGCCTCTTTCACCAGGGTAGATCAAGATCAGAGCAGTCTGACCTATGATCAACACATCTGCTTTGCTCATACATTCTTGCAAAAAGTACTTTGAAATTACAATTATTAGGGTCTTATTTCTGGACTCAAAGTGTCTGTTGGGCTCAACTCTTTACCACACAATCCGCAGTTTTGTCAGCCCTGAAGAAGAGTCCTTTGAAAACATTCTTGGAAGAGAAAATTTTTTTTTTCCTTTTCCCGAAATGTTTTCTACCGTTTCTAGGACAGAAATCACCATTTGTGATACATTTATTATGTCGTCTGCTAATGCTTTAAATCTGGTCTGGTCCAAAATTTTGTTGTGTGGCAAAGACTTAACACCCACAGGTTAAAACCACAAGGTTACTTCTTTAAGTTTCTACTTCTATTATTTGAATATTGTTATCTAGATACAGACTCAGTACAAGATACAATTTGATATTGGATCTAAATCAAGATTCTGAGACAGTATCACATTGAACAAGAGAAATGTCCAACCATATTGAACACAGCTGAGACTGTCACTTTCTGATTCATTTGGTATTTAGGCTTGAGTGCATGTCTCACTTAACCCTGTACCACACAATCCTGAGTTTTAACGACCATGAAAGAGAAGGCTTTTGAAAATGTTGCAGGAAAAGGAGAAAATGCTGATAACCAGGGACAAGGCAGGGTCCAACAATTTTCAGAAAAGGCACTCGTCCTGCAGGACAAGTGACTACAAAAAAACACTAGCCCTGTTTTGATCCTGACTCGTCCCTTCTAATTTTTTTTCCAGACAAAACGGAAACGCAAATTAAACTGTCTCCCCTAGCAACGAACCTTTAATAACAGGTTTCAACAGCCGGTACCACTTATCCGGTCAAGTAATAGGAATGAATAAAACCAAAACAACAAAGTTTTTCAAACTCGTGTGTGCGATCATGTATAAATGTACGTGATTCACGTATAAAATAGAAAAATCACGTACAGTTTTTCTCTGTTATATGTGCCAGAACGTACAAAGAACTCACCCTAAAAACAATGAAATAAGTAGAACTTTGTAATTTCGGGGATAATCTGCAGTGAAATGTTTATAGTCACTCACTCTTGTCTAGCGTTTTCCGATTCCAAATATAGATGCTAAACCGGAATTTTGTGGTTATCATATAATGTACATGTTATATTCTTCATGTCCAAAATATTGCGGCTGTGTTTTGATCGGTTTGCCAACTTTTAACATTTTTGTTGCTAGGATTGTAAAATAAAATTAAGACGGCTGTTTGTTTTAGCGGACAAATTGTGGCTGCAATTTGATTATTTGCTCATGTCAGCGAAACGATGGCTCAGTTAGAATTATCTTTCTTCTTTTCAATAACAAATGAACGAGCTGCGGATCGACAACTACCTTCCAAAGTTGACAATAGTGCTAGTCAAACGCTGAAGGTACCGAAAAAAGGGAAAAAGAATTTCCAGTCATACACTGTGATCCGATTTGATAGATTTTGTACAGGAATTGGACCAATTCCATGGTATTCCACTTACCTGCTTGTTTTAGCAAACATTAGAATTTATTTTGCCAAAAATATTCTTGCACAGTTTGAGGAAAGGTTCCCAAAGTGTTTGAAGAGCTCGTAACTGTGTACATGTATCTATAAAAACTTGTTTGTGCATATCGCATGAAAACAATTTATCTTTTAATAGGCTGTCATTAAAACTGAAATTATGCAGTTTAGATCTGAACCCCCATCTTTCTTTGTATACCTCCAATTCCTGTTACCAAAGGGTACAAAAACCTCAAGCTAGAAAAAACACAGCACACTCTGCTCGTTTCAGAAAAATATTTGCGTTTTTATCGTTCGTTATAATAAAATATTTGGGTTAATATCATTCATTATAATAATAAGCAAAGTCGCTCATATTTATTTACCCAAAGCATATTAAAACATTTTTATTTGCAATGAAAGGTACCGAGTTACATGTATATCATTAGGCTGACTTGCAACCGGTCTTTATTTGGCACGGGAACCAGCATGTTTTATATCCTGTTTCAATATTTGTATTCCTGAAAACCCTTAGCTTTGCGCTTATTCAATAATGGTATGGCCATTTTGTTCCTTGTAAGTTGACAATTTATCTGAAAAATTATTTGTTTACTCCCTCCTATTTACCACTCGTCCTGTCCGACGACCATGACTGATCAATCACTCGTCCTCATCCATTTCTTACTTGTAAATACGAGCGGACGAGTGGATTCTTTGGACCCTGCAAGGATGCAGTACACCAAGTGAAATATTCACTTATTTTGCATTTCGACATTTCTGGATTTCAGGCCAGTCAAGTTTCAGAGTTCAGAAATTATAATGGGCAACAGGAAAGGTATCTTTACTTTCCAGCTTCGACACTATATTCGAAAATCTGTCATATATCAAACAGCTTAAACAAGAGGGCCATGATGGCCCTGAAGTCGCTCACCTGAGTCTTTTGACCAAACATGACCCATTTTCAATCTCTTTCGAGATATTATGACAAACATCAGGGCCCGCGCTGCCGTTCGCCATTTTCGCCAAATGCGAAAATTCTGAACAAGTGGTGAATTTTTTCTTTGACTGGAGAAAATAAGTGGCGAAAGTTTTTTTTTTTTATAGGCAATTCTTCAGCTTTTGTCTTAACTCACGAGACATGTGGAGAAAGGGTGAAGCAGGGAACAAGCAACAGGGCGACGTGGGCGAAGAAGTCACCTTCAATGGCTCAACTTTGCCTCGTCAAGCTTGCACGGTGAAAAAACTTCGCCTTAAAAAATTCCCGACCTGGCTATATTCATGAAATATTGGCTATCTAAGACAAAGGGTGACGCCAGTTATCTTTTATCAACTTTGTAAATTTAGACAAGACAGCAGAGTGTTATGATCCATATCTGTTACTAACTCGCTAAATCCACCCCTTTATCCCACAAAAACCTGTCTTTTTTTCCACAGGTAGAGCGTCTGCTTATTGGTTTAAATGACGTCAGACGATCAGTACTGATTCTCAATACATGAATAGTCGTAAAATAAAGCAGAATTACCTCTTCTTACTGCTGGAGATATTCTTTACAAATATTTTTCAATAAATTACAATGATGGATGATAAACCAAAGGATTAAAAAATCTTGAAAACAATCATGTGCCTTCCTCACATCGGCAGCTCAAGCAAAATCTGCAGTGCTGTGTTCTATTTATAGCATTCTATTTTTAGAATACACTACACCTTTTCCTGCCTATCAGCTGTTTTATTGACTATATAGATTACATCTCTGTAAACCTTGTTAAGTTTAATTCTTTTAAATTTTACCAAGTCGTAGTTATGTTTTTGAATCAAGATTGTGGTTGGTCCTCATTACAGCCGTGAAGAAGTTTTTTCTTTTCTCATCACTCTGGACATTATTTGTAATCTGATGAGAAATGTCAGGGTTTGAAGTAATGTGTGACTCTGCATCAATGGGGTCATAAATTACAAGGCAATCAAAACCCAATGGTCAGATGATGTTCTTTTGAGTCAACATTTTTTTCTTTGATAAGCAAATCATATCCAAAAGTGATAGTAAGATTCAACTGTTTTTCACTCAACGCAGGCATACAGAAATTCTTTCATCACATACTATAATTTCTCCTGTAAAGTTCATGGAAGAAATACTGTCTACTTGCAGCACAAGTCTGCTTCTAGATTCAAACAGAATTTAACTACACTGCGTTTTTACCATGTTTTTTTTTTTTGTTTTATCAACCCACACAATGCCAACTTTTTAACAACCTCAATAAAGGAGACTTATGAAAACATTGTCAGAAAAGAAAAAAAATGCTGGTAACCAGCATTTTCTCCTTTTCAAATAATGTTTTCTATCCTATCACAGACAATCTTCCACTATTTCGGCAACATTTAAAATTGATGTCTGTATATGCTTTGGGTTTGGATGTGTCTAAAATTGTGTCATGTGCTAAAGGATTAAATTCCATGTTTATACAAATGAATTAAAATTGAAAAAAAAAAACCTTGTTCTCTGTGTCTGATACCTGAACGGAATAAAGGGGGATAAATGGTGGTAAAAAGGAAAGTACCGAAAAAGTAGAAAGAAATGGCTCATAAATTAAGAAAAGTGGCGAAAGAAATGGTAATAAATTAGGAAAAGTGACGAGAAAAATGGCTCATAAATGAAAAAAGTGGCGAAAAGTTTTTTAAATTGGCGAAAATAGTGGCGAAAGAAAAAAAAAAGCCAGAGCAGGCCCTGCAAACATTCTACCAAGCTTTCATAATTATTGGACTGAAAATTTGACTTCTAGCTTGTACACAAGCTTTTTCGATAATTTCCCTCAGTGACCTACTGTTTAGCCAACACAGCCCATTTTCCCATTGTAGATAATATCAAAACAAAGATTCTGACCACCTTTCATAAGTAATGGACAAAAAATGTGGTCTGTAGAGTGTACACAAGGTTTTTCCAAGATTTGATAAGACATCCTAGGTTTTTACCCAATGTGACCAAGTTTCAATTTCATCATATTGATCGTCATGAAAAACACTCTGAATAATTTTCGTAAGTATTGGACAGAAAATGTTGACTCTAGAGCTACACAAGGTATTTTACAGATTTGACTTTATGACCTAGTTTTTGACCAGTTTTCAAACTCATACAAGATATCATCAAGACAAACATTCTGACCAACTTTAAAGAGTTTTGGACAGTAAATGTTGCCTCTAAAGCGTACACAAGGTTTTTCTAAGATTTGACCTAGTGACCTAGTTTTTGACCCGACATGACCAATTTTGGAGCTTGTCCCGAGTTTCATCAAGACAAACATTCTGACCAACTTTCAAGAGTTTTAGACTGAAAATGTGGCCTCTAGAGTATACACAAGGTTTTTCTAAGATTTTACCAAGTGACCTAGTTTTTGACCCCACATGACCCATTTGCAAACTTGCCCGAGATATCATCAAGACAAATACTCTGACCAAGTTTCATGAGTATTGGACTCAAAATGTGGCCTCTAGAGGGTACACAAGGTAAAAGTTGACGACGCACGACAGACAGCATTTTCACAAAAGCTCACCTTGAGCACTTTGTGCTCAGGTTAGCTAAAAAGACAGTACTATTGATATCTTCAGCAGCATGAGAAATGGGGACATTTTTTTCCCTAAACCCTCTGCCACACAATCCCGAGTTTTAAAGACCCTGAGAAAGAAAGATTTTGAAAACATTGTTGGCAAAGGAGAAAATGCTGGTAACCTGCATTTTCTCCTTTTCCCTCAATGTTTTCTTTCCTTTCAGAGACATACTCCCATCATTTTGAAGAATTTCTACCAATCCTCAGACTAGGGAGAAGTCACTTCTCCCCAAATTCTGAGAACTGGCAGAGGCCTATTAATAGATGTTGATTTTTCGTTAACAAAATCGATTTTTGAACTATACTCATGCAATAAACATAGATACGAGTACTTAAATCTAATTAAAACAAATGTTTTCTTATTTATTCTATTGCACTTGACACAACGATGAGATGATATCTTATTGGCCAATTCTTGATTATGCCCAACCCCATGTACTTTCATTTTAAAATTGGCACCAACTGGCTCCAGTCATTTCAATCCGGTGCAAACTTTTCTCATTAGGCGAAAGTGATGGCGCAAGAAAAAAAATAGCCAGACGGAACCCTGCACTACAACTTTTTTGTATCCATTCTGTCAGCCATAATAATGGTACAAAAACTTCCTTCTTGCATTCAAGAAACATCAAGTGAATTTCTAAGGCACCACATGTTTGTTGTTCGCAGTACTCGTTGGTTACTAGTAAGGGCGAATTAGTGACGTCCTTAAATTGATCATTAGTTGTCCAATACCAATTTAGCTATCATGCCATTGTTTAGAAAGCGAAAACCTCCAGCAAAACTTGGAATGATTTTGATCCCCAAACTACTTTTTGCTGCATTTTTTCCATCAGTGTGAAGACTGCTATAGGATAACATGTGACAGACACTTAACTGCTGTGTTATGCATCACAATCTGAGCATTAATGGTAGAATATATGAAATTCATCTACTTCCCCTATATTATCAATCACCCCTCCCCCTTTCCTACCGAACACACGAGGGGAAAAAAATGCAATACAAATCAAAGACACCTTGTTCT
This sequence comes from Hippopus hippopus, assembly GCA_946811185.2. NCBI lineage: Eukaryota > Metazoa > Mollusca > Bivalvia > Cardiida > Cardiidae > Hippopus > Hippopus hippopus. The sequence continues at coordinate 25,414,695 of OX328111.1, read as the reverse complement.
ACCGTAAATAGAAACATGAAAGACTTGACGAGGGTTTTGTTAACACACGATCAGAGAAAGGTGTTACAATATCTGTGGAAGAAGCAGGAGTCTTGCAGAACACAGCGGATAAAATGTGGGATTAAGAAGGACCGACAATCTAGGCCAACAGATCTGCGCCTCAGTATGCGATCCATGTTCAGTATATATGCAAATTTACTATGTAAAGCTGGAGGACAGATATCCGTATTTTAAGCACCAGCCGGTTTCAGAGACTTTAATATCATTTACCATTATGTCGACGATTGACAGCCGCTTTTTTTTCCTGTGGGTGGGGAATGTCGGTAAACAAACCAATATGTCTGCCATCAGCTTCATTTCCCTATTTAATGTCCGAATATCACTATCGGTGACTACATATAAGACTACAACGACTGAACGGAAGGGTGGATTTATTATTCTACTTACCCTAAATATGTACAAAAATAACACTATTCCTTTCAGTGAGTCATAAAGAATAAAGTTATTCAGTCACCCGGCATTAGTGCTCTATTCTTATGCACAAAGGGTGCGGTTGCTCTGATTTACAACAAGTAAACCCGCACAAAGCGGAAAATTGGTACAGCGCATGCTCATCATTACTAGTGACGTCACAAATTATTAGCATACATATGTAAATAATGTATGCAGAAATTTTCAATTAGCAGAAAAAAAATCAATGGCTGGAATTTGCATTATCTTAATGAAAACCCAACATTTTTTTCCTGATCGAATTTCCCAATATCTTTTTTTCTATTTCTTAAACTTCTAAAAATTAACAGTTCAATCAATGCAAATTGTCCACCGTTTAATAAACCTATACAGTTGACAAGAGTAGAGGAGACTGTCCAAACACATTTCATTTTAACCCTTAACCTCCTAAATAAGTCAAATGAAACTTTTCAAGCCGATGGTTAAAACCTAACTATTGCTATTCCAAAGTATTTTTCATGGGGGGAGGGTATCTCCTTATCGGAAAGTGTAGATCCAAGATCAGACTGCGCGTTCCGTGCAGTCTGATCTTGATCTGTAGACACCGTCTGTTAAAGGGTTCTCGAGTCGAGTTTAGCAGCCCGGGATTAAATTTGTGAGCGTTTCTGCAGTACACTACGTTTCAAGACAAATGATTTACAGCCGATTGTTATTCAATTGAAGACAAAAAAAAAAACACCCCGGCTAAACACCTCTCCTCCCCACTTTCCTTCTACCTCATCTTCACAGATTTGGATATAAAAAAAAAACCCGACAAATTTTAGACTTGTCCAAATTCAAAGCATTTAGGCATGAGGGCGACATGATAATGTGGCTCAAGTGTAGAAAGTTGTCTGAGAATAGATGAAAAAGCATTTCGAAAAAAAGTTACCAGCATTTTCTCCTTTCACACAATGTTTCAATGAAAGCCTTTTCTATCAGGATCCTTACATCTCTGGACTGTGTTCTTTTTAACCCTTAGGCTGCTAAGCGGGACTTACTGACCTTTTGCTCACAGTGTAGATCAAGATCAGACTGCACAGAACGTGCAGTCTGATCTGTGTTCTACACTGTCCGATAAGGAGATATTTTTCTCAAAGAAAAAAAAAAAACTGAATATAGCAATAATTGGGGTTTTATTAGATCTATCAGCTTGAAAGTTTAACTCTTTACCAAACGACAAAATTTTAGACTTGTCCAAATTGAAAGCATTTGCAGACGACAAAATAAACGCGACTCTAAAATTTAAACTTGACTTCGGAGGAGTAGAAAACATTGTGGAAAAAGGAGAAAATGCTGGTTACCAGCATTTTCTCCTTTTCCCACAATGTTTTCAGCAGGCCTCTTCCTCAGGGTCGTTAAAACCAGGGACTGATTGGTAAAGGGTTAAGTTAATTTATTCATCATGATAAGGGTTAAAAAGGTTTATATAGGGTTTCTGATAGATTTTCAACCTTAGGTAAAGGGAGTAACAGTTCACCTAAAGGGTTCTGTTTTACGATCCTGAAGAGGTAGACTTTTGAAAACATTATCAGAAAAGGTGAAAGTGCTGGTTAGTGGTTACACACATTAAATTACCACAGAGACTATTTTCGCTTATTTGAAAGAAATTCCATCCGTGGACATTTATATGAACCACGCTCTGGCAAAAAGGGGTTTAGTGCATTTTCGTGATGCATTATACCTAGCAGGTCATGACTTACTCGTAATTATGGATCCATAAAATTCTTTTTTTCTTGCAACCGGTTGAATCATGTGGTAGACTGGTCATTGGACATGCAGAAAATTTAAAAACAACGAAAAGTTTCGGCCCGGGGCAGGCGACAAGAACTGCTCAGGCTGACATGGCTCGGTACTTTTTTGCAGATGCATTTAACATCCTTTTCACTGACCATGACTCATATATGTCGTCTGCGCATGATTTTGAAATCTTGCGCAGACGATTCTAGAATTATTGTCGTCTGGTGAGGGGTAGTTCAGCCTTTCTTGAAGTATGTCAGATCGGGTTGTGTTATACTTCAGATGAAATGTCAAGACCTGCATTGTACTCGACTATAAATTTGACGATTAACCTGCTAGCAAGTAAGAGTCAGAATTTAACTTATTAAGCTTATTATTATCAAAAACAAAAGGAAAAAGAAAAAATCCGGCAAACCTCGACAATCTACGACCTATTTTGTCGTCAAGACCGACTTTTTGTGTTTCTTACATAGACCTACATGATCGGCAGCAGACTGAGCCGTTTTAATTTCAATCCGTTATATAAAGCTCGCGTCTCGTAACACGCTAGGTATAGGCCTATGTAATGGAAACTGCTTAACCAAGACTATTCATTTTGCTGTTTACATGAACAAATGAAAAAATTTCATAATTGTCCCAATTGAAAGCATTTTCTCCTTTGCAGACAATTTTTTTAGGGGCAGTTTTTCTAAGGGTTGTCGAAAATAGGGATTATTAAAGGAGGAAATACTTTACATAAAAAAAAAACACCGAGCGTAATGCAAATAGTAACTGTTTCAAGAATAACACCTTTGATATGGTCTGTCAACCGAAATGTAGACTGACGCATCTTTTCTCACAAATGACGATGTAAACCTTATCCCTTTATACCCCGAAGTATTTTTTGGTCAAAGGGAAACAACTACTGCAAACATTGATTTCTTTGGAAGTTGAAGTGACCTCCCTTGTTTTATGCTCGATAGCAAAATATTAGAGACAAGTGTGTTGCTTCACGTCGCTTGAACCCTTTACCGCTCAGTCTCGTGTTGTAACGACCCTAAGGAAGATGGCGTTTGAAAACATTGTTGGAAAAGGAGAAAATGCTGGTAACCAGCATTTTCTCCCTTTCCAACAATGTTTCTGCTCTTTCACTGACAAACCCACACCTACTTTGTTGTCTGCAAATGCTTTTAAATTGGACAAGTCCAAAATTTTATGATTTGGTAAAGATTTAAACAAGAGTTTAGTTACCTGTACGAGTATATCACGGCGACTTTTTATGTACGTATGCATATTTTAAATGTCAGTAGTTCTTTACTTGGGCTCTAGAGTGCTTTGTGGGAGGATACCTCAACTAGACCTAACATGGATCTGACTGAGAACTTCTTGATCACAAACAGTAATTCACGAAACAAATCATATTGAATTATGCAAAAACAAATAAAAATATCGCTGTAAAATATAGATAGTCATCTTTAATCATGATTAAATTCATGAATACAAGTCAAAACGCTGTGGAAAAGGGAGAAATAATTGATAGTAGGCAATTCTTCCTATTGCAACAGCACATTAAAAAATGTCCTGCTGCAAGGAGCACCAAGAGCATCACATGTTGGCAGTATTGCTTTGCCTGATTTCAGTAATATATACCGGTACGGCATGTCTGATTTCAAGCAACAGTACTACTTATCTCTGTACGAAACAACAAAAAAGTAGCCTGTCCAAATTCAAGCATTTGTAGAATTTTGGAATTGTGTGGAAGAGGTGTAAGAGTTTAAAAGCCGTCTTTGAAGACCAACAATAAAAAATCAATTTATGTAAAAGCTTTTTGTAAACTTAATGAAATGTAATCAAGCTTTAACCCTTTCCCAAACAATCCCTGGTTTTCACAACCCTGAGAAAGAAGCCTTCTGAAAATATTGTGGGAAAAGGAGAAAATGCTGGTAACCAGCATTTTCTCCTTTTCCCACAATGTTTTCAAACGCCATCTTCCTTAGAGTCGTTACAACACGAGACTGAGCGGTAAAGGGTTCAAGAGACGTGAAGCAACACACTTGTCTCTAATATTTTGCTATTGAGCATAAAACAAGGGAGGTCACTTCAACTTCCAAAAGATATCAATATTTGCAGTAGTTGTTTCCCTTTGACTAAAAAATACTTCCCACAATGTTTTCTTCCCTTCCCAAAACAAATTTCAATTTTTGAGTCACATTAATTTTGTTGTCTGCAAATGCTTCCAATTTGGACTAGTCTACCATTATGTCGTTTGGTAAAGAGTTAAGCTCTATGAAAACCTTTATCAAACAATCATATTTCAACAACCCTGGGAAAGAAGGCTTTTGAAAATATTGTGGGAAAAGGAGATGTTAGTAACAAGCATTTTCTCCTTTTTCCCCACGTTTTCTACTCTATCAAAGACAGAAACCATCAACTGAGCTCAATTTGTTGTCTGCAGATGCTTTGAATTTGGTCCAGTCCAATATATTGTCGTTTGGTAAAGGGTTAAACAATGATTTTTAATCTCCATATGTACAGGGATGTTTTGAAAGCCAACTGCAGCAAATTCATTTCATGGGTAATGAGTTAACCCTTTACCAACTGACAATATTTTGGACAAGTCCAAATTCAAAGCAGTTGCAGACAACAGAATTTTATTATCTGTTGCTAAAATGATGATATCTCTCCCTGGTAGAGTCAAACCATTGTAGGAAAAGGAAAAAATGCTGGTTACCAGCATTTTCCCCTTTTCCCACAATGCTTTCAATTTCAAAAGGCTTCTTCTGTAGGGTCACAAAAAGTTCGGATTGTGTGGTAAAGGGTTATTTCAGGAACTGAAGTTGCCGGTCCTTTTTTGGGCATTTTCAGCATCCCTGCAAAATGAACATGACCTTTGACCCAAGAGGCCAAAATCTTACAGTGCCCCCCCTAGAGTCTGTGCAGCATTTTTAGCAACGTCCCAATATGACTACCATACATATTCATTATGGAGGATCTAAAATTTTGCCATCTAGAAAAGAGTTTAGTATTATCATGTGAAATGCTTCAAGCCAGGTACCCAAAGATTTTATCAGTTGCTATATTTAAAATTACATTGAAACTGACCTTCATTTAAGCCATGCTCTATGAAAAGGAGGCTTAATACATGTTCAAACAGTATCTACCCATGCTGACCTTGGTTGAAACTTTGCTTTCGGTAAATTTTCTGCATGTCAAATGAACAGTCTACCTCATAATTCAGTCGGTTGTTAGACTAAATGAATTTCATGGATAGATAATACTGTAATGACTTTCTTGGTATACTGCATTACAGAAACGCATTTTACAGAGCCCCCTTTTGCCAGAGCATGGCTCATATATTTTGCATAATTTTGATAGGCTTTTTCCCAGTGTCCTATAAAATACACGAGTCATGCTCTGTGAAAAAGGGATCAATGCATCTGCAAAAAATAAAGATGTTTGATGTGTTACCATCCTATATGGACAGGCTTTTGAAATAGAAGCTACCACCACTTTGTCTACAGATGGAAATGGAGGTAGGTTTTCACCAACCATCATCAATTTCTGGCTCTAAATTCCATCATCACCATCTGAGTGGGTGAGACAGGCCAACTCAGTCACTAACACCCGTTTGTCTACAGATGGACATGGGGGTAGTCTATGTCAACCATTCCTTGTTTTGACTGTGAAGTCCCTATATCACCATCTGATTGGGTAAGACAGGCTACCTAAGCCAATGAGAAAGCTAGTCTCAGAATATTACAAGAAATATTGGTTTATGTGGACCCAGATCTGGCTCAGAGCTTATAAAACTTTTTGAGTGCTTAAATGTTTACAGAACAACAAAATTGTGGATGACATATTAAAGGTGGCTCAAATGACAAAAGTAGTCCTTGATAGGGTAGAAAACATTGTGGGAAAAGGAGAAAATACTGGTTACCAAATGTTTTCAAAAGCCTTATACCTCAGGGTCGGTGAAATTCGTGATTGTTTGGTTAGAGGTTAATACAGTTGAGCATGAAATTTCTGATAAAGCTAATGGAGTAAATTCCTAACTTTTAGAGCAAATGCTTCCTTCTTCTCGTTAGATTAACACCTGTTTTTTTCAATTTTCTCACTGTCTGAAGCATTAATAAAGTTTAAACTTGAGCACAAGCTCAGGTAAGCATTAACTAAAGTTTTAAAAGCATAGCCCTTGCAGCTGGGTCTGTATACACCAATCATTTCTATGAACTTTCTTAATCTTATTCTCCAATATTTCGAAAATTTTAAAGTAACACAACTTCTGATTGGCTAAACCGCTGGCTAAACCATTCGGTTTAGCCAATCAGAAGTTGTGTTACTTTCAAATTTTGAAAATCTTGGAGAAAAAGACAAAGAATGTTCTTTAGAATGGTTGGTGAATAAAGACCCTGGTGAAACTAGTATACCAAAGCTTGACATAATGGAGGGTGGGGCTGGGATGGTGGTGTATTTCAATCAAAGGCAAGTATTAAACCTTAGGGCAGTGAATAAACCCAGCTAACATTTTCATTCTAGAAATCAAAGGACTCAAAGTCCTGAGAGCAGAGTTGTAGAACAGTATTAAGCTCTTATTTTAAGTACTGTCTGCAAATGCTTTCACTTTGGACAGGTCTAAAACTTTGTCATCAGTCTGTCAGTTAACATATTAACCCTATACCACACAATCCTGAGTTTTAACAACCCTGAGGAAGAAGGCTTTTGAAAACATTGTGAAAACAGTAGAAAAATGCTGATAACCAGCATTTTCTCCATTTCCCTCAATGTTTTCTATCCAGAGACAAATATCTTCATTTAAGTCACTTTTAATTTGTTGCCTGTGGATGCTTTGAATCTGGACCAGTCTACCTGTTAGAGGTTTGGTGAAGAGTTAACAACGCAACAATAGCATTTAAAATGCAGGTCAGAATTATAGTTTTATTCAAAGATAAAACATTTAAACATCAAATTTGACAAAATATCATGTGAAGAGTACAATCTTCTTTAACCAGGACGGATTGATTTACAGATAATGATTAAAAAAAAAAAAACTGTTTAACAAAAACAAAAGGGCCACAAAGGCCTGAATCAATCTCTCTATTGGCAGCTAGTATACCATAACCATTTACCACAAAATGCCCACTTGAGGAAGAAGCCTTTTGAAAACATTGTGGGAAAAGGAGAAAATGCTGGTAACCAGCATTTTCTCCTTTTCCCACAATGTTTTCTACCCTACCAAAGAAAAATCACATCATTTGAGCCACGATGAAATTGTAGACAGGAAATGCTTTCAATTTGGACAGGTCTAAAATCTTGCCGTGTGGTAAAGGGTTTATGGTAAAGATACATTAGATATCATCATATATTAGAATCCATGCAAAATTCAAAGAAATGGGATGAATAATGTGGACTTTGTTAACAAAGAAACGTCATCAAATGGCTGCTTTTTCTAAACTGATGATTGGATTTTCTTCATTTCGTAGAGGGCTCAACGCCTTGATATAACAAATGATCTGTGTAAGTTTCAAAAGAACAGTGTAAACAAGACATGTAAATTTCTGACTTTAAATAGCTACTTTCCCCAGCAAATTCTTTGATTTTCTTCAAATTCAACACAGTTCAAGCTATTGATGATATAAGGAAACTGTGCAAGTTTCAGGAAAACCTGATCACAAATGTGGACTCTATGGTGCACAGAAGAAAAAGACTAACAGACAGAAAACACACCAAGACATAACCTCTTCTGGCCTTCAGCCAGCAGAGCTTAATGCACAAATACAAGTTTCATCTTCTTCTGTCATACAAAATAAATATTTAACTTTATAGCACAACTTGCTAAGCCCCTTCAGTTAGAAGTTTTGGAAAATCATTGTGTGAAAAGGTGCTATTTCTTTAAAATAACAGCTCCTTTTACCCCATAATTTTCATTAGAGTTGGGAAGTCATATATATAATTTCCTTCCCTTTTTTTGTCAGTCCCTTGTGCAGGGTACTTTGAATCTTTTTGTAGGCTTATAAATAGCACAGTAATGGGTTCAATTAGGATGCCTGCAATTAGTTCTCAGTTTGGTCAAGGAGAAAAGAATGACATAGCACTCAAAACATTGCAGCAATGGCTAACCCTACTTGTGACCAGGTCTGACCCTTTTGTCTACCAGCCCGCATAGCTCAATAGGTAGAGCAGAGGACTCGTGAAAGTAATGTTTCGAGTCACCTGAGGGTGTGAGTTCGATCCCCACGGCTGGCCATCTAAAATTACTAATAGTCTTTCGGATGAGACATTAAACCGAGGTCCCGTGTGACGGTGCTATACACCGAGCACGTAAAAGAACCAGGCGTAACTTAGGATGGGTTTCGTCCTGTATCTGCACTATCCCCCGTAACAATACTAACAGCCTTCAGGGGGCGTCGCCCATATGGGCAACCGGTGGCGACGATAAATAAACGCAAATTCAATCAATCAACCCTTTTGTCTAGCAATTCCATATTTTCATTACTCTGAAGATGAAGGCTTTTGAAAACATATTGGGAAATGGAGAAAATGCTGGTTACCAGCATTTTCTCCTTTTCCCATATTGTTTTCTACCTCTTCAACATATTCAACAGTTCAAGCCAGATTTAATTTGGTGGATGGGAAGGCTTTAACTCTTTACCAAACAACAAAATTTTAGACTTTTTCAAATTCAAAGCATTTGCAGACAACAAATTAAAGGTAGCTCAAATGGCAAAATTTCTCATTGATAGGGTAGAAAACATTGTGGGAAAAGGAGAAAATGCTGGTAACCAGCATTTTCTCCTTTTCCCACAATGTTTTTAAAAGCCTTCGCCTCCAGGGTCGTTGAAAGTTGGGAGTGTGTGGCAAAGGGTTAAGTATGAACAGGTAAAATCTTTCTTTGTCTGCAAAAGGGTAAAAGTGTGTGTATTACAAGTAGTGTGCCAGCTGCAAACAAAACCTACATACTTGAGGGAAGAACAATAACAAGACATGTACAAGTCCAGTCAACTCATTAGATGTTTCAAGTACATCTACTTGAACTTGAAAAACAAATTTAACTCTTTACCACACAATCCCGGCTTTTAACGACCCTGAGAAAGAAAGCTTTTGAAAACATTGTGAGAAAGGGAGAAAATGCTGGTAACCATCATTTTCTCCTTTTCCCTCAATGTTTTCCATCCTATCACAGGCAAATCTAACCATTGAACAACGTTTAATTTATCGTCTGCAAATGCTTTCAATTTAGACCAGTATAAAATTTTGTTGTTTGGTAAAGAGTTAACACTTTATCTAACACTCCAATGTTTTTCCTGTCCGGCTTTTCAAACAAATGTGGGAAAAGGAGAAAATGCTTGTATCCTGTATCCAGCATTTTCTCCTTTTTTCCACAATGTTTTCTACCCTTTCAAAGACAAAGTCCATCAATGGAGCCATATTGTTGTCTGCAAAATGCTTTCAATCTGGACAGATCTGAATTTTGTTTTCTAGTAAAGAATAAAACCTTTACCAAACAATCCCAAAGTTTACAGACTCAGAGAGACAATGCTTTTGAAAATATTGTGGAAAAAGGAGAAATTGCCCATAACTAGCATTTTCTCCTTTTCCCTCCATATTTTCCATCCATTCAAAGAAAAATTCCATCAACTGAATCACATTTTATTTGTTGTCTGTAAAATTCCTTTAATTTGGATGAGTCTAAAATTTTGTTGTCTAGCTAAAAGTTAAATAAATAATCACATCACAGTATCACAGGCAGTTGATAAATACTTTTAGCCGACAAAATGCCATTGCTTTTTTTTTTTTTATGAGCCATGCTCTGTGGAAAGGGGCTTAATGCATCTGCACAAAGTATCAACCCATACCAACCTGCACAGGCTGACATGAGTCAAAACTTTTTGCTGTTTGTAAATTTTCTGCATATCCATGAACCATTCTATTCCAGGAATCAGCCAGTTTTAAGACAATGGATTTTACAGATCCATAATTATGTGATTATTTGCTTGGTATAAGGATCACGGAGGTTCATAAAACCCCCATATGCCACAGCATGGCTCATATTTACATTTTTTTCAAACTTCTATGTAAATCTATAAAACATATGTATACAACAATAACTCTTTCGCAATCAAATAAATAATTTTAAGTTTTAATACGACTACAAATGAAGTTAAACCCCAAAATGAACAGACAGTTGTGTTCTAATCTGGAATAAAGTAGTGGTCAGTGTAGATCAGAGATCAGACTGCACATTCTGTGCAGTCTGATCTCTGATCTACACTGTCCACAAAAGCTTCTTGTGTTGTCTATACTGAGGATAAAGTTAAAAGTTCCAAATTTTCAGGAGACAGTTTGACATTTTATTGATAGTTTTCTATATAAATCTGTCAGTTGTCTTTTGTTTGGCCACAGGCGAAAAACTAATCTTTTACTGGTGACACCCTCATAAACTGCATCAAAGCAAGTAAATTTCCTGTCTCTTCTATTTTTTTTTTGAAATATTTCTGTTCAAGTCATCATGTCTTGCAGTCAAATGCTATAGCCATGCAGTGGCTGACTTTGGGGAATGTTAAAAAAACAACATGCAAAAAAATGATCCCAAAATGGTTCATGTTTTCACAACCATGGAAAAAAACTCTTTTGAAAACATTGTGTGAAAAATGTGAAAATGCTAGTAACCACTATTTTCTCCTTTTCAAACAATGTTATATCTAACCTTTCAAACACAAATTTCATCATTTGAGCCACATTTAGTTTGTCCTCTGCAAACTTAATGCTTTTAATATAGAAATGCTTTAACTTGCAGTTTAGTAAATAGTTCAACTATATCAAAATATTTGTCAATATACCACTTCTGCTTCTATTATATTATTTTTTCACCACAGGAATCACAATGGTTTAACTCTTTGCTCACAAGCATTTGCAGATGACAGATAAAATGTTGCTCAATTAATGAGATTTTTCTATAAAAGGGAAGAAAACATAGTGGGAAAAGGAGAAAATGCTGGTTACCAGCATTTTCTCCTCTTCCCACTATATTTTCAAAAGCTTTCTCTGCCAGGGTGGATAAACCTTGAGACTGTGTGATAAAGGATTCAATTTTTCTTCACTTTTCTCAAGATTCATGTACTTCCGGAGTCTGAGGTGGGGGTTTATAGAAGGGATCTTTAGGCAACATGATGTCTGTTAGCTTTTGAACCACTTCACTGTTTGAAGTCACATTTTTCTGAAATCAAAATTTATAGTTATTTATCAGTTCTAAACTTTACAGATCAAAGCTACATTCTTTTTTTTTTTTTTTTGGATAGGGGTGGGTGCATGGAGGGTGGAGCGGGATTTGAGAGAGAGAGGGAGAGGGCGGGAGAGGAAGGGAGAGAGAAGGGAGAGAGGAAGGGAAGGAGGGGGAGAGAGAGAAGGGGCAGGGAGAGAGGGAGGGAGGGAGGGGAAAAGAGGGAGGGAGGTAGGGAGAGAGAGAGAGAGATTCTAAGACAAAAAAACTTCAGATCCAAGATCAGACTGCACTCTACAGATTAATCTTGGTCTCATTTGTCTACAAAAGCAACCGAAGTTATGCTTACTGCTCAAAAGATCAGGGTCAATAAAACACAAAACTGTTTAGTAAAGGGGGTTAAGACCTATGGAAGCCACACTTACCGTGATTAAGAGCCTCATCAGGCCAGTACCATTCATGGAAACTTTGCTGTCCATGGACAAGGTGGTCTGATACTGTACAGCCTTTAATAGAGCTTCTAATCCAGCCTCTCCAATCTTATTTCCTGGAAAAGATCATAGTAAAGTCATCTAAGCAACCACCTCTAACAAACAACCAGCCTGTCTTACACTACCTAAGCGTCCACCTCTAACAAACAACCAGCCTGTCTTACACGATCTAAGCAAACACCTCTAACAAACAACCAGCCTGTCTTTCACCATCTGAGCAACCACCTCTAACAAAAAACCAGCTTGTCCTAACCCCTTACCACACAATCCCCAGTTTTTACAACCCTGACAGAAAATGCCGTTGAAAACATTGTGGGGAAAGGAGAAAATGCTGATAACCAGCATTTTCTCCCTTTCCCATTGTTTTTCACTCTTTTACAGCCAAAGTCCAAAACTTGAGCCACATTTTAATTGTTGTCTGCAAGTGCTTTAAATTCAGATGAGTCTGAAACATTGTTGTCTAGTAAAGGGACATAGGGGGTTATTCAGGTTTTTATAAACTCATCAAACTTCAAACATGTTTTATCACTGAATTCAGTAAGGCAAAAATTGGCAAACCATCAGAAAGAAGACAGACAAAGTGTAAGACAAAAAATTTAAAGTGGTATTTCCTTAATCGACCTGCTAGGGTAATTTTAGACTTCTGGCCAGAATTTCACAAAAAAATGCAGGAATGTCACATGATCAATCAATAACGCACACTAATTATGTGGGATTCTATTCAAATCAGTTCGATGATGATATAATTCATGGTTACCAGCATTTTCTCCTTGTCCCACAATATTTTCAAAAGCCTTTTTCTTCAGGATTGTTGAAATACGGATTTGTTTGGTATATGGTTATGTCATTTAATAAAATCTGCTTGTCTGAAATTCATCATACCTCAACAAAGACTGAGATTAAACTATCGTTGAGTCATGCATTGTGAAAAGGGGTTTAGTGTATCTACCAAAAGTATCAACCGAGGTCATCCTGTGTAGTCAGTGCAGGCTGATCTTGCTCAAAACTTTTCACTATAAAAAATTTTTCTGCATGTCAAGGGACCATTCTATCTCATTATTTTCCTGATTTATAGACAAATTGGTTCCATGTTATGCCAAGACCTGCTTGGTATAATGCATTGCAAATATGCATTAAAGCCCCCAGTTCAAAGAGCTCTGCTCATTTACAATCCTACCTGAATTAAATCTTTACCACTAAATCCAAAGTTTTAATGACCCTGATAGTAAAGACTTTTGAAAGCGCTGTGGGAAAAGGACAAAATGCTGGTAACCATGGTTACCAGCATTTTCTTCTTTTCCCACAATGTTTTCTACCCTTTGACAAACAAATTTCATGTTTTCATTCATATTTAAGGCCTATGGCCCCTAACTCTCATATTAAAAGTCGGAAGCTGTAGAGACTGGCCAAATAGCCTTTACGAAAACGTCGATGTTACACGATATTTACCGATGAGTTAGTGAGTCTACGTTCATATTAAAAGACGGAAGCTGCCGAGATTTGCTGAATAGCCTTTGTGAAAATGTCGATATTTACCGATGAGTTAGGGGCCGTAGACCTTAATTTGTTGTCTGCAAATGCTTTCAATATGGATGAGTCAAAAATATTCTTTTGGTAAGGTGTTAACCCTTTATCACACAATCCTGACTTTTAACGACCTTGAGAAAAGAGACTTCTGCAATTGTTACCAGCATTTTCTCATTTTCCCACAATGTTTTCTACCCTATTAAAGGCAAATTCCATCAGTTGAGCCATGTTATAATTGTTGTCTGCAAATGCTTTCAATTTGGACAAGTCTACATTTTTGTTTTGTGGTAAAGAGTTGAAGCAGGTTATACTGTGCAAGCACACGACTGAAAGTTAATGTCAGAATAAAAACATACGTGCAAGATTCAAGTTAATCAGCACCCTATTGCCAGCCACCCACAGTTGTCCATCCATAAAATCAGCACCTTCTGTCAGTGGATTGATGAAATCTGGGCTATCTGGTACCTGAAAATACATGAACCCATTATGGTACATGCTATTTTTAGACATAACTAAATCTGTATGTTTGTTTATGTTTAATGCCCCTTTTAGCATTATCATTTGTATTGCAGTGGCCAGTGCTTTCCTAAAATGTCCTTTACCAGTCCTTTGCACAATATTCCTCCATAGCCACTGAATGTTTACCTACATAACCATTGTCAAAACAATGATCAGCGGTGAGACAGGTATAAATCCTGCTGAAACTAGAGCTGTCACTGAATGTGACTTAATACCCCCGCCAGCGCTTTGACAGACACAGGCAATTTAACAAAAAATTTTCTAAGTTCAAGGGGAGATTACCCTTGAATCATAGGGAGTAGATGATTGAAAACTGCGTCTTGCAAAACTTCAGTATACGATCAATGTATCAACAAACTTTCAATACAATAGAAGCAAAACTGTAGGAGGAGTTCGCGACACAAAATTACTAGTATTTTGTAAACAGACGGACACACGGACAGACACACGGACGGACAGACAGGCTGATTCCAGTATACCCCCGAAAACATTCGTTTTGCGGGGATATAATGAAAATGGCCAAGCTGTGGATTCCAACCACCATGCACCTAGCCATGCCCAGGTAAGCTCAGTCGGTAGCATACAAGACTTGAGAGCAGGAGGTCGCTGGTTTGATCCCTGGCTCAGCCAATTTCCTTCCGAGGATTGATGATAGTCACTGCTACAGGATTCATTCTTCCCTCACAGCTTACCACTTTTTTGACAACGGTTTTGTGGGAAAGTAGCCAGTGGCTTGGAAAGAACATTGTGCGGAGTACTGGTAACAGAAACTCCAGGAAAGCATGGATAGGTGCACTGGCTGCCTTGATATAAATGAAATAATGTTGAAAACGGCTTTAAACACCATACAATCAATCAATCAACCATGCATCTAGTTTAACCCTCTACCAAACGACAAAATTTCAAAGAGTTGCAGATGACAATTTAAATGTAGCTTATATGATGATATCTGTCTTTGATAGGGTAGAAAACGTTGTGGGAAAAGGAGAAAATGCTGGTCACCAGCATTTTCTCCTTTTCCCATAATGTTTTGAAAAGGCCTATTTCAGGGTCCTTAAGACTTGGAATTGTGTGGTGAAGGGTTAAGTTCTGTGTGTTACCGATTTAGCTAACTGCCTCCGCCCTAAATCTATAATGAATTTATGAGCAACACAAATGAAAAAGGTTTGAAAAATCAACAAAATGTCTATTTTGAACAATATGGAAAATTTTGATGCAAAAGGAGAAATTATTGCTTGCCACAAGCAATTGCTCCTTTTTTCTCAATGTTTTCAAAAAGAAGTCTATGGCTGGGCCATGAAAAACCATATTTGTACAGTACAGGGTTCAATCTTTAGCCCTTCAATACTTTAGACGTTCCCCAAAAAGACAACAAAACTGCTTGTTAAAAAAGAAATTACTTTAGGAAGGGTAGAAAACATTGTGAGAAAAGGAAAAAAATACTGGTTATCCACATTTTCTCCTTTTCCCATACTGTCCGGTTACCAGCTTTTTCTCCTTTTTCCATAATATTTTCAAAAGGTCATTACATTAGGGTCATTAAAACTCTGTGCTGTGCAGTGAAGGGTTAAATGCTTGTGATGAAATAAAACACTCTTGCAGTAAGAGTAGATTAAGATCACACTGCAAAGAACAGGCATGCTGATCTTGGATATGCACTGTCTATTTTATTTGGAAAATTTGGAGAAGTATTTTGTTAACTGAAGTGTACATTATTATCTATGGTACGTTAACTCTTTACCACACCACCCAAGTTTTAACGATTGTGAAAGACAAGGCTTTTGTAAACATTGTGGGAAAAGGAGAAAATGCTGGTTATCTGCATTTTCTCCTTTTCCCACAATGTTTTCTACCTTATCAAGGACAAATTTCCTCATTTGAACCAACTTTAATTTGTTGTTTACAAGATTAATGCTTTCAATTTGGACAAGTCTAAAGTTTCATCTTGTGGTAAAGATTAAAACCCATTCAATTTAAACAAGAGCACCACATGTAGGTGCCAAGGCTTGGCTGCAAGCGCTTGATTTTCAGTGAAAATTCTAAGTTTAAAAAGGGGCATAACTGTGTCACACACACTTTGAGGTTTATATGCCCTTGTTGTTTGGGTTCCCCTTTTGATAGTTCACAACTTGTCCAAGTTTGAAGCAAAAATATCTTCAGCAATAACAGAGATTTCACAAAATGTCAAAGTTTAGCACCATCATCATGAAGACTCTCAAACTAGGACATTATTTCGACATTTTCTGTAAAAAAACCCAAGCTAAAAAAAATAAAAATAAAAAAAAAAACCAGCAGTCATACATCTTCTCCAGGTGTTGGCTTTCTCCCTCCATCTTTTCCTGGCTTCTTCTTGCCATCTTTGCCACCTTTTGCGGCATCTGCAGCTAGTGATGCTGTATGAAAGAAAATTCACAATTCGTTGATGTATTCTGAATGCATTTAGTGACCATACATAAGTTTAAAAAAATCAGTCGGCCTAATTATTATGCCCTGCCATTCACACTGTTTTATAGTCTGAATAATACTCTTCCTGATCACTAAATTTTAGATCTGTCCATAATATTTGGAAGTTGTTGCAGACAAAACATTAAACCTTTATTGAACGACAAAACTTTTGACTTCTCAAAATTGAAAGCATTTACCGATGAAAAAGTAAATGAAGCTCAATATATTGGATTTGCATGCCAAAGGGTAGAAAACATCGTGGTAAAAGGTGAAAATGCTGGTAACCAGCATTTTTTCCTTTCACCACAATGCTTTCAAAAGGATTTTTCCCAAGGGTCATTAAAACATGGGATTGTGTAGTAAAGGGTTAAAGTGCCTAAACTGATAGGTTTTTTTAAAATGAAAGGGTAGACAACATTATGGGAAAAGGAGAAAATGGTGGTTTCCAGCATTTTCTCCTTTTTCCAAAATCCTTTTGAAAGTTCCTTCTTCGGATTCATAAAAACATGCAATTATATTTGGTAACGTGGTATAAATTACATGTCCTATTGTATTAAGTTCAGAGAATTAGATTTATTTAATAATTTTATAGTTCACAGGTAGCATTAAGTCTTGCATTTTTACAATACCACTTTTGAAAAACACTGAGGTAAAAGGTGATTTTGCTACAATTTTTTAAAAAGAAGTTTGTTGAAAAAATTAATGAAGAACCTGATAACAGTGTGTAAATGTTAAATTGGAATAATTTTTTTCTAGGTAATTACAGAAAGAAAATTCATGATTAACTTTTACTGTGCCAAATACTTCAACAGAATTTTCAGGTAGCAAAAAAAATGAAGTTTGAAGGCTGTTTCTTGCTCGACTATGTCACAGAAGAAAAAAAACAAGGCAGTATATATCCAAACACCTGGATGCACATTCTGTGCAATCATACTTTGACCAATAGTCCACAAAAACTGACCCTTTAACTGTTTACCAAATGACAAAATTTTAGACTGGTCCAAATTAAAAGCATTTGCAGATGACAAATTAAAGATGGCTCAAATGCTGGAATTTGTCCTTCATAGAGTAGAAAACATAGTGGGAAAAGGAGAAAATGCTGGTTTCCAGCATTTTCTCTTTTTCCCACAATGTTTTCAAAAGGCTTCTTTCCAAAGTTCGTTAAAACCTGGGCTTGTTTGGTTAAGGGTTAAATGTGAAATAAAAGAAAAAATTTAAAAAATCAATGCATTTGATGACTAGTTATTTTACTACGCATTCATTATCTCTAGAAACATGCACACAAAAAGAAAATCAGTTCTTTCTAAAATGACTGGATTTGTCTTGAAAAAGGATTATTTGGAAAAAGGTTATCACTATTACAGTACTGTGCCATGCTCAGCGTAAGAGGCTGATTCAAAACCTCAACCAAAACAGGCACATGCCAACATGCAGCAATTCTTTAACCTTTGACTATAAAGTACATCATCAGCTAAACTTGCAGACTGGGCAGATCAAGATCAAACTGCACAGAATGTTCTGTCTGATCATGGATTTACATGTACATTATCTGACTTTTATGTCTGATACTGGTACATGTTTTCTGTAATAGCACTCATTTGATTGTAATAATGGGGTGTTTTGTTGTAACTAGAAATGTCAATTCTACCTTTTTATCACTCCAAGGTTTTAAAACCCTACTGCACTGACTTCATGGAATGGACACTCTCAGTCATGTTGCAAAAGACAATGTTGTTGTTTAACCCTTTACCACACAATGACGCCTTTTGACGCCCCTAAAAAAGAGGCCTTTTGAAAACATTGTGGGAAAAGGAGAAAATGCTGGTAACCAGCATTTTCTCCTTTTCCCACAAAGTTTTCTACCCTATCAAAGAAAAGTTGCGTCATTTGAGCCACTATGAAATTGTCGTCTGCAAATGCTTTCAATTTGGATAGGTCTTAAATTTTGCCGTGTGGTAATGGGTTAAAAGAAAATTTAAATGTCAGACAGAGCAGATCAAGATCAGGCTGCATATTCTGTGCAGTCTGATCTTGATCTACACTGCATGCAAAAGCAACTATAATAAATTATTGTATAGTTGTGACAACTATTCTAAAGCTTTAAACATTCAATAAATTACAAGTATATCAGAATTCCTAAACAATGAAAATATAAAACTGAATTATGCTGACTGCCAATAAATAAATTACAATGAAGCACTCCATGCTTATAACAGGCAGTAACGTTTTGAGATTTGAGAAGTAATCGCAAAATAAATCATTACTATAATCAATATAATATTGGTACATGTATTTGTGCCACAAAAAATGATCTTGGAAAAAAAAACCATAAAGATATAGAAATGGTTGACATCTAGTGTGACAGTGAATGAGTGATAGTTGTGAAGGAATCACCTGTAAAACCTGTAAAAGTACATTTTTCCCCAAATTATTATCATATATTTGAGCCATGCTCTGTGAAAAGGGGGCTTAATGCATGTACAAAAAGTATTGGTCCATGTCAGACTGCACAGTCCCCACAGGCTGACATAGGTTGAAAATCCAAGCTCTTTGTAAATTTTTTGAATGCCAATGGATCATTCTACCTCATGATTCAGTCACTTGTTAGACAAAATGGATTTTATAAATCAATAATTAAGGGATGACATGCTTGGTATAATGCACCATGGAGATTCACTAAACCCTCTTTACTACAGCGCAACTCATTTGTAACTTAATTTCAACTTCCTGTACATACATAAAGTATCCAACAACTGTTAAAATTATATATGGCTCGCAACACGCGAAAAGGGGCATTCAGACATTTGCGTAAAGTGTCGTCTCGGATCAGCCTGCGCAGTCCTCACAGGCTGATCCGAGATGGCACTTTACGACTACATTAGATTTTGTGTTACAGTAGACTTGCGCAAAACAGAAAATTACATCAAAACGGAAAGTGTCGTTTCGGATTAGCCTGCGCGGACTGCGCAGGCTGATCCGAGACGACACTTTAGGCAAATGTCCAAATGCCCCTTTTCGCGTATTGTAGGCCATATTGTATACCCCTTTTTACCATGAAAACACAAACCTCTGTACTTGATTTTCATTTTGTTCATTTTCCTGAAAATCTTGAAACAAATCTTACAAAATGGACAGAGATCATGACAGATAAAGGGAAATAATTATATTATGTATATAGGCACATTTTCAAGAGTACTTATCATTCAATCTAAGCAAGAAATTCTTATTCTCCTCTTAGAAAGAAATTTCTTATTCTCCTCTTGTTTGAAAATCACAAGCAACAATGCCAATACATTTGAAGGACTAAGCCTTTAAAGCCCTAAGCACCATTTTTTTTTTTATTTCTTTTTAAGACAGTGCAGATCAAGTGAACTTGGATCTACACTGTCCGATTGTTTCTTATTTTGGTATTTTATCCAAAGCATTTATAATTTCTGTGCGAGTTTTGCAAATAAAAGAAGATATGACCTTCCACTTTTATCTTTCAACTAACCAAATATCCAAGCAATAACACCTATTGATATCCCACCCATATTTATAGAACATGAACAAATTTTCTGCCGGTATATGTCACATTTTATGATCAAGTCAACGTAATTCATGACATTATTATTACAGCTATTCCATATCCAACTAAATTGTATAGATCTATTTTACTTGAAATAATGCACATATTTTTTACAGTTTTTCAACAATGAGTAAGTCAGATGTTAGAAGATAAATAAAAATTCGCACATCAAAAATATCTAACTCAGTTGTGAGAATTAATAATTGTCTCGCCAAGGCTCGACATTTATCAATTCTACCAACCTTGTTAGATATTTTTGATATGAGACAACACTATGTACATATTCTCTGTATTCATATTAATTGGTTAGTACATGTATCTCCTTTTCTATTTGTCTTCTGTTACATAAATGTATCACAGTGACAGAAATGGCACATTAATAACTTAATGCCTACATGCAGACTGAAAGTATGATTTATTTTGGTTATAACATGCATGTTTGCGTCTTGATCTGCTATTGCCACAGCAGAGCTAAGATAGTTGTCTTTACAACTGGTAAAGCTTTAAGCAAGCAAACTTTAAAATCATTACAGAGCATAAAATTATAAAATTAAAATCAAAGAAAAGAACCCCCTACATGTAATGTTGACAAAAGAATTGGAATAAAAGAATAATTTCATACTGAAGTGCTTTATTTCCAAACTGTAGCTTAAAAAGCAAGAAAAAACCCCCCCCCACAAAATTCAAGATCTTTTCAAAAATGTTGTATTTTACAAAATTACACATTGAATCGATCAGTTGTTTTGTAAATCTTTTGCACAAAGACATTCAATATACCCATATTCTTTGGAATTATCCTTTTCTCAAATTAAACCCTTAAAATACACATGACAAAATAAGCTGCCTCAGACTTGCTTCGAAACCCTTAGAAGGTGATAATTTCATAATTTTGCACCTTTAGCAAGTTTGTTAAGATGTTTTAAACAAGCTTAAGTCTTACCCACATGACAAAAATGTAGACTTGTCGAAATTGAAAGCATCTACAGATGATAAATTAAAAGTTGCTTAAATTAGTGGGATTTTTCCTTGAAAGAGTTGAAAACATTGTGAGAAAAAGGAGAAAATGCTGGTTGCCAGCATTTTCTCCTTTTCCCACAATGCTTTCAAAAGCCTTTTTTGACAGGGTCATTAAAACTCAGGATTGTGCAGTAAAGAAATAAAAGGTTGTACTCATGAAAAAAAAAAATCTTAATAAGCTACATCTACCACAAGAAAAAAATTGCAGCATGATACAGCAATCCATGACGTGAGCTTCACCCGCATCCCGCATGCTGTGTGTAAAAGAGAACCAAGTTACCATAGAGACCCAAAGAAAAATGGAGCACTTTCCAACCTGAACCTGTAGATATTAAAGCTTTCTAAAAATATGTGTGAACAAGATAATGATAGGACTAAAGCTTTGATATAAAGACTGCATCAAGACCTACACCTTTTTCTTTATTTAAAGTCGAATGAATTTTCAAAAGAAAAATTAATCACACCAAAATGAGCAATTCGCCAGTTCACCCTTGAATGGTGAAGGATTTGAAGAGAACAGGATGAAGGAGAATAATTAATTTTATCTTTAACATTCCATACATATTTTTGTTGCATTATTGACATCCTCTAAATGAAATCAAAACTTGAAGCATATCAGTCATCATGAAAAAATTAACCCTTTACAACACAATTCCGAGTTGTAATGACCCTGATGAAGGAGCTTTTTTGGAAACATTCTGGGAAAAGATGAAATTACCGGTAACCAGCACTTTCTCCTTTTCTCAAAATGTTTTCTACTCTTTCAGTGACAAATTTCATCGTTTTAACCATGTTTAGTTTTCCATCTACAAATGAGACAAAAAATTTGTTGTGTGCTAAAGGGTTAAAACAAAAAGTCTTCAGAATATTTTCAAATATTACAAGAAAAAAAAAAAAAACTCTAGATATTAAACAGGAGATATTACAGGAACAGCACTCTTCCTGTTCCTTTGAGCACCTGCTGGAAATGTATACATGTATAACATACAACATCCCATGTTTTCCTCTACATACTCCACATACATGTAGATTTCCGATTACATCAGAATTCCAATTCACTAACCATTCTAATTCTGTTCATTTTCAAGACAAGCTGTCCGAACAGCTGACAGCTTTGCCTCAGCCTATCAGAATGTTTATCTAGGAAAACTAAAATATGGGTCTGTAGTCACCAACCAAATATTAAGAACATTCTCAGTCTTATTCTCTAGAATTTTCTAAATTTGAAAGTAAGACATCTTCTGATTGGCTTAACCATTTGGTTTAGCCAATGAGAAGTTTTGTTACATTCAAATTTAGAAAATCTTGGAGAATTAGACATAGAATGTTCCTTAAAGAAGAATGGTTGGTGAATATGGGCCCTGATTTGAAGCATTTAGAATTGTAGGTGAACATGGATACAACTTCCCACATACAGTTGTAACATACCAGGAACAGTATCGATGTATACCAGGAGTTTTACTGAAGTTATAAATGAAAATGAGAACACTGACCCAAGTGTTTGGGATATTGAAGATTTAGAAGAAAACTCACTATAGAAATTATTTTATCAGAACATTCATATTATTTTTGAAAAACAGCATAAAATGAAGCTTTTCAGAAAATATATTTTTTTTTCATGATCCTCATGCAGTTTTAATGCGAGCAAAATTTCTGTACAAAACACCCGTGGTGGTACACTAAGAGTAGCCAGTACACATACATTTCTTCAGTAAAAAGATACCTGGATTTATCATTATTGTTCTGTAACATACAACAGCGTTCCCAATTATATAAGGAATAAAGCAAGAAGGAAAATGGTCAGGCAAAAACATTTTGTAGAAATACAAACTTTCCTAAATCCTTAATTTGCAAACAACATAAGATTTCCAGATAACCGCACAGGTATGCCAAACTTGTGTTTTTCTGTACTAACATGTTGCAAGTCGCAAACGACTATTCATACCTTGTAACATTTTACATTTTGAGAACATTTTGGTAAAAGGAAAATTGTCTCTAAAGAGTAAAGGACCCCTGAATTAGCAGTCAAACCAAAGTACTTTCACAATCCAAGTTCCTTATTCCTATGATACATGACATAATTCTATAATAAAACTTTTGCTATCAATGAAGACTTAGGAAGCTTTTGCAGGTGATGTAGCTCAAGATCAGACTGCACAGAATGAGCAGTTTGATCTTGGATCTACACCATCCGCTACCAGGTGCTAGATTATGACCAAATTCATCTTCGATAGCAGTAGAAGTCTTCTTTTAGACCCGACAAAGTTGAATTTCATGAGTTGGCAGTGAAAGAGTCAACATTACTTTTTCATGCTAAGAACAGGTTTCCAAACTCTTCTTGTAATGTTTGCTTCATATTATAATTTTACTATATTGACAGAAAAACCATTTTCCATCTTTATAATCCCTAGTGAGGAGAGGAAAGCATTATAGACTTTATAAACATGTCGTTGCACTGAAATTAATGCTTATCATACCCCTTCTAGAACTTGTGGACATACTACTGTTGACTCCATCTGGATTTACAGATAACACAGAATAACTTGAAAAACATCTTAACTTTGTAATGAAAAATTCCGGGAAGTTTTTATTGGCAGTTCCCATATTTTGTCTGGGAGAAAGTTTCTTAAGCTACTCTTAACATCTATCCTCTAACCACATGGCAAATATATAGACTTGTCCAAATTCAAAACATCTGAAGAGGAAAATTAAAGGCAGATCACACTGTGGGGGTCGTCATAGAATGAGTAGAAAACATTGTGGGAAAAGTAGAGAATTCTGATTATCAGCATTTACCCCTTTTCCCATGTTTCCAAGAGGCTTCTTTTCTGAGGCTAGTTAAACCCTGGGATTGTGTGGTAAAAAGTTAAAGAATTATGATGAATATTCTTTGTCTCCAAGTTAAGTCCATCAAAATATCCCATGCTGAAGATAATGTCGCAGCAAATAGTAACCATAAAGATCAAGACTGCTCAGTGTGGTCATGGATCTATATTGCCTAGTAAGTTGGCCTGATATTCTGTCTATACAGCACTGAAAATGCATTTGTTTTCATGTTTTCTTGTTCCCTTCCATTTATTCAGTGCTAAATGGATTAGTATTCTGCATAACATACTGAAAGCTCTGGAAGATGAAGCTGAAGTTATTGACAAAGAAACCCAAACATTTTTGAGGTGAAAAACATAAAGAAAGCGTGCA
Source organism: Hippopus hippopus (assembly GCA_946811185.2). Lineage (NCBI taxonomy): Eukaryota > Metazoa > Mollusca > Bivalvia > Cardiida > Cardiidae > Hippopus > Hippopus hippopus. The sequence goes on along the minus strand of OX328111.1, from coordinate 25,390,505 downwards.
TTCCTCCCTAAAGCATCTTGGAAAAAGGTACAACAAAAGTTCTTTCATTCTTTACCAAACAATCCTGTGTTTAAATGACTGAGGAAGAATGCTTTTGAACACTTTTGAAAACACACTGCTGCTAACTAGCATTTTCTCCTTTTTCCCACGATGTTTTTTACCTTATCAGAGAAAATTCTCCTAATTTTAACCACATTTAATGTGTCATTTGCATAATGCTTTCAATTAGGAAAAGTCTAAAATTTTGTCATCTGGTTAAGAGTAAAGCCACATAAACCTATAGAAAGAGAGGGGTACTTAATCCTTAACCCTTTACCAAACAATCCCTGGTTTTTACGACCCAGAGGAAGAAGCCTTCTGAAAACAATGTGGGAAAAGGAGAAAATGCTGGTAACCAGCATTTTCTCCGTTTCCCACAATGTTTTCTACTCTTCTAAAGTCAAGTTTCAATTTTTGAGTCATGTTTATTTTGTCGTCTGTAAATGCTTTCAATTTGGACATGTCTGAAATTTTTGTCGTTTGGTAAAGAGTTAAAGTAAGACAAACACTTAAATTTTTGGGCAAAATCAGAAATGAGTCATGCTCTGTGAAAACGGGGTTTAATGCCTCTCTGCAATGCATTATACCAAGTAAGTCATCACATTAAGTATGTATCCATAAAATCCAGTTTGACTAAAAACCAACTGGTCCTGGAGGTAGAATTATCCCTTGACATGCAGAAAATTTACAAATAGCAAAAAGCTATGACCTTTCAGCGGACTGCGCAGATGATTTATGCAGATTAAAGTAACAATAAAGGCCAAATGTAAACAAAGTGGGTGTTTAAATGCATTTCAATTTATATCATACCATTTAAAAGTATGGTAATTATTGTGAAGATGACAATCTGTCATTGTACAGTTGGTCCAAGAGTTAGTTGCTGACAGAAAAATTAATTTCAAAACTAGGTTAAATTCTGCCAGGGAGCTGTGTCTTTTATTAACTTATTGCCTGATTTTAAAATTCTTTTTTTCTGCCAGCGACTAACATATGGCCAGACCACATGATAACACTGTTATCTCCACAATACGTGGGGTGATCAGAAAGATCGCGGACCACCTCGTTATTTTGAAAACTACTACACTTAGGATTACACCAATTTGCATAGATGAGCATTAATTATCTGGTAACTGACTCACGCTTTCAAATGTTGTCATATTAAAGTAGGTAAAGTATGACGTCATTTTAATGATGTCATATACTGCATTAGTGGTCCAAAATATCGGACGACATTTTATTTGAGCCGAGAGTAATCATAAAGTTTTGCGTCAAACTCGGAAAGTATTTATCGGAAATCAAAACCGATTTAGAAACAGTTTAAGGGGACTCTGCACTCAAGGAATCTGATATTCGTACATGGATCGGACCGGTTTAGACAAGGGTGCGATACTGTTAAAGATGACCCTAAATCTGGCCGTCCATCAACATCAGTCACAGACAAAATCATAACGGATGTAGAGCAGCATGTAAAACAAGATCGCCGAGATGGTGTCAGGAAAATAGCTGACACATTTGACATTTCATATATAAGTACTTCGGAGATTTTGACTGAGAGTCTTGGAATGTCGCCTGTTTGCACAATGTGGGTACCTCGGCAACTGACGCCCGAGAAAATGGGGGTTAGGGTCGAAATCTGTTAAGAAATTTCAGAACGCATTAGGGTAGAGGGGTCAAACTTTACTGATCGTATTGTAACATGCGATGAAACAGAGGTACACTTTACCGACACTGAATCTAAATGACAAAGCAGCGTATTGAAACATCCAACATCCTCTTCCGCTAGTAAAGCCAACCTTTCTAAGTCACTTGGTAAAGTTATCTACATCAAGTATTTCTGTTCTCCTGTTTTTCTTCTAAATCATGTATCTTTACATACTACAGTCAATTCTGAGTTTTATGCCCACATTATTCAAATAAATTTCACGAACACCATACGAAAAACACAGCCAAAAGTCCTGCGGAGTGACATCAATTTACACCAAGATAACGCCCTAGTTCACAAAGCCACACTGGTACTGGAAACTTTGCAAAAACTAAACAAAGAAACACTTGCCAACGCTCCTTATAATTTAGTCCTGACTCCATGTGACCTCTGACTAGTTCCTGTTTTGAAAGATTTTCTATGTGGCATACACTACGAGAGCAGAGAGGAGCTAACCCTCGCTACGACCGGGTCCTTCATAGTAACGTCACGTGACGCGCTCCCACACGTGCTTCGCGCGTCGAAATCAAGAATGAATACATGCATAGAACTCAAAGGAGGTTACTTTCAAAAATAGTGAACACTCCAAGTTGTTTTTTATAACAATATTCAGATACTGGCACTGGTCCACGTTCTTTCTGATCACCCCTTGTATTTTCCATACTTTTAAATGGTATGATTTAAATTTAAATGTATCATGACACCTGCTTTGATATTTTGGCCTTTGCTGGGCCTATAATACATTACTGGTAAGCCCCCTTTTCACAGAGCATGGCTCAATTCTCAGTGAAAGGTAGAAACTCTCCTTGAAGCTTCCATATATGGACACACACACACACAAAAAAAAAAAACTGATATAAACGCTGGGAAAAAAGTATCAAAATCAAAGATGGCCAAACAATGGCATGGTCAATATAACTAAACAAAGTAATAGGCGATTAAACCTTTACTGGATGATCCTATGTTTTCTCTTTCCCAAGGAAGAAGATTTTTGACAACATCATGGGGAATGAGAAAATGTTGAAGACCAGCATTTTCTCCCTTTTCCGTCCTGTTTTCTACCCTTTCAAAGGCAAAATTCATTAGTTCAGCCAAATTTAACTTCATGCTTACCATATTAACCAACTAACAATGTTGTTGTTTGGTAAAGAGTTTAATAACTTGATGATTAACTCTTTACCAAATAACAAAATTTTTGACAATTGAAATCATTTGCAAACAACAAATTGAGTGTGACTCAGAAGATGACTTTAAATTTGTTATGGGAAGGGTAGAAAACATTGGGGGAAGGGAGAAAATGCTGGTTACCAGTATTTTCTCCTTTTCCCACAATTTTTTCCAAAGCCTTCTTTCAGGGTCATTAAAACTCGGGATTGTGTGGTAAAGGGTTAACCATAACATTAACATTTCAAAGACTGCTAGCACTTTGAATACTAAAGACATCTTTTGCAGACAATACAGATCATCATCTGAATATATAGATTGTATCTTATCTTGGGACAACAGTGTCCAATACTTTCTGTGAATATTTTGGCCAAAAAAGTTTGGAATCACAGTAATTGGAATTTTTCTATTCAGATGACAAATCATGTGAAGCACAAATTAGGAAACTTGGGACCGTTTACACTTGGGACTGTTTGGTAAATGGTTAAAATATGTATGTTTAACATGAACTATGTTAAAACAAGAGGGCCACGATGGCCCTGAAGTCGCTCACCTGAGTCTTTTGACCAAACATGACCCATTTTCAATCTCTTTCGAGATATTATGACAAACATTCTATCAAGCTTTCATAATTATTGGACTGAAAATTTGGCCTCTAGCTTATACACAAGCTTTTTCTAGAATTTCAGTGACCTACTTTTTAGCCAAACATAGCCCATTTTCCCATTGTAGATATTATCAAAACAAAGATTCTGACCACCTTTCATAAGTATTGGACAGAAAATGTGGCCTCTAGAGTGTACACAAGGTTTTTCCAAGATTTGACATGGGGACCCAGTTTTTTACCCAATAAGACCCATTTTCAATTTCAACATATTGATCCTCAAGACAAACATTCCGACTAATTTTCATAAGTACTGGACAGAAAATGATGACTCTAAAGCTACACAAGCTATTTTAAAGATTTGACCTGGTGACCTAGTTTTTGACCCCATGTGACCCATTTTCAAACTCATTCAATATATCATTATGAAAAACATTCTGACCAACTTTCATGAGTATTTGACTGAAAATGTGGCCTCTAGAGGGTACACAAGGTTTTTGTATGATTTGAACAGTGACCTAGTTTTTGAGCCGTCATGACCCATTTGCAAACTCGTCCAAGAAATCATCAAGACACACATTCTGACCAAGTTTCATGAGTATTGAACTGAAAATATGGCTTCTAGAGCGTTCACATGGTTCTTTTAGAATTGACCTAGTGATCTAGTTTTTGACCAAACATGACCCATTTTCAAAGTTGTATGAGATATCATCAACACAAACATTCTGACCAACTTTCAAGAGTTTTGGACTGAAAATGTGGCCTCTACAGCGTATACAATGTTTTTCAAAGATTTGACCTAGTGACCTAGTTTTTGACCCAACATGACCCATTTTCCAACTCAGCTGAGATATCATCAAAACAAACATTCTGACCTACTTTCAAGAGTTTTGGACCGAAAATGTGGCCTTTAGAACGTACAAAAGGTTTTTTAAGATTTGACCTAGTGACCTAGTTTTTGACCCAACATGACCCATTTTTGAACTCAGCCGAGATATCATCAAGACAAACATTCTGACTAAGTTTCATGAGTATCAGACTGAAAATGTGGCCTCTAGAGCGTACACAAGGTAAAAGTTGACGACGCACGACGGACACAGCACGATCACAAAAGCTCACCTTGAGTACTTTGTGCTTAGGTGAGCTCAAAAGCCATAACATTGTGATTCAAAACTTGTTATAGCCAGAATATGTTACAAAGTAGCAGACAGAATAGATCAAAAATCATACTGCACATTCTGTGCACTCTGGTTTTCATCTACACTGTCCGCAGAGGCAACAAAAATTGTGCCAAGCACTCAAAGGGGTCCAACTTTTACCAATAAACATATTTTGTGAATTTGGTTAAAATTCCCTTACCTCCAGAGCTCCTTCCTCCCACTGTAGATAGCCCACCTACACAGTCACACGGTTAGAAAAATAAAAGGGCACACTTGGTTAGGATAGCACACAACAAAATAAGCATTATTGATTGGTTCAGAGCTTGTTAGATGAATTCTATTGGTTGATCAATGAATACCCATAATACTTCACACACAAAAAAGATAAATATTTAGAAAGATTGATAACTTTCTATTTTGGATTTTTCTTTTTTTTTAAATCAAATATTTTGGTATTCCAAATTAATCTGAATGGTATTTGAAAAAAACTGCTAGATCTAGTTTGGATGAATTACACATACTGTAGATTTTGTTTTAGTATGACAGATTCAAATGCAGCCAAAGTCAAACTAAAACAGAACTTGAAGTTCGGACAAAAGGAAAAAAAAAATACAAATTTTTAAAGTAACTAAAAATCTTGCCATTAAATGGGGAATAACCCATTCAACAAAGATTTCATAAGTTTGCTATACTGATGATTACTTTATTTTTTTCAATACAATACATGTAGTTCACCAAAGTCCAAGTTTAAATCATGTGACATTCTAAGATGCATTTCAGCAGCATCTTCATAAGAGCAAACAGTTTTCAAGAAATCCTAATGAAAAATGAAAATCTTTATACAATTTCTGCCTTAGGCCTTCTATCAATACACCATAATCAGTAATGCTTCAACCAAAAACCATGTTAAAAAAAGCATAGTGTAGGGAATGATATAATGTTTATTTGGGAAAAACAAAATGAAAAAGAAATGTATCAAAGTATAAACTTTTCCTAATGTATGACTGAATCATAAAATCATAGCAACTACTTGTAACTACAAATCAACTAAAAAGTAATGATTTAAAAAAAATGATAAAGATAATATAGCGTGAAAGCATTTTTGGTGAAAACTTTACATTTAGTATATACGAGGGCTGTTTGATATGTAATGTGTATTGTACCACAGCGAGATAACGCTTTGCACGATTTCGTGGATGATGATACGCTTGAATAGCTCTATTCAATACCTTCCAACGGTGTAAACACGAACCTTCAGCTCCACATAGTTTTAAACTTATAGTCATTTCAGTAGAGCTAGTCGTTGACCACTGTTGTAAAAATGGTTGGGAAACGGATTAAGAATATTGAAGAAATTAGAGCTTATATAAAAGTTCGCACAAATTGAACAACCCTCTTAAAAATGTTGCAAGTTATTTTTATATGATGTCATAAAGCTTAATACAGGTCTACACTGTAATGTTTAACTCTATCAAACCACAACAAATAAAAAACATCCTGACTTTATTTTGACCACTAACACAACTTTTACAACTTGCAATGCCTTTGCAGCCAGGGTAGATAAGTTGAGACTGCACGAAATGTGCAGTCTGATCTTTGTCTACACTGTCCCCTTTGCAGAGTCAGTGGAGGTGAATTGTTTAAGCAATTACAGTAGGGGGCAATCCAAGGACCTTTCCTGTGAAATCATTTCAAAATCTGTTCTGTTTTTTGAGAAGTTATCTAGGCAAAAGTTCAGGATGGGTCCATGGTGTACAAATGATTGATTGATTGTAAGGTGTTTAACACTGTTTTCAACATCATTTCAGTTATATCGCAGCATACTCATACTTTCCTGGAGTTTCTTTAACCAGTGCTCCACACAATATTCTTTCCAAGCAGCTGGCTGCTTTTCTACATAACTATTGTCAAAGCAATAGTCATATGTAGCAGGGTGGATAAAGACTGATCACAATAGCTTACCCTTGAGCACTTTGTGCCCTGGCCAGCTAAAAATATGTCTCTTAACTCCTTACTACATGACAAATTTACACTAGTCCAAGTTCAAAGCATTTGCAGGAGACAAAATAAAAATGACTCAAAACTTGAAAATTATTTTGGGAAGGGTAGAAAACATTTTGGGGAAAAAAATAAATTGCTGGTTACCAGCATTTTCTCCGTTTCCCACAATGTTTTCGAATGGCTTTATCTTCAGGGTTGATAAAACTTGTGATTGTGTGGCAAAGAGTTAAATGTTCCTCTCAAACAGTTAGGTATCTGGTTCTTTCAAACAGTTATTCCATGTGTACAAAAGTATATATTACTGTGACTCAAGTTTTACTTCTCAACAACTTTTAGGGAAATGAACGGGGTCCACAGCATTCATTCAAGACAAAAAACCCAATTACCTGCATTTATTATGTTCATCCATGCTAAAACAGGAAGTGAACATTAAATCTGGAGACCACTACGACCATCAAAATCAGGATCAAAAAACCAACAGGGTTGGGGGGGGGAGGGGTGCATGGTGATTTTTGTTGCAATAAATGATAAGTTATTATGTTAAAAGTTTTAAAGCTCAGTGGATCAGCTACAACAATTCAGAGTTCTAAAATTTGTGCATGAGTTATATGATGGCCAAAAACTTTGACTGAAATATCTTGAACAAGTATTGTTGTAGCTACACCAGACAATAAAAAAGGAAGAATGGTGACAAGTATCAAATCAGGTCTTGAAAAGATGAATAAGGCAAAAAAGGAATATTACATAGGATAACCAAAATGCCAAACAAGATACTTGTAGATTTGACAAACAGAATATGTGACAGTAACGAAAAACAAGCATTAGAGCTGGGATGTAACATTCAGAATGAGAAAGGCTTTTCATTTTCTCAGGAATGGAAGAGTATTAGTGAATATCAATGCGTACAAGACTTGAGCGCTCTTGTGAATAAGCTGGGTCTGTATTCAGCAACTATCATATACTGAGTTCCATTTGAAAACATTGTGGGAAGAGGAGACATGCTGAAAACCAGCATTTTCTCCATTTCCCATGATGTTTTGTGCCCGTTCAATGCCTCATTTAATTTGTTGTCTGCAAATGCTTTCAATTTGGACAAGTCTAAAAATGTGTTGTATAGTTAGAGTTAACAGGGTAAGGTACAAATCTTGGAGCTGGAGCAAACTTGGAGCAGTTATAATCACTCAATAGCAATAACATGTGGAATTACACAATTGTGAATTTGAATCTTAACAAGCAAAATACTAACACATGTGAGGTTCAGAAGTCTTCGGGGCAAAGGACCCTGTAAACAATCATACACAGGCCAAGTTCAAGTGCTTTCTATATACATGTAATGTATACACTCTTGCTGGTCAAATAAAAGTGACATTATTCTGGAACTATGGTCAAACTCTGGTTTTATCATTGTAAGCCTTGATCAAGACTGGGGGAAAATGATTGTAAAGCTTGTCAGGCTGTATGAATAACGAAAATTTTGATAATATGGGGATACCACTTTGACAAAAAATTGCTTGTTGTGGAATTTGTGTTTGTTGCACAACTCTAGTAGCTATACACAAGTTCTCTAAATACCATAGTTTGACTATAGTTAGCACATGAACTGAGCCATAGACACACTATATAAACTAACTTAAGATATAGATGATTAACTATATTTGATGCAAACCTAGATGACAACACAGAACAACATTAGACTTTACATTGAAAATAATACACGTAACTAAATGCATACAAATTTCTAACAGATCTGTGCACTTATCCAAGGTACCTGTGCCAAGCACAATACCTCCAATCCAAAACTTGTAAAAACATTTTCAGAAAAGGAGTCATTGCTCTTTTTGTCACAATGCTTTCATTAAAACAAGTACAAATATCTTCCTTTACTCCACAACTTTTTCCTGTGTCCCTTTGTAATAGTGGTATAAATAAGATAACTGCATAGTAATAAATTGTTTCTAATTTCATGTTAGTACATAGATGAAGTTGGATTCTATAACACTTGACATGCATTTTATTTCTCATTTTGAACTAGTGGCTTCATTCTAGGAGCATGCAACTAGGGCCTGTATTTACCAACCATTCTTAAGAATATTCTCTCTTATTCTAGATTTAGAAAGTAACACAAGTTCTGATCGGCTTGGCTAAACCATTTGGTTTAGGCAATCAGAACTTGTGTTACATTCAAATTTAGAAAATTTTTGAGAATAAGATTAAGAATGTTCTTAAGAATGGTTGGTGAATACAGACCAAGGATTGTAGTTCAGAATGAAGTCCATGGTGAAAGTATGGACTGAATGTGAAAAATTTCTGCTCCCCCCCCCCTTTTTTTTTTTTTGGAAAAGTTACTTTTGTACAGTTGATGTTGAAGTTCAAACTTCTGGCTGGCCATATGCCTGCATTCTGTTTGCCTGTTTCAGGTCACCTAGTTTTGTTGATAATCAAATACTTTGATGCAACTTTTGTTTATAATGAAAGCAACAAAGCTTTAGACTTAAATGGAAGAAGGATGGTTGACATCATTAGACAAAGTATTCATGGGTGTTGGCCATATACATGACAGGTAAAACAAAGAGAATTGTACACTTGACAGCAGAAAGAAAGGAGGGAGGCAATACATCAACTTTCTGTTTGGTAACCCCTATGGAAAATACACCATCCCTAGATCTTTTCCTTTTAGACAGAAAAGATAATAGATAGTTTCACCACAGATAAACAGTATATTATGATATACCAGGTAAGGGGCTGAAAAACTCCAACAATACATTTGCTCACCCCAACTTTCACCAGTGAGAATACAGTGCAGGATTTGTATCGCGATAGACAATTTGGAATTGCATAGTTTGTTCCTGTGTTTAAAGGCATACACTCTGCAAGCACAATTCATTGGAGTATAGAACTAAAATTTATTTACGCTGTGCAAGTACACAAAAAAAAGTTTTGTTACTAACAGAAAAATTAATTTATGTCTTACTTACTTAGCACTTTACAGATTGAAATGGGTCTACGAAAGAGCCAGTATGTAACAATATGAACAGTGTATTTAAGAGATTGACAAGGTTTTCTCATGTATAACTTTGCACTGTATTCTCATTCAAAGGCACACATAATAGTAATGGTTTCTTTATACCTATGACAGATTGGCTCTGTCTGATATTCATTAACACTAAATAAAGAAAATGTAAAACATATTTAATTGATGCCATAAATTATAAAATTGCAACAACATACAGAGCAGTTCCATCTTAGCTTTGGCTCAAATAAAGCATATAGTCATGTACAAATACAATATAAAAAGCTTTGTATCAGTCTTCTGTGTCACTGCTATTTAAAACTTCTTCTATGACTAGGAATCATCACACTGGATTCATGATAAAGTTATTTCATTTTCATTTCTTTTATCAAAATAATAAAAAGCAACACCCTACTATCACAGATGAATGGACTAGACAGGAACCAAAGTACATTTATCTATTCTTTCTGATTTAATGTGAAAAAGTTATGACTTATTGTTTTACATGAGTACATTAAATAAAGGCAAAACTTATATATGATCTGCTTTTCAGAAAAGTAAGTTTATTAGCAGAAAAACAAAGACACGTTTGTCTGTTCTCTCATATGAGTAACTTCATAACTAGAACTTATTTCATCATGCAGTGAAATTAAATGAGGATGTATTCTTACAAATATGTACACTGTAAATTAAATGGGGACAAAACCTTTTGCTCAGATGTGTAAATCTATATGGTCAAAACTGTGACATAATTTTACAGATGTGTATACTGCATGGAGCCAAAACAATGACATGTTGCCTCAAATGTGTAACCTGTAAGTTAAATGAGATCAAAACTATGGCATGTTGTGTCAGAATTGTATGTTGAAACCTGTTGTCTCAAAAGTGTAGATTGAATAGGGTCAAAGCCAAGATATGTACTGTAAGAAATTTAACTAGATTAGGAGCAAAACAGATGTCACAGCTGTGTGAATTAAGTATGACCTATTGTCTCAGTACTTTACTTTGAATGAAGACAATTGTGATCTGTAAACTGAATGGGCATGAAATTCTAGCTTGTTTTCTCAGATGTGTCAGTCAAATGGGGTCTAAACTATGACATATCGTTACAAACTTTTTCAGCATCATATTTGTTGGTTAGCTTACTGAAATTCATCCTCATGGTGCTGCTGAATTTGATAATTTATTAAGATCAGAATATAAAGGACATGATCACAGACCAACACTGTGAGATATACTGGAAGATATACTAGTTAATTCAGCCTTATAAAACCTTATAAAATGGGGATCCATTTCAATTTTTTTGCATTATTTCTTACAGAGTTCAATGACAATTCTACCTACACTACAAATTCAGTCTAAATCATGCAATTACAATCACTATAGAATTGTTACACTGGAACCTGAAGTCTTCACATGTTATAACAAAAATGATCATTTATTGCAATGAAAAATTTACGCCAATGATGAAAGGGGTCCATATGCTAAATACTTTTATAAAGATTTATTGAGTTCATTTAATTTGAATTAATACTGGTATCATAATGTGAATATTTGGGCAACTTTGAATATTTCCTGGGCCACTAAAATGACTGAAACATATTTTCAGCTCACCAGAAAAACTACTTTGCAGCAATTTTAACGTTGCTTTAACCTGTAAATCTTTCATAATATTTTCTTTCTTGTATTCTTCGATGTTAACTTTCTTAGCAATTTTATCTTTGACCATCTTCAAATAACTCTCAAAAACGCTGAGGTAATTTTCAGGTAAATATAAAAGCAATATCTAAAGTGCAAGTGTATGTTTAAAATTTTCCAAAAACTAAAAGTATACCAGCAATGATTCAGTAATTAAGCACAAATAACTTTAGTGAGAAAGTTACCAGCATAAGGGCTAAAAAGCATTACTTTGATTTGATTCACTAAAAAGCATGCACATTTTTTTCTAATCAAAGTGAGTGTATAAAAAAATGGAGAGAAAAAAGGCACACTGGTGAAAAATAGTTTTGAATCTTTAAAAATATACATTTTGAATAATTGTTAGGATAACCACTATGTTACTTCTTTTTACACTGCTTGACTTATATTTGCCAGTTACTTTTAAAGTGCCGAATATTTAGCCAATTGACATTTTCAGTGTGGAAATAAGATCCAAATAATTGCAATGTTGTGGTTGTTTTTGTCAATAGTATTTTTAGCAAAGCAGACAGTGTAGATCAAGATCAGACTGCATGTTTTGTGCAGTCTGATCTTGTTCTACACTGGCCGAAAGGAATCTACAGTGTGAAAGGCGCTTTAAGGGTTAACCTGTAGAATACTGAGCTCAAGTCCAGCGACTTTTGCAGACACTTTAAATCCATGTTCAGGCCACACAGAATGTGCTTTTGTTTGTTGTTTGTATTGGAGTTTAATGCTGTTATAACAGCATAGGTCATATTACAGCCATCAGTGTAAGTGTTTCCTGGCTTTCTCACACTAGAACTGACATCACTTTCTAAGTTCCAGGTCACAGACTACTTTTCTCACACAAATCAGAGGTGAGAGGCAAAAAACCGCTGGAAAGAAGTTTGCCTAAACCAGGTATTCAACACGTAACCACCAGGTCACAGGTCATCTTTGATTGTTGTTTCATTGTAAACAGATGTATAATAAACTTTAAACAAGTTTAAACATTCAATAATTGTAAAAGATAACAGTTCAAAAAGACTGGGAAAGCAGGAGGAGGGGTAAGGTAAAAAAATTGTATGAATATTCACTAGTTATTCATAACTGACTGTATGAGAAGTAATTCATGCTGTTATGTAGAAAAGCAGAAAACTTGAACTTCAGATTCCAGGGTGTTTAGTCAATATATCCTCTAGTCTTACAGGTACTTACTAGCATGCCCATGATCATGACGACCTGGGCTTGATGCCCGTCCATGCGCAGGGACTTTTAAATGCTCTAATGTATACAAATCCAAAGATTAATAGAATTACATCATGAACATTTAATAGTGGTAGGGTCCATAGTTACCTCATTTATTACTAGAGCATTTTTTTTTTTAATGAAATCTCCTCAACCGTTCACCACTCAATCCTGGGTTTTAGGGACCCTAGGGGTGCAGGCTTTTGAAACATTGTCAGAAAAGGAGAAAATGGTGGTAATCAGCATTTTCTCCATTTCTTACAACATTTTTTATCTCTTTCAAAGACAAATCGCATCATCTGAGCCACATTTAATTAGTCGTCTGCAAATGCTCTTGATTTGGAAAAGTTCAAAATTCTTTAGTCTGGTGAATTTAGGGTTTCGTACAAGTAGTTAAACTTTTACCCAACAATCCTGTATTTCTAAGCTCTTTACCACACAACAAAAATTTAGACTTGTCCAAACAGAAAACATTTGCAAACGGCAAGTTAAATGTGGCTCAAAAGATGAAATTTGTCTTTGATAGGGTAGAAAACATTGTGGGAAAAGGAGAAAATGCTGTTTACCAGCATTTTCTCCTTTTCTCACAAAGTTTTCAAAATGCCTCTTTCTTAGGGTCTTTGAAACTGAGAATTGTGTTGTAAAGATTTAAACTCTGAAGAAGATTGCTTTTGAAAACATCAAAGGAAAAGGAGAAAATGCTGGAAGTCAGCATTTTCTCCTTTTCAAATGATCCTCATTAACCGTTTGAAGACAAATCTAGTCACTTGAATCACATTTGTTTTGTTGTCTGCAAGTGCTTTTAAAATGTCATCTAGTAAAGAATCATCAGTTTATTGCACTGCAAGAAATTTCAAACAGCATTCATTAACTGGTGGACTTACCAGCTAAACTTCCGTTGAGAAGCATTTTTTATGCCATATTTTTTTTTCCTTTTGAAATAACATTTACTCAAAATGATGGGAGAAGAACTTAAAGATGACAAAAACTAGACAAAACAGAAGTTTGACATAAATTAAATATATGTACATATTTAACTCTTTACCATACAATCTCTATTATAGTGGCTCTGGATTCTAAAACAATGTTTGAAAAGGAAAAAAACTGATACACAGCATTTTCTCCTTTCTTTTCTTTTTTCACAAGGTATTCTTCTCTTCCAAAGACAGAGAACACTTTTCTAACCACTGAAAGACATGGTTGACGGACGTTTCGGCCTCGGCCGTATTAGCCTTGGATGTTTTGACGCCGGACATTTTAGCCAAAGACGTTTTGGCCTAGCAACTTTAGATCCAAATAGAATAGAAATACAGCCCAATCAGTCCGTTATCTACTTCCTTATTTAGCAATAAATTGGGGCAAAGTTCAGACTGTACATTTAGGCAGACTGATTTCTAATTTGTATAAATATACATTTTTTTCAGTGGAAAAAATATATAAATAGTTGAAAATAGCAAAATAGCTAAATTAAAATAGCTAAAAATAATCCTTTTCTTTTTTTCAAAGGGGGGGGGGTGTTGCCGGGTATCAAAAATCTTCAGTTTAAATCACATTTCGTTTACCTATATGTAGGTGTGATACAACATTAGTGTTTTGTTACCTTAAAGGCCCAGTAAATGCCAAAATATCAAAGCAGGTGTCATAATACATTTATATTTAAATCATACCATTTAAAAGTATGAAAAATATTGTGGAGATGGCAGTCTGTTATCATGTGGTCGGGCCATAACGTTAGTCGCTGGCAGAAAAAAAGAATTTTAAAATCAGGTAAAAAGTAAACAAAAGACACAGCTACCTGGCAGGTTTTAACCTAGTTTTGAAATTGATTTCTCTGTCAGCAACTAACACTTGGAGCGACCGTACAATGACAGATTGTCATCTTCACAATAATTTCCATACTTTTAAATGGTATTGTATAAATTCAAATGCATTTAAACACCCGCTTTGTTTACATTAATTTTGGCCTTTATTGTTACTTTAATTTACTTATTAACTGCAACATTTATCAATGACATGATTCAGGCCAAAACATCTTACTCTGCTCTTTCTTGAGACCAAAACGTCTCAGCCAAAACATCCAAGGCCAAAACACCCTACATTCAAAAGACATAGCTCACCTTTTCAGTCATGTTTGTCATTTGCAAATGCTGTCATTCGGGACCAAAACGTGTCATGTGGTAAAGACTAAACAAATTAATGTAACTCAAAACCACAAATTTAGACTAGATTATGTTTTCATGGCAATGCATTTTTTTTTGTTATACATGTCTTTTTTACAATAGATTTTAACTTTTTGACAATCTTAACATATATCAGAAAGCAAAAACACTTGTGACTTTGATATATAGATATAAATTTAAGCATATAATGCAGTGCACTGTTAGATGGCCACAAGATTTAGTGCAGGCCAAATAGTACCAGAATATAATGAAGTAATAAAAACTGTTGTGAAATTTCAAAAGAAAACAGACAAATTTATCAAGATAAGTTATAATAAAATTTAGAAATTTAAGCTTGGAACCATACTTTTAGCTACTTATATGTGAGCCATGCTCTGTGAAAAGGGGGCTTAATGCATCTGCGAAAAGTTTCAACCCAGGTCGGCCTGCGCAGTCCGCGCAGGCTGACCTGGGCTAAAACTTTTCGCTATTGGTCAATTTTCTGCATGTCCAAGGACCAGTCTATATCATGATCCAGTCGATTGTTGGACAAAGTGGACTTTATGGATCCATGATCATGTGATAACTTGCTTGGTATAATGTATAACGGAGATGCATTAAGCCCCCTTTTCACAGAGCATGGCTCATATCTGTGTAATAATAACAAGAGGGCCAAGATGGCCCTGGATCGCTCACCCGAATTTTTGAGAGGACCATAACCAACTTTTTTTAAAGTATTGAAATTTTGGAAACAAAATCAGTATCTTGCCAAGCAATTATAAAAAGGTCACCTGTAAAAATCATTTCAAAATCTGTCACCACCCCTACAATCATCACCACAGCCATGTTTTTGACGAATCAGAATTCTGCAAATAAATTTTAGGATAGGTCACCCAAAGACCTTATCTTGAACAAGAGCACATGCCCGATAGTGGCTAAAAATATTAAGTTGAACAAGAGCACCTCATGAGAGTGCCAATGATTGGCTGTTGGAACCTTGCTGGATAGTAAAATAAAATTCCAAGTCGCAAAAGGGGCATAATTTGGACAAAACAATTTTGGAGTTAACTGCCCTTGTTGTATGGGTTGCTTTTTACTAGTGAACAATTATTCCGAGTTTAAGTACATGTGTTGAGTGGAAGCTGAGATATAACAAAATGTCGAAGTTTTTGCACAACAACAACAACGCAGATTATGCCAACAGGGCTATGTCAATACCTCGATGTTTTCTTTGAAAACAGCTAAGCTAAATAAGGGGTATAATATAACGATCATTTCTGTGAAATAACTTCAAAATCTGAATAGTGGTTTCAGAGAAGACAAAATTTTTAAGAATTTCTTCATGTCCTCAGAGAGCAAATAGCTTCCACCCACGACAGCCATGTTTCTTGACAGATCAAAATTTCGCGAATGAATTTTCAAAAGGGGCACCTAAGGAACATTTCTGTGAAATTATTTCAAAATCTGACAAGTGGTTTAGGAGAAGAAGAATTTCAAAGAATTTCTTTAAGTCCATACAGTGCAAAGATGCCCATCCCCACCAAGGCCATGTTTTTCGATGGATCAAAAATAAACAAACAAACTTTAAAAAGGGTTACCCAAGGAACATATCTGTGAAATTATTTCAAAATCTGACCAGTGGTTTCAGAGGAAAAGATTATCAAAGAATTTCTTGGAAAATTCCATTTGGTTGCCATGGCAACCAGAGTTTTTGATGTATCAAATTCTGTGAACAATTTTCAAAGGGGACGTCCCAAGGAACATTCCAGCCAAGTTTGGTCCAAATCGGCCAAGCGGTTTAGGAGGAGAAGATGTTTAAAGAATTGTTGACACCGCTGGACGCCCAAGAGCCCCTCCACTCCACAACGGCCATGTTTTTTGACGGATCAAAATTTCGCGAACAATTTTTAAAAAAGGGTCACCCAAGGAACATATCTGTGAAATTATTTCAAAATCTGACCAGCGGTTTCAGAGGAGAAGATTTTTTAAGAATTTTTTGGAAAATTCCATTTGGTTGCCATAGCAACCAGAGTTTTTAATGAAATCAAATTCTGTGAACATTTTTTAAAGAGGACCTCCCAAGGAACACTCAAGCCAAGTTTGGTCCAAATCGGCCAAGTGGTGTAGGAGGAGAAGATGTTTAAAGAATTGTTGACTCTGCTGGACGCCAAGAGCCCCCCCTCCATCACTGCCATGTTTTTCGATGGATCAAAATTTCGCAAACAGTTTTTGAAAAGGGTCACTCAAGGAACATATCTGTGAAATTATTTCAAAATCTGACAAGTGGTTTAGGAGAAGAAGAATTTCAAAGAATTTCTTTAAGTCCATACAGTGCAAAGATGCCCATCCCCACCAAGGCCATGTTTTTCGATGGATCAAAAATAAACAAACAAACTTTAAAAAGGGTTACCCAAGGAACATATCTGTGAAATTATTTCAAAATCTGACCAGTGGTTTCAGAGGAAAAGATTATCAAAGAATTTCTTGGAAAATTCCATTTGGTTGCCATGGCAACCAGAGTTTTTGATGTATCAAATTCTGTGAACAATTTTCAAAGGGGACATCCCAAGGAACATTCCAGCCAAGTTTGGTCCAAATTGGCCAAGCGGTTTAGGAGGAGAAGATGTTTAAAGAATTGTTGACACCGCTGGACGCCCAAGAGCCCCTCCACTCCACAACGGCCATGTTTTTTGACGGATCAAAATTTCGCGAACAATTTTTAAAAAAGGGTCACCCAAGGAACATATCTGTGAAATTATTTCAAAATCTGACCAGCGGTTTCAGAGGAAAAGATTTTTTAAGAATTTTTTGGAAAATTCCATTTGGTTGCCATAGCAACCAGAGTTTTTAATGAAATCAAATTCTGTGAACATTTTTTAAAGAGGACCTCCCAAGGAACACTCAAGCCAAGTTTGGTCCAAATCGGCCAAGTGGTGTAGGAGGAGAAGATGTTTAAAGAATTGTTGACTCTGCTGGACGCCAAGAGCCCCCCCTCCATCACTGCCATGTTTTTCGATGGATCAAAATTTCGCAAACAGTTTTTGAAAAGGGTCACTCAAGGAACATATCTGTGAAATTATTTCAAAATCTGACCAGCGGTTTCAGAGGAGAAGATTTTTATAGAATTGTTGACACCACTGGACACCAAGAGCCCCCCCTCCACCACGGCCATGTTTTTCGATGGATCAGAATTTCGGGAACAATTTTTGAAAAGGGTCACCCAAGGAACATATCTGTGAAATTATTTCAAAATCTGACCAGCGGTTTCAGAGGAGAAGATTTTTAAAGAATTTCTTCGTAAATTCCATTTGGTTGCCATGGCAACCAGAGTTTTTGATGAAATCAAATTCTGTGAGCAATTTTTAAAGACGACCTCCCAAAGAACATTCCAGCCAAGTTTGGTCCAAATCGGCCAAGCGGTGTAGGAGGAGAAGATGTTTAAAGAATTGTTGACACCGCTGGATGCCAAGAGTCCCCCCCTCCACCACAGCCAGGTTTTTCGACGGATCATAATTTCGGGCACAATTTTTGAAAAGGGTCACCCAAGGAACATATCTGTGAAATTATTTCAAAATCTGACCAGCGGTTTCAGAGGAGAAGATTTTTTAAGAATTTCTTGGTAAATTCCATTTGGTTGCCATGGCAACCAGAGTTTTTGATGAAACTAAATTCTGTGAACACTTTTTAAAGAGGACCTCCCAAGGAACATTCCAGCCAAGTTTGTTCCAAATCGGCCAAGCAGTGTAGGAGGAGAAGATGTTTAAAGAATTGTTGACAACGCTGGACGCCAAGAGTCACCCCCCTCCACCATGGCCATGTTTTTCGACAGATCAAAATTTCGCGAACAGTTTTTGAAAAGGGTCACTCAAGGAACATATCTGTGAAATTATTTCAAAATCTGGCCAGCGGTTTCAGAGGAGAAGATTTTTAAAGAATTTCTTTGTAAATTCCATTTGGTTGCCATGGCAACCAGAGTTTTTGATGAAATCAAATTCTGTGAATAGTTTTTAAATAGGACCTCCCAAGGAACATTCCAGCCAAGTTTGGTGTAAATCGGCCAAGCGGTGTAGGAGGAGAAGATGTTTAAAGAATTGTTGACACCGCTGGACGCCAAGAGCCACCCCCCTCCACCACGGCCATATTTTTCTACGGATCAAAATTTCGCGACCAATTTTTGAAAAGGGTCACCCAAGGAACATATCTGTGAAATTATTTCAAAATCTGACCAGCGGTTTCAGAGAAGAAGATTTTTATAGAATTGTTGACACCACAGGACGCCAAGAGCCCCCCTCTTCCACAACGGCCATGTTTTTCGACGGATCAAAATTTCGGGAACAATTTTTGAAAAGGGTCACTCAAGGAACATATCTGTAAAATTATTTCAAAATCTGACCAGCGGTTTCAGAGGAGAAGATTTTTAAAGAATTTCTTGGTAAATTCCATTTGGTTGCCATGGCAACCAGAGTTTTTGATGAAATCAAATTCTGTGAATAGTTTTTAAAGAGGACCTCCCAAGGAACATTCCAGCCAAGTTTGGTCCAAATCTGCCAAGTGGTGTAGGAGGAGAAGATGTTTAAAGAATTGTTGACACCGCTGGACGCCAAGAGTCCCCCCCTCTACTACAGCCATGTTTTTCGACGGATCAAATTTCGCGAACAATTTTTGAAAAGGGTCACCCAAGGAACATATCTGTGAAATTATTTCAAAATCTGACCAGCGGTTTCAGAGGAGAAGATTTTTAAACAATTTCTTCGTAAATTCCATTTGGTTGCCATGGCAACCAGAGTTTTTGATGAAACCAAATTCTGTGAACAATTTTTAAAGAGGACCTCCCAAGGAACATTCAAGCCAAGTTTGGTCCAAATCGGCCAAGCAGTGTAGGAGGAGAAGATGTTTAAAGAATTGTTGACAACGCTGGACGCCAAGAGCCACCCCCCTCCACCACGGCCATGTTTTTCAACGGATCAAAATTTCGGGAACAATTTTTGAAAAGGGTCACCCAAGGAACATATCTGTGAAATTATTTCAAAATCTGACCAGCGGTTTCAGAGAAGAAGATTTTTATAGAATTGTTGACACCGCTGGACGCCAAGAGCCCCCCTCTTCCACAACGGCCATGTTTTTCGACGGATCAAAATTTCGGGAACAGTTTTTGAAAAGGGTCACCCAAGGAACATATCTGTAAAATTATTTCAAAATCTGACCAGTGGTTTCAGATGAGAAGATTTTTATAGAATTGTTGACACCGCTGGACGCCTAGAGCCATCCCCTCCACAATGGCCATGTTTTTCGACGGATCAAAATTTCGTGAACAATTTTTAAAAAGGGTCACCCAAGGAACATATCTGTGAAATTATTTCAAAATCTGACCAGCTGTTTCATCAGAGAAGATTTTTATAGAATTGTTGACACCGCTGGACGCCTAGAGCCCCCCCCTTCATCACGGCCATGTTTTTCGATGGATCAAAATTTCGCAAACATTTTTTGAAAAGGGTCACCCAAGGAACATATCTGTGAAATTATTTCAAAATCTGACCAGCGGTTTCAGAGGAGAAGATTTTTAAAGAATTTCTTGGTAAATTCCATTTGGTTGCCATGGCAACCAGAGTTTTTGATGAAATCAAATTCTGTGAATAGTTTTTAAAGAGGACCTCCCAAGGAACATTCCAGCCAAGTTTGGTCCAAATCTGCCAAGTGGTGTAGGAGGAGAAGATGTTTAAAGAATTGTTGACACCGCTGGACGCCAAGAGTCCCCCCCTCTACTACAGCCATGTTTTTCGACAGATCAAAATTTCGTGAACAATTTTTGAAAAGGGTCACCCAAGGAATATATCTGTGAAATTATTTCAAAATCTGACCAGCGGTTTCAGAGGAGAAGATTTTTAAACAATTACTTCGTAAATTCCATTTGGTTGCCATGGCAACCAGAGTTTCAGAAGAAATCATATTCTGTGAACAATTTTTAAAGAGGACCTCCCAAGGAACATTCAAGCCAAGTTTGTTCCAAATTGGCCAAGCAGTGTAGGAGGAGAAGATGTTTAAAGAATTGTTGACAACGCTGTACGCCAAGAGCCACCCCCCTCTACCACGGCCATGTTTTTCGACGGATCAAAATTTCGTGAACGATTTTTGAAAAGGGTCACCCAAGGAACATATCTGTGAAATTATTTCAAAATCTGACCAGCGGTTTCAGATGAGAAGATATTTATAGAATTGTTGACACCGCTGGACGCCAAGAGCCCCCCCCTTCCACAAACGGCCATGTTTTTCGACAGATCAGAATTTCGGGAACAATTTTTGAAAAGGGTCACCCAAGGAACATATCTGTGAAATTATTTCAAAATCTGACCAGCGGTTTCAGAGGAGAAGATTTTTATAGAATTGTTGACACCGCTGGTTGCCAAGAGCCACCCCCTCCACAACGGCCATGTTTTTCCACGGATCAAAATTTCGCGAACAGTTTATGAAAAGGGTCACCCAAGGAACATATCTGTGAAATTATTTCAAAATCTGACCAGCGGTTTCAGAGGAGAAGATTTTTAAATAATTTCTTCGTAAATTCCATTTGGTTGCCATGGCAACCAGAGTTTTTGATGAAATCAAATTATGTTAAGAATTTTCAAAGAGGACCTCCCAAGGAACATTCCAGCCAAGTTTGGTGTAAATCAGCCAAGCGGTGTAGGAGGAGAAGATGTTTAAAGAATTGTTGACACCGCTAGACGCCAAGAGCCCCCCCCTCCACCACAGCCATGTTTTTTGATGGATCAGAATTTCGGGAACAATTTTTGAAAAGGGTCACCCAGGGAACATATCTGTGAAATTATTTCAAAATCTGACCAGCGGTTTCAGAGGAGAAGATTTTTTAAGAATTTCTTGGAAAATTCCATTTGGTTGCCATGGCAACAAGAGTTTTTGATGAAACCAAATTCTGTGAACAATTTTTAAAGAGGACCTCCCAAGGAACATTCAAGCCAAGTTTGGTCCAAATCGGCCAAGCAGTGTAGGAGGAGATGTTTAAAGAACTGTTGACAACGCTGGACCCCAAGAGCCACCCCCCCCTCCACCACGGCCATGTTTTTCAACAGATCAAAATTTCGCGACCAATTTTTGAAAAGGGTCACCCAAGGAACATATCTGTGAAATTATTTCAAAATCTGACCAGTGGTTTCAGAGGAGAAGATATTTATAGAATTGTTGACACCGCTGGACGCCAAGAGCCACCCCCCCTCCACAACGGCCATGTTTTTCGACAGATCAAAATTTCGCGAACAATTTTTGAAAAGGGTCACCCAAGGAACATATCTGTGAAATTATTTCAAAATCTGACCAGCGGTTTCAGAGAAGAAGATTTTCCAAGAATTTCTTCGTAAATTCCATTTGGTTGCCATGGCAACCAGAGTTTTAGAAGAAATCATATTCTGTGAACGATTTTTAAAGAGGACCTCCCAAGGAACATTCCAGCCAAGTTTGGTCTAAATCGGCCAAGCGGTGTAGGAGGAGAAGATGTTTAAAGAATTGTTGACACCGCTGGACACCAAGAGCCCCCCCCCCTTCCACAACGGCCATGTTTTTCGACGGATCAGAATTTCGCGACCAATTTTTGAAAAGGGTCACCCAAGGAACATATCTGTGAAATTATTTCAAAATCTGACCAGCGGTTTCAGAGGAGAAGTTTTTTAAAGAATTTCTTGAAAAATTCCATTTGGTTTGCATGGCAACCAGAGTTTTTGATGAAATCAAATTTTGTGAAAAATTTTCAAACAGGTCCTCCCAAGGAACATTCCAGCCAAGTTTGGTCCAAATTGGCCAAGCGGTTTAGGAGGAGAAGATGTTTAAAGAATTGTTGACGACGCACGACAGACGCCGCACGACGGACACAGCGTGAACCTAAAACCTCCCCTTGAGCACGTTGTGCTCAGGTGAGCTAAAAAAACAAAGGTTTAATACATAATTGGAAAACAGGAAAATGCTGGTAAGCTGTGTTTTCTCATTATCCAATACAGCTTCTTAGCCTTTCAAAGAAAAATCCTGTTTAATGAGCCACATTTAACTTTTTGGTTAAGTTGATCTATGCACCCTAACTTAGTAATGGCTAAAATTATGTATATGTGTCTAATTTTGCGGCTAAAGTTGCATGAATGCTAAGTTAATCATGTAAATTGTCAATTTTGAAAGAACTGTTTTGTAAGTTGTCAGATGCAAATTTCTCTATGGAGGTAATGACTTAAGTCACCATGGGCATTTTTTTTTTTTACAATTTTGTCATGATATATACTGAAAGAAGCATGAGTAGTTAACCACAGCATGTATTTGTCTAGATACCACTAGCAAGTTCTAATAGTAAGCATTTCTGATGCTCATCATTTGATTACTTCTTATGTTCATATTTCAGTTACATGTACTTCTTTGATCATATCTTAATAACCTATCATGTTCCTCTTTAAAGGTTAATCCATTTTTTTTTTTTTCAGAATTCTTTTTTTCAATTTCAACTAATGTTGCCAACCATTCAAAACTTCAGAAAATCATTCTTTTTACTTAACCCTTTACCATACATTCCAAACTTTTAATCTCCCTGTGGGAGAAGGCTTTTTAAAACATCACAGGATACGGAGAAAATGCTGGTAACCAGCATAATTCCTTTTTATCCCACTATGTTTTCTACCATTTCAAAAACAAATCTCAAAAGGTTAGCTGTACTTGAGGTTGTCTGCAAATACTTTGAATTTGGGCCAGTTTAAAATTTTGTTGCCTGGTAAAGGGTTGGGAACAAAAACCCTATCAACTTCTTTGTAGTATTTGTTTTCTGTTTGGTAGATCCTGTACTAATAGACCAAGCTTTGCTTTTTTTCTCACATTATTTCTAGAAGACCTTATGAACTTCACCCAAAATTATTTATGCATTTAACTCTTAACCAAACGACAAAATTGTAGACTGGTCCAAATTGGATGCATTTGCAGACAACAAATTAAATGTTGCATATGAGATGAAATTTGTCCTTTAAAGTGTGGAAAACAGTGTGGGGAAAAAGGAGAAAATGCAGGTTATCAGCATTTTCCCCTTTTCTCATAATGTTTTCAAAAGTCCTTTCCCTTGGGGTTGTTAAATCTCGGAAATGTGTGGTAAAGGGTTACAATGAATCTTTGAATGAAGCTATTCAGAACACAAAATGAACATAAGAGAAGCTTTACTATTCAACACTTGCTCTAAAACTATACTGAATGTGAATTAACCTCTGTTTTTAGAATCTGTATCAAAAGGGAATGAAGTGAGAAGAAGACTAAAATTAGCAATCTAGAACAGATGATCAAACTCAGAAATAAATTTGAAGAGAAATAAAATAAAACATATAACATCAAAAACTGCTTTTTGCAGTATTTCAACCAATAGCCTTTACAAAGAAAAAAAGAAACGTAGTTTATCCATTTGATAAATTTACATTTCTAACCATGTTTGTACTAGTTACAGAAATGGCGAGAAATGTAAATTTATAGTCTTGATAAGTGTTTACATCAGCGTTCTGCCCAGGATAAACTATTTACCAAAAGATAAAATTTTAAACTAGTCCAAATTGAAAGTATTTGCAGACACAAAATAAATGTGACTGAAAAATTGAAATTTGTTAGGGGAAGGGTAGAAAACATTGTTGGAAAAGGAGAAAATGCTGGTTACCAGCATTTTCTCCTTTTCCAATGATGTATTCAAAGGCCTATTCTTACAGGGTCATCAAAACTAGGAATGGTGTGGTAAAGAGTAAACTATCTCATACACTTGCAGAAATATGGGACAATTTCAAAATTAGTGAGATAAAGGCACTCAAGACTACTTCTCTCATAAATTTGAAAGGGTCAGAGTCCCATATGTACACAGTATGTTGGGACATTTTTCCAATTTAATAGGACAATGTCCCACAATCTCCCCCTGGGCAGAAAACTAAAAACTGCTCGTTATAGGTTTGTAGTAACAAAAAAAAAGACATACAGTCATGTACATATATATATGAGCCATGCTCTGTGAAAAGGGGGCTTAATGCATCTGCAAAAAGTATCGACCCATGTCAGGCTGTGCAGTCCATGCAGGCTGACATGGGTCAAAACTTTTTGCTATTAAAATTTTGTAAATTTAATGCATGTCCAAGGCCCAGTCTGACTCCATATCCAGTCAGTTGTCATACAAAATGGATTTTATGGATCAATAATTATTTGATGCCTTGCTTAGTATAACGTATCATGGGGATACATGAAACCCCATTTTGGCCATAGCATGGCTCAAATCTATTTTAAATCTGACAAAAATAGAATTTATATGAAAATTGAAAGTGGCAATGATGTAAGAAAAATGAATGTGTAAAAGAAAAACTTTCAATTCACTGATATCCAAACAATCGCAACCACTTCAAAAAAACCTCTCTACCGTTTTGGTTATTTATGCCTTATTTTCAGTCACAGAACTTCTCCTATTCTAAATCTTTCGAAGTACATGTCATTAATTTGAATTTTTGTACAGTAGGGTTTTTTGTTTCGAAGCTGAAATGTTTATTTATAATGTATCAGTTTTTAGCATATTACCCAAATGATTCATTGTTTTGATGATCCCAAGGAAGAAAGTTTTTGAAAAACTTGTGGGATATTTTGAAAATGCTGGTAACCAGCATTTTCTCGTTTTCCTGCAGGACAAATTGCATCACTCAAACTACATTAACCCTTTATCACACAATCCAAAGTTATAACAACCTCAAGGAAAAGGGTTTTTGAAAACATTGTGGGAAATGGAGAAAATGCTGGTAACCAGCATTTTCTCCTTTTCCCAAAATGTTTTCTACCTTTTCAAAGAAAATTTCCAAATTTGTGAAACATCAAGTTTGTCATCTGCAA
This sequence comes from Hippopus hippopus, assembly GCA_946811185.2. Lineage (NCBI taxonomy): Eukaryota > Metazoa > Mollusca > Bivalvia > Cardiida > Cardiidae > Hippopus > Hippopus hippopus. Next base: position 25,364,884 of record OX328111.1, on the reverse strand, counting down.
ATGCTTTGAATTTGGACAAGTTTAAAATTTTGTTGTGTGGTAAAAAGTTATCTTTGTCATCCACAAATACTTTGAAATTCACAAAAACTTAAATTTTGTTGTCTTGAGAAAGACGTAATTGTCGATAAAACCTAACCAAAATTTACTTTGACACGGTCGATACCATAAATTTGGAAGAATAGCATCAGAGAGATACTTGGCACGTAGAGTAATAGAGCTGACGCAATCATTCTTAAGTGTAAAATCCAACGAGTCTTGAGAAGTTCTTGCAAAAATAAAGAATAAATAACCAAAACAAAAGTCAAAATTTCACACCAAAATTCACTTTGAAAAAAACAAAGAAAAAAACTTCAAAAAGACAAATGCAACCAGATCATTGCCATAGTTACCTTTTTTAGCAGCCGGTTTCTCATCTTTCTCCTTCTTTCCACCCTTTGTCTTGTCATGTTTGTCATCTTTTTCCTCTTTACCCTTTCCATCCTGTTGGAAAAAAAATCTTGTGCTTTTAACCCTTTTTGTAGTGAATAAATGAATTGAACAGACTGATGTTGTACAAAATATGCAAATATTGCAATTTAACAAGTTACCACACAGACAATTTTTAGACTATGTTGAAAGCAGGAAATAAGGTGACGTTGGCTCAAATGATGGAATTTGTCGTTGAGAGGGTAGAAAACATTGTGGGAAAAGGAGAAAATGCTGTTAACCCAGCATTTTCTCCCTTTCCCAAAATATTTTCAAAAGCTGTCTACTTCAACGACCATAAAACTCGGGACTGTGTGGTAAAGGCTTAAATACGGTACTGTTTTTGTCAGAATGTCAAGCAAAAATGACAACAGTGTAGATCCTAGATCAAAGGGCACATTCTGTAAACTCAAATTCAATTGATCAATTGTAAACCAATCAAGTTCTCGATTATACAACTGAATACTGTACAACTTTTCACATACCTGCAATCCATTGCTTTAACAGCATTTTGGATTAGTGTAAAACTATTTATCACTAGTGTAATTTATAAAACCCCACAAAGTGCCTTTTACAACTACACATGCAGTTGCTTTTCCAGTTGGTGTAGATTGAGATCAGACTGTGCAAAACATGTGATTTGATCTGCAATCTATACATTGTTGACTTTGTTGAGACAATCTGGCCAAAATCAGGAGTTATTTGGGGCTTTTTTCAAAACCCAAAGTTTCCATTTTGTTTATTTGGTGTTCAAGGGTTAAAAACTTTGGGTTGGAATAACAATAAAGAGCCTGTACATTAATAGTTTAAAACTCTAAAATTGCAACTTAAATTGTATTAACTTTTTGAGTAAAATCAATAATACCAAATTTAGGATATGTATTTTAATCAGAATATAAAATTACAAAAACACAGTACAAAGTTATGTACACTGTTGATCCATGATAAGACTGCATATACAAATATTCAACAAAAACAATGATAGATTTTGTAACAAATTCACTTGAGTCATCCTATGAATATTCAGTAAAATTGAATAATTACAAATTCCCCATAAATTAAATAACAACCACAACCAAGTTCAAACCAATTGCAGTGCTGACAGCACTTTGATCTTCTCTGTCCTTCATTAAGACCACAGGCTTTTCATTTACTTTATCACCTAAACTATTTACACTCCTTCATTAGGTTTCGTTTTTTTCCCTTTTTGTGTGTGTGTAGCTGAATGTGCTGGCTTTTGACCTACTTTTTGGTACTGACAAAAAATGAATAAACAAAGTTCTGACTGGTAAAAAATGTAAATGTTTATTCTTAGGGTCCCTGCCTATTCTGGGCAAATTTATGCCATCTATCTTTTTTAAAGATATTTATTGTTTACCTCTATCACACATTCCAAGGTTTTAACTACTCTAAGAAAGAGGCTTTTGAAAACATTGTGGAAAAAGGAGAGAATGCTGGTTACCCATCATTTTCTCCTTTTTCCCAGAATGCTTTCAATTCTTTCAAAGATAAATTTGATCGCTTCAGCCACACTTAATTTGTCATCTGCAAATGTTTTCAATTTGGACAAGTCTGAAATCTTGTGTTCTGGTGAAGGGTTAAAGAATTCAATCCTTGTATGGGGATCAGCTATAGGTGAAAAAAAAAAAAAACACTTACCTTTTTGGCTTTAGCTGATGGTTTTTCATTTTTCTTACCCCCTGCTGCGTGTGTATTGCTCCGAACGCTACCTGGTCGATCTTTGGATTCTGCTCGTCTGCTTAGAGGTGGCTGTGAGACGTGAAAACATGTGATGTGGTGAAAACAACAACAACTACTATATCAAGTGACACAACTGTACCGACACAAACATGTGATCAATCGTTATTCAACCCTTTCCCTCATGAACAAGTTTACCACATTATGCAAGCCAAATTTAAAGAAACAGCCAATTGAAAGTTACAAGGTAAAAAATAAATGTTTTTTTTTTGCTTCTTTTGGTGTTACAGCTTTGATAAATAACAACAAGCATCCCATTTTCATGATGGTTTTAGATATTTTTCTGGAGGGAAAGGGTACATTGGGGATCATTAGGCATTTCAAGCTATTTTAGTGTGCACTGCCCAATGTTGGAAATTTCTCATTCCTGTACTTACATGGGTAAGAAGGGAGCGTTTTCTGCCCATTCCTTTCAATAACAGGGTGTCAAGGGTTGGCTTTAAAACACAAGTCAAAGAAAGAGTAGAATACAGAGTTGAAAAACGAAAAAATATGGGGGAAAAAAAAGGGGTCAGTCTATGAATGCACATGGATGCTGCTTCTGTGCACTTGTATCAAAGTCAATAAATTAATTTAAAGGACTGCTCTTAAACTCTTCACAAAATGTAACAACTCAATCTCTTTCAACAGCTGAAAATTCAATCCTCTGAAACTCGAAAAGATTTATATCTTATAGGCTTGACTTACAAGCTGACAATATAGATCCAAGATCAGACTGTATGTTCTGTGCAGTCTGATATTGTTTTTTGCTATCTGCAACAGTTCCTGTTCTTGCCTATGGTGCTGAAATATTAAAATACAAAGAACCTTGACAATGTGTTTATTAAAAAAAAAAAAAAAAAAAAAAAAAATTCATATAGAGGTTTTATTACATCACTTTTTTTTTCCTGATTGTAGCCTAAAGATCACTTTGCACAGAGCATACATTCTGATCTCAGGTCTACAGTATCCAATGATTTGTGAGATACTTTGTCTGCTTATTTTTAGCTCCATGAGTGAAAACAGGAGCTTTTGAAAACAGCATATCTCAAAATCTAGCTGAACTGAATGTGCAGTTCAATCTTGGATCTATACTGTCAGCTTGCACAGTCAAGCTTTTGAGACGAAAAAACTTTCTGGGTTTCAGCTGATTGTTTATTTGAGCTTTTGAAAGAGGTACAGTTTATTAATTTGGGGCTGCATTTCAGGCTGGATTCCTGTTTGAATCAACATGTTTCCGTCTTGGGAGAAAAAAAATTCAAAAGTTCTTTTTCTAGCAGGTCCGGGGTCAACAGCTAAAAGGTTTATAAAAATGTTTATGAGGGAAATAGTGAATTGGTGAATCACATGATGACAATTTTGTGCTTTCTCTGATAGTCTTATATCACACAATAAGTAACTTATCAATTGCTACATGAAACACATTTATGTAATCACCATGAAAATTTGAAAGAGGAAATAAACTCTTTACCAAACAACAAAACTTTGGACTAGTTCAAATGCAAAGCATTTGAAGATGAAAACTCCATTACAATACAACTCAATGATAGGATTTTTCTTTAAATGGGTTGAAAACACTGCGAGTCAAGGAGAAAATGCTGGTAACCACAATTTTCTCCTTTTCCTGCAATGTTTTCTGAATCCCTCAGCCTCGGGGTCGTCATAACATGAAAACATTTGATAAAGGATTAATCTCTGTGATTGTGTGACAGAACAGAAATAGTAAAACCATACCACAGGCCACTGAAACTCCACTTGTCTATCACGGAACACCAAAATTTTCATTGCTTGATCATAGGAAACATTTACTAAAAACAGCACCTTGGCGCATAACCTCTGCATTGTATATATAATAACTTAAAGTGTACAATGAAATTGGAGAAAATTTGACCCCCTCTCCCATTTAACGGAAATGGAAAAAAAACACAACCACTAGGTTGTTTTTTTCCGTTTCATCTTTTCTATTTTATTTCTTCATCCAATACAGTATCACACCTTTCATTTTGCATTTCACATTTTTTCAAATGCATATTTGTTTATTGGTAAAAGATTTTGGCGCATCTTTTGAGAGTTAATTCGCCTGAATTATAATTCGCTAAGGGTTATGAATTGTGTGACATCAGCGCATGGTGATCCAGAAAATGCAGAAGCTTTTATCGAATCAGCACCAATGCACGGCTTCAAGAGTCGTTTGAAACCTTTGAAGGTCTAGAAACAATAGAAAATTTAATTCTGAACCCATTAACACCAAAGGTAAGATTATCTTTTCCGTTTTCAATTAAACATTCATCTTGTAAAAGGAACATGGGGTCAGATTTTCTCCAAATTTCATTGCACACCTTGAGTTATCATATATGATATAGAGAGTATCCCTGCAGCAAAATGTTATTTTTGGTAACAGAGTTTGATGATCTACCAATGAAAATATCAGTGTTCATGATAGACCAATGGAGCTTCAAAGGCCCATGATCATACTAGAAAAAAAAAAAAATCTTTAACATGCACAGACATACATGTAGTACAACCAACAGTAACATTGAATACATATAGACACTGGATTGCACCAACACAAACAATATAATCAGCTATCTCAGATTCCACAAATATTCTGAATGTAACAGAAAAGCTCAATTTCTTTATGTATCAACCCAAAAGAAGGCTTTTTAAAAAAACATTATGGCATACAGATATACTGCTCGGATCTTATCCCTCCATTTGCCAGAATACTTCCCCGACTCTCATACCATTATAGTCATCAGTATCTATAAAAAAAAGGCTGCAAACCTTCAAGTTAACCCTTTACGAGATATACATTTTTTAGACAAATTTATATTGAAAGTATTTATAGACAACAAATGCAGTTTTGGCTTGATAGATGGAATTTGCTCTTGTAAGAGTAGAAAACATTGTGTAAAAAGGAGAAAATGCTGGTTACCAGCATTTTCTCATTTTCCCACAATGTTTTTCAAAAGCCTTTGGCTTCCAGGGTTGTTATAACTTGGGACTGAGTGGTAAAGGATTAAAAGGAACAATATTGTTCATGTTGATCAATCAAGTGAAATAAAGATAGCTTCACCTTCCAGTTCTACCATGTTATGCTTAGAAAAAAAAATATGGACCAGGGTAAAGTTTTACTAACAATTTGTTAATATTTGTAATATAATTCATAAAATCATAAATCAAAATTTATGCCGACCTACACATTTATAAATGTCATAATTCTGTCTTGCAAAACCTTTGAAACTTTGCATACATAAATAAGCCATGCTCTGGCAAAAGGGGGCTTAATGCATCCCTATGATACATGATACGAAGCAAGTCATCACATAATTGTGGATATATAAAAACCATTCTGTCCCACAATCAATTGAATCATGAGGTAGAATGGTCCTTTGACAGGCAGAAAATTTACAAAGAGCAAAAAGTTTCAACCAATGTCAGCCTGTGCGGACTGCGCAGGCTGACACTGGTTAATACTTTTTGCAGATGCATTAAGCCCCCTTTTCACAGAGCTTGACTCAAATATTTTCGTAAATCGATAATCAAAGGGGGTAAAGTAGGATGCATGAATTTTGTCATCAGGGCTTTTCTCACATGTTATAAGCATCTTATACATCAGCAGCTATCATTAAATACAGATACTGTGCAAAGTTAAGAAAAGATAATTGGTCTAACATGAGCACCACATGCGGGTGCCAAAACTCTGCTGTGGTTGCAAGAGAGATTTTCAGTGAGAGTTTAAGTCGAAAAAGGGCCATAATTAAGTCATGAATACTTTAATGGTTACCTACCCCAGTTGTACATGTTCCCCCTTTGATAGTTAACGAGTCCGAGTAATAATAAAGATTATTATAAAATGTCAAAGGTTTTGTACGACAATGACAACACAGACGACCACAAAGCTATGACCTTGAGAATTTTTTTAAAAACAACTGAGCTAAAAATGAAAATACATTTTTAATGTGGCAGTTTAACTCTTTATCAAAAGACAAAATTTTTGATTCACCAAAAATTGAAAGCATTTGCAGATGACAACAGATATAGTTCAAATGATGGTTTCTGTCTTTAATAGGATAGAAAACAATGTGAGAAAAGGAGAAAATGCTGAATACCAGTATTTTCTCCTTTTCCCACAATGTTTTCAAAAGCTTTCTTCTTCAGGGTCGTTCTACGTTGGGACTGTGTGGTAAAGGGTTAACCAATAAATTTGGTGTTTCATTCATGTTTTTCCTCAACAGCGCTGTGGAAAGAATGCTTTCATATTAAGTTCTCACTAAAAGTATTTATTTGATACTTAGAGTTACAAAGACTACTATTTATTTTAGTGAAACAAAAATCTTTGATGTACGCTAAAACTTTGAAAATGTTACATTTCAGTATGGCTACCTTCCTTGGTAAAATGGAACCCTAAATTCTGTTAGGATCAAAATTTATGGAGAAAAAAAAAAAAAAAAGAAAATGCTGATAACCAGTATTTTCTCCTTTTCCCACAATATTTTCTACCCTTTTAAAGACAATCTCCACAATTTCAGACACATTTCTCTTGCTGTCTGCAAATGCTTTGGAATCAGATGAGTCCAAAATGTTTGATAATGAGTTAAGTAAAATGTTATGGGAAAAGATGCAAAGTGATGTTACAAGCAATTGCGCCTTTTCCATCAATGTTTTTATATCATAAAAATAATATGATCTCTGTCTTTCAAAGAGTTGCCAGTTGTAAGGCTTGTATAAGTTGTAAATTAGCCATGATTGTTTTTTTTCTTATTAATTACCATACTGGTTGTATTATGTCATCGAATTTCATGACATGTTTATATCCAAGCGGGTGATAAATAAAATTGTATAGAGCCAAGATGTCAAATTTTCCTGCTTGACAAACTCAATGTGGCTGAACCCACTGCTTTGAATTGATTTTTCTTTGAACAGGTGGAAAATATTGAGGGAAAAGGTGAAAATGCTATTTACCAGCATTTTCTCATTTTACCACAATACTTTCTAAAGTCTTCTTCCTCAGGGTCATGAAAACACAGGCTCATTCATTTAAGTATTAAAATAGGCCATTCTGTGAATACTCAATGGCACAATGGTGGCAAAAAAAACCCCCCAATCTGGTGTTAAATTGAATTTAAATCATACCTTTTAAAAGTATAGAAATTATTGAATTTTAAGACTTGGTTAGAAGTTGCCAAGTCGCTCTATCTTTTGTTTACTTTTTACCTGGTTTTAAAATTCATCTTCCTCCCAGCGACTAATACTTTGTCCAACTGTACAATAATAGATTTTCATCTTCACAATAATTTCCAAACTTTAAATAGTATGATATAAATTCAAATGCATTTTTAACCTGTATTGTTTCCTTTTGACTGCTATTGGACCTTTAATCTGTAAACAAAATATTTCTGGATCAAACTAGGCATAACATTTACTTACAGATTTGTTTCTATCAGGTGAACTTCTGTCAGACATCTGTTTTCTTCTTTCTACTACTTCCTCATGGGTCAATGGAAATCTTGATAGTACCTTAAACCATGAACAGAGCAACTAAAATGTTTAACTCTTTCTTTCATCACTTAATTTTATTTTAGATTCATCCAAATTGAAAGCATTTGGAGATGACAAATTCAATATAGCTAAAAAGATAATTTGGCTCAAAAGATATAGCTCAAGAGATAATGTTTGAATTTGTTCTTGATAGGTTAAACTAGAGCTGTCACTGAATGTGACTTAATACCCCCGCCAGCGCTTTGATTTTGTACACAGACAGACACACGGACGGACACACAGACAGACAGGCCGATTCCAGTATATCCCAGAAAACATTCGTTTTGCGGGGGTATAAAAACATTGTGGGAAAAGGAGAAAATGCTAATTACCAGCATTTTCTCCTTTTCCCAATATGTTTTCAAAAGCTTCTGTCTCCAGGGTCACTGAAACTTGGAATTGTGTGGTATAGGGTAAATCCCTTATCATCCAATGAAGGCTTTAAAAACCATTGTGGAAAAAGGAGTATGTTTGACCCTTTACCACACAACCCTGACTTTTAAGGACCCTGAAGAAGAAGCCTTTTCAAAACATTGTGGAAAAAGGAGAAAATGCTGGTAACATGCATAAACTCCTTTACCTACAATACTTCCTAACCTGTCAGGAACGAATTCAAACATTTGAACCACGTTTGATTTGTCATGTAAAAATGATTTGAATTTAGGCAAGTCTTAAACTTTATATTTTGGTAAATACCTATAGCTATTTATTTCAAACTGACAGTGAACAAAGGTCTACAACTCAGACTTATCACTCTCGACAATTGCTTCCTGGAAGCCTTAACCAGTACTTGCCAGCTCATCAAGGATATAACCCAAAACCTCTGATTTCAAGGGCCAATCCTCCAACACTAAATTTCTTTTTCCCACATTTTGAGTAACAAGCACTTTCTCCATTTCTCTAAATGTTTTCTAATCTTTCAAAAAAACAAAAAACAAAAAAAAAAAAAAAAAAAAATCCCATAAATTTAGCTACATTTAATTTGCTGTAGGCAAATTCTTTCAAAGTGGACAAGTCTAAAGCTTTGTTGTCGAGTGAAGATTTAATTACGACTGATCCAGTAGTTAGTGATGACAACCTAAAAAGATTATAAATGAAACCTAATGTACGTGCATTTGCTTATTTTGCATTGTAGGAAATACCTTCTTTAACTATTTACTTTACATGAATGTCCTGAGCAGTCAGAGAAGATGAGAAAGCACATGAATTATTTCAGTATATTGTGATACTGGCAGATGAATGCCTTCAATCACTTGACATGTCACTTGACAAGGAAAAAAATTAAAGGGCCATAACTCATATGTTAGTTGATCAATCTCAAGTCAACCAACCATAATAAAAATCTCAGGTGAACAAGTTCCTATGGTGAGAAGGCTCCCATTAAAATTTCAACCAGACTGGTTGAAAACTGCAGGAAGAATCATGAAAAAAGCTACCAGTATTATGTACAGATGGACAACCTGATAGATACATCAAACAAGAGCACCCCGCACAGGTGCCTATGCTCAGCTGCAGTTACCTTCATGAAAATTCTAAGCCTAAAAAGGGGCATAACTTTGTCAAAAATATTTCAATATTTACCTGCCCCTGTTATATGGGTTTCCCTTTTGATATTTAACAATTAGTCAAAGTTTGAAGCAATGGCATACTAATGTAAAAAACACAGACACCACCAGGGCTACGACAATATCTCAATGTTTTTTTAAAAACAGCTGAGTTTAGACTGAAAAGAACAAAATATACTCACCTCTGCCAGTTTCATGACTCCTTTATTTCCAATCTGATTGCTGGCTACAGACAAAGATAAGAGTGTTCTATTCATCCTCAAGCCCTATAAATACAAAAAGAGAAAAAAAGGAGTTTAAATTACATCCTTACAGCCAAAGAGACAAAAATACCATTAAAATCTGATAGACTACAATGGTACAGAATTTAGTTCGTTGTGCTAACATAAATAAATTAACAACATACATGTATATGGTGTAAGGGATAAAGAAACTCAAGAGATTTGTCTGAGGAACTGAATCTTGGTGTGTAGAAAACTGGTTTACAACCAAAGCTGTGAACAATGGCAGGGCATTTTAGAAATTTATTGCTAGACTCCGCCAAGAGTCTGATATGATGTAATTTGCATACAATTTTGTTCTTAAATGTTTTTTAGCATCCATTTTCTTTGTTTACCTCATTTCACACAAGGCTAAGGTCACATATAGTTGAGTGATAGAATGCATTAATTATCATGCAATATCCAAAGGATATTATACACATGTATCAGAAATCTATTTAAAACCTGAAACGACAACAGTGATTTCCTTGATGTTCTCCCAAAAAATGAAATGCATTTTCTATCGGTCGTAATCTATGCAACCTTGGAACCGTCAAAGGACAAAATTTGGCATGAAGATACAAGAATGATTATAGCTTGATAAAATAAAGATGAAATGGGTTAAAAATGACTGAAAATGAGCATAGATGTATCTTTAAATTTCAGCACACACTGGACATTATATGAAGCTTTTTTGCAATTGAAAATCGCGACAAGTTTGTTTGTTTCAATGAAGGTTTCATGCTGCTTTCAAAAGTATTTCAGATACAGCAGTGGCAAAGCTCACTTATTCAACTCTACCAAATAATCCCATAGTTTAACAACCCTAAAGAAAGAGGCTTTTGAAAACATTGTGGGAAAAGGAGACAATGCTGGTAACCAGCATTTTCTCCTTTCCCCTCAATGTTTAATTCTACCCTTTCAAAGGGAAATTCACAACTTTGGATTGGATAAACCAAATACTTTAGCCAATCAGAAGTTGTGTTACTTTCAAATTTAGAAAATTTCTGTAGAAAAGACCAACAACATCCTGAAGAATTGTTGTTGAATGTGGACCCTGGTCTACAATTTTGTTGTCTGGTAAGACACTAAGAGAGTAGAATGTCAGAAAGATTGAGCGGACAAAATCATGAAAAATCACTCTTACCTGTGCAATCTCCATTAGCCCGGCATCACCTATCTTGTTATTACTTAAGTTCAGAGATATCAGTTTCATATTTGACTTCTTCATGCTTCCTAAACATCGACCTATCATGATGGCACCTTTGTCTGTTATACCACAATGTCGTAATGATAAATTCTGAACTCTGAAATGACATAACAAGTAAAAAAAAATTTGCACTAAGACAATAGCAATAACAGCAACACACAATAACAGAACTATGACAACACCTTGATGTTTTCCGTGAAAACAACTGGCCTAAAAATGCAAATAAATGCCATCCCCTGGGTCAATGCTTATACAGTTATTTTCGTGCTCAACTAAGCAGAGCATGAAATTTCAAAGTTGTATAAATTTTATTTGATAAACGTTATGGAGTTACTTCTGAACTTTACAGCTTTTCTTTGTTTCTGCCTATTGAATCAAAGTCTTCATTTTAAATTTTCATACCACAATGAGGATATATGAGACTTTAAAGTTTGAGTACAAACTCAGCTGTGCATGGACTCAAGTCTTATAAGAGAGGGAACTGGTTGGCTTGTCACTGGAACAGAAAAATATTCGGAGGGCCAAAACTTCTGTAATAGTTAATCAATCATACTGAAATTTGAAGGTGCACAAGTTCTCAAAGTAGGAACGATTCCACCAAAACTTCAGAGAAACTGGTTAAAACCTATTGGAGGAGAAGAGGATGAGAACTGTGTCTATGAACCTGGTTCCAGCATAACCCTGTCCTCCCTCCCCTTATCTCTTTACCACACAACAAAATTTTGGACTAGTCCAAATTAAAATCATTTGCAGAGTCTTACGAACAAAGTCCGTAACAAAGAAACAAATGAACAAATGCATGGCAGAAATACAGGGACCGGGCAGGATTCAAACCTAGAACGACTGGACGAAAGGCCAATACCATAATCACTGAGCTAAAGAGGATTCTCTCTAACGCAGTTGTTAGGTATTGTATTTAAATCGGGATGAAGCCATGCATGAAGGAGTGGTCTCCCGTAACACACCCCCTCTTAAAGTCATCATTTATCAATGACTCAAAGACTTATTAGACAGTAAGTCTATTATTTAGACAACAAATGTCCGTTTTGGGACAACAAGTGGGATTAATAGCTCAATGGCCAATCCCGGATGAGCCCCCATCTTACGAGCAAAGTCCGTAACAAAGAAACAAATGAACAAATGCATGGCAGAAATACAGGGACCGGGCAGGCTTCGAGCCTAGAACACCCGGACAAAAGGCCAATACCATAACCACTGAGCTAAAGAGGATTCTCTCTAATGCAGTTGTTAGGTATTGTATTTAAATTGGGATGAAGCCATGCATGAAGGAGTGGTCTCCTGTAACACACCCTCTCTTAAAGTCATCATTTATTGATGACTCAAAGCCTTATTAGACAGTAAGTCTATTATTTAGACAACAAAAGTCCGTTTTTGGACAACAAATGGGATTAATGGCTCAATGGCCACTCCGGGACGAGCCCCCATCTTACGAGCAAAGTCCGTAACAAAGAAACAAATGAACAAATGCATGGCAGAAATACAGGGACCGGGCAGGATTCGAACCTAGAACGCCCAGACGAAAGGCCAATACCATAACCACTGAGCTAAAGAGGATTCTCTCTAATGCAGTTGTTAGGTATTGTATTTAAATCGGGATGAACCCATGCATGAAGGAGTGGTCTCCTGTAACAAGAGGATACAATAAATATGGCAAAAAAAATGGAATGTGTCTGTTAAAGGTTAGAAAACATTGTGGGAAAAGGAGAAAATGCTGGTTACCAGCATTTTCTTCTTTTCCCACAATGTTTTCAAAAGCCTTCTTCACAGTCGTAAACAGTGAGGATTGTGTGGTAAAGGTTTAAAATATTGACTTAATGTCGTTCAAAAGAAAACTCTGATCACTCCAGCGTAAGAAATTTCAAGCTTCAGATTATGTTTGTTTCCACATAAATAATATGATTATGAGTACTTCTTACAAGGTCTTAGTGCCATTAATTCATTGCCCCTGCAGATGACAATTTTTGAAAATATTGTGACAAAAAAAGAGAAATTGCTTATAACAAGTGATTTCTCCTTTCACCCTTCAACTGCGAGTTAAATAAAATGAACATTCTCAATCTGGAGAAGAGACCAGAATAAATGTTTATTCTGGCCAGAATGTCAAAGCATAGTAGACAGTGTAGATTCAAGACAGTCAAGATTCAAGACTGCACAAAAGGTCCTTAATCACCAACTATTCTTTGCAGCATTCCTAGTCTAATTCGTAAGAATTTTCCAAATTTCAGACTCAAGTAACTTCTGACTGACCAAACCAAACGCTCCAGCCAATCAGAAGTTGCATAACTTACTATATCTAATGGTAGAGCCAATCAGAAGTTGCATTACTTACCATATCTAGTATACGACTAAGACTGCAATTTAAAGTGGTTATTGAATACGGACCCCTATATATGTTAACAAATGACCAATTGAGGCTTGATTAATTACTTAGTTACTAACATTATTCATTAAGTTGAAAATGAATTATCAGTAAAATTTGCAATGGGTGCCCATACCTTATCTCAATCAGAAACAAGAGGGCTATGATGGCCGTATATCGCTCCACTGGCTAATAAGTAAAAACCCAACAAGCCAAACATTACAATACTTGGCCAATTAGTTGTGAACTAGAAGACAGAAAATTTTCTCTTTAAAATCCTATGAAAAAGTTATGACCCCACAGCAAAGCTATTTTTGACCACAGGACTAAATTAATTGAATCCTGATAGAGGTCCCCAAGATAAAGCCCCATACAAAATAATACAGGTTAGAATGTGTGGTTATAAACAAGGAGATTTTCAAAGTTTCCTCAATAAAAGGCCCTGTAAAACATGAGATCCCTGGGATAGGGCTAAATTTTGTAGCCCTAGGTCTTATGGTAAGTAACAAGAAGATTTCTAAAGCTTTCACTGTATAAGCCCATGTAAAACTTGTGACCCCTGGGGTGGGGCAAAACTTGACCCTAGGGCTATAGTTTGGGCTCTCTTGGTAGTGGCCCACTAGATGAAACTACATGCAAAATTTGGTAGCCGTAGGCCTTATGGCTAGGTACGAGAAGATTTTTAAAATTTTGCCTATGTAAGCCTATGTAAATCTTGTGACCCCTGGGGCGTGGCCAAATTTGAACCCAGGGCTATACTTTGGGCACCCTTGGTAGAGGCCCACAAGATAAAGCTACATGCCAAATTTGGTAGCCCTAGGCCTTATGGCTAGGTACAGGAGGATTTCTGAAGTTTTCACTATAAGAGCCCATGTAAACTAGATAAAGCTACATGCCAAATTTGGTAGCCGTAGGCCTTATGGTTTTGGACAAGAAGATTTTCAAAGATTTTCAACATTTTTCAGTTTTGTTGCCATGGCAACCAGATTTTTTGAAGGAATCAAATTCTTTCACGAAATTCTGAAGAGGACTATAGCAGGATCACTTCTGTGTAGTTCACCAAAATTGGATGGGTAGTATCAGAGGAGAAGATGTTTGAAATAAAAGTTAATGCACGCACGGACGTACGCATGGACGGACAGCAGGCCATGACATAAGCCCGCTGGCCTTCGGCCAGTGGAGCTGACAAAAATTAATGAGACATAAGGATTAACTTACGGACTCTCTTCTGTAATCAATTCATACCAGTTTTCTTCATTAGTAACATTTCCATCAAGGGTTACGTTTCTGAAAAAGTGTGAACAGTTGATCTACACATCATGCTTTAAAATATCTAATTCCATCCATAACTAGTACAATGACAAGGAAAAGTGACAAAGAACTTTTGAGCCACATTCTGTGAAAATGGGACTTAACTCTCTACCAAACGACAAAATTTTAGACTGGTCCAAATTGAAAGCACGTGCAGATGACAAAATAAATGTAACTCAAAAATTGAAATTTGTTTCCAGCAGGGTAGAAAACATTGTGGGAAAAGGAGAAAATGCTGGTTACCAGCATTTTCTCCTTTTCCCACAATGTTTTCAATAGGCTTCTATCTCACGGTCGTAAAAACCAGGGATTGTTTGGTAAAGGGTTAATGCATCTCTGTGGTGCATTGTACCAAACAAATCATCACATTATTTTGGATCCACAAAATCCATTTTGTGTAACAAATGACTGAATATAGAATCAGAATGGTCCTTGGACATGCAGAAAATTTACAAACAACAAAAGGTTTTGACCCATGTCAGCCTGTGCAGACAGAGACTGCACAGGCTGACGTGGGTTGATACTTTTTGCAGATGTATTATACCTCTATATGCTACAGCACTGCTCATTTGTATGGTGTTTATGCTGCATTAATATTAGGCAAGTTATTAAGACCTCTTATATCAGGGACGGCAATGACCTCTGGTCCCCATGGCAAGTGAATTAATCCGACAATCATTCGTGGATTAATCCTTAAACTAACAAATAATAAATTGGTGACCAAAGTCAAACACGATTTTCTATCAATTAAGCCACATGGAATTAGGCATCTGCATTCCTTCAGTTTTGACAAATATGATATGTTATCCTCTGGTAAAATGATCATTCATTTCAGCCATGCTCTCTGAAAAGGGGGCTTGATGATAAACAGTCTGCGCAGGCTAACCTGGGTCGAAAGTTTTTGCTTTTTATAAATTTTCTGCATGCCCAAGGACCGCATGGATCAGTCTGTTGTTAGACAAAATGGATTTTTATGGATCCATAATTATGTGATGACTTGCTTAGCATAATCCATCACAGTGATGCATTAAACTGCTTTTGCCAGAGAGTTACTCATTAATTTAAAAAAAAAAAATTAAAACAGAAAAATAAAACAAATATCATTCTCACCTTATGTTTGGACAATTAGTTAAAAAGGCAGCAAACATATGCAATGTTTCATTATTCAAACCAGTGTTCCACAGACTGAAAAATAAAAAAGCAAAGGCTTGCATCAAAAATGAATAATACATGTACATGCTAATAAAATGGTGTTGACAAACTTGCTGACTTTCATCTTGAACCCTATACCAAACAACCCCATGTTTTAACAACCCTGAGAAAGAATGATTTTGAAAACATTGTGGAAAGAAGAGAAAATGCTGGTAACCAGCATTTTCTCTTTCTCCCACAATGTTTTCTACCCATCCTGATGCAAACTTCACCACTTGTGTAACATTTGTCATCTGCAAATGCTTTCAATTTGGCCAAGTTCAAAATTTGCAATTACTCCCTTTACCAGTCAGCCTGTACATACATTGAATAATGTTCTTTAACAAATACCAGTAACTTTTCCAGCTCAAACAAACATGTCGCACTTCGATAAAATAATGACAGAAAAAAGTCTGCATCATTTTTACGAACAAAGTCCGTAACAAAGAAACAAATAAAGAAATGCATGGCTGAAACACAAACCGCATCTGGCTGGATTCGATCCCATGACGTTCAAATATCCTCGTTTTTCGAGGTTTAAAAGACCAATACCATAACCACTGAGCTAAAGAGATATCTCCCTAATGCAGTTGTTAGGTATTGTATTTAAATCGGGATAAAGCCATGCATGAAGGAGTGGTCTCCCGTATCACTACAAACTGTAAAATACTGTTCCAAATATGGTACAATCATGTATCTTGTGCACAGATTAAGCATGCATTGATTTGCAATTTGATTAGTCAAAATGTTAAGCTATAACATTCGTCTGCCCTCTACACCATTAATTGTCTCTTTCATTTACTGTTTGTGAATAAAATGTCAATAATTGCAAAATTTTGTTGTTAAAAGTTGTAGGTATTACAATAAAAGAAGTATTATGTAGTAGTAACTTTCCTGGTGCTTGTATTTGCTTCTTGATGCATAAGAAAATTTTGACATCTCGCTTGACCTTTGGTCTACAAGCACCAGGAAAGTTACTACAACATAATATTCCATATATATCACAACATATCAGAAAGTTGGTAAAAGACAAAAGGTAGCGCAATACACTTACTTGATTGTATGTAATTTTTCCATAGTAGGCCAACACTGTTTAAAGACTTCCATCATTGGTACATCTATCTTCCAACCTGATTAAAGAAATAAGTGAGTCATGCTCCTTGAAACGGGGGCTTAATGCATCTGCCAAAAGGTTTTGACCAATGTCAGCCTGTGAAGTCCGCTATTTGTGAATTTTCTGTATGTTCAAGGACCAATGTACCCCATGATGCAGTTGTTGTTAGACAAACTAGATTTTATGGATCATCAATTATGTGATGTCTTGCTTGGTATAATGCATTACAGAAATGCATTATACCCCGTTTTCAGAGAGCATGGCACAAGTTAAAAAACCAATCTTCTATAGACGGATTTCAGTTTTGCAATGCCTGACTGGGCACCTGATAAATATGTAGAGGAGGCAGAGAGCTAACTGATAAGCCTCCATTTTTATATGAATTACACACTGGTCAATGATGGTCAGTGTGTAGATTAACCTCATTCCAAAAGTAAACATGGTGAAAAGCTGTTGTGTAATGGATTGTGGAAACAGACAAGATAAAGAAAAAGGAATTTAATAATAAAAAAATCCAAAATACCCTTTACAAAAAAGATAGGCATGGGAAAGAGCTGTAAATAGATTCCAATAAGGGAAAACCCCCAAAGAAATCTTGGAATCCTTCGGTGCACTCAAGGATAATGCAGTACATGTATACATTTTTCCCACATTGTTTTCTATGCTTTCAGGGGTGAATTTCATCATTTGAGTCACATTTGAGCTGTCTTCTGCAAATGTTTACAATTTGGATGTGTCCAACTTTGTGTCATTTGGTACAGAGTAAACACTAGAGACATAATCTCTACTGCTTTATTAAAACTTTATAAAAGGATCCTGTGTTTTCACATCCCTGAGGAAAAAAAAAGTGTTTAGACAACCATTTGGGAAAAGGAGAAAATGCAACCACCATTTTCTCCTTTTCCCACTATGTTTTCTTCTCTTTCTAATTTATGTCCCATCATCTGTGCCACATTGAATTTGTCCACTGCAAATGCTTTCAATTTGGACCAGTCTAAAAATTTTGCCAATTAGTATAGAGTTAACTCTTTATCAAAGGATCCTTTGTTTTAATATACCTGTGAAAAAAGTGTTTTGAAAACCTTTCGGGAAAAGGAGAAAATAATAACCAGCATTTTCTCTATTTTCCACAATGTTTTTTTTCATATAAAATTAAACCTTATTATTTGATCATCATTTCATTTGTTGTCTGCAAGTGCATTCAAAATTTTGGATTTGCCTCAAACTTTGTAGTCTTGTAAAGATTTCAGAAAGTTTAACCCTTATCCTGCTTTATAAGTTAAATAAAACTTTCAATCTGATAGTTACAAACCTAATAATGTTATTTTGAACTTATTTTTTGGGAGAAGGAAATATCTCCCTATCGGACAGTGTAGATTCGACTGCACAGAGCAAGCTGATCTTGATCTACACTGTTCGCAAAAGGAAAGGTCAGTGAGTTGCGCTCTGCAGCCTAAGGGTGAAGGGACTGCCAATTGCTGATGAAATATATTTGTGTTTTCCACATAATATACGTACTTTAGAAAAAAAAAAACAACCTTGTAACATTTAATTTCATCACTAATTTTTATATAGTAACTTGGGCTATCAACAAAGTAACGATAAATATCTGGATAGGCAGTGCCTGGCCAAAGCTTTACATCATTCAACGTCATGATTTTTCAATGTTGTATAGATCAGGTAAAATGTCTCCAGTGTCAAGTGTTAATTTTTCATGTACACAGCTAAGTCACATGATGAACATTTTCTGGCATAGTCAGATAAACCAACTTGTTGGAAAATATCAAAATCTTTTAATTCTGCCATCACAACCTTTCACTGATAATTAACATAATACTGTTTCACTACAAGACATATGGAAATCTGGGCTTATCAGCCAAATGTTTAGCCTCCACCACTGACCATGTGTATTTAAATGAGAAGTGTGTTACTATCTTTAGCCTAACTGGAATCCATCTATAGTTGTACAAAATGAACTTGATGCAAACTTACCTCTTATATAGACTTCTGTAACTGTTTCTGGTTTATCTGGATGATCTTGTTCTACTTGCACACTGGGCTTAAAGTACTCAAATTTGTCTTTTGTTGTGAAGGTTTTAGGTTCTGGTTCTATATGACAAAAAGAAGAAGATTTCTTACAGACTGAAATGCAGAGACATTCATTCTAGCTGTGAAATCTGCTGTTGAATGTATTTTAAAAGTGTGGCAGAAAACTATGATATTAACATTAACATTGCTTTACCCTTTACCCCTTTACCCTATGACCCTAAGTTTTATTGACTCTGAGAAAGAAGCCATTTGAAAACATTGTTGCGAAAGGAGAAAATGTTGCCAGCACTTTCTCCTTTTCCCAAATTGTTTTCTACCCTATCAAAGACAACCTCCATTATTTGAATCACATTTCCTTTCAATTTGGATAAGTCTATATTTTTTAAAAACATTATGGGAAAAATAGAAAATGCTGGGAAGCAGCATTTTCTTCTTTCTCCACTATGTTTTTCACTCTTTTGGAGATAGTTTTCATCAGCCACTTTTATTTTGTTATCTGCAAATACTTTTAATGTGAACAACAGGCACATAAAATTTGTCATCTACAAATGCCTTCGCTATGAACAAGTCACATCTAATTTGTCATCTACAAACACCTTCACTATGAACAAGAGCCACATTCAATTTGTCATCTATAAACACCTTTACTATGAACAAGTCACATTCAATTTATTATATACAAATGTCTTCACTATGAACAAGTCACATTCAATGTTATATACAAATGCCTTCACTATGAACAAGTCACATTCAATTTGTTATATACAAATGCCTTCACTTTGAACAAGTCACATTCAATTTGTCATCTATAAACACCTTCACTATGAACAAGTCACATTCAATTTGTCATATACAACTATGAACAAGAGCCACATTTAATAATATTATGTCCTCTACAAATGTCTTCACTTTGAACAAGAGCCACATTTAATTCATCATCTAAAAATGCCTTCATTATGGTCTTTGGACTTTCAGGAAATTAAATGATGGCAAAAAGTTTTGACCATGCAAGGTCAGCCTGCATGGACTATACAAGCTGACCTAGGTCAATACTTTTTTACAAATGCATTAAACTCCCCTTTCACTGAGCACGGCTCATATCTTAAAATTCTAGATGTTTAATTTTTTTTACAGCTCAAGTGTAATACAGTCCAAAATACATGAAACAAATGTATATACAGCTGTCACAGGCTGATGAATACTCCTAGTGGTTGCATTGTCACTGGACTGCTTTAAACGTCCAATGGGCCATGATTCCTTTAGTAGTCAATAAATATGAAAATTGCTGGTTTACAAGTTTCTACGGTAATAAGTTTTCCATTAGAATTTCAGCCCAATTAATTGTAAACTGGTAGATAAAAAGAGCACATAAATTTGATTGGATAAAAAGGGGACATAAAATTGATTTTACTTACATATAGACAACCTGATTCCTCTATCAACTGAACTACCCCTAAAGTTTATTATTGCAAGGGTGGGGGCGGGGGGGGGGGGGGGGGGGGAAAAGAGGGTATAAAAATAAATAGACCTTGGCAAAAATCCTCTTACCTCCATCCTCTGCAGTTTCCTCTGGTTCTGGCTCTGGCTGTGTCTGTTTCCCTTTATCTTTTCCTCCTTTAGCTGGGCTGGTTTCCTGCTGTGACTGTGGACCTGGTGGGCGTGGCCTCATTATGATTGGTGGAATATGAATCATGTTGTTTCGACGGCACAGTTCTGTAAAGTCGGCTTGAAAGTTGCCAGTACAGATGTGAGGTTCTGTAAATACATATAAGCCATACTCTGGTAAAAGGGGGCTTAAAACATCATGGTGATGCATTATACCAAGCAAGTCATCACATAATTATGTATCCATAGGTTCTTTTTTATCTGATAATCAAAAAGATCTGGAGGTAGAATGTTCCTGTGCCATGCAGAAAATTGACTAATGGCAAAAAGTATCGACCCATGTCAGCCTGCGCAGTATGCGAGGCTGACATGGGTTGATACTTTTTGCAGATGCAATTAAGCCCCCTTTTCACAGAGCATGGCTCATTTAGTTAAAATTACTAACCTTTTTGTATTCTGTCAATAAGTCTATGATGATTAAAAGTGTATACAATACAAGCAGTATTGCCACTTTATTCAATAGAACATTCAAATTTAAAAAAAAAAAATCATGTACTAAATGACCTTTAGGCTGATTAAGGATAGGGCACCCTAATGGGATTCGTGTAACATCGCCTTTCATCACCAAAATCATAAGGATTCAGCCAAGACTCTGGTAATCCATAATTGATGCTGGGAACCAGCGTGTATTGGCCGATTGATTAATGATTACCCAAGTCTTAGCAGCATCCGCACTTTTTTTGCAAATCCCATTAGGGTGCCCTATCCTTAAGAAAAAATTTACTAAATAACCTTTAGGTAGATTAAGTATTGTTCAAAATATGCTATTTAAGCCTTGACCAAACGATCCCCTGATTTCATGACCCTGTGGAAGAATACTTTAGATAATTAGGAGGAGGAGAAAATGCTGATAATCAACATTTTCTCCTTTTCCCACAGTATTTTCTACCCTTTCCAATATAATTTTGATCATTTGAGTCATCTCTAATTTGTTGGCTGCAAATGCTTTCAAAACTAACAAGTCTAAAATTCAAAATTTTGGTAATGAGTTAATGCTATATTCAGTGACTATGTACACGTACACATATTTTATAGTGATCTATGCATCTGTGCATATATTGATTGGGTTTCCAGGTAAGAAGACTAGTTCAAACCTCTGATTCAGTTGCTGTTTGCAATCATGTACAACTTTTGTCATTTGAGTAATAGTTGAAATCCCTTTTAGATCTATGAATTTATTTTTTACCTTACTATTGAATTTAATGGAAAAAAAAAAAAACAAGATCATGTAATTCATCAAATACAAAACACACAGGATAGAACATTGGTCAAAAGACATGTGATACATAACCAAACAGAAATACAATACAAAATAATTATGTGCCTACATGTCATTAGATGAAATATGAATTTTAAAAAAATTGTGACTCCACAGACAATATTTGTACACAGGAATGAACTTTTAAAAGTCACTCTACCTATTACCACACATATATAAGTAAGGTCCCTGCAGTTCACAGTCATTGCTACATTAAAAGAAAAAAAAAATTGTAATAAAGCAAAACATTCGTTTTCCTCAATGTTTTATAGAAAATTTCATCTAATAGGTATCCATTTCATTAAATATCAACAATATACATGTATAGTGTTACACTCAGTGCATGTATTTTATATATGGTAGGTGAAAAACAAAATACACATTAGAATCAAAACTTAAGTATTTTAAATTTCCTTAAATATGATTTAGTTTTAACTCTCATCAAATGCATGTACATGTATTTATATAAACTGATATGGCCCAGCATCCTGCAGCATGTTTACCAGATCTCAAAACTCATTTTTAAGCCTTTACTGGAAAACAGTCTTAGAACAATCCATATTCAAAACCTCTGCAGACAAAAATTCAAAACTGACTTAAATATATTAAGCTGAAGTTCTCTAACAGATTAGAAAAATTGTGGGAAAAAGAGAAATTGCATGTTACAACAAAGTGGCTTAATAATAATTCACTTTCTCATTTTCTTGTGAAAATTACAATATAAAATTCATGTAACAGACTGACAACATGCAGTGCATTTTGAATTTCATCTCACCCTCTCTAGAAAGAACATGGTCTATATCCGGATCATTTTCACCGTCCAGGACTTGGGCAGTTACTTGTTGATCAGTTAAGTTCACTGAATATAAGGATTAACATAAAATTGCAGATAAGAAGTATACATGTTCTTTTCTGTCCCAAATCCAGGGCCTCTTCACTATCTTTTTCAATGGCATTCTTGCTTGTTGGTCTTATCTTCAAAAATTTTCAAAATTTCAAAATAACAAAATTTCTGACTGGCTACATCGGACAATTTAGCCAATCAGAAGTTGTGTTTCTTTTTAAGTCTAGAAAAAGACTATGAATGCAATTTTGAATGGTTGGTGAATATTGACCCAAATAAGTCAATCAGAGATCTCAGAGTTGCAGGATTAGTAAAATAGAGTTTGAGCTCAATTGAAAGTCTTTTCCAGAATTGTCATCATTGATGAAAGTCATTTTATTGCATTTTAGTCCCCTCTCTCTGCTACACAAAGTTTCTTTTTTATGTTGAAAAGCAGCCATTGGCACGGAAAGAGTGTTGTACTGCAACTAGTAGGGAAAATCAAGAAATCTATTGGAATGTTAATTGACTACCATAGGCATAAATGTGATACTTTTTTAAATACATTAACCCCCCCCCACCTCCCCCCCCACAAACACACATATATATATATAAAATCTTAAATCTTAACCAACAGAGAGCCAAGCAGCAAAATGGACACTTCTGGAGAGGACAAAAGTCCAATATACTGGTTTAGGTCCAAACATCTAACATAGTACATGTACTGGAAACTGTAAAATTTGAGATATCAGACTGCACTTTTTGGTACATGTATTTACACATCTACCTTTTAACCCTTTACCAAATGACATAATTTTAGACTAGTCCAAACTGGAAGCATTTGCAGGGGTCAAAATTAATGTGACTAAAAAATTGAAATTTGTTTTGGGAAGGGTAGAAAGCATTGTGGGAAAAGGAAAAAATGCTGGTTACAAGCATTTTCACATTTTCCCACAGTGTTTCCAGAAGGCTTCTTTCTCAGGGTCGTGAAAACCCGGGATTGTTTGGTAAAGGGTTAAGCCTTCTATTATTTCAAATAGAGTATAAGAGACAGAAAGAGCAGTATGTCTAACTGAATTGTCTAACTGAATTATTTGTCTATGTTGAAAGTATTTGCATGACAACGACTCCAAATGTGGATTTGTCTTAGAAAGGAAGGAAAATATCAATCTTCTAACATGCTTTCTACTTAACCCTTTACCACACAATCCCAAGTCTTTATGACTCCAAGAAAGAAAGCTTTGGAAAACATTGTGGGAAAAGGAGAAAATGCTGGTAACAAGCATTTTCTTTTTTTCCAAAAATGTTTTCTTATCTTTTACACACAAATGCTATTACTTGTGCCACATTTACTATGTCTTTTGGAAATGCTCCTTTTATTTGGATCTGTCTAAACCTTTGTTGTGTGGTAAAGAGTTACATAAGAAACTGCACTTGCGTTAAATTTCCCCAAAAACTTTTTGGAGTTGTTCAAATTCAATGCATTTGCAGAAGACAACATAAAATAGGATTTGTCTTTGAAAGGGTAGAAAACATTGTAGGAAAACCAGCATTTTCTTCTTTATTTCCACAATGTTTACAAAAGCCTTCTCTTTTTCCAGTATTGTTCAAATGCCAGCTTGTTTGGTAAAGGATTAAAAGACAATTATTTACCTAAAGCCTTATTAGAATCTGTTTCATCTTGACTTGTGGCTGATGGATTCTTCTCATTCTTTAGGCCTTTCTCCAGTTTCTTGCCCATTTTCACCTTTGATGCAAGGCTATAACAGAACAAGAAAGAGATGATTATTAACCTTCCTAAACATAAAGAGGATGCAGGTTTCAATAATTGATAAGACTATAACCCTAAGCAAAGGCTTTAACATCAATGATTTGTTATATGTGTACTCTCATTCATCTGCCGGTAAATCTTTATCTCTCCTCCTTCCTTTATCTACTAGTATTTGAAATGGATAATTTTCAGTTGCTAAACAACAACAACAAAAAAACTAGAACTCGTTTTTCTACAAAAAAACAGATGTCTCCCCCCTTTTTGGTGTCAGAAGGATTGATATGTCACCAAGGCAATTTTTAACTGAAATAATGGTCATTTTTCATTGATTTTCAAGTTATAGAGCAGACACGAAATTGTATGTAAAATAAGTAAGGAAAATAATCAAAGGGAAAAAACAAAAATATACAAACCAGAGTTATGGTTCTTGTGCATGACATTTCGTCTCATGGTGCTTTACAAATGTGTGAAGTTTTATCAAATATCTTAAAAGGTTTTCGAGTTATAGAGCTGACACGATTTGTGACGGACAGACAGACAGATGGACAGACGCACGGGTAAAAACAATATGTCTCCCGACCCTGATGGGGGGAGACATAAAAAGCACTTTCATGGATACATAGAAATACAAGAACACAACAAATTACAAAAATTACAAAAAAAAAAAACAATTGTGTAACTATGCTTGTTGCTTTACCTTATGCTACTTTGTCTTTGATTTACTTCTTAATAGTGTCATATTAAACCAATAGAGGATAACATTTTTTAAGGATTTTAGAGGGTGGGATAAATGGTGTTAAGCATGTAGGTGCCGATAACATTGTCTTCACTTCCGGTATATTTTTCTTCCATTCTTATCTTTTATTTTGAAAAATGAAGTTTGCTGAGGTAAAGAAATGTCCAAGCCAAGGTATTTACAATCAAAATAGAGACCAGACAAGCCGCTAGAGGGCGCTGATTTTTGTTATGACGGAAAAATACTGACTACCTCGAAGCAATATGTACCGTGAACATACATGTCGTGGCTATACATGCTTAACACCATTTACCTCACCCTCTAAAATCCTTCATTACCCGCAGTTTTACTTAAAAACATGCCTGATGACGTATTTAGATCATCTGCTAGGTCATGTGGCAATATTTTCAAATCATGTGACAGCAAATTTGTGCCAAATATATCGAGTTGTATTGATTTTTTTTACGAAAACCATCGAAGTCACATGAATCAATTTCAGAATGGTACCGGGACAATGGTGAAGGTCAAGGCTGATTTTCTTTCAAATGTTTGGATGAAACTGCACGAAATTTTCTATGACACTAAGTAAAAGATGAAATTAGAAAATTATTTGGTGATTTATTCTATACTCTGTTAAAATTTTGACTTTTTCTTGATCGGACCGTAACTATAGTAGTGTAAGCGAATTTCGCCAGTAATTGAATTTCGCCAACTCTGTCTCCGGGTGATTTTTTCATATCTGTTGCATCATCTTTTCTCAAAAATAAATGATTTCATAACAGCAAAGGTTATTTAAGCCGTCATTCCGATCCAATGAAAGAAAAATTGCAATCAATGGGGCAAAAAATCATCAGCGCTCTATCGCATGCTTTTTCCCACCATATCTTTAGCATTTTTTAGGTGCCTCCTTGAAATGCACTTTTAACAGGAATTTTTTAATCCTGAAACTTACTGTGTCGTCTATTTCTGGTTTAACAAGTCACTGTTTGAATTTTCACAGCCGGAGTTTAGTATTAGGCACCTAGAGGGAAATATGTCCATATGAAGGACAGAGGGGTCCTTATTGATATTTTCAGAAGAAATTAGATTGAATCATATATAATGACAACCAACAACTAAGAGTAAATACGTCTATCTTTAAGCTTCTATAGGTTCTGGTTTTTAGAATTTACAGCCTTTTTATCTCCAACACAGCTGCCCTATTTTAGACAGCAAAATTTCACCAAACCAGCAGAAATGATTACCAGAAAAATCATATATCCGATGAATTTCTTTTTCTGAGACCTGTATTTTGTCTTTCAAGCTTCTGGTATTTTCCAAGGACAGGGATATGCAATATATATTCCAGGGAGGCAATGAATATTGCTGAAATGGTACTGTAAATCACATATATTTCATCCTGTCTGGGGCCTCTATTTTTCGGTGAACAAGAGTTGTTGAAATTAGCTTACACTTTTTATAGATGGCGAGTTAGGACCTCCTCACTTCCAACAATGGTTACCGATAAATTTTAATATTTAACAAGTAAAAATTGAATTTATAGTAGTATTTGAATAAATTTACACAGTGCAACACCCAGAAAGTAAATTGTTATATTATCTTGATTTTCATGGTGGCAGTTTCACTTGCGTTGGCGAAATTTGATTACACCAATATACCGTGAATTAACAAACCACAAGGCTACAGTAAGAGGGTAGACACTTTCACAAGACTATTAGTGAATTTATTTATTGTCTAACTTACATAAATGCACAAAAAAGCGTGAAGCTATCGAAAAACAGCCGTATCAATGTTCAGACCGGGAACTTCTGTTGTCAGATCAAGTTATGTAAAGCAAATTACTCTTTTCAACCAGGGAACCGTTTAAGAGTAACTCTCAGTCGAAGGACATCTACAAACCAGACACCGGAAACAGGTCCATGACAAAATAGGTCTACACTTGGTGTGAATTTCCAATATTTGTCCAACAATTTTCCATAATGAAAACGACAAAATAGCCACAGGCTACTTAATTTCAAGTGAATTTTCCTATTGGATTTTGTAAAATCTCTTTTATCTTGTAGTTATCTCTTTTGTATCTTTGCGCGCCAAATTGAATTCAAACGATGTACGCATGTGTACAAAACGTAAACATCCGCTTTCCTTAGTTACGTGTAAACAAAAAACGGGTGCCTGCTACTGGCAACGTTCACTGTATACATTTAGCCTAAACCATAAGGGCGATTTGTACAATTATAATGTTGTTTTTGGAAAGTGTAGATAAAGGTTAGATTGCATAGATCGTGCAGTCTTATATTCTAAAATTTCCGCCACTGTGTAAAATATTTTGCCAGAAGAATCTTGAATGCGGAACATGGATACTTTGCCCACTGAAAAGTCCGGTTCACCTATCCGTGTCCAGACGACAAAATTTTAGGCTAGTCCAAATAAAATGTATATGCAGACGACAAATCAAATTTGTATCAGATTATGGAATTTGTCTTTGACAGGGTGGAAAGTTTTATACATTGGAAAAGGAGAAAGAGCTGCTTGTCTGCTTTCTCTCGTTTTCCAACGACGTTTTCAAAAGACCGAGCTTCTCTTGGGTCGTTAACACACGGGATTGTTTGGTAGAGACTTACAGTGCTTTCACAAGTTAAGCTTTAGATCGATATTGGTAAATGCAATATGAAATAAAGTATGTTTTGCTACAGGTACAGATCTTGATAGGATTTGTAGAACAGTTTCATGAAGACCTGCTTTTTCTCGGCATTATTATATGAGTTATTTCCAACTGGTAAGAGTCAGACAGGAAATAAAATAGGTCCGTTGACTGACGTTCAAAAAACCCTTTTTTCTTTCTTTAGTATTTTCCCATTTTTTCAAATCGTTTTTGTGTATTTAGTTGACCGATGACTGACATTGGCTCGGTTTTATAGAGATAAAGAAAAGTGTGGTTTTAAGAATGAACACTTTTAAAGTTAATGAGCAATTTACAGTATCAGAGAAACTTTAGGCTGACAGAGACAAAAGGATATAATTAGATTTATATCACACAGTCAGAGATTACTGTCTTTTTACATGTCTCCTTTGGTGGGGAAAAAACATCAATTTCTATCGGAAATGACTGACTTCACCGAGTACATTTTCCATTTTATGAGTTTGACTAAATAAGAGAATGGTATATAGATCCAAATTCAGTCTGCACGTTCTGTGCAACTTGATCTTGGTCTTGATCTAGACCGTCCAAAAAGCCTCTGTTTTCGCCTATGGCGCTAAAAGGGTTAGAGTTAGAGATCTTGCAATTGCTTAAGGTCGTGTGAGGTTCAGTAGTAAAGGTTGTGGATTGGAACCTTCATGTTCTTAGTTGGATCCTAGCTCGCGTCGCCGGCTTTTCATGGAAATGTTATCGGGAAAGGCACTGAAGAGCTCAGTATCCCGTGAAACACATCCACAAGTGAACCGTCGACGTGATGTGACTGAATCATTTAATCAATCCTTAAATCAATTTTCAAAAGTCATCGAGCTGCAGCCCCTAATACTTTTATCGTTAATTTATTGTACTGAAAGATCAGTGACTTTCAAGCTCGCTTGAGTCGAGGTCCACCCGACCTTGTAACTCTATCACAAACACGACAAATTCATATGTACTGTGGATTTTCTTTTTTTCAATAAAGATCTTCCTAGTACAGGTAATCGTTAAAAACATCCCTCCCTTTTTTCCCGCGAAGTTTTAGTTGTCTGAAAAAAAAAAAAAAAAAAATAGCTGCGTTGTGTCACACACTGTATGCCTTAGCTTGCATGCGCTCTTGTCAAGTATTTCGACAAAGATGATAGACTTACCAGAATTTAGAACATCTTTCTATGGCGATACTTTCACAACATGGATTTTTGCTAGGTACGCGAAACAGCATGCAAGCATGTTTCGACATTTCAGTTGTGGTGATCTTTCAGTTGTACTGAGCTACATCGGTCTGGCACACCAATGCAATTTTTATCGGTCTGGCACGCTAGTGCAAACTGACATCGGTCTTACACACAAGAGCAATTCTTGTTCACTTTTTGCGCTGTCTGCGTTTGCTTTTTACACGTGTGAGATACAGGCATGATGCACGTCTTGTTTGTAATTTTATCTACGTGTATATTCCGCAGTTAATAATTTTAATAAGCAAGTATAGAGCGAGACCCTGTCTATCGAATCAACTGAATCAAATGTAAAAGAAAAAAAGTAATCATCTTGAAATAACTTTACCTGGAAAACATGGTTATCTTCTCTTTTATTTCCTTTCCTTATTTCAAAAACAATTTTGTAAAAATTCACTTTTTTTAAAAACAAAATTTGCAAGCAAATTTACAAGCCAAATTTCCCAAAGTTGCCATTGAAAAAGGCTATCAGGTTTGCCACTCAATTTCAGTGTATCTGTTATAAATTTGTCTGGATAAGATTAAACAACCTGTGACAAAGACGGTTTAATTTATTTTACAATTTTCGTGTCTGACCTCTTCATTTCTCATGACTGTTATTTTGTCTCAAGTGGCTTTCCCAAATCGGTGGATCGATTTGTTATAATAAAAGAGTGTCTAAATCTTGGCATGGTAAAGGTAACATACAGTGTATTTTGATTTTTGCGCACAGTGTAAAGTAAGATCAGACTGCACAGAGAACGTGCAGTCTGATCATTGATCTACCTTGTCCGATAGTTTCAGAGATCTTTCTAGTTAAAATGCCTTTGAATGGCTACAATGGATTATTCTTTAGTGTCGGAAAATACGTGTTCCGTTTTTTTTTTTTTTTTTTAAACAGTACATGTATTTATCTGTACCAGCCGATAAAATTTAAGGGTTGTCCAAATTGAAAGATTTTGCTGACTACAAATCAAATGTGGCCGACATGACGGACATTTGTCTTTCAAATATTAGAAAAGACTTTGGGGAAAAAACAGAAAATGGTTAAGACCAGCATCTTCTCCTTTTCCAACAATATTTTCATACGGCTTTTCCAGCTCTGGGTTGATAAATCACGGCATCGTTTGGGTGAAGGATGAAGGACCCAAATAAAATTGTATTTTCGATTATTTATCGCAGTTTATTAAAGATCCGATTTAATTTAGTTGTGATACAGTTGACTGATTTATATATACAAAGAAACCTTAAATTATAAACCTTTTCACTTAATGGGGCAAATTTGGATTTTCTTAATTTTTTTCTTTGCCGTGAAACAATTTCTTTATTTATAAAATACCGACAAAAAACAACAAAATATTTTTTTTTCTAAAAGGTAAAGAACGGTTACTGGTTGTAAAAAGGCGCAATTCAAGTTGACGTTTGGAAAAAAAACCGGACCGATCGTTTTGCTAGCGGAAACCCCGTCCTTTTTATGAGATCAAATATGAGGTCATTGTACTGAGTTAAATGAGATCTTTCACAATCTATGCGTGTTGTTGATCACGTGACGTTCCCATTGGTCTTCGCGAAATTTCGGAACGAAATCCAAAAATACATTTAGATAGTACGCATACTGTTAAGGGAATAGATCTAACTTCTTTTTTTCTTGCATTTCACTCTCTGATTTATTAATGGTTTGCCAGGAATCAACCCAGATGTACTTGTATACGAAATCCAGTAAAAAAAGAAAAATAAAGTTTGGCTTATTCATAAAAGATTAATCTGAATAGTACCACTGTTAGTACCCATAAAAGACTTATACCTTTAACCCTTACATAAGTGAAATGAAACTTTCAAGCCTTTAGTAAAACCCCAAATTTTGCTATTTTAAAGGTATCTTTTGGGGACAAAGTAGATTAAAGATCAGACTGCACGTTCTGTGCTGTCTGATCTTGATCTATACTGTCTGCAAAAGGTCGTTGAGTCTCGCTTAGGGTTAAAAGTCCTTCGGAAGCCAAATGAATCAATACTTCTTTTTCTGGTGTTTTAACCCGCTTTCAAAAGTATTTCAGTTAAAGATACATCCTTACAGCCGGAGAGAAAAAAAAAAAAAAAAACGCTGTTAAAACTTGAAAGTGTGTAGAATGGCTCAGCTGTGTAAACATAGAAAAATTACAAATATATATGGTGTAAGGCATAGGAAAACACAAGGGATTTGTCCTCATTTAAAACCGGAAACGACAACAGTGATTGCTTTGAAGGCCTCCGAAACATGAAATGCATTTTCTATCCGTCGTAATCTGTGCAATCTTGCAGCCATCAGGGGCAACATTTGGCACGGAGATACAAGAATGATTATAGTTTCATGAAATAAGGATGAAATGGGTTTTTAAAAAATGGCTGGATACTGCTTGAAAACGAGTAGAGATGTATGTTTAAACCCCGGCAACAACTCGCCTCTAAAGAAGTGCCACATGTTCTTCTAACCTTTGGTCCAAGATATTTTAACTCCTAGCCTGACGAAAAGGTTTCAGGCTTTTTCAAATTTAAAGCTTGTGTAGACTATAAATGTGGCTAAAATAATGAGATTTGTTTCTGAAAAAGTAGAAAGCATTGTGGGAAAAGGAAAAAAAATGCTGGTTACCAGCATTTTACTTTTTATCACACTGCTTTTCAAAGCCTATTTTAGGGTCGTAAAACCAGGAACTTATCTAGTTAGATTTGGGCTCCCCTTTCCACCCATGGAATGGAGAGATATTTTACCTGCGTCGGTTATTATTTTCACGTAAGATACGGTGACAGTTCAAACATTGGTGTTTTCCAGGAATTAATCAATGTAGGTTAGGGGCCTCATCTTTAGCCTTTAGATTACTAAATCAGTTACCACTAACCAAACATATCCTGCGTTTTAACGACCATGCAAAAAAGTTCTTTTGCAACATTTTTGAAAAATGAGACAATGCTGGTAACCAACATTTTTTTTTCTTTTTCAACACTGTTTTGTACCCTCTCAGAGAACTATTGCTCATTTGTGACAATTTCGAATTTGTCCTCTGCAGTTACTTTCAATTTGGAAGAAAGAAAAACTGTTGTTTGGGGGACAGTTAAACGAACATTTTTGTCATAGTGGAAACAGTATAATGTGTTGTATTTTCAAAGAGTTTTGCAAAGTTTCTCCGGCACCGAACGTAATTTTAGCATACATGCCGAATTTGCTCGTGTCACCAGCTATCCAATTTTCCCCTTATTTGTTCAATGGAGAGCTATCGACCTCTATCAGAAAACTTTGTTTCTTCAAAGCAGTTCTATGTTAATCTGTTAAAAAAACTAAACGAATATCCCCAAAA
The DNA here is from genome assembly GCA_946811185.2 of Hippopus hippopus. Taxonomy (NCBI): domain Eukaryota; kingdom Metazoa; phylum Mollusca; class Bivalvia; order Cardiida; family Cardiidae; genus Hippopus; species Hippopus hippopus. The sequence continues at coordinate 25,332,597 of OX328111.1, read as the reverse complement.
TACTTTAAACATTATCAACCTAAAACTGATATTTAGTCGTTTGACTTTGTTAACTAACCGAAAAGTTAACTCTTTCACTGTCGATGACTACTTGTATTATTTTTGGACTCGTTACAACACGACGGATTCCGTAACTACTGTTACTGACAATAACTATTTCGTTCTAGTCCGGTTCCCCGTTGACTTACATGTATTTCCAACTTTACTTTTTATTTCATTATAGCCTAAAATTGAAGATATAAAAATGGCATTGAAATATAATTATATTCTCATACTCGATACAGGATGATTATAAATACAGCCGGTTAAAAATTGATAAGTATTTTCGAAAAACGTTTTTTTTTTTTTTACGTATATTGACGTCAATAGCGACGTCGCCAAAATTTAGCGGAAAAATAAAGCCACTGTGTTTTATAGAGCTAGAATTTTGATGTCAGGCGACGAACATTAACAGCTTAGGGTACTAGTATTAGTTTAAGTAGCTCCAGTAATCTCGCTGTCTACCTTGACCAGCCCACATAGTTCAATTTGTAGAGCGTTAACTCGTGAACGTAATGTTTCGGCTCACTTGAGAATGTTGGTTCGATTCCCACGGCTGGCCATCTAAAATTACTAAAAGTCTTTCGGATGAGACGTAAAACCGAGGTCCCGTGTGACGGTGCTATACACCGAGCACGTTAAAGAACCAGGCGTAACTTAGGATGGGTTTCGTCCTGTATCTGCACGTAACAATACTAACAGCCTTCAGGGGGCGTCGCCCATATGGGCAACCGGTGGAGACAATAAATTAACCGCAAATTCAATCAATCTTTCTCTCTGTATAGTTTTCCGTATGACTGCATGTTCAAAAGTATCGTAATTAATTTTCTTGCACACTGAAAATGCATATACGCAAGTCAATGGGAATTTTGAAATTTGATGAAATATTTAAGGCCACTTACTGTACAGACGGATAACCTGAGGTTTGGCGAATTATAAATTTTGCGGACGGCATAGATCAAGGTCAGACTGCACAGATCTAGGCCGTATGCCACCTGATGCTAAGAGAGAGAAAGAGAGAGAGAGAGAGAGAGAGAGAGAGAGAGAGAGAGAGAGAGAGAGAGAGAGAGAAGGTCATTTAGTCAGTCAGTCAGTCAGTCAGTGTTGATAAACTGAATGGTGTTTTTCGCCACTTTAAACATTATTTATTCACATCACGGCGACAGCTTTCTTATTCATTCGTGTCCTGGATTTCGTCAGTACTTGGTCAGTGCTCTGAAATGTCTTACTCAATGACACTGCCGGGAAAATCAAGAGAGAATCGAACCCAGGGCTTCTGGGTTGCTAACTTACATCTTCACCACTGAGAAACTGTTTATTTATCGCACGTATGATTGGTCGGGGGTTTCTGTCTACCCAGATATTTGTCTTAAGTCCCTAGGTCTACTTTATATGGCATGCAACACGCATAAAGGGGCATTCGGACATTTGCGTAAGGTGTCGTCCCGGATCAGCCTGCGCAGTCCGCGCAGGCTAAGCCGAGACGACACTTTCCGATTGTGTGTGATTTTCTGTTTCATGCAAGTCTACTGTAGGACAAAATCTAATGTTGATGTAAAGTGCCGTCTCGGATTGCGCAGGCTGATCCGAGACGACACTTTACGCAAATGTCTGATAGCCCTTTTTCGCATGTTGCAGACCGTATTCAGTTAAGGGTCGAAAATTGTCGAGAAGCCCAAGAAGTAAAGTTTTTCAGTGTGAGTGAATAGAATGTCATTCCACTGCACAATACAGTTAGCCTACCAGTAAAGTGCCTAAGCACTAATGCAAACTTAGTAACATGTGTACCTTCATTCTTTCTATTGTATTCTTATGCCTTACCCTTCGCAAGCTTAAAATGCATTTGCGGATAGTGTAGATCAAGATCAGATTGCACAGAACATGCAGTCTGATCTTTGATCTTCACTGTCCGGAATTGGGGGGGGGGGGGTTCAGGATTGGAACTGTGATACTAGTTTTTTTTATACATGTATATCCGTTCCTATTATTTGACACGATTTATGGTTAATTCAGAAAGGACAAGAATGTTTTATGTGTCATATTCAGAAAGATCCTTTTTGTGTAACCCATCGCCTCTTGCAGACGTCTTACTACTTCAAGCAGAAGGTAATTTAAAAAAAAATATCAGGGGAAAGAAGATACACCGCTCTTGATAAAAATGGTATGCTTAACTTTTTACCACACAGTCCCGAGTTTTAACGAACCTTATCGTCAACGGCAAAAGTCCCTTGAGTCGTGCTTAGCAGCTGAAATTAACCCTATGGGACAGCGTAGATCCAAGGTCAGACTGCACCTTCTGTGCAGTCTGATCTTAATCTACACTGTCTGCAAAAGGTTCTTGAGTCTCCCTGAGCAGCCTGAGGGTTAAGTGATGAAATTAAAACAAATAAAAGAAGTTATTAAAAGATCACATTACCTCACTTTTTTCCATAACGATGTTGACGCCATTTTGTTCTTTTATTTATTCTCTTATTTTCCTTATTCACTTATATTTCAGTTATATACACGTATCCTCGTTTTTTATTTCTTTAACCTCGGAGGGCTGCACCGTTTTGTCAACTTCACCCAAAGATATCGGTTTCACAATAGCTCCTTTTCACTAACCATGTTCTCTTATTAATGATCTTATTTCTCTTATTCACTTAAATTTCTATCATATACATTTATTCTGGTTATTTATCTCTTTAAATAAGGTTGCACCGTTTTGTCAATGTTCACGCAAGGATATCGGTTACACAATACTTCTTTTTTTCACTATTTCTCTTTTTAATTCTCTTATTTCTCTTATCACTTAATTTTCTTATTGATTCCCTTATTTCTCTTATTCACTGATATTTCTATCATATATCGTTGTTTTCTATCTCTTTAAAGAAGGCTACAGCGTTTTGTTGATGTTCACTCGCAGAGTTCGGCTTCACAGTAGTTCAGAATAGTTCCTTTTTACTAATTATAGATTCTTTATATTCGGAATAAACAACATTCTTCCTCAGATTCAGCCCTTTACTGGACGACAATCGTTTAGTCTTGTCCAAATTGAAAGCATTTACAGACGACAAATTAAATGTGGCTGAGATTACAGAATTTGTCTTTGGAATAGTAGAAAACATTGAGGGAAAAGGAGAAAATGCTGGTAACCAGCATTTTCTCCTTTTCCCACATGTTTTCAAAAGATTTATCTTTCAGGTTCGTTTGAACCAAGGATTGTTTGGTAGAGAGTTAACAAACATCAAGAAGTTTCCAATCACCGAATGGATCTAGCAATGTAAATATCGCTGCAAACTTCACACACCTGATCAACTCATACAGCCGCACTCGTGAACGTAAAAACGACGACACACACAGACAGTCAAGAGTTGTAACTTTACTTTACCAGACAACAAAAAGAAAGACTATTCCAAATCTTAATCATTTGTATACGACAGATTAAAATCAATGTGGCTCAAATGATGGAATTTTTCTCTGAAAATATTTTGGGAAAAAGAGAAATCCAGTTATACGCAGCTTTAATAGGCTTTGAATTTGTAATCAGACACTTCTTGTAGTTCAATTCTGGTGTTGGTTACATTTAAGGATTCCTGGTCGAGGCATGAAAGACCGCGATGAATAAGTGAGGTGTCTCCGTGATATAACTGATATACTGTTGAAAGCGTAAATAGGCATAAAACGTAACATCTCTTCAAACTGTCATAAAAGGGACCTCATGAGGGAATCGATGACATCGCAAAGAAAAGAAAAAGGAGTCATACTCTGTGAAATTGGGGCTTAATGCATCTGCAAAAAGTATCGACCCATGTCAGCCTGCACAGTCCGCGCAGGCTGACATGGGTTGAAACTTTTTGCTATTTGTCACTTTTCTGCGTGTTCAAGGACCATTCTACCTCTACCTCATTATTCAATTGGTTTTCAGGAAAAAAAAAATGGATTTTATGTGTCAATAGTTTTATGAAGACTTGCTTGGTACAATGCATCACGGAAATGCATTAAACCCCCTTTTGTCAGAGCGTGGCTCAAATAGAAATGAAAGCGTGATTGATTTCAATGGTGAAACGAATGACTTTTGTTCGTGTAGGGATTGTTAATTTTTTCTTGCTAAATAGAGAATAGAAATAAAATGTGAATTTCGCAGTGGGTAGTCAGGTTGTAAAACCAGGTTGAATGAAAGGAAGTTAATCTTTAATTAAGCGAACTATTGCCTGTTACATATGTAATGTTCAAGAGTTCACTTCATAGAACTCTAAAAAGATAGAAATATAAAAGGATACTGAGAACTTCGTGTGTTTCTTTGTTATGTATTCTTTGTTCTCATAGGGACAGTCGGGTGAAAACTTTTTAGAGAGAGAGAGGGACAGTCGGATGAAAACTTTTTAGAGAGAGATAGAGAGAGAGAGAGAGAGAGAGAGAGAGAGAGTGAGTGAGAGAGAGTGTGTGTGTGAGTGAGAAAGTGAAAGAGAGTAAGAGAGAGAGACAGACAGACAGACACACAGGCGGGCGGGCGGACGGACGGACCGACCGACCGACAGATAAACAGACAGACATACAGACAGACAGACAGACAGACTTTCTGGTTTGGGAACAAGAAAGATCAAAGTACTGCATCTTTCTTTTTTTTTTCTAGAATATCTCACTATAGATTAGTAAATATTCTACATCAAGATTGCACGTTCTGGACAGTCTGATCTGCACTATCGCTGCAAAAGTGAAAGGCACAACAAAAGTTTAATGAAATATTCTTTACTATAGCTTTACATGCATAACGCTCCCCCCCCCCTTACATATAACCCTATGGTTATTTTTTATAGACTGCATTTTTATGTTAACAAAATATTCAAAAGATCTGTCAAATAATGTAGAGTTTAACTTTTATTATTGACAGATACACCTCTTGATAGTTTTTCATATTTGATAAAGTATTAGAGAACGATAATAGAATTGAGCTATGCTCTGGCAAAAGGGGGCTTAATGCATCTCTGTGATCCATGACCCTAAACAAGTCATCACATAACTATGGACCCATAAAATCCAGTTCGTTTTAACAACCAACTGTATCGTGATATTGACTGATCCTTTGACACGCAGAAAATTTAAAAATATCAAAAAGTTTCGGCCCATGTCAGCCTGCGCGGATTGCGCAGTCTGACATGAGTCGATACTTTTTTCAAATGCATTAACCACCCTTTTAATGGAGCATGACTCAAATTTGTATTCATAGCAGTAATGTGGTTATGTAACGTTTGATAGCGCTAATGGAGTCCGTATAGTAAACAGCTTTGAGATACGTTGTGCATAATAATGTCTGAAAGTATCGCCAGAAACCATCAAACAGAACTTAAAGTGCTTTTTTTTTGAAAGGGTTTAGATCAAGATCAGCCTGAAGCCTAATCGCGGTCTATACTTTTCACTTAGCAATTTCCTTTTTGCAAATTTTCATTCGTTCGTTCGTTCGTTCTTTCGTTCATTAATTAATTAATTCATTCATTCATTTTTCGTTCTCTTTTTCGAAACACGTTGACACATTTCTTTTTTTTTCTAGAAACTCTGATACATTAGCCTCAGTAAACGGCCAAAACCTGGCATACATACACACTAACAGGGTGGTTTTTTTTTTTATTTGAATTATTTTTTGTGTTGCACACTTCGTGTAGATCATTACATATGTCACTCAATTAATGCCCATTCCACTATCAACTATACCAATTCCATGTAATAACACCAGAAAACGTGCCACTTTTTTAAACATATTTCTTAGTTTTCAACTTCCCACAATTCACTTTAACCATCCCAACCGATAACTCACACATCCTTCATTAAATTCCACCTTCATAAATTCCAAGTAAAGCTTGACAACCTGTCCAGCCACTGTATCCCAGCAGAGTGAGAAATGATTGATTTGGAATTAATAAATCGCCACAAGGAAAATAATGAAAAAAAAAAGAGGAAAACTAAATCGAGCGTTGCTAACAAATTACAAAGAAACGATTTGTAAGTTTAACGATTCGATTTCACCTGCTTTCTCGATAAAAACTAACAATCAAATCTAATAAACCTTTCATAAACATCGTTCTACAATATAATGTCTCGTAGCGTCTCCGGGGTACCTATTTTTCTTTAACCTTTATCCAGTTATACCCCAGCGTAGATGTATGAATTTGGGAAAGAGTGTGGGTCAAGATCAGACTGCACATACGTGCAGTCTGATCTTGACCCGTACTCTCCGCGTTTTTTTTTTTTTCTTCTTTCTTCTTTTTGTAATGGTTCCAGCCATATATGATTTCAGTTTACCGTTTACAAATCGATCAACACTTTAGAATTGTTCATAATTACTGAAGAAAAAAAAAATAGACGCAACTGAAATGGTGGGATTTGTCTTTGAAGGGGTGGAAAACAAAATAGGAATACTATAGGAGTCCGCGCAGGCTGACATGGGCCGAAACTTTTTGCTATTTGTGAATTTTATGAGTGTCAAAGGACCATTCTACCTCCATATTCAGCCGTTTGTTAGACAAAATAGATTTCATGGATCCACAATTATGTGATGACTTGGTTGGTATAATGCGTCAAGGAGATGCATTGAGCCCCCTTTTCACAGAGCATAGCTAATTTATATGTAGCACTGAAAGAGTTAACTCTTTACAAAACGACAACATTTTGGGCTGGTCCAAACTGAAAGCGTTTGCAGACGACAAATAAAATATGGCTAAAAAGATTAGATTTGGCTTAGAAAGGGCGGGAAAAATTGTGGGAAAAGGAGAATATAATGGTTCACCAGCATTTTCTCTATATTCCACTATGTTTACTAAAGCTTTCCTCCATATGGTCGGGATTGTGGGTTAAGCCTTTATCACTTAATTCCTAATTTTAACGACCCTGAGGGAGAAAGTTTTTGTACATCATTGTGGGAAAAGACGAAAATGCTGGTAACCATAGTTTCCTCCTTTTCTTACATTGTTTTTTTTAATTTTTTTATTTTTATTGTTGCCCAATAAAAAAATATATTAATTTGCTGTCTGCAAATAATTTGAATTTGGACCAGTCTAAAATTTTGTCGTTTTTGTACAGAGTTAAATAGTTAATTATAAATAGAATAGCTGAAAGGTAATTGAAGATAAGAAGAAATTATTTACAGATCAGACTGGTATCATTTAATACATCTAATTATGTCGAGAGGTGAGGACCAGAAGTGTTTACCTATTTAAGCCAATATTATTTCGGATTATTAGCCGCGTCATCAAAATGTCAGAATATAACGTAAGGAATTTCAACCTCTGCCTGTGTCTTTGTTTGAAAGATGGTGTAACTTTCACTGCACCAAATATAAGAGCCATGCTCCGGCAAAGGAGTGTTTAATGCATTTCCATGATGCATTAAACCAAGCAAGTCATAACATATTTATAGATCCATAAAATACATTTTGTTTTACAACCGATTGAATCATGAGGTTAGAATGGTCCTTGGACAGGTAGAGAATTGACCATTAGCAAAAAGTTTGGACCCATGTCAGCCTGCGCGGAATGCGCAGGCTGACATGGGTCGAAACTTTTTGCAGAGTCGTTTTACTCCCGTTTCACAGAACAAAGCACGAATATAGTCGACCACAACGGACGGCTGAAAACACAGTCTACAAGTTACTGAAACACAGAAAGAATTTTATCTTAAAGCCTTTAAAAACAAGCGGACGATTTAGATCTAGGATCAGGTTTCACATTATGTGCAGTCCGATCTTGGACCTATGCCTTCAGCTAAAAGCCCCCATTTTCGCCTAAAACAGTGAAAGGGAAAACTCGTTACCAGAAGACAAAAAAATTTGAGCTTGTCCAAAATGAAGAACTGTTGCAGACGACAATCAAACTGTGGGTCTTACGAATGGATTTGTCTTTGAAAGAGTAGTAAATAGTTTGGGAAAAGGAGAAAATACTGCTTAAAGTTAACAACTTTCTCCTTAAAAATTATAGTTAGACACTGCCACACTTTACAACTCTTCTCGCGAATTATTGTCAGACAATTCCACATTGAAGACAACATTCTCGGAAAGGATGAAAATGGTGATAAGCAGTATTCCTTTCTTTCCGTAAAATTTCTTGTTCTTTAGGAACGTTAACCCTTTACTAAGCTTTTTTCTTTTTATATTTCAGCGACCCTAAAGAGAAATGAGAAAATGCTGATAACCAGCATTTTCTCCTTTTCCCTCAATGTTTTGAATCCTTTCTAAGAACAATCTCACAATTTAAGGCGGCCTTTAATTTTCCGTCTGCAAATGATTTCTGTCATTCCAAAGAACAATATCACCTTTAGACTCCCACTTAAATTTTCGTCTGCAGATGCCTTCAATTTGGGAAAAGCGTAGAATTTTGCTGTTTGGTAAAGGGTTAAAACACGAGGACGTTTGGGAAAAGGCGAAGGGCCTTCCAAGCTTGAGAGTCATTGCTCTACAAGCCTCTTTTTTTAAGAAGGTATGGGTCCTGCGTGGAATACCATCTTTACCATAGAACGAACAAGAAATATTTCTAAAATTGATAGACGGCGTAAGTTTGCCCGCAAATAGGCAGGAACCCTTAAAATAAACATGTCTATATTTTTGACCAATCACAAATATCTATTTATTTATTTGTTATCAGTATCAAAAAGTAGGTCAAAAGCCAGCACATTCAGCTACGCCGAAAATAACGAAGAGGGCTAATCCTACATGCCCGCTTCTCCTTCTTGTATCGTACGTCTATAGCATGTTGTAGGTTAGAGGAATCTGTAGATCGTACTCGAAGTAGAGTAAATAGGTTTAAGAGATTTTCAATGTCCATTTAAACTCAAAACAAACATTACTTATATCGGAGAAGTGCCTTGATCAGCCTTGGTTGATTGAATACGAATGTGATCAGTTTTAAGTCTTTACCACATAACAAAATTTCAGCTCGGTTCAAAATGAAAGCATTTTCAGAGAACAAATTACATGTACGTAAATGTTATTCTAAGCATAAAATTATTCTTCCAAAGGGTAGAAAATATTGTGGGAAAAGGAGAAAATGCTGGTTACCAGCATTTTCTCCTTTTCCCGCAATGTTTTCAAAAGCCTTCTTCCTCAGGGTCGTCAAAAGTCTGGATTGTGTGATAAAGGGTTAATATTGGATTTCATTGATGCTTAACCTGCTAAAGAAATGAAATGAAACTTTTAAGCCGATAGTAAAGACGCAAAGTTTGCTATTTCAATTTTTTTTGGTAGGGGGACATGTCCTTATCGGACAGTGTAGATCAAGATCAGACTGCACGTTCTGTGCAGTCTGATCTTGATCTACACTGTCTGCAAAAGGTCCTTGAGTCGCGCTGAGAAGCCGAAGTATTAATGCAAACAAAACGTTTTTATTAGTGTTTTCCACTCCTCACTTCTTTGGGTGCTGCTATGTCATGGCATGCACTGCGTCCATGGACGTTTACAAGATGATATAGCCTTTCCACTGTATTTTTAACGAACATGATCGTCACTGGTTGTATTTAGCCTTTATACTGTGTTCATAAATGAAAATAAAACCTGAATCAGTAGGAAGAGTACGACACTGCTGTACCAAACGGTCTTTGGTCACATTCTATTACCCTTTAACTCATTACAAACGTCAAAATGTTAAACTAGTCTAAATTGAAAGAAATGTTGCACAAACTAGGGAATTTGTCTTGGAAAGGGTAGAAAACATCTGGTTACCAACACTTTCTCCTTTTCCCAGAATATTTTCAGAAGTTCTTTTCTTTGGGGTCCGTGTTAAACTCGGGATTGTGTGGTAACGGGATAATAAGAGCGCCGAATAAATGAAATGAACTATCTTTATCAGTTACCCTATGTTCACACCATTTTCCCGGAAGCCACGGCAGCCCCGTTTGTCCGAAACGTGGTGTGCCGTAAGATTTTGTTCGTTTTTTTTCTCCATTTACAAAGTTTGGTTAAGTCTCTTTACGGTACCTCACGGTATTCGTAACAAGCCGTGGAGAAAACGCTACGTTTACACCATGCTCCCAGCAGCCACGGAAGCCACGTTTCTGACAACCGTGGATAGAACAGGAAAGACGTAATACAACGCAGAGGAACGGGATAAGCAAAATTGTCAGACCGTGACCGCCGGGGTTGCCATACCAGAACTTTTGACTGTCAAAAAATTTGCCACGGCAGTCCCAGTGCAGATGAGAACGGGTTGATCGCATCAGAACTTACCGGCACGTAATGAATCGTAAGAACCGTGAGATACCGGTGAAAAATGGGCTTCCACGTCCAAACACAGGTTGTCTCTGTGTCTTGTTACGGCTTGTTTATAATCAGCACCGGGACTGCCGTGGCAAATTTTTTGACAGTCAAAAAATCTGACACGGCAACCCCGGCGATCATGGTCATGCTTATCCCGTTCCTCTGCGTTTTATTACGTCAATCCCGTTTTGTCCACGGTTGTCAGAAACGTGGCTGCCGTGGCTGCCGGGAACATGTTTTAAAAGTAGGGTTAAACAGACCAGTACGTTGTTAATTGCAAAGGTGTAATTGACAGAAGATTTCACTCAATAGGTCATAGCGTACATCACGTTTTGTGCAGTCTGTTCGTGACTACATTGTCCACAAAAGGCAGGTTGATCTTACACTAACTCAGGTCCGTCGCAATGTAGTGGAAAGCGGTCCCGTAAAGGATAGTATCGAGTGCTGAATGCGCGAGAGAGGGAAAGCATATGAGGGGTGATGTGCGCTTCCCGTAGGGGAGGGGGTTTGAAGGGGCTCCCCTTAGAAAATGTTTGATTAATGCGGGCCTCTATGTGCGTTTTAAATGCACTTTTGGATTCGTTTGGAAAGTCGTTTAGGTCATGAAGAATGTGATTGCTTGTGTTTACACCTTGGCTAGGTCTATTGACGACGCAAGCAAAGAGTTTTATTGATAATTTCATGAAAGAAAAGCGGTATATTTGATAATGCTATTCAGTAAAATCACTGGTAAGTAGGTAAGAAAAATCAGATGAAAGAAAAAAGTGGTACGTCCGATAGCATATTTGGCCGCAAAAAGTGGTCCTGCGCTCGAAAGACCTACCGGACCAGCGACGACAGTCTCGCATTTGGATCTACAGTGTCTTCAAAAAATAAGCAAATCTGTGTTTGGGGTTAAATGTATATTGACACAGAGAATCAGACGTTGTTGTACGATATATTACGTCTTCATTTGTTCTGTTAAAAATAAATTTTACGTAACTTTTGAATAAACAATGATTTATTTATTATTTCTGTGATTTGATCATGGCGACTGAGTCGGTCGTTGTAATAAAACATTACCGCATCCCCCTCCCCCTACTCCGCAAAGCCACATTTTGAAAATATCGAGAGAGAGAGCGAGCGAGCGAGCGAGAGCGAGAGAGAGAGAGAGAGAGAGAAACTAGGACCATCAAAAACCTCCAAAAGCTTACTTTTTACCACCTAGAATGCCTCCAAAAATATCCATTTCTTTTTCGTTTTGACGCTCTAGTTTTTCTTTTTTTTTCTGAACTTTAAAAGAAAAATTATTACGGCGCTTCTACATTCAGACCGAAATTATGAATTAGCAAAACCTTGTGTAGGAATTGTCCGGTTTAAATAATTAGAAAAAACATAGCATTGTTTGGGAGTACAAATATTTTGAATAATTATAAATACTTTTAAGTGTATTACAAAAGCTTCTATATCGTAATTTTCTCTCCTGAACAGTTTAACATAGTCATCGGAAAATAAACGAATTCATTTTTTTTTTGATGCGAGGATATTTACAGAAAATGAATGATATCATTTGATCACGAATTAAAAGAAAGTTGCGGACGGTGTAGATCCATGATCAGACTGCACATTCTGTGCAGTCTGATCTGAATCTACGCCATCCACAAAAGATGTATATGGCGTTAATAGTATATAATTTTTACATCCCTCTACTTGGGACTCGAGACATAGCTCTTTCGATGGCTGCCAGGAACTGTCATACAAAAAGTTCAGGCACCGACGGTTGACTTAGGACCCTTTAGATCCTTGATAGTTGTCTTAGTTAGTCGTGCAAGAACTTGCCCACGGACGGACAGACCTACGGGCTAACTCTTTCATCCCCATATAAGTATATAAACCAGCAGGGGTTCTAAGTGACACAGTGATAAAGTGTAAGGCTCGTGACCTGGAAGCCGCTGGATCCACTGGGTTTTTCGTATATGAGCTGTCGCCGTGATATGACTGAAATAATGTTGAAAGCGGTCCAAAACACCATTCAATCAATCAGTAATATAAACCAGAAAGAAGATATGGCAAGATTGTTCCTGTCAAGTGGCGCATCAGAGGTTGGTTGGGCAATTTTTATTTGCCACAGACGAACCTTGTAAAATAAGCAAAATGGTGTTATATTGTAAGCTTTTAAGTGTCTACATAAATATTTATGTATATCCCCATACGACGAATTGGACAGTAGATGTATCAAGTCTAAGCATGTTGAAATCAACTGCGTGAGTACTTTTACGGAAACTGTATATCAAGATCAGACTGCACAGGACGTGTCCGAGTTACCGTGTTGAAGGCAACTATATTTACAATTGTTTTGGCGGACAGTGAAGATTAAGATCAGACTGCACAGAAAATGTGTTATAACCATATAGGCAAATGTGTAAACACTTTTGCGGACTGGGTAAATCAAAGATCAGACTTTTGATAGATCGATTGAATGGTGTTCTCGATATTGTTGGGTCAGATAAACATCAATAAAGTCATCAACATGTTGCTAATCCAGGACAGCATCTTCCTTTTAACCCTTTACCAGGCAGTCCCGTGTTTCAACGAATGTTGTGGGTTAAGGAGAAAATGCTGATAACCAGTATTTTCTCGCTTTCTCACAATGTTTTAAACCGTTTCAGAGAGAAATCCCATCATTTTAGACACATTTGATTTGTCGTCTGCAAATGCTTCCAAAATGGACCAAGTCTAAAATTTGTTGTCTGGTACAGAATTCAACATTCGAGATGAGAGACAAAAATAACATCCATGTAAGGCATATTTACAATACAGCTGACATTTAACCACCCTCAGAAAGAGAGATTTTAAAAAAGTAACCAGAATTTTCTCCTTTTCACACAATGTTTTCTGCTCTTCCAAAAGCAAATCACAGCTTTTAAACAGAGTTAACTTTGTCGTTTGCAATTGCTTTCAAATTGGAAAAGTATAAAAAATTTTCGTCTGGCACAGTTACACATTTGAGATAAGAGATAAAAACAATATCCATGTAAGGCATATTTACAATACAACTTATCTCTAGAATCAGTCAACATAATGTGCGTTCTTAACCGTTTACAACACATCTCCTGACTTTTAAGGACCCTCAGAAAGAAAGCCTTTGATAACATTATGGGAAAAGGAGAAAATGCTGGTAACCAGCATTTTCTCCTTTTCCCACAATATTTTCTATCCTTCCCAAATGCAAATCACATCACTTGAACACAGTTCAATTTGTCGTCTGCAAATGTTTTTCAATTTTGACAAATTTTATAATTTTTTTTCGTCTGGTGCAAAGTTCAACATCTGAGATAAGAGATAAAATATCATCCATGTAAGGCATATCTACAAAAAAACTTATCTCTAGAAATTGAGAGAGAGAGAGAGAGAGAGAGAGAGATGTCGACATTCCTATTTCAAGGATATTTTTTTTTCCAAGTCTACATCACAAAAATCAAAATGTATCACAAAATACCACGACTCTTTCAATCCTGAAAAAAAAAAGAATTTAGCATTTTGACACTATGAAAGTTTACGTACGTGCGCTCGCGTTCTAGGTACAGCATGAGAATTTAATCTTGACATATACTTTAGATGATAATCAATACATTTATCAACATTTTGACAATCAAGATTTGTATCGATTTACCAGACCTTTGAAACATGAAAGAGAGAGAGAGAGAGAGAGAGAGAGAGAGAGAGACAGACAGACAGACAGACAGACAGACAGACAGACAGACAGACAGACAGCTTAATGTTACAAACAAACGCTCTTCCACCCAAAACGTTAACAGTTTTTAACCTTTTGCAAACAATACTAAGTTCCGGCGACCCTAAAGAAGACTCCTCTTAGAAGCAATGTGGGCAATCGAGAAAATACCGGTACCCAGCATTTTCTCCTTTGCCCACATCGCTTTATTTGCCTTGTCGTAAACATACCTTTTTATTTGATCCGTATTTTATTTGTTGTCCTCAAGTGCTTTCAATATGGAAGAGCTAAAATTTTGCCATCTAGTAAAGAGTTATCAGCTGCGTTGTTGCGAAAGCTTCTATTTCTAGTAACAGCTTTTAACCCTTATCCCGCTAAATAAATGGAATGAAACTTTTAAGCCGATGATAAAACCCAAATTTTGCTATTTCAACGGTATTTTTTGTAGGAAAATATGATCTTATCGGAAAGTGTAGATCATAGATCAGACTGCACGTTCCGTGCAGTCTGATCTTGATCTACACTGTCCGCAAAAGGTCAGTGAGTCGCGCTTAGCAGCCTTAGAGTTAATCTTGTCGCAGAGTCATTTTTTTCTAGGGACGGGGGACTTTTTTTTTTACAATCGAACCCTTGAGAATAAAGGAGAATTAAATGAAATACTGATCGAGAATTTAATCTTGACAAACACTTTAGATGACAATCAGATAAGCTTTAGAAGATAATAAAAAAGTTGATCAATATTTTGACAATCAAGTATCGTATCATACCCCGTAAATGTTTCAGATTGTAAAGAGATACGTGTGCTGCATTTCTATTATTTCAAACTATTGCATAATCAGAGAGAGAGAGAGAGAGAGAGAGAGAGAGAGAGAGAGAGAGGGACTGACGGACGGAATAGGGATCAGCAGCTCGTTTGGGCATTTAGAACTTCAGAATTGTTGCCATACTTTTGTCCAAAGGCTTATTCGTTTGGATCAGCTTCTTGTTTAGAATACCTCGGTATGGAATCATATATCGAGGTTTTGACTAAAGTACTGTTGAAGATAAATGTCATGGTATTATTGAATGTCCTTTCATATCAAATGTAGTGAAAAAAAAAGCTAGAATTCACGATATAAACTAAATGCATATAAAACACTACAGGCAGTGAATTTAAAACATCACAACGAATTATCTCTTACGTATTTTTTTTTATATTTCCTCATATTTAGTGTTATCAACGCATGATGCGTGTGTATGTACATCTTAAAAACATGTAAGTGGTATTATTCTAAAATTTCTAAAATGTATGCTAAAAATGCTTCGATGAATCAACTCTTTATTTATACTTTCGATTTCCCCATATTAAAAGTGTTTGTTTGTAAGGAAAATTTGAAAGGGGGTATGCTACAGTCGGCTACTGTATGAAAATTTAATCTCGATATGGACAATGAAAAGCTTATCAATAATATTTTGACAATCGAATATTGTATCATAGCTATTAAACATTGTATCCCATGTAGATACAAATCAGGCATATTTATTAGACAGGTTATCTCCAAATTATCAGAGAGATCATAGTAGAGAAAGAGAGAAAAAAGAAGAGAGAGAGGGAGAGATACCGCGAGAGAGAGAGAGAGAGAGAGAGAGAGAGAGAGAGAGAGGAGCTATAGATAAATTCGATCTGCAGTTGAATGCTCATTTTGATCATTTTACCACAAGCCAGCCTACGAACTGGATCCAAGGTTAGACTGCATGTTCTGTACTGTCTAATCTTGATCTACACCATTCGCAAAAACTGTTGAAGCCAATATTGGCACTGAACAATTAATGATAATAACTGAAGTGTACGTACGCGACGTGCGAAAAACAAGTTTAATCAGTCGAGCTTTCTATACTTCATCGAATTTCTTACTCGTAAACGCCAATGTTAATTATATATAGTGAGCGGAGAACGTAATTGCAAGCTTTTAAATTAATGAGAGCACGCGGAGAGCTTAAAAATACATGTTTCACGTTAAAACACATATATAAAATTACAATACCTGCCTTTAAGAGAATATATTACGTGCTAGTATAGTAGAAGATAAAACAAAATAAACACCGAAGACGCAGAACCGTCGAAAAATGTCTCTCAGGTAATTTCTTTGCTGTTATGAATGCCACTTTTGGTTTTTTCTTTACTGTATCAAATATTTAAGCAGTACTATTGGGAAAAAAAAACGGATCCAATGCATTTCTAGCGATGCATTACATCATATAATCATGAATAATAATAATAAAAAAATGTCTAAAAATCACTTGAATCATGAGGTAGACTGGTCCTATAACATGAAAAAAAAAAAAAAAAAAACCTGAATCGATACTTTTGTAGATGATTTAAACCTCTTTTCACAGACCATAGCTAATTCTACCATTTTACAGACAGTCTTTTTAACTAATCGAAACGCAGAAATTGATTTTTAATTACTGGTATCAGTACGGTTTTTAAACATTCAGTACCCTTTCTAGTTCAAGACTAGTTTTACCAATTTTAATTATTTCTTTAACATTCCTGAAAGAGGAAAAATAAAATCAGATTGGGAAAAATCATTGTCAATTACGTCAATAATCAAGTTGAAGATTACTATCACATTTTGTAAAACAGTTTGTAAGAACTGATGATAAGCGATAATGTACATGTATCACCTTGAGGGAGGCCGGATATACATCTTAAATAGAGGTGTCAATCGAACTTCACGAGTCGAGTTAAAATCCATTTACTGTATGAGAGACTATATAAAGCAAAATATCATCTTGAAAACTATCATTATTTCACAAAAGTTTTTAGAAGTTATAATGGATTTGAACAGAAGGACAAGGTATTTTGTGCAACAATTTTTTTATTATTATTATTTTTATTTTTTATAAATTTTATCTAGATCTATTAAGTGAAGGGACATATTTTATGATTTAAGTGTGCTAGTAGTTTCAATCAGCTTGAAAACATTGATCAATAAGCATGACAAAAAAATAAAAATACTAGTACACTTTTTAAAAATAAAATAAAACCTGTGATTAGAAAATAAAGTCTATTGCAGATAACGAGTTAAGATTTAAGCAAAAACAAGTCATCTGTAAGTAACTTATTTGAAGGTTTATATATCTTACCCTCTACCACACAGTTCTGAGTTTGGTAAAAGGCCTTTGAAAACATTGCCGTTTACCATCATTTTTTCATTTTCCCACAATGCTATTTATCTCCAAAAAGGCGTATTTCATTTTTTTTTTAGATAATTTTGTCCTTCGATAAAGTGTGGAACATCAATAAAACAGCAATGCTGTGTTGTGGTCAGGATTGTTTTTTGTGTCAATTTCTCTCGCAAAGCGGTGTAAAACGTATTGTTAAATCATATCATTTATCTTTCAGAAAAAGACTTTTCCAAGATCTATCGGAATCACCACAAGAGATCAAAGTATTACTGAAGGAAGAAGATTTCCAGAACATAATAACGCCTAGTGGAAAAGGAGACTCTGCATTCAAGGTATCTTTTTATAAGTTTATGATCAATACAAGAGGCTGACCCGTCAAAATATTTAACACTTAGGATGCTTAGGAGCTTTTGAAGACTGTGTTGATAAAAATCAGCTTGCACAAAACACGCAGTCTGATCTTCGATCCACACTGTCCAATATGGAGATATTTTTCACCCACCAAAAAATAGCAGAATTTCGGTTTTTTACGATCGGCTTCAAAGTTTCATTAAATTTATTTGGCAGATTAAGTGTTGAGCCTTCTATGCTCAGTGACTTTCGACAAAATCAACAAACTATAAAGCAATTATTTCGGTTTTATTTCTTATCTGTAAATGTCCCTTAAGTTTATTTGGGACATTTTTGCTGCGAACGTCTTGTTAAATCAGGATAATATGAATTTAGTACATGAAACAATACGAACATTTATTAAATTTTCAAAAGAGGTCTTCAGCAAAGCAAGAAAAATTCTTCTGCAAAACAGTGTATTTACACTTAAATTGTATTTTACACTCATTACTCGTTATTTATTTCAGCTCGAGTTTCCAGAGAGAATCTCACACAAACGATCCAGAAAAAGTCTGTTTGGGGGAAAGAGACCTGCTGATGACGATATTGTGGAAGAATCACCGATGACAAAAAAGATCAGACAAGAATTTGAAAGTGTTTCACTGTCGGTGAGTACTTACTGCCTTATGTTGGAAAACTTTGATGTGACAAGGGTTTTGTATGCCCAAAATGTACCGTTCTGAAGTACCTACAAATTTCATTGCGTGCAAAATAGCTATATGCAGAAAAAACGAGAGGAGTAAAGTGTCATTTGAATGATGTTGTTGGTTCAACTCGGTACAAATCGACAAAATTTTAGACTGGTTTAAAATGAAATCATATATGGACGAGAAATTAAATGTGGCTCAAAATTTCGAAATTATGATAGGGTAGAAAACATACTTCTATAAGGAGAAAATGTTTGTTACTAGTATTTTTCCTCCTCCAGCAAAATTTTCAAAAGCGATCACCCTCGGGATCGTTAAAAGTCGGGATCGTGTGTCAAAGGGTTATTATGCAACAGTGATAAGCATACCTGGAAAGTGTGCAAATTTTGAATGCTCAAATAGCTAAATAGCTGTCTTTTCAAAAAATACGGGACAGGAATTTTTTTAAACATTCATATGGCCTTTGGATTCGAGATTCGAATTTTTAACTCTTTACCAGACGACCAAAGCCAATGCATTTGCAGACGACAAACCTATGTGACTGAAATGGTAGATTTAGGTTGGATGTGATAATAAAATGTGTGATAAGGAGAAAGTGCTGGTTACTACAATTACCTCCTATTCCCATGATTTTTTAGCTTTGATGTTGTTTCAGAAGTTATGAAAACTCGAAATTGTCGGCTAAAGGATCCTTATCAATGACTTATATATAATTTATATACGTTTTCAACAAAACAGGATTCAGAAAGTAAAGACAACACTGATATCAAGTCTGTCGTAGAACGACTCGCTACAGAAGAAACTTTGGTAGCTGATGGAACACGTGACCACATTTTACCCACAATTCCAGGAAAGCACAACGACCTGAAATCGATTTCCGCCGAAACGATGTCAGACGTCTTGTACGGAAAATACGGCAACGAAATTTCCCGAGTGACGATCGTCGACTGTCGGTATCCCTACGAATACGACGGAGGACACATACAAGGGGCGATAAATCTGTACACGAAAGACGATGTTTATAACCTCCTTAAACAACCAGTCTCAGATGACAAGCCTTTTATTCTTGTATTCCACTGCGAGTTTTCGTCAGAAAGGGGGCCAAAAATGTAAGTTGCTCTTGAAATTACGTTTTCTGAGACGTTTTAACGGCACTCAAAGGATGCTTTTAAATAATAAAACATTGTCTTTTAGGCAAGTAAGTTTTACTAAAATGATGCAGTGGAATGGTTTAAGCATAAAATGGAAAAAATAATTTTTAACCAACTAGATCTACAATGTATTTACAAAGTGGTTACTCTTTGAAATTGGAAGAACCTGCAGACGGCAATTTCCAGTCATTTACGTTCTCTGATAGAATGGAAAAAAATTGTAGAAAAACAATTTTTTTGTCTCAAGACCTTCTCTTCTCAGGGATTGTTTGGTCAACGGTAAATATAACCTTGTTAAAAATAATAACTTTACATTCCAGGGTAATATCAGGTTAGCTTTTCAGAGGGCCTAACATAAAGCTCATGATTTTTTATTGTTTTTTCTTTAAAGGTACCGGTTTTTGAGAAACGAAGATCGACAGCTGAACAAAGACAGTTATCCAAAATTGAACTATCCGGAGGTGTATCTACTTCATGGCGGCTACAAGGAGTTCTATTCATTCCATAAGGTATTTATTTACACTTTAATAAGTTGTAGTATTTATGATATAGAATGTAAAAAGGTGTCGTTTGATTCATTCTTTTATTAAGTAAATTTTTATCAAACGAAATAACATCTGAGACCATTTGCAGAGGACAAATGGTGATCGGAATTGTTATTGAAATGGTAGCAAACATTGTGGTGAAACTGATATCCTGCACACAAGCATCTTTTCCCACAATATTAAAAGCTATCGGAATCAATTGGTAAGGGGTTAGATTAGGACGATAATTCAAACCAATTGGAATGAAAAGCAAAGCCTAAACTGTTGTTCTGTAATTTAGGTCAGACTGTGCCGGAAGTCAAAGATTTCTTGAGACACAAAGTGCAGTGTATATCTGGTTGCATTGTATATGTTTTTAGTTTAATGCTTTTACGCGTACATTGTAGACCGGCTTACAACCTTCATATTACAAAAAAGCAAATAAATCAAGCGATTTTGACTGTAAAACATTGTGGGATGAAAGCAGTTGTTCATTTAACGCGGCAATACACCCTTCAACCTCTCCACCAAACAATCAAATATTTAGACTTGATCAAATTGAAAGCGTTTACTGACGATAAATGAAGATGTTGCTTGTATGGAGGAAATTTGTCATGGTAGAAAACATTCTGGGAAAAATAAAAAATTCCGGTAACAATCATTTTCTCCTTTTCCAATAATGTTTTCAAAAAACTTTCTTTCAGGAAGTGCTAATATTTTCAATGTTGCCAATGGAAGTAATGTCGTTATTTTATATGATTTTAACCGAAATGTTTATGTTTCAGGGTCAATGTGAACCGATGGCCTACAAACCAATGTTACATGCTGACCACGGTGAAGATCTACGTCACTTCCGTCGCAAGTCGAAATCATGGACAGCCGGTGAGAAACCTTCGAAAAATAGACCCCAGAACTCTGTAAGATCCAGATTCAGCTTAGAATTCTAAAATGTTATTGAATATTGTTAAACAAATGTGTAATGATTGACGGAAGAGAAGATCTACGTGACTTCCGTCGCAATTCGTGGACAGCCGGTGAGAAAACTTCGAAAAGCAGACGATAGTCTGTGTAAAATCCAGATTTAGCTTGAAATTCTAGAATATTGTTATAAAAGAGAGTGTCTAGTGCTATTGTAAAAAATTGTTTCATTGTATACATAATAAAATTGTTAAGTTTGTTAAGATTATGATATAGAGAATAAAATTATGAAATGATAAACTATCTGTTTTTTTTTTTATCGTGTTGCTTTTCTTCTGTAATCTCACTCAAGCCAATGATATTTCAGCCTTGCAAGCAACAAATTCTAGTCTCTGTAAAACATTGTGGAAAAAAGAGAAAATGCTGGTCACCAGCATTTTCTCCTTTTACCAAAATGTTTTCAAGAGCCTTTTTCCCTAGGATCGGTGCAAGGTTGGATTGTGTGGAAATGGGTTATCACGAATGTATCTAAGACGGTAAAAACCTAAGCTATGCATGCACATATATACTGCATAATTTTACTTGCACTAGTGATTTTTACTTAACGACTAACATGTGGCACAAATCATGGAATATGTGTTTGAAAACATGTTGGAAAAGGACAAAATGGTCAGAGAGAGAGAGAGAGAGAGAGAGAGAGAGAGAGAGAGAGAGAGAGGGGCATAGAGAAACATGGACGGAAATGAGACAATGTTCTCATCTACATTCACTTGTATCTTTAACAATGAATCCCGAATTTTAATGACTGGGAAAACTTTTTTTTTTTAAATTGTGGGAAAAGGAGTGAATGTTTGTCACTAAATTTTTCCCCAAGCATTTTCTCCTTTTCCTATTATTATGGTTTCAGTCCACATTATCGCAAATGAACCATCGCTGACTGGTTTCCCAATTAACCACCGTCGAAACAATGATCAGAAGTGAGAAAGGAATGAATCTTATCGGAATGACTTTTATCAGTCCTCGGCAAGAAGTCGCTCGAGCCGTGGTTCCGAACCCACCTGTTTTCAATCCTGAACGCTACCGACTGTGTTACAAGGGTCCCGTTTTGTAATTAGAGAGAGAGAGCGAGCATTGTTTCGATCATGGTTATGTGAAAAAGCAGCCAGTGGCTAGGAAAGATTGTGCGGAGTACTGGTAAAAAGAAATTCAGGAAAGCATGGATAGGTGCACTGACCTCCCCGATGTTGAAAAAAACCATCATACCATTGCCCTATATTAAAAGATATCATTAAGAAAACGACTGCACAGAAATAACACATTCAAAGAGTTCTACACATTGTTTTAAAATAAAATGAAGTGAAAAATATAATGGAACTTACAGTTCATCGAGCCTTGCACCTCTTCCTGTCTCAGAAGTTACACTGGAGATCGAGTTGGACCTCGCTGATCTGATAGAGCGTGGCATGGCCAAATCAGCAACAACAATCTCTTTGATAAAATAAGAATTTTAAACAGATTATCTCCTCGAGACAAGTATTTGCCCAACAACTTCTCAAAGCGTCCGAATGGAGTTACGTGAATATAATATTAAAGATCAAACGAGAAACTGATCTTGTCTTGCAGTTCATCTTTTTGTCTTGACTTGAATTCAGTTTTACATAAACTTTACTTTTTCAACGCCAAAACACTTGAATACAATCCACTGACACTCTGAAACATTTGAGTCATGCTGTGTGAAAAGGGGGTTTTATGCATACGCAAAATAGTATCGACCCAGGTTAGCATGCGCATTTTGCGTATGCTAACCTGGGTTGAAACTTTTTGCTTTAGGTGAATGTTCTACATGTCAAAAGATAAGTTACCTCATGATTCACTCGGTAGTTAGACAAAACAAATCAGATCACGGAGATGAAATATTAGCACGGTATTGATCCAAGATCTGCACGTTCTGTGCAATCTGATTTTGATCTATGCCATCCGCAAAAGTCTCTGATTCAGCATGGTGCTGAATGGGTAAATTTAACTGAAAATTGATTACCCCTATAAAATTGTTTAAGGGAGCAATGATATTACATTGAAAATTCTCTTCTAACACTCGATCACAAATGAGCACTAGTAACACATTCAATTTCATTTCAAGGGGAATTACTCACTTTGAACAATTCAGTTTAGTCTATATCGATTTATCTGAATGTCTAACTGACGAAAACAATGAGGGTGCTTTTAAAATGCATCGAGATTAAAAATAGAATAATTGATACGAAGTTGGCTTGAAAAACACGAGTAAATGTAAAAACATCTGAAAATATAATCTGAAATTACGTGTTAAAAATGTTAACCTCTTACCACACTGTCCTTAAAATTGGCTTGCAGGAGACAGTGCTTTTTGAAAAAATAGAAATTGTTTGATACGAGAATTTCTACTTTTGATACAATGTTTTTTAACAAATGGTCTGCAGGGTAGCGACAAATCGCCAGTGGCAATAGTAGACCTCGAATGACTAGGAAAAATAAAGAAAAGAGAAAAGGTTGGAATGATCGACTAAATCGTGTGTGTGCTTGCCTTTTAAAGGTGCAATCGATATTTTGGCCAAATTTAAAGGATACATTTGAGCCTGGCTCTGTGAAAAAGGGGTTTTATGCATACGCAGTTGGTGCATGCTAACCTGGGTCGAAACTTTTTGCTTTAGGTGAATGTTCTACATGTCAAAAGAAATTTACCTTATGATTCACTCGGTTGTTTGACAAACCAACTTTCAGCCATTTTTAAAGCCCACTTCAACTTTATTTTCTGAAACTATAATCATTCTTGTCTCTTACGGTTGCAAGGTGGCACAGACTACGACCGATAGAAATGCGTTCAATTCAAAAGGAGCACTGTTGTTTTTTTCCGGATTTTAATCGAGGACAAATTCCCTGAGTTTCTCTATCCTGTGCACCATACTTATCGGATATTTATCTATGTTAACAAAGCTGGCCAATATCTGAACCATTCCACACACTATATTTTTAAAGCGTTTTTCCCTGCTGTAAAGATGCATTTTTAAACTCTACGGAAAAAATCTCTGGTATAACCATCCTAAGGAAAAAATGCGATCGAAAGTGTCTCGGTTATAGGGGAATTTGCTGGTATCCCGTATTTACTCATTTTCTGCAACTTTTCAACTTTATTCTAATTGAGTCCCCATATACATGTAATTTGTCGTGTGCAAATATTTAAAAATGGACGAGTCTAAAATTTAATCATTTGCAGACGAATGATACTCTAATGATAAAATTTGTCTCTAATAAGGTAGAAAAACTTAGTGGGGAAAAAGGAGAAAATGCCAGTTACCAGCATTTCCTCCTTTCAAAAGGCTTCTTTTTCAGGGCCTCTAAAGGGTTGTGGGGATTGTGTAGTAAAAGGTTAAATAAAACGAACACGCACTCACACACCATAACTTAAACAATAAAGATCCAAAAATACACCGAAATCCTAGCGGTCTGTATCCAATAACTTAACAACGTTCACTGAAGTTCAATCGATCACTTTCATTTCATCCTGGATTTATTTACATTGCAACATACCACTTCTACACTTGTTTACAAAAACATCACAAAATGCTCTTTTTTAAAGCTCATCCGGTCGAATTAATAATATGGCTGAGTTGCATAGATTTTCTTATTTCCAGTATTTTGTTTATTGGTCTAACAAACCATTGGACAGCTAAGCGAATTGTAAAGATTCATACGCCGTATTCACCAATAGTTCTTAAGAACATTCTTTGTCCAATTCTCCGGAAGTTTCTAAATTAAAAAGTAACACGACTTCTGATTGGCTAAACCAAATTGTTTAGCCTACAGAAGTTGTGTTACTTTTAAAATATAGGGAAAAATGGTTTTAAAAACGCAGAGGTACATGTAGAAATACATGTAGAAAACAACACAAATTAAAAAGGCTTTTTAAATTTTTGCTGAAAAATTTCCAATTTGGTTGCATTCGGCGATTCGACAAACCTGGAGTGATCTGTTGATCAAGTCCCTCGGCTGTTTCACGTAGCTTGATATGATCCTACTCGGTACATTTCTTCGCCGGAGATACACCGCTTTACCGTTCTTAAATCGTAATACTCTGCTTAAAAAAAAGCGCTCTTGTCTAACAGAATCTCTTTCTAAATATGTTTCTGTTGACAAACATTTATTTTCTATCTTGGACTATCAATTCTGACAGCTTTTTTTAGCGACAGGTTGCTTCGTTGTCTGCGCATGTCATATTCTTCGAAGATTCGACCTGTCTGCTATGACGCATAACCCATCCCATATACATGGATAAAGTAGGGCCTACACCGAAGCTACTACCCAAGCCTGTAGGGGGCTGTTCTAATAAATGGCCGGTGCATAGGTTACATTCTAGCTGAACATAGCTGATAGAATCGCACCTGGTAGCGTTTTTATTGAGTAAACGTTTCTTCTATGTTGAAATTCACAGTAATGGTTGCAGTTTTGAAATGTAGTCCGATTCTGTTCCCAGAATGCCCAAATGAGATTGACGTGTATAAGTTTGTAGAATGCCATCTAGCAGGAGATAATGCAGGTTGCTTATCCTCGTTGTTGTTGCCATTGCCAATCGGTTTAAGATCATGTGACTAGCAGTATTTCACCATGGAAACCCCCTTGACACAGACCAGGTTAGATGTAGGTACGGAATGGGCCGATTTGTGACGGGTAGCTAAAGGTAAAACCAGTATTGCTTAACTCACTTCTAAAGTAAAATCATGTTGGCTCGATAGTGCAGTGGTAGAGTGGCCAAACTTGATGAGGTTATATGAGCGAGTTCCACCTTTTTTTTTCAGCATATTTCGTATTCCAAAATATAACAGGTAAACAGTGGTGTCCTTACGTTTTTTTTCTTCTTTTAATGAATCAGCCTCCCCCATATACCCCCCTTAAAAAAGATGGGTGAAAGTTTACTTTAATGCCCCTTCAAATCTTCATTATCTGATATTTTTACCACCAGCTTGAACTGAGAGGGATTAAACTTTCCTATGTGTCTTTGCTCTCTAATTTTAACAACCCAGCATAATTGTCTGTCCAAATCGTCCTACCTGTATATTTTTGATGACCAAAAAGTTGGGCCAAATCGTCTCAGGCGAGGATCGTCCCAATGCTATAAACGTCCGCACACATGCAAATGGATGTCAGTTTTAAATTAACATATAATCAGGTTCTCAAAAAACCTGAGGGACAGTACTTTATTTAAGAAATTGTGGGAAATTGAAAAAATGTGCTCGTTATCAACATTTTCTCCTTTTTTTCCAAATTTTTCTGAATACACAGATTAAAAGGCTAGTAAAGGCCAAAATATCAAAGCAGGTGTCATAATACATGTAGATTTAAATCATATCATTTAAAAGTATGAAAAATATTGTGGAGATGACAGTCTGTTATCGTGTGGTCGGGCCATGTGTTAGTCGCTGGCAGAAAAAAGAATTTTAAAATCGGGCAAAAAGTAAACAAAAGACACAGCTACCTGGCAGGTTTTAACCTAGTTTTGAAATTCATTTCTCTGTCAGCAACTAACATTTGGACCGACCGTACAATGACACATTGTCATCTTCACAATAATTCCCATACTTTTAAACAGTATAATATAAATTCAAATGCATTGAAACACCCGCTTTATTTACATTTGGCCTTTACTGTTACTTTAAGTTAGACTCGGTCCATATTGTGAACCGCATCGTCTGGAAATATGCTTGCAATCTGGACAACTATACACATTTTCCCGCCTGGTCAAGAGCTAAAAAAGCACATTCATTTAGAAATGTCAGAATATTTTCTTTTCCTTTTGATCTTCCATTTTTATTGTTGAGAATCCAGATATTAACAAATAAAACTATTAAGCCAATGCGAGTAAAAACCCTTTCCGCTTTTTTTTTTACTTTGATTGATTTTTTACTTCCATTGAGAATCTGTAAATATGCTTAAAGTACTTAATGGTGTTTAAAGCCGCATTCAAAAATATTTCAGTCATACCACAGCGACAGCTCACAAATTCGTGTATGTCTTGGTTTTCACCAGCACTTGACTTGTACCTTGCCAAAGATCATTCCAACGAAAAGAATCCTTAAGTATGAATGCACAAAGAAAGAGACAATACGAATAAAAACCCATTTTCATCTTTTTTCTCTGATCGATTGTATTGAAAATCTGTAAATAGGAATGCGCAAAAAAAAAAAGAGAACGTGAGTAAAAACCTCCGAATCAATCTGTCATCGACCATTTTAAATCAATCTGAAAATTTGTGCCTAATAATGCTGAGATACCCCCGGATCGGTAATGCATTCCTTAACTGAAATTGAAAATTGATGAATGCTATGCTATATTTATTAAACCATTTTTTCCAAAACAATCCCATATTATAACTGAATAGACCGGAACAGATATTGTATTAGATGATAGTCAAAATTACATGATATTCACAATGAACATGAATCCGGGGAAGACGACTTTTGAAAACATCGTGGAAAAAGGAGAAAATGCTGGTAACCAGCATTTTCTCCCTTTCCCACAATGTTTTAATTCCCTAACGAAAACAAATCCCACCATTTTCGCCACTTTTGAGCCTTTTGAAAACATTGTGAAAAAGGGAGAAAATGCTGGTAACCAGTATTTTCTCTTTTCCCGAATATGTTTTCTACCCTATCGTCGATTGTCGTTACCCTATTGTCGTTTGGTAAAGACCAGGAAAATTCGACTGCGAAGTAAATAAATTTGAGATTATGTCTTAACGCTCTGGCAAATGACAGTGAATTTAACAATTGTCCAAATGTTTTTTGTAGACAACGAATTCAATGCAAGGCTAATGATTTTGTTTGTTCTTGATCGGTTTGAAGTCAATGTGGAAAAAGGAGATAACCTACAATTTGGTCAGAATATCTCTGGTGGACAGTGTGGATGAAGGATCAGACAAAACTTAAAGTGCGGTCTGATATTGATCCATACTCTCGTAAAAGGCACTATATTAGCCATAGACAGTGTCAGGTTATATAGAATAATATTTTTGAAAGAACGATTGCAATCATTATTCATGTCCATAAGGAAACTACAAATTAAATTAAACGGAGTTTTGATAAGGAAGAGTTAAAAAAAAAAACGTGAATATCAAATGAAGAACTCCGTTTTAAATTGTCCTGTACATTCATCTCCCGACGCTGACCATTGTTTGGACGATAGTTATATTGGAAAGCAGCCAGTATCTTGGAAAGAAAATTGTGCGGAGTACTGGTGAAAGAGGAAAGAATGGATGTGTGCCCTGTATCCGACCTAACCTATCTACCGACCTATTATATAAAGGTAAGTGTTTGACAATTAATTACGACACTTAGAAAATTCAATAATGTCATATATAATGGATAGAAATTCCATTGTCACACGTTCAGGCTGGCAATTGACTAATTCATAAACAAACATTAGGACCCTTTTCAGATAAAAAACAGAACAAAATCGACCTAGAGACAGAAATAGACATCACATGTCTTGTGATACATTGCATATGAATATGACACAACATTAACCCTTATTCTGGTGAACTTTTTTGGAGAAAAATATCTCCTTATCGGACAGTGTATATCAAGATCAAACTGCACGTTCCGTGCAGTTTGATCTTGATCTACACTGTTCGCAAAAGGTCAGTGAGTCGGGCATAGGATTAATACAAGCGACATGAAAATCTTGTAGAACTGAAAAATGAGTAATTGAGTCAGGCACTGTGGAAAGGTGGTTTAGTGCATCTGAAAGTATGGATCAGGTCAGCCTGCGTAGGCCGTGCTAGCTTACCATGACCGACACGTTATGACATGGATAAATTTTCTGCCTGCCAAAGGACCATTCTTGTTTATGATTCAATCGGTTTTTGGACATCTTATGTGAGGAATGACTTAGTGCATTACGAGCATGAAAGAGACCCATTTTCGTCAGAGCGCCAGTGATTATACAGTCATTATACAGGCTGGTAATTGAGAGGTTATAGTTTGAGGTTTCCTGGCTTTGCCTAACTCCGTCTAAGGACTGCCAAAAGTCGTTTAGATATGAGCCATGCTCCGGCAAAATGGGGCTTAATGCATCTCCGTGATCCATGGTACCAAGCAGGCCATCACATATTAATGGATCAGTACATCCATTTTTTTTTAAACAACCAACTCAGTCATGAGGTAGACTGGACCTTGAATATACAGAAAACTGACCAATAGCGAAAAGTTTCGGCCAAGATCAGCCTGCGCGGACTGCGCAGGCTGACCTGGGCCGAAACTTTTCGCAGATGCATTAAGCCCCCTTTTCACAGAGCATGGCTCATATGATTTTTATTCTTCCTCATAAGTGTGAGCGAATAAGAGTGGGCGAACCCTGAGCAAACAGAATTTAAGTAAAACTGCAAAAAGGGCAAGCGGTTTAGGGGCGGGCGATGGGTCGCGTACACTTTACTTACGTAAGTGTGCATATGTTTGGAACCTAAGCTTCTCTTGCCTTCTCAAACACCCACGTTTATGTCTTACAAACGGACAGAAGAACAGACGGACAGACTGTAGAAATTAGGAAATTGAGAAGACTACAACACGACCGAACCAAATATCTCTCGTACAGTAAAAATCAATATCTACGAAAGAATGAAATGACGGTAATAAAAGATAGATCAATTTTCACTTATCAGTTTCAGACATAAAGATCGCAGATTGAAGTTAAAAAAACGAAATTATAAACGGAGGGTCTTTATTGAAAGTTGTTTGAGAAACGAAACGCCCCTTTGTTGCGAGGAGAAAGCTGAAAGATTACCCGAGTTATACAAAATGGATAATGCAGATCTAAGATAAAGGGGACGTCAAACATTACAATGTTAAACTTAAAGGGCGATATATAGATTATTATACATTATATTCATTAAAGAATAGAGAAAGAACTTTATAATACTAAAAAATAAAAGAAGAGAAGTAAAATAACAATGTGTCAATTTCTTAATGAGATCATGTTGCTCACAAGATGGAATTTGCCTCTGATAGGGTAGAAAACGTTGTAGGTAAAGGAGAAAATGCTGGCTACCAGTTTTCAAATGTGAGGAAGATTTATAGAGTTATGGAGTAAAGAAATGGTAACGAGCATGGCCTCCTCTTCCCGTTTCCTCTACTCTCATAGTCAAATCCTCTCATTTGCGTCACATTTTATTAGTCGGCTGCGAGTGACAACAATACAGATGAATCTAAAATTTTAACGTCTGGGTGAGGGCCAAGGATTTGCAGAACAACGGGTCTCAAGGCACAGAGGGTTGCTTGTTTCGAATCCCCAGCTCGACCAATCATTTCTTAGCGAGGATTGACGACAGTCATTGTCACATGATTCATTCTTCTCTCACCTCTCGTAATTGTTTCGACGATTGTTATGTGGAAAAGCAGCCAATGACTCGGTCAGGGGCGCCTGTGGGGGATCAAAACCAGAATCTCTGGTTCCACAAAGTCGGCGCATTACAATTGACCCTAGGGAACATTGCTATTCGTATTTGATTTATTCAATTGAACTTGGAAAGCTTTTGCCAAAGAACCACCACGTGCAGTCTGATCTTGATCTATGCCTTTGTTTTCGCCTTTGGTACTGAAAAACAGGTATAATATTCTGTCCACTTAAAATGTAGGGAAAAAACTTCACAATATTTCTTTTTCTTAATTCGTCCATCATGGAAAGCATCACCCATCAATTAACCATTTAGGACCAGGTCTTAACTGTACAAATACAACAAGTTTCAGTTCTTCGCCTTACAAACCATTTTTTTTCTTTGATAAAAGCACTGCTTTTCCTTCATTTACAATGCTTTCTGGAAACGTGTTTCCTCGAAAATGAGAGGAAGAGCGAGAGCATGAGAAAGAGGAGGGGGCAAGAGAGACTGAGCAGAGAGAGAGAGAGAGAGAGAGAGAGAGAGAGAGAGAGAGAGAGAGAGAGAGAGAGAGAGAGAGAGTTGGTTTAATCGTTAAACAAGTGTTTACCGAGTCAATAACTCTTTTGTTAGCTGATAGGATTTTAACATAGGTCATATTTTATTTTTATGACGTTTGCAAGCCTTGGACAAACACTGTACTTAATAAAAATATCCTTCTAACTGAACCACCTGAGTACTTCAAACATGAAATGAACATTCTCAAGTCGGAACAAGTTTAGCTAAAGCGAACGGTGCAGATCTAAGATCAGACTGCACGTTCTGGATCATATACCATCGGCTAAGTAACTCGGTTGAACAATCCATATAGAGGTATTAAGCTGTCTGAAAAAACAATAGCAGAGAACAAAATTTTACTCTAGTCTATGTTTTGCAGCACGAAAAGATGACAAATAAAATTAATAGAAGGTCAGATAACAGAATTTCTTTTTGAAAAGTAAAATCACTGTGAGAGACGGAGAAAATGAAGCCTGCAAGAATAGGACACGTGAGACAAGAGTGTAAATCAGTTGCAAGAGTCACCTCCCTTGTCATTTGAATGTCAGTTGCTGTGTGCCTGACTTAACCGTTTACCAAATGATCCCGTGTTTTAATGACAATTAGGAAAATGGTCTTTGAAAACATTGTGGGAAAAGAAAAAAATACTGGTAAACAGCATTTTCTTCTTTTCCCACAGTGTTTTCTTTACCTATCTTAGGCAAACTTAAATCATTTGAGCTAAATTTCATATGATTGATCGATTGAATGGTATTATACGCTGCTCTAAACATTACTCCAGTCATATTACGGCGATAGCTCACATATCCATATATTTCCTAGGTTCCATCAGTAAAAGCTAGGGCTCTGAAGTGTCCCGAAGGACACTGCCACGAAAAACGCAGTGAAATTTCATATGAAAGCTTTTAATATGGAAAAGTTTACGATGTTGTCATCCGGTACAGCTTTTCTAGAGTGAAAATCGGCCTATTGCTATCTGCTGCGCTTTTCCCTGACAAAACAAGCTTTTTCACTGTTTCTACGAAGATAGAAAATAGAAAGTAGATAGATTCAGCACCAAATCTTTCAGCTTGACGTCACTGGAAGGCTGAAGATACAACCCTGAAACTTGGTAAGATTATCTTTTTAAAGGCTCAGTAAACAAGCGGACGGTATAGATATCCAAGACCTATCCTGGAACTTGGGAAGATTATCTTTTTAAAGGCTCACGGAACAAGCAGACGGTATAGATATCCAAGACGTATATACTGACGGCTTGGAAGATTTCCATCTTAGAGGCTGATTAAACGAGCGGACGGTATATATCCGTTCTGTCGGAACTTCCGCATCGTACATATACATGAAATAATAGCTACAGTGTCTCTTTCTCTGGGGAGCACTAGACTATTTTGATTGTGGAAATGGCTTGGTAAAAGTAGTATAACTGGGAGTCAAACACCAGGGTCCGTATTCAACAACCATTCTTAAGGACATTCTTAGTCTTATTCTCACGAATTTTCTAAATTTGAAAGTAACACAACGTCTGATTGGCTAAACCATTTGGTTTAGCCAAGCAGAAGTTGTGTTACTTTCTAACTCTATACTTAGACCAAGAATGTTCATAAGAATGGATTGTAAATACGATCCCGGGGTTAATAATAGTTCATTTCTACTTCTCTTTTTAAAGGCTGGTGATCTGATTGACGGAGATGTTCTGTTTTTAGCCAATCAGATGGTAAATACTTGAATTTACATTCAAAACAAAACATGCGTTTGAAATGATTTGTGACTATGAAGAAGGGAAGGATTGGAAATGTGCAAAAGATGGAATTCTCTGTTGCAGTTGGCGTTAACCCCATACCAGACATCCCAGTTGAAGGCTTTTTGAAATATGCGAAAAGGAGAAAATGACTGTAACAAGTATTTTCACCTTTTCTCATGATGTTTTTTATCCTTCCAGGGACAAATCTTATCACTTGATGCACTTTTCATTTGTATTCTGCGAATGCTGCTGATTAAGACAAGGCCTAAACCTTGTTATCTGAAAAAGAAATACACACTAAACAACATATGAAACAGGGTAAAGAGGTAAGGGAGGTAAACGTCGCCTAAAATATAATTAATGTGGAGTTACCTCCCCTAGAGGACTCAAGAAATCATTACAAAAATTAATACGGGGAAGACAGCCTGCTCACGTCGTTCCGCTGCATTCACCCGTGCTAGGTTTTGTAGAAGTAGGCCTTGTCCGAGGAAACTCCCACGTGACCAGCTTCACATGCGGGTATCGAACCAGGGGTTTTGGACCACAGATCACAAGCCTTAACCTTTACGAAACAAATCCAGGTTTTAACATCCCTGAGAGAGAGAGACAGGGAGAGAGAGAGAGAGAGAGAGAGAGAAAGAAAGAAATGTGTGAAAAGGAGAAAATGCTGGTTACTAAAATTTTCTCCTTTTCCCACAACATTTTCTAACCATTCAGTGACAAATCATACACTTCGAGGCACATTTGAAATGTGGACTGCAAATGCTTTCTTGATGGACTAGTCTTGATGGATTAGTTGAGCTGGTCATTGAGAAATCGAGAAGCCCCAAGTGATGGGTTAGTTATTACAACGTTCGATAACCCGAAAGTGTATAGTTTACGTCAAAAATATAATTTCATCCTAAATCAGTGTGTGAGATGGATTTGGGTACCTCTCCTAATGCAGCCAGAGTATAATCAGTATGAGCCATGCTCTGTGAAAAGGGGGCTTAATGCATCTGCAAAAGTATCGCCCCAGGTCAGCCTGTGCAGTCCGCGCAGGCTGACCTGGGCCGAAACATTTTGATATTGTTCAATGTTCTGCAAGTCCAAGGACCAGTTTACCTCATGATTCATTTGCTTATTAGATAGAATGGATTTTGTGGACCCATGATCATGTAATGACTTGCTTGCTTTAATGGACCACGGAGATGCATTAAGCCCTCATTTGCCAGAAAATGGTCAATATGTAACAAAGTGTGAAAGACAATCTGTTATTTGCTGATTGTACATGAGTAAATGAGAGTCATGACTGACTGCATGGCTGATTTCCTTTTGTCTATATTGAAATTTAATAACATAAAAAAATAGCACCCCAACACATTACAGGTATGGCTTGTAGTAAATTTAGGTAAAATTGAAGTAAATTTATTGGAAAACATTTAAAATATTGAGAGAAAAGGAGCCATTGCTGGTAACAAGCTATTTCACCCTTTTTCCTACGTACGTTTAGTACATAAGCTGAAATAGGTATTGTGTTTTTCTTTTAAACGTTAATCTTTGGTGTCATCTGTTCTACATGTATTTTGTCACAGGTCTAAAATTAGTTTTTGTGATATTTTGATCTGATCGAAATCGAAACTATTTGCAAACTGCAAACTGAATGCAGTTCAAATGATTGTCAAATGTTTGTCTTTGAAACGGTTGGGGGAAAAACATTTCGGAGAAATGAGAAAATGCTGGTTACCAGCAATTTCCCTTTTTCCCATAATGTTTTCAAAAGCTATATTCTCTAGGCTCCGGATCGTTTGGAAATGGTCAATACATTACCACCGACCTAACTACCTACAGAAAAATGTGCCAATTTTAGCATACAGCTCTTGAAACAGTTTGGCAAAGGGAGCTTTAAACAGTCAGGGTAGTAACGGCTAGCACAAAAAGTCAATATGAGTATCATCGTTCATTTTAAAACGGTAAAACTGTAAGACAGTTTTAAATATACTTGGTAATGTAAGGGAATAAATTCTATGGAATTCTATGGAAATATACTTGGTAATGTAAGAGAATAAATTCAATGGAATTCTATGGAACTTAGTATTGGGGTAAGAAAAAGTGTGTTTAAGGAGAGAAAAGTGTTAAATCAACATTATCTTCATCATCATCATCATCATCTTCGTCATCTTCTTCTTCTTCTCTTATTCTTATTCTTGTTCTCCTCCTCATTCTCCTCTTTCTTGTTCTTGTTCTCCTCCTCCTCCTCTTTTTTGTTCTTGTTTTTCTAGTTCTCCTTTTTCTTCTTCTTCATCATCATCATCATCTTCTTCTTATTCTTCTTTTTGTTCTCCTCCTCCTCCTCCTCTTTCTTGTTATTGTTCTCCTCCTCCTCTTTCTTTTTTTCTTCTATTCATCATCACCATCTTCTTCTTCTTCTTCATCATCATCTTCATCATCATCATCGTCATAATCATCATCATCATCATCATGTTCTTCTTCTTCTTCATTTTATATGTATTCCAATCCGAGTTGAATTTAACCCAGCAGTTTAAACATTCTGTCATCAATTTATCTGTCGAGAAACGGGGTTAGGTGGAATTTTTCATCAAACATGAACCTGCAGATGATTTTCTCTTATCCGGTTGAGGGAAAGACATTTTTTCCCAGTGATCCAACTCAATGTTAATCAGGTTTTTCTTGAAGGGGGGAAATACTTTTATTTATTTGTAAAATGGAAAGCATTTTCTTTTGTAGCAAACTGATTAATAAAAGACATCATTTGTTTGAAGTCAAGAATGGACGGCAAACTGCATGCACAGAAAGGACCAACTTACAAAAAGAAACGAATTGGAAACCGTCTAGTTGCACGACACTCAATAAGTAGCCCGGATGATAGCAAACCTTTCCTTCTACAAGCGTTTATAGTGTTCGGATCAAGCGGATTTGTGCTGATCGATAAAGCCAACAAAGATATTAAACTAATCGACAATGATTTCAAAATAATCGACAGTCTTCAACTGAAAACATGTCCGTTCGACCTCTGCGCGGCGAATCGGAGCATTTCGGAGTTTTACGTTACAGAACCGGAAGCGGAAGTTGTACACTGTATCAAGGTGTACAAGAACAAGATGAAGGTTAAAAGAAGCATGGTTATAGACGAGGATTGTCGTGGCATCACTTGTTGGAAATCTGGACTTGCGGTCAGTGTTATGATTAAAGGTTTTACTGGAACTCTGGGCGTGCTAGATTACGATTGTAACATCAGCAAAAAGACTTGGCAGACTGATCTCGGTACCAGGCTGTTTCGCGCTCCCTGGTACCTATCATCAGACTGCGACGGTAGCAATATAATTGTATCTGATCAAGGGAACCATTCAGTGATATGCATTGAAGCACTTACACTCCATATCGTGTTCGTACTCAAACACGAAGATCTTCATGGTCCGAGAAGTATCGTTTGTGATCTAAACGATAATATTTATGTCATCGGGAGTAGTGAACGGTGTCATAACGTAGTGAAAATTACACAGACCGGTAAACTGGTCGACATTTTATTGTCAAGAGGTGACAAACTGAACTATCCTTCAGGACTGGCTTTTAATCCTAATGATAATACAATTTCATTGCAAACGAATCGAGAACGTCCATTTGTGTCTGTATATGAGCTCTAGTTCTAACAATTTCAGGACTGCTTTGGAGACAATGTCTAATAAAGTACATGAATCTAACATTCTTACATGCAGTTTTATGGATCATAGAAAAGTGAAAGTCGGTTTCAAACTATTTATCACACAATTCCGACTTTTAATGACCCCGAGAAAGAAGCCTTTTGAAAACGGGTTACCAGTATTTTCTCTTTTCACAACAAGGTTTTCTACTCTTCCAAAAACAAATGTCAAACTTTCAGTCATATTTATTTTGTCGTCTGCAAATTCTTTCAATTTGGACTAGTCTAAAACTTTGTCATTACGTCGGGAGTTAACCTGATGATTTTTCTGCTAAAAATTTCACCGTGTAGTTCTGTATCCATGTACAGCGAAATATTGTATTTGGGCTGTTATGACGCCGATATGAAAATACTGATGATATTACAAATTTTCATGAACGTGACGTTTACTCAAAGAATTACATGATGTAAAAGACTGATATGTAAAATTTTCTCATTTCTTTAGAATGCAAGAAAACGGAACTCCAGTTTTTTTTGTTTTTGTTTTTCTAAAAGATTAATATATAATTTCATTCGTGAACACTGAATTGAATAATTTCACTCGTGACTTTGCCATTTTTGGAATTTCGGTGTTGGTTCTCCCTTGAAGTGAAATAACATTTTGATCTTACGCCGAAACAAACAACTATCTTTTTTTAGTATGGTGTTTAACGCCGTTTTTAAACTCTCACAGTTATGTTTCGGCGGCCAGTGCACATATACATGCTCTCATGTTTTTTTTTTTGTACCAGTACTTTGTACAGTTTTCTTTCCAAGCCACTGGCTGCTTTACCAAATAACCAGCGGTCGGTCCAAGTGTTATTTGCTGGCAGAAAAAATGAATTTTAGAACCAGGTAAAAAGTGAACAAAACATAAACGACTTGGCAATTTCTTTATTACTTTTAAAATAAACTTTTCTGCCAACGAGTAACACTTGGACCGACCGTACAACAGATCGTCATCTGTAAATACTTTAAATAGACTTTTTCCATACGTTTAAATGGTAGGATTTAAATTCAAATGCATTTTAACACACACCTTGTTTACGGATACGAACACTGCAAGAACAGAGCATTGTGAAATTAATTATGATTTTATTGTGACTGATTCAAAGCAATGTATCAAATAAGCAAACACAAACACTGCAAACTTTTCCACTTCATTATGGTTGATTTGCTTGAAAGCGGAAAACTAAATGAGCAAAAATGGCAAAAGGGGGCTTGATGCATCTGTAAAAAGTATCGATTCATGTCAGCCTGCGCAGTCTGACCTGGGTCGAAACCTTTCTGCTATTGGTCAGTTTTCAGCAGATCCAATGATCAGTTTTTCTCATGACTCAGTCGGTTGTTAGACAAAATAGACTTATGGATCCATGATCATGTGATGACTTGCTCGGTATCATGCGTACCGGACATGTATTAAACTCCTAATATGTACATTTGGCTTGCAACACGCGAAAAAGAGCATTCGGACATCTGCGTAAAGTGTCGTCTCGGATCAGCCTGCGCAGTCCGCGCAGGCTAATCCGAAACGACACTTTACGTTTTTATGTAATTTTCTGTTTTGCGCGAGTCTATTGTAGCACAAAATCTAATGTAGTCGTAAAGTGCCGTCTCGGATTAGCCTGCGTGGCCTGCGCAGGCTGATCCGAGACGACATTTTACGCAAATGTCCAAATGCCCCTTTTCGCGTGTTGCAAGCCATTTATGACACAGACGTGTAGCCTGCCTGGGAAAAGTGCCCGTTGAAAATAACCATAAATGAGAGAGAGAGAGAGAGAGAGAGAGAGAGAGCAAAAGCAATGATTAATCTTTTAAATCTTTCAATGCCAAACATATAAAATCCACTTCTTTCGACGTCTTAAAATACTTCAATTGATGCCCAGAAAGATTCCTTATCGAGTAGGCTTTTATTAAGCAAGCGGATGATATAGATCCAGAATCAAGACTGCATGTTCTGTGCGGTCTAATCATGATCAAAGCAGTCCACATAAGCCTCGTTTTCGCTAATGCATGCTCTGAAAAAGGTAAATGTCATTATGAGAGGCAAAAGATATTATAACTCAGTTCATGTGTTAGGGTGATGAGCAATGAAAATTATGAAGTACATTTATGTTTAATTTTTGAATTTGCTTTCTTATTACATCGAAGGTGATATATTGTAAACTCATTACTCATTCAAAGGGACGTAATTCTGCCTAACATCTCTTTTCTGCAATTGTTTAAGTCTGTTGTGAATAAGCCTCCATCGGCTGGGCGAGCGTTTGTCGTCATTGATTTCAGAATCCATGGGGTAATAATTGTATCGCTTGTTGTTCTCGAGCTCTGCGAGTTTTCTGTGAATCAAGGCCCATCGGGAGGCGTGTCTCTTTTCCGGGAAATCCTGATAGGCGTCCTGGAAATAGCCGAACCCAACGGGGTAGCCCGGATACCCCATGTCGTTGTCCCCTGTAAGACCGTTGATGTATCTTTTCTTTAAGATGTGTCCATAGGCGTCGTTAGCTAGGATGTCATCTATACCGGAAGTGCGCGGGTCAACCGTGTCTAGCTTGACGTCATCTTTGGATGATACTATAGCGTCTCTTTTGTCCGCATCGCTAGCCTGCAGAATAGAATTTTTATGGTTGGTTATTTAATTTTCTCCAATTTATTTTTCTACGTATTCAGTTGACCAATGCACTCTTTACCAAACGACGAAATTTTAGACTTATCCAAATTGAGAGCACTTGCAAAGGACAAATCAAAGATCGCCCAAATGACGAAAATTGTTCTCGATAGGATAGAAAACGTTGTGGGAAAAGGGGAAAATGCTAGTTACCAGCATTTTCTCCTTTTCCCACAATATTTTCAAAAGCCTTCTTCCTCAGGTCCTTAAAAGTCGGTTGTGTTGTAAAGGGTTAAAAAATTGTGACAACAGGAGAAACTGATCTTTAAGAGGTAACTCCTTTCCAACCCAAATTGAATTGAATCACACAAATACCAGTAAGTTTATAAATAAAGATAAAAAACAATGTGGCAAAGAGGAAATAGTGCCCGTAACAAGCACTTTCTCTTGTCACATTGTTTTTTTTCTTCTATTCATTTTACCTTCTGTCTTTCTATGTATCTACTCTGATCAAAATTACGAAAGACATGGATTATGGTCGACAAGGGGGGTGGCGGGGTAGTTTGCCTTCTCCCGGCATCCACTTTATTCACATATATACCCGTTTATCCATTGACAAAATCCGAGGAAGGCGAGGGTTACAATCGTTTTAGCTCGGCTGTTTTCGAAGAAAACGTTGAAGTATTTTTTATTCCGGGCGTCGTCGTCGTCAGCGTTTTCGTCGTCTGCGTTGTCTTCGTCGTCGCTTTGACATTTTGTAACATCTCTGTTATATTGAAGATGTTTACTTCAAATTCGGAAAAGTTGTTACTATAAAAAAAGAGCCTAAACAACAAGGGCGGGTAGCTACCAAAGTATCTTTGACACAGTTATGCCCCTTTTTCAACTTAATATTTTCACCGAAAATCATGCAACATCAGCCTAGCGTTGGCACCCGCATGCTTGTTTAACATAACATAGACCTACTGTTCTCACTCTATATTTGCTAGATGTTTAGCAGAGTCCGGCAGCGTAGTTTCTTTCCGAGGATTGATGAGAGTCACTGAGACAATATTCGTTCCTTTCTCAACGCTGATCATTGTTTCGACGATGGTTATGTGGGAAAACAGCCAGTAGCTTTAGAAGAATATTGTGCAAAGTACTGGTAAAAGAAACTCTACTAGAGCATGGCTGCCACAATATGAAAAATAATGTTGACAACGGCGTAAAACAAACAAACGAACGAACGAACGAACGAACGAAAGAACGAACATATATTTCGGCGAAAATAAACGAAACGCTCTAATCTGTTCTGTTTTCTTGACATAACTTCCCACTTATCTTCAAAGCAGAGCGACATTCTCTCATTAGAAGGCTATTCCATTACTATTAAATTCCTAGTAACGCCGTTAACTTCAATTCCGAGCGCACGGTTGACGTTCAAACGTTCGAAATTAATCAAGATCGAATTAGCGAGACGATTAGAGAGAGAAAAAACGTTCATCAAACTGACAGTTCACCCTTTGGACGTTTCGAGAAAATTTTGCTTTCTGCGGACAGTGTAGACCCCAAGATACGACTGCACAAAATGTGCAGTCTAATGTTGGGGCCCACACTGTCCGATTTTGATATTACTTGGGAAAAAAGTTTTGAAGTTGGGATGTTTTAATACTGATTTATGTCGATAAAAATATGTCTTATTACGTCTAGGATTAAACCTTGGAACACAAAGCTAGTGAAATAGGAATATTTAGTCAGTTACAAAATACCTTTATATAACATTTTCAATGCGCAGTCGGAATATATATAAAAAAAAAAAATGATATCGGACCGTGTAGATCAAAGATCAGACTGCACGTTCTGTGCAGTCTGATCTTGATCTACACGGTCCGCAAAAAAAAAAAAAAAAACAGCAAGCAGCTTTTAGCACGAAAAGGGAGGATAATTCTATTACCAGAAAAAATAGATACGTTTGCATGTTCGTTTGCAACACGAAGGAGATCGGTCCCACACTCTAATGTAATATCAGTAATTGAACTGCGTCTTTCAATCAAA
The DNA here is from genome assembly GCA_946811185.2 of Hippopus hippopus. Lineage (NCBI taxonomy): Eukaryota > Metazoa > Mollusca > Bivalvia > Cardiida > Cardiidae > Hippopus > Hippopus hippopus. The sequence goes on along the minus strand of OX328111.1, from coordinate 25,291,809 downwards.
TAAATGAATTAAAGGTCTTTTCATCAATTTCGAATGAAGAATTAGTGTGAAGTCATGTAGAACCCCCTGAAAAAAAAAAAGTCTTCTCCCCCCCCACTTTTTTTTTTGTAAAATTTGAAGCGGAGGGATTTTTGTAGGGCCTTTTCAGATTTTTATAATATTATCAAAATTACAAAAATGTTTTACTAATTCAGATCTATTAAGGTGAAAACTACTTAAGATTTTGGAATAGCTTAACGGTTAATGAATACTTCATATAAGAATGACAATGCCTTTCAAACGCCAGTGAAGTCCCTTTGGGATTTTGATTTTTGCTTGATAGCAAACACAAATATTCTGATTGATGGTTTCCTATGTTATGGGTCAGAAAAAAGTGTCTTCGATTGATAGAGAATTTTCATTGTTATGTTGAATAAATGTAGCAATTTATCGAATTGCACTCAATGTCCCAAAGCTTTATAAATGGGGATATATCATAAAACGAAAATAGTTCTTGTTCAATCGCAAGGCCAGAAACAGAAAAATGTGGTTTTTTTAATGAACATTTATATAGCAAACAATGAAGAAGTCCGAGTACAATGTAACCTGGTAGCCTGTTATCGATTTTCGTATGCAGTCCATCGACAAGTTACGGAGATTCAACGGGTACCAATTTACATCGAACGGTTTCGGGAGATACAAGTACCAGTCTAAGTGCAATGAACTTGACGGCTTTTCACCGCGTTATTTTCTGGTTAGTTTTGTAATGTAAGACCTAAAGTCGTTACAATTTGTGGAGAACGTCTTTTTGGAGAACAAATCTTGGTTTACTTGCCTTGTTTTCGAGTACCATTTCCTTTTTTGATGTTGATGACATTTCAGGTCTCGCCCTCTTATGTCAACCTTTGAAAAACTCATCTGTTTTTTTTTAGAGGTCCTCATAGAACAATAACTAGACTCGACGCAAACAATTAATTTCAGAGTTCGATGTCATAGAGTAAGCTCTAGATTTGAGAATGGCATCATTTCACAGCCTTAACATGACCTATTTTATGAAATCTACATAGCGGATGAATAAGTAAGAGAAACACCAAAAACCACCTCAAACGCTCGAAAATCACCCCCAAACCACTGTCTGTGCACCCCAAACCACTTTCACAACACCTAAAACAGCATGCGAAACGCTTAGATACACGGTTTTATTGAAAACAGTCATCAAATAATGCTATCAATGTTAGAAAAAGTGTTGTCAACTGTTAGATGAATGATTTTTTAAGGAAATGATCTACTGTTAAAACCTTTTTACTAGCAAATTTCTACTATCACCTTCTATTTGTACTTTCGGTACTTTGATTTTAATCGAGGGCGGTGCAGTCTATCGTTTTATACATCACTTCTGGACATGCTTCTTTTCTGCAGTTAACGACTTTAAAATATCCTAGTCAAACACATCTATGGATAGTAGACATGGATTAGGGTTTAGTATACGAATGCATGTAAACATTGTAACTAAAGGCGAAATTGTGCTGTGCTAATGATAATACATGTACTGTATATACATTGTAATAACAGTAATATTGAGGCATCGGGTGGTTCGGTGACACTGGAGAATTACAGGGACCGTAGTCACCAACCATTTCCAAATTTCAAAGAAGCGCAATTTTTGATTAGCTAAACCAAATGGTTGCATTACTTTCTTGGTTCTGAACTAGACGTAATTGTGGCGCCGCATGAGCGGCGGCACTATATTTTTATTCGCTTTTGAAAAGTACATATGAAGGCAGCCATATTGTTTGCTCGGTTCCAGTCATTTCGTAACTAGGTCATTTCGTACCTAGGCCATTTCGTACGATTTTGGTCATTTCGTACCCACCTATACTTTTTATTTTGGTCATTTCGTACTCACTTTGATCATTTCGTACCCACTTTGGTCATTTCATACCAAGTTTTCAATATCAATTTGGTAATTTGGAACCTAGTTTTAATACTATTTTCTTGTATTGTTTGCCGAATGACAACTGCTTTTGCACATAGCTCCAATTGAAATTATGTTAAATTTCGCCAAAGAATAGCTATGATTGTGTCTTACCAATATTGGTTCTTTCTTTTTTAAGTTTTAATTTGAATTCTAAAGGTTGTTTAGGACTTCTCAGTTCATTTCTCACCGAGTTCTGCATAAATTTACTTAAACATTTTCTGGAGAGAGGCCACATTTTCGTTGTGTTCTTCATAAATCATGTTGCAAAACCATGACTCTTTCTTAGACTTTAACTCTTTACCAAACAACTAATTTTAGACTTTTGAGAGCATTTCCAGACGACAATTCGAATGTGGTTACCATTTTCTCCTTCTTCCACATTGTTTTCAAAATGATTCTACCGCAAGGCTGTTAATACTCGGGATTAACACAGATGGTGCAAACTTTAAAAATCTTCTTGTCCAAAACCAGATGGCCCAGAGTTTAAATATTTGTCATGTAGTATCACCACGTGGACCTCTACGAAGTTTGTTCAAGTGATGCCCTTGGCGTAAAAAATTCACTGCTGTAATGTGCCTTATTTCAGAAACAACCGAAGTTGCGGCGCCATTGATGTTATGCATCAATATTTTCTTGTATTGAATTTTTAAAGGTTGATAAAAGTGTTCCTTGAAAATTGATAACAATGCTTGGAAAAATTCTAAGGAGGCTTTAATTTGAATTTTGCACCCCGCATGTCAAACCTGCACATAAACATGTCTACAGAAATTCTGCACCAAGCATGAATTCTTTATTATACCTCATGGCGAAATATACTAACCATAAACTTGACATTCTTCGTATTCTAAATCAATACGGAGGTGACGGCCATAAAACTCTTATATAGCATGCGCCGTCTTCGAGCATTTCTGCTACAAGAGCGCATATAATTTCTTTTGCCTGAAGAAAATTCAAAGTTCTTGTAACCTGGATTCAGTAGATTTTATTTCATGCAATAAAGTTGTAATATATTGTGCAATGTCAATGATTACATTTCGAAAAGGAACCAGTCGCCGTTCTCTCTCTCTCACACACACACACCGATCTTGTCTGTCCCTCCCTCCGTACGTCCCTTCCTCCGTCCCTGTTTTACTCCGTCCCTATGTCACTCTGTCCCTTCCTCCGCCCGCCCCTCACTCACTCACTCACTCACTCACTCACTCATTCACTCACCCACTCACTCACTCACTCACTCACTCACTCACTCACTCACTCACTCACTCACTCACTCACTCACTCACTCACTCAATCACTCACTCACTCAATCACTCACCGACGGGAAACACGGTCTATTTTTACATGAGCAACTCGCTCACTTACATACCGGAAATACACAGACGAAGCTTCAAACATAGCGTTCGAAGAAGACATTATGGAAAATAATTACATTTTGTTATGTTATGGAATTTAAGCGTCATTAGTCACGTGCCAGTCACTTGACATTCCCACAATGCTTTTTTGATTTCTGGCGCGAAATCTAAAAATACCTTAAGAGGCTACGTAGCCTTTTAGGGGAACACCATCAAAAAAATTTTTTTTTGTAATTTTATGATTCTTAATTATTGATGATTTGTATTGTTTTTTCATATAAATTTCAGTGATATATATATTTTTTAATTTGGTGAGATGTGAAAAATCTAAATACCCACCTTTAAGGTCTGGTACATTGTTATCGTTTTTCTCGTGCTAAGTGTGGTGGTTTGTTACTGCTAGTGTTTTAAAAAGGGCATGGGTTTGTGCATTGCCGATTATTGCGTTTTGATTACAAATATGGGTAACGAAGAGCAGAGGGTCTGTGTTAAAATAAGGTCGTTACTTAATTGTTCAGCACAGGAATTAAAGGCGGCTTTGGACAAAGTGTCTGGAAATGATGATCTTGTGAAAATGACGTCATCCGCGTGAAGAGGGCCGTGGATGAAGATGCACGTTACAATGTTAAGGAGCTAGCTGACATATGTGGTATAAGTTCGGGGGCAGTTTTCACTATTTTGAAAGAAAAACTTCCGCCATGCAGTCCAGATCTGGAATCTTGTGTTTACAGGTCAAGGGAAAGTACTTCGAAGGAGTGGTATAGCCAATTTTGAGTAGGTAAGAGCAGTTTTACTAACCCGCACCCATTATCAGAACTTTCAAAATGGCCAAGCATTTTCTCCTTTTCCCACATTGTTTTCTATCATTTTACAGACGGATCGTCTATTGAGCTACGTTTTTTACTGGTATTTGAAGTCTACAAATGCTTTATATTTGGCAGAGTCTACAAGTTTGTCTTTTAGTATGGAGTTAAACGCTAGCAACGTTAGCAACGTTAGGAGTTCGTATTTTACATTGATTGTGAAGCAAGTTCTCACAACTAATCAACATCGATGATTGTTTCCTGTAAGCATTACCCAGTACTCGCGCCGTGATATCATGAATAGTCCTGGGCTCTTACTCACCTACCGTTCTTATGAACGTTCATTGTCTTATTCCCCAGGATTTTCTAAATTTGAAAATAACACACCTTTTGATTGGCTAAACCATTTGGTTTAGCCAATCAAAAGTTGTGTTACTTCAAATTTAGAAAATCTTGGAGAATAAGACTAAGAGTGTTCTTATGAATGGTTGATGAAAACAGACCCTGAAAGTGAACACCGCTCATTACTGATTCAAACCAGGAACCTTTGGTATGACAGGCCCACTCGTTACTCCTTTCCTTCTGTCGCCCATATATAATTTAGTGATAACGAGTTAGCCCTGGGTTCTTCTATTCTATTATTCATAACGTGTTTTCTATTCAGTAAACTAGACATTATCTTAACTCGTTCACTATCAATGACGACTTAAATAGCTTTTGAGGATGATGTAGATCAAGATCAGACTGTACAGAACATGCAGTCTTATCTTGGATCTACACCGTCCGCAGCCTGATGCTAGACGATGATCCAAGTCATCTTCAGTAGCAGTGGAAATCTATTTTTAGATCTCGAAAAATAGTCGAATTTCTTGAGCTGGTGGTGAAAGACTTAAGGTTAATAATGTTAGATGAATGCAAAAACAAAAAATGTTCTGCCTAGCGGGATCTGAAATAAAGACTGACAGACAAGGACAGACAAGGACTCAGCTCGGCCTCTGCCCATGGCAAGATGGCTCTTCGACGAAAAATATTTTTAGACGAAATGCTTTTCGACGTAATGTCGTGCAGCAATCATTCCCCTATGTATACAATATAAACGAACTTTTTGTTTAAACGGAAGAAAAATTAAGTTCCAAGAGAAGTTTCCATAACATGTAACACTGATAAGTCGAGTCTTTTTTAAAATGCTGTAGTTTCTGAATTATCAAGGGGTTCTGCATATTTCAGTGGTGGATTTGTTAATTGGAGGTCTGATTTCTTCCATCACTTGATAGTTTTGGTGAGAGTGTCCTTGGGCAGGCTACTGAAGAGCCCGAACCTTGAGCAGGTAAAATAATGAAAAAAAAAAAGAAAATGTGAGCTGTCGTCGTGCGTCGTGCTATGACTAACATAATGTTGAAAGAGCCGATAAGGTACCGCTCAAACAATGATCACGTGTTTTATCAACCCTGAGAAAGAAGGTTTTGAAAACATTGCGAAAAGAGGTAAAATATTGGCCAAGATAAAATTTATTGAGCCAGGCTATGTGAAAAGGGGTATCACCCATTTGATGAAGTATCACGTGACGGCTCTGGTCCAGTGAAAATATTAGAATTACTTTCGAGGTTACACTTAACAAACCATTGATCAGACAACATGTTTTTTTTTTTCAAGTGTAATCTCGATCTACATTGCCCACAAATCGCAACACACCAAGATTTGATAATATCAATGAATTTTTATACCTCCCGTATTTGGTACAAATAAGATGATGAATTCTCTCAAAGAAATGACACCCCATTTACATTTATTCTAGAGTTACTGGACCCTTGGTGGCGATTCAACCTAAAATTCATTTACCCTAAAAGATTATCACGGCGTTTTATGGTGGTAAGGCACTTCTCTCGTTGTTCATGCCATTTTCGAAGATTTGATCGTAATTTTGGATCATAGCAGAATAATTATACCCATGACCATCTTTGCAGATTGGTATTTCTATAATCGCATGAAACCCTTCAACAAACTACAAAATTTTAGACTTTTTCAAACTGAAAGAAACTGCAGACTACAATTAAAATGTGAGTCAAATGATGGAAAAAATATTTAAAAGGCAGAAAATCTTGAGAGAAAAGGAGACCAGTATTTTCTCCTTTTTCCACAAATTTTCAAAGGCTTTCTTTCACAGCGTCGTACCGACGTGTGATTGTTTTGTAAAGGGTTAAATCTCACTCTAGCACGACAACAACAACCCTTGGTTCCCGCTTTGTCACCCTTCTATAAAACATATGAGCCTTGTGAAAAAATGGTTAAATGTATCTGCAAAATGTATCGACCCATGTCAGCCTGCGCAGACTGCATAACCATCGTCGAAACAATGACCAACGGTTAGAAAGGAGTGAATTCTATCGCACTATCATCAGTTCTCGGAAAGAAATTGATCGAGCCGGGAATTCAAACCAGCGACCCCGCCCCCTCTGGTATCAAGTCCTGTACGGTAACGGACACGGCGATTCTCTGATTGTATGAAATAAAGTGTACAGTGGAGTATATATTGTTGGTATCTGAAGGAAGATGTAAAATCATTATGGATTGTCAAGTTTAAGACTCGGCCAACTGCGAATGCTGTCTGCTCAAGGGCTTTGAAAAACACTGCAACACGTGAACATTATTTCAATATGCCATCAAGATGGAATTTGAATAAATTTAAAATGGTCCGTTTTGCTTTCACAATCTCATCAGACCGTTAAAAAGACCTAAACCTGACAATTATGAATTAAAACCTAATTGAGACTGAAAAGCTCACGAAAAATTCGAAAACAGACGTTTTATTTGATTAAACAATATAATTCCAAACAAAACTTATTGATTGAAATATGCGTTTTTTGCCGCAAGGAAACCTCCATTGGCTTTCAACGTCTGGTGAACTAATTACGTTGTTTCGAAAGAAACCGAGTATTCCGAAATAATGAAAAACATAACATCCCGAAGGGTACAGAGATGTTGCGTTTGCTGACGGGTTACTTTGTTTTCTTCGCTATTTGTTTTCTTATTCCAACAAAACCGCGTCAGAATCAGGTTCCTTTCTGGAACGACAATTTGTAATGTTTCTTTGTATTTTCAGAGTTTATTTCGTTAACAGGCTAACGACATATAAATTTTTGCAACATCTTGCTTTGCTTTGCTGTAAAAGAAAAGCAGATGGATTTTGATGACAAAATTTTCGACTCATTCACATTAAAAACATTTGCAGATGCCAAATTGGATGTGGTTCAAATGATAAGATTTGTCTATGAAAAGGTAGAAAATATTCTGAGAAAAGGAGAAAATAGTTGTTTCCAACATTTGCTCCTTTTTCCACAATGTTTTCAAATGTTTCCATCCTCACTGTCGCAAAACTTGCGAATTTTTGGCTAAAAAAGCTTATATGGAGGTGAGGTACCCAATAGATTACTTTTACGCTGTTATTTCATTCGAATCATGGAGACAGCTTACTTATTCAAATTTTACCTGGGTTTCCCAATCGATACTTGTTTGTGGCATTGCAGTGCCTTGCCCAACGACACACCCAAGTGATCAGTGACATCAGCAGAAAGATACGTCATAAAATTGTCTCATCAAGACGGTTCGACCTACATTCTTTCGGAGGTTCGATGATTTGGGACAGAAGTAACGTTTTTAAATACTTAAGTATAGCGAGAAAAACCACAGGTAACGCTGGGATAGGTGCACTGACTATTGTAACATGAATAACATACTGATGAAAATAAACGTCATACTAAACCAGATATACACCGGAACAGAAGAAAAGAAATGAGCCGCGCTCTGTGAAAAGGGGGCTTAATGCATCTGCGAAAAGTTTCGACCCAGGTCAGCCTGCGCAGTCCGCGCAGGCTGACCTGGGCCGAAACTTTTCGCTATTAGTCGATTTTCTGCATGTCAAAGGATCAGTCTACCTCATGATTGAGTCGGTTGTTAAAAAAAGTGCCTATTATGGAACCATATTTATGTGATGGCTTGCTCGGTATGATGCATCACGGAGTTGCATTAAGCCCCCTTTTGCCAGAGCACGGCTCAAATATATCCTGATTTCTTTCCGAGAAAAAACACCAACACCACCATCACATCCTATGTGGCTTTGTTATAGTTGTTGCGGTGCAGGATTCGAAGCCCCGAGGCCCTGAGTTCGATCCTCAATTGAAGCACTGATTTTTTCGTGGGACTGTCCTTGAGCAAGACACTTCTGAGCCCTAGCCTAGTACTGGTGAAAACCAGGACATACATTCATAAGTGAGCTGTCGTCGTAACATGACTAAAATAATTTTGAAAGCGGCATAAAACACCATTCAATCAACCTCTACCAACGGCGACAACGAAATTAAAACAGGAACAGCCTCGCATGTAGAAACCTTGACTACCAGTGTAGAACGCACTCCCGACCTTTCTATAATTGATAAATTGATTGATGGTTCATTGAGATGGTACTACATGCCAAACTGATCTATCATGCGTCACTGACAGCAATCTTTGTAGTGTCGTTACGACAGGGAAATCTATGGATGCCCACTCATCAGGCGATATCTAGTGTGTCCTAACTCTTTACCAGACGACAAGGTTTCAAATTTGTCCATTCCGAAAGCATTTGCAGAAAACAAATTAAACATAGGTAAAGCTATGGATATTGTCTGTAAAACTGTTGGAAAACATTGTGGGAAAAGGAGAAAATACTGGTTATCAATAGATAAATGTTTGCGATATTAAGGGCTTTGCCGAGAAAAGCTGTTGGAAAAATGATGGAAAAAGATAAAAAATCAGACTGTGCATTCCGTCAGTATTATTATGTAGAATCTTAAATTGTGTGATCTTTTTGAAAGGTACTGGAATCTGCATTTTAGTGATTTAATTTTAAAAACCATTCCGAAACCAGTAACATTTGCTGTGTCTTGTTTTTCTCGCCATTTTATGTACACATATAAATGTATAAAATGAGGTACACAGAATATAGAAAAAAAATCGCAAAGTGGAATGAAAACATTAATCATTGGCAATCTCGGTTTCCAATCGTATTTTCAATGGCCCGCACATTCGGCGCGAGTTCTGGTCTTGTTCCTAGGAAGCGGAGTCAAGAAAAAATTAGTACGTACAAGTTTTAAGAACTTGTTTCTAAATCGATGTAATGTACATAGTTATGTTTAAACTAATCGTATGCCGCCAGCAGAAATCAACAAACAGGACATGAAGAGAAACGACCGAAGTGCTACAAGCAGAGTCTCTTTCAAAGCAAAAAATGTTTCACCTTTCTTGCATGTCAGTAATTCAATACTGTCATGTAACACGCCTACACTTTACAAAATTAAATTACAGTAGGCCTAGGAAAAAAATAGGAGACAAAAGACAGTTACTTCCTTTGACAGCTCTCCATAAGTCACAAGAACCTGAATAAGGAAGTACATGTACTTGGTTTTTATCCTTGATATCCTTTGCACTATTTGGAATGTTCAGGTTTAAATAATTGTTTCAAAATTTCTTAAACCACAACCACATCTATTTGATGCATTTCAATGGTATGTTTGTGAAAAATTCGATTTTCAAATATTATGAAGACCTTATATATGCATCATAAGTCAAATTGTTATAATCGCAACATCTCCTAGTAAAGCAAGGATAAAAACAAAGGAAATCAAATAAAAGGACCCAGCTGCAATTTGGTTATCTTGGTTTTTATCTAACAAGGGAGATGATTTAAATGTCACTTTCCCCCCATTTGGGGGTACGTGCAGCTACAGGCCGTATAATCAACAATTCCTTTTATTGTTCTAATTCAGCGGTTCAAGACCAGCAATCTGATGTTCAGAGACGAAGCGTATTTGCCAATAGGATAGCCGGTCTGGACATTCAGAATTTGAGCCATACTTTGGCAAAAGCGCTTTAATGCTTCTCCGTGATGCATGACACCAAACAAATCATCATGTAATTATGGATCTATAAGATCCATTTTGTCTAACATCCGACTGAATCTGGAAGTACAGTGACCATTTATCATGGAGATAATTGACCAATGGCAGAAGGTTTCGACTCCGGTCAGCCTTTGCGGACTGCACAGGCTGAACATAAGTCGATAAATTTGGTTGATACATTAAACCTCTTTTCACAGCGCATGGCTCATTTAAATTTGATTTAAAATGTTTGGCAAATAATTACGGTCTTCGGACTCCATGCATGAAAAAAGCAGATAAAAATTATAATGTGGCTTGCACCACACGAAAAGGGGCATTCGGACATTTGCGTAAAATGTCGTCTCGGATCAGCCTGCGCAGTCCGCGCAGGCTAATCCGAGACGGCACTTTACGACTACACTAGATTTTGTGATACAGTAGACATGCGCAAAACAGAAAATTACATAAAAACGGAAAGTGCCGTGTCGGATTAGCCTGCGCGGACTGCGCAGGCTGATCCGAGACGACACTTTACGAAATGTCCGAATGCCCCTTTTCGCGTGTTACAGGCCATATGGGAATCATGCTCTGGCTTAAGTGAGTTTAATGCATCTCTGTTATGAATTATATCAGGTAAATCGTCACATAAATCATGGGTCCGTAATATCTATTTAATCTGATAGTCAACTGAATCTGGAGGTAGAATGGTCCATTGCATTTGCAGAAAAATTTCTAAAACCAAAAAGCGGACTGCACATGCTGACATGGGTCGATACTTTTTTCAGATGCTTTTAGCCTCCTTTTCATAGAGCATAAGTCATTGGTAAGTTGTCAATTAAGTAAACTTACCAGTCCCCTTGGATAAATTATTATAATAACAATTTATTTCCTATAATAAATTTAAGATCTACTTTTTTTGCGGCAGAATATTTCGCTGATTGTAGTGAGACAAGCACTTCCGGTTGAAAAATTACTGTCAACAAGAAGAGGCAAGGGTATGGCTAAAAATAAAGACAGATGTCCGAAATCTAACTCGGGTAACACGTAATTAGCTCCCAGATGCGTATCCATGTTCCGGTCATCTTTCGGTACGGAAACCTCACACTACCGTTAAGTATATTGGTAATTATGGTAATCTACATGTACATGTTAGATAGCGTGCTCCCGGGGAAAGAGAAATGTCAAACGCGAAAACACCGTGGAAATGTCATGCGTGTAATGAAATAGATACAGTTTTGGCGCCAAAATTATCGTGGGAGATACGTCTGTTTTTTTTGAAGTCTGATGGTCACGCAGCGAAACCTTGCTCTTCATTTGAGAGAATATTTGTACTTGTTAAAAAAGTCTCATGATTCAATTGTAGTTTTCATCTTCTAAATAATTCTGACAAGTTTGTTTTTGAACTAATTCCGAAAACTAAATTATACAAACTACTGGAGTAGCGTTTGTCTACAGGAAGACGCTGGAACCGATATCCCGTTGCTTAGCTTTGAACTGAATCGGAGGAAAACTGCGTGAGTAGTTATGCTGTTTCTGTCACCTGTTTTTCCTTTTTTAGCTCCATGGCTCAGTTACCGTCATGAGTCCGTGCGTGCGTGCGTGCGTGAGTTCGTCTCTCCGTGTGTGCTTGCGTTTACTTTCATTTCAGATATATGCTTAGAAACTACCCATTCAATTTTGACCACTTCACTGAAATAATCCTGCTCTGGCCCTCATCAGAATTTCTTCATAGAATTTGATTTGAGTGAAAACTCTGTTTGTCATGGCTACAAAAGTGTAAAATCTTGAAAATCTTTAAAAATCTTATTCTTCGAAACCATGTGGCCTCGAGCTACCAAATTTGGCAAGTAGCTTTATCTAATATACTTCTACCAAGAATGTTGCGATTATGGCCCTGAGTCAAAATTGACCCTGTCCTGTCGGCCACAATTTCACATGAGCTTATTTAGTGAAAAATTTAGATCTTCTTGTTCCCGACCACAGAGCATAAGGCTACCAAATTTGGCATTTGTCTTTATCTTGTGGACTCCCACTAAAGCTACTCATCTCATAGGCCTGGGGTAAAATTCGTCCTGCCCCAGGTGTCATAAGATTTACATTAGCTTATACATGTACAGTGAAAAGTTAAAGATCTTATTGTTCCAAAATGTAATGCCTGCGGCGACCAAATTCGGCAAGTAGCTTAATCTAGTAGACCTCTACCAATATTGTCCTAGTATTTAAATAGCCGTTTGGTCAAAATGCCCTGGAAGTCACAAGTGTTACACTGGGTTATAAACTGAAAACTACGAAAAAAAAAACCATCCTCTGGTTTCTAACAGTAAGGTATAGTTCTACCAAATTTTGCATTGAGCTTCATCTAGTGAACCTGTAGTAAAATTGTAAAAATTACAGCCCTTGGTTCCCCTTGAGGGAAACACGTTTTAAAAAAGGTTCTTATATAGTCTTCCAGTGCATAAAGTCAATATGACTTAAGCTTATATATTCTGGTCAAAGGAAATAACTCCTGTTCACACATAACAGATATATGTAGTTTGATCCCATTTACCCCTGTTGATTATCAAACTGCACTTTTTACCGGAACATGACTGGTATTGGATTACAAGTCTTTTGGAAAGAAAAATGTTCAGTTTTCAGTGAGCGTAATTTATTTTATTGTCATAGGGCCTACTCAGATGAGTAAAATGTTTTATATGAAGTTAGGTTTTTATCATTCATTTTTTTGTTCCAGAACTTTACCCTTCATGCCATTGAACTGCAGTTTTGGCAACCTGTAGCATTATTTACACAAACTGTGGCATGGAACTTCACTTTTAGAAGTTAGATTCCACGACAAAGTTGTCGACTGGATCAATTTGAAGCCTTTGTCGACTACATATTAAATGTGTCTCAACGATGGGATTTGGTTATGATATGATAGAAATCATTGAGAGAAATGGCGAAAATGCTGGTTACCAGCATTTTCGCCATTTCTCACAATGATTTTCAAAAGCATTCATCCACAGGATCGTTAAAACGCGGGGTTGTGTTGTAACGGGGTAATCAGACCGAAATACATGACGTTGTGTCTGTCATAAATATGCCTGCTATCGAAGTCGACTATGAGATGTCTTACTGTTGTGAGATAGTAATAAAATTATCACACGTAACTCGAGTAATTACCTGCCGCAAGAGTACGGGGCGGAACTCATCGAGATTTGCACCAGGAAAACGTGTAAGAAATTGTTGACGAAAATGTTTTTTTTGGGGGGTTTGGTTACTTTGTTGAAATAATTTAAGATAGATTGTTTTTTGTTGTTTTACCAAATTTTCACAAATAATTTGGATATATATATAACGAGAGCCTTCACAACTGTTCTGGTGTTTTGAAAAGAAATTGTAATATATTGAAAACTAGCATGATTGTTCGGACATACGATGACAAGAAAAAGTCTTTTATCGCGGTATTTTCTGTAATGAATAGTTACAGAAGAATACTGAAAAGAAAAAGAAGAAAAAAAGCATGTTAAGTATCAACTACCAACATAAACAAAGTTTCGATGCATATAAAAAAACCCTGAAAATATTTGAGGAGCGCGACAGGCACTGTAACCCTTTCGTAAGTGTATTTGCATTGCTCAACGCTACAGGGTGATGGCTATAGTGACCAAGGAATTCGCATCGGTATACTTATATTTTTTGTTTTGGTTATTTTGTATAAAATAAAACACATATCGAAGTATCTTTGGTCGAAATTTCATGTGAAAACTTTGTACTATTAAAATATGTATTCGCTTTTTCTGAATACTTTTCGAAAGCCCCTTGTGTGTCTAACTAGATGGTAAGATAATCGGTTCATATGGAACTCGATGTCTCATTAAGAAGCTGTCTCGTACACTAACTCAAAAATATTACATTTCTGGCGAAACAGATGGTTGACTCTTATCCAAATAATCCTGTTTTACGACCCTTAAGAGGGAGACCCTCGAAATATTTGTAGGAAAAGGAGAAAATGCTGCTGGCCAGCATTTTCTCCATTTCCTGCAAATGTTTCCTGTCCTCTCAAACACAAGTTACTATCATTGGATACGTATCTTATTTGTCGTCTCTAAATTCTTTCAATTCGTACTAGTCTAAAGTTTTTTGGTCTGATATGGAGTTAAGTGACAGTCCGAATATAACGATAGTACATAACGAACATATCACGAAGTCTGGGAGACATGGTTGACGTATGTCGTTTTCATATTCAAGACAGACATTTTTTTTTTTTTCGATTATAGATGTTATATAAGAAAGAACAGTTTAATAAGAGAACGAAAAAGTTTATATTGAAGGCGTTTCATGGCCCAGATCCCGTTTGTCATAGTCCAAAGTTCCGAGAGAAATTTTGAAAATCGTATTGCAATGTTAAAGGGATATACAATTCTTTGATAATAAATTTCTAGCTTTCGATAGTTTTCCCTTTTCGTCAACAGTACTACCACGTGTCAATATTTAAAACAAGACGCAAGAAAAAGAATTTTTGATGGTGAAGTAACACTTCTCATCTTTGAGGCGAGGCCGATCCTGTCCTAAAATAGATCTTGTCTTCCTTTGCGAGCACCTGTTTTTGTCACGTGATCAAACTAGTGTCATGAGCATATGTTAAAAGCTCCTCCGGGTGGAATAATTCATTGTCTTACCGGTATTTTTTTTTTCAAGAAGCGTTTTGTTAAACCTAATTTATTCGCTCGATTTGCTAGAATGACTTGCTGAAATATTTAAAGGCCAGGTAAATAGTTCGATTCCTGCATAGGTAAATTAACAAACACCTGTCCTACCGATATATACGTGTACTCATACCCAGCAACTATTTATAGCTCGATTATATCATGAAGCCTTACAGTCTTTTACACGACTTGTGTACATGGACATCTCGACCGTTGTGTACTATTTATGCCAGCTGTAAAGTGGCATTTAGCCGTTTAGTGTTTTATGTAATCTTTACACTTGTGCATGGAGCTTAACACGATTTCATCGTTCATAAGCGTTTTCTGCTCCATCGGATTACTTCGGTGGAATTCGTGAAGTCTTTTTGTAAGATTTTGTTTACGCATGCCTGAAAAATCACGTGAGTGTTCGTAAAATACATTTAAACAGTTACTAACGGGATAGAAAAAGTAAAGAGAACTCTTTATTTAGAATCTTCTTTCTTCCGAACCTATTTCTTTCATACAATCGTTCCATAATAATCGTCATCAAAACGAAATGGATTACTTTGTCGATTTCGAAAACTTACTTTTATTTTATGTTTCCGCGATCTACTTAATAGTCCCTTTAAGCATGTATTACTGTAATAATGCATAATAAGGTCCGTCGCAATCAAACATTCCAAAGGACCATACACAAGTCCTTCCAAAAGTTATCAGAGCAAGTGAAATAGGCCAGGCAATTGCGGCGAATTCACCTAGCTTGGGTGCATAATGCAGATAGACTGAAGCACCCATATTTTATACTAAAATGCTCCAACCTTAGCTGATATACATACACAAGCATTCAAACATTTTGCATTAAGCCAATCTAATTTGCATAAATTAAGGAGGGGGGTTTACCCATTAACATGCTGAATAAGTAACATGAAACTTTCAAGCCGATAGTAAGAACCCAAATTTTGCTATTCCATAAATATTTTTGAAGAAAAATATCTCCTTATTGGACAGTGTAAATGTAAGAAGTTGTTCTATACTGTCCACAATAGGTTGTCGAGTCGCGCATAGCAGCCTAAGGGTTAATCAGCCATAACACTTTTACAGTTCGAAGAAAACAATACTTTGTTGACGTAAAACATTTTCGATATCGATTTAAATCTGAAGGGGAGGTAATTGTAATTGATAACATTTGCAAGTTTAGGCTTTTTTACGCAGTTATGCATCATTCAAAATAACAGAAGCCGTGCTATAAGAGCTATATATCTTTTGGTAATAGAAGAATCCTGTTAAAGCACAATCTTTAACAGGTATACTCACAGTGATCTAGGCAAAAATATTTATTATATAAACGTACATAAAAGCAAATAGACCAACCAACCTAACCTGGGTTCTTTTTTCACATTTGGACGTTACATTGTCAAAAATGAAGATGACAAAAATTCATTAACGCCTGGACCCTGGCTACAACCAACCCACAACCGGCCCGAAGTTTTACGTGTATCAATTAAAAGCCTTCCTTTGCGTGTTTACACCTGGCTCTGTTTGAGTTCATTTTAAGTAATAAAATACCGCCAAATGCTTGCAGGTATCATTCGTGAAAATTGTTATTTATGGCCTTAAATAATTAAATTCAAGGAAACATGATGAGGAGGAGGAAGTTACAGTCGCGCCTTTGAATGAATTATTGATAAACTCTCGGCTATTAACAAGCGATCTTAAAGGAAACACTACGGTGTTAATAATAGAGAAAATACTGTTATTTATGTTTGATTCCCCAGTCGCCTGCATGATATGCTGGTTGGAAGTCTGCCTGTCTTGTGGAAGATTACTGTCATTCAACCCATAACTTACAAAAAATTAAACTTTTTACACCTTCTCAATCGACAACTTTTGAAAACATAGAGTGGAAAAAGGACCAATTGCTTGCAGACAACATTTTCTCCCCACTTTTTTCTGCGTGAAATAATTTTAGACAAAAAAAAAAAAGGTAAATTGGAAAAAAAAAAAAAAAACTTTACCAATTGACAAAATTTTGGACTTGTTCATAATAAAAGCATTTGCAGAGGATGAATTCAATGTCTGAATCGGTTGGATTTGTAGGGAGGAAAAAATTGTTGGAAAAGGAGAAAATGCTGGTTACCAGCATTTTCTCCTTTACCAACAATGTTTTCAGATGCGTTCTTCCTCAGGGTCGTGATATCATGGGATTGTTTGGTTGAGGGTCAATCCAATGTTCATTATATTATTTTTCTGGCTAGTTAATAATTCATACGCTCATTATTCTTTGTATAAAAGAACATAGTCGCTAGTTCTGATGGTTTCTATCTCTATTACAATAGCCGCTGGTCACGTGAAGTACATTTTGGTCACGGGCTCTATTGTGAATTATCCTGTCTACGAACACGCAGGATTGGCTTGTTCTGAAGCATGGGAATGGAGAAAGGGCTTTTGAAATCATTGTTGGAAATAGAGAAATGCTGGCTACCATCATTACTCCTTTTCCAACAAACTTTTTCTATTACACTGTTTTCACCAAAGATTCACGTATTGGAAGATAGAGGATTGTGAAAACATCGGGGGAACAATGTTTTCTTTATTTTCATAGACAAATTCCATTATTCCAGGCAGATTTAATTTGTTTTCTGCAAGGGCTTTCAATTTGCATGTTCAGAATTCTCTCGTCATATCAGAAGTTACTTTGAATCTACTGTACGAGTTCTCTTGTCGCACTAAGGTCGCGGCTAGCGCCTATTCATAGTATCAGCGACACTACTAGACGCTTTATAGTTTTCACATGATAATGTTGCTATATTATCTACAAGAAATGTCTGAAAATAGGTAGACGGCGTAAAAGGTTCTGGAATATGAATTTTGAAAGTCTTTCGTGGTTCAATTTGAAGAGAAATAACGCATTGTAACCTCGCCAGCAAGTGCCACTGTCCCGCATTGTTTTGCGTATTGGTTAAAAGTGAAATTTTTTAAGATATGTTTTTCAAGATATGATGATAATCCGACTCCACGTGGAAGCGGTAGTAACACTTGAATATTTCTGTAATAAAAGTGACTGCAAATAGGCTTGCAGGGACACGCCGAATAAACATGTCCACACTTTATTTTAACCAATCATATATTAATATTTATTCATCCGGGTATATCAATACCAAGAAGTAAGTCAAAAGCCAGCGTATTTAACCACGCCGTAAAAATTAGCGAACGAATATAATGAGAAAATAACAACCAGAAGGGACAAACTTAACACAGAATTTGATTGGCCGACACAGTTGCATGAACTTGATATCTAAATGAGCTGTGCTGTAGGAAATGGAAGTTAAATGCATTTCCTTGATCCATTATAGCAAATAAGTCATCATATAATTATAAATCCATAAATCCATTTTGTCTGACAACCGAATCAAATCATGATAAGGTAGACTGATGTCTTTGGACACACAGAAAATTTACAAATGTCAAAATATTTCTAAACAGCATTTAATCCTGTCTCTACAGTGCTTTTCTACTCTCAAAGGCAACTTATATTATTTGAGCTGCATTTACTTTGTGAATTCTGGTCTGGATGGATATAACGTGTTCATTCGAGAGGAGGGAGTATTCTAGCATATTGTAATGTGACTTTGGTGCAGATGAGTATATAATATACTTGTACGTATATATATAATATTTCATCCATTTGTTGCCGAAGATACACCAGCTCAATTGGTATAGCATAGGAATCGTGTACTTGATGTTTCGGGTCACTTCAGGGCGTGGGTTGGGTCCCACAGCTGGCCATCTACAATTACTAATAGTCTCTCCGATGAAAAGTTAAACCGAGGCCCCGTCTGACGGGGCTATACACCGAGCACGTTAAAGAACCTGGCGTAACTTAGGATGGGTTTCGTCCTGTATCTGCACTATCCCCCGTAACAATACTAACAACCTCCATGGGGGGCGTTGCCCATATGGGCAACCGGCGGTGACGATATATAAATGCAAATGCATCATTAGTACCGAAGATATATGGCTTTCTGCATATCGTGAAGCAATGAAAGAAGTAGAAATACAAGGGAGCAAGACATAGGTTATGGAGAATCTTGGGCGATGACCTTTTCTTTTGTTTTGTAGAATGATAGTTCGTTCAACTGATCAATCGTTCATTAACACTTAAATGATTTACTCACTTACAAATAAAAAGATAATGGTTGGAGAAAAATTAATCCTGGCATAAATGATATCGTCACTGAAAAATATGATATCCTCATTAGTGATGATATCAACTCTTTGCCGGACGACAAAATTTCACACGAGTCAAAATTGAAGGCATTTGCAGACGTTTGTTGCTGTTAGGGTAGAAAAAAATTGATGGAAAAGGAAACAATCCTGTTAGCCAGTATTTTTTCTCCTTCTCCCACTATGTTTTCAATAGTTCTTTGATCGTGAAACCACGGGTTTGTTTGGTGAACAGTTAACTGTACCAATTGTAAAATTAGATCAAATGATAGATCCATGTACATCAACGGTAGGTGCATGAAATAGTCTATAAAACGAAGTGACGCAGAAAAGGAATAAAGAACCGGTAGAAAATGACCTAGACAAAAAGAAAGATTAACCCATTATCCCCCCCAAAAGGATTTTTTTTTTGCCTCAGACAGACCAGCATTTTCTCTCTTTCCCACAATGTTTACTCCGCTTTCATCCGGGGACAAGTTTCAAGGACAAGTTTCGTCATTTGTGCCATCTTCAATTTATCGCAGGCCTGCAAATGTTTTCAAATGAGACCAGTCTAAATTTTGTCGGTTTGTTAAGAGTGAACTTAGTCCATTCCTCCCCGGAAATTAATATGCAGTGGGCGACTTTTAATCATTAACCTGCTATATAAATGAAATGAAACGTCCAAGCCGATAGTAAAAAACCGAAATGTTGGTTTTTCATATGTATAAATCGGGGAAACATATCTCTGTATCGGACAGTGTGGATTCAAGATCAGACTGCTCGTTCTGTGCAGTCTGATCTTGATCTACACTGTCCGTAAAAGGTCCTTGAGTCGCGCTTAGCAGCCTAAGGGTAAATAGAATATCCTTGCCAAACGTGATTATTCCGCGTGAATTAAGATTTAATGCACGAATTCAGTTAAAAACGGACATGAATTTCAAACTAGGTCAAAAGTTGCCAAGTCGCTCTATCTTTTGTTTACTTTGAACCTGGTTTTAATATTCATGTTTCTGCCAGCTACTAACACTTGAACGGACCGCACAATAACAGAATGTCATCTTCACAAAAAATTTCATACTTTTAATTGTTATGATTTGAATCAAATTGCAGTTTACCACCGGCATTGTTTACTTATGGCCGCTAATGGGACAAAAAAACCCCCAAAACTGCTAAATAAATTAAAGGAAGATGTCCAGTGGTGAGTTACTTCAAATCTTGGAATTTGGACGTTATTTTAGCCTGAAATTCTCACCGTATCAAAGTATAAATCCAAGATCAACTGCGCGTTATTATCATGATGATATAGAGGATATTTGTTTTTTACGGTGAAAGATCGAAATTCATTTCATCTCGTGAACGTCATCGGTAATATTTTCACGAGTGGCGCAGCTACTCGTGAAAATATTACCGATGATGTTCACGAGATGAAATGAATTTTGATCTTTCACCGATAAAAAATAACAAATATTCTATTTATTTCATACTTTTAACCCTTTCTGGGGAGAAATTAATCAAAATCCAGTGCAGTTCTTTTCGGTTATTTCCCGTGGCTTACCCCCTCCGCATAGCAACGCATTACAATATTACGTCAAGCGCGAGAAATGTAAGGTAAATTACGTCATATTTCCATCTGGTTGTGAGGCACGCGCATTTTACCTAGGTAACTAGTGCGCGGGAACAACTTATTCCGCCATCAACTGAAGAGTTAGAATATAAAAATCGGTATTTTTACTGGTCGTAACCTTGAAATGTCGAAAAATATTTCACCGATATTTCTCGATAACCTACCGCAAAGCATGAAATAAGATACTAATAATAATAATTATTATTATTACTATTTTTATAATTATCATTATTATTATTATTAATTATTACTGGAAAGTTTAGAAAAAGAATATAGTTTGGCCGTGCTAATTCAGTAAGGAAATTTATGTGCAATTATGTGCAAATAAAGCGTAATCATAGTCGATAATCGAGGGAAAATGACCCTAAAAATAAAAAGGAAATAGAATCCAAAAAATCTGGAAAAATGATACCAAATTGATATTTTCCGTGTGTAATACCATTTTTTTTGTAAAGATGCAGTTAGAAAATCGCCTTTTATCATTTTCTGACAAAAAAGAAAAGAAACGGTTTAACATCTTTTGTTTTAACTTTTTCAAAGCCATTGTCGCAGTCAATATCTTTTTGCGGACGGCGTCGATTCAGATCAGACTGCACGTTTTTAAATTACGCCGTCACCTTCTTTTTTCTAAATCGAAGACCAGAAAAAGCTCGATTTTATTTAGGAATTGTACGCGTTCTTGCACAGCCAAATAAACGAAATCGACTTTTCTGTGACTTGAAATAATTCTGTTATAGGTTAGAGACTTTCTGGTCATTGTTTTGAAAGAAGAAACAGGCATCGAAGATCAAGATCAGATTGCAAGGTCTGCGCAGTCTGATATTGATCTATTTCACCCGAAAAAACAAACCTGTCTTCTCTAGCACATCAAGATCAGACTGCACAGGACTACAGCTTACCAGTACGGCCTTTTATAGGAGATGAAGTAGAAAGCTTATGAAAAGAATGTGGTAAAAGGTAACAATCATTTTCTTTATTTTCAAGAAAAACTTAGTCATTTGAGCAAAGTCTAAAGTGTTATCTACAAATGTTTTCGAATCGGACGGGTAGAAAAGAGTTAAAAAGAAAACTAGGAAGAATATTACTTACAAGAGCGTAACTTTGTACGAGCAAGATCCCGCAAAACGTCCAGGCGATCTGATTCGAAGCCATTGTGAATATCGTACAAACAGTACAACCCCTTGGTCGTCCCCTGTATATATACTGACGAACACTTCCGAAAACTCCCGATCTGACGTATCGGTTGTCGATATTGATATGTGGGCTTCGGGACCTGACAGTGTATTAAAGAGAGACCTGATTGGGACGCAAGCTTTCCTGGAAAAATTTCGATATTGTTTCACAGCGTGACGGCATCGGAATAATTATTCCCTGTCATTAAGTTCTTTGGGTGCTTGGAAAATAATATATGAAATGTCATATAAAAATGGAACGAAAGAAAAAAAATATACATATGGTGTAGCGTGTTTACTTTACTGAAATCCCCGCTGATGTTTTACCCTTCGATAACTTAAAAAATGGTTATTTGTACCGCTTGCTAATACTGATACTTCATTTTTATTTAGTTCATATTTACAGCACCTTGCATGTACAACAGTGCATTAACCTACACAATATAGTGACAAAGTCTTATAGTTGTGAATGTCATACACATGTAAAACTAATAGTAATGTTTAAAACAGCGTTTGAAAAGGTCCATCAAGATATATGGCTTACAACACGCGAAAAGGGGCATTCGGACATTTGCGTAAAGTGTCGTCTCGGATCAGCCTGCGCAGTCCGCGCCGGCTAATCCGAGACGGCACTTTACGACTACATTAGATTTTGTGCTACAGTAGACCTGCGCAAAACAGAAAATTACATAAAAACGGAAAGTGTCGATTCGGATTAGCCTGCGCGGACTGCGCAGGCTGATCCGAGGCGACACTTTACGCCAATGTCCGAATGCCCCTTTTCGCGTGTTGCGGGCCAAATTATGATCCGTGATCTGGCAAAATTGAGTTTAATGCATCTCCATGATAAGCCATACCAAGCAAGTCATTACATGATTATGGATCCATTAAATCCATTCAGTTTAACAATCAACTGCATGAGGTGTAAAGGTCCTAGAACATGCGGAAAGTTTACAAACAGTAAACAGTTTCGACACTTATCAAGCATGTTCAGACTGTACAGGCTGAGATGGGTCGATACTTTTTGCAAATTCACCAAACCCTTTTTTCACAGAATTTGGCTCATATGTATTTAACACAGAAAAAAACCCAAAAAGACACAGGACTGTACCATAATCCGCGTTTTAAATCTGCGTCATGGTATGTGAGACAACGTCTTTAAATCTGCTTCACGCAATGATAGACCGAGTTTTTAAATCTGCATCAGGACGTGAGACCCGCGCTTTTAAAAGCTGCGTTACGGTATGAGAGACCGCGCTTTTTAAATCTGCATCAGGATGTAAGGCCCGCGCTTTTTAAATCCGCATCAGGGTATGAGAGACATCCCGCTCTTTAAATCTGCGTCAGGCTATGAGACCGCGGTTTTAAATCCGCATCAAGGTATCAGAGACCGCATTATTTAAATCTGTGCCAGGCTATGAGAGACCGCGCTCTTTAAATCTGCGTCAGGCTATGAGAGACCGCGCTTTTAAATCCACATCACGGTATGAGAGACATCATGCTCTTTAAATCTGCGTCAGGCTATGAGAGACCGCGCTTTTAAATCCGTATCAGGGTATGAGAGACCGCGCTCTTTAAATCCGTGTCAGGCTATGAGAGACCGCGCTTTTAAATCCGCATCAAGGTATCAGAGACCGTACTCATTAAATCCGCGTCAGGCTATGAGAGACCGCGCTTTTAAATATGCATCAAGGTATCAGAGACCGTACTCATTAAATCCGCGTCACGCTATGAGAGACCGCGCTTTTAAATATGCATCAAGGTATCAGAGACCGTACTCATTAAATCCGCGTCAGGCTATGAGAGACCGCGCTTTTAAATCTGCATCAAGGTATCAGAGACCGTACTCATTAAATCTGCGTCAGGCTATGGGAGACCGCGCTTTTAAATCCGTGTCAAGGTTTGAGAGACACCGCGCTTTTAAATTTGTGTTACGGAATGAGCGACCACGCTTTTTAAATCTGCGTTACGGTACGAGAGACCGCGCTTTTAAATCTGTATCACGGTAATAGAGACAACGTGCTTTTAAATTTTCGTTACGGTATGAGAGACCACGCTTTTGACTCTTTCACTACATAATAATAATTCTTCTTTTTTCAATGGCAACACATACAGTTCCGCTGCAAGATGAAGAGTCGTAGCCTAGAATAAAAGAGTGGACAGTGTAGATCAGAGATCAGACTGCACGTTCTGTGCAGTCTGATCTTGATCTACACTATCCACAAAAGCGTCCTGTGTCGTCAGCGGTAAGGAAAGAGTTTAATCCGCGTCACAGTATGAGGGACCACGCTGGGTATGACGTGGGCTTTTTTCACGCTTTAGATATACGCACTTGGGCTATTGGTTCTGTGATACAGTTATAAATCAAAAGGTCTATCCTACTTGCAGACCATTGTCACACCTAAGGTATAGACTAAATACCCGTTTTGATACGTAGATGTCAATTAATGACTGATAAATGTTTCTTAGACAAAACAAGTTTATCTAGTCACATCCCAAGACGAAAAAGGCTTTTGATTACCGGTTTTGTGACTTGCTAAAGTGTCCGATAAACAACTTTAGCCTTTGCAAGATGAAAAAATGCTCAGTATTTTCTCCCTTTCCCACGATGTTTCAACTCTATTAATGAGAAATCTTTACAGTTAATTCATGTATAATTTGTTGTTTGCACATGCAATCAAGAAAGATGAGTCTAAAATTTTTTGGTCTGTTACAGAGTTCATACAGGCTGCTTGGTTAAAGAGTTCATACAGGTTGCTTAGTTTAAGAGTTCATACAGGCTGCTTGGTTAAAGAGGTCATATAGGCTGCTTGGTTAAAGAGGTCGTACAGGCTGCTTGGTGAAAGAGGTCATACAGGCTGCTTGATGAAATAGGTCGTACAGGCTGCTTGGTTAAAAAGTTCATACAGGCTGCTTGGTGAAAGAGGTCGTACAGACTGCTTGGTTAAAGAGGTCGTACAGGTTGCTTGGTTAAAGAGGTCGTGCAGGCTGCTTGGTGAAAGAGGTCGTAAGGTTGCTTGGTTAAAGAAGTTGAACAGGCTGCTTGGTTAAAGAGGTCGTACAGGTTGCTTGGTTAAAAAATTCGTACAAACAGGTTGCTTGGTTAAAGCATAAATACACGTTGCTTAGTTAAATAATTTATACACGTTGCTTGGTTAAAGAGTTCATACAGGTTGCTTGGATAAAGAGTTCATGCAGGTTGCTTGGTTGATACAAATGGACAGCAGAGGACAACATTTAGCAGTAAAATTACTTGAAAGGAATAAAGCCATTTTGGGACAAAGGAAAATTATTAACAAAAACAGCTCTATGTTTACAACCGTTGTTTTTCACAATCAGATAAGAATACAATATATCTCTGCAATTCCCATGAATCAAAGCTAGACATTTGAGATCCATAAGGGGGCGAAATAAGCAGTGTCTGGGGACTAATTATGGCAACATATCACATCATTACCAAGGAAAAGCGCGGATGAATATCTCGACACCGATCACGTGATCCGATAAATGAGTTCGATTAGAAACGGTCATTAGATTCAATTGCAAAGCAGACGAATTTTTCAAACTGTCGCTCTACAAAACCGATTGATTGTTTGTATGGTGTCTAAAGCCATTTTCGACATTATTCCAGTTTTGTCGCGGCGGCCAGTGCATCTATCCATACTTTCCTGGAATTTCTGTAACCAATACGTCGCACAATATTTTTCCAAAGCTACTGGATGCTTACCGTCATTACCATCGTCGACACAATGATCAGCATGAATCCTGTCGCAATTACCATCATCAATCCTCGACAAGAATTTCGCCTAGCAGGAGATTCGAACCAGCGATCCCCTATGCTTAAGTCACCAACTGCACTACAGGGCTCGAACTCTTTACAGATATGTACTGCATTTTAGATGCGATCGAGATAGTTTCCAGCATTTTCTCCTTTTCCCACGATGTTTTCAAAAGCCTTATACCACGAGGTTGTTTAAACTCGGGATTTTGTGGTAACGGGCCTAATGACCAGCCCGGATAACTCACGTGGTAAACCGTAGGACTCGTAAATGTCTGAGCCCTACGGCCGGCATTCTAAAATTACTGATAGTCTTTCGGATGAGACGTTAAACCGAGGTCCCGTGTGACGGTGCTATACATCAAGCATGTCAAAGGACCAGGCGTAACTTAGGATGAGTTTCTTCCTGTATCTTACACTATCCCCCATAACATAACTAACAACCCTCAGGGGGCGTCACCCATATGTGCAATCGGTGGCGACGATGAATAAACGGAAAATAAATCAATCAAAGGGTCAAGCAATGTCCAAACAATCTTCAGTGGTAAGAGAGGACTGCATCATACCGATGTGGCTTTCATCAAGCATAGGCAAACCCTTTGATCTGAATTTGAAGTTACAAACCTTTTGCGTCAACAACTGTCTGATTGCTCAAATGTACGAACGAACAAACGAACGATCCATGTAACGAACAAACGAACGATCCATGTAACGAACAAACGAACGATCCATGTAACGAGCAAACAAGCGATTCATGTAACGATGGAACGTTCGCTCGACGAACGAACGAACGAACGAAAGAACGAACGTACGAACGAACCACCCAATCAGCCACCAAACCAACCAACCAACCAACCAACCCACCCACCCACCAACCAACCACCCACCCAACCATTCAATTTTGGTGACCTTATGGTACAGTTACAACCAATACTCTTAGAAACACCAGATCACATTGGGCCTACATGTCACTTTATAAACATGTTGTACATAAATACAAGTTTGGTTTTTTTTTTTCACACGCACACATCTACATTGTTATAGGGCTGGTACTTTAAGTTTTGTGTGTTCGAATTCCACCATTTCGAAAACTCTGTCCGAGCAATGATGAAAGTAGGTACCACTGAACTCATTTTTCTCTACCCCGCTTAACATAATTTTGATGTTGAAAACAGCACTAAACACTAAACAGAAGCATACTTAAAAGGCTCACTAGAATGAAAATTGCCAACTTGAATAATAAATTAAACATTTATCTTTCTGGAACTTCGACAGACTGTGCGGTAACATATTGTCAGACTCATTATGATATCCATACTTTTAAATGGTAAGAATTAAATTTGCCTGCGGTTTGACCACCGCGTTGGTTAATTTTGGCTGCTAGTGAGCCTTTAGGCGCTGCGGTCATGGCGCCCGGCAGAGAAGGGAATATACGTACTGTAATTCGATTTAACTCTTCATTCTTTATCAAACAATCCCAAATTTCATGACCCTATGGAACAGAGCTTTTTTAAAATATTGTGAGAAAAAGAGAACATGCTAGTAACCAGCATTTTCTCCTTTCCCCACATTTTTTTCTACTCTTTCAAAGACAAATTTCATTCATTTGAACCTCTCTCAGTTAGTCGTCTGCAACTGCTATCAGCTTGGGCAAGTCTAAAATTGTATCGTTTATTAAAGACTTAAAGATGCATCTTTACAGCCAGAGAGAAAAAACACTGTTGAAACATGAAAGTGTGTAGAATCTACGCAGCTGTGTATATATAGATAAATAATCAATATATAATGTGTATGGGATAAAGAAACTCAATGGATTTGTCTTCGATTTAAAACCGGAAACAACCACAGTGATGTCTTGGATAGCCTCCATAGAGTGAAATGTATTTTCTATTCTTCGTTATGTGTGCAACCTTGGAACCTTCAGGGGCAACATTTGGCATTAAAGATACAAAATGGTTATAGTTTCATAAAATAAAGATGAAATTGGTTAAAAAAAAACTGGATGAAAACGAGTTTGCAAAGATGTATCTTTAACTCTTTACCAAAAGACAAAATTTTACACTAGTTCACATTGAAAGCGTTTGCAGACAACAATGCAATATGATTTCAAAAGTGAAATTTCTCTTTGGGAGGATAGAAAACATTGTGGGTTATGGAGAAAATGCTTGTTCATTTAATGTACTAAAAAGCCTTCTTCCATAAGGTCGCTAAAACTCGTGTTTGTGTGGTAAAATGAACTATGTTTAATTTGTCGTATGCTTTCAATATGAGGCAGCGTAAAATTTCACCGTCTAGTAAAAAGTTTAGACCGGAAGTTGTCGTCATGATTTGATAGTAAAAGAAACGAGGTTCATCGTCTTGGATTTTCTGTAAGCGTTTCTAGAACCTGACAAAGGTAACTCGTTGTACTTTGATGAAACGTCGCTGGAAATCAACAGCTGTCGTACGAACCCTCATTAAAAAGTCGGCCAGACGTTGAAATTCAATTTCTTTTGAATAAATAACGTGTCTGGTGACAAAAAAATCTTTTTTCTCTACTTTCCCCCATCCCCCGTCATTCTAATCTTGATTAGACTGATTCTGTCGAATTTATATAGATTTCTTTTTTTTATTTCTCAAAAACTTTGTGTTATATAAAGTCACGTGGGTCATCAAATTATGTCTGAAACCAATATAAAGGATGGGGAAAGTGAAGATAAAGACCAGACTGATTTCAAATATAGGTTGATCTGAAAATCAATACTCTGTGCAAGATACGTTAATGAGCCATGCTCTGTGAAAATGGGGCTTCATGTATCTGCGAAAAGTATCGACCCAGGTCAGCCTGCGCAGTCCGCGCAGGCTGACCTGGGCCGAAACTTTTCGCTATTGGTCAGTTTTCTGTATGTCCAAGGACTAGTCTGCCACATGATTAAGTCGGTTGTTAAAGAAAAGTGGCTATTATGGATCCATAAGTATGTGATGGCTAGCTTAGTATAATGCATCACGGAGATGCATTAAGCCCCCTTTTGCCAGAGCATGGCTTATTTCTATTCGCTTATCGAAGGTTACAGATTTAGTAAAAACGTTCTGCATTTCTGTCTGTTCCAGAAAATTGTTATAGTATTATCCAAATCCCAAACGACAAATTTTAGACTTTTCCATATAGAAAGTAGATGCAGACAATTTCTACATTGCTTTAAATGATCTGAACATCTTTGATAGGGTGAGGACATTGTGGTAAAAGGAAAAATTGCTTGTTTCATGCAATTTCTCCTATACCCACAATGTTTTAAAAAGTTCAAAAATTCTCTTAGGATCGTTAAAACGTGCTCTTCTTCTTTCAAAATGATAACCAAAAAGTCTCCAATCTATTCTATTCTAGTCGCAGAAAAAATCGACTTCGTTTATTTGGCGTCGCGAGAGAAGACACGTTTTGTTTTCGAGAACGTCGTAGATCAAGATCAGACTGCAATGAATTACAGGCTACCACGTCAACCAAACCTCTGAACTAAATACCTTTTCTTCTTCGTAAGAATGTTTTGGTGAAGGGCTTTGAACAATCCGGCCGCAACTGTAATGCTGTTTTGCCTTAAGTAATCCCGATAAGTGGTCAGAGAAGATCCATGATCCGACAACACATTCTGTGCAGTCTGGTCTTGATCTATAGTGGCCGCAAACAACAAATATTGACGTTAAAACCCAGACAGACGTTTTGTACGATCTAATCTTGATCTACATTTACACAGGCCGCAAAAAAAAGGGAACAATTGTCAAGTCGCTTTAACTCAGCTAGACGTTGAAATTAAATTTATATACTGTGCGATCTGATCTTGATATACAAGTACACAGACCGCAAAAAAAAAAAAAAAAAGACAAAGATCAAGTCGCTTTAACTCGGCTAGACGCTGAAATTAAATTTATATACCAAAATATATGTCTGGTTTGCTTTATTCTGACAATAACACACCTTCTTTCAAAAACTGAACCGACATGTTCTCGACTTAAATCTGTCGTGAACACCCAACCAACCTACATAATAATTTAGGCCTGAAAAATAATAGCTATGATTCTGCGAACTCTACCATACATGTCTCTGCCCTTACCGACCTCGACTAGCCTGGGTCCTGGCAATTATGAATGAATGGTAAAAGGGGGCTTAATGCATCTCCGTGATGCATGGTACCAAAGCAAGCCATCACATGATTAGGGTTCTTTGACAGCCACGTTTTTTTGGACAACCGACTTAATCATTAGGTAGACTGGTCCTTGTACATACAGAAAATTGACAAATAGCGAAAAATTTCGGCCCAGGTTAGCCTTCGCGGACCGCGCAGGCTGACCTGGGTCGATACTTTTCGCACATGTAGTATGGCCCCTTTTCACAGAGTATGGCTAATTTTTTTTTGGCGGTCTTCTTTCACGTTCTATGCAAATCTGTAGCAATACACTGTGAACTGGTTCTGTATAATTACAAAGTACAGTCTGAAGGAAATAATTATCGGACTTAAATCCAGGCTAGCCTGGACTCTTTTTTAAAGCCATTTTATAGAAATAGTAATCAAAGTGCGGGAAGTAATAGAAAAAAAAATGAGTAAAACACAATGAATGGTTGTTCTGTGTCAACGTTGTTATCAGAAAGGGGTTCCCTTTGCAGAAATGTTTATTTGTGATTATTATTATTATTATTATCTATTATAATAAATAATTATTATGTTAGACTTTTTTCTCTCCTCTCCACCTGAACATTATGTCGACACTGTATATGTGGGCAAGCAGAATTTTGTGCAAAGTGTTGGCAACAGAAAATCCAGGAAAGCTGTGACAGGTCCACTGGCCTACTATAACTTGGATTATTTTTGTAACAGTGCCAAACACCAAGAAAACAAATTTACAAACAATACCGATGGGTTCGAATGGCTTTGCTGAATAAAGATGCCTATAGGCAAATTTGATACTAAACTACGCAGTATTGTTTGTTTCATGTTATATCGAAAGTTTGGCAAATAGGTTATTTCAAACTGAATCTCATATAGAATGCATCGTACATTCAAATGACCTCTATACAATTTGATATTATTTGTCAGGCTTCTATATACTGGTATCATAGACAAGAAGGAGGGAAAAACAATCAAAGTATCATTTTCTGATTAATTATGTTCCAATACAGAGAATCACCTTTAAAGGATGTTAATTTGCACAATTGTTTACTAAGCAAGAACTTATCTCCCTTCGTTAGACGGCGAATTAAAACGGGATGTAGGTCACTTATCATATCAAGTGATTCTGGTCGGTAGAAATAAGATGTAAACATAAACATTACCTTTAAAGGAAAATTTGCTGTCAAAATAAATAGCAAGAGTGTATGAACTACTTAAACAGCAAAGCAAATGTATAATTTGGAATTCGATAGGAAATAATAGATCCGGAAACAGCGCCATGTTTAATATTAACCCGAATCTGACCGGTAGGGGGAGCCAAAGGTGATGAATCGATATTTTTTTTTGAGAAATGTTATTGAAACAGCGGCTATGTACGAGGAAATTGCTATTTTAAGAGTGACATCCCAAATTCAATGATTCTATTTTTTACTCGCGATAAAAGCGACGTACAGAAGTATCTCTTATCGAAGGACATACGAATACTTCTTATTTTCAAAAGCTGGCTTTTTAAGCCACTGACTGCTTTCCTACAAAGTTGATACTATACTCAGGAATGAATTCCGTCGGTATGACTTTATCATAGATCCTACCTAGAAAAACAGTTTTGTTTCGCTTGCATTTAATCTTACGACCATCTGACCACTGATCCTGTCATAGGGCTCGGCTTAATGTTCCAAATAGGCAAACAAAAAATTTAGGTAGTACATATATAACCGACTAGGCATTCAAGCGTCGCCTTTTTAACGAACTTTCAGACATTGTAGATCCAAGATCTGTACAGTTTGATTTTTCGACGTAGCTGGATACGCTTGCTTTTGACCTCCTTCCTGGTACTGATACACTGATATATTCAAATGAATAAAAAGGTATTTGAGATTGGTGAAAAATGTGAACATGCTTATTCTGCGGGCCCTGCAGGTCCAACTGAGGGCACCTTTTATGACACCAATATACAGGCGTTTCTACCGCTAGCCGACACCCTGGAATGTTTTTTCACACATTAGTAAATGAACCCGTTACTGTACACATTCGAAGCTGTAGAGACTAACTAACTTACTAACTAACCCAGATCTTTAGTGTTTGTAACTGTCCATTTTATTTATTTATTAGTTTTTTGAGAGCAGCTATTTAATCTTCGGCAGACAACAAGATTTTAAACTTATCCAAATCAAAAGCATTTCAGATTAGACGAGACCCATACGATGGGATATGTCCGACCGGTAGAAAGGATTGTAAGTAAAGGACATAACAGGCCGATATGGTGTTCAACATGTGAAAGGGGGCTTTCGGACATTTGCGTAAAGTGTCGTCTCGGATCAGCCCGAATGCCCCTTTTCGCGTGTTGCAGGCCATATATAAACTGCCCAGAGCGGGGTTGAACCCATGACCTCTTGGTTCATAACCAAACATTCTACTTTGTCGCTACAAAAGCTAGCTCTTTAGTAACGAACTATAGGCACCAGCTTATACTAGAACATGCTACAGAGAAATAATTTCTTGTTACCCGCTTGTTCGCCTTTCTGCACGATGTCTTTAAAAGCCTCTTTCTTCAGGTTCGTTAAAACAAAAGATGTTTTGATAATATGTTGATGGATAGAGCAGGATTGCTCATTTACAGCTGTATTGTTCGTTACCGTTACATTCAGGAATTAAGTTTAAGAAGATAATAGGGCTTTAAACCAGAATTTAGCCCAGATTTTTCCGGGTGGGTTAAAAGTTGATATTTTATTGGGGAAAAATAATAGGAACGAAACTGTTTACTCTCAGATGGGGAAAACAAAACAAACAAAAATATTCCGGTGAAAAAGGTTTCCTCCGGCGGGACTTGAATCCACGATCTTCAAAACCAGAGTTGGCGACTCTACTACTTCGCTATCGAGCCCACTGATGACTAGTGGCGTTTAAAATGGATGTATCCATTGTTATGTAATAACTGCTATACCGTTGTAGAATGAAGTGGCGACTCAACCACTACGCTATCGAGCCCACTGATATCAAGTGGCATTTAAAATGTATTCATCCCTTATTATGCAATAACGGCTATACCGTTGTAGAAAGAAATTTGGCGACTTTACCGACGCTATGCAGCCCACTGATGACTATTAGCGTTTAAAATGTATTTATCCTTTGCTATGCAACAACAATCATACCGTTGTAGAGAGGGATTTGGCAACTGCATCACCACGCTATCAAGCTAACTGATAACTATTAACGTTTATGCAATAACGGTATACCGCTGCCTAGAGAGAGAGAGTTGGCCACTTTACCGCTGCGCCATCGAGCCCTCTGATATCTGGTGGCGTTTAAAATGTATGTATCCCTTGTTATGCCATAACGGCATACCGTTGTAGAGAGAGAATTGGAGACTGTACCTCTACGACGCTATCGAGCCACTGATGACTATTGGCGTTTAAAATGTATTCATCCCTTGTTTATACAAAAATATCCATACCGTTATTAACGGTACAGAAATTTCACTGTAAAAATATGAAAGTCTCGGTAATTTCGTGTGATTCTATAAGTATTTCTATCTATGTTTTAATATCAACCCCTAAGCTACTAAGCGCGACTCAAGGACCCTTTGCGGACAGTGTAGATCAAGATCAGACTGCACAGAACATGCAGTCTGATCTTGGATCTGCATTGTCCGATAAAGAGATATATTTCCCTTATAAACACCCTTGAAATAGCAAAATTCCGGTTTTACTTACGGCTTTAAAGTTTCATTTACTTATTTAGCGAGTTAAAACCATTCATGCACCCAAATGAAAATTAACCGGCTATGTTCAGATTTTCTATAAAATTTAAGAAAAGAAGTCTAGATTAATGCCCCTTCAAGGCTGCATAAGCAGGAGCGCATGTCAGTTACTCGTTAACACCGCGAGAGTTAAGATGATCCTGAAAGGGAAAAAAACCGTGTCAGGGTTTATCGTCAGAACAAGTAAACTATGAAAAGTTGGCAAAATCGTGGAACGAGAAGTGATGACATTATCTGGGTGAGAAGGATGGAAAACCTATTGATAGGTCGTAACGTTTGGTGGCAGCGTTTGGCGGCAACGTTTGGTGGCGGCAACGTTTGGTGGCAGCGTTTGGTGGGAACGTTTGGTGGCAGCGTTTAGTGGCAACGTTTAGTGGCACCGTTTGAAGCAGAAGTCTCGTGTAATCTTTAAAAAAAGAAACACAGCGGGATTTATTCTTTAAAAGTTTTTTTGTTCGTTTGTGTGGAGTTGAACGCCGTTTCTAACGTTATTTCAATTACATCGCGGCGCCCATCGCACCTATCCAAGCTTTTCCTGCGTTTTTTTTACAACTACTTCGCACAATATTCTTCCCAAATCACTGGCTGCTTTCCAACTTGACTATCATCGATGACAACGATCAGCAATGAGAGAGGAATTAATCCTATCGCTATGACTATCATCAATCCTCGGAGAGAAATTGGCCTAGCTGGGGATTCCAACCAGTGACCCCCCCGGTCTCAAAGGCCTGTTCTCTATACCGAACTTGAGGACAGCACTGGTTAGAGCCTCGAGAATACCATACGTCTTCCGAAACACACTGCGGAAACTGTCAAAATTTTGAGACATGACCTAATTTCGCAAACTTAGGCAATATTATCATCCACCTGAATTATTTTTTTTCTAGAACGCTAACGTCATTTTGCCCTCTCTTAACAGATAATCTCTAACTTCTGTAGTGGCATGGCCATGGGAGAGAGATGAAGGCTTACAATGAAAAGCTTCCTGGGGTTTGTTGACGTTATATGGCCTGCAACACGCGAAAATGGGCATTCGGACATTTGAGTAAAGTGTAGTTCTGGATCAGCCTTCGCATTCCGCGCTGACTAATTCCGAAAAGGCACTTTTCATTTTTATGTAATTTTCTGTTTTGCGCAATTCTACTGTAAAACAAAATACAATGCAGTCGTAAAGTGCCGTCTCGGATTAGCCTGCACGGACTGCGCAGGCTGATCTGGGACGACACTTAACGCAAATGTCCGACTGTCCCTTTCGCGTGTTGCAGGCCATGATATATACTTACACTTTATCAAACAATCCCGGGTCTCATGATCCTGAAGCACGCCCGGGTAAGCTCAGTGGTTAGCGTATACCGACTCTTGACCTTGTGATTTTGAGTTCGATACACGGTTGAGGCAAACTTTCTTTCCATCGATTTTTTGCCTCTTACCTCTTATGCATGTGAGAAAAGTAGTCAGTGACTTGGAAAGAAGCTGTCAGAACTGGTGTGAGTAAGCCAGGAAACACATGCGTAGGTGCACTGACCGCCGTGATATGACCTATGCTGTTAAAGCGGCGTCCAATGCAATCAGTTAATCAATTGTGAATCTGAAGCTGAACGCTTTTGAAAACATGATGGGAAAAGGAGAAAATGCTGGTAACCAGCATTTTCTCCTTTTCTCGTAGTGTTTTCTCTTTCATAGAAGATACAATCATTTAAGCGACGTCTGTAAACTCTTATAATTTGGAAAAGTCTTAAAATTTGTTGTCTTGCAGAGAGCTTGGTGTTACCAAAATACTATATCATTACTAACAGTCACAGCAAATGCAATGCCAAAAAAAAAAACCGTGTAACCAGAAACGGTGAGTACCTGGGTAGAGCACCGAAACTTGTAAAATTGTATCCCATTATAAATATTTCCGATAGATGGAATGATTTTGGTTAATGTATCGTCACCACCGGTTGCCCATATTGGTGACGCCGCCAGAAGGCTGTTAGTTACGTTAAGGGGACAGTGCAAGATACAAAACGAAACCCACCCTGAGACACGCCTGTTTCTTTAACGTTCTAGGTGTATGAGACCGTCACAGGATACGGGATTTAGATTTAATGTCTCATCTGAAAGACTTAGTAGTAGTGGCCGTTG
The DNA here is from genome assembly GCA_946811185.2 of Hippopus hippopus. Taxonomy (NCBI): domain Eukaryota; kingdom Metazoa; phylum Mollusca; class Bivalvia; order Cardiida; family Cardiidae; genus Hippopus; species Hippopus hippopus. The sequence goes on along the minus strand of OX328111.1, from coordinate 25,256,312 downwards.
GGCTTGAGCCCACTGCCTCACGTATCTCGAAAGTTGTGGCTTACAAGTCTTACGCCTAACCACTTGAGCTATTCCGGGTGACCAAATCTCCGATAGACAACACAAAACACCAAATTTATCGATGACAGTTATTTGATGTAAAATGTGTCAATCAGACAGTGCATAGCGTGGTACCACTATACGACTCGTAAATTCTATCATAGAATATCGGGAGCTGTACTCGACTAAAATTTTCAATAAAGACAAAAATTATTCTGTCCAGGACACTTTCAAACACGCATAGAACTTAGAGCTTAATCTGTTGTGATTATGGCATTTTTTTGTTTTTCGTATATGATGCATTGATTTAAAAAAAAAAAACCCAAGTCTCGTTACATCTCGCAATGTCCCTTAAAGTGCCTAATAGATTTTGGGTGTTACCTGTTGTTGATACGAAGATCGAAAACAGACTGCCAGACTAGTTATCAACATTTTCTCATTTTCCCATTTTTTTTCTACCCTTTTCGTTGACAAATATTATCATTTGAGTCATATTCAATTTATTATCTTCGATTGCTTTCAAATAGGACGAGTCTAAAATTTTATCATCCGATAAATTGATCACAAGGACAGTGGTCATAACAAAAGATTGAATTCTTTAGCGAGTTCGGTAAATTGATCCTGGTCAGAATAATTTTTGTATTTGGAGACAGTTTTATCCGAAGATAGAATTACTCCGTCCTTTTAAAACAGAGCGTAAGACATTCTGTTACGAGCAGTCTGATTGGTGAATATGACAAGATTAACAACCAGTAGCTGCCATCGATAAATCGGGTATTGCTTGCTGTCTATTGGACTGTTACGGGAGTACAACAGGTACCAATTAAGCTATTACAGAATAGTCTTCCCATACTAGTGATATGTTGTTATAAACACGTGACTCTAGATAAAAAGTGATTCACGGCATTAAAAATCTTTTCTTCTTCTTTTCATATGTTTTTTTTTTTGTTGACATTTGTTCCCTGTCTCTTCAAATTGTATGTTTCTATTTTCATTACAATTTCTGGTTTATTTTTTTCCTTAAACACTGTCATAAATGGAAAACTGAACAATACCAAACGACAAAATTTTGCACTAGTCCTAACTGGAAGCCCTTTGCAGGCAACAAATTTAATGTTGCTCAAATGATAGAGCTTGCCTTTAAGAGGGTAGAGGAAACTGGTAAAAGGAGTAAATACCGGTTACCAGCATCTCCCCCTTCTCTGACAATGTTTCAAAAGCCTTTTTTTTTGTTTTGTTTTCTTAAGGGTAGTTAAAACTCGGAATTGTGCGGTAAGGATAAAGGATTAGGTAGTTAATGAGACTATTTAGCTACTTGACTATGTGCAGTACAATTATTTTATTTCGATTCCATGCTTTAACACTAAATTTGGGGGCGGGGGCGGAAAGGGGAAAAATATCAGTGCCACTTCACACCACATTCTCCAAATAATGCTGATCTGTTGTTATTACCACGTGACTCTTTATTTTAGATAAAAAAAAAAAACTTTACCGCAGAGGACATCCTCTCTTTCTGTTTTATTTTTCGTGCTATTTTGTCTTTGTCCTTTTTCTCCTTGTCTCTTTCTATCGCTTTTTATACTATAACTGTTTGCTGAATATGAGTATTGACTGATAGCCATCTTTATGATACACTCAGCAAAACTTATAAACCGCCACTTTTAAGCTATAATTATCCGTAGACCTTTCTGTTTCACTGTCCGGAAAAGAGATGTTTCATTTGGTTTGGGTTTTTGCAGAAAGATTGATCAGTATAAAAACATACCTCAACCTGAGTCTAAAAAGAATTTATTGACATGTTCTTGTTAGAGGAGCTTATTTCAACATCCATACACTAAACATTGAAAATTGAAAAATCAAATTTTTTAAAACTTCATACTCGTTTTCTTGGGTTATATGTTTGTGCAGAAAATAATTTTCACGTAATTTCTTACTGCTGACAAAATTTCGGTAATTTAAGCTTCTCTTTTTAAATCGTTTTGGCTCATAGACATCACGCATATGCAACCGATGTGTTTTCCCTGTTTTTAAAAAGACACGCTTCTGTTGGCAGAATCGAAAATCTTTTCATTACAATACCATGGCTAACGTCAATATACATGTTACAGTTTGTTTCCCAATTGTCTATTACTTGGTCATATTTGCAGCAGAAACAAAAGTGGCGGTTTATAAGTTTTGCTGAGCGTACTTTTCATGAAAATACGAGCCAGTCACCATGTACTGGAAAGAGCTGTTACTAAGTTGTAAGAGCTTGTTGCCGCAAACCTTTTCTTCAAATACTCTTGTACCCGGAAAATAAACTATGTTTGACACAGTAAAATGAAAAAAAAAAAAAATGTATGTATACGTATGATTTACGTATATATTTGAGCCATGCTCTGTGAAAAGGGGGCTTAATGCATCTGCGAAAAGTATCGATCCAGGTCAGCCTGCGCGGACTGCGCAGGCTGACCTGGGTCGAAACTTTTCGCAATTGGTCAATTTTCTGTATTTCCAAGGACAAGTCTACCTCATGATTCAGTTGGTTGTTATGCAAAATAATTGTTATGGATCCATAATATAATTATGATGACTTACTAGGTATGATGTATAATGGAGATGCATTAAGCCCCCTTTTGCCAGAGCATGGTTCATTTTTATTCCCATTCTAAGTTTCGATGATAAATCTACGGAGGGGCTGGAATTCACCATATTACTTCACAGTCTTCACATATCTGCACTTATCTGTTGTTGTCAAAAACACGTGACTCTAGATAAAAGGTATTTTTTTTACTGCAGGGAGCATCGTGTCAACTTCCTTTTTCCTGCTTTAGTGTTTATGACCTTTTGTGTTTGTCTCTTCTAACTACATACTTCTCTTTTTATAACTTTTGGATTAGTATGAATTAATATGTATATTTAATAGCCATCTTTGTAATACATTTTATTAAGGTAGGCTTACGAACTAATTTTATCTATTTGAGAGAGTTGTTACTAAGTTTTAGAAATTTGCAGCGATATACCTTTTCTTTAGACACAATTAAATTTGAAGCATACCATTCAAAAGAATGGAAATTATTTTGAAGGTGACAATCTGTTAAAAAACGGTCGGTCCAAGGGTTAGTCACTGGCAGGAAAATGAATTTTAAAAGTAGGTCAGTAGTTGCCAGATCGCTCTATCTTTTTGGGGTTTTTTTACCTGGTTTTAAAATACATTTTCCTACAAGCGGCTAATTCCTGGACAGATCCTACAATAACGAATTATGATCTTCATAATATGTTACTTAGTTTTAAATCGTATCAATTAAGATTGGATGCATTTTAATACGCCTATTGTTTACTTTTGGTCTCTCTGTGACTTTAAGAATGAACGAGGAAAGGGTCTAATCCAAGCAACAAAATCTTTGGTATGTCCACATTCAACGTGTTTGCAGATGACAAATTAAAAAAAAAAATAATCATATGATAGGATTTTGTCGTAAAGGTGGGAAACATACGGGGAAAAGGAGAAAATGCTTCTCCTTTTCCCGCAATGTTTTCGAAAAACTCTGTCGTCAAAAGACGCGATTGTTCGGTAAGTGGTAAAATTTTGATCAAGATAATTTGTCGTTCGATCCTCATGGTCATAATGGTCATGCTGGTTTCACTTCTTGTATCACCGTGAAAGCATTGTTTGCATTGTAGCTGGTTTCCTGGTATCAGTGCTTAAAGTAAACAAGATGTTACCACCAAGCGATATAGTTAAATATCCGTATTGTGTCACGTGTTTATAAACAAATAATCCAAAACATCAACACAGAACGGGGGTTTTTAACTTCCAAATTTTTCTAAATGTATATTTATGAATGTAGTTTATCGGCTATAAGATTAACTTTAAGTCTTATAACACATGAGCCCAGCCCCGGTGGCGCAGTCGGTAGCGTGCACGACTCAAGAACAGGAGGTCGCCGGTTCGATCCCCGGCTCCGCCAATTTCTTTCCGAGGATTGATGATGGTCATTGCGACAGGATTCATTCCTCTCTCACCACTGATCATTGTTTCGACGATGGTCATGTGGGAAAGCAGCCAGTTGCTTGGAAAGAATATTGTGCGAAGTACTGGTAAAAGAAACTCCAGGAAAGCATGGATGGGTGCACGAGCCGCCGTAATATAACTGAAATGATGTTGAAAACGGCGTTAAACACCATACAATCAATCAATCATATAACACATGAACCGTGCTCAGGCAAAACGGTATCTCCGTAGTCCATCATACCAAGCCAATCATCATATAATTATGGATCCATAAAAATCACTTTGTCTAACAACAGACTGGATCTGGAGATAGACTGGTTCCGTGATATGTAGAAAATTGACCTATAGATAGCAAAATGTTTCGGCCCAGGTCAGCCTGCAAGAACTGCGCAGGCTGACCTGGGTCGATACTTTTTGCAAATGCATTAAGCTCCCTTTTCACAGAGCATGGATCATATATTTGTACCTCAAAACCCTTTGTTTCATCTCTTTCCAAGTGACGGGCTGTCCCCGCTTTACTATAAAGTATATAGCCCTGTTTTGTGGGTAAGATGTTAGTTCAAAAAGTGTTCGGTTAGCAGTTTTTGTTTTTCAGGATAGTTAACCTAATAAGACATTGCGTTGCCTTGAAGTTTTGTCGATTCTTGAAAACTAGAATGCAATTAGGAATGGCTGTTAACATGAGCCAATTAAAGAAATATGCCTACACAGAGAAAGAGAGACAGAGAGGACTTTTTTTTAACCTATCGTAAACGAATAAACTTGGCAAAAAATAACTGGGGGGGGGGGGGATTCCTGGAAAAATCTGTAAAACGTACCCCTAGCATTTATTGAAGGTTTTGCTAGATTGGTATGGTGTTTAAAGCCTTGTCAACATTATGTCAGTTATATCGCAGTGGTCTGTGCACCTTTTCATGCTTTTCTGGAGTTTTTCTTTACCAGTACTTCGCATAATATTCTTCCAAAGTCATTGGCTGCTTTCCGACATAACCGCATAACCATAGTCGAAACGACGAACAGCAGCGAGAGAGGAATGAATGCTGTTGCAATGACTATCATCAACCCTAAAAAGGAAATTCACCGAGCTGGAAAAAACGAAATAGTAACCCCCATGGTTTCATTTATTGAAGGAAAAATAGACATAGTTTCTTTGCGTCAGATATGTTTACATGTTTCTCGATATAGAGCACTTGATAGACAATAACGGTCACTATTACTGGACAATTGTAACTCCCGAATGACCAATGATAAGACAATCATCGTATCAAGATGTCACTGGGGAACAATTGTCGACATAGTTCTCGAATCCTTCATTTGCAACAGACAGAATGAGGCATTGTATCGTAAGAATTAATAAGAAATAAATGAAGAACAATGGGTTTGTTTTATATAACACAAACGTAGGGCTTTGTTAAAAGACAGAGTGTGTGATATCTTTTCCACACTGATTTCGACAGGGATAGACAATGCTCCCTTATTACTGGTTTTTAACGACCCCTTTTGAAACAATTTTTTTACAACAGACGACTTCGAGAATATTCATAAGAAATGTGGATAATCAAAGTGGATCAAGAATTAATACATGGTATCATATTTTATACGTGCCATTTCTCTATTTTTACTATGCTTTTGGTTGTAACTTGCTGCTAACCGAAAAAGGAAGTATGCAGGTCTACTAAGCATTTGGCGACCAATATACTACGTCTTTTTGTACATGTTTCAAACAAACATGTACAAGTCCTCTCAAGTGGTATTGAGTGAAATTGTAACCGTTAGGATATTCAGCGCGACCCAAATCCCTTTTGCAGACAATGTAGATCCAGTACAGACTTCACATAAAAAGGCAGGGTGTTGCTGTCTTTACACAAAAACGTAGTAGCGTACACTGAGCACAGAAAGAAAAAAAAGATAATTTTGTCTATTACGTCACCAGAGGCCACCTAATAGTTTCTACACTTCAATTTTTTTTCAAGAGGAGGGCCCCCTGGACCCTCTTGGAAAATCTCCCTCCCACATCTCGGCGTGTCGCGCCTTGGATAATACCTTTGGTATTACTTTTGCGTGTACGTGTACTTTATTTCAGGCTAGCTACGTCCTTGCAATTTGCTCTTTGATCTATACTGTTCAATATGATGCAATTTTGTCAGTGAAAAGGATTTTGAAATTGAGCTGTTGTGTCTTGTTAGTATTTGCTGATATAGTTGTTGTTGAGTACGTGTGCGTGCTTTTTTGTGTGTGTGTGTGTGTGTGTTTAACCCTTTACCAAACAATCCCTGGTTTTCAAGATCCTGGGAAGGGAGACTTTTGAAAATAATGTGGGAAAAGGAGAAAATGCTGGTAGCCAGCATTTTCTCCTTTTCTCACAATGTTTTCTATCCTATCAAAGACAGAAATCACCATCTGAGCTACATTAAGTTGTTGGCTACTAATGCTTTGAATTTGGTCTAGTTCACAGCTATTCTTTTTTTTTTCGTTTGGTAAGGGGTTAATAGGTTGAGCAGTTTAAGAAATACCACTATATTGTAATCGAACAATCAAAGTGACCTCTATCACAGCTTTCTTTCTGCATTCTTTTTTGTCTTACTGTTTAAATGGAAAATGGAAAATACAAACACCAGTCTGACTTTCAGTACTGTCAGCCCTTTGATTTTCTTGAGTTTTGATGATTGGATTCTAGAATTACGGAATCCATTTCAGGTCATAATTTATTGTGATTATTAGAATTACTACTTTGATCATCGTAATACTGTTGCTCCAACGCTGTGATAGCTGCTGCTAATTGTTATTATTATTACCACTACTCCCATTATTATTATCAATAATCGTTCATTCATTTTTTGTTTGTTCAGTAGATTTTTCTTGTCCCCTTGCTTTCGTCTATGTTTCATTGACCAAGACATGATTGCACGTATTTTCAGGCTTATCCAGAGTACACGCTTCGCCAAATAGTTTTTGTCCATAGTCAAATAAGACCGAACAACTAAATCGCGAAACATTTTCGGTCTAGGAATATAGAACCCCCCCCCCCCCCACGCAAAAAAAAAAGGTCACTGCACGTTCAGTGCAGTCTGATCTTGATCTGCACTGGCCGAAGATGCAACTAAGTTGTCAAACGTGCTTTAGGGCTTAGCATTTGGAATGACTTGAACTTTATCCCCACTGACACATAAAAACAAAGAAGGTTTATATTTATGTAGAATATCATTGCAACCCTTTACCAAACGACAAAAAGTGGACAAATCCAAATTCAAAGCGTCAGCAGACGACAAATAGGATGTGACTCTAATGATTGGAATGACTGGATTTTTCTTGGAAAGGGGTGTGGTGGGGGGATAGGTAAAGTAAAAGAAAATGGTGATTACTAGGTTTAAGCATTTTTCTCCCTCTTGCACGATCTTTACGATTTTATAAAAAGCCCCTCTTCCCATTTTAGGTTAGTAAAAACCTACGTGACCATTTGGTAAATGATTAACGACCCTGGTAACAATGGAATTCGTCCATAGTTATTAACTTCTTGTATACATACCAACTTTGACACCACAATAATCGTTACAATTCCTGACCTCTATCACAATCTGATAAAACCCTAGGCTGCTAACCGCGACTCAAGGACCTTTTGCGGACAGTGTAGATCAAGATCAGACTGCACAGAACGTGCAGTCTGATCTTAGATCTGCACTGTCCGATAAGGAGATATCTTTCCCCCAAAGGTACCTTTGAAACAGCAAAATTTATGTTTTTACTATCGGCTTGAAAGTTTCATTCTACTTATCTAGTAGCAGAAAGGTATATATACACAGTCAGTTTTGCGGAAAGCGGCCTTTGACTTAAAATTCAACATAAGTTTACGGGAGAATGTATTGTTTGAACTATTTTCCGCATAATCCCGAATTTTTAATGGGCTTTTGAAAACATTGTAGGGGAAAAAGGAGAAAATGCTGGTTAAATACTTGTAAAATGAATGTTGGTAAAGAGACACAGTCCATTTTATCCCGCTAGATGGCATTCTACAAATACACATCTATCTAATATGGGCATTCTGGGTACAGAACCGGACTACTTTTCAAAACAACAACCGCTACTTTGAATTTCAAAATGAAATAAACGTTTACTCAATAAAACGCTACCTGGTGCGATTCATTCAGCTATGATCGGCTGGGCAGTTATTAAAACAGCCCTTACATGCTTGGATAATAGGCTAATAGCTTCGGTATAAGCCCTACCTTTCCCAGGTATACGGGGATGGGTGATGCGTCATAGCAGGCAGGTCGAATCTTTGAAGAATATGACATGCGCAGACAACGGACACAGTCAGTTTTGTGGAAAGCGGCCTTCGTCAAAATTCAGTTACCAACGGAAATTTACATGAGATTGTAGATCAACTGGTTTAAGTCTTTACCGAACAATCCCGAGTTTTCAACGGGCTTTTGAAAACATTGTGGGAAAAAAACAGAAAATGCTGGTAACCGGCATTTTCTCTCCCCATCCAACCCCTCCCACAGAGTGTTTTCTACAGTATCAAAGGCACAGATAATTCTCATAATTGAGTCACACCTAGTGTGTCATCTGCGAACACCTTCGATATGGAAAAGACGAAAATTTTCTCATAAAGTGTTAGTAACATGAAATATACATGTTCCGGCCGCGAAGATGTTTTAAAGCGTGCTATTCAATTTGTATCCCGCAAATCCTATTTTATTGTAAAACACCGATAAAAAGGACTAGATACATTTTTCTTCGCAATCATACAAAAACTACGGTGGCACAAAAGTGACATGGAAGATATATCTTATACTACGTGCGCACGCAGTAGCTAATACGTGCGCACGTAATAAGTAATACGTGCGAACGTATTAGCTACTGCGTGCGCACGTAGTATAAAATATATCTTCCATGTCACTTTTGTGCCACCGTAAAAAACTGTACGGTTGAATAAATTAAAAGGTGCAATTTTGGGCGTCGTAATCACGGTATAGGCGTTTAGAAAACGGTAACTCTGTCTATCGTTATTACATCAGATGTGACGTCATCGTACTGGTTTGAATACGAAACCTCATAATCGATGTGCGCCATTGATCATGTGATATTCTTAGAAGTGTTTGGAAAACCCTGGTAGGTATAGTACGTGAAAAAAGCCTCTCTTTCGTTCTGTTAACTCTTTCAACGCCAGATATATAAACTCGGCCTATTTCTACTGATGAAAGTACAATCCACTACATCTAAAAGATTGTTACTATTTTACGGAGAGATTTGTACAATTTTGGCTTGACTAAACAAGAAGACGGCATAGATCCAAGGTCAGACTTTACGTTCTGTGTAGTCTGATCTTGATCTATACCGTTTTAAAAACCTTTCCCCCTTTTCGCCTACGCAAAAGATCGTATATGAGGCGTTTCTTTATGTACGATTATAAAAGAAACGAAACCTCTATATTCAACTTTGATCCATAACCTCTTTCTTATTTCTTTGATGATAAGTATATCTATGCTATTATCATTATGTTTTTAATGTCCTATCATACTTCAGAATGTCATCAAATTCCTACGCTGTTGGCATGCTTCAAACTGTTTAACTCATTACCAAACGACAAAATTTTAGGTTTGTCCAAATCGAAAGCATTTGCAGACGACAAAATAAAAGTGACTGAAAATTTGAAATTTGTTTTGTGAAGGGTAGAAAACATTGTGGGAAAAGGAGAAAATGCTGGTTACCAGCATTTTCTCCTTTTCCCACAATGTTTTCTAAAGGCTTCTTTCTCAGGGTCGTGAAAAGTAGGGATTGTGTGGTAATGGGTTAACAACATGTTTTTGTGAACAGCGAATTCTCTTCCTCTCACCATAGTGACAAAAAATGTACTTCTGATGAAAGATAAAACGGAAAACATGAGAGGTTTTGAAACTGTCACATCTGAAGGCAAAATACAAAGGTAGAAAAACACAGAACAGAACATCATTTTATTTAGACTTGCACATTACATACATCGTCTTAGCCCAATACAATGCAATTGTTTACAATTGTCACGTGAATTCACGTCGTCTGATAATGTTAATATCTAGAAATATACGCATATGCATACGTCTAAATAGAGATTTTTTTCTTTATCCCATAGGTGTGGCTTTACAAGCAGACAGTATAAAATCAAGATCATACTGCAAGTTCTGTGCAGTCAGATCTTGATCTATGGTATGGTGATATAGGGTATATTACGAAATCAAACTTTAACGAGGTTATCATAAAATGCATAGTGCTTCGGGCCCAGGATAAATTGAAGTATCACACCTGATACCTATTCATCAATGAATGGTAGCTACACAAGTCGTTGGAAAAGATGGGGTGTGTCTTTTTTTTTTAACTGTTAACAACGAGGTCAGCAATAGCATAAAAAGAGCAACGTCAACAACGATAATAATATCAACAACAACAACAACTACTTAATAGTTTCGTTAGAACAAAAATACCCTTCAAGAAAAAGTCCTGTAATGTTTCTATTTATGACAACTGTTGTTTTTATTTCAGATAAATCCCACGATAGTCGACTGGTGGCCATTTTAAATAACAAAATCTGTATTTGTCTTGTTTTAGTTGCACTTACCCATCATATATGGCGGTATACAGAGAAACCTTTTGGGTGTATTTAGTTTTGTGGTGACAAGTACAATTTTATTACGGACTATATTCAAGATGGCTGCCAGATAGCCACTTTGAATTCAGAATTTCCGCTTCTCCCTTTGATTTAACCCTTAGGCTGCTAAGCGCGACTCACTGACCTTTAGCGAACGGTGTATATCAAGATCAGACTGCACAGAACGTGCAGTGCTTTGAAATAGCAACCTTTGGGTGTTTACTATCGACTTGAAGGTATTATTTAACCCTTTCCCAAACGGCAAATTTTGGACCAGACCAAATTGAAAGCATTTTGCCGATGACATATTAACAGTTGCTAAAAAGATGATTTTTCTATATGATAAGGTAGAAAACATTGTGGGAAAATGAGAAAATGCTGGTTACCAGCATTTTCTCGTTTTCCCACAATGTTTTCAAAAGGCTTCTATTCCTGACCCGTAAAAACCAGGGATTGTTTGGGAAAGGGTTAACTTACTCAGCAGGATAAGGGGTGACAGTCATTCTCTATCACAATAAGATGAAATGAAGGTATTTTATCCTTTTTTCTTTCCCTCGATTACTACCTAGCGGCCTTTCTGAATTTACAGTGTTCTCTCTTTTGTTTGTTTTGAGCTAAATCCTGGCTGAAATTGGTAACTTAATAGATGGTAGAACTCCTTTAGAGTGGTTATTTACAACAAATATTTTTTATTTCTTTCTAAAAATGAAAATATCTTTAACAATTTTGTTTCCTGAACTGGAAAGATTTTGAATTAATTTCACAGGAATATTCCTTGGACGACCCTCTACCAAAAGTACTCAATCGCACAAGATGGTCGCAATAGCTAAAAGTAGAAAGATCTATTTATAAAGGACTTGTCCTCCTTAACAAGAAGAGGGATTTCGAAATAATTTCACAAAAATGTTCCTTGGGTGAGCCTGTTTAACTTGTGTTTTCTCTGCTGAACAAGATGATTTCCAGAGTTTTATATAAAAAAAAAAAAAAACGCCCTCAAACATCTCCAGTAGTTAATTTTTCTTTAGAAAAATCTGAAACTGTTGAGCTGAATACCTTATATTACCTAGAATTTCATATGTACATTTTTTGATCAGGTGAGTGATATGGGATCATCATTGCCCTCTTGTTTACTTTTCCTTGTTTTGTTTCCAGTTCTCTATCGCTTTCAAAATCTTGTTCAATCTTTTTTCTCACATGTCATGGAACCAGCTCACCTGACACGATTTTAAATTGTAATATTAAACCTTTATGCAACTTATTTAACCCTTTGCGACGCAATGCCAACTTTAACGACCCTGGGAAAGAAGCCTTTTGAAAATATAGTGGGAAAAGGAGAAAATGCTGGTAACCAGCATTTTCTGCTTTTCCCACAGTATTTTTTACCCTATTAAAGAAAAATTGCACCATTTGAGCCCCACTGAAATTTTCGTTTGCAAATGCTATCAATTTGGACAAGGCTAAACTTTTATCGTCTGGTAAAGGGTTCAAGCCTTTCAGCGGAGATATCAGTTCTATGGGTTTGCTTATAAATAATGTATTTATCACCTTTATAAACCCTTTGAAATCTTCCATAACTCTTTATCACACGGTCTCGTTCTTTAAATGGGCCTGAGGAAGAAGATTTTTGAAAACATTGTGGGAAAAGGAGAAAATACTGGTAACCAGCATTTTCTCCTCTTTCTCACAATGTTCTTTTACCATATCAAAGCATATTGGCTCACTTGTATCAAGTTCGATATTGTTGTCTTCAAACGCTTCCTCATTCTCAGACTGATGATAATCATTGCGACAGGATTCATTCCTCTCTCACCGCTGATCATTGTTTCAACGATGGTTATGTGGGAAAGCAGTCAGTGGCTTGGGAAGAATATTGTGAGAGGTGCCCGTAAAAGAAACTCCAGGAAAGCATAAATAGAGACTCTGGCCGCTGCGATAAAATTGTTAGAATGTTGAAAAGTGACGGCGTTAAACGCCATACAGTCGAACCATTTCACAGTGTCCAAAATTTGTTCCTCGGGAAAGGATAAAATGAGATGAGGACATTGTGACAAAAGGTGAAACTGCTGAATTTGAATGTCTTCAAAACCTATCGGCCTCTACATGTAAAAGATTTATTATAATTATTGTTTCTTTACGGATACAGTTACACCGGTAACTGAATTTTCCCGATGCATTGATGTCTGGATCAAAAACTGTCTGGCTGTACGACAAGAAGATTATTCGCTATTTTAATGCATACTGTGCTCTTGGGTATGCGGGTAGGAGAATAAGGGTAGTTTATTTTTTTGCGTAAAAAAAAATGACTGTTCAAAGTCCACATGTATGACATCAGAGTAAACGTGACCAAGTTTTATACTCACCTGTTAGGGGGTACAAAGTCCACTTTCATTAATTTTAACCCTTAGGCTGCTAAGCGCGACTCACTGACATTTTGCGGACAGTGTAGATCAAGATCAGACTGCACAGAACGTGCAGTCTGATCTTTAATCTACACTGTCCGATAAGGAGATATTATTCCCCAAAACATGACTTTAAAATAATAATATTTGGGTTTATAATATCGAATTGAAAATTTAATTTTAGTTCTTCAGAAGGATAAGAATTAAGATAGGTTATTTTTTAGAGTGAACTGTTCAGTTTGAATAAACATAAAGATTAAATCCCATATTTTGCTGGGCAAAGTCCACGTTATATAATGTTTGTTTTACATTGACAAATTTCAGTATGAACCTTGCGCCTGTCTTTTTGAAGACATTACAATTTGCGGACGACTTTTTTCTTTTTTTCTCTGTTGGTTGTTCATGAAAAAGATATGAAAAGGGAGGCACTGCTGTTAACTTACCTTTTTTCGTCACATAGGTTTTTTTTTTCTTCTATACGTCTCCATGAATAAAACTTTAATTAACAGGGTATTTTCAAGAAGTATATACTTTAAATAAAGGGATGGCTCCAATGCATGGATAGGGGCTTGCTCATCATCACTTACTTCTCGATCTTGGTGGCAACCCTGACTACGATCGTGAAATATGGGAAATTCTGAAATCCTGAAAGAGAGAACGCCACACATAAATTGTGCAGATGTTAATTAAGTCCCTTACTAAATAAATCGGAAAAGAAAAATAACCCGATACCATCATAAAAAAAAAAGAGTAATTTTTTTATCTCCCCGCTATCTTTTAAAATCTTCTGCTGTATACTCTGTGAATAGGTGTTCAATTTACCTGCAGAAAGTGTCGACTCAAATCAGCCTGTTCAACCAAGCAGGCTGACCTGGGTCGAAAGGTTTGCTATTGTTAAATTTTCTGCATTTCAAAAGACCACTCTAACTCATGATTCAGTCGGTTTGTAGGCAAAATGGATCCAACTTATGCAAGGACTTTTTTTAGTATATGGCATAACGAAAATGCATTAAATTCCCTTTTCCTAGAGCGTTGCTCACTTGTATTAGCTACATTTAGTTTTTGTCTAGACTGACGTAATGCAGCCGATAGAATTTGTACTTGGATTTCATAATGAGTTAAATAAAGAATAATTAACTGGTTTTGTGTGATATTAAAAATCTGTCACTAGAATGGGGTGTGATGCGGTTGAAAAAGCGAGTCCGAACGACGAGTTTTTTAACGGTATCAAACCCCTTTCGAGTGACAGATTTTTGATATCACACACAACTAGTTGATTATCCTATTTATTATATTCCTAATTCATCCTTTTTACTTCTAATAATTATCAAGAATGGTACAATATGAGCACCATAGGAAAAAAGTAGTTCCGGTAATAATTCTAAAACTATATCGTCACTAGTGATGATAGTTTTTTACCATAACTATCATCACAAGTGTTTTTCACTGTGAAATCCCAGTAATTCACTGATAGGAATATCATAAATTATCATTATGTCCCCACCAAGACGTGCAGTGCCACACATTTGTGTTTTATTCAATTTTTCACCAGATAATAAAATTTTGAACTCGTCGAAACTGCAAGTAATTTCAGACAACATAGTAAATGTGACTCAAATGATGGAAAAGAAGATTGTGGAAAAAAGGGAAAAATGCTGATTACCTGCATTTTCTCCTTTTTTCCCAGAATGATTTCAGGAAAGGCCTTTTTCAAAAGAAAGTTACAACTCGGAATTTGTTTGGTTAAGGGCTGAGAACAATTGGCATATATATTTGTCTTTGAAAATAAAATTAGAGGTTATTTTTTAGTATAGTTTATTTGATTTAAATTCTAGATGGTCTAAAGACCTATGTGGCATGTGCATGTGGCACCATTATACATTAGAATACATGACAACACGATGGCATATGCAAACAATTACGATATAGTCATGTGGAATATAATGATACAAATAGTGATAATGCAAATAATATAAAAAAAACTACTACTACTGCTTCTACTACTACAACAACAACTACTACATACTCCTACAATAACAACAACTACATCAGCAACTACTACTACTACAACTACTACAACTACTTCTATTACCACAACAACTACTTCTATTACTACTGCTACAACAACAACAACAACAAATTATACTACTACTACTACAACTACTACTACTACTTCAACAACTACTACTACTTCTACTATTATGACAAAACAACTACTACTACCACTACAATAACAACAACTACTACTACTATTACTACTACTACTTCTACTACTACCACTACTGCTACTACTTCTGCTACTGATGATATTCATGATAATAATAGTAAACATATATATCATGGATTTCTGTCGATTTGCGGGATGTATAGATCAACTGGTCAAGTCAAAGCCTAAACATAAAAATTCTTTCCAAAAAATGATAATAGTCACGAAGACATCATCGATAAATCTCGCTGACGGTAATGTCGATGGTTCTGCATCTGTCTGTCTGTCTAGGTTTGTCTAGGTCTGTCTGTCTGTCTGTCTGTCTGTCTGACTGCGATTACTTTTTACCTTTTATTCTCAGCCTATTATTATAATTATCATCATCATCATCATCATCATTATTATTGTTATTATTATTAGGTTTTTCTTATTTTTATTTTCATTCCTTGTTTCGATATCGAAATCTCTTGAAGTTATATACATATAAAAGTGACTAGATTATTTCAATACCTCGGTTGTTAGAACTTCGGGACTGATAAAACAATACGCTCATGATCATGATCATGCTAGGTAAACCTTTACGCCACCATGTAGGCGAAAACAGCGCTTTTGCGGACGGCAGAGATCAAGATCAGGCTGCACAGAACGTGCAGTCTGATCTTTGATCTATACCGTCCGCTTGTTGAGTCAATCTCAAAAGACAGAAATATTTTTCTGAGTTTAAGTGGATTGTATTCTGAGCTATACAGTGAGGTCGAATTTATATAAGCCATGCTCTGTGAAAAAAGGGGGCTTAATGCATCTGCAAAAAGTATCGACTCAGGTCAGCCTGCGCGGACTGCCGAAACTTTTTGCTATTGGTCCATTTTCTGCATGTCAAAGGACCAATCTAACCCAAGGTTCAGTCGGTTGTTGGACTAAAATGGATTTAATAGATACCAACAGAAAATATGTGATGTCTTGCATGGTAAAATACATCACGGAGATGCATTAAAGACCCTTTTGCCGGAGCATGGCTCATAACTTTTGGCGCTGAAAGATTCAACTCTTTTTGTACATTATAAAATTCGAAAGTGCAAAGTCCAACCTAGGAACAATATTTGATTAAGTTTACTCATCAGAGTTCTTGAGATAAATTACAGTTGCTTCTACGGTCGGTATAGATCAAGATCGGACTGCACATGACGTGAATTTTGATCGCTGATCCCTTCAATATGAGAGTGAAGAAAACGTTGCTTATATTCATTGCCAGACGACAAAATTGGACTTGTTTCAAATTCAAAGCATCAGCAGACGACAATTTCAAATTGTTTCAAATGATTCAAATCGTCTTCTAAAGGGTAGAAAACCTTGTTGCATAAAGAGAAAATAGTGGTTAGCATCACTTTCTCCTTTTCCAACATTGTTTCATAAGCCTACCTCCTTAAGGCCGTTTAACGCTTCGGCTTCTTAGCGCGACTCACGGACTTTTTGCGGACAATGTAAAACAATTTCAAACTGCACAGAAAGTGTAGTCTGATTTTGAATCTACACTATCAGATACGGAGATATTTTTGCCCTCACAATAACTTTGAAATAGCAAAGTTATTTTTTGGTTTTAACTATCGACTTGAAAGTTTGATTTTAAGTATATAGCGTGTAATCTCCTTACCACACAATCCCGAGTGTTATCGACCCTGAGGGAGAAACCTTTGGAAAACATTGTGGGAAAAGGAGAAAATGCTGGTAACCAGCATTTTCTCCTTTTCTCACAATCTTTTCTACCCTTTCAAAGATAAATTCCAGGGTTTAAGCTACATTTAGATTGTCGTCGGCAATTGCTTTCAATTTGGACAAGTCTAAAATTTTGTCTTCTGGTAAAGAGTTAAGAATTAAATCGGAATTTTGTAAAGGGTATAGAGGAGAAAAGTGCTTATCATGACTAACATACGCTCGTATTTTCGGTTCGTTTTATTGATTAATGACGATACAAATTTTGAACTCCCATTTCTTGAATTTTTTTCATGAAACACTTTTCTCTGAAAGACTAAACTTTAACCCAAGCTGCTAACCGCGACTCACTGACCTTTTGGGGACAGTGTAGATCAAGATCAGACTGCACAGAACGTGCAATCTGATCTTGGATCTACACTGTCCGATAAGGAGATATTTTCTTCCAAAAAATAAGTTTGAAATGATATCATTTAGGTTTTTACTATCGGCTTGAAAGTTTTATTTAAATTTTTCATCAGGATAAGGGTTAAAGGTAGCTAGATCTTTGAAATTTTTTAAATTTCACAGAACTTTTTTTAAAAAAAATGTGGTTTAGCACTGATTTAAATAAGGCAATAACAGGCAAAACAGGCAGTATTGGATAAAAACAGCAAAGAGAAATATATCTTTCAGTGGTATTTACTTAATTAGCTACGTAGCCTCTTATGATAAAAATTTAAATCTCATAACTGATATACCGTAATTTGCTGTATAAATAACGGACCAAAAGGAACAGAATAAAGTATGAAAAATTAACTATTCATAGAAAAATCCAGTGTTTTAAGGACCCTGAGAAAAACGGCTTTTAAAAACATTGTGCGTAAAGTAGATAATGCTGGTAACCAGCATTCTCAACTTTTGATGCAATGCTTTCTATTCGCTTAAAGACCAAGACCACCGTTTTAATCTTTTTTTTTTTCTTTTTGTCGCATGTGTGTGCTTCTGTTTGGACCGGTCCAAAATTTTGTCGTTTGGAATAGAGTCGAGATATTTTCATAAAGTATTTCCAAAGTTAAGCATTTCCCCTTTCGCCACAATCTCGTTTGAAAGCCGTTCCCTAGGTGCGCCGAAATTTTACAGTGGGTTTGGGACCAGAACATGCCTTTGTATCCATCTATAATTTTGGCCTGCAACACGCAAAAAAGGGCATTCGGACATTTGCGTAAAGTGTCGTCTCGGATTAGCCTGCGCAATCCGCGCAGGCTAATCCGAGACGGCACTTTACGACTACATTAGATTTTGTGCAACAGTAGACTTGCGCAAAACAGAAAATTACATAAAAACCGGAAAGTGTCGTTTCGGATTAGCCTGCGCGGATTACGCAGGCTGATCAGAGACGACACTTTACGCAAATGTCCGAATGCCCCTTTTCGCGTGTTGCAGGCCATATATCGACAGAAAGACAAAAAAAAAAGAGTAAAAATGATTTATCAACCCATTACAAGAGGACAAAATTAAAGACGTTTTTTAAATTAAAAGCATATGTAGACGAAAATTTAAATTTCAGTCAAAAGAGATTTGTCTTCACGAGGATAGAAAACATTGTTGAAAAGGAGAAAATGCTGGGTTACCAGGATTTTCTCCTTTTCCCACAGTGTTTTCATATAAGCTTTTTTCCTTTGGGAGGTTAAAAAGGAAGATTTTGATGTAAAGGATTTAATCATGAAAGTGTCGCATGGGTTTACGTCATGATTCGATCATCATGTTTAACCCATTGCTTTCTGCTGACGACATTTTTGTTTTCGCCTTTAACTGGAAATCAAACCAACAAGCATCTATTCTCAAGTCCTGTATGCTACCGACTGCGGTACCGGGCGCGGCCCGAAACGAACTGAGTCGGTTAGAACTGGGCTTTAAGGTCTACGGCCCCTAACTCATCGGTAAACATCGACCTTTTTGTAAAGGCTATTCGGCCAATGTCGGCAGCTTCCGTCTTTTAATATGAGAGTTGAGGGCCGTAGACTCGCTAACTCATCGGTAAATATCGTGTAACATCAACGTTTTCGTAAAGGCTATTCGGCCAGTCTCGGCAGCTTTCGTCTTTTGATATGAGAGTTAAGGGACGTAGACCTTAAAAGACTGTTCTGTTAGCTCAGCTGTTTTCGACAACGTCAAGTAATTGCCTTAGCTCTGGCGTCGTCCTCGTCTGCGTCGTCATCGTCGTGCAAAAACTTTGACATTTTATAATATCTCTGTTATTACTGAAGATATTTACCTAGACAAGTTGCTAACTATCAAACTGGAAACCTTTACAACAAGGGCAGGTCATCAGTAAAGTATTCATGACAGTTACAAATGCCCCTTTTCCGACTTGGAATTCTCACTTAAAATCAAGCAGAGTGTTGGCAACAGCATGCGGTGCTCTTGTTTTAAGACGAGCGAAGCTAGTCTGTGTAGGCATCCAAATTGACCCAGATTCAATGTAAACAACAAAAAAAAAACCCCAAAGTTGCCAAATACTGCCTCATAGAAAATAATTCTTTCTGTTATAAATCTAAATTTTGCTATATAATGATAATTTTGACTATTACCCCTACATCTCTACCATTCTTATTTAAACATGTCTTCTTACAAAGCAATAGACTGAACAATATGTCATTGATAAGGTACAAGACGTTTGCTTATATGTGACCTCTGCAAATCAGGCTCAAATCACTTATTCCTACACCATTGTATCATTATGAATGAATCTAAAAATAGATACACCTAGGAAACTTGTGGCAAATCCCAGCTACATTAACCATCACTGGACAGGGAACCCTTATCATTCCCTCAGTCTCCCATTATTTAGATCATTGTTTACCGTTAAACTGTAATTATAATTCAACTGTTATTTTACGTCTTGTATATTAACCGTTTACCACACAATCCTGATTTTTAACCACACTTGGGAAGAAGCCCTTTGAAAACATTGCGGGATGAGGATAAAATCCTGGTAACCAGCATTTTCTCTTTTCTCAACATGTTTTCTGCCCTTTTAGAATCAGGTTTCATCAATTGAGCAGCATTTAATATGTGGTCTGCAACAGCTTTGAATTGGACGAGTGTAAAATTTTTCGTTTTTTAAAGAGTTAAATAGTTAACTGTTACATTTTGTGCTATTAATTAACTATGATCCAGTTGAAGTTCAACCCTTAACCTAATAAAAAAAAGTTCAATGAAACTTTGAAGCCGATAGTAAATACCTGAATATTGCTATGTATTTCAAAGTTATATTTTGGAGAAAAAATATTCTCTGTAGATCCAAGATCAGACTGCACGTCCTGTGCACTCTGGTCTTGCTCTACACTGTCCGCAAAATGTCAGTGAGTCGCGCTTAGCAGCCTAGGGGTTAACAGAACTCTACGTGTTTAATTATAAACACACTTTTACATTACATGGTGCCAGACGTAAAAAACAACCTTGTACTTACATGTACTTAGACTGTTGGCGCTATTTTTCTCTTGATTTTGCAAGAACTGAAAGCATACCAAATTTTCCCTTTAGATGCTTTCTTTAGGAGAACTTCTACCAAGATGAGACTGCTCGTACTGTAGTCTGATCTCGGATCTGTACTTTACGAAATTTTGAACTTGATTTATTTGGTTCTTCGCTTTTTCGATGCCAAATACATAAAGTCGAGGTCTTTTTGCAGCTGAATATACAATCCAAAAAGAGTTTTATCCAATGGCAAGCGGACAGTATAGATCCAAGGTCAGACTGCACGTTCTATGCAGTCTGATCTTGATCTATGCCTTCCACATGAGCCTCTGCTTTTGCCAATGATACTGAAATGGTAGGTTATTGTATTTGGAGAGTTAGTGGCTAAACACCGCAATTCTACAGTAATTACATAAAAGGTAACGAATGAACGAGGAACTCTGAATGAACTTTGTCCATTTTGGGGAAAGAAGACAACCTTGACTTTGGCCTTGGGAGACTTATTCTTTGATGGTTTTTGTATTTTATCTCTTGGCTGACCTCATGTGTTCACATGTGGAATACACCCAGGGTCAGTGATGACCACCCAATTAAAAGACAGACTGACCAGTATAGAATAACCTTTGACCTAAGCGCGACTCGGGGCGCTTTTGCAGACAGTGTAGATCAAGATTAGACTGCACAAAACGTGCAGTCTGATCTTGGAACTGCACTGTCCCTTACGGTATTTCTATCTGGTGAAATCAACTTTAAAATCGCAACATTTGGGTTTTTACTATTTCTTCGAAATTTTCGCGGTTCATTTTTTTTAACAGCTTAAGGGTTAAATTAAGATCAATATATCGGCACTTACCTTACCTCGTCACAAAATATACATAATTATTGAAAACAGGAGCAGACGATGAAAAGATTGAGGTGTGAAAGACCAGAAGTGTCTTTAAAAGTGAGGTTGGTGTTTGTCTGTCTGCCTTCTTTTCTCTCTCTCTTTTTCAATCTCTCTCTCTCTCTCTCTATCTCTCTTTCAATCTTTCCCTCTTTCAATCTCTCTCTCTCTTTCCCTCTCTCTCTCTCTTTCTCTCGCTTTCTCTCTTTCTCTCATGGGCGCTGACCATGACTTTAATGTAGTATTTCAACCATTATATTATTTTATTTAAATACTAGAAGGTTCTGCAGCGGCCATTTTTTTAAGCAATAAGAGTTCGTTGACTTGTTTCAAATTATGTCGCAAGCGAACATAGCCAATACGGGTACCACGGTAATGTCGGACTTTTAAACGTAAATAATATTTGAACAAAGGCACCCAAACTTTCAGTTTCCTTACTTACATTTATATCAAGTATTATTTACGTTCAAAAGTCTGACAAAAGTCCAAAACCTTCCAGTGTTTATAATATACAGAAATAGATCTAAATGTAGGTTGTGAACTGAAATTTTGTACCAAGTCCCTATGATTTCTACATTATATGACCGACCGAACGAACGAGACAGATATTTCAAAGGAAAACTATTTCTATCTAATGGCTGTTTTGATAAAAAAAATCTTCCAAATATCGACAAGTATCGATCTAAGATAAGACTGCTCAGATTTTGTAGTATAATCTACATCTGCATTGTCAACAACAGCGGCATTCTGAGTGCTTTGCACCCGGGAAGGTCAAGCATACCAAAGAAATAATCGTTTTAACGTCGAAGCAAAATATTACAAGTCCTGTTACCAAAACTGACTTACGTGGTTAACGTCAGCTGATGACAGGGTTCATATGTACCCATAGTGGCTGTTCGATTACCACACCATTTATCTCTCGCCGAGCCCCGGTAACTCAGTCGGTAGCGTACAGGACTTGAGAACACGGGGTCCGGGGTTCGATCCCTGGCTACGACCCCTGGCTCGGCCAATTTCTTTCCGAGGATTGATGATAGTCACTGCGACAGGATTCATTCCTCTCCCACCGCTGACCATTGTTTCGACTATGATTATGTGGGAAAGCAGCCAGTGGCTTGGAAAGAAAATTGTGCGGAGTACTGGTATAAGAGACTCCAGGAAAGCATGGATAGGTGCACTGGCCGCCGCGATATAACTGAAATAATGTTGAAAACGGCGTTAAACACCATACAATCAATCAATCAATCAACCATTTATCTCTCTTCTTAGTGGGAGAAAGTATTAGTTGTTCGGTCAGGTGGCAGGCGATTGAAAAGTTATTCAAGGCTATGGCGAATCATGTCGACCCGAGCCGATGGTGACGACGACGATGACGATGATGATGATGACGACGATGACGATAATAATAATGATGATTAACTACCTCTAAATTTATTAAGATGAGTACCCACAAAATACTACTACAATTATTTTTGTGAAGAAACTGCGATTTTAGTATAGGAAGGAATAACTCCCCCCCCCCCCCCCCAACTTAACTTTGACCTCTAGAATTCAGGGTTTGTTGATAAGACATTCTTTGCTCATTTAACTACCTCAACATTACCATGTCATCTTCACAGTTATAAGGTGGACAGACAGTAGTGGAGTTAACCGTTTATGTAAGACAAGACAACGTTAGTATCCTAATTTTATATCATCTTCTTATTAACTCTTTTCCTGCTAAATAAGTTAGATACAACTTTCAAGCGGATGGTAAAAACCCGAATAAAGTTATTTTAAATTAATTATTTTTTTGGAGAAAAATATTTCCTCATCGGACAGTGTAGATACAAGATCAGACTGCACGTTCTGTGCAGTCTGATCTTGATCTACACTGTCCGCATAAAGGTCAGTGAGTCGCGCTTAGCAGCTTCAGGATTAAACCTTTTAAGTGTTTTTTATTCGAAAACGGCTTGGGGAGGCTTTTTACTGACGGCATAGATCGAGATCAGACTGCACAGAACGTGAAGTCTGATCTTGGATCTTTTACGCCCGCTTGTTTTGGCAAGCGTTTACGATAATAATAATAAAAAAAATGTTCTAGTTTCGGTGATTTTTTTTTTCGGTCCTCGCAAGAGGTCTAGTTTGTGTAATGTGACCCTGTAAGAGGTAGTTTTTTTTAACAGCAGATATATTTATATTTTTTGTCGTCAAAATATTATTTTCCTGTGTTTCATTTCTTTTTTGTTAGCGTCAGATGTATAAACCATTCTCTGGCAACAGGGGGTTTAATGCATCTCTGTGATGCATCATACCAAGCAAGTCATCACATAATTATAGATTCATGCATAAAACCCATTTACTCTAACAGTCAAAGGGATCTGGAGGTAGAATGATCCTGAGCCATGCAGAAAATTTACAAATAGCAAAAAGTTTCGACCCATGTCAGCATGCGCGGACTGCGCAGGCTGAGTGTCAAATTAAAGGCCCAACAGCGGCTAAAGTAAGCAAAACGGATGTTAAAATGCATTTAAATTTAAATCATACCATCTAAAAGTATGGACAAGGGCAATCACTGGCATATAAAAATGAATTTCAAAACTTGGTAAAAAGTTGCCAGGTCGCTTTTATTTTTTGTTTACATTTTTACCTTTTTTTTAAGTCCATTTTTCTGCCAGCGACTTACTTTTAGACTGACCGTACAATGACAGAACGTCATCTTTACAATAATTTCGATATTTCTAAATGGTATGATTTAAAATGAAATGAATTTCAAAAGCTTTTTCTATTTTTAGCAGCACTGGACCTTTAAGATTTCTTATAGATTCCATACAAATCTCAGAACGTATATATCTTTTAGACAGAAATATAAGTAATATTTGTTTTTTTCTTACGAATGGCTTTAAAAATCTTTTTATTCTACTTTGTGATTTAACCTTTGGGCTGCTAAGCGCGACTCACTGACCTTTTGCGGACAGTGTAGATTAAGATCAGACTGCACAGAACGTGCAGTCTGATCTTGGATCTACGCTGTCCGATAAGGAGATGATTTTTCTCCAAAAATAGGTTTGAAGAATTCATTATTCGGGTTTTTACTACCGGACTGAAAGCTTCATTTTACTTATTTAGCAGGATAACATAAAAGGTTAACATAAAAGTGTGCATGTCAGCTGCATAACCAAGAATGTAGTAAAGGTGAAGACACGTTTATTCTAAATTTTCTTCTCCTTTTTCTTTCTTTCTTCCTTCCTTCCTTCCTTCATTCCTTGCTTCATTCCTTCCTTCCTTCCTTCCTTCCTTCCTTCTTTCTTTCTTTCTTTCTTTCGTTCGTTCGTTCGTTCGTTCGTTAGTTGGTTAGTTCGTCGTTTTTTCTTCCAGCAAAATAGATGTTATCAATTTAAAGAGCGAAGCACAACTTTGCCGTTTTTTCAGACAATGTAAATCAAGATCAGACTGCACTTTGCGCACAATGTAAATAAAGATCAGACTGCACAGAACGTGCAGTCTGATCTTTTCTCCACATTGTCCGCTATTTTGTTTTCATTTTCTGGCAAAAACAATTTTGAGATGATTCCGTGTCTTTTCTTGAAAGTGTTTTTAGTGTATTTGATGCTTTGATGATTAATGTCGCAGCCCGGGCTCCCTGGTTTTCGTCTAGCTACGCGTCTGCACGTGAAAACATTTTGGAAGAAAGAGGAAATTATTAAGGAAAATTTTCTCTTTTGTCTCACAATTTTTCAAATATCTGTCCGCTCCAAGACAAAGAGATCGTCCATGGAAGCGTATTTAAAACCGTTTAAAGGGGCCTTCCCAGTTTTCATTCCCCCAACCAAAACTTTAAAACACGTATGAATAAAGCTAGATATATATGAGCCATGCTCTGGCAATAGGGGGCTTAATGCATCACCGTGATACATGATACCGCCCCAAATCATCACATAATTACGGATCCGTGACAACCACTTTTTTAAATAACTGACTTAATCGTGAAGTAGACTGGTCCTTTGATAAACAGAAAATTGACCAATAGCGAAAAGTTTTGGCCCAGGTCAGCCTGCGTAGTCGATACTTTTTGCAGATGCATTAAGCCCCCTTTTCACAGAGCACGGCTCATATCTACTTTTCTTTGCAATCGTGTGGAAAGTGTTCAAGTAAAAAAGTACAAATTACTCTGTCAGCACCAAATTTATGAACCTGGCCTGCACGACAGCTGAAAATACTGTAACACAGAAATTTTTTTTTAAACTAATAGGCTAGGGTAAAGAAGCGAATGGTACAGATCCAAGATCAGACTGCACGTTCTGTGCAGTCTGATCTTGATCTATGCCCTTTGATAAAGTCCTTGTTTTTGTCTACGGTGCTGAAAGAGTTAGCTAACGGGGGATGGTCGTTCTGCAATCGGTAATGCATCTACGCGTTTTTTTTATTATATCAGATATGACGTCATCATATTGATTTGAGTACAAATCCTCGTAATCGACGTGTGGTGTTGATTTTTTTGACATTTTCAGCGATAGGCTGGCGCGAAATCTATAAATACCCTCAGTCGTTACGTAGCCCACTAAGGAAATACCGTCGATTTTTTTTTCTTTTGTCTTTTTTTTGGTACTGATGATATGCCAGCTATCATCTTTCTTAATTCATATAAGATCATTTTTAAAATTTGGTGAGATAATAAAAATCTGAATAATCTAAATCTAGATCTAGTTTCTTTTAAACGGAACGTAGGGTAAAAATGCGCAGTTTTATCAATATGTATTATTATTTCATATCACATGCTACCGGCCCATATCCGTTTACAAAACACAACAGTCATATATATTGTATTTTTTGTGTATACTATGTACTGTGAAACCAATAATATTCGTTGGGTGCTAATTTTGGTTGATTTAGTCGGTAGATTTGTCCGCGAATTCAAGTTCCCTACGAAAAATCGTTACAAACTATTATAGATTAATATGTGCTGATATTATGTTTACAAGTACGCTCTTTAGTGACGTTAGATCTTCCATTTATTAGCATAGATTCCTTTACCGAACGATCCCATGTGTATACGACACTTTTTGAATAAGAACTTTGGAAACATTTTGGGGAAAAGGAGAAAATGCTGGTTACCAGCATTTTCTCCTTTTCTCACAATGTTTTCTATCCATGCAAAAAAAAATTCCATCGTTTAAATCACATTTCATTTGTCGTCTGCGAATGCTTTCAGTGTGTACATGTCTAGAATTTTGTCGTCTGATAGAGCGTTATCCTTCCCTGCCAGCCCCAGGGAGGCTGACAGGCTGTGGTATAAGAGTAGAACTTTACATAATGTCTCGGATATCGGTATCTAGAAATATCCCGAACTTACCCATCAGGGGTACCTTTCTTTAAACTGCGTACTCACGAAATTAGCGTAAGCAGTTTATGTAAGCAAGCATCAAGTCTGAAAAGAAGTTTCACTGAAGTGCATAACTTTACGATACGAGTAAATATTTGAATAACTTGACGCCAGTTTATATCTTTGGATAAAGCAGGGATCGTACGTGTGTATATCAAATCCCCCAAAAATTGCGTAAATATATGCGGTTTAGTAAAAGGTACCCTAGGGCCCGTATTCACCAACCATTCTTCAGAACGTTCCCAGTCTTATTCTGCAAGATTTTCTGAATTTGAAAGTAACTCAACTTCTGATTGGCTAAACCAAATGGTTTAGCCAATCAGAAGTTGTGTAACTTTCAAATTTAGAAAATTCTCGAGAATAAAATAGAGAACGTTCTTAAGAATGGTTGGTGAATATGGGCGAAGTGCTTGTCGATACTTATTGTCTTCAACCATTATTAGTTCTAAAGAGAGAGAAATAAAATAATTACCTGTTGATTGATTGCTTGATTGATTTGATGGTGTTACATGCCGTTTTCAACATCATTTCAGTTATATCGGCGTGGACAGCGCACATATCCATGCTTTCCTGGAGTTTCTGATATCAGTACTTCAAACAATATTCTTCCCAAGCCACTGGCTGCTTTTCAATAATAACCATCGTCGAAATAGTGAACAGTGGTGAGAGAGGAATGAATTCTGTTGCAATTACTATCATCAATCCTCGGAAAGAAATTGGCCAAGCTGGGGATTCAAACCAGCGACCGCTTTTCTCAAGTCCTGTATGCTACCGACTGCGCTAACGGGGTTCGGTATAAAATACCTGTATTGAAACGGAAACAATCATTTATGAAAGTGGCCGATAGTTAAAAAAAAATCTTCCTGAACTGAAATTAGGCTTTTCAGTATTTTTACCCTCTTATCGAACAAACTGATGCAGTCATTCAAATAGCATTGCCTTTTGCAAACGAATTTTTTCCTCCGTTTTGCATCAAAACACTTTCAAAACAATGTAGCAAACAGAGAAATTAATGGCAATAAGCATTTTTGTTTTTTGTTTTGTTTTACATGTACTCATATATTAAAACATGACCGATTTATTTTACCTATTTTACATGCATTTTATATGCAAAGATTCGAAGTTATCTATTGCAAAATCGGAAGGTAAAATGTCCTAAAGAAAATGTATAGTATCATCTTATCTGCTTGGTCAATTTAAATCGAAAATTTTACGTGTCTTTTTTATCATCTCCCAGGAGAAAATTAAATGTGCTTTCTCTTAACCCTTCACCACAATATCCCGAGTTTTCACGACCCTGTAGGGAAAGGCTTTTGAAAACACTGTGGAAAAAGGAGAAACTGCTGGTAACCAGCATTTTCTCCTTTTCCCACAATGTTTTCTACCTAAAAAGGGCTTCCACGTCCAAACACGGATCGTCTCTGAGTCTTGTTGCGATTTGTTACGTGCTGGTAAGTTCTTCTGATGCGATCAACCCGTTCTGCTGCGGGTCTGTGAGGTTTCTCATCAGGACCGGGACTGCCGTGGTAATTTTTTTTTGATAATCAAAAAATCTAGCACAGCAACCCCGGTGATCACGGTCTGACAAGTTTGCTTATCTCGTTCCTCTTTGTCGTATTACGTCAATCCCGTTTTGTACAACGGTTGTCAGAAACGGGGCTGCCGTGGCTGCCGGGAACATGATGTAAACATAGGGTTCCTTCCATGGCTTGTCACGGATACCATGAGGTACCGTAAAGAGACTCAACTAAACTTGGTAAATGAAAAAAAAACGAACAAAATCTCACGGCACACCACGTTTCGGACACATGGGGCTGCCTTGGCTGCCGGGAACATGGTGTAAACGTAGGGTAATTGATAATTTCTACGGAGATAATTTCAGTGTGTCATGCTGGTTCCCACGTTGTAGAAAATGACTTTATTTTACTTCCCACGTTCACATTTATTTTGGGTTAACTATAGCTGGGAATTTATATTCGCCACAGCGAAAAAACAAAAGGTACGCTATTGACAATTGATATAAGCTATGCTCTGACAAAAGGAGTTTTAATCCATCTCAGTGGTGCATTATACCAAGCAAGTCATCATATAACTCTTGTTCTATGAAATCCATTTTGTCTAACAACTGACTAAATCATAAAATAGATTGGTCCCTTGACATGCAGAAAAAATGACCAGTAGCAAAAAGTGTCGGCCTAGGTCAGCCTGCGCGGACTGCGCAGGCTGACCTGGGTCGATACTTTTTGCAGATGCATTAAACCCTCTTTTCACAGAGTACGGCTCATGTATTTTCTTATAATTTTTTTTTTGTGATACCTTCCTTTAGTATTAGTTGTCTTGAAAATCGATACAGGAAGAAAATTTACATATTAATTGCAGAAAACTTCCTTTAATATAAAACCATCTGCGTGTGCAGCTGGGCCGGGTACCTCAGCGGTTAGCGTATCCGACTCCTGACCTGGTGGTTGCTGGTTCGATACCCGGTTGAAGCAAACTTCTTTCCGGCGTATTTTCGCTTCTTACCTCTGATGCACGTTATAAAGTAGTCAGGCTTGGAAAGGAAGTTGTTTCATTACTATCGTGACAAAGCCGGGAAACATCATGTCTAAGTGCACTGGCCGCCGTGATATGGCCTTAGCTGTTAAAACGGCGTTATATCCAGTACACACAAACAACAAACAAAACCATGTGCAGACGATATAAGAGCGCTTATTGAAACATTGCGGAAAAAAGAGACACGGTTGACAGCGAGACTGGCCATTTAACTCTTAAAATGAAGCACAAAAGTTATTTACGTACAATTCATTCAAAACCTCCAAAAATTTACCAAACAAAATGTTAGACTTGACAAATTTCAAAGCATTTGCAGACGATAAATGCTTGGTATTACACCAAAAAGGGTAGAAAACATTGTTAGAATAAGAGAAAACGCTGGTAACCAGCATTTTTGCCTTTTCCTACAATGTTTTCAAGTGCCTTCTTCCTTGGGTGAAGTTTGGTAAAGAGTTAACGCATTTCCCCTTGTAGAAAACTCTTTCGCTTTGCTGCAGGCCGAGCCCCATTAGCTCAGTCGGTACCGTGCAGGACTTGAGAACAAGGGGTCGTGGGTTCGACCCTGTCTCGGCCAATTTCTTTCCGGGATTGATGATAGTCATTGCGACAGGATTCATTTCTCTCCCACCGCTGACCATTATCTCGACGGTGGTCATGTGGGAAAGCAGCCAGTGGCTTGGAAAGAAAATTGTGCGGAGTACTGGTAAAAGTGACTCCAGGAAAGCATGGAAAGGTGTACTGACCGCCGCGATATAACTTAAATAATGTTGAACACGGCGTTAAACACCATACAATCAATCAATCTGACTCGTGACTTGGTGGTTGTGGGTTCGATACCCGGTTGAGGCAAACTTCTTTCTGGCGTATTTTCGCTTCTTACCTCTGATTCTTACCTCTGGGTCAGTGGCTTGGAAAGAAAGTTGCGTCAGTACTGGTGTGAGAAAGCCGAGAAATATCATGTGTAGGTGCACTGGCCGCCGTGCTATGACCTTAGCTGCTAAAACGGCGTTAAATTCCAATACAACTAAACAAACAAAAGCTTGTGCAGACGACAGTGGAGTGCTTATTAAAACATTGTGGAAAAAGGAGAATTTTTTGATAACGAGACTGACCGTTGAAGATGAAGCACGAAAGTTATTTACTTACAATTCATTCAAAACCTCTCAAAAAATCAAACAAACAAAATATTAGACTTGACAGATTTCATAGCATTTGCAGACGGTAAATGATGGGTGCTACGTTAAAAAGGGTAGGAGCATTGTGGGAAT
Source organism: Hippopus hippopus (assembly GCA_946811185.2). Classification (NCBI taxonomy): domain Eukaryota; kingdom Metazoa; phylum Mollusca; class Bivalvia; order Cardiida; family Cardiidae; genus Hippopus; species Hippopus hippopus. The sequence continues at coordinate 25,225,814 of OX328111.1, read as the reverse complement.
AAGAGAAAACGCTGGTAACCAGCACTTTTGCTTTTTCCCACCATGTTTTCAAGTGCGTTCTTCCTCGGGAGTTGTTTAGTAAAGGGTTGATGTATTTCTCCTTGAAGAAAACTCTTTCGTATGTCGTTTCGCTGCAGATCGCATTTTAAAAACTTAAGAGGGAATAATAATAATAAAAATAATAATAATAATGGTGATGATGATGATGATGATGGTGATGATGATGTTGGTGATGATGATGATCTTCATAATCAAAAATGCCTTCACTTGACAAATGAAGTCCAATTTATTTGGTTTTTAATGCCGTGTTCAATATTTTGCGCAGCCAGTGCACCTATCCATGCTTTTCTGGGTTTTCTGTTTACATTCTCACGCAACATACTTTCTAAGCCATAGGCTGCTTTCCTATTAAGGGGAAACAATTTGCATCTGTGAGAGAGGAATGAATCCTGTCGCATCAACTTTCGGAAAGAATTTTCCCGAGTTGGGGATCGAACCAGTGATCTCCCTGTTTCAAGCCCTGTATACTACGGACTGAGTGCTCGGCCCCTGAGGAAGAAGGCTCTTCGTAAATATTGTGGGGGAAAAGTAGGCAGAAAATGCTGGCAACCAAAAATTTTGCATTTCTCTCACATTACCTCGTAATTTCTACACTTTCAAGAGCTTAACACCATGTTATCCCCAATTACAACACTTTCTGTACTAACGACAGACCCAATCATCAATCAGAGACAATCAAACACGAGATGTTCAAAGGGAAGTCAATTCATCTTGAGCATTTTGTCTGTCAGACAGCGCCTGCTATTTTCTTTGATGCATTACCATAGTTTGTCCAATTAGTGAGACAAATCTAGGCAATTATACCAAAAACTGAGAGCTTGGTGAGCCAAGTTTTATGGAAAATTTTTGGGGTCGATATAATCAGGCTGAAGTTTGTTGTCTCGTTCCGTTGAACGACATAAATCAAAGCACGGAGAGTACAGAGTCTGTTTAGAATTTGAATGGGGTGTAAAAGTGGCTTGTAACTAGATTTAGTTTCGAGGGTTTGGAATCAGAAAGTCTTTACAATGTTTGTATATCTCAGTTGCGTGCAAAAATGGCTTTAAAACTAAACTGTAGATAGAAATGAGTCTTGCTCCGTTAAAAGCGGGCTTAATACATCTGCGAAAAGTGTAGACCCAGGTCAGCCTGTGCAGTCCGCGCAGGTTGACCTGGAACCGAAACTTTTTGCTATTAGTCACTTATCTGTATGTCAAGGGACAGTCTACCTCATTATTATAGATATATTTTCCAATAATAACTTTGAAATAGCAATATAAGTTTGGTTTTTTTTTTTTTTGCACTATTGCCTGGAAAGTATCATAACTTATTTAGAAGGTTAAGAGTTTCGCAAAGAAGCAAGGTAAAGAATAATGCGAAGAAAAGAGAATCAAGTTAGCTTGTTTTGTAGCCGTGAAGAAAATAAGCCAATACTAGTAACAAAAATTTTCCCTTTTTTTCTAAAATGCTTTTCGTGCGCTATTTTCCTTTCCTTCGTAAGAACATCCTTTGTAATTTGTCATTGTTTTGACTGATCTATAAATAGCCTCTTCTGTAATAATTGGCCTGCATCACGCGAAAAGGGGCATTCGGACATTTGCGTAAAGCGTCGTCTCGGATCAGCCTGCGCAGTCCGCGCAGGCTAATCTGAAACGACAATTTCTGTTTTTATGTAATTTTCTGTTTTGCGCAAGTCTACTGAAGAACAAAATTTAATGTAGACGTAAAGTGCCGTCTCGGATTAGCGTGCGCGGACTGCGCAGGCTGATCCGAGACGACACTTTACGCAAATGTACGAATGCCCCTTTTCGCGTGTTGCAAGCCAATATATGAGTCATGTCCTTGTAAAATGGGCTTTAGCGCATCTCCGTAACGCATCATAGCAAGCGATTCATCATATTCATGATATCCATTCAGTCTGACAACACATTAACAGATTGAATTTTGAGGAAAAATAGTTCTTAGACATGCAGAAAATTGACTAATATCAATCCAGGTCAGCCTATGAAGACTGCGCAGGTTAATTCAAACATATTTGAGTCATGCTCTATGAAAAGGGGACTTAATGCATCTGCGAAAAGTATCGACCCAGATCAGCCTGCGCTGTCCGCGCAGGCTGACCTGGGCCGAAACTTTTCGCTATGTTCAATTTTTTTTTTGTACATCCAAGGCCCAGTCTACCTGATGATTAAGTCAATTGTTAAAAAAAAAAGTGGCTAAAATAGATTCTTACTTATGTGATGGCTTGCTTGGTATCATGCATCACGGTGATGCATTAAGCCTCATTTTGCCAGAGTATGGTTCATTTATTTTACATCGATTGAGAAACAAGTTCTTACAACTTATACTAATCTCTCTCGATTCTGCTTCCTGGGAACTACACCAGTACTCGCGCAGAGTGTGTGGGCCAATGAAAAATTCCAAAGATGACACACGCTCCCGGGTATCGAACTCGGCACCTTTTGGTTACGAGGCCGACGCTCTACGGACACCACACAACTGCACAGGTTGACCCGGATCAATACTTTTTGCAGATGCATTAAACCCCCTTTTCTCAGAGCACGCCTCATATCGACGTTTTGATCATCTTTCAGATGCACCGGAGACACGGAACGATGGTAGCTGCCTTTTTATGCCTGATAAGCCTCTTTGTCTGTGTGCCAGGGAAAAATGGTCAAATGAGAGTTTCTCAGGTAAAACTTTGAGTTTTTTTTTGTCGACAAACTTTATACTTAGCCTTAGTCCGACTCAATCTTCTCTTTGAAATAAATGCCTTGACCCCCGAGGCTGCTAAGCGCCACTCAAGGACCTTTTGCGGACAGTGTAGGTCAAATCAGACTGCACAGAACGTGATGTCTGATCTTTGCCCCACACTGTCCGACAGGGAAATATATTTTCATCCAAAAAATAATTTTCAAATAGCAACAGTCAGGTTTTTACTTTCGATTTGAAAGTTATTAAGTTACTAAGGATAAAGCCTTAGACTGCTCAGAGAGACTCAAGGACCTCTTGCGGATAATGTAGATCAAAATCAGAATGTACAGAATATTCAGTCTGATCTTGGATCGACACTGTCTGATAAGGAGATATTTTTTCATCCAAAAATAATTTTCAAATGGCATTATTAATCCAATTTATTTATAGGATAAGGGTTAATAATACAGCTTTGGCCAAGCATTGTATTACAATTCCTGAGTTAAGTCCTTCGCTGAAAAAGGTGACTAAAATAGCTTTTTGCGGCGGCGTAGCTCATGCAACCATTCTTGAGGACATTCTTAGTGTTGTTCTCAAGAAGAATCTTTTTTTTTTAAATTTGAAGGTAAGGCAGTTTCTCATTTGCTAAACCAAATGGTTAAGACAATTAAAAGTTAAACAATTTTTTTAATAAGAATTAAATTTGTATTGAAATTGAGAATGGTTGGTCAGTACAGACCCAGACTGTACAAAACCGTTGCAGTTTTTATAAATTGAACACAGAGAAAAAAAAAAAAAACATTATAGAACTGCCAAATATCAGTGTTCAGTGCATTAAAAATTTTACAGGAAATGGAGCATTTTTATTTTCGCCTCATGAGGAGTGAATAAAACGGGGTCCGTTAAATTAACAGCATTTCTCACACTTTTTATATGTGCAGATTCTCAAATTTATACAAGACGAAATAAAATTTCGTATACGAAATAATGTTTTGTCTATACTAAATAATATTTTGGAAATAAAAGCATTATTTTAAAAATTTGCATATATTATTTCATGCTTTCCGGTAGGTTATCGAGAAATATCGGTGAAATATTTTTCGATATTTCATGGCTACGACCAGTGAAAATACCGATTTTTATTTTCTAACTTTTCAATTGAAGGCGGAAACAGTTGTTCCCGCGCAATAGTAACCTAAGTGAAATGCGCGTGCCTCACAACCAGATGGAAATATGACGTAAATTACCTTACATTTCTCGAGTTTGACTTTATATTGTAATGCGTTGCTATGCGAAGGGGTACGCCACGGGGAATAACCGAAAAGAACTGAACTGGATTTTGATTAAGTTCCCCCCCTCCCCCCCCCCCCCCCGAAAGGGTTAAAAGCATGAAATAAACAGAATTTTTTTTCGGTGAAAGATCGAAATATATTTTCACTCGTGCGCCACGAGTGAAAATATTACCGATGATGTTCACTCGATGAAATAGATTTCGACCTTTCACCGTAAAAAAACCAAATATCCTCTATATCTATATACAAATGTGTGTGGAATGTTACTTTAGTGGCTCCGTAGAATAAGCATAACTAAAATGGTTTCATTTTCTTTTAGGTTGTTGGAGCCAACGCCTCTATTATCGGCGACAACCAGAACGTTACGGACCAACCAGACAGTAAGTTTGGCTATATATTATGAGCCATGCTCTGTTAAAAGGAGGCTTAATGCATCAGCAAGAAGTATCGACCCAGGCCAGCCTACGCATTCCGCACAGGCTGGCCTGGGCCGAAACTTTTTGCTATGTGTCAATTTTCTGTATGTGAATGGTCCAGCGTACCTCTTGATTCAGTCGTTTATTAGACAAAAGTTGATTTTGTGGATCCATAACTGAGTGGTGACTTGCTTAGTATCATACATCACGAAGATACATGAAATCTCCTTTTCCCAGGGCATGGCTCAATTTTCATACTCACCTATGGAGAGCATTGATCTATAGTAATTATAAGCTTTTTCTAAATTGACGGCGTTAAGGGCAATTCTTTAGCAATGTTTTAGTCAAATCTCAGTCACATTTTAGGATATCTACATGTACTTCGAATGTACAACATGATGAGATTGCTTTCAACCTTTGGGCGTGCGCTGGATAGCAGTTAGTGGTGTTTTTAAATCCTTTGTATTTTTTTACTTGATCATCGTATTTGGATGAAATTTGTAGAAGTTATAAATATATATCCAATAATATCTCGAGAAATCTGGGTATTAAACGGCTGATAAAAAGCTGAGCTATGACTAAATTCTGCAAACCCCTGGGACAACCCTTGTATCTGTTATGCCATATTTTCTGGTCCTGGAAAGATTACATGGTTGACGTGCCCTGGTAGGATTTAAGCTCGGGCCATGGATGAAAAATTGTATCGCACAATAATTAGGCCACCAAGGATCTCAGGGCCGGCCCGTATTCTTCAGCTATTTTTAGACATCAGTCGTAGTCGAAATTTCAGAATTTGAAAGTATCGCAATTCTGATTGGTTAAACCAAATGGCTTAGCCAATCAGAAATTGCGCGACTTTCTAAAGCTAGAATTAGATTAAAAATACAAGTTAGACCGGTTGGCCCTGTTTCAACCTAAAACCTCGTCTTAATCATTTCGACAATCAGTCTTAAGGGTTTGGTTTTTAAGGCGCAGTTACTCTACGTTGACAGTTATTCGCCCTTGACTTCCGGTTTGACATAGTTGCAAGCGTTTATCTGGCTTACCATAGGCCACTGAAACTCCATTGGTCTATCACGGGATACTGATTTTCGCTATCGGACACCGTTACTATAATTAGCATACTGGCGCCTGCCTCTATATTGAGGCAGTCGCCAGTGTGTTATTTATAGTAACGGTGTTATTGAAAAATTCACTATTCCGTTATACATACAGGCGATGCACCAATATGCTTTTATACATGTAAGTGTTCAATGATCGACCATGGAAAATTTTAGTATTCTTTGATAGATCAATGGAGCTTCAAAAGACCTGTTGGCTTACTGATTTTCTCGAAGTGGGATGGTGTAGAATTGACGTTTTGGGTATAAATTTTCTGACTAAAACTTGTATAAACGGTAATATGTTATACCCTTTTCCTGACGACCAAATAGTAAACTAATCCAACCCTGTATATAAGCATTTGCAGAACACCTCAAATTAAATCTGGTTCAAATGATTAAATTTGTTTTACAAAGGATAGCTAATAAATTATACGGGTTTTTGACTGTCTATTGCATGTGGCAACATTTTATCATATCTTTTTTACCTTTTGACGTACAGATTTTACCGAGGAATACACGACGGGACCAGCTTTTACAGCGGAATACACTACGAGGCCAGCCTTTACAGAGGAATACACTACAGGGCCAGGAAAAAATTCTACAACCCCGCCTGGAGAGGTCGAACCGACGGAGGAGCCGGGCGGATTTGGGTTTTTGGCGATAGTGCAACAGCTGGGCGAGAGAATAAAAGATAGCATAATGAACCAAGTATGCTTTAAATATGGATGGATGGATGGATGGATGGATGGATTTTGGTTGGTGGATGGGTAGATGGGTGGATGGAAGGATGGATGAAAGGAAGGAAGGAAGAAAGAAAGAAAGAAAGAAAGAAATGAATGAATGAATGAATGAATGAATGAATGAATGAATGAAGGAAGGAAGGAAGGAAGGAAGATAGGAAGGCAGGTAGGAAGGAAGGAAGAAAGGGAGGGAAGGAGGGAAGGAAGGAGGGAGAGACGGAGAAACGAACGAACGTACGAGCGAACGAACGCTATGGTTTTGTCGCTCGTAAGCCACCAGTTTATATTGTATAATGCACTTAAGGATAGGGCACCCTAATAGGATTCGTGTAACATCGCCTTTCATGATACTTATTCGGCTAAGACCGGGGTAATCCGTAATCGATGCGGAGAACCAGCATCTATCGGCCAATTGATTACGGATTACCCGAGTCTTAGCCGAATCCATACGTTTTTCGGCGATGAAAGGCGATGTTACAGGAATCCGCATTAGGGTGCCCTATCCTTAATAGTCATACGTTTCGTTTTTTTTTTCAGGTATTTGATATAATAGGTAAACATCCTGATATAATGAAGGAAAACGGCGGCATAGATTTTCCCACTTTGTTTAAATACGCCCAACCAATAGAAATACTGCGGGAAACAGTCGCAGAACTAGGTTCTCTATCAACGTTTCTTCCGAACAACGCCAGCTTGGTGTCCCAACAATGCTATGATGACGTCATTGATATGATCGACCTTGCCGTTGCCGGGAACGGCGCGGCAATCGCAAGTAAGAAGAAAATTTGTGACTTTGCTCCGTATTCACCAACCATTTTCATGAATATTCTAGCCTAGCCCCGGTAGCGCAGTCGGAAGCGTACAGGACTCAAGAACAGGAGGTCGCTGGTTCGATCCACGGCTCGGCCAATTTCTTTCCGAGGGTTGAAAATAGTCATTGCGACAGGATTCATTCCTCTCTCATCGTTGAGCATTTATTCGATAATGGTTATGTGGGAAAGCAGCCAGTGGCTTTGAAAGAATATTGTGCGGAGTACTGGTAAAAGAAATTCCAGGAAAGCATGGATAGTTGCACTTGCCGCCGCGATATAACTGAAATAATGTTGAAAAAGGCGTTAAACACCATACAATCATACAATAGGAATATTCTAGGTCTGCTGCTGGCGGAAAATAGATTTAAAACCAAGTAAAAAGTAAATAAAAGATGGAGTGACTTTGCAACTTTTTAAAGCTACCTAGTTTTGAAATTCATTTTCTGCCAGTGGCTAACACTTGCTTACACCGTGCAATAACAGATTGTCATCTTCGCAATAATTTCCTTACTTTTAAATGGCATGACTGAAATTTAAATGCATTTAAACACCAACGCTGTTTCCTTTTGGCTGGTACTGGGCCTTGAACTATGCCTTACCTATAAATAATGAGCTATGTTCTGTAAAAAGGGGGCTTAATGCATCTGCAAAAAGTATCGACCCAGGTCAACCTGCGCAGTCCGCGCAGGCTGACCTGGGCCGAAACTTTTTACTATTTGCCAATTTTCTGCAAGTCCAAGGACTGTATTACCTCATGATTCAGTCAATTATTGGATAAAATGGACTTAATGGATCCATGATCATGTAATGACTTGCTTAGTATCATTATACATGCATCACGGAGATGCATTAAGTCCCGTTTTGCCAGAGCATGGCTCAATTTAATAGTTTGAAACAATTTCCAATTTACAGTGATAGATGCCATGGGAAAGCCGACTTCCGGAATCGAACGGGGATCTCTCTACTTCACTGGTTCATACGATGAGTGTTATAAAACAGAGATTGATATTACTAAAGGCGACAAAATTGGTCAAAGAACAGCCCCTGCATCAAAGGCGATCGAGCCTCGATTCTGTAGGGCGAGTTTTAACATCGACCCGTTGGTGAAAAGTCTCGGGGTGGTAAGTTATACATGATCAAAGTGCATTTCCCCCTCTCCCGCCCCTCGCAGGTTGCACTTTTTACATAGATCCATCACTGTAGAAATATTATGGCAAAAGGAGAAAATGCACGTTATGAGAGAGTTCGTTCTCTATGTACATATAAAGTAGTCCTTTAAACTGAGGTATTGTTTTGTAAAGGGTTAATGAGGGATTCACAATTAAACAGTTTGACTTTAAAGGCCCAATAGCGGAGAAAAACATGCATGTGTTAGGATTCATTTAAATCTGAATCATACCATTTGAAAGTATGATAATATTGTGAAGATGACAATCTGTTATTATATGGTCGGTCCAAGTGTTAGTGACTGGCAAAAAAGTGAATTTTAAAATCATGGAAAAAAAGGAAACAAAAGATGGACGGACCTAGCAAATTTAAGGCCTAGTTTTGAAATTAATTTCTCTGTCAGCGACTAACGCTTGGATCAACCGTTCAATAACAGATTGCCATCTTCACCATATTTTCATACTTTTAAATGGTATGATTTAAATTAAAATGCATTTGAACACCCGCATTGTTTACTTTTGGCAGCTATTGTTACTTTCAGCAGTAGGCTGCTAAATACAGTTGGTCTCTATAACAAGTCCGACTTAACTCTTAGGCTGCTGAGCGCGACTCACTGACCTTTTAGCGGGCAGTGTAGATCAAGATCAGACTGCACAGAACGTGCAGTCTGATCTCTGATCTACACTGTCCGATAGGACATATTTTTTTTCTTAAAAAACACCTTTGAAAAAGCAAAATTTGGGTTTTTATTATTGGCTTAAAAGTTTCATTTCAGTTATTTGGCAGGATAAGCGTTAACCTCTTGTTTCAGGACACGAAGGGGTTTCCATTGAAGCTGATCTGGGGAACGTGTCTTCCTGCCTCGTGCCAAAATAATGACGTCAAAAACTTTTTTCAACTCGGTAAGACGTTTTTTTTTTTTTGTTAGGTAATATAAACAATTGTAACCAAATTATAGTTATAGTGTATGACTTATTTGGTTTTATCATATAACTGCTTTTGTTTTCAGTGTAATACAGCCATAACAAATTATTTTCTTTCTTACCCCCGTTTCATTTGGCAAACATCGGGTGACTTGTTCATCAAGTCCCATGGCTGTATCATGTAGCTTGATATGCACTTACACGGTACTTTACTACATCGGAAATACACCGCTTCACCGTTTTTAAAATTGTAAGGTTTTACATGTAAAAAAAAAAGAGAAAACATGAGTGACAATCTTCTATCAAAATCTTTTTAACCCTTTACCAGACGGCAAAATCTTAGACCTTTCCAATTTGAAAGCATTTGCAGACGACAATTTCATAGTGGCTGAAATGAGATAAATTTTCTTTGATAGGATAGAAAATTTTGTGGGAAAAGGAGAAAATGCTGGTTACCAGCATTTTCTCCTTTTCCCACAATGTTTTCAAAAGACTTCTTCCTCAGGGTTGTTAAAAGTCGTCATTGTGTGGTAAAGGGTTAAATACATTTCCGTTGGCAAACAGCTTGTACATTCAATTTTTAACCTACTCTCTCAATTCCGTTTGAAGTTTCACCAACATATTGATAGAAGTGAATAACCTCATCGTGGTTTTTCGATCTTGAAGAAATGGGCTTTCAAAAAAATATATACATGTATAGGAAAAAAGGACAAACCTCTGATAACCAGAGTTTCATTTTCCCACAATATTTTCCACCTACTCATACGATATATTCTATCAATTTCACCGCCAATAATTTGTCGTGTGCAATTACTTTAAACTTATTATAACAAGTCTATTTGTTTTGATCTGGTAAAGAATTTCAATAATTGACGCTTTACCAAACGACAAAATTTTAGACTGGTTCGAAAGCATGTGTAGACGACAAATTATGTGTGGCTCAAATAATGAAACGTAAGAAAAACATTATGGGGAAAAGGAGAAAATGCTGGTTACCATTTTCTCCTTTTCCCATAATGTTTTCAAAGGTCTTTTCTGCCAGGGTGGTTAAAATTTGGGATTGTTTGTTATTTAAAGAGTTTGGATAGTTAGAATTTTTCTCTCGTGAAATAAACTGTGAATCCCTTGGGACGAATATTTGGGGAAAATTTTTCATTTCGTTATTTTCTTTCCATTTTCAGTTTTTACAGCTTTTTGTCACTTAGATCACGATTTGTAAGGTCTAATAACCGCTTACGGCGCAGTTCCGAGTTATAACGACCGTAAATGAAAAGGCATTTTAAAACAAATCGTAAAAAAAAGGGGAAATGGTGGTTACCAGCATTTTTTCCTTTTCCCACAATGTTTTGTACTCTTATTGATACAGATCCCATCGTTTGAGTATGATTTCGTTTGTCGTCTGCAAATGCCTTGAATTTGGACCAGTCGAAAATTTTGTCGTTTGGTGAAAAGTTAACCCTTTACCAAACAATTCCGAGTTTTAACTTACCTAAAGAAAGACCTCTGATATCATTATGGGATCAAAATTTTCTCCTTTTACTACAAAGCTGTCTACCTTTCCAAAAACGAATTTCACTTTTATCTTCTCATTTATTGTGTCGTCTGCAAATGCTTTCAATTTGGACAAGTCTTTATTTTTTTTCGTTTTTTTTTCGTTTGGTACAGAGCTATCTTCATTACCGACCCGAAACGACATTTTAGACCATTGCAAGGGACAGCATTTAAAATCGTTGCGAGAAAAGAAGCACTTGATAATTCTCTTAACCCCTTACCACAAAAACCCGAGTTTTAACAACCCTGACAGAGAGAACTTTTGAAAATACTGTTGGAAAAGGAGAAAAGGCCTGTAACCAGCATTTTCTCTTTTTTCCAACAATGATTTCTACCCTATCACAGACAAATCTACAAAATTTGAACCTTGTTTAGGTTTTCGTCTGCAAGTGCTTTTAATGCAGACGAGTCTAAACTTTTATTGTCTTAAAAAGGGATTACAAGAAATATGATCCATGGTCTGGCAATAGGGGGCTTAATGCACCTCCGTGATACATGATACCAGCCCAAGTCATCACATAATTATGGATCCATAAAAACAATCGATTTAATCATAAGATGGACTGGTTCGTTTCCATGTAGAATATTGACTGATAGCAAAAAGTTTCGGCCTAGGTCAGCCTGCGCAGTCCGCGCAGGCTGACCTGGGTCGAAACTTTTTATAGATGCATTAAGCCCCCTTTTCACAGAGCATAACTCATATCTCCCATTATCATACTTTTAGATCTTTACCAGACGACAAAATTCTAGTCTTTTCCAAACTGAAAGCATTTGCAGACGACAACTATTAAATGATACCTAACCCCTGGTCTGGTAAGCGCGACGACGGCACCTTTGCCGTCAGTGTAGATCAGGATCAGATTGCACAGAATTTTCAGTCTTATCTTGGATCTACACTGTACGATGTTTGGATATGGGTATTTTTTTCCCGGAGAAATCAACTTTGAAATCGCAAAATTTGGGTTTTTAATTGTTGAGTTAAAATTTTTGTTTCAATTTATTTGGCATTCTAAAGGGTTAAAACACGAGATTTGTGTATCAAAGGAAAGAAAAACTCATGGAAACAGGAGAAAACGGTGGTTACCTGCACTTTCTCCTTTTCCAACAATGTTTTTTAAAGGCAATCTTCCTCGGAGTCATTTAAAGTCGGGATTGCTTGCGAAAGGGTTTCAAAAAAAATAAACAAACCCTATCTCCTCCTTCTTGAACGTTTCGGCGCCAGGAGATGGATTAAGCTTGTATCACGCAAAGCTTGTTCATATTTTATCTCGCCCCGGTTGTTAACCCTTTACCACACAATCACAACTTATAACGACCCTGCGGAAGATGGATTTTGAAAACATTGTGGGAAAAGGAGAAAATGCTGGTAACCAGCATTTTCTCCTTTTCCCGCATTGTTTTCTACCTTATCAAAAACAAAAATCGTCATTTTAGCAACTTTTAATTTGTCGTCTGTAAATGCTTTCAATTTGGTCTAATCGAAATTTTGTCGTTTGGTAAAGAGTTAAACCTTTTGGCCGTCAAATGAATAAAATAAAAAACTTCCGGAACACAGTAAGATTTTTTTAAATCACATAACTGCCTTTATTTTCACTGTAATTGCAATTTTTTAAAATCTTACACACGGTTGAAATAGTGCTTTGTTTTGTCAAAACTCCGTAATTATACGTCTTATTTCTAAAACAATGCCTGTCAAAATTTTTCCAGTGAAAGTCACTGTCGAAATTGATTATCGTGACAAAGCTTTGATTTTTTTTTCATTTTTAAAAGATTCAAAACAAAATCATTATGTGCAAGTTTCTTTGGGGCTATTTTTCGCGATGTTGATTGATGGACTGTATGATGTTTAACGCCGTGTTCAACATTAATTCAGTTATATTGCTGCGGCCAGTGCACCTATCCATGCTTTCCTGGAGTTTCTTTTTACCGGTACTCAGTAAAGTATCCTTTCCAAGGCACTGGCTGCTTTCCCATATAACCGTCATAGAAACAAGTGTTGGCAGCGAAAGAGGAATGAATCCTGTCGCAATGACTATCATCAATCTTCGGAAAGAAATTGGCCGAGCCGGGGATCGAACCAGCGACCACCAGGTCCCAAGTCCTGTTTGCTACCGACTGAGCTACCGGGGTCCAGTTTTTCGCGATGTACACAACTGTCAAAAAGGCGAATTGGCTTCAAGGGCTTTTCAACACATAAGTACATGTAGGCCTGTGTTTTGGCACATAATGAGTTATGATTCTTGAGAAACAGTTATTTGATAAAAAGAAGCTAAAATACGTTGGCTTTTGAGGTAAAATTTTATTAAACTTGTCGCCATAGGCCAACTTGACCCTGATTCTGCTAAAAAAGTGAAAAGAAAAATTTCAGGAGGCCGTCAGTAAAAATACAAAATTCTGCTATACCGAGGTAGTTATTGGAAAAGATATCTTCTTATCGGACAGTGTAGTGCTTGGTATAATGGAACACAGAGAAGCACCAAGCCCCCTTTTCACAGAGCATGGCTCACACGAGTAACATATATGAGCCCTGCTCTGTCAAAAGGGGGCTTTACACATCTGCGAAAAGTTTCAACCCAGGTCAGCCTGCGCAACCCGCGCAGGCTGACCTGGGCCGAAACTTTTCGCTATTGGTCAACTTTCGGTATTTGAAAGGACCCGTCTGTCTCACGGTCCGGTCGGTTGTTACACAAGGTGGACTTAATGGTTCCCTGATCGTGTGATGACTTGCTTGGTATAATGCATCACGGAAATGCAATAAGCCCCCTTTTCACAGAGAATGTCTCACATGAGTAACATATGATAAACTCGACCTCTGTCGACGCCTGAAAATGCAATCAACTGAAAATCAGAAAGATTTATAATTTAAAAGGCTGACAAACGAGGTGTACGGTGTAGATCCAAGATCAGACTGCACGTTCTGTGCAGTCTGATCTTGACCCATGCATTCTGCAAAAGACGGTGTTTTTTGCCCATCGCCCTGTTAGTGTTCAGGAGATATCTCATGAAAAGATAGTGTAAGAAGCTTGGTTTGTATTGGAGTTTAACGCTATTTTTTAAAACAGCTTAGATCATTATCATGGCGGTCAGTGACGCGCCCATGTGTTTCCTGGCTTTCTCACACCAGTACTGACACAACTTTCTTCCAAAAGCCACTGACTACTTTTCTCACATGCATCAGAGGTGAGAGGCGAAAAATCGCCGGAAAGAAAGTTCGCCTCAACAGGGTATCGAACCCTCAACCTCCAGGTCAAGAGTCAGATACGCTACCACTGAGCTACCCGGGTAAGAGGCAATGGAATATAGATATTGAAACTCTTTTGTGGTTCGATATGAAGAGAAATAATAAACAGTAACCTCGCCAGCATTTGCTTCTTTTTCCTCAATGTTTTGCGTTTTGTTGAAAAGTGAAGTATTTAACTAGATATGATCCATGCTGTGTGAAAAGGGGGTTAAATGCATCTCCGTGACGCATTATATACCATGTAAGTCATCAGGTAGATAAGCGATCCATAATATCCATTTAGTCTGACAAACCGCTGAATCCTGAGAAAGAATTGTTCTTTGACATGCAGAAAATTGACCAATAGCTAAAATCTTCGACCCAGGTCAGCCTGCATGGACTGTGCCTCGGAGTATCGAGGACCGGTAACAACACTTGTATACATGCGTCATTAATATTTCCGCAGATTGGCCTGTAAGGGCTCGCAGAATAAACATGTACGCATTTTTGAACCAATCGCAAGCTACTCTTTCTTCATTCGGGTTTATCAATACCAAGAAGTATGTTGAAAGCCAGTGTGTTCAGCTACGTCGAAAGAAATAATACTACCATTCTCTGTGAAAAGGGGGCTTTATGCATTTACAAAAAGTATCGACCCATGTCAGCCTGCGCAGTCCGCGCAGGCTGAAATGGGCCGAAACTTTTTGCTATTGATCAATTTTCTACATGTCAAAGGACCAGTGTGCCTCATGATTCAGCTGGTTGTTCTACAAAACGGATGCTATGGACCCACGATTGTGTAATGACTTGCTTGGTATAATGTATCATAGAGATGCATTAAGCCCCTTTTTGCCAGAGCATAGCTTATATATATCTTTTTTTCTAATAAAAATCTTACTCCAAATTATCATTGGAAATGGAGAAGTAAATAAGCGTCTCAGGGTATCGATAAGCAACACTTGTATATTTGTGTCCTTGATTTGCCCGCAAAATGTTATGCAAGGGCCCGCAGAATAAACATGTCCCCATTTTTGACAAATCGCAAATTACTGTTAATTTTTTCAGAGTATATATATATTCATACCAAGAAGCAGTGCAAAAGTGCCGAAAGAAATGAACGGTCTCTTTTTTTCTTATTTAGAACCATTAAGAATGGCGAAGGTACCTATATACAAAGTCGAATGCGACGAAGACAAGAATTTATCGGAGGACACGTCCGCCATTGTTGCATTGTACGTATTTCTATGTCGTGATTCAGAGAGAGAGAGAGAGAGAGAGAGGCAGGCAAGCAGGTAGAGAGACAGGGATAGAGAGACAGAGACAGGGGCAGAGAGACAAAGTGAGACAAAAGAGAGACAGAGGGAGGGGGACGGACAGACGGACAAATGGACAGACAGACAGATTGAGAGTATGCTGAATAAACAAACAATCCTGAAGTCTTGTCGATTATCCTCATTTAATTCTTTGTTGTCCTGCGATCTTGAGGTAGGAGTCTTATAAACAATTGACGGGGAAAAAGGAGAAAATGTAAGAAACCTTCATTTTCTCTTTTTTTTTTTTCCTTAACATTTTCTACCCCCTTGAAGTTAAATCGCATCAGAAGAGCCAAGCCACATTTACTTTTTCATCTGCATTTTCTAGTAAAAAAATTGTCTGGCAAAGCATTTTTCTAAGTTGCCAGCTTCAACCTTGTGTCCTAGTGTAATGAATGACCCCGTTAGACTTTAACCCTTATTCTGTTAAATAAGTTAAATGAAACTTTTAAGCTGATTTTAAAAACCCAACTTTTGCTATTTCAAAGGTAATTTTAGGGGGAAAATATGTCCTAATCGGACAGTGTAGATCAAAGATCAGACTGCACGTTCTGTGCAGTCTGATCTTGATCTATACTGTCCGCAAAAGGTCAGTGAGTCGCGCTTAGCAGCCTTAGGGTAAATAGAGACCTTGTTCACAAACTATTCAGAATTCCATTGTTAGTCTCATTCTTGATGTAGCAAGTACTGCAATTCTTGGTAAGCTAAGCCATTCGGTCTTCCAAATCAAAATTGGGTTACTTTCAAATTTAGAAACCCCCCTTTTTAAAGAAATATGCCGATAATGTTATTAAGAATAGATTTTTTTTGTTTGTATTGGACTTAAACGCCGTTTTAACAGCTGAGGTCACATCACGGCGGTCAGTGCACCCACGCATGTGTTTCCTGATTTTCTCACACCAGTACTTACACAACTTTCTTTCCAAGCCACGGACTACTTTTCTTATATGCATCAGAGGTGAGCGGCGAAAAATCGCTGGAAAGACAGTTTGTCGCTACCAGGCATCGAATCCGCAATCACCAGGACACGGGTCAGATATGCTAAGCACTGAGCTACCTGGCCGGGCTGAGAATAGTTAAGTACGGGTCTCAAAGTGGTTTAATTTATCATTCTCTTTTTTTAGTTTTTATTATTCTTTTGTCTTCCAGGGTCATTTTGTCTTTTTTCGCTTTCATGGTTGTGGCGGGAACTGTGTACGATATTTGTAAATCAATGTTAAAACAAGACCAGGATCAAGGTCCAAGCATTGCTCATATTGAGGTCAGCAAGCCAATTGAAGCGCCGAATTCCACGTTGGATAATAAAGGTAAAGTTTTACTCTCTCCAGCACACTCACAAAACTCGAGTCATTTCAGCGCTATAAGCGGAAACACGGGCTTTGCGGACGGCATAGATCTAGATCAGACTGCACAGAACGTGCAGTCTGATCTTGGATCGATACCGCCGACCTATTTAGACAAGCTTATGAAGTTGAAGGCCTCGGTCTAATACAGCAGCATACCATGGACCTGTAGAATTGGTCTAATATAGCAAAACTTGGACCTGTACCATCGGGCTAACACTGCAGACCTAGAACATGTAACCTTGGGCTAATACCGCAGAACTCGGACCTGTAGCCTTGGGCTTATACCGCAGACCTCGGACCTGTAACCCTGTTAGTACGAAATTACTTGATTGATGACATTTTATCTACAGTGACCAGGATTTGTCGTACATTTTGGATTTGGTATTGGCTGAGTTATATTGGCCAAGTTTAGGTCTTGATCTACAATGTACATAATTGATCGATCGATCGGTCGATTTTATCGATCACTCCAAAAACAACGAACAAACCAACAAATAAATCAATAAATCAATCAATTAACCAATCAATATTTTCCGACAGGCTTTGAAGTTGTGGAGGTGCCGTTACCTAGCGGATACGTTCACCACCGAGAGGACGATACCTACAAGACAGAAAAGGCTAGCAATGGCGGCGGTGTTGTCGTCATGAACAATGGACAAAGCTTTCAGAAACAACAAGTGAATGGTTTGACGGACACTGGAAATACCGGAAACACAAAGGCTTCCCTAGAGCATGTAAAACGGGAGGGTCAGTTCAAATACTTCCTTCCTTCCTTCCTTCCTCCCTTCCTTCCTTCCTTCCTTCCTTCCTTCCTTTATGTTTATCTTCGGTCTCTTTATTGAATTTGCTTTCATGGATCTGAACGTCTAGAGTGTAACCGGTCTCATTTCTGTCGATGATTAAAGCTCATCTGTTGTCCGAGGCTTGACTTTATGCGAATTTTCCTTGAGAAAACCTTACCGAAAAAAAGTCCAATGGGCTCATGTACAGCTAGTGAGGGAGTCATGATCGCCCTGATTTCAAGATCACTCCAAAATCAAACTTATTTTTCAACCATTTCAATACCCTATGGGTTGTGAATAGTGTCGTACCGCCTTGCTGAGGCCGCATTTCCTGTAGAACAAGAGACCTTTCCACAAAGTGCTAGCATAAACTTTTACTTCAAAGGAAGACCTGCATATGTCATTCCAAGTAAGTGTTGCAGCGTTTTCATTACTGTCTTTAAAGAATGAAGGCCGATTTTATAACTGTCTTCAAAGAATAATGGACGATTTCATTACTGTCCTAAAAGAATGAAGGCCGATTTCATTACTGTCTTCAAAGAATGAAGGACGATTTCATTACTGTCTTCAAAGAATGAAGGCCGATTTCATTACTGTCCTCAAAGAATAATGGCCGATTTCATTCCTGTCTTCAAAGAATGAAGGCCGATTTCATGACTGTCTTCAAAGGATGAAGGCCGATTTCATTATTGTCTTCAAAGAATGAAGGTCGATTTCATTACTGTCTTCAAAGAATAAAGGCCGATTTCGTCACTGTCTTCAAAGAATGAAGGCCGATTTAATTACCGTTTTCAAAGAATGAAGGTCGATTTCATTACCGTCTTCAAAGAACGAAGGCCGATTTCATTACCGTCTTCAAAGAATAAAGGCCGATTTTGTTACTGTCTTCAAAGAATGAAGGCCGATTTCGTTACCGTTTTCAAAGAATGAAGGTCGATTTCATTACCGTCTTCAAAGAATGAAGGCCGATTTCATTACCGTCTTCAAAGAATGAAGGCCGATTTCATTATTGTCTTCAAAGAATGAAGGCCGATTTTATTTCCGTCTTCAAAGAATGAAGGCCGATTTCATTATCGTCTTCAAAGAATGAAGGCCGATTTCGTTAACGTCTTCAAAGAATGAAGGTCGATTTCATTACCGTCTTCAAAGAATGAAGGCCGATTTCATTACCGTCTTCAAAGAATGAAGGTCGATTTCATTACCGTCTACAAAGAATGAAGGTCGATTTCGTTACTGTCTTCAAAGAATGAAGGTCGATTTCATTACCGTCTTTAAAGAATGAAGGCCGATTTCATTACCGTCTTCAAAGAATGAAGGCCGATTTCATGACTGTCTTGAAAGGATGAAGGCCGATTTCATTATTGTCTTCAAAGAATGAAGGTCGATTTCATTACTGTCTTCAAAGAATAAAGGCCGATTTCGTCACTGTCTTCAAAGAATGAAGGCCGATTTAATTACCGTTTTCAAAGAATGAAGGTCGATTTCATTACCGTCTTCAAAGAATGAAGGCCGATTTCATTACTGTCTTCAAAGAATAAAGACCGATTTTGTTACTGTCTTCAAAGAATGAAGGCCGGTTTCATTACCGTCTTCAAAGAATGAAGGTCGATTTCATTACCGTCTTCAAAGAATGAAGGACGATTTCATTACCGTCTTCAAAGAATGAAGGTCGATTTCATTACCGTCTTCAAAGAAGGAAGGCCGATTTCGTTACTGTTTTCAAAGAATGAAATCTGATTTCGTTACTGTCTTCAAAGAATGAAGGTCGATTTCATTATCGTCTTCAAAGAATGAAGGTCGATTTCATTATCGTCTTCAAAGAATGAAGGCTGATTTCATTACCGTCTTCAAAGAATGAAGGTCGATTTCATTATCGTCTTCAAAGAATGAAGGCCGATTTCATTACCGTCTTCAAAGAATGAAGGCCGATTTCATTACCGTCTTCAAAGAATGAAGGTCGATTTCATTATCGTCTTCAAAGAATGAAGGCTGATTTCGTTACTGTCTTCAAAGAATGAAGGCCGATTTCATTACCGTCTTCAAAGAATGAAGGCCGATTTCGTTACTGTCTTCAAAGAATGAAGGCCGATTTCGTTACTGTCTTCAAAGAATGAAGGCCGATTTCATTACCGTTTTCAAAGAATGAAGGTCGATTTCATTACCGTCTTCAAAGAATGAAGGCCGATTTCATTACCGTCTTCAAAGAATGAAGGTCGATTTCATTACCGTCTTCAAAGAATGAAGGCCGATTTCATTACCGTCTTCAAAGAATAAAGGCCGATTTTGTTACTGTCTTCAAAGAATGAAGGCCGGTTTCATTACCGTCTTCAAAGAATGAAGGTCGATTTCATTACCGTCTACAAAGAATGAAGGCCGATTTCATTACCGTTTTCAAAGAATGAAGGTCGATTTCATTACCGTCTTCAAAGAATGAAGGCCGATTTCATTACCGTCTTCAAAGAATGAAGGCCGATTTCGTTACCGACTTCAAAGAATGAAGGTCGATTTCGTTACCGTCTTCAAAGAATGAAGGCCGATTTCGTTACTGTCTTCAAAGAATGAAGGCTGATTTCGTTACTGTCTTCAAAGAATGAAGGTCGATTTCATTACCGTCTTCAAAGAATGAAGGCCGATTTCATTACCGTCTTCAAAGAATGAAGGTCGATTTCATTATTGTCTTCAAAGAATGAAGGCCGATTTTATTACCGTCTTCAAAGAATAAAGGCCGATTTCATTACCGTCTTCAAAGAATAAAGGCCGATTTCATTACCGTCTTCAAAGAATGAAAGTCGATTTCATTATCGTCTTCAAAGAATGAAGGTCGATTTCATTCCCGTCTTCAAAGAATGAAGGTCGATTTCGTTACTGTCTTAAAAGAATAAAGGCCGATTTCATTACCGTCTTCAAAGAATGAAGGCCGATTTCATTACCGTCTACAAAGAATGAAGGTCGATTTCATTATCGTCTTCAAAGAATAAAGGCCGATTTCATTATAGTCTTCAAAGAATGAAGGCTGATTTCGTTACTGTCTTCAAAGAATGAAGGCCGATTTCATTACCGTCTTCAAAGAATGAAGGCCGATTTCATTACCGTCTTCAAAGAATGAAGGCCGATTTCATTACCGTCTTCAAAGAATGAAGGCCGATTTCATTACCGTCTTCAAAGAATGAAGGCCGATTACATTACCGTCCTCAAAGAATGAAGGCCGATTTCATTACTGTCTTCAAAGAATGAAGGCTGATTTCTTTACTGTCTTCAAAGAATGAAGGTCGATTTCATTACCGTCTTCAAAGAATGAAGGCCGATTTCATTACCGTCTTCAAAGAATAAAGGCCGATTTCATTATTGTCTTCAAAGAATAAAGGTCGATTTCATGACTGTCTTCAAATAATGAAGGCCGATTTCATTACCGTCTTCAATGAATGAAGGTCGATTTCGTTACCGTCTTCAAAGAATAAAGGCCGATTTCGTTACTGTCTTAAAAGAATAAAGGCCGATTTCATTACTGTCTTCAAAGAATAAAGGCCGATTTCATTACTGTCTTCAAAGAATAAAGGCCTATTTCATTACTGTCTTCAAAGAATGAAGGCCGATTTCATTACTCTCTTTAAAAATAAAAGCCGATTTCATTACTGTCTTTAAAGAATAAAGGCCGATTTCATTACTGTCTTCAAAGAATAAAGGCCTATTTCATTACTGTCTTCAAAGAATTAAGGCCGATTTCATTACTGTCTTTAAAGAATAAAGGCCGATTTCATTGCTGTCTCCAAAGAATAGAGGCCGATTTCATTACTGTCTTCAAAGAATAAAGGCCGATTACACCACTCACACTCAAAGCATCCCATATTATGATAATCAAGTACAACATCAGACAAAAAAGAAATGAGGATGAGACATCAGCAGTTCAAGAGATGAGACTGGTCACAACCTGGACATGCAGATTGATGAAATCGAATTTTCATTTAGAGACTGAATGCACTGTGACGTCATTTAAATGGACCTGATTTTAAATATTTGATGTAAATCAATGTATGTTTTTTAAGGCGCCAACTGTCTTTATTGTTCATTGTTACGTAATATACTGTACATGTCATAAAACTGTATTCTTAAACTTGTCAAGAAGTGTAAACTTTACTGTGTTATATTTAACAAACAATGTACTTTAAGCATATTTGAAGGTTAACATATATATATATGAGCCATGCTCTGTGAAAAGGGGCCTTAATGCATCTGCGAAAAGTATCGACCTAGGTCAGCCTGCGCAGTCCGCGCAGGCTAACCTGGGCCGAAACGTTTCGCAACTGGTCAATTTTCTGTATGTCAAAGGACCATTCTTCCTCATGATTCAGTCGATTGTTAGACAAAATGGACTTTATGGATCCACGAACATGTGATGACTTGCTTGGTAACATGCATCACGGAAATTAAGCCCCCTTTTGCCAGAGCATGGCTCATATGTAATATGAAATACCCAGAGAGTCCCACGTGCTTTGTTTATCTATCCCATTACAGAATCAATTCACAACGCTTCTTTCATAACACTTCTCTCATGATGTACTCATTACATTCATACTAGCTACTTTTGTCGTTTCATTATTTTTTTTTTTCATTTTGCCTGATAGAAGACCCTGCCAATGTGCCATAAAACACCGTACATTAATTGTCTAACTGACGTGGACCACGTGGGTTGATATAGCGTTGTATATGGGGCATAAATATATACAGACCAAAACCGAGCGCTAACTTGTTAACTAGGTGGAACCCTGGTCTAAATATCCTTTAGACCACGGTTCCGATAAATCACCCAATCAGCGCTCAGTATTTGGTCTGTTTATATCGCATATGTAACGATTTGTCATTCTATGTGTCTAAGTCGGTTAGACAAAAGCTCGTGGGGTTGTCTATGTGATATAGACACTTGCTTACCCTTGTGTCTATACCAGATAGACAACATCACTCGTTGTCTATCCTACAGATAAACATAGTAGATTTATAGGCATCCTTGTATATGAAAACATATACGAGATATATGTGTATATGCCAATGTATAATAAGGCCAAAATAACTATGAACGCGAAAAAAAAAAAAACCATAAAATGACCCAGAACAGGGGAGTCAGAATGATGTTTTGAAAAAATCTCGGGAAAATATCATCAAAGTCTGTTTTGCAGTTTGCAGGCGACCCGAAACATTACGTTCACGAGTCTTACGCTCTACCAATTAAGCTATTAGGGCTGGTCAATTTTCACATCTTCTTTCTGCATTTAGCCCTTATAACAAAGAACATAATGTTCTCAAAGCATTACTAATTTGTATAAAGTTATCGTGTGCTCATTATAATATCTTTGTGCTATCGCAGCTCCAGTTATAGACCGTATATTTCTGAGTTTTTCGGCATATTCCAACATACCGCGACTGCTAAATGCCAAATCCAACCCAAATGCCATCGGCTGTATACATGGGATTCGCTTTCTAAGCTTGACTTGGGTCGTCCTTGGCCACAGCTATAACTACGGCATTGTCTCAAACCGGGACCTCTTCACAACAAGTAAGATTTTGATTTGTTTTGTTTTGATTTGATTTGTTTTGATTTGTCTTGATTGACAGGTTAATGAATTGATTAGTAGCTAAGTTGATTGATTCCTTGCTTGCTTTGCTTTGGTTGGTTGGTTGGTCGATGGATGGATGGATGGACGGATGGATGGATAGATGGATGGATGGATGGATCGATCGATCGATCCACCTATCCAAGATCCGACCCAAGGACCCACCAACCGACCGACGCTCCTACCGACCCACCCATCGACCGATCGACACTCCCACCGACCGACCGACCCACTCTTCGATCGACCAACTGGCTGTTTTTTTTTTTTATGTTAACGCCATTTTCAACATTATTTCAGTTATATTGCAGCGACCAGTGCACATATCCATGCTTTCTTAGAATTTTACCAGTACTTCGCACAATATTCTTCTCAAGTTTCTTTCCCAAATAACCATCTTCGAAACAATGTTCGGCGGTGAAAGAAGAATGAATCCTGACGCAATGACTATCATCAATCCTCGAAAAGAACTGGCCGAGCTGGTGAATCGAACCATCGACCTCCTGATTTCAACCTCTTGACGTTACGGGTTGAGCTACCGTACCTGACAACTATTATAGCAGTTCTGCGTGTCGAGTACTCTGATTAATGAGCCGTACTCTATGAAAATAAATCTAATATAGTCGTAAAGTGCCTTCTCGGATTAGCCTGCGCGGACTGCACAGGCTGATCCGAGACGACACTTAACGCAAATGTCCGAATGCCCCTTTTCGTGTGTTGCAGGCCATATGGCAATATATACGAAATACAATTGAATGCAACTATGCTTACCAAAGGAAGCAGACGCAGTGTCTAATAAATATATTCAGGCCTTTATTTCTTTTTTGTTACTATCGTTATGTTTAAGTTAATGTTTTGTCTATGTTGCGAGCATCGTATCTGACCTAAAAATATCGTGCTGACTCGCGAGATTTGTTCTTTTTTCTCTCCAAATATGCAGAAGAGTGCTCATATAGAGGATTTTTTTGTTTTCGGTCAAAGATCGAAATTTATTTCATCTATTTTTTTTATTTATTTCATCGATTTCATCCGCCACAAGTGAAAATAATATTACCGATGATGCTCACGAGATGAATTAAATTTCGATCTTTTACAAAAAAAAAAACTTAATATTCTGTTTATTTCGTGCTTCTAACCCCTTTTTTGTTTGAACTTTCATAAAAAAAGTACAGTTGTTTTCGGTAATTTCCCGTGGCGTACTCACTCACATAACAACGCATTACAGTATTACGTAAAGCTCGCGAAACATAGGGTAAATGCACGTAAATTACGTCATATTTCCGTCCGGTTGAATGGCATGCACTGTTTACCTAGGAAACTAGTGCACGGGAACTACTTTTTCCGCCTTCAATTGAAGATTTACGTAAACATTGACGGTAAATTTCACTGGTCGTAACCATGAATTATCAAACCTTACAATCCTCCATTATTTCCCGCTAAACTACCGAAATATATAAAACAAAGTGAGATAACTCTATTTGACTAGCGATAATAAGTAATTTCTGGTCTGGTATAGAGGTTAGACCGTTCTACTGTATGACGTTGTACATGTTTTCTTGAAGATAACATGCTAGACTTTCCATTGGTGCTGCAAAAGTTTACGTTCCAGGCTGTCATCGCGGCAGGATACGCTGTGGACACATTTTTTGTAATGAGGTAATATTTTCCATGAATTTCTTGTTTGTTCGTTTGCATTTGGATTATTTTTTTTTTCTTTTAATCCATCAACCGCTAAATAAAATAAAATGAACTTTTCATTTCGATAGTATAAATTCATAGATAAATATTTCAAAGTTAAATTTTGGGGAATAATATCTCCTTATCGGACAGTGTAGATCCAAGATCAGACTGCACATTCTGTGCAGTCTGATCTTGATCTACACTGTCCGCTAAAGGTCAGTGCGTCGAACTTCGCGTCATAAAGTTTAATCCATCATCGCTAAATAAGTTAAAATGAAACTTTTAAGCCTACAGTAAAAACCCAATTTTTTCTATGTCAAAGGTATTTTGGGGGAAAAGATATTTCCTAATCGGACAGTGTAGATCCAAGATCAGACTGCACGCATTGTGCAGTCTGATCTTGATTTACACACTCCCCAAAAATGTCATTGAGTCGTGTTTAGCAGCCTAGGTGTTAACAGTTAGTCTTTTAGTCTGTATGATGTTTATTTCGTGGGAGTGTCCTCGGGCAAGACACTTCAGAGCCCTAGCGTAGTACCGGTGAAACCCAGGAAAAACATGAATATGTGATCTGTCGCCGTGATATGACTGAAATAATGCTGAAAGCGGCGTAAAACACTATTAAATCACTCAATCAATCTCTATGGTGTTTAACGCGGTTTTCAATATTATTTCGGTCAGTTTACCAGAACTTTGCACAATATTCTTTCCAGGCCACTGGCCTCCTTCCTACATGACCATCGTCAAAACAAGAATCAGCTATGAGAGCGGTATAAATTTTGTCGCAATGGCTATCATCAATCCCCCCTGAAAGAATTCATCCTTGCTTGAGAAATCGAACCATTCTTGAGAATATTCTTGGTCTTATTCTCCAAGATTTTCTACGTTTGTAAGTAAAACAACTTCTGATTGGCTAAACCGAATGGTTTAACCGAATGGACTAAGAATATTGTTAAGAATGGTAGGTAAATACGAACCTAGCTGGTTTCAAACCCCGTATGGAACTGACTGAGTTACCGGGCTTTGTCAAAAGTAATATAGCCATAACACTGTAACAGATGAAAACTTTATGTCTTTTATATCTGTCACACATTCCTTGTCCGGTGGAGGGCCCTGTATGGCGCAGTAGTGAAGATGTAGGATTCAAAACCTCGGTCCGTATTCACCAACCATTGGTAGGAACATTCTAAGCCTAATTCTGCAGAATTTTCAAAATTTGGATGTAACAAAATTTCTGATTGGTTAAAACAACTTTTTTAGCCAATCAGAAATTTTGAATGAAATTGAGAACGGTTGATGAATACGGGCCCTGGAGATAGAAGAGAAGTATCAAAACAATTGAATAAAAATGAATACTCTCAGTACTTATTTTTAGATTTCTATTTATAGAAACTTTACACTCGGAATGTTACTGTTTTCAGCGCTTTTCTGATGACTTGGTTACAACTTAAGGAGAGAGCCAAAAAGAAGAAAGCTTGTACGCTCGGGGACAGCTTCATGTTTTATTTTCACCGTTTCTGGAGGTAAAAGAATAAGCCACTTTAGCTACCTCACTTTTAAATTGCGTAATTTTTAAGGGACTACTTTTTTAGATTTTTATACTGCCAGTTAAACTTTTTGCTAAACAATTATAAATGCTACAAAATATTCTTTTCCCTGCTATCAGAAATAAACTGGGGCAATTTCATGTAGAAAACAGGTGCAATAAGGCGTAAGAATAACGGATTTGCAGCTTTGCAATCGGTGTTCCGTGTATTTTTTTATAAGATCACAATACCGTATGACGTCATTGTTCTTATTTGAATACGATGCCACATAACGTACTTTTGTTTATATTTGAAAACGCCACCACATAAACGAAGCGTGTTATTGATCGATCACATGACACTCGCTAAAACTTTTGCGAAATTCTGGAGCAAAATTTAAAAATTTCTTTGGAGGCTACGTAGCCCATTAAGGAAATATCACTGAAAAATATTTTTCATGAAATTTGTCTTCTTCTTTACTGATGGTTTGCCAGCTGTTACCTCACTTAATTTATTGACGAATCATTTTTAAAGTTTGGTGATGTAAACATTGATAAAATTTAATGATCTTAAAGAAAATGGATTAAGAAAGTTTTTGTCTGCATATATTCAATTATAATTTTAATGAAAATTGGAACTCGTTTTTTAGTGGAATCATATGATTCTTAGAGTAGTAAAGTGACCTATTTCCGGCCTAGAATACGGCGTAGGTACTTATCACCCACCGTAATTTACAGTTGAAGAATTCGATCAACGGATCACCAGGATCAGGAATCACCAACCATTTTTCAGAACGTCCTTGTCTCATTCTCCAGAATTTTCTAAATTTGAGAGTAACACCACTTCTTATTGGTTAAACCATTTGGTTTAGCCAATCAGAAGTTGTGTTACTTTCACATTTGGAAAATCTTTGAGAATAAGGCTAAGAACATTCTTTAGAATGGTTGGTGAATAACGGGCCCAAAAGTTTTCCGAATGAATGAACGCTTTTCATCTTATAAAATAAGACTATGTTCAAAAGAAATACATGAGTGACAATATTTTGTCGAATACTTCTACATACATTTCATCTGACAAACAGTTTTCTCATACAATGTTTTGAAACACTACTTATCAGTTGTGTTGGTAATTTTCAGTGACAGATTAATAAATATAAATAACTTTAGTGTAATCGTTTTTGTCTTTGATTTAAATAATAGCGCCCCTATGTTTAAGGATAGGGCACCCTAATGGGATTCGTGTAACATCACCTTTCATCGCCAAAATCGTACGGATTCGGCTAAGACTCGGGTATATCCGTAATCGATGCGGGGAAGCAGCGTCTATAGGCCGATAGATTACGGATTACGCGAGTCTTACGCGAATCCGTACGTTTTTCCGGCGATGAAAGGCGATGTTACACGCATCCCATTAGGGTGCCCTATCCTTAAGATCATGTGACTGACAATAACTACGGAATATGCCGAGTTGTGACGAGGGGGCGCGGTGGGGGGGTGCGAACTATATAACTCTTACCGTTTTATTTGCAGACTAACCCCGATTTACATGATTGTGTTGATGGTATTCGCTTGTCTTTATCGTTATCTTATGGCTGGTCCTTTCTCTCCGAACCGAATACAAGAGGTCGAAAATTGTAGAACATCGTGGTGGACGAATTTTCTGTACATCAATAATCTAGTTAAAGTGGACAAACAAGTAAGTGTCTGTCCGTCCGTCCGCCCAACCCACCCATTTTTCCGTCCGCCAGCCCTTCCGCCCACCCATTTTTCCGTCCGTCAGCCCGCCCGCCCACCTATTTTTCCGTCCGTCAGCCCGTCCGTCGCTGTTTGTCCGTCAGCTCGCCCGTTTGTCCTTCCGGCCGGTGTAATGCAGAGAAATGACCCTCCCCTACAAAATGACCCATGGGTCATTTCATTACGCAGAGGAATGACCCGGGTCATTATTCTACGTAGAGAAATGACCCCAGACCGTAGAGAAATGACCCCCCTCTAGCTGTAGTAGAATGATCCCCTCATGAAAAGAAAGGATCCCCGTAGAGAAATGACCCCCCCCCCTTTTTTCCCCTGTAACATTGTTGTAGCTGCTGATGCTGATACTACTACTACTACTACTACTACTACCATTACTACTACTACTACTACGCGTACTTCTACTACCCCCTTTTTGCCTTAACATTGTTATTGCTGCTGATACTACAGCTAGAGGGGGGTCCTTTCTCTACGGTCTGGGGTCATTTCTCTACGTAGAATAATGACCCAGGTCATTCCTCTACGTAGTGAAATGACCCATGTGTCATTTTGTAGGGGAGTGTCATTTCTCTGTATTACACCGACTCTCTGTATTTCTGTTTGCCTGCCTTTTTGCCTGTCTCTTTGCCCGCCCTTCCGCCAGTCTTTACGTCTGTACGTCTTTGTAAGTGTATGGACGTACACAAACACCCAGACAGAGGCCCATACATACGTCCAGACGAACACAGAGACAGACTCAGACAACCAGACGTCCAAACAGACACTAACAAAGACGTCAAGACCGACTCCCACCTACACAACCAGACACACACCTAGTCAAACGTCAAGACATACAACATGACAGATGTCCATGCATACATCGAAACATCAAGACAGACGTCCGTACAGACAACCTTGCAGAGCTCCAAACACACACTTAGACAGTCATACAGACAGAAGTCTGTCCAGACAGTAAGAAAGATTTCAAGAAATATGTCTAGACACGCATCCATCCAGACAGACACCTAGAGAGACATCAAGATATATTGTGTTAAATCCACTCAATATTCCTAAGGGAATGAATATTATACAATTTAGGAATGTTTACTCTGTTTCAATATTTCGGCTTTTGCCTATATCAAGAAATTAGACGTGAAATTGATGCCTACTACATTTTGTGACTACTTTCACACCACCATTTTTAAAAATGGTGGTGTGAAAATAGTCACAAAATGTAGAAGGCATCATTTTCACGTCAAAGTTCTTGATAAAGGCAAAAGCTATAGTCACAAAATGTAAAAGGAATCAATTTCACGTCAAATTTCTTGATTAAAGCAAAAGCCGAAATATTGAAACAGAGTAAATATTTCTAAATTGTGCATCAAGATTTATGTTTGTCTCGTCTGCACTTTCATTATTTAGGCCACAAAAAGTCATATATTTTTCGTCTGCAAAGCTTTTCAATTTGGTGAAGGCTTCAGTACTTTGATTATTTCTATTTTACAGTGTATGAGTTGGTCCTGGTATCTTTCCAATGACATGCAGTTCTACGTTGTTTCACCCATTGTCCTGGTAATTATGCATATGTAAGTATCGGTCAAACATTTGAAAAAATATAAGAAACCAAAGAAATAAATGAATGAATGAATGAAGAAAAGTGAGTGAGTGAGTGAGTGATTGAGTGAGCGAGCGAGCGATCGAGCGTGTAAGTGGATGAGGTGGTGAGTGGGTGAGTGAGCGTGCTAACGAACGAACGGACGAATGAATGAATGAATGAATGAATTAAAAAAAGTGAGTTAGTGAGTAAGTGAGTGAATGAGTGAGTGAGTGAGTGAGTGAGCGAGAGATCGAGCGTGTAAGTGGGTGAGGTGGTGAGTGGGTGAGTGAGTGTGCTAACGAAAAAACAGACGAATGAATGAATGAAGAAATTAGTGAATGAGTACATGAATAACCTAACAAACAAACTCGAGAGAATTTATCAATATCACTGCTTCGTAAGTTTATATGCGAGAGGTGATCCAAATATGCCCGGACTGTTTTTGCTTGAAAGGGCATTTAACATTACTTTATTTATTTATTTATTTATTTATTTTTTGAATTTCAGTCCTTAGTATTTATGCTTATCTCATTTCAGTTGAAATAGAGGATAATCAACTGCTTGTGTTTGATATTAAAAATCTTTCACTAGAATGGGGTGTGATGCGGTTGAAAAAACGAGTCCGAAGGACGAGTTTTTTAACCACATCAAACCCAATTCGAGTGACAGATTTTTAATATCACATACAACCAGTTGATTATCCTGTTTATTATATTCCTAATTAACCCATTTTTATTCAAATAATTATCAAGAATTGTACAATATGAGCAATGTAGGAAAAAAGTAGTTCCGGCAAACATTCTAAAACTACATGTATATCGTCACTAGTGGTGATACCATATTTATCATCACTAGTGGTGTTATTCACTGTGAAATCCCAGTAACTCACTGATAGGAATATAATAGAATTTGTTAATCTTCTGCAAAGTACACATACTGCTGTGGCAGCGATAAACAACTAGATTTAAAACTTCCAAAGTCTTACATTTTGTTCTAGTAAGCAACAACTACATTTTAACCTTATCTAACTGGACAGATTGCAAACGATAAAATACATAGGTTTCAAATGATGGTATATGTCTTTGAAGGGTTAGAAATCGTTTTTGGAAAAGGAGAAAATGCTGGCTACCAGCATTTGTTCCTTTTCCCACATTGTTTTCTTAAGCCCTTTCCTTGTGGTTGTTAAAACTCGAGATTGCTTGGTAAATGGGTTTCAAAAATGAAGTGGAAATTTCAAGTCAGTGCAAGAGATGAAGATGTTTCAAAGCTATTTTTGTCAAATATATCTGGAAAAGAAACGGGCAGTGTAGATCAAGATCAGACTGCACGTTCTGTGCAGTCTGATCTTGATCTTTACTCTCAGCATAAGATCAAATCCGGATTCAGACCACAAAAGTTAATTAACCCTTTACCACACAATCCCGAGTTTTCAGTGATCGGCCCTGAGTATAAGGCTTATGAAAACATTGTGGGAAAAGGAGAAAATACTGGTTACCAGCATTCTTTCCTTTTCTCACTATGTTTTCTATCCTATCGAAAAATTGCAGCTCATTTGCACCGATTTCAAATATGTCGTCTGCAGTTAGTTTCAGTTTGGAAGAGTAAAAAAATTTGTTGTTTGGGAAAGGATTAAGTAACTCTCTCAAAGTTTTTTTTTGTCTCAACAGTCGACCATTTTTCGGAGGGATCGCAGCCTTGTCCCTAGCTATTCTAGGAGTAGCTATATCATTATGGAAGGAGCACATATACCCAGGAGGTTTTCTAACGTGAGTAAAAATTGAATCATCTTCTAATCTTATACATAGTAGTACTGGTAAAAGTACTAGGCCAAGTAGTAGTTGTAAAAGGTGTTGAAGATGAAATAGTAGTAGTAGAAGAAGAGGGGGGAGAAGAAGAAGAATTAGTAGTAGTAAAAGTAGTAGTAGTAAGTGTTGTTGTTGTAGTATTAGCAGTAGAAGTAATGTATAAGTAATATTAGCAGTAATGGTAGTAGTAGTTGTACTGGTAGTATGGCTTTAATGTTGATGGTTGTAATAAAGGTGGTATTAGCAAAAGTTATAGTGGTAGTAGTAGAAGTAGTAATAGTAGTAGTAGTAGTAGTAGAGGGAGGGGGAGGAGGAGGAGTGACAGCAAAACAAAATTACTGATTTTTGCAGCATTAGTCATAATTTTAGTAGTAGTTAAAGTAAAAACGGTTTAATCTCTCTCTGTATTTGAAAGTTAACCAGACAGTATCATAGCAGTACGCATGCAGGTGCTAAGCCTTGGCTTGGATGCTTTTTAGTGACAAAAAAATACCTTGCTTATAAGGGGGCATAACTGTGTCAAAAATATTTTAGTTTTATCTGCTCTTCTTGTATGTTTTTTTTTTTCAGTAATTAACAACTGATCCAGCTATTAAGTAAATATTAAATTACCTTATAGTAATAATAAAGATACTGTACGTGAAAATGTCAAAGTTTTTGCACGACGACGATGCAGCCGCAGATGATTCACGCAACAATAGTGCAATCACAATACCTCGGAGTTTTCTTCGAAAACAGTCGAGCGAATTAAAAGGAAAGGAACATTTCCATAGTGTGCATTTCTGTGCAGTTAGATAAGGTCGAGTTGTGCGTGTAAAGAGGTGCATATCGGATCTGATCGAATCACTCAACGGGCCCTATCAGAAATGCAGCCTGTTGTAATGTTCCTTCTATCATATACCTAATCCCATTATAACAACACAAATAAATAAAATAACAAAAAAAAAATCAAAGTGCTGCACATTTTCTGGATTTGGTGGGAAAAGCCGAATGTAAATACATGGATGCTGTCCGTGTACACGATGCTGTTCTACACAGAGTACATGCATGATACGGAAAACTTATTTATTCTGGTCAGTTGGACAGAATGTTTCATAATATATGTTACGGTTTCAAATATACACAAAGTATATTGTTTGTATAGGTATTACAATAAAATTTCTACCATTTGATAAGTGGAAGATTACAGTTTTTTGACATGCACAGTATGTTAGGTAACATTGAACAATAACATACATCGATTTACATCAAATGTCTGAAATGACGTCCGTTTTTACGTCAACGTCGCATAACGTGGTATAAATTTTATTGTAATACCTTTAAAAATAATATACTTTAGGTTTATTTGAAAGTGTAACATATTTTATGAAACTCCTGTATTTATGTTTTAGATAACGTCTGTATTTTAGTCAAATCATCTACATGTGTATAATAAAACATTTTATTGACAGAATGCTGTCTGACGGCGGGAACTATTGGAAAAATGTCTATATTGTACCATGGTGTAGGATGCACTGCTGGTTTATTGGTATGCTACTTGGCCTTATTATCTACAAACGGGGAAAGAAACCTCTGCGTTCAAAGGTTTGTAGGTTTGTTTTAGTGTCGTTTTTACACCGTTTCCAACAGCACTGAAGTTACATCACGGGAGCCAGTGCACCTATCCATGCATTCTTGGTGGTAATGGTTTACGAGGACTACGGAGACCACTAACATCATGCCACTGGCTGCTTTTTTACATAAAACAAAGTCAAAACAATGTTCATCTGGGAAAAAGGAATTAATTCTTGCCACATTGACTATGATCAATCTTATACAAGGTGGGAGACAGTTGTGAGGGGGACCAAACACATCAGAGAACCGAGGTTTGAACCCCGTGATGACCCGGTCAATCTTTAGAACCAACCACATAATGGCGCGAGTACTGGTTAAGATTTCCAGGGAGCATTCATCGGGTGATTTATTTAAGTTTTAACCCTAAGGTTGTTAAACGTGACTGAGGGTCCTTTTGCGGACAATGTAGATCAAGATCAGACTGCACAAAACGTGTAGTCTGATCTTGGATCTACACTGTCCGATGAGGAGGTATTTTTCCCCTAATGAAACCTTTGAAATAGCAAAATTACGGTTTTACTATCGGCTTGAAAGTTTCATTTATTCAGCAAGTTAAGAGCTAAAACCTTGTTTATATAACTGTGTGGCATAATTAGGTCTCAACTGAAAGAGTTTTATCATGCTAGAATTCGAGGCCCTGGACCGTTGTATAGGGTAAATACGTGTTTTTGTAGTTGTAGGGTGTGCAATTTGGATCGGAATATCCCATAGAGTAGTGTCAAGCGTAGATCCAGTATCAGACTGCTTGACACATGCAATCTGACTTTAACCCTTTCTTCAAACTGTGTTTTAACCCATTATTACACAATCCCGTTTTTCAACGACTCTAGAGAAGAAGGCTTTTGAAAAAAATTGTGGGAGGAAAAAGTGAAAATGCTGATAACACTTGTAAGGATTTGAAAATTGCCTCGGCAACTTAACTCTTGGGCTGTTAAGCGCGACACACTGACCTTTTGCGGACAGTGTAGATCAAGATCAGACTGCACAGAACGTGCAGTCTGATCTTGGAACTACACTGTCCGAAAAGGAGATGTCTTTCTCCAAAAAATATGTTTGAAATGGAAATACTTGGGTTTTTACTGTCGGCTTGAAAGTTTCATTTGAAACTATTTTGAAGGATAAGAGTGAAACCTCACCACCACGCTGAACTGTAATGGCTTGCAACACGCGAAAAGGGGCATTCGGACATTTGCGTAAATTAATATCGAAGACACCAGATTTTCTAGGGCCCACTGAACCATATTAAATGGATAAATGAAACTTAAAAAGTTTAATGTAAATGGAGTATACACTAAGACCAGATTTCACGAAGATCCATGCTGGTCTCTGTATACAGTTTTCATTAAAAAGACCTCAGATTTCGAGTTAAGCATGGTGTGGGAGAAGAGTAAAAAATCTTCAAAATTTCGAATTTCCCACGAGACTTCTCGATGCTGTCTATATTTCAGCGTTGCGGTAATTGAATCCCATTTCGCAGAATAATCTTATTATTCTGCCTTACAGAATTACTTTAACACATTGATGCATTCAAATTTGAAATGTGCGTAATAAAACGCTCGACCTTGAAGAAATCTGATGCTTTTTTAAGCGTCTCTAATATTATTGTTGGCCTATTGTTCACCCTTTGCTCCGCTAGTTCGGCTTTTAACTTCCCTGATTAGGAAAATTATGCAAAAATATTGTAAGACAAGGAACGATTGCTTGTTGTAGGCAATGACCACTGTTCCCACATTGTTTGTTGTACTGTTGAACAAGAGACTTTATTTCCTTCAAAGTGATTGTTCTTTATGCCATTTATAAGTTTTTGGGTGAATTTACAAATTGGCTGTGCAATACAGGGTCAAAATATTGTTAAGGTTTTGAACAGCGAAGTGGTGTATTCCTCCGCTACAAAATGTAACACCAGACTGGAATGATTTCGGGTCTTCACTGTCAAAAGTAATTCCTCTTGAAATTTTAATATCAAACACTTCTGTTTCACTGTTTTGTCAGGATAAAAAAAGTGAAAGGACAGAGGTCTAAAATGTGCTTCTGATGTTGACTTGATTATTTCTCGCGAAAGTGTGCATAACTTTGCCAATGTGCTTCTGATGTTGACTTGATTATTTCTTGCCAAAGTGTGCATATAACTTTGTCATTTCTTTAACAACTATTTAATCCATATCCTGCCAAATAAGTGAGCTGAAACTTTCAAGCTGATAGTAAAAACCAAGATTTTGATATTTCAAAGGTACATTTTTGGGGAAAGATAATCTCCTTATCGGACGGTGTAGATCAAAGATCAGACTGCACGTTCTGTGCAGTCTGATCTTGATCTACACAGTCCGCAAAAGGTCCTTGCGTCACGTTTGGCAGCCTTAGGGTCTATATCTATAACCGCATCATGCAACAGGGTGTACAACTACAAAGGGATTCTTTATACTTTGATTTTCTGAGATTGGTTGTCCCTACAAAAACAAGCTAAAATGCAATTAGCTTATTGACAATTTTATTAGAAAACAGAAAGAAAACAAAACAAAATTAATACTACTTTAGTGCGTAGTAACTTCGTTAAATTATGAATGGCGGATGAATATCATAGCGTAACATTTTGACCTTTCAAATTGCAAACCAATGTGTACATATTCTGCGCAAAGTATACGTCATCATACCATATTTGAAACCGTATTTGACACTATGCAGATGCGGTCTTTTTCTTGTGGTGTGTAATTCTATTCGTGTGCAATGCATTTATTTGAGCTGGAAATTCTATAGGTATATAATAAGAGTAAACTGGTTTCTCACAAGTCACAGTAGAGCTATTCAGGGCCTCACGGGCGTCTTGTCCAATTATCATATAACGGATACAGCTCACCTCTTCGTAGATAGGAACCAGGGTTGTCTTTCACGAAATTTGCGTACGAAGTTTAGGTCAGCAAGCATCAAGTCTGAAAACAAGTTTTACTTAAGTGCATAAATTTACGATTTGAGTAAATATTTGCAAAGCTTTACGCCAGCTCATACCCTTGGGTAAAGCAGGGATGGTATGTGTATATATACAATCCCAAATAATTTGCGTAAATCTACGCAGTTTATTGATACGCAGCCCTGGTGTGTCCCAGGCATAAATTCTCTTGGTATTTCAACCTGCAAAATAAAACTTTACCTCTCTTTCAGTACTTATATATCCTCGGCTGGGCTCTGGCTACAGGAGTTGGATTGTTTCTAACCTATATACCCTATACAGAAAACAAGAAAGATGGGACGGAATGGAATAAAGAAGAGCGGGCTTTTCATGAGAGTTTCGGGAGAGCAGCGTGGGGAACCTGCATCGCCTGGGTTATATTTGCTTGCCATACCGGGCGCGGAGGTAGGGAGCACGATCTCTCTAGTCTTATAGCAGTGTCTATTTTCTTATTTTAATGTGATTATTACGGCAGCATAAGGTGACATGCGACAAAAAGAAATACTGTCTTGTGACCACAAATTAATATCTCTTGGCCACGCGACAACCAAGTCAAAGTCACGATGTATTTGGTCGTGGACACGAGATAGTTAAGCTATAAACTAAGATACGAGCCATCTCAGTGAAAAGGGGGTTTAATGCATTTGCAAAAAGTATCGACCCAGGTCAGCCTGCGCAGTTTGCGCAGGTTGACCTGGGCCGAAACTTTTTGCTATTGCTAAATTTTCTTCATGTCAAAGGACTATTCTACCGCAGTATTCAGTCGCTTGATAGACAAAATGGATTTTATAGATTCATTATTATGTGATGACTTGCTTGGTATAAAGCCTCACGGAGCTGCATAAAACCCCTATCAGAGCTCCAGATAGAGGGAGTGATTTTGATTTCATAATGGAAAATATTAATTATTCTCCACTAAACCCTATGTTATGGGTACTCATTAGAATCGTCTCATCGAGACGATTCTAATGAGTACCCACAACATAGGGTTTGGAAGAGAAATAACGGATTTAGAATGCCATCACTCCCTTTTATCTGGAGCTCTGCCCCTATGTTGCAAAAGCATGGATCATATTCTTTTTCTTTTCTCGCATGTCTTCTTTATGCCGTGGCAGATTTTATTCCAGAACGGGATGCTGAAATCTTTTGACACGCCTAGTGTATTCGTTAATTTCTGCCAATAAGAATTACATCTATAATACATGGTACTTTTACGATCAATTTAACTTCCAATTGGAATTACATTTATTATACATGGTACTTTTAAGATAAATTAACTTCGAGGTAAAATGCTAATCGAGTAAAACTTTCCCTTTACATTGAATGCGTTACAGAAATCTTTTTTAAACGCAAGCTCAGCAGACAGTCTTTGAGCGGTGGAAATTAGATTTTCAGAATAAATAACAAAGATATAATTTGCCCATGATAACTGAACGCAAGAACACGTGATATGATTTTCAAAACACGGGCATTATTCATTGCAGGAAAATTATCCCGGTAGAAAAAGAAATCAGTGTTTGACCATATTATAACCTGCAGACTTCTGTTTTCGCCTTGCAGAACACTCATAAAAATATTGTGGCAAAGGAGAAATTGCTCGTTAAGAGCATTTTCTCTTTTTATCACAATGTTTTTAATATTTGTTCATGCTTTAAATCTTCGTTAAAAACACACAAATCAACACAAATTATCAACTATAAATATTAAACAAAATATTCTGTCTCTCTCTCACATCCTTACAATGTTTGTTAAGATAAAGTTATCCTTGGCAAATTATACGTTCGTAACCATTAAAAATGTAGATGTTTTCTTCTTTGAGTCACATGTTCGTATCGTTTTTTGAAATGCACGTACTTAAATTATGTGGTATAGTTTATCAGCGATTATCTGTCACATAGAAAGGGTTAAACGGGTATAGGACAGCACGTAAACATAGCTTATAAACAATACATTAAATTACGAACTGTACATATACGTTTATTTTGAATTTTACGATACCCGCTTGGCGTTGCTGTATTGCTTTTTTTTGTGTGTGTTAGTGACGCAATAAATTTTGCGACCAGTGCAAATTTAAAGCACTAGCAGATGACAAATCAAATGTGGATCAAATGTCAGAGTTTGTCTTTGAAAGGGAGGAAAACATTGTGGGAAAAGAAGAAAATGCTGGTTACCAGCATTTTCTTCTTTTCCCACAACGTTTTATACCCTACCACATCGTCATTTGCCTCACATTCCATGTTTCATCTGGAAAATGCATTCAATTTGATCGAGTCCTAAATTGTCTCGTAAAGAGGTAATTGTTGTGTTGTTGTTATTCTATTGCCAGGTGTCGTGAATTCTATTTTATCGTGGAACGGATTCATACCTCTGTCCAGGTTGACTTACGCTGTATATCTGGTACATCCAGTCTGCATGGTGATCTATATGTATAACAGGCGAAATGAATTCTTTGTCAACGATTTGGGCATTGTGAGTATTTCTGCACCCATATGGTGCTATGTAATATCAGTCTCAATAATTCCATTTCTGATGTACATAAAGGTGCGTTGTTTGCGCATGTCATTTTATTCGAAGATTGACCTGTCTGTTATGAAGCATTATTATCCTGTACAGGATAATTATTTATGCGCCGTGCGTAAAATCAAAACTCTGCCGCTAAAAAAGGTAGCAAACGGAAAATGGCCCCAGCTTAACAAAAATACTGACAGAATTATGTGCAACTTCTTACTTTGGCTTTTTGCTGTATTTTTATGAAAAAAAAAGAGAGTAATAGATTTTTACTTGATTGGTAAGTTGAAAATTTTGTTTATTCACTGTCTTTTACCCGTGATTAGCCTAGGTTCCAGTCCGTTCATTTTTTCTTTTTCCTGTTCTATTATTCGAACGTTACTTTGACAAAAATGACAGACTGGGGACATTCGAAAACCGATCTTAGCGACATCTAGTTCATCTCATCTCACAGTGGGGTAAACTAGATGTCGCTGCAGTCGTTTGCGAATGTAAATGATTAAAAATAGATACAGAAATTCCAATAGCCTCGGTTTGGTCACTTCCTGTTTGTGGACTGACTTTGAAAATACATGTATTGACAAGAAAAAATTCAAACGGGTATTCACAATGACTTTCGAGGATACTTTAACAATACATAACTGCTAATCGTTTCGTCTGTTTGACTCTGAAAGCTTTTCAAAAGGATGTTTTTGCTAGTTTTGTTGCGATGATTTTGATAAAACAACAGGTTCGGGAAAATCACCCGTCCTCGTTGTACTTGAATTAGTCGAAAAATGCGCCAATTCATCGATATCAACATTGTGACGTCACGCGATAAACAAATCTATAATTAGATTAGCTGCACAATTCATAATCATGGGGAGACCCTCGAATGTCCCCAGGCGGTAACAATAACAGATAGCTTCCAAAGATCGACAGCAGACCGAGATTATGACACTGTGATACGAAATAATTAATAAATTATTACAGCCTGGACCCAGGCTAACATCTGATTAACCTAATCACATATTTGAAAACATCCTTGTAAAATACAAATAATTAGTAGAAAATATAGCTTAACCTGTTACCAAACGATCCTGTCTGCTCTTTTGAAAACATTAAAGATCGCTGCTCTTTCCATTAAATCTTAACCCTTTGGCTGCTAAGCGCGACTCACTGACCTTTTGCGGATAGTGTAGATCAAGATCAGACTGCACAGAACGTGCAGTCTGATCTTGGATTCACACTATCCGATAAGAAGATATCTTTCCCCAAAAATACATTTAAAATGGCAACATTTGGGTTTTTACTTTCGACTTGAAAGTTTCATTTCACTTATTTAACAGGATAAGAGTTAAGCAGATAATCCCGTATTGTGACAACTTTAAATGTTAAAGAGTTTTGAAAATATTGTGGGAAAAGGAGAAAATACTGATTACCCGCATTTTCTCTCTATTTTCCACAATGTTTTCAATCCTATCAAAGACATATTATTTTGAACACCTTTTAATTGTCGTTTGCAAATGTTTCCAGTTTCGGAAGGTCTAAAATTTTGTCGCCTGGTAAAGGGCAAACTTTTTACTAGACAACAAAATTTTGGAACAAAGATTAAACCATCTGCAGACGACAAATTCAATTTTATAAGAATTGTTTTTTTCTACTTCTTTTTCGAGGGTAAGAAAACATTGTGGGAATAGGAAAAATGCTGGTAACCAGCATTTTTTTCCTTTTCCCACAATGTTTTCAAATAAATTATCCAGAGTCGGTAAAACACGGGATCATGTGGTGCGAGGACTTAAGGATAGGGCACCCAAGTGGAATTCGTGTAATATCGCCTTTCATTGCCAAAATCGTACAGATTCGGCTAAGACTCGGGTAATGCGTAATCGATGCGGGAAACCAGCGTCTGTTGGCCGATCGATTACGGATCACCCGAGTCCTAGCCGAATCCGTACGTTTTTTCGACGATGAAAGGCGATGTTACACATTAGGGTGCCCTATCCTTAATAACTGTATCGTTTCAGACTTACCTGTTCCTCGGCCATTTATGTATGTCCTACATGGTCGCCTTTGTGATGTCCCTTACGTTCGAAGCTCCTTTTATGCAACTGGAAAAGATTATGTTTCCCCCAACAAGGAAGAAAGACTGAGGAAATTGTGTCCAAGGGACTCTGCAACAGCTTTCAACGATTTGTTTAAATTGTTCGTGTAATTTATGTGTATTTATGTAATTTAAACGTATTTATATCACGTAAAAGCTTCTCCCAGCAGCGTGTTGACTCTTTGCCACACAGTTTCATGTTAGTAAATGACAGTGAAGAAGAAGACTTTTTGAAAAAAAAGGAAATGTTGCCGGGTGAAAAGGAGAGTGCTGTTTACCAGCATATTCTCCTTTTTCTACAATGTTTTTGCTACATAACAAAACAGAAATCATCTTTTGAGCTACACTGAATTTGTCATCTGCGAATACTTTAAATTTTGAGTAGTGTATAATTTTGTTGCGTGGTTTAAAGGTTAAACCTTTGAATACTAAGCGGTATTCAAGGACCTTTTTGCGGACAGTGTAGATGAAGATCAGACTGCACAGAACGTGCAGTCTGATCTTGGATCTTCACTGTCCGATAAGGAGCTATTTCTCCCCCAAAAAACTCCTTTTAAAATAGCAAAATTTGGACTCTTACTACGGGTTTGAGAGTTTCATTTGACCTGTTTGGCAGGTTATGCTTAAGACCAGAGGCAGTCACGTGCTTTTTGTTTTGATAGACAGCACGGAAGAAAATGGCAGAATTTTGACGAAATGCTTAGGTAAAATGGCTCTTTTTATCTTACGTGCTTAATCTTATCAACTGATCTCTGCATCATATAACAGTGAAATTATGTGTGGATTTGATGACACCATAAACGTGTTATAAAAATTCACTCTGTCTTTAAACACCTTGTCGTGAACTTTTAAGTGATGAGTATCAGAAAGTTTCGAAATTCAGTTTCGATGGTGGTCCTCCAAATTAAACCCATGACCTATTTTTTTTATGATACCCTTGTGTAAAAATCATGTTTTTCTTGAGGGGGGGGGGGGGAAAGATGTGGTGTTGTTCTAAGTCATTGATTTATCGAATAACAACTTGAAATGCCGCGACAGTTATTTAATATTAAGTCATTAAACTTGGTGAAACAACTCCACTTCCTCCATAATGAAATTGTTTAGTTCTATTTCAGGTGTAAATGTCACGGAGCTTTTTTTTTTGTTTGTGTGTATGTGCACATTTCAAACCTACTGGTGACTGTGAGAAAGAAAACTTTGAAACCATTGTGCGAAACTTATAAAATACTGCTTACCATATTTTTCCGTTCTGCACATTGTTTAATTTGAAGTCGGCAGTTTGAATATTGAATTGAATTGGCAAAACGCTTGTTGTGTTGACATGTCTGAAATTTTGAATTTAGATAACCGTAGTACAGGATTACTTTAAACTGCTTTTTTTTTGAAAGACTTTGTATGAAAAAAAGACATATCATATCATGATCATTTGCAATTGAAATGTAGAAATAAAAATCAATGAAAGAAAGAAAGAAAGAAGAGAAGACAGAGAGAGAGAGAGAGAGAGAGAGAGAGAGTGTGTGTTTTTTTTTAAGAATTAGCTTTATCACTTATTGTACATAGAGGCAATCGGCCGAAATTACAAAATATACTGTTACAAGTTGACAGTAAGCTTTATACATAATATTGATTTAACAATCGCAATTACAAATAACGTTATAAAATCTAAGCATCCCTGTGATTTAAGAATACTTTACATGTGATTTTTTGAGAATTTTCAACATACGTTTCTTTACCCTTTCTTTATAATACCAATTGGCCTCCAACACGCGAAAAGGGGCATTCGGACATTTGCGTAAAGTGTCGTCTCGGATCAGCCTGTGCAGTCCGCTCAGGCTAATCCGAGACGGCACTTTACGACTACATTAGATTTTGTGCTACAGCAGACTTGCGCAAAACAGAAAATTACAAAGAAAATGGAAAATGTCGTTTCGGATCAGCCTGCGCGGACAGCGCAGGCTGATCCGAGACGACACTTTACGCAAATGTCCGAATGCCCCTTTTCGCGTATTGCAAGCCAATTACAGTTGAACCATGCTTTTGCAATGGGGATTTAAAACGTCTCCGCGATACATGAAACCAAGCAAGTCATCACATAATTATGAATCCATATGATCTATTTTGCATAACAACCGACTGAACCATGAGGTACACTGGTCCTCTGACCAGCTGAAAATTGACCAATAGCAAAACGTTTCGACGCAGGTCAGTCTGCGAGTACTGCACTGGCTGACCTGGGTCGAAATTTTTTGCACATGCATTTAGCTTCCTTTTCACAGAGCGTGACTTAATTTATTTTTGATATGCAGTGGCGTCGGAGTAGAGCGTCGGCCTCTGACACAAAGATTTGGGGTTCAAATTCCCGTGAAGAGCGGCGTCAGTCTTTGGAACAGGGTCCGTATACAGCAACAACTCTTAAGAATAATCTTTGTTTTATTCTCCAAGATTTTCTAAACTTGAAAGTAACACAACCTCTGATTGGCTAGACCAAATGGTTTAGCCAATCAGAAGTTGTCTTACTTTAAAATTTAGAAAATTCTGCACAATAAGACTAAGAAAGTTCGTAAGAATGGGTGTTGAATATGGAGCTGTTTAAGATTTCAGGGAAGAAAACTCACATTGGAACCGACAACGCGCCTGAACCCATTGCCATACAATTATCGACCCTAGGGGAAAGGCTTTTGAAAACATTGTGGGAAAAGAAGCTTTTCCAACAATGTTTTCTTCCCTATCTTGAACAACGTTCCATCGTTTTTAATACAATTTAGATTTCGAACGCAAATGCTCTCAGTTTGGAAGTATCTAAGGTTTTGTCGTCTAGTAGATTGGCTTATGAGTGGGTCCTCTCTTTGCTTTCCTCCCTTGTGAATTTTATAAAATGCTATTTTGAATTAATGTGCTGTTTAACCCTTTACCACACGGCAAAATTTCAGACCTATCCTAATTGAAAGCATTTCCAGACAACAATGTCAAAGTAGCTCAAATGACCCAATTTTTCTTTGATAGGTTAGAAAACTTTGCGGGAAAAGGAGAAAATGCTGGTTACCAGCATTTTCTCCTTTTCCCACAGTGTTTTCAAAAGGCTTCTTTCTCAGAGTCGTTAAAAGTCGTCATTGTGAGGTAAAGGGTTAAACCCTTATCCTGCTGAGTAACTTAAATCATACCTTCAAGTCGATAGTAAAAACCTAAATGTTGCTATTTCAAAGTTATTTTTTTTTGTGGTGGGGGGGGATATATCTTCTTATCGGACAGTGTAGATCCAAGATCAGACTGCACCTTCTGTGCAGTCTGATCTTGATCTACACAGTCCGCAAAAGAGGTCAGTGAGTCGCCCTCAGCAGGCTAAGGGTTAAGAATAGAATGTGCCGACGGCTTTGAACAATCATAACTATGAACAACCAAATGTGACTTAATAAACTTTATTTAGGCCAGTCAGTTCATTTTTCACTCCACAAAACTACAGGTCTATCTGTCTGTCTGTCCGTCCGTCGTCTGTCTGTCCGTCCGTCCGTCGTCTGTCTGTCTGTCTATCAGCCAGTCAGTCAGTCAGTCAGTCTGTCTGTCTGTCTGTCTGTATTACCTTGATTTAACTTGCGTTTATTTATCGTTGCAACCGATTACCCATATGGGCGACGTCCCCTAAAAGCTGTTACGGGGGATAGAGCAGATACTGGACGAAACCCACCCTAAGTTACGCCTGGTTCTTTTACGTGCTCTGTGTATCGCATTGTTACACTGGCCCTCGGCTTAACGTCTTATCCGAAAAACAATTGATAATTTCAGCTGGCCAGTTGTTGGGCTCGAACCCACATTCTAATGATTGATTGATTGTTTGGTGTTTAACGCCGTTTTCAACATTATTTCAGTTATATCGCGGCGGCCAGTGCACCTATCCATGCTTTCCTGGAGTCTCTTTTACCAGTACTCCGCACAATTTTTCCTTCCAAGCCACTGGCTGCTTTCCCACATAACCAATTGTCGAAACAATGATCAGCAGTG
The DNA here is from genome assembly GCA_946811185.2 of Hippopus hippopus. Taxonomy (NCBI): domain Eukaryota; kingdom Metazoa; phylum Mollusca; class Bivalvia; order Cardiida; family Cardiidae; genus Hippopus; species Hippopus hippopus. Next base: position 25,181,333 of record OX328111.1, on the reverse strand, counting down.
GGAGAGGAATGAATCCTGTCGCAATGACTATCATCAATCCTCGGAAGGAAATTGGCCGAGCCGGGGATCGAACCCACGACCCTCTGTTCTCAAGTCCTGCACGCTACCGACTGAGCTACCGGGGCTCGGCAACCCACATTCTAAAGTGAACCACCAATGTACGTCTGATTCCATGATATAAATTTCAGCCATACTCTGGCAAAAGGTGGTTTAATGCATCTCCGTGATGCATGATACCAAGCATGTCATCACATTATCATATATCAATAAAATCCATTTTATCGAACAACCGACTAAATCATGAGATTAAAAGGTCCTTTGACATGCAGAAAATTGACCAATGGCAAAAAGTTTCGATCCAGGTCAGCCTGCGCGGACTGCGCAGGCTGACCTAGGTCGATACTTTTTTGTAGATGCATCAAGCCCCCTTTTCACAGAGTAGGGCTCATTTATATATAGCAACTTCTTTATTAATCGCCTCTCATAAAATTCGCGTATTGGACCACGATACGATCCGTAACTGGACCTAAATTATTCAAAGTAGAAGTTCACGAAAGGTCATGGTGGACAGGCCGCATTTGCACACTTTTGAAAACATAAAAGGAGAAGAAGAAACTCTTTATGACAAGAAATTGCTCCTTTTCCCACAGCATTTTTCAGATGGCTTCGCAAAGAAATGCACACGTTTCATTTTCTTTTAAATTTTATCCGTTTGCGTCAATCTTAGTGAGTTTTGTATATCTTGGATAAGACTGCGTACTCATGTGTGGACTCCTTCCTAAACGATAGAAATTTAGACTCGTCCAAAATTGAAAACATTTGCAGAGAACAGATTAAACGTAGTTAATTAAAATCAAGGAGTTTGCAAACGATCTCCCAGAAAACATTGTAGGAAAAAGGCGAAAATGCTGGTTACCAGCATTTTCGCCTTTTTCCAACAATGTTTTCAAAAGTTTTCTTCCCAAGGGTCGTTAATACACTGGACTGTTTAGTAAAGGATCAAAAGGATATCTTTTTACCCTAGAACTCACATGGACTTGAAGTCTTTATGGGAGAACAATACTCATAAATCTTGAGAAAGGTGCAAAATCTGTAAATGAAAACTCAACCATTGTCTAATTGCATCCTCTGAAGAGTTATTTTTTTCCCCCATAAATCAAGAACGTTAGGTGAAAGAAAAAAGTAGTCCGTCTTAAAAGGGGCTTATTTAGGTGTTTCTTTTTATTTTTCTGTAAATTAGAATTTCTTTTCATACATTAGGCTGCTAAGCGCGACTCAAGGACCTTTCGCGGAAAGTGTTGATCTACACAGTCGCATAAAGAGATAGTATTCCCCCAAAAGATACCTTTGTAATAGTAACATTTGGGGTTTTACTATCGGCTTGAAAAATTCGTTTCACTTAATTAGCAGGTTAAGAGTTTATCACTGGTGCAGAGTTCTACCAGTAAAGACTAAGAACTTAATACACTGAACTAAAAGGGAAACTTGCGTACGATATGTGCCAACTTTTCAAGGTTACACACCCTACTGATTATTGACTTTTGAAATCAACGCCTTCCTTATTTTAACTCAAACAAGCAAATTGATACTGTCTGTACAATATGCCGAGATCAAAAGATTTAGAAGAATTTTTTTAAGAAAAAAAAAATACACACAAGATTTCAGCCAAATGTTAAAAAAGTACATGTATCTAAATTTAACCTTAGATAAAGCTTCTTTTCATTTCATGAGTCATGCTCTGAGAGAAGGGTTTTTTTCTGTTATTACTGGCGATAGTTACTTCAAACTCGGACAAATTGTTAACTTTCAAAAGGGGAACCTATACATCAGTGGCAAGTAACCATCAAAGTATTTTGATGCAGTTATGCCCCTTTTTAGACTTAGAATTTTCACTGAAAATCAAGCAACTCCAGCCGCCGAGCGTTGGCACCTGCATGTGGTGCTCTTGTTGAAGCTTGGTATGATAATGAAAAACTGAAAAGCCACCTTTAAGGCTTGTTCATGTAGAGAAAAATAGGCGAACTAATTTCACTATCCTTTTATTTTTTGATTCTGTTTATAAATAAACAAGACAAGGGTAGATGAAACAAAAAAGTTTCTAACAATCAGAAAATCGGGACTTGTTTTTACCAACTACTCTAAACTACATTCTTATGTATAGTCTAGATTTAGAAAGTAAAGCAGTTTCTGATTGGCTAAACCAAATGAATTAGCCAATCAGAAATTGCGTTACTTTGAAATCTAGAAAACTGTTGATAGATATACTAAAATGCTGCTAAGAATGGTTGGTGAATAACGGCCAAGATGACTCTCACTGCTGAACACTGTTTCGACTCCGTTTATGGGGGAAAGCAGAACTTGAACCCGAGATCCATCGCTTACAAGGATAGCAGCCTAGCAACTTAGCTGACCGGATAGCTACCGGGTATTACTTCATCCCTTTTTTCAATAGGAGGCTACCCCACTCCACTTGTTCTTGAGACCCCTACTTCAGAAACAATTGTGGTAATTTCCTGTAAGGAAAACTTTCGGCTGGTACAGAGCTTAAACCCGCTTAAACTCGCCTTCAGGCCGAGTGCTCTTACCACTATGCTACCCGGACTGCAAGAAAACTACGCTATCGTTTATCACTACATCACATTTGTAGCAGATGGTCGCGAGTGTGTGTGTAGAGATTTAGCGAAGGGAGAAAACTCATCAACTCTTATTGACTAAGCCTGTTTGAGTTCTGCTACTACACGTTTAGTGACCTGGCAATGCGGTATACAGGGTCTTTTTACTTTTATAATATTGCTCTTAGAGGTCCTGTAGCTGCCAAAAATAAAGAGTGCGAGCGTTAAAATGCATTTAAATTTAAAAGATACCATCTAAGAGTATGGAAATTAGTGTGAAAATGATAATCTGTTAATGTGTGGTTGGTCCAAGTGTTAGTCACTGGCAGAAAAATGCCTTTTGAGGTACATCTTTACAGCCAGGGCGAAATTGCGCAGTTAAAACTTTATAGAGTGTATAATTGCTCAGATATTGGTCAGCTGTGTAAACATAGGTAAATAATCGATAAATATGGTGTATGGGATAAAGAAACTCAAGGTACTTGTCCTCATTTAAAACCGGAAACGACAACAGTGATAGCTTGGAAGGCCTCTAAAGCATGAAATGCATTTTCTGTCCGTCGTAATCTGTGCAACCTTGTATCCATCAGGGACAACATTTGGCATGAAAACACAAAAATGATTATAGTTTCATAAAATAAGGATGAAATGAGTTAAAAACTGGCTCAAAACTGGATGAAAACAAGTATAGTATGTATCTTTAAAATTAGGTCAAAAGTTGCCAGGTCGCATTATCTTTCATTTACTTTTTAGGTGGTTTTTAAAATCACTTTCCTGCACATTTAATAAGGCATAGCCCAGATTGACCTTGTCAATTTATTATCTGCCCTGGTATACCCCAGAGATTGGGCTACCCCTACCGATTGCGTTACACGTGTATTTTTAGATTCCAACATATTTCGGTCTCTTCCGCGTATTGACGGAGACTGCTGATACGGATAAGCTGACTGCGACCTTCTTTCTGACGCCATCAGTGCACGAGATTCACGTCGTGTACCTGTTTGCTCGCATTCGTTTGTGCTGTCGTTTATGCTTTGTGTATTTCTTTCATTGTAAACTTAAGTTATTGTCATCGTTTTCTGTCAAGCCGTCACTAACACTGTAAGTCGGCCTGTTTGAGCTAACCGAGCTCGACACAAGATCCTTGATGCCAGTATCTGAGTTACATGAGCTGACCCTTCGCTATGAGAAGTTGCTGGGTCACAGGCTGTATGGTGTGATGCATCACATGTGTTGTATTCAGTGTTTGGCCTTCTTTTCATAAGTGATTTGTGATGGATTATTGACAATATCCTGGGATTCTTATAAAAACTGACCTACTGTGGATAATGTGCAATTAGACTGGCTTTTTGCTATAGGAGATTGAAACTCTTCTGTATAGTTTTGAATGTTAGCACTGGAGATGTATATATTGCTTTCAACATTTGGCTGAGGTAAGTCGCTTTCCATATATTCATGATCAGATTCTAAAGCCTGTTTCTGTATGTTGGCTTGCCTTAATTGTGATCGATATATTGGCAGGAGTAGACTGGAAAACCTCAAAACCTTAGGAAAACAGGTGAGGCATGAAAACAAGTAGACTGTAAGCGATTTGCTGGCTTTCTCACACCAGTACTGACACAACTTTCTGTCCAAGTCACTGACTACTTTTCCCGCGTGAATCAGAAGTCAGAGGCGAAATATCGCCGGAAAGAAAGTTTGCCTCAACCGGGTATTGCACTGGCGACCACTAGGTCACGAGTCAGATACGCTAAACACTAAGAAACCTAGCCGGGCTCTTATAAGTCACCAACTAAGCTGGGCTCGGTCAGTTGTCTCAAAGTAAAATTTGTTTAAGAAAATTATGAACTTATCTTCAAGTTTCCTGAATTTTAGACATGATACTGACCCATAGGTTGCCAAGCGCGACTAAATGAACTCTAACGGACAGTGAAGATCAAGGTAAGACTGCAAAGAACGTGCAGTCTGATCTTGGATCTTCACTGTCCGATTATAAGATATTTTTTCTCCAAACAAATAAGTTTGAAATAGCAATGTTGTGGTCTTTTACTATCAGCTTTAAAGTTTCCTTTAACTTATTTAAAAGGTTAAGGAATAACTTTAGCTTTCAGGTGTTTTTCATGTGTGCCATTATAAGGTCTGTAAGGTAAATGATGAAATCTACACATAGGTCAGTTGTCAACTGGTAGATAAAAAAAAAAACTTTTATCAGAAAAATCCAGAGTTTTAACGAGAAAGGAAAGGAGAAAGAAAGACATTTGAAAACATTGTGGGAAAAGGAGAAAATGCTGGTAACCAGCATTTTCTCCTTTTCCCACAATATTTTCCGCTCCTTCAGAAAAAAATACTGTCATTTAAGGAACATGGTTGGAAATTATCATCTGCAAATGCTTTCAATTTAGACCAGTCTGAAATTTTGCCGTGGGGTGAAAGATTGATAAAGCAAGAACACAAACTGATGCAAGCCAAACCACAAGTACAGTAAGCTTGAAGCCCTTTGCCATATACAATGTGTTTTTGGCATTTATTTTATGGTTATAATGTATGTTGTGCTCTGGGAAAAAATGGTTGAATACATCTTTGTATTGCTTTCTACTAAGCAAAAAAGTCGCATGATATGAGTTCATCTTGTCTAAAAAGAGCTTTACCATGAGATAGAATGGTCCTTTGACATGCAGGCAATTTATCGATTGCAAAAAGTGTTGATTCAGGGACTGCACAGGTCAATACTCTTTGCAGATGCTACCGTACCTTTCCACGGAGCTTGGCTCAATTATCATCATAATTATATACATGAATATATATATGATAGCTATTGCGACGATTTAAGAGAACTATCGTGATAAAACAAAGTATCTGGAAATAGTATCTAGATAATAAAAATTTTCACGATAAAATATCGAAATAATTCTAACTGTTATCATGATTTTTTGCTTTCGCGGCCATAACTGACATTCACGGTATCTATAATTAGATACGGTTTCGGAACATCTTCGTCTACAACCTTATGAATTATCATTTTCCCTGAATGGTTTTTGAGTTGTTCGTAGGGGGCATTTCCAGTCACCTTTGTGGTTTTAATACTTCTGTTCATTTCGAGTCTTCTCAAAATTTGCCAGTTAAGCTAAAATTGTTTATGATTAAAATTTTTACTTACTGCAATCTTGTGAAAGCAAAAACTACCGAGTTCATCCAAATGGTAAATTTTCTATTGATAGATATCGAGAAACGGATAGAACTATCACGATAATTTTATCTCGAATGTCACAGCTTCGTGCACGATTGAGAAATTTTGCGTTAAAATATTTACTGATCAATGTAAAATTTTCGAGATAACAAAGTTTATTGTGATATTTTTTTCCAGAAAACTTTTCACTATCTCGATAAAATTTCCAAGAAACTTTGATTTATCGCGATAGTTTTCTAAAATGATCATGATAGCGATCTCGTATCTCGTGGCAGAAATATGCCACCATACATATCATCTAACAAAGAGCCTCTGTCCCATTTCTACACATATATAAAGTCTTTGCAGTCATGACCTTAAACCATAGCAAAATTAATAAAACTTTTTTGCACGGAAAAATACTTTTACAAACATTGCAAGAAAAGGAGCAATTGCATGTTTAAAGTACCGGCTCCTTCTCCCTCTATGTTGTAATATTTTTTGACAAGGGCATATTTCCTTCTCTTTAAAATTGACCTCTATTCCATGGTTCATCAGTGCTGGTCAGTGGTTTGATCAACCTGTTATTGAAGAATCCTGATTTTTAACGCCCAGGAGAAAAAGGATCAGAGAACATTATGGGAAAAGGAGAAAATGCTGGTAACCAGCATTTTCTCATTTTGCCACAATGTTTTCTACCCTTCAAAAGGCAAGTTTCAATATGTGAGTCACATTTATATTGTCATCCTTATATACTTGGAATTTGGTCAAGTCCAAAATTTTGTCCATTGGTAAAGACTTAGCAATAGTTTTTCCGTAAATGAATAAGAATTATAAGATGGAAAAACAAAAAGACGTTCAACCTTTTGGGACTACCTAGAAAACATAAATATACATATATACGACATTGCTCTTTCCTGCATGTTCTCCTCTTTTCACAACGTTTATCTACAATTTGTTTCTTTAACTGGTGCATCAATATACAGTACGTGCCTGCAAGCGAAGATTAAATAATTTATGTGCCTCTCTATTTGGTCCATGTATTAACCTAATTACATGTAAGGCTATCTTACAATGGCATTTTTTTTATTTTTCAATATAGTTTTTGTCAGTTAAGAAAAGTTCCAATGTTCTACACTGCAGTACGAGGTTTAAACCTCTCAGGCTGTGGTCAGTGGTTTGGTCCTGTCTGTGCAGATGCCACATTTATATGGACACTCCTCTGGTACGTTGTGATACATGTCACAGTATCTCCTGGGCCAGTAACTGCAGAATCTTGGGTCACCATTCACGGGGCACTGGGCTGAAATTGTTTGAAAATGGTTATAGTTCTGATTTTTATAAGGCTTAATCCTATCCCACATGACAAGTTTTAGACCTTTCCAAGTTAAAAGCGTCTTGGTACAAATAAACTGATGTTATCTGATAGGTTAGAAAGCATTTTGGGATAAACAGAAAATGCTGATAACCCTATAGGTTAGAAAGTATTTTGGGGTAAACAGAAAATGCAGGCAACGGTTGGGTAACCACATAGGTTAGAAAGCATTTTGGGAAAAAAGGCAAAATGCTAGTAACCACATAGGTTATAAAGCATTTTGGGAAAAACAGAAAATGTAGTAACCACGTAGGTTAGAAAGTATTTTGGGAAAAACAGAAAATGCTGGTAACCACATAGGTTAGACAGCAGGTTAGACAGCATTTTGGGAAAAGGAGAAAATGCTGGTAACCAGCATTTTCTCCTTTTCCCAAAAATGATTTCAAAAGCTGTCCTTCCTCAAGGTTGTTAAAACTCAATAACAAGGAACAGAGATATAAACATTGTGGTTTGCAATATTCGGTCAGATAAAAAGTCTAACATAAAGGACGAGGGAGTAATTACCTAGCTGACATATATCTCCTGAAAATGGAGGTCTGCAATTGCATGTACAACTTCCTGTCTCGAGTGTTCCGCCATTTAAGCATTTCTTTCCGTTGCATGGAGCTGAAAATAAGGTAAATGTACACGTATGTATACTGGTGAATTATACAACTATAAATACATGTCTTTAATTCCTATTCTGTCAAAAAAGAACACTAAAATTTGCTTGAATTATTACTATTATTACATTATTTGGACTTGTCTGGAGATCAAAACATAAATTTCCAGTATTACAATTGAAGCTAATAATGGCTCAAAAGATGGGACTTGCTTTAAAAAAAAAAAAGGGTAGAAAAGTATTCTTGGAAAATATCAAAAATGCTGGTTACCAGTATTTTCCCATTTTCCCATAACGTTAATGAAAACCCTCTTCCTAAGGGTTGTTTACCCATATAGCGTCTTTCACTACTATATTTTTATACATGTAGTTGCTTTTGCGGTCAGTTTAGATTAAGATTAGACTGTACAAAACGTACAGTCTAATCTTTGACCTAAACTGTCCGCTTAGCTTAAACACTATAAGCAAAAGGAACCATCAAATTACAATTATTTGCGTCTTATTTCTGGACTGAAAAAAAAGTAAGGATTATAAAACTGGGCACTGTTTGGTATTTTGTTATTTCGCCTCTTCAGACCGATAGCAAGTGAAAGAGAGAGTTCGATTGCTGAGTGAATTACTCACGGTCACACAGTCCACACATGACTGGGCAGTAATCCTTTTTAATGTTGAAGTACCGGTCACATTCGGAACAGCCCACACTGCCTCCCTCACTGGCACACATCCTCATATCGGCCCCTTTGTCGCCGTAGTGTTTACATTTCTCTGTAACAAACACAATAAAAAATTTACTTAACCCTTTTCCAAACAATCACAGGTTTATACAACACTGACAAAGAAGCCTTTTAAATGCATTGTGGGAAAAGGAGAAAATGCTGGTAAACAGCATTTTCTCCTTTTCCCACAATGTTTTCTACCCTTCCCGAAACAAATCTTATTTTTGGGTTGAATTGATTTTATCACATAACCTCCCTTGTTTTCAGTGTAATATACCCATTACGAATTTTCTTATCTCATACACATGTAATATCACAATTATGTGACGTCATTTTTGACGTCATTTTGTACGTATTTCATAGTTCTAGTGAATGGGTTTTATGGATATTACTGCAGGTGCATAGAATGGTTTCGCATTTTCTGATCAATAATTTGTGAAATATCATTATGTGATAAAAAGAATCTGACATTCGTTTGCGTTTGAGATAAAATTTTATTAAACTCGTCAAGAAAAAATGTTATGAAGCTCGCCAAAGGCTCGCATAATAACATTTTCCCTAGACTCGTTTAATAAAATTTTATCTCAAAAGCCAACTCATGTCAGATCCTATATGTCTGCAATTGCTTTCCATTTGGACGAGTCTAAAATTTTGTCATTTGGGACAGGGTTAAACATCAATGTTGTCTCACATGTACTAGTATTTAAGAGCCGTGCTCTGGCAAAAGGGGGCTTAATGCATCCATGCGATGCATTGTGCCAAGCAAGTAATTACACACTTACAGATCCCTAAAATCCATTTTGTCTCACAAAGTACTGAATCATACGGTACACTGTTTCTTTGACATGCAGAAAAATTACCTAAAGCAAAACGTTTCGACCCAAATAAGCCACCTTTTGCCAGAGCATGGCTGAATTATATACACAAAACGTTTGAAAAGGAGAAAATGTTGCTAACCAGAATTTTCCCCTTTTCCCAAAATGTCGTTATCACTAACATTTGTTCGGTAGAGGTTAACTCTTTCCATTGCTGATGTGGACAGTGTAGATCAAGATCAGACTGCACAGAACGTGCAGTCTGATCTCTGATCTACACTGTCCACTGCGTTAAACTTGATTATGACCAAAATGTCTCTTGATCGTGAAGCGGAAGTGTATTTGTCGCCTTCGACAAAATAAATTTAGTTATTCAGTGAGAGAGTTAAGCACAGGAAATGTGCCTAAAGATAAGTATAGTGCACTTGCAGATAAAAATTGGAACAAAAACCTAATCAAGGACTCAAAGTCCTGAAAAGCGGATTTGTGGAACACAGCTATGATATAGTGTAATGAAAAATATAATTTCCAGTATATGTAATGCATGTCAGTGTACATGTATACGTAATTAGTTAGTGGAATTAGCAAGGACAAGGAAAGTCGAAGTTGTTCTGCCGAGCGGGAGGCGCCGTGGTTATTTTATTTTACTTATTAAGGAGTAGGAATTTGATCAGTCAATCTGATACGGCTTTCTGCTGGTAATAGATTTAAGAGTGTATGTACATGTGTATGACTGTATGTAACATAGTGACAAAAAATGAGGATGGAATGTATTTGCTAGAAAGCGTAGAGTGCGAGCGTGAATGACAGCATTTGGTTCTGGTCAAATCGAGAACACGGTACAGACCAGCTATTCAAAACTGAAGGTGACTGCGCATGCTTCGTTACGCATGATGTATTTGGTTCCGCCCATTCAATCACAGTAAGCGGATTTGCTACACAAATCCGCTAAAACGCTTACGTTGACTGTCCCGTTTTCCAGTGTATTTACACCCAAAGTCTGACGTGAAGGTTGTGTTCAGGATCACAGCTTTCCCTGGGAGTGGCTTGTCCATCGGTGCCCCTGTTTGAATAAATTGAAATAGTTGTATGTATGTAAGCCTTGTAAGCTATAACTGAAGGATATCGACTTTTTTAGTCAGGGACACAAAGCTAGGTTTCTGAAAATAAGACAGTGCTGATTTAAGATGGAACTGCATATTCTGTATTGTCTGACTTCCATTTATACTGTTCGCAATTTCATCTGAAGTTGTATATATATGCAGGTCTTTGTTTCATTTTGCTATAGTATCAAATACTTTTTAATTGACTTGAAGCTTATTTAATGCACATATATGTTATTTTCATGAAATCGTCTGTATTTACCAACCATTCTTAACCCATATCCTGCTAAATAAATAAAATAAAATGTTCAATTCGATAGTAAAAACCCAAATATTGCTATTTCAAAGTTATGTTTTGGGGAATAATGCATGTATCTCCTAATCGGATAGTGTAGATCCAAGATCAAACTGCACGTTATGTGCAGTCTGATCTTGATCTACACTGTCCGCAAAAGGTCAGTGAGTCGCGGTTAACAGCCTAAGGGTTAATTATGTACCTAGTCTCATTCTAGATTTAGAAACTAAAGCAACTTCTGATTGGCTAAACCACCTGGTATTGCACGTCAGAAATTTAAAAATTTAGAAAATTCTGAGAAATAGACCAAAATACTAGTAAGAATATGGGCACAGTATACTGTAGTCACCAACCGTTCAGAATGTTGTTCTAATACTGAATTCCAAGACCAACTCCGAGGCATTCTTCAGGCACATTACAGTAATGATCATGGTACCTCTGCCACGTTACAAAGACAAAATAAGGAACAGGAACGCTACATGCAAATGCCAAACGTTCGGCTGCAGTTCATTGCTCTTAGAAATAAATTGATCGATTTCTTTGTAGTAAAAACTCTAAGTCAAGAAAAGCGGGCATAACTGTGTCAAAAATATTTTGATGGTTACCTGCCCTTGCTGTTTGAGTTCCCCATTTGATAGTTAACAATTGGTCCTAGTTTGAAGTAAATATCTTGAGTAATGACGTGGATTTTATAAAATGTCAAAGTTTTTGCATAACAACGCAGAGAACGATAACAGGGCTTTAACAACACCTTGATGTGTGTTGTTCAAAAACAGCCCGGCTAAAGATAATATGTAATTTTACCTCAAGCTCTCATAATTTATTATGGACGTTCCACTGGCACACTGAAGTAATGATCACAGTAACTACAGCATTATGGAGACAATAAAAATCAAATTACTATAGAATTTTACCTCCACATAAGCCACACATATGTGGGCATTCCTCCGGCACATTGAAGTAACGGTCACAGTAACTCTGTGGCCAGTCTCGTCCACAAATCCAATTATCCTCAGTTGGACAGTCAACTTAAAGAAAAATGGTGATACTGTAGAAAATTCGCTCATCAATCTTAACTTTCTATCACTGGAAAAAAATTTAGCCCCATCTTAATCAAAAGCATTTGCAGACAACATTGCAAATGTGGCTAGAAATAATGAATTTATCCTTTATAAGGTAAAAAAATATTTTGGGAAAAGAAGAACTTGACGTTTACCAGCATTTTCTCCTTTTCCCACAATGTTTACAAAAGGGGGCCTCTTCCTGAAGGTCGTTTAAACTCTGGATTGTGTGGTAAAGAGTGTAACTTATTGTAGAAGGTTTGATGAGATCTTCTTTCAAATGTTCCCTTCATTTATAATGTTCAAAATCAGATGACAAAGTTCTGTTTACTCTTTCAGTTCCAAATACATTCTCTTGAAAATACCATCCTCTGAAACTTAGCAAGATTTTTTATTTATAGGTTTGACGAAAGAAGCGAACAGTATAGATCCAAGATCAGACTGCACATTCTGTGCAGTCTGATCTCGGATCTATGCAGTTTGCAAAAGCTCCTGTTGTTGCCTAAAGCGCCGAAAGGGTCAAAAGAAGTATTACAGGATATGCTTCTTTTCCAGCGCTATACATCATGACAACTTTCCTTCTATGGGAAAGCAGCCAATGACACAGAAATGGAGTTCCATTAATAGCTCTGTAAAGAAATTCCAGGAATGAAAGGTAGCTTCACTGCTCATAGTGATATTATAAAAGTAATGGTGAAAATGGCCATAAAACCAACCAAACCAAGAAATGAATTCAAAAGTTACAACCAGTGCTTACCTATCTCACATGCTTTCCCCTTGTAGGGTCTGGGACATTCACAAGAACATGTTCCTGGGTCCAGCTTCCCTTTATTCCGACAGACCAAATTACCGCAATCTGTAAAATGTATTAGTTATTCCAGAAATGAAAGGCAAAAACTTTTCCAGAGTATCAAGTTTTCATTTTATCAATGGTCATATGCCCATTTTAGTAATACATGTACGATTATCAATGGACCGTTTTTCTTGTAGAAATTTTGTTGATCATGATATAGTGCATGGAGGGCACGCTCAGAAAGGTCATACCTTGCTATTTGCTTTTTGTGTGACATCTCTAGAAGAACAGAAGTAAGTTTTGTCATACGATAATCGCAGGATAAAATTTTAAAGTAATAAGATAACATTGTGGGAAAAGAAGAAAATGCTGGTTCCCAGCATTTTCTCCTTTTCCCATAGTGTTCTCAAAAGTTCTTTTCCTCAGGGTCGTTAAAACTGTTGATTGTTTGCCATAGGGTTTACACGAACGTTCTGACAGCTGTCTGGAGCAAGTTTGTTATAAGGGTGTTATGGGAGATCACTCCTTCCTTACTGCATAGCTTCTTCCCGTATAAAATCTATACTTAACAACTGTGTTAAGGAGAATTCTCTTTAGCTCAGTGGTTAAGGTGTTCGTCTTTTAAACCTAAAAAAAACCCCGTAAGATCTTTTCCGCACAGGTTCGAATCCCGGCCGGAGCGGTTTGTATTTGAGTTATGCATTTGTTACGAAATTTCGTGTTCGTAAGAAGAGGTACTGAGTTACCAGTTTTGAGTAGAAAGCCTTGGCTTGAAAGAACTTACCACAAAGCCCATTAACACAGTTGTTTGGACAGCTACCACACCGTGTTCCTGCAGTGTACGGATAGGCTAGATCGGATTGGCTGAAATAAGCAATACAGGTCTGTTGGCCTCACCTGATATACGCAAACTGCTTACCGGTACTTCATACTAAAATTCAATTTTACATGATACATTTGCATAGTCTGTCAACTTTTTTCATTCATTTTCAAACTGTGAAAAAAGAATGGCCTACTACTGACTTGATCCCGGGATCCCTGTATTGGTAAGCGAGTCTTTTGCCCATTTGAAAGTACATTCTATTACATCTTTTGATCTTAACTGTATGCATATCACTGCTATATACAGATATTATGTGCATAAATCTAACCTACACTAGGGGAAATTAATGTTGTCTTGGATCAATCTGAAGGTTAAACATGTACCACATTCGGCAAGTTGGACTCATTTATCTTGTTAGCATTTACAGACGACTCAAGCATGTCATGAATGTTTGAATTTATCTATGAAAACTATAATGTCAAATTAGGTATTTTTCATCAAACTAGCATATCAAGACTCTTATTCACCAACCGTTCTTAAGAATATTCTTAAGTCTAATTTTCAAAATTTTTCTGAATGTAAAAGTAACACAATTTCTGATTGGCCAAACCAAATGGTTTAGCCGATTAGAGTTGTGTTACTTTCTAAATCTGGAATAAGACCAATACCAATCTGGAATAAGACCAAGAATGCTCTTACAAAAGTTTGGATACGGACCCAGGATTTTTTTTTATTCCGATTTCGTAATGCGTGTGTACTTTGTGTCGAAAGCCGCAGCATAGTGTCATCACAGACCCAATGTAATTCTGCAGAAATTAATCCTTTATCAACCAGTTCAGGGGTTAACTGACCCTGAGGAAGAAAGCTTTTGAAACCATTGTTAGGAGAAGGAGTAAATGCTGGTAACACAGTTTTCTTTGCCCACAATTTTTCCTAACCTTTCGAAGACAACCCCCATCACTTGCACCACATCACAGGGTCCAAAAAATCCACTTGTCCGCTCGTATTTACGAGTGAGAAATGGATGAGGACGACTGAAATATCAGTCATGGTCGTCCGACAGGACGAGTGGTAAATAGGAGGTAGTAAACAAATAAGTTTTTCCAGATGAAAATTATCTTACAGGAGACAAAACGGTCATTTCATTACTGAATAAGGCAATTAAGGGTATTCTGGAAATCAAATATTGAAACAGGACATAAAACCTGCTGGTACCCGCTCCAAATAAAGACCGGTTTCAAGTCAGCCTAATGATATAACCCAGGACATTTCCATTGCATACAGATGTTTTAATATGCCTCGAGTAGATCTAATTCAATACGAGTGACTTTGCCAATTTATTAAAACGATCGAGATTAACAATAGCGCAAATACTCTCCCGAAACCAGGTCCAAAAACTGTGTTGTTCTGGCTTTATTAATTTCTTGTAACTTGACCGGATAAATGATACCGGATATTCAAACCCGGTATTTAATGTTCGTTGCTACGGGAGACAATATAATTAATGTTTCCGTTTCGTCTGAAAAAAAAGCCAGTCAAATATTAGACGGGTTTTTCTCTTCGGACGAGTGAGGATCAAGGCAGGGCAAGTGTTTTTTCAAAGTCACTTGTCCTACAGGACGAGTGTCTTTTCTGGAAATTTTTTGACCCTGCATCAAATTTGTCATTTGCAAATGCTTTTAATATGGACTGTCCGCAGGGGTGTGGAAATCTTGAAATTTTCTACTTGTCCATGGACAAGTAAATCTAAAAAATCTACTTGTCCGTCAGAGAAGTTTACTTGTCCAAAACAAAACAATTTTAAATGGCATTCAAAGACCTAACTGAATGTAGTTTGTAGATAATGATGTCCTTTTAACCATTTAAATTTGCTTTTTGGGTTTTTAATAATAATGATGAAAATAAATCAAGCAAACCTTTATGGGGCTTTTTTCCCAAAAATTGGGAAGGGGCTTAGCCTTTCATTTTTTTTTTTTGATATTCAAGTGCGATTTTGGCCAAATTGGGAAAAAGCAGACTGACTTTCAAGGTACATCAATAAAATAAATTAATGGCACTGTACATACAAGTAAATAGACAGGTGCAACAATTTAATAATTGAAAAAGATTCAACAGTTAAACTATAACTGCTTAAACCATGGCCAAACATCTCGGTGTTTGCCCTTACAGCCCTTTTTAACACTACTGTGGCACACCCATGCATGCCGGAGTTAATAGTTCAGCAGAACAGCTTACCAGCCATCATATGATACAAGGGAATCATAATCTGTGGAAGTTAAAAGGCTAGGCTTGGTTATTGTGTCTGGAGATGTAGAGTTTGCATCATGTGCAGTGATAATAATTGTTTAGTTTTCAGACAACGGGAGATCGGCGATGTCCGACAGACCCGGCACTTCAGATTGAGACTCGGTATGCGGAGATTTGATTACCTGTAGATCGATCTGCAAAGAATTTAAACGTTTTACGCCGAAAGTAAAAAGGCTGCACTGGCCTTTACCGTCTACAGTCCTTTTAACAAACTTTTTGTAATGTTTCCCGGTTTTTGACATATTTTGCTTGGATACAGCGTGTTTGGTTTTCTTTCAAATACGTTTACTGCAACCGAGTAAGAATGTGTTCCACAGTGTTAAATTAAGACAACTTCTTTTGTCAGCTGCAAGTTTTTGCGAACGACAAAAAAGAATTTTATATTGAATGATTGGGAAATGACAACCGCGTCAAGTCTACGTGCGGTATTATAATATGCAAAAAAATAACTCGTTTCGGTTATTGTTGCCTCCATTTAACAAACCAAATGGCGCCAAGAAACCACAACATTTCGGCCGTACTACAGCGCAGTCAAAATTTAAAAAAAAAAAGCCTGCGTAGGCGATAAAATCAGAGTCGGCCAAATTTTGTTTTGATTCCAGGTATCAGGGAATAGTTTATCATAATTCAAGTTAAGAATGTTCTTGTTTACGAAGTGAGACGGAGAGAACATTTCCATTTCACAAGGATAATGTTATATAATACAGATTTTTACTTTCAATTTCCCCCTCTTTTTCTACTTGTCCGCGGACGAGTAGATTGCAAAAAGCCACTTGTCCGACGTCAAATTTACCCGAGTCGGACGAAAGATTTCCACACCCCTGCTGGACAACTCTGAAATTTTGTCGTTCCGTTAAAAGATTAATTATTCATGAGAATGACATTTAGTCACCCTGCTGTCCTACTGTAGTTGTGTTATCAAAGTACAATTACTATCTCATGTTAAAACTTGAAGAGGGTCATCCTCTGAATAACCTTTTTGCAAGCCAATAAAAATCCTCCTTCCATGACTTTTGGTGTGCACAGCTTGGCAAATTAAGGAAAACTTCCATTTTACTCTGGACAATGTATACATGTCTGCCAGTTTGACAGATGAATTGAACGATTTCCTGAAACGACCTCTCGTATTAGCTGAGCTACAGATAGTGATACTTATTATTTTTTTTACAGTAAAGGTGCCAGATTTGATGATTCATGGACTATCATTGGGTATGAAGATGATTAAGTGCGTTTGATGCATTCTCATTGAAAACACAGCAGTATTTTAAACTTTTAAACTGATTTCTTTGACGTGGTTGAAATACTCACCCAGCAGCATAATTACAAACATAAAATCGTATATATTCTGTGTTGGGGCATTCTGCATAACCACAACCAACCAGGTAAGTTCCGTTTTGTACAATCTGAAAGAATATATATATACAGTCAGGGATCGTATATATACATGTATATAAGATCCCTGATACAGTGTATGCATGAATTTATGTGAAAAAAGATGTTGTTAAAGGAGAAAATGGGCCTTACAACCAATTTCTCCTTTTACTTTTGTTTTTCTTATCACGAAAAGAAATTACTTTTGAAAACATTGTGGGAAAAGTAGAAATGCTAATAAAAGCATTTTCTCCTTTTTCTACCCTTTTCAAGCCAAATTGTAGTAAGAGCATTGTAGCTACATGTAATCTCTCATTTGCAATTGCTTTTGATATTGATTGATTGATTGATTGATAATTTGATGGATGGATGGATGAATGGATGGATGGATTGGTGTTAAAAATCCTATTCAATATTAATGTTTCAGTTATAGCACGGTTGCCAGAACTCCTGGCCGTGCTTTCCTGGGGTTGCTTTTACCAGTGCTAAGCACAACAATCTTCTCAAGCCACTGGCTGCTTTCTCACATAACCGTTATCAAAACAACGATTAGCAGTGAGAGAGGAATTAATCCTGCTGCAATAACTATCATCAATCCTGGGAAAGAAATTTGGGGATTCGAACCAGCGAACCCCTTTTTTCAAGTCAAATGCTTTCGATGTTCACTTATCCAAAATTTTGTCATCCTGTAAAGCGTTATGTAGACTTCACTGAGCCAAAATGCCTCATCAGAAATCTTCAGTTAACCCTTTACCAAACAAATCTGATTTTTTATGACTCTGAGGAAAGGGACTTCTGGAAACACTATAGAAAAAGGAGAATATGCTGGTAACCAGCATTTTCTTCTTTTCCTACAATATTTTCTATCCTTTCAATGACAAGTGCTGTCATTTCAGCAAACGTTTATTAGTGTTATGAAAATCCTTTCAGTTTTGATCAGTCTGAATTTCTGTCATTTGTCGTGAATGAGTTTAATGACGTAATGACAAAAGGAATGTCACCAATGGTATAACTCTTCACCTATTGAAACAAATTTGCTACAGTAACATCAGACTTTGCTTGTTTTTTTTTTATTATGCTTTTCGATGTCATTTTCAACATTATTTCAGTTATATTGGTGTAGCCAATGCACATATTCATACTTTCCTGGAAATCACTATATTCCTCCAAAACCACTTTTCAAGGGTGATAGTAAGGAATAGCCTAGATATTTATTTTCAAGTGGTAGTAAAACACCCAACTGATACTTAACTCCATCTTCTTCTTACCAGATAGTCTCACAAACTGCTGAAAATGCGTGATCTGTCTTTATGAAACTAAAACAATAATGTTGTTTCCTTCTATATACCTTTACCATCAATTCATGTGCCCCCATTAATTATCATATTTCTGTTATATGTTTTCTGTCTTTATCGAAAAACTTAACCCGTAGGGCGCCGAATAAACCCTACAGACATATTTGCTTTAGGAATAAGACCCAAATAATTGCAACTTAAAGTCACAGTAAAGTCCAAATGTAAAAAAGGCGTGTTCATAAAATAAAAGTAAATTTCATTTTTACCATGTAAAAATATGGCGATTATTATGACTTTAACGATATATAAAGGTGCAGTTCGTAAAAGTTCCAGTCAATGGCAGAAAAAGGAATTTTGAAACTATAATAGATCCTACCATGTCGCATTATCTGTTTGTTTACATCGATGATCGCCGACGATTAACCAACTTTTCGTCGTAAATCTCCGCAGTGACGTAATAGTGACGAAAACACCACACGATAATTCAAAGCGTCGAAACAGAACTTTCATTCTCTTGATCGTTTTGTCCCCATTCTAGGCTTGAAAAACTAAGTTTATCGACATGGTAAACAAAAACGACGACACAGGCTGATCGTCGCTTATTCGTTTATCATCAATACAGGAAGAGTTTACTACATCGAAATACGAAAATAGGTTCAAAATGAGCAATCTTACTCTCCGATGACATAATATTGGAAGTGTAAACAATTTTTCTGTGTACTACATCATAGCACTAATGAGATGCAATGTTATCACGTGACGTTCTCGAAGACCTAGTTCGAATATACACGAATGATAACGAAGGTTGTCTCGATCAATGGCGTCCCTGAAATCGACGGGCTTCTCCATGCATTTTCGCACACGTATATCATGGCAACCAATGCAGTAACTGACACGTTCGGGTTTTCTCCGATCTTATTTGTATGTGTTGTGATGGGTTATCCGTTATATTTTCGAGTTATAAACGGTGAAAATTACCTTTTTTTCGGACTTTACTGAGGCTTTTATGGTTGCTTTTGTCTGTAGTGTTTGAGCTAAGCGGACAGTGTAGATCAAAGATCTGACTGCACGTTTTGTGCAGACTGATCTTGATCTACACTGGCCGCAAAGCAGCTAAAGTACTAATGGTTAATATGCATTTTAACCAGATTTGAGGAATGCTAAGCGTTTCTGAACCTGAGTAAAATGGGCAATTTTACTCCAACCGTTGGTCCCAAGATAGGAGTCCGGCTCATATCCGTATCTGTACATTCGGATTTCATCATACCACTGCTGTATCGCTGTCTGCCAATTGTCATAGCCAACCGCAACATTTTGGCCAACGGACAATCCAAGTTCTGGAGAAAAAGAAATAAGTAGTTCCTCATTTTAATTACTAGTCCTCAAACCAAGGATTTGGTCATATCTATACGTTCTGACTATTTCTAAACGTCTTACTTCAGCTGTTGTTGGGAAAGATATATAGAGAAAAGAATGATGGTGTCTTGGATTGGGAAAGTTTATTTGGCAAGGCTTAGAAACTTTACACCGGAAGCCGAAGGTGAATCATTTAAATCAAGCGCTGAACCTGATAAACTTTCACAATCCAAGACACCAACCATCCACTGTATTTTCTTGTACCTAATCTGTAATCCATATTAGACTTTACCCTTCACCACACAATCACAAGTTTTAACGGCCCTGGAGAAATTTACAAGAGTTTACAAAACGCTGAGGGAAATGGGACGAGATAACTCACATTTTGACACCCTTTTTACCTTAAGTAAAATGAAGAACTGTGTAAAGCCTTCTTTGTGTACAGCTGCAACATTGACGTCTTGCACTCATGCAATTCAATGCATAATCTTAAAGACTGAACTTTGACCTTGGACCTTTGGTCCAAAATGTGGACACTGGAATTTGACAACTGGTTGCCAAATTGATGAGATAATGTAACCATTATCGATCTCATTCACAACGGTTGCACCAAACGCACTGCTCAGGTAACTCGCCAGACAAGATTGACAACATTGCTTTTACTCCTTACCAAACAATCCAAACTTTAAAGAAGAAGACTTTGAAAATATTATGGTAAAAGGAAGAAATGCTGGTAACCAATTTTCCCCCAAATGTTCTCTATCTTTTCAATGGTAAATCAAATCATTTTAACAACAATTATTTTGTTGTTTGCAGATGCTTTCAATTTTAACAAGTTTAATTTTTTTTCCCGTTTTTCCGTCTGGTAAAGACTTAAAGCAAGAGCACTGAATACATGCAACATACCTAGGCATTGGACAGGGTTTTTCGATTTGATTAGATTTTGCATTTATCTATCATTGCCATCGATTGCCAATATGGGCTATTAGGTTTTTTTCATGTTTTGAGGAATAGCGCTAGATACTAGGAATAACCTCTCCTTAGTTTCTCGTGTACAGCACCATAACATGGGACCTAGGTTTAATGTCCCATCTGAAAGACTATCAATAATTTTTAGTTGGCCAGCCATGGTAATCGATTCCACTTCCTTAAATTTCCAGAGACTTGCCGCATAAAAAGTCATTATGCCTTACCACTTGTGCCCCTCTGGCTGACAAAACTTTTTTTTACCAAAGTTCTTAAATACACCCACATACAACAAGAAAATGGACAGGCTGCACTCATTTTCATATACAAGAGGGCCACAATAGCCTTGTATCGCTCCACTACCTTTTTAAATAAATCTACCATGCACTTAATTGGTATTGACATAGACATTAAATCATAAGAAGTTTGTATGGCAATAAAGTTTAGGAGAGAAAATAACCTAGCCCACCCAAAAAAAGTCATATCTTTTAAAAAAGTCAGATTTTTCCATTGAACAGTATATAAGATTAATTCATATTGACTTTATGATACTTTTAGTGTTCGGTGTATAAGCCCTTGTAAACCATGTGATCCCCGGGGCGGAGCCAATTCTGACCGAAATGCTATAAATGATAGCTGCCTACTATACAATCTTGGTATAGGTCTACTATATGAAGTTGCATGCTAAATTTGGTAGCTCAAGGTCTTACGGTAAGGACCAAACAGTTTTTTGAAGTAATCACTATATGTAGTCAATGTAAAACTTGTCACCCCTAGGACGGGGCCAGTATTGACCACAGGGCTATAATTTGATGTATATTAGTAGGGGTCCACTAGATGAAGCTACATGTCATATTTGGTAGCCCTATGCTTTATGGTTAGGAACAAGAAGATTTTTTAAGCTTTCACAATAACAACTCAAGGTCAAGTAAAACTTGTTATCCCCAAGGCAGGTCCAATTTTGACCCAAGGGCTCTAATTTGAAGAGTTTTGGTAGCGGTGTATTAGATAAAGCTACGTGCTAATTTTGGTAGTCGTAAGCCGTATGATTTCGGACAAGAAGATTTTTAAATTTTTTTTAATATTTTTTCAGTTTTGT
Organism: Hippopus hippopus; assembly: GCA_946811185.2. Taxonomy (NCBI): domain Eukaryota; kingdom Metazoa; phylum Mollusca; class Bivalvia; order Cardiida; family Cardiidae; genus Hippopus; species Hippopus hippopus. The sequence continues at coordinate 25,159,579 of OX328111.1, read as the reverse complement.
TACCACGGCAACCACAGTTTTTATTGTTCTTTTCAGAAATTCTGAAGAGAGCAATGACGGAATCATTTCTGTGAAGTTTAATGAAAATTTGATGGGTAGTTTGAAATAAAAGATAACGCACGCAAGGTGAACCATTAGAACAAGAAATCCTGATCAAGGCCATACCTGGAATCGAACGTTCTTTATCATGAGCAAGTTTACACTGCTTCGCCCACTTCTCTGCTACAGCAGCTAAACGATCATCCCAGTGCTGGAAGGTAAACATTGATACTTAAGCTGTTAAGCGAAACTCACTGACCTTTTGCGGACAGTGTAGATCAAGATCAGACTGCACAGAACGTGCAGTCTGATCTTGGATCTACACTGTCCGATAAGAAGATATTTTTCTCCAAAAATAAGTTCGAAATAATATTGTTCGATTTTTTAAAGTCGGCTTGAAAGTTTTATTTAACTTCTTCATCAGGATAAGGTTTAACACTTGAAGAACCAAATATACCCAACAGACACTTTCAGTCTAGACATAAACCCCAAATAATTGTAATTTCAAGACAGCGTTGGTCCAAAATGTTTATGGCAAGCGGACACTGTAGATTCGCGATCAAACTTAACATTGTATGCAGTCTGATCTTTCTCTACACTGGCTGCACAGGTAGCTTATCAACAGTCAGTTTTGATAGGTGAAAGCATACGTTAACATCAATGCAATAGTGAGGAAAAAAATGGTCATTACGAGTATTTTTTCCTTTAACCAAACTATGTTCAAAACTTTTCTTCTTTAACACCTGGACCTATTTTTTATATCATCATTATCATCATCAGCAGCATCATCATTGTTTGGTTATTATCATTTTTGCCCTGTCATTGTCATTGACATATACTTGTTTTTTCAGAATCTTATTAATCATTTGTCTACTCGTCTTATGCAGGCATTGGATTCCATCAGGTAATTGCTAAATACAAGTGGGACAGCACTGTTTTCATATATTATCTAGACAAATATTGACACAGTATGAAGTTCTAAGTACTTTCTGTCATCATTCATACATTTTGGAAATTCAGTCTCAATATCAGGAGGCTGTCTGGACTCATCAGCCAATCTAAAATCAATTATAATTAAAAGGAAGTGCCCATCCCCTTGGCAGGAACTATTTTGTCTTTAAGTTTAGGGACCATATTCATAAACCATTTTAAAATGATATTCTTTTTCTTATTCTCAAGATTTGTCCAGACTTCACAGTTATACAAGTCTGGTTGTCTAATTCATTTCTGACTGGCTAATCCAGCTGTGATTGGCTAAACTAAATGGTTTAGCCAATCAGAAATTGTTTTTCTCTCCCAAACGAAAATTAGACTAAGAATGACGTTTTAATCGTTTGTGAGTATATCAGTACTTTACCAGTTTAAGTAAATCAGCAGCTGGCGGCTGAACACTGGCCCGCAGTTCGTTATGGAGTTGTGTAATTAACAGTGTATCATCAATAGACACTCCACTGTAGGTGACCGCCGGGTTGTCGTCCATACAGAGTGTATGTCTGGGAATTTGTCGAAACTCTTCTGTACACGTCAGCTGTAACGGAAAATAATGGCACACCACATTTCAAAACTATTCTGTGGCCAATTAGTTTTAAAGATAAAATCCTAGTTATTTCATTCTCTTCCACCTTTTGGCCAACAGCGTCCATTAAAAAGAAAAAAGATCCCCAAAAGAATTTCAGACTTGTCCATTTTAAAACCATTGCAGACTGCAAACTAGATATGACTTAAATGGTGGAATTTGTCTTTAAGATCTTAGAAAACATCATGGATAAGAAGAAAATGCAGTCCGGTTAAGAGCATTTTCTCTTTTTTCCCGCAATGTATTGAGAAAAAAAAAACCCTCTTCCGCAGGGGTCATTAAAGCTCAGGAGTATTTGGTAAAAGCTGATCAAGGATAAATCCGATTTCCACCGGTGGAACTCTTTAAATAAAAGGCGCCTTCAGACTTACTACCGAGACGACATGTAAACAAATATTAATGACATAGATTACAATCAATTGCCTCTTTAAATAGATTGGCAGCCTGATTACCAAATGCAAACATCTCCACTACTGCAGGCACTTTTTATTAGGATTGGGGCTGAGCTCTGGTAGCTCATTCGGTAGCGTGCAGGATTTGAGAACGGGGGGTCGTAGGTTCGATCCTTGGCTCGGCCAATTTCTTTCCAAGGACTGAAGACAGTCAGTGTGACAGGATTCATTTCTCTCCAACCGCTGACTGACCATTGTTTCCACGATGGTTAAGAGCGAAAGCAGCCAGTGGCTTGGAAAGAAAATTGTGAGCAGTCCTGGTAGAAGAAACTCCAGGAAAGCATGGATAGGTGCACTGGCCACTGCGATATAACTGAAATAATGTTGAAAACACGTTTAACACCATGCAATCGATCAATCAATCAATCAGTTATTAGGGGTGGGACGGGGGCAGTGTCTGACTAGCATATCAACCCCTGAGGCTGCTTAGTGCGACTCAAGAACCTTTTGCGGACAGTGCAGATCAAGATCAGACTGCACAGAACGTGCAGTCCGATCTTCGATCTACACTGTCCGATAAGGAGATAATTTTCCTCCCATAAATACCATTGAAATAGTAAAATTTGGGTTATTACTATCGGTTAGAAAGTTTCATTTCACTTATTTAGAAGGTTAAGGGTTAAGTCTTTCATTTCCCATTTGCTATTCTTGTTTAGATTTTGTTAAGGTTTTGTCTACTTTCTGGGTTACCTTATATGTTCTTGTAATATCGCGTTGTCTTGCAGGACAAAGAGAGGTAACTCTATTTTCTTGGTCCATGTTCACCAACCATTTTTAAGAAAATTCTTAGTCTTGTTCCATAAGATTTTCCAGATTTTGAATGTAAAACAACTTCTGATTGGCTAAACCAAATGGTTTAGCAAATCAAAATTTGCGTTACGTTCAAATTAAGAAATTTCTTGAGAATAAGACTGAGAATTTTTCTTTCGATGGGTGGATACGGACACAGACAATAGAGTTACCTCTCTTTGACCTGCAAGACAGCGAAGGTTTTTAAAAATAGTTGGTGAATAAGGTTGATTGATCGATATATAATATTGTAGTTTAACACCGTTTTAGGTCATATCACGGCGGTCATTGCATCTACGCATGTGTTTCCTAGCTTTCTCACTCAGTAAGACACAACTTTCTTTCCAAGTCCCTGGCTACTTTTCTCACATGCATCAGAGGTGAGAGGCGAAAAATCGCCGGAAAGAAAGTTTGCCTGAACCGGGTATCGAACTCGCAAGCACCAGGTCACGAGTCGGATACGCTAACCACTGAGCTACCCGGCCGGGCTGGTAAATAAGGACCCTGGACTGGCAATAGTGAGTGTTTAGGGGTACTTAGAATTTGATTGTGATATAAATAGTACATACAGCAGGAGTCTGGCCCCTAACTGGAGTTGTCGGTGCTTGTTTTGTCCTTGAAGGACCCTGCTGTGGCCCTGACAGGTCTGAAACTATTGGTTTATTAGAGACATCCTGTTGAGTTCTCGATCTGTCATTGGATCTTGATTGGCTACCTTGGCCACTACCTTGGTTAGAGTCAAAGCCAGAAGTCGATCCTGTTGAAAAGCCGGAAAGCACATTCTCGAAGAAATGGCTTGATGTTGGTCCCGAAGTGAATGAACTCGAAAAACCTGATTGGGATGTTGGTATCGGTCCAGTATCGAAATTGGACCCAATGTTACGAGCAGGTCTGTTGAATACTATCACTCTCATAGAGTCGATGGGTGCTGGCGCAGCACTGGTTCCACGTACTGTATTATCTACATTGGGTTGTTGTTGGTCTTGTGTGCGTGAAGCAGTGTTTAATAAATTCTGTACTAGTGAGGCATGAATGTTGCGTTGTTGTTCTAGAAGCTGGTCCACGGGAACCATGCTGTTCCATACTGTATTGCTAGAGCTTGATGCTTGTGGCTGTCTCTGGGGGTTCAACCCCGATATAAGCATATCTAGGGCCGGGTTGGATGTCCTGGACATGCCCATGTTGTTCAACAAACTGGCCTGATTTCTCATGTTCTGTAAAAGGGTTTGCTGTAATAGGTCACTTGCACTGTTTTGTGTTCCTGAAAATGTAGTAGGTTTATCATAATGAAAAAAAATCTGTTTGAAATACTTTATCTACTCAGTTAGATGACGAAATTTTAGACTTGTAAAATTCGGAAGCATTTGCAAATGGTGACACGGACCTTGGAAGGATAGAAAAGATTGTGAGAAAACGAGTAAAAGCTTGTTAGATCTACCAGCATCTTCTCTTCGAAACTATAGTTCCTCTGGGTCATGGAAACATGGAACTATTTGTTAAAATGTTACCCCGCAAGCTGCTGCGTAACTTAATCAAACTTTTGTGCCCACAGAGAAAAACTGAATTTGGCTATTTCAAAGTTATTCTTTAGGAGAAAAATATATTCTTATCTGACAGTGTAGATCCAAGATCAGACTGCACGTTTAGTGCAGTCTGATCTTGATCTTCACTGTCCGCAAAAGGCCATTAAGCGCGCTTAGCGGCCTAGGGGTTAAGTATGAGTATGGCACATAAATCATAGCATAAATTAAATTTCAGCTAACAGTCTGGCGTACCAGGTACATCTTTCGTTTTGATAAATCAGGGATTTTCTTGAAAAGGGCTGATTGCCAAAGTACACGTATTTGGAATTTTGGGGGAAAAAAAACACACACACATTGAAATATATGTGATGTTTGAAATATATTAAGGTCTACGGTCCATAACTCTCATATTAAAAGACGGAAGCTGCCGAGATTGGCCAAATAGCCTTTACGAAAACATCGATGTTACACGATATTTATCGATGAGTTCGTGAGTCTACGACCCCTAACTCTCATATTAAAAGACGGAAGCTGCCGAGATTGGCCGAATAGCCTTTACGAAAACGTCGATGTTACAGGATATTTACCGATGAGTTAGTGAGTCTACTGCCCCTAACACTCGTCACAACTTTGCCGATTCCGTACCTACATCTAACCTCATCTGTATAACGGTCGTTTCCATTTGAACTACCAATCACGTGATTTATACATGGCGGCGCCACTGTCAGTCGTTTAGCAACGACACAAACAACCTCGATGAAGGTATTCACATCTATCTGTCGGTGAAAACTTCAATCGCAATTGATAAACCACGTTAAAAAATGAATGTATGAACTGGTTGTCAACTGAAATATAGTTAGAAAGATTTCGATAGTAAATTGAGACTCAAGTTTTCTTTTTCACGAGGAGCCTTACAATTTTCGGAACGGTAAACCGGCGATGAAATGTACCGTGTAGGTGCATATCAAGCTTCCAGATACAGTCGAGGGACTTGATGGCTCCCATGACCCGAGGTATGCCGAATGCGGCCCCTAACTCTCATATAAAAAGACGGAACCTGCCGAGATAGGCCGAATAGCCTTTATGAAAACGTCGATGTTACACGATATTTACCTATGAGTTAGGGGTCATAATCGTTAAGCTGCTTAGCGCGATTTACTGACCTCTTGTGGACAGTGTAGATCAAGATCAGACTGCACCGAACGTGTAGTCTGATCTTGGATCTACCCTGTCCGATACGGAAATGTTTTTCTAAAAAAATATCTGAAATGTCGAGCTTGATAATTTTTATTTAACTTTTTTAGCAGGATAAGGGTTAAGGGTAGAGTTAAAATTTAAATGGTCCGCAACACGCGAAAAGGGGCATTCGGACATTTCCGTAAAGTGTCGTCCCGGATCAGCCTGCGCAGTCCGCGCAGGCTGATCCGAGACAACACTTTCCGATCGTGTGTGATTTTCTGTTTCACGCAAATCTACTGTAGGACAAAATGTAATGTTGACGTGAAATGCCTTCTCGGATTAGCCTGCGCCGTCCGCGCAGGCTGATCCGGGACGATACTTTACGCAAATGTCCGTAAGCCCCTTTTCACGTTTTGCAGACCAAATAATGTAACTTGCTCGAAGGCCAACTTACTCGGAGCAGAGAAAGTGTCATCTTTAACCATTAAACCATGTCTCACGTCTATACTTGCTTTTGCAGCCAGAGTAGATATAGATCAGACTGTATGAAACGTGCAGTCTGATCTGATCTACACTGCCCACTTTGCAGAAACATAATAGACTAAAGGTACTTTGAAATTGCTACTATTTGGGTCTTATATCTAGAATAAAAATGTCTGTTGAGTTTATTCGGTGCTCTAATGATTTATATGATAAGCACTGCTGAAAAATGAGGAATCGTTTGCCACAAGTAATTGATCTTTTTTCCATAATAATTTCAAGACATACAAACCACAAAGGTGCAAAAATATAGGTTGCATTTTGTATGTTAATGGGAAATTACCAAATTGACACTGACTGATGTTTGTCTGACATTAATGTTGCATCGAGGACATTTAGTTATCGCCGTAAAGATAGCTACTAATTCATTATTCAGACAGGTTTGAATAAATAAATATCTAATTGATTAAATTGATAGATTGCTTCCATGAACAATTAAGAGCCCTGAGCATAATTTGGTTGGTTTTGCAGAAAGTGTTGACCAAGATCAGACAAGACATAATGCTTGATTTTGAACTTGTAAAAGCCTAAAATCCTTAACTATACAATTCCGAGTTTTAAAAAAAACCCCTAAGGTAGCAGGCTATCGAAGACATTGTGGGAAAAAGAGAAATGCTGGTAACCATCATTTTCTCCCTTTTCCACACTATTTTCCATAAAGTGATCCACATTTAATTTGTTAACTGCAATTGCCTTCAAGACGGAGGTATGTTAACTGGTAGTGATTTAGTCTCTACCAATCGACAAAATTTTAGACTAGTCCAACTAGAAAACATTTGCAGCTGACAAATTATGTGTTATGAAATTTCTCTATCATGGAAAAGATGATGGAAAAAGGAGCACTTGCTTAATATGGGAAATTTTTCCTACTTCCAACATTTTTTTTTAGAGTTTTAAATAGCAGGGGCACTCGTCCTTGAACAGATCTGGGTTAACCCTTAGGCTGCTAAACTCGACACAACGACCTTTTTCGGACAATGTAGATCAAGATCAGACTGCACAGAACGTGCAGTCTGATCTTAATCTACACTGTCCGATAAAGAGATGTTCCTCCCCTCTCCCCCCCCCCAAAAAAAAAAACTTTGAAATAGCACAATTTTAGTTTTTACTATCGACTTGAAAGTCTATTATTTAGATAAATGGCTCCGTGGCCAATCTATGACGAGCCCCCATCTTACGAACAAGAAAATTCGCATCAAATGCATAGCTGAACTACAAGCCGCACCTAGCGAGACTCGAACCCGTGCGGATAAGATCCTCATTTTTTCGAGGTTTAAAAGACCAACACTTTAACCACTGAGTTGAAGACAATTCTTCTTAACGCAGGTGTTAGGCATTGATTTTATACGGGATAAAGCTATGCAATAAGGAAGGAGTGATCTCCCGAAACATACTTATTTAGCAGCATAATGGTTTATCTCTCATTTAAACGAGTAAACTCTCATTTAAGGCAGTGCACGTACCATACTACTCCACTGAGGATGCAGAAGTAAGTGTAAATAACATTCCACTTAGGCATGAATAACATTACTTTGTGACTGTAAATACTATTTAATCCCTTACCACACAATCTCGAGTTTTAACGACCCTGAAGAAGAAAGCTTTTGAAAAAATTGTGGGAAAAGAAGAAAATGCTGGTAACCAGCATTTTCTTCTTTTCCCACAATGTTTTCTGCTCTTCCCGAAACAGATTTCGATTCTGGAATCACATTCATTGAGGTCTGCAAATGCTTTAAAATGAGGGCCATTCTTCAGTTATTTCCCTTGGTTCCTCTCCAGTACTACATTGGTCCTGATAAGGGGGTTACTTGGATTTTATCCTTGATTTTGTTGCGCTGAATAGCTATGTTCTTGAGATATTATATCAAGTAAATCTCGTTAAACTGTTTTACAAATTGATATATACATAGTTCCTGATGATTAAGAACAGAGTTTGATTTGAATTACATGCAGACCTTACACATACATCATAAATCATTGTTATATTAATCGCAACATCCTCAAGGGAACCAAGGATAAAAACAGAGGAATACTGGTGAAAGGACCAATCTGTTATTTGGTTACCCTCAGTTTTTATCCGGCAAGGGAGATAATTTAATATACAGGAATGGCCCCCATTGGACTGGTCTAAAATTTTGTCGTATGGTTGAGTTGATAATTTACCCCACAATCCAGGGTTTCCACTCTGATTGAAAAGGCTTTTGAAAACATCGCTAGCATTTTCTGCTTTTCCATGTTTTCTACCCATTTAAAAATAAATTCAATCACTTAATTGAGCCACATTTATTTTGACGCCTGCAAAATTAATGATCTCAATTCAGGCAAGTAAAAAAAATGTGTTGTTTGGTAAAGGATTGGAGGGGCATTGAACAGGATTTTGTTTTGCAAGCTTTTTAGAAGATCTTTAATATTAAAAAAAACTATCAAATGTTGAACACATTATAAGCATTACATTCGATTGTGTTTATGCAATTACTCTCACGATCTCACGATCAATCGATGTCTACAGGCTTTCGATGTACCCTTGCAACATCCCTGTTGTAAGGCTATCTGGCCCCCAAAAGTAACTATCGAGATACTATTAATGTAGCCCTGATCCATCTTTTAATCACTCCTTTCACGGCCCATACAGATCTGTCGCAAAACCGTATATCGCTTCCGTAATAATTACTTGGGTTCGAGTCCTCATTTTTGACAAAAGTCTGATTACAATGATTAAAGGAAAACATGAACCGAGGCTACTATCAATATACTAACAGAACAACCGCTATCGGTGGTGCACTGCTATCGAGGCAATCGCCATCGCAATCAATGTATAATATTGTCGTCATATACCTATGGGAAAAAGTTAAACATATTCCATCTTATACAGTTAAAACAATTCCTTTTGCCCAAATGTATTGTTTTCTTTAATATCTCTGTTTAGCGTTTAATTATATTTAAGAAAATGGAGAATATGCACCAGACACAATAAAGTCATATGTCATGTTATGTTGGTCTTTGTTTACCTCTTTTTTCAAGGAATATAAAATATGCTTAACTTTTTCCCATAGGTGAATATAAAGAGTTAACGCTTTACCAAATAATCCCCGCGCTGTAACGACCCTGAAGTATTTAAAGCTTTTGAAAATCTCATGGGAAAAGGAGAAAATGCTGGTAACCAGCATTTTCTCCTTTTCCCATAATGCTTTTCAAGCCTCTCTAAGACAAATTTCGTCCTTCAATTTGTCGTCTGCGAGTGCTTTGATTTTGGACAAGTCTAAAGTTTTTATCGTCTGGTAAAGGGTCAACAGAGGAAGTCAAGCGCGGAGAAAGTTCGATCATGACCTGTGTCCATCACATCTGACCTGTAAACATGTATACATGTTTACTAATTTATTACAAACTGCAGGAGAGGTGGTACGACAATATTGTGTAAGTAGTCGTTTTTTCTTTCTTGCTTAAAGTAACAATAAAGACCGAATGTAAACAAAGCGGGTGTTTAAATGCATTTGAATTTATATCATACTATTTGAAAGTATGGAAATTATTGTGAAGATGACAATCTGTCATTGTAGGGTGCGTTCAAGTGTTAGTCGCTGACAAAAAAATTAATTTCAAAACTAGGATAAAACCTGCCAGGTATCTGTGTCTTTTGTTTACTTTTTGCCAGATTTTAAAATTCTTTTTTTTTTTTCTGCCAGCGACTAACATATGGCCCGACCACACGATAACAGATTGTCATCTCCACAATATTTTCCATACTTTTAAATGATATGATTTAGATTTAAATGTATTATTACATCTGCTTTAACATTTTGGCCTTTACTGGGCCTTTAAACCCCTAGGCTGCTAGTCGCGACTCAATGACCTTTTGCGGACATTGTAGATCAAGATCAGACTGCACAGAAAGTGCAGTCTGATCTTAATCTACAGAGTCTGATAGTGAGATTTTCCCCCCAAAATACCTTTGAAATGGCAACATTAGGGTTTTTTTTTTAACTATCAGCTTGAAAATTTCATTTCACTTACTTGGCAGGTGAAGGGTTAACTCGATTCCTCTTGCAGAAGACATTTTTTTATGCTCTCCGAAGGGGGAGCATATAGTCGCCGCTTCGTCCGTCCGTCCGTCTCCGTCCTTCCGTCCGTCCGTCCGTCCGTCCGAAGCCATTTCTCCAAAATCCCACGACCAAATTGGATGAAACTTCATATATGAACTCCTTAGGATATTGTGCCCTTGTAGTTTTCTCGGTTTTCCAATTCGATGCTGTGTCATGGAAAAAGGGGGTTTCTTGTAAAATACCAATTTTTACTGATATCTCCTTCAGTTTTCGTCAAAATTTCATGAAACTTCACATTTATATTGTTTATTAAAAGTTTCACCATGTGCCCTTGTTTTTTTTTTTTTTTTTTATCTATGCAAAACCATGTTACGGGAAAAGGGTGCTTAATGTCATATAACTTTGGGTTTTGTTTTTTGGACTCTGAAATTAAACATTTCCCAGTTTCTTAAGACTATTCAACATATATGTTGCTGATCAAAAGCCCCAGACCATGATTATACCCCCACAAACGAAGTATTGGGGGTATACTGGAGTCACCTTGTCCGTCCGCCCGTCTGTCCGTCCATCTGTCTGTCCGTGTGTCACGAAAAGCTTGTCCGGGGCATAACTTCCAAAGTATAAAAGCTAGTGACTTCAAACTTTATATACAGATAGGTTACTTTAAGGAGAAGTGCAGTGTACAAGAACCATAACTCTATTCCCACTATTTGCCCTTTGTAAATTTTAACTTTGGATTTTTGTCTGGGGCATAACCTCAAAAGTATAAAAGCTAGTAACTTCAAACTTCACACACAGATATATCACATAATGGAGAAAACCAGTGTACAAGAACCATAACTCTGTCCCAACTATTTTTGGGGTTATTGCCCTTTATAAATTTTAAATTTAAATTTTTGTCCGGTGCATAACTTCCAAAGTAAAAAAGCTAGTATTTTCAAACTTCGAATACAGATAGGCCACATTCAGGAGAAGTGCAGTGTAGAAAAACCATAACTCTATTCCCACTATATTAAGAGTTATTGCCCTTTGTAAGTTTTAACTTTGGTTTTTTTGTCCAGGGCATAACTTTCGGGGTTATTGCCCTTTGTAAATTTTAACTTAAAATTTTTGTCTGGGGCATAATTTCCAAAGTAAAAAAGCTAGTAACTTCAGACTTCATATACAGATAGCCACATTAAGGAGAAGTGCAGTGTACAAGAACCATAACTCTATCCCAACTACTTTTTGGAGTTATTGCCCTTTGTAAATCTAACTTTAGATTTTTGTCAGGGGCTTAACTTCCCAAGTATAAAAATTAGTAACTTCAAACTTTATATACAGATAGCCCACATTAACGAGAAGTGCAGTGTACAAAAACGATAACTCTATTCCCACTAGTTTTAGAGTTATTGCCCTTCGTAAATTTTAACTTTAGATTTTTGTTTGTGGCATAACTTCCAAAGTATAAAACCTAGTGACTTCAAACTTCATATACAGATAGACCACATTAACGAGAAGTGCAGTGTACAAGAAACATAACTCTATTCCCACTAGTTTTAGAGTTATTTCACTTTGTAAATTTTAAATTTTGATTTTTGTCTGGAGCATAACAGTTACTTACTAAATGACACATGTTCTGTAACAAGGCGCTTTGTGGGGGTATGCGGCACTTTTGTGACAGTTGTAGTTTTATTCTTTCCTATTTATACTAAGCTGTATTATAGAAAAAGAGGGCCTAATGACAAACTCAAACACGAAGTATATAAATGTTTAATCTGATTTTTTTTTCAGACAATTTTGCCATTACTATAATAGTAATGGATGATTTACAGATTGTTCACATTGACAGGAAGTTTTACTCCACTGTTCCAAGAGTTATGCCCCTTCTTTATTTAATTATTTGAACATTGGCAAATGCAGTTTGGCAGACGGGACCAAACACAAGTAGCCTATTTCACCCCCACCCTCCTCTCCCGTGACCAACCATTTACTGACAGTCTTCACTTTCCTAAAAAGAGACCTGTTCAGGGAGCATAATCCGTCTACGGCGGCTCTTGTTTTATCTTGCAGCAGACGAATTTTAAAAACACCTTGGCAAAAAAAAGGACCTGTTCACGGGCAACCGTTCTCTTTTTTGCTACAATTACCACTATATTTTCATATCCATTTCTGTAGTACAACTTGATTTTTTCGTTGATACTAACTCTTTACCAGACGACAAAATTTTACAATTGTCCAATTTGAAATCATTTGCAGACGATGAAATACATCGACTTAAGGATGGGTTTAATTTAATGAGGGCTATTCTTCAGTTATTTCCCTTGATCTCTCTCCAGTGCTACATTGGACCTGATAAGGGAATTGTTATTTTTTTCATCCTTGATTTTCTTGCACTACACAGAAGTAGTGTATAAATGGGGATTCTGGGCCAAAATTTCAAAACCGCCGAATCCAAACCACCCAAAAACCACCAAAACCCCCAAAATCCAAACCACCCAAAAACCTCCAAACCCGCCAAAAATCCAAACCACCCATAAACCACCAAACCCCCAAAAACCATAAAGCCTCCAAAAAATCTCTAGCAATTTTTTATCTAAATCTGCTAAAGTTGATTCCACTATAAAAATCTGTGTCACCGAAACAAAAAATATATACCCCAAACACAAACATTTTTATAATCCATTGATTTGAATTATAAAAATGTGGTTCCTCCAACTATATGCACTACCCGTATCGCTCTAAAAACTGTTGATACTCTTCCGCACTTAGCAATTTTTCAATTAACCAATGAAAAATAGCGAGCGTGTTAATTAAATTATCAAGTATATATCTTTTATCCTCCTTTGATCTCAACGCCTGCTTGTTTATCTCTTCCGTGTACAATTCATGTCCGCGGCTCCTAATTGTGCACATTTCTCTAAGTTGTTCCTCTCCTGAAAAGAAGCATTTTTTTTATAATCCTCTTGCGTAATACTATTTTTAACAACAGACTTTTTTATCCCCTTGCATTTTTTATTTTCCTCTCCCTCAAACATTTTATATGAGTACTGCTTGGCTCTAAGTCCTACAAACTCCTCAATAATTTCACCACCAGCTTCATCTTTAAACATTCCAATTACTTTCTTATTACATCCAGTTGGAATACCTGACGGATGATCTTTGGGGTAATTACTCGTATCGAACTTGTTTGGCACATCGTTTGATATATCCTCGTAGAAATCATCAGTCTCAATCTCATACATCAAACTATCTGTATCTGTGAATAAAGCTTAGCTTTATCTCCACATTTTGCTTTAATGTAATTGTAATGAAAATTGTACATATGAACCTTACTTAATTCGAGAATGCACATTCCTAGATAAACCGGTTTATTAAATACTAGCTTCGTCTTTTTCATTCGATCCTCGGCTCGGCCAATTTCTTTCCGAGGATTGATGATAGTCATTGCGACAGGATTCATTCCTCTCTCACCGCTGATCGTTGTTTCGGCTATGGTTATGTGGGAAAGCAGCCAATGGCTTGGAAAGAATATTGTGCGGAGTACTGGTAACAGAAACTCTAGGAAAGCATGGATAGGTGCACTGGCCGCCGCGATATAACTGAAATATGTTGAAAACGGCGTTAAACACCATACAATCAATCAATCAATCAATCAATCGTCTTTTTCATATGCATAGCGATTAAATTTTCATCGAAGATGTTACGATGGTAGAAGTTTGGTTTGGCTGCTATTTTTTCTGCCTTTGCTACACTAGTGACTAATTGAACATCCACCCGGTTTCTAATGCTTTCCATGGTTTTTCCATAGACTGCGTTGTTCATGAGTTTATAGAATTTTGTTTCGAACTCATGGGTTGCCTTTGCTCTGAGATTTGTATTAAGATCGATGTATGGTTTAAGCCATTCACTTTCTTCAAACTTAGTACCTCTATGAATCTTTTTAATCCTTAAACCTAAACTCTCATATAACTTGAGAGTTCTGTGGTGAATTGCATACTTTTTCTTATCCCTCAGGTTTGGAATTAGTTTATCAACACCGCCTACTTTTAAACTTTCTGGTGCAAGGGGGAAGTCATTGTGTTCATTGTGTAATTCCTTAGGATACTCCAAATCAACTTCTAAAATACATGGAATTTCTCTCCATGACTTTAACTCTTCTTCACTCATCCATTGAAAACCACCAGTAGGAAGAGGTTGGCTCATTGCACATCCGTAAAGGTTGTTGGCGTCTAAATAAATTATATACATTGAGTTTTTACTTTTATCGTATTTCACACCCATGTACTTATTGTTAGCTTTCCAATACCTGGTAGAAATCATTGATACACCTCCCCTGATACCGCGTTCAAACAAGAGTAGCATATCTGGGTCTGACATCAATTTCAACTTTACTTTACTATATACCCTTACCCTAGAGTAAAAGGCTTCTTTAGGTGGTAGTTGAGTTTCTTCTAGACTTTTTGGTGAATCCATGTATTCATATGGATACACACCTTTTCTGGTAAGCAATTCCAACTGCTCTTTGTGGTATTTTGCTAAGTTTTTAAATTGACGTTTTTCCAAATTACACACTAAATTTCCTAAACTCTCACTCTTAAACTTCGTGCTGTCAATAAATCTAATCTCATGAGTTTTAGTTTTAGTTTCTCCATTTCTATCAGTATAATTTATGGGTATATTTTTGCTAAAACTAATGTACTTTTCTTCATTGTTAGGAATACATTTGATATTTCCCTCAATTGTACCGAGATTTTTAATAAATAGATGACTGTCATACCCACTAAGATTATGAAACACTACGGGTGTAAAACTAGGTTTGCGGTAATTAAGATTGCATGATTTATGAGCAGCCCCTCTAAATTTGCCTGTAAAATGACAGTGGTCCCTAACCTTTCCATCCTTAAAAGCCTTAACAAACTTTTCTCCGCACATCCAACATTTAGTTGCTCTATGAAAAAGCTCTCTTTCTTTTCTCCAAATTTCATCTTCTTAGCTGGTATGTTGTTAATTTCTTTAATGTCTCTTTCTAGGTTTTACACAAATTTTTGTGCCGCGTCTTCTCCAGTATATTCTACTAGCTTTGATGGGTATATATCTTCGTAAAGCAATTTGATATAATAACGAAACCCTGATGGTTCGTGTTTTTGATATTGTTTCGTGTAACTATTTTGTGGATTTGGGTTACAGGTAAATAGTTTACGTAAATATGCTTCAAAGTTAGCATATATTACAAAGGATGCATTTCTGATTTATAGTAGTTTTTAAACTCTATCGTTGACCCCTCTTCTGGCATTTCTGTTTTAACAGCTTTATGATCTTTACAGTACTCTATATGCTTTGCCAAGGATTTTTCAGTCCAAAAGGAATTTAAACATCTTAAGCAGAAATAATGTTTATCTCTTTGTTTTGACACCTGAGAGGCCAGCAAACGACTTAAACTTTTGACCAAACAGTAATGCCATACACCTTTTCTTTCTATCAACAAAAGAATTATTTTATGTGTTCTATCCGTAAAATCGCTGTTTCAAAGTGTGTAAACGTCTTTTCCATCATAACCAAATACAGTAATTGATATAGTTGGGTTTTGTTTTTCAAACTTATTTATACCTTTTGCAGTAACGGGGTAAGCTATTCCTGTCATATTTAAGTTATTTTCCTTATCTTTTAAGGCTTTGTCAAGTCTTTCTGGGTGGTTGTCTTTTGGGTTTAACGCTCTAAGCACGCACCATAAAAAACACTTATTATCTTCATTTTTCATGTTAATGACTGCTTTTTTGGAAGCCAATTCTGAGTGTAGACGAATGTAAGAATTACCTCTTAATGGATTATACCTCACAGTGTGCTACTCTAAAACGATAACTCTAGAAAACGTCCAACCGCTACCCTGCATCTGATATGTTGCTATGTTTTCTAAAATTCTTTCCACCATAGTGGTATACAGTTCGTCTTCATTAGTTCCCTCTAGGTTAATCTCAAAATCAGCAGAATGAAAAGTAGCTGGTACCATAATTGTTCCAGTATTGCTTTCCCTTTTCATGGTGCATTTGAGAATTAACTTGACTTTTGTTCCACGATTATTCCTTAAAAGGTTGGCCATGCCTCGGCGCGCACCTTCTAAAAACTCCCGAGGGCCAAAACCATCTATACCATTTATAGTATATTGAGTCGTAAATTTTTCTTAGAGCAGATGGACCTTCTCTAATCTCAGACGACTGTCTTGGAGGGTAATTTCTTCGTACATGCTCTGTAACCTCGTCCATCACTTGGGGGATCTGCGTTGGTTCCACATAACCGGTTAGCCAGTTACTAAAATTAGTAAATCTTCTTTGTATAGCCTCTGAGACAACAGCTGACGCTAGTCGCCTTGCTCCAGATAAAACATTAGACGCAACTCGTCTAGCTACGTTACCAAGTGTATTAAAAATGGACATTTTTTATAGTAAATATTTTTTTAAAGCTATTTTCAAAAAATTTCATTATGACAATATCATAATAAAGTTACTCGATGCTAATCCTGCATTTATTTTTCCAAACCCTTCCATTCCAGTTCGAAATCGTTTGTGGGCATCGGTCTATAAATTTACCCGCCTTGTAAATCGATGGAAAACTTTATTTACCCAGTTTTAACATCCTCTAAACTAACTTTTCTAGGATTTTTTCTAATAGTTTTTAATCTCACAAACCTAGAATCTTCTTTCTTTTCTGGTTTAGGTGGTTCCTTTGGTAGCAAACCATGTTCTTTTGCCAGCTCTGTTAACTGCTTTTTATCCCAGTAAGAGCGAAATTTTATATTATTTTCTTTAAGAATTTCTTTTAAGTCTGAAGTCTTTATCATTTTTTTATAAAAGGAAAAAAAAAAATCTTAATACACCACACTCATTTTATTTCCATCAGACTGGAAGTTTATTAATCTATCGCTAATGATAACGGTAAATGCTTCTGTGTTAGCAGGCACATTTCTATTAAAATATGCTTTTATTTGTATATCAGTAACAGAAAACTTTAAACGTTCACTTTGTTTGGAAACGTCGAACAAAAACAAAGGATATAGATCTTTATACTCTAAGGGGGTAAAGTTGGGGTTTGATACCAATGAGTCCATGTTATAAAACTTTGATCTAAATAATGCAGCGTCACCATACGCTCTACTAAATTGTTGTTTAGGAAATGATAAATTAGTCAACCACAGGATATCTAGTGGAGTTTAACATAACATGAATATTTCTAACTTCTATATGATCGAATATTGCAGGGTTTTTTTTCCTGTCTAGCAGCTATTTTATTACCACCTGTTTTATCAGTCTGAAAGCCAACAATAATAAAACGCGGCACCTCAGGAGAAAGTCTCCAGGTAAAGGTAGTTGACACGGGGAATGAGATAGAATCACACTGTCTCATCCGATATCCAACTGGTATTTTTTCTTTTTTCTCAATCGTTTTATAAAGTTCTAATTTCTCTTTATCTGCGGGTAAAACATGAGGTATGAACCATGATATTTATTCAACGTAATTTTACCATCATCAGCTGCTCCTGCAGCTTCATCATCATTATTTCTTGTTAGGGTAAGAGTTTGCTTCATCCCATGTAATATCTTATTATAGTCCTCACAAAAACCAAATATATGTTTTAATGGAACCCTGAAACTAAATGTTCCCTTCGGATTGGAATTTTCAATGGCATATGCTCTCCGTATAGCCCAACCTGCGTTTTCCACTTCTGCTGCACCTGTTGTGTCTTTATACCACAATTGGTTTAACCCTTGTGATTTGGAAAAATCATCCGGGTATTTTAGCAATCCAAGTATCGTAGTAGCCTGACCTGGGTGTGTTATGGATTCAATTTCCTGACCGGAAAGTTGATATTCAATATTTTTAAAAAGATGCATAAGGGCATTATTTATCAGAGAAATAGCATCATTGTCATAAAGCGTTCCATCAACCTTTGTTAAACGACCTTCTATAATTAAATAACTTTCACTAGGATGTGTAAAAAGATCTTGGGTTTCGATATTAATCCTGATTTCTCCGGGGTTGTTAAGATTTGTGCCGGTAACTGGTGTGTATTCATGGTATTCATACTCTTCGATACTATCGTCTTTTAAAATAGGTTCAGTGATATTAAAAATGTCCATTTTTTTTTATTATTATTATAATTTAAATTATACTAATGTAAATTATACTACTTTAATACCACCCCCATGAATATTTTTTTTATCCAATCTCTATCCTAAATCTCTAACCAGAGCTGGGGAAAAGGCTTTTTCTTGTCGTTGATCCACACACTTTTAAGTTTAATGCTTTTTAGTTCATCTTTCTGGATACCTGGAACCTTTTTAGGGTAAATCTTGGTTCCATACACAATTTTTATTAGGGGAATCCTCCTTTTACCTAAATACTTATTTACCTCTTCCTCAATCTCCTTCATTATGTCTACTTTTTCATTAGATAACATTACAGTAGTTTTTTGATAACCATACTTTGTATCATTAATTTCAAGAATCTCGCTATCCTCCAATTTAAAAGACGCTCCACATATGGTTATGGAAAATGTGTTATATTTTTCATAATCTACACGACCAAATATTAATCTTTCCATTTTTATTACAAAATATAATTACTTAAGCAATTTTTTCAATTTTTTTTTTTCATACTACTTTAATACCACCCCCGCTGTTTAATTTTCGAACAAAGTCTTGGATAGCGATTGCACTTCCATCTACTAAGGTGTTAATGTTTTGTACCTCTGGTGTACTTTGCGTCATAGGTGTGCCAGTATGGTTTTGCAAAATCTTTTACGATTTTGGTGTTAAAGCTTTTTCAACTAACCTCTTAGCTGCGCCTTTTCCTGCGTCTATAGCCGCGCTCTTTCCGGCCTCTAAAGCTTTTTTTGCTCCTTCCTTAGCAACACTCTTTCCCACATCAAAAGCAGAAGATGCAATTTGCTTAGCTGTGCTACTAGTAAAAAGCCTCGTAAAAAAGTTTGCGACGCTGTCAGAAATTCTGGCACCATTGTATGAATACTTTCTTTTAAATCCATGGTTTCTAGGAATAAACATTTTTTATAGTTTAGACATTAATTTTTATAAACGTTGAATCCAAAACACCTTGTCTTTTTAATTCATCGCACACGCTAACAAGTTCGTTTCTTACACCTGTGTTGCCCGCTGCTTTACTCGCCATCAACAGGTCTAGTCTTTCTATTAATGCGTTAGGGTCACACGGAATAACAATCCCACTTCCGTGAATAAATCTATCATAGCAAATATCGCTCAAAAGATTTTTCCATTTTGGACTTTTACTGCTTTTAGGATATTTACTTTTCGGGTTGTTGTCACGATAGAGGGTGTTGTGTTGATTTTTCCCATTAAATCTGCATAATTTTCTAAATCCACTGCAGAATAAATGTTTTCATCTGGATTTTTAGACATAATTAACTCCCATAGACCAGACGTACCTTCATATTCCTCATTTTCCACCACAATATTGTTGTCTACGATGACAACTGGTTTGTTACCGATATAAAAGTTACCATTTCTGTCATATAGCCCGTACTTTGTATCAGCTTCAGACTTAGTAGCAAACTTTCCTAGATACTTTTCCGCGTCTGGTCCAATAAATTGCGTGTCTTCTTCTTTTTCTTTCCACCCTGACACCTCCCTCTCAATAGGCTTTCGTCATTCAGAGGAAAAAGCCTGTATAGATGGAAAGGCTGGAAACTTAATAGCTTGCGGTAAGTTTTCCATACCTTCTTTAATAGGTTTAATTCTCTCTAATACCTCCCTTGTTGTAGTTTTTTGTGTTTCCGTAATAGGCTTAAAAAACTTGGAAAGATCGGTTTGAAATTCTTGCTCACCGATTCGCTCCGATCGTAGACTATCCCGGATATTCTTTTTTGTTTTGAGGTACTCTTTTACAATTAAATCTCTTTTTGCTGGATCAGTGATTTTTAAAAAAGACATTTTTTATTATTATCATAAATTTTATCGCAGTTTTTATCACAGTTTTTAACGCAGTTTTTATGATCCTACTTTAAATTTTACTTCAAACTCAAAGTTTATTCCTGGCCTACTAATACTCCAGGGGACCCCCATGATTCTTTTCAACCAACTTCCGAAAGGACTCACGGGCTTATTGCCTCCCTTTTTCAATTAGAGATTCTTCCGTTTCACTGGATAAAGTTTTCTTTGTCTTACTTTTAATTTCTTCTTTCATAACTTTATATTTTTCTAATTCTTCCAAAATCAGTTGAAACTCCTCATCAGTAATTTTATTATCGCTGAAGGCTTTAGATATATGAGAGGATATGGTATTTAGCTTTGTGTCTGCTATTGTCTTTATCTTTTCATGTTTCTCCGCTTTTACTAAAGACTTTTTAACTACATATTTACCAATTAGACTTAAAAATCCTGTTAAAAGAGCTGCAGCTTCCAATGCTATAAAAAAAGGTACTGCTACTATTGTGGATAAAAGGCCGATGCCCCCAGCTCCTGCACCCACTGTAATAGTAATTAAAACCGTGTCAACAATGTCAACTATCTTTGCGGCTCTATGGTATTTCTTACTCAAAGCTTCTCTTTTTAATCCTTTTTCTTCCAAAAATTTTTGGATTTCATTTATTTTCTGTAACCGATACCCTTGCCTTTCATCAATAGGAGATGCTGTTGGTAATCTTGGATATATATTTTCTTTCATCTCCATTTTTTTTATTAGAAAGATATTTTATCGGGGTTTTCAAACAAAGCTGCTAAATTAAGTAATAAACGAGGCACAAAAGCTCGTTTTCCTCAATTTTTACAATCTCGTTCGAATTGTTCGTAATGGTAATTAGAATATCCTCAGCGTTTTCAAGGTTAACCTCATTTTGTAAACTGCACCTCTTAAATTTAAGAGAGTATGCTAATGCGGTTAAAACAGCTCCTTTAGTCATCATAAACTCAAACTCTAATCGTATTTGTTTAACTTGCTTGGGGTTGAGTGTAATTTCTTCTTGGCTAAAAATTTCCCAAGTTACTGGATTTACTTTTCGAGGTGGATGCTTTACACCTCGCGATGGTTGCCAATAAATTGTTTTTGGTTGAGTAATTTTAGGTTTTACACCAAATTTATAAACAGACATATTTATAAAAGGATTTAAATATTATTTATAACATCACAATATAGCTCCTAAAGTAGGTATATTGGCAAATGGGCTATTAGGTCCTAAAAGAAGTCCTTTTCCATCGTAAAACTGTTCACCCTTTTTCAGATAAAGACCATCGCCAACAGACTCTAATCCTTTACCGGGTGCAGGACCCAAATAAAGTCCTTTCCCATCAGTTTCTACCCGACAAACACATCCTCCTTTTTTAAGGTAAAAACCTGATCCCATTGCTTTTTGTACTCCTGATGAGGCTAGTCCAAAAAGAGCTCAAACGCCTAACGCCGGTAAAAAAGGTTTTTTGCGATCATTGGTAAAGCTCTCGCTGCCAACCCAGCCAACATTCCGAGAAAACCCCCCTCAATCTTCATGTTACGCTTGAGCTGTTTTACACTCATTCTGATTGTTATACCTTTACCATTCTCATAGGCTTTGGCTATTTTCTTTGCTTGTGAATTGGTAAGCGCTATAATATCATTACCTTTTAAATCCTCATGACCTAAACGAATACTTACTGGACACCCAGCTTTAATAGCAGATTGAAGCTTTTACTTTTGTCCTTCTGAAATATTAATTTTAACAGTCGTGTAACTAGTCATTTTATATACCACAAATATTTTTTTATCTCGCTTCTCTAATATGAAATCTAATTGTTAGATTTTCACCTCTAAGATTTAGTAAAGTTCCATTTTAGTCTGTGATTTTTACTTCTAGGTTGTGTATTTCATCCATTGTTATTGGTAAATATACCAAATTAACTGGTGTCTCAACTATCTTATATCCAGGAGAAACATTTGGAAAAAAAGAGTAAATCGTGTTTTGCGTTGAACCATAGCTTCATGAGAAAATATCTATATTAACGAGCAGACTGTTTATACTGAGAATGTTTACAACATTCTCCGACTCATGAAATCCTTGTGTATATTTTGCGTGAGTAAATCCTAGCACTTTAGAAAAGGAGTTTGGATGGTCAAAATCTATATTATAACCATTTTCCAGGGTAAGAACAAACTTTAGGGTATTCGTGTTTGCAGAAATGTTAACATAATATTCTTCGTTGACTACATCGTAGTGTCCGTTTTTTCTCATTTCCTGGTGAATGGTATCATTAATGTCTACGAGGTCATAACTCCCTTCTGGTATTTTAATTTTAAACCACGAAGCGCCATTGTCTGGAAAATAGATAAACAGGTTGTTTGTTGCATCAATGTTTGGAAAAGAGTAGTAAGTTTCAAGGTTTAGTAAAGCTATTTCATACTTTTTATCCTTTTCCAGCTGAATTGGTGGATTAAACCTAGTTCTAAAGCGTGTTTTGCTGTCGCTTACTATAATTTGGAATGATGTTTTGTGTTCCGTATTTTTTACGATCTGTTTTAAAAGGTCTTCCATTTTTTTATTACTAGAAATATTATTTAGACGTGAGAAATATATCTTTACACCAAGATATATTTCTTTGTTTTAAACAAAAACAGAAACCTCATTTTCTAACCAACTCTTCTAATTTTATGAAAATACTCATTCACTTTTTCTACCATCAAACACAACAGTTCAGTCTTTCCTAGCCGTTTATAGTTTTTTATATTAAATGTTTTAGCCAATTCTCTGACTTCTCGTAATGAACAATCACGCAGCCCCTCCATTAAAACACAGAACTTACATTTAGCTTCGTATATATCCATTTATTTTATTTTTACAAAATAAAATAAATTCAATTTCTTACATACCACGTTCTTCATACCACTGGAGGTTTTCACGCCAATTATAAAATCTCATACTTTTCAATACTTCTTCTTCTTCTTTTTTTATAAGATGATTTATTTCAAATAACGCATTTGCTCTAGGTATTACAGCTTTCTCCAAACTTTTATATATTCCTTCGCATTTAACACCTATCTCTTTAATAATTCCATCACATCTTGTTATTTCTTTATAATGCTTTGAAGCTTCTCCTATTTCTAAATTCATTAATAATGCTTTTTCTATAAGATCTGGGGTAGAGCAGTTTAAAAAACTGTGTATGCGGCTTACATCAGGATCACGATGAAACCATTTTTTTAGTTTGAGTATTTGAACTAATTTTCTCAAATTTTCTACTGTGCAGCAATGTAAATTTTTCTGTATATGATTTTCCATTATATCTTCAGCTATATGTGCAATATCACATGTAAGTAAATCTTCTAAATTACTTTTTATTTCGATTTTATAAATGATTCTTTTTTTATGATATTTTTTCAATATCTTATACTAACTTAGGTATGTAAGAGTTGTCAAAACCGTTTCTATACTTACCATTATGTCTCTTACTGGTTAAATCGATGATAACAAAACCATGTGGTTTTTCCCATGACTTATGACAAAAACTTCTAAACTCGTCCTTAGGCATATCTTCACTTACGTGGTCGTTATAAATATGGTTAATGTTTTTAAGGTCTTGTGGGAAAAGACAGAAAAAGTTTGCGTTTTCCCTAATCGTTTGCCGTGGTAGCTTAAAGTAGTTTTGAGAGAAGTAAAAGCAGTCGACATTACTATGCCTTCCACGAATGTAGTAGCACTCTTACTTATTCTGCTTTTCAAGGAGTAGGTCTTCGAAAATCATTAAATTTTTGTTTTCTGAGCTTAACTCACGCGGGTCGGGTACATCTCCGGCAGTTTCATAAAAACTACACTTTATATCTGACTTGTCTCTAATCGTTTTTACCCATTCTTTGACTGAAGCTGATGGAGAAACATTTAACTCCTGTATCTCATTTCGCAAGCTAAACAGCCTTAAAATAGCCTCTTTTGGTAGTCTTTCTTCAAAAGCTTTTTTAAGCATGCGATACTCCGGTTGAAAAAGACTTTTTCCGAAAACACACAACTCGTTGTAGTCGAGCCAACCCGGTCTGAGCAAAAGGTTGAGCAAAAAGAATGGTCTTACCACATCCTGATTTACCCACGATTAGTCCTCTTATACTCTTTGGCAAAAGGGGGTGATTAAACCTCTTTGATACTACTTCATTCCACGATAAATCTTTAACTTCCATTTTATATATATTTTTTTTTTAAATTTTTATATAAAATATGTATTGCGTTAAATGTAGAAAAGCTACCTACACAACCAACATAGAAACTATTGTTACTAAAAATGGAAGAAATATGAGACGTGGAAAATGTGTGGTGTGTGGAACAACTAAGACACAGTTTGTTAAGGCACAGGATGTAAAAAAAAAGGTGGGTCCGTGCTAAATAAAGTTATAAATAATCTACCTTTTGAAATGCATCTCCCTGATCATAATTTCACGGGGCCTGGCACTAAATTAAAAAAAAAGACTCAATCCGGATTTAACACCAAAGGATTGGAGCAAGCCAATAAACCGAGTTGATAAAGCTGCATACCATCACGATGTTTGCTATTTAAAAAATCCTACTACTAAAGTCAGAAACAAAGTGTGTGATAAGAATATGTTAACAGAGTTGGAAGGTATTTACAATCCCTCGCTCAGGGAAAAAATGGATAAGTCCATCGTCAGTAAACTCAGTGGAACAAAGATGAGATTTGGAATGGGAGTAAAAAAAAATGTTTCAGCATGATAAATTTAGCGGAAGAATTACACAAACCTATAAAAAGGAAATTTAAGAAAAGGAGAGTTAGAGTAAACGGTATAGATAGGATATTGGCTGCGGATTTAGTAGACATGCAAGCATTTTCTAAGTTTAATCGTGGTGTAAAATATCTCCTCGCTATCATCGACATCTTTTCCAAATACGGATAGTTGGTACCATTAAAAGACAAAACGGGAAAATATGTTGCTACAGCATTAAAGAGTATTTTTAAGGAGAGAAAACCAACAAAAATGTGGGTAGACAAGGGCAAAGAGTTTTATAACAAAGAGGTTAAAGACTTGGTTGAGTTATATTCCACTGAGAATGAAGAAAAATCTAGCGTGGTTGAGAGATGGATTAGAACAATGAAAGAAAAAATGTGGAAGTATTTTTCTGCTCACTCCACAAACGTTTACATCAATGTGTTACCGGAACTCGTTAAAGAATATAATAACACAAGACATTCATCCATTAAGATGACGCCAATAAATGCGAGTAAAAAAAGAAAATTAAACCAAAGTTTGGAGAAATCTTTACCTCGACCATCTCGAAATAGAAGATATAAAACCTAAGTTTTCCGTTGAAGACAACGTAAGGATAACTAAAAAGAAAAAGACCTTTAAGACAGGATATACCACAAAGTGGACTGAAGAGGTCTTTACAGTTTCTGAGGTAAAACATTCATGACCTATAACATATAAAATTGCAGATCTTAATGGAGAAGAAATAAAAGGCACCTTTTATGAGCCTGAACTGCAAAAGACTAGTCAGGAGTTGTATAGAATAGAAAAGGTTATTAAAAAAGGAAAAAAGAAATCTCTGGTAAAGTGGAAAGGTTATTCTGACGAGTTTAATTCATGGGTTGACAATAAAGATATTGTAAATATTTCGGTATAAAAAAAAATGGCAGATATTGCAGTTGAGAACGTAATTTTACCAAATAGACCGTTAAACAACCTAGAACTGGAACATCTGGCGAAAAAACTTAAGATACCCGCTTTTAGGGGAGTGTTTTTACGAAACACTCTACCAAAAAAGTGTAGAAAAAAAGAATGTGGTATACTAAACCTCGACGACACAAGCGGACCTGGTACACATTGGGTTGCTTGGTACAAAAATGGTAAAACTAAGCATTACTTTGACAGTTATGGTATACAACCACCGACTGAAATTCGCGAGTACCTAAAAAGTCCAATACGTTACAACACGGACCAGGTGCAACAAGCTGACCAGGTGTTTTGTGGTCATTTGTGCTTATACATACTTAAGAAGATGAGTAAGGGGCAAGATTTACAATCGGTTTTAAATAATCTTTTCTAGTAATAAAAAAATGCCTGTTGATAAATTTGGAGGAATGGCTGATGCTAAAACTAGCGGTGATGGTGTGTTTCTTGCTTATGTAAATAATAATTTTTTACGTAAAAATGGAACAACCACCGTTACCGGTTCTATAGATATGGCTGGTAATACTTTTTTTAATGTCTTTAATCCAGTAAATCCTCAAGATGCTGTTACAAAAGATTATGTTGATAAACATTCTGGATTTTTAAAAGAAAATGGGGGATATCATGCTCTTGGATTTATAAATATGGGTTTTAATAAAATACATAACGTTGCAGAGCCTACAATAAAAAACAAGAGGCGGCTACTAAAAATTACGTGGATGCTGCTAGGAGGCCATTTACGTTTTCTAACAATGTATATTCAGCTACAGGCCCTGTAAGCATGGGTGGACGTGTTTTAGAAAATGTTAGCCCCCCTTCAGATGGCCATCACGCTGCAACCAGGGAGTATGTGGATAATCAATTAGCAGTCGTGTGAAACCATAAACTTTATCTCAAAAACAAACAACTCTAACATAAAACACGTGTGAAACCATAAACTTTATCTCAAAAACAAACAACTCTAACATAAAACACGCTTACATATCTATCTTAATAGAGTTAGACTTGTAAAAAATATTTAACCTCGTAAAGGGTTAAATATTTAAAAAAGGATCAGTTACCACCACGTGACATAGTATTTCACAACTTTGTTTAAGATTTCGCGATGCTTACTCGTATAATATCACTTTAGACAAGACTTTTGAGGATGATGGTTGTAAATTATAATATTAATAAGTACTTTTTACTTTAATTTTGAAAAATTTAAAATGTATATGGTAATTGTATAAAAATAGAATTTTTATTTATGATAATAATAAAGCGGTCTTACTTCCTTGTTACATTTTAATTTTGTAAGAATGTTATTACAAACAAAATGGTAACCTCTGGCGCGGCTCAACAGCCGTAAGTGCATACCAAAAACAAAAATGGTAAACTCTGGCTAGGCTTAACAGCCCGTAAGTTAATACTAAACACTAACACAAAATGGTAACCTCTGGCGTGGCCTAACAGCCCGTAAGTTCATACCTTATCAATACATTCTTATACATTAAAACCACAATGTTGTAAGGATGTAGTTAAGCTCAGAATAAGTATTTTATACTATTATCGTACACGTTAAACATTTTCAAAAAACAGGATTAAATTATTTAGCTAGCATTAAGATCAAATGATGACAAAAGATATACATACCAGCTGATCTAATTAACACGCTTGCTATTTTTCATTGGTTAATTGAAAAATTGCTAAGTGTGGAAGAGTATCAACAATTTTAGAGCGGTACGGGTAGTGCATATAGTTGGAGGAACCACATGTATATAATTCAAATCAATGGATTATAAAAATGTTTGTGTTTGGGGTATATATTTTTTGTTTCGGTGACACAGGTTTTTATAGTGGAATCAACTTAGATTTAGATAAAAAATTGCTACAGATTTTTTGGAGGTTTTATGGTTTTTGTGTTTGGATTTTTGGGGGTTTGGTGGTTTTTGGGTTGTTTGGATTTTGGGGGTTTTGGTGGTTTTTGGGTGGTTTGGATTTTTGGGGGTTTTAGGGTTTTTTGGGTGGTTTTGGATTTTGGGGGTTTTGTTGGTTTTTGGGTGGTTTGGATTTGGGGTTTTTGAAATTTTGGCCCAGAATCCCCATTTATATACTACTCACAGATATACTTTTTTAGATAATGTCTCAACTAAATTGGATAAAAGTTGTTTTACAAATTGATTTTACGTTTTTCTCTTATGATTGGAAACAAAATTTGCCTCAAAATTTTGTGGAGTCTTTAAATATATATAATAAATCGAATTATATTTCCCGCAACATCCCCAAGGGAATCAAGGATAAAAACAAAGGAATACAAGTAAAAGAATCAATGTGTTATTTGGATACCTTTAGTCTTTACCTGGCAAGGGAGATAATTTGACTGACAAGAATGGCCCTCATTGGCACCGCTTATCGACATTGAATGAAGGTGGGATTTATTAAATTGGCAGTGTAATACCAATCTCTTCGACAGTATTTTGCAAGTTGATAATTAGGATACATATATTATGTCATTTGATTCCTGATACTGATAGTCTTTTTTAAGTTTTTTTTTTTTTTTAAACATTCAAGGATCGTTATTTTACAGAGCAAGAAAAGATGGCATTCCGTTTTGACAACAAGAAAATTCTAGTAACCGGTGCTTGCAGTGGATTAGGTAAACAGATTGCCATCTCGCTTGTCGAAAGTGGAGCTGAGGTGTTCGCATTAAGTATATCACCTGAGAACTTAAAAGTCCTCAAGGAGACGTATCCCGCTATTCAGACCATTACCCAAGACCTAACCAAATGGACCGAGACAAAAACTGTTCTCAAAGACTTGCCGCCCATGGATGGACTGGTAAATAATGCTGGCATTTTACCTTCAACTCTCAAACTTGCCGTGGACTGCGACGTTTCGGATCTGGACAGGTTTGTACAAACTAATTTGTACAGTGCCATCAACTGTACACAGGTCATTGCCAAGAAAATGATCGACAACGGGAAGCAAGGTTCTATTGTGAACATTTCCTCTATATTAGCCCAGGGTGCATATAGAGGCACTTTACCGTATTGCATCAGTAAGGCAGGATTGGACATGGCCACCAAACAATTTGCACTGGAATTTGCGGCTTACAACATACGCGTCAATGCAGTCAATCCAACGCTTTTCATAGTGATCCAGTTAAACTGTTGGTTGAAAACCTAGGTGAAATCACCACTGAAAGCTTTGTGTCAAGAACACCGATGGGTCGGCTGCCAAAGATTGAGGAGTTAGTAGGACCAGTTCTGTATTTGCTGAGCGATCAATCTGCAGTGGTAACCGGCACAACACATATCGTTGACGGAGGTAATTTAGCGAGCCTGTCGGCTTGATGGTCTGCGGCTGGCTTCACATACCCCAGACAGAAAGTGGATAGCCGAGATAGACACTCCTAATTTTTTTTTCTTTTAAATATTGTTCTTTGTCACACCCAGACGACTTTATAGAGTATATCTCTTTATCAGATCTTTACCAAACGTCAAAATTTTGGACTGGTCAAATGTAAACCATTGAAGATGACGATTTAACTCTATTCCCCACGACAAAATATTAGACCTGTTCAAATTGAAAGCATTTGCAGACAACAAATTAGACATGTCTCAAATGATTGAATTTGATTATGAGAGGTTTGAAAACATTGTGGGAAAAGGAGAAAATGCTGGTTACCAGCATTTTCTCCTTTTCCCACAATGTTTTCAAAAGGTTTCTTCTGCATGGTCGTTAAAACCAGGGATTGTATGGTAAAATGTTAAATGCAGCTCAAATTGTTGGATTCGTCTTCGTAAGAGTAGAGAGAGATAGCAGGAGAAAAGGAGAAAATGCTGGATACCACCTCTTTCTTTCCATGGAAATGTTTTCAGAAGCTTTTATCTATAGGGTTGTGAGAATAAAGGATTATTTTTTAATGGGTTGAAAGATAATGCTCTGTTTAGAGAGCGTCCTTCGATCAAAGTAATGTAGTTTGATGGCTAGATAAAGTATTATTACTTGAACAAATTGACCTGAAATTGACCTTTATGCAAAGAATAATTTCAGAGTGAATATTTATATCATCGATCCATAGTTCTGCATGCAGACGACAATAGCCGAAGCTAAGTTTGGACAATTATTCAACCATGTAATAAATGGTAATAGAGGTCATTTATTTCATGTCAATTTGAACGGGTAATACCTACTTCATTTAAGCTGATCCTGATCTTTATGCTGAATATCTAAGTAGACAAAAAAATAGAACTCCGACTATTATTCGGAAAGTTATTTTATACACGGGAAGGTACAGGTAAGCAATTTCACTCGCACATACCGTACGAAATTTTTCCGTGACCATTCGGGGCATATGCCGACGGCAGCCCCGTTCGATGCCGAGGATAAATAAAGTATTTTAATTTATGTAAATGATGTTGACCTGGGTCAGGTTAAATAAAGTAGGCAATAATTAATTCCAGTTGATATATATTCCTTTTTTGTATGAGTCGAACTACCGACCACATATGTATACACATGAGCATTAATTTAGCACCGCCCAAAATAATTGACATATTACCTTGGCCTGCAAGAAGCCCTGATCTCAACCCGATTGAGCATTTGTGGGACCATATGGGGCGTCAAGTTCAAGCAAGGAATCAACCCGTTCAAAATCCACAGGTATTGGCCCAGGTACTCTACATGACGAATGGCACAAGATGCGAATTCAGCGTTTGATTTCCAGCATAAGAAGGAGGGTTACAGAGGTTATTCGTTCGAGGAGGGGTAGGTAAACAAGATACTGATCACACCATTGCTGTTGGCTTAGGTATGAACACTGAACGTTTTTTGAACGTGTACGTCAGACCATTGACCTAGTCTCTGTGACCATAGTTTTGGACATGATCATTTTTGCGTTTCCATTGTCCCTATCTGACTGGCCGCAAATTACAGCTAAATGTAGAAGCAGTGTTACTAGTTAGTGGATTGACATTCGTTAACGAATTTAGAACTAAGTCTTAGGTTTCCATATTATGAATAACAAGTGCATTGTGTTGAACAAAACCTTATTAATATGAAAATGGGTGGTGCTTAATGAATCTTCATTTGTATACATGTCCACTGCAATAGGTTTCACTGGCCTGGCACTCGTTTAACAAGCCCGGCCGGGTAGCTCAGTGATTAGCGTACCCGACTCGTAACCTGGTGGTTGTGAGTTCGATACCAGGTTGAGGCAAATTTCTTTCTGGCGATTTTGTGTCTCTCGCCTCTGATGCTTGTGAGAAAAGTAGTCGGTGACTTGGAAAGAAAGTTTTGCCAGTACAAATACGAGAAAGCCAAGAAACACATGTGTAGGTGCACTGACCCCTGTGATATGACCTAAGCTGTTAAACAGTCTCGGTTTACGATCTCCCACTAGTCACAATTCGGTCTATTCTGTATCTGTATTTAACCTTTTCCGTATCAGGAAGGTTTTCAATCACGTGTTCTCAACCCTTTACCACACAATCCCAAGTTTAAACGACCCCGAGGAAGAAGGATTTTGAAAACATCGTGGGAAAAGGAGAAAATGCTGGAAATCAGCGTTTTCTCATTTTCCCACAAATTTTTCTACACTGTTCAAGGAAACCTTTATCATATCAGCTACCTTTAATTTGTCGTCTGAAAGTGCTTTCAGTTTGGACTAGTCTAAAATGTTGTCGTTTCGGTAAAGAGTTAACCCTTAACCTGCTAAATAAGTAAACTGAATTTTCATTTCGATCGTAAACACACAGATATTACTATTTCAAAGTTATGATTTGGGGAATGATATCTTCTTATCGGACAGTGTTGATCCAAGATCAGACTGCACGTTCTGTGCAGTCTGATATTGATCTACAATATCCGCAAAAGGTCAGTGAGTCGCGCTTAGCAGCCTAAGGGTTAAATATGGCGCCACTCTTGAAACCGGTTATCAACAACAACATACTGCATGATATGCTCTCGCTGCGTTTTAAAACAACATGATTATATCAAATAAGCCATGATCCGTAAAAACGGGACTGAATGCATCTGCAATAGGCATCGACTCGGGTCAGCCTGCGCAGACTGACCAGGGCCGGAACTTTTTTGCCAATAGTCAATTTTCTGCACGTCAAAGGACCTATCTCTTTTATGAATCAGTCTGCTGTTTGACAAAATGGAATTTATGTATAATTAAGTGCTATCCTGCCGGGTACAGAACATTACGAAAATGCATTTAGCCCCCTTCTCGCAGAGTATAGCTAATTTTATTGGGTATAATGTTCAAGAAGCCTTCATACTAGGTTTGTTTACATTATATTTATCCATAAACATATTTCAATGCGACATTTACCGACAAGTTACATCTTTTCATGCTACAGTTTATGATACTCGTTTTATGCTCTCTCATGGTGCTGAATCCTTAGGCTGCCAAGCTCGACTCAAGGACCTTTAACGGACAGTGTAGATCAAGATCAGACTGCACAGAACGTGCAGTCTGATCTTAGATCTACACTGTCCGATACGGAGACATTTTTCAAAAAAAAAAACCGTACCTTTAAAATAGAAACATTCGAGTTTTTTACGATCGACTTGAAAGTTTCCTTTCACTCATTTAGTAGGATATGATTATCAAAAGATGGGGAACAAATTAAATAAATCGATCGATCAATAAAATGAAACATTTCTTTTATGTTCTTTGTGAAACATTGTGGATATTGCCGTGTTTTAAAACACATTGGAAACAAGTTTTATTGCTGTCTACGGAAAAAAAAATATTATGGAGGGAAGATCAGTTTGTTGCGGTATTTGTTTTGACAGACAAAGAGTATATGTAGGTTACCATCAGTTGTGACTACTTCAATTGCTGTCATGGGGTGATACATTGCTCGTACGATAAAATTTGTATGTCAGATGCATGTAATGAAAAATAAATGGTAATTTCATAGCATTAATAGACACGGTAAGACAGGGTAAGACACAGTTAAAATAGGTAATTCTTTTTTTTTTCATAGATTTAATTTTTTATAAGCATACTATCTGTTTATGACTTTTTCCTATTCAAAGACGAAAATAGTCTGTCACCAAGTGACAGAATTTCTAATCCAAGTTCGATTGTTGCAGGACAACATTTAAAAAAGCTGTTTGTGGAAATTTGCTTTTAGCGTACCCAACGCCAAAACATCTCTGTGTATGTCAAAACTTGACCTCAAAAAATTAAATGTATATTTTTATTTACTTTTTATTGAACTTTTCATTTTCATCACACTGATGCTACAGCTTTCTTTGCAATTGACTGTAAATTTCTATTCAATTTAAATAGCAGTTTAGGAGTTAACAATAGGTTTTCATTAGAACTTTCTATATAGGAAACATTGACAACAATGACTGAAATGACATAATTGGCTTGCAACACAAGGGACATTCGGACGTTTGCGTTAAGTGTCGTCTAGGATCAGCCTGCGCAGTCCGCGCAGGCTAATCCGTGATGGCACTTTACGACTACATTAGATTTTGTTCTGTAGTAGACTTGCACAAAACAGAAAATTACACAAAAATGGAAAGTGTCGTTTCGGATTAGCCTCTGCGGACTGCGTCGGCTGATCCGAGACGACATTTTCCGCAAATGTCCGAATGCCCCTTTTCGCGTGTTGCAGGCTAAGTATCGAACGGAACAAATAAACTGACATACTTTATATTTATTCCAAAAGTGAATGACAACTTTGGATTGACGTTTTCGATGTGTCCTTCGATCATTTGAAAACAAACTGATAACATTCGCACATTGTAAGCGCATGAAAGATGTGCAGGAAAGGGAGATCATGCAAGTGTACGTTCCAGTGTGCTTTTCCCTTTTCTAACAAAATCTTTCCACCCGGCTCAGACTAACCCCTCCCCCAATATTTTGCATATACTGTATTTCCCTATTATATGCTCAACAAAAGAGGTTAAGGAAATTGTGTTTGACGAGCTATGAAAAATATCTAAAACATTTTAAAACTTTTATATTTTAAAGTTTTATAAATAAAATATGAAAAATGATAACCATTTGTTTTTTTTTTTTTTTTTCCTAAGGTTTTTATGAGATTTCCTTAACTTTTTTGTTGAGTACATACATTTAAGCTATAGAACTAGCTAAATATATTCTCTGTTCAGCTTTAGAAGCAAATCTGATCGTATGGTAGTAGTGCAAAAAGACTGAAAAAACATTATGTCATCCTATACGACAGCACCGATGATTTGGAAAGACATGAAATGATGTTAGTGGGAGTTTTGTAGTAAGCGAGGTTATCGTATGTTAACTTTGGTGGACGATCTTGAGATCGCCCCTAAATCGATGGTAAGTTACCAGAACTTGCAGTTAGCGTGATTTGGTTTTTTATGTGCTCACAGCAAATGCCACTAACTCACATGCTTACGTGTATAAATAGGTAGCGAGAAACCCCGCCATTGAGTTTTTGCCTCTAGATTTATTGCCAGATCGGTCAATTAGTTTGTGTTATTTTTAACAGGAGATGTCCTCGAAGAGAAATTGGGTTTATCAAACATGTAGCGCCGATCCCTTCGGTTTGTTTCACAAAATCTTTAGAAAAAATCACCTTTTTAATGCTAGGGGGAAAAAAAGCGCATGAGGCTTTAAAGAATAGCAAAAAGAATACGAGCAAGCTCAAACTAAACAACTCTGGTTTATTAACTGTATTCAATATACATGTAAATATAAAACATGTGTAAAGCACCCGGCCTTCAGTATTTCTATAATCCGTCTTGCGCAATGACTATCTACGTCAGTTTACATGTTTTGCAGAAGTCAGAAATGGCGTTCAACTTCCTTAATAAAAAAGTTCTAGTGACCGGTGCTGGTCGTGGTTTAGGCCGACAGATTGCCAGCAAATTAGCTGAAGCCAGTGCTGATGTTTACGCTGTAAGCCGCACATCGGCTACATTAGAGACACTGAAGGGACAGTTTCCATCAATGACAACCATTACACTTGATCTTTCCGATTGGAAACAAACTAGAGAAATTCTAAAACAACTTGAACCGATGGACGGCCTGGTAAATAATGCAGCTATAGTACCTCTTACAGCCCTTACAGCGATGGAGACAGATGATTCTACATTGAATACAGTAATGCAAAATAACCTCTATGGTGCCATTAATTGTACACAGATCATCGCAGAGAAGATGAGACTGCGTGGGAAAGGAGGTTCCATCGTGAACGTATCTTCCATAGTGTCCCTCGGCGCGTTTCGGAATTTATTCGCATATAGCATTAGTAAAGCCGGTCTTGATATGGTTACCAAACAGTTTGCTCTGGAACTTGGGGCCCATAACATCCGAGTAAATTCTGTTAACCCTACACTGTTTTTTACCGATATGTCAAAGCAATTCGGCGATGTAGCCAGTAACCCGTTTTTTAATGAAATACTGAGCACAACACCGATGAAACGCGCGTCAGATATAGACGAAGTAGTTTGGCCGGTGTTATATTTACTGAGCGACATGTCTACCATGGTAAATGGAACTATTCAGATTGTCGACGGTGGAAAAGTATCCAGTTTGTCACCTTAACATTTAAAATGGGTGATTACTTAGAGTTTAGTTGAAAGAGCTCATATTTGAAAAGCAGTGTAGGGCCTGAAGTGACTGATGTTTGTCATGCTCTGTACAGACCAAATAATGTGTTTAGGCAATTCAAAAAACGTTCAAGGATTGGGCACCCTAATGGGATTCGTGTAACATTACGTTTCATCGCCAAAATCGTACGGATTCGGGTAATCTGTAATCGATGCAGGGAACCAGCTTGTATCAGCCGATCGATTACGGATTATCCGGCGATGAAAGGCGATGTTACAAGAATCCCATTAGGATGCCTTATCCTTTAGTGCATATACAACTGTTTTTAAAGCATTTTAGATTGCTCTTACCTAGTGTAAAACTGTAGACAGCGTTTAGCAAGTTACTGAAAGGGTAATCTATCAGCATTGTAAGGTGAAATGCCTTGACAAAATTTCCACATTGGCAATTTGAACATGTACATGTAACTTGTTGCAGTTCAGTAATTTTCCACTGGACGTGGTACCTACACGGAGATATTGTTTGATATGAAATGACATCTTGTTATAGATTTAACCTCCATTTTTTTTTTTTGTAATAATTCTTTAAAGTTATGCAGGCTGTGCACTTTAATCCTGAACCAAACGATAGAAATGTAGACTGGTGTCCAAATTGAAAGCTTTTGCTGTGGACATATTAATTGTGACTCAAATGATGGGATATGACATAGAAGGGGTAAAATACATTGTGGAAAAAAGGAGACTATGCTGGTTACCAGCATTTTTTCCCTTTTCAACAATGTTTTCAAAGTCTTCCTCGTCAGTCTCGTTAAAAAACACGGGATTGTGTGGTAAAGGGTTAAATAGTTCTTTGTCTTTCATGGAATATTGATTGACAGCCGTATATATGTATATATATAAATTATACTGTACATGTCACGTGGTTATTTGCAGGTGTGGATTTATTTACTCAGTAGAAAATAGCATTTTGACTTAAAATTTTGCTCTTTCAATTGATCTTTTGTGCATATGAGGTTGCTGTAGGATGATGTGTAGCAGCAAAGTGAATTTTTAGAGGATTTTTTTTTTTTTATGGAAATATATGCTATTGGTGATTATCAAAACTTTTATAGATTGAAATTAAATTTGAGCAAAACCTCAGTTGAGAATGACCTAAAGCCCCTTTATAAGCACGGACCTTTTAGATTTTCAGAGATATCCTTGCCTGACATACATGTAGCAGTTCTTGTTATAACTATTTAGCAAGTCTGGGGCCGATAATAAGAGTTTTTGGGGTTTCTACTTAGCCTGGGTCGGGGCGGCAATAATCTTTTCATCACTCCTTATCGCGGTTTCCTTTCACGGTCTCCACAGATCTGTGGCAAGACTGTTAATCGGTTCCGTAATATCATTTTTGACAAAGTAACGATCGAATATATATAAGGAAAAAATGGTGGTATTGGAACCAAGACAAGGTTTTTTCTTGGAATATCCAGTTAATGCAATGAAAATTTCTAGTATGATACAGTAAATTGTTTTACGGTTGCTTCCTTTGATTTAGACACTGGATATGTCTTTTAGATAAAGGTATTTTTCAAATTTGCTACAATATGGATGAAGTTGTGCATACGAGATAAAGTGTCGGTAGTTGTTACACCATATCGGTGGACTAGTGCAGAAAAGACTCGAACTACTAGTATACCTTTCCCATATTTGTAACCGTGACATTTCTACCTTGATGCTTGACATACTACCCACTCGTGTGATTTCACTGATTATATTTTTTTGTTGAATTGCAGTTTTTACCCAGCAAAAATCTGCCTCGTTAATTTGCAGAAAATCTTCTTTGTATATAATAATGTAAACCTAGGAGGCTATGGACCCAATTTATTTGGTCTAATTTTCAAGGATTTTCTAAATTCGAAATTGCAATTCCTGATTAACCAACTGGTAAGCCAAACAAACTGGTTTTGCCAATCAGAAATGTCGCAACTATCTCAATTTATAGTAGGACAACGAACGCAATACATGAATCCGTGGCGATAAGATAGACCGACTTCCTTGGTTACTGATGCTATAGGCTCCCAAACAAACGCGGTATACACATATACAGTACAGCAGATAGACTACTAAATTTTGCTGTCATGACTGTTTCTCTCGATAACATCATAGAAAAAAAAATATTCCAATAATATCTGTCTGCCGCTGATGAATTCTCGGTATGAAATTAAGAGGGATGATT
Source organism: Hippopus hippopus (assembly GCA_946811185.2). Classification (NCBI taxonomy): domain Eukaryota; kingdom Metazoa; phylum Mollusca; class Bivalvia; order Cardiida; family Cardiidae; genus Hippopus; species Hippopus hippopus. The sequence goes on along the minus strand of OX328111.1, from coordinate 25,122,035 downwards.
GAACTAATTTACACTAAGGATATGCACATAAAATACGGATTTCGGGGGCTATGGACAACGAAATACTGGATTTAACAAAGTCATTGAGAAGGAGTGCAACACCTCATAAACTTCATTTTTGCCACAGAATAGTAGAAGTAAAAGGCTTTTTGTTTAAGTCATGCTATTATAGTCGTCTGAACATCATACATGTATTCGATAATAGTTTATTCTGAATTACAAGCATTTCGAAATACTTATACACTGTCTGATTCAGCATAGCGCTGTAAGTCTAAAAAAGTTTCTTTTTTAAAGTTAAGGGTTAAATAGTTGTTTGCTAACTATGATATACGTCCAGTGTGTTGTCAATTAACGAAGTTGTTAATATTACTGTCGGTAGCTGATTTATTGTTTTATCTTATAACATACTGTAGATAACGGGTGGTCAAGTGGACGAGAACGGCTATTTGATATGCAATCAAACACACATCCTATACCGACGTACTCTTAGATGTGCTAATCCGGTTCAAATCAGAACAGAACAGAAATTTATTGCTATAAATACTTTTAGCAAACATAATTGAGAAATGAAGTCGTGAAAGGTTAACAGCGAAAAACTAATTTGTACAAAATTGATATTTTGAAAATATTTTTGTTCTTTTAGAGCATTCCCCTAAAACAATCGAAATCTTTAGTCCAGAATAGAAAAAAAAAACATCTATTATTATAGAATCGCTTTTGTTGCGGACAGTGTAGAATCAAGATATGATCGCACATTCAGTACAGTCCAATCTTTCTTCTCACCAACTACAAACTATCACTGTAATTATACTTTCAGGACGTCAAACTGGTGTATATAAAATCAAAGAAAGCAAAATGGCAATAGGTTAATTCGAAGTTGGTTTTAGGTGAGAAATTTATTTCAATTAGCGGGCAGTGCAGAATCAAGACAGAGCTACATATTCGTGCAGCTCGGTCTTGGTTCACACTGGACGCATAGTCAGCATAGTAAAATTTTGATTTAACTAAAATGGTTGCATTTAGAGCTGAACTTTTACGTGGTGCAGAACAGAACTTAGATTTTGCATACTTGAAATCTACATTAAATAAGGAATACAAGCTAACTGAATTTTGTGTTCAACACTGTATTGTTCAGAATTTAAATCTAAGTCACAGATAAGTTAAATCCATGATCAAACTGTATGTTATTCGCAATATGATCTGTATCTACACATTCAGCATATTCTTTACTCACCAAGTGTGAAGGTAAATGTGGAAAGGAAACTTGTGACAATTACTTTTTAGCTCACCTGAGCACAAAGTGCTCATGGTGAGCTTTTGTGATCGTGCTGTGTCCGGCATGCGTCGTCCGTCGTCAACTGTTACCTTGTGTACGCTCTACAGGCCACATTTTCAGTCGGATACTCATGAAACTTGGACAGAATGTTTGTCTTGATGATGTCTCGGACGAGTTCTAAAATGGGTCATGTCCACTCAAAAACTAGGTCACTAGGTCGAATCTTAGAAAAGCCTTGTGTACGCTCTAGATGCCACATTTTCTGTCCAAACCTGCTGAAAGTTGGTCAGAATGTTTGTCTTAATGATATCTTTGACGAGTTTAAAAATGGGTTCTGTCGGATCAAAAACGAGGTCACTAGGACAAATCTTAGAAAAACCTTGTGTACACTCTAGAGGCCACATTTTCTGTCGAAAACTCTTGAAAGTTGAACAGAAAGTTTGTCTTGATAATATCTAAAAAGAGTTTTAAATTGGGTCATGTCGGGTCAAAATCTAGGTCAATAGGTCAAATTCTTGTAAAACCTTGTGTACACTCTAGAGGCCATATCTTCTGTCCAAAACTCTTGAAAGTTGGTCAAAATGTTTGTCTTGATGATATCTCGGACGAGTTCAAAAATGGTCATGTCAGATCAAAAACTAGGTTACTAGGTCAAATCTTAGAAAAAGCTTGTGTACGCTCTAGAGGCCACATTTTCTGTTCAAAACTCGTGAAAGTTGGTTAGAATTTTCATCTAGATAATATCTCAGACGTCTTTGAAAATGAGTTATGTAAGATCAAAAAGTAGGTAACTAAGTCAAACTTTAGAAAAACTTTGTGTGCGCTCTAGAGGCCACATTTTTAGTCCAAAACTCTTGAAAGTTAGTCAGAATGTTTGTCTTGACGAAATCTCGGACGAGTTCAAAAATGGATCATGTTGAGCCAAAAACTAGGTCACTAAGTCAAATCTTAGAAAAACCTTGTGTACCTGCTAGAGGCCACTTTACTCATGAAACTTGGTCAGAATGTTTGTCTTGATGATTTCTTGGACCAGTTTGCAAATTGGTCATGTTGGGTCAAAAACTAGGTCACTGAGTCAAATCTTACAAAAATCTTGTGTATGCTCTAGAGGCCACATTTTCAGTCAAATACTCATGAAAGTTGGTCAGAATGTCTGTCATAATGATATCTTAAAATGTTTGAAAATGGGACACATTGGGTCAAAAACTATGTCACCAGGTCATACATGTATCTTTAAAATAGCGTGTGTAGCTCTAGAGTCATCATTTTCTGTCCAATACTTATAAAAATTAGTCAGAATGTTTGTCTTGATGATCAATGTGATGAAATTGAAAATGGGTCACATTGGGTGAAAAACTAGTTCGCCATGTCAAATCTTTGAAAAACCTTGTGTACACTCTAGAGGCCACATTTTCGGACCAATGCTTATGAAAGGTGGTCAGAATCTTTGTTATGATAATATCTACAATGGGAAAATGGGCTATGTTTGGCTTAAAAGTAGGGCACTGAGAGAAATTCTAGAAAAACTAGAGGCCAAATTTTCAGTCCAATGATTATGAAATCTTGGTAGAATGTTTGTCATAATATCTCGAAAGAGATTGAAAATGGGCCATGTTTGGTCAAAAGACTCAGTTGAGCGACTTCAGGGTCATCATGGCCCTTTTGTTTTAATAGGTTGTGCATATGATACATGTATTTAACAAGGTTATATGTTTAACTGGGCAGTGAACACACTCTCTTTTTATTAGTATTTCATATATTTTATACCTTTTTTCTTCACTGTTGTGATAAACATTTTACGTATCTTTCCAAGCAAAACCTAGCCTTGTTAATCCAGTGTATAATGTAGTGTTAATCAAAACTCTTTTCAACGGTCCCATCGTCAGTCATTATTATAATGCAAACTTGTAGTCCTGCGTTATATCTCAGGTCAGCGGTATATGTTCGCATATCACATTTTAACCCCACCTTTTTTAATTACGTACGTTTTAAACACAAAATAAACAGAAACTGTCGCACCCCTCCAACGTAAAACAGTCCTTAGGTTGGGAGCCGAAATAGTGGACAGCAAGACTGTGGATCGGGCAATAATCTGATTGGTCTAATACCGATTTCTATGGATCCATGTATTTAGAATGGTTGGTAAATTCGACCCTAAGTCTTTCGTTAGGACATCTGGAACCATAGCATGACCAACTGTTGGTGTCCTTCCCGTTTCGACTTTAATGGCAGCTGACCAATGTCCAGTAAAAAATCCGTACTGAATTAAACAGTGCATATTCAGATTACATTATCTTGCTATTTTTTGCGACAATATAACACCAACATTACAAAATACACGAACTGCGTATAAGGCGCTTTCAGGGTCACTAGCAGCTTTTCCTATGCAAACAGAAGGTAGGGAGCGGTCCTACAATGAGAGACGACTTGTTCTTTTTACTACGACTGTCATCCTATTTTGCGAAGAAGGTAGATTTAGCACGGATTCGAACCAGACATCCCTAGGGCTTTTCACCAAAAATTCTCACTTCAATTCTACTTCTACATTCCGAAACTAGCCATCTGATTGGCTGTGACGTTCTGTCTCGGCCAGTCAGACGGTATGTCTTTGGATTTAAAATGAGAATAGAATATACACCAGTAGAATGGTTTCTGAATACAAGGCATTGTTTATCGGCCTTGTTCTTAACCTGTTTGACACAATAGCAATTAGTAGTCAGTTACTTCTCTTGACTGCACTGAAATGCTTTGTAGGTCCTGACAACTTGATAAGACAACTACTTGGGTTATATCCTTGATATCATTTGCATAATCTAGAAATGTTGAGGTAAAACATTTTCTTCCAAATTTGTCAAATCACAGTTTCAATCTATTGAATGCATTTACTTGGTAATTATTTATAAACTTTGTTATGCAAATGGAATGTAGGCTCTTTACATAGATTACAAGGGAAAATATAATAATCGCAACATCTCCATGTGAAACAGGGATAAAAACAAAGTAAAACAACTACAAGGACCAAATTTCAGCATTTGTCACAACTCGGCCGATTCCGTAAATACATCTAAACCCGTCCTTATCAAGGAGGTTTCCATTTTGAACTGCCAATGAAATGATCTTAAACATCGCGGCGCCCAGTTAACTCGATAATCGACAGCGTAACTACCACGATAAATTAATTCACATCTATCACCCTGTTGGTGAAAAATTTTACGGAATTGATAAACTACGTTAAAAAATGAATGTACAGACTGTTTGTCAACGGAAATTTATTTGTAAAGATTTCCATAGAAAATTGTTAATCGTTTTTACTTATTTAAGAGGAGCCTTACAATTTTAAGAATGGTAATATGGCGTATTTCCGGGGAAGAAATGTACCATGTAGGTGGACATCAAACTACGTGATACAGCCGAAGGACTAGATCAACGGATCACCCTAGATTAGTCGAATGCCACTTGCAGTTGAGTTAGATTTCAATCTAACAAGGGAGGTAACTGGAATTTCATTATTTCTCGTATTACGTGAACTGCGGCTAACTCACTAGTATACTGAGGTAGCAAAAGGTTGTGAAACGATGACCTTATTCATTATACATGTATATATGTCACGCTATCTTCAATTGGACTCTTATATGAGCATAGTGAAGTGAATTGATAAACACTGAAAAGAGCAGAGGTAAGATTTCTTTTCTCTCTACGGATATTAAAAAAAAAAAACTATAGAGGCCTTTCCTATAACTAGGTATCCTCCCCTTGAATACTCGTCAATTACGCATGCGCACAAGCGCAACTTCTTCTGCCGAGGACTACACAAGCAGAGATCAAAAACAGATAGAAAGAGGGGACTCCCTAAAACGCTGAATTTTTTGCTGAATTCAGCAACCTGCTGGTCAGCTGAAATACACTAAAACGCTGAACTACTGAATTGCTGATAAAATAAATCTATGATATTTATAAATTTTGTTTTGCACTAACATTGTTTTTTTAATTTATATAATTATATTATTGATCTTTTTTAGGGAGATTTTGTTGTTATTTTTTAGATTTTATGGATGAGTCATTTACCGAGGAAAGAAAGTTGAATTAGGTATAACGTTGCTGAATTGCTGATAAAATGAAAACAAAATTTTAGGTGCTTTCTTAAGTAAAAGATGTAGTATTATTTTCTGATTGAGATGTTTGAAAATAAAAATATTTTGTGTTTGGTATTTAATATTTGGGCCATTTTATGAGAAAAACAAGTTTAAGCAAGCGTTTTTGTTGCTGAATTTGTGATGAAATGAAACCTTTGATTTTAACTTGTTTCTAATGCATTAGCTATCATCATCATCATCACTATTATTATCATAATAATAATAATAATAACTCTTGGAATTATTATTTAATCCACGAGCCATGTTACAAGAAAACATAGTTTTAAAAAGTGTTTTGTTTCGTGTGCTTTCGGTAGTTGAAAGCAATCAAAGAAAGAAAAGTAGAACCAAAGGGTTCTGGTATTATATGATCAAGGAAAACATATCACTTTTAAATATATGTGTTTTGGGGCTTTAGATATATTGATGTATACAAGTCACGACAAAGATAAATGCCACTTATACTAAATGATTTGCTTACAATATATATGTATCTTTGTTGATGACAAGAACATTGACCAACGAAGTGATATGTGCTCCAGTTGGAGACTAGGAAGAGCAATGGTATCCGACCATTTTGATCAGGCATCGTCGTAACTTTGAGGAAAGCAAGGTACATAAGTTAAACTAAGTGCACAGCGAAGACTTTGATTGGACTGAGTGGCATATGCCCATTCTGATCCAGGTCTTTGATGAGTGACCATGCCACTTTGTTGGTGTGGTCATGATGTGGTATTCATATGCTTATGTCCTTTCTTTAGAACATTTACATGGCTGACCAAAAGTTATTCAGAAAGTATTTCTATTACAGTAATGATAATCTTCACTGAGATAATACACTCATAGATACAAACAATCACTTCTCTGTTCTTAGTTGCTTTGAAGGACTAAACGACAGTAACTGCTGCAAATCCTTAATTCAAGCCGAATAAGCCTATATTTATATGTAATCCACATTCTTACGGTGGCCCTAGTATACAATGTAATCACGTGTATCGGAATTATACATTGGTGTTCAGTAGCGACATAAGTCATATTTTTCATTTTTGATAACTTTCAACGATAAGGGACAGTACTTTCAAGGATAAGGGACAGTCCACATTTAAACAGTATACTGACTCAACATGTTTAAACAATCATCACTATAATCCAATCAGTGATATATCGATTAACAAACTTGTCATATTATAAGTTACAGAGATAAGAGATTCTCCAAGTATCACAACCTGGTTTCCATTAAACCCTTTACCAAACCATAAATTCTTGACTCATCCAAACTGAAGGCTCCTGCAGACAACAATGTCGGAAGTGATGCAAATAAACTGAAGTTCTTTGACAGAGTACAACACATCGTGCGAAAAGGAGAGCAATCGGGTAACCAGTATTTTCTTCTTTACCCACAATATTTTCAAAAGTCTTCTGCCACAGTGTTGTGGTTAAAAGTCAGGATTGTGTGGTAAGGGTTAAATACACTGCCTACCTTTATCAGTATGCCGACTTAAAAGGTTAAAACAATATTACCAGTGCGATATCAATATACAGAAGTCAAACGACACAGTCAATGTTCTTGTCATCAACAAAGATACAGATATATCGTAATCAAATCATTTAGTATTAGTGGCATTCATTTTTTTGTTGTGACTCGTAAATACATCTAAAGCCAAACAACACATATATTCAAAAGTCATATTTCCCTTGATCATATTATAGATACAAGGAATTTATGGCTCTACTTTCCTTTCTTTGATTGCTTTCAACTACCGAAAGCACACGATACAAAACACTGTTTTTAAACTATGTTTTCTTGTAACATGGCTCATGGAATGATGATGATGATGATGATGATGATGCATCAGAAAACTTTTAAAATCAAAGATTTGTTTTATCAGCAATTCAGCAACAAAAACACTCACTTTTCTCGTAAAATGGCCCATATATTAAGTATCAAACACAAAATATTTCTATTTTCAAACATCTCAACCAGAAAATAATACTACATCTTTTACTTAAGAAACAATCTAAAATTTTATTTTCATTTTATCAGCAATTCAGCAACGTTATACCTAATTCAACTTTCTTTTCTCGATAAATGACTCATTTATCAAATCTAAGACATAAAAACAAGTTCTGCCTAAAAAAAGATCAATAATATAATTATATAAATAAAAAAAAACATGTTAATGCAAAATAAAGTTTATAAATATCGCAGATTCATTTTATGAGCAGTTCAGCGTTTTAGTGTATTTCTACTGATCAGCAGGTTGATGAATTCAGCAGATAATTCAGCGTTTTAGGGAGTCCCTAGAAAGAGTCTGTTTCATTCTTTACCAAACAATCCCCGGGTTTGAAAGACCACGAGGAAGATGGCTTTTGGAGTAAAAAGGGGGAAAGGAGAAAATGCTGATGACCAAACTTTTCTCCTTTTCCCAAAACGTTTCTCCCTTTTCAACGAAAAAAAAAAAAAAACGATCCTTTGAGCAACATTACCTCGTTGTTGGCAAATGCTTTCATAATACACTAGCTTAAAATTTTGTCGTTTGATAAAAAGTTAATGTGACACGCGCACGTTAATTTGAACATTACGGCTCTTCGGTCGTCCATCCGGTAGTGCGATACCGAGATCGAAGGAATAAACCGAATTAACTCTTCAAGACCAGTAATTTCAATAAGCGGGCGTAGACGTAATATACGTCTGGAAAATTTCAAAAATACGTCCGAAAAGTTGGAAGTGGACGTTTTTCAAACGTCGAGAAATTTCCAAAAACGTCGGCAAATTTAAACTTCGGCGTTCACCTGCTTTCATAAAATAAGGGTTAAACACCTGGAAGAATGTGTGGCGAGAAATCTAATCGAGTACCCCTATACACAACAAACCTTACATGCTTCAGTTAATTTTACATCACCGCATACATGTGTTCTAATTCGATTTATAACCGGGTATCACCTTGACAATCGACTATAAGGATTTTAACAGATTACGCTTACAAAGGTGACGGTAAGCAAATTACTTGTCCTTAATTCGAATGCCGAAAAGGTCGACGATTTATTCAATTAACGCTTTTCGAACACTTTTTTCTTCTTCTTAGAAAAATTAAGATTAGAGATTATCGTTATGATAGGGGAAATATTTAGACCAGTAATATCAATAATAAACGCTCGAAAATATACATAGATCTATATCAGTTTTTATTTGGGGGTTATTTATCGTCAGCAACCATACAGCGCACTATATCAAAATTTATAAATACGTCTTCTTACGGTGTTGGGGAGTTACCATCTGACAAAAGTGAAATGAGAATATGAGAAATGATATGATATAAAATAAGGTAAATTGTTCACAATGTTTTTGCTTTATATTTTGCCAAGTCTTGTGGAAAGAGAGGTATTACATTAAAAGTTAAAACCATGTGCTCTTGATAGTCATCAGAATTGTCTGATTGTTGATATTCTGATGAATACCAACAACACAGGGTTTAAAGGAGAACTGTGTAAAACATATTAGGCAGTCTAATTTTTCACATTTATTGTTGATATTGAAATGTGGAAAATGGATTTTTTTCGCATAAGCGCGACATCAAAACTTCCCGAATTTTCACCAAAAACTCCTATAATTCTGACCTGGAATTATAAAATTCCTGAAATCGGCCCTTAATGAAAGCACTGGGCCCTTCACACATAATAGTGACGAAAAATTTTGACGTTTTTTTTTTTAACTCAAAAAGATGATGGAATATAAGTATTTTGTAAAGGGAGAATGGAAGATTTAAAATTTGAACTAAAGCTACATTTGTTATGTTTATGATCTAGACTCTTACACAATAGTTATGATATTCATCTGAAGGAGCATGATAATTTTTTTTGAGATTGGGGTTTTCTGGACAATCCAAAGTATGCATGTAGTGCTGTAATTTCGGTAAATGGACTGTTCCTACTGTTTAAGAGACACCGAAAAGTTTATTAACCTTATAATACCAAACAATCCGGAGTTTTAACGACCCTTGGAAAGAAGGCGTCTTGAAAAATATTTGAAAAGGAGGAGATGCTTGTAATCAGCATTTTCTCATTTCCCACTATATTTTACACTTTTTTAAAGGCAATTTCTACCATTTGACCCACGTTTAGCCTGTCGGCTTCAAATCCTTTGGATTTGGACTTGTCCAAAGTTTTGCCATTTGCCACCCCCGGTAACTAAATCGGTAACGTACAGGGCCTAAAACGATGTGATCATTGCTTCGATATACATGTATTTATATAAAACGATTAAAGTGGTCATATTTTGTAATTTGAAAAAGTCCATTTATTGAAATCTTTAACACCATATAGCTTGAATTTATTTTAAAAAAATCCCTACCCCCAAAAATATCAAAATGTCTTCAATGATTTTTTGTCATCCTCCTGTTTGAACTACCTAATAGATGACTTTTATAACAACGAAGGTCAGGTCAAATTTCAAACCTCCCATTTCTCCTCCAAAAAAGGCAATTCCAGCTTCATTATGAGTGGCGAAATATGTGCTACAAGAAATGATTGATGCATAACATCAATGGCGCCGCAAATCAGTTGTTTCTGAAATAGGCCACATTACAGCGGGTTAATTTTTTACGCCAAGGGCATCACTTGAACAAACTTCGTAGAGGTCCACGTGGTGATACTATATGACAAATATTTAAACTCTGGGCCATCTGGGATAGGTCTGCTTTTTATCGATCTGGCAATGAAAGTACGGTATTTTACATGTTAAAAAACAAAAAATCAGTCCAAATAGAAAAACAAAGTTGGTACGGGCTCGATCTGGTAATGAAAGTACCGTATTTTTACATGTATGTTAAAAGAAAAAAAAAACCACTGAACCGGTCCATATAGTAAACGATATGGGGTGACTGGACATTTCATACAAAAGCAATCAATCAACACAGAGACTGATAGCCGGTAAGATAGGAACATGCAAGCTGACAGACAAACATGAAAGGAAACATTCAAGTCATTCGGTATACAGACTATGGGCCGACATTGCAATGGGCCGAAATTGCAATGGGCCGAAATGTTCCGGAATCCAATATGGCTACCTCCACAGGCACTTTTCAAAAGCGAATAAAAATATAGTGCCGCCGCTCATGCAGCGCCACAATAATTGCTTTCGCTGAGAAGCTGGTAAAAGGTTAGCTCGGTGTTCTTTGATCTCGGTATTTCACGGCCAAAGTGGATGACCTGCAGAAGCGCTTCGGTACACATGCTATGCGCAGATTAACACATACGTGTCATATTTAAGTCTCGTTCCTTTTCAATCTTATGTTGATTATTTGTAAATTTAGGATTTGGAATTATTAAAATCTGTTACAGTGGGTAAGTCTACTTCAAATTCGACGCAAAATTATGCATTTTTCCTGTCCGAACGGCTCCGTCCGAACACATTTGCAATATTATGGGTCCTTGTTTTAACTGCATGTTGGAATTCATTATTTTATTTAAGATCCTTGCCCTACAAAACCAGGGATCGTATATATGACCCCTGGTAAAACCAAGGCAGTCTGCGAAAAATCTATTATTTCTATCTTGGGGCTTCGTTTTGGTCAGTAATAACTTTTTTTTGTCCTTCGAAAGTGATAGTTGACGCAGCTACCGGCACTGCAGATTTTTTGGCATATAAATGACGTTATCATAAATGCAAGTTTAGGCGTCTTTTTCACCATAGTCCGAGAAATTCAACAGAATCTAAATGAACAAATCTAACGTTTGCCAACAGTGTGTGATAAAGAGCAGCAGGTCAGACGTGTTACTTATCACCAAATAATGATTTCTTGGTGCGATATATTGCGGTTTTGGAAAGTAAACCGGATAACGAAAATCACGAATAATTTCTGTTTTTTTTTTTTTTCGATTGGCCATTGTTATGATTGTAGTCCCCGGAAAAAAAGGGGGGTCATGCTCTGTGAAAAGTGGTTTTAATGCATCTGCTATCTGCTACTGTGGTGAGTAGCCGTATGAAATGCAATATTAAGATCAAGAACTCGACAAATAAATAATATGGATAAGAAGCACTTTTTCACAATGTTTTCAGACGGTTAAGGAGTATGCACTTCATGCGTCCATAAAGAAAAGAATCGATACATTTCTGTTATGATGTATGTGTTTACGTCGATTGACCACGAAAAACTGCGAACTGGCTCGAGACCACAAAATGATAAATACGCCGGTCGACTTGTGTCAAAGGTTAGCCACGCCCTACCAGGTCAATGAGGGCCATTCTTCACTTATTTCCCTTGATTTTTCTCCAGTACTACATTGGTCCTGATAAGGGGATTACTTGGATTTTATCCTTGATTTTCTTGCACCGAAAAGCTATGTTCTCGAGATAATATTTCAAGTAAATCTGGTTAGATTGTTTTACAAATCGATATATACGTAGTTCCTGATGACTAAGAACAGGATTTGATTTGAATTATATGCGAACCTTACACATACATCATAAATCATTGTTATATTTATTGCAACATCCTCAAGGGAACCAAGGATAAAAACAAAGGAATACAGGTGAGAGGACTAATCTGTTGTTTGGTTACCTTTAGGCTTTATCTGGCAAGGGAGATAATCTACAGAAGAAATGGCCCTCATTCTTATTGCCTGTACTAGGCTGATATCAGCCTTCTTAAGTGTTCATTCTTATTTTGGTTTGCACTTCAGTTTATTTGTTGCCTAAAAAAGAAGACTCGACCTTTTCCCAGGTCTGAAAGAGGGTTTAAAATCAATCTTAAAACTAGAATTAAAGTTAGCAACCTTTTTTCCCCTGTTTTATAATTCATTCTTCAGCTAGAGACAAGAACATTGACAGCCAGTGCTGTAAGATAGTGTCAGATTCAAAATTAAAGTTGTCTGCAATTTGACCACCGATGGTTTTTTTTTTTTTTCTATTTTACTTTTTGCCACCAACTGGCCTTGCTAGATGTTTGAAAAAAAATTGAAACAAATAGGGTTTGGTCTTACTAACTTGTTTTAAATTCGTAAAATAACAAAAATATGCATTGCATGCACTGTGCGCACCAGGAAATCAAGCCTCGCGTCCAACCCTCAGATTCTCGATGTCCATAGAGAGATAACAGTCTCCTTTACAACTATGTACATCAAAGTAATGTATGGAGGTTGAAGGTTTTATATTTCATAACGAAAATAATTTTGAGGTGCTTACAGTGTCTTGCTCATTTATCATCGTCGTCGTCGTCGTCGTCGTTGTTGTTGTTGTTGTTGTTGTTGTTGTTCGGCGTAGCTGAATGCGCTGGCTTTTGACCTTCTTCTTGGTACTGACAAAGAATGAATAGATGGTAATTTGGGATTGGTCTGCGAGCCCCTGCTGGCATATTTGCTCGAACATTTATGAAACCAGTATTAACAAGCGCTTCTACCGCTAATTGATACCCCGGGGTCTTGATTCATACCATAGCACACTAAAGTCGTAAAGAATGATACTTTTCTAGTGCTATTTGGAAATTTGATATTTCATAGGCGTTACCCAATAACCCAATACTACTTATCAACAAAATGAAAAACAGTGAAGAATAAGATGCAGTTGTTAGTGGGGTAACTTTTCATTATTATACTTCATCTTGAACCACAAAAGAGTTTCAATATTCATATTCCAATATCTCTTACGCCGTTTATCGTTTTTAAAGATATTTTTGTTATTGTTTTTGTTTTGCAGACTTAAAAATGGCTTTTAGCTTCGAGGGTAAAAAAGTTCTAGTTACTGGCGCTGGGCGTGGTTTAGGCCGACAGTTGGCTATAAAACTAGCCGAAAGTGGTGCTGATTTGTATGCTGTAACTCGTACATCGGCTACATTAGAGACACTGAAGAAACAGTATCCATCAATTACAACCATTACACTTGATCTTTCCGATTGGGAACACACCAGGGAAGTCCTACAAGAACTTGAACCAATGGACGGCCTCATAAACAACGCAGCTGTACTCAGAGGCAAGTATAGCACAGCCATGGAAACCGACGTTTCTACATTGAACATGTTTCCTGCGAAATAACCTCTACAGTGCCATCAACTGCACACAATTTATCGCACAGAAGATGATTTCCTGGGGAAAAGGGTGTTCCATTGTGAACGTATCTTCGATTTTATCCATGAGTGCCGGACCGAACACCTTTTCATATGATGTTTGTAAAGTTGTTCTAAATATGGTAACAAAACAGTTTACACTTGAACTTGGTGCTCATAATATCAGAGTTAATTCCGTTAATCCTACACTGGTTTTAACTGATACAATCAAGGAAATCGTCGAAGCAGGAAATAACCCTGTTGTTGACAGTCTTCTAGGCGGATCTCCAATTAAAAGACCCGCAGAAGAAGATGAAGTTGTTGGCCCGGTGTTGTATTTACTTAGTGACTATTCTTCCATGGTAAATGGAACCACTCACAATGTAGATGGTGGAAAGCTTTCCAGTTGTTCGACTTAGGTATGTTTTTTTAAAATAAAACAAACATGGATAACAAAAATACAGAATGGTCCACTTTCTAAGTTTGCTTTTAACTCCGTCTTATCTTAACACTTCTGCATGATTATATTATCATATCTGGTACTAAGAAAGTATGGACAGGAGGATGAATATTTGTTTGATTGATCTCTTTTGATAAGTGAATAAGACATTTTCGACGGCTAAAAATCGTTGAGCATAATTCATAAACCGCCACCACCCATGTAGAAGAATTACGTCATACCTATGAGCAACATGAATAAATAGCTATATGAGATAGGTTACTCTATTACCTGAGTAGAACTTGAGAAATATATACGAGGGTTGTTCCGAAAGTTTTGAGACTACTTTAATAAAGTGAGATTTCCATGTTCGATTTTATCCAGAGTTTGTATCTAATAAAATCATTTTTGATAAATACGTTCGGAAAATTTCATTAAAATCGGACAAGCCGATTACTTAATACAAGCATATGAACCAACAATGGTAACTCAACACGGAGCAGTTTGACGACGACGACGTAGTTTAGTACAACGTCAAGTTAAAGTTTCTCGAAATATTTGTCACCAGCATCCACACATTTCTTGTGCCTCGTAACCCACTGTAAGAATATGTCTCTAAAGCATGATTTGGGGTAGGCTCCGCGTAAAATGAGTCTATATGTCTCCATAGGAGTCATACCTATGTTTGAACAATGTTTCAGACGTGTTGCTTCTTGTTGGTATGAATATCATTACTGTGCGACTTATAGTTCAGAAGATATTTATAAAGAGTCTTAAAACTTTGAGAACACCCCTCGTATATGATAAACATGTTGTATTGCTTTTCACTTCTGTTTGAGCAGTTGCCGAGAAATCATATTTTATAACGTGTTGGTTAATTTTAATTTTCATTTAGTGTATTAATGGATTAAAAGATGATGTTCTATTGAGAGAACGTCCTTCGATCAAAGTAATGTAGTTTGATAGCTAGATAAAGTATTAATTGATTTCAGTTGATATATATTCCTTTTATGTATGAGTCGAACTACTGACCACATATGTATACACATGAGCATTAATAAAGCTTCGCCCAAAATAATTGACACATTACCTTGGCCTGCAAGAAGCCCTGATCTCAACCCTATTGAGCATTTGTGGGACCATATGGAAAGTCACGTTCAAGCAAGGAATCAACCCGTTCAAAATCTACAGGTATTGGCCCAGGTACTCTACATGACGAATGGCACAAGATGCGAATTCGGCGAATTCAGCGTTTGATTTCCAGCATAAGGAGGAGGGTTACAGAAGTTATCTGTTCGATGAGGGGTGGGTAAACAAGATACTGATCACACCATTGCTGTTGGCTTAGGCATGAACACTGAACGTTTTTCGAACGTGTACGTCAGACCATTGACCTAGTTACGGTGACCATAGTTTTGGACATGATCTTTTTTTTTGCGTTTCCATTGTCCTTATCTGACTGGCCGTAAATTACAGCTAAATGTAGAAGCAGTGTTACCAGTTAGTGGATTGACATTCGTTAACGAATTTAGAACTAAGTCTTAGGTTTCCATATTATGAATAACAAGTGCAATGTGTTGAACAAAACCTTATTAATATGAAAATGGGTGGTGCTTAATGAATCTTCATTTGTATACATGACCACTGCAATAGGTTTCACTGGCCTGGCTCTCGTTTAACAAGCCCGGCCGGGTAGCTCAGTGGTTAGCGTACCCGACTCGTAACCTGGTGGTTGTGAGTTCGATACCCGGTTGAGGAAACTTTCTTTCTGGCGATTTTTTGTCTCTCACCTCTGATGCATGTGAGAAAAGTAGTCAGTGACTTGGAAAGAAAGATGTGCCAGTACAAATATGAGAAAGCCAGAAAACATATGTGTAGGTGCACTGACAGCTGTGATATGACCTAAGCTGTTCAAACGGCATTAAACGACCCCGAGGAAGAAGGATTTTGAAAACATCGTGGAAAAAGAAGAAAATGCTGGAAATCAGCGTTTTCTCATTTTCCCACAAAATTTTCTACCCTGTTCAAGGAACACTTTATCAGCCACCTTTTAATTTGTCGTCTGAAAGTGCTTACAGTTTGGACAAGTCTAAAATGATGTCGTTTGGTAAAGGGTTAAATATGGCGCCACTCTTGAAACCGGTTATCAGCAACAACATACTGCATGATATGCTCTCGCTGCGTTTTAAAACAACATAATTATATCAAATGAGCCATGATCCGTGAAAAGGGGACTAAATGCATCTGCAATAGGCATCGACCTAGGTCAGCCTGCGCAGACAGCGCAGACTTACCTGGGCCGGAACTTTTTGCCAATTGTCAATTTCCTGCATGTCAAAGGACCTATCTACTTCATGATTCAGTCGGTTGTTAGAAAAAATGGATTTTATGGATAATTATGTGATATCCTGCCAGGTACAGAACATTACG
Source organism: Hippopus hippopus (assembly GCA_946811185.2). NCBI lineage: Eukaryota > Metazoa > Mollusca > Bivalvia > Cardiida > Cardiidae > Hippopus > Hippopus hippopus. The sequence continues at coordinate 25,105,718 of OX328111.1, read as the reverse complement.
AAAATGCATTTAGCCCCCTTTTCGCAGAGTATAGCTAATTTTACTGGGTATAATGTTCAAGAAGCCTTCATACTAGGTTTGTTTACATTATATATATTCATAAACATATTTCAATGCGACATTTACCGACAAGTTACATCTTTTCATGCTACAGTTTATGATACTCGTTTTATGCTCTCTCATGGTGCTGAATCCTTAGGCTGCCAAGCTCGACTCAAGGACCTTTAACGGACAGTGTAGATCAAGATCAGACTGCACAGAACGTTCAGTCTGATCTTAGATCTACACTGTCCGATACTGAGACATTTTTCCCAAAAAATGTACCTTTAAAAGGGAACATTCGAGTTTTTACGATCGGCTTGAAAGTTCCTTTTATTTATTCGGCAGGTAAGGGGTCAATTTTTACCCTTATCTTCTTAAAACCCTTAGACTGCTAAGAACTTTTGCGATCTTGGATCTACATTGTCTACTAACGAAAATACTGTACCTCTGAAATAGCAAAATTTGGATTTATACTATAGCTTGAAAGTTTCATTTCACTCACTTAGCAGAATAGGTTTATTAAAAGATGGGAAACAAATAAATCAATCAATTATTGAACTGAAAGATTTCTATGTTCTTTGTGAAACATTGTGGACATTGCCGTGTCTTACAATACATTGGAAACAGGTTTTATTGCTGTCTACGGAAAAAAAGTATTATGGAGGAAAGATCAGTTTGTTGTGGTATGTTTTTGAGAGACAAAGAGTATATGTAGGTTACCATCAATTGTGACTACTTCAGTTGCTGTCATGGGGTGATATATTGCTCGTACGATAAAATTTGCATGCCAGATGCATGACAAATGCATGGTCATTTCATAGCATTAATAGACACGGTAAGACAGGGTAAGACACAGCAGCTAAAATAGGTAATTCTTTTATTTTACCGATTTATTTTATTTTATTTTTTATTTATTTATTTATTTATTTATTTTATTATTATTATTATTTTTTTTTTTTTTTTTTTTTATAAGCATACTTTTTCAAACCATCTGTTTCTGACTTTTTCCTGTTCAAAGACCAAAATAGGCTGTCACCAAGTGACAGAATTTCTAATCCAAGTTCGATTGTTGCAGGACAACATTTAAAAAAGCTGTTTGTGGAAATTTGGTTTTAGCTTACCTAACGCCAAAACATCTCTGTGTATATCAAAACTTGACCTCAAAAAATTAAATGTACATGTATATTTTATTTACTTTTTATTGAACCTTTCATTTTCATCATACTCATGTTACAGCTTTCTTTGCAATTGACTGTAAATTTCTATTCAATTTAATTAGCAGTTTAGGGGTTATCAATAGGTTTTCATTAGAATTTTCTATAAAGGAAACAATGACAACAATGACTGAAATGACATATGGCTTGCAACACGCGAAAAGGGGCATTTGGACATTTGCGTAAAGTGTCGTCTTGGATCAGCCTGCGCAGTCCGCGCAAGCTAATCTGAGGCGGCACTTTACGACTACATTAGATTTTGTTCTTCAGTGGACTTGCACAAAACAGAAAATTACATAAAAACGCAAGTGTCGTTTCGGGTTAGCCTGCGCGGACTGCGCAGGCTGATCCGAGACAACACTTTACGCAAATGTCCAAATCCCCCTTTTCGCGTGTTGCAGGCCATATATCAAACGGAACAAAGAACTGACGTACTTTATCTTTATTCCAAAAGTGAATGACAACTTTGGCTTGACGTTTTCGACGTGTCCTTCGGTCGTTTGAAAACAAACTGATAACTTTCGCACCTTGTAAGCGCATGAAAGATGTGCAGGAAAAGGAGATCATGCAAACATACGTTCCAATGTACTTTTCCCTTTTCTATCAAAATCTTTCCACCCGGCTGAGACTACCCCCCCCCCACCCAATATTTGCATATATTGTATTTCCCTATCATATACTCAACAAAAAAGATTAAGGAAATTGTGTTTGACGAGCTATGACAAAATATCTAAAACATTTTAAGACTTTTGAATTTCACAGTAGTATAAATAGAATAAAAAAAAAACGATAACCATTTTGTTGTTCTGTTGTTCCACGGTTTTCAGAGATTTCCTTAACTTTTTTTTTTGTTGCATACACACATTCAAGCTATAGAACTAGCTAAATAAATTCGCTGTCCATTTTTAGAAGCAAATCTCATCGTATGGTATTAATGCAGAAAGACTGAAAAAAAACCATTACGTCACACGTATACGACAGCACCGGTGAGTTGGAACAACATGAAATGATGTTAGTGGGAGTTTTATAGTAAGCGAGGTTATCGTATGTTAACTGTGTTGGGCGATCTTTCAGAGATCGCCTCTAAATCGATGGTAGGTTAACAGAACTTTTAGTTACCGTGTTCTGGTTTTTTAAGTGCTCACAGCAAATGCCACAAACACACATGCGCATATGTATAGATAGGTAGCGAGAAACCCCGTCATTGAGTTTTTGCCTCTAAATTTATTGTCAGAGCCGTCAATCAGTTTGTGCTATTTTAACAGGAGATGTCCTCGAAGAGAAGTGGGATTTATCAAACATGTAGCGCCGATCCCTTGGGTTTGTTTCACAAAATCTTTAGACAACAATCACCTTTTTAACGGTAGGATTTTAAAAAAAAAAAGCTCATGAGGCTTTAAAGAATAGCAAAATGACTACGAGCAAGTTCAAACTGAACAACTCTGGTTTATAAACTGTATTATATAATATGAATATAAGACATGTTTAAAGCACCCATCCTTCAGTATTTCTATAATCCGTCTTGCGCAATGACTATCTACGTCATTTTACATGTTTTGCAGAACTCAAGATGGCGTTCAACTTTCTGAATAAAAAAGTTCTAGTGACCGGTGCAGGTCGTGGTTTGGGCCGACAGATTGCCAGCAAATTAGCCGAAGCCAGTGCTGATGTTTACGCTGTAGACCGTACATCGGCTACATTAGAGACACTGAAGGAACAGTTTCCATCAATGACAACCATTACACTTGATCTTTCCGATTCGGAACACACCAGAGAAGTTCTAAAACAGCTTGAACCGATGGACGGCCTGGTAAATAATGCAGCTATATTACCTATTACAGCCCTTACAGCGATGGAGACAGATGTTTCTACATTGAATACAGTAATGCAAAATAACCTCTATGGTGCCATTAATTGTACACAGATCATCGCAGAGAAGATGAGACTGCGTGGGAAAGGAGGTTCCATCGTGAACATATCTTCCATAGTGTCCCTTGGCACGTTTCGGAATTCATTCGCATATAGCATTAGTAAAGCCGGTCTTGATATGGTTACCAAACAGTTTGCTCTGGAACTTGGGGCCCATAACATCCGAGTAAATTCCGTTAACCCTACACTGTTTTTTACCGATATGTCAAAGCAATTCCTCGATGTAGCCAGTAACCCGGTTGTTAATGAAACACTGAGCACAACACCGATGAAACGCCTGCCAGATATAGACGAAGTAGCTTTGCCGGTGTTATATTTACTGAGTGACTTGTCCAGCATGGTAAATGGAACTGTTCAGATTGTCGACGGTGGAAAAGTATCCAGTTTGTCACCTTAACATTTAAAACGGGTGATTACTTAGAGTTCAGTTGAAAGAGCTCATATTTGAAAAGCAGTGTAGGGCCTGAATTGACTGATGTTTGTCATGCTCTGTACAGAACAAATGATGTGTTTAGACAGATCAAAAAACGTTGAAGTGCGTATACAACTGTTTTTAAAGCATTTTAGGTTGCTCTTACCTAGTGTAAAACTGTAAACAGAGTTTAGCAAGCTACTTAAAGGGTAATCCATCAGCATTGTTACAAGGTGAAATGCCTTAACAAAATGTAATTCACATTGACAATTTGAACATGTACATGTAACTTGTTGAAGTTCAATAATTTTACACTGGACGTAGTTACTACACAGAGATATTGTTTGATATAAAATGACTTCTTGTTATAGATCTAACCTACATTTTTTTTTACATATTTCTTACAACTTATGCAGGCTGTACACTGTAACTCTGAACCAAACGACCGAAATGTAGACTGGTGTCCAAATTAAAAGCTTTTGCAGTCGACATGGTAATTGTGACTCAAATGATGGAATTTGACAAAGAAGGGGTAAAGTACATTGTGGAAAAAAGAGGAAATGCTGGTTGCCAGCATTTTCTCCTTTTTCCATAATGCTTTCACACGGTTTCTTCCTCAGGTTGTGAAAACTCGGGATTGTGTGGTAAAAGGTTAAATAGTGATTTGTCTTTTTATTGAATATTGATTGATAGCCATATATATGTATACGTATCATACTGTACATACCACACAGTTATAGGCAGATGCGGATATGTTTGCATCGATAGAAAATAGCCTTTTTGCGTTAAAATTTTGCTCTTTCAATTGATCTTTCTGTGCATATGAGGTTGCTATAGGACGATGTGTAGCAGCAAAGTGAAATTTTAGAGGATTTTTGGTGGAAATAGATGCTTTAGGTGATGATCAAAACTCCTATAGATTAAAATTAAATTTGAGCAAAACTTCAGTTGAGAATGACCTAAAGCCTCTTTATAAGCACAGACCTTTCACATTTCTAGAGATATCCTTGCCTGACATAGGAAGCTATGGGCTTAAATTATTTGGTCTTATTTTCAAGGATTTTCTAAATTTGAAAATTACACAATTCCTGATTAACCAACTGGTAATCCAAACAAACTGGTTTAGCCAATTAAAGCGTGCATATTCAGATTACATTATCTTGTTATTTTTTTTGCGACAGTGTAACACCACCATTACAAAATACGCGAACTGCGTGTAAGGCGCTTTCAGAGTCATTGGAAGCTTTTCCTATGCAAACAGAAGGACTGGAGCCAAGTGGTCATACGATGAGAGCCGATTTGTTTTTTTGTACTATGACTGTCTTATTTTGCGAAGAAGGTGGATTTAGCATGGAATCGAACCAGAAACCCCTAGGTCTTTTTACCCAAAATTCTAACTTCAATCCTGATTCTGCATTCCAAAACTGATCATCTGATTGGCTGAGTCGTTCTGTCTTGGTCAATCAGAGAGTTTGTTATGGGACTTAAAATGAGAACAGAATGTATACGAGTAGAATAGTTTCTTAATACAAGTCATTGTTTACCGGCCCTGTTATTAACCTGTTTGACACAATAGCAATTAGTAGTCAGTTACTTCCCTTGACTGCACTTAAATGCTTTGTAGGTCCTGACAACTTGATGAGACTACTACTTGGCTTATATCCTTGATATCATTTGCACAATCTAGAAATGTTGAGGTAAAACATTGTCTTCCAAATTTGTCAAATCACAGTTTCAATCTATTTATTGCATTTACTTGGTAATTATTAATAAAGTTTGTTACGCAAATACAATGCAGGCTCTTTACATAGGTTACAAACCAAAATATGATAATCGCAACATCTCCATGTGAGGCAAGGATAAAAACAAAGTAAAACAGCTACAATGACCACTCGTCACAACTCGGCCGATTCCGTAACTACACCTAAACCCGTCAAGTAGGTTTCCAATTTGAACTGCCAATCACATGATCTTAAACATCGCGGCGCCAAGGTAACTTGATAAGCAACGACATAAACTACTACGATAAAATTATCTACATCTATCGCTCTGTTGGTGAAAATTTCCAACGAAATTGATACACTACATTGAAAACTGAATGTAGGCTACAGACTGTTTTTCAAAGGAAATTTATTTGGAAAGATTTCGATAGAAAATTGTTAATCGTGTATCTTTTTTAAGAGGAGTCTTACAATTTTAAGAACGATAACACGGCGTATTTCCGACGAAGTAATGTATTATGTAGGTGGACATCAAACCACGTGATACAGCCGAAGGACTAGATCAACGGATCACCCGAGGTTAGCCGAATGCCACTTACAGTTTAGTTAGATTTCAACCTAACAAGGGAGGTAACTGGAATTTCATTATTTGTCGTATTACGTGAACTGCGGCTAACTTACTAGTATATCGAGGTAGCAAAAGGTTGTGAACCATTGACCTTATTCATTATACATGTATATATGTCACTTCAATTGGACTGTTACTATAACATAGTGAAGTGAATTGATAAACACTGAAAAGAGCAGAAGTAGGATTTCTTTTCTCTCTACGGATATAAAAACTATATAGGCTTTTCCTATAACTAGGTAGCCTCCCCTTCAGTACTCTTCAATTACACATGCGCACAAGTGAAACTTCTACTTCCGAGGACTACACAAGCACGGAAGCAATAATGGAAGCAGAGACTAAGAATGAACTTACCCTATATAACCGGTGTTAAATTCCATATCTATCCACAAATGAACAACATTACGGTGAACTGAGATCAAAAACAGATAAGAAGAGTCTGTTTCATCCTTTACCAAACAATGCTCGGGTTTTAAAGAAGATGGCTTTTGGAGTTAAAAGGGGAAAAGAAAATGCTGATGACCAAACTTTTCTCCTTTTCCCAAAACGTTTCTCCCTTTTCAACGAAAATGTTGAGCAACGTTACATCGTTGTTGGCTAATGCTTTCATAATACACTGGCTGAAAATTTTGTCGTTTGATAAAAGGTTAAGGTGACACGCGCACGTTAATTTGAACATCCGGTAGTGCGATACCGAGATCAAAGGAATACACCGAATTAACCCTTCAAGGCTTAGTGCTTTCAATAAGCAGACGTAGACGTAATATACGTCTGGAAAATTCAAAAAAACGTCGGAAAAGTTGGAACTGGACGTTTTTCATACGTCGAGAAATTTCCTAGAATGTCTGCCAATTCAAACTTCGGCGTTCACCTGTTAAACCAGGGATCGTATATAGAGAATATAAGATCCCTGGTTAAACCGTGGGTAAAACATCTAGAAGAACGTGTGGCGAGAAATCTAATCGAGTACCCCTATACACAACAAACTTTACACGCTTCAGTTAAGATTACATCATCGCATAGATGTGTTCTAATTCGATTTATAACCGGGTATCACTTTGACAACCGGCTATGACCAGCCTGCATAGCTCAGTTGGTAGAGCGTAGGACTCGTGATCATGAGGGTGCGGGTTCCATCTAAAATTACTAATAGTCTTTCGGATGAGACGTTATTTAAACCGAGGTCCCGTGTGACGGTGCTATACACCGAGCACGTTAAAGAACCAGGCGAAACTTAGGATGGGTTTCGTCCTGTATCTGCACTATCCCCCGTAACAATACTAACAGCCTTCAGGGGGCGTCGCCCATATGGGAAACCGGTGGCGACGATAAATAAACGCAAATTCAATCAATCACAACCGGCTATAAGGACGGCGATTTTAACAGATTACGCTTACAAAGGTGACGGTAAGCAAATTACTTGTCCTTAATTCGAATGCCGAAAAAGTCGACGGTTTATTTAATTAACACTTTTGGAAAATATTTGCTTCTTATTAGAAAAATTAAGATTAGAGGTTATCTTTATGATAAGGAGAAATATTTTGACGAGTAATATCAATTATAACGCTCGAAAGTATATAATATTATAGATCTATATCAGTTTTTATTTGGGGGTTATTTATCGTTAGCAACCATGCAGCGCACTATATTAAAAATTCTAAATACGTCTTCTTACGGAGTTACCGTCTTACAAAAGTGAAATGAGAATATGAGAAATGATATGAAATAAAGTAAATTGTTCACAATGTTTTTTACTGTATATTTTGCCAAGTCTCGTGGAAAGAGAGGTATTACATTAAAAGTTAAAACCATGTGCTCTTGATACTCATCAGAATTGTCTGATTGTTGATATTCTGATGAATACCAACAACACAGAGTTTAAAGGAGAACTGTGTAAAACATTTTAGGCAGTCTAATTTTTCACATTTATTGTTAGAATTGAAATGTGAAAAATGGATTTTTTTTCGCATAAGCGCGACAGCAAAACTTCCTGAATTTTTACCAAAAATTCCTGAAATTCTAACCTTAATACAATGATCCTTGGAAATCAATATTTGACCAATCAGGTCATCGCATTTATTTTACCCGATGTGCAGCCTTGCTGTCTGCTATTTTGGCTCCCAAATAAACGACTGTTAACTTTTGAGAGTTGCGATAGTATTTATTTATTTTGTGTTTTAAACGCTTGAATTTAAGAAAATGTTTACAATATGTGCTTTGCGATTGTGTACTGCTGATGTGAAATACACGCAGAGGCTACAAGTTTGCACTATGTTAATGACTGACAACGGGACATATGCAAAGAGTCCTGATCAGCCCTATATTACACAATGGATTAATTAATGCTTTAGTTTTTTTCCCCTCTGAAAGATTCTGAAAGAGACACAAAATGTTTTAAAGTCGAAAACAAAGGTAAAAGTAGATGTATATGAAATACTAATAAAAAGAAAATACCTTCACTTGAATATCTAACCTTGTTTAATAACCTCTGCATATCCAAGACTTGTCATCAATGTCTCAGTTTGCCGTTAATTTTAATCCTTCGTGCGTGAAGAATATGCTGAATGTGTAGATCAGGGATCCTACTGTATATAAGATCCCTGGTGTAGATACAGATCAGATTGCAGATAACATGCAGCTTAATCTCGGATTTGAACTGTCTGCTGTTTACAAAAAGCATATTGACGTGTATTCCTCACTGATTCCTCACTAAAAGATTTCAATTATGAAAACGTCTAACGGCTGTTTCGTACTTATGAAAATTCAGCTCAAAAGGCAACTTAAGTTAATTAAATAAACTTTTGACTTAGCCATATTTAAGTGGATTAACACATCTGCCATTTCAAAGGGTGTGACGGTAAACTATGAAATTGATAGGAAGTGTGTTCCATTGAAACCCAATTTGCCGCTCTAATCAACTTGGCCCTACCCCCCACCCCGTCGTCTTCGGTATATCATAAGATAAAACAAACTACCGTCAATGATATTAACAAGTTTGTTTATTGACAGCACACTTAACGCATTTTAAAATCATAAGACAACCTTTTTATCCCTTAACCTGAAATTGAAATTTTCCCTAAACTCACACCTCTTTGTTGAATCAGATAATCTATAAGTATTTTGAAATGATTGTAATTCATTATTATTACTATTCAGTATGATGTTGAGACGACTTAACTAGCCCCTTACGAAAATAATAAGTATCTTTAATTCTATCATTCTGTGGCACAACTGAGGTTTGTTGAGGTGTTTCATTTTTGCTCATTGAAGTTCAAAACTTTGCTAAAACAAGTAGATCTATTATATTGTCCGTAGCCCCCGAAATTCGCACTTTTTGTACATATCCTTTTGTAAATTAGTTAAAGCATCTCTATATTTCTTAACGAGAATTCATCATCGGCAGAAACATGTGATAGAAATATTTTCCGGACTTTAATCAAGAGAAATAGACATGAAAGCACGATTTAAAGGGCAAATCCTAAAATATTTTGACCAGACTGTTTTTTTTTTTTTTTTTTCCTTTAATCAGCTGCAAATGATGTCAGTTAAACATGTGTCCATCATTTTTCATAAATACCACCCTGTAACATGCCATAAACCACGGCCGAATTGTCACGCTGATAAACGGCCCTAAAAATGGTACATGGCTTACTTCCCCTGATTCGCTTATCTCCCGTGCATGTGTGACGTCATTGTCGAGTCACTCTGTGTATACCGTCAGTAGACATTAAGTAGGAACGCGGATGATTGTATGCAGATATCTGAGTATTAACTGAGAATTGAGCCGAAAAAATGGTAAATTGTGCAGCCTATGGCTGCAACGTCGATTCGGGAACTCATAGAAGTAGTATTTTCAAATTTCCGAAGGAATTAAAAAGGAGAAAACTATGGATTCAACGTTTAAACCGGGGCCGGACAGTAGCGACGGATTTTTTGCCATCGGTTCATTCGAAATTGTGTCTGAAATACTTCGATGACAGTCAGTTCTTAATAAGTCCAAAACTCGCAAAAGAAGTTGGTTATAGGAATTTTAGCCTGCGGTTAAAACCTGACGCTGTGCCGACATTATTCGAAACTCTGAGTCGAAAGGAGATAGGCCTTAAACCGAAACTCCGAAAGACAGACATTCCGCAACGGCAATTTCCAAAAAGAAAATCCAACATGAAGTAGGTAATTTCTTTTTTCTTGAAATTGGAATACATGAATTGTTATTCGTACTAATTTACCCTTTTCTAAATTACCGCTTCATTCTGAACAAAGAGAAAACGCTACCGTTTTCTCCCTTTTCCAAATGATTTCAACATTTAACAAAATTATAGATTCATCCAAATTCATAACATAAATTTTGCAAATAACATAGTCGACATTGTTCAAATCATGTAAACTTTGAGAGGATAATAATCATTCTTTGAACAGCAAACATCATTTTCTTCCCACACTGTTTTTCAAACACTCTTTCTTTGGGTATTGGAAACTAGATCTAGGGTTTGTATGGTAAAGGGTGAAATCAGTATCTGGCTACCCATAATCATGGTCATAAATGTAAATCCATCACCGACCAGTTGAAACAATACAGATAATGGTTACATAACATTTGCATATCTCACCCCTTTACACTGTAATGTTTGTTGGTGACAGTAAACGCATGTTACAGCTTTTATCCCATACACTACTTCTCTTTGACATTTCACTCTTAAAAATGATTTGACAACTTACATGCATTTTGAACAAATTTTGAATTATATCTATACAATTTTGATTTGTGGATATTTCCTTTTCCTATCAATATTATGTCTTCTAGACAGGCTACTGAGAAAAACGTTTTGAACATGTCAGTATGAAAATTTTGAAAATGCATATAATTTGACACAAGTCGTTTTCTCTGATAATCAGACAAAAGTGAGAAAATTAAAATAATATTTTTTTTTTAAATTAAGAAACAGAATGTTTTTGACCAGGCTCACACACCAATTCTTTTACCTTTTACCTCAAAATTCTGATCTTCAACCACCCTAATGGAGAAGGCTTTTGAGGACAGGGTGAAAAAAGGAATAAGTCCTGATTCCCAGAGTTAACTTCTTTTCCTACAATATTTTGAAAATTTCTACCCTCAAACCTATTGTCAAGGCCACATTTGATCTGTGATCTGCAAATACTTTCAGTGTGGAGTGGACAAGTCTAAAGTTTTGCCATCTGTGTAAGGGTTTAGCCTAACCCTTACCCAAATGATAAAAAAATAGAATATTTCAAATCCACAGCATTTAAATATGACCGATAAAATGTGATTGTTTATTGGAATTTAGTTTAACCCTTTACCAAACAATCCTTTGTTTTAACGACCCTTGTGAAGAAAGAAAAACCTTTTGAAAACATTGTAGGTAAAGGAGAAAATGATGGTAACCGGTATTTTCTCCTTTTTCTACAATGTTTTCTACCCCATTAAAGACAAGCCCAAACATGTGAGTAAAATTTAATTTGTTGACTCCAAATGCTTTCAATTCGGTTGAGTCAATAAATTTGATGTTTGGTAACAATTTAAACATGTATTTTACCTCTTGAGAAACAAGTTCATACAATTCGTACTAATCTCTTCGGATACTGCTTCCTGGGAACCAAAACAAAACTTGTGCCCAATGTGTGGGATTTATATTTAACCCTTTACCAATCAATCCCTAGTTTTTACGACCCTGAGACAGAAGCCTTTTAAAAACATTGTAGGAAAAGGAGATAATGCTGGTAGCCAGCATTTTCTCCTTTAACCACAATGTTTTCTACTCTGCTGGAAACAAATTTCAATTTTTGAAATATTTAACTTTATTTTGTCGTCTGCAAGTGATTTCAATTTGGACCTGTTTAATATTTTGTCGTTTGGTAAAGAGTTAAAAATAGAAAATATTGTGGATAAAGGACCAATTGATAGTTACCAGCTCTTTCTATGTTTTTACAATGAATCTGAAGTCGTCTATACTGCAATTTGACCGGAATGTCAGTATTAACCGCTCAGTCCCTAGTAGACGGTAGACCAATTTGAGACTTACCCAAATTGAAACAGTTTGCATAAGACAAACAAGAACTGAACAAATTACAATTCAGAGTTTAAGACTTTCACAGAGAAGCTCTATATGGAACATACAATAGCTATACATGTATGATAAATTTTTGCATTGAATGGATCATGTGGACAAGGTAAACAGCAAAAAAGTATTTCACACAGGTAGATCCCCTCTTCCTCTCTCTGATGTTCATGTATTTCTGTATGGTAAGAAAAACAACTAAAATAATTTTTAAAATAATTTTGAGAATTAAGTCTTAATAATCTCGGAACATATTCTTTTATCAAATTTCATGCTGGTTAACAGCATTTCAAAATATTCTTATTCTTGTGTAACCCTTCACCCACGAGAGAATAAACTTGTACCCGTCAATGTTTACAGAATTCTTTACAAGGTACAAATATCAACAAGGACCCATCAACAAATAGTTACAACTAACATCTCACGATTATCAATCGTAAAAGTCAAGATGTGTTCAAAAGTGTCGGGGAACTGTCTTGTCGTGGAACTGTCTTGAAACCGTTTTTCTTTTTTGTTGTTGTTGTTTAATTCCGCCCGTTAATCTACTGAAAATGCTTCACGTGAAACAAAGTTTATGCCATACACTTAATTTTATCATGTATAGAATAATATTTCTGTAAGCGATGTTCGCCCCGTAATAGACGTATTTCAATAGCGCGCAATACTCAACACGTTGAAAAGTCCGGCACAACATCGTCATTTTCGTCATCAGTGGGCGAAAAGTTACTTTTATCCTCATCATCAGAAACTTAATAAGTTTCTATAAAAATTGGCTCGTACATGTACGGCCTTACCGGCCCAGAATCGTCTATTTCTTCGTCTTCAATATCGCTCAGTTCACTATCGTAAACAATGTCCATATTGAAACAAGTTCTCCTATGACGTCACAATCAAGGGACGCAACAATAAGTAAGAGAGATAAGCGATGCAATAAAAATTAATAAGCAGAAATATGAATTGAAAAAAGGTACTTTTACTAATTTTTTTTTTTCTAATTACAACATTACCAGGTTACCATTTGATAAGTGTAGATTTGAAAATTAACCATATCTGAAACTTGTTGATTTGCCCTTTAAGTAGCCTATCTGCTATACTGTACATGTATTTATTTTGGTTGTTTGGAGGCCCTTAGCAACAATAACCAAGGAAGTCGGTTTATCGTATCACCACGGATCCATCTATGAAAGCACTGGCCCTTCACACATTATAGTGACGAAAAAATTCGACGTTTTTTATTTTTAACTCAAAAAAACTTTGTAAAGGGAGAATGGAAGGTTTAAAATTTGAACTAAAGCTACATTTGTTATGTTCATGATCTAGACTCTTACACGATAGTTATGATATTCGTCTAAAGGAACATGATAATTTTTTTTTTTTTTTTTTTGAGATCGGGGTTTCCTTAACAATTCAAAGTATGCATGTAGTGCTGTAATTTCGATAAATGGACTGTTCCTACTGTTTAAGAGACACTGAAAAGTTTATTAACCTTATAATACCAAACAATCCGGAGTTTTAACGACCCTTGGAAAGAAGGCGTCTTGAAAAATATTTGAAAAGGAGGAGATGCTTGTAATCAGCATTTTCTCATTTCCCACTATATTTTACACTTTTTAAAGGCAATTTCCACCATTTGACCCACGTTTAACCTGTCGGCTTCAAATCCTTTGGATTTGGACTTGTCCAAAGTTTTGCCGTTTGCCGAACCCGGTAGCTAAGTCGGTAGCGCACAGGGCTTGAAACACTGTGATCATTGGTTCGATATATTTGTATAAAACGATTAAAGTGATAATATTTTGTACTTTTAAAAAGTACATTTATTGAAATCTTTAACACCATATAGCTTGAATTTATTTAAAAAAAGTCCCTACCTCCAAAAATATCAAAATGTCTTCATTGATTTTTTTTTTCATCCTCCTGTTTGAACTACCTAATAGATGACCTTTATAACAACGAAGGTCAGGTCAAATTTCAAACCTTCCATTCCTCCTCCAAAAAGGGTAATTCCAGCTTCATTATGAGTGGCGAAATATGTGCTATAATTGCTTTCGTTGAGAAGCTAATAAAGGATTAGCTCGGTGTTCTTTGATCACGGTATTTGACGGCCATAGTGGATGAACTGCAGAAGCGACTCGGTACACATGCTATGCGCAGATTAACTCTGACGTGTCATATTCAATCTTTTCAATCTTATGTTGATTTTTTGTAAATTTAGGATTTGGAGTTACTAAAATCTGTTACAGAGGGTAAGTCTATTTCAAATTCGACGCAAAATGATGCATTTTTCCTGTCCGAACGGCTCCGTCAGAACATATTCTGTTCTCATATGCAATATTATGGGTCCTTGTTTTAACTGCATGTTGGAATGCATTATTTTTCTTTTAATTCCTTGCCCTATAAAACCAGGGATCGTATATATGATCTCTGGTAAAACCAAGGCAGTCTGCGAAAAATCTATTATTTCTATTTGGGGGCTTCGTTTTGGTCATTAACAACATTTTTTTTTTTTTGTCCTTCGAAAGTGATAATTGACGCACTGCAGATTTTTTGGCATATAAATGACGTTATCATAAATGCAACAAGTTTAGGCGTCTTTTTCACCATGATTGTCCGAGAAATTCAACAGAATTTAAATGAACAAATCTAACGTTTGCCAACAGCGTGCGATAAAGAGCAGCAGGTCAGACGTGTTATTTATCACTGATTAATGTTTTCTAGGTGCGATATATCGCGGTTTTGGAAAGTTAACCGAATAACGAAAATCATGAATAATTTCTTTTTTTCGATCGACCATTGTTATGATTGTAGTCTCCGGAAAAAAGAGGGGGGGTCCACAAGGGAGATAATCTTCAAAGGGAAGTAACCGAGTTACCTGAAAGGCCTATAGGCCATGCTTTGTGAAAAGTGGACTTAATGCATCTGCTATCTGCTACTGTGGTGAGTAGCCGAAATGCAATATAAAGATAAAGAACTCGACAAATAAAAAACATGGATAAGAAGCACTTTTTTTCACAATGTTTTCAGACGGTTAAAGAGTATGCACTTCATGTGTCCATACAGAAAAGAATCGATAAATTTCTCTTATGATGCATGTGTTTTTGTCGATTGATCACGAAAAACTGCGAACTGGCTCGAGACCACAAAATGATAAATACACCGGAAAGTTTCAAAGGTTAGCCACGCCCTGCCAGGTCAATTCTTACTGCCTGTACTAGGCTGATATCAGCCTTCTTAAGTGTTCATTCTTATTTTGGTTTGCACTTCAGTTCATTTGTTGCCTAAAAAAGAAGACTCTGCCTTTTCCCAGGTCTAAAAGAGGATTTAAAATCAATCTTAAAACTAGAATCAAAGTTAGCAACCTTTTTTTTTTCTCCTGTTTTATAATTCATTCTTTAGCTAGAGACAAGAACATTGACAGTCAGTACTGTAAGATAGTGTCAGATTCAAAATTAAATTTGCCTGCAATTTGACCCCCGGTTTTTTTTTTATTTTACTTTTTGCCACCAACTGGTGTGGGTGGGTGGGTGTGGCTGTGTGTGTGTGTGTGTGTGTGTGTGTGAAATGCGTAAAGTAACAAAAATTTGCAATGCACGCACTGTGCGCACCAGGAAATCAAGCCTCGCGTCCAACCCTCAGATTCTCGATGTCTTTATAGCGATAACAGTCTCCTTTACAACTATATACATCAAAGTAATGTATGGAGGTTGAAGGTTTTATGATATTTCATAACGCAAATAGTTTTGAGGTGCTTACAGTGTCTTGCTCATTTATCATTATTAGTAGTAGTATTTGGGGTTTTTGTGTGTATGTGTGTGTGTTGTTGTTGTTGTTGTTGTTGTTCGGCGCAGCCGAATGTGCTGGCTTTTGACCTTCTTCTTGGTACTGACAAAGAAGGGTAATTTGGGATTGGTAAAAAATGTGCACATGTTTATTCTGCGGGCACCTGCAGGCATATTTGCTCGAACATTTATGAAACCACTATTAACAAGCGTCCCTGCCGCTAATTTATACCCCGGGGGGGGGGGGGGGGTGTCTTGATTCATACCATCACAAACTAAAACCGTAGAGAATTATTCTTTTCTTGTGCTATTTGGAAATTTGATAATTTCATAAGCGTTACCCTATAACCAAATACTACAGGGTGTTTCATAATATCTGTCCTTGTTCTAAACATTAATATTATCTACACGTGTGAGTTAAAATGAAAGCTAGCACCTTTTTGAAGTCAGAATACAATTTTATTTGATATACTCGTATAATACACAGACATTACTGAAACATTCGTTGATATACAACACTTTTTCTGACAAGTCCATTTCACAACAGGTGCCCTACATAACGTCAGTTCTGGGAATTTAAATAACGTCAACTCTTTGTTTTCAGATTATCTTAGAAGCGTACAGGTTACAAGCTGCAAAATGGGTATAGGGCAATAGAAAAATCGGCTTTTCATATTGAAAAGCTCTTGCACAATAAGACAATTGCTCCATAGGCTGCTTTTCTTGAAGACGGTATTGTGGTTACTGTGTTTTTCGCAGATGAAGGGGGCAATGCCGGAACTGTAAATAAGGAGGACTATCTGAACATTCTGAGGAAGTATTTCATTTCAGTGCCAAAGAGAAAAAGTAATAATATTGAAGACACTTGTACAAGTACTAATATGTCCACTTGGTTTCAGCAAGGTTGAGCTACACTTTACATGACCAGAAACATAATTGAAAGACTCTCAAAAGCATTCTGGCAAAAGCCCATTTCTTTCAGAAATGGCTACACACTCTGACTCACAAGATGTTTTCTTGCTAGGCATACTATAAAACGTATAAAGCTCAGTGTCAGAAAGTACACAGACCTTGAAAGCTGCAGTTATGATAAAAAATGTATGAAAATAGCAGGTGGACACTCAGAAATGCAATGAAAAAACTCTCAAAATGAAAAAACTCTCAACATAAACTCGATGTCATAACTGCTCAGGGTAGACGTCATGTATGTTAACTGATGTAAAATGAACTTGTCAGTAAAATTGCAGTGTAATAACTATCATGAAAGTAATGCCTATGAGCTACATATCAAATGAAATTTTATTATGTCTGCCAAAAGTTAGCAGCTTTCAATTCAGTTTAAACCCAAAATAGTAGAAAATTTTGACACTAAGAATAAAGACAGATAGTATGAAACACCATGTACTTATCAACAAATTTAAAAAAAAAAGTGAGGAATAAGAGGTAGTTGTTCGTGAGGTTACTTTTAATTAGTTTACTTCATCTTGAACCACAAAAGAGTTTCAATATTCATATTCCAGTATCTCTTACGCCGTTTATCGTTTTTAAATATATTTCTTATTATTGTTATTGTTTTGCGGACTTAAAAATCGCTTTTAACTTCGAAGGTAAAAAAGTGCTGGGTGTGGTTTAGGCCGACAGTTGGCTATAAAACTAGCCGAGAGTGGTGCTGGTGTGTACGCTGTAAGTCGTACATTGGCTACATTAGAGACACTCAAGGAACAGTATCCTTCAATAACAACCATTACACTTGATCTTTCCGATTGGGAACACACCAGGGAAGTCCTACAACAACTTGAACCAATGGACGGCCTAATAAACAACGCAGCTATACTCAGAGGCAAGTATAGCACAGCAATGGAAACCGACGTTTCTACATTGAACATGTTCATGCAAAATAACCTCTACAGTGCCATCAGCTGCACACAAGTTATCGCAGAGAAGATGATCGCCAGGGGAAAAGGAGGCTCCATTGTGAATGTATCTTCGATTTTATCCTTGAGCGCCGGACGGAACACCTTTTCATATAGTGTTTGTAAAGCTGGTCTAGATATGGTAACAAAGCAGTTTGCACTTGAACTTGGTGCTCATAATATCAAAGTTAATTCTGTTAATCCTACAGTGGTTTTAACTGATACAATCAAGAAAATCGTCGAAGCAGGAAATAACGCTTTTGTTGACAGTCTTCTAAGTGGTTCTCCAATTAAAAGACCAGCAGAAGAAGATGAAGTTGTTGGCCCGGTGTTGTATTTACCTAGTGACTATTCTTCAATGGTAAGTGGAACCACTCACATTGTAGATGGTGGAAAACTGTCCGGTTGTACGACTTAGGTCTGTCATAGAAAATCAAACCGTCAAACATACAGAATTGTCTACTTTCTAATTTTGCTTTAACTCTGTCTTATCTGAACACTTTTGAATGTTTATATCACCATGTCTGGAATAAAAAATATGGCGGAAGAAAGTTTGTTTTGGTTGATCTCTTTTGATAAGTAAATAAGGCCCTGAGTCTTTCGTTAGGGCATCTCGAGCCTTAGTATGACCAACTGTTGGTCTCCTTCCCGTTTCGGCTGTTTAATGGCTGCTGACCAAAATTTCGTAGTGAATTAAGCGTGCATATTCAGATTGTATTATCTTGTTATTTTTGCGACAGTGTAACACCAATATTACAAAATACACGAACTGCGTGTAAGGCACTTTCAGGGTCATACAGAGTGACCCCCCCCCCCCCAAAAAAAAAAAAAAAACAGAACCCTTAAACTTCTTAATTACCCCTACATAAATAAAGCATAATTATTCTAATTTTGTACACTTGAACTTCTGTCTGTGCATGATTATACCCCAAAGTTTCAGTAATCTAGGATGCTTTGCACAAAAGTTATGATATCTCCAAAATATGTTCCAAATGACCTTCTCAGCGTCGGAGACAGACTTGCATCCGTTGAGCAAAATTGTCAGTCACTTGTCTTTCAGCCAGTCAAGGGTGTGATTTGATGTTTTTTAGGGGGTCGCCATGTCTTGCTTGAACCACTGGTCATCTCGATCAATCCCTCTGCGTCGTTTGAGTGATGTCCAGAACTTCCTCAGCATTGCCACATTCCGTTGAGAGAGCGATTTCAGGAAAGGCTGATCAGCAGGAAGTGTGACGTCGAGTAGGCTCCCCATTGACCGGACTTGAACCCCCAGATTTTTATCTTTGGGGGTATCTGAAGGACAATGTGTATCAGAACAATCCTCAAACAATTGGTGAACTCAAGGCTGCAACTGCAAGAAAAATCAGGGAAATCCCCAGACAGGAGTGTGTGCAAGTGATTGACAATTTTGTGCAACGGATGCAAGTCTGTCTCCAACGCCGATGAGGTCATTTGGAACATATTTTGGAGAGATCATAACTTTTGTGCAAAGCATCCTAGATTACTGAAACTTTATGGTATAATCATACACAGACCGAAGATTAAGTGAACATAATTAGAATAATTATGCTTTATTTTTGTAGAAGTAATTAAGAAGTTTATGGGTTCTGTTTTTTTTTTTTTTGTCACCCTGTATGACCAACTGTTGGTCTCCTTCCCGTTTCGACTTTAATGGCTGCTGACCAATGTCCAGTAAAAACTTCGTACTGGATTAAAGCGTGCATATTCAGATTACATTATCTTGCTATTTTTTGCGACAATATAACACCAACATTACAAAATACTCGAACTGCGTGTAAGGCGCTTTCAGGGTCACTAGCAGCTTTTCCTATACAAACAGAAGGTAGGGAGCGGTCCCACAATAAGAGACGACTTGTTCTTTGTGCTATGACTGTCATCCTATTTTGCGAAGAAGGTGGATTTAGCATGGATTCGAACCAGACATCCCTTGGGCTTTCCACCAAAAATTCTTACTTCAATTCTAATTCAGCATTCCCAAACTAGCCATCTGATTGGCTGTGACGCTCTGTCTCGGGCAATCAGACGGTATGTCTTTGGATTTAAAGTGAGAATAGAATATATACGAGTAGAATGATTCCTGAATCCAAACCATTGTTTACCGGCCCTGTTCTTAACCTGTTTGACACAACAACAATTAGTAGTCAGTTACTTCCCTTGACTTCACTTAAATGCTTTGTAGGTCCTGACAACTTGATGAGACAACTACTTGGCTTATATCCTTGATATCATTTGCACAATCTAGAAATGTTGAGGTAAAACATTGTCTTCCAAATTTGTCAAATCACAATTTAAATCTATTGAATGCATTTACTTGGTAATTACTAATAAACTTTGTTATGCAAATACAATGCAGGCTCTTGACACTGATTACAAACCAAAATAAATGTATAATAATCGCAATATCTCTATGTAAAGTAAGGATAAAACAAAGTAAAAACACTTCAAGGACCAACCTTTAGCACTCGTCTCAACTCTGCCGATTCCGTAACTACATCTAAACCCGTCCTTATCAAGGAGGTTTCCATTTTGAACAGCCAATCACATGATCTTAAACATCGCTGCGCCCAGGTAATTCGATAAGCATCGACATAAACTACCATGATAAATTTATTCATATCTATCATTCTGTTGGTGCAAATTTCCAACGGAATTGATCAACCACGGTAAAAATTAAATGTACAGACGGTTTGTCAACGGAAACTTATTTGGAAAGATTTTGATAGCAAATTGTGATTCGTGTTTTCTTTTTAAAGAGGAGTCTTACAATTTTAAGAACGGTAACATGACATATTTCGGGCGAAGAAATGTACTATGTAGGTGGACATCAAACTGCGTGATACAGCCGAAGGACTAGATCAACGTATCACCCGAGGTTAGCCGAATGTCACTTGCGGTCACGTTATCTTCAATTTGACAGTTACTATAACATAGTGAAGTGAGTTGATAAACACTGAAGAGTCGAGGTAAGATTTCTTTTCTCTCTGCGGTTATAAAAACTGAATCGGCCATGCTATGTGAAAAGTGGGTTTAATGCATCTGCAAAAAGTATCGACCCAGGTCAGCCTGCGCAATCCGCGCAGGCTGACCTTGATCGAAAATTTTTGCAATAGGTCAATTTTCTGCAGATCAGAGGACCAGTCTACCCTATGATTTAGCCGGCTGTTAGACAAAATGGATTTTATGGATCTACAATTATGTAGTGTCTTACATGGTATAATGCATCACGGAGATACTTTAAACCCTCTTCTGCCCGAGCATGACTCATATCTAGTCTACTTCTCACTGAATCAGAGTTATTTCAATTAAAAAAAAAACGCTGCAAATTAACTTTCAGACGACAACAATTAAGACTCGTCCAAATTGAAAACTTGCAGACGACAGTTTAATGTGGCTCCAAAGTAGTGTTATTTGTCGGTGAAAGAGTAGAGAACACTGAAGGAAATGGAGAACATGCTAGTCACCAGAATTTCCTACTTTTCCCATTATGTTTTCAAAAGCCCTTTTCATCAGGATCGTTAAAACGCGGAATCCTGTTATAAAGGATTAATTATAACCGAAATTAACAGCGAAAAATCAACGACTCGTAATTATATCGGAGCTGATGAACGTGTCTTTAGGTCCGCCAGTTTATGTTATATCCTGTACACATAGCAATCCATAGTGTCCATGAAACGGCCTGCAACACGCGAAAAGGGGCATTCGGACATTTGCGTACAGTGTCGTCTCGGATCAGCCTTCGTAGTCCCCGCAGGCTAATCCGAGATGGCACTTTCCGTTTTCATGTAATTTTCTGTTTTGCGCAAGTCTACTGTAGCACAAAATCTAATGTAGTCGTAAAGTGCCGTCTCGGATTAGCCTGCGCGAACTGCGCAGGCTGATCCGAGACGACACTATACGCAAATGTCCAAATGCCCCTTTTCGTGTGTTACAGGCCAAACCGTTTAAGCCGACAATAAAAACCTAAATTTTGCTATTTCATATGCTTTTTTTTTTTTTTTTTGAAAATATGTCCGTATCGGACATTGTAGATCAAAGATCAATCTGCACGTTCTGTGCAGTCTGATCTTGATCTACATTGTCTACAAAAGATCAGTGAGTCGCGCTTTGGTTAAAAGAACACTAGGCTGATATCATCCTTCTCATGTGCCATTTTGATTTTGGTCTGCACTTTACCAGAATACTATGCTGATAAAAGCATTCTCATTTGTTCATTCTTATCGTAATTTGCACTTAACTAGAATATTAGGCTGATCGATATCGGCCTTCTCATCTCTTCAGCAATTGGTACCTGATCAGTCTTATTTTTGTTTGTCCTCTACTGCCGAGCCCCGGTAGTTCAGTCGGTAGCGTGCAGGACTTTAGAACAGAAGGTCGTGGTTCGACACCTGGCTCAACCAATTTCTTTCCGAGAATTCATGATAGTCAGTGCTACAGGATTCATTCCTGTCCCACCGCTGACCATTGTCTCGACGATGGTTATGTGGGAAAAGCGGCCAGTGGTTTGGAAAGAAAATTGTGCGGAGCACTGGTAAAAGAGACTCCAGGAAAGCATAGACAGGTGCACTGGCCGCCGCGATATAACTGAAACAATACTAAAAACGACGTTAAACACCAAACAATCAATCAATCGTTGTCCTCTACTAAAATACTGGACTGATATCAGTTTTCTCATTTGTTCATAAACTAGTACCTGTTCAGTTCTATTTTGCTTTGTCCTCTACTAAAATACTGGGCTAGTATCAGTGTTCTCATTTGTACAACAAGTGGTACCTGTTCATTCTTATTTTTGTTTAGTTTAGTTTATTACTTTAAACATATTTATTTTACATCGATTGAGAAACAAGTTCTTACAACTTATACTAATCTCTCTCGATTCTGCTTCCTGGGAACTACACCAGTACTCGCGCCGAATGTGTGGGCCTATGAAAAATCCCAAAGTTGACACCCGCTTCTGGGTATCGAACTCAGGACCTATTGGTTACGAGGCCGACGCTCTCCCTCACGACCACGGACGCCACACCACACCACACCACACCACACCACATTGTTGTTTGTCCTCTCCTAGAATACTAGACTGATATCCGTGTTGTCATTGGTTCCTAAACTGTTACCTATTTATTCTTATTTTTGTGTGCCCTTGACTAGAGTACTAGCCTGATATTAGTGTTCTCATTTATTCATAAACTGACCCCTGTTCAATTCTATTTTAGTTTGACCTCTGCTAGGATACCAGACTGAAATCAGTGTTCTCATTTGTTCATAAACTGGTACCTGTTCAGTTCTATTTTGATTTGTCCTCTACTAGAATACTAGGCTTATATCAGTGTTCTCATTTGTTCATAAACTGGTACCTGTTTAGATTTTTTTTTTCCCTGTACTAGAATACTAGGCTAATTCCAGTCTTCTCATTTGTTCATAAACTGGTACCTACTCAGTTCTATATTGGTTTGATCTCTACTAGAATACTAGGCTAATATCAGTCTTCTTCATTGTTCATAAACTGGTACCTCGTAAGTTCTATTTCAGTTTGTCCTTTACTAGAATACCAGGCTGATATCAGCCTTCTTAACCCTTATTCTGCTAAATAAATGAAATTAAACTTTCAAGCCGGTAGTAAAAACGCGAATAATGCTTCTTCAAAATTACTTTTTGGAGGGTAATTTCTCTTTATCAGGCAATGTAGATTCAAGATCAGATTGCATGTTTTGTGCAGTCTGATTTTAATCTACACAGTCTGCAAAAGGTCAGTGGGTGGCGCTTAGCAGTTTTAAGGTTAAGTTTTCATTCATATCTTGGTTTGCACTTCAATTCTTTCGTTGCCTAAAAAATAAACTCGACTCTTTTCCTGGTCTAAAAGAGGGTTTAAAATCAGTCTTAAAGCTAAAACTAAAATGGCAACTTTTTTGTCTAGTTTTAAAATTCCGTTTTTCTGAAAGAGACAAGAATATTGACAAACTGTAACCCTTTGTCTGATTCTAAATTAAATTTGCCTGCATTTTGACTCCCGTACCATTTACTTTTTTCCATTAGCTGGCCTTGCGTTATAAGAGGCTAGATGACTGAAAAAAATGAAATAAATAGAGTTGAGACTTACTAACTTATTTGAAATGCGTAAAGTATAACAAAAATATGCATTGCGCAGACAGTGCGCACTCGTCAGTAAATCAAGCCTACTTAGACTCTCGATGTTATCATATAGATAACAGTCTCCTATACAACTCTGAACAAGAAGGTAATGTATGACGGTTGAAGTTTTATGATGTTTCATAACGCAAATAGTTTGAGGTGCATACGTCATGGTCCTGTGTCCGTCATGTGTCTGTGCGTCCGTATGTCAGTGCGTTAACTTTTATTTCAAATATCTTCTCTGAAACTACCCATCCAATTTAGATCAAACTTTACAGAAATTATTCTTCCATGGTCCTCTTCAGAAATTTTTTTGGGGAAAAAAAACCGTAATTTATGTAAAAACTGTGGTATGGCAACAAAAGTGAAAAATTTTGAAAATCTTATAAGATCTTCTTGTTCCAAACTGTAAGGCTTATTTCTATCAAATTTGGCTTGTAGCTTCATCTAACAGACCTCTAGCAAAATTCTTCAAATTATGTTCCTATGGTGAAAATTGACCCTACACCTGGGGTTACAAGTTTTACATAGGCTTATAAAGTTAAAACTAAAAAAAAAATCTCGTTCCTAATCATAAGGCCTAGGGTTACCAGATTTTACATGTAGCTTTTTCTAGTTGGCCTAAACCAAGATAGTGTAAGTTTTAGCCCTTGGATCAATTTTGGCCCCACACAGGCAATTACAAGTTTTACATAGCCTTATATTGTGAAAACTTTTAAAATTCTTCTCGTTCCTAACCATAAGACCTGGGGCTACCAAATTATGCTAGTATAATTATCTAGTAGACCTCTACCAAGAGTCTTCAAATTATACACCTGGGGTCAAAATTGGCCCGACCCCCACAAGTTAAAGTTTTTCATAGGCTCACATAGTGAACATTTTATAGATCCTCTTGTTCCTGACCGTGAGTTAAAGCTATAATATTTGTTCTAGTTTAAAACTATTTGGCCTAGAATTGAATGTTTGGTATGTATGTGTATGGTTTGTACATATTAGCCAGTGGAGCGATACAGGATCGTCCTGGTCCTCTTGTTTATTTTGTTGTTGTTGTTATTGTGTTTTGTTTTGCAGACTTCAAAATGGCTTTCAACTTCGAGGGTAAAAAAGTTCTAGTTACTGGCGCTGGGCGTGGTTTAGGCCGACAGCTTGCTATAAGACTAGCCGAGAGTGGTGCTGAAGTGTACGCTGTAAGTCGTACATCGGCTACATTAGAGACACTGAAGGAACGGTATCCATCAATAACAACCATTATACTTGACCTTTCCGATTGGGAACACACCAGAGAAGTCCTGCAACAACTTGAACCAATGGACGGCCTCATAAACAACGCAGCTATACTCAGAGGCAAGTATAGCACAGCAATGGAAACCGACGTTTCTACATTGAACATGTTTATGCAAAATAACCTCTACAGTGCCATCAACTGCACACAAGTTATCGCAGAGAAGATGATCGCCAGGGGAAAAGGAGGCTCCATTGTGAATGTATCTTCGATTTTATCCTTGAGCGCCGGACGGAACACCTTTTCATATAGTGTTTGTAAAGCTGGTCTAGATATGGTAACAAAGCAGTTTGCACTTGAACTTGGTGCTCATAATATCAGAGTTAATTCCGTTAATCCTACAGTGGTTTTAACTGATACAGTCAAGGAAATCGTCGATGCAGGAAATAGCCCTGTTGTTGACAGTCTTCTAAGCGGATCTCCAATTAAAAGACCCGCAGAAGAAGATGAAGTTGTTGGCCCGGTGTTGTATTTACTTAGTGACTATTCTTCAATGGTAAATGGAACCACTCACATTGTAGATGGTGGAAAACTGTCCAGTTGTTCGACTTAGGTCTGTCATAGAAAATCAAACCGTCAAACATACAGAATATTCCACTTTCTAATTTTGCTTTAACTCTATCTTATTTGAACACTTTTGAATGATTTCTATTACCATGTCTGGATTAAAAAATATGGAGGAAGAAAGTTTGGTTTTGATAAATTGATAAGTGAATAAGACATTTTCAACGGATGAAAATCACTGAGGAGAACTTGTAAAATTTCCCCACCCATTTAGAAGGTCAAACCGATGAGCAAAAATCAATAAATGAGACATGCTCTCGCAAAAAGGGGTTTAATGCATCTCGGTGATACACTATATCAAGCGAATTATCTTTTAGTTATCGATCTTTACAATCCATTTCGCCTAACAACTGACTGAATCATGAGGTACAATGGTCCTTTGACATGCAGAAAACTTACCGAGAGCAAAAAGTTTCGACTCAGAACAGCCTGCGCAGTCCGCGCAGGCTGACCTGAGTCGATACTTTTTGTAGATGCATTAAACTCTCTTTTCACAGAGCATGGCTCATTAATTGTTATGACATAGATTACCCCATTTTACTCTTTTACCAGCGTAGAAATAAGTATACTTAAAGATTTAAACCACACGTATAGAACCTACAGGGTATTGTTTTGTCCAGATGAATACATTAGTGTTGACCGTGCTTTGAATTTAACCGGCGATAAAATGTTTTATTTATTTTAAAAATGAAAACCTCTTGTTTTAATCAAGGACCCTATATATGTATAGGGTTCCTTTGGTAGTTAAGTTTTGTTGTTCAAGAATATGATTTATGATCTTTTTTTTAACCCGTAATATTCCGAACACAACTTTCGGTTGTAAAATTCAAATTAAGCTGGCAGGACATGGAACTCTGATCTTGAATATATGTACGCTTTCTCTAAATGCATCTATTTACAGGAATTTATAAGCTTCAAGCCCCTACAAGCTTGGAAAGTGTGTTATACCCACTTATGATGTACGTGACTTTGAAAAAAAAAAAAAAAATAGTAAACTGTGGTTTCAGAAAAGAAATGCCAAGAACACATCAATGTGTTCCCTTGTTAATCGGATGACGAATCTGATTGGTGAAAACTATTTTAGATTCATGCCGGTATTTCGGGGATTCAACATTTACTAGCCAATCAGAGTCGTTTAGTTTATTCACTCCGGTATGAAAATTTCCGTCTCACGGTGGGAAAACTTTATCCATCTCCAAAGTTCGATCTTATTTACTCGCTTATTATTTCATGCTTTTCGGTAGTTAATCGAGAAATAACGGTGAAATATCCTTCGATATTTCATGGTTACGACCAGTGAAAAGTATCCTTTTTATTTTCTAACTCTTCAGTTGAAGGCAGAAAACAGTAGTTCCAGCGCACTAGTTAACTGGGTAAACAGTGCTTGCCATTCAACTCGATCGAAGTATGATGTAATTTACCGTACATATCTCGCGCTTTACGAAATATTGTAATGCGTTGTTATGCGGAGGGGGAATTACCGAAAACAACTGTACTGAATTGTGATGTCAGTCCCTCCCCCCCCCCCCTCCAAAAGTTGGGGGGGTTAGAAGCATGAAATAAATAGAATATTGGTTTTTTTTCGGTGTGCGCCACTCGTGAAAATATTACCGATGATGTTTACTCGATGAAATAAATTTCGATCTTTCACTGAAAAAACCAAATATCCTTTATTTATTTATCCGTTATTCCATTCTGTGAAGTTGATTGAAGATAAAGAAAGTCGTGGAACATGATAAATTAGCGACATCTTCTCCCAGTCTAGAAACTTTGAGAAATAAAATGACAAATGATAAGTGGTCATGTACGGTAGGTAATACAGTTAGACAGCTTGTCTCACATATACGGTTATAGAAGGCGAAGTTTGTCAAAATCAAGTGCCTGTAGGCCAGTGCGCCTATCCATGCTTTCCTGGAGTTTCCTGTTACCAGTGCTTTATAATATTTTGTTCCCAAGCCACTGGCTACTTGCCCACATAATTATCGTCGAAACAACGATCAGTAATGCAAGAGGAATGAATCTTGTTGCGATGACTGGGCACAGCATTCTTTCGAATCAAATTGGGCGAGCTGAGTATTCGGATCAGCAACCCCTGTTACGACTCCTGTACGTTACCGGCTAAGCTACCGAGGTCCGCGTAAGTACCATTATCTCTCGCTAGATGGCATTCTAAAAATATACATCTATCTAATTTGGGCATTCTGGGTACAGAACCGGACTGCTTTTCAAAACGACAACCGTTACTTTGAATTTCAAAATTAAATAAACGTTTACTCAATAAAACGCTACCAGGTGCGATTCATTCAGCTACGATCAGCTAGTATGTAACCTGTGCACCGGCCATTTATTACAACAGCCCCTACAGGCTTCGGTAATAGCTTCGGTATAAGCCCTACTTTTCCCTAGTATATGGGATCAGTGATGCGTCATAGCAGACAAGTCGAATCTTCGAAGAATATGACATGCGCAGACAACGGCATAAGTATAGTGAAAGTTTAAGGTTACAAAGTGGAATGACAATATGATAGCATATGACACGTTATCTTAAATAAGATTTGCATTGATAAACACTTACATGCTAAGGTAAGATTTATACACTCATTACCAATTTCGATATTTATTTCGTAAATAAAAAAAAGGGTAACTGAGATATACTCTAAGAAAAGGCAATGTGCAAAAGCACATAGCGTATCTGACTCGTGACTTGGCGGTTGCGGGTTTGGTACCCGCTTGAAGTAAACTTTCTTTCCGGCGATTTTTCGCCTCTCACCTGTGATGCATGTAAGAAAATGTCAGTGGTTTGGAAAGAAAGTTGTGTCAGTACTGACATGAGAAACCCAGGCACTGACCGCCGTGATTTGACCTAACTGTTAAAACAGCTTTATACTCCAATACGAACAAAAGCAAAAATTGTCAATCCAGCTCAGCCTGCGCGGTCCGCGCAGGCTGACCTGGGTTGAAACTTTTTGCTATTAGTCAGTTTTCTACATGTCAAGGATCAACTTATCTCGTGATTACGTCGGTTGTAAGACAAATTGGATTTTACGAATCCACGATTATACGAGATGATACGTATGAATACCATACAATACAATACAAAGATTTTTATTTGTAGATGAAGGCCACCGGCCCATAATACAAAATTTTATATACAATCATAACAAACCACAATGAAGAGTTGCAAATTACATTTACATCCAAAATAGAATCACTTTAACCTTTAACCTGCTACAAAAATTAACTGAAACTTTCCAGCTGATTATTAAAACTCAAATATTGCTATTTCAAAGTAATTTATTGGGGGGATAATATCTCTTCATCGGACAGTGTTGATCCAAGATCAGACCGCACGTTCTGTGCAGTCTGATCTTGATCTACACTGCTCGCAAAAGGTCAGTGAGTCGCGCTTAGCAGCCTAAGGGTTAATCACTTTGATTAGCATCCTTTAATGTTAAAATTGTTAAAATATATTTTGCTACCTTTCTGATGGTTACTAAATTTTTGCTTTTCATTAAATTATAAAAGGACATTATATCTTTTCTACCCTGATATCAAGAGAACAATATTAGTTGTACGGTCAGGTGGCAGGGGACTTGGAAACTTATTCACGGCTGTGGAGAATAATGTCGCCCCGAGCCGAAGGCGCGGTGGCGACATTATTCTCCACAGCCGTGAACAAGTTTCCAAGTCCCCTGCAGGCTCGGGGCGACATTATTCTCCACAGCCGTGAACAAGTTTCCAAGTCCCCTGCCACCTGACCGTACAACGAATTTATTATACTGCAAAGTTTTACCATTCCAACGTGTGTTAAGCGAAATTTACATGGTTTTTTTGGTTTAAAAAATTGAGTACGCTGACGAGGTAGAATTACCTTTCTTAGTGCCCCAATTCAATGAAAACTGACGTCATTGGGAACTGACGTCACTGAAACCTTGGATATACGTGCTAAAACGTGCAGCTTGGCGCATAATCTTGATGTTAATCTTGATCGACGCCGCCAATTTGGATGTTGTGTTGAAAGTGTAGTCATGTCTACGGGGCTCCCGAAAGGGAAACTGCTTTTACGTGGGTTTTGCCAGTGGACATGATATATATGTTCGGGGCATATTATCCAATCAGATCACGAGAAATTTCTATGCAGTATAATAATAATGTTTGTCTTTCTGCATTAAATAAAGAAAAATGGAAAAAAAAAAACAAAACAGTGATATTCAGTTTCTACAACTAAAATGTCATGATTTAATAAACAATGGTGGCACACTCTATCGTCTCTTTCTATGTTAAAATGTCTACCTAGCTCTATCATTAATTTGTGACTAGAACACCTAAATCTTGCGAAAGCTCTTCTTAAACTCGGAGATAGATATTTCTCCGGATTTAACAATGAAAATATGTGTTCGTATAAATCACACCGAGGTGAGTTTTGAATTGACTCATTTAAATTTTGGAGCGAATGACTTGCTTGTTATCAAGCATCGTGGAGATGCATTTAAGGTCTACGGCCCCTAACTCTCATATTAAAAGACGGAAGCTTCCGAGATTGGGCGAATAGCCTATACGAAAACGTCGATGTTACACGATATTTACCGATGAGTATGTGAGTCTACGGCCCCTAACTCTCATATCAAAACACGGAAACGGCCGAGATTGGCCAAATAGCCTTTACGAAAACGTCGATGTTTACCGATGAGTTAGGGGCCGTAGACCTTAACCTCCTTTTACCAGATTATTGGGCATTTTTTTTTTTTGCAAAGTAACGGCGTCAAGTCCACAGTTTATTCTGTTCTCACTTGTCGCATATGATTTGCAGTAGGCCTAGTTTTTATCGATGTGGATTGGCCATTAAATAATGTTGCCGTGTTACAGAACCACAATATTCGTGCAAGTCAAGAATGACTGAAATTCTTGAAAATCGAAATTAGAAGATAAAGCCTATTCAACACAAACATTTTCAATTGCAGTTCAGTATAGACAATAAGTGTTTTAGATTTAAAGATGCATCTATACTCGTTTTCAGCTCGTATTTTTCCCATTTCCTTTATATTATCAAACTATAATCATCCTTGTATCTTCATGCCAAATGTAGCCCCTGACGGTTGCACAGATTACGACTGATAGAAAATGCATTTCAATTTTTGGAGGCAAGCAAAGAAATCACTGTAGTGGCGTTCCTGATTTTAAATCGAAGATTTCCGATATATGATTTATATACATGTATATATATTATCTCTTGCACAGTATATCGTTAATTTACCTATGTTTACACAGCTGTATAAATTCTGAACCATTCTACGGTCTAACACATTTTTGTTGCGTTTTCTTTTTCTTTCTTGCTGTAAGGATGCATCTTAAGGTCTCCGATATGTCTACCATTTAACCCAGATCCGTTTAAATAACTGATATGAGTTTTTTCAGCTTATAGTAAAAACCCAGATTTTGCTATTTCAAAGGTATTTTTTGAAGAAAAATATATGTCCTTAACGGATAATGTAGATCAAAGATCAGACTGCACGTTCTGTGCAGTCTGATCTTGATCTACATTGTCTGCAAAAGGTCACTGAGTCGCACTTGGTAGCCTAGTGGGTAAATGTCCTGAGTTTTGACTCTCTGGGTCATTTAACCTGTTTTGCAGGAAAAGAAATAATGGCTTTAAACTTCAAGAATAAAAAGGTTCTTGTGACCGGTGCTGGTCGAGGTTAGGGCCGACAGATTGCTATTAGATTAGCCGAGAGTGGCGCTGATGTTTATGCTGTAAGTCGTACATCGGCTACATTAGAGACACTGAAGGAACAGTATCTATCAATAACAACCATTACGCTTGATCTTTCCAATTGGGTACACACCAGAGAAGTTCTCCAACAACTTGAACCTATGGACGGTCTAGTTAACAATGCAGCTATATTGCCAAGTAAGACCTACTCAGCGATGACAACAGATGTTTCAACAATGAATGCATTCGTGGAAAATAACCTATACAGTGCCATCAATTGTACACAGGTTATCGCAGAGAAAATGATATTTGAAGGAAAAGGCGGTTCCATTGTAAACATTTCTTCTATTGGTTCGCTCGGCGCGTCACGGAACGTGTTTCCTTATTGCCTTGCCAAAGCCGGTCTTGATATGGTAACGAAACAATTTGCCCTGGAACTTGGCGGTCATAACATCCGGGTTAATTCCGTCAACCCTACACTGTTTTTAACGGAAGCTGCAAAGAAATTCGTAGATTCAACCAGTAACGCGAATGTTGACAAAATATTGAGCACAACACCAATAAAGCGCCTGCCAGAAATCGACGACATAGTCGGACCGGTGTTATATCTGCTGAGTGACTTGTCCACCATGGTAAATGGAACAATTCAGATCATTGATGGTGGCAAATTATCGACTGTTTTATTTTAATCTTTCGAAAAATATATATCAACCATGCTTTGTGAAAAAGGTGGTTAAATGCATATGCGAAAAGTATCGACCAATGTCAGCCTGCGCAATCTGCACAGATTGAACGGGCTCGAAACTTTTTGCTATTGACAAAAATTCTTCTTGTCAAAGGATCATTCTATCTCATGATTTGGTCGGTTTTTAGACAAAACGATTCTATACTAAGGGAGAACTTGCTTCGTATAATGCATTACGAAGATGCATTAAACTGCCTTTTCTCAGGGAGCCGTTCGTATGTATGTTATTGCACTGAGTGTTCCCACTTTCTTGGTCAAGGATTGATTTGGCCAGTACATGTAAGCTATGTCTGGAAAAAGGGGAATTTAATGCAACTCCACGATGCATTATACCAAACAAGTCATGGAATAATTATGGACTCATTATCCATTTTGTCTAACAACCGACTGTATCATGAGGTAAACTGGTTCTTCGACATGTCGAAAATTGACCTATAGCAAAAAGTTTCGACCCAGGTCAGCCTACGCTGACAGCGCAGGTTGACCTGAATCGATTCTTTTCGCAGGTGCATTAAGCTCTTTTAACAGGGCATAACACCTATTTATACAGACAATTGTCCATTTTTGTACAGATTTAATGCTTGTTTGAAGGTACATTGACAGCAATGTATGGGCAGCTTGATCTTGTTTACAACATGCGCAAAGCAGCTTTTGATGCTCTCTGCGGCTGGTAACCAGCATTTTCTCCGCCTCCAACAATGTTTTGTAATACATCAGGTAAAATTCCATCATTTAGCCATATATAATATTTCGTCCGCAAATGTTTTCAATTTGGACAAGTCAAAAGTTTTGTCATTTAGTAAAGTGTTTATGTTATTTACCTGAGTACATTAGCATGTTATTGCACGCTTTTAACCTCAAGGTTGGTGGCAGCGATGTGTTTACAAAGTGCATTCTTATTTTAACCCTTTGACTGCTAAACGCGATTCAAGAACCTTTTGCGGACGGTGTAGATCAAGATCAGACTGCACGCAACGTGCAGTCTGATCTTTTATCTACACTGTCCGTTTAGGAGATATTTTCCGCTAAAAAATATCTTTAAAAAGACAATATATGGGTTTATTTCACACCTACAATTTAATGTCCAATGAAATCGCTTTAATACTACCACGTCAGTACAGAATATCTTATTCCATATTGGACGCTGTAGAGTCCAATATGGATTTTTCAGAACGAGGCAAGAGTCCAATATGGATTTTTCAAAACGAGGCTAGAGTCCCGAATATCGATATTTGACCGGAAGATTGGTCTACTTAAGTCCGTTGCAAAAAAAAAAAACAATTTTAAAACCCTCTTTTGATAACTTTTTAATTTTTTTTTAAAATTATTATTTAAATTAAAATGGCCCTATACTTGTGGTTTACTTTAAAGTCAATACGGAAGTATGAAATAAAGAGGTCATTTAACATGCTCGGGTACAATACTGAATTCAGTCGGATTCGTACACTGCAGAACCAGTCTATATTTTGGACGAGGCGACAGCCTCGTCCAAAATATAGACTGGTTCTGCAGTGTACTCATCCAGTAGAAGCCAGTATTGTACCCAAGCTTGTTAAATAACCTCATATTACAAGCTACTATCTGCTGGAACATTTTGTTAAACTAATTTAGCATGTTAAGGATTAAACTCTTTGCCATATAAATCTAGCTCAATAAACTTTCATTAGCACTTTATATTATTGCTTGTTTTTGGGGAATACAGGTTTAAGACCTAGAACCGTAGTAAGATAATATAAACATTACTATGTTGGGGTTTTAAATTATCTCGTCACGGTATGTGATTTTAAACTTGTTATCCCAAGCATAAACAATAATAAAAACTGATAACAAGAAAATATTGATGCATAACATCAATGACGCCGCAAATCAGTTGTTTCTGAAATAGGGCACACTACAGTGGGTTAATCTTTTACGCCAAGGGCATCACTTGAACAAACTTCGTAGAGGTCCACGTGGTGATACTACATGACAAATATTGTAACTCCGGGCCATCTGGAATACGATCTGGTTTTTATCGATGTGGCAATGAAAGTACGGTATTTTACATGTTTAAAAACAAAAAAAACAAAAAAAAAAAATCAGTCCAAATAGAAAAACAAAGTTGGTACGGGTTCGATCTAGTAATGAAAGTACCGTATTTTTACATGTATGTTAAAAAAAAAAAACACTGAACCAGTCCAAATAGTAAACAATATGGTGTGACTGGACATTTCATATAAAAGCAATCAATCAACACACAGACTGATAGCCGGACAGGTAGGAGCATGCAAGTTGACAGACAAACATGAAAGGAAACATTCACGAGTCGTTCAATAGGTATACAGACTATGGGCCGAAATTGTAATGGGCCGAAATTCTTATGGGCCAAAATGTCCCGGAATTCAATTTGGCTACCTCCACAGGCACTTTTCAAAAGCGAATAAAAATATAGTGCCGCCGCTCATGCGGCACCACGATGAAACGTTTATCGAGTAAGAGTAATACAATACCGTGTTTTAACGACCTTGAGAAAGGAGAGTTTTAAAAACAAATGTGAAAAAAGGAGAAAACGCTGTTAAACCTGCATTTTCTTTTTTTCTTGTTATGCTTTCTATCCCATTTAACTCTTTACCAGACGACAAAATTTTAGATTTGTCAAAATTGTAAGCATTTGCAGACGACAAATTAAATGTACCTTAAAATATAAAATAGTCTGTCATAGGTAGAAAACATTGTCGGAAAAGGAGAAAATGCTGGTTACCGCATTTTCTTCTTTTCACACAATGTTTTCAAAAGCCTTCTTCCTCAGGATCGTTAAAAGTCGTGATTGTGTGGTACAGGACATTATTCTACTTTTTTAGCCTTATTTGACATGTCGTCTGCAAACGCTTTCAGTTTGGACAAGTCTGAAATTTTGTCGTTTGGTAAAGAGTTAAACCACCTGTCAAGATCATCGAGTGCTCTATTGTTTTATTTGACAGAAACTTATTTGTAAACAATCTGCCAATGTTAGAGTTCCACTTTTCTGAAAAACAATTTAAGACAATCAAACTTTTGTAAGACATCACGTTTAATAACTCTTTACTAGACCGCAACATTTCAGACACGTCCAACTTCGTAGTATCTGCAAACGACGTATAAAATTCTAATTCATTTACATACAAAACAATGATTAACCTTCGTCTTCCCTTTTTCAACAACCACAGCTGCGTTAATACAGGTACTTTGATTGAAACGTGAGGATGATGAACAATAAATCACTGAATTATGGTGGCATATTTCTGCCACGAGATACAAGATAGTTATTGCGATAATTTAAGAGAACTATTGTGATAAAGCAAAGTTTCCTGGAAATATCATCTAGGTAATAAAAAGTTTCACGATAAAAATATCGCGATAATTCTACCTGTTATCATGATTTTTTTTTTCTTTCGTGCCCATAACTGACATTCACGGTATCTATAATTAGATACGGTTTCGGAACATCTTCGTCTACAACCCAATGAATTCTCCCTTTTCCTGAATGGTTTTAAAGTGTTCGTAGGAGGCATTTCGAGTAGTCTTTGTGATTTTACAGACTTCTGTTCATTTCGAGTCTTGTCAAAATTTACCAGTTAAACTACAATTGTTAATTATTCGAATTTTTTACTTACTGCAATTTTGTGAAGTCAAAAACTACCGAGTTCATCCAAATGATAAATTTTCTATTTATAGATATCGAGGAACAGGTAGAACTATCATGATAATTTTATCTTGCATGTCAGCTTCGTGCACTATTGAGAAATTTTGCGTTAAAATATTAAGTTTATCGTGATAATTTTTTTTCAGGAAACTTTTCACTATCTCGATAAAATTTCCAGGAAACTTTAATTTATCGCGATAGTTTTGTAAAATTATCATGATAGCTATCTCGTATCTCGTGGCAGAAATATGCCACCATAATACTGAATAGAAGTCATTCTGTACTAGTTATCAATAGGTTGAAAATGTTAGTTTTCCCTATATACCATTCTTAAGGATAGGACACCCTCATGGGATTTGTTTAACATCGCCTTTCATCACCAAAATCGTAGGATTCGGCCAAGACTCGGGTAATCTGTGACCGATGCTGGGAACCAGGGTCTATCTGCCGATCGATTACGGACTTCCTGAGTCTTAGCCGAATCTGTATGTTTTTTTCCGGCGATGAAAGCCGATATTACATGAATCCCCGTCACACCAAACTCGTTCTCACTCCGTTCCGAAAATTGTTGTCGAACAGACTTGAACTGTGTTCGGACGTAGTGAACGTATTTGCAACCTTTTACGATCTGTTTACGAACTAAATGGACGGGTTAGGATGGGAAGATCCTGCAGAACTTTGAGCCTGCTCAAAATGTTTTGCCGTCCATCCCGTCCTGTAATTAGACGGAGTGACAACGAACTTAAAACGAGATGGGCGTACTACAAACGGAACTGCCGTACTCCGAGCCTATCAGAGACGCAGTGGAGTCGGGCATTAATTGGCAGTGCGTTTGCATTTTACCGACCGAAATTGCGCGTCCTATCCCGACCGCAGCCCGTTTTACGATTTTGTTGACCGGGGAAAGACTTTCTGAGAACAGGTGTGGTGAGACAAGGGCTTAAGGCAATACTAGGCCAAAATTACACGTTCTACCCCGAACGCAACCCTTTTTCCGATTATGTCAGGACGGGGTAAGACGTCTTAAGAACTAGTTTGGTGTGATGGGGGCTTTAGGGTGCCCTATCCTTAAAACATGTAACCCTCTACGAGACGACAAAATTTTAAACCAGTCCAACCCGAAAGCACTTGCAGACGACAAATGAAATGTGGCTTATATGGTAGAATCTGTATTTAACCTCTAGGCTACCAATCACGACTCAAGAACCTGTTGCGGACAGCGTAGATCGAGATCAGTCAACGGTCTGATCTTAGATCTACAATGTCCGTTAAGGAGGTAATTTGCCCAAAAATAAGTTTGAAAAAGCAACGGTTGGCTTCGTGTAATCGGCTTGAAAGTTTCATTTCATTTATTTAGCAGGTTAATGATTAACTAGTAGAAAACATTGTGGGGAAAAGAGAAAATGCTGATAACCAGCATTTTCTCCTTTTCCCACAATGTTTTCAAATCCTTCGTTATTTTTATCCAGTTTCTATTTAACACGGGTTTGTTTGCTGAAACGGTTTTAAAAATTAGCTGACGTTTCGTGGCAAATTCTGTCATATTTTATCTCAGTAACTGTTAGGTCTATTTTCAAACCCTGAATTGTACATGCTATTTTTTGAACAACCGAAATCTATCACAAATTCCACATAAAACAAACATTTGACGAAAAGGAGAATGTCATTTTTGACATTTTTGAAACCATTCTAAGGAAAAGACAATTTTCTTACCAGAAATTGCTCCCTTCCACCAATTGTTTCCTTGACTTCTCAACTTAAATGGCGTAAAATGTTGCATTTGCTCAATAAAAGAATTTTTAAAAAATTTTATCGTTCTGATTTTATCAATTATTTTCTCGGAACCCCGGCTTTTCAAGACCCTGAGGAAGAAGTCTTTCGACATTTCAGCATTTCCTCCTTTGGTTGATTTGTTTGTTTGTTTGTTTGTATTGGAGTTTAACGCCATTTTAACAGCTTAGGTCATATCATAGCGGTCAGTGACACACCCATGTGTTTCCTGGCTTTCTCACACTAGTACTGTCACAACTTTCTTTCAAAAGCCACTGACTCCTTTTCTCACATGCATCAGAGGTGAGAGGCGAAAAATCTCCGGAAAGAAAGTTCGCCGCAACCGGGTATCGAACCCGCAACCTCCAGGTCACGAGTCAAATATGCAAACCACTGAGCTACCCGGCCGGGCTGTTTTCTCCTTTTCGGACAATGTTTACAACCCTTCCGTAGATTAATTGCATTATTGAAGCCAGGTTTAATTTGCCGCGTGAAAAATGCTTTCAATATGGATTTTTTTTCATCTGTTAATGAATTGTTTTGGGGTTGTACACAATAGACGCCATCAGCACTGGTTGTTGATTCAGCGCATCGCAACTTCCAAGCCATGCCCTGTGAAAAGGGTGATTAATGCATTCTCAAAAAAGTATCGACCGATCTCAGCCTGCACAGTCCACGCAAGCTGACATGGGTGAAAACTTCTTGCTATGGGTCAATTTTCTGCATGGCAGAGGCCCAGTCTATCTCATGATTCTGTCGGTTGTTATACAAAATGGAGGAGCGTTTGCTTACAACAAGTTTTCGTTTTCTGAACAATGTTTTTAGCAACTTTAAATCGAATGGATGTAAAAAGTGTTATTTATATGATAATGAATTAGGTAAAAAGTTATTACAATGTAGGTGCACTGTTACGATTTATTTCAAGCCTGAAGAAGCAGAGAGGCAAAACGTTACATAAAGGTGTAATGTCAACCTTTATCTAAAAGAAATCAACATTTTCAGTCTGTAAAAAGGACGTATATACTGCAGTTCGACCAGAATTTCTCACAAAATTGTGGACAATGTAGATCCAAGATCAGAATGCTTTTTCTCTGTAGTCTGATCTTGATCCGCATTATGTACAAGTTATGTTAGGCGGTCGGGGAATGAACTAAATTTTGACTTCACGTGCATAAAGAAAATGTGCATTGTGGGCCCTTTTTAACCTCTGTTATACATCATTTCAGTAGTACAAGTGGAAAAGGGGAAACGATTTAAACAGGGCATTATTCAGTAACTGAGCTATGCTGTATAAAAAGGGGGCTTAATGCATCTGCAAAAAGTATCGACTTATGTCAGCCTGCGCAGTCCGCGCAGGCTGAACTGGGTCGATATTTTTTTTGCTTTTGGTCAATTTTCTGTATGTCAATGGATCAGTGTACCTAATGATTCAGTGAGTTGTAAGACAAAATGAATTTTATGAATCCATAAAAATGTGATGAATTGCTTGGTATCATACATCGCGGAAATACATTAAACCCCCTTTTGCCAGCGCATGGCATATGGTCTGCAACACTCGAAAAGGGTCATTCGGACATTTGCGTAAAGTGTCGTCTCGGATCAGCCTGTGCAGTCCGCCCAGGTTAATCCGAAACGACACTTTCCGTTTTTATGTAATTTTCTGTTTTGCACAAGTCTACTGTTGCACAAAATCAACTGTAGTCGTAAAGTGCCGTTTCAGATTAGCCTGCGCGGACTGCGCAGGCTGATCCGAAACGACACTTTACGCAAATGTCCGAATGCCCCTTTTCGCGTGTTGCAGGGCATATTTAGTTGTGTTATGTCCGGTAAGACGCCTGTTTAACCCTTCGATCGATCGAATTTGCGTTTATTTATCGTCGCCACCGGTTGCCCATATGGGCGACGCCCCCTGAAGGCTGTTAGTATTGTTACGGAGGATAGTGCAGATACAGGACGAAACCCATCCTAAGTTTCGCCTGGTTCTTTAACGTGCTCGGTGTATAGCACCGTCACACGGGACCTCGGTTTAACGTCTCATCCGAAAGACTATTAGTAATTTTAGATGGCCAGCCGTGGGAATCGAACCCACACCCTCATGATCACGAGTCTTACGCTCTACCAACTGAGCTATGCGGGCTGGTCAATTTAACCCTTCAACACACAATACCGAGTTTTAACGATGCTGAGGAAGTAGCCCATTAACTCGACCTTCCTCTTCGCTTAAAACTACAATTTAACTTAACTACAAAATATTTTTATTTTATAGGCTTGATTACAAAAAGCGGGCAGTATAGAATCAAGATGAGACCGCGAGTCCTATGCAGTCTGATCTTGATCTAATTCATCTGCAAAAGCCTGTATTTTCACTCATGGTGCTGAAAGGTTTACCCAAAACATGTTCGAGAAACCGCATGTTTACCATCTCTGGTATTGTAAAATAAGGTCGCTCTATCCGGAATGTCCTGCAAAACATACGACATCGTAGATCTAAGATCATACTGCAAGCTCTGTGCAATCTGATCCTGATCTACACTGTCA
Organism: Hippopus hippopus; assembly: GCA_946811185.2. Classification (NCBI taxonomy): domain Eukaryota; kingdom Metazoa; phylum Mollusca; class Bivalvia; order Cardiida; family Cardiidae; genus Hippopus; species Hippopus hippopus. Next base: position 25,065,592 of record OX328111.1, on the reverse strand, counting down.
GAGTAGCAACAAAAAAGAGTGAACCAAGTCATTCTCAGATTTAACTTGACACAATATCTCCAGCAAAATATAAAATACGTCGGGCTACTTTGAAAATATTTCTGTATAATACAGATAATAACCAAGATCTCAGGTTTAAAGTGACACTAGCTACCAAAAGTAAAAAAAGTGGGTGTAAAAATGCATTCAAATTTAAATGATACCATTTAAAAGTACGGAAATTATTGTGAAGATGACAATTTGTTATTGTACTGTCGTTGCAAGTGTTAGCTGCTGGCAGAGAAATTAATTTCAAAATCAGGTTAAATATTGCCAGGTAATTTTATCTTTTGAATTCTTTTTGTCTTTGTTTTTTTTCAATTGGTTTTTGTGCCTGCGACTAACACCTGGACCGACCACACAAAAAGATTGTCACCTTAAAAATGTTTTTTTCATACTTTTTAAAGTGACAATAAAGGCTAAATGTAAACAAAGGGGTATTTAAATGCATTTGAATTTATATCATACCATTTAAAATTATGGAAATGACTGTGAAGATGACAATCTGTCATTGTACGGTAGGTCCAAGTGTTAGTCGCTGACAGAGAAATTAATTTCAAAACTAGGTGAAAACCTGCCAGGTAACTGTGTCTTTTGTTTACCGTTTGCCTGATTTTAAAATTCTTTTTTCTGCCAGCGACTAACATGTGGCCCGACCACACGATAACAGACTGTCATCTCCACAATATTTTCCATACTTTTAAATGGTATAAATTAAACTTAAATGTATTTATGACACCTGCTTTGATATTTTGGCCTTTACTTGGCCTTTAATGGTATGAATTAAATTTAAATTCATTTTAAAAGTTATTGTTATTTTAGTCGCTATTGGGCCTTTAATATAACATGACAATGTGAAAATATTGTGACAAAACTCTCAACGAGTAACTGCACATTTTTACCTCACTGCTTTTAAATTTGGCCGACTGTAACAGGAGATAAGTTGTCTGCATGTGACAATGTTTTCAACCAATTAATGTTTTTTTTCTCCCCCCCCCCCCCACTCCTGTTCATATGATCCTATTTAGACTTCATTTTCGATGCGAAATATAAAGTATCAAAACAAATAAATCAAAGCCCTCTTTTTTTTTATTTATGCAGCTACAATCAATAACAAGGTGTTGCGTAGTGAAAAAATACGCATAAAATTAATTATTCTTACACTCCATAATAAAATTATTGTCTGTGACATAATTTACGATTTAATTATAATTCGAAAACTAAATGAGGGATGCTCTGTTAAAAAGGGTCTTAATGCATTAGCAAAAAGTATCGACCCAGGTCAGCCTGCGCAGGCTGACCGGGGTCAAATCTTTTTACTATTGGTCACTTTTCTGCATGTCAAAGGATCGATATACCTCATAGTTGATTCGGTTTTTTGACAAAATGGATTTTATGGATCCATAATTATGTGATGACTTACTGGGTATATTGTACGTCAAAGGATTAGTGTATCTCATGATTTAGTCGGTTGATGGACAAAATGGATTTTATGGATCCATAAATTATGTGATGACTTGCTAGGTATAATGCATGTCAAAGGACCAGTGTACCTCATGATTTAGTCGGTTGTTGGACAAAATGGAAGTTATGGATCCATAATTACGGTATGTAACGGCTTGCTTGTCAAAATGCATCACGGAGAGGCATTTAACCTCCTTTTGCAAGACCATAGCCCATATGTTGTTTACAACGATGCCTGACAGATAGTATGACTTTTCTTACGCAAACAGAATTTTTTAATGTACTTCATATCCATAAGATAGTTAAATTATGCTATAACATTATATATGGCTCTTTTTTTTTAAACTGAATTAGAAAAATCCGAAAAATACAAATTGCGACACGAAAAATAAAGCAAGGGAAAAAACAGGCAGTCACATTGAAGATTAGTCAAAGCTGACGAAATATTAAATTTCATAACATGACGATTTCACATGCTTCAAATTTTTAATTTCGGCTTTAAGCCTTTTGAAAACATTGTGGGAAAAGGAGAAAATGCTGGTTACCAGCATTTTCTCCTTTTCCCACAATGTTTTCTACCCTTTCAAAGAGAAATTTCATCATTTGAGCTACATTCAAAATTGTCGTCTGCAACTGCTTTCAATTTCGTTAAGTCCAATATTTTGTGATTTGGTAAAAGTTTAACCATTTGAGACTTGAATTATTGAAATCGACTTTTTTTTCTCAATAAGGAGAAACAGCCAAAATTTACTTAACTCGAGGTTGGTTACTAGGCCAGACTATGTAAATTAGTAGCAAAAATGTAGATGTAAGATCTGTGCCCGTGCTGATAACTTTTGAGACCATACTCAACTGAGTTTGTGCTCAAACTTTAAGGTCTCATATATCCTCAATACGGTATGAAAATTTTAAATGAAAGACTTTGATTCAATGGGCAGAAAAAAAGAAAAACTAACTTTCGGAAGTTGTTCCAGAAGGTTTATCAAATTAAATCTATACAAGTTTGAAATTCCATACTCGTCGCTGAGTTGAGTACGAAAGTAGTTTTAAAGGTACCCAGGGTACCGTGGCTCCTAGCACTTAAGATTTAAGTTCATTTTTTTCAAAACTTACGTATCAATATTTGCCCAGAAAAGCGTACTCACGTTACCCTCCTTTCTCGAAAGTAGGGCACTAACATGTATGTTACATTTTTCTCTCAAGATTAGCGAGTTTATGTTACAGTTTTATACCCAGAATAGAGTAGATGCGTTACATTTGTCTATCCGGCAGAATATCCTACTTATCAGTTTCTCTCCAGAATAGCATAACTGCGATACAGTTGTGTAGGACCCAGAATTGTGCACTTATTTTACATTTCTCCAGATTAGCGAACTTATCCATCAGTTTTCTCTCAAGAATAGCGTACTCATATTACTCTTTTCTCTCCAGAATAGCGTACTTGTGTTATAGTTTTCTCTCTAGAAAAGTGTACTTACCTTACAGTTTTCTATCCTATGAAGTAAACTTATTTTTCAGTTTTCGCTCAAGAATAGCGTACGTACGTTAAAGTTTTCTCTTTAGAATAGCGTACACATCCGCGTTACAGTTTTCTTTCCAGAATTGCGTACTCGTGTTACATTTCTTCAGAATAACTTACTTACATTATAGTTTTCTCTCCAGAAATAGTATACTTAGTTAGTTTTCTCTCTATAATTGCGTACTTGTGTTACATTTCTTCAGAATAGAGCACGTTACAGCTCTCTCCGAAATAGCGTACCTGCATTATATTGTCTTTTATTTTCAGAATAGCGTGCTTATCTTTACAGTTTTGTCTCCTAAATAGCGTAATTATGTTACAGTTTTCTCCCCAGAATTGCGTACTTTGTATTCTATTTATCTCTCTGTAGTTTTCTGTCCAGAAAAGCGTCCTTATCTTTCAATTTTCTCTAAAGAGTAGCGTACACACGCCACAGTTTTCTCAGCAAAATTGAACACTTGCGTTACATTTCTTCAGAATAGCGTACGCACGCCACGGTTTTCTCAACAGAATTGCGTGCTTATCTTTTAATTTTCTCTAAAGAGTAGCGAACGAACTTTACTTTTAAAAAAGAGTGGCGTGACTCTTTCACATGTATTTGAATGATAAGAATACTTAAAAAATTACATTGTCATAAGAAAATCAAAAATCAAACTTCGAGCTCTGCGTTTTCCTAGTCTAAACTGCTTGACAAAAGCAACTTAAGTTATCTTTGACATTCTAAAAGGTAAAAATCGCTCAGAAAATAAACGTTATTTCATAACCGTCATCATCGCCTCTTCGTCAGTACGACATTTAAACATTTTTCTTTTATGGGTTCTTTCCACTTTGACATTTTTTTAACCTCGATTAAAAAACAAAAGAATCATCGTGAGAAACAGAGAAAAAATACCACCATGTTTTCATAATTATTTTCTCTCGTTTAAAAGTTTTTTTCTGCATTTTTTTTTTCCCACTCCCAATAAAGTAAGCCTCTAGTTTTTGTACGCTTTACTCGTGTAAATGCAATTACAGCAGTTTGATGGAAATCTTTATCTGCCATTTAAATAGTTTCGACTTTTTTCGAGGCGTAAAAGTAGGTTCGATTTAGCTTAAAATGATTTTGATCATATCTCAGTCTTAGATAGTGGACGGTGTAGATTCAGATCAGACTGCACGTTCTTTGCAGTCTGATCTTGATCTACGTCGTCCGCAAAAGCTATAAGAGTCACGACAGACAGTGAAAGCGGTAAACAAAGACAGATCAAATTGATGTCAACGCTTTGATGTCAAACAGTAAAATTGTCACAAACTACTTTCTACAGTAGTGTATAAACCTGATACAAGACTGACTTAACGGCCGAGACAATTCACTTTGTACATACAGCTTTCAGGCTTTTATTTTCATATATCACATGATGTTATTATTTTTATTGTATGTTAATGTGCAGTATATTCTAGCCCCACCCACTGCTATACGAGCCTTTTTTTTTTAGTCATAACACTTTCTAATACAACTGACACAAAGGAAAACTATTCGTAGGAAAGGAAAATGTCCTTTTTGGTGATATATCGGAAAATATTGTGGGATACAGTAAAAGTCGTTTGTTTGATAGGGGTTAATCTTTTACTACAAAGCAAAATTTTAGACTAGTCAAAATTAAAAGCGTTTGCAGACAACAAATTAAATGTGACTCAAATGATGACGCTTTCTGTGAAAGGACAAAAAACAATGTGGGAAAAGGAGAAAAAGCTGGATACATTACGCCATAACCCATTACTGTACAGTCTAAATGTATTCTCAGACACATCATTTTGCAGAAACTTCTCCTTTGCCGACTATGAGTTGATTAACATAATAAATTTTGAAAAATAGATCTATATCCACTTGAAAATTTCACTTTTACAACAATACCCAAAACTATAAGGAAAAAAAAACTAAGTGATGGCGTGATTACTTTCCTAATTTCTCTTTATATTGAACCAAAAGATTTTAAATATTGGTATTCGCCGCGATATAACTGAAATTATATCAAAAAATGGCGTTAGCCCTTTGGGTGCTAAGCGCGACTCACTGACCTTTTGCGGACAGTTTAGATCAAGATCAGACTGCATAGAACGTGCAGTCTGATCTTGGATCTACACTGTCCGATAAGGAGATATCTTTCCCCAAAAATAAGTTTGAAATAGCATTATTTGGGTTATTATACTATCAACTGAAAAGTTTTATTTAACTTTCAGCAGGTTAAGGGTGAAACATCGTACAGACGATATTTGTATTCAAGACCCTAAGTACCTCAGTCTATCTTTTATTAACCACTGTCCTGCTAAATTAGTTAAATGTTACTTTCAAGCCAATAGTAAAAACCAGAATAATGCTATTTCAAACTTATTTTTTGTAGAAAAATATCTCCTTATCGGACAGTGTAGATCCAAGATCAGACTGCACAAAACGTGCAGTCTGATCTTGGATCTACACTGTCCGCAAAAGGTCACTAAGTCGCCCTTCGCAGCCTTAGGGTTAAAAAGATATTTCTTGTTTGTGCACTCATTTGATTCAAAGACCAATTCGCGTGCTGAGCTCATGTCAATTAAAGTTGTTTCTGTGGAGGTGCAGTGTAAACCAGGTCCAGGCTGCACAAAAACGGGATTCTTTCTTTTTCTCTTTTCTAAAGGTTCTTGTTTTGAAAGGTACTGTCTTTTTTCTGCGAATTAAAAATTGTTATTATATACAGGACATAATTCAAAGGCCCATAGCGACCAACATAACAAAGCAGGCGTTAAAAAAGCATTTAAATTTAAATAACACCATTTAAAAGAATGAAAAATATTGTGTAGATGACAGTCTGTTATTGTGAAAATCAGGCAAAAAGAAAACATAAGGTTAAGTGACCTGGCAAAATTCAATATAATTTTGAATTTAATTTCTCTGCCAGCGACTACATGTATATATATATAAAACACATAGACCGACCGACATATATACATTGTCATCTTCACAATAATGTAAATGTCTACACTTTTAAATGATATGATATAAATTTGAAATTAATGCATTTTAACACCTGCTTTGTTTAATTTTAGCAGCTGTTGTTACTTTAATCTGAAAAAAAAGAAGAAACTGGAAGGCTACATGCTGTAAAAAGGTGCAAATTCGGAGTTCAAGTAACGAGTTGGTTGATTCGCAATTGCAGTCAGCAACTCCGATATGGCCTGCTACACGCGAAAAGGGGCATTCGGACATTTGCGTAAAGTGTCGTCTCGGATCAGCCTGCGCAGTCCGCGCAGGCTAATCTGAGACGGCACTTTGCGACAACAATTGATTTTATCCTACAGTAGACTTGCGCAAAACAGAAAATTACATGAAAACAGAAAGTGTCGTTTCGGATTAGTTTGCGCGGAGTGCAAAGGCTGATCCGGGACGACACTTTACGCAAATGTCCGAATGCCCCTTTTCGCGTGTTGCAAGCCAATTATAGGATCACATCAAAACATTAAAGGAGTCTGGGAACGTCACGTGATCAACAACATGAGCCATGAATATGTGAGATCGTATCAATATAAGTACGATGACGACATACATAAATAATGATCTCATAACTTAGCACTCGTCACAACTCGGCCGATTCCGTACCAGCAATTAACCTCGCCTGTATAACGGTCGTTTCCATTTGAACTGCCAATCACGTGATCTTATACATGGCGGCGCCACTGAAAGTCGTTTAGCAACGACATAAACAACCTCGATGAAGTTATTCACATCTATCTACCTGTCGGTGAAAACTTCAATCGGAATTGATAAACCACGCTAAAACATGAATGTACGAACTGTTTGTCAACTGAAATATAGTTAGAAAGATTTCGATAGAAAATTGAGACTCAAGCTTTCTTTTTCAAGAGGAGCCTTACAATTATCATAACGGTAAAGCGGTGTATTTCCGGCGAATAAATGTACCGTGTAGGTGTATATCAAGCTACCAGATACAGCCGATGGACTTGATGGCTTCCATCACCCGAGGTATGCCGGATGATAACTTAGGTGGTAGAGCGTAGGACTCGTAAACATCAAGTTTTGGGTCAGTTGATGGGTTTGATTCCCACAGCTGGCCATCTGCCGAGGTCCCATGTGACGTTACTATACACCGAGCACGTAAAAGAACCAGGTGTATTTAGGATGGATTTTGTCCTGCATTCTGCACTATCCTCCGTAACAAAACTAACAGCCTTCAAGGGGGGCGTTGCTCATATGGGCAACCGGTGGCGACGATAAATAAACGCAAATTCAGTCAATGATCCCATAAAAAAGGTCTAAGTTACCGATTGCACAGCGATCGATTTGTTATCTGAACGCCAAATTTACGATTTATTGCAGGTAACCCTTTACGTTTGAAGAGAAAAGTATATTTTTGGGTATTAATCAGAGTTTAAAAAAAAAAAAAATGGTGCAAAAGAAATCTAAAAGTGCCCATTTCAGCGATTCAAATAAAATATTCATGTCGTGTCAATAACTTCGTAAAGATTTGCAAAGCGTAAAACTTAATGCAAATTAAGAATGAAAGCACTGTCTTTTAATTGCCTTTGAAACTCATATTATACAACAATTTGCATAAATGTGTCAAATGCAAAAGTTTCTCCATTCTATAATGACGACAGAGACACCTTTCGTGTAAGCTGGCTCGTTATATTTGGAGCCCAAACGAAGGGCTGCATTTCAATGCCTCAAGAATACTTCACAATTGTCTTCGTCTCTGATAAATTCAATGGGGCATTATCCCTAAAGCTCCTAAGCTCAACTCAAGAAACTTTTGCGGACAGAAGTCTGATCTTGGATCTCAACTGTCCGACTGTCCGATAAGGTGATATTCCCCCCCCCCCCCCCCAACAAATAACTTTGAATTAGAAATATTTGATCTTTTACTGTCTACTGACTGAAAAGTTTCATTTAATTTATTTAGCTGGTTAAGGGTTAGGCGAAGAAATAAAAAAAAAATTGGTTGAGTTACGTCAGATAAACTTTTATTCCATGCTTTCCGGTAGAATATTGAGAAATAGCAGTGAAAATATTTTTCGATATTACACGGGTACGACCAGTGAAAATACCGATTTTTATATTCTAGTTACCTAGGTAAAATGCGCGTGACTCACAACCGAGATTGAAATATGACGTCATTTACCTTACATTTCTCGCGCTTGACGTAATATTGTAATGCGTTGCTATGTGGAGGGGGTACGCCACGGGGAATAATTGAAAAAAACTGTACTGGATCTTGATAAAGTTTCTCCCAGAAAGGGTTAAAAGCATGAAATAAATAGAATATTTGTATTTTTCGGTGAAAGATCGAAATTTATTTCATCGAGTGAACACCATCGATGAAATAAATTTCGATCTTTCACCGAAAAATACAAATATCCTCTATATATCCTCAAAAATAAGAACAGAGCATAAACTTTACTGGATTGAAACATGAACGTTTATCCATACAATGATTATTTCAACATTTCTCAAAGGTCTGTATAAATAAATAGGTAAATATTAAAAAAAAAAAATGATAATAATTGGGAAACTGACCATACGCAAAAATGTATGTGTTAAACAAACACATATATTTAGAGTATAATAGGATATTATCGAAATTCGAAACAATAACATAAACTTAAAGAAACAACAATTTTGAGTTAGGCTTTCTGTTAATTATAGTTTGTAATTTAATCATCACTCCATACTCGTTACAACATAAGTAAAGAATAACCTCCCTTTGGTGAAAGTTTACAAAGAAAAAAAAAAAAAAGAATTAGAATTATTAGTTAAGATGAATTTTGGGGAAAAAAATCAGTGGTTGAAAATTATAAAAGGTACAACTGCTCTATTTCTGTTACTCAGTTGAATCAAATATATAATTTTTATTACCGTGCAAGTAGCATGACCGATAAACTGATAAATTGAGCGGAAATTGCCGATTTATTCATACGCCAGATTTCTTAAGTCAATATTTATTTGATATTTTATTACTTTCTCGCAGATAGCGGTACAAATTAGCACAGATATAATTCTATCTCTCTTTCACCCTCCTTTCTCTTCTCTCTCTCTCTTATTTTATCTTTCCTTTGACTGAAAATTAACAAATCTGCTCGTACTACGTGTAACTCTAAGAGCATTTGCAGACTACAAATTAAAGGTAGCTCAAATGATGGTTATTGCCTTTGACAAGGTAGGAAACAGTTTTGAAACATGGAGAAAAACTTTTTGTCTCAGCCAATCAGATGGAACTTAGTCTTCGAATTTGGATTTCGACAAATATACGAGCTATGCTCTGCGCAAAGGGGGCTTAATGCATCTGGGAAAAGTATGGACCCAGGTCAGCCTCTGTGAAGCCAAAAGTTTCGTTAATGGTCAATTTTCCAAGGACCAGTCTACCACATGATTGAGTTGGTTTTTAAAAAAAGTGACTAGTATTAAGGTGTTCTCCGTTCTTGCTCAAATTCACCTCGGTCTTACTTAAATATACTTTAATATTGCTCAAAATAACTCCAGAAATGGCCGAATTTACTTCGGTTTTGTTCAAATTTATTTTAGATTGCCCAAGTCTACTTCTCATAGCTCAAATTTGCTTTGGCACAGTTCAAATTAATTTCAGTATTGTTCACATTTACTTCGGTTTAGCTAAATATTTCTCCATTTTTGGCTCAAATTTACTTCGGTATTGTTTAAAGTTTACTTCGGTACTGCTTAAAATATTTTCTTCAATACCGTTTAATATTTATACTTATATAGAGATCAAAATTACGACGGTATTGCTTAAATTTACTTTAGTATAACTTAACTTTATACCTGTATCTTTTTGCTTGGTATAGCTCAAATTTACCTCTGTATAGCTCAACTTTACTACGGTATATCTGACATTTACTTAGTATAACTCAAAGTACTCCAGTATCTCCCAAATTTATTTCGGATTGCGCAGTTTTACTTCGACAGAGCTAACATTCAGTTCCTTTTAGCTCAAATTTACTTCGGTATAGCTATAATGTACTTCGAATCAGATAACAATGAGCGTTGAGTCTAACATAGGCTTTTTTCGTCAGGCCTTATAATTGTGATATTTTGTGACATTTCATTTTTTATTGTAAAAATGTATCCTCATCATTCATAAATGAAGCAGAGTTGTAAAATCAATTCAACACCCGATACCAAACAACCCCGATTTTAAACGACCCTGAGGGAGAAGGCCTTTGAAAACATTTTGGAACAAGGAGAAAATGCTGGTGACCAGCATTTTCTCCTTTTCCCAAAATATTTTCTACCCCATCAAAAACAGAAATCATCATTTGAACTGCATTTAGTTTGTGGTCTGCAAATGCTTTCAATTTGGACAAGGCTATAATTTTGTTGCCTGGTAAAGATTGAATGGATGAACGGGGTAATAATGATTGATTGATTGATTGATTGTATGGTGTTTAACGCCGTTTTCAACATTATTTCAGTTATATCGCGGCGGCCAGTGCACCTATCCATGCTTTCCTGGAGTCTCTTTTACCAGTACTCCGCATAATTTTCTTTCCAAGCCACTGGCTGCTTTCCCACATAATCATCGTCGAAACAATGGTCAGCGGTGGAAGAGGAATGAATCCTGTCGCAGTGACTATCATCAATCCTCGGAAAGAAATTGGCCGAGCCAGGGGTCGTAGCCAGGGACCGAACCCTGGACCCCGTGTTCTCAAGTTCTGCACTCTACCGACTGAGCTACCGGGGCTCGGCACGGGGTAATAAATATCATGACCTATCGAAACCCTAGCGTCATCAAGTATCTTGAAACACCCGGCATGCATTTTCAAGTGAAAAACTTAAATATCAGGAACAGCAAGAGCTATATATATGAGTCATGCTCTGGCAAAAGGGGGCTTAATGCATTTCCGTGATGCATGTTACCAAGAATGTCATCACATGGTCATGGATCCATAAAGTCCATTTTGTCTAACAAACGACTGAATCATGAAAAAGACTGGTCCTTTGACATACAGGAAATTTACCAAATGCGAAAGGTTTCGGCCCAGGTCAGCCTGCACCAACTGTGCAGGCTTACCTGGGTCGATACTTTTCGTAGATGCATTAAGCCCCCTTTTCACAGAGCATGGCGCACATGTATGGTTTTTTTTTTTTAGACTTATGATCACTAATAGTACATGAAGTTGAAGTAGCAGCTGTAGTAGTAGTAAGAGCAGTAGCAGGGGAACCAACTAGTAAAGTGATTAACAGACGGTATATTTACGGCTACCATGACGGTGTTTTTATGATCCATTGTGACGTAAAATGGTTATAGTCATAGAAATGTACTACGATCACTTTTGCCCAGCCTTGTTATTAATTACATTGTCCATGATATACAAAGATATTTTTGTTTGTTTGCTGGTTTGTTTCATGGTTTGTTTGTTTGTTTGATTGTATTAGAGTTTAGCGCTGTTTTAAAAGCTTAAGTCAGTGCACTTACGCATGTGTTTTCTGGCTTTCTCACACCAGTAATGACACAAATTTCTTTCCAAGTCACTTACTAATTTTCTCACATGCAACAGAGGTGAGAGGCGAAATATCACCGCGAAGAAAGTTTGCCTGAACTGGGTATTGAACTCGTAACCACCAAGTCACGAGTCAGATACCCTTACCACTAAGCTACCCGGGCTGGTAAGAAAGTTTTCAAATCTGCCTGTTTCAAATTGATTTCATGAGGCAAATGACCATTTACCAAATAATCCGGGGTACCTTTCACTAAACTGCGTATGCACAAAATTTGTGTACGCAGCTTATGTAAGCAAACACCATGTCTGAAAACAAGTTTTACCTCAACTGCATAACTTCATGATTTGAATAAATATTCGCATAACTTAACGCCAGCTCATACTTTTGGGTAAAGCAGGGATTGTATGTGTAAATATTCAATACCAAGAAATTTGCGTAAATCTACGCTGTTTAATGAACGGTACTCCCGGTGTTTTAGAGAACCTTACACAGAGGGCTTTTAGAAAACAGATAGGAAAAAGGAAGGAATGCATTAAACCAGCATTTTCTCTATTTCCTAAAAATAGCTTACCCTCTTCAGACAATACCTATCAAAGCGCGTTCTGTGTAGTCTAATCTTGATCTACACTGTTCGCAAAAGGTCCTTTAGTCGCGTCTAGCAGCCTAAGTATTAGAGACGAATTCCATCATTTTACAGGATGTCGTCTGCAAAATCTTTCAGTTTTAGACTATTCCTAGAATTTTGTCGTCTGGTAAAGAGTTAACCTTTTACCACACAATTCCGAGTTTTATCGACCCCAAATGAAGAATTCTTTTGAAAACTCTGTGGGAAAAGGAGAAAATGCTGGTAATCAGCATTTTCTCCTTTTCCCACAGTGTTTTCTACACTATTATAGACAAATTTCAGTTTTTCATTCACGTTTACTTTTTCGTCTGCAAAAGCTTTCAATTTGGACCAGTCCTAGAAATTTGTCGTCTGTAAAGTATTAATCCTTTACTACACAATTCCGAGTTTTGACGACCCTAAGGAAGAAGGCTTTTAAAAACATTGTGGGAAAAGAAGAAAATGCTGGTAACCAGCATTTTCTCCATTTCCCACAATGTTTTCTACAGTATCGTAGAGAAATTTCAGTTTTTGATTCACATTTATTTTGTCGTCTGCAAAACCTTTCAATTTGGACTAGTCCTAGAATTTTGTTGTCTGGTATAGAGTTAATAAGTAATGATCCTGGGATCGAACAAGGCTTGACAAGAATGATTGTAATACATTTTTACGACAACACTCATGATACGTCACAATTAAACATAAATACACTGTCATGATAGCAGCAATAAAAATAATAATAACAATAATCAGAAACCCTTACCAAGCCCCGGTAGCTGAGGGCTTGGATTGGTTGATTGATTTTATGGTTTAACGCCGTATTCAACATTATTTCATTTATATCGCGGCGGCCAGTGCACCTATCCATGCTTTCCTGGAGTCTCTTTTACCAGTACTCCGCATAATATTATTTCCATGCCACTGCATTCCCACATAATCATCGTCGAAACAATGGTCAGCGGTGAGAGAGGAATGAATCCTGTCGCAATGACTATCATCAATCCTAGGAAAGAAATTGGCCGAGCCGGGGATCGAAATAGCGACCCTTTGTTCTCAAGTTCTGTACGCTACCGACTGAGCTACCGGGGCTCTGCAGGGGCTAGGAACAAGACTTTAATAGATTTTCATTCGCGTGCAAATGTGGCTTTAAAACTAAAATATAGATAGAAACACACGTAGTACACTCCAGGGTCCATATTCACTAACCATTTTAAATGCTAGTCTAGGTCTTAATCTAGATTTAGAAAGTAACGCAACTTCTGATTGGCTAAACCATTTGGTTTAGCGAATCAGAAGTTGTGGGACTTTCAGAATTCAAAAAAAAAAAAAATCCAACACAAGGTTAAAGAATGTCTTTTAAGAATGGTGGGTGAATACGGACCCAGAAATTACCTAGGTTTTGATATTTTTGGTGTTTTTTTTTTTTTTTTTTTTTAATACAATCCCGTTAGTAACGGTATAACCTATATTTAGTTACAAGGAATTGATATATTTTGAATACGGAAACATACCAGTTGCGCGGACAGCTCAGTTCGTAGAGTAGCTATGTTATATGTTATGTAGGTCGTGGGTTTAAATACTAGCTTCCTAAATTATTTTTGCGATATTTTTCCAAGCTAAGAGTATACAGTGGCTTATTTTTTTAATTTTTCCTTACCAAACTTCGACTTTTTCGCCAGCCCCCCCCCCCCCTCAAAAAAAAAAAAAAAAAAAAAAAAAAAAAAAAAAACAGAAGAAGAAAGAAAGTCAAAATCATGCTAGCTTAAGCATATTTCAAAAGTGTAGTCTCTCCGTCAGATGTTCTCCATTTGTGTTTAATGATACTATTTTGTGGGGACAGTGTTGGGTAAAATTCGCCAACATATTTTTTCGGGGCCGGGATGGGTTTGAACATGATATGACAATGAAGAAAACATTTTCAATACTGTCACTTTCAAAATTGCGTCACTGGTCATGACATTGAAAGCATTGTGAACAAAAGTTTGATACGTTGATAGTCAAACTTCTTGGACCAAGCTATTTCCTTATTTGTTACAAATATTTCCAGGGCCCACTCTTCAGTCACATTATTCTATCAAACCCTTTCAGGTAGGGCAAATCTTCGAACTCAATGGCACGTCAATGGGGGAAAAAAAACATTTTTACTCATTTAGAAAAAGTTCTCTTACCTTGTTGTGGACTTAGCAAAGATGTCAACTGACTTGTACTAACTCCGACACAACAAACGACCAACACAATTCTGAACATTGCTGTATATTCCATCCTTTGGTTATTTTCCTTTGTCTATTTCACACCAGGAACAATAACGTCAGAACGTGCAATAACAGTATTTAAGGCAAAGATAATATGTAAGTCTGTTCTTTAGTAACAACGTTAGTTTAAGCAAATATAAATGATCACTCTGTCCTAAATGGCAAATCAATCAACTGCCAAAAACTTTCATTGTTTTACCTATAAATCCTATAAAACGCTGTAACTGTTCTCATTTATCTTGTCTCTAAAAGCGAAATGCATTTGATCTAAAACAGTTTCAAGGAGAATTATTCTTTTGTTTAAAATGGGTCTATAACTGAATTTGGCAACTAATTATAACAATAAAGTTGTCGCAGAATTTATTTATAACTTCCTCGAAGTCCTCTACAGCAGTGATATTGCCGAAAATAATTTCTTAGACTCTATCTACCATTGTTAACGTAGAGTTGAATTAGTAGAACGTCTGTTTGATATTCCTTCGCTATATTTTTTGTACAAGTAAAATGCTCTATTTTCTTAACAATTGTGTTCAAGCTGAATGTCAGACAACCTTTTTTTTCTAGCGTTAAGTTTTTATTACCTACACTCTAGCGTACACTATTAACAAAGACGTACAAAAATCAGTCAACGACGTAACGTCGAATTGTTTCGGTCATGTAAAACGCGGCCGTAGGGCTCTTCACCGTTTAGATAATTGTCGTCTGCTTTCCGAAGGCTTTATAACGTCTGCCTAGATACTTAACTCTTTCAAATACTTTCGACAGCTAGAAATACAATCTTCAGAAAAATTCTTTTCTAATAGGCTTAACTAAACAATTGATTGATTGATTGTATGGTGTTTAACGCCGTTTTCAACATTCAGTTATATCGCAGCGGCCAGTGCACCTATCCATGCTTTCCTGGAGTCTCCTTTACCAGTACTCTGCACAATTTTCTTTCCAAGCCACTGGCTGCTTTCCAACATAATCATCGTCGAAACAATGGTCAGCGGTGGGAGAGGAATAAATCCTGTCGCAGTGACTATTGACTAAACAAGCGGACGGTATAGATCCAAGATCAGACTGCACATTCTGTGCAGTCTGATCTTGATCTATGCCGGCCGCACAAGCCTCTGTTTTCGACTATGGCACTGAAAGGATTTAACCAAACATGAAGCTTTCGTTTTCATTAGATTATTGTAATATTGTACAATTTCTATCACTGATGCAAATTTCCGTGTTAAAATCCGCTTGTGTTGATTTTACGTTGCGCGGGAATATTACAGAATGAGAGGAAATTTTCAACTGATACAATCTCATAATAAGAATAAATAGAAAAAAAAAACTTCTGATTGGCTAATAAGAATAATCAGAATGAAGATATTTATTAATTACTCAGTAACATATTTTAGAAAGTAAGAAACTACGTATTCAATTACTAATAGTAAATTTCCAGTCAAAATTTAGATATTTATTAATGATTTGTTTTCCTCATCAAAACTGAGTAAGAATTTGTGTATGAAATTAATAAATTTCTTTCTCTTTTCACAGCTGTAAGTATTTACAAAAATGTAAAATCTGAGTTGTTTTTTTTTTTAATTACAAAACCACAAGTAGAACTGCGACTGATAAAAAAACTGTTTTCCGGACATTACGATTTCCGAATTCCTCGTTTGCTTTAATACCAAACAGATGACGTCTGCAAAACGGCTTGGAGACCGAAGTCACGTGACAGTAAAATCGAAAGCGCTGGTTCCCATTTTTCACCATCAAAGCGATAGTGTTTCAACAAAACTCGAGAGACATGTTGGTCCTCTTGCTTCTGAATACGACTTAACTCTTTATAAAAACTAGGGAATCGTTCAAGCAGAAAGCATTTGCAGACGACAAATCAAATGAGACTCAGACGATGGTATTTGCCTGTGAAGGGATGGAAAACATAGTTGGAAAAGGAGAAAATACTGGTTACCAGCATTTTCTCCTATTCCCACATTGTTTCCAAAAGGCATTTAAAAATAATGGTCCTCCAGATACGAGACGGTTTGGTGAAAGGTTAAGTTATGTAAACGGTATAGATTATTGGTAATGAATAAACTCATGCACGGTATTTCAAACTGATTCATGGCATCCCAGTTTCGTATCGAAGTTGGTCCTCGAGTATGTTTTTCTTTTATAAAAACATGGAAAAAAGTGCATACATATACCTACATACCTACACACATACCTAAATACAAACCTTCATACAAATGTACCTACCTACATATATACCTACCTATATCCATCCATCCATCCATAATACCTTCATACATATATACCTACATACAAACATACATACGTTTATATACATTTCTATATCCATCCATCCATCCATCCATCCATCCATCATGCATACATACATACATACATACATACATACATACGTATATCACCCTTGATGACTTCTACTTGGAAACTCTAACCATTAGTCGCACCGTGATGTGGATATATGTAGTGTAGTTTGATTGTAGTTCCAGGGGTTGACCCTGCTCATCACGCAACTCGAACCCGAAACATCTGGTGTAAGGATCTGATACTCTATCCTTAAACCATTGTCACCCACTACAATGACTTGAGCATCCACCATATTGAAATACAAAATAGTACTATTGTAGACGCATTTGATACTAGTTAATGATTGCCATTATCATCTTAGCCGGACTTGAAATACCTAGATCGTTACAATGTCAAACCGGAAGTAGTAGAAAGCTTACCGCCAACAAAATGTAAGTTGCAGCGATAAAAAGTATTTACTAGTAAAGTGCCTTGATATGGGTAGTTGATGGGGTGTCAAGACCTATATTGGAACTTTTGAACTGCTGTTTATTTGTCTTCTTCTTCAATAAAGTTATCTTTTTTCGCCTTTGATTATGTCTGTAAGTCTTAACCATACGAGCGCAATATTAAATATATATTTGCAGACGATAAATGAAACGGCGATTAAATGATGGTAATTGTCTTAAAAGAATCGAAAAGACTGCGGGAATGGAGATCATACTGATTACCAGCTTGTTCTCCCTTTTTGAACAATGTTTTTAAATACTTTCCTCCCCGGGGTCGTAAGAAATAGGGGTCGATTAGTAAAGGGTTAAGCGCAATCGTTTTTTATTTGATTTGATTCGGAGTTTAACGCCATTTTAACAGCTTAGGTCATATCATGGCGGTCAGTGACGCACCCATGTGTTTCCTGGCTTTCTCACACCAGTACTGACACAACTTTCTTTCCAAAGCCACTGACTACTTTTCTCACATGCATCAGAGGTGAGAGGCGAAAAATCACCGGAAAGCGCAATCGTTAATACTCGGCCGATTCCGTAAGTACATCAAACCTTGTCCAAGGAGGTTTCCATTTTGAAATACTGTCAGTCACATGATTAAAACATGGCAGCGCCCATGAAAATTGATCATCAACTGTATCTTCGATAATTTCTTTTTCTCGTCGTCTTTCTTCTTCTTCTTCTTCTACTTCTTCTTCTTCTGTAACAAAGAGCTTACCCTAATTGAGTTCAAATACATTCTGTTGCAATCTTACCCATATCATAATATGTACATCTATGTGCATTACATGAAAAAAAATAAAAGATGGGAAAGAAGGTCTGGCCACAAGTTTTCCCAGTTTCAATTCGGACATTCCATATAAAAAATTCACAAACCTTGAGGGTCGTCTATGATTATAGAGTTAAAACAAATGAACCATACTCTGGGAAAAGGGGACTAAATGCATCTGCAAAAAATATCGACCATGCCAGCCTGCCCAGTCCGCGCAGGCTGAAATAGGTCGAAACTTTTTGCCATAAATAAATTTTCTGCATGAAGAAAGACCACTCTACCTCCAGATCCAGTCAATATTTAGACAAAACAGATTTTATGGATCAATAATTATGTGATGACTTGCTTGGTATATTGCATCACAAAGATGCATTAAGCCCCATTTTGATAGAGCGTGGCTCAAACATATATTTCTGATTGTTCCTCACATAATAGAAGCCAATTATGTTCCTGCTATGAAATAAATTTTTTCAAGCATTCATAAATATTTTTTATTATATTCCTATCGTTGAATTACTTGGAGTTCACGGTGAATAACACCACTAGTGATGATAATTATTGTATCATCACTAGTGACGATATAGTTTTTGAATGTTTGCCGGAACTACTTTTTTCCTATGTTGCTCATCTTGGATCATTCTTGATAATTATAAGAATAAAAAATGGTGAATTCGGAATATAATAAATAGGATAATCAACTAGTTGTGTGTGATATTTAAAACCTGTCACTCGAATGGGGTTTGATGCGATTGAAAAACTCGTCCTTCGGACTCGTTTTTTCAACCGCATCACACCCCATTCTAGTGACAGATTTTTAATATCACACACAACCAGTTGGTTATCCTCTATTTATCACATAAAAACGTCTCCAGCAGTGTATTAAACCCATGACTCGTTTTCGATAATAAACTAGTGTATTATCGTTTTTTGGGTCCCGTTTCTGGTTACTTATGAAGTTATGGGCGCGCGATGCTGGCGAAACCAACTGCAGCACGTGCAGAAATTTGTACTACACCGCATTTCGCGGAAAAATGACGTCATTGTTGCTAAGACGTATACGTGCGGAAAATACTATGATTTTCTTGTTCAATAAAGCAAGAAATGCATCGTAAGTCATTCATAGTCAAGAAAATTATGGAAGTAGTTCGATTTACCCCCTATATTAAGCTTTTTCATTCTACTTTTGATGTACATGTCACAAAGCTGTCTTCTTGTGCATGTACACATTTCACACTGACCTGCATCTGTAAACATGGACGCGTGAAAAGTATATAGGTTGAAGGTGATGATGACGGATACATAATTGTCTTTCATTCGTTTAATGTGATAAATAGAATCTCACATTCGTGTTTTTGTAATATCAATTTCATCAAACTCGTTGACTTAAATAATATGACGCTCGCCAAGAGGCGAGCGTCATATAATTTTAGTCAACTCGGTTTAATGAAATGATAATACATAAACACTCATGTCAGATCCTCTATTGTAACAACGATTTCGATTACAGACGTGAGGTAAACAAGCAGTGTAGGACAAAGGTAGGTGGATGTTCAGATTTTGATTGACATGTGTAGTGGACACAAATGACATGTATTTACTGACTAATTAGTCTCGTAATTGGGTTTTATACGTGCTTGATATCGATTATTACCTTTCTATACCTTTTCTACACATACAGTATTGGTGTTATAGACCGTTTTTAACACTGTTTCAGTCATATCACGGCCAAAGTTCACGTATTCATGTATGTCCTGGGTTTTACCAGTACTAGGCTACGGCTCTGGAGAGTTTTGCCCAATACCCCGTAGCGCTAAAGCCCAATGGTTCCAGTGAGGCCTCCGGGTCAAGAGGCTCACACTGAACCACGCAAGAACCTATTGACATACGAGTATAGTAGGAAACCATCATTTTATTTGGCTTTGCGTCATCATAATTATACGTGTAGATCTTCATACAATTAAAAAATATTTTTTAAAAAAATGGACTGCAAATTAAATGTAGTTCAAACGATGAAAATTGTCGTTGAAATGGTAGAGAGCATTGCGGGACAAGGAGAAAAAGCTGGAAACCAGCATTTTCTCCTTTTCTAACACTGTTTTAAAAAACTGTGTTCTGTAAAGGATCAATAAACTTCTGGAGAGAGAGAGAGACAGAGAGAGAGAGAGAGAGACAGAGAGAGAGAGAGAGAGAGAGAGAGAGAGAGAGAGAGAGAGAGAGAGAGGGAGAGAGAGAGAGAGATGTAAATGTTTTAAGCTGTATCTCCTTCCTCTGAAAGACTAGATCTATGTACATATGAGCCATGCTCTGTGAAAAGGGGTTTAATGCATCTGCGAAAAGTATCGACCCAGGTCAGCCTGCGCAGTCCGCGCAGGCTGATCTGGGTCGACACTTTTCGCTATTGGTCAATTTTCTGTATGCCTAAGAACCAGTCTATCTCATGATTAAGTTGGTTGTTAAAAAAAGGTGGATATTATGGATCCCTAAGTATGTGATGGCTTGCTTGGTACCAAGGATCACGGAGATGCATTAAGCCCCCTTTTATCAGAGCATAGATTTTTAGACCTGAAAAAAAAAAAAAAAAAAGCTATTCCGGTTTGCTCAGTATTACACAAAGTAAATATAGACAAAACTTTATTTAGCATATTAAGTTGATACAGATTCTAGTCATACATATAATAATTACAATAAATAAAATGGAATACACGACAATATATTAATTTACATAGATCTAAATCCGTGACATGTTCCTGCTGGTAGGTTAACAAGGATGAGAGAAAGATAAGTGACACTGATAAACGGGTAATCAATATACAAGATATACATAAATATACCAATATAAGTTTAATACGTAGGGAATTACTCGGCAATCGTTAAGTTTTTTTAAAAAATATTTCTAATTTCGAAAGCGCATTTAATGTGAGCCATGCTCTGACAAAAACGGATTTACTACCTCTCCCTGATGCATGATACCAAGCTAGTCATCACATGGTTATGAATCCATAAAATCAATTTTGACAAATCTAATTCTGTCCGACTAAATTTCGAGGTGCACTGGCAGAAAATTGACCAATGGCGAAAAGTTTCGACCCTTGGCTGACCTGGGTCGATACTTTTTGCAGACGCATTAAGCCCCGTTTTCAAAGACTATGACCCGTATACATCGCTAAATGTTGAACAGTTTTACGACTCTCTGAATGTATGAGACAATTTTTTTTCCCCAGATTTGTTCTGTTGTAATATTGCTTTTTCTAGTGCATACTTTCTGTAAATACAATGAAAGTGGAATGTACAGTATCTTCTATGACGTTTAGATTGCAGAGATCTTTCAATTTTGTCCTTTTCATTTCTATGGGTTTCAGTTCTTGGTGAATACTCTTAATTTGAAAATTAGCGTTCTGTATCGGTATGGAAAGATATAGAGGATATTTGTTTTTTACGGTGAAAGATCGAAATTCATTTCATCTCGTGAACATCATCGGTAATATTTTCACTCGTGGCTGCACCACTCGTGAAAGATACGTTGAAAGATCGAAATGTATTCCGCTTTTAATTGAAGAGTAAGAATATAAAAATCGGTATTTTCACTGGTCGTAACAATGAAATATCGAAAAATATTTCACCGATATTTCTCGATAACCTACCGGAAAGCATGAAATAAACCGAAATATTTTTCATGGAAAAATATGCTTGAAAGAACTAAGTCGAATGTTTTTGCGATCTGGTGCCAGTGCTGTCATACGAAAACGCTTTATACAAATGAGGCAATCTCTAGCAAAAATGGTTTACTGCATCTGCGACCTGACTTAACCTGATTCGTCAAGCTATAATATACTTGTAAGAAGAAAAAAAAATGTTTATAAAAGACAAATTAGATTTTGATTATATTGTGTAATAATCGAAGGGAGATAACCTGTCGATTTGTCTATCAACTAGGAATTTACTTCCCTTTGTTAGACGCGTAACGGTGTAACGGGGTGTTGGGCATAACACGTAATTATTCTTTTGGGTGAAAGATGTCCATTTTATAAATCTTACGAGAGGATGAACAGTTGGAAAAGCATTTTGCGTGTGGACCAAATTATGCATCAGAAATAATATCTGAGCCTTGCTCTGTGAAAAAGGGGCTTAATGCATCTGCAAAAAGTATCGACTCCTGTCAGCCTGCGCAGTCCGCGCAGGCTGACATGGGTCGATACTTTTTGCTATAGATTAATTTTCAACAAATTCAAGGACCATTCTACCTCGTGATTTAATCAGATGTTAGACAAAATGTTTTATTATGGAACCATAATTATGCGATGGCTTGCTTGGTATGCTGCATCCCCACAGTGCCGCTTATTTGCTTTGCAACACTGTGGAATGCGGATAGAAGCAACTCAGTGTATAATTTGCCCATGCAGCTCATAAGTTTGGTTTTGGTAGCGTTTACTACCTGTTGTGTGGCCGTCTAGTTCTGAGAAACCCCCCTTCTAATAGGTGTAAAATTTCTATTTGTTTAACTCCTTTCTACAGGACAAAACTTTAGACTGGTCCCAAATGAAAGCATTTGCAGACGACATAATAAATGTGGCAAATAGGATGACATTTATCTGTGAAAGGTAAGAAAACATTTTGGGAAGAGTAGAAAGTACTCAGCTGGTTACAACATTTTCTCCTTTACCGACAATGTTTTCAAAAGTTTTCTTCCTCAGAGTGTTTAAAACTTCAGATTGTGTGGTGAAGAATTAATTCCGCCTCTTCCGTAAAACGTAAGTTTTGACACTAGACTAGCAAAGCGTGTCTAAAAATCTCAACACGATATTTGTTTGTTTATTTTGGAAATTAACGCCGTTTTAACAGCTTAGGTCATATCACGACAGTCAGTGCACGTACGCATGAGTTTCCCTGCTGTCTCACACCAGTACTGACTCAACTTTCTTTCCAAGTCACTGACTAATTTTCTCAGATGCATCAGAGGTGAGAGGCGAAAAATCGCTGGACAGAAAGTTTGCCTTAACCGACTATCGAACCCGCAACCACCAGGTCACGAGGTAGATACGCTAACTACTGAGCTACCCGGGCGGACTCAATACTAACTAAAGCAAAGAAGATAAAGAATATATAGATAAAGAAGGGTTCGATACACGACAGAGGCAAACATTCTTTCCTGCCATTTTTCGCCTGTCACTTCTGATGCATGTGAGAAAAGTAGTCAGTGACTTCGAAAGAAAGTTGTGTCAGTACTGGTGTGCGAAAGCCAGGAAACACATGCGGAGGTGCAATGATACGCTAGCTACTGAGCTACCCGGGTGGATTCCACCACGATATATCACTTTAGAGTTTACACTAGTTGGACTTCTGAAACGCTTCCAGAATTCTAGCAGGCAAGTATCTCACAAGTGTAACAACTTTTCTGTCTCAAAATACTTTAATTTTCTTAGTTTCCTTGACCGAAAATCTCCTGTACTATATGCAAATGTTTTTGTTTCTGCCTGCAAATGGCGGTTTTCAGTTGATTTTATAGTTGTGTACGTTCGGTGCACAATTTTTAAAACAGAGGGTCGACGTGTTGCGCGACATATCTGTAAAATCTAAAACCATATGGAACTTGGATTTACTCGATAATAATCGATGATTAAATTATAAACTACAGGTAGATTTGATATTATTCCCCTTATGTAATTATCCGTTAGTTGTTTACCCCATTTTTACATACTTGGCAGTGTATCATAAGCTATTACTGGCTTCTCTACTACTATTTGAACGTAAGCTAAATATAAAAGGTACAGAATCACTGAATACAACAACAGGTGCAATACAAAATTCCATACAGATGAAATTAAAGCTTAATATTAAAGGTACAGGATCATTGAATACAACAACAGGTGCAATACAAAAATTCCATACAGATGAAAGGGCATTCTTGCATGCCCTAAATCTCTTTCCAATTGCAACGCCTTCAAGAGCTTGTTTGCGAAATCAAGGCTGCTTATTTTAAGAGTTCATTTGAAAGATTATGTTGATAAGCTCGATAGTTTTCCACCATCAACAATTTGAATCGTTCCATTGACAATGGTGGACAAGTCACTAAGTAAATATAAAACAGGTCCAACTACTTCGTCAATTTCTGGCAGGCGTTTCATTGGTGTTGTGCTCAGTATTTCGTCAACAACTGGGTAACTGGCTGCTTCGATGATTTTCTTGATTCTGTCGGTTAAAAACACCGAAGGGTTGACGGAATTTACTCTGATGTTATGAGATCCAAGTTCTAGTGCAAACTGTTTTGTAACCATATCAAGACCAGCTTTACTAATACTGTATGCAAACATGTTACGTACTGCACCCAGCGACACTGTCGAAGATATGTTTACAATAGAGCCTCTCTTTCCACTCAGTATCATCTTCCCTGCCACTACCTGAGTACAATTAATGGCACTGTACAGGTTATTGTGTAAAAAAGTATTTATTGTAGAGGCATCTGTCTCCATAGCGGAATAAGTCATATTCTGTATATCAGCGGCATTATTTACCAGACCGTCCATTGGTTCAAGTTGCTGCAGAACTTCTCTGGTGTGTTCCCAATCGGAAAGATCAAGCGCAATGGTTGTCATTGATGGATACTGCTCTTTGAGTGTCTCTAGTGCAGCCGATGTGCGACTTACAGCATAAACATCAGCGCCACTCTCGGCTAATTTAATAGCTATCTGTCGACCTAAACCACGACCAGCGCCAGTAACAAGGACTTTTCTATTCTGGAAGTTGAACGCCATACTTCTGCAAAACAGGTAAAATGTAGATGGCCAATGCACAAGAGAGATAAGGTTATAGAAGGATTGAAGTGTTGGAGGCGTTTTAAACACTTCTTACAATTTAACTAAATATATGTAATTGACGAGGAACCTAGTGGTTCAAGTCAAAGAACAAAATCATTGAATTGAATCAAATTATTATTGTCGATAATTATGTGTGAAAGCAACTGAGATACTATTGTGATAGTTACAAATGTTTTAACAACATCTGATTGGATAAATGCTTTTTTTTTTAAATTGCCACAGTTGAGTTTCAGAACTATGTGGCTTTTATCCTCAGTTACATAGAAGTTCGATCTCTTTTTGCGAATAGATAAAAAAAAATTCAAGAATAATTTACTTTGCATTACTTTTAAGGTCTTCAAATAACAAAATAAAGAGCTAGCTTTTTCAATTTTCTAGATTTGGTCACAGTGGTAAATGATCCGGACAAAAGTTAATCCCACCAGGATTTTATCTAGCTTCGTTTATTTTGTGAAAAATCAACACACTTTTAGAACATTAGCAGTGTGCATGAAACGTCAAGGACGTCAGATTTTTTTCCTTGTACGTAGTAACTATTACATGCTTATGAGGGGTGTTCCAAAATAACGTAGCTCACTAGTCAACAAAGAGTCATAAAAAATGTATCGTATGTTTGTTCAACGCCATTTTAACAGCTTAGGTCACATCATGGCGGTCAGTGACGCCCCCATGTGTTTCCTGGCTGCCGCACACCAGAACTGACACAACTTTCTTTCCAAAGCCGATGACTACTTAAATGTTCCATGGGTGAGAGAAATTGGGCATACAATGCTAAAACAATATTGAATAACTATGGTTTTTCAGAATATTGGGACCTCCAAAATAATATCAATGAAAAGCAATTTATTACAGTTTTTAAGAATCGGTTATTGGATTGTTTGAAACAATCCTGGATGTCTGATATAGAAAATAATTCTGTTCTTAATCATTTGTATTTTCACTTGAAACCAATTTTTGGTTTGGAGGATTATATTCAGAACATACAAACTAAGTATCTTAGAAGTATGTTGACTCGTCTTCGACTTTCGTCTCATAATTTAAGAATAGAGACGGGCAGGCATGGGAGAAACCGTATTGCGCGTAACGAAAGAAGTTGCCTGATCTGTAATAAGTCGGATATAGAAGACGATTATCATTTTGTCTTGATTTATGACGTGTATAGCGATATTCGTCAAAAATATATTAAAAAATATTATTATAAAAAACCAAGTATGTACAGATTTGTAGAACTGTTGACTAATTGTAACAAACGAACAATCTTAAATCTTTGCTATTTTATTAACGAAGCTGTAAAGCGCCGTTTATCCGTTATTAACGTCGTTTCCTCTTAAATTGTGCCTCAGTAAGCGACCATACATTTATCCATGCATCAATATATTTAAACTTTCTGTTGTCAGGGCTTAGTTCATTTATATAGTCTGTATGTATTATTTATGTATTACCTTAGCTTCAACGTTTCACTTCCTAATGTTTCTTTGGGTTCTGTAGTTTTACAAGTCCAGTCTACTCTTTGCCATCCAACAAAATTCTGTTCTTGTCCAAATACAATCATTTAATGACGACAAACTTACTTCGGTTTTAACGATGAGTCTGGTCTCTGGAGGAGCGGTGAGCATTGTGGGAAAGGGAGAGAATGCTTGTCACCGGTTTTTTCTCCCTTTCACACAATGGTTTCCTAATTCTGCTTTTTCGGGGTCATCAGAACACTGGATTGTTTGGTAAGGGTTTAAAGTATGGGTTAAGTGTTTAACCATAAAATTCCACACTATTTAGTAATATGATTGGTCGATAGAGTTGCCTTTGTTGTTGACTGTATGATCAATACGGAGGCAAGTCTAATGATTTCCATCTGCAACGAAAACATACACGATACTATACAGTGATTAAATACCTAGATTGTCCGTGCTCATTCTCCACTTTTCCAGCTTTCCATCTTATTTTCTTTCCTATGTCTTATTGTGACATTTGATTATTTACATTCATCTTTCTTTTTAAATGACCTATTTGATTTCGAATATGTATATGTGTATGATACGAAATGCATGTATATGCATAAGTATGAATAAAATCTTGAATCAGAGGTGAGAGGCAAAAAATCGCCGAAAAGAAAGTTCGCCGCAACCAGGTATCGAACCCGCAACCTCCAGGTCACGAGTCAGATACGCTAACCACTGAGCTACCCGGCCAGGCCAAAAAAAGGTATCATGTTGCTTTGGAATCCGTATGTAATCAGAGAATATGATTTTGTACCGATTATATTGATACTGTAGGCACACGGGCTGTTTATTTTACCATGGCTACGGGCACCCTAGGCATTTCAACTATTTGCTCTCTTTGTGCACATTTAACAGCTAACAAAACAGCGGCTAACCAACGATTTTGTTTCAAACTACGTCAAAATTACGTCTAACGTCATTACAACCTTTCCCGCAAAAATGAAGTTACTTGTCTATTGCAAACAGAATCAAACAACTCTTAAAGTTCACTGATATTAACTTCAATACGTTACGTCATGGCGACAAAGGATCGTATTGAAAATCATGCAGTTTTCAAATTCTGCCGAGATCTTGGGAAAACTCAAACAAAAGTATATAAGATATTAAAGGAGATAACAATGAAAACTTCTATTTGAAGTGCACTTTTTTTTTAAATTGTACAAATGTTTTGAGGAAAGTGGAGATTCGATTCAAGAGCGAACGGGTCGAGGGTGGAAACCAAAAGTTACACAGAAAACGTTGACCTTGATAAGTGACGCTCTGGATGGAGACAGACAACTGACTATGCCCTCCGTATCCGTAGTGTTTGACCTGAATTTAGGAACTGTCTGTGTTTTACTGACAAGGTAATTAGAAATGTCAAAGATTTTTTTTTTTGAAAATATTGCATGTACATCGAGGTCTAGTCGTAACCAAATTTCGCTGAGATTAAAGGAATTATTTTTTTCGATATTTTACCCTAACATAACTAACTTTAAGCATTTCTTGACTATATCATTATCAATTCTTAAAACTGAAGTCGATGTTGAAAATGTTTGCTATATTTCCCTTCTTTAAGAAACAACTCAAAGGTTACATGTTCAGGCCTCTACAATAACTACAGATTGCAACTACTATCATCGTTTCCTGATATGATCAGAAATGGTACAAGGGTGTGTACAAACAATGGATCCACCGGCAGAAACGATGCATTTAACTTAATGGGAAATTCTTTGAGGAGAAATGAACTCCTCTAAAACACGACGCTTAATACCTAAAACTGAGATAACGACGTCGTTGACGTGGTGTAAAAACCAAGTTGACGTGCCCCAGGTTCTTGGTAATGACTCTCTTTGAGAGCCTATAACTTTGCACAATGTCATCAGAGCTGGACCAAACTCGATGATAAAATAGCAAAATGATACGAAACACACCGCCATAATTTCTATCACCATTCTTTATAGCACTGTAAAGTTATTACGAAAATTTACGTTATTTCTGAAAACCCCTCTTGTGTGTGTGTGTGTGTGTGTGTGTGTGTGTGTGTATTTAATCAAAAGCCTTATTGTAAATTTTCGAGAGAAGGCAATGACGATGACAATAACGCCAGTAAGTGACACATAATTCCTAGTGCAGTTTCAAACCTTTCGACTGTTATCTCGAAAAATACTGTCAATCCTCGTATAGAGTTCAAAGGCAGAACATGGTACCGTAACCTGGCAGTAGCATAAATGAAAATAAATGCTCATGATAAATAAATGAACCACCCTCTGTGAAAAGAGGTTTAAGCATTTGCAAAAAGCATCGGCTCAAGTCAGCCTGAGCAGGCTGAAATTTAGATATTTCTGTTTGTATTAAAAACATTACATCGATTATGTAACTAAGTGTTGTCAGATCATATTCAAACAATGTATGTTCAGCATCTGATGTAAGTATGGCCTGGATCATTTTTACTAGACCTTGACAGTGTATGAGGGTTGTTTTCCAGTGCGTTTATTTTGGAAAATAAGCAAGTCGATATCGAACATAACATAGCATAGCGTAACATAGCATTAATATGACATAAACTGAGATGACATGACATAATCTTTATTTGGCATTAAATACGAGTACAACAAACTATTTCCATCCATTACAATTCAGAAAACAACACACACACACACACACACACACACACACACACACACACATACCCCCACCCCTCCACACACAAATGTAAAATAATCTACAACTGAAAAACAATAACGTATACATTTTCATCAGTTCATGGTCGACAAGTATAAACATTCTCTTTATCCCGCTCTTTTTGAAAGTATTTTTTGGTACTTACCTCGGTGTAAATTTTAAGGATCCTGATTATAGCTGTACATTCAACACTTTAAACGTAACATTGAGCAAACACAATGTGAACAGTGTAAACAGGTCTATGGTGTCAGAGCTGGGCATTACCTTTCACGCTGCAATTCAACCAAGAAATTAGAGCGTAACATGTTTTTTTGTAGATATGAGCCATGCTGTGTGAAAAGGGGGTATAATGCAACTGCAAAGAGTTTCGGCTCAGGTCGGCCTGCGCAGTCCGCGTAGGCTGACCTGTGTCGAAACTTTCCGGTTTTGATAAATTTTCTGTATGTCAAAGGACCTATTCCGACGGTTGTAATACAAAATAGACCCTATGGATCCATAATCATATGATCACCTGTTTGGTATAATGCAATTCAGAGATGCATTAACCCATTACCACACAATCCCTACTATTGACGACCCTGAGAAAGAAGCCTTTAGAAAACATTGTGGGAAAAGGAGAAAATGCTGGTAACCAGCATTTTCTCCTTTTCCCACAATGTTTTCTACTCTTCATTAAACAAATTTCAAATTTTCAGTCACTTTTATTTTGTCGTCTGCAAATGCTTTCGATTTGGACAAGCCTAAAATATTGTCGTTTGGTAATGAATTAAAGCCCCTTTTCCCGGAGCACGGTTCATATGTAGTTTAAACGTGATTATAAAAGTATATACGACATCATTTACTAGCGCCCTACTTTTCATCTATGTAGGATTTTATGTCACAACCAAATTCAGTGCACATACGTAGGTTTCGTAATATCCCTGTTTCATTATATGAATTCACACGAATCAACGTAGGTTTCGTAATATCCGTGTTTCATTATATGAATTCACACGAATCAACGTAGGTTTCGTAATATCCCTGTTTCATTATATGAATTCACAAGAATCAACGTAGGTTTCGTAATATCCCTGTTTCATTATATGAATTCACACGAATCAACGTAGGTTTCGTAATATCCCTATTTCATGAATTCACTCGAAGTGGGTATCCTTAACTCGTTATAGAATGACAAAAGTTTGGATTCCGACAAGTCGAAAGCATTTTCAGACTGCGAATAAAAGTGTATCCCTACTGGTGGGATTTGTCTTTGAAAGGCTAGAAAACACAGTGGGACAAGGAAAAAACCACTCTCTCTCTCTCTCTTGTTCTGTTCTGTTAAGGGTCCGAAATTAGGAACACTAAATAACCTGCAATCATTCTCGATATCAAATTGCAGGTATAACAGGTTTTGTGTTTGGCCATGACATGATTGGAGTGTAACGCCATTTTAACAGCTTAGGTCATATCATGGCGGTCAGTGACGCCCCATGGGTTTCCTGGCTTTCTCGCACCAGTACTGACACAACTTTCTTCCCAAAGCCACCGACTTCTTTTCTCACATGCATCAGAGATGAGAGGCGAAAAATCGCCGGAAAGAAGGTTCGCCTCAACCGGGTATCGAACCCGCAACCTCCAGGTCACGAGTTACATACGCTAACCACTGAGCTATCCGGCCGGGCGGAAATGACATGATAGAAGCATCGGCGTATACATGTACAAGGACATATTGCGGTTTGCAGCGAGGGCGTTGTTAAATCAAATTTCGGTTTTCTTTGATGTTGCATATGATTGAAGCAAATTGATTTTTAACAGAAAGCAAGTTATGATTCTATGTAGATAAAAATACCAAAATGGTTTCTTATTTTTTTAACATCGAAATCATGATTATCAACTAGTTTTCTCTCATGCACTTTGTGTAGTTTCAACAAGACTTCAATTTCCTTCTGCCAGTACTTTCTACAACACTCTTTTCAAGCTACTGGCTGCTTTCTGACATAAAATGTCACACTGGTTTGTTTTTTGCTACATTGAAAATACATGTATACTGAAAGTCACTATTTTAACCCTCTGCTGTACTTTAAATTGCATACTCAGAGCTTTGATGTGGTTTTATCAAAAATGTGTCCAGGGCCCCGTTTTACAAAGGTAGTTACGAACAAAATTTGCGTAAGTTTTACGTAACTATAGTATGGTGGCATATTTCTGCCATGAGATACGAGATAACTATCATTATTATTTTAGAAGACTATTGCGATAAATCAAAGTTTCCTGAAAATTTTATCTTTTCATTTTATCTAGATAACATTTCCAGAAAACTTTGATTTATCGCAATAGTTTTCTAAAATAATCATGATAGTTATCTCGTATCTCGTTGCAGAAACATGCCACCATACCATAGTTACGTAAAACTTACGCAAATTTTGTTCGTAACTACCTTAGTAAAACAGTCCTGGCAGGAGCTTAAGGAACGAATTAAATCGACAACGAAAAAGATTTTTCAAGGAATAGGCCTAACAAAGTTGCTCTTAGTTTCCAAAGAAATCATCAAATCGACACCAGAAATACCTTTAAGACCTGTCCTTCCATTTTCTCTGATAAAGAGTGAAACAAAAGTGTTGTCAAATGTTCATATGAGACTACTTTTTTACTACTACGAGTGGTGCAACACTAAAACATAGTCGGAACAATGAATCTAGTCGCAATGACGATCATCAATCACCGAAAAGAGCTTAGCAAAGCTGGGGATCTAATTAACTATTCCTGAAATATGAGCCCCGTTATAGATTCTAAACCGAAAGAAAAATTGCAAAGGGAAAAAATGAGTACAAAATACAATGTGTGAGAAACAATTTAAGTATATTGGAAGCCTGTGCATGTAATAAAAAGAAAGTCATTTTTATAAGCAATTATTGCAAACACAACAGAAATGTAGTTGCATCAATTTGAATACAAAATACAATGTGTTCGAAATACTTTAACTACACAGGAAGTCTGAGCATGTAATTAAAAAAAAGGGAATGTTTTTATAAGCAATAATTATGAGCCTCTAGTTGAACACACACATATGAAGGATATAAAATTCACCAGAGTTGTAGCTTTCTTCATGTATTTAAAAGCAAATTGAAATTTACTTTCTTATATAGATCGCTGTCTTTCAATCGGTGCATGACAATATCAAAGTACTGACATTACGGCGATGGCGATACTGAAAAGCGAAAAGTTGAAGAACAGCAAACAGAATTCGTGAATGATGCATAAATCATATAAGAATGCTTTAAAAGGTGCCGTTATTCAAAGTAAAATAGACAATTTATTAGAGTTGAAATTGACCTTTAATTATTTACTCGAAGCAAGAGTTGAGGAAGTAATGCCACTGTGTGACGAAATCGGAAAGATCACTACTTTTTGATGAACTTCGGTTTAAAGAAAATATCAAACTAGACTGTCATGGAGTTTCAAAAAACATTTTAAAGTAGGCAAAATGGCTAGAGTTACGGTTTTTTTTTTTTTTTTTTCCTAGGGACAAAAATCAATAGATTTATCACTGATATTACAACCGAATCTGGAAATGTTTGGAAGTGCCATTACAGTCCGAACTTTTAGGAAAAGCACATGTCAGTCTACTGTAAAGGAACAAGATGAGAGATTATTCATAGGTATTTTCCCGATTAAGCTGGATGTGCTTGAGGAGTATCTAATCAAGAAATACTTTAATGACATTTCCGATAATACCCTTTTGTCGATTATGATGTTGAAAAAATAAAGGAAGGATCTGTTTATGTAGAAAATCTTTTAAAACTGATTGGCGACTAAAGCATTATATAGTCATAATCCAAATAGTACTTTAGAGTTGAAAAGCTATTTGAAGTCTAAATAGATAAATCAAGTAAATGTTTAATACACTGCTAAATCTTTTATGTTTGATTCATTAGTTTGACATTCAGAGTACTAAATACTAGTAATCAACATGTTCGTGAAATTAGCTGTCCAGTTGACAACTTTGCCATTTCAATCATTAACTGGCAAGCAGCAGCTAATTTCACACGTAGTTGCAGACTCAATTTTTTCACCAGACTGCAAAATCGAGTTTCGCAAAAGTAACGTTCCTTCAAGCGATTTGTGAACTACCACCTGTCACTCATTTCGATTTTACGTGCCTAAATGGAATAAGTACCGCAGCAGAACTGTGAAGTGGCAACCTACTTCATGATCATATTAACAAAGATATCATTAAAACTGATAGTTTTATATCTATGAAACGACAGCAGGTTGTGTGCAATCTAGTCTTGATCTATAGTGTCTGCAAAATCCTGTAAATTTGTGGCAAGCAGGCTTGGGCTAAAATCTTGTGCAGACTGAATGAAAAAGAATGGGATTTTTTTCCCTTTAATGCTGAAATCACTGAATCATAGACTTATCTACGTTAGGATCGTCCTTCAGAGTCAGTTTACGCCAGGGTAATGTCATCTAGAAGTACAGTATTTTACAACTTTATCTTACCTCCCATATGATACCGCATTACAACATTTGAAGTGATCTCAAGTGTTGGGCGACTATTCGTTGTCTTTCAAGATTATGTACATCAGTAAGCTGATCCTCTCTTAAATGCTGGAAAATCTGTCTTCCATGAGTTAAAGACAAAGCAGTGTCCTCAGTTTATCTCAAAGAACATAACGGATATTTGATTATTTTCCTAAATAAACATTTTCCTCATTTTTGAAGGAAGATTAAAGCTATAAGTGAGCGCATAATGTTATGAAGTATATAACAAGTGTCACATACAGTTGCATCCAAAGATAGTGCAACTTTGAAGCAGTTATCAGTGGTATCTGCCATGCTGAGGGCACAAAAGGCATCCTGTAGTATATTAACCCAGCTTAGGCTGCTAAGCGCGATTCAATGAACTTTTGCCTACAGTATAGATCCAAGATCAGAGAACGTGCAGCCTGATCTTGGATCTACCCTGTCCGATAATGAGATATTTCTCTCCAAAAAAAAAAGTACTATTGGGGTTTTCACTATCAGCTTGAAAGTTTCATTCAACTTATTTAGCAGAATGAGAGTTAAACTAGAACTGTCACAAAAGTGCCACATACCCCCACACAGCGCCTTGTCACAGAACAGGTGTCATTTTATAGAAAAAAAAAATATCATCAAAGTGCCTTAACTGGGTGAAAAATCATTACATTGTAACAAAAGTTTCAAGCCAATCATATTTATGAAGTTTGAAGTTACCAGCTTTTGTACTTTGCAAGTTATGCCCCAGATAAAAATCCAAAGTTAAAATTTACAAAGGGCTATAACTCTAAACTTAGTGGGAATAGAGTTATGGTTTTTGTACACTGCACTTCTCGTTAATGTGGTCCATCTGTATATGAAGTTTTAAGATACTAGGTTTTATACTTGGGAAGTTATGTCCCAGACAAAAATCCAAAGTTAAAATTTACAAAAGGAAATAACTCTAAAAAAGTGGGAATAGAGTTATGGTTCTTGCACAGTGCACTTTGCTTTATGGTGATCTATTTGTATATGAAGTTTGAAGTTACTAGCTTTTTTACTTCGGAAGTTATGCCCCGGACAAAAATCCAAAGTTAAAATTTACAAAGGGCAATAACCCCAAAAACAGTTGGAATAGAGTTATGCTTCTTGTACACTGCACTTTTCGTTAATGTGGCCTATCTGTATATGAAGCTTGAAGTTACTATCTTTTTTACTTTGGAAGTTATGCCCCGGACAAAAATCCAAAGTTAAAATTTACAAAGGGCAATAACCCCAAAATATTTGGAATCGAGTTATGGTTCTTGTACACTGCACTTTTCGTTAATGTGGCCTATCTGTATATGAAGCTTGAAGTTACTAGCTTTTTTACTTTGGAAGTTATGCTCCGGACAAAAATCCAAAATTAAAGTTTACAAAGGGCAATAACCCCAACAATAAATGGAATAGAGTTATGGTTCTTGTACACTGCACTTCTCCTTAATGTGATCTATCTGTGTGTGAAGTTTGAAGTTAGTCGCTTCTATACTTTTGAAGTTATGCACAGGACAAAAATCAACGTTAAAAATTCACAAGGGGCAATAACTCTGAATATACTGAAGACAGAGTTATGGTTCTTGTACACTGCACTTCTCTTTAATGTGACCTAAATGTATATGAAGTTTGAAGTCACTAATTTTTTTATACTTTTTTATACTTCGGAAGTTATGCCCCGGACAAGTTTTTCGTGACGGACGGACAGACGGACGGACGGACGGACAAGGTGACTCCAGTATACCCCCCCCCAAACTTCGTTTGTGGGAGTATAATGAGGAGCTATTACTAATTCTTAGGGGAGAATTGCTTAATCAGTAGTGTGTCCGTTTCCCATTTCTACCCTGCAGTTTTCGAAGACAGTTCCAGGTATCGTCATAGCCATGGCGTCGCCTGTGTCTGCGTCGTGCAAAACTTTGACATTTTCCATATATCTCCGTTATTACTGAAGTTATTTATTTCTTAATTAGAGTATCAATTAACTATCAAAAGGGAACTCGTACAAGAAGAGCAAGTAACCATAATATATTTTTGACACAGTTATGCCCCTTTTCAACTTCAAATTTTCACTTGAAAATGAACTGTAGTGGAGCGTATTATCATGATGTGTTTTATGATTGTATTTTTTGTTGTCCCAGAAGTATACAGGCGTTGCCCATGTTTCGACTAAATTATAAGAACCTTTTGGCGACGTATAATAGAACTTATCATTGATGCACGCTACAAATTTCATCAAAATACATGGATGGAATAAAAAATTACAAAGGATTAAACAACATCACTAATTACGACCCGGCGTAAAACATAAGGTCACTCTGACGTCTCTCTGAAAGTTCACCTTAAAGTTTTTCTACTTAGTCACCGACAGTACGAATACGTTTTCTGTGATGGGCCATCCAGTTGCTGTATATCGATGAAGAATCATTACTATAGTTATTTACTATCGAAAGTAGACCATATACTCAGTGTTCCCGTCATGACGTCTTGTGCGCTGTCAAAACTTTGGACACGTAGATGTGGCTATTTTGAACCACGTGGAAGTCAGCAGAAGCAGAAACAATTAACAAGGTCCGTTACAGGAGATAATCGTAGATTTGGAACATTAGTGCATTTTACATACCTTACTACGACGAATTATACTGTCCGTTTAAGATTAATTTTCAACACGATATCAAAGTGACCTTATGTTGTGCGCCGTGTTACAGTATTATTTAATCCTTTATAGCTCTAAACCTGATCTGTGTATTTTTATGAAATTTGGGGCCTGCATTATTTATTTTATCTAAAAGTACCCCTCCAAAATTTAGTATGAAGAAGTTTATAACTGGTCGAGTTATGGAAAAAGTCTGCATTCTTTTGGGGCAAGGATTGCACATCTAGGTGAATACATATACGTGTAATCTCTTCGTTTGCCAAACTCAAAGTCTACTGCAACATAGAAATGTATGTATTACAAGAACATTTCTTTCACCAGAGACAGCTTTAAAACCCTTTTAGTGCTGAATTTTGAAAATTGAATCCTTCCAGCTATAATTTTAATTTGTCTACTTGCTATTCGTTATCTTTGCAGTCGGCTACTTTTTTCTTCTAATTCGATGTCATAAAGAAAAAAATACTAAACACTGATTTATATGATATTTTCTCAAAAGCTTAGGTATGACTAGTCGTTGCTTTTATCCTGTTTTATGTTTTAAAAAAATATTTTCTTCTTTCAAAAAAAAAAGATAAATAAATAAATAAAATAAAAAGAAAACTTGTATTCCTTCAATACTTTTTTGTTGTTGTTGCAACACTTAGTATCACTTTCTTAAGCCGGAGGATTTAATAAGAGTCACTTCTTTATCACAACGCCAAATTACACTTATCGACGTATATTACAAATTTTTCTAACAGACATATTTTTTTAAAACTTTGCACATACAGAGCTTGTCACGTATCTAGGAGATTACAGTCAAAAAGTTATGGGTCACCGTGCTCGTTTCTGAGAAATTTGCCTTCGAAAAGGGTACATACAGCTCCAAAATTCAGCTTATATTGGAATTAATACACTTTTCTTTAACAGTCAGTCAAACAGAAAAAAAATACCAGAAGAATAATTATATAAATAAACGTCATTTTAATGAAAATTCATTTAGTTTTGTACAAAAAATATATAAAAAGCATGTTCATGCTTCTTTAATCTCTTTTATCATTACGCTGCACAATATATTCCCCAAGATAGTAGCTGCTTTTTGACATATTGTCAAAGCGATGTTCAGGTATAACCTTTTGAAAACATTGTGACGTATTCCGATGAAAAAAAAAAAAGAAAAAATGTGAAAAGAAACAATCCTGGAAAGCATGAAAATGTCAACTGGCAGCCGCAATATATCTAAATTTATCTTAAAAACGGCTTTAAACACCAAAACAGAGCCCTGAATACTCCAACTTTATTCAATTGTCTGAAAGAAAGATCTAATTGGAAAATAATACCTACGTTAGCAAAAGATCGAGATAAAGAGATGGTGCGTGAAACAGCGTGTTGACGAAACAACCCAACTCATCAACACCGAGAGGATGCAAACCCATTATCCAGACAATATTCAAATGAGCTGCAATCTGGCAAAAGAGGGCTTAATGCACCTCCGTGGTCCATGATACCAAGCAAGTCATAATATAACTATGGATCCATAGAATCCATTAAATGTTCATGAAGAAAAAGTACTTAAAGTAAAAAGTTCCTACCCAGGTCAGCCTGCGCGAACTGCGTAGGCTGACCTGGGTCGAGATTTTTTTGCAGGTGCATTAAACCCATTTTTCACAGAGCATGTGAAAAAAATCCCAAAATTGTCAGAATAATCCTCTGGCACTAGTTTTACTTAAACTGAGGATATATGTTGCTTGAAAATGTATTAGAAACATACTATTAAAAACTCCTGTAACGCGTAATTCTTCTGTTAATATTCATAACAAAACAAGCGCAATTGATATTGTTTGCATAATATTGGAATATTGAATGACTTTAGAATTACATTGCTAAAAAAGAATAACGCAAGGCTTGGTTCAAAATCTCATAAATCTTGATCAAGTTGTACCGTCAGGATGAATAATTCAATTACCTAGATCAAAAACCAATCTATGCATTTATACACGGAAGCCACTATTTATTTCGCTCACCCTTTACCAAGCAATCCAGTGCTTTTATGATTCAAATGAAGAAAACTTTTTAATAATTTTTTTGTATTCAGCATTAGATCTCCACTTTTTCTCACGATGTTTTCAATTATTTCACGGCCAATGCATATACTTTGAACCACATTTAATTTGCTGTCTAAAAACACTCCCAATATGGGAATCTTATTCTATAATTGTTTCTTCTGGTAGAGTTGATACTGTAATTGATTATGTACAGACATTTTTATGAATATTCAAAGCCTCATTAGCCCGCCCCCTCCCATATTCAGACTAGGAGTACACACTGAAAAATTTTCTCTTGCAGCCTATGATGACATAGCTGGAAAAGGATTAATTGCTTGAAACAATCAGTATTGACCCTTTTCCTAAGATGTTTTGCATACCAAATTTTAAAATAATAATAATAATAATTAAAAAAGATTGAGCCATGCTCTGGCAAAAGGAGGCTTAATGCATCTCCGTGATACACTATACCAAGCAAGTCATTACATAATTTGGGATCCATAAAATCCATTTTGGCTATTATTCGGCTGAACCCTGACATAGGTAAATGGTCCTTGGGCATGCAAAAGAAAAAAAAATGACCAAAGCAAAAAGTTTCGGCACAGGTCAGCCTGCGCGGACTGCGCAGGCTGACCTGGTCGAAACTTTTTGCAGATGTATTAAACTACCATTTGCCAGAACACTGCTCGTTTTCATTGCCCATTGGTAAGGGGTAGGATTCATACCCTGGAGGCCCCGCATTCAATCCATACTCGATGCACTGGCAGGTTTTGGCGGGAGTGTCTTCGGGCAAGTCAGAGCTCTAACCAAGTACTGGTGAAACGCAGGACATAAACCTACATTAGTAAGTGACTACCAACGTGGTATGACTGAAATAATGTCGAAAGCGGCGTAAAATAGCGATCAATCAATCAATCAATCAATCAATCAAACAATCAATCAATCAATCAATTTCCATTGTTTTCCATTGCCTTCCACTATTTCTTCGTAGCGTCACTTTTGACTGGTGTGGGGCTTTTTTTTGCCTTTTCCCCTGTGAATTAAAAGTAATTGTTAATCATTGATAAATACTGCAAAGGACAGCCGAGTTTCTTCACTGAGAATGTTCAAATATAGCCTAAATAGGTACTCTAAAATGCTCTAAGGATTGAATGAAATCGTTAGGTCGTTCAGTTATAGAATTCAAGCAGTTGCATTCGTAAGGAAAATCTCAGATTTTTTTTCTAAAGCATTGTTTAAACCCTCAGTCGAATGTCCACAGAATATAGTTGTGCACAGTGTCTTCATAAAGCTCTTTCATACCATAGGTGCTTTGAAATGACATGTACTAGTTACCTCCCTTAGCGAAACATTCGCAACTTCTCGGTTCTATTTGACAGATCAAGGAAAACATGGCTGACTGTGGACAAATTCTCACCGGCTGCTTTCCAAAAATCGACTCAGAAATCATCGATTATGTAAATGGTGTGTTAAGAATTGCTCTTTTGGCAAATTAAAGTCTCCTAAGTTTTTATTTACGTTTCGGTTTCGAAAGGCCCCCTTTAATGATAAGTATGATCTGATTAAAAGGGAGAACCAAACATTGTGCAATACTTCACTACTCATCATGCAGAAGTAATGTGTTTTCTTTCGCTTAAACTGGTAACTAAAGATCCGTTTCCCAACTGAATTGATATCTAGCGATTCGTTGATGTATCTTCTCACTTACTTATATTTCCTGAGTGTTGCAAGAACAATGCATTGAGGCTTGAGGTTAGTAGTGGCTACCTTGCCGCAGAGAAATGCCGGGTGACAGATGTTTCAGTAACAGACAAGTTCGGTAACATAGTCTTATAGAGTAAATCCATTGGATGTTGCGGTAACAAAGCAATGATATAGTGTTTATGCACCGTGACGTTCTTTACACCCAATATATGGCTTTGTTTTGTTCAAACCTTTTATTTTTGCACTTTCCACCCTTTTGTCCCTTGATAGATAGGTTCAAACTTTTAATTTTTGCACTTTTCACTCTTTTTCCCTCGATAGATAGGCTATCCAGACGGTTTATACATACAGCATGGAATGAGGAACATAACAAAAATATAATTTATGAAACATAGTGGGAATTACAATGTAAGGTTTTAAATAACCAAAGTTTGAACAAAACAAAGCCATACATTGGGTGTAAAGAACGTCGCGGAACATAAACACTATATAATTGCTTTGTTACCGAAACATCCAATCGATTTACTCTTTAAGTCTATATTACCAAACTCGTCTGTTACCTAAACATCCGTAAATCAGAAATGCCACATAACAAGCGTCACAAGATGGGATCATTTAGGATGTGCAATTTATTGCCATATTCACTGAAGTATCCTGTGTAATATTTCTACTGTGTGTAACTTCAACTGGTTTCGTCACCATGCCTTGAGCTGTTTACCAAATGAGAAAAT
This sequence comes from Hippopus hippopus, assembly GCA_946811185.2. Lineage (NCBI taxonomy): Eukaryota > Metazoa > Mollusca > Bivalvia > Cardiida > Cardiidae > Hippopus > Hippopus hippopus. The sequence continues at coordinate 25,025,066 of OX328111.1, read as the reverse complement.
GTTAGACTTGTTCCCATTTACAAACACATAAAAACCAGGACATACATGAATATGTAAGCTGTTGCCTTGATATCAGTAATAGACAAAGAAGTTACATGAAACACCATTTATTAATCATTCAATCCTCCAGTTTGTTAAGTCTTGCAAAAGGATTAAATTATTCTCTCTCTCTGTCTCGCTCAAAAGAATAATATTAATTTGCATAAAGCAACAAAGATGATTTATTTGCAGTATACTCGCTCTGAAAAATTAACATACATGTCTACATCTTATTTCCAGGAATGCTTGAAGATCCAGATGTAATAAGCTCGTCAGATGAAGTTTATGAATCAATTGGTCCATTTTTAGAGCAGGTGGATGAGTCCAAGACAGAGGATGATATCAGAAATATTTGTGATAAACTATACAGTCTAGTCTGTGACAAGTAAGATGTGACCCACTGACTCTTAAACCTTTACCAGTTGACAAAATTTTAGATTTTGTCTTAAATATGTACCAGACGGCAAAATGTTAGTCTTAGACTTGCTCAACTTCTCAAATTGAAAGCATTAGCAGACAACAAATTAAAGACATTCTAAATGATGGGATGTCTTTGAAAGGGTAGACAAACTATGGGAAAAGGAAAAAATGCTGGTAACCAGCAGTTTTTCCTTTCTCTCAACATTATCAGAAGCTTTCTTTCTCCGGGTTGTTAAAACTTAGGACTGTGTGGTAAAGCCTTAACTCTTTAACACACAGCAAAATTTAAGACTCATCCATATTGAAAGAATTAACAGACAATATTTCAACCATTTTTCAAATAATTGTACTTCATCTTTAAAAGGTAGAAAACATTGTGAGAAAAGGAGAAATGCTGGTTACTAGCATTTTCTCCTTTCCTACTATATTTCAGAAGCCTTCTTTCTCATAGTTGTTAAAATTCAGGATTCTGTTGTAAAGTATTGAACATTTCCTATGTGTTTTAATGACACGTAGAAAAATGGCTGTTAAAAATGTGGGAAAAGGAGATAAAGCTTGGTACTGGCCTTTTTTCTGCTTTTTCCCACAATGTTTTGTACCTTTTGAAAATTTGAAAGACAAAAGACAAAAAACTTTGCCTTGGGCTATTTTCAGATGGATTACTAAATAATGAAAGAGGCACATATTAGAAATATTTTATCTTAAAAAAAAGGTCTTTTTTTCAAATGAGGTGTGGAAAAAGTGTGGTAAAAGGAGTAATTTGTTGTGATATTAAGCATGTGCTCCAAAAGTTGTTAGACTTATTTTCCTACATTGCTGTCAAAATAGCTGCCCAGTCTGAAATATTTGACCTAATGAAGTGAACATTTCTGTATCAATGCAGAAAAGGGCAAATTCCTTTTTTGTATGTAATTTCAATGCCCCTTTTTTGTCAGAAAACCTCAAAATTAGGCAGTAATCAGAGATAAAGGTGTACATTTTTGCAGCATGCTCTTGATTTACTCTTTCAGCAAAATCCACTTTAGTTTTCCTGGAAAGTTTAGGGACAAACTGTGGTTGTTTGATTGATTGATTGATTGATTATATGGTGTTTAGTGCCATTTTCAACATTATTTTAATATATTGCAGAGGCCAGTGCACCTATCCATGCTTTCCTTGAATTTGTTTTTTTACCAGTACCCTGCACAATATTCCTTCCAAGCCACTGGCTGCTTTCCCACATAATTATCCCTAAAGCAATGGCCAGTGGTGAGAGAGGAGTGCATCCTGTAGCAATGACTATCATCAGTCCTTGAAAAGAAATTTGCAGAGATGGGGATCAATCCAGGGACCCCCTGTTCTGAAGTCCAGTACACTACCAACTGAGCTTGGCTTTGTTAATGAGATTGATACAATATGATAGAGGTTACTGCTGTTTACATGCATTTGTTTAAGGAAAGGGTCTTTTCTTCTTGTAGAAGACAGAGGAATCTCTGAGTATTGCTTCACGAAAAGATTTATTTTCATTGTAAAGCTGTAAACATATTTGATTGTAAAAAGTGCAAATGAAAACAGATTTGTTTTCTTCAAGAAAATATGGTAAGACCAAGATAAGATTTTCCCACACAGATAGACTCTAGCTCAATATTGCCACATAGTGTATAATTTTTCATGAAGTAAAGAGTTAAAAAAAAGGGGGTTAAACTTTACATTTTAATATTGCAGCAAGATAGATGTACCAGAAACAAACACTCATAGAGTACTGGACGCACCTGTGCAGATAAGTTCTTTACTGGATGGAAGATCAGAAGATAAGAAGAAGGATAGCATCTGGGTTGCTAAAAGAGATGATTCATTGGTATGATTCAAAGTGAAACAATTCCCTTCAACCCTTTACCACACAATCCTGAGTTTTAACAACCCTGAGAAAAAAGCCATTTGAACACCTAATGGGAAAAGGAGAAACTGCTGGAAACCAGCATTTTCTCCTTTTCCCACAATGTTTTTCTACTCTCTCAAGGAATAACATCATTACTTGTAATACACTTGATTTGTCATTTCTGAAAGCTTTCAGTTTTGATTAGTCAAACATTTTGAGGTGTGGTAAAGGGCTAATGTCTTACACATTGGATAAGTTTAACCTTTTACCAAACAATGTCAAGCTTTAACGATCCTGAGGTAGAGGCCTTTTGAAAACATTTTGGGCAAAGTAGAAAATGCTGGTAACCAGCATTTTCTACTTTTCCCACAATGTTTTCTACTGTCAAAGAACTTCAAGTCATTTGCAACACTTTCAGATTTGTTGTCTGCAGATGCTTTGAATTTGGAAGGGTCTAAAATTTGTCGTTTGGGAAAGGGTTAAGTGAGATTTTGAAAAAGAGTGATACTGATATTGTGCACCAAAACCCATGGTATTGATGCTACAGTGCATGACAATGAATCAAAAGACATTTGGTGGAATAAAAGTGTTTTATAATGCATTTTTGTCTAAAATACAGTTGGTCTTGGTCAGATACAATATTTCATCATGTAAGGCTACAATGTTTAGTCTATGGATTTAATCTCATTTTAAACAACAAGTGTGGTTCTACCATTGTGAGGCTAAAGTTTATAAACACAATCCACATGTATAAATTTCACCAAAAATTAAACTTTACTTTGGAGCAAGAATCAAGCAGACAAGATCACATTAAATAGATTTGTAGTTAGAAGCCTACTGTTAAAAACAATTTTGGTTGTAAATCATTCTTCTATAAACATGTTCCTATTTTGAAAAATTCCATTGCCTATTTAGAGTTTTTAAGAATGGAAATAAGTGGTGATTACAGAGGTGTGGTTTTTCCTCCTTTCAGAGGATTTCCTCCCATTGAAGTTAAAAATGAAAATATAAAACTGTCCCAGCTTGGAGTGATCTGCTCAGAAATTATGTATTTACTGAAGTATGGGAGGCGGGGTTGTCAGGGCAATTTTCTCCCCTCTCACATTTTGTCAATCATATTTCTGTGACTGAAGATAAGTGCAAATTCTCTACTTGAAACATTGTTATCAAGACCTATCTGGACAAGATTCATCAAAATATGTGTATATGAAATTAAAAGTTTATGAACATACCTCACTAAAATTCCCTGAAAATATTTTTTTTTTACTCTTTTCTACAGCAAGTAGACTCCAAGCAGCTGGCTAAAGCGGAGGCGATGATTCAGAAAAAGCAGAAGAAGCAGGCAGATAAAGAGAAAGCACCAAAAACAAATGGGTAGGAAAAGATTATCATTGCTCCAGTATTTGTTTAATGTGTTACCCAATATTTTGATATCTTTACACTATCATCCAGCATTAGATTTATGCTTTTCAAAAACTTTAAACCACCTACAACAGGAACTGCAAATGTAACACATGTAGAAGGACAGATTGGAAAAGTAGCCATTGGAAAAGTAGCCAGTACTAAAAGGGAATGATAAGGTTAACTTACTTATTTTACATTGATTGCGAAACAAATTCTTCAACTAAGGTCAATCACTCCTGTCTCTTTGTGGTTGCTTCCTGGTCATCTTAACAAGTAGTTTAATCCTTTACCACACAATCTTGAGTTTTAATGACCAGAGGAAGAAGGCTTTTGAAAACATTGTGGGAAATGGAGAAAATGCTGTAAACCAGCATTTTCTCCTTTTCCCACAATGTTTTCGAAAAGTCAGTATTTTTGTTGTTTGGTAAAGAGTTACATCCAGGACTTCTGACGCTTTGCACAAATGCATAAATAATTAACCAACTTATTACCAGATTCTCTTATTTAGTAGAATTAGGTCCAAAGACACCACTGAAAATGGTAGTGGTCAACCAATGTAGTGTCTAGCACATGGATCTTCATCACCTTTTGTTTTTATTGCTGTTCATATCATTTTTCAGGGTCCTGGAAGGTCCATCTGCCAGTCAACAATTTAACCGCAAAGACATGAAGTTAGATGCGTCAGGGACTAACAGAAGTTACGACATCAAAATTGATAACTTTGACATTGCCTTTGGTGATAAGTAAGTTGAAGTAAAAAAAACTGTGAAATCGTCTCGTTTCTCCCTGTCAACAATATTCAGAGTTTTAATAACTGATGGAGAAAGCTTTTGAAAATGTTGTGGGTAAAGGAGAAGATGCTGTTAACCAGCTGTTTTAACCCTTTGAGCACTTTACTCAAAAACTGGGGCATTTGCAAAGACTGCACAAATTTTGTTACAAGGCCTTGAAGGCTGTTTTCAAGGTTTTTCTACTTCAAATTCATGTCACAATCATAAGTATCGTCATGTCTGTGATGATATAAAGTACACATGTATATCATTTTTATGAACATTGTTCGGTTTTTATAGCCATTTTTGAAAATAAATCACTTGCAGTGTGGTGGACAGTGTGCCAATCCATGTATTCTTTGAGTTGGTAAACTACAGCTATGCACAGCATTCCTTTCCAGCATCCAGTTGCTTTCCTACATACACAAAGCTGACATAGTTCCAAACAGTGAGTGAGAAATGAACCCTGTCTCTTAGACTCTCATTAATCATTTGAAGAAACTGTAACCAAGCCAAAACAAAAACCTGGGTACCCTACCACAACCATGGTCAATGTACTAAGTAATGAAAGACACTGGAGAAGAATTGACCATATGCATGAAAGACAGAGCTGATTGACAGTGTTGGCAGCATATCTGCCTGCAGGCGACCTGATGATGAAGCCAGAGATTCAAACATGCAATATCTGTATCATTTGCATTGTATGTTACCACTTACCTACTGGGGCTTGGCCTTTCACTTTGTAGTACTTTCTTACTTCTTTTGACAGAAGTAATGATATTTTGTAATGTTAATTGCAGGGTTTTATTAACTGGTGCGTCCCTTCACATGTCCACTGGAAGAAGGTATGGTCTGTGTGGCAGGAATGGCCTGGGTAAAACTACACTGTTGAAAATGGTATCAAGGTAATTTTGTATTACAGTAGTCTTTCACAACAGTGCAACCTATAGGACAACTGTAGGTTTTGCAGAGATTGTATATACATGGCCCATATTCACTAACCATTCTTTATTTCATTATACCCTACACTTACGAAGTTGAGGAGGGGTATACTGGTTTCAAAATGTCTGTCTGTCCATCCATCCGTCTGTGGAACCGTCCATCTGTAGACTTGTTCATTTCGGTACTCTTAACTCAAAACCTATTTGATCTAGGACCCTGAAATTTGATACAAGTGTTGCTCATGACCCAAAGAGGTGCCCTATTGTTTTTGGGTCACATGGGTGAAAGGTCAAGCTCACAGGTGAACTTTGTTTTGAATGTCATTTCTGTTCTCTGATTGTGCTACTTCAGTGATAAGGTGCTGGAAGGGGGTATTTGTCCGCTTTGCAAGAGTTATAGTTTAAAGTTAGGATTGTTTTGTAATGTGTTAAAACATATAATAAATCATCCTCGGAATGATGGTTTGAAGCATTATGTTACTATTCATGCATCACCCCTGGGAAAATTGTCTAGCAAATCGTCCTTTCTTATGAATATTCATATGGTTGGGAAGTAGGCTAATAGCCTATCGAAAGATCGATAACATAATGATACTGTCTTGTAGAGAGGATAATTTCATTTCTTCCAAGACTAAAATTAACCCTGGAAAAAAACCTGAGGTTGTCAACAAATATGGAGGCCGTAGGCGTGCTTGTCTCCTGTGAGATATGCCATTCTGCAATACAGGGACGACACTATCGATCTTTGTGTATGATTTTAACTGACAATCTTTCGGTGCTAAGCCGAAAATCTCTTTTAAACGCCTCTCTATTGTGGTGTTGATGGGCGCCGCCATATTTAAAGTATCGCTAGGCTTGATTTGCAACGAATGATGTGATTGGATATCAACAAATAAAAAATAGAAATGACGGCGTATTTGTCACTTTGTGATAAAAATAGCCAGCGTAATAACCCAGGGGCGATTACAGAATGAATTGAAACTGGGTCACCGAGGATGATAAATAAACATTTTTCTTAAATGTTTCAGTGGCAATTTAAAGATCCCGTCTCACATATCAGTGTTACATGTAGAACAAGAGGTTGTGGGTGACAATACATACTGTGTAGACAGTGTGTTAGAGAGTGATGTGGAGAGATCAAGTCTGTTGAAGAGGGAAAAAGAACTTACACAGATCTTAAATTTAAGGTAAAGAATATTCCTGGTCTGCCCTTTCATTTTGCCGGCATTACAATATGTAAAAATTGAAACATAGTAGAAGTGTGAATTTATTAGTATAAAGAGATTATTGTAAAAAAGAAAGATGACTTGGTATGCCTTAACCCTTTACCAAACAATAACGGGTTTTCACGACCCTGAGAAAGAAGCCTTCTGAAAACATTTTCTCCTTTTCCCACGATGTTTTCTATCCTTCCCAAAACAAATTTCAATTTTTGAGTAACTTCAATTTTTTCGTCTGCAAATGCTTCCAGTTCGGACTAGTTAAAAAAAATGTCATTTGATAAAGAGTTAAATTGGGCAGAAGGTTTTTAAAAACATTATGGATTTTCCCTCAATATTTTGTACCCTTCCATCATTTGATGTAGCAGGATCTATGAAGAGGGAAGAGGTATTGCCATAGTCTTGTAGTCATCAGTGATGTTTTCTTCATTTCTCATGTTTTGGTTATTATTAGATATTTACTTTAAACTTTGGCTAGTTGATAACTATCAAAAGGGGAACCAATACTAGAACGGCAGGTAACTGTCAACACGACTTTGACACAGCCCCATTTTACTTACAAATTTTACTGAAAAAAAACACCCAAATCTTAGCATTGGGACCCACATGCAGTGCCCTGTGAAAAGGGAATTTGATGCATCTGCAAAAAGTTTGGCACAGGTCAGCCTCCACAGCAGTCAGCTCAGACTGATCTGTATTGAAACTTTTTGTAAACCGTAAATTTTGTGCATATCCAAGAACTAGTCTACCTCAAAATACAGTTGGTTATTAGACAAACTTTATTTTATGGGTCCATAATCATATGATAACTTGTTTGATACAATGCATCACTGAGATGCATTAGACCTTTTTTTTGCCAGAGCATGGCCTTTTTTTTTTTTTTTTTTTTTTTTTTTTTTGACTTTGTCTTTTTTTTTTATGTCAATTAATGCTGATTTTTTCAGCCCCAACAATAAAGGGGACAGCTCTGTGTCATCAGAACTGTCTGAGGTCTATCAAAGGTTAGAAAGTATAGAGGCTGACAAAGCCCCGGCCAGAGCTGCTGTTATTCTGGCAGGTCTGGGGTTCACACCAGATATGCAGAAACTTCAAACAAAGTAAGTTTTACCTTGATGCTGTTTTCCTTGATGCAATTTTCTTGTTGCATTATTGGACACACTCATTTAACACTTTCTTGGCTGTTAACACAAGATGAGGCACCAGAATGCATTCCCTGCAATACCCCCTTTCTGTTGAACACATTTTTCTTGACTGTGGATCTTCATCCAATTCGTTCCAAACACTTCATTGTTGACAGAATGAGAGCTGTCTTTGATTCTGTCAAAACTGAGGCAAGTATTGCCTTCCTGAAGGAGATTGGACTCTATACAAAACTGATATTCTTTTAAAACCTTTTATTCTTCCTATCACTGTATATCTAGTTTATTTCCTTTACAAAATCATTTCATTATACATCTTTTATCATGTATTCATTACTGATATTTTTAAATTCTATGTATATGATTTTTGTACTTTTATATTTTATCTTGCATGATTTATGATCTTGGATGTAAATGAATTAATAATTCTACAAAAGGTCACTTTAGTTTAGTTATTTGAGAATACAGGATCTGTCAGTTTGAAAATTTCATCTGGATACTGTATACGGTATCAAACATTCAAATAGATCAGTTTTATGAAATACTGATAAATTCCAGCAAAACTGTCACCAATGATAGATCAAGGCATACCAGAAAGTTTGTCAATCTATTCAAGGACATTGCTTTTCTCAAGGAGATTGGACCTTATACAAAATTGTGAAATTTTTTCTTAAAACTTTTATTCATATCCGGACTATTTTATTCTTTTCACTTTATATCTATTTCATTTTATTTCCATTATAGTATCATTTCATAACACATCTTTCATCATATACTCATGACTCACATCCTATTCTTTCCTTTTCTACTTTTTTGCGCGCTAAAGGACCCTAGATGTCAATGCGCCATAAAACACCATACATTCATTCATTCATTCATTTAAAGCTGTTAACAACACAATCCTGAGGTTTATTGACTCTGAAAAAGAAGCCTTTTGAAAACATTGTTACAAAAGAAGAACTAACAAAAAATTAGACTTGCCCTAATTGAAAAGATTTACAGATGACCTATTAAATGTGACTCAAATGATAAACTTTTTTCATGAAAAGAGTGGAAAACATTGTCAGAAAAGGAGAAAATACTGGTTTCCAGCATTTTCTTGTTTTCTGACATTGTTTTCAAAAGCTGTCATCCTCTGGATTGTTAAAACAATTGAAATGTTGAAAAAGGTCTAAGACGGCTTGGGTACGAATATCTTAGAAAATATTACATAGATATAAGAGCAGACTGAATGTTCTGTGTTAACTTGATCTAGACTGACTGCTAAAGTAACCAAACTTTTAAAACTGTATTGGTAATGAGAAAGCAATACAGCTTTACCTTAAAACGGAAGAAAAAAGATACACATTTCTATGTGCACCTTTCTTTTTGATACAAAATTGCAGCATAAAACTTTGAAAGCATTCTTCTGAAATATGGCTCATTAACAGGACTTATACTTGCTTTAACATCGTGGCCAAATAATTTGTGGAATTTTCTTCTTTTGCAATAGTGTTTCAAAGTAATAGTTTGCAATATAGAATAAAAATCTGCTGTTATTAATATGTTGGTGTGTTTGAAATCATATCATTCAGTTAAAACTCCATATTGCAAGATAGTTCAATGTGAAACAAATTCGATGTTATATCAAGTTTCAACAGTATCATATATAATGAGCCATACTCTGGCAAAAGAGGGTTTAATGCATTATACCAAGCAAATTATCATATAGATATGGATCCATAATATTTTTTTTTTCTGACAACTGACTGAACCATAAGGCAAAATAGTCCTTGGACATGCAGAAATTGACCCTTGGTGAACAGTTTTGACCAAGGTCAGCCTGCATGAATTGTGCAGGCTGACCTTCATCGATGCCTTTGCAGATGCATTAAACCGCCTTTTCATAGAGCATGGCTCATATAAAATTGTCTTATATTATTGTGTTTGTAGGGCATTGTCAGGAGGGTGGAGGATGAGACTTGCGTTAGCCAGAGCTTTATTTTCAAAGTAAGATTTTTATTACATTTGACATGACATTATATATGTGTAGACCTGTAAATCAGCCTTTTTTTTGTGTGTGTTGGGAAAAAAATCTTGTCAAAACTTCAAAAGAGGTTAAAAGAATCATGAAATAAAATAGTAAATCTACATGTGCATTGGAGACTCTAGTACACCTGCCTTTGTGCAATTCTGTCAGTCAAAATCAGCAGGAATCTAGCACTGCACTAGAGACCAAAAAAGCCCGTATGCGCATCCATCAACCAATCTTTATTTCATTCTAAGTCTAATTCTGGACTGGTTGGTCAACCCAGATTTTGAAAATTCTTCAGAATAAGACCAGAAATGTTTGTAAGAACAGTTGGTGAAATAGGGCCCTGATATTTGCCTGGGATCATCAATATTTTTAAAATGTTTTTCTTACCAAAAATTCCAAGATTAAATATCCTTTTACCAAACAATCCCTGGTTTTTACAAACCTGAGATAGAAGCCTTTTGAAAACATAGTGGAAAGAGGAGAAAATGCTGGTAACCAGCATTTTCTCCTTTTCCCACAATGTTTTCTACCCTGCTCGAAACAAATTTCAATTTTTGATTTACGTTTATTTTGTCGTCTGCAAGTGCTTTCAATTTGGACCAGTCTAAAATTTTGTCATTTGGTAAAGAGATATCTGATTAGTGGTATTCACTAAGTACTTTTGTTTTAACCCTTAAAGCAGCATTCACAACCTAAGTTGCCATTGCCAACAGTGTAGATCAAGATCAGACTTGCAGTCTGGTCTTTGATCTACACTATTGGCATTCTGGACAAAATTTTAGACTTTAAAGGATTGTTGGAAAAGGAGAAAATATTAGCATTTTGTCCATTTCCCACTCTTGTTTTCTGAAGCCCTCTACCTCAGGGCTGTCAAAATTCAGGATTGTTAGGTTGAGGGTTAGAGTATTTGCAATTGCTCCTTTGCTCTCAATGTTTTCCATACTATTTACTGTAGGGATGTAATGTGTGTATTGGTTAGATATAGCCTGGGTCCAGACGGTAAAAACTTTTCAGTCTCGCCTTATCGCAGTCTTAACAGAGGTAACTGTAATTGAATTTACCCCAATCTCAGAATAATGTAGAAGGAAAAAAAGATTTGACAGGAATTCAGGCTAGGTTAGATATCTCTTACATTGTTAGACATTTGAGTGCTTATTGGTCATGTAAATTAATTTCTTGCATGATGTGAAAGTAATGTATTGCCCTTATTTTTTTCAGACCAGATTTGTTATTACTTGATGGTGAGTACAGCTATTTCTTTAACCTTATGTGATGTTTTTTGAAGCATATACAGCAAATATTCACACTATTTTATGAACACATTCAGAGCTCCAGATAGAGGGAGTGATTTTGATTTCAAACTTGAAAATATTAATTATTCCCCACTAAACCCTATGTTGTGAGTACTCATTGGAGTCGTCTCATGGAGATGATTCTAATGAGTACCCACAATATAGAGTTTCAAAGAGAAATAATGGATTTTGAATACCATCACTCCAGCTTATCTGGAGCTCTGTATTTATTTGTGTGGTTTTTTGGTTGGCGTTTGACCTAGCTCTGAGACATACTGTTTAAGGGAGAAATTTATCCTTCCATCATACTGCTCTGTATACCATAAAGTTTTCAAATACATGTAATCCTATATTGATGAAACCTCATAGTGGAAAAAGTATAGGAGTGGTGCTCTGGCATAAAAAGTTTTATTGCATATTTGTGATTTTGATAAAATCCATTTTTGTCCAACAACCAACTGAATCATGAGGTAGACTAGTACTTTGAAATGCAGAAAATTGACCAGTAGCAAACGGTTTCGACCCAGGTCAGTCTACCTGGACTACACAGGCTGACCTTGGTTGATACTTTATGCAGATGCATTAAACAACCTTTTCACATGGCTTGTATGTTTAAACATTTTAATCTAATTACAGAACCTACAAACATGTTGGATATGAAAGCAATTATTTGGTTGGAAAATTACTTACAGGTTAGTATAGTTTGTCTGGCCTTTAATCCTAACACACAACAATTTTTCTAGACGTGGCCCTGTCGAAAGCATTTGTAGACAACTGATTAAATATTGCACGACTGAAGTAGCTGGTCTTTGAAAGTGTAATGTGCATTGGCTTGGTCATCCATCCAGGCACTAACCACAATGCATGTTGCTTAACTATAGCGGAGAGATATACACCAAACCTCATGGCTGTAAAAGCTAGCCCAACAGCAAGGCAGGTTTTAAAAGCCTATATATCTAATTTCTGTCAGAGACAAAAGGATAGAAAACTCTGTGGGAAAAGGAGATAGGTCATCTAAGATCATCATGTATAGTGATGGAGTAAACTATAGTTTAGTTCTTTAGCACACAACAAAATTTCAGACTTGTCCAAAGTAAATGTATTTGGAGACAACAAATTAAATGCAGCTCAAATGTTGAGATTTGTCAAAGGGAAGGGTAGAAAACATTGTGGGAAAAGGAGAAAATGCTGGTTACCAGCATTTTCTCCTTTTTCCACAATGTTTTCAAAATCTTCTTTACTTTGGGTAGTAAAACTTGGGATAAAATGGTTCAGAGTCAATCATTATATTCTCAAGAAAATTAAATGGACATTCCCAGAACTTAAGATTCAGACATTTCAATTTCAAAGCTGTGTTTCTCAAAATATCTTGTAAATAAGCGGACAGATCTGATCTAAGATCAGATCCAAGATCAGACTATATGTTCTTTTCTGTCTGATCTTGATGTATGCTCTCTGCAAAAAAATCCCCCCAAAGAAATTTCTATCACACAATTACGACTTTAAACAACCGTAAGGAAGCAGCCTTTTGAAAACATGCTGGGATTGGAGAAAATGCTAGTAGCCAGCATTTTCTCCTTTTTCTACAATGTTTTGAACCCTTCCAGAGTAATATATCTAATTTTGAGTCACAATTATTTTCTCACCTACAAAAGATTTTAATATGGGCTATTCTGAAATTTTGTCATTTGGTAAAGGGTGAAAATTCGGTTAAGTGCTTCAAGACTTAAGCTGTTGAGTCCCCATAGCTCAGTTGGTAGTGTGCAGAACTTGAGAACAGAGGGTCGCTGGTTCATTTCCCGGCTTGGCCAATTTCTTTCTGAGGACTGATGATAGTCATTGCAACTGGATTCATTCCCCTCTCACTGCTGACCATTGTTTCGATGATGGTTATATGGAAAAGCAGCCATTTCCTTGGAAAGAATATTGTGCGGAGTACTGGTAAAAAAAAAAAATGAAAGCATGGACAGGTGCACTGATATAACTGAAATAATGTTGAAAATGGCATTAAACACAATACAATCATTCATTCAAGACTCCTATAATTACAGACTTGGCCAACAACGATTCTTGTAGTGTCACACGATCGTTCTTTCCTGAACGAAGTTTGTACAGATGTCATACATTTATATAACAAACAGTTAGATACGTACAAAGGAAATTATGATCAGTTTGATAAAACAAGATCAGAAAGGTTAAAGAACCAGTTGAGAGAATATGAGGCACAAAAACAGTACAGAGAACATATACAGGTAGTGTGGCCTTTCCTATACTCATTATTTTAGCTTACCAATCTTTTGCTATATTTCCAAATATTTCCGAGCCTGGTTGTTCAGTTGGTAACGTACTGGGTTGGTATTTATCAACTATTCTTAAGAACATTCTTGGTCTAATTATAGAAAGTAACACACTGTGTGATTGGCTAAACCATTTGGTGTGTCACTTTCAAATTTAGAAAATTTTACAAAAATGGTTGGTGAATATAGGTCCAGGCTTGAAACCGGGGTAGTGTAGGTTCCGATCTGCAAATGCTTTCAATGTGGTTGAGTTTTAAATTTTGGAGTTCAGTAAAGAGTTAAGTCTTTACCATACGATGCAATTGAAGACTACTCCAACTTTAAAGTATTTGTAGATAACAACTTCAGTTTGGCTTAGGCAATAGGATTTGTCTTTAAAGGGGAATGAAACATTGCTGAAAATGGTGAAAATGCTGGTTACATTTCCTACAGTTTTTTTCAAAAGCTTTCTTGTAGGGTTTGTCAAAACTGGATTGTAAGTGAAAGTGTACAAGAAAGTCTGGGAATCCATGGATTGGTGCACTGGCTGCCATGGTATATCATAGATTTTGTAGAATACAAATTTTGTAGAAAAATTCATTCATTATATTTGCAGCTGATTGGCTTATGATATTCTGTCTCAGCCAATCAGATGATATGTCTTATAAATTCAGACTGGTTGTAGAGTGGTTGGTAATTATGGTTTTTGATATACAAATCATGCATTTTTTTATTTCAAGGGCTTCAAATTAAGAAATTTGGATTCTTGATTATTATAGATGGTGAAGATCAGATCAGAATGCAGTGATTTTGCAATTTGATCTAAAGTCCACACACTTTCCAATAATCTATCTGATGTTCTTACCAAACATAGACTTGGAACTTTTTTAGCTAGGTTACGTTTATGAATGGCTGATCCAGGAAAGAAAAGCCTTGTAGGAACTGAAATTGATAAAAAATAGGAAGGGGACTTTTCCATGTGGTGGAATCTGTGAGTGGGTGTGATTTGTGATTTTTGGTTACCCTGAAACAGTGATGTTAAGTAAAGAGTAAGGAATGAGTACATGTATCATTAAGTTTTCATATTCAAGCTGCTGCGTTTTTTTCTCAAAAAATTACTTTTTTAGCAAATGCTTCAAACATGAAGCCATGCTTTGTGAAAGGGGATTTAATGCATACGCAAAAAATAATGACCCATGTAAGCCTGCACAGTCTGCGCCCACTGACCTGGATAGATACTTTTTGTAAATTATCTGCATACCAAACAACCAGTCTACCTCATGATTCAGTTGCTTGTTAAACAAAATGGGTTTATATATCATTAATTATATGATTACTGGCTTCGCATCATCGAGATGCATTAAAACCCCTTTTGCCACAGTATGGCTCAGATTTGTCAGGGTTTTTTTTTTTTTTGATGATCCAGGTTGTATAGTTATGTGTTTCCTCTCTGTTTATTCTACAGGTGTTTATAGACAGATTTAGATATAATGCTAATAGGGCTTCCCAAGTACAGAGTAAATTGAAGATGTTAGAAAAATTGTAAGTGTAAAATTATGTTCCTCATCGATTAATTGCTATCATTTTGTGGAAGTTTTTCCACACTTTTGACTAAGCTAATTATGTCTCCCCCCGTCAGGGTCGGGAGACATATTGTTTTTCCCTGTGCATCCGTCTGTCCATTCGTCAGTCTGTCTGTCTGTCACAAATCGTGTCCACTCTGTAATTCGAAAACCTTTTAAGATATTTTGATAAAACTTCACACATTTGTAAAGCACCATGAGACGAAGTGTCATGCACAAGAACCATAACTCTGGCTTGTATATTTTTTGAGTTATTTCCCTTCAATTATTTTCCTTCACAAATCATGTCCGCTCTATAACTCAAAAACGTTTTAAGATATTTTGATAAAACTTCACACATTTGTAAAGCACCATGAGGCGAAGTGTCATGCACAAGAACCATAACTCTGGCTTGTATATTTTTCCAGTTATTTCCCTTTGATTATTTTCCTTACTCATTTTATGTACAATTTCGTGTCCGCTCTATAACTCGAAAACCGTTAGAGAAAAATGACCATTATTTCAGTTAGAAATTGCCTTGGTGACATATCAATCCTTCTGACACCAAAAAGGGGGGAGACATCTGTTTTTTTGAAGAAAAACAAGTTCTAGTTCCTATTATTTCTCTAAAATAGTTTTAGCATTATGACCCAAACGTGCACAGTCCAATATTGTGAGCTGACAACCTCACAGTTTTGTATAACAGCCTATATTTATATACTAGCCTCACAAGATTAATTTTACATATTCTGTTATGCATACACAACACAATGGTGTTGACCAAAGGCAAGTTTTAAATGCATTTTCTCTACAGATGCCATCCTTGTCTTAGTCAGTGTCAGGGTGTATAAGGCGGAGGTTGAAAATTAGATTGCATGTTATGTTGAAGTAACATCTTCAAAAACTACTGATTTTTCTTATCATGGTGAGAGGGTTCATTCATTGATTAGTTTTGTTCTGCAGTAATTCCTGCAATTTATAATGTACAAGCACCACAAAATTCATACAGAGGGTTTTATGGTAACTTGATATTTTGCAGGCCAGTGTTAGTACCACCATCTAAAGAAAGTGATGTTGTACTTAGGTAAGTATATAGACTACTTTTTTTTTCTCTATTTACCAATAGATGGATATATAATATGAGCCTCACTTTGACAAAATGGGGCTTAGTGCATCTCAGTGACGCATTATACCAAGCAAGTCATCACATGATTATGGATCCATAAGATCCATTTAGTCTATCAGTTGACTAGATCTTGATGTAGACTGGTTCTTTGACATGCAGAAAGTTTACAAATAGCAAAAATTTTCAACCCATGTCAGCCTGCGCGGACTGCGCAGGCTGACATGGATCTATACTTTTTGCAGATGTATTAAGCCCCCTTTTCACAGAGCAGGGCTCATATTTAGTTGTCAATCTTTGTAGTAATCTTTGGTACAAAAATAGGAGTAATATAGATTGATGCCATAAGGTGCTATAAGGAACATAAGGTTTGATGCCATAAAGTGCTATAAGGAACTTGCAAAGCTTGTTTGGACAGTCAAATAAATTGATTTTCTGTGTAAGAAAAGTCTAGCAGAAACAACCTTGTATGTAAAGAAAATAGATTTATTCTTTCTTGTAGTAGAAATTTACCTAGCTGCATCTTACACTGTGAAACCAGGAATATTCGTTGAGCACTAATATTTGTTGATTTAGTGAGTAGGTCAGTCCACGAATTCAAGTTATTGACAAAAGATTCCAGGGTTTTCCCTCAGCATTAAAATTTGGGGGTCATTGTGACCCCCGGCCTCTATAGTTGCGGGTCATTTCTTTAACTTTGGGGGGTCAAAACAAATGGGTCTCTTCGTCTCAAGCACAGATTACAATACATTTCACCTTTAAACTCCAAGAAAGTAAAGTTTTTAAGTCATTTCTGATGGAAAGCTCGACTCCAATTTTTGACAGACGATACATTCTCGTCAGAATGGCTGCTTAATGTGGCTTGATCAGCAGCTGTAGGAAGCAGACGACTAAGAAGAATGCCTCAGTTTACGTCGTCGTGGCATTATTTTCCGCGAACAGAACAGACTGGTAATGTGTACTTTAATATACCGGAAGTTGCGTAAAATAAGCTATAAATTACAGAGAACCCAACTAAGATTTGACTGGGCCTGTATTTACGACAACTGTCAACTGTACTTTATGGTAATAGCGCGTAAACCAGTCTTATTCTATAAATAAATTACCGGAAAACCACTTATATCTAAAATAGACCTTGTAGTTAAAAATAGAACGGTGTTCGTCGGATAGTGAAGCAGGAAAAGACTTGGATTTTTGACGATTTATTCAATTTCCCAGATAATTTAGATTTTGGAAAGTTGCGTCACTGGTGACGCACAGTTATTTATTTTGGGGGTCATTTGAGTTAAAAATCGCGTCATTGATGCAGGATTTGTGCATCATGGAAAACCCTGAAAGATCCATCCATTACCCACTTCACATTAGGTGTGTTCAACTATCATTGATCACAAACATGCCAGTGTTATATATACATGTGCGCACTCTTTTTTTTAACGTAAATTTATTTGCACCTCAAAATAATTGTTAACCTAAAGTTTGCTTAAAGATTCAAAGGTTACTGGATGAATATCTTGATTGTCATTGTTCGGTCCTTATTTCTCCTGCTGTAATTCCAGCTACAACAGCATAAATACTATTTTTAAAAAATGCATTTCAGTGCATATTACTGCCTGTTCGTATGCGTTAATTTGATGACCTGACTTAATTTACATGTTATTACTAAAATTTCTGGGTTTTAAATCTTTCTGTAATGCCACTATTTTACCAAAGATTTTACAACAATAATAAACACTCTTGTTTTCATAAGGACACAGGAAAGTGAAAAATCACTAAGAGCACACTTTGAAAGTCAGTGCAATTTTATGCAGGCGATTATGTGTTTTAGATAATGTCTGTACTTTAATTAGACCATTCATAGGTATATAATAGAGAGGTTTTTTTTACCCAGCAAGATCACAGGAACTAGGTCAGAACATTAAGTTATTGCAATATGGTTATAAAAGGAGATAACTGAATGAGGCATGCTCCAGTAAAAGAAGGCTTAATGCATCTCTGTGATCCATGGTACCAAGCAAGCCATCACATACTTATAGATCCATAATATTCACTTTTTTTTTTTTTAAATATTAAATCATGAGGAAGACTGGTCCTCTTGTACATTAAAAAAATTTACCAATAGCGAAAAAGTTTCAGCCCAGGTCATCCTGCCCAATACTTTTTTGCAGATGCATTAAGCTCCCTTCTCATAGAGCATGGCTTATTAATGATATAGCTACTTTGTAAGGACATACAAAACTACTTCATAATAAGCAGAATAGTACTACACCAGATATTGCAAGAGAACTTTGCTATATTAATATTTGGCGGTACTTTTCAGGTTTCCAGAATGTGAGAAACTTCAGTCTACGATACTACAGCTAGATGAGGTTCAGTTTCACTACAAGAAAGATCAAGTTGTGTTTGATGGTGTCAACTGTAATGCCAATATGTCTTCAAGAATATGTATTGTAAGTATGTGTAACACATTCTTCAGACAATATCCATGTAAATAAGGAAACCCTCTTAAGTGTTTCTTCTGACATGGCATGACAAGTTGCCTTTACCTCTCAAAATTTTAGCTGATTCCAAGAGCAATGATATGCCATATTATCTCAAGTATGCCTGCCAGATGTTGTGCAGGTGTTGCTGTACATGGAGGTCACACCCGATATTGACTTGGATTCCATATCTGTTGTATGTTTTAGGTAAAATGAAGAATACCTCAAGATGAAATACAACGGTTCCCTTATTTTTATTCTATGTATATATGCACAATTGACATCAACATCTTTAGAAAACCATTTCGGTGGTTGTGAAAATTCACTTGATGTGTATTACAGAAACACTTAGCCAAGCTGCTAGTACACAGGCAAGGCTAATAATTTAGGGATTGCAGATTGAAATCTTGCTCAGCCAAAGTTCTTTCCAAAGATTCAACCAAATTTCTTTCAATGGATTAAAGAAAAATTGTAGCTACAAGATTCATGCCGGGCCAGGTAGCTCAGTGGTATAGCATATCATACTTGTGACCTGGTGGTTTGCAAGTTCTTTACCTGGTTGGCCAAACTTTCTCTCTGGCAATTTTTTGCCTCTCACCTCTGATGCATGTGAGAAAAGCAGTCAGTTGCTTGGAAAGAAAGTTGTGTCAGTGCTGGTGTGAAAAAGCCAGAAAACACATGCGTAGGTGCACCTACAGCCGTGATATGACTTACGCTGTTAAAATAGTGTTAAACTCCAATACCAACAAAAACAAACAAGAATCATTTCTGTCACTGCTTAACTCTTTACCAAACAAAAAAATTTTGGACTTGTCCAAATTGAAAGCAGTCTCTGAACATCATCAGTAATATTATCTCTGGTGGCCACACCACATGTGAAAATATTACCGATGATGTTCACTCGATGAAATAAATTTCAGTCTTTCACTAAAAAAAAAAAAAAAACAAATATCCACTATTTAATGACCCCAAGAAGTAAGACTTTTATAAACAATGTCTTATGTCCTGTCAGAGACTCATCCTATCATTTCAGCCTCATTTAATTTCCCGTCTGAAAATACTCCCAGTTTGAACAAGTTGATTTTTTATTTAGTCAGGTAACGAATTATCAGAGCTTGTATAAAATGTAGTTTCATTTTCATTCCTCAGGTCGGTGAAAATGGTGCTGGTAAAACAACATTACTAAAGATTCTACTTGGTGATTTATCTCCTACAAAGGGAATACGACACGCACACAGACATTTACGCATTGGATATTTTAGTCAGCATCATGTCGATTCCCTTAATATGGACCTTACGTCTGTGGAACTGCTATCTGAGAGATATCCAGGTAAAAGCAACCATGATGCTGGTTTAGATGGGATACTATTTTGAGTTTTGGGGAGTAAAATTTCCCTTTTTCCTATCTTAACCCTCTACCACACAATCTAGAGTTTGAACAATCCTGAGGAAGCAACCTTTTGAAAACAGTGAGAAAAATTCAGGATTATGTGCCATACGTGGCAAAGAATTAAAATTGAATTGAATGGTAGGAGAATTTTAAAATTACATGAAAAACAAAGAACATATGGCCTGTAACACGCGAAAAGGGGCATTCAGACATTAGCACAAAGTGTTGTCTCGGATCAACCTGCGCAGTCCGGCAGGCTAACCCGAAACGACACTTTCCGTTTTTATGTAATTTTCTGTTTCGTCCAAGTCTACTGTGGCACAAAATCTAATGTAGTCATAAAGTGCTGTCTCCGATTAGCCTGGGTGGACTGTGCAGGCTGATCAGAGACGACAATTTACACAAATGTCCAAATGCTCCTTTTCACTTGTTGCAAGCCAAATTATTTGAATGCTTTTTTGAACTTGGACAACTTAGACTTAATATTTTCATCTCAAAACCTCACAAAGCTTCAGCATAATCATCTCTTTTGACTGTAGAGCAGGGTCGGATTTCAAGAAAGGAATTTAAGTCTCTAATTTTACTCAAATCTGCATAAGGATTCAGTTTCCAACTTAAGTTGGGTCCATTATTTGAGAAGCATTTCAGTACCATTAACAGATGTTAGTAACTTTCTCAAATCCTGAGTTGACGCAACATTTCAGACTCAACTCAGCAAAATATTGCACTTAAGTCTCTTAACTAAGTTAACCCTTTACTACACTTTCAACAACCCTGTTGAAGAAGCCTTTTTAAAACATTGTGGGAAAAGGAGAAAATGCTGGTAACCATCATTTTCTCCTTTTCTTACACTGTTTTCTACCCTATGAAACACAAATTTCACGTTTTCAGGAACATATGATTTGCCATCTGCAAATGCTTTCAATTTGGACAAGTCTACATTTTTCTTTTTTGGTAAAGAGTTGTGTCTTTTTATTTTGCTAGGTTGAGTCTGAAACGTGGGGGCAACTCAGGATTTCAGGACATTACTAAAGTTTGTTAATGTTACTGAAATAAGTCTCAAATAATAAACTTAACTGACATGTAAGTCACAAACTGAGTCTGTTAGTGGATTTGGGCAAAATAAGACTTAAGTTTTTTTTTGTGAAACCAGGCCCAGTTCATTACATTCATTACTGATTTTACAGGCAAACCCACAGAACAGTACAGAAATGCGCTTGGTCAGTATGGCATCAGTGGAGAGTTAGGTATGCGACCAGTCTCTAGTCTTTCAGGAGGTCAAAAGAGCCGCGTAGCTTTTGCTGTCATGAGTATGAGCAAGTAAGTAACTTTTTTACTTGGATCATTATATTTAAGAAATTGCCCCGAATAAATGAGAAGCTGTCTTTTAAGGGGGTTTAATGCATTTTAGTAATGCATGCAACAAAGCAAGTAGTCACATGATATTGATCCATTTAATCTAGAAATTGGCTGAATCTTAAGTGAGAGTGGTCCTTTGACATGCAGAAAATTCACCAATAGCAAAACGATTTGGCCAAATCCGGCCTGCGCAGACTGCCTAGGCTGACATGGCTCAATACGTTTTGCAGATGCATTAAACCTTACCAAACAATCCCTAATTTTAATGACCCCAAAGAAAAATTTCGAAAATATTGTGGGAATAGGAGAAACTACTGGTAACTAATGTTTTCTCCTTTTCCCACAATTTTTTTTATCCTTCCATGTCCTGCAAATGACTTCAAATTGGACCTGTCTTAAATTTTTAATGCTTTGTATAGACTCAAACTTCCTATTCACAGAGCTTGAATCAGATAAATACTGTCCCATTTAATTTTGTACTGAAGTAGTTTGTGATTAATTGCAGCTCCATTCTTCCCATTGGTGTTTGCAGTTCTATCTTGAAAGTTAGCAGTGACATAGTTTGATCAGTTGTTTCTTTACCGTACAATTCCGAGGTTCAATGACCCTAAAAGAGAAGACCTTTGAAATCATTGAGAAAAGGAGAAAATGCTGATAACCAGCATTTATTCTTTTTCCACAATGTTTTTTTACCATTTCAAAGACAGGTATCATCTTTTGAGCAACACTGAATTTGTCCTGTGTAAATGCTTTCAGTTTGGACAAGTCTAAATCTTTGTTGTGTGGGAGAGAGTTACCGTAAGTCTTTACCAAATGGCAAAATTTTAGTCTTGTTCAAATTGAAAGCATTTGCTGACAAGTTATATGTAGCTCAAAATATGAAAGTTATTTTAGAAAGAATAGAAAACATTGTGGGGGAAAAAAGAGACAGTGCTGATACAAGACACTTTCTCAATCCAGATGTTTTCCACAATGTTTTCTACCTTTACAGACCTAAATTTCCTCCCACATTTTATTTGATGTCTGCAGATGGGCTTAATTCAGATGAGTCTAAAGATTTAATCATTTTGGTTAGGAGTTATGGCTTACTGTATGTAAAAATATGTTAAAGTTCTTTTTAGGATTACTCACACTGAACATTTGATTTTTGCAGCCCAAATTTCTTCATCCTTGATGAACCTACAAATCATTTAGACATGGAGACAATTGAGGCTTTAGGAAATGCATTGAAAAAGTTTGCTGTAAGTGAAAAGATTTAGAATAGAATATCTGTAATTTTAGCCAGGATCAAATCATTTACATCATTTTTATCTCCACTGGCCAAAGACCAGCGGGCTTATGTCATGGCCCGGTGTCCGTCGTGTGTCTGTCTGTGCATGCGTGCGTCTGTCCATCCATCCATCTGTGCGTTAACTTTTATTTTAAACATCTTCTTCTCTGAAACTACCCATCTAATTTTGATGCAACTTCACAGAAATAATCCTGCCATGGTCCTCTTCAAAATTTCTTGAAAGAATTTGATTCATTCAAAAACTCTGGTTGCCATGGCAACAAAACTAAAAAATATTGGAAATCTTTGAAAATCTTCTTGTCTGAAACCATAAGGCCTAGGGCTACCAAATTTGGCATGTAGCTTTATCTAGTAGACCTCTATCAAGTTTCTTCAAATTATAGCCATGGGGTCAAATTTGACCCCGCCCCAGGGGTCACAAGTTTTACATGGGCTTATGTAGAGCTTATATAGAGAAAACTTTAGAAATCTTCCTGTACCTAGCCATAAGGCCTAGGGTTACCAAATTTTGCATGTGGCTCTATCTTGTGGGCCTCTACCAAGAGTGCCCAAATTCTAGCCCTGAGGTCAAATTTGACTCCACCCCGTGGGTCACAAGTTTTACATGGGCTTATATAGAGAAAACTGTAGAAATCTCCCTGTACCTAGCCATAAAGCCTAGGGCTACCAAATTTTGCATATGGCTTTATCTAGTGGGCCTCTACCAAGAATGCCCGAATTATAGCCCTGGGGTCAAAATTAGCCCCACCCCAGGGGTCACAAGTTTTACTTGGGCTTATATAAAGAAAACTGTAGAAATCTCCCTGTACTTAGTAATAAAGCCTAGGGCTACCAAATTTTGCATGTAGCTTTATCTAGTGGGCCTCTACCAAGAATGCCCAAATAATAGCCCTAGGGTTGAATTTGATCCCACCACAGGGGTCAGAAGTTTTACATGGGCTTATATACTGAAATCTTTAGAAATCTTCTTGTTACTAACCATAAGAACTAGGGCTACCAATTTTAGTCCTGTCTCAGGGGTCTTATGTTCAGAACCAATTGGCCAAGTATTGTAATGTTTGGCATGTAGGGATTTTACGTATCAGCCAGTGGAGCGATACAGGGCCATCATGGCCCTCTTGTTTATGAGTTGAATAGGCATGCAACACCATTTGTTTTATAGTGTTAAACACCTTTTTTCGACTTTACTTATGGAAAGCCAGGCAGAGTGGTTGTTAGCAAACAGGACTTGAAACTGGGTATAGCTGGTTGAAATCACAAGCTTAGCAAATTTCTTTCCAGGGATTGATGATAGTCATTCCACAGGATTCTTTCCTCTCTCACTGCTCATCATTGTTTTGACAAAGGTTATGTGGGAAAGCAATCATTGGCTTGGGAAGAATATTGGTGTAAAACACTGGTAAAAGAAACTGCAGGAAAGCATGCATATGTGCACTGGCTGCCTGGATAGAACTAAAATAATGTTGAAACAGTGTTAGACACTATACAAACAAACAAACAAACACTGACATAACTTTACAGTAAAACCTGGATATTTCCAGTCTCGAACATTCGAGGACCCCGTATTTTTCGAGGAATTTCCTAAATCCCGGCAAAAACTCCACTATATAGCACCAAAAATAGATCGGTAATTTCGAGTCTTGATAATCTGAAAATTCGAACACATGTGCTGGTCTCTGTCATCAAATTGCCTCTTTAAATTGATTGTTAATTCGAACACATTATTTTCTCACCTCTCAATTAATTGTTTTCACACCTTTCCCAGCAAAGGAACATTTGGTGTCGGCCCGTCTACAGCGTAGTGTAAGTTTTACAATCTATGACAGTTACTACCGGAGATTCATACTACAATACGATTTTGAAAAGGAGTTGACCTTTTTTGATATTAAGAGGTTAATTATGTTAAGTTTGACATGTTTGCTTCTACCACCCCTTCCTTCGATTATGTTGTTTGATATTTCATTCTATAAAATCACTCGAGTGTTTCATTCCTGATTAGACAACTGATTTTATCCTCGACTTCACTTTTTTTGACGTATGTGCGTACTTCACATATTCAAAGTCAATTTTGATGCTAAAAAGACAGTTTGAATTGTTTGTGATCTGAGGATGTCTCATTTTTTATCATTTTTCGTGTCTATTTTTAGCATCAGGTTTTCCAGCCTTTATTCTTCGATTGTTTTCAACACTTTTCAAATTGCGATATTCAAAGATATTTCATTGAAACATTGGTATCCAAGGAACTTAAATCCATACACGTGTAGGCCTAAATATTTTTGATACCATATTATATCCTACCTTCTGATGTTTTCTTAGGTCAAAAAATGATAATGCGCTTTCATTCCCGTGGGGTGACAGTTTATGGGGGCGAATACAACAGGGCAAATTTTACGAATTTGAAAGAAAAACTAGAGTACCGACATTTCCAAAACCTTACAGAATGAAAAGAATTTTAACGTGACTTATTTCCAAGAACTCATATGGTCAGATCTGCTGCATTTAGAGAAAATAACCCTTTTAATATGATATTCTTTGAATATTGTGAAAAAAGGGAACGAAAGCTCCGTTTTATTGCTCAGGGGAGGGGGGTGAGGTACTTGCCGATCTTGAATGGAATAAATTTTTTATGGACATTTTGGATAATTCGAAAACAGCGAAAATTTGAATATTTTGCTTGTTCCCTTGGAACTTCGTTTTATCGAGGTTTTACTGTAGTTGTCTTGTGGCAACAAGGGCACTAATGTCTGACTCAACCTTTTACTAAAACGACAAAATTTTAGATGTGCCCAAATTGAAAGCTTTTGTATGTGGCAAAATGAATTTGAGTCAATAATAGAAATTTGCCTATGGAAGTGTAGAAATATTGTTGGAAAAGGAGAAATGCTGCTGAGTTTATTATTTGAAAGCCTTTGAAGATGACAAATGAAATAAGGCTAAAATGATAAGATATGTCTCTGAAAGGGTAGAAAACATTGTAGGAAAAGAAAAAAATGATGGTTACCAGAATTTTCTTCTTTTCCCACAATGTTTTCAAAATGCATTTTTTTCTTAGGGTTGTTAAAATTCAGGATTACATGGCAAAAGCTCAACTTACCTTTTTTCTTCATTTCAGGGTGGCTGTATTTTGGTATCTCACGATGAACGGTTGATAAAAATGGTCTGTGAGGAATTATGGGTAGTCAAAGACAAGAAAGTACAGTCGTTAGAAGGAGGTTTTGAAGAGTACAAGAAGATCGTGGAGCGAGAGTTGAAAGATCAAGGAATTTGATGAAGGACTTTATTTAGATATAATTACCCTTTACATTACAATCTCATGTTTTGAAATACTGTTAATATGGTGGAGTCTAAAATTTTGTTGTGTTGGTAGGAAGTTATATTTGAAATTAAGTTAAATCAACACCTGTATTTCAACCTTTTGCCACCAAGCTACCAGCATTTTCCCCTTTTCCTACAATGTTTTCTACTCTTTCAAAACCAACTATTTGAGCCGTATTTAATTTCTCTGCTGCCAATGTTTTCAGTACGGTTGACTCTAGAATAATGTTGTCTGGTAAAGAGGTAACGCTAGACCATTACAATCCTGAGCATCAATCATAGGTCATTTTCATAGAAGCCTCAGTCTGATCTTAGTTTCCCAATAATCAATGATAATCATTAGTGACAAGATACATTTCTCTCTCACCTCTGATTATTGTTTCGATAATGATTTCGTGGGAAAGCAGCCAGTGACTAGGGAAGAATATAATTACTAACTACTGGTAAAAAAATTCTAGAAAGGCATGGATAGATACACTGACAGCTGCAATATAACTGAAAAAATAGAATTGAAAACAGCATTCAGTACATGTACCAAACAAACTGATTTTGATTTTATACAATTAGATATGTTATGGGATATGTGGGATATTCTGAACAATCATATTGCATGCTCTGTACAGTCAGATCTTGATCTACACTGTTCACTGAAGATACACCTATATTCTGAATGGTATGTAACCCATTGCCAATCAACAAAATTTTTTACTGGTCCATATAGAAAGTATTTGCAGACAACAAATTATATGTGGTGCAGAGTATCAAACTTTGATCTTAAAGAGAATAAAACAGTGTTGGAAAAAGGAGAAAGTGCTGGTAACCAGCATTTTCTCCTTTTGCTGGTTACCAGCATTTTCTTTTTTTTCCCACAATGTTTTAAAAGGCTGTCTTGGCCATGATCATTAAAACTTAGGATTGTTGGGTAAAGGTGGAACACTTGTGAAATTTTAGACTGGTCTATATTGAAGGCATTTGCAGATAAAAAATTTTGCTGAAATGATAGTCATTGTTTGTGAAAGTGGAGAAAACTTTGTAGGAAAAGGAGAAAATGCCGGTTACTCAGCATTTTCTCTTTTTCATACAATGTTTTCTAACTTTTCAAAAACAATTCCATCATATGAGCCATCTTTATTTTGTCATCTCCAAATGCTTTCAATTTTTGCTAAATCTCAATTTTTTCCATGTGTTAAAGGGTTAAGATTTAATCACATTTTAAAACATTGTGGCAAAAGGAGAATTTGCTTGATATTAGCTGTTTATCCTTTTACCATTCTGCTTTCAAAATTGCTTTGCTTCAAGACAAGTTATCTACAGATGGTTAATGAGAATGTTCATAACTTAGCTGAATTTTTCTTGTGTACCAAGCGAAGTAAAAGAAATGGGTGTTTTTATTTCCAAAAGACTCATATATCAAGATCTCGTATGTCACATTAATGGAACTCTGAGCAGGATCTCCTCTGTATGTGAAAACAATAGTAGTTATCCTTGGCCTTCTAATTATAAACATATAACTATAGAAATATAGCTCCGTACACTCCAGCAGTCAAAAGCTTTTCAAAAGGTTTCTAAAAAAGCTTGAAGTGCTTGTATTAAGCAATTACTCTGTTTCCCACAGGTAGGTCTAAAAATAGCAATTACAGAAATGGGTTTTACCCATTACCACACAATCCTGACTTTTAACGACCCTGAAAGAGAAGGCTTTTGAAAACATTGTGGGAAAAGGGGAAAATGCTGGTAACCAGCATTTACTCCTTTCCTCACAATGTTTTCTACCCTATCAAAGACAGAAATTATTATTTTAGCAGCATTTGATTTGTTTTCTGCAAATGCCCTCAATTTGGTTCAGTCCAAAATTTTGTTGTATGGTAAAGATAAAATCCATTTGTGATACACATTTAATCAATGACATGAAAATTGTTGGAAGAAGATTCAAATAAACAGTTATTTTAATCCTTTTTTTTACATTTTTGTCAGTAAATAACTGGCATTTCACAGTGAATAACACCACTAGTGATGATGAATATGGTATCATAACTAGTGACGATATTATTTTAGAACTTTTGCCAGAACTACTTTTTCCCTATATTGCCCATATCATACCATTCTTGATAATTATTAGAATAAAAAAGGGTGAATTATGAATATAATAAATAGGATAATAAACTGGTTGTATGTGATATTAAAAATCTGTCACTCAAATGGGGTTTGATGTTGTTAAAAAAATTTGTCCTTCAGACTGGTTTTTTCAACATCACACCCCATTCTGGTGACAGATTTTTAATATCACACACAACCAGTTGATTATCCTCTATTTATCTATATCATCACTTATGGCCAGTTTGCTAGTTACCCCTCTTTGCGCACTCTTTCAGACTTGTTTTTTCCAACCGCATGACACCACATTTGAATGACAGATTTTAAATATCACACATAACCAGTTGATTATCATCTATTTATCTATATCATCACTTATGGCCAGTCTGCTAGTTACCTCTCTTTGCACTCTCTTGTGACAAGGTGTCTGTAAGCACAGAAAATGTTAATTAACCCTTATCCTGCTAAATAAGTGAAATGAAACTTCTAAGCCGATAATAAAAATCAAAATTTTGCTATCTCAAAGGTAATTTTTGGGGAAAATATGTCCTTATCGGATAGTGTAGATCAAAGATCAGACTGCACGTTCTGTGCAGTCTGATCTTGATCTACACTGTCCGCAAGAGGTCAGTGAGTTGTGCTTAGCAGCATAAGGGTTAACCCATAAGGAGAATAACAAAAGAAAAATGAAAGCCTAATTATGCATATTAAACTCTGCATTGCAATGAAATGTGCCTCTGTCAGTATGGATTTTTGCATTTGATTTTTCTTCAGTATATGATACCATTGAGTTTTGTTTACACATGGTGCAGATAGTAAGTAACTTGCTTTTAACTAAAAGAGTTACCCTTATGGAAATAAGAAAAGTTTCATCTTGATTACATCGGGGTAAGTCAGTGCAGTAGAGACCTTTTTTTAAAGCAATATGGGAAAAAGAATCAGTTGCTTGTTACTTGCTACAAGCAAGTCCTTTTTCTCCAATGTTTTCCCTGTTAAATAAATCAAATATTTTCAGGACTAAATAGAATCTGTCTGTCCATCAGTCCATCCATCTGTCTATGCCTGTCTGTCTGTTTGTCCTGTCTGTCTGTCTGTAGCATTTGTGTTTTAAACTCCCTTTTCTATATGAATGTTGTGCAAGTAAGAAATCTTTACCAGGTGACAACCTCTTAGACTTGTTTGTATTGAAAGCATTTGCAGAGGGCACATTAAATGTGGCTCAAATGATGAGATTTGTCTCTTAAAGAGTAGAAAACTATATAAAAACCTGGTAACCAGCATTTTCTCCTTTTCCACAATGTTTTAAAACACATCTTTCCACAAGCTTGTTAAAACACGTGACTGTTTGGTAAAGATTGAAACCAGTGTATGGTTAGTGTAAATAAATAATCTTTTCTTTTCATCACAATGATCTATTGTGTAAGGGACAAAATTCTATATTCTCTCCTTCAAACTGTTTCTACTGTTTGCTACATGCACTAGGGTTTTTTTGTGAAATATCTGAAATAAGACACTATAGGGTTAACTCTTTACCAGATCGAAATATCAACTGCATGGGCTGTTCAAAAAGTTGAATTTCTTCAGTTTTTATCCCCTGCCGAATGCGGAGGGATATAGTTTTAGCATTGTCTGTCCGTCCATCCTTCCGTCCTTGTGTCCGTCCGGGTGAATATCTCCAATACCATTGGACGGAATTTCGTGAAACCTTATATGTGTGTACAATAACCCATTCCGCCGAGAAAGTTTTTTTTGTTTTTTTGATTCGATGCAAAATGGCCGACTGGGAGCGATTTTAAGTTACGCGGTTGAGTGAATTTTTGGTCTTCATTTTTACAGCATTTTCTGCTTGTCCAGAGCATAACTTTGTCATCTCCAGTCTGATTGACTTGAAACTTGGCATTTGTGTTTGTTGCAATAATACGGAGTACAGTGCGAAAGAAACATAACTCTACCTCGTGCTGTCTTTGAGTTATTTCCCTTTGATCTTCATTTTTACATCATTTTCTGCTTGTCCGGAGCATGACTTTGTCATCTCCAGTCCGATTGACTTGAAACTTGGCATTTGTCTTTGTTGCAATAATACGGAGTGCATTGCGAAAGAAACATAACTCTACCTGGTGCTGTCTTTGAATTATTTCCCTTTGATCTTCATTTTTACAGCACTGTCTGCTTGTCCGGAGCATAACTTTGTCATCTCCAGTCCGATTGACTTGAAACTTGGCATTTGTGTTTGTTGCAATGATACGAAGTGCAGTGCGAAAGAACCATAACTGTACCTCTTGCTGTCTTTGAGTTATTTCCCTTTGATCATCATTTTTACAGCATTTTCTGCTTGTCCGGAATACAACTTTGTCATTTTTAGTCTGAACATCTTCAAATTTGGTATGCATGATTGTTGAAAAATTACAGAGTGCCGTGCACAAGGACCATAACTCTTCCTAGCACAAATTTTGAGTTACTCCCCCTTAGATCTTCATTTTTATAGCATTTCTTGCTTATCCGGAGCATAACTTTGTCATCTTAAGTAGGAATGATTTGAAATATGGTATGCTTATTTGTTGCAATATTTGGAAGTGCAGTGTGCAAAAATTGTAACTCTACCATGTGCTGTCTTTGAGTTATTTCCCTCTGATCATCATTTTTACAGCATTTAGTGCTTGTCCGGAATATAACTTTGTCATCTCAAGTCAGAGTGACTTCAAGCTTGGTATGCATGTTTGTTGCAATATTACGGAGTACAGTGCACAAGAACAATAACTCTACCTAGCGCGGATTTTGAGTAATTCCACTTTTATCTTCATTTTTACAGTATTTCTTGCTTGTCCGGAATGGAACTTTGTCACCTCAAGTCAAATTGACTTGAGACTTGTTGCAGTTACGAAAAGTGCAGTGCACTGGAGCCGTAACCTTACCTAATGCCCTTTTTGAATTATTCTCTATTCATTCTTTTTTTTTTTTACAGCTTTTCATGCTTCTGTACAAAATAACTTTGTCTTTTCATGTTGGAATGACCTGAAACATATGCATGTTTCCTTAACTTTAAAGGAGACATTCATACCTATTTCAATCACTTACATGATTTCTGCTGCACTACTATTTTCCTGTACCTGCCCTTTACGATTATTATCCCCCCTCGACAACTGGTGGTGGGACGGGCGTATCTTGCGACAATTTGCCGCTCTTGTTCATTAAATGTTATGTCATGGAAAAAGGGGGCTTGACAAATATTTTCATTATGGACCAATATCTCTTTCACTACAGGACAAAATGCAATTAAACTTCATCTTTATTAAACCACAGACAATAGTTATTTGATTTTATTTCATGAAATGCCATGTCATGAAAAAAGGGGGCTAAATTTCATTATGGACCAATAACAGTTAGTTCGCCCATTCGTCCACCTGGACAGATATCTTCTAAAGTCCTTGACAAATATTTATGAAACTTCATGCATGTCTTTCTTAGGATAGTCCGTTGATACAATTTTCTTTTATATATAATGACGTGTCATGAAAAAAGGGGGCTTGATGTATATTTTCATAATTTGTTTTCATTTAATGAAATGCCATGTTATGGTAAAAGGGGACTTAATGTATTATCTCATTATGGACCGCTTATATATTTTTCATTTAATGAAATGCTGTGCCGTGGAAAAAGGGGGCTTAATGTGTAATTTATCATGGACCATTAACAAAAAGGCCACATGTTCATGCAACACACAATACCTCTAATATGTTTGTATCAAAAAAGGTCTTTTTCGGCGGGGGATATCATTTCAACAAAATTGCTTGTTTTTTTATCTTTACCAAATGACAAAGTTTTCGATTGGATCAAACTGAAAGCATCCGCAGACAACAAATTAAATGTTGCTGAAATTATTATTTGTCTCTCTGATAGTGTAGAAAATGAGAAATTGCTGGTTACCATCATTTTCTCCTTTTCCATAATGTTTTCTGAAGCCTTTTTTACCGTCGTTAAAAGTCTGGATAGTGTGGTAAAGGGTTAATCAAAATTGGCAAGTCATCTAGTGATGATCAAGTTCTTGTAAAACTCATGCTGTGATGCTATCAGTGGAAACACATAATTTTGGCTTGTTTGAGACCAAAGGTCGCTGAAAATAAGACGTAAATCATAATGACATTCTATTTCAGTTGTGTTAAAAGGAAAGCCCGCCCGGATAGCTCAGCGGTTAGCGTATCTGACACGTGACCTGGTGGTGGCGAATTAGATACCCGGCTGAGGCAAACTTTTTCACCTCTCACCTCTTGGATGCATGTGAGAAAAGTAGGGAGTGACTTGGAAAGAAAGTTGTGTCAGTACTGGTTTGAGAAAACCAGGAAACACATACGTAGGTGCACTGACCGCCGTGATATAACCTTACCCTACGTTTACACCATGTTCACGGCAGCCCCGTTTCTGACAGACGTGGACAAAACGGGGTTGACGTAATACAACGCAGAGGAACGGGATAAGCAAACTTGATCGCATCAGAACTTACCAGCACGTAACAAGCCGTAACAAGATTCAGAGACGACCCGTGTTTGGACGTGGAAGCCCTTTTTTCAACGGTATCGATCAGGCCGTAGTAGAACCCAACGATCAACCCGTTCTGCTACGGTCTGTTCGGTTTCTCATCAGCACTGGGACTGCCGTGGCAAATTCTTTAACAGTCAAAAAATCTGGCTCAGCAACCCAGGCGATCACGGTCTGCTTATCCCGTTCCTCTGCGTTGTAGTACGTCAATACCGTTTTGTCCACGGTTGTCAGAAACGTGGCTGCCGGGAACAGGGTGTAAACGTAGGGTCCCCCCCCACGGCATGTCACGGATACCCTGAGGTACCGTAAAGAGACTTAACTAAACTTTGTAAAAAGAGGAAAAACGAACAAATCTCACGGCACACCACGTTTCGGACAAACGGGGCTGCCGTGGCAACCGGGAGCCACGTAGGGTACATTCTCACATAAAATCCAGTGCTTGTATTGAAGAACCAAAGACCTCTGAATTATCAATGGAAGGCCTAATACTGTGAGCCACACTGTACTACCATGTTCTTGAAGTGTTATCCTATATTAAACGTAGGGTAAGCTGTTAAAACGGCGTTAAACTCTAATACAAACAAAAGTTAATAGGAAAGCCCACTCAGTCCCTTCAGTGCTTTGATTTGTGTTACTTCTATATATATATCCCATTACAGTAGGCCTATCACTTACCATCAAATACGCATAAATATATAACAACATAACCTCTCAGTAGTCATACTGAAAATTCAAATGAGGCACAGAAAATTCTGAAACTCTATACTTTTCAAACATCGGTTAAAATTATAGAGATTTATGTATATGATAAAAGGTCGGTATAACATTGTGTTTGTGGTAATGTATTCAAAGCGAAAATAGTCATTACACTTCTTACACGGTCGAGTTGTGAAACTGTAGGGAAATTTCGTTGAAATCATCGAATTACCAGCGTTTAAACACTTTACTAAACGAGAGGATTTTAGACTGAAAGCATTTGCAGAAAAATAAATGTGGCTTAGCTGATGGAAACTGTCTGTAAAGGGACAGAAAACATTGTGGGAAAAGGAGAAAATGCTGGTTACCAGCATTTTCTCCTTTTCTCACAATGTTTTAAAAAGGCTTCTTACTTTCGTTAAAGCTTCGTTAAATCTCGGGATTGTTTGGTAAAGGATAAAACACTTTACCCGGTGACAAAATTTTATACATGCTCGTCCATTCCATATTCAAAGCGTCTGCAGATAGTAAATTGGATGCGGCTCTAATGATGGAATTTGTCAATGAAGGGGTCGTGTTGACAAAGTAGTCCGAAAAGAACGAAAATACCTGTTTCCATTATTTTCATCTTTTCCAACAACGTTTTCGAAAGGCAAAGGATCATCAAAGTACGTGATTGTTTAGCGAAAGGTTTGAATGTCATTCTGAATTCCAAGGCTAATGTTTCTAACTGACTCGGACGATACATATATATTTCAACCCTGTTACAAGGGCACTGTTTTTCGAATCTCTGATATTTCTTTTTTAAAACTCTTTACTAGACAAAAAAAGATTAGACTTGTCCATATTGAGAGCAATTGCAGACGACAAACCAAATGTGGCTTAAAGATACATCTGTACTTGTTTTCAGCCAGTGTTTTAACCCATTTCATCTTTATTTTATGAAGCTATAATCATTCTTGTACTTCATGCCAAATGTTGCACCTGACGGTTGCACAGATTACCATCGATGGAAAATGCGTTTATATTCTTGAGGCCATTAAAGAAATCACTGTTGTCGTTTCCGTTTTTAAATGGAAGACAAATCTTTTTTTTTAATCCCTTACACCATGTACATGTATATCGGTAATTTATCTATGTTTACACACCTGACTAAATTCTTAACTATTCTACACACTATCAAGTTTTAACAACGTTTTCTCTCTCTCTCTCTCTCTCTCCTCTCTCTCTCTCTCTCTCTCTCTCTCTCTGTGGCTGTAAGGATGTAACTTTAAATGATGGGATTTATCTGTGAAAGGATGGTTGCCAGGATTTTCTCCTTTTCCCACATTGTTTTCGAAAGCCTTCTTTCTCAGGGTCGTCAGGGGTTGTGTGGTAAAGGATTGACCCTTTTATAACCAACTACAGAAACTTGACCTGTTCCGTCAACTGAAAACACAAACCACTGAAACTCAGATTTTTATCTTTTAGGCTTGACTAAAGAACCGGAAGGTATAGACCTGAGATGTGCAGTCTGGTCTTAGATCTATACCGTCCCGCGAAAGCCCCTGTTTCCCCCATAACGCTGAGAGGGTTATTATTGCTTCAACCCAAGGGTCGCTAGTTCGATTCCTACCTCGGCAAAATTCTTCGGGAATTGATGATAGTCATTGCGACATGCTGCTAAATAACTGAAATGAAACTTTCAAGCCGATAGTAAAACCGCAAATGTCGCTATTTCAAAGATATGTTTCAGGGACAGATATCTTCGTATCGGACAGTGTAGATCCAAGATCAGACTGCACATTCTGTAAGTTTGCCTCAACCAGGTATTAAACTCTCTGTATTGACCCAAAATTGGGTTGCATGCTCTGTGTTTAAATCTTTAAACCGTTACCATACAATTCGAGTTTTAATGACCCTGAGAAAGAAGACTAGAAAACATTGTGGGAAAAGGAAAAATGCTGGTACCCAGCAATTTTTCCTTTTCTCACCATGTTTTCTTCTCTTTCAGAAACAAATCCCATAATTTTATCCATGGTTTGTTTGTCGTCTGTAAGTGCTTACAATATGGACAAGGCTCGAATTTTGACGTCGAACTGTCATAGAGACGATTTTGTTGGAAATGGTAAGTTGGGTTTTTTTTTTTGTCAAAGACGAGATAGAAGTTGCGAGCAGTTAGACCCAAGTTTCGCGTTTTATGCTGCTTTGCTACCAGAAAGAAAATCTACACGTTACCTATTGGATAATCTCGGTCAGTTCTAACTCTTTACCAGATGACAAAATTTTAGCCTTGTCAAAAGTGAAAGCATTTGCAGACGACAAATACAATCTGGTTCAAATGATGGGTTGTGTCCTTGCAACAGCAGAAAAACATTGTGGGAAAAGGAGAAAATGCTGGTTACCAGCATTTTCTCCGTTTCCCACAATGTTTTCAAGAGCCTTTCGTAAATACTACGAACTCAGGAATGTGTGGAAAAGCGTCGAATGCAAAAAGTTAAAGGCCCAGTAAAGGCCAAAATATCAATGCAGGTATAATTATACATTTAAAATTAAATCATACCATTTAAAAGTATGAAAAATATTGTGGAGATGACAGTCTGTTATCATGTGGTCGGGCCATATGTTAGTCGCTGACAGAAAAAAAGAATTTTAAAATCAGGCAAAGAGTAAACAAAAGACAGAGCTACCTGGCAGGTTTTAACCTAGTTTTGATATTAATTTCTCTGTCAGCAACTAACACTTGGACCGACCGTACAATGACAGATTGTCATCTTCACAATAATTTCCATACTTTTAAATGGTATGATATAAATTCAAATGCATTTAAACACCCGCTTTGTTTACATTTGGCCTTTATTGTCACTTTAACAATTCGTGTGTAACTATTATATAAACGTCACAACGTCACTGTCAAAATTTATCTCCCCAAGCAATTTTTTTTTCCAATAGAAAAAAATATATATATTATCGGGTCAGACCTTTTATTCTTACACAAAAGAGCCTTTTGAACGCTTTGTTGATGGAATATTTGTGTATGTTCATAACATTATGTCAGTTCCTGTATGGCATTGTGAATGGTGTATCGACGCAACCGTTTATAACTTGTAGTTTCGTTAATAGTATTGCGAATGTAGCCTTCATTCCAAAAAACTTTGCAGCTGTTTGTTTGTTTTTGTTTGTTTGTTTGTTTGTTTGTTTGTATTGGAGTTTAACGCCATTTTAACAGCTTAGGTCATATCACGCGGTCAGTGCATCTGCGCATATGTTTTCTGGCTTTCTCACACCAGTAACGACACAACTTTCTTTCAAAGCCACTGACTACTTTTCTCTCATGCATCAGAGGTGAGAGGCGAAAAAATCGTCGGAAAGAAAGTTTGCCTCAAGCGGGTATCGAACTCGCAATCACCAGGTCACGAGTCGGTTACGCTAACCACCGAGCTACCCGGCCGTGCGAAACTGACCGCTCCCCCCCACCTAAGTTTAAATAAAACGCGGTTCCTTATTATGCCTAAAAATAAAACTTTTACGAATGCAGAAATGAATCTTTTTTCATGACCCTTTCCTAATTGCATTGTGGACAGTACCAGTCGAGATTAGACTGCGCGAAACGTGCTGTCTGATCTTTGATCTACAGTATTCATTCTTTTACGAGGTAGTCATGCCGAAACAGCCGTGAAATGTTAAACACTTAGTCTTTTCTTTTCTTTTGCTTTTGTCTGTATGTATTTAGCGTCCAGAGATATTTTCTTACCACAATAACTTAAGTTAAATTTGAGCCACGCACTGAGAAAAGGGAGATTAATGCATCTCTATTCATGGTACCAAGCAAGCAATCACATATTTATGGATCTGTAATAGCCACTCTTGTGTACCACCGACTTAATCATGAGATAGACCAGGGATCGTATGTACACATGTATATAAGATCCCTGGATAGACTGACCCTTTGACATACAGAAAATTGACCCGTAGCGAAAGTTTCGGTCCAGGTCAGCCTGCGCGGACTGCGCAGGCTGACCTGAATCGATACTTTTCGCAGATGCATTAAGCCCCCTTTTCACAGAGCATGGCTCATTTACACCAGACGAAAAGTTATAGACTCAACCAAATTCGAAACCTTTTTAAAATACAATTAAACTGTTGCTTAAATAATGGCATTTGTCTTTGAAAAAGAAGAAAACATTCATGCTTGGAAACTGACAAATGCAGGTGACCAGCAGTTTCCCCTTTTGCCACAATATTTTTAAAACACTTTCTTCCCCCGGGTCGTTGAAACTCGGGATTGTTTGGTGAACAGTGGAAAGCAAAAAGTTAAAATTTTGCGCCCTAAGCATTGCGATTGGTTAGTTTTTGTTCGTTGACTGTGTACATAACGGGCATGAGAAAGAATGAATAGGTAGTCACGTGATATTGCGATGACACTGACGCGAATAGGTAGCGCTCATTAATTTTGTTCTCTTAATGGCGTGTGTTGTTTTGTAAGCTCCCGTGTCATATTTCCGTGTAAAGTTATTCGAAGTTTCATGCGGGAATTATGTACGAATCACTTTAAGGAAATACAATGTGGATTTTAACATTTACTGTGATTTTGGTGTTAAATGTAGACGTAAACGACGGACAGTTAAATTACGGTAAGTGGACGTTGTACACGGGACGTTTTTGTTATTCATACGTTGGGAATGTTGGGGGAGAGATTAAAACATTACGAAATAAATTAATGGGCCTTGAGTGTAAACGTCAGATTTTTGTTAAATGTTTTATTTATCTGTATGTTATACGATTGTACAAAAAAAAAAATGCATAGCCTTCATTAAGCAAAAATTCTAGACTCTAAAAAGAACTATAAAAATGTTGGATTTGGGATGTAGTCCACATGGCCTAGGTTCGATTCTAAGCAGTGGCCCAGGGTTGGGTTTTTGTGAGGGTCACTGGCCAACACATTTCAAAACCCAAAACAAATGAAGTGGCGTGTCACAGGTTTTTGACGAAAAAAAAAAATGTTAATAGCCACGTAAAACACCGTTAATCCTTCTACCACACAATCCCTAGTGTTAGCAACCCTGATGAAAAGGGCCAATGAAAACATTGTGGGGAAAAGGAGAAAATGCTGGTCACCAGCATTTTCTCCTTTTCCCCACAATGTTCTCAATAGCACTTTCTCCTTTTCCTAAAATGTTAAGTACCTTTTTTTAAAAGACTTACACCACCATGTGAGTTGAATTTGTCGTCCGCAAACGCTTTCTTTATGAACAAGTCTGAAATTTTGTCTACATGTTAAGTCAGTAAGACACTTCAAAGCCCTAGCCAAGTACTGGTGGAACTCAGGACATACATGAATAACCGAGCTGTAATCGTGATATGACTGAAATAGTGTTGAAAGCGGCTCAAAACACCATTCAATCAATCAATCAAACAACCGCCTAGGAAAGAATTAAAATCAGATCAAGCAAATTGTTTCAGTACGTGAAAAGAAGTGGATTGCGTGTGTATCGCGGTGTTTTTTTTTTCTCAAGATCCGTTTCCTGCTCAACTCAGCAGAGCATAAAATTTCAAAATTATATAATTGTAATGTAATACACATCTCTTGGTGTTAAATCTTACATGTTAAAGCTCATCTGCGTTTGCGCCGAGCTCCAGTAGCTCAGCTGGTAGCGTACAGAACTGGAGGTCGCTGGTTCGATCCCCGGCTCGGTCAATTTCTTTCCGAGGATTGGTGATAGTTATCGAGACAGGACTCATTCCCCCCTCAGCGCTGACCATTGTTTCGACGATGGTCATGTGGGAAAGCAGCCAGTGGCTTGGAAAGAATATTGTTCGGAGAACTGGTAAAAGAAACTCCAGGAAAGCATAGATATGTGCACTGGCCACCGCGATATAACTGAGATAATATTGAAAGCGGCGTTAAACACCATACAATAAATCAATCAATTAATCATCTGTCTTTCTTCTTATTGAGTTAAAGGCTTCGTTAAATTTTTCTTATCATCTGAAGAATTTATAAAACATTAGATATCTGTGAAATAAGATAGATCGCGTAATCTTGAGGTACTGGAATATGAATAATGAACCGTGTATGGTTCAATATAAAGAGAAATGTTGAAAAAGAAACCACACGAAATTGCCTCTTTCTCCTCATTGTTTTGAACGTTGTTGAAAAGTGAAATTTAAAACACGAACGC
This sequence comes from Hippopus hippopus, assembly GCA_946811185.2. Classification (NCBI taxonomy): domain Eukaryota; kingdom Metazoa; phylum Mollusca; class Bivalvia; order Cardiida; family Cardiidae; genus Hippopus; species Hippopus hippopus. The sequence continues at coordinate 24,985,686 of OX328111.1, read as the reverse complement.
ACGATTTCAAGTTTTCTAGACACACGCCCTGCAGAAGATCCGGTTATTACAGAAAAAAAAAAAGCGCACAACACGTGCTTCAATTTTACATCGTGTGTTGTGTTCAATGATTTAAGAGAACTTTTTCAGCGCCAAATATGTACATAATTAGTTGTACGGTCAGGTGGCAGGGGACTTGGAAACTTGTTCACGGCTGTGGTGAATAATGTCGCCACCTCGCCTTCGCCATTTTGGATGTTGTGTTGATAGTGTAGTCATGTATATCGGGCTCCCGAAAGGGAAACTGCTTTTACGTTGGTTTTGCCAGTGTACATGACATATATGTTCGGGGGATATTATCCAATCAGATCACGAGAAATTTCTTTGCAGTATAATAAGTATATATGAGCCATATGCTCTGACAAAAAGGTTTAATGCCTCTTCATGTTGCATGATACTAACCAAGATATCAGTAGATTACGAATCCATAAAATCAATTTTGTCTTTACAACCGACTGAATCATATGGAATGGTCCCTTGGGCAAGCAAAAAAAAAGTAACCAAAAGCAAAAAGTTTCGACGAAGATCAGCCTGCGCAGTCCGCGCAGGCTGATCTTTGTCGAAACTTTTTGCAGATGTATTAAACCCCTTTTTACCGTAGCACGGTTATACTAATTTGGACGGGAGAAAATTCCTCGAATTATTGAACATTCTTAAGGTCTTTAATTCCCTTACATAATTGTAATATTGTCCTACCCTAATTGTCACGCGAATACGATGAAAATGTCATCATATTGCGTCGATCCGAAATATTAAGTCACTGTCAATGGTGATTTGAAATCTTTTTTTTTTTTTGCGGTTGGTGTAGAACCAAGATCAGACTGCACAGAACGTGCAATCTTATCTGGGATCTTCATCGCCTGTTATCTGATCATATGCAATTGTAACACTAAGACCAAATTCAGCTTAGATTGCTTTTGGAGTTTCTATTCATTCCTCGAAGTTGTCATCGAGGAGTACAAAGAGCCTCAAAGCAAAACTGGTACCCGTTGTACCTCACGAAAGCGTCCGATAGACGTTGACTAAGATCGACAACAGGCCATCGGTTTAAACACACACCCTCGTCCCTCAATAAAAGGTGAATGACCTCTGAAGATCTGAATTGATTTTAACATATATTTGATTCATTCTAAAGACCTGTATATAAATACATTATTATCTGGTCAGACGACCCTTTTTCTGTGCAGCTGAGTACGCTTGCTTTTGACCTACATCTCTGTATTGATATACCCGAATGAATAAATAGTAATTTGCGATTGGTCAAAAATGAGGACATACACATTCTACGGGTCCCTGCAATCCCGTCAAGACTATTTGCGGGCACATTTATGACAGCAATATACAATCGTTGCTACTAATAATCGATACCCCGTGGTGCTTGTTCCTACTACAGCAAACGAAAATGATCAGTGATAATCCTTTTCTTGCACTAATTGGTAACTTAATACTTTTAAAGCGTCACCGTATAATCCGGTGTTGTATCGTGTACTTTCAGACACATCATTTTTAGCAGCAACTACTCTTCTTCAAACGATGATATAAACTAATACGAGATCTATTTAATCTTAACAGATATGTCGAATTGAAAATTTCACTTTTTAACAATATGCAAAACAACGGTGAAAAAAGAGGCAATTGTTGGAGAGGTTACTTTTCAATACTTTTCTTCATACAAAAGTGTTTCAGTATTCAAATTTCAATACAGGTCTCATACACCGTCTACATCTATCTCTCATTTAAAGGTCCAATGGCATTTGTATTAAACCTCTACATCATAGTCCATAGTTTAAACGACCCTGAGAAAGACAGCTTTGGAAAACATCATGGGAAAAGGAGAAAATGCTGGTTACCAGCATTTTCTCCTTTTCCCACAATGTTTTCTATCCTATTAAGAACAAATTCCATCTTTTGAGCCACATTTAATTTGACGTCTGCAAATCCTTTGAATCTCGACAAGTCTACAATTTTTTTGTTTGGTAAACGTTGTCTGCACATGTCATATTGATCGAAGATTCGTCCTGTCTGCTATGACGCATCACCGGTCCCATATACTAGGGAAAAGTAGGGCTTATACAAAAGCTTTTACCCAAGCCTGCAGGGGCTGTTTTCATACATGGCCGGTGCATAGGTTGCATGCAAGCTGATCATAGCTGAATGAATCGCACCAGGTAGCGTTGTTGAGTTAACGTTTATTTTATTTTGAAATTCAAAGTAACGGTTGTCGTTTTGAAAAGTAGTCCGGTTCTGTACCCAGAATGCCCAAATTAGATAGATGTGTATTTGTAGAATGCCATCTAGCGGGAGATAATGGTTTGGCAAAGAGCTAATCTGTCAAATCTTATGTTCACGTGAATAATCTATATTTCAGAACGATACTTTCAAAGTAGTCAGCTGCAAAGTTATTACTGGAGGGAATGAGTTCAGGTTGAGGTCATCGTCCAGCTATTTATTAACCTTTTGCCTTTTGCAACGAAATTGGTATTTTTCTTGGTGAACGAGACCCGGATGTTGATGTGAACCCTTTACCAGACGACATTTATTCGTCGTAGCTGAATGTGCTGGCTTTTGACCTACTTTTTGGTACTGATAACAAATAAATAGATAGAAATTTGTGATTGGTCAAAAATGTAGACATGTTTATTATAAGGGTCCCTGTGGTAAAAAAATGTAGCCATGTTTATTCTGAGAGCCCTGGGCTGCCTGTTTGCAGGCCAGTTTACACATTCTATCATTTTAAAGATATTTTTTGTTTTGGACTAAGCCAATTTAAAGCATAAAGTCATTGATAGTAAATGTATAGTAGCTCCTTAGAATCCAATCACAGAACGTGTGGCTCGTGCTCTGTCTTTAGAAGAATAGGAAACATTGCAAGAAACTTTATTTTATTCACAAAGTGGCTAGCAGGACGAAAACGTTTCTGTTGATATTAAAAACTCTTTACCAGACGACAAAATTTTAGATGCATCTAAATTGAAAGCAACTACAGTTGATAAATTAAATATGGCGCAGGTAATGAATAGAATTTACCTTTACGAAAGGTAGAAAACATGTTGGGAAAAGAAGAAAATGCTTGTTACCGACATTTTCTCCTTTTCCCAAAGTTTTTCCAAAACCTCTCTTTATCAGGGTCTTTAAAACTCGGGATTGTTTGGTTAAGGGTTCAAAACTTGACCATCTGTCATAAATGTCAAAATTTCTGATAGATCTAGGCTACATTCTTCATTGCTTATTCAGATCTATATCAGGACATACGTTTGTATCATTATATCATTGATATCATACAATCAAGCTATACTAAGTGGAAAGGGGGCTTAGTACATCTGCAAAAGGTATCGACCTTGGCCGAAACTTTTAGCTATTGGTCAATTTTCTGCATGTCAAAAATTAAGGACCGGTTTACCTAATGACTAAGTCGGTTGTTCGGCAAAATGGATTTTATGGATGCATGATCATGTGATGATTTGTTTGGTATCATTCATCATGTAAGTACATTAAGCCCTCTTTTGCCAGAGCTTGACTCGGTGGTATTTATGTTTTAAGAGAGTGATCCGTTGCTTAGGGGTCGCGCTCGATAGATCAGTCGGTACCGATCGAGTTTGTGGTATTGTTTATGGTTTTGTCATACACATTCCATGACCGTAACCGATCCTTTTTACTGTGAATCAAAAACTATGACTGCACAAAGGTTCATCACAACCGTTTCAGACACTGTTACTGGACCACATTTCGATAACCATGGGCCTACCAGGATAACACGCCTCGTGTCTAGTTTAATTCTTTTCCAGATGAATCATAAAACCCCTTTTCACAGAGCAATGCTCATTTACATTTTATGAATGAGTATCGACCAGTTAAGATAAAGATCAGAGTATGTGGTGTCATTGATTGTGAGACAGAGCGTCGGCCTCGTAACCATAAGGTCCCGAGTTCGATACCCGGGAGCGAGTATCAACTTTTGGATCTTTCACTGGCCCATACATTCGGCGCGAGTACTGGTGTAGTTTCTATAGGAAACAGAATCGAGAGAGATTAGTATAAGTTGTAAGAACCTGTTTCTTAATGGATGTAAAATAAATATGTTTAAAACTAGAATAAGTATCTATAGACCGACGTGCGTTTATTGTCTTCAAGCCGTTAGACTTCGCCTCGCCATTTGAGAACCAATCACAGCTTGTATTGTAATTTTTGATGGGCTGCGTGGATCACAAACAATCAAAACCTTTCATTCACATCATTTAGTCTGATCTCTGATTTACATTGTCCATATTATGCTAGATATTCTGGCATCAGCCTTTAAAGGTGGCCCTTCAGATTTTGGGACGAAAATTTTACAAAAATCCAAAAAAAATCATCCTTATACTCCCAAAGCCTTTTACGTTTCATTCATAAAACCCCAGTAGCCGAAACCCATCCGACAAGAAGAGAAATTAGAGATTTACTACGGCCCAGGTCGACACCGACGGGAAACACGGTCTATTTTTAAATGAGCAACTCGCTCATTTACATACTGGAAATACACAGACGAAGCTTCAAACATAGCGTTCGAAGAAGACATTATGGAAAATAATTTCATGTTTGTTATGTTATGGAATTTAAGCGTCATTAGTCACGTGCCAGTCACTTGACATTCCCACAATGCTTTTTTTATTTCTTGCGCGAAATCTAAAAATAACCTTAAGAGGCTACGTAGCCTTTTAAGGGAACACCATCAAAAAAAAAATTTTTTTTGTAATTTTATGATTCTTAATTATTGATGATTTGTATTGTTTTTTCATATAAATTTCAGTGATATATATATTTTTTTAATTTGGTGAGATGTGAAAAATCTAAATACCCACCTTTAACCCTTATCCTGCTAAATAAGTTAAATAAAACTTACAATCCGATAGCAAAAACCCGAATGGTGTTGTTTCAAACTTACTTCTTATGAGAAATATATTTCCTTATCGGTCAGTGTAGATCCAAGATCAGACTGCACGTTCTGTGCAGTCTGATCTTGATCTACACTGTCCACAAAAGGTCAGGGAGTCGCGCTTAGCATCAGTCTTGAAATTGTGACATCTTTACGCCTTCTATTGGCTGACAATATCCCAGTCATGTATTTGACACTCTATACAAGGGCTAATAATAATGTGTTGCACACAATCGCCGCCGGCAAATATTTTTATGCATATAGTAATACACGTATGTACGAGCGGTAATTTGCTTTAATTAATTTGGGTTATGAATTATTTTAGATCTTTAAACAATTTGTTTACGATAGACCTATTTGCTATTTTATTTTGTTTAAAAAAAAAACGAAATATTTTTCAAAGGCATTTCAAAAACCAGTAAGGCCTATCGAAAAAATATCTGTGTTAAGGGTTTCCCGACCCTACATATAAAATGCTGCTGACCCTAAACTTTTTACGCTGTGATTGAAAAAATAAAAAATCTGTCAGGTGTGATTTCGGTACATGGTCAATCTAAAAAGTTTCTGGGGAAAAAAAAAAAACCTACCTACCCTACCTACAGCATCTCTGACCGAAACCCTATACACAGATATTTTTTGTCAGGCCTAATCGAAAATTCAAGGAATTTTCTTTACCCCGAAGACAATGCGTCCTTACTTTGAACACTTGTTGTATGTATTCGATCTAAAGTTTGAATCTTTATGAATGAAAGTTCGCATAAATGATAACATGGGGAAGATCAAAGCGATGAGAACGCTGATGTGGCATTTGTCAAGGAAGCCACTGTGTAGAATTAATAATTTGAAAACAGGAGGGCCCTGGATCGCTCACCTGAGTCAATAGGCGAAATTCACTCCACGTGCGTAATTCAATTTCTGACCAATTGTCTGGTCAGTTGAGCTTAAAATGTGGCCTCTGGAGCGTCCACAAGGAATTTCCTGAAGTTGACCTAGTGACCTAATTTATCACCCGATGTGACCCAATTTAGAACTCGTCAAAACATTTATCAAGACAAACATTCTGAACAGTTTTCAAGTTAATTCAGCAATAAATGTGGCCTCTAGAGTGCCCACAAGGTATTTCTTAAATTTGACCAAGTGACCTAGTTCATGACCCCAGGTGACCCAATTCCAAACTCACCCAATATTTCATCAAGACAAACATTCTGACCAATTTTCAAGTCAATTGAGCAAAAAATATGGCCTCTAGAGTGCCCACAAAGTATTAGTTTGATTTAACCTTGATACCTAGTTTATGACCCCAGGTGACCCAATTTTGAACTGACTGAACACGTTGTGCTCAGGTGGGCTAACAAACTTAGAACAGGTTCACTACATACCAAATAACAAAGCTCTATGCTTTCCAGTTTTAGAAAAGAAGAATTTTAAAGTTTTCCTTCTTTGTTCCTTTGTTCGAACTTGTGACCCCCGGGGCGGGGCCAGTTTTGACCCCAGCGGCATCATTGAACAAACTTGGTAGAGGTCCACTAGGAATTGCTACATACCAAATATCAAAGCTCCACACCTTCCAGTTTTAGGGAAGAAGAATTCTAAAGTTTTCCTTCTTTGTTCCTATGTTCGAAATTGTGACCCCTGGGGCGGGGCCAGTTTTGACCCCAGGGGCATCATATGAACAAAATTGGTAGAGGTCCACTAGGAGATGCTACATACCAAATATCAAAGCTCTACGCCTTCTAATGTCAGAGAAGAAGATTTTCAAAGATTTTGCTATTTTTTTCCTTTCTGTTGCCATAGCAACCAGAGTTAAGGGTGGAATTCAATCTCTTGAACAACTTTGGTAGAGCTTCACCCAAGGAACATCCCTGCCAAATTTCACCAAGATTGGCCCAGCGGTTTAGGAGGAGAAGATGTTTAAAGGAATTGTGGACAGACGGACAGATGGACGCCGGACAATGACCGATCACAATACCTCACCTTAGCACTTCGTGCTCAGGTGAGCTAAAAGAAAAGAGAAATATTATTTAAATATTAACTTGAAAATCAACCTCCTAAGCAAATTAATACGTCTCTTTGGTTAAAGGGAGATTACTGGTGCCTAAGTTTGCGTTATTTGTGTATTGGTGGTCTCCCTTTGATCTTTCAAGAGGAGTCAGGAGTAACGTCCCTTGACGGAAGGATGCACGATGGGTAGAGAGAGAAGCCATGTAAATATATTGAATTCAATTAAGTTTATACCTGAATACTATGATTTTGAGATATCTTTGGCCGTCAGGACCTAATTCCCAACATTACAATAAAGTTTTCTTCCTGTAAATATTTATGCACAATCAAATGAGTAGCGTGCAATCATGGGACGAACAAGCCCAGGGACGAACTGGTTTTGGAACGAACAACCCCGGAAGCAAAGCGGTCAGAAGACAAATTTTGTGCATATCATTGCGCCAATAGAAGGCTATGAAGAGGTGAAGCTATTTTTACTCAAAAAGAAGTATTTCCACGATCGACAGCCTTTTGCAGTTTATTTCAATACGCCATTTCCAATTATATATCTGAGTGCTATTGAAAAACTCATTTGTCTTGAAAAATTGAGTTTAATTGGGTTTACTTCCTTCGGTTTTGGACAAAATACCATACATGGTTTTCAAAATTCAATATTAAACATTTATTATTGATCTCATAGTGGCATTGTCTTCGACAAATGCCACAAAAAATGAAAGAATAGAGCACATTCAACATTTCGAAAAAAATAGGGGGGGAGGGGGGGGAAGGAGGGAAAACACGGATGTCGGTATCCGAGGTATGGTGCGAGAATCGATATATAAATATGAGCCATGCACTGTGAAAGAGGGGCTTTTTGCATCTGCGAAAAGTATCGAACCAGGTCAGCCTTTGCAATTTGCGCAGGCTGACCTGGACCGAAACTTTTCACTATTGGTCAATTTTCTGCCGGTATGTCAAAGGACCAGTCTACCTTAAGATACAGCAAGTTGTTAGACATACTTAATTTTATGGATCCCTAATTATGTGATGGCTTGCAAGGTATGATGCATCACAGAGATACAGTAAGCCCCTTTTTTGCAAGAGCACGAATCTTATATTTCATTAAATAAATTTAGATACAGACGATTAGACTGTATTTATGTAAATGGACTATTCATTAAATTTCTTGTAGTGACATATTTGTTTAAATTACATTGTTTTTACAGTTGAGTTTATAACAGATCTCCGCTGCCCTCCCGTGAAATGATAATCCGCAAAACCATACATGCGAACAGTATATAATAAGCCTTTTCGATCGCTGTTTGAACTCGTATTCGAATCATTTTCGGTTTATTAATAATCAATTGAAATTAGTCAATATCCGGGTTGCATTTAAAAAATATAACCGATATTCTTTTAACACAACAATATGGATGAGCCATGCTCTGGCAAAAAGGGGCTTATACATCTCCGTGATGCATGATTCCAAGCAAGTTATCATGTGATAATGGATCCATAAAGTTCATTTTGTGCAACAGTCGACTGAATAATGAGGTAAACTTGTCCTTGGATATGCGGAAAATTTACCAATAGCAAAAAGATTCGGTCAGGTCAGCCTGCGCGAACTGTGCAGGCTCACCTGGGTCGATACTTTTTTGCAAATGTATTAAGCCCCCTTTTCACAGAGCATGGCTCAATTTTATATCATATATTTATATCTTTGATACAATATTTCAATTAACGATTTCTATCTTTAATTACAGGATGTCCACAAGGTTGGGAAGCATATCAGGACAGCTGCTACAAGTTTGTGAAAGACGATCCGCTGATATTTGAGGAAGCGGACGCGGCATGTTGGGTATGAACAATAGATAGAGGATATTTGTTTTTTTACGGTGAAAGATCGAAATTTATTTCAGCGAGTGAACATCATCGAAAATATTTTAACGAGTGGCAGCAAAAACAAAACAAATATTCTATTTATTTCATGTTTTTAACTCTTTTTGGGGCAACTTACATGAAAATCTAGTACAGTTGGTTTCGGTTATTCCCCGTGGCGTACCCCCTCCGCATAGCAACGCATTACAATATTACGTCAAGCGCGAGAAATGTAGGGTAAATTACGTCATATTTCCATCTGGTTGAGAGGCACGCGCATTTTACCTAGGTAACTAGTGCGCGGGAACTACTGTTTCCGCCTTCAATTGAAGAGTTAGAATATAAAATCGGTATTTTTCACCATGAAATATCGAAAAATATTTCACCGTTATTTCTCGATAAACTACCGGAAAACATGAAATAAACTATGTTAATCTTTTGCTGCTTGTTTTTTTGTGGCACACAATCTTGATCGCATTTTTTACACGTTCTGTCTGTCAATTTTCTTCCCTTGCTCTGAGTTTGAGATTCTTTGGGACTCTGAGACTATTCTATCGTGTTGTCATTACATTTCTTAGATGGGCGAAGTTTAGACATATATAAGTGAGCCATGCCCTGTGAAAAGGGGGCTTAATGCATCTGCAAAAAATACCGACTCATGTCAGCCTGCACAGTTCGCGCAGGCTGACCTGGGTCAAAACTTTTTGCTGTTGGTCAATTTTATGCATGTCAAAAGACCAGTCTACCTTATTGTTCCGTTGGTTACTTGACAAAGTGGGTTTTATGGATCCTTAATTATGTGCTGGCTTCGGCTGATTAACAGTTAATTGAAATTTGTCAATATCCGGCAAATGCATCACGGAGATGTATTAAGCCCCCTTTTGCCAGAGCATGGCTCAGTTATAAGGTTGAGTTTTGCTTTGAAATTTTCTCCTCCTTGTCTTGTTTTAGGGCTGGTAGATCTACTTCATTGCGTACTTGTGTGCTACTCAGTGTTTGTGTTCTGCTCACTTTAACTGTGATTATTGCTTGGACGCAGAATGGGCTAAATTTCTGTTTTATTTTTCTTCTCTAAAATTTTTCGTAACCGCAATGTCGCAGATCCATTGATCTACAATGAAGTAGATGCTGCATGTTGGATAGGATCATGTGTAATTAGTTTCTCTACGTGATTTTTGCTAAAAAGAAATCTAGCATATCTAAGGGAACTTTAAAGAGCGATGCATAGGGCAGGAAGTGCTGTTCAACATTATAGATCTAGAAGTTGCAGCTTTTTTTAAGATGACCAGGTCTGCGAAGAACACTCGTCACGACGAATCATTCTTTCTTAATTACTTCTTTCACGAACAAGTTTAAATTTATCAAGAGATCATTAAGAAATGCTGCGAAATGATAGCGCTATTCCGATTTTGGTTCGCATCAAGGGAGAACAATATTCTATCAACAGCATTTACGTAGGGTACAAAAGTAAACCGGGAGCCCCATAAAAACTTTCAAAATGTTATTGCGAGGGATACTAAAAATTTGAATAAAACGGGTGTTATCAGCCAGGGTTTTGAGAATAAACAGAAATTATTGTCCAATTTGATAGTAATGTCGTTATTGTTAATCAATTTAATGATACGAGCTTACAAACTGGAAGTCTATTTAAAAAAAATAACACTAAAGTCGAAACACATTTTGTATTTGCTCTTCAATATGACTTCATTCAGAGCTTGAAGTTGAATGACAGGAACAGATAAAAGTATTATTGGGCAGAAATTTCCAGAATACTTTTGTCAGAATATCTTCTAATAATGCTGACAGTGTAACATGGTTCTACTGTGTGCTCATTGCTGTCTGAATTATTTTCATTGTTTGGTCAAGCACCTCAATTTCTGCTGACATGGCTTTGAATCTTAACCCTTTGAGCGCTGAAGTTAAGAATGCACCTCATCTGTCATTTAGACAAAAAAGCTGAAACAGCTGAACTATTTCTAGGTCTTTTATACAGCTACTATCCGGCTGCCACAAAAGCAATTTAAGATGGTTCCAGCTCTTTATAGGTTAAAGGTCAATGTGCCGATAGATATGAGCCATGCCCTGTGAAAAGGGGGCTTAATGCATCTCAGTGATGCATTATACCAAGCAAGTTATCACATAATTATGGATCCATAAAATCAATTTTGTTAAATAACCAAATTAATGATAAGGTAGAGTGGTCCTTGAACATGCAGAAAATAGACAAATAGCAAAAGGTTTCAACCCATGTCAGCCTGCGCTGACTCAGGGATGTAAAATTATTTTTTTATCTACTCTCCCGGCGGGCAAGTAGGTGTTAAAGGTTATTCGCCCTGCAGAGTTTTTCACTCGCCCTTTTTTTTCGTGAAATATTCGTCTAATAGAATTGAAAGTCATGTGATTAATTATACTTACACGTAATTTTCATCAAAAATGAATGTCAAGAAATGTTATCATGTCTGTTTTTAGCTTTTTATTCAATTGCCTGTTCATTAACATCATGCAAAGAGGGGAATTCATTTTCTAAACGTAATGTAAACAAACAGATGGTGTTCCCTACACCGCTATTAAAACTAGGTTGTCTATACCATCAAATTTTCTAATCAAATGACTTACCTTCTGAGCCCAAAATCAACCTTTATTGTTTACATAATTATCTTCTTACATAACCGTCTTCGCATTGTATCTCATCTGTAGTGATTATAAATCAATTTAATGAAAAATAGGCCATGCCACTTCTTCAGAATATTTTTAGAAAACCACTGAACCAGTTTGGAATTCCCTCGGCTATTCCTGTAAGAAAAGAAATAAATACTAAGGCTTAGACAGCCGGATTTTCTCTGAGTCGTCCCGAGGTCGTTGCTAAATACCCAGCATATAATGCAGAATCAAAGCATGGCTTTTAGAAGTTCTGGGCGGCGACTAAATCTCGTACATGATACCTGATGGGTTAGCTGTAGAGATCTGATATAGATTGGGCGTGGTGAAATGTACATTGTATTGTATGTATGCATGTAATGGTTTGCTACTAGGCAAAACCTCAAATAACTGATTTAAACTTCCGTTTGATTGACATTTCTCCGACTGAAATTTTGCCGAATTTTACAGACTTTAAGCATATGTAATATGTCAGAAAATGCACTCGCCCAGTCGGGCAAGTCAGATATTTCTTGTACTTGCCCGAAGTCAGAGATCCCTTGCCAATGCAAGCTTGCGAGTGGAATTTTACATCCCTGAGACTGCACAGGCAGACATGGGTCGATATTTTTTGCAGATGCACTGAACCTCCTTTTCACAAAGCATGGCTCATATATATATATAAATTTAAACATATGTAATTTCCTTTTGTAGGTGGATGGTGCCAACCTGTTGGCTATAGATAACTTTCAGGAGCACAACTATATTTCTGATTGGTTAATGACACATGACTCATTAAAGTAAGTATTTAAACATTTAAGCACAGGCTTTTATAAGTATATATATACACCTCTTTATCAAATGTTACTGAGCCCCGTTAGAGCAGTCAGTAGTGTACAGAACTGGAGAACAGGTTACTGGTTCGAATCCCAAACTCAGCAAATTTTTTTCCAAGGATTGGCGATATATAGTCATTGCGACAGGGTTCATTCCTCTTTCTTTGCTGATCATTGTTTCATTGATGGTTTTGTTGGAGAGTAGCCAGTGGCTTTGGAAGAATACCATGTGAAGTAATAGTAACAGAAACTCTAGGAAATTATGGGTAGAAGTACTTGCTGTTGCAGTAACTGAAATAATGTTAAAAGCAGTGTTAAACATCATACAATCAGTCTTTAACAAATATCAAAATTCTATACACATCCAGATTCAGAACACCCCAGATTCAAAGAGTTTGCAGAAGGCAATTCAAGAATGGCTAAAATGATAGAATTTGTTTTGAAAAGAACAGAAATCATTGTGGGAAAAGGAGAAAATGCTGGCTTCCAGCATTTTCTCCTTTCCCACAGTGTTTTCAAAAGGGTTCACAGTGTTTTCAAAAGGGTTTTTCATTTAAACTTGTGGTTGCTTGGTAACGACTTAAATATCCATCAATGTAGACCCGAGATCAGGGATCTTCCAACCTTTTTTCACTAGGAGCTTGGGGGTGCTGTAAATTAAAAAAAAATGGACATGAAAGTCTTTCAAACAGTCCAGAAATTTCTAAAATGAACAATGTTACAGTTATCAAAAATTTATTATTCTACAATTATCTAAAACTGATAACTCTACAATGATATAAAATGATCAGTTCTACAATTAGTAAAAATATTTGTACTGTAAGGGCACACAATTACAAGTGTTGCTCCATTTGGACAAAGGAAAAAAAAAAAGGGAGGGGGGCTTGGTTTTTTTTTGAGACCTTGTTTCATAAAGGTGAAGATGAAGAATATTGGTATTTTCAAAAGAATAATCCCCTTCTACCAAAACTTGTTGGGAAAGCCAGGTCCCTGCTTTTACCCTTTCTTCTGCCTCTGCCTATGAAAGGTGTACCAGTACATTAGAAAAGAAAACATTGTTCAAGAAGATGCCATGAACTTTCCAACTAGTGCTTATACATACATGTCTATAAACATGTATTGTCGTTTGTAGTTATATATTTTGACATCAATAAAATGGGGGGAAGGCAAGGAATGTACATGTACTTTAAAAAAAAGATTGAAAAATACAAAGAAAACCGATAGATTGTAATCTGATCTCTTGGGTGTGTATGTCCTTAACATTTTGATTCATGCTCTATATAATCGTAGAGAACGGTCTACGTGTGTTTGTTGACCGATATCCACAGTGTCATTGCACTACGTTAATGCTTCACCAATAAATCCCCAAGTTTTAATGATTCTGGAGTGGAAAGATTTTGAAAACATTGTGGGGAAAAAGGAGAAAATGCTGGCAACCAACCTTTTTCCACAATGTTTTCTACCATTCAAAGACAAAATCTATCCGTATGAAATTTAGCTTGTTATCTGCCTAGTTACGTTTTCAATACAGGCAAGTCTAAATTTTGTTATCTTGGTTGAGCAGAAACCCTAAGAATGCCAAAGAAATCCAACAGACATTTTCTATCTAGAAATGACTCAAATAATGGCAATTTTAAGTTTACTTTAATCCAGAATATATAAGCAATGGGCAGCTTAGATCAAAGACTGGACTCCAGCTTTACTTTCAATTGCTCATTTTTCCCATGATGTTTTTCAAAAGCCTTCTTTCTCATGGTCACAAAAGAATAGGATTGCGTAGCAAAGAATTAAGACAGAAAACCATAGAGTGTGAGTGATAGTGTAATTGTAGACTTATTGTTCTATACAGTCAGTCATTCTCTGTAACCAAACAATAGAAAAGGATTTGACACTTCATTCAGTCTGCTTTGCTTAATATTTGGTGTTTTGTGTTTGGCCAATTTTTTAAAACTATTTCACTATTTTTTCACCTGACAATTCCAATTTTTAACCACCCTGAAGAAAAAGACTTGAAAACATAATGTGGTAAAAGGAGAAAATGCTACTGACAAGCATTTTCTCCATTTCTCACAACTTTTTCTTCCCTTCAAAAAGAAAATTTCAATCCATGAGTAAAGTTTATTTTGCCATCTTCAAATATGAGTTAAAACATTCTTGTTAAAGGCACAGTAGTGGTCAAATGTGAACAGTCCCTCAGATTTAAATCATACCATTTAAAAGTATGGAATTTATTATTGTGATGATGACAACCTGTTATTGTACACTGTTGGTCCATGTTTTACTTACTGCCAGAAAAATGAATTTCAAAACTAGGTTAAAAGTTGCCAGGTCACTCTGTCCTTTGCAAACTTTTTACCTGATTTTAAAATTCATTTTTATGCCAGTGACTAACATTTAAGACTGACCACGCAATAACAAACTGTCATCTTCACAATATTTTCTATACTGTTAAAAGACATGATTTAAATGTAAATGCATTTTAGCACCTGTATCGTTTTATTTGCAACTATTGGGCCCTTAAAGACAGGGGTGCTTTACTTCAGGAAAAATACTTGTCATGATTTTGAATGTCATGTGCTGGGCATCAAATATTGATCACTTTTATCCTAGATTTCTTGGCCCAGTTTTGGTTTAAAGTCTAAAAATGTAAAAATGTAAAAAAATAAATATAGGGCAGTATTGTGTAAAAAATAGCATTTATAAAGGTAAGAATCAACTAATTATTACTAGTTTTACAGACCAGCTCGGAGAAAAAGAATCAGAAAATTGTCATAAATTTCAGAATTGGGATTGTAGATTACAGGATTTAGAGCAGCAGATAGATTATCACCCCTTAAATTATTATAGATTATTTGTGATTATATATAAATCATGGTTGAATACATGAGCATTATGTGAAAACATTGTGTGAAATGGAGAAATTGCAGGTGAAAGAAACTATTTAGGAAAGGATGCAAAAAGTCCTGTTTTGGATGGTAATTTGATAAATACAGTATCTGTAATTCAAGACATCAGTGAGTTTCTATTTAAGGTTAATGTCCCATTTACCCTTATTCCTTCACCAAACAGACTTGTTTTAATGGCACATGGGAAGATGGCTTTTGAAAACATTGTGGGAAATGGAGAAAATGCTGGTAACCAGCATTTTCTTCTTTTCCCAAAATGTTTTCTACCCTCTAAAAGACAGGTTTCATCATAGGAGCCATAATTACATTAATTTGTTGTCTGGAAATCCTCGGATGTTTTAGACGAGTCTAAAATTTGCCGTGTTGTAAAGGGTTAACCCTTTGCCAGAGGATAAAATGTTAGACTGGTACAAATTGCAAGCATTTTGCAGAAAACAAATGAAAAATTACTCAAATGATCGGGATCGTCTCTGAAGGGTGGAAAACATTGCAGGAAATGGAGAAAATGTTGGTAACCATTATTTTCTCCATTTCCCACAATGTTTTCAAAAGTCTTCTTTCTCAGGGTTGTGAAAACCAAGGATTGTGCGGTAAAGGGTTAAACAAAGAACTAGTTGATTACACAGTTGTACATCTCTTCAGGGGCATTAGTTAAAACATCTTCCACCGCTGGCCATTGTTTCGAAGATGGTTATGTGGGAAAGCAGCCAGTAGCTTGGAAAGAATATTGAGCGGAATACTGATAAAAGAGGCTGTAGGAAAGCATGGATAGGAGCCCTGGCCACCACAATATAACTGAAATAATGTTAGAAACAGCATTAAAAACCATATTATCAATCAATTATAATCAAATAGTTAAGAGCATTGTGGATTCAGGGGCTGCAACTTTATTTTAAAAAATTATGGCACTTTTTTCTACAATGTAATCTAGGCTACCTACATCCTTTTCTCTAAATATTACTCCTTCACATCAATTTATCTCATCAAATAAAGGGTGTAACATAGGTATGCAAAAAAAGGAAATTTAAAACTAAACATGTGCAAAACTTCCCTTTTTGCCTGCCAAGGGATTAACTTTCATGTAAGTGATACATAACAAAAAACAAATCGTTCAAGGGCATTTTTAGTTATTTTTATTTCAAATTCATAGCTGGGTAAATGTGCCAGCTGATGAAATGTCCATTCTGTGCCGCTTGCGTCTTTAATCCTTTACTACACAATCCTGAGTTTTAACGCTTAACCAGACAAATTTACAAAATTTTAGACTGGTCCAAATTGAAACCATTTGCAGACGACAAATTGAATGTGGTTTAACCCTTTACCAAACAATCCCTGGTTTTAACGACCCTGAGGAAGAAGCCTTCTGAAAACACTGTGGGAAAAGGAGAAAATGCTGGTAACCAGCATTTTCTCCTTTTCCCACAATGTTTTCTACTCTTCCAAAGTCAAGTTTCAGTTTTTGAGTCATGTTTATTTTGTCGTCTGCAAATGCTTTCAGTTTGGACCAGTCTAAGATTTTGTCGTTTGGTAAAGAGTTAAATGAGGAGACTGGATTCTACAAGGGTAGAAAACATTGAGGGAAAAGGAGAAAATGTTGATTACCAACATTTTCTCATTTTCCCAAAATGTTTTCCAAAGTCTTCTTTCTCAGGTTTGTAAAAACTGGGGATTGTGTGGTGAAAGGTCAATGACCTTGAGATACCATTTATATTCCCAGTATTTTCTCCTTGTCCCACTATGTTTTCTATCCTATCACGGACAAATCTTACCAATTGATCAATTTATAATTTGTGGTTTGCAAATGCTTTCAATTTGGACTAGTCTAAAATTTGTTGTTGGCAAGGAGTTAACATTTTACAAGAGAAAAAATTCTGGACTCATCCATATTGGAAGCATTTGCAGATTATGAATTAACAGTGCTGGAAGCTCAAATGAGGGAACATATCTTTGAAAGGTTAGGAAACAGTGTTGGAAATGGAGAAATGCAGGTTACTAGCATTTTCCCTTTTTCCTTATAATTCTTCGAGATCTTTCGTTGAGGTTGTAAGAAAAAAGGATTGTTGGTAAAGGGACAAAGATGCCTTTGCAGACAGTAGATTGAGATCAGACTTCAAAAAACATGAAGCCTGATCTTTAATTTACAGGGCTCACAATTTTTTCTTCAGGGTTATATCCCCTTACTAAGCAGTCCTGAGATTTATCCCTTACCTCATAATTCCGAATTTAATGATCCTGAGAAAGAAGCCTTTTGAAAACATTGTAGGAAAAGGAGAAAATGCTGGTAACCAGCATTTTCTCCTTTTCCCACAATGTTTTCTATCCTTCCCAAATCAAATTTCAAACTTTCAGTTGCATTTATTTTGTTGTCTGCAACTGCTTTCAATTTGGATTAGCTGTAAACTTTGTCGTCTGGTACAGAGTTAATGACCTCGAAGGAGAAAGCTTCTGAAAACGTTTTGGAACAAGGAGAGAATTTTTATGCTTTTAATGACAAATCTAATCATTTAGGCCACATTTAATTTGTCTTTTGCAAATTCTTCCAATTTTAAAAAGCCTGTAATTCGTCTGATGAAGAGTGAAGGGTATTAAGATAATAAAGGTAATATTAAGTGAAGATCGAGCTTAAATCTGGTTGCACGGTATATAGATATGCACATTTGACTCTCATTTAATGTGTGAGCCCTTTATAAAATTATGGTACTTATACAACTTGGACACCAAACCCCCATAGCTCAGTCGGTAGCGTACAGGACTTGAGAACAGGGTGTTGCTGGTTCCATCCCTGGCTCAGCCAATTTCTTTCCGAGGATTGATGATAGTCATTGCGACAGGATTCTTTCGTCTCTCACTACTGACCATTGTTTCTACGCTGGTTATGTGGGAAAGCAGCCAGTGGCTTGGAAAGAACATTGTACAGAGTACTGGTAAAAGAAACTCCAGGAAAGCATGGATAGGTGCACTGGACGCAGTGATATAACTGAAATAATGTTGAAAACTGTGTTTAACACCGTACAATCAATCAATCAACAAATTAGACATTTTATTGTCATTAAAAAAAATCTGTATATGTACATGTATACATGTGCATGTATATTCCTGCGTATTAGCTGTGCTTCAGATAGTCTCAGCTGGGCAAACAGTGAAGAGCCAAGATCAAACCACACGTCCAGTACAGTATGATCTTGATCTACACTGTCTGCAGAAGCTTTCAGAATGAAAGTGTGACTGGCACCTCATTTTTATCATTATTTATTTTTACTTGCAGCCCATCAGCTTGGTACACCGGGGGCACATATCATGAAAATAAACTGGAATGGAATGGCAACACTTTCTTTCAAACAAATGATTTCATTGGTTACTGGGTAAAGGGAGTCCCACCCCCTAACTACAGCACCTATATAAGAATTGCTTATGTCATTGGAGGTAAGTAGACCAGCCCACATAGCTCATTTGGTAGAGAGTGGGACTAATGAATGTGATGTTTCGGATCACTTGAGGGTGTGGGTTCGATTTCCACGGCTGGCCATCTAAAATCATCTAGTCTTTTGGATGAGACGTTAAACGTAGGTCCCATGAGGCAGTGCTATACTACAAGCACGTTAAAGAACCAGGCGTAACTTAAGATTGGTTTCGTCCTGTATCTGCACCATCCTCCGAAACAATACTAACAGCCTTCATGGGCGTGTCGCCCATATGGGCAACCAGTGCTGACGAGAAATAAACGCAAATTCATCATCATGGAGGTAAGTGACCAGCCCGCATAGCTCAAGTGGTAAAGTGTAACTTGTAAACATCCAGTCTTGGATCATTTGAGAGTGTTGGTTTGAGCCCCAAGGCTGGCCATTTAAAATTACTTATTTCGCATTAAAGCCAGAGACATTAAAGCCAGGTCTCAAGTGACCATTACACCAAGCATCTCAAAGAACCAGGCATAACTTAGGATGGACCTGTATCTTGCACTATCCTCTTTAACAAAACTAACAGTTATTGCCATAGCCCAGGTGTCATCATCTGTGTCGTCATTATGTGAAAACTTTGACATTTTGTAATATCTGTGTTATTACTGAAGATATTTACTTCAAACTTGGACAAGTTAAGTATCACAAGGACAACTCATACAACAGGGGCAGGTAACCATCAAAATATTTTTATACCCCCATAAAACGAATGTTTTCTGGGGTATACTTGAATCAGCCTGTCTGTCCGTGTGTCCATCCATCCGTGCATCCGTCTGTGTACAAAATACTGTCAAAGCGCTGGCAGGGGTATAAAGTCACATTCAGTGACAGCTCTAGTTGATACAGTTACACCCCTTTTTTGACTGAAAATCAAGCAATTGCAGCCAAGCGTTGGCACCCACATGTGGTACTCTTGTTCTGTTTGTCACAACAGTTTTGAATTAGCTTAAACTCAGAAGCATCTAAAGGCGCTAGCAAAGACACAGTCTTAACTATGGGCTAAATGATAAGATCTTTGACTTGTCCAAAATAAAACCATTTCCAGATGACGAAAAGAGTGTGATAAATTTGAATGTGAAAAGAGAAGAAAACATTGTGGGAAAAGGAGAAAATGCTGGTTACCAGCATTTTCTCCATTTCCCACAATGTTTTTAAAATCATTATTGTTCAGGGTTGTGTAGACTTGTATGGGATTGCTTGGTAAATAGTTAAAATCTTAATTTTCTTTCATTACAGAGTCTGTGACTTTCAAAGGCTATGGCTGGGAAGTTGTGTCGCCAAGTATAAAGTCACCATACATTTGTGAGATCCTACGGAAGGATGTTTTGGAAACTAAAATAAATGACAGAGGATTTGGTATGCTTCATATTACAGTGTAGTATCACTTTGTCGTAATACCATGTTTGCAAGCTTTGTGTTTTACACAAAAATTTTTCAGTTGTTAAATACTGATGCTAGTCCACCTATCCATTTATTACTGGTGTTTGTAAAAAGATGGATGGATGCATGGATGGATGCATGGGTGTGTGTGTGGGTCGGTAGGTGTTTCACACCATTTTTACAATTATTTCAGTCATATTGCGGCGGCCAGTGCACCTATCAATGCTTTCTCGAAGTTTCTGTTACCAGTATTTCACAAAATTTTCTCCCCATTCCACTTGCTGCTTTCTCAGGTAACCATTACTGAAACAATGATCAGGGGTGAGAGAAGAATGAATCCTGTTGCAATGACTATCATCATGAAATGACATTTGGCGGAGCTGGGAATCGGAACCAGTGACAACCCCCCCCCCCCCCCCATTCTCAAGTCATTTACAATATCAACTGTGCTACTGGGGCCCAACGTTTATGAAAAGACCATGTATTAACCCTGTACCAAACGATACTTTGTTTTACAATCTAGGAGATAACATCTTTTGGAAACTCTGTGAGAAAAGGAGAAAATTTTCTCCTTTTCCCACAATGTTTTCTTCCCTTTTCAAAAATGATATGGGTTGTCTATGAAGAACATTGTGGTAAAGGAGAAATGGTTGTTCTTGGCATTTTTGTCCTTTTTTCCACGATGATTTCAAGGGCATTTTTCCTACAGTCATTTATTCTTTACCAAGCAATAAAATTTTAGGCCAGTCCAAATTGAAAGCGATTGCAGACGACAAATTAAAAATTTGAAATTTGTCTTTGGAAGGATAAAAACCATTGTTGGGAAAGGAGAAAATGCTGGTTACCAGAATTTTCTGCTTTTCCTACTCTGGTTACTAGCATTTTCTCCTTTCCCCATAATGTTTTCTTTGGTCTTTTTCTTAAAGGTCATTAAAACTCTGGAATTATTTGGTAAAGTTAGAGAGGAAATAGTATATCTTATATCATGATGACGGTAACTGGCTTTTAAGAAGAAACTAGCCTACCCCAAAAATATGAGCCATGCTCTGGCACAAGGGGGTTTAATGCATGTCTGAGATGCATGATACTGGCAAGCGGTTTAGTTATTTATGGATCCCATAATAGCCGCATTTTTAACAACCGACTTAATCGTGAGGTAGACTGGGCCGTAGACATAGAGAAAACTGACCAATGGCTAAAAGTTTCGGTCCAGGTCAGCCTGCGCGGACTGCGCAGGCTGACATGGATCGATACTTTTCGCAGATGCATTAAGCCCCCTTTTCACAGAGCATGGCTCATATATGTACATATAAATAGCTTAATGTTAACCCTTAAAGTGCCTTTCACAACTTAAGTTGCTTTTGCGGCCAGTATAGATCAAGATCAGACTGCACAAAACATGCAGTCTGATCTTTGAGCTCCATTGTTTTCTATGATGAGACATTCTAGTCCAAAATCTTGACCTTGCATTTACTTAGGTCTTATCTCCGGATTCAAAATGTCTGTTGGCAAGTGTGATAACTCTTAACCCTTTACTAAATGACAAATTTTTAGACATGTCCAAGGTATATGCAGACCACAGATGAAATACAGCTCAAACAGTGGGTTTCTTGTGGAAGGGTAGGAAACGTTGTGGGAAAAGAAGAAAACGCTAGTTACCAGAATTTTCTTCTCTTCCAACAATGTTTTTGAAAGCCCCTTTTCTCTGGGCCGTTAAAATTTGGGTTTGTGTGGTAAAGAGTTAAGCAAACAACTAAGACTATCATCGCAGGCAGTGTAATATACCATATTATTGTGTTGTTAGTCCCTAACCACAGGTCTCAGCGATTAAATGAGCCTGAAGTAGCCAGCTTTTTAAAACATTGTTGGAAAAGGATAATATGCTGTTAGCCAGCTATAATTGTTCCAGTACCATTCTAGATTTCCTCAACAAAATGGGAATTCTTACTTTGCACATGACATTATTAGAATTGTACCTATTCCCCCGTTGCAAGGAACATATAGACACAACTAAGATAACTTGTGTCTTTCAGATTACGGACAAGGTATAGTTGATGGGAACGACATTGAGAGAGGCCCAAAAATCATCAAAGAGCCCCAGGGGGTAGTCATATTTGGTGAAGCGCCAGACGTGTACATAGAGTGTGGGGCCTCTGGGAATCCCAATCCCGAGTTCAGCTGGAAGCGAGATGCAAATGAAACAGTCACCTCACTGACAGATAATAGGTTTGTTCTTAGTTCTGATAATTATTACACCAGAAAAACTAGTTTTAACCCTTAACCACTATCCAGAGTTTTAATGACCCTGTCAGCTGAGCCCTGATAGCTGATTCGGTAGCAAGCAGGACTTGGGAACAAGGGGTCGTGGGTTTGATCCCTGGCTAAGCCAATTTCTTTCCAAGGATTGATGATGGTCATTGTGACAGGATTCGTTCCTTTCCCACCACTGATCATTGTATCAATGATGGTTATGTAGAAAAGCAGCAAGTGGCTTCGAAAGAAAATTGTGCAGAGTACTGGTAAAAGAGACTCAGGAAAGCATGGATAGGTGAACTGGCCGCTGTGATATAACTGAAATAATGCTGGAAACGGCATTAAACACCAAACAATGAATTAATCAATAATGACTGTCAAAAACTACTACTTTTGCAAATATTTTGAGAACAAGAGAAAATGCAGGTAACCAACATTTTCTTCCATTTCCCAGCTATGTTTTCTACCCTTTCATAGAAAAATCTCATAATTTTAACTAGATTCTGTTTCTCGCATGCGATTGCTTTCAGCTGGACAAACCTTAAGTACTGTCTTCTGGTGAAGAGGTAACTCTACCAAACAACAAAATTTTAGACTCGTCCAAATTGAAAGAATTTGCAGATGATAATTTAAATATTGCCACAGTGATGGAATTTGTCTCCGATAGAGTTGAAAACATTGTGGGTAAAGGAGAAAATGCTGTTTACTAGTGTTGGGCAATCGGTTTAAAATCTCAATCGATTATCGCTTTGTAGAGCAAACCAACTAGCTATTGGTTGTACAATCAGTTTCTCCATTTAACTAAGAATGCCTTTTTGCTATAAATACTGTGACAATTTGTCTACATGATATTAAGTTTATAAAGATGTTGTGTTTTGCACTTTAAAAAGCAATGGAAATACATTACCATAAAATTTTCTGCTTTATCTAGTATCATTCATTTTGGTCCTTATATTTTAATTTCCAAACCAGTTAAAAAATTCAGACAACATTTCAAACATTTGCAGACGACTACTCTCTCCCCCCCCCCCCCCCCCCCGTCTGCTATAGATCTATATTTTCATTTCATAAAACAACTATTTTTTTCACTTTTTCACTCATGAACAGAGTTTTGGCTTCCACTTATTGTTTTATTCAGAGATTTGTGTAAATTCACTGTTTAAACTCTATTAAAGATGAGAAGATGGTTTGAAGTCCCTCTGATCGGACGATGCCACGCTGATCATTGTAGTGTCATGGGTTTTCACGGTTTTTTTTTGGCGATCTGTTTTTCGTGTCAATTAATATTTGGAGAAGTATTACCACATGATTTGACATCAGTTAGTCATTTTGAATAGCAGGTAACATTAAAATCTGTCACTTTACACTAGATAAGAGGATTAATTTATTACGTTGTCATAAATGACTCGCCAGCTTCATTATCATGCGCGTGTCCTTCGCATTTAATACTGATCGTGTTTAGCCCATATTTGTGCCGGATGCACGCAAGCTAGGTTATATGAAGCTCTAAACGATAATTTCATGCATCAGATTGACATTTAGGCAGATACTTTTCAGCGTCAAAGACAGGTCGTTTCAAATTTTCAAGCGTCAAAACCCGGGCTCAGGGATCAAATGAGAAGCTTGCCGAGTTGTCAAATTTTGTCAAGACATCCATGGACAGAAATTTCTTTCTCATTTTTCCGGCCATTTTTCGTGTTTTTTATCCACTATGTTGAATCTAAGAGTGTGATTAATATCAGTCACAAAACCAAGTGCTAAAAACCAGTATTGAAGTTTCGGGACCAAGCGAGTTCAGTAACCCACTACGTTCAATTCCGGGATTTCTCAATCGATTATCGGAATCGGAAGCCAAAACCAACTGACTTTCAACTATAGTCGATCATCAGCCCACCACTACTGGTTACCAGCATTTTCTCCATTTCCCACAATGTTTTCAAGAGGCTTCTTCCTAAGGGTCGTTAAAACTCAAGAATGAGTAAGAGTTAGAGTTTTGGAGCGCAAAATGGATAAAATGAAGCTGTGAAGTTCTTGAGAAAAGCAAATTATTAGGGTTCTATGGCTGTAATGAAATATCACTGTATATCAATCTCTGTAAGTATAAGATTACACTGCACAGAAAGTAAAGGCTAATCTTGATTCACTCTTACTACACATGCACCTGATGTCATGTTGTGTGTTAGAAGCATTGATTCTTTACTAAGCGACAATATCTTGAAATCAACCAAACTGAAAGCATCTGCAGTTTACAAATTAAATGTAGCTCAAATGATGATCTCTGTCTTAGTGTAGAAAGCATTGTGGGCAAAGTAGAAAATGCTGTTTACTAGCATTTTCTTCCTTATCCAAAATGTTTTCAAAAGCTTTCTCTTTCAAGGTCAGTAGATCTTGGAATTGTGTGGTTAAGGGTTTGAAAAAATAGAATAAAAAAAATTAGAAAATGAAAAAAAGAAACATGGAAAAAACTAAGTCTTCACCAAACAACTAGATTTTGGCTTGTGTATATTATAGCCTAGCCCGGGTAGCTCAGTCGGTAGTGTGCAATACTTGAGAACACAGGGTCCAGGGTTCGATCCCTGGCTATGACCCCTGGCTCGGCCAATTTCTTTCCGAGGATTGATGATAGTCACTGCGACAGGATTCATTCCTCTCCCACCACTGACCATTGTTTTGACGATGATTATGTGGGAAAGCAGCCAGTGGCTTGGAAAGAAAATTGTGCGGAGAACTGGTAAAAGAGGCTCCAGGAAAGCATGGATAGGTGCACTGGCCACCGCGATATAACTGAAATAATGTTGAAAACGGCATTAAACACCATACAATCAA
Organism: Hippopus hippopus; assembly: GCA_946811185.2. Classification (NCBI taxonomy): domain Eukaryota; kingdom Metazoa; phylum Mollusca; class Bivalvia; order Cardiida; family Cardiidae; genus Hippopus; species Hippopus hippopus. Next base: position 24,960,581 of record OX328111.1, on the reverse strand, counting down.
TCAATCAATCATTGTCTGTATTATAAACTTAAAGCATTTACCACAAAATCCCTAGTTTTCACAACTCTGAGAAAAAAGCCTTTTGAAAACATTGTGAGAAAAGGAGAAAATGGAGGTAACTCCTTTTCTCACAATGTTTTCTACTCTATCAAAGAAAGGTTTTATCATTTGAGCTACATTTAATCTGTTGTCTGCAAATGCTTTCAATTTTGAGTGGTCTTAGATTTTGTTGTTTGGTAAAAGAGTTAACCCTTTACTAAACAATCCCTGGTATTAACAACCCTGAGGTAGAAGCCTTCTGAAAACACTGTGGGAAAAGGAGAAAATGCTGGTAACCAGCATTTTCTCCTTTTCCCACAATGTTTTCTACCCTATCAAAGAAAAATCACATCATTTGAACCACATTGAAATTGTCGTCTGCAAATGCTTTCAATTTGGACAGGTCTAAAACTTTGTCGTCTGATAAAGAGTTAAAGCATTTGCAGATGATACAACAATAAGCCTCAAATTTCGTGGAAATTGCCCTAGAAAGGATAGAAAACATTGTGATAAAGGGAGAAAATGCTGGTTACTTCCATTTTCTCCCATTTTCACAATGTTTTCAAAATATTTCATTGTCAGGGTGGTTTTAAAACACTGGTTGTCTGGTAAATGGTTTACTATTTGCCAAACAACGAAATTAGGAACTTTTCAAGGTCAAAGCATTTGCAGACAACAAATAGAGTCGAATGATGAGAATTGCCTTTGAAAAAGTAGAAAGCACTGTTGGAAAAGGAAAAAATGCTGGTTACTAGTATTTTCGCCTTTTTAGCTCCACTGGCCAAAGGCCAGCGAGCTTATGTCATGGCCCGTTGTCCGTTGTGCGTCCGTCCGTCGGTGCATTAACTTTTATTTTAAACATCTTCTTCTCTGAAACTACCCATCCAATTTTGATGAAACTTCACAGAAATGATCCTGCCATGGTCCTGTTCAGAATTTCTTGAAAGAATTTGATTCCTTCAGAAACTCTGGTTGCCATGACAACAAAACTTAAAAATATTGGAATCCTTTGAAAACCTTCTTGTCCGAAACCATAAGGCCTAGGGCTACCAAATTTGGCATGTAGCTTTGTCTAGTGGGCCTCTATCAAGATTCTTCAAATTATAGCCCTGGGGTCAAATTTCACCCCGCCCTGGGGGTCACAAGTTTTACATGGGCTTATATAGGGAAAACTTTAGAAATCTCCCTGTACCTAGCCATAAGGCCTAGGGCTACCAAATTTTGCATGTGGCCTTATCAAGTGGGCCTCTGCCAAGAGTGCCCAAATTATAGCCCTTAGGTCAAATTTGACCCCACCTCGGGGGTCACAAGTTTTAGATGGGCTTATTTAGGTAAAACTTTAGAAATCTCCCTGTACCTAGCCATAAGGTCTAGGGCTACCAAATTTTGCATGTGGCTTTATCTAGTGGGCCTCTACCAAGAGTGCCCAAATTATAGCCCTTGGGTCAAAATTGGCCCTGCCCCAGGGGTCACAAGTTTTATATGGGTTTATGGGAGAAAACTTAGGAAATCTCACTGTACTTATTCATAAAGCGTAGGGCTACCAAATTTTGCATGTAGCTATATCTAGAGGGCCTTCACCAAGAGTGCCTAAATTATAGCCATAGGGTGGAATTTGATTCATCCCGAGGGGTCAGAAGTTTTACGTGGGCTTAATATAGTGAAATCTTTAGAAATCTTCTTGTTACTAACCAAATGAAATAGGGCTACCAATTTTAGTCCTGACTCAGGGGTCTTATGTTCAAAACCAATTGGCCAAGTATTGTAATGTTTGGCATGTAGGGATCTCACAAATTAGCCAGTGGAGCGATACAGGGCCATCATGGCTCTCTTGTTCTCACAGTCGTCTGAAAATTCTTTTTCCTAAGGGTGATTAAGCCTTTACCATATAACCCCAGGTTTAAACAACCCTGAGGAAAAAGCTTTTTGAAAACATTGTGGAAAAAAGAGAAAATGCTGGACCAGGAGTTTCTCCTTTTCCCACAAGTTTTCTATACTTTCAGAGACAAATTTCATCATTTAAGGTGCATTTACTTTGTCATCTGTTTTTGCTTTCAATTTTGATGTGTCTAAAATTTTGTCATTTATTAAAGAGTTAACCCTTAACCTGCTAAATAAGTGAAATGACATTTTTAAGCAGATAGTAAAACTCCGAATTTTGCTATTTCAACGGTATTTTTTGGGGGAAAATATGCCCTTATCGGACAGTGTAGATCAAACGTCAGACTGCATATTTTCTGCAGTCTGATCTTGATCTTCTTTTTCCACAGAAGGTCAGTGAGACACACTTACCAGCCGAGGGGTTATAACACAGGGATGTATGGTAAAGCATGAAAGATGTCACAAATATATTACATGTATTATATTTTACAGGTACACCATAACTGGGGGTCGCTTCACCATCCAGGAACCAGACCAGCAGAAGGATAATGGCCTCTACCAGTGTGTTGCAGGAAACAAGTTTGGCACCGTCATGAGCAACCCAGCTGAGGTTCTCTTCGGATGTAAGACAGAGCTTAATCCTTTCTCAAACAACAATTTTTGGACCCTTTGAAATTGAAGGCATCTACAGAGGACATTTAAGAAATGAACATACATGAGTTGAAGTTCTCTGATTGGTTAGAAAAACAACTTGTTTAAAACAATGTGGGAAAAGGAAAAAATGCCAGTTACCAGCATTTTCTCCTTTTCACACTATTTTTTTGAAAGCTGATTTTCTCCAGGGTTGTTAAAACACAGGATTGTTTGGTGAAGAGTTTATAATCATTATTAATCTGTTACCAAACAGGCATGGCCCTATGTGATGAGGCTTTTGAAAACAGTATAGAAATAAGGAGAAAATGCTGGACACTAGTATTTTCTCCATTTTCCACATAATTTTTAGATTGGCTGTTTTAGAAGAAAATAACAACTTATTGTCAAAGACCTCGTCATCTCCTTTTCTCACAATGTCTTCAATTCTTTCAAAGACAAATCCCACTATTTGAGCATTATTTGATTGTCTTCTGCAAATGCTTATATTTTGGACCAGTGTAAAAAATTTTCGTTTGTTAAAGGCCAAAATACCCCCAAAATATCAGGCATTCTGATTTTAATAAACACTCTGCAAAAACATAAGCTTATCTTCAAAATCTTATCTTTTGATCAAATGACAAATTTCAAGAATTGCCCAATTGAAAGAATTTTCAGGCAACAAATTATTTGTAGCAAAAAAATAATGAAATTTATCTTTAACGTTTTACTAAAAATCAATTTTTTAGACTTGTCCTAGTTGAGAGATTTGCATAGGGTAGATTAAATTTATCTCAAATGATGAAATTTACCAAAGAAAGGTAGAAATAATTGTGGAAAAAGGATAAAATGTTTTTGCCACAAATATTTCTAAAGCTTTCTTCCTCAGGGTTATTTACAGTCTAACTGGAAGGAAGAAAGGTTAGCTTATCATAATAAAGGAGGTTTAAGGATAATTTTTTACCACATGACGGAATTTCACACTTGCCTGAATCGATAAAAAGTACAGACAAGAAATTCAGTGTTGCTCAAATCTTGGAATTTGCTTTTGAATGGGAAGAAAACATTGTGGGAAAAGAAGAAAATGCTATTAACCAGCCTTCCCTTCTTTTCCCTTCATTTTTTCAGAAGTCTTATTCCTTAGGGTTGTTAAAACTCAAGATTGTTGTAAAAGAGTTAACCCTTTATCAGACAAAGCCGACTTTTAACAAACTTTTGAAAATATTGTCGAAAAAGGAGAAAATGCTGGTAACCAGCATTTTCCCCTTTTCCCATAATGTTTTCTATCCTATCAAAGACAACAGTTTTAGCTACATTTAATTCTCTGTTTATATATATACTTTGGGTTATTTGGACGGGTCTGACATTTTGTCATGTGGTAAAGGGCAAAACAATAATTGATGTTTCTGTATATTTTCAGACTTACAGGATTTCTCACCAGTCCGACCAGAAGATGTGCGCGCCGATAAGTTTGAAGGGACTAGAATATCCTGTCAGGGACCTGCAGCATACCCAAGTAATTATTCAGACACAGTCTAGATCTGGATTATTTCATTCCTTCAGCTCTCCATCTGAAGTTTCAAACTACCCTGAGAAAGAAAGCTTTTGGGAAAAGTAGAAGAGCTGCTAACCAGCATTTTCTCCTATTCCCACAATGTTTTCAAAAGGCTTCTCCTCAAGGTTCGTTAAAACGCAGGATTGTGTGGTAAAGGTTTAAAGTCTTGGGAAACACATTTGCAGCAATTGTCATTGTAACAATCTAGTGAAATATGGAATAACCCAACAGTAGTTGATGATCTTGTCTGCTACCTTACCCAAGTTCTAGTTTTCCCTATCATGTGAAAAGATTGTGGCAACAGGAGAAATTTTACCTTTAGCTTTAATGTTTTAAAAAGGTCCCTCATCTGTCATAACTTTTATAAGTTCTTTTTATTAGCTTAGCTGTTTTTGAAGAAAACATTGAGGTATTTTCATAGCCCTGCTGTCGTCTGCGTCGTTGTGGTGGAATAACGTAGACATTTGATAATTTCTCTGTCATTATGGATGATATTTACTTCAAACTTGGACTAGTTGCTAACTATCAAGAGAGAAACTCATATAACAAGGGCAGGTAACCATCAAAAATTGTTGACACACTTATGCCCACTTTTCGACCTCATCCTCCTAAGTTCGTTCTGCAAATTTTTGGCATTGTATAGTATATATTGTTATTGAAGATATTTACTCCAATAACTTGAAACCCATACAAATAAGGCAGATAACCATTGAAATATTTTAGACATCATTACGCCCAATTTTCAACTTAAAACTTTCACTGAAAATCAGTTTGTTTCTGAAAGCAACTGCAGCCGAGCTTTGGCACCCGCATGGGTTGCTCTTGTTTTATTTTGGGTAGCTGCGAGATATGAATGGTTCCAGTGGTCAACAGAAGAATTTATTTTCGAGGATCATCCACACATCTTTGTCTCCAGCAGCGGATATCTGTATTTCTCCGAGGTTCAGCCGACAGACAACAGGAAGTACTATTGCGTTGTTACGTTGTCTGCACCGTTGATATACAGAACTGCGATATCTCAGGCTCCGAGTAAGACAAGTCTAGGGGTGTGGCTGATTGTGACAGGAACAGGTCAGTATGTGAATATGATATACTTGTTATAGTGAACTCTTTACCAAATGACAAAATTTCAAGCTTGTCCAAATTGAAAGGATTTGCTGACCATAAAAAATCTGACTCAAACATTATTAGTTGTATGGTCAGGTGGCAGGGGACTTTGAAACTTGTTCACGGCTGTGGCGAATCATGTCGCCCCAAGCTGAGGACTTGGAAACTTGTTCACGGCTGTGGTGAATCATGTTGCCCCGAGCTCTCAGCTCGGGGCGACATGATTCACAACAGCCGTGAACAAGTTTCAAAGTCCCCTGAGAGCTCGGGGCAACATGATTCACCACAGCCATGAACAAGTTTCCAAGTCCCCTGCCACCTGACCGTACAACAAATTTATTATACTGCAAAGTTTTACCGTTTCAACATGTTTTAAGCGAAATTTACCTGTTTTTTGGTTTCAAAAATTGAGTACGCTGACGAAGTAGAATTTCCCTCATGAGGGCCCCAATTCAATGAAAACTGACATCACTGAAACCTTGGAAAAACATGCAGTTTGGTGCATAATCTTGATGTTAATCTTGATTGACGCTGCCATTATGGATGTATTGTTGAAAATGTAGTCATGTATACCGGGCTTCTGAAAGGGAAACTACTTTTACGTTGGTTTTGATACATGATATATATGTTCGCGGCATATTATCCAATCAGATCACGAGAAATTTCTTTGCAGTATAATAATGAAATGTGTTCTTGGAAGGGTAGATAACATTGACTGGGGTGACTAGTATTTTCTCCTTTGCCAACAATGTTTTGAAAAGCACTTTTTCTTGGGGTTGTTCAAAGTCATGAATGAGTGGATAAGGCTTAACTGCTTTTCAAACTTCAAAATCTTGGATCCATCTATTTTGAAAGCATTTGCAGATGACAAATGTTGCTAAGATGATAATTTCTTTCTATGAAAGGGTTGAAAATAATGTGGAAAAAGACAATGCTGGTTACCAGCCTTTGTTTTCAAGATCGTTTTAACTTGGGACTGTATGGTAAAGGATTAAGCAACCATATTTTCAATGTCTCTTTGGTGCTTGCTTAACACAAGGTGGACTTTACATGTATTAACTGGCCACTCAACAACAAATGTTTGTACTTATCTGAATTAAAAGCATTTGTAGACGACATATCAAATGTGACTCAAAGGATGCAATTCATCATTTGATTCAGTTTTTAAATATTATCTGATATAAGCCATTGCTTGAGACAATAAAAAGTACGAAGAAGCATTGATTTGTTTTTAGTTTTGAAAAATATGATATGAGCCATGTCTGAGAAAATGAAAAGTAAGAAAAAAAAATCATTAAAAAACATAATTGAACAAGTTTATAATAGAACTGTTAACTCTTAGTAGCCTTCTATCTGCAGACTAGGGGTCCTGCATGGCTCAGTGGTAAAGTGTTTGACTCGTGACCCAGAGGCCTTGGGTTTGAGCCTCACTGGATCCACCAGGTCATTCTTGGGAGTGCTCTTCGGAAAACACTTTAGAGCCCCTGCCTAGTACTAGTGAAATTTGGGAATACACAAATGTGTGAGCTGTCACTGTAATATGACTGAAATAATGTTGAAAGTAGCATAAAATACCCCTTAATCAATTATCTGTATTCTTTATTTGTATTTTTTTCCAGAGCAAGGCTTTTCCAAGCCTTTTATATATACACACACATTCCCCAGCCCAGCTATACGAGGCAGCAGAATCAGATTGGAGTGTATTGCTTATGGAGCGTGAGTAAAATGATCATTTTTACCAGACAATTTTATCTGTTGTGTGTCTATGAAATAGTCCTCAGCTACTGGTCAGCTAATAATTGGAGGGACAACACTCTGTTGGCTTGCCCAGGAAGTATGATCGTTTCAAAACATCTTAATGTAGACCAGTTTTTAAAATATTATTGCAAAAGGAGAAATTGCTTATACAAATAATTTCTCCTTTTGCCATAATCTTTTCACACTTATTCATATCCACATGTACATGTATTTAAATCTGAAATAATGTTGATAATCTATACTTGACAAGGAGGTTTTCAGTCTTCAATGGTATTCAATTAATATGGTGTCAAGATTTTTTTTGAAAATAATTTTATCCTGTCACTTGCGGTAATTTCAAGTGGATAACATGGTGCCATATATCTTGCAATCTGTCAGTTGTTCATGTGACCGTAAAAGTGTGCACCTGCCACTTGGGACTTCTTTTGAATAAGCATGATTAGATGAAAGTATAGTCAATGAAAATTGTCATTGAATTTTAAATTTCTGTACATAATTCAACATGAAAACCTTCTTTTTCCTTTTTTTGTATAAAACACTTAAAACAGAGAAGTACTAACTATTTGTCTTTGTTGACACAACATTTTTCTGTAGGTAAACATCAGGTTTTATGACATCATGTGTGATGTCATTATTACAGCTGCATTATATGTAATAATGAAGTATTAGGACTTTCTGCACAGTTCATTATCATAGCGAAAGGGATGTAAAAAAAAATATGCATCATTTTGAGCAAAATATTTAAGTTTGATATGGATTATAAATGAGTAACGGGGTGAATAGATGGTTGGTGTCTTCATCGGGCTTGGCTCTGGAATTTTATTTGATTTGCCTGTGGCTCACTGCATGAAATTCCTATGCCTTGCTCACTAACCTTTCCCAATCCAAGACGCCAACCTTCAGTGTCAGAGAATATCCTTAAAAACTATTTGACAGTATGCATCCAAGATCAAACTTTACACCCTTACATTGTGATCCTGATATACACTATTCTCAGAGCTGTAAACTGAAGTTGTAGCATGGCAATGGGAAAAATTTTTTAACTAAGTTTCAAAATGTGTGAAATGCCTCACACAAAGTTTCAAAATATCTGAAATACTTAACAATAAGTTTGAAAATATGTCAGATACTTGATAGACACTAAATTTCAAAATGTGTCAAATAGATCTACTTGACACTAAGTTTCAAGATGTCTCGAATAATTGAACTAAGGTTTAAAATGTATCAAACACTGGATAACAAGTTTCAAAATATATGTGTCAAATACTTTACACTAAGTTTCAGAATGTCTCAAATACTTGATACTAATTTCATGATATCTTGATTTCACTCTACATTCAGACTTCCTCTGATTTACAACTGGAGAAGGGGAGGTGGTCAACTATTTCGACCAGGAACAACATTCAAAGACAGGAACCGTGTGATTATTATCGAGAATGCTGATATCTCCGATGAAGGAAATTACATCTGTACGGTGCAGGGGAAGAATGGAGTTACAGAGAAAGCTATCAACCTCATCATTGAAGGTACCAGAAATGTTTCAGTTTTCCCTTTACCACTGGGAAATGTCAATCTTTATTAGAGGATTAAATTTAACCCTTAACCTCTTACCACACAATCCCGACTTTTAACGACCCTACGCCTGAGAAAGAAAGCCTTTGAAAGCATTGTGGGTAAAGGACAAAATGCTGGTTACCAGCATTTTGTCCTTTTCCCACAATGTTTTCAAAAAAAGCCTTTTCCCTCAGGATTGATTGTGTGGTAAAGAGTTCTGTTGATGATCCAAAGTTTTCAAGATTTAAATTGTTTTTGTTATTGTCTATGCAAGCCTTTTTTTCTGAACAAGATATTCACAATATCAATATGTTATTTTACCTAGCACGGCCATATTTCCCTTTTGGAATTGGAGACAAGTTAGCTGACCCTTCGCAGAGTTTGAAATGGAGATGTAAAGCTGTTGCCCGTCCTGCTGCGGTGTATACTTGGTACAAAAATGGGGAACCAATCAAGAACATCCCTGGCCAGCTGGAAGTCAGAGCCAATTACTTATACATTGCTAGTGTAGATGCAAGTCGAGATGAGGGTATTTATCAGTGTGGAGCAACAAATGTACATGGAACAACATACAGCTCAGGACAGTTGAAAGTTCTCTGTAAGTTCATTAATTTTATCCACTTATTGCAGAATTCCGTATTTCTGTAAATGACAGAGAATGATAGAACTATCATGAAATTATAGCATTAGTTTTGCTTTGCTGTCAATATGTATCTTTTGGTGATATACCAGAGTTCAGTCAAACTTCGTAGCATTAGAATTATGGGCTGTTCTGAGGTTCAGAAGCCTATCAAAATACTCCTTGCCGGCATCAGCTGACATTTTTTGTGTGACACTGAGTGCTACCTCGGTCAAAAAAAGATATTGCACAACATTGTTAAAGAACCATCATAAATCATTGGTTATCCTGATGATCAGAATCATATAAGGAAGATATACATAGTTATAATAATTACCTCCATTATTTCAGCGTTTGCTCCTAATTTCAAGAGGTACCCTTTACCCCCTCTAACACAGATCCCGTTTGGTGGGAACTTCAGTATACCTTGCAGGGTGGAGGCAGCCCCAGTCCCTGATGTGAGTTACTTCTTTTACTTCGTCTCAGTTCTGAATGTCAGTCAGCCCAGTATGGGTTTGAACCCTACAGTGACAAACACATGAAATCAATGCTTTCTGGAATTCGACCCTTGAAATCAATGATTTCTGTCGTGGGGGGGACAACATAGATGAATTCAGCTCTCAACTCCTCACTAAGCAACAATATTTCAGACACTTCCAAATTGAAAGCATTTGAAAAATGGAGATGTTCACCAGCATTTTCTCCTTTTCCCATAATGTTTTCAAAAGCCTTTGCTCAGGGTTGTTAAAACTCGGGATTGCGTGGTAAAGGGTTAATTTTTTACCATACAACAAAATTTGAAAAATTGAAAAATCTGAAAGCATTTGCACATGACAAACTGAATGGGGCTCAAATGATGAGATTTTTCTGTGAAATGTTAGAAAATATGATGGGAAAAGGCAAAGATTTTGGTTTTTCACAATATTTCAAAAGTTATCTTTCTCATTGTCATTAAAACTTCTGTTTGTGTCGTAAAAGGTTAAGTGTTATGCACTTAACTGATAAATCCGCTGTGAAAAAGATGTTTTCTTAAACTTTTTACAATAAAGTTAGGAATGATACAAAGCTGAGGAAGGACTGCACATTCTCTATAACTCTTTACCAAACGACAAAATTTTGGACTAGTCCAAATTGAAAGCATTTGCAGACGACAAAATAAATGTGTGTCAGAAATTGAAATTTGATTTGGGAAGGTTAGAAAACATTGTGGGAAAAGGAGAAAATGTTCGTTACCAGCATTTTCTCCACTTCCCACAGTGTTTTCAAAAGCTTTCTTTCTCAGGGTCGTTAAAAGTCAGGATTGTGTGGTAAACAGTGAACTCTTGAGAAGACACAAAATTTTTGACTTACCCATTTCAAAAGCATTTTAAAAGAATATTTTTGAAAAGATAGAAAACATTGATGGATAAGTAGAGAGTGCTGGTTACCACATAAAGTTTTCAAAAGCTGTCTTTGTTAAGGTTGTTATAACTCGGCATTGTATGGAAACAGGTTAATTGAAACTGTATCTTTATAACTCCTTTTGCATTGTTGTTGGAAAAACAGGTGATGTGGCTCAAAAACGGGAACCAGATGTCCTTGTTAGCTGGTGAGATCAGTGGCCGTGTGGGAATGAGCTTTGAAAACGATCTAGTGTTTAACAACATAGATTATTCTGATCAAGGCATCTATACATGTAAAGCGACAAATGTAAATGGAGATGCTGCCAACACAACAAGAGTGGAAGTTATACGTAAGTACAGTAAAACCTGTTGCCACCTTTGTTAAAGAACCACCCGTATCAAGCAAGCAAGGGGTCTGCATGGCTCAGTGGTAAAGTGTGGGACTCATAACTTGGAGGCCCAGGGTTCGAGCTGCACTGGATCCACTGGCTTTTCTTGGGTTGTTCTTAGGCAAGACACCTCAGAGCCCAAGCCTAGTACTGGTAAAACCCAGGAAATACATGGATATGTCAGCTGTGGCCATGATATGACTGAAATAATGTTGAAAGGGTGTAAAGCACCATTCAATCAATCAGTATGAAGCAAGCATCTTTATTGAGTTTCCACAACAGGTACATGTATATTGACATGCACATACAACCTTTACCAGCCCCCCATTGTGGAAAAAGGAGAAAATGTGGGTAACCAGTATTTTGTCAAGGGTTGACGCCCAGCTGGGGTAGCTCAGTGGTTAGCATATCAGACTGGTGATCTGTCAGCTGTGAGTTAGATGCCCAGTGGAGGCAAACTTTCTCTTCTGCAATTTTTTGTCTCTCACCTCTGCATGAGAGAGAGTGAGAAAAGTAGTCAGTGACTTGGAAAGAGAGTCTTATCAGTGCAGGTTTGAGCCTGGAAACACATTCGTAGGTGCACTGACTGCAGTGATATTACCTAAGCTGGTGGCAACCATTTTCTGCAGTGATATTACCTAAGCTGTTAAAATGCCATTAAACTCCAATACAATCAATCAGTCAATCCCAAGCTAGAACTTGGGAGTGTGGTAAAGGGGAAAGGAAGTGTTGAATAAGGTGTTAAGCCTTTACAACACAATACAGAGTTCTAACAACCATGAGACAAAAGGCCTTTGAAAACATTGTGGGAAAAGGAGAAAATGGTGGCAACCAGCACTTTCTCATTTCCCAGAATGTGTTTTACCCTTTCAAATGCAGTTTTTAGTTTTGAGGTTTTATTACATTTGTCAATTGCAAATGCTTTCAATTTGGCCTTGTCTAAAATTTTATGTTATTCAGAAAAGAGTTAACTCTTTTCCAAATGACAAAATGTTAGACAAGTCCAAATTGAAAGCATGTGCAGAAGACAAAATAATTGTGATTGGAAAATTGAAATTTGCCATGGGAAGGGTAGAAAACATTATGGGAAAAGGAGAAAATGCTGGTTACCAACATTTTCTCCTTTTCCCACAATGTTTTCAAAAGGCTTCTTTCTCCAGATTGTTAAAAGTCTGGATTGTGTGGTAAAGGGTTAAAACAATACCTTTTTTTCCAGAGGGTATCACCATTGCTCAAGGCCCAATGGACACCAGAGTGATGGTCAATAGAACAGCATTTTTGTACTGCCAGGCATCCTATGACAGTCAAAACTTCGATCTTACCTATGTGTGGAAGTTTAATGGCTATTTATTAAACATGCTGGAACAGTCACACTTTGTGATGGTAAGTCAAATGATGTGCTTTGGAATCGCACCAATTCCTTAGGTATGTAACAAACACCTGAGCAGTAAGTGCTCAAGAGTGAGCTAATGTAGTCGGCTTTTACCCTCTGTTAACTGTCTTTTGCTTTTAAAAGCCGCCTTTCGAAAGTGCTAGGAAAGATTTTGAAATAATATCACCGGATCAGACTCTTCTAAATTTGCACTTAACTCTTTACCACACAAGAAAAGTACAGGCTTGTCCAAATAGTCAGCATGTTTAGGCAACAAAACAAATGTGGCTCAGATGAGGAAATTAGTCTTTGATGGGGTAGGAAACATTGTGGGAAAAGGAGAAAATGCTGGTTACCAGCATTTTCTCCGTTTCCCGCAATGTTTTCAAAAGGCTTCTTCCACAGGGTCGTTTAAAGTCAGCATTGTGTGGTAAAGCATTAACCCTTGGTTTTTATGTGCCTACTAAAACTTTAGTAAAACATTGTGTACTGGTATAAAGGAGAAATTGCTTGTAATTAGCAATTTTTCTTCTCTCACAATTTTTCTACCACATCAGAGAACTAAGCTTGTTTGCATCAGTTTAAAAGAGTTTGTTTGTGGATACTTTCAACTTTGAGGATTCAAAATTTTTTTTTTTAGTGTAGAATTCAATCATGTTTCTTATGCCCAGTCAGGTAGCACAGTGGTTAGAGTATCTGACTTGTGACGTGGTGGTTGAGGGTTCGATACCTGGTTGAGACAAACTTTCTTTCAGTCGATTTTTTGCCGTACTGCAAGATACAATGTGACTCAAGATATCATACTGCAACATTTGTAGGAAATAGAAGTTTCCCCTTCTATTTTCAGTATCATTTGGTCTTTTTTATTTACTCCAAAAATATCCAATTCATTAACGTGGTAATCCAGGAGTTTTCAATTAGCAGATTTCAAATAACAAATATCTTTAATTCTTTACAAGATAATAGAATTTTAGACTTTTCGGTAATGAAAGCATTTGCAGACGACATTATCAAACGTGGTCCATATGGTGGGATTTGTTGTTCCATGATAAGTAAAACTTATGGTAAAAGCAGAAAACACTGATTACCAGTATTTTCACCTTTTTCCAACAATTTTCTCAAATGCCCTCCCTCTAAAAGCGTGTAAAACAGGATTGTTATTTATCAAGACTAGATCTAACAGAACAAATTTTTGGTTTGGTTAGAGTCAGAAGGAAGGAAGAGACGGTTTGTACATTAGGAATGCCCAATTTGAACATCAGGGTGTCTACACCTGTGTTGCCCAAACAACCCTACATCAGGACAGTAGAAGTGCCAGGCTGCTTGTAGAGGGTGAGTGTGGTGTTCACCATTTATCAGACAACAAACGTTGAGACTCTTCGAAATTGGAAATGTAGGCAGATGACACTTTAAGTCTTTATCACACAATCCCAAGTTTTAACCACCTTAACAAACATGGCTTTTGAAAACATAGTAGGAAAAGGAGAAAATGCTGGTGCCCAAATGCTGGTCACCAGCATTTTCTCCTTTTCCCACTATGTTTTCAAAAGCTTTATTCTTCAGGTAGGTTAACCCTTGTCCTGCTGAATAACTAAAATGAAATTTTTCATTCAATAGTTAAAACCCAGATATTGTTATTCCAAAGTCATGTTTTGGGGAATAATATCTCCTTATCGGACACTGTAGATCCAAGATCAGACTGCACATTCTGTGCAGTCTGATCTTGATCTACACTGGCCGCAAAAGGTCAGTGAGTTGCGCTAGGGTTAAAACTGCACACTAGGAAACAGTGCAATATTACTAGATTGCAAAATACGCTATTTTTATTTTTGAGTTTTTCAAAAGGGATGCTATGTTATTTTACTAAATGCTGGAAATAACCCCTAATTTTACATGTAGGACCCCCTTCGGCCCCAGCAGGTGCCTATGTAGAGGAGACCTCAGTCACCCCACACACTGTGATATTGGTATGGACAGTGACCTCAGCCATGGACCATGGAGCCCCTATCAGTAGATATGATATCGAGGCAGAGATAGGGTATTACCCTGGGGAATGGAACACAGTTCTCACAGGTACATCCTTCGTATATTGCACCTTATATATGAGTCATGCACTGTGAAAAGGGAGCTTAATGCACCTGAAAAAAGTATTGACCCAGGTCAGCCTGTGCAGGCTGACCTTGACTGAAACGTTTTGCTTTTGGTCAATTTTCTGCATGTCAAAGGATCAGTGTACCTCTTGACTCAGTAGGTTGTTAAACAAAAAGTCGGCATTGTGCAGTAAAGTGTTAAGGGTTAAATATGGCTCAAATTATCATTTCTGTCTTCTAAAGCACGGAGAACATGGTTTGAAAAAAAGCAACATTTTCTATTTTTCCACAATGTTTTTAACAGCCCTCTTTCCCCAGGATCATTAAAACATGGCATTGTTTGGTAAAGGGTTAAAAGGACCTTATATAGGAAATGTAGCTTCTTTTCCAAATGATCTACAAAAATAACTAACACAAATGATACCAATCTTTAATCTGTTACCACACAATCCCAAATTTTACTGGCTCCTTGGAAGTAAAGGACTAAGAAAAAGTTTTGGGAAACAAAAGAAAATGTAGGTAACCAGCATTTTCTTCTTTTTCTATGTTTTCCACCCGTTCAAGGACAGAAACCATTTATTTAGTCAGATGTGTCATCTGCAAATACTTCGAAAATAGACAAGTGTAAAAGTTTGGCAATGAGTTAAAAAAAAACAACATTTATCACCCTATAGATGTACCTGAATATCAAGCCAATATTGAAGCTGTCAATTTGGGACTGAGAGAGGATCAGAGGGCTGCTACTGTGCCAGACTTGTTCCCTAACATTGCCTACAGGTTCAGGGTCAGAGCTGTCAACGATTTTGGGCGAGGCCAGGAGGCTAGTAAAGGATCAGGTAAACCTGTTTTAATATGACAGCTTTATGACTTCAGATCATTTTTTAGCTCTGCACATTTCTCATAGATGACATTTGATGAAAAATCAACCATTATTTTTTTTTCTTTTCAAAAGGAATTATGCATGTTGTGGAAAATACATGTATAGATCAAGATAAGACTGCACAGAATTTAGAATTAACAATGAAAATCAATTATTTAATTTTTTCGGGATTTTTTTTTATATTTCTTTATGGAAATTAAAAAAAGCCTTTGTACAGGTTGTAAAGAAGAGAGCTGGGGAATTGAACCAGTCACCCCTTTGTCTCAAGCTCTGTACATTATCTTTTAGTGCTAGATTTCAGCTTCAGATCTTATACACAATTAACCTTTTACCACACAATCATGTGTTTTAACGACACTACAGAAGAAGGCATTGATAATGTGGAAAAAGGAGAAATGCTGGTAACCAGCATTTTCTTCTTTTCACCCAATGTTTTCTTTCCTTGAAAAGACAAATTCCAATATTTTGGTCACATTTAATTGTCATCTGAAAATGTTTTCAAATTAGACAAATCCAAAATTTTGTTGTTTGGGAAAGGGTTAATTGCCTGCTGAAACAAGTTTGCTACAAATGACTTAAAAAACTTCCTTTCAAATTAGAGATAATTTACAGGAGAACATGTGAAAATGTTGTTGCAAAAGGAGAAGTATCTTATTTTACTTTGTTACCATAATAATTTCTATTGTTGTCTGCCTCAAGATAAGAAAGCATATGAACCGTGCTTTTTGAAAAGGGGGTTTAATGCATCTGCAAAAGGTAATGGCCCATGTCAGCTTGCGCAGTGCGTGCAGGCTGACTTGGGTTGAAAATAACCTTTTGCTTTTTGTAAATTTTCTGCTTGTCTAAGGACCATTCGACCTCCATGGTTCAGCTGGTTGTTGGACAGAAGAGATTCTATAGATCCATGATTATGTGATGACTTGCTTGGTAAAATGCATCATGCAGATGCATTAAGCCCCCATTTGCTAGAGCTTGGCTCATTATATAGGCGGCACATATTAATGCTATGATGTGACTTTCAGTTTCCATAAAAACACCATCGACTGCTCCAGTCAAGCCTCCAAACAATATCCGAGGTATAGACGATGGTAAAGTGGGCACGCTAACAATTGTCTGGGATGTAAGTATGGCTTGATGGTTTGGAAACCAGATTCATTAGCCCCATATCAAATGACAAACTTTTGGACTTTTTCATATTGAAAGCATTAACAGACAATAATTAAAAGGTAGCTCAAATGATTGGCATTGTATTTTTTTTTTTTAATAGAATAGAAAGCACTGTGGGAAAAGGAGAAATTGCTGGGTACCAGCATTTTCTCCTTTTTTAACAATGTTTTTAAAGGCCTTCTTCCTCAGGGTCACTAATACACAGGATTGTTTCCAAGGGGTTAGAATAGTTAATATTGTTTGATATAGATCTAAGAGTTTGACTTGGTCCTCAAGTATCTGTTTTGTTGTCCTAGAAGGTTGCTAGAATTTATCACGACACAATTTTGAAACATTAAATTATGGTTAGAATGTTGTTGACTATGTACAACGTCATCTGTATTGTATACTGGGTATAAAGTTTATAACGATAATTTCGCAGTGTTCTTTATTTTTTCAAAGAACTATGGCTTATTTTATAGATGGTTAAGTATTCTCTAATTGGATGTCATGTTTCAATATTCATTAAAAAAGACTATAGGCAAAATGTTAAAAATTTGTCAGTAATCATTTAGAATGTTTAACCCTTTACCACACTATCCCAAGTTCTAACAACCCTCAGGAAGAAGCCTTTTGAAAACATTGTGGGAAAAGGGGAAAATGCTGGTCACCAGCATTTTCTCCTTCTCCCACAATGTTTGCTATCATTTTGAAAGACTTAGATGATCATTATGGGTATGTTGAATTAGTCATCTGAAAATCCTTTCAATTTTGGGTGAACCTACAATTTTGTACATTGTAAAAAGTTAATATAAATTGTACTAATTGTTTTACAATCACTGTGATGTGATCTGCAATGGCAAGGGTTCTTGGACATAATTATGCCATTTAATTAGAAAACTGTTCAAATGTTATGCACAAAGATGGCACTTTGACCCTTTCAGATATTTTTTGAAATTAGTACATTATTTTAGTCACTATTTTGACAACGTCCTATATTTCTGCAAGTTTATTTGACAATTCTTTTCCCTCTGTATAATTCTTAGCAGAACACTTGATGATGTGAAATAAATGATATTAAACAAATCAATTTATCTCTGACTCTGATTTGTAGGCCTTGGATGTGTCAGAACAGTGCGGCCCTGGAGTTGGATATTATGTTTATTTCAGAAAAGCAGATGACCCCAAGGAATACCTTAAGGTACTTTGCTTTATTCATATATTTTTTGGTTGGAGTTATGTGATAAAGTGACCTTTAACCTTTCAACAAACAATCATGTGTTTTCAGGACTTGGAGGAAAGGTGCTTTTAAAACATCGTGGGAAATGGGGAAATACTTGTAACCAGCATTTTCTTCTTTTCCCACAACATTTAAGCCTTTACCTAATGATTCCGAGATCTTATTTTCCTTAAGAAAGAGAGTTTTGGAAACATTGTTGGAAAAGGAGAAAATGGGGGTAAACAGGTTTTTGTGCTTTCCCCACAATGTTCTCTATCCTTTAAAAGCCAAATCCCATCATTAGAGCCAAATGAGATTTCAGTGCTTTCATTTTGGAAAAGTCTAGAATTTTTATGGTTGATACAAAGTTAAAGTGAGTTGTATCAAATAGTTTGCAAGTTATTGGTGCAGGAGAGAATTTTACAGACTGATTTTTTTCAAAGTTCAGTGCTGTATATAGGTTGCAGACTGAGTTAACCTAGAGACTGCATTGAACATTTGTAGTTGATTTTGTGGGCAATATAGATCATACATAGAATATGCAGTCTGATCTTTGATCTACGCTGTCAGATAAGTTCTAAAGATATATTCTGTCCAAAAAACATGTGGATGACTCTGAAATCCCAGTATTGTCAGGACAGTATAAACATAACATGACAAAAACTGGTCAAAAACATATTTATTTCATTTTCCATTACTCTATGCATTATTGTCTCATTTAGTTTCTGTAATCATATATTTATTTAGTTTGGCTGTTTTTGAAGGAAACAACAAGTTGTTGTCATAGCCCTGGTGTAGTTATTGTCTGCATTGTCTTCATACCAAAAATTTTGTCGTTTTCTAATATCTCTGTCACTACTGAAGATACTTACTTCAAACTTGGACAACTTGTTAACTATGGCAAGGGGAACCCATACAAGAGGAGCTGTTACGCATCATAATGTTTTTGACACATTTATGTCCCTTTTTCTTGTTAAAAGTTTCATTGAAAATCAAACACTTGCAGGGCATGCAGTGCTCTTGATTAAGGTTTTCAGTACAGGAAATGCAGAATTGTGTAATATTATTTGATAACCTGTAGAGTGCCAAGTAAACACAACTGACAGAGTGAAGTATAGAGACCATTTTCAGGGCTGCTTTTATCTCATCATAGTGGGCAGTGTAGATAAAAGATAAGAATGTACATTCTGCGCAGTCTGATCTTGATTTAACTCTTTACCACACAGTCCCGACTTTTAACAACCCTGAGGAAGAAGCCTTTTGAAAACATTGTGAGAAAAGGGGAAAATGCTGGTGACCAGCATTTTCTCCTTTTCCCACAATGTTTTCTGCTCTATCAAAGAAAAATTCTGTTATTTTTGCCACCTGTAATTTATCGTCTGCGACTGCTTTCAATTTGGACAAGTCCTAAATTTTGCCCTTTGGTAACGAGTTAAATAGCTGCAAAAGCAACTATACAATGTCATGCAGTTGTGAAAGACCTGCAGAATGTAACTGACTGTTAACCCTTAACCTGATAAATAAATGAAACTTTTAAACCAATAATAAAGAACCGGAATAGTGCTATTTTAAACTTATTTTTGGAGAAAATTTCTCCTTATTAGACAATGTAGATCAAAGATCAGACTGCACATTCTGTGTGGTCTGATCTTGATCTAGACTGTCCACCAAAGGTCAATGAGTTGCGCTTAACAGCCTGAGGGTTAACCCTTAACCTGCTAAAGAAAATAAATGAACTTTCAAGCTGATAGTAAAAACCCAAATATATGTATCGCTGCTTCAAAGTTATTTTGGGGTATAAATATCTCCTTATCGGACAGTGTAGATCAAAGATCAGACAGCACCTTCTGTGCAGTCTGATGTTGATCTACACTGTCTGCAAAAGGTCCTTGAGTTGCGGTTAATATTTGAACAGGTTGATGTACCAGGAGCCAACTCTACCAATTACACACATTTGGTGGGCCTGGAGAATTATTACTTACCTTACTCAGTGAAGGTTGGTGCCTATAATATACATGGTGCTGGGCCAAACTCTACAGAGAAAACAGTCATGTCTGCTGAGGGAAGTAAGTGTGACTTTCTAATTTTTGTGTGAAGATAAACTGGTACCTGTTTTATCTCCCGTAGCTGTATGATAGACAACAGGCAACACCTGATTTATCAACCGCAGCTATTGGTGTTCATATGTACCAAATCCACCAATCAGATAGGTCGTAGCAGAATGCCTTAATTTGAATTAAAATGACCGAGCAGTATTCTTTCTTTGGCTAAGATTTTCATGACAGACAAACATTTTTCTGACCATGATTAATTTATCGAACTTGTTAAAGAATTTAATCTCTATCGATAAGGTCTTTCTCTGTGCAAAAATAAGATCACAATTGAAATTTCCAAGTCTCACATTATCTCATGAAATCTTGAACTGAGCAGAAATCTGACTTGTAAGTATTGGGTGTTACCTGTTTTCGATGCAAAAATTGATAACAGGCTGCCAGTTTGTGTGTGTAGACAGTTAAATTTTTACTTAGCAGTCCCGTGTTTTAATAACTCTGACAAAGAAGGCCTTTGAAAACATTGTTGGAAAAGGAGAAATTGCTGAAAATCAGCATCGTCTCCTTTTCTTACAATGTTTCCTAGCAAATGAAAGACAAATATCAAGTTTTGACTTACTGTTAATTTGTCCTCTGCAAATTCTTTCAAATTGCTTTCAAAGTGGATGAGTCTGAACATTTGTTTTCAGGCAGAGAGTTAAAGCAATATTATTTGAGCCATGTATGGCAAAAGGGAGCTTAATGCATCTCTGTGATGCATTATACCTTGCAAGTCATCACATGATCACAGATCCATAAAATCCATTTTGTCTAACAACTGACTAAATCATGAGGTAAAAATAGTCCTTGGACATGTGGAAAAACAACAAAAAGTAAAAAGTTTCGACCCATGTCAGCCTGCGTGGAATGCGCAGGCTGACATGGATTGATACCTTTTGCAGATACATTAAGCTCCTTTGTCACAGAGTACGGCCCGTTTGTATTTTACCACATTACTACCCGTGTTTTCAACACAATACAGCTATTACAATTGTCTTTGTTTATTTTCAAACCCTTTCAATGACAAATCCAATGGTTTGAATCATATATAAAGTTTAGTTTCTACAAATACATTAAATTTGGACAATTTTGAAAATTTGTTGTGTGGTGACCCTAACAAAGAAGCCGTACAGAGGGTGTTTCTTTGTATTGATGATATATAATTTTTCAGGGCAGTAAAGCAGATTATGAAGGACCAAACTTCAAAGACTTTGTAGTCTGATCTATGATTTACACTGTTTGCTTCTTTGTACCAAGTTATTAGAAAAAGGAATTGAAAATATCCTTATTTATAGTGAAACTGTAAAATAGTGGAGGAAGAAATAATATCATTCTTTTTTCCTAAATAATTTTTCAGTGCCTATAGCAACTGTCCTGATGGGTGATTGTGATAACTACAATGGCACAGCTTTTTCAATGTCATGGACACCAGTAGAGGACACAAGAGAGGTCATGAGGGGTCGTCTCAAAGGTTACAGGGTGAGTGAGGTCATTGCACATACATGTATCTTTGGTCCTTCTTTACTGTGTAGCTGGAGAGTAGCAGCGCTGTAAAACCTAGGGTTCTGAGTTTGTGCTTCACAGTCACACCTGTTTCTGAGGGTTGGTGATGGTCATTGCCAAAGATGTTATGCGCCCGTCACTCTTGAACATCGTCCTGACTCTCTGTGGAAAAGCAACCAGCTGCTTCTAAACAGTGTTATGCATATAGAGTTAAAGAAACTTTAGGAGTTCAGGGATAGGCTGGGAGACTGCCATGACCCAAGGAAAGAAAAGCAAATTTTATTATTCTTGTTTTAAGAATTGAAAAATGAAGAATTTAAAAATGTGTTACAGTATGAAAAATCTGAATGCTGAATTTACAGACAGCAAACATGATTTGGCTAAATGACAGGATTTGTATTTGATAAGGTATAAATATTGTGGGAAAAGGAGAAAGTATAGGTTACCAGCATTTTCTCCTTTTCCCGCTCAGTTTTCAATAGTCTTTTCCTGTGAGAGTTGTTCAAAATTAGGGTTGTGTGATGAAGAGCCATTGGGATTTATAATCATTTTTCAGATTCGCTACTGGCATATAGACTACCCAGAGCTCGTAACTTGGCGAGATCTGTATGGACAGCATGATTCTACCATTATCATTGGGTTGGACGATAATACTAACTACTGGTCATCTGTACAGGTCATGAACTATGCTGGGGTTGGGCCAATTGGTGAAATACGATTGGCTGAAACTTTTCATTTACGTGAGTATTCATATGCCTGTAGTTAATATATGTTGTCATCTTCTACACCCCCCCCCCTCCCAAAAAAAAAAAAAAAAGTCTTGAAATTTGGAGTATTTTGTACTTTAATTCTTAAAAAAGACATTTGTTTCATTTGCTTAAAAAACTGATGATAGTTTAGTAGATAGCCAGCCATAAAAATATTTGGGAACAGACTAAAAGGTACTGCACAAATATTTTGCCTCTGCTGGGTTTCGAACTCATAGCCTCCAAAACCATAGCTCAATGACTATTATCTGAGCAACCAAGCAACTGTCAGTCTGTGTTAAAAATGTACCCATCTCATGTTAGGCAATAACACACAAATGAAAATGGCCTGTCTTTGTTTTAATTTTCTCAAAAACTTGCATAACTAAAACTGGTGGATGCCACTATTTATATCTTGGAATAGAAGACTTGAGATAGACTCAAGTTACATGTACATTGTATTTAGCTAAGGTTTCATATTGTAATCTGTCTTTTATGTTCACAGCTCCTCAACATTATCCACGCCATGTAAAAGTATTCAGTCACACTGCACATTCTGTAAAGGTGACATGGCAGGGTGTAAGCACAGCTTTTGATGAAGAAACTCTCCAAGGATATATCGTAAGTTCCTTAAGCTCAGAGAGTTTATAAATGTCATCCTTAATTCTTTACTAAAATACGGACTCGACCAAATTGAAAGTATTTGCAGACAAATGATTTAGCTCAAAAGATTACTTCTGCCTTTGATAAGGTAGAAAACATTGTGGGAAAAGGAGAAAATGTTGTCTACCAGCATTTTCTCTATTTCACACAATGTTTTCAAGAGCTGTCTTCTTCAGGGTCGTCCAGACTCTTGATTGTGTGGTTAGGTGTTAATGTATCAATGGTACAAACCAAGCATGTCCAAGATTAGTATACATGTGGTGTTGACCAGTGTCAGAAAATTTAGCCGATACAACACACAGATTGATGTTGGTTGTACAACAACCTGCACCATTGATTTTATCCCTTACAGCACCAAATAAATCAAGCAGTTATTTTCAGTCTGAAAGTAACTTCCAAATAATTGCAGTTTCAATATTGCTTTTGTTTAGAATGTCTAAGCAAAGTGAACAGTGTAGATCAAAGATCAGTTTTGATAATGCATGAATGGTCTCATACTTCACGTAAATGCTAAACCCATGACTGTACAAGCTGCATTTGCATCTACTGAAAAGGAATACAAAATGCACAAAGAACGAACATTAGCTGACAATATGTGAAACTTGTCTAGATTCAAATAATTGGCAGACAAAAAAACATATATAGTTCAAATGGTGGGATTTTTCTTTTGAAGTGTAGAAAATGTGGGGAAAAGGATAAAATGCTGGTTACCAGCATTTTTTGCCTTTTCCTGCAATGTTCTCGAAAACCTTCTCTCTTAAGAGTTGTTAAAACAGAGGATTATTGTATAGAGGGTTGAGGAACAACGAAAACTGCTTAATAAAATTGTGGGACTGTGCAGTCTGATTTTGATGTACAGTGTCCTCAATGGAACCTAAACTATCCAAACAAAGTAGAGATAGTATCTTTGACATTTTCTGTACAGTTACATGTATTTATCATATACCTGTAATTTTTCTGGCTAAAAATACATACATCATACACGGATAGAATACACACACGACAGAAAAAAATCTGTATCTACACAGTGTCAAATATGCTTCTAAATATGGTATGGTGACATGTCAAATGCATGGAATATGCATGCAATGATTTGCGATTTGATTTGTCAAAATGTTATGCTATGATTTTCATCGACCAGTCGTAAAAAACGAGGTTATTACCAATTAATGCATAAATTGTTTTATTTTGTGCATGGATGAATGAAATGTCAATAATTGCAGTATTTTGTCATCGAAAGTTGTAGGTATATAACAGGAGGAATATTATGTTGTATTAACTCTTTACCACACGGCAAAATTTTAGACCTATCCAAACAAAAAGCATTTGCAGACGACTATTTCACAGTGGCTCATATGATGCAATTTTTCTTTCATAGGGTAGAAAACTTTGTGGGAAAAGGAGAAAATGCTGGTTGTCAGCATTTTCTCCTTTTCCCACAATGTTTTCAAAAGGCTTCTTCCTTAGGGTCGTTAAAAGTTGTCATTGTGTGGTAAAGGGTTAACTTTCCTGGCGCTTGTGTTTGCTTTTCCCAGCCTTTGTCTTGTACGATATTAAATTTTCTCATGCTGCTCGAATCAAATACAAGGACCAGGAAAGTTGCTACAACATTATATTCTTTACATATGTAATTTGTAGTTACGAATATGGAAAGTACAGGAAGATATTCGGACAGCGACAGACACCATTGTTGACAAAACAAATGAAGCAATCATAGACAATTTACAGCGTCACACAGTTTATGTACTCCGTGTTTTGGGATACAGCATAGGAGGTGATGGCAGCCTTAGTCCACATGTCTACTTCACAGTCGATGGTAATACTAATTTAATTGTATTATTAATCCTTTTCTAAACGACAAGTTTTGGACTCTTTCAAAGTCAAAGCCAGGCTGGGTAGCTCAGTGCTTAGGGTTTCTGACTCGCGACATCGTGGTTGCTAGTTTGATACCCCATTGAGGCAAATTTCCATTCCGCCAATTCCCCCCCCCCCCCCCCCCTTCACCTCTGCTGTATGTGAGAAAAGTAGTCAGTGGCTTGGAAAAAAGTACTGGTGTCAGGAAACACATGTTTAGGTGCACTGACCACAATGATACGATCTGAGCTGTAAAAGTGGCATTAAAAACCTTGATACAAACAAATCAAATTCGAAACATCTGGAGACGACAAATTCAAAATTGGTGCAAATGAGCTTAGGGTCTCTGATAGGGTAAAAAACCTTTTGGGAAAAGGATAGTGAAAACCCGGGATTGTTTGGTAAAGGGTTAACTGTGTACCAGACACCAAAATTTTAGACTTGTCCATATTGGACACCTTTGTAAGATGTCAAAGAGGCTTCCCTTAACCCTTTAGCAAACAATCAAGTGTTTTAACTCCTTACCAAAAAACAAAATTTTGGACTTTTCCAAATTGAAAGTATTTGCAGGCAACAAATAATGTAGCTCAAAAGGGAAATGTTGTTTGAGAAAGGGTAGAAAACAATGTGGAAATGGAAAAAGTGCTGGTTACCAGTATTTTCTCCTTTTCCCACTGTTGTCAAAAGCCATCTTCCTCAGGGTCGCTAAAACTTGGGTGAAGGGGTAACCCTTTCCCAAACGACAAATTTTAGCTCTTTCAAATTCACAACATCTGGAGACAACACATTAAAAAATGTTACAAATGAGCTTAAACTTTCTGATAAGGTAGATAACATTGTGGGAAAAAGAGCATCTTCTCCTTTTCCTATAATGTTTCTGAAAGCCTTCTTTCCCAGGGTCGTGAAAACCAGCAATTGTTTGGTATAGATTTAAAAACCCTTTACAAAACAGTGAAGTGTTGAAAAGATCCTCAGGAAGGACGCCTTTGAAAAAAGAATATGTCGGAAAAGGAGAAAATGCTGTTACAGTATTTTCTCCTTTTCCCACAAAGTTTCATATGCTATCAAAGATAAATCTCAGTAGTTGTACCTTATTTGACATGTCATCTGCCAAAACCAAATATCAATTTTTTTGTCATATCTGTTTTACTGTCTGCAAATGCTTTCAGTGTTTGCCAGTCTAAAACTTTGTAGCTTGTTCAGGTGTTAAATGTGATCTTTTTGTTCTTATTTTCAGGTGGAAATATTCCCTTTGATCCGACAACAACACAAATTTGCTACGAGGACCATTCCTGCGACCATGCTATAGCCTCTCAACAGCTTTCAGTCAGCTTGTTCATAGCTGGAATCATCTTCTCAGTCATCATGTTGTAGATAACCTGCTTTTAACTCATTTCTCTCATACATTTTTCATAAATCATACTGATTTCTATATTTTCTGACAAGTTTTATATTCCATGAAGTTTTATGTGTTTTTAGCTCACCTGAGCACATAGTGCTCAGGGTGAGCTATTGTGATCGGTCCATGTCCGTTGTCCGTCTGTCTGTCCGTCCGTAAACAATTACTAAAAAATCTTCTCCTCTGAAACCTCCAATCAGATTTCAATGAAACTTCACAGAAATGATCCTTAGGTGATGCACTTTCAGAATACTTCAAAGATTTGAATTCCATGAAGAACTCTGGTTGCCATGGCAACCGAAAGAAAAAAACTTTAAAAATCTTCTCGTCCCAAACTGTAAGGGCTAGAGCTTTCATATATGGCATGTAGCATCATCTAGTGGCCCTCTACCAAAATACTTCAAATCATGGCCCTAGTGTGGAAATTGGCCCTATGTTTGGGTTCTCGGAATTCACATAGAGATAAAGAAGGAAATCTTTAAAAATCTTCTTGTCCCAAACCGTAAGGGCTAGAGCTTTCATATTTGGCATGTAGCATCATCTAGTGGCCCTCTACCAAAATACTTCAAATTATGGCCCTAGTGTGGAAATTGGCCCTATGTTGTGGGTTCTCGGATTTCACATAGAGATAAAGAAGGAAATCTTTAAAAATCTTCTTGTCCCAAACCGTAAGGGCTAGAGCTTTCTTATTTGGCAAGTAGCATCATCTAGTGGCCCTCTACTAAAATACTTCAAATTATGGCCCTAGTTTGGAAATTGGCCCTATGTTGTGGGTTCTCGGATTTCACGTAGAGATAAAAGAAGGAAATCTTTAAAAATCTTCTTGTCCCAAACCGTAAGGACTAGAGCTTTCATATTTGGCATGTAGCATCATCTAGTAGCCCTCTACCAAAATACTTCAAATTATGGCCCTGGTGTTAAAAATTGGCCCTGTGTTGTGTGGGGTCTCGGATTTCACATAGAGATAAAGAAGGAAATATTTAAAAATCTTCTTGTCCCAAACCGTAAGGGCTAGAGCTTTCATATTTGGCATGTAGCATCATCTAGTAGCCCTCTACCAAAATACTTCAAGTTATGGCCCTAGTGTTGAAAATGGCCCTATGTTGTGGGTTCTCTGATTTCACAAGATGATTGTAATAAGTACTAACAACATAGGATTTAGCTCAGCATAAAGGCTTTAATCCATGGGGCATTCAATTCCAGCTAGTCTTATATATTTCAACAGAGACATTGGAATTCCTATCTTTTAATAAAAGTGTTGGCTTAATCAACGTAGTCGCTTAGCTGAGCAAGATCAACTGTATTGCCCTTTTACAAATTGGAATTCATGAACAACTCGGGTTTCCATGTCAACTGCTGAAAAAAAAATCAACCCAAACACGAAGCCTACAACTTAATTGGCAACAGTAGCACTCTACCAAAGTACATCGAATTGTGACCTTAGGAAAAAAAAATAAGTGCTGTTGGATCCCAGTTTCTACATCCAAATAAAAGATCTTTTAAAATCTTCTTTCATCCAAACATTAACCCTAGAGCTTTCATATTCAGCATGGACTGGTGGATAGTTATGCTCCCGTAAGGGCGAGCATATAGTCGCCACTTCGTCTGTCTGTCTGTCCGTCGGAAGGGATTTCTCAACAACCACTTGACGGCTCTTGTTTGCTAATAGCATTTACCAAATTTCTTCCTTGGAATCACAAAAAGTCCTTTGTAGTCACAATGTGGGATCAAATATGTAAAGAGTGTATTCTTGGAATCCTCCTGTTCCATATTGTATGGCCCACAACATACATTTGGCATGTGATTCTGTCTGAAAACCCATTATCAGCTCACCTGAGCATAACATACTCATGGTTAGCTTTTATGTATCCTTGAATATGCGTCGCCAAAATTCCACTGTTCATTATATAGCTATCGGAATTCCAGCATAATCTTGATCCATCGCCCAGAATGTTTGTAAGGTTGTGAACATGAACATAAACATACTCAGCAACCACAATTCTGGCTCAGTCATACTCAAAATTTCCATGGATGTTCATATTGACCTAAGGACAAATCTGATCAAAATGGGGACAAGTTAAAAGCATCAAAATAGGGGATCTTTGTTTACACTCTAAGGCCTATAATTTCGGCTATCTCATTTTCTTACCTGCTCTGATTGTTGGTATTGTCATATGGATGAATCATTTTCAAAACTAAAACATTCCAGCAAAGAGGCAAGTGGCCATAACAATGACAGCTGAGTTGCATTTCAGGTGAGCAATTTAGGACCATCATGGTCCTCTTGTTATTTTGTGTTGTGTAATGTATCAGTGAAATATGCAAAGTTTTAATTAAGTGAATCTCTCTCAACCTAAACTGTTTACCAGATTACAAAATTTCAGACTTGTCCAGATTGAAAGCATTTTCAGACTACATATTCATGTCTGTGCGGGAAAAGAGAAAATACTAGTTAACCACTATTAACTGTTACAAACAGTGAAACTATAACACTCTCAACCTTTTACAGCACAGTTTTTTGCTTTTAATGACCGTGAAGAAGGCTTTTGAAATTAGTGACAAAAAGTTTTCACTTTTTCCACAATGTTTTCTCCTGTTTCAAAGACTAAGTTCTATCATTTGATTTTAGCAATACCTAATTTGTTGTCTGCAAATGCTTTTCAATCTGTAAAGCTGTAAAGTTTTGTAGTTTGATAAATAGTTTATTCACCACTGGGATCTTAAAAATTTATCCATTACGAAAAATAGTTTGAGCACATTTTTTTCAAAATTTTGAACTTTTCATAAATACTCATATTTTACTAGCCTTGTGTTTTGTGTTTTTTCCCTAAAGACAGGTCTAGCTTACAGAGTTTAAATATCATTTTTAATATTTGCTAATGAAATTTTCAGTGTAATTGTTGGCTCTGTGGAAAACTTTAGCTTGTAACCTTCTGCAGATTACTTCCTTCATATTGAACGAATCCCTTTCAAAAACATTGTGGCTCATGGAAAAATTGTTAGAGCAATTTCCATCTTTGCCACACTGTTTTCACAAGTTTCAATGAATATAAAACTCAGTTTTTGTAGCTTATCCGTTTTTCCAAGTTATTTGCTGCACAGGTATGTAGGAAGTAATTAGTTCACCCTTTACCCAAGAATCCCTGGTTTTCGCCACCCTGGGATAGGAGACTTTTGAAAACATTGTGGTAAAGGGAGAAAATGCTGGTAACCAGCATTTCCTTCTTTTTCCCACAATGTTTTCCCTATTAGAGAGTTTAGGTTCATTTGTAAAAATTTCTTACTTATCATCTACAGATGTTTTGAATTTTAAAGATTCTAAAATTTGTTACATGCGAAAGAGTTAACCTTTTACCAAACAATTCTAGATTTTCACAACCCTGAAAAAGAAGGATTTTTATCTTTTTCTCACAATGTTTTTTCAACCCATTCAGATGTAACCCTATCATTTGAGCCAATTTAATTTATTGTCTTCAAATGCTTTCAATTCTGACCAGTCTTAAAATTCTGTTGTATAGAAAACATTTTATCAAGGCACTACCTTACTAGATGCTGTCCTTTGGACAATACTGTCCCTGAGGACATTTTTTGTAGTTTGAGCTATTTTTCATATTAAAGATGCTACAATACAATGACAGGCTCAAATCCTACACAGGTGAATTAAAAGTTTTATATTCAGTATCTTATACACAGTTTTTGGTAATCTTTAAGGTGGTCTTCTGTGGCTCATTTACTTCAGCAGTTGGTTTGTAATCAGGAAATCAAGTTTATTACTCACCAATTGCATTGGTCATGTGGAATTGTCTTTGGGTAAGGCATTGCAAACCTCCATCCAAGTAATGGTAAAACCACATCATATAAATATGTTGAAAGCAGCATAAAGCCTCTTTTAACCTCAAATAAACAACAAAATATTTGACTTGTTCAGTACCAAAGCACTTCCAGGCTTCAAATTAAATTTTGTCTCAAAAGGTTGGATTTATCTTTGAAAGGTCAGAAAACGTGGTAGGAAAAGGAGAAACTACCAGCATTTTGTCTTTTTCCTAAACTCTTCTTTTCCCATTTATATTATTTTATCATTTCACTTGTTGTCTGAAATGGCTTTCAGTTCTAACAAATTTTTTGGTTAAGAATTAAGCCTTTAACAAATAGTTACGAGTTTTTACAACCATGAGGAATAAAGCTTTTCTCTTTTTTCTACAATTTTTTTTTTACCTCTAAAAGAGAAATCACAACATATGAGCCACATTTAAATGATTTTCTTTGTTGTCTGCAAATGCCTTTGTTATGGACAAGCCTCAAATTCTGTCATGTAGAAAAGGGTTTAGGTACCTAATTTCATCAGCAGAGAACTGAAAAAGACATTTATTGAGAAATGGTGTATATTAAATGATTTATAATAGTATAAAATACACGTGGCTTATTGTACAAAATGTTTTATAGCTTTGTACTGAAAACAATAAAAGGTTACAGAACAGAACATTTGTTTATTTATGACTTGTACACAAGATACATAGTCAATTATACAACTT
Organism: Hippopus hippopus; assembly: GCA_946811185.2. Taxonomy (NCBI): domain Eukaryota; kingdom Metazoa; phylum Mollusca; class Bivalvia; order Cardiida; family Cardiidae; genus Hippopus; species Hippopus hippopus. The sequence goes on along the minus strand of OX328111.1, from coordinate 24,930,173 downwards.
TGATATACCAAATATACAGTTTCACATAGGCCAAAGCAAGCAAAGAACTATAATAGCAATGAAAACAAGAATGAAAGAATCTAAGTCATCTTATTACACTTATTCAAGGTTTTATGTGAAAGGACATATTATATACTATCCTTCGTCGTACTGTAGTCTGTTAGTAATTTCTTGTACACTCCATATCTCCAGCTTAACCTTTTGTCTGATTTTGAAAACATTTCATGCATTGGTGCACCTTGATGAGTCACTACTGTGCAGAGTGGAAATTTTAGACCCTTAAGGTCAAGGACACTTGGGGTCAAAGGTCTTATGCTTTTGAATCCTGCCTGCTCCCTATCTCCTTAACCTCTTACCTAACAATCCTGGGTTTTAACAACATTGAGAAAAGAGGCTTTTGAAAACATTGTGGAACAAGAGCGGCAAATTGTCGCAAGATACGCCCGTCCCACCGCCAGTTGTCAAGGGGGTATAATAATCGTAAAGGGCAGGTAATGCAACAAACATGTTTACCAAGTCTCAAGTCAATTTGATTTGAGGTGACAAAGTTCCGTTCCAGACAAGCAAGAAATACTGTAAAAATGAAGATCAAAGTGGAATTACTCGAAATCCGCACTAGGTAGAGTTATTGTTCTTGTGCACTGTACTCCGTAATATTGCAACAAACATGCATACCAAATTTCAAGTCAGTCGGACTGGAGATGACAAGATTATGCTCCAGACAAGCAGAAAATGCTGTAAAAATGACGATCAAAGGGAAATAACTCAAAGACAGCACGAGGTAGAGTTATGGTTCTTTTGCACTGCAATCCGTATTATTGCAACTAACACACATGCCAAGTTTCAAGTCAATCGGACTGGAGATGACAAAGTTATGCTCCAGACAAGCAGAAAACGCTGTAAAAAATGACGATCAAAGGGAAATAACTCAAAGACAGCACGAGGTAGAGTTATGGTTCTTTCGCACTGCACTCTGTATTATTGCAACAAACACACATGCCAAGTTCCAAGTCAATCGGACTGGAGATGACAAAGTTATGCTCCGGACAAGCAGAAAATGCTGTAAAAATGACGATCAAAGGGAAATAACTCAAAGACAGCACGAGGTAGAGTTATGGTTCTTTCACACTGCACTCCCCCTTAATGAGATCTATCCACCCATGAAGTTTCATAACCGTAGCTAGTATAGTGTTGGAGATATGCTCCGGACAAAATTCAAGTATGAAAAACAACAAAGGGCAATAACTCGAAATAACTCAAAAATTAAGTAAGCAAGAGTTATGATTCCTGCGCACTGCACTCCCCCTTGATAAGATCTATCCACGCATGAAGTTTCATAACCTTAGCTAGTATAGTGTTGGAGATATGCTCCGGACAAAATTCAAGTATGAAAAACAACAAAGGGCAATAACTCAAAAATTAAGGAAGCAAGAGTTATGATTCCTGTGCACTGCACTCCCCCTTGATGAGATCTATCCACCCATGAAGTTTCATAACCGTAGCTAGTATAGTTTTGGAGATACACTCCGGACAAAATTCAAGTATGAAAAACAACAAAGGGCAATAACTCAAAAATTAAGCAAGCGAGAGTTATGATTCCTGTGCACTGCACCCTGCCTTGATGAGATCTATCCACCCATGAAATTTCATAACCGTAGCTAGCATAGTTTTGGAGATATGCTCCGGACAAAGAATGGGGACGCCGCCCGCCCGCCCGCCACAGGTGATCCCATAATACGTCCCGTCTTCGACAGGCGTATAAAAAGGAGAAATACTAGTGACCAGCATTTTCTCCTTTTCCTTCAATGTTTTCTACTTAATCAAACAAAAATCTCATCAATTGAGTCATGTTTAGTTTCTCATGTTTAAATGCTTTCAATGAGGACGAGTGTAAAATTTTGTCATGTTGTAAAAGGTTAACCCCTTGTCTGATTTGTAAATACTTCACTAGTGTGCACCCTGATGAGGCAATATGGGAAGTTGGGTTCTAAATGCCAGGGTCAAAGGTCAAGGTCATTGAAGGAGCAAAAAATTGCTTGCTCTTAACCCCTAAGTCTTTACCATATGACAAAACATTCAACTCGTCCAAATTGAAAGCATTTGCAGACAACATATGACGGGCATTTTCCTTGAAATGGTAAAAAAATTGTCGCAAAAGGAGAAAATGCTGGTTGCGAGCATTTTCTCCCTTTCTCACAATGTTTTCTACCCTCCAGTATAGAGTTTTTAGTTTTTGAGTCTCATTTACTTTGTTGTCTGCAAATGCTTCCGACTTTGGACCCGTCTAACATTTGGTTGTTTGGTAAAGAGTTAAAAATTTCATACCTGTGTACACCTTCATAAGACAAAGCACATGTTCTTAACTCTTTACTACACAATCATGAGGTTTAACCACCCTGAGGAAGAAGCCTTTTGAAAACATTGTGAGAAAAGGAGAAAATGCTGGTAACCAGCATTTTCACCTTTTCCCACAAAGTTTTCTACTGTATTGAAAACAGAGATCATCACTTGAGCTATATTTACTTTGTCGTCTGCAAATGCTTTCAATTTAGTTGAGTACAAAAATTGTTGTTTGGTAAAGAATCAAACTCTGTCCACTACCTATCTTTTGGATAGTACTTTTTTATCTCTTTTAGCTGAATGCCAGCAAGCTTATATCATGGCCGTGTGTCCATCATGTGTTCTTTCATCTGTCTGTACATGTGTCTCTCTGCCCATGTGTTGACTTTTGTTTCAAACTTCTTTGAACTAGCTATCCTTTTTTGATTAAATTTCTCAGAAATGGTCCTGCTCTAGCCCTCTTAAAGAGTTTTTTCTAAGGTTTTAATTCCATCCAAAACTCTGGCTGCCATGGCAACAACACTGGAAAATATTGAAAAGCCTCAAAATTGTTTTATCGGAAACCTCAGTTTGGATTTCTCTAAAACTTGGCCAAATTAATGTTTAGTTTGAACTCTTTCAGATTTCTTGATTTTGTACTAATTTTGATCAGGCAAAGAAAATTACAGTGTGCTACACCATTTGTCTCCCTTGAATATCATACATATAGGATCTGACATGAGTGGGCTTTTGAGATAAGACTTTATTAAACGAGTCAAGGGAAATGTTATCAAGCGAGCCTTTGGCGAGCTTAATAACATTTTTCCTTGACGAGTTTAATAAAATTTTATCTCAAACGTCCACGAATGTCAGATTTTTTTGATCACATAACGACATTTCACAAAATATAGATTAAATGATGTAAAAACATTCATAAATGCACCAGCAGTAATATCCATAAGACCCATTCACTTCTATGTAATACGTACAAAATGACGTTAAAAATGACGTCACACAAATGTGATATCAAACATGTATGAGAAAAGAAAATTCGTAATGGGTATATTACACTGAAAACAAGGGAGGTTATGTGATAATACAATGTATTGTATATTCAAGTTTAAAGAAGAGAAAGTATCAGATTTCATTCATGATGGTTTATTTTGATATCAATGGATAAGTTCTGATGTGTTGAATATTTAAATGAAGCAAGCTTTTATATCATTTCCCCCCATAATTTATGCCATAGAAAAAATAGCACAAACTTCATAGCACATCATAAGTTGGTTTTGTGGACCCATATCTATCTACCAAACAATCCAGTTTTAACAATCCCAAGATATTAGGCACTTAGCATTAAACAGGGATCTTATATACGATCCCTGCATTAAAGAAAAAGGAGAAAAGTTGGTACAAACTAGCATTTTATCTTTTCATCACAATGTTTTCTGTTTTATCAAAGACAAATTCCATCATGCACAACATTTATGTCATCTTTGATTGCTTTGGGAACTGAACAAGTCTCAAAGTTTAACATTTGGAAGAGTCAGGTGGCTAAACACAAATTACTAAGTTTCTTTGCAGATTTAGATCAAGATCAGAGTGCTCAGAAAATGTAGTCTGATCTTGGATCTTAGTTGTATGACATTTTGTTACATATTTGGCAAAAAGAACTATATAGCAAGAGACAAAATTTTAGGAACATCCATATTGAAAGCTTTTGCTGAACACAAATGGACTCAATTTTGTCACACTTGAACACACTTAGAATTGAATGACTTTTGTGTTTTGGAATGAAATATACTCTGCATACACTCGTACTTTGCCCAAGAGAATTCAGGTGATGCTTACCAATATCATCAATTAACTCTTTACCAGACGACAAAAATTTAGGTATCTTGACGTTAAGCACTGTCACAGGCGCTTGGTTATTGACAAGCTTCATCCTATACAACCTCACATATTGTGTTATAGAGGTCGAAGTTTGTGAAAATCCAAGTGCCTTTTGTTATTTTGTCAAAAATGTAATAATTTCGGAACATATCAGGGATTGTACATATGATCCCTGAACATATTGACTATTTTGGTCACAGAAATGATTTCCGTCTTATTCGTCAGTTTGTATTTATATATAGAGAACTGCAAAAAAGTTTCGAACATCGAAAACAAATGACAACCAAGGGTTCACAATAGAAATGTGAAAACTACTAGATTAAGCTTTTTTTTTTTTTCCTTTCCGTTACTTTTTCTTAACTTGTGTTCTAAACCATAACCACATGTTTCGTACTAAGGTCCGTACCAATGTTATTGTTCGAACACTGGTTCGAGTTTGACCATCGTGTAAGGAGTTCAAAGTGTTTTTATTACTTTTAGTTATTTCTACATGTGACGAATGCAATAGTCCTGATATTCTGTTACGATCAATAAATTCTATGTTGTATTACCTGAGATATCGTTGCTGCTATCACATAAAAATCAAAAAATCACCATTTCTTGAAACTGCCAAAATCTCCTTTGAAGAGAGCATTCGTTAATGAACTGGTAACCTGCCGTTTCACTCTATCGGACCTTTACGCGAGACACAACGAGGACCAGTCAAATTCTTGAAATGGAGAGGCTAAAATATAGACGACTTTTGCTTGCTACTTTAACACGGAAGGGGAAAAGCGGACAACATCAGATGCATCTGGGAAAAGAGAAAGAACACCGTATTCCGCAGCTGTTTTGGGTCAAAATTAATCTAAAAAAAAAAAAACATTTAAAAAGGTACACAGAAGTATTATACGATATTCTAAGGCTGTATCAAACGTTTTCATCCTTTGGCTACACTTTTTATTTTCAAGAACAGTATGGAACCGTTTCATTACAGTTTTCATCTCTCGAAGTCATCTATGGAAGAATGACTTTTTGTGTAGTTTCTGTGTTTGTGTAGAAATGTCATTTCGAGTTAGAAAATACGCACTTCAGTAAAATTTCTAAAATATTGTTGGAGATAAAGAACGAACAATTTAAGAGCTGACCAACCCAAAATATCTATGCTAGTACATGTAGTTGGATTACATAAGTCACAAAAGTAAATAATTGTTTCAAGTGAGAAATCAGAATTCGTACTAAGCTATTTTCAAAGAAACACACCAGAAAGTTATAACGATGATGAGATGCAAAATTGAGATAGTTTTTGGCGGATTTCGGCAGTTTTTCTACTTACTTTGGATGTATATTAAGTTTGTCAGCTAAAAGGGTAAGAAGTGCCTATGAAAAGGGAAGAAAAGATCGTTGGGGAACAGGGAGAAAGGAGACCGTGATAATGAGTAATTGAACGTTTATTGCCGCCTGGACCCAGGCTATCTGTGTCTTAGATAATACACTCACTCTATATTTATCGAAATCTAAATCTACATCATGTGGACCAGTACTTTGGGCCTGTATTCACCAAACTTTCTAAATTGCATTCTTTGTCTTGGATTTAAAAAGTAAAATAATATTTGATTGTCTAAACCATTTGGTACAGTCAATCAGAACTTGTGTTACTTTAAATTTGAGAAAATCATTGAGACTTTGATAAGAATGGTTTTAGGACTGGTTCGTGGCGGGTATCGTACTTATATATATGTGTATCTATATCCCCGATTTGTGGGGACTCTGTGTAAGATATACTTTCTACATCTATATCCCTCGGGTCAATACATGCCCCAAATCTGGCCCTTAAATGCGACCTAAACCTGACTTCTATTTGCATCCTCTGAACAGTACTACGTACAATTACCCGATGATCATATTTTTTTAAAGAGTATAGTATCGTCTGTGTCCAACTATTCTTTGACTCATTAATGGTATTAAATGCAACCTCATGTGCAGGGTGTTTCATACTACATGTATCTAATACTTTTTCAAATCATGAAAGGACCCGGCCGGGTAATTGTGTCAGTACTGGTGTGAGAAAGCCAGGAATTACATGCGTAGGTGCACCGACTGCCATGATATGACCTAAGCTGTTTAAACGGCGTTAAATTGCAAACAAATCATAAAAAGATAATATTGAGCCATGCTCTAGCTAAAGAGGGCTTAATGCATCTCCGTGAAGCATCAAACCATGCAGCTAGGTTATCACATGATTTTGGAGCCATTATATCCATTTTCTCTAACTAATGACTGAATCCTAATTAGGTTAGAATGGTCCTTGAACATACAGAAAACTGACCAATAGCGAAAAGTTTCGGCCAAGATCAGCCTGCGCGGACTGCACAGGCTGGCCTGGGTCGATGCTTTTCACAGATGCATTAAGCCCCCTTTTTCACAGAGCGTGGCTCATATGATAGAGCCATAATTTAGTAATAGAGGGTTTAATCCAGTCTAAAGCCATTTTGTCGCACAACCAACTCATTCATGAGGTGGAATGGTCCTAAGTTAATAACGCGCCAAGCCCCGGTAGCTCAGTCCGTAGCGTGCGGGACTTGAGAACAGGGGGCCGTGGGTTCGATCCCCGGCTCGGCCAACTTCTTTCTGAGGACTGATGATAGTCATTGCGACAGGATTCATTCCTATCCCACCGCTGACCATTGTTTCGACAATGGTTATGTGGGAAAGCAGCTAGTGGCTTGGAAAGAATATTGTACGGAGTACTGGTAAAAGAGACCCCAGGAACGCATGGATAGGTGCACTGGCCGCCGCAATATAACTGAAATTAATGTTGAAAACGGCGTTAAACACCATACGATCAATCAATCAACCTGTAATAACGCACTGAAATCCTTTTTCACAGAGTACTGCGCATATAACTTCGCAGCAGATTACTTGTCTCGTTGCCAGAGGCACTTCCTGGCGACTAAAAAAAGTTTCGTCAATGACTATGTTTTAAAACATATCTAGAGAATTAAAGAGTAGACCCCAAGATCAGACTGCACAGGCTGACCACATGGTGAACACATTCTGTCGAATGCCCCACAGTAACACCTGAAGAGTTATATGTACGTATGAAAATAGTCAATATTCCCCCCCCCCCCTCGGCTGACTTTCCTCGTGCTTAATTTGCACATGCTTTGTAATCACTGTTTATTGTGTTAGTCACTTGTGTATTTATGTTTGTTTCCGAGGCAATGTGTTTAAATTTCATGGATTACTTAATTCTTAAATAAATTCTGGAAATTATAAACATAGAGGTGGGTGAATTTATTGCTATGGTTTTCCTTTCCTCCCTTTTCAATGTTATTTTTGTGTCATTATCATTACACTCACTGTCGTCGTCTTTGTCACTTGTTTTCATCCAATCTCAACCCCAAACTAATTTAAATGATGGTCGTCGTAATAGGCTCGGGTGGTAACGTACAGGGCTAGAAAACAAGGGGTTATGGGTTCTATGGCCGAGCCCGGTAGCCAAGTCTGTAACGCGCAGGGCTTGAAAATTAAGGGTTGTTGGTTCGATTGTCGAGCACAGTTGGTGACATAAAACATGTGAGTTTGATTCCTGTCTAGGCCAAAGGGTTTCAGCATTGCCAAGTAGTTAAGATGAAGAATTCATAGTCCGCCAGTCCTGGGTTCGATCCCCAGGAGATTGGATTGGGGTATCGCGTGAGTGCCCCTGAGCAAACCTCAGCAAAATCCGGGCCTGGTACTAGTGAGACAGAGAAAGACAAGAAACATGAATGTGTCGGCGATCGTTGTAATTTGACTGTTAACCCTTTCAGCGCCATAGGCGAAAACAGTCACTTTTGCGGACGGCGTAGATTAAGATCAGACTGCACAGAACGTGCAGTCTGATCTTTGATCTACACCGTCCGCTTGTGTAGTCAAGCCTTTACAATCAAAATTTTTATAAGTTTCACTGGATTGTATTTATAGCCGTCGATCCAGAGCGTCGTGAAACACTGATCAGGCAAAGAAAGGCCCTTTCCACCGCAAGGTGAAATGATTACCAGTATGACAGATTTGTATAGGGAAGAAAAAGTAAACATTGTGGACAAATAAGAAAATGCCGGTTCCATTATGTTCACAAGAGCCCTCTTATTTAGGGACATCGTAAAGGCTTAACTTATAATTCTTTTTCCATTATCATTTTTGTTGGTGATGGTTTCAATCATACCTTCCTTTTTTATCGTCATCATCATCGTTGTCATCATCATCGTTGTCTGATCATCAGTTTTGGATCATAGTGGTGTTGTCCTCTCATCCTCTGCGAAATACGGTTGTTTTAATGGGATTTTCCGTTACTTTCTTAGATAATTTAGCAGTATTCTTACCATATCTCAGTGTTTTAAATGCTACGGTACTTATTCAATGTCTTTCCTGCTTTTCACGAGTACAAGACTGGGGCTTAGCGCTGCCTTGTCCAAGGACATTCCAACAAAATAGCCCAATAACTGGGAATCGTCCTAGAATTTCTTGATTACATATGGTTCAACACCGTAACCCTTTACCAAAGAACTCTACGTTTTAATGGCCACGAGAAAATATTGTGATGAAAGCAGAAAACGCTTTTTTTCACGATATTTTCCAAGTCCACCATGGACAAATCCTATTATTTGAGTCACATTTGAATTGTCGTCTGCTCTTCTATGTCAGACTAGTCTACAATTTTGTCGACTGGTAAGGCTCATCGGTTGGAGCCATGCTCCGGCAAAAGGGCGTCCAATGCATCTCCGTGATGTATTATACCAAGCGAGTCATCACATAATTAGGGATCTATACAATCCATTTAATCTAACGATTGATTAAATTTGCAGGAAAAGTGGTCCTTGGACATGCAGAAAATTTACATAGAACAAAAAGTTTCGGTCCATGTCAGCCATCGCGGATTGCGCAGGCTGACATTATCGATACTTTTTGCGGATGCATGAAGCCACCTTTTTTAAGGAGCTTGGCTCATATATAATCAAGAGGTTCTGGGATCGATCCTCGCCGGCCACTCTTGTTTTTTCGTGGGAGTGTCCTTTGGCAAGGCGGAGCACCAGCCTAGTACTGGTGAAGTTCAGGAAACACGTGAATACTGTGCTAGCAGACCGTATAGATCAAAATCAGACTACAAATCACGGGTAATCTGATCTTAGTCTATGACAATCTTGTATCCACCAACTCTGTTAGTTTTAGTTATCGATCTAAGTTTTGATACAAGCTACATTGCTACATGTAATTTCTTCCGTTGTAGTTGTTTATCGTTTCATACTTCTCGGATACGACAATCTTCGTAGTTCTTTGTTTTTTTACCCATGTGAACTTTAAATTGTTTCTAACACTGTGAACTGTAAATGTTTAAGCGCTGTTTTATTCTGGATTGAAAAAAAAAACGTTACGAATTTATAAGCGAACTGTTGCCGGGATAGGCTTCCCTAGTCCTTTTGAACTGCAGCACGAGTTTCGGTCTGAATATTTTTTCTTTCCCCTTTTATTTATTCCGACTGCCAAAAATGACAATTATCACAGAACAAACGTAAACAGATTATTTCAGAAGATCTATGTGGACAGTGATAAGGACGTATTAATTAACTCGTCACCAGACTATCTCGACTTTTAACGTTTTTGAGTAGGTTAGAAGACCTGGTGACCAGCGTTTTCTTGTCTTCCCACCACGTTTTCTTTCATATAAAAGACGAATTCCATTATTTGGGCGACATTTAAATTGTCGTCTGCAAACGCTTACAATTTGGAGGTATAAAAATTTTGTCGTCTGGTAAGAGTTAAGAAACTAACTGGCGCCCAAGATCCAGGCGGAACGAACGGCCGACTTTTTCAGGGGTCATATATTTGAACCATGCTCTATGAAAAGAGGTCTTAATATATCTGCGAAAAGTATCAATCCAGGTCAGCTTGCGCGGAGTGCGCATGCTGACCTGGGCCGAAACTTTTCGCTATTGGTCAATTTTCTGCATGTCAAAGGACCAGTGTACCTCATGATTCAGTCGGTTGTGAGAAAAAATGGATTTTATGGATCCATTATTAGATAATGACTTAAGAGGTGTGATGCATTAAGCCCCCTTTTACCAGAGCATGGCTTATGTTTGTATATTCGATCCCTACCTTGTCACAATATTTTCGCGTGCATTCATGTTTGTTATCATCACCATCAGTATTTTAAAAGACAGTTTCATAAATTATCTGCTCCATAAATGTTTGATTGTGGAGGTGTCGAGTTTTGTGTTTTCAGTTGAAGCGAACATTTTACATGACGACAAAATCTTAGATCCGTCCGTATTAAACGCCTGTGCAGACGACAAATTAATCCCTTACCAACCAATCCCCGGTTTTTACGACCCAGAGGCAGAAGCCTTCTGAAAACATTGCGGGAAAAGGAGAAAATGCTGGTAACCAGCATTTTCTCCTTTTCCCACAATGTTTTCTACTCTTCTAAAGTGAAGTTTCAATTTTTGAGTCACGTTCATTTTGTCGTCTGCAATTGCTTTCAATTTGGACAAGTCTAATATTTTGTCGTTTGGTAGAGTTAAATGAGGCTCAAATGATGGGATTTTTCTTTGAAAATGAAGAAAACATTTTTGGGGGGGATAGAGAAAATGTTAGTTACCAGCATATTTTCCTCTATGCACAATGTTTTAAAAGCTATGATTGTTGAAACACCGGACAGTTTGATTGAAGAACTTAACTCACGTGGCGTTTAAAGTAAGACTTCCGGTAATTTTTTTTTTCAGTGTTTTTACAAGACATTGTATTCAAATATAAACTACAACCTTATTCTTATAGGCTCCAAATTGGTCTAATGGTCAGGGGAGTCGACTTGGAAGTCGGCGAACCGAGATCGAGACGCGCCAGAGGCGAGAAAAAAAATGCACAGCGAGAGGGGAAAAAAACAGAAAGAAGCCTGGATAGAGAAACAAACGCCGGATAGAGAACGGGCAAGAAAGACACTTGGATAGGCGATGGTGGGACCCAGGAAAATTACCTTTTACTATTCTGTGTATTTGACAATATGTGTTTTATTACAGGGGTGTTTAATAAATGATGAATATTGATTTGATAGTTTCTTTCAAGTTTAGTTTCTTTCAAGTTTATATAATGTTATTGTTTTCTCTGTAAAGAGATCAATTTAAAAGCAAGAAGACCAAAGTATAAGAGAAAATCTTTTATTATTAATGTATATAACAAACATTTAACTCATAGATCAAACTGTTACGTCTTAAATAAAAAGGACTTTAGAAAACATTGTGGGAAATGGAGAAAATGGTGGTTACCAACATTTTCTCCTTTTTCCCACAATGTCTTCTGCCAATTTCCACACAATTACCATCATTTGAATTTTTTTTAATTTGTTGACAGCAAATGCCTTCAATACAGATTACTCTAAAATTTCGTCATTTACAAAAATACGAAAGTCTTTACCACACAATTCCAAGTTTTAACAACCCTGAAACCTTTTGAAAATATTATGAGAAAAGGAAAAATATTTTCCAATATTTTCGACAGGCTAATACTTAAAAAACAAACAAACACAACAGAGATGATATGATACAAATTTAAAATCAGACAATTAAATCTTTACCAAACAGAAATTTAGACTCTTCCAAGTCGAAAGCTTCTGCAGACAACTATATTAAAAGTGATACAAATGTACCAAAGTCCTTTGACAGGATAGAAAACATAGTGGGTAAAGGAGAAAATGCTGGTAACCAGCATTTTCTCCTTTTCCCACTGTGTTCTCAAGTCTTCTTTTTCAGGGTCATTAAAAGTCAAGACTGTGTGGTAAAGGCCCAACTCCTCAGAATTCAGACTGTTCTAAGTCTTTACCAAATGACCAAAATTTTAGACTTATCCAATTTGAAAACATTTACAGACTACAAATGAGGCTCAAATGACCTAACTTATCTATGAATGGAAAGAAAACATTAAGGAAAAGGAGCAAATGCTATTTACCAACACTTTCACCATTTTCCCACGTTTCCAAGCCCCAATTTATTCATGGTTTCTAAAACAAATAACTGCTTTGTCAAAAATTCAGAATCAATACAATAATCACAATACAGACTGTTTTGGCACACTGTTTTGGCTCTTTACAGAAAAATGAAATTTTAGACTTTTCCAATTTGAAAGCATTTGCAGACATCATATTAAGTCTTACCTACTCAATGTTTTCAACCCTATCAAAGCAAGAAATCACCATTTGATCTACATGTAAGTTGTTGTCTGCAAATTCTTTCAATTTGGTCCAGACCAAAGTTTTGTTGTTTGGTATAGAGTCAAGTTTGGCGTAAAAATAATGCTACTTGTCTTTGAAAGGTTAGAAAACATTGTGGGATAAGGAGAAAATGCTGGTTACCAGCATTTTCTTCTTTTGCCAGAATGTTTTCAAAAGACTTCCCTGGCAGGTTGCTAAACCTCAGGATTGTGCGGAAAAGGGTTAAATGACATCATTTGTCTATAAACGGATAGAAAACATAGAGGAAAAGGAGCAAAAGCCGTTTTCCAGCACTTTCATCTTTTTTTCAACGATGTCTTCACGCCCAATTTCAATCGTGGTTTCTAATACACTGACTGGTTTGTTATAAGGCCAAAATCAAAACAATAAACTCATCACATTACAGACTGTTTCACTGTTTACCACACAGTCCCAAGGCTTAACGACCCTAAAGAATACAACTTTTTGAAAACACTGTGGGAAAAGGAGAAAATGCTGGTAACCATTTTCTCCTTTTACAACAATATTTTTAAAAGGCTTCTTCCACAGGGTCGTTAAAACTCGCAATTGTTTGGCAAAGCATTACATGTATAAACAATGGCCGGTTTGATAAGAAAATAAACAAGAGGGCCATGATGGCCCTGTATTGCTCCACTGGCTTTTTAACCCTTTACCACACAAATTGAAGTGTTAATGACCTTCAAAGAGAAGGCTCTTGAAAACATTGTGGGAAAAGGACAACATGTTGTCAGCCAGTATTTTCTCTTTTTCCAACAATGTTTCCTACCCTATCAAAGACAAAAATAATCATTTAAGCTACATTCAATTTGTCTTCTGCAATGGCTTTTAACTTGGTCCAGTCAAAAAATTTGTCCTTTCCTAAAGAGTAAAATCAAAGTATCATGCACTTAATTGGCATTGACAGAGACATACAGCATAAAAAGTCTGTATGGTAATAAACTTACTTGGAAAACATAACTTCCCCCCTGCCCAACAAAAAGAACATATCATTTTAAGTGAAAAGATTATGTCAGTGACTACAAGCAGGTTTATTCATTGGCATGAAAGGTAAAGTTCTGAAAAGAAAACTGAATGACAGAAACCTTACTTTAAGTTAAATATTCCACTCATGTGAGCATAACTATTAGCGTCAAAATAAATCACTCTCCCTGAAAACAGAACAAGTCCTATCCAAAAAACTTGAACATCAACATCAATCATGTATTATTGCGGTTTGATAATCAAGGGAGGTAAATAGTAACAAACTTTATCTCTTATAAACAGGAGTTATTTCCCTTGATTATTATTTAAATTCAAGTTACTATATAAGCCCATGCTAAACTTGTGATCGCTGGCATTGGGCCAATTTTGACCCCAGGGCTATAATATGATGAAGTTTCTTAGAGGCCCATTAGATAAAGCTACATGCCAAATGTGGTAGCCCTGGGCCTTATGGTTTCAGACAAGAAGATTTTCAAAGATTTTCAATATTTTTCGCTTTTGTTGCCATGGCAACCAGAGTTTTTGAAGGAATCAAAATCTTTGAAGAAATTCTTAAGAGGACCATGGCAGGATCATTTCTGTGAAGTTTCATCAAATTTGGATGGGTAGTTTCAGAGAAGAAGATGTTTGAAATAAAAGTTAATGCATGGACGGACAGACGCACGCATGGATGGACGGACGGACGAACGCACGACGGACACCGGGCCATGACATAAGCCCGCTGGCCTTTGGCCAGTGGAGCTAAAAATTAATGCAAAAACTTTATCATAATGCAGACATTGTAAATCTTCCAAACAACAAAAGTTCTGTCATGTCTAATTTGAAAGCATTTGCAGACGACATCTGGCTTAAATGTGATTTATCTTTGAAAGGGTAGAAAACATTGAGAAAAAGGAAAAAATGCTGTTTACCGGCACTTTAAATATTTTCCAAAATGTTTCAGAAAAGCTACTTCATTGTAATTGTTAAAAATAATGACTGGTTTGATCAAAGGTTACAATAAATGCAATTAAAACATCATAATACTCACACTGGACAAATTTTAGTCTCTTTCAAATAAACACCATTTGCAGACAACAATTTAGTTGTGGCACATAAGGTGGGATTTGTCTAGAAAATATTGTGAAAATAAAGAGAAAATACCGGTTACCACCACTTTCTCCTTTTCTCAAGATGTTTTCAAAGCCTATGACATTAAAACATGGCCTGGTCTGGTAAATGGGTAACTGTTTAATTATTTACCACTCAACAAAATTTTAGGCCAGTCCAAATTCAAAGCAATTGCAGACGACAAAATAAATGTGACTCAAAAATTGAAATTCGTTTCTGAGAGGGTAGAAAAAACATTGTGGGAAAAAGGAGAAAATGCTGGTTACCAGCATTTTCTCCTTTTCCCACAATGTTTTTTTACCATATCCAAGACAAATTCCATAATTTGAGCCACATTTATATTGTCGTCTGCAAATGCCTTTAATTTGAACAAGTCTACATTTTTGTTGTGTGGTAAAGAGTTAAGACATTTGCAGATGACAAATTAATGTGGCTCTAACAATGATTTTTTTGAAAGGGTAGAAAACATAGTGGGTAAAGGAGAAAATGCTGGTAACCAGCATTTTCTCCTTTTCCCACTGTTTTAAAAAATCCTTTATCAAAAAAAGGTGTTAAAACTTGCAATCATGTTGAAGAGGGTTAAAGGAAAAGTAAACATCTTTTTTTTTTTCAACAACATGGAAAATAATGTATGGAAAAGAAGTATTTGCTAATAGAAAGCATTGGCTACTTTTACTCTGAACCCTTTACTAAACAATCACATGGTCTGATGACCCCGAGGAAGGTATAAGAAAACACTGTGGGAAAAGCAGAAAATGCTGATAACTAGTACTTTCTGCATTTCCCTGAATATTTTCAACCCTCATTTATGACAACTTTACATACTGAACCACATCTCATTTAAAATCTTGAAGTTTAACTCTTTACCAAACGACAAAATTTTAGACCTGTCCAAATTGAAAGCATTTGCAGATGACAAAATAAACGTAACTCAAAAATTGAAACTTGACTTCAGAACAGTAGAAAACATTGTGGGAAAAGGAGAAAATGCTGGTTACCAGCATTTTCTCCTTTTCCCACATTGTTTTCAGAAGGCTTCTTCCTCTGGGTCGTAAAAACCAGGGATTGTTTGGTAAAGGTTCAATAAAGATTTAACCCTTTACCACACAATCTGCACTTTCAACAACCCTGAAAGAGAAGGCTTTTGAAAATATTAATGGAAAAGGAGAAAGTGCTGGTAACCAGCATTTTCTCCTTTTCCCACAATGTTTTCTACCCTTTCAGAGACAGAAGTCGTCAATTTAGCAACGTTTAATTTGTAGTCTGCAAATGTTTTCAATTTGGTTCTGTCCAAAATTTTGTCATTTAGTTTGTTTGTTTGAATGGTGTTTTACTCCGCTTTCAACATTATTTCCGTCATATGTCGTTTAGTAAAGAGTTGATAATTTCAAAAAGTGTCTATAGAAACGGGTGAAAATATGGGCTAACCAAGTACAGAAAAAATCTAATCTAGACTTAGATCAGAAGAAGCACAAATATCACAAAGGAGACAAAAAGAAATGAAGGAAAAAAAAGTGGTGCAGAAATCATTTTGGGAATATGAGCAAATGCTTGTTAAGACAAAATGCTCGTTCACTCTTAACTTTACCAAACAATAAAATTATAGACATTCCAAATTTAAAGCATTCACAGACAAGAAGATGAGAGTAATTCAAAATTTGAACTGTGTTTTTGGTAGGGTAGAAAATATTGTGAGAAAAGGAGAAAATGCTTGTTAACTGCATTTTCTCCTTTTTCCACAATGTTTTCAAAAGCCTTCTTCCTCGGGGTTGTTACAACTCGAGATTATGTAGTAAAGTGTTAAGACAAAATGCCCCTTTTCTCACAATGCTTTGAAATGCAGCTAAATATAGTGGCTAAAAAATAATTAGGTACCGTAGTAACAGTCTGAAACAAAACAGAATTTAACAAACAATGCTCTATTCTAAATATGAAACACATCTAAGCATAATTAAAAATGCCAAAATAAACAAAAGTGAATGAAAACAATACTTTTTTCCCCACAAAATTTCTAAGTGTACGATACTAACCATGTTGAACTGAGTTATTTCCCTTTGACCATCATTAAACATACATGTATTGGCTTAATTCAGAGAAAGAAAGCAAAGTCCCTAGCTGCCATCATTTCTGATGAATCGGAATTCATTTAAAAAATTTGTAAAACACTTGCCCAACAATCACATATTTCTTTACAAAATGACAAAATTTAAGACTAGTCAAAATTCAAAGCATTCACAGTCGTTAAATTCAATGTGGCCAAAATCACAGCATTTTGTGTTTATAAGTGAAGAAAAATATTTTATTTCACAATTTATACTTTTGCTGCAATGTTTGAAAAACTAGTCTGATGAAAGACAAATGAGTTGTAATCAAATGGTAATGTATTGACCCTTTCCCAAACAATCCCATGTTTTGACAATCCTAAGGAAAGATTTTGAAAATATTGTGTAATGATCACTGAGGAGAAAATGTTCATGACTAGCATTTTTCTCCCTGTCCAATAACATTGTCAGTCCTTTCAAAGACAAATCACATCATTCTAACCCTGTACCAAAAAATCAAGTATTTCATGAACCCTATGGGACACTACCTTTGAAAACATTATAGGAAAAGGAGAAAATGTTGGTAACCAGCATTTTCTCCTTTTCCCACACTGTTTTTCTGCCCTTTCAAAGACCATTTACTTAACCCTTTACCACAAAGTAAAATTTCAGCCTTGTCCAGATTATCTCTTTACCAAACAACAAATTCTAGACTCTCCCAAATTAAAAGCTTTTGCAGAAGACAACCTCAAAGTAAACTGAAGGCCTTTGACAGGGTAGTAAACATCTTGGGAAAATACTGGTCACCAGCATTTCTCCTTTTCCCACAATGTTTTTGAAAGTCTGTAGAAATAACAGGGCCGTTAAAACCCATGATTGTGTGGTAATTGATTGAAACCATTGGCAGACGATGAAATATAATTATTTTTTTATGTGGCTGAGATTATAGGATTTGATTTTAAAAGGTTAGAAAACATTGTAGGAAGAGGAGAAAATGCTGGTTACCAGCATTTTCTCCTTTTCCAACAATGTTTTCAAAAGCCTTCCTCCACAAAGGCATTAAAACTCGGGATTGTGTGGTAACTGGTTCATCCTTTTTGTACCTGTTTGCACAGACAGCTATAACCAGATCTTTCCACTTTTACCTATCCTGACCATTTTTGTTTTTAATTTTTTTTTTGTCAATGTTCTCAACCATTTCAACACATGAGTCACATTAAATGTTCCATCGGAAATTACTCTGAATTAGGTCTAGTCAAAAATTGTGTCGTTTGGTAAATAGTTAACTCTTTGCACTGCTCCAAATTGAAAGCATTTGCAGATAAAAAATTAACTGTAGCTAAAATGATGATTTCTGTCTTTGATAGGATAGAAAAGATTGTGGGAAAATGTCATCATGGTAAAATCAGTCTATGAAATGAAGGAAAACATAGTTGGAAAAGGAGAAAATGCTGGTTACCAGCACTTTCTACCCTTCCCAAAATGTTTTCAAAGGCCTTCTTCCTTAGGATCATTAGAACTTGGGATTGTTTGATAAACAGTTAACCCTTTTCCACACAATCCCAACTTTTAACAACCCTGAGAAAAAAGCTTTTTGAAACCATTGTGGGAAAGGGAGAAAATGCTGGTAACCAGCATTTTCTCCCTTTTCCCACAATGTTTTCTGTCCTTCCCAAAACAAATTTAAATTTTTCAGTCACATTTGTCGTCTGCAAATGCTTACAACTCGGAGTAGTCTAAAATTTTGTCATTTGGTAAAGAGTTAAGCAGAATCTGTGGCCTGCAAATCCTTTCAATATGAATGTATCTGTCAGTAGTACAAGAAATGCCTTAGAATTATCATTTTAAGTCTGAATAACTTTATACCTTTTGTCAATATTTTATCCTGATTTTTGACATTTTGTCGTTTTTTTCCTGAATTTGGCTAGGTTTTTTTTCCCTAAATACCTGGGTAAAGCCTTGATCTGACTTCGGGAGAGTAACTTATAAAACAATCTGGAGAAATTTGTTGCCTTCTTTCCCCTGCTCAATAATTGTCATTATTAGTGCATATGACAAAAATTTATCTAAAATTTTGTTGTTTGTTAAATTAACTAGTCATGGAAATGTAGAGGCCAATGGGCAAAAACCTTGATGAAAGCATTTTATCAATTTTGTCATTATTTTTATCAGCTGCATATAAAAATGATAGCAGATGCAGGAAAGGGATAAACATTGACTACATTTCAGGATGATAGAAATTCCTACCCTTTAAAATAAAAACATTCATTTTCCCTTAGAGTGCCAAATATACTCAAGTTTTCACTACAAAAGACTTGAAAATATTGTGGCAAATTGGAGAAAATGCTGGTTTCCAGCAAGTTTAAAATTTGGTTGTTTTCTAAGTGATACCAAAACAGGGAAATCTTAAGTCATGACATAGATCTATGTTAATGCAGATCCTTGATCATACTGCCTGCTATTAGCAGTCTGATCTCAATTCACACCTGCCCAATATCCAGCTATTTCTTGATATGCATTTCGAAGATTACTATATATACACCAAGGAAATCAATTGCTTTACATGAAACTCTTGACCATTTTCTCCACCATCCCAGCTTTTGAGAACCCTGAAGAAGAGGCCTCTTGAAAACATTATAGGAAAAGGAAAAATGCTGATAACCAGCATTTTCTCCTTTCCCCACGATGTTTTCTATCCTTGGAAAGAAAAATTTCAGGTTTTGAGTAACTTTTAATTTATCCTCTGCAAATGCTTTCAATTTTGGCAAGTCTAAAATTTTGTCGTGTGGTAAAGAGTTAATAACATAGTTCATTTGGAAAAATAAGTACTAGGTACATGTATGTACTAGCTTGTATATAATGTGACATTGAGGGGCTGTTTTTGACCACATGGGGCTTAATTTGAAAACTCTCTGAAAAGGTCTACCAAATGCTCCTTTTCAGTTTGAAAAAAATTTCTCACAGTATAAGCCTGAATAAAAATTGTGAAGCCTGGCCCAAGGTATTTTTTTAACCAATAGATATACTGTAAAAAAAAATTGGTGACAGTCCACTAGAGGAAGCTATGATACATGTACATGTATACCAAATTTCTATGCCCTTTTGTTTTGGACAATTCTTGAGAATTTGCAGAATTTTCCCATGAGTCAAATCAGCCATGAATTTACAATTTCTTTTTCAGTCATTAACATGTTAAATCTTCACTACGTATTCCAACACTCCTGGCTTCTGTCTGATACCTGTCTCTACATCACACTGTCTTCCTGAAAATAGAAAGAAAATTCACAAATGATTTCAGCTCTTCTATAACTCTTTAACAAAGGACAAAAATTTCAACCACGACAAATTAAACATGACTGAAAAATAGAAATTTGTTTTAGAAAGGGTAGAAAATATTGTGGGAAAAAGACAAAATGCTGATTACCAGCATTTTCTCTTTTCCCCACAATATTTTCAAACGGTTTCTTTCTCAGGGTTTTAAAAGTCGGGATTGCGTGGTAAAGAGTTAAGACCCTACAAGTGCTTTTCACAACTCTAGTTGCCTTTGCAGCCTGTGAAGATCCAAGATCAGACGGTATGTTTACTACAGACAAGACCTTAAATCTATGCTGACTACAATTATGAGACATTCTGTCCAAAGGCAGTTTTGAAATGGCCATAAGTTGGCTAATTTTTCCTGACTGAAAATTTCTGTTTTGTTTCCTTTGCACATTCACGGTAAATGCATTACTACTGTTTTCATTGTAACAATACATGTACCTGTTTAGCACATAAAAATCAGTTGAGAAGCATAATATTAAGGCGCAGTTAATGGTTTTATATACTAAACAGAGTTTTACACTACTTTCAACATTATTTCAAGCATATCATTTAAAAAATGTCATAATTCACTTAAAAGCTGGTGGATTTTATTCTTAACTGAATTTAAGTTTCTTGATTAACGGTATATTCGATGATTACATATCCATGTACAAAATACGAAAACTAACAATCAGAAACCAATTTCTGTGATACTATATGCTACCTCCATTGAAAATTATGGGAGCATAAAAAGAGCTTTGACTACGTATAACAAAGTCTGTAGATGTACCTCTGTCCAATGTTTATCTCCAACCAGTCACAAATTTGTCTCCATCAGGTGTTTAACACCACTTTTAGCAGTATACCAGTTACATCATGGCAACAGCTAACTTGTTCATCTGTTTTCTGGACTTCATCTGGCTGAAGACTTGGGCTCTGCAGTGCCTTTCCCCAGGCAAAACCCATAAATACCAGGCTGGAACAAACCCAGACCCTCTGAATAATAAATCTGGAAATATGTTTTCCATGTTACCTGTAAGTAAAAAAGGTATAAACAGGTAAATAAACTCTCTACCAAACAATAGTTATTGTTGTTATATTTATTATTATTGAAAGAATTTGAGGAAAACGAATGCTGTTCACAAATGGATTTTTTTTTTTTTTTTTTTTCTGGAAGAGCAAAAAGCAAATTATTTTTTGAAATGATATGCCCAGCCGTAAAAGACCTTTTTTGACAGAAACATATAAGAGGTATTGTCTCTTGCATATGGCCTTTTTTGTTATTGGTCCATGATGAAATTATACGTTAAGCCCCCTTTTCTCATGATGTGGCATTTCATTAAATAAAAACAAATCATGATGGTCTGTGGCTTATGATAAACAATATAAATATGAAGTTTCATAAAATTTTGTAAAGAGATATTGGTCCATAATGGAAATATACATCAAGCACACTTTTTCCATTACAGGGCATTAAATAAAGAAAACAAAAAAAAACTAAATCTGTGGACTATCATAAGAAACACATGTATGAAGTTTCATCAGTTTTCATAGAGGGGTTTTAGAAGATCTCAGTCCAGAATGCAGGTGGAGGGACAGATGGACAGATAACACAAAAACTACATCCCTACACCTTCGGCGCGGGATAATTATTGTAGGAAAAGCAGAAAATGCTGGTTTCTATTGCACTTTTCCCCTTTTTCCATAATGTTACTATACATCTTTTTTTTCTGACGGTCTTAACCCATTACCACACAATCCCGAGTTTAAATGACCCTGAGAAAGAAAGCTTTTGAAAAACATTATGCGAAATGGAGAAAATGCTGGTAACCAGCATTTTCTCCTTTTCCACCAACGTTTTCTGTCCTTCAAAAAAGAAAATTTTAATTTCGAGTCATATTTACACTATCATCTACAAATGCTTTCTATTTAGGAAAGTCTAAAATTTTTTCGTCTGGTAAAGAGTTGAAACAGAAACATTTCATAAATAGTAATAAATTTTTGCTAGATTAGCACTAATTTTTAATGTTTCTATGGGCACATTAAATTACAAGACATTCTGGAGATATTCTGTGGTCTTCTTCTGGTCAAAAAGTGCATGCGTAGGGGATTTTCTGCCTTTCCTGCCAGGCCAAATTTCTGACCTAATCCCTATCAAAAGTATGTTAATTTTCTCAACTCCATACTTCTTTTCTCAAATTGATGTTAGAAGAAAAAAAAAATGACATCTGAATGATCTGATGTATTGGTCTGTGCTTTCATTAAGTGTACAATAAATATATCTGCAGAAAAAACCCAAAAATATCTGAAGAAATGAGACAAGACATTTTTTGTAAGTCCACAATTTTACAAATATGTCCTCAAATTCATACTCAGATAAATAAATTTGTAAGTTATGGATCAAAAAATCAATGGGTTAATCATACATTTAGCATCCTACTGATTCAGTTGTAATAGAAATGCCTAAAGTTTATCATTTTAAAGTTGAATAACTGTATGCCTTTTGTCACTATTCTTTCCTGATTTTTGACATTTTGTCATTTTTTTCTGAATTTGGCTGTGGTCCTTATCCTAAAATTCTTGGATAAAGCCCTGATGTGACTTTGGGAGCGTAACTTACAAAACATTCTCAAGAAATTTGTAGCCTTCTTTCCCAACTCAATAATTATTATCATGAGTGCATGTGACAAAAATTTATTTGATTTACTCTTCACCAAGTAAGTCCATGCTTTTCCCAAGGCGTTTCAAAATATTGTAGGGAAAGAAAATTAATTGCATTTTTCTCTGGAAATGATTTCAAATACAGTAATTTTTGTTTTCAAAACTTTTTGGCTTTCTTTGTTATCAGCTTGGCCATGGAAAAGGTCACTGAATTTCTAATGAGTGTTTGCTTATAAATCAACCAGTTGTGAGTAGGTAAAAAACAAGAGCCGTCATAGACGGATTATGCTCCCCGAACAGGTCTCTGTTTAGGAAAGTGAAGGCTGTCGGTAAATGGTTGGTCACGGGAGAGGAGGGTGGGGGTGAAACAGGCTACTTGTGTTTGGTCCCGTCTGCCAAACTGCATTTGCCAATGTTTAAATAATTAAATAAAGAGGGGGCATAACTCTTGGAACAGTGGAGTAAAACTTCCTGTCAATGTGAACAATCTGTAAATCAAACATTACTATTATAGTAATGGCAAAATTGTCAAAATCAGATTAAACATTTATAAATTTCATGTTTGAGTTTGTCATTAGGCCCTCTTTTTCTATAATACAGCTTAGTATAAATAGGAAAGAATGAAACTACAACTGTCACAAAAGTGCCGCATACCTCCACAAAGCGCCTTGTCACAGAACAGGTGTCATTTTATATGTAACTGTTATGCTTCAGACCAAAAACAAAATTTAAAATTTACAAAGTGAAATAACTCTAAAACTAGTAGGAATAGAGTTATGTTTCTTGTACACTGCACTTCTCTTTAATGTGGTCTATCTGTAAATGAAGTTTGAAGTCACTAGGTTTTATATTTTGGAAGTTATGCCACAAAAAAAAATCTAAAGTTAAAATTTACAAAGGGCAATAACTCTAAAAATAGTGGGAATAGAGTTATGTTTTTTTTAAATTGTACTTCTCGTTAATGTTGTCTATTTATATATAAAATTTGAAGTTACTAATTCTTATACTTGGGAAGTTATGCCCCTGACAAAAATTTAAAGTTTGATTTACAAAGGGCAATAAGCCCAAAAAATAGTTGGGATAGAGTTATGGTTCTTGTACACTGCACTTCTCCTTAATGGGCTATCTGTATATGAAGTTTGAAGTTACTAGCTTTTTTACTTTGGAAGTTATGCCCCAGACAAAATTTTTAAGTTAAAATTTACAAAGGTTAATAACTCCAAAAGTTATGCCCTGGACAAAAAAAAGCAAAGTTAAAACTTACAAAGGGCAATTACTCTAAATATAGTGGGAATAGAGTTATGGTTCTTCTACACTGCACTTCTCCTGAATGTGGCCTATCTGTACATGAAGTTTGAAATTACTAGCTTTTTTACTTTGGAAGTTATGCCCCACACAAAAATTTAAAGTTAAAATTTACAAAGGGCAATAACCCCAAAATTAGTTGGGATAGAGTTATGGTTCTTGTACACTGCACCTCTCCATTATGTGATCTATCTGTGTGTGAAGTTTGAAGTTACTAGCTTCTATACTTTTGAAGTTATGCCCAGACAAAAATCCAAAGTTAAAATTTACAAAGGGCAATAACTCTAAAAAAAAATGGGAAAAGAGTTATGGTTCTTGTACACTGCACCTCTCCTTGATGTGGCCTGTTTGTATATGAAGTTTGAAGTTAATAGCTTTTTTACTTTGAAAGTTTTTGCTGGACAAAAATTTGAAGTTAAAATTTAAAAGGGCAATAACCCCAAAAATAAATGGGAAAGAGTTATGGTTCTTGTACACTGCACTTCTCCATTATGTGATCTATCTGTGTGTGAAGTTTGAAGTTACTACCTTCTATACTTTCTAAGTTATGCCCTGGACAAAAAAAACCAAAGTTAAAATTTAACAAGGGCAATAACTTATAAGATATTAAGCATCCTTTTCCCGTAACATGGTTTTGCATAGATTAAAAAAACAAGGGCACATGGTGAAACTTTTAATAAACAATATAAATGTAAAGTTTCATGAAATTTTGACGAAAACTGAAGGAGATATTAGTAAAAATTGGAATTTTACAAGAAACCCCCCTTTTCCATCACACAGCGTCAAATTGGAAAACCGAGAAAAAGGCATCGGCGCAATATCCTTAAGAGTTCATATATGAAGTTTCATCCAATTTGGTCTAGGGGTTGTGGAGAAATGGCTTTGGACGGACGGACAGACGGACGGATGGACGGATGGACAGACGGACGGACGGACAGACTGATCAAGCGGCGACTATATGCTCCCCCCTTCGGGGAGCATAAAAAAGGTGAATTACACATAAAGATTGATATAAACCTTGTAATGTCTCAGTGTCAGTATGAAGTTAAATCATTTATCTTTCAATTTAATCCATTTTCATGGTTGACAAGCAGAAAAAAAAGACACATTCAGCCCAATGAAAGATGATCCGTAAGATTTTGGAATCTTGAATACCATAAAAAATGGTGGCCACCACTGGCACTCGATCTTAATTTAAAATCATTCCATGTACTGAAACCATATAAACAACATGGTGATCAAAGCAAAAGACACATCTAGCTTCAGACAGTCGTAATTTATATCATGAACGTAATTCGCTCCATAATTGAATGTTATTCGTCAGAATACATGTTTAAATAGACAGTTACACTGGAAAGGTATTAAACATCAAGTTAATGCTTCAATCAGTGTTTTCAAACCTAAAAATGTAAAAAAACATATTTTTTTAGTAATTCTGGTGCAAAGATTGCTCACCGAAGGCAACCATAAATTGGAAAGTGACTAAAACGTCTTTAACACTGAAATTGTACAATGGTAAGTAAATTTATGCTTTGTAAATTTCGCAGAAAAATTGACACTTGACACACCTGTCCAATTTGTCCAATCAGATCGCCTGTTTCAAAAAAGAGTCTATTGAAGTCGTGTGAAGATCGATCAAACCGTAAGTGGACTAGGGTTAAATCTTATCGAAGAAAGTCACTCTTAAAAAAACATGTAATTTCCTTAATACATGAAAGTTAATAAATGGTCCTTACCGTTTTTTACTTAAAAAAATGTATATTCTTTCCAGCCACTTAATACTTTTTGCACACAACTGTGCTTTATTAAAAAAAAAAAAATCTGGCCATACAGAATAGGTCATTTTGCCTTGATTACCATATTATTTAGTTGGTTACACACATGCAACAATTTCAAATTATGATCGAGCGCCAGTGGCTACTGCGTATGTAAGCAGAAACAAAATCACAAAGTTACATCAAAGCAAAACCATGAACCGTAGAATGGGGGGGGGGGGGGGGGTGAAAGGGGCGGTAACGAGTATATTAATTGATTTTCTAAATCGCCTTATACTTAATATTCATTTCAATCTATAACGTTGCGTGAAATAATGTGGGACGATCAACACCGGGCGAAAAAGCCATGGAACGAACAAGCCATGGAACGAACAAGTCCGGAACCGAATCACAGAATGTGTAAGAGGAACGCTTGTTCCTTTCTATTTCAAGTTTGTATGTCATCTTTATTTGGCTACTATCGGTTCATCAAAGAATTTGCATACCTTTTACATGGGCTCTATCTGATCGTATTTGACTTTCAAGAGGAATTATTTATCCTTTGCACGTGCGTGTCAGCCATTTCCGCCAGCATGGTTACCGTTTCATCGGTTAACTCATTTTTCGTCCGTGGACTTGTTCGCACTTACTTGTTCTTCCAAACCCTGTTTGTTCTCAGAATGGAATAAGTTGATTTTTTTTTTGTCGGTCTCCTACTTGCGTCTCAAACTACACAAATATTAAACATTTTGAAGCTAACACAAAGGTATAATCAATCATGTTCACTAAGAGGTGATTTGTGAAAGGATGTGTACCGAAATAATTAGACTTTTATCACATAAAACCTCCTCCGGCAGTGTATTAAACCCATGACTTATTTTTGATTATACACTAGTGTATGATTGTTTTTTGGGTCTAGGTTCTGATCAATTTTCAGTCATGAGCGCATGAAGCCAGAGAAACCAACGACAGCTTGATGATGACTTATGTTTTATGAATTACATTAAATGATGATCATAGGAAGAAGGATGTAAATCTTATAAAAGATATAAATTAAAAAATCATCAGAGCCCCAGGGGGTAGTCATATTTGGTGAAGCGCCAGACGTATACATAGAGTGTGGGACCTCTGGGAATCCCAACCCCGAGTTCAGCTGGAAGCGAGATGCAAATGAAACAGTCACCTCACTGACAGATAATAGGTTTGTTCTTAGTTCTGATAATTATTACACCAGAGAAACTAGTTTTAACCCTTAACCACTATCCAGAGTTTTAATGACCCTGTCAGCTGAGCCCCAATAGCTCAGTTGGTAGCAAGCAGGACTTGAGAACAGGGGGTCATGGGTTTGATCCCTGGATAGGCCAATTTCTTTCCAAGGATTGATGATAGTCATTGTGACAGG
This sequence comes from Hippopus hippopus, assembly GCA_946811185.2. Lineage (NCBI taxonomy): Eukaryota > Metazoa > Mollusca > Bivalvia > Cardiida > Cardiidae > Hippopus > Hippopus hippopus. The sequence continues at coordinate 24,903,161 of OX328111.1, read as the reverse complement.
ATTCATTCCTCTCCCACCACTGACCATTGTATCGACGATGGTTATATAGGAAAGCAGCTAGTGGCTTTGAAAGAAAATTGTGCGCAGTACTGGTAAAAGAGACTCCAGGAAAGCATGGATAGGTGAACTGGCCGCCGCAATATAACTGAAATAATGTTGGAAACGGCATTAAACACCGAACAATGAATTAATCAGTAATGACTGTCAAAAACTACTTTTGCAAATAATTTGAGAACAAGAGAAAATGCAGGTAACCAACATTTTCTTCCATTTCCCAGTATAGAGTTTTTAGTTTTTGAGTCTCATTTACTTTGTTGTCTGGAAATGCTTCCGACTTTGGACCCGTCTAACATTTGGTTGTTTGGTAAAGAGTTAAAAATTTCATACCTGTGTACACCTTCATAAGACAAAGCACATGTTCTTAACTCTTTACTACACAATCACGAATTTTAACCACCCTGAGGAAGAAGCCTTTTGAAAACATTGTGAGAAAAGGAGAAAATGCTGGTAACCAGCATTTTCACCTTTTCCCACAATGTTTTCTACTGTATTGAAAACAGAGATCATCACTTGAGCTATATTTACTTTGTCGTCTGCAAATGCTTTCAATTTAGTTGAGTACAAAAATTGTTGTTTGGTAAAGAATCAAACTCTGTCCACTACCTATCTTTTGGATAGTACTTTTTTATCTCTTTTAGCTGAATGCCAGCAAGCTTATATCATGGCCCTGTGTCCATCTTGTGTTCTTTCATCTGTCTGTACATGTGTCTCTCTGCCCATGTGTTGACTTTTGTTTCAAACTTCTTTGAACTAGCTATCCTTTTTTGATTAAATTTCTCAGAAATGGTCCTGCTCTAGCCCTCTTAAAGAGTTTTTTCTAAGGTTTTAATTCCATCTAAAAGTCTGGCTGCCATGGCAACAACACTGGAAAATATTGAAAAGCCTCAAAATTGTTTAATCGAAAACCTCAGTTTGGATTTCTCTAAAACTTGGCCAAATTAATGTTTAGTTTGAACTCTTTCAGATTTCTTGATTTTGTACTAATTTTGATCAGGCAAAGAAAATTACAGCGTGCTACACCATTTGTCTCCCTTGAATATCATACATATAGGATCTGACACGAGTGGGCTTTTGAGATAAGATTTTATTAAACGAGTCAAGGGAAATGTTATTAAGCGAGCCTTTGGCGAGCTTAATAACATTTTTCCTTGACAAGTTTAATAAAATTTTATCTCAAATGTCCACGAATGTCAGATTCTTTTTATCACATAACGACATTTCACCAAATATAGATTAAATGATGTAAAAACATTCATAAATGCACCCGCAGTAATATCCATAAGACCCATTCACTTCTATGTAATACGTACAAAATGACGTTAAAAATGACGTCACACAAATGTGATATTAAACATGTATCAGATAAGAAAATTCGTAATGGGTATATTATACTGAAAACAAGGGAGGTTATGTGATAATACAATGTATTGTATATTCAAGTTTAAAGAAGAGAAAGTATCAGATTTCATTCATGATGGTTTATTTTGATATCAATGGATAAGTTCTGATGTGTTGAATATTTAAATGAAGCAAGCTTTTATATCATTTCCCCCCATAATTTATGCCATAGAAAAAAATAGCACAAACTTCATAGCACATCATAAGTTGGTTTTGTGGACCCATATCTATCTACCAAACAATCCAGTTTTAACAGTCCCAAGATATTAGGCACTTAGCATTGAAGAAAAAGGAGAAAAGTTGGTACAAACTAGCATTTTATCTTTTCATCACAATGCTTTCTGTTTTATCAAAGACAAATTCCATCATGCACAACATTTATGTCATCTTTGATTGCTTTGGGAACTGAACAAGTCTCAAAGTTTAACATTTGGAAGAGTCAGGTGGCTAAACACAAATTACTAAGTTTCTTTGCAGATTTAGATCAAGATCAGAGTGCTCAGAAAATGTAGTCTGATCTTGGATCTTAGTTGTATGACATTTTGTTACATATTTGGCAAAAAGAACTATATAGCAAGAGACAAAATTTTAGGAACATCCATATTGAAAGCTTTTGCTGAACACAAATGGACTCAATTTTGTCACACTTGGACACACTTAGAATTGAATGATTTTTGTGTTTTGGAATGAAATATACTCTGCATACACTCGTACTTTGTCCAAGAGAATTCAGGTGATGCTTACCAATATCATCAATTAACTCTTTACCAGACGACAAAAATTTAGGTATCTTGACGTTAAGCACTGTCACAGGCGCTTGGTTATTGACAAGCTTCATCCTATACAACCTCACATATTGTGTTATAGAGGTCGAAGTTTGTGAAAATCCAAGTGCCTTTTGTTATTTTGTCAAAAATGTAATAATTTCGGAACATATCGGGGATTGTACATATGATCCCTGAACATATTGACTATTTTGGTCACAGAAATGATTGCGGTCTTATTCGTCAGTTTGTATTTATATATAGAGAACTGCAATTGGAAAAAAGTTTCGTACATCGAAAACAAATGACAACCAAGGGTTGACAATAGAAATGTGAAAACTACTAGATTAAGCTTTTTTTTTTCCCTTTCCGTTACTTTTTCTTACCTTGTGTTCTAAACCATAGCTATTACGTGCGCACGTATTAGTTATTACGTGCGCACGTAATAACTAATACGTGCCCACGTATTAGCTACTGCGTGCGCACGTATTAGTTATTACGTGCGCACGTAATAATCCACCAATCAGAATCATGAACGGAAGCCATTGTTTCAAGATGGAAGTGGAAGATGCACATCTGTTGCCGTGTTGGACCAATGTAATTTTGCCCTTCCCTCGCAACAATATGGCTTTTGTTCCTTATAAACTGATTGGTCGATTATTACGTGCGCACGTATTAGTTAATACGTGCGCACATATTAGCTACTGCGTGTGCACGTAATAACTATTACGTGCGCACGTATTAGCTAATACGTGCGCACGCAATAGTATTACGTGCACACGTATTAGTTATTACGTGCGCACGTATTAGCTACTGCGTGCACACGTAATAACTAATACGTGCGCACGTATTAGTTATTACGTGCGCACGTATTAGCTACTGCGTGCGCACGTAGTATAAAATATATCTTCCATGTCACTTTTGTGCCACCGTACAAAACAGCTGCGGAATACGGCGTTCTTTCTCTTTTCCCAGATGCATCTGATGCTGTCCGCTTTTCCCCTCCCGTGTTTAAAGGGCAAATCCTAAAATATTTTGACCAGACTGTTTTTTTCCTTTAATCAGCTGCAAATGATGTCAATTAAACATGTGTCCGTCATTTTTCATAAATACCACCCTGTAACATGCCATAAACCACGGCCGAATTGTCACGCTGATAAACGGCCCTAAAAATGGTACATGGCTTACTTCCCCTGATTCGCTTATCTCCCGTGCATGTGTGACGTCATTGTCGAGTCACTCTGTGTATACCGTCAGTAGACATTAAGTAGGAACGCGGATGATTGTATGCAGATATCTGAGTATTAACTGAGAATTGAGCCGAAAAAATGGTAAATTGTGCAGCCTATGGCTGCAACGTCGATTCGGGAACTCATAGAAGTAATATTTTCAAATTTTCGAAGGAATTAAAAAGGAGGAAACTATGGATTCAACGTTTAAACCGGGGCCGGACAGTAGCGACGGATTTTTTGCCATCGGTTCATTCGAAATTGTGTCTGAAATTCTTCGATGACAGTCAGTTCTTAATAAGTCCAAAACTCGCAAAAGAAGTTGGTTATAGGAATTTTAGCCTGCGGTTAAAACCTGACGCTGTGCCGACATTATTCGAAACTCCGAGTCGAAAGGAGATAGGCCTTAAACCGAAACTCCGAAAGACAGACATTCCGCAACGGCAATTTTCAAAAAGAAAATCCAACATGAAGTAGGTAATTTATTTTTTCTTGAAATTGGAATACATGAATTGTTATTCGTACTAATTTACCCTTTTCTACATTACCGCTTCATTGTGAACAAAGAGAAAATGCTGCCGTTTTCTCCCTTTTCCAAATGATTTCAACATTTAACAAAATTATCGATTCATCCAAATTCATAACATAAATTTTGCAAATAACATAGTCGACATTGTTCAAATGATGTAAACTTTCAACAGGGATCCTATATACGATCCCTGCTTTCAAGGGATAATAATCATTCTTTGAACAGCAAACATCATTTTCTTCCCACACTGTTTTTCAAACACTCTTTCTTTGGGTATTGGAAACTAGATCTAGGGTTTGTATGGTAAAGGGTGAAATCAGTATCTGGCTACATCTAGTCATGGTCATAAATGTAAATCCATCACCGACCAGTTGAAACAATACAGGAAATGGTTACATAACATTTGCATATCTCACCCCATTACAATGTAATGTTTGTTGGTGACAGTAAACCCATGTTACAGCTTTTATCCCATACACTACTTCTCTTTGACATTTCACTCTTAAAAATGATTTGACAACTTACATGCATTTTGAACTAATTTTGAATTATATCTATACAATTTTGATTTGTGGATATTTCCTTTTCCTATCCATATTACGTCTTCTAGACAGGCTACTGAGAAAAATGTTTTGAACATGTCAGTATGAAAATTTTGAAAATGCATATAATTTGACACAAGTCATTTTCTCTGATAATCAGACAAAAGTGAGAAAATTAAAATAACACATTTTTTTTTTAAATTAAGAAACAGAATGTTTTTGACCAGGCTCACACACCAATTCTTTTACCTTTTACCTCAAAATTCTGACCTTCAACCACCCTAATGGAGAAGGCTTTTGAGGACAGGGTGAAAAAAGGAATAAGTCCTGATTCCCAGTTATCTTCTTTTCCTACAATATTTTCTACCCTCAAACCTATTGTCAAGGCCACATTTGATCTGTGATCTGCAAATACTTTCGGTGTGGAGTGGACAAGTCTAAAGTTTTGCCATCTGTGTAAGGGTTTAGCCTAACCCTTACCCAAATGATAAAAAATTAGAATATTTCAAATCCACAGCATTTAAATATGACCGATAAAATGTGATTGTTTATTGGAATTTAGTTTAACTTAGTTTAACCCTGTACCAAACAATCCTTTGTTTTAACGACCCTTGTGAAGAAAGAAAAACCTTTTGAAAACATTGTAGGTAAAGGAGAAAATGATGGTAACCAGTATTTTCTCCTTTTTCTACAATGTTTTCTACCCTATCAAAGACAAGTCCAAACATGTGAGTAAAATTTAATTTGTTGACTCCAAATGCTTTCAATTCGGTTGAGTCAATAAATTTGATGTTTGGTAACAATTTAAACATGTATTTTACACCTCTTGAGAAACAAGTTCATACAACTCGTATTAATCTCTTCGGATACTGCTTCCTGGGAACCAAAACAAAACTCGTGCCCAATGTGTGGGATTTATATTTAACCCTTTACCAGTCAATCCCTAGTTTTTACGACCCTGAGACAGAAGCCTTTTAAAAACATTGTAGGAAAAGGAGATAATGCTGGTAGCCAGCATTTTCTCCTTTAACCACAATGTTTTCTACTCTGATGGAAACAAATTTCAATTTTTGAAATATTTACCTTTATTGTGTCGTCTGCAATTGATTTCAATTTGGACCTGTTTAATATTTTGTAGTTTGGTAAAGAGTTAAAAAAAGAAAATATTGTGGATAAAGGACCAATTGATAGTTACCAGCTCTTTCTATGTTTTTACAATGAATCTGAAGTCGTCTATACTGCATTTGACCGGAATGTCAGTATTAACCGCTCAGTCCCTAGTAGACGGTAGACCAATTTGAGACTTACCCAACTTGAAACAATTTGCATAAGACAAACAAGAACTGAACAAATTACAATTCAGAGTTTAAGACTTTCACAGAGAAGCTCTATATGGAACATACAATAGCTATACATGTATGATAAATTTTTGCATTGAATGGATCATGTGGACAAGGTAAATAGCAAAAAAGTATTTCACACAGGTAGATCCCCTCTCCCTCTCTCTGATGTTCATGTATTTCTGTATGGTGATAAAAACAACTAAAATAATTTTTAAAATAATTTTGAGAATTAAGTCTTAATAATCTCGGAACATATTCTTTTATCAAATTTCATTCTGGTTAACAGCATTTCAAAATATTCTTATTCTCATGAAAATCGTGATTTATTGTGTAACCCTTCACCCACGAGAGAATAAACTTGTACCCGTCAATGTTTACAGAATTCTTTACAAGGTACAAATATCAACAAGGACCCATCAACAACTAGTTAGAACTAACATCTCACGATTATCAATCGTAAAAGTCAAGAAAAGGGTTATTTGACATGAAACTGAAGTGTCGGGGAAATGTCTTCAAAAGTGTCGGGGAACTGTCTTGTCGTGGAACTGTCTTGAAACTGTTTTTTTTTTTTTTGTTGTTGTTGTTGTTTAATTCCGCCCGTTAATCTACTGAAAATGCTTCACGTGAAACATAGTTTATGCCATACACTTAATTTTATCATGTATAGAATAATATTTCTGTAAGCGATGTTCGCCCCGTAATAGACGTATTTCAATAGCGCGCAATACTCAACACGTTCAAAAGTCCGGCACAACATCGTCATTTTCTTCATCAGTGGGCGAAAAGTTACTTTTATCCTCATCATCAGAAACTTAATAAGTTTCTTTAAAAATTGGCTCGTACATGTACGGCCTTACCGGGCCAGAATCGTCTATTTCTTCGTCTTCAATATCGCTCAGTTCACTATCGTAAACAACGTCCATATTGAAACAAGCTCTCCTATGACGTCACAAATCAAGGGACGCAACAATAAGTAAGGGAGATAAGCGATGCAATAAAAATTAATAAGCAGAAATATGAATTGAAAAAAAGTACTTTTACTAATTTTTTTTCCTAATTACAACATTACCAGGTTACCATTTGATAAGTGTAGATTTGAAAATTAACCATATCTGAAACTTGTTGATTTGCCCTTTAAGTACCAGGCAAAAGTCGTCTATATTTTAGCCTCTCCATTTCAGGAATTTGACTGGTCTTCGTTGTGTCTCACATAAAGATCCGATAGAGTCAAGCGGCAGGTTACCAGTTCATTAACGAATGCTCTCTTCAAAGGAGATTTTGGCAGTTTCAAGAAATGGTGATCTTTTAATTTTTATGTGATAGCAGCAACGATATCTCAAGTAATACAACATAGAATTTATTGATCGTAACAGAATATCAGGACTATTGCATTCGTCACATGTAGAAATAACTAAAAGTAATAAAAACACTTTGAACTTCTTACACGATGGTCAAACTCGAACCAGTGTTCGAACAATAACATTGGTACGGACCTTAGTACGAAACATGTGGTTATGGTTTAGAACACAAGGTAAGAAAAAGTAACGGAAAGGGAAAAAAAAGCTTAATCTAGTAGTTTTCATATTTCCATTGTCAACCCTTGCTTGTCATTTGTTTTCGATGTTCGAAACTTTTTCCAATTGCAGCTCTCTATAAATACAAACTGACGAATAAGACGGAAATCATTTTTGTGACCAAAATAGTCAGTATCTTCAGGGATCATAATCATATGTGCAATCCCTGATATGTTCCGAAATTATTACATTTTTGACGAAATAACAACAGGCACTTGGATTTTCACAAACTTCGACCTCTATAACACAATATGTAAGATTGTATAGGATGAAGCTTGTCAATAAACAAGCACCTGTGACAGTGCTTAACGTCAAGATACCTAAATGTTTGTCGTCTGGTAAAGAGTTAATTGATGATATTGGTAAGCATCACCTGAGTTCTCTTGGGCAAAGTACGAGTGTATGCAGAGTATCTTTCATTCCAAAACACAAAAGTCAATCAATTCTAAGAGTGTTCAAGTGTGACTTTTGAGAAGTGCCAAAATTGAATCCATTTGTCTTCAGCAAAAGCTTTCAATATGGATGTTCCTAAAATTTTGTCTCCTGTTATATAGTTCTTTTTGCCAAATATGTAACAAAATGTCATACAACTAAGATCCAAGATCAGACTGCATTTCCTGAGGGTCCAAAAATTGTTGAGAAAGGATTAAGCTCTGTCTTACATCCGAAGAGAACCTCAGCCGGGTTGCTCATGACGGTGCCAAACTTGTTTCCTGCAACACACTGGTAGAGGCCATTATCCTCCTGCTGGTCCGGTTCCTGGATGGTGAAGCGACCCCCAGTTATGGTGTACCTGTAAAATATAATACATGTAATATATTTGTGACTTCTTTCATGCTTTACCATACATCCATGTTATAACCCCTCAGCTGGTAAGCATGACTCACTGACCTTTTGTGGACAGAGTAGATCAAGATCAGACTGCACAAAATGTGCAGTCTGATCTTTGATCTACACTGTCCGATAAGGGCATACTTTCCCCCCAAAAAAATCACTTTTGTAATAGCAAAATTTGGATTTTTACTATCGGCTTAAAAATGTCATTTCGCTTATTTAGCAGGATAAGAGTTAACTCTTTAATAAATGACAAAATTTTAGACACGTCAAAATTGAAAGCAAAAACAGATGACAAAGTAAATGCACCTTAAATGATGAAATTTGTCTCTGAAAGTATAGAAAACTTGCGGGAAAAGGAGAAACTCCTGGTCCAGCATTTTCTCTTTTTTCCACAATGTTTTCAAAAAGCTTTTTCCTCAGGGTTGTTTAAACCCGGGATTATTTGGTAAAGGCTTGATCACCCTTAGGAAAAAGAATTTTCAGAACACTGTGAGAAAAAGGAGAAAATACTGGTAACCAGCATTTTTTTCCTTTTCCAACAGTGCTTTCTATTCTTTCAAAGGATATCCTCATCATTCGACTCTATTTGTTGTCTGCAAATGTTTTGACCTTGAAAAGTCCCTAATTTTGTTGTTTGGCAAATAGTAAACCATTTACCAGACAACCCAGTGTTTTAAAACCACCCTGACAAAGAAAGATTTTGAAAACATTGTGAAAATGCGAGAAAATGCAAATAGCCAACATTTTCTCCTTTTAGCACAATGTTTTCTATCCTTTCTAGGACAATTTCCACAAAATTTGAGGCTTATTGTTGTATCATCCTCAAATGCTTTAACTCTTTACCAAACAACAAAATCTTAGACCGCTCAAAATTGAAAGCATTTGCAGACGACAGATTAAATGTAGCTCAAATGATAAAACCTTTCTTTGATAGAGTAGAAACATTGTGAGAAAAGGAGAAAATGCTGGTTACCAGCATTTTCTCCTTTTCTCACAATGTTTTCAAAAGGCTTTTTTCTCAGAGTTGTGAGAACTAGGTATTGTATGGTAAATGCTTTAAGTTTATAAAATAGACAAGTCCAAAATCTAGTTGTTTGGCGAAGACTTAATTTGTTCCATGTTCCTTTTTTTCATTTTCTTATTTTTATTATTCTATTTTTTTTCAAACCCTTAACCACACAATTCCAAGATCTACTGACCTTGAAAGAGAAAGCTTTTGAAAACATTTTGGAAAAGGGAGAAAATGCTAGTAAACAGCATTTTCTACTTTGCCCACAGTGCTTTCTACCCTAAGACAGAGATCATCATTTGAGCTACATTTAATTTGTAAACTGCAGATGCTTTCAATTTAGTTGATTTCAAGATATTGTCGCTTAGTAAAGAATCAATGCTTCTAACACACAACATGACATTAAGTGCATGTGCAGGCAGGGTGAATCAAGATTAGCCTTTACTTTCTGTGCAGTGTAATCTTATACTTACAGAGACTGATATGCTGTGATATTTCATTACAGCCATAGAACCCTACTAATTTGCTTTTCTCAAGAACTACACAGCTTCACTTTCATTTACACATTCTTGAGTTTTAACGACTCTTAGGAAGAAGCCTATTGAAAACATTGTGGGAAAAGGAGAAAATGCTGGTAACCAGCATTTTCTCCTTTACCCACAATGTTTTCAACCCTATCAGAGACAAATTCCATCACTGTGGCAATATTTAAATTATCATCTGCAAATTCTTTCAATTTGGACGAGTCTAAAATCTTGTTGTTTGGTAGAGTTACCTCTTCACCAGAAGACAGTACTTAAGGTTTGTCCAGCTGAAAGCAATCGCATGCGAGAAACAGAATCTAGTCAAAATTATGAGATTTTTCTATGAAAGGGTAGAAAACATAGCTGGGAAATGGAAGAAAATGTTGGTTACCTGCATTTTCTCTTGTTCTCAAATTATTTGCAAAAGTAGTTTTTGACAGTCATTACTGATTAATTCATTGTTCGGTGTTTAATGCCGTTTCCAACATTATTTCAGTTATATCGAGGCGGCCAGTTCACCTATCCATGCTTTCCTGGAGTCTCTTTTACCAGTACTGCGCACAATTTTCTTTCAAAGCCACTAGCTGCTTTCCTATATAACCATCGTCGATACAATGGTCAGTGGTGGGAGAGGAATGAATCCTGTCACAATGACTATCATCAATCTTTGGAAAGAAATTGGCCTATCCAGGGATCAAACCCATGACCCCCTGTTCTCAAGTCCTGCTTGCTACCGACTGAGCTATTGGGGCTCAGCTGACAGGGTTATTAAAACTCTGGATAGTGGTTAAGGGTTAAAACTAGTTTCTCTGGTGTAATAATTATCAGAACTAAGAACAAACCTATTATCTGTCAGTGAGGTGACTGTTTCATTTGCATCTTGCTTCCAGCTGAACTCGGGGTTGGGATTCCCAGAGGTCCCACACTCTATGTATACGTCTGGCACTTCACCAAATATGACTACCCCCTGGGGCTCTTTGATGATTTTTGAATTTATATCTTTTATAAGATTTACATCCTTCTTCCTATGATCATCATTTAATGTAATTCATAAAACATAAGTCATCATCAAGCTGTCGTTGGTTTCTCTGGCTTCATGCGCTCATGACTGAAAATTGATCAGAACCCGGACCCAAAAAACAATAATACACTATTGTATAATCAAAAATAAGTCATGGGTTTAATACACTGCCGGAGGAGGTTTTATGTGATAAAAGTCTAATTATTTCGGTACACATCCTTTCACAAATAACCCTTTAGTGAACATGATCGATTATACCTTTGTGTTAGTCTCAAAATCTTTAATATTTGTGTAGTTTGAGACGCAAGTAGGAGACCGACAAAAAAAAAATCAACTTATTCCATTCTGAGAACAAACAGGGTTTGGAAGAACAAGTAAGTGCGAACAAGTCCACGGACGAAAAATGAGTTAACCGCTGAAACGGTAACCATGCTGGCGGAAATGGCTGACATGCACGTGCAAAGGAAAAATAATTCCTCTTGAAAGTCAAATACGATCAGATAGAGACCATGTAAAAGGTATGCAAATTCTTTGATGAACCGATAGTAGCCAAATAAAGATGACATACAAACTTGAAATAGAAAGGAACAAGCGTTTCTCTTACAGATTCTGTGATTCGGTTCCAGACTTGTTCGTTCCATGGCTTTTTCGCCCGGGGTTGATCGTCCCACATTATTGCACGCAACATTATAGATTGAAATGACTATTAAGTATAAGGCGATTTAGAAAATCAATTAATATACTCGTTACCGCCCTCCCACTCCCCCCCCCTCATTCTACGGTTCATGGTTTTGCTTTGATGTAACTTTGTGATTTTGTTTCTGCTTACATATGCAGTAGCCACTGGCGCTCGATCATAATTTGAAATTGTTGCATGTGTGTAACCAACTAAATAACATGGTAATCAAGGCAAAATGACCTATTCTGTAAGGCCAGATTTTTTTTTTTTAGTAAAGCACAGTTGTGTGCAAAAAGTATTAAGTGGCTGGAAAGAATATACATTTTTTTAAGTAAAAAACGGTAAGGACCATTTATTAACTTACATGTATTAAGGAAATTACATGTTTTTTTTAAGATTGACTTTCTTCCTTAAGATTTAACCCTAGTTCACTTACGGTTTGATCAATCTTCACCCGACTTCAATAGACTCTTTTTTGAAACAGGCGATCTGATTGGACAAATTGGACAGTTGTGTCAATTTTTCCGCGAAATTTACAAAGCATAAATTTGCTTACCATTGTACAATTTCAGTGTTAAAGACATTTTAGTCACTTTCCAATTTATGGTTACTTTCGGTGAGCAATCTTTGCACCAGAATTACTAAAAAAAAATATGTTTTTTTACATTTTTAGGTTTGAAAACACTGATTGAAGCATTAACTTGATGTTTAATACCTTTCCAGTGTAACTGTCTATTTAAACATGTATTCTGACGAATAACATTCAATTATGGAGCGAATTACGTTCATGATATAAATTACGACTGTCTGAAGCTAGATTGTCTTTTGCTTTGATCACCATGTTGTTTATATGGTTTCAGTACATGCAATAATTTTAAATTAAGATCGAGTGCCAGTGGTGGCCACCATTTTTCATGGTATTCAAGATTCCAAAATCTTACGGATCATCTTTCATTGGGCTGAATGTGTCTTTTTTTTCTGCTTGTCAACCATGAAAATCAGGGCTTCCCCTGCAAGTTTTAATTTTTGCGCCATCAAATTTGCCAACTCATAAAAATTGGGGCCAGTAGGAGCCAACTGAGGTAGCCACATAGTACATTAGACACTTCAGTTTATTGGCCCATGTTAAAGCTACTAAATCCATTGCTCAGTTGTACATGCTTACTTATGTTCCTTTTTCCCCAAGGGTTATCAAGGTTGTAAGCTGCAGGGACATAGAATTGTATTTGAACAGAAATACAGCGCTGTAATTCTATAACTGCCAATCTGTTAGAATTCCTTGAGTTTTAATGAAATTAAAGAGGCAATTTGGAATTGTATGGTAAAAGGTTAATATATCATTTCTTTTTATCTGAAAAAATACTACAGGTTACATTTGTTAAAAGGTCCTTTTATTCTGGTCTTTTCTCTCTCTATGAGTGTCCTATACCTTCTCTGACACTTGTTCCAGTGCTATCACTGTAAGACAAAGTGGCCTACAAAGTGCAACCCCCCCCCCCGCCATCATTCAGCATTTTCATGTCATAAAATCACCCGAGTTTCTTCCTCATTATCAGACAGGTATTTAAGCACTCACTTATAGTTTTATAAATACATTTGTGTAAATTTCTTGTTTGAAGTCATTATCAAAGCTATAAAGACAGTCTGAAGAGCTTCTGATCGGACAACGTCAAACTGACATATTGTGTCATGGGTTTTCACGTTTTTTCGACGATCCATTTTTCATGTCGATTAATTTACAGAAAAGGTTTTCCGCATTATTTGATATAAAATTTTTGTTACGGCTTGCAACTAACTTCAAAATCTGTCATTTTTACGCTAGATAAGCAGATCGATAACATTATCACGTTTTTCATTAATGACATCGTTAAATACACACAATAAAATGCTAGCCAGTGAGAGGACGCTGACCAGGTAAGGCATAATCAAGGCGTGGCTTTAGAAATCATGGGCGGTGACTAAATCTTGTGTCTGATGTCTGATTGGTTCGCAGTAGATAGTGTGTGGAAAATTCTGTGGACTCAACGGGGCGTGGCGAAATCGATATTTGATTGATTAGCATTGCGTGGTGTGTATGCAAGTATGGTGTGCAATTAGACATAACCGTTAATGAATGCTAGCTTGATTAGGTGTGATAAACAGTAACGCGGGCTTCCTTTACACTTGATACATACAGTTTATGTCAAGAGTTAAGATCTTTTAATGATTGTTTATAGACATTTGCTTGTCGCCAGTACATTCGCCAGTGCTTCATTTTTGGTGCCAAATTTACTTAATTTTCGCATTTGGCGCCACTAGCGATCGACAGCGGGAGCTCTGAAAATGGATTAAATTGAAAGATGAATGATTTAACTTCATATTGACACTGAGTCATTACAAGGTTTATATCGATCTTTATGTGTAATTCACCTTTTTTTTTTAACCTACTCACAACTGGTTGATTTATAAGCAAACACTCATTAGAAATTCAGTGACCTTTTCCATGGCCAAGCTGATAGCAAAGAAAGCCAAAAAGTTTTGAAAACAAAAATTACTGTATTTGAAATCATTTCCAGAGAAAAATGCAAGTAATTTTCTTTCCCTACAATATTTTGAAACGCCTTGGGAAAAGCATGGACTTACTTGGTGAAGAGTAAATCAAATAAATTTTTGTCACATGCACTCATGATAATAATTATTGAGTTGGGAAAGAAGGCTACAAATTTCTTGAGAATGTTTTGTAAGTTACGCTCCCAAAGTCACATCAGGGCTTTATCCAAGAATTTTAGGATAAGGACCACAGCCAAATTCAGAAAAAAATGACAAAATGTCAAAAATCAGGAAAGAATAGTGACAAAAGGCATAAAGTTATGCAACTTTAAAATGATAAACTTCAGGCATTTCTATTACAACTGAATCAGTAGGATGCTGAATGTATGATTAACCCCTTGATTTTTTGACCCATAACTTACAAATTTATTCGTCCGAGTATGAATTTGAGGACATATTTGTAAAATTGTGGACTTACAAGAAATGTCTTGTCTCATTTCTTCAGATATTATTGGGGGTTTTCTACAGATATATTTATTGTACACTTAATGAAAGCACAGACCAATACATCAGATCATTCAGATGTCATTTTTTTTTTTTCTTCTAACATCAATTTGAGAAAAGAAGTATGGAGTTGAGAAAATTAACATACTTTTGATAGGGATTAGGTCAGAAATTTGGCCCAGCAGGAAAGGCAGAAAATCCCCTATGCATGCACTTTTTGACCAGAAGAAGACCACAGAATATCTCCAGAATGTCTTGTAATTTTATGTGCCCATAGAAATATTAAAAAATAGTGCTAATCTAGCAAAAATTTATTACTACTTATGAAATGTTTCTGTTTCAACTCTTTACCAGACGAAAAATTTTTAAACTTTTCTAAATAGAAAGCATTTGTAGATGATAGTGTAAATGTGACTCGAAATTAAAACTTCCATTTTTGAAGGGCAGAAAACATTGGTGGAAAAGGAGAAAATGCTGGTTACCAGCATTTTCTCCATTTTGCATAATGTTTTCAAAAGCTTTCTTTCTCAGGGTCATTTAAACTCAGGATTGTGTGGTAATGGGTTAAGACCGTCAGAAAAAAAAAGATGTGTAGTAACATTATGGAAAAAGGGGAAAAGTGCAATAGAAACCAGCATTTTCTGCTTTTCCTACAATAATTATCCCGCGCTGAAGGTGTAGGGATGTAGTTTTTGTGTTATCTGTCCATCTGTCCCTCCACCTGCATTCTGGACTGAGATCTTCTAAAACCCCTCTATGAAAACTGATGAAACTTCATACATGTGTTTCTTATGATAGTCCACAGATATAGTTTTTTTTTGTTTTCTTTATTTAATGCCCTGTAATGGAAAAAGTGTGCTTGATGTATATTTCCATTATGGACCAATATCTCTACAAAATTTTATGAAACTTCATATTTATATTGTTTATCATAAGCCACAGACCATCATGATTTGTTTTTATTTAATGAAATGCCACATCATGAGAAAAGGGGGCTTAACGTATAATTTCATCATGGACCAATAACAAAAAAGGCCATATGCAAGAGACAATACCTCTTATATGTTTCTGTCAAAAAAGGTCTTTTACGGCCTGGGATATCATTTCAAAGAAATAATTTGCATTTTTGCTCTTCCAGGAAAAAAAAAAATCCCATTTTTGAACAGCATTCATTTTCCTCAAATTCTTTCAATGATAATAAATATAACAACAATAACTACTGTTTGGTAGAGGTTTATTTACCTGTTCATTCTGGACAGATCTTCTAAAACCCCTCTATGAAAACTGATGAAACTTCATACATGTATTTCTTATGATAGTCCACAGATGTAGTTTTTTAGCTCACCTGAGCTCAAAGTGCTCATGGTGAGCTTTTGTTATCGTGCTGTGTCTGGCGTCCGTCGTGCGTCGTTGGTCGTCAGTCGTCCGTCGTCAACTTTTACCTTGTGTACGCTCTAGAAGCCACATTTTCAGTCCCATACTCATGAAAGTTGGTCAGAATGTTTGTCTCAATGATATCTTGGACGAGTTCGAAAATGGGTCATGTCGGGTCAAAAACTAGGTCACTAGGTCATATCTTAGAAAAACTTTGTGTACGCTCTAGAGGCCACATTTTCCGTCCGATACTCATGAAAGTTAATGAGAATGTTGTCTTGATGATATCTCGGATGTTTTTGAATATGGGTCATGTCGGGTCAAAAACTAGGTCACTAGGTCAAATCTTAGGAAAACCTTGTGTACGCTCTAGAAGCCACATTTTCAGTCCGATAGTCATGAAACTTGGTCAGAATGTTTGTCTTGAAGATATCTCGGATGAGTTTGAAAATGGGTCATGTCTGGTCAAAAACTAGGTCACTAGGTCAAATCTTAGAGAAACCTTGTGTACGCTCTAAAGGCCACATTTTCAGTCCGATACTCAATAAACTTGGTCAGAATGTTTGTCTCGATGATATCTCGCACGAGTTCAAAAATGGGTCATGTTGGGTCAAAAACTAGGTCACTAGGTCAAATCTTAGAGAAACCTTGTGTACGCTCTAGAGGCCACATTTTCAGTCCGATACTCAATAAACTTGATCAGAATGTTTGTCTCGATGATATCTCGCACGAGTTCGAAAATGGGTCATGTTGGGTCAAAAACTAGGTCACTAGGTCAAATCTTAGAGAAACCTTGTGTACAATCTAGAGGCCACATTTTCAGTCCGATACTCAATAAACTTGGTCAGAATGTTTGTCTCGATGATATCTCGGATGAGTTCGAAAATGGGTCATGTCGGGTCAAAAACTAGGTCACTAGGTCAAATCTTAGAAAAGCCTTGTGTACGCTCTAGAGGCCACATTTTCAGTCAGATACTCATATAACTTGGTGAGAATGTTTGTCTTGATGATATCTTGGATGAGTTTGAAAATGGGTCATGTCGGGTCAAAAACTAGGTCACTAGGTCAAATCTTAGAAAAACCTTGTGTACGCTCTAGAGGCCACATTTTCAGTCTGATACTCATGAAACTTGGTCAGAATGTTTGCCTTGATGATATTTCGAACGAGTTTGAAAATGGGTCATGTCGGGTCAAAAACTAGGTCACTAGGTCAAATCTTAGAAAAACCCTGTATATGCTCTAGAGGCCACATTTTCAGTCCAATACTCATGGAACTTGGTCAGAATGTTTGCCTCGATGATATCTTGGATGAGTTTGAAAATGGGTCATGTCGGGTCAAAAACTAGGTCACTAGGTCAGATCTTAGAAAAACATTGTGTATGCTCTAGAGGCCACATTTATAGTCAGATACTCATGAAACTTGGTCAGAATGTTTGCCTCGATGATATCTCGGACGAGTTCGAAAATGGGTCATGACGGGTCAAAAACTAGGTCACTAGGTCAAATCTTGGAAAAACCTTGTATACGCTCTAGAGGCCACATTTTCAGTCCGATACTCATGAAACTTGGTCAGAATGTTTGTCTTGATGATATCTCGGACGAGTTCGAAAATTGATCATGCTGGGCCAAAATAAGGTCACTAGGTCTAATATTAGAAAAACCTTGTGCACACTCTAGAGGCCACATTTTCAGTCCAATGCTCTTGAAAGTTGATCAGAATGTTTGTCTTTATGATATCTCAGACGAGTTCTAAAATGGGTCATGTCTGGTCAAAAAGTAGATCACAAGGTCATATCTTAGAAAAACCTTGTGTACACTCTAGAGGCCACATTTTTGGTCCAAAACTCTTGAAATTTGGTCAGAATGTTTGTCTTGATGATATCTTGGACAAGTTTGAAAATGGGTCTTGTCAGGCAAAAAACTAGGTCACTGGGTCAAAATTTAAAAAAAAACCTTGTGTACGCTCTAGAGGTCACAGTTTCAGTCCAAATTTCTTGAAAGTTGGTCAGAATGTTTTACTTGATGACATCTCACATGACTTCGAAAATTGGTCATGTTGGGTCAGAAACTAGGTCAGTAGTTCAAATCTTAGAAAAAACCTGTGTATGCTGTATAGGCCACATTTTCTGTCCAATACGTATAAAAGGTGGTCAGGATCTTTGTTTTCATAATATCTACAATGGGAAAATTGGCTATGGTTGGATAAAAAGTAGGTCACTGAGAGAAATTCTAGAAAAGCTTGTGTATATGCTAGAGGCCAAATTTTCAGTCCAATAATTATGAAAGCTTAGTAAATTGTTTGTCATGATATCTCAAAAGAGATTGAAAATGGGTCATGTTTGGTCAAAAGACTCAGGTGAGCGACTTTAGGGCCATCATGGCCCTCTTGTTTTGTTTTCTTTATTTAATGCCCTGTAATGGAAAAAGTGTGCTTGATGTATATTTCCATTATGGACCAATATCTCTTTACAAAATTTTATGAAACTTCATATTTATATTGTTTATCATAAGCCACAGACCATCATGATTTGTTTTTATTTAATGAAATGCCACATCATGAGGAAAGGGGGCTTAACGTATAATTTCATCATGGACCAATAACAAAAAAGGCCATATGCAAGAGACAATACCTCTTATATGTTTCTGTCAAAAAAGGTCTTTTACGGCCTGGGATATCATTTCAAAGAAATAATTTGCTTTTTTGCTCTTCCAAAAAAAAAAAAAAAAAATCCATTTTTGAACAGCATTCATTTTCCTCAAATTCTTTCAATGATAATAAATATAACAACAATAACTATTGTTTGGTAGAGAGTTTATTTACCTGTTTATACCTTTTTTAATTACAGGTAACATGGAAAACATATTTCCAGATTTATTATTCAGAGGGTCTGGGTTTGTTCCAGCCTTGTATTTATGGGTTTTGCCTGGGGAAAGGCACTGCAGAGCCCAAGTCTTCAGCCAGATGAAGTCCAGAAAACAGATGAACAAGGTGTTGCCATGATGTAACTGGTATACTGCTAAAAGTGGTGTTAAACACCTGATGGAGACAAATTTGTGACTGGTTGGAGATAAACATTGGACAGAGGTACATCTACAGACTTTGTTATACGTAGTCAAAGCTCTTTTGATGCTCCCATAATTTTCAGTGGAGGTAGCATATATGTAGTATCACATATAGGTATGTCATGGACATCCTTAACCTACTGGAATTGGTTTCTGATTATTAGTTTTCGTATTTTGTACATGGATACGTAATCATCAAATATACCGTTGGTCAAGAATAAAATCCACCAGCTTTAAAGATAATTATGACATTTTTTAAATGATTTGTTTGAAATAATGTTGAAAGCAGTGTAAAACTCCATTCAGTATGTAAAAGCATTAACTGCACCTTAATATTATGCTTCTCAACTGATTTTTATGTGCTTAACAGGTACATGTATTGTTACAATGAAAACAGTAGTAATGCATTTACTGTGAATGTGCAAAGGAAACAAAACAGAAATTTTCAGTCGGGGAAAATTTAGCCAACTTATGGCCATTTCAAAACTGCTTTTGGACAGAATGTCTCATAATGTCAGCATAGATTTAAGGTCTTGTCTGTAGTAAACATACAGTCTGATCTTGGATCTTCACAGGCTGCAAAGGCAACTAGAGTTGTGAAAGGCACTTGTAGGGTCTTAACTCTTTACCACACAATCCCGACTTTTAAAACCCTGAGAAAGAAACCGTTTGAAAATATTGTGGGAAAAAGAGAAAATGCTGGTAACCAGCATTTTCTCTATTTCCCACAATATTTTCTACCCTTTCTAAAACAAATTTCTATTTTTCAGTCATGTTTAATTTGTCGTGGTTGAAATTTTTGTCCTTTGTTAAAGAGTTATAGAAGAGCTGAAATCATTTGTGAATTTTCTTTCTATTTTCAGGAAGACAGTGTGATGTAGAGACAGGTATCAGACAGAAGCCAGGAGTGTTGGAATACGTAGTGAAGATTTAACATGTTAATGCCTGAAAAAGAAATTGTAAATTAATGGCTGATTTGACTCATGGGAAAATTCTGCAAATTCTCAAGAATTGTCCAAAACAAAAGGGCATAGAAATTTGGTATACATTTACATGTATCATAGCTTCCTCTAGTGGACTGTCACCAATTTTTTTTTACAGTATATCTATTGGTTAAAAAAAATACCTTGGGCCAGGCTTCACAATTTTTATTCAGGCTTATACTGAGAAAATTTTTGTTCAAACTGAAAGGGAGCATTTGGTAGACCTTTTCAGAGAGTTTTCAAATTAAGCCCCATGTGGTCAAAAACAGCCCCTCAATGTCACATTATATACAAGCTAGTACATACATGTACCTAGTACTTATTTTTCCAAATGAACTATGTTATTAACTCTTTACCACACGACAAAATTTTAGACTTGCCAAAATTGAAAGCATTTGCAGAGGACAAATTAAAAGTTACTCAAAACCTGAAATTTTTCTTTCCAAGGATAGAAAACATCGTGGGGAAAGGAGAAAATGCTGGTTATCAGCATTTTTCCTTTTCCTATAATGTTTTCAAGAGGCCTGTTCTTCAGGGTTCTCAAAAGCTGGGATGGTGGAGAAAATGGTCAAGAGTTTCATGTAAAGCAATTGATTTCCTTGGTGTATATATAGTAATCTTCGAAATGCATATCAAGAAATAGCTGGATATTGGGCAGGTGTGAATTGAGATCAGACTGCTAATAGCAGGCAGTATGATCAAGGATCTGCATTAACATAGATCTATGTCATGATTTAAGATTTCCCTGTTTTGGTATCACTTAGAAAACAACCAAATTTTAAACTTGCTGGAAACCAGCATTTTCTCCTATTTGCCACAATATTTTCAAGTCTTTTGTAGTGAAAACTTTAGTATATTTGGCACTCTAAGGGAAAATGAATGTTTTTATTTTAAAGGGTAGGAATTTCTATCATCCTGAAATGTAGTCAATGTTTATCCCTTTCCTGCATCTGCTATCATTTTTATATGCAGCTGATAAAAATAATGACAAAATTGATAAAATGCTTTCATCAAGGTTTTTGCCCATTGGCCTCTACATTTCCATGACTAGTTAATTTAACAAACAACAAAATTTTAGATAAATTTTTGTCATATGCACTAATAATGACAATTATTGAGCAGGGGAAAGAAGGCAACAAATTTCTCCAGATTGTTTTATAAGTTACTGTCCTAAAGTCAGATCAAGGCTTTATCCAGGTATTTACGGAAAAAAAACCTAGCCAAATTCAGGGAAAAAACGATAAAATGTCAAAAATTAGGATAAAATATTGACAAAAGGTATAAAGTTATTCAGACTTAAAATGATAATTTTAAGGCATTTCTTGTACTACTGAATAGGTAGGATGCTGGTTCTTATTGAAAGCATTTGCAGATGACAGATACATTTACATTGAAAGGATTTGCAGGCCACAGATTCTGCTTAACTCTTTACCAAATGACAAAATTTTAGACTACTCCGAGTTGTAAGCATTTGCAGACGACAAAATAAATGTGACTGAAAAATTTAAATTTGTTTTGGGAAGGACAGAAAACATTGTGGGAAAAGGGAGAAAATGCTGGTTACCAGCATTTTCTCCCTTTCCCACAATGGTTTCAAAAAGCTTTTTTCTCAGGGTTGTTAAAAGTTGGGATTGTGTGGAAAAGGGTTAACTGTTTATCAAACAATTCCAAGTTCTAATGATCCTAAGGAAGAAGGCCTTTGAAAACATTTTGGGAAGGGTAGAAAGTGCTGGTAACCAGCATTTTCTCCTTTTCCAACTATGTTTTCCTTCATTTCATAGACTGATTTTACCATGATGACATTTTCCCACAATCTTTTCTATCCTATCAAAGACAGAAATCATCATTTTAGCTACAGTTAATTTTTTATCTGCAAATGCTTTCAATTTGGAGCAGTGCAAAGAGTTAACTATTTACCAAACGACACAATTTTTGACTAGACCTAATTCAGAGTAATTTCCGACGGAACATTTAATGCGACTCATGTGTTGAAATGGTTGAGAACATTGACAAAAAAAAAATTAAAAACAAAAATGGTCAGGATAGGTCAAAGTGGAAAGATCTGGTTATAGCTGTCTGTGCAAACAGGTACAAAAAGGATGAACCAGTTACCACACAATCCCGAGTTTTAATGCCTTTGTGGAGGAAGGCTTTTGAAAACATTGTTGGAGAAGGAGAAAATGCTGGTAACCAGCATTTTCTCCTCTTCCTACAATGTTTTCTAACCTTTTAAAATCAAATCCCATAATCTCAGCCACATAATAAAATAATTATATTTCATCGTCTGCCAATGGTTTCAATCAGTTACCACACAATCATGGGTTTTAACGGCCCTGTTGTTTCTACAGACTTTCAAAAACATTGTGGGAAAAGGAGAAAAGGCTGGTGACCAGTATTTTCCCAAGATGTTTACTACCCTGTCAAAGGCCATCAGTTTTCTTTGAGGTTGTCTTCTGCAGCAGCTTTTAATTTGGGAGAGTCTAGAATTTGTTGTTTGGTAAAGAGATACATGTAATCTGGACAAGGCTAAAATTTTACTGTGTGGTAAAGGGTTAAGTAAATGGTCTTTGAAAGGGCAGAAAACAGTGGTTACCAACATTTTCTCCTTTTCCTATAATGTTTTCAAAGGTAGTGTCCCATAGGGTTCATGAAATACTTGATTTTTTGGTACAGGGTTAGAATGATGTGATTTGTCTTTGAAAGGACTGACAATGTTATTGGACAGGGAGAAAAATGCTAGTCATGAACATTTTCTCCTCAGTGATCATTACACAATATTTTCAAAATCTTTCCCTAGGATTGTCAAAACATGGGATTGTTTGGAAAAGGGTCAATATATTACCATTTGATTACAACTCATTTGTCTTTCATCAGACTAGTTTTTCATACACTGCAGCAAAAGTAGAAATTGTGAAATAAAGTATTTTTCTTCACTTATAAACACAAAATGCTGTGATTTTGGCCACACTGAATTTAACGACTGTGAATGCTTTGAATTTTGACTTTAACGACTGTGAATACTTTGAATTTTGACTAGTCTTAAATTTTGTCATTTTGTAAAGAGATATGTGATTGTTGAGCAAGTGTTTTACAAATTTTTTAAATGAATTCTGATTCATCAGAAATGATGGCAGCTAGGGACTTTGCTTTCTTTCTCTGAATTAAGCCAATACATGTATGTTTAATGATGGTCAAAGGGAAATAACTCAGTTCAACATGGTTAGTATCGTACACTTAGAAATTTTGTGGGAAAAAAATTATTCTGTTTTCATTCACTTTTGTTTATTTTGGTATTTTTAATTATGCTTAGATGTGTTTCATATATAGAATAGAGCATTGTTTGTTAAATTCTGTTTTGTTTCAGACTGTTACTACGGTACCTAATTATTTTTTAGCCGCTGTGTTTAGCTGCATTTTAAAGCATTGTGAGAGAAGGGGCATTTTGTCTTAACACTTTACTACATAATCTCGAGTTTTAACAACCCTGAGGAAGAAGGCTTTTGAAAACATTGTGGAAAAAGGAGAAAATGCTGTTAACAAGCATTTTCTCCTTTTCCCACAATGTTTTCTACCCTACCAAAGACACGGTTCAAATTTTGAATTACTCTCATCTTCTTGTCTGTAAAATGCTTTAAATTTGGAATGTCTATAATTTTATTGTTTGGTAAAGTTAAGAGTGAACGTGCATTTTGTCTTAACAAACATTTGCTCATATTCCCAAAATGATTTCTGCACCACTTTTTTTTTCCCTTCATTTCTTTTTGTCTCCTTTGTGATATTTGTGCTTCTTTTGATTTAAGTCTAGATTAGATTTTTCTGTACTTGGTTAGCCCATATTTTTAACCTGTTTCTTTAGACACTTTTTGAAATTATCAACTCTTTACTAAACGACATATGACTGAAATAATGTTGAAAGCGGCGTAAAACACCATTCAAACAAACAAACTAAACGACAAAATTTTGGACAGAAGCAAATTGAAAACATTTGCAGACTACAAATTAAACGTTGCTAAATTGATGACTTCTGTCTCTAAAAGGGTAGAAAACATTGTGGGAAAAGGAGAAAATGCTGGTTACCAGCATTTTCTCCTTTTCCATTAATGTTTTCAAAAGCCTTCTCTTTCAGGGTTGTTGAAAGTGCAGATTGTGTGGTAAAGGGTTAAATCTTTATTGAACCTTTACCAAACAATCCCTGGTTTTTACGACCCAGAGGAAGAAGCCTTCTGAAAACATTGTGGGAAAAGGAGAAAATGCTGGTAACCAGCATTTTCTCCTTTTCCCACAATGTTTTCTACTCTTCTGAAGTCAAGTTTAAATTTTTGAGTTACGTTTATTTTGTCATCTGCAAATGCTTTCAATTTGGACAAGTCTAAAATTTTGTCGTTTGGTAAAGAGTTAAACTTCAAGATTTTAAATGAGATGTGGTTCAGTATGTAAAGTTGTCATGAATGAGGGTTGAAAACATTCAGGGAAATGCAGAAAGTACTAGTTATCAGCATTTTCTGCTTTTCCCACAGTGTTTTCTTTCCTCGGGGTCATCAAAACATGTGATTGTTTAGTAAAGGGTTCAGAGTAAAGTAGCCAATGCTTTCTATTAGCAAATGCTTCTTTTCCATACATTATTTTCCATGTTGTTAAAAAAAAAAAAAAGATGTTTATTTTTCCTTTAACCCTCTTCAACATGATTGCAAGTTTTAACACCTTTCTTTGAAAAAGGATTTTTGAAAACATATTGGGAAAAATTCATTGTTTGAGCCACATTAATTTGTCATCTGCAAATACCTTGAATTTGAACCAGTCTAAAATTTTGCCGTGTGGGAGAGTTAATTGATTGACCTTGTTGTCATTTGTACATGTTGTTAGTATGTCTTAACTCTTTACCACATAACAAAAATGCAGACTTGTTCAAATTAAAAGCATTTGCAGACGACAATATAAATGTGGCTCAAATTATGGAATTTGTCTTGGATATGGTAAAAAACATTGTGGGAAAAGGAGAAAATGCTGGTAACCAGCATTTTCTCCTTTTCCCCACAATTTTTTTTCTACCCTCTTTAAAACGAATTTCGATTTTTGAGTCACATTTATTTTGTTGTCTGCAATTGCTTTGAATTTGGACTGGCCAAAAGTTTTGTTGAGTGGTAAAGAGTTAAAGAGTTACCCATTTACCAGATCAGGCCATGTTTTAATGTCATAGGCTTTGAAAACATCTTGAGAAAAGGAGAAAGTGGTGGTAACCAGTATATTCTCTTTATTTCCACAATATTTCCTAGTCTAATCCCACCTTTTGAGCCACAACTAAATTGTTGTCTGCAAATGGTGTTTATTTGAATGAGTCTAAAATTTGTCCAGTGTGAGTATTATGATGTTTTAATTACATTTATTTTAACCTTTGATCAAACCAGTCATTATTTTTAACAATTACAATGAAGTAGCTTTTCTGAAACATTTTGGAAAATATTTAAAGTGCCGGTAAACAGCATTTTTTTCCTTTTTCTCAATGTTTTCTACCCTGTCAAAGATAAATCACATTTAAGCCAGATGTCGTCTGCAAATGCTTTCAAATTAGACATGACAGAACTTTTTGTTGTTTGGAAGATTTACAATGTCTGCATTATGTTAAATTTTTTGTATTAATTTTTTATTTTCTTATCAAGCCAGCCATTGTTTATATATGTAATGCTTTGCCAAACAATTAACGACCCTGTGGAAGAAGCCTTTTTAAAATATTGTTGTAAAAGGAGAAAATGGTTACCAGCATTTTCTCCTTTTCCCACAGTGTTTTCAAAAGTTTTATTCTTTAGGATCATTAAGACTTGGGACTGTGTGGTAAACAGTGAAACAGTCTGTAATGTGATGAGTTTATTGTTTTGATTTTGGTCATATAACAAACCAGTCAATGTATTAGAAACCATGATTGAAATTGGGCGTGAAGACATCGTTGAAAAAAAGATGAAAGTGTTGGAAAACGGCTTTTGCTCTTTTTCCTCTGTGTTTTCTACCCGTTTATAGACAGATGACGTCATTTAACCCTTTTCCGCACAATCCTGAGGTTTAGAAACCCGCCTGGGAAGTCTTTTGAAAACATTCTGGCACAAGGAGAAAATGCTGGTAACCAGCATTTTCTCTTTATCCCACAATGTTTTCTAACCTTTCATAGACAAGTAGCATTATTTTTACGCCAAACTTGACTCTATACCAAACAACAAAACTTTGGTCTGGACCAAATTGAAAGAATTTGCAGACAACAACTTACATGTAGATCAAGTGGTGATTTCTTGCTTTGATAGAGTTGAAAACATTGAGTAGGGAAGACTTAATATGATGTCTGCAAATGCTTTCAAATTGGAAAAGTGTAAAATTTTATTATTCTGTAAAGAGCCAAAACAGTGAGCCAAAACAGTCTGTATTGTGATGAGTGTATTGTATTGATTCTGAACTTTTGACAAAGCAGTTATTTGTTTTAGAAACCATGAATAAATAGGGGCTTGGAAACATGGGAAAATGGTGAAAGTGTTGGTAAATGGCATTTGCTCCTTTTCCTTAGTGTTTTTCTTTCCATTCATAGATAAGTTAGGTCATTTGAGCCCCATTTGTAGTCTGGAAATGTTTTCAAATTGGACAAGTCTAAAATTTTGGCCATTTGGTGGAGAGTTAGAACAGTCTGAATTGTGATGAGTTGGCCCTTTACCACACAGTCCTGAGTTTTAATGACCCTGAAAAAGAAGACGAAAACACAGTGGGAAAAGGAGAAAATGCTGGTTACCAGCATTTTCTCCTTTACCCACTATGTTTTCTATCCTGTCAAAGGACTTTGGTACATTTGTATCACTTTTAATATAGTTGTCTGCAGAAGCTTTCGACTTAGAAGAGTCTAAATTTCTGTTTGGTAAAGATTTAATTGTCTGATTTTAAATTTGTATCATATCATCTCTGTTGTGTTTGTTTGTTTTTTAAGTACTAGGCTGTCGAAAACATTGGAAAATATTTTTCCTTTTCTCATAATATTTTCAAAAGGTTTCAGGATTGTTAAAACTTGGAATTGTGTGGTAAAGACTTTCGTATTTTTGTAAATGACGAAATTTTAGAGTAATCTGTATTGAAGGCATTTGCTGTCAACAAATTAAAAAAAATTCAAATGATGGTAATTGTGTGCAAATGGGCAGAAGACATTGTGGGGAAAAGGAGAAAATGTTTGTAACCACCATTTTCTCCATTTCCCACAATGTTTTCTAAAGTCCTTTTTATTTAAGACGTAACAGTTTGATCTATGAGTTAAATGTTTGTTATATACATTAATAATAAAAGATTTTCTCTTATACTTTGGTCTTCTTGCTTTTAAATTGATCTCTTTACAGAGAAAACAATAACATTATATAAACTTGAAAGAAACAATCAAATCAATATTCATCATTTATTAAAAAAAAAATGTAATAAAACACATATTGTCAAATACACAGAATAGTAAAAGGTAATTTTCCTGGGTCCCACCATCGCCTATCCAAGTGTCTTTCTTTCCCGTTCTCTATCCCGTGTTTGTTTCTCTATCCAGGCTCCTTTCTGTTTTTTTTCCCCTCTCGCTGTGCATTTTTTTTCTCGCCTCTGGCGCGTCTCGATCTCGGGTCGCCGGCTTCCAAGTCGAGTCCCCTGACCATTAGACCAATTTGGAGCCTATAAGAATAAGGTTGTAGTTTATATTTGAATACAATGTCTTGTAAAAACACTGAAAAAAAAAAATTACCGGAAGTCTTACTTTAAACGCCACGTGAGTTAAGTTCTTCAATCAAACCGTTCTTCCAAACTGTCTGGTGTTTCAACAATCATAGCTTTTAAAACATTGTGCTTAGAGGAAAATATGCTGGTAACTAACATTTTCTCTATCCCCCCCCCCCAAAACGTTTTCTTCATTTTCAAAGAAAAATCCCATCATTTGAGCCTCATTTAACTCTACCAAACGACAAAATATTAGACTTGTCCAAATTGAAAGCAATTGCAGACGACAAAATGAACGTGATTCAAAAATTGAAACTTCACTTTAGAAGAGTAGAAAACATTGTGGGAAAAGGAGAAAATGCTGGTCACCAGCATTTTCTCCTTTTCCCGCAATGTTTTCAGAAGGCTTCTGCCTCTGGGTCGTAAAAACCAGGGATTGGTTGGTAAGGGATTAATTTGTCGTCTGCACAGGCGTTTAATACGGACGAATCTAAGATTTTGTCGTCATGTAAAGTGTTCGCTTCAACTGAAAACACAAAACTCGACACCTCCACAATCAAACATTTATGGACCAGATAATTTATGAAACTGTCTTTTAAAATACTGATGGTGATGATGACAAACATGAATGCACGCGAAAAATATTGTGACAAGGTAGGGATCGAATATACAAAAATAAGCCATGCTCTGGCAAAAGGGGGCTTAATGCATCACACCTCTTAAGTCATTATCTAATAACGGATCCATAAAATCCATTTTTTCTCACAACCGACTGAATCATGAGGTACACTGGTCCTTTGACATGCAGAAAATTGACCAATAGCGAAAAGTTTCGGCCCAGGTCAGCATGCGCACTCCGCGCAAGCTGACCTGGATTGATACTTTTCGCAGATATATTAAGACCTCTTTTCATAGAGCATGGTTCAAATATATGACCCCTGAAAAAGTCGGCCGTTCGTTCCGCCTGGATCTTGGCGCCAGTTAGTTTCTTAACTCTTACCAGACGACAAAATTTTTATACCTCCAAATTGTAAGCGTTTGCAGACGACAATTTAAATGTTGCCCAAATAATGGAATTCGTCTGTTATATGAAAGAAAACGTGATGGGAAAACAAGAAAACGCTGGTCACCAGGTCTTCTAACCTACTCAAAAACGTTAAAAGTCGAGATAGTCTGGTGACGAGTTAATTAATACGTCCTTATCACTGTCCACATAGATCTTCTGAAATAATCTGTTTACGTTTGTTCTGTGATAATTGTCATTTTTGGCAGTCGGAATAAATAAAAGGGGAAAGAAAAAATATTCAGACCGAAACTCGTGCTGCAGTTCAAAAGGACTAGGGAAGCCTATCCCGGCAACAGTTCGCTTATAAATTCGTAACGTTTTTTTTTTCAATCCAGAATGAAACAGCGCTTAAACATTTATAGTTCACAATGTTAGAAACAATTTAAAGTTCACATGGGTAAAAAAACAAAGAACTACGAAGATTGTCGTATCCGAGAAGTATGAAACGATAAACAAATACAACGGAAGAAATTACATGTAGCAATGTAGCTTGTATCAAAACTTAGATCGCTAAATAAAACCAACAGAGTTGGTGGATACAAGATTGTCATAGACTAAGATCAGATTACCCGTGATTTGTAGTCTGATTTTGATCTATACGGTCTGCTAGCACAGTATGCACGTGTTTCCTGAACTTCATCAGTACTAGGCTGGTGCTCCGCCTTGCCAAAGGACACTCCCACGAAAAAACCAGAGTGGCCGGCGAGGATCGATCCCAGAACCTCTTGATTATATATGAGCCAAGCTCCTTAAAAAAGGTGGCTTCATGCATCCGCAAAAAGTATCGATAATGTCAGCCTGCGCAATCCGCGCTGGCTGACATGGACCGAAACTTTTTGTTCTATGTAAATTTTCTGCATGTCCAAGGACCACTTTTCCTGCAAATTTAATCAATCGTTAGATTAAATGGATTGTATAGATCCCTAATTATGTGATGACTCGCTTGGTATAATACATCACGGAGATGCATTGGACGCCCTTTTGCCGGAGCATGGCTCCAACCGATGAGCCTTACCAAACTGTTTTCACCTATGGCGCCGAAAGGGTTAACAGTGAAATTACAACGATAGCCGACACATTCATGTTTCTTGTTTTTCTCTGTCTCACTAGTATCAGGCCCGGATTTTGCTGAGGTTTGCTCAAGGGCACTCGCGCGATACCCCAATCCAATCTCCTGGGGATCGAACCCAGGACTAGTTGACTATGAATTCTTCATCTTAACTACTTGGCAATGCTGAAACCCTTTGGCCTAGACAGGAATCAAACTCACATGTTTTATGTCACCAACTGTGCTCGACAATCGAACCAACAACCCTTAATTTTCAAGCCCTGCGCGTTACAAACTTGGCTACCGGGCTCGGCCATAGAACCCACAACCCCTTGTTTTCTAGCCCTGTACGTTACCACCCGAGCCTATTACGACGACCATCATTTAAATTCGTTTGGGGTTGAGATTGGATGAAAACAAGTGACAAAGACGACGACAGTGGGTGTAATGATAATGACACAAAAATAACATTGAAAAGGGAGGAAAGGAAAACCATAGCAATAAATTCACCCACCTCTATGTTTATAATTTCCAGAATTTATTTAAGAATTAAGTAATCCATGAAATTTAAACACATTGCCTCGGAAACAAACATAAATACACAATTTACTAACACAATAAACAGTGAATACAAAGCATGTGCAAGTTAAGCACGTGGAAAGTCAGCCGAGGAGGGGGGGGATATTGACTATTTTCATACGTACATATAACTCTTCAGGTGTTACTGTGGGGCATTCGACAGAATGTGTTCACCATGTGGTCAGCCTGTGCAGTCTGATCTTGGGGTCTACACTTTAATTCTCTAGATGTTTTAAAACACAGTCATTGACGAAACATTTTTTAGTCGCCAGGAAGTGCCTCTGGCAATGAGACAAGTAATCTGCTGCGAAGTTATATGCGCAATACTCTGTGAAAAAGGATTTCAGTGCGTTATTACAGGTTGATTGATTGATCGTATGGTGTTTAACGCCGTTTTCAACATTAATTTCAGTTATATTGCGGCGGCCAGTGCACCTATCCATGCTTTCCTGGGGTCTCTTTTACCAGTACTCCGTACAATATTCTTTCCAAGCCACTAGCTGCTTTCCCACATAAACAGAGCTCCCGCTGTCGATCGCCAGTGGCGCCAAATGCGAAAATTAAGTAAATTTGGCACCAAAAATGAAGCACTGGCGAATGTACTGGCGACAAGCAAATGTCTATAAACAATCATTAAAAGATCTTAACTCTTGACATAAACTGTATGTATCAAGTGTAAAGGAAGCCCGCGTTACTGTTTATCACACCTAATCAAGCTAGCATTCATTAACGGTTATGTCTAATTGCACACCATACTTGCATACACACCACGCAATGCTAATCAATCAAATATCGATTTCGCCACGCCCCGTTGAGCCCACAGAATTTTCCACACACTATCTACTGCGAACCAATCAGACATCAGACACAAGATTTAGTCACCGCCCATGATTTCTAAAACCACGCCTTGATTATGCCTTACCTGGTCAGCGTCCTCTCACTGGCTAGCATTTTATTGTGTGTATTTAACGATGTCATTAATGAAAAACGTGATAATGTTATCGATCTGCTTATCTAGCGTAAAAATGACAGATTTTGAAGTTAGTTGCAAGCCGTAACAAAAATTTTATATCAAATAATGCGGAAAACCTTTTCTGTAAATTAATCGACATGAAAAATGGATCGTCGAAAAAACGTGAAAACCCATGACACAATATGTCAGTTTGACGTTGTCCGATCAGAAGCTCTTCAGACTGTCTTTATAGCTTTGATAATGACTTCAAACAAGAAATTTACACAAATGTATTTATAAAACTATAAGTGAGTGCTTAAATACCTGTCTAATAATGAGGAAGAAACTCGGGTGATTTTATGACATGAAAATGCTGAATGATGGCGGGGGGGGGGGTTGCACTTTGTAGGCCACTTTGTCTTACAGTGATAGCACTGGAACAAGTGTCAGAGAAGGTATAGGACACTCATAGAGAGAGAAAAGACCAGAATAAAAGGACCTTTTAACAAATGCAACCTGTAGTATTTTTTCAGATAAAAAGAAATGATATATTAACCTTTTACCATACAATTCCAAATTGCCTCTTTAATTTCATTAAAACTCAAGGAATTCTAACAGATTGGCAGTTATAGAATTACAGCGCTGTATTTCTGTTCAAATACAACTTCTATGTCCCTGCAGCTTACAACCTTGATAACCCTTGGGGAAAAAGGAACATAAGTAAGCATGTACAACTGAGCAATGGATTTAGTAGCTTTAACATGGGCCAATAAACTGAAGTGTCTAATGTACTATGTGCTACCTCAGTTGGCTCCTACTGGCCCCAATTTTTATGAGTTGGCAAATTTGATGGCGCAAAAATTAAAACTTGCAGGGGAAGCCCTGATTTTCATGGTTGACAAGCAGAAAAAAAAGACACATTCAGCCCAATGAAAGATGATCCGTAAGATTTTGGAATCTTGAATACCATGAAAAATGGTGGCCACCACTGGCACTCGATCTTAATTTAAAATTATTGCATGTACTGAAACCATATAAACAACATGGTGATCAAAGCAAAAGACAATCTAGCTTCAGACAGTCGTAATTTATATCATGAACGTAATTCGCTCCATAATTGAATGTTATTCGTCAGAATACATGTTTAAATAGACAGTTACACTGGAAAGGTATTAAACATCAAGTTAATGCTTCAATCAGTGTTTTCAAACCTAAAAATGTAAAAAAACATATTTTTTTTAGTAATTCTGGTGCAAAGATTGCTCACCGAAGGTAACCATAAATTGGAAAGTGACTAAAATGTCTTTAACACTGAAATTGTACAATGGTAAGCAAATTTATGCTTTGTAAATTTCGCGGAAAAATTGACACAACTGTCCAATTTGTCCAATCAGATCGCCTGTTTCAAAAAAGAGTCTATTGAAGTCGGGTGAAGATTGATCAAACCGTAAGTGAACTAGGGTTAAATCTTATCGAAGAAAGTCACTCTTAAAAAAAACATGTAATTTCCTTAATACATGTAAGTTAATAAATGGTCCTTACCGTTTTTTACTTAAAAAAATGTACAATATATTCTTTCCAGCCACTTAATACTTTTTGCACACAACTGTGCTTTACTAAAAAAAAAAAAAAAAAAAAAAAAAAAAAAAAAATCTGGCCATACAGAATAGGTCATTTTGCCTTGATTACCATGTTATTTAGTTGGTTACACACATGCAACAATTTCAAATTATGATCGAGCGCCAGTGGCTACTGCATATGTAAGCAGAAACAAAATCACAAAGTTACATCAAAGCAAAACCATGAACCGTAGAATGAGGGGGTGGGGGTGGGAGGGCGGTAACGAGTATATTAATTGATTTTCTAAATCGCCTTATACTTAATAGTCATTTCAATCTATAATGTTGAGTGCAATAATGTGGGACGATCAACCCCGGGCGAAAAAGCCATGGAACGAACAAGCCATGGAACGAACAAGTCTGGAACCGAATCACAGAATCTGTAAGAGAAACGCTTGTTCCTTTCTATTTCAAGTTTGTATGTCATCTTTATTTGGCTACTATCGGTTCATCAAAGAATTTACATACCTTTTACATGGTCTCTATCTGATCGTATTTGACTTTCAAGAGGAATTATTTTTCCTTTGCACGTGCATGTCAGCCATTTCCGCCAGCATGGTTACCGTTTCAGCGGTTAACTCATTTTTCGTCCGTGGACTTGTTCGCACTTACTTGTTCTTCCAAACCCTGTTTGTTCTCAAAATGGAATAAGTTGATTTTTTTTTTTGTCGGTCTCCTACTTGCGTCTCAAACTACACAAATATTAAAGATTTTGAGACTAACACAAAGGTATAATCGATCATGTTCACTAAAGGGTGATTTGTGAAAGGATGTGTACCGAAATAATTAGACTTTTATCACATAAAACCTCCTCCGGCAGTGTATTAAACCCATGACTTATTTTTGATTATACAATAGTGTATTATTGTTTTTTGGGTCCGGGTTCTGATCAATTTTCAGTCATGAGCGCATGAAGCCAGAGAAACCAACGACAGCTTGATGATGACTTATGTTTTATGAATTACATTAAATGATGATCATAGGAAGAAGGATGTAAATCTTATAAAAGATATAAATTCAAAAATCATCAAAGAGCCCCAGGGGGTAGTCATATTTGGTGAAGTGTCAGACGTATACATAGAGTGTGGGACCTCTGGGAATCCCAACCCCGAGTTCAGCTGGAAGCAAGATGCAAATGAAACAGTCACCTCACTGACAGATAATAGGTTTGTTCTTAGTTCTGATAATTATTACACCAGAGAAACTAGTTTTAACCCTTAACCACTATCCAGAGTTTTAATAACCCTGTCAGCTGAGCCCCAATAGCTCAGTCGGTAGCAAGCAGGACTTGAGAACAGGGGGTCATGGGTTTGATCCCTGGATAGGCCAATTTCTTTCCAAAAATTGATGATAGTCATTGTGACAGGATTCATTCCTCTCCCACCACTGACCATTGTATCGACGATGGTTATATAGGAAAGCAGCTAGTGGCTTTGAAAGAAAATTGTGCGCAGTACTGGTAAAAGAGACTCCAGGAAAGCATGGATAGGTGAACTGGCCGCCTCGATATAACTGAAATAATGTTGGAAACGGCATTAAACACCGAACAATGAATTAATCAGTAATGACTGTCAAAAACTACTTTTGCAAATAATTTGAGAACAAGAGAAAATGCAGGTAACCAACATTTTCTTCCATTTCCCAGCTATGTTTTCTACCCTTTCATAGAAAAATCTCATAATTTTAACTAGATTCTGTTTCTCGCATGCGATTGCTTTCAGCTGGACAAACCTTAAGTACTGTCTTCTGGTGAAGAGGTAACTCTACCAAACAACAAGATTTTAGACTCGTCCAAATTGAAAGAATTTGCAGATGATAATTTAAATATTGCCACAGTGATGGAATTTGTCTCTGATAGGGTTGAAAACATTGTGGGTAAAGGAGAAAATGCTGGTTACCAGCATTTTCTCCTTTTCCCACAATGTTTTCAATAGGCTTCTTCCTAAGAGTCGTTAAAACTCAAGAATGTGTAAATGAAAGTGAAGCTGTGTAGTTCTTGAGAAAAGCAAATTAGTAGGGTTCTATGGCTGTAATGAAATATCACAGCATATCAGTCTCTGTAAGTATAAGATTACACTGCACAGAAAGTAAAGGCTAATCTTGATTCACCCTGCCTGCACATGCACTTGATGTCATGTTGTGTGTTAGAAGCATTGATTCTTTACTAAGCGACAATATCTTGAAATCAACTAAATTGAAAGCATCTGCAGTTTACAAATTAAATGTAGCTCAAATGATGATCTCTGTCTTAGGGTAGAAAGCACTGTGGGCAAAGTAGAAAATGCTGTTTACTAGCATTTTCTCCCTTTTCCAAAATGTTTTCAAAAGCTTTCTCTTTCAAGGTCAGTAGATCTTGGAATTGTGTGGTTAAGGGTTTGAAAAAAAATAGAATAATAAAAATAAGAAAATGAAAAAAAGGAACATGGAACAAATTAAGTCTTCGCCAAACAACTAGATTTTGGACTTGTCTATTTTATAAACTTAAAGCATTTACCATACAATCCCTAGTTTTCACAACTCTGAGAAAAAAGCCTTTTGAAAACATTGTGAGAAAAGGAGAAAATGCTGGTAACCAGCATTTTCTCCTTTTCTCACAATGTTTCTACTCTATCAAAGAAAGGTTTTATCATTTGAGCTACATTTAATCTGTCGTCTGCAAATGCTTTCAATTTTGAGCGGTCTAAGATTTTGTTGTTTGGTAAAGAGTTAAAGCATTTGAGGATGATACAACAATAAGCCTCAAATTTTGTGGAAATTGTCCTAGAAAGGATAGAAAACATTGTGATAAAAGGAGAAAATGTTGGCTATTTGCATTTTCTCGCATTTTCACAATGTTTTCAAAATCTTTCTTTGTCAGGGTGGTTTTAAAACACTGGGTTGTCTGGTAAATGGTTTACTATTTGCCAAACAACAAAATTAGGGACTTTTCAAGGTCAAAACATTTGCAGACAACAAATAGAGTCGAATGATGAGGATATCCTTTGAAAGAATAGAAAGCACTGTTGGAAAAGGAAAAAAATGCTGGTTACCAGTATTTTCTCCTTTTTCTCACAGTGTTCTGAAAATTCTTTTTCCTAAGGGTGATCAAGCCTTTACCAAATAATCCCGGGTTTAAACAACCCTGAGGAAAAAGCTTTTTGAAAACATTGTGGAAAAAAGAGAAAATGCTGGACCAGGAGTTTCTCCTTTTCCCGCAAGTTTTCTATACTTTCAGAGACAAATTTCATCATTTAAGGTGCATTTACTTTGTCATCTGTTTTTGCTTTCAATTTTGACGTGTCTAAAATTTTGTCATTTATTAAAGAGTTAACTCTTATCCTGCTAAATAAGCGAAATGACATTTTTAAGCCGATAGTAAAAATCCAAATTTTGCTATTACAAAAGTGATTTTTTTGGGGGGAAAGTATGCCCTTATCGGACAGTGTAGATCAAAGATCAGACTGCACATTTTGTGCAGTCTGATCTTGATCTACTCTGTCCACAAAAGGTCAGTGAGTCATGCTTACCAGCTGAGGGGTTATAACATGGATGTATGGTAAAGCATGAAAGAAGTCACAAATATATTACATGTATTATATTTTACAGGTACACCATAACTGGGGGTCGCTTCACCATCCAGGAACCGGACCAGCAGGAGGATAATGGCCTCTACCAGTGTGTTGCAGGAAACAAGTTTGGCACCGTCATGAGCAACCCGGCTGAGGTTCTCTTCGGATGTAAGACAGAGCTTAATCCTTTCTCAACAATTTTTGGACCCTCAGGAAATGCAGTCTGATCTTGGATCTTAGTTGTATGACATTTTGTTACATATTTGGCAAAAAGAACTATATAACAGGAGACAAAATTTTAGGAACATCCATATTGAAAGCTTTTGCTGAAGACAAATGGATTCAATTTTGGCACTTCTCAAAAGTCACACTTGAACACACTTAGAATT
This sequence comes from Hippopus hippopus, assembly GCA_946811185.2. Taxonomy (NCBI): domain Eukaryota; kingdom Metazoa; phylum Mollusca; class Bivalvia; order Cardiida; family Cardiidae; genus Hippopus; species Hippopus hippopus. The sequence goes on along the minus strand of OX328111.1, from coordinate 24,866,285 downwards.
GATTGACTTTTGTGTTTTGGAATGAAAGATACTCTGCATACACTCGTACTTTGCCCAAGAGAACTCAGGTGATGCTTACCAATATCATCAATTAACTCTTTACCAGACGACAAACATTTAGGTAACTTGACGTTAAGCACTGTCACAGGTGCTTGTTTATTGACAAGCTTCATCCTATACAATCTTACATATTGTGTTATAGAGGTCGAAGTTTGTGAAAATCCAAGTGCCTGTTGTTATTTCGTCAAAAATGTAATAATTTCGGAACATATCAGGGATTGCACATATGATTATGATCCCTGAAGATACTGACTATTTTGGTCACAAAAATGATTTCCGTCTTATTCGTCAGTTTGTATTTATAGAGAGCTGCAATTGGAAAAAGTTTCGAACATCGAAAACAAATGACAAGCAAGGGTTGACAATGGAAATATGAAAACTACTAGATTAAGCTTTTTTTTCCTTTCCGTTACTTTTTCTTACCTTGTGTTCTAAACCATAACCACATGTTTCGTACTAAGGTCCGTACCAATGTTATTGTTCGAACACTGGTTCGAGTTTGACCATCGTGTAAGGAGTTCAAAGTGTTTTTATTACTTTTAGTTATTTCTACATGTGACGAATGCAATAGTCCTGATATTCTGTTACGATCAATAAATTCTATGTAGTATTACTTGAGATATCGTTGCTGCTATCACATAAAAATTAAAAGATCACCATTTCTTGAAACTGCCAAAATCTCCTTTGAAGAGAGCATTCGTTGATGAACTGGTAACCTGCCGCTTGACTCTATCGGATCTTTATGCGAGACACAACGAAGACCAGTCAAATTCCTGAAATGGAGAGGCTAAAATATAGACGACTTTTGCCTGGTACATAAAGGGCAAATCAACAAGTTTCAGATATGGTTAATTTTCAAATCTACACTTATCAAATGGTAACCTGGTAATGTTGTAATTAGGAAAAAAAATTAGTAAAAGTACTTTTTTTCAATTCATATTTCTGCTTATTAATTTTTATTGCATCGCTTATCTCCCTTACTTATTGTTGCGTCCCTTGATTTGTGACGTCATAGGAGAGCTTGTTTCAATATGGACGTTGTTTACGATAGTGAACTGAGCGATATTGAAGACGAAGAAATAGATGATTCTGGCGCGGTAAGGCCGTACATGTACGAGCCAATTTTTAAAGAAACTTATTAAGTTTCTGATGATGAGGATAAAAGTAACTTTTCGCCCACTGATGAAGAAAATGACGATGTTGTGCCGGACTTTTCAACGTGTTGAGTATTGCGCGCTATTGAAATACGTCTATTACGGGGCGAACATCGCTTACAGAAATATTATTCTATACATGATAAAATTAAGTGTATGGCATAAACTATGTTTCACGTGAAGCATTTTCAGTAGATTAACGGGCGGAATTAAACAACAACAAAAAAAAAATACAGTTTCAAGACAGTTCCACGACAAGACAGTTCCCCGACACTTTTGAAGACATTTCCCCGACACTTCAGTTTCATGTCAAATAACCCTTTTCTTGACTTTTACGATTGATAATCGTGAGATGTTAGTTCTAACTAGTTGTTGATGGGTCCTTGTTGATATTTGTACCTTGTAAAGAATTCTGTAAACATTGACGGGTACAAGTTTATTCTCTCGTGGGTGAAGGGTTACACAATAAATCACGATTTTCATGAGAATAAGAATATTTTGAAATGCTGTTAACCAGAATGAAATTTGATAAAAGAATATGTTCCGAGATTATTAAGACTTAATTCTCAAAATTATTTTAAAAATTATTTTAGTTGTTTTTATCACCATACACATGAACATCAGAGAGAGGGAGAGGGGATCTACCTGTGTGAAATACTTTTTTGCTATTTACCTTGTCCACATGATCCATTCAATGCAAACATTTATCATACATGTATAGCTATTGTATGTTCCATATAGAGCTTCTCTGTGAAAGTCTTAAACTCTGAATTGTAATTTGTTCAGTTCTTGTTTGTCTTATGCAAATTGTTTCAAGTTGGGTAAGTCTCAAATTGGTCTACCGTCTACTAGGGACTGAGCGGTTAATACTGACATTCCGGTCAAATGCAGTATAGACGACTTCAGATTCATTGTAAAAACATAGAAAGAGCTGGTAACTATCAATTGGTCCTTTATCCACAATATTTTCTTTTTTTAACTCTTTACCAAACTACAAAATATTAAACAGGTCCAAATTGAAATCAATTGCAGACGACACAATAAAGTTAAATATTTCAAAAATTGACATTTGTTTCCATCAGAGTAGAAAACATTGTGGTTAAAGGAGAAAATGCTGGCTACCAGCATTATCTCCTTTTCCTACAATGTTTTTAAAAGGCTTCTGTCTCAGGGTCGTAAAAACTAGGGATTGACTGGTAAAGGGTTAAATATAAATCCCACACATTGGGCACGAGTTTTGTTTTGGTTCCCAGGAAGCAGTATCCGAAGAGATTAGTACGAGTTGTATGAACTTGTTTCTCAAGAGGTGTAAAATACATGTTTAAATTGTTACCAAACATCAAATTTATTGACTCAACCGAATTGAAAGCATTTGGAGTCAACAAATTAAATTTTACTCACTTGTCTTTGATAGGGTAGAAAACATTGTAGAAAAAGGAGAAAATACTGGTTACCATCATTTTCTCCTTTACCTACAATGTTTTCAAAAGGTTTTTCTTTCTTCACAAGGGTCGTTAAAACAAAGGATTGTTTGGTAAAGGGTTAAACTAAGTTAAACTAAATTCCAATAAACAATCACATTTTATCGGTCATATTTAAATGCTGTGGATTTGAAATATTCTAATTTTTTATCATTTGGGTAAGGGTTAGGCTAAACCCTTACACAGATGGCAAAACTTTAGACTTGTCCACTCCACACCGAAAGTATTTGCAGATCACAGATCAAATGTGGCCTTGACAATAGGTTTGAGGGTAGAAAATATTGTAGGAAAAGAAGATAACTGGGAATCAGGACTTATTCCTTTTTTCACCCTGTCCTCAAAAGCCTTCTCCATTAGGGTGGTTGAAGGTCAGAATTTTGAGGTAAAAGGTAAAAGAATTGGTGTGTGAGCCTGGTCAAAAACATTCTGTTTCTTAATTTAAAAAAAAAATGTGTTATTTTAATTTTCTCACTTTTGTCTGATTATCAGAGAAAATGACTTGTGTCAAATTATATGCATTTTCAAAATTTTCATACTGACATGTTCAAAACATTTTTCTCAGTAGCCTGTCTAGAAGACATAATATGGATAGGAAAAGGAAATATCCACAAATCAAAATTGTATAGATATAATTCAAAATTAGTTCAAAATGCATGTAAGTTGTCAAATCATTTTTAAGAGTGAAATGTCAAAGAGAAGTAGTGTATGGGATAAAAGCTGTAACATGGGTTTACTGTCACCAACAAACATTACAGTGTAATGGGGTGAGATATGCAAATGTTATGTAACCATTTCCTGTATTGTTTCAACTGGTCGGTGATGGATTTACATTTATGACCATGACTAGATGTAGCCAGATACTGATTTACCCTTTACCATACAAACCCTAGATCTAGTTTCCAATACCCAAAGAAAGAGTGTTTGAAAAACAGTGTGGGAAGAAAATGATGTTTGCTGTTCAAAGAATGATTATTATCCCTTGAAAGCAGGGATCGTATATAGGATCCCTGTTGAAAGTTTACATCATTTGAACAATGTCGACTATGTTATTTGCAAAATTTATGTTATGAATTTGGATGAATCGATAATTTTGTTAAATGTTGAAATCATTTGGAAAAGGGAGAAAACGGCAGCATTTTCTCTTTGTTCACAATGAAGCGGTAATGTAGAAAAGGGTAAATTAGTACGAATAACAATTCATGTATTCCAATTTCAAGAAAAAATAAATTACCTACTTCATGTTGGATTTTCTTTTTGAAAATTGCCGTTGCGGAATGTCTGTCTTTCGGAGTTTCGGTTTAAGGCCTATCTCCTTTCGACTCGGAGTTTCGAATAATGTCGGCACAGCGTCAGGTTTTAACCGCAGGCTAAAATTCCTATAACCAACTTCTTTTGCGAGTTTTGGACTTATTAAGAACTGACTGTCATCGAAGAATTTCAGACACAATTTCGAATGAACCGATGGCAAAAAATCCGTCGCTACTGTCCGGCCCCGGTTTAAACGTTGAATCCATAGTTTCCTCCTTTTTAATTCCTTCGAAAATTTGAAAATATTACTTCTATGAGTTCCCGAATCGACGTTGCAGCCATAGGCTGCACAATTTACCATTTTTTCGGCTCAATTCTCAGTTAATACTCAGATATCTGCATACAATCATCCGCGTTCCTACTTAATGTCTACTGACGGTATACACAGAGTGACTCGACAATGACGTCACACATGCACGGGAGATAAGCGAATCAGGGGAAGTAAGCCATGTACCATTTTTAGGGCCGTTTATCAGCGTGACAATTCGGCCGTGGTTTATGGCATGTTACAGGGTGGTATTTATGAAAAATGACGGACACATGTTTAATTGACATCATTTGCAGCTGATTAAAGGAAAAAAACAGTCTGGTCAAAATATTTTAGGATTTGCCCTTTAAACACGGGAGGGGAAAAGCGGACAGCATCAGATGCATCTGGGAAAAGAGAAAGAACGCCGTATTCCGCAGCTGTTTTGTACGGTGGCACAAAAGTGACATGGAAGATATATTTTATACTACGTGCGCACGCAGTAGCTAATACGTGCGCACGTATTAGCTACTGCGTGCGCACGTAGTATAAAATATATCTTCCATGTCACTTTTGTGCCACCGTAGTTTTGGGTCAAAATTAATCTAAAAAAAACCACATTTAAAAAGGTACACAGAACTATTATACGATATTCTAAGGCTGTATCAAACGTTTTCATCCTTTGTCTATACTTTTTATTTTCAAGAACAGTATGGAACCGTTTCATTACAGTTTTCATCTCTGTAAGTCATCTATGGAAGAATAACTTTTTGTGTAGTTTCTGTGTTTGTGTAGAAATGTCATTTCGAGTTAGAAAATACGCACTTCAGTAAAATTTCTAAAATATTGTTGGAGATAAAGTTCATAAAGTTTATAGAGGCCTAATGCACAATTCTGTGCATAACTGCTAATAAAGCTTCTGGGTGGCCCTTTATAAGTCGTTTTCCCAGTCTACAAAGAACGAACAATTTAAGAGCTGACCAACCCAAAATATCTATGCTAGTACATGTAGTTGGATTACATAAGTCACAAAAGTAAATAATTGTTTCAAGTGAGAAATCAGAATTCGTACTAAGCTATTTTCAAGGAAACACACCAGAAAGTTATAACGATAATGAGGTGCAAAATTGAGATACTTTTTGGCGGATTTCGGCAGTTTTTCTACTTACTTTGGATGTATATTAAGTTTGTCAGCTAAAAGGGTAAGAAGTGCCTATGAAAAAGGGAAGAAAAGATCGTTGGGGAACAGGGAGAAAGGAGACCGTGATAATGAGTAATTGAACGTTTATTGCCACCTGGACCCAGGCTATCTGTGTCTTATATCTGTATTTATCGAAATCTAAATCTACATCATGTGGACCAGTACTTTGGGCCTGTATTCACCAAACTTTCTAAATTGCATTCTTTGCCTTGGATTTAAAAAGTAAAATAATATTTGATTAGCTAAACCATTTGGTACAGTCAATCAGAACTTGTGTTACTTTAAATTTGAGAAAATCATTGAGACTTTGATAAGAATGGTTTTAGGGCTGGTTCGTGGCGGGTATCGTACTTATATATATGTGTATCTATATCCCCGATTTGTGGGGACTCTAGGTAAGATATACTTTCTACATCTATATCCCTCGGGTCAATACATGCCCCAAATCTGGCCCTTAAATGCGACCTAAACCTGACTTCTATTTGCATCCTCTGAACAGTACTACGTACAATTACCCGATGATCATAATTTCTTCAAGAGCATAGTGTCGTCTGTGTCCAACTATTCTTTGACTCATCAATGGTATTAAATGCAACTTCATGTGCAAGGTGTTTCATACTACATGTATCTAATACTTTTTCAAATCATAAAAGGCCCAGCCGAGTAGCTCAGTGGTTAGCGTATCTGACTCGTGACCTGCTGGTTGCAGGCTCGATACCCGGTTGAAGCAAACTTTCTTTACGGCGATTTTTCACCTCTCACCTCTGATGCATGTGAGAAAAGTGGTCAGTGACTTGGAAAAAAAAGTGCACCAACCGCCGTGATATGACCTAAGTTGTTAAAACGGCCTTAAAATGCAAACAAATCATAAAAATATATGATCCATGCTCTAGCAAAAAGGGGCTTAATGCATCGCCGTGAAGCATCATACCATGCAGGTTATCACATGATTTTGGAGTCATTATATCCATTTTCTCTAACTAATGACTGAATCCTAATTAGGTTAGAATGGTCCTTGGACATACAGAAAATTGACCAATAGCGAAAAGTTTCTGCCCAGGTCAGCCTGCGCGGACTGCGCAGGCTGGCCTGGGTCGATGCTTTTCGCAGATGCACTAAGCCCCCTTTTCACAGAGCGTGGCTCATATGATAGAGCCATAATCTAGTAATAGAGGGTTTAATCCAGTCTAAAGCCATTTTGTCGCACAACCAACTGATTCATGAGGTGAAATGGTCCTAAGTTAATAACGCGCCGAGCCCCGGTAGCTCAGTCGGTAGCGTGCGGGACTTGAGAACAGGGGGTCGTGGATTCGATCCCCGGCTCGGCCAACTTCTTTCTGAGGATTGATGATAGTCATTGCGACAGGATTCATTCCTCTCCCACTGCTGACCATTGTTTCGACAATGGTTATGAGGGAAAGCAGCTAGTGCCTTGGAAAGAATATTGTACGGAGTACTGGTAAAAGAGACCCCAGGAAAGTATGGATAGGTGCACTGGCCGCCGCAATACAACTGAAATTAATGTTGAAAACGGCGTTAAACACCATACGATCAATCAATCAACCTGTAATAACGCACTGAAATCCTTTTTCACAGAGTATTGGGCATATAACTTTGCAACAGATTACTTGTCTCATTGCCAGAGGCACTTCCTGGCGACTAAAAAAAGTTTCGTCAATGACTATGTTTTAAAACATCTCTAGAGAGTTAAAGTGTAGACCCCAAGATCAGACTGCACAGTCTGACCACATGGTGAACACATTCTGTCGAATGCACCACAGTAACACCTGAAGAGTTATATGTACGTATGAAAATAGTCAATATCCCCCCCCCCCTCCTCGGCTGACTTTCCACGTGCTAATTTGCACATGCTTTGTATTCACTGTTTATTGTGTTAGTCACTTGTGTATTTATGTTTGTTTCTGAGGCAATGTGTTTAAATTTCATGGATTAATAAATTCTGGAAATTATAAACATAGAGGTGGGTGAATTTATTGCTATGGTTTTCCTTTCCTCCCTTTTCAATGTTATTTTTGTGTCATTATCATTACACTCACTGTCGTCGTCTTTGTCACTTGTTTTCATCCAGTCTCAACCCCAAACGAATTTAAATGATGGTCATCGTAATACGCTCGGGCGGTAACGTACAGGGCTAGAAAACGAGGGGTTATGGGTTCTATGGCCGAGCCCGGTAGCCAAATCTGTAACGCGCAGGGCTTGAAAATTAGGGTTGTTGGTTCGATTGTCGAGCACAGTTGGTGACATAAGACATGTGAGTTCGATTCCTGTCTAGGCCAAAGGGTTTCAGCATGGCCAAGTAGTTAAGATGAAGAATTTATAGTCCGCCAGTCCTGGGTTCGATCCCCACGAGATGGATTGGGGTATCGCGCGAGTGCCCCTGAGCAAACCTCAGCAAAATCCGGGCCTGGTACTAGTGAGACAGAGAAAGACAATAAACATGAATGTGTCGGCTATCGTTGTAATTTGACTGTTAACCCATAGGCGAAAACAGTCACTTTTGCGGACGGCGTAGATTAAGATCAGACTGCACAGAACGTGCAGTCTGATCTTTGATCTACACCGTCTGCTTGTGTAGTCAAGCCTTTACAATCAAAATCTTTATAAGTTTCACTGGATTGTATTTAGAGCCGTCGATCCAGAGCGTCGTGAAACACTGATCAGGCAAAGAAAGGCCCTTTCCACCGCAAGGTGAAATGGTTACCAGTATGACAGATTTGTATAGGGAAGAAAAAGTAAACATTGTGGACAAATAAGAAAATGCCGGTTCCATTATATTCACAAGAGCCCTCTTATTTAGGGACATCGTAAAGGCTTAACTTATAATTCTTTTTCCATTATCATTTTTGTTGGTGATGGTTTCAATCATACCTTCCCTTTTTATCGTCATCATCATCATCGTTGTCATCATCATCGTTATCTGATCATCAGTTTTGGATGGTAGTGGTGTTGTCCTCTCATCCTCTGCGAAATACGGTTGTTTTAATGGGATTTTCCGTTACTTTCTTAGATAATTTATCAGTATTCTTACCATATCTCAGTGTTTTAAATGCTACGGTACTTATTCAATGTCTTTCCTGCTTTTCACGAGTACAAGACTGGGGCTTAGCGCTGCCTTGTCCAAGGACATTCCAACAAAATAGCCCAATAAGTGGGAATCGTCCTAGAATTTCTTGATTACATATGGTTCAACACCGTAACCCTTTACCAAAGAACTCTACGTTTTAATGGCCACGATAAAATATTGTGATGAAAGCAGAAAACGCTTTTTTTCACGATATTTTCCAAGTCCACCATGGACAAATCCTATTATTTGAGTCACATTTGAATTGTCGTCTGCTCTTCTATGTCAGCCAAGTCTACAATTTTGTCGACTGGTAAGGCTCATCGGTTGGAGCCATGCTCCGGCAAAAGGGCGTCCAATGCATCTCCGTGATGTATTATACCAAGCGAGTCATCACATAATTAGGGATCTATACAATCCATTTAATCTAACGATTGATTAAATTTGCAGGAAAAGTGGTCCTTGGACATGCAGAAAATTTACATAGAACAAAAAGTTTCGGTCCATGTCAGCCAGCGCGGATTGCGCAGGCTGACATTATCGATACTTTTTGCGGATGCATGAAGCCACCTTTTTTAAGGAGCTTGGCTCATATATAATCAAGAGGTTCTGGGATCGATCCTCGCCGGCCACTCTGGTTTTTTCATGGGAGTGTCCTTTGGCAAGGCGGAGCACCAGCCTAGTACTGATGAAGTTCAGGAAACACGTGAATACTGTGCTAGCAGACCGTATAGATCAAAATCAGACTACAAATCACGGGTAATCTGATCTTAGTCTATGACAAACTTGTATCCACCAACTCTGTTAGTTTTAGTTAGCGATCTAAGTTTTGATACAAGCTACATTGCTACATGTAATTTCTTCCTTTGTATTTGTTTATCGTTTCATACTTCTCGGATACGACAATCTTCGTAGTTCTTTGTTTTTTTACCCATGTGAACTTTAAATTGTTTCTGACATTGTGAACTGTAAATGTTTAAGCGCTGTTTTATTCTGGATTGAAAAAAAAAAAAACGTTACGAATTTATAAGCGAACTGTTGCCGGGATAGGCTTCCCTAGTCCTTTTGAACTGCAGCACGAGTTTCGGTCTGAATATTTTTTCTTTCCCCTTTTATTTATTCCGACTGCCAAAAATGACAATTATCACAGAACAAACGTAAACAGATTATTTCAGAAGATCTATGTGGACAGTGATAAGGACGTATTAATTAACTCGTCACCAGACTATCTCGACTTTTAACGTTTTTGAGTAGGTTAGAAGACCTGGTGACCAGCGTTTTCTTGTTTTCCCACCACGTTTTCTTTCATATAAAAGACGAATTCTATTATTTGGGCGACATTTGAATTGTCGTCTGCAAACGCTTACAATTTGGAGGTATAAAAATTTTGTCGTCTGGTAAGAGTTAAGAAACTAACTGGCGCCCAAGATCCAGGCGGAACGAACGGCCGACTTTTTCAGGGGTCATATATTTGAACCATGCTCTATGAAAAGAGGTCTTAATATATCTGCGAAAAGTATCAATCCAGGTCAGCTTGCGCGGAGTGCGCATGCTGACCTGGGCCGAAACTTTTCGCTATTGGTCAATTTTCTGCGTGTCAAAGGACCAGTGTACCTCATGATTCAGTCGGTTGTGAGAAAAAATGGATTTTATGGATCCATAATTAGATAATGACTTAAGAGGTGTGATGCATTAAGCCTCCTTTCGCCAGAGCATGGCTTATTTTTGTATATACGGTCCCTGCTTTGTCACAATATTTTTCGCGTGCATTCATGTTTGTTATCATCACCATCAGTATTTTACAAGGACATTTTCAAAGTTATCTGCTCCATAAATGTTTGATTGTGGAGGTGTCGAGTTTTGTGTTTTCAGTTGAAGCGAACATTTTACATGACGAGAAAATCTTACAACCGTCCGTAATAAACGCCTGTGCAAACGACAAACTAACCCCTTACCAACCAATCCCTGGTTTTTACGACCTAGAGGAAGAAGCCTTCTGAAAACATTGTGGGAAAAGGAGGAAATGCTGGTAACCAGCATTTTCTCCTTTTCCCACAATGTTTTCTACTCTTCTAAAGTGGTTTCAATTTTTGAGTCACGTTCATTTTGTCGTCTGCAATTGCTTTCAATTTGGACAAGTCTAATATTTTGTCGTTTGGTAGAGTTAAATGAGGCTCAAATGATGGGATTTTTCTTTGAAAATGAAGAAAATATTTTGGGGGGGATAGAGAAAATGTTAGTTACCAGCATAGTTTCCTCTATGCACAATGTTTTAAAAGCTATGATTGTTGAAACACTGGACAGTTTAATTGAAGAACTTAACTCACGTGGCGTTTAAAGTAAGACTTCCGGTAATTTTTTTTTTTCAGTGTTTTTACAAGACATTGTATTCAAATATAAACTACAACCTTATTCTTATAGGCTCCAAATTGGTCTAATGGTCAGGGGAGTCGACTTGGAAGCCGGCGACCCGAGATCGAGACGCGCCAGAGGCGAGAAAAAAAAAATGCACAGCGAGAGGGGAAAAAAACAGAAACAAACCTGGATAGAGAAACAAACGCCGGATAGAGGACGGGAAAGAAAGACACTTGGATAGGCGATGGTGGGACCCAGGAAAATTACCTTTTACTATTCTGTGTATTTGACAATATGTGTTTTATTACAGGGGTGTTTAATAAATGATGATTATTGATTTGATGGTTTCTTTCAAGTTTATATAATGTTATTGTTTTCTCTGTAAAGAGATCAATTTAAAAGCAAAAAGACCAAAGTATAAGAGAAAATCTTTTATTATTAATGTATATAACAAACATTTAACTCATACATCAAACTGTTACGTCTTAAATAAAAAGGACTTTAGAAAACATTGTGGGAAATGGAGAAAATGGTGGTTACCAACATTTTCTCCTTTTCCCCACAATGTCTAATGCCCATTTGCACACAATTACCATCATTTGAATTTTTTTAATTTGTTGACAGCAAATGCCTTCAATACAGATTACTCTAAAATTTCGTCATTTACAAAAATACGAAAGTCTTTACCACACAATTCCAAGTTTTAACAACCCTGAAACCTTTTGAAAATATTATGAGAAAAGGAAAAAATACTGGTTACTGGTACTGTCATTATTTTCCAATGTTTTCGACAGCCTAGTACTTAAAAAACAAACAAACACAACAGAGATGATATGATACAAATTTAAAATCAGACAAATCTTTACCAAACAGAAATTTAGACTCTTTTAAGTCGAAAGCTTCTGCAGACAACTATATTAAAAGTGATACAAATGTACCAAAGTCCTTTGACAGGATAGAAAACATAGTGGGTAAAGAAGAAAATGCTGGTAACCAGCATTTTCTCCTTTTCCCACTGTGTTTTCAAAAGTCTTCTTATTCAGGGTCATTAAAACTCAGGACTGTGTGGTAAAGGGCCAACTCATCAGAATTCAGACTGTTCTAACTCTTTACCAAATGGCCAAAATTTTAGACTTATCCAATTTGAAAACATTTCCAGACTACAAATGAGGCTCAAATGACCTAACTTATCTATGAATGGAAAGAAAAACATTAAGGAAAAAGAGCAAATGCCATTTACCAACACTTTCACCATTTTTCCATGTTTCCAAGCCCCTATTTGTTTTCAACCCTATCAAAGCAAGAAATCACCATTTGATCTAGATGTAAGTTGTTGTCTGCAAATTCTTTCAATTTGGTCCAGACCAAAGTTTTGTTGTTTGGTATAGAGTCAAGTTTGGCGTAAAAATAATGCTACTTGTCTATGAAATGTTAGAAAACATTGTGGGATAAGGAGAAAATGCTGGTTACCAGCATTTTCTTCTTTTGCCAGAATGTTTTCAAAAGACTTCCCTGGCAGGTTGCTAAACCTCAGGATTGTGCGGAAAAGGGTTAAATGACATCATTTGTCTATGAACGGATAGAAAACATCGAGGAAAAGGAGCAAAAGCCATTTTCCAGCACTTTCATCTTTTTTTCAACGATGTCTTCACGCCCAATTTCAATCATGGTTTCTAATACACTGACTGGTTTGTTATAAGGCCAAAATCAAAACAATAAACTCATCACATTACAGACTGTTTCACTGTTTACCACACAGTCCCAAGGCTTAACGACCCTAAAGAATAAAACTTTTATAAACACTGTGGGAAAAGGAGAAAATGCTGGTAACCATTTTCTCCTTTTACAACAATATTTTTAAAAGGCTTCTTCCACAGGGTCGTTAAAACTCGCATTTGTTTGGTAAAGCATTACATGTATAAACAATGGCCGGTTTGATAAGAAAATAAACAAGAGGGCCATGATGGCCCTGTATCGCTCCACTGGCTTTTTAACCCTTTACCACACAAATTGAAGTGTTAATGACCTTTAAAGAGAAGGCTCTTGAAAACATTTTGGGAAAAGGACAACATGTTGTCAGCCAGTATTTTCTCTTTTTCCAACAATGTTTCCTACCCTATCAAAGACAAAAATAATCATTTAAGCTACATTAAATTTGTCTTCTGCAATGGCTTTTAACTTGGTCCAGTCAAAAAATTTGTCCTTTCCTAAAGAGTAAAATTAAGGTATCATGCACTTAATTGGCATTGACAGAGACATACAGCATAAAAAGTCTGTATGGTAATAAACTTACTTGGAAAACATAACTTCCCCCCTGCCCAACAAAAAGAACATATCGTTTTAAGTGAAAAGATTACGTCAGTGACTACAAGCAGGTTTATTCATTGGCATGAAAGGTAAAGTTCTGAAAAGAAAACTGAATGACAGAAACCTTACTTTAACTTAGATATTCCACTCATGTGAGCATAACTATTAGCATTAAAATAAATCACTCTCCCTGAAAACAGAACATGTCCTATCCAAAAAACTTGAATATCAACATCAATCATGTATTATTGCAGTTTGATAATCAAGGGAGGTAAATAGTAACAAACTTTATCTCTTATAAACAGGAGTTATTTCCCTTGATTACTATTTATATTGAAGTCACTATATAAGCCCATGCTAAACTTGTGATCGCTGGCATTGGGCCAATTTTGACCCCAGGGCTATAATATGATGAAATTTCTTAGAGGTCCATTAGATAAAGCTACATGCCAAATTTGGTAGCCCTGGGCCTTATGGTTTCAGACAAGAAGATTTTCAAAGATTTTCAATATTTTTCGCTTTTGTTGCCATGGCAACCAGAGTTTTTGAAGGAATCAAAATCTTTGAAGAAATTCTTAAGAGGACCATGGCAGGATCATTTCTGTGAAGTTTAATCAAATTTGGATGGGTAGTTTCAGAGAAGAAGATGTTTGAAATAAAAGTTAACGCACAGACGGACAGACGCACACATGGACGGACGGACGGACGCACGACGGAAACTGGGCCATGACATAAGCCCGCTGGCCTTCAGCCAGTGGAGCTATAAATTAATACAAAAACTTTATCATAATGCAGACATTGTAAATCTTCCAAACAACAAAAGTTCTGTCATGTCTAATTTGAAAGCATTTGCAGACGACATCTGGCTTAAATGTGATTTATCTTTGACAGGGTAGAAAACATTGGGGAAAAGGAAAAAATGCTGTTTACCAGCACTTTAAATATTTTCCAAAATGTTTCAGAAAAGCTACTTCATTGTAATTGTTAAAAAAAGTGACTGGTTTGATGAAAGGTTAAAATAAATGCAATTAACACATCATAATATTCACACTGGACAAATTTTAGACTCATTCAAATAAACACCATTTGCAGACAATTTAGTTGTGGCTCAAAAGGTGGGATTAGACTAGGAAATATTGTGAAAATAAGAGAAAATACCGGTTACCACCACTTTCTCCTTTTCTCAAGATGTTTTCAAAGCCTATGACATTAAAACATGGCCTGGTCTGGTAAATGGGTAACTCTTTAACTCTTTACCACTCAACAAAATTTTAGGCCAGCCCAAATTCAAAGCAATTGCAGACGACAAAATAAATGTGACTCAAAAATTGAAATTCGTTTTGGAGAGGGTAGAAAAAACATTGTGGGGAAAAGGAGAAAATGCTGGTTACCAGCATTTTCTCCTTTTCCCACAATGTGTTTTACCATATCCAAGACAAATTCCATAATTTGAGCCACATTTATATTGTCGTCTGCAAATGCTTTTAATTTGAACAAGTCTGCATTTTTGTCGTGTGGTAAAGAGTTAAGACATACTAACAACATGTACAAATGACAACAAGGTCAATCAATTAACTCTCCCACACGGCAAAATTTTAGACTGGTTCAAATTGAAGGTATTTGCAGATGACAAATTAATGTGGTTCAAACAATGAATTTTTCTGAAAGGGTAGAAAACATAGTGGGAAAATCCTTTTTCAAAAAAAAGGTGTTAAAACTTGCAATCATGTTGGAGAGGGTTAAAGGAAAAGTAAACATCTTTTTTTTTTTTTTTAACAACATGGAAAATAATGTATGGAAAAGAAGCATTTGCTAATAGGAAGCATTGGCTACTTTACTCTGAACCCTTTACTAAACAATCACGTTTTGATGACCCCAAGGAAGGTATAAGAAAACACTGTGGGAAAAGCAGAAAATGCTGATAACTAGTACTTTCTGCATTTCCCTGAATGTTTTCAACCCTCATTCATGACAACTTTACATACTGAAGCACATCTCATTTAAAATCTTGACATTTAACTCTTTACCAAACGACAAAATTTTAGACTTGTCCAAATTGAAAGCATTTGCAGACAACAAAATAAACGTAACTCAAAAATTGAAACTTGACTTCAGAAGAGTAGAAAACATTGTGGGAAAAGGAGAAAATGCTGGTTACCAGCATTTTCTCCTTTTCCCACAATGTTTTCAGAAGGCTTCTTCCTCTGGGTCGTAAAAAACCAGGGATTGTTTGGTAAAGGGTTAATAAAGATTTAACCCTTTACCTCACAATCCACACTTCCTACAACCCTGAAAGAGAAGGCTTTTGAAAACATTAATGGAAAAGGAGAAACCAGCATTTTCTCCTTTTCCCACAATGTTTTCTACCCTTTCAGAGACAGAAGTCATCAATTTAGCAACGTTTAATTTGTAGTCTGCAAATGTTTTCAATTTGGTTCTGTCCAAAATTTTGTTGTTTAGTTTGTTTGTTTGAATGGTGTTTTAGGCTGCTTTCAACATTATTTCAGTCATATGTTGTTTAGTAAAGAGTTGGTAATTTCAAAAAGTGTCTATAGAAACGGGTGAAAATATGGGCTAACCAAGTACAGAAAAAAATCTAATCTAGACTTAAATCAAAAGAAGCACAAATATCACAAAGGAGACAAAAAGAAATGAAGGAAAAAAAAGTGGTGCAGAAATCATTTTGGGAATATGATCAAATGCTTGTTAAGACAAAATGTCTTTTATCTCTTTACCGAATGACAAACTTTCAGACATTCCAAATTTAAAACAATACAGACCACAAGGTCAGTGTGATTCAAAAATTGAAATGTGTTTTTGGTAGAGTAGAAAACATTGTGGGAAAAGGAGAAAATACTAGTTGCCAGCATTTTCTCCTTTTTCAACAGTGTTTTCAAAAGCCATCTTCCTCAGGGTTCTTAAACCGGAGATAAAGCCATTCTCTCACAATGCTTTTAAACGCAGCTAAACACAGTGGCTAAAAAATTAATTGTAACAGTCTGAAACAACACAGAATTCAACAAACATTGCTCTATTCTAAATATGAAACACATCTAAGCATAATCAAAAATATCAAAATAAACAAGTGTGCATGAAGACTGAATATTTTTTTAACCCAGAAAATTTCAGTGTACAATACTAACCATGTTGAACTGAATTATTTCCCTTTGACCATCATTAAACATACATGCATTAGATTATTCAGAGAAAGAAAGCAAAGTCCCCTGCTGCCATTATTTCTGTAACAAATCAGAATTCATGTAAAAAATCTGTAAAACACTTGCCCAAGAATCACATGTCTGTTTACAAAAAACAAAACTTAATACTTGACAAAATTCAAAGAATTCCCAGCCGTTAAATTCAATTTGGTAATGTATTGAGCCTTTCCCAAACAATCCCACATTTTGAAAATCCTACGGAAAGATTTTTAAAACATTGTGCAAAGAGGAGAAAATGCTGATGACAAAAATTTTTTCCTTGTCCCATAACATTGTCTGTGTTTCCAAAGACAAATCACATCATTCTAACCAAGTACCAAACAATCCAGTATTATAAGAACCCTATGGGACACTACCTTTGAAAACGTTCTAGGAAAGAGGAGAAAATGCTGGTAACCAGCATTTTCTCCATTCCCACACTGTTTTCTACTCTTTCGAAGACCATTTACTTAACCCTTTACCTCACATAAAAATTTTAGCCTTGTCCTGTTTAACTCTTACCAAACAACAAATTCTAGACTCTCCCAAATTAAAAGCTTCTGCAGATGACAACCTCGAAGTAAACAGAAGTTCTTTGATAGGGTAGAAAACATTGTGGGAAAAGGAGAAAATGCTCATTACCAACATTTTCTCCTTTTCCCCACAATGTTTTCAAAAGTCTTCCACAAAAGGGTCGTTAAAACTCGGGATTGTGAGGTAATTGGTTAAAAGCATTGGCAGATGATAAAATATAATTATTTTACAATGTAGCTTAGATGATGGGATTTCACTTTGAAAGGGTAGAAAACATTGTGTGAAAAGGAGAAAATGCTCCTTTTCAAACAGTGTTTTCAAAAGCCTTCTTACTCAAGGTCATTAAAACTCGGGATTGTGTGGTAACTGGTTAATCCTTTTTATACCTGTGTGCACAGAAGGCTATTACCAGATCTCTCCACTGTGACCTATCCTGACCATTTTGAATTTTTTTATCAATGGTTTCAAAATATGATTCACACTGAATATGTTGTTAGAAAATGCCTTGAATTTAGGTATAGTCAAAAATTGTGTCATTTCGTTAATTGGTTGGTTGTATTGGGGTTTAACGCCACTTTAACAGCTAAGGTCATATCATGGCGGTCGGTGACGCACATGTGTTTCCTGGCTTTCTCACACCAGTACTAACACAACTTTCTTTCCAAAGCCACCAACTACTTTTCTCACATGCTTCAGCAGAGGTGAGAGGCGAAAGTACGCCGGAAAGAAAGTTTGACTAAACCGGGTATCGAACTCACAACCACCAGGTCATGAGTCTGACAAGCTCACCACTGAGCCACTCGGGCCGACTCATTTGGTTAATAATTTACTCTTTGGAAAGGTCCAAATTGAAAGGATTTGCAGACGAAAAATTAACTGTAGCTAAAAATTATTTCTGTCTTTGATAGGATAGAAAACATTTTGGGAAAATGGCAAAATAGTAAAATTAGTCTATGACAAGAAGAAAAACATTGTCGGAAAAGGAGAAAATGCTGGTTACCAGCATATTCTCCTTTTCCAAAAATGTTTTCAGAAGCCTTCTTCCTCAGGGTCATTAAAACTTGGGATTGTTCGGGAAACATAATAAGCAAAATCTGTTGCGTGCAAATCCTTTCAATATGAATGGATTTGTCATCTGCAATTGCTTTCAATAAGAACCAGCCTAAAATTATGTTGTTTAGTAAACTAGTAAGTCATGAAAATATTTTGGCATTTGGACAGAAACCTTGATGAAAGTATTTTCTCAATTTGTCACATTACTTTCATCAGCTGCATATAAAAATGACTGCAGATGCAGGAAAGGAATCAACATGTGACTGCATTTCACACAAATTTAAATTCCTACCCTTCAAAATAAAAACATTCATTTTCCCTTTAAGTGTCAAATATACTCATGATTTCACAACAAAAGACTTGAAAATATTGTGGCAAAAAGGAGAAAAAGGTGGTTACCAGCAAGTTTAAAATTTGGTATGCATTTCGAAGATTACTACATGTTTATATACACCAAGGAAATGAACTACTTTTCATGAAACTCTTGACCATTTTTCCCCACCATCCAGCCTTTTAACAGCCCTAAAGAAGAAGACTCTTGAAAAAATTATAGGAATAGGAAAAAATGCTGATAACCAGCATTTTCTCCTTTCCCACAATGTTTTCTATCCTTGGAAAGAAAAATTTCAGGTTTTGAGTAACTTTTAATTTGTCCTCTGCAAATGCTTTCAATTTTGGCAAGTCTAAAATTTTGTCATTTGGTAAAGAGTTAATAACATAGTTCATTTGGAAAAATAAGTACTAGGTACATGTATGTACTAGCTTATATATAATGTGACATTGAGGGGCTGTCTTTGACCACATGGGGCTTAATTTGAAAACTCTCTGAAAAGGTCTACCAAATGCTCCCTTTCAGTTAGAAAAAATGAAGATTTTTAAAATTTTCACAGTATAAGCCTGAATAAAAATTGTGAAGCCTGGCCAAAGATATCTTTTTAACCAATAGATATACTGTAAAAAAAATTTTGGTGACGGTCCACTAGAGGAAGCTATGATACATGTACATGTATACCAAATTTCTATGCCCTTTTGTTTTGGACAATTCTTGAGAATTTGCAGAATTTTCCCATGAGTCAAATCAGCCATTAATTTACAATTTCTTTTACAGGCATTAACATGTTAAATCTTCACTACGTATTCCAACGCTCCTGGCTTCAGTCTGATACCTGTCTCTACATCACACTGTCTTCCTGAAAACAGAAAGAAAATTCACAAATGATTTCAGCTCTTCTATAACTCTTTAACAAAGGACAAAAATTTCAACCATGACAAATTAAACATGACTGAAAAATAGAAATTTGTTTTAGAAAGGGTAGAAAATATTGTGGGAAAAAGAGAAAATGCTGGTTACCAGCATATTCTCTTTTTCCCACAATATTTTCCAACTGTTTCTTTCTAAGGGTTTTAGAAGTCGGGATTGTGTGGTAAAGAGTTAAGACCCTACAAGTGCCTTTCATAACTCTAGTTGCCTTTGCAGCCTGTGAAGATCCAGACTGTATGTTTACTACAGACAAGACCTTAAATCTATGCTGACTACAATTATGAGACATTCTGTCCAAAGGCAGTTTTGAAATGGTCATAAGTTGGCTAATTTTTCCTGACTGAAAATTTCTGTTTTGTTTCCTTTGCACATTCACGGTAAATGCATTACTGCTGTTTTCATTGTAACAATACATGTACCTGTTAAGCACAAAAAAATCAGTTGAGAAGCATAATATTAAGGCGCAGTTAATGGTTTTATATAATGAATGGAGTTTTACACTGCTTTCAACATTATTTCAAGCAAATCATTTAAAAAATGTCATAATTCTCTTAAAAGCTGGTGGATTTTATTCTTGACCAACGGTATATTCGATGATTACGTATCCATGTACAAAATACGAAAACTAACAATCAGAAACCAATTCCAGTAGGTTAAGGATGTCCATGACATACCTATATGTGATACTATATGCTACCTCCACTGAAAATTATGGGAGCATCAAAAGAGCTTTGGCTACATATAACAAAGTCTGTAGATGTACCTCTGTCCAATGTTTATCTCCAACCAGTCACAAATTTGTCTCCATCAGGTGTTTAACACCACTTTTAGCAGTATACCAGTTACATCATGGCAACAGCTAACTTGTTCATCTGTTTTCTGGACTTCATCTGACTGAAGAGTTGGGCTCTGCAGTGCCTTTCCCCAGGCAAAACCCATAAATACAAGGCTGGAACAAACCCAGACCCTCCAAATAATAAATCTGGAAATATGTTTTCCATGTTACCTGTAAGTAAAAAAGGTATAAACAGGTAAATAAACTCTCTATACCAAACAATAGTTATTGTTGTTATATTTATTGTTATTGAAAGAACTTGAGGAAAACGAATGCTGTTCAAAAATGGGATTTTTTTTTTCTGGAAGAGCAAAAAGCAAATTATTTTTTGAAATGATATGCCCAGCCGTAAAAGACCTTTTTTGACAGAAACATATAAGAGGTATTATCTCTTGCATGTGGCCTTTTTGTTCTTGGTCCATGATGAAACTATACGGTAAGCCCCCTTTTCCCATGATGTGGCATTTCATTAAATAAAAACAAATCATGATTGTCTGTGGCTTAAGATAAACAATATGAAGTTTCATAAAATTTTGTAAAGAGATACTGGTCCATAATGGAAATATACATCAAGTACACTTTTTCCATTATAGGGCATTAAATAAAGAAAACAAAAAAACTATATTTGCGGACTATCGTAAGAAACACACGTATGAAGTTTCATCAGTTTTCATAGAGGGGTTTTAGAAGATCTCAGTCCAGAATGCAGGTGGAGGGACAGATGGATAGATAACACAAAAACTACATCCCTACACCTTCTGAGCGGGATAATTATTGTAGGAAAAGCTGAAAATGCTGGTTTCTATCACACTTTTCCCCTTTTTCCATAATGTTACTATAGGGTCAATCCGGGTAAATACGGACAGAGGTATAATTACGGACACAAGCTACATTTCGGAAAATCCCCGAGCCTATTTTTAACTCCAAATATCCTTGCTACTGTCTATTTAAAGCACCCCCATCTTATTTCTATGTCAGTGTGCTATTTTTGATGACAATTAAGTTTACATGATGATGCAAGCACATTTAACGTCACACGCGACTCGCCCTTTCTCAATCGTGCTTGAATTCAGAGATATGTGCTTCAATTCTGACAGGTACTTGAACGCTTTCACAAATTATAGAAATTTTACACTAAGCCCTAATAATGTTAAAAACTAAGACAAGTGATTGAAGAAACGTAATAAATCATCAAAATAACGGCAAAATACACATTAGCAGAAATAAAGAAGAAAAAGACAAGTGTCTGTATTAAACCAGTCGTTTGAAAACACTGTAAAATTACGGACACTTACAAAAAATATTTCTTCTGTGCTACAGAATTCTTCTTTATCAAATATTTGAAAAGGAGGATATCTATAGGGTAAATTGATAGCTCGAGTCGGACACGATCTAGATTGGGGCGATTCGGATAATAAAGTAGAATGCGATACTGTTCCGAAAATAAACACACGGAGCGAAATGATCTTTCATTTCACTGCATTTTGTAACTATTATCCTGTGTTTGTGTAGGTCGTGTTAAATCTATTACTATTATTACCGTATATGCTCGACTATAAGACGCATTTTTTCCCCCTAGAATTTTGAGCTTAAAGTAGGGGGAGCGTCTTATAAGCGCACAATCAAAGGACATTGTGAAATTCCATCTGGAGAACGTACTTACCTGCTGATCAGCACGAAGGAAAAAACCACACAAACGAGTCACGCTGCTGTAAAGCTAGAAGTGACGAAGTAATAGTTGTTATTATCACCCATTGTGTGAAGAAATAAAAGTTTAGAACACTCAGTTTTCGTGTTTTACTAGATCTATTAAGTTTAGATTAAAATTTATTCGACTCTGATTTATTCTTCTTACTGTTCCAGTTTTAGTCAGTTTATATATGGCCCACTAGTTCACTGTAGTACAGATAAAAGTATGGTCTACTGAATGACCGTTTCAACAATTCTAAAATTCAAAGATGAATCAGTACTCTTTTCAAAAATCAAATGCTTTTAAATAATTGATAAGTTTTGGCACTGTGACGACTTAGAATGATGTAATAATACAAGTAACCTAAGTGAGGTAAAGATTTCCACAGTGCAATTCAGATCTAAATAAAAATCATGAAGCGTTTATTAGTTTATCGTCGAGGTAAGAAGGTAAAGGATTGCGACTGTAGTCTGTATTTTCCAACACAGTACACACCTATTTTTAGAAGATTTACAGCAAGATGTCAAACTTTTACAGGTTAAACTACCCAGGCCAGCGATCGATAAATTAGTGCAGGTTAGAGCAGACTTTAGTTAACACTTTACCAAACGACATAATCTTAGACTGGTCCAAACTGAAGGATTTGCAGACGAAAAAATTAACGTGGTTCAAAGATTAAAACTTGCTCCGGGAGGGTAGAAAACATTGTAGGAAAAGGGGAAATGCTGGTTACCATCATTTCTGCTTTTCCCACAATGTTTTCAGAAGGCTTTTTTCTCAGTCATGAAAACTCGAGATTGTTTGGTAAAGAGTTAACACAGCCTAAAATTATCGAAGATAATTGCCGATTATATAATTTAGATTTGAATTAGCAAGCATTACACTCCAATTCTCTTTTGTGATGACTCATCATTTATGGCCAGATGGTATCCTCGCCATATAGATATTTAACCCTTTGCCAAATAATTTGTGGTATTTACAACTTGAAAGAAAAAGACTTTTACAACACAGTGTGTAGAACGGCGGAAATGCTGATGAAAGAAAATTCTGTTTCTGAGTCCTGTACTTTTTTAAATTTTCAAATCCTTTCAATTTGGACTGGTCCAAATTTCTTTCGTTTGGTAAAGAGTTACATTACATTGTACTGAGTGTAATACAGTTGAGCACTTTAGTCCTTTAACTCTTCCTGTCGGCAAGTAAATTCTGTATGGTATACCCATTGATAAATTAACAGTATGAGCAAACAAACCGTCGAAAGGATTATTTTAACAAAAAATGTGAGTGATTTGACTTTCATCACGCTTTTCTTTTTCCCATTTTAAAAAGAAATTAGAGCTGAATCAATGTATGATCAGCTAAGATACAAGCGATTCATTTTTGGAATGATGCAACTTTGACACCGGATGATAGATCGTAATATCTGCGTAGTATATTTCCAGCTGAATAATCACAATTTTAGCATTCTTATGGTTAGTGTGAAGTTTACATGCGTCTTATAGGAGGTCATCAATGAAATCCCTGATTTTGAATCGCAAAGTTGGGGGAGCGTCTTATAAGCGAAGGCGTCTTATAGTCGAGCATATACGGTATCCATTTAGGCCACTCCCAATCCATTATTTTATCAGGTTATGGCAGTATTATTCTTTTTAAAACATTATAGGGAAAGAAGAAATAGCTTGTACCGACCGATGCCGTATTTTTCCCACTAAAAGTAAGTTGTCCGTAATTTTCCAGTGTGTGTCCGTACTTCAACCCACATGTCCATATTTACCCGGATTTGACTAAGGAACTTCAACTGCATTTTCGCAGTATCTTGGGCGAAGTAAACTGTACAGTATAGCGAAAATATCAAAGAGGAAAGTCGTGAAATGTTAACAAATAGGTTTTAGGGGTCATGGCTTTCAAACTGTAAGAGTATTGACTAACGGAGGTGAGCTATGTAAAAATCGTCCGTATTTACCCGGACTGACCCTACATCTTTTTTTTCTGACAGTCTTAACCCATTACCACACAATCCCGAGTTTAAATGACCCTGAGAAAGAAAGCTTTTGAAAAACATCATGCGAAATGGAGAAAATGCTGGTAACCAGTATTTTCTCCTTTCCACCAATGTTTTCTGCCCTTCAAAAAAGGAAATTTTAATTTCAAGTCACATTTACACTATCATCTGCAAATGCTTTCCATTTAGAAAAGTCTAAAATTCTTTCGTCTGGTAAAGAGTTAAACGGAAACATTTCATAAATAGTAATAAATTTTTGCTAGATTAGCACTATCTTAAATGTTTCTATGGGCACATAAAATTACAAGACATTCTGGAGATATTCTGCGGTCTTCTTCTGGTCAAAAAGTACATACGTAGGGGATTTTCTGCCTTTCCTGCCGGGCCAAATTTCTGACCTAATCCCTATCAAAAGTATGTTAATTTTCTCAACTCCATACTTCTTTTCTCAAATTGATGTTAGAAGAAAAAAAAATATGACATCTGAATGATCTGATGTATTGGCCTGTGCTTTCATAACAAGTATATTAATTGATTTTCTAAATCACCTTATACTTAACATTCATTTCAAGCTATAATGTTGCGTGCAATAATGTGGGACAATCAACCCCGGGCGAAAAAGCCATGGAACGGACAAGCCATGGAACGAACAAGTCCGGAACCGAATCACACAATGTGTAAGAGGAACGCTTGTTCCTTTCTATTTGAAGTTTGTATGTCATCTTTATTTGGCTACTATCGGTTCATCAAAGAGAATTTGCATACCTTTTTTATGGTCTCTATCTTATCGTAACTGACTTTCAAGAGGAATCATTTTTCCTCTGCACGTGCGTTTCAGCCATTTTCGCCAGCATGGTTACCGTTTCAGCGGTTAACTCATTTTTCGTCCGTGGACTTGTTCGTACTTACTTGTTTGTCCAAACCTTGTTTGGTCTCAGAATGGAATAAGTTGAATTTTTTTTTTGTAGGTCTCCTACAAGTTTGCGTCTCAAAGTACACAAATATTGAACATTTTGAATTTGTATCATTGATAAGATTTAGATCCTTCTTTGACTTATGTTTTATGAATTACATTAAATATGATCATAGGAATCTAGATTTTCACTGTTAATGAGTTCTTTTGGTCTTGTTGTCATGCAAAAACCCTAACATTTTCCTACACCTTTGTCATTATAGAATGTATTTACGCCATGATTGGACTAGTTTTTAACCCTTTACCAAACAATCCCTGGTTTTTACGACCCAGAGGAAGACGCCTTCTGAAAACATTGTGGGAAAAGGAGAAAATGCTGGTAACCAGCATTTTCTCCTTTTTCCACAATGTTTTTTACTCTTCTAAAATCAAGTTTCAATTTTTGGTTCACGTTTATTTTGTCGTCTGCAAATGCTTTCAATTGGAACAAGTCTAAAATTTTGACGTTTGGTAAAGAGTTAACTAATAAGAAGAATTCATATTGTTAAGGTAAGTAAACCTCAATACAAGTGGCAATCTGTGAAAAGGTAGTTCTAGTTTAACCATTCACTAGATGAAGAAATTTTAGAATAGTCCAAATTGAAAGCATTTGCAGACGAAAAATAAAATGTCACTCAATTGATGTGATTTTCTATGAGAGGGTAGAAAACCTTGCAGGAAAAGGAAAAACATATGGTTACCAGCATTTTCTCCTTTTTCCACAATGTTTTAAAAAGCTTTTTCTGTTAGGGTTATTAAAAGTTGTGAGGTAAAGTCTCAATATACATTTTTGTAATGCATAATGCCAAGCAAGTTTGCATGTTAGGCCTATTGATCCATTTTGTCAAGAAAAAAACAAACTCAATCACAGGGTAGAATGACCCTTTGACATCTAGAAAATTTATTGACAGCAAAAAGTATGGCCCATCATTCTACTCATCATCATCATCATCATCATGACCATTTGTTGCTGAGGTCTCATTCTTTTTCATCATCACCAAGGTCATAATCATAATCCAATCAGCTGTTGTTAGTGCTAGTGGTGGTTTTAATTATTCTTTTCATGCTAACCATCATCACCATCATCATTGGAGAGGTCATCAGACCTCTCCAACAGTGGTGAGTTTAAAAGGCAGACCGTCTCAGAAATTGCTGTCTAAATCCATTTTCTTTGCGAAATTACTCTGATACACAGTCTGTTTCGTCATGGTTTTATAAATAAACCGAAATCAAAAAACTGAAATAGGAAATAGACGAGGTTTGTTTTTATTTTGACGTATTTCAGAAGAGATTTCTTCTATTGATTTGATTGCAAACGTCCTCTCTCATAATTGTATTTTTTCATTAAGCTGAATAATCTAAGCCAAAAAGGGGGAAAAAAAGAATTTCGTTAAAAAAGAGAAAGAACACCGCGGGAAAAGATCACACGACTTGGAAACGCGGGAAAGGTCACATGACTGCCATGTATTGCATGAAGGTTTCTACGCTGCGGTTATTTTTCCCTCTTTCATTGAATGTCCTACTTGTTTGTTTACATGTACCAAAATTTATTGAAATTAATAGCCAATAAACTATTTGTAAACATTGATGCTGACCTCTCCTGGCTTCTTTGTTAAAGAAGCCAACTTGTTATTCCTCAGTGCCCTAGCCTAGTACTGGCAAAACCCAGGAAATACATGAATATGTGAGCCGTTGCCATGATATGACTGATATAATGTTGAAAGCTGTGTAAAACACCATTCAATCAATCAATCATCATCGTTGTTCTTGTTGATGTTGTTTTACTAGTCCATGTGTTCTAATGATTTTATTATAACAGGTTACCTATTCAATGTCTTTCTTGCTTTCAAACAGTGCTAGACTGCGGCTTTGCAGTGCCTTGCTCAGGGGTACTCCAGCATGAATATGCCTGCCTGTGGGGATCATTGAATACTTTCATGATTACATATCCAACACTGTAAACCCTTTACCAAACAGTCCCATGTTTTAATGAGCATCAGAAAGAAAGCTTTGTAAAACACTGAGGGGAAAGCAAAAAACATTGATTACCAGCATTTCCTCTTTTCCCAAAATGTTTTCTAGCCTACCAAAGACAAATTCCGTGATTTGAGATACATTTCAATTCTTGTCTGCAAATACTATCAATTTGGACAAGTCCTGGGTCCATATTCAAGAACCATTCTTGAGAACTTTTTTTGTCTTATTCTTCAAAATTTTCAAAATTTGACAGTAACAAAACTTCTGATTGGCTAAACCAAATGGTTTAGCCAATCATAAGTTGTGTTACTTTCTTCAGGAAAGTTTGGAGAATAAGACTGAGAACATTCTTAATAGTTGGTGAATACTAAACCTGAATTTTGTTGTTTGGTACAGATATTTAAATAACGATCAGGAAGGAATTCCTGCGTAGCTCGGAGGTTCAGGTTTTGGATTGATCAAGTTGTATGCAAGAAGAACACCAGAGTATAAATAGAAAATTTGTTTTAATACTCAAAATAAAATGTCGATATCTATAATTGCTAACAGAAACAGAATACCCAAAGATCAAATCTAAGCCTTTACCAAACAATTCAAAATTTAACAACCTTTAGAAAAGGCCTTTGAAAACTTTGCAGGAAAAGGAAAAAAATGCAAGTTAATAGCATCCTTTTCTTTTCCCACAATTGTTTTCAAACTCAAATACAGTACCATTATTTAATGTGTCAGCTGCAAGTACAGATACATGTATATCTAAAATTTTGTAGTCTGGTAAGGGATTATACACAAACACAAAAGTATACAATCAAATAACTAAAAAAACTATAACACATTCATTATCTCTCCCCCAAACAGCAACATTTGGACTTGTCCAAACTAAAAGCATTTGCAGACGACAAATGGAATGTGGCGAATGATGAAATTTGTCTTCCAATTGATAGAAACAACTGTATAAAAGGACAAAATGCTGCTTACCAGCACTTCAACCATTTTTTTTTTTAAATGATATTTTAAAGAGCCCAATGCATCTGCTTCTTTTTAACCCTTTATCCCACAGTCCCGACATAAAATGACCCTTGAAAACATTGTAGGAAGAGGATAAAATGCTGATAATAAGCATTTTCTCCTTTCCCCACAATGTTTTCTACCCTATCAAAGACAACTTACACAATCTGAGCCATGTTAAATTTGTCGTCTGCAAATGCTTTCAGTTTGGACTGGTGTAAAATTTTGTCATGTTACCAAATGACAAATTTTAACACTCACTCAAATTAAAAGCATCTGCAGACAACCGTTTAAATGTAGCTCAAATGGTGGGATTTGACTTTAACCCTTTATCAAACACCAAAATTCTAGACTCTTCTAAACTGAAAGCTTTTGCAGATGAAGTGAGTCAAAAATTGGAATTAGTTTCTGGAAGGATAGAAATCATTTATGGGAAAAGGGGAAAATACTGCTTACAAGCATTTTCCTCTTCCCCCCCATATTTTTTTTTTTAAAAGCCTTCTCTTTCCAGGTCATTAAAACTCTGGATTGTGTGTTAACTCTTTACAAAACCACAAAATTTTAGACTGGTCCAAATTGAAAGCATTTGCAGATGACAAAATAAATGTGACTGAAAAATGGAAATTTGTTTTGGGAAGGGTAGAAAACATTGTGGGAAAAGGAGAAAATGCTGGTTACCAGCATTTTCTCCTTTTCCCACAATGTTTTCAGAAGGCTTCTCTCTCAGGGTCGTTAAAAGTCGGGATTGTGTGGTAAAGAGTTAAATAGAGGATCTTACATGAGTGTTTATGTATTATCGTTTTTTTCAAACAAGTTGACTAAAATTGTATGACGCAAGCCATGGCAAATACATTTTAGTCAACGAGTTTGATAAAAATGATAATACCTAAACACCTAAACACGAATGTGAGATTCTATTTATCACATAAAATGAATGACAGACAGAAAAATATCCTACATCATCACCTTTAGCCTCTATGCCATTCACGGGTCCATGTTTGCAGTTGTAGTTTGGTTTCAATTGTGTATATACACAAGTAAACAGTTCTTTGGCATTTACACCGAAAGATGAATGAAATAGTTTATAGAGGGGTCAAGACCACCTATATCCGTAATAATACTGATTTAAAGAGACTTTCGCTGCATTTCTTGGTTTTTAATCAAACATGAAATTCAAAAATTTTCCATGCTGATACGTCTTGGCAACAATGACGTCATTTTTCCATGAAACGGCGTAGCAGTACAAATTCCCGCACATGCTGTCATTGGTTTCTCTGGCTTCATGCGCTCATGACTGAAAACTGATCAGAACCAGGACCCAAAAAACAATAATACACTAGTGTATTATCAAAAATAAGTCATGGGTTTAATACACTGCCGGAGGAGGTTTTATGTTATAAAAGACTAATTATTTTGGTACACATCCTTTCACAAATCATCTTTTAGTGAACATGATTGATTATACCTTTGTGTTAGTTTTAATATAGCACTTATTCAATGATATCATAGATTTGTGTATTAAAATTTACTTAACTCTTTACCAAACGACAAATTTTTGGACTGGACCAAATTCAAAACATCTGCAGACAACAAATTAAATCTTGGTAATATGATGATTTCTGACTTTGATTGGGTAGAAAATCTTGTGGGAAAAGGAGAAAATGCTGGTTACCAGCATTTTCTCCTTTTCCCACAATGTTTTCTATAGGCTTCTTTCTCAGGGTCGTTAAAAGTCCGGATTGTGTGGTAAAGAGTTAAAGCCTGATCTACATCATATTTCATAGATTAATTAAATAATAGAAAGATATAGAAACCCAGGGGGGAAGAGAAAATTTTTGTATCGAGGATTCTCTCTTTTTCTGACAATGTTGTCCACCTTGCCCAATTAAATCTGTCCTCTGCAAAAAGTTTCAATTTGGAAGAGTCTATTTTGATGCCTGGTAAAGAATTACTAGTAATATCTCTGAATTAGTTATTAAAGGCCCCGTAGGAGCTAAAAGAAAACAATGAGGGTACTAAAATGCATATAAATCTAAAGCATTACCATTCAAAAACTAGAGCTGTCACTGAATGTGACTTAATACCCCTGCCAGCGCTTTGACAGAAACAGGCAATTGTTTGTACACAGATGGACACACGGACGGACACACAGACAGACAGGCTGATTCCAGTATACCCCTGATTCGTTTTGTGGGGGTATAAATATGGAAATTATTGTGCAGATGACAATCAAGTTTCCAACTTAAATTCTAGTTTTAGGACTCATTTTTCTGCTAGCATCTTCCATGAACCTTTTTACCAGCCCACAAAATTTTAGACTTATCCATACTGAAAACATTTGCAGATGACAAATTGACTCTTTACCAAATGACAATATTTTAGACAGGTCCAAGTGGAAAGCACTTGCAGACGACAAAATTTATGTAGCACAAGTGATGGGTTTTGAATCAGATAGTCTAGAAAACACAGTGGGAAATGGAGAAAATGCTGGTTACCAGTATTTTCTCCTTTTCTCACAATGTTTTCAAAATGCTTATTTTTTAGGGTCGTTAAAAATAGGGATTGTATGATAAAGGGTTAACAACCCTGAGGAAGAAAGGTATAGAAACCATCAGAGGAAAAAGGAGAAAATTATATAGTAACCAGGATCTCCTCTTTTTCCAAAAATGTTGTCTTCCCTGTCAACGACAAATCCTATCATTTACACAAAAAATTTAATCTGTTGTCTGCAAATAAGTCTAAAATTTTGTTGCCTTATAATAAAAGAATTAATACCTCTGAATCGCTTCTTAAACCTTTACAACTCAACAAAATTTTCAACTTGTCCAAATTGTAAGCTCTTGCAGTCAACAAAATAAATGCAAGTCAAAAATAAAAATTTATAATTGAAAGGTTACATAACATTGTGGGAAGAGGAAAAAATGCTGGTTACCAGCAATTTTTCCTTTTCCCACAATGTTTTCAAAAGGCTCCTTCCTTGGGATCATTAAAAGTCAGGATTGCATGTTAAAGGGTAAACTGAGCTGTATGTATTTGTTATGTTAAGCTCTGTGAATGCCCCTTTTTTCCCCAAAATTGCATTAGAAAAGTTCTTGCAAACCTATAGCATTGTTGCTAAAAATCTGCCTTAACTGTTTACCAGACAACAGACTTTGTCAATATTTAGAGTGGTTGCAGATGACAAATTAAATGCAGCATTATTGATATAATTTTGACTTTAAAAATGGTGGAAAACATCGTGGAAAATGGAGAAATGCTGGTCACCAGCATTTTCTCCTTTTCCCATAATGTTTTCTATAGCCTTCATTCTCGGGTTCATGAAAACATGGAAGTTGTTGGTAAAGGTTTAATGTTATGCCATATTATGTCTATGACTGGTCCGCTGTTGTTCCATGTCTCACTGTAGTTTCTTAAATTTTGCCCATAGACAGCGAATGAGATTTTTCAAAGATAATAAGCATCCTATTGCCTTATAAAAAGTCAGTGCATTTAATAATCGACTGAAATACCACAACAAAATGCCCACTAAAAGAATACTGCAAACATTTACACATGAACAGAACAGTTGAATGACCTAACCCTTTACCAAAAAACCCTGTTTTTAATCAACTTGATGAGGACATCTTTGAAAACATTGTGGGAAAAGGAAAAATGCTGGTTACCACAATGTTTTCTACCCTTTGAAAGACTAATCTAATCATGCGAGACATTTCTATTATAAGCCTATTGTCTGCAAGTCTAAAACTGTCATCTGGTAAATAGTTAACCCTTTCCTGCACAATGCCAACTTTTAACGACCCTGGGAAAGAAGCCTTTTGAAAACATTGCGGGAAAAGAAGAAAATGCTGGTAACCAGCATTTTCTCCTTTCCCCACAATGTTTTCTATCCTTTTAAAGAAAAGCTATACCATTTGAGCCATACCGAAATTGTCGTCTGCAAATGCTCCAAATTTGAACACAGCTAACATTTTGCCGTCTGGTAAAGGATTATCCCCTAGAGAGCGTCCAGAAATAGGACGCTGATAAGAGTGATTTTAAGGTTGCCCTTATCAAGATTGCCTCTGTATAGCTGATAGCATAGATCAAAGATCAGACTTCAGGTTTTGTGCAGTCTGATCTTGATTTACACTGGCTCTGAAGGTAATTAAAGTAGTGATAGGCGCTGTAAGGGTTAAAATATGCCCTAAATATCGTAAAATATACAAGTAAAGCAGATTATGAATAACTACATAGCCGGAAACAAGACACAACAAGGGAAGGACAACTTACATGTACATGCTTTTAGCCTTAGTGTAGAAGAAGATCAGAATGCAAGGAAAATGCAGTCTGATCTTGAATCTTCCCTCTCAAAAAGTTTGTAACATATTCTGACTGAACTGGCTCTGAAATTGAAACAGACTTTTTTCTACTGACTGTATTATTCATTGTATCTTTCATGATAAAAGTGCACAGACAAAAATCTTAAATCCAATTAAAATATCCTAACCCTTTACAATCCTGTGTATTAACGACCCGAGTAAGAGGCCTTTAAAAATATTGTTAAAAAAGGAGAAAATGCTGATAATAAGTTTTTTCTCCTTTTTCCACCATGTTTTCTACCCTACCCAAGACCAATCCAATACTTTGAGCCTCTCCAATCAGAGAGCTTAAGCTCATCTGTATGAATTCCAAATTTGTCGTGTGCAGTTGTTTTCATTTTGAAAAGGTGTATAATTTCTTGTTTAACCCTTTACCAAACAATCCCAGGTTTAAATGACCATGGGAAAGAAGCCTTTTGAAAACATTGTGGGGAAAAGGAGAAAATGCTGGTAACCAGCATTTTCTACTTTTTCCCACAATGTTTTCTCCTCGATCAAGGACAAGTTCTAGCATTGGAGCCACCTTTATTTTGTTGTCTGCAAATGCTTTGAATTTAGTCAAGTCTAAAAGTTTGTCGTTTGGGAAAGAGTTAAGAAACGGTTCACAATATTTTTACCCTTGATTTTTATTTCATGCTTTCCAGTAGTTTATCAAGAAATAACGATGAAATATTTCATGGTTACGACCAGTGAAAAATACCCATTTTTATATTCTTACTCTTCAATTGAAGGCGGAAACAGTAGTTCCTGCGCACAAGTTACCTAGGTGAAATGCGCCTGCCTCTTAACCAGATTGAAATATGACGTAATTTAACCTGCATTTCTCGCGCTTTACATAATATTGTAATGCCTTGCTATGCGGAAGGGGTACGCCACGGGGAATAACCGAAAAGAACTGTCCTGGATTTTGATGTATATTCCCCCTAAAAAGGCTTAAAAGCATGAAATAAATAGAATATTTGGGTTTTTTTTCGGTGTAAGATCGAAATTTATTTCATTGAGTGAACATCATTGGTAATATCTTCACGAGTGGCTGCTTTCACCGAAAAAAAACAAATATCCGCTATATCACTTTTGCTGGATCACAGAATGACAATAATGAAAATACATGTATAACATAATTTGACTATTTCTAGCAAAAATACACACAGAGATAACCCTTTCACTGAAAAAAAAAATATGCATTTCTACGCCAACACTATGTGCAGCATTCAAAAACAATGAGGAAAAAGAAGCACTTGCTTGTTAAAAGTAATTTCTTCTTTTCCAACATTGTTTTCCATATCCTTCATAGAAGACTTTCTCTTCTGTCATATGGTTGACCTCTCTTATCATTTAACTCTTTACCAAAACAATCCCTGGTTTTAATGACCCTGGGGAAATAAGCCTTCTGAAAACATTGTGAGAAAAGGAGAAAATGCTGGTAACCAGCATTTTCTCCTTTTCCCACAACGTTTTCTTCTCTTCCAAAATCAAGTTTCAATTTTTGAGTCATGTTTATTTTGTCGTCTGCAAATGCTTTCAATTTGAACAAGTCTAAAATTTTGTCGTTTGGTAAAGAGTTAAGCCTTTACCATACAATCCTCAGTTTTAACAACCCTGTGAAATAAGGCTTTTGAAAACATTGTGGGAAAAGGAGAATATGCATTTTCTCCTTTTCCTAAGTTTTCCATCCGTGCAGTTGCAAGTCCCATTATCTGAGACACATTTACTTTTTCGCTGGCAAATGCTTTCAATTTGGACAAGGCTAAATTTTGGTCATGTGATAAAGGTTTAATAATCAGTTGTGGGTCTGAAAATAGCCTGTACAGTGATGGGTTAATTTCCTCTCTCTAGATTTTCTCGTTTCAACTTTGCTGAGTTGGGCTTGTCACTAGAAGAAATAGAAGATACGGACGGATCTGCATGAGTCATCTTTAATCTCACCTCCTCTAGAATAGACTCCGCTAAACCTGCCTGATTTAAGGATTGAGATAATCGTCCTAAAACATTAGTTGCTTCCGTAAGACTATCATTTGTTTTTGTTAAAGTATCAACAATGACTACGTGAGACTTGGGCTCAGTCTTTGTTTGATTCTCTGTCTCTGGAGCTTTCTTTTCTTCCCCCTGTTCTTCCAGCTTGCTAGTATCATCTTCTAACTTTTCTTCTTGTGAATCTTTTTTCTTTACTGTTGATTCAGTTTTATTTGTTGAGGTTGCAGTTTTACTCTCTGCCTTTGTCTTTTTAACACTTGCGGAATTCACAGTGCTCTTAGCTGAGGATGCTTGTGCATTGGGTACTGCTTCCTTGTTACCCGAGTCAGGTTTTTTATCATTAATTGTATATAGAGGGGTGCTATGTATACTAGATCTGTGATGCATTCTCGTTGGAGACCCTGTTCTACGTAAGGCACCAGTTGGAATGTATTTGGGTTTATCAGCAGTGTTATCCTTAATCGGCGACACACTACGACTCTGTCGAGGCACAATGGTGTTAGGTCTTGTCCCGCAGTAAAGTATCGTGAAGTTCTTTAAACTCTGTAAGGGCATTAATGGCAGGTTTTTCTTGCTTTTCTCAAATGCCTCAATTGATACATCTGAAAAAGAAAAAAAGAGCATAAGTTGTTAGAAGTTCAAAAATTTAACCCTTAACCTACTAATTAAGTTCAATGAAAGTTTTTAGCCAATAGTAAAAACGCAAAATTTGCTATTTCAATGTTTTTTTGGGGGGGAAAAAATATCTGCTTGTTGGATAGTATAGACAAAAACTCAGACTGCATGTTCTATGCAGTCTGATCTTGATCTACACTGTCTGCAAAAGGTTCTTGAGTCATGCTTAGCAGCCTAAGGGTTAAAAAATTTTAACTGAAAATATTTCAGTTTGATTGCTTTCTATATTTCTCATAATGGTTAAGTTGTATTCAATGACCAGATAATAACTATGGTATGTTTCTCTTAAACTCTGAGGCAGCTGACTTTGGAAATAATGTACAAAAACGAGCAATTGCACAAACTGAGCAATACTACCGTATTTTCTGGACAATAGGCCGCGGTCTATCTATAAAAAAAAAAGTGGAAATTTTCAAGGGTGTGGCCTATAAGACAAAGCGGCTTATACATTAATTTTATTTTTCTAAATGACTTGTTAGTGCGGCCTGTAAAACTGAAAATAATATAAAAAAAAACAGTTTACTATTCCCCATGTGGGTGCCACTTTGGTTCACGCCCACAAAGTATTTCTCGCACATTTATACCTTTGTTTTGTTGGTAGATAAATTTATCCGCTTGCAAACTTGTGAATGTGTTAAAATTCATGATCACAACCTAGATTTTCACACCTTTTGTTTGATGATATCTATCGGTACTAATCAGCAGTTAACTGCGAATGTAATTAAAGGCGTTGTTTGGTGTGAACCAGCAATTGAAGTAACAATTTGATTTCGAATTTCTTTATATCATTGGACAATGGATGAACGAATGATAACGGTCACTAGTGTTCTGAGTGATTTGATCTGCAGAAGGGGAAATCACTCCAATGGAATGAAAAAATGCAAAAATACATATACCGGAACAAATACATGTACATGTATCTAAAGAGGATGACATTGTACAGTAACCAAGTGTATCAGCCTCGGCTTATGTGCCGGTGCGGCCTATACAATATTTTTTATTTCTAAAATGGTTAAAATGAAAGGGTGCGGCCTATACAGTGCAGCTGCCTATTGTCCGGAAAATATGGTACTTTTTTTTTTTCTTTGACGAATCATATGAGTCAAGCATTGTGAAAAGGGGCTTAATGCATCTGCAAAAAGTATTGACCAAGGTCAGACTGTGCAGTCCATACAGGCTGACCTTGGCCAAACTTTTTCCTGTTATTAAATTTTCTGCATGTCAAAGGACCAGTCTACCTCATGATTCAGTCGGTTGATAGACAAAGATTTCATATATCCCTGATTATGTGCTTGCTTGCTTGGTACAATGCATTGCAGAGATGCATTTAAACCCCTTTTTCTAGAGTATGGCTGATACATTTTGTTTACTGTTCCACAAAGGTCCATTCCTGTCCTGTCATTCAATTAAAACATTACAAGTATCTTTTTTTTCTTTTCATCCAAAATATTTACCAAAAAAAGTCCTGTAACCATGAAACAATACCAGGTGTATGGTGAAACTGGTTGCAACAAAATTTATTCTTCTGTCACAGCTAAATCCATCAAACAGCCAATCACCAGGAAAACTGACAGCAATAACTCTTCCCCCAACATGACAAAATGTTAGACTCAACCAAATTGAAAGCTTTTGCAGACAACAAATTAAATGCAACTCAAAAAATTACTTCTGACATAGATTATAAGGGTAGAAAACACTGGTTACCAGCATTTTCTCCTTTTCCCTGGATTCTTTTTAAATCTTTACGATACAACAAAATTTTAAACTTCTCCAAATTGATAGCATTTGCAGAACACAAATTATATGTAACTCAAAATATGAAATTTGTCTTTCAAAGGCCAGAACACATTGTCGAATCAAAGCACTGAAATCACTGCTTAGATGGGGGTGCATTTAATCCATTAATTGATTGAACAGTGTTTTATGCCGCTTTCATCATTATTTCAGTCATATCACAGCGACAGCTCACATATTCATGCATCTTGGATCTTCATTATCCAGGATCTTTCTAAACATTCTGGTATAAGATGTTTCTAATAGGAAAACTTAGTGTTTATTTTCCCAAAATCTTTTCCATAAATCTTACTTGATATAAGATGTTTCTAATAGCAAAACTTAGTGTTTATTTTCCCAAAATCTTTTCCATAAATCTTACTAAAAGCTGTTTTCTTTCACTTCTGCCAATACATCTTGTACTTTATAACTTGTTTTTGATTTATCTAAAACTACCCTAACTGTGATTGGACAAGATATCCTTTTTTTTTTTTAAAACACACCGGTATGATGTCTGGACAGTAAAATTTCAAAAACCTATCAAAAGACATCTAATTAAAAATAATCATCTCTACTCAAATAAGAAAGAAAGAAAGAGAGTACACATGGATCTAAAAGAACAACTGTTAACTCTTTACCAAAGAACACAATTTTACACCTATCGAAATTGGAAGCATTTGAAGATGATAAAATAAATGTAACTCAAAAAATTTGAAAAAAAAGTTTTTGGAAGAGTAGGAAACATTGTGGCAAAGTTTCTCCTTTTCCTACCACATTTTCAAAAGCCATCTTTCTCAAGGTCATTAAAACTTCCACTTGTGTGGTAAATGTTTTAAAAGGTGAACTACTGCAATGCTGAGAAGAGTTCTATTCTATTCTATCACTAAACAAGCAAGCCATTAGCCCTAAAGTGCTCAACTGAGAAAAGTGATCTGAGATTCAAAAAGTTGTGGACTGAAAATGTGGCCTCTAGAGTGCACACAAGCTTATTCTAAGATTTGTTCCAGTGACCTACCTTATGACCTCTTGTGACCCATCCATAATTCATCCAAGATATCTTTAAGACAAACATTCTGACCAATTCATGAGGATTTGACTGAAAATGTGGCCTCTAGAGTGTCTCTAGAGTGCACACAAATGTTTTCTAGGATTTGTCCCAGTGACCGACATTTTGATCTGAAGTGACCACTTTTCGATTTCATTAAAACAAACATTTTGACAAACTTTCCTGAGTATTGGACAGAAAATGTGCACACAAGGTTTTACTAAGATTTGTCCCAGTGACCTACTCTCTGACCGAATATGACCCTTTTTCATACTTGTCCATGATATCACAAAGCAAAACAATCTGACCATTTATCATGAGTATTCAAATGAAAATTTGGCCTCTAGAGCGCACACAATAGTTTACTATGACTTGTTCCAGTGACCTACATTTTGACCCAATGTGATCCATTTTCAAACGCATCCCAGATGTTATCAAGACAAAGATTCTGACCAATTTCTACATGAGTATTGCACAGAAACTGTGACCTCTATAACGCACACGAGGTTTTTCTAAGATTCATCAAAGTGACCTTTTTTGGATGTGACAAAAGAGAATACAACACAAACATTTGACCAACTTTTTTGAGTATTTGAATGAAAATGTGGCCTCTCAAGTGTGCGTGTGGTTTTCCTGAGATTTGCTCCAGTGACCTACCTTTAAACTGAACTCGGCCCATTATCAAACTCGTCTACAATATAACCAAGACAAATTTTTT
Organism: Hippopus hippopus; assembly: GCA_946811185.2. Taxonomy (NCBI): domain Eukaryota; kingdom Metazoa; phylum Mollusca; class Bivalvia; order Cardiida; family Cardiidae; genus Hippopus; species Hippopus hippopus. The sequence continues at coordinate 24,828,044 of OX328111.1, read as the reverse complement.
GACTAATTTTCATGAGTATTGGACTGAAAATGTGGCCTCCAGATTTCACAAAAGGTTTTTCTATGATTTTTCTAAATAACCTACTTTTTGACCCAATGTGACCCAATTTTGAATTTTTCCTAGATATTGTCAAAGCAAAAATTCTGACCAATTATCATGTGTATTGGACTAAAAATGTGTCCTCTAGAGTGTACACTACATTTTTCTAAGATTTGGATCAGTGACCTAATTTTTGACCAGACATGACCCAGTATCAAATTGTCCAAGATATTATGAAGACAACGACTCTGACCAAATTTGACTCTGACCAAGCTTAATGAGTACTGGACTGACATTGTGGCCTCTACAGTATACACAAGGTAACAGTTGGCGATGGGCACACGACACAGCATGATCACAAAAGCTCAATTTGTGCATAGGTGAGCCAAACACTAACACAAGTGATACAAAAAGCAATAAATGTGAAACTTAGAATAAAATCTTCATCTCAATTGTATGGAAAACATTGTCAGAAAAGGAGCAATTGCTAGAATAAAAGCAACAGCTCCTTTTAATACAATGTATATTGGAAAAGGACATACAACAGGGCCATACTCTGATATACATTTTTTCATTAAATTCTACAGGTTTAGTACATTTTTTAGATACCATTATTCCAGATCACACTGCATAGAACAGTGGTCTAGCTTCCGGTACAGTAGCTTTGAAATTTCAACAATCCAAAAAACTGGAATATTACTTTTTCTACTGATATGAAAGGTCTGGATTGCAGATTCTACATGCATCTTACACTTCAGCCTTTACAACAGTATTTCAGGCTGGTCCAAATTAAAAGCATTTGCAGACGACAAATGAAATATTGCTCAAATGGTAAGATCTGTCTGTGATGGGATAGAAAACATTGTGGGAAAATGCAAAAATGCCAATTACATGTACCAACAATTTCTCCTTTTCCCACAATGTTTTCAAAAGCCTTTTTTCCCACAGTCGTTAAAAGCCAGAATTGTTTAGTAATCGATTAAAATAATATACAGTTTCTAATGGAAAATGAAGATGAAGAGATATGGAAAAATTCGAAAATATTTCAATTAAATTACACAATGTGAGAGAAAGACTTGTTTCTAATCTTCAGCATTTTATACATTTGATTATCTATTTAACTCTTTACCAAACAACAAAATTTTAGACTGGTCCACATTGAAAGCATTTGCAGACAACAACATAAATGTGACTCAAAAATTAAAATTTGTTTTTGGAAAGGTAGAAAACACTGTGGAAAAAGGAGAAAACGCTGTTTACCAGCATTTTCTCCTTTTTCCACAATGTTTTCAAAAGGCTTCTTTTTCAGGGTCGTTAAAAGTCGGGTTTGTGAGGTAAAGTGTTATACTCTATGCCTCTATATTCACTCATGTATGACCGAGTCGATTTCTTTTTATTTCCAGAGTTAAAAGTTTTCAGTGCATGCACCTGATTTCAGCTGTAACAACCATGCAAAAGCTATCTAAAAACAGTGTAATGTGGATAAATATAATATTCTAACATGACACATGAATTCAGCTCTATAAACACAGTGCAACGAAAGCGCGGTAAAATCGACGTCATTCTATATGGAGTGACATCATCTATGTAAAGTAAGCCATATGCGGCTGTTCCATGTCTCCGCCCTCTGCTATTTTAATAATGAATGTCACTTGATGTAGACAAATCCTCATTTTCCGCTACTTGACCAAGGAGGAAAAAAAAACTTAAGGGTTTACCGATATTAACTGTTTTTGAAAAAAATTGACAACGATGGACCTATTTGAAATGTTACCAGTTAACATGTACAAATCAGGTGTCTTTTCATGGTGAACATTAGTTCAAATTTGCCAATGTTGCATTGGAAATGGGACTGGGAGTGGGTGGAGTAATATTCAGGGCATTCGAAGTGACTGCGACTCTAATGCTTGACGATACATTCATTCTTCTTTGTCATATGAAAGGGAGAAAATGTAATCGTAAAACGGTACCTTTTTTTTTATGCTTTGTTCAATGCCTAAGGTTTGATTGAAATTTTGATTCTTTTTGTATATACAGACCGAGCAGTGGGGTTTTGTTTTGGTTAGAAATTGGAATAGCCATGGTTTATTCAAGGGAATATTGCCTGTATCCGCTCATATATACTAAGTATGACCTTGATTTCCTTTGATAAAGAGTTGGTCATGTTAGAATCAAAATAATCTTCTTTCTATCGTGGTTTATCGTTCAATAAACCAAATTGTGAGTTATGAGGCGCAATGAATAAACCACTTGGGCTATTGCCCTCATGGATTATTTATTGTGCCTCATAACTCACAACTGTAGTTTACTGAACGATAAACCACGATAGAAAGAAGATTATTTCTTAATTTAACCCTTTACTACACAATGCCATGTTTTATCAATTCTGGAGATTGACTGAATTGATACCCTGTTGCCTCCAAATCTTTCAAAACTCTGGTGAAATGGCTTTTAAAAACTCTGTGGGAAAAGTAGAAATTGCTGGTAATCAGCATTTTCTCCTATTCCTACGATGTTTTCTACCATTTCAAAAACAAATTTCATCATTTGAGCTATGATAGTTTTGCGTCAGGAAATTTTTTCAATTTGGATGTACCAGTATCTACATTTCTGTTGACTGGTTATAAATATTTACTGTATATCAGACAGTTTAGTCAGTGCCAAAATTACACTATTACTGACCAAAAAGAGACTGTACCATAGACAAATACACTGAGGATGGCCTTGCAAATCCACGATCTCTCCTGTCTGAAGCCTTTGCTTTGTAACTTGAGTTAATATCCTTGCAATGATTTGATATGACATATTTGTACTACATACTAAATAATGTGCATATACATGTATATGTATGACATATGTGTGGGTACACAAGAACGATGTGCGATGGTGTGTCAGTGTACATACATAGGGCTTCCTCCACAACACCTGGTATCACATCCTTAAGGGCTTCACAATTACAATGGAGGGCTGGGTTTGTATTGACTTCAATTAAATGGACCTGTCAAATATAACATGGAGTGAACAACAGTCATGGCCGACAGTGTGAAACAGTGGTATGTTACCAACTTGAGGGTTAGTATAAAGATGTTTAACTCTTAACAAAATGGTCTTGTTACAGTCTGTAGATCTAATCATGAAAAAGGAAACACGAGTCTGTTGATTCTGTCAAAATATTTTGGTGCCGAAAGGTTTTGTTAGCTTGCAATTTTGGATAAAAACTTTAAATTCTTTTGAAACCACTTTTTTTGTCTTTCCCTAATAAACTAAAAATGTGGTCAAGCTTTTTCCTGGTTGTTTCCGAAAGCTTTTTTGTTGTTTAGTTCAAGCAGTATAATCATGAAATTAAGATGTCAGCAATGAGATATTGCTAAGACTGTATCAAGACTATAACATGTATAATGTTAATGATAACCTTAATGATTATTAGCAAGATTATTAAAAAACATAAAAGATTCATAGCTTGTGTAACCTAAACAGCAAAATGTCTAAAATATATCAAAACAGATTTAACTCCATAATTTCATTGCTGTAACATTTTGCACTAAGTCTTGTTCTACACGCCTTTCAATTTCTGACCGTAAATTTGTCTGGCAGCAAAATTATTGTTTGTTATTCTGTAATAAACCACAAAATAGCTATTGAAACTTATTTATGTATAAATAATCATATAAACAATGAAGCAAAACAATAACTCATATAAACTGTTCTATTAACCTGTTACCACACAATCCCAACTTTGAACAACCCTGAGAAGGAAAGTTTTTGAAAAAATTATCCCACCATGTCTTCCATAGTCCTTTTCCTAGCGGTTGTTAAAAACTGGGAATGTGTGGTAAAGAGATAATCTGGTCCAGCAGGTAATGTGTTAAATTTTACCAATAATTGAGAGACAGAGATTTTCATTGTACCTTTGTGGTTACTCAAGCTTTGAATCTATCAGAAAGATCATGTCAAGAAAAATGTGCATTGTGCCAAAAATATAGCATTTAATCCATCCTTTCTAAACTATATATTGTACACTTGGTATGATATTGTCCAGGCAAATACGTGGCGCTGGTAAGTGAAAATGAAAAACAAGCCTTTATTTCAATATGCTCATACCCTGTTCTATGAATTCCATGGGTATAGAAAATAGTGTACGCTAATACATCGGTAAATAATAGTATCAAACAAAATAACATTGTGCCAGCAGAATTGTTCAAACTTTCACCATAAAGCAAAAGTTTGGACCTGACCAAACTGAAAGCATTTTGCAGATGAAAAATTTAATGTAGCTCCAATCATGATTATGTCTGTGAAAGGGTAACAAAAATTGTGGGAAAAGGCGAAAGTGCTGGTTACCAGCATTTTCTCCTTGGCCGATGATGTTTTCAAAAGCTGTCCTGCTCAGGGTCATCAAGACACGGAATTGTTTGGCACAGGTTAATAATACAAAAATTACAGAAAACCTCTGAAAATATATATTTCAAGGTAAGATTTTTAATACTAAAATCAGGTGTAGGTATTTTGCTCACAAGCATGCATTTATACAAATTTGCTTCATACCCTGAAAATAAATACATGTACCATCTCACAAGGAGTGAAGTTTTCATTGCCATTTTCAAAATGTATCAATCTCTCTTCACCATGATGCTTGATCAATAGCAAGTAGCCGAATCTTGCAGCTATAGCTAAGCCAAGACTTCCATTAACTGCTTACTCCTTTGCCCACATCAAAAGTATGTTTAGGATTTTGTTATCTAACTCAGTTTATCTATATTTAGTTGCAACAAGATTTACAAGTCATGCACAAGCCAATTTCTGAGAAACTGCACCAATGAATTCCAGCCTCTTAGAACTATCAACGTGTACTACATGGATTTTTTAGATGGTATCTCCTCAAAGACAGATGTTGCTTATCAGTAAATTTAGAGCCAATTTCTTGGTTCATTATAAAAATAAAATTCAATCATTAATATTTCACCTTCTTTAAGGAAAAGTTGAATAAACAAGAGGGTCAAGATGGCCCTGGATCGCTCACCTGAATTTTTGAGAGGACCATAGCCACTGAAACAACTGGTCAGATTTTGAAATAATTTCACAGAAATGATCCTTATATTATGCCCCTTTTTTTAGCTCGGCTGTTTTCGAAGAAAATATTAAGGTATTGTCATAGCCCTGTTGTTGTTGTCTGCGTTGTTGTCGTTGTCGTTGTGCAAAAACTTTGACATTTTGTTATATCTCGGCTTCCACTCAACACATGTACTTGAAACTTGGAATTATTGTTCACTAGTAAAACAGCAACCCAACAAGGGCAGATAACTCTAAAATCATTTTGTCCAAATTATGTCAATTTAGAACTCATCTTAGATTTTATCAAGACAAACATTGTGACCAACTTTCAAATCAATTGACCAATAAATGTGGCCACTAAGGTGCCCACAAGGTATTTCTTTAATTTGACCTAGTGACCTAGATTATGACTCCAGGTGACCAAATTTCAAACTCATTCAATATTTTAGCAAGACAAACATTCTGACTAATTTTCAAGTCAATTGAGCAAGAAATGTGGCCTCTAGAGTGCCCCAAAGGTACTTCTTTAATTTGACCTAGTGACCTAGATTATGACCCCAGGTGAGCCAATTCAAACTCATCTTAGATTTCATCAAGAGAAACATTCTTTCCAATTTTCAAGTCAATTGAGCAAAAAATGTGGCCTCTAGAGTGCCCATAAGGTATTTCTTAATTTGACCTAGTGACCTAGCTTATGACCCCATTTGACCCAAATTCAGACTCATGTGAGATTTTATCAAGACAAATACTCTGACCAATTTTCAGGTCAATTGAGCAAGAAATGTGGCCTCTAAAGTGTCCACAAGGTATTTGTTTAATTTGACCTAGTTACCTAGTTCATGATCCCAGGTGACCCAATTTCAAACTCATCCGATATTATAGCAAGATGAATAGTCTGACTAAATTTCAGGTCATTTGAGCCATAAATGTGGCCTCTAGAGTGCCCACAAGGTATTTCTTTAATTTGATCTTGTGACCTAGTTTATGACCCCAGGTGACCCAAGTTTGAACTCACTGAACATGTTGTGGTCAGGTGGGCTAACAAACTTAGAACAGGATTACTACATAACAAATATCAAAGTTCTACGCCTCCCAGTTTTAGAGAAGAAGAATTTTAAAGTTTTCCTTTTTTGTTCCCATGTTCAAAATTGTGGCCCCCGGGGTGGGGCCAGTTTTGACCCCAGGGCCATCATATGAACAAACTTGGTAGAGGCCCACTAGGAGATGCTACATACCAAATATCAAAGCTCTACGCCTTCCAGTTTCAGAGAAGAAGAATTTTAAAGTTTATTTTCTTTGTTCCTATGTTCAAACTTGTGACCCCGGGGCGGGGACAGTTTTGACCCTAGGGGCATCATATGAACAAACTTGGTAGGGGCCCACTAGATGCTACATACCAAATATCAAAGCTCTGCGCCTTCTAGTTTCAAAGAAGAAGAATTTTAAAGTTTTCCTTCTTTGTTCCTATGTTCGAACTTGTGACCCCCGGGGCGGGGCCAGTTTTGACCCCAGGGGCATCATATGAAGAAACTTCAAAAAGGTCTACTAGGAGATGCTACATACCAAATATCAAAGCTCTACGCCTTCTAGTTTCAGAGGAGGAGATTTTCAAAGATTTTGCATTTTTTTCCTTTTTGTTGCCATGGCAACCAGAGTTTTGGGTGGAATTCAATTCTTTGAACAACTTTGGTAGAGCTTTACCCAAGGAACATCCCTGCCAAGTTTCATCAAGATTGGCCCACTGGTTTAAGAGAAGAAGATGTTTAAAGAAATTGTTGACGGACAACGGACGCTCGACACAGGGCGATCACAATAGCTCACCTTGAGCACTTTGTGCTCAGGTGAGCTAAAAAGGGGCATAATATAAGAATCATTTCTGTGAAATTATTTCAAAATCTGACCAGTGATTTCAGAGAAGAAGAATTTTTAAGAATTTCTACATGTCTGTATAGTGCAAATAGCCCCCCACCACAACAGCCATGTTTCTTGACGGATCAAAATTTCGCGAACATTGTTTCAAAAGGGGTACCCAAGGAACATTTCTGCGAAATAATTTCAAAATCTGACGAGTGGTTTAAGAGAAGAAGAATTTCAAAGAATTTCTTTAAGTCAATACAGTGCAAAGACCCCCCCTCCACCCCCCCCCCCGGCCATGTTTTGATGGATCAAAATTTCGTGAACATTTTTTGAAAAGGGGCACCCAAGGAATATTTCTGTGAAATTATTTCAAAACCTGACAAGCGGTTTCAGAGAAGAAGATTTTTAAAGAATTTCTTACAAAATTCCATTTGGTTGCCATGGCAACCAGAGTTTTTGATGGAATCAAATTCTGTGAACATATTTTAAAGAGGACCTCCCAAGGAACATTCCAGCCAAGTTTGGTCAAAATTGGCCCTGCGGTTTAGGAGGAGAAGATGTTTAAAGAATTGTTGACACCGCACAACGCATAGAGCCCCCCCCCCCCCACCACCACCACCACGGCCATGTTTTTTGATGGATCAAAATATTGCTTTCTGTGTAATTATTTCAAAATCTGACCAGCAGTTTCAGAGGAGAAGATTTTTAAAGAATTTCTTAGAAAATTCCATTTGGTTGCCATGGCAACCAGAGGTTTTGATGGAATCAAATTCTGTGAACAAATTTTAAAGAGGACCTCCAAAGGAACATTCCAGCCAAGTTTGGTTCAAATTGGCCCAGCGGTTTAGGAGGAGAAGATGTTTAAAAAATTGTTGACGCCGCACGACAGACGACGCACGACGGGCACAACGTAATCCTAAAAGCTCCCCTTGAACACGTTGTGCTCAGATGAGCTAAAAAATGGAAAGGGTATGAGGCTTATCAAATGAATGAATATTTTAAGTTTTTGGCAAAATCCAAAATATTGCAAGCCTGAGGCTCCTTTAGCCACAGTAAATTAAATTCATTATATATTTTTCCTTCAACATTGATTCCCATGGATAAAAGGCACATTTGGGAATTATGCACATTTTCAAAATAAGAAGAAACAAAACTAATAAAACACTAATAAAACGTAACAGCTTCAAAACAAGGCTGAACGCTAGAACACACAGACGTACATAAATAGTCAGCTATAAGGCCTGGAATAACTTCTTTCTGGGCCGAGCATTTACGTGAAAGGCAAGGATTCACATTGATCTCTATCAGCCATGTCTGAAAGAGAGAAAACCTTATATTAATTAGACATGAGGGATGTCATCTAGCTTGTTTTTCTGTTGGCTGGGTGGCTTGATACCAGTTTTTTAAGGCAGCTTGTTTCTGTATGGACCTATAGTAGAAATGAAATGATACATTACTGTGAGATCTATTACTGTATAAGTGGAAATTTTTGCGATGTGGAAATGTTTGCAATTTTGCGAATTTGAAAAATTCTCCTTTCTGTTCGAGTATTTTACCACAAGTATACCAACAAATAACGGGTGTCTTGAAATCGCAAATATTCCCGTACGCAAAATGTCCGTAATCATTAATTCACAAATTTTTCTACACACGTATAGATCCACATATACAGTAACTCAAATGATTCAATTTTTTTTGAAAGGGTAGAAATTGTGGAAAAAGGAGAAAATGCTGGTTACCAGCGGTCATCATTCATGGTTGCCAAAATAATTATTCAAGTAACGTTCTCTCCAACTCTACAGCTACCTTCTTAACCTTATACCAAACAATCCTGTCTTCTAATAACCCTGAGAGAAAATGCTTCTGAAAACATAGTGGGAAAAGGAGAAAACACTGGTAACCAGCATTTCCTCCTTTTCCCATAATGTTTTCTGTCCTTTCAAAAACAAATCCTATCTTTCAAGCCACATTTGTCATCTGCAAAGACTTTCAACCTGGACATGTCTAAAATTCTGTCATCTGATTATTATAGAGTTAACCCTTTACCACAAAATCCCAACTTTTAACGACTCTGAGAAAGAAAGCCTTTATAAACATTATAAGAAAAGGAGAAAATGCTGATAACCAGAATTTTCTCCTTTTCCCACAATGCTTTCTACCCTATCAAAGACAGAAATCATCTCTTGAGGTATATTTCATCTGTCATCTGCAAGTGCTTTGAACTAGGGCAAATACAAACAAGAGGGCCAAGATGGCCATGGATCGCTCACCTGAATTTTTGAGAGGACCATAACCAACTTTTTTTAAAGTATTGAAATTTTGGAAACAAAATCAGTATTTTGCCAAGGAATTATAAAAAGGTCACCTGTAAAAATCATTTCAAAATCTGTCACCACCCCTACAATCATCACCACTGCCATGTTTTTGACGAATCAGAATTCTGCAAATAAATTTTAGGATAGGTCACCCAAAGACCTTATCTTGAACAAAAGCACATGCCCAATAGTGGCTAAAAATACTAAGTTGAACAAGAGCACCTCATGAGAGTGCCAATGATTGGCTGTTTGAACCTTGCTGGATAGTAAAATAAAATTCCAAGTCGCAAAAGGGGCATAATTTGGACAAAACAATTTTGGAGTTAACTGCCCTTGTTGTATGGGTTGCTTTTTACTAGTGAACAATTATTCCGAGTTTTAAGTACATGACTGTGTTGAGTGGAAGCTGAGATATAACAAAATGTCAAAGTTTTTGCACAACAACAACAACGCAGATGATGCCAACAGGGCTATGTCAATACCTCGAAGTTTTCTTTGAAAACATCTAAGCTAAATAAGGGGTATGATATAAGGATCATTTCTGTGAAATAACTTCAAAATCTGAATGGTGGTTTCAGAGAAGACAAAATTTTTAAGAATTTCTTCATGTCCTTATAGAGCAAATAGCTTCCACCCACCACAGCCATGTTTCTTGACAGATCAAAATTTCGCGAAAAAATTTCAAAAGGGGCACCTAAGGGACATTTCTGTGAAATTATTTCAAAATCTGACAAGTGGTTTAGGAGAAGAAGAATTTCAAAAAATTTCTTTAAGTCCATACAGTGCAGAGATGTTTTTCGACAGATCAAAATTACACAAACTTAAAAAAGGGTTACCCAAGGAACATATCCATGAAATTATTTCAAAATCTGACCAGTGGTTTCAGAGGAGAATATTATCAAAGAATTTCTTGGAAAATTCCATTTGGTTGCCATGGCAACCAGAGTTTCTAATGAATCAAATTCTGTGACCAATTTTCAAAGGGGACCTCCCAAGAAACATTCCAGCCAAGTTTGGTCCAAATCGGCCAAGCGGTTTAGGAGGAGGAGATGTTTAAAGAATTGTTGACACCGCTGGAAGCCAAGCGCCCCCCCCCTCCACAACGGCCATATTTTTAGACAGATCAAAATTTCGCGAACACTTTTTGAAAAGGGTCACTCAAGGAACATATCTGTGAAATTATTTCAAAATCTGACCAGTGGTTTCAGAGATGAAGATTTTTATTGAATTGTTGACACCGCTGGATGCCAAGAGCCCCCCTCCTCTACCACAGCCATGTTTTTCGACAGATCAAAATTTCGCAAACAATTTTTGAAAAGGGTCACCCAAGGAACATATCTGTGAAATTATTTCAAAATCTGACCAGAGGAGAAGATTTTTAAAGAATTTCTTGGTAAATTCTATTTGGTTGCCATGGCAAACACAGTTTTTGATGAAATCAAATTCTGTGAACAATTTTTAAAGAGGACCTCCCAAGGAACATTCCAGCCAAGTTTGGTCCAAATCGGCAAAGCAGTGTAGGAGGAGGAGATCTTTAAAGAATTGTTCACACCGCTGGACGCCAAGAGCCCCCCCTCCACCACGGCCATGTTTTTCGACGGATCAAAATTTCGCGAACAATTTTTGAAAAGGGTCACCCAAGGAACATATCTGTGAAATTATTACAAAATCTGACCAGCGGTTTCAGAAGAGAAGATTTTTAAAGAATTGTTGACACCGCTGAACGCCAAGAGCCCCACCCTCCACAACAGCCATGTTTTTCACCCAAGGAACATATCTGTGAAATTATTTCAAAATCTGACCAGCAGTTTCAGAGGAGAAGATTATCAAATAATTTCTTGGAAACTTCCACTTGGTTGCCATGGCAACCAGAGTTTTTGATGAAATCAAATTTTGTGAACAGTTTTTAAAGAGAACCTCCTAAGGAACATTCCAGCCAAGTTTGGTCCAAATCAGCCAAGCAGTGTAGGAGGAGAAGATGTTTAAAGAATTGTTGACACCGCTGGACGCCAAGAGCCCCCCTCCTCCACCACGGCCATGTTTTTCAACAGATCAAAATTTCGCGAACACTTTTTGAAAAGGGTCACCCAAGTAACATATCTGTGAAATTATTTCAAAATCTGACCAGCGGTTTCAGAGGAGAAGATTTTTAAAGAATTTCTTGGAAAATTCCATTTCGTTGCCATGGCAACCAGAGTTTTTGATGAAATCAAATTCTGTAAACATTTTTAAAGAGGACCTCCCAAGGAACATTCCAGCGAAGTTTGGTCCAAATCGGCCTAGCAATGTAGAAGGAGAAGATTTTTAAAAGAATTCTTGACACTGCTGAACGCCAAGAGCCCCCCCCCATCCACCACAGCCATGTTTTTCGACGGATCCAAATTTCGCAAACAGTTTTTGAAAAGGGTCACCCAAGGAACATATCTGTGAAATTATTTCAAAATCTGACCACCAGTTTCAGAGGAGAAGATTTTTAAAGAATTTCTTGGAAAATTCCATGTGGTTGCCATGCCAACCAGAGTTTTTGATGAAATCAAATTTTGTAAACAATTTTAAAGAGGACCTCCTAAGGAACATTCCAGCCAAGTTTGGTCCAAATCAGCCAAACGGTGTAGGAGAAGAAGATGTTTAAAAAATTGTTCACACCTTTGGATGCCAAGAGCCCCCCCCCTCCACCACGGCCATGTTTTTCGACAGATCAAAATTTTGCGAACAGTTTTTGAAAAGGGTCACCCAAGGAACATATCTGTGAAATTATTTCAAAATCTGACCAGCGGTTTAAGAGGAGAAGATTTTTAAAGAATTTGTTGGAAAATTCCATTTGGTTGCCATGGCAACCAGAGTTTTTGATGAAATCAAATTCTGTGAACAAATATTAAAGAGGGCCTCCCAAGGACCATTCAAGCCAAGTTTGGTCCAACCAAATCGGCCAAGCAGTGAAATTATTTCAAAATCTGACCACCAGTTTCAGAGGAGAGGATTTTTTAAGAATTTCTTGGAAAATTCCATGTGGTTGCCATGCCAACCAGAGTTTTTGATGAAATAAAATTTTGTAAACAATTTTAAAGAGGACCTCCCAAGGACCATTCCTACCAAGTTTGGTCCAAATCGGCCAAGCAGTGTAGGAGGAGATGTTTAAAGAATTGTTGACACTGCTGGATGCCTAGAGCCCCCCCCTCTACCACAGCCATGTTTTTTGACGGATCAAAATTTCGCGAACTGTTTTTGAAAAGGGTCACCCAAGGAACATATCTGTGAAATTATTTCAAAATCTGACCAGCGGTTTCAGAGGAGAAGATTTTTAAAGAATTTCTTGGAAAATTGTATTTGGTTGCCATGGCAACCAGAGTTTTTGATGAAATCAAATTCTGTGAACAATTTTTAAAGAGGACCTCCCAAGGAACATTCCAGCCAAGTTTGGTCCAAATCGGCCAAGCGGTGTGGGACGAGAAGATTTTTAAAGAATTGTTGACACCGCTGGATGCCAAGAGCCCCCACCTCCACCACGGCCATGTTTTTCGATGGATCAAAATTTCGCAAACACTTTTTGAAAAGGATCACCCAAGGAACATATCTGTGAAATTATTTCAAAATCTGACCACCAGTTTTAGAGGAGAAGATTTTTAAAGAATTTCTAGGTAAATTCCATTTGGTTGCCATGGCAACCAGAGTTTTTGATGAAATCAAATTCTATGAACAGTTTTTAAAGAGGACCTCCTAAGGACCATTCCAGCCAAGTTTGGTCCAAATCGGCCAAGCAGTGTAGGAGGAGGAGATGTGTAAAGAATTGTTGACACCGCTGGACGCCAAGAGCTCCCCCCTCCACCACGGCCATGTTTTTTGACGGATCAAAATTTCGCGAACAACATTTGAAAAGGGTCACCCAAGGAACATATCTGTGAAATTATTTCAAAATCTGACCAGCGGTTTCAGATGAGAAGATTTTTAAAGAATTTCTTGGAAAATTGTATTTGGTTGCCATGGCAACCAGAGTTTTTGATGAAATCAAATTCTGTGAACAAGTTTTAAAGAGGACCACCCAAGGAACATTCCAGCCAAGTTTGGTCCAAATCGGCCAAGCGGTGTAGGACGAGATGATTTTTAAAGAATTGTTCACACCGCTGGATGCCAAGAGCCCCCCCCCCTCCACCACGGCCATGTTTTTCGATGGATCAAAATTTCGCAAACAGTTTTTGAAAAGGGTCACCCAAGGAACATATCTGTGAAATTATTTCAAAATCTGACCACCAGTTTCAGAGGAGAAGATTTTTAAAGAATTTCTAGGTGAATTCCATTTGGTTGCCATGGCAACCAGAGTTTTTGATGAAATCAAAATTCTGTGAACACTTTTTAAAGAGGACCCTCCCAAGAACCATTCAAGCCAAGTTTGGTCCAAATCGGCCAAGCAGTGTAGGAGGAGGAGATGTTTAAAGAATTGTTCACACCGCTGAAAGCCAAGAGCCCCCCCCCTCCACCACGGCCATGTTTTTCGATGGATCAAAATTTCGCGAACAGCTTTTGAAAAGGGTCACCCAAGGAACATATCTGTGAAATTATTACAAAATATGACCAGCGGTTTCAGAGGTGAAGACTTTTATAGAATTGTTGACACTGCTGGACGCCAAGAGGCCCCTCCCTCCACAACGGCCATGTTTTTCAACGGATCAAAATTTTGCAAACAACTTTTCAAAAGGGTCACCCAAGTAACATATCTGTGAAATTATTTCAAAATCTGACCATCAGTTTCAGAGGAGAAGATTATCAAAGAATTTCTTGGAAAATTCCATTTGGTTGCCATGGCAACCAGAGGTTTTGATGAAATCAAATTTTGTAAACAAGTTTTAAAGAGGACATCCCAAGGACCATTCCAGCAAAGTTTGGTCCAAATCGGCCAAGCATTGTAGGAGGAGGATATGTTTAAGGAATTGTTGACACCGCTGGACGCCAAGAGCCCCACCCTCCACCACAGCCATGTTTTTCGACAGATCAAAATTTCGCGAACACTTTTTGAAAAGGGTCACCCAAGGAACATATCTGTGAAATTATTACAAAATCTGACCAGCGGTTTCAGAGGAGAAGATTTTTATAGAATTGTTGACACCACTGGACACCAAGAGCCCCCCCCCTCCACAACGGCCATGTTTTTCGACGGATCAAAATTTCGCGAACACTTTTTGAAAAGGGTCACCCAAGGAACATATCTGTGAAATAATTTCAAAATCTGACCACCAGTTTCAGAGGAGATGATTATCAAAGAATTTCTTGGAAAATTCCATTTGGTTGCCATGGCAACCAGAGTTTTTGATGAAATCAAATTCTGTTAACATTTTTCAAAGAGGACCTCCCAAGGAACATTCCAGCCGAGTTTGGTCCAAATCAGCCAAGCGGTGTAGTAGGAGAAAATGTTTCAAGAATTGTTGACACCGTTGGACGCCAAGAGCCCCCCCCTCCACCACGGCCATGTTTTTCAACGGATCAAAATTTCGCGAACAATTTTTGAAAAGGGTCACCCAAGGAACATATCTGTGAAATTATTTCAAAATCTGACCACCAGTTTCAGATGAGAAGATTTTTAAAAAATTGTTGACACCAATGGACTCCAAAATCGCCCCCCCCCCCCTTACACCACGGCAATGTTTTTCGATGAATCAAAATTTCGCGAACAAATTTTCAAAAGGGTCACCCAAGGACCATATCTGTGAAATTATTTCAAAATCTGACAAGCAGTTTCAGAGGAGGAGATTTTTAAAGAATTTCTTGATAAATTCCATGTGGTTGCCATGACAACCAGAGTTTTTGTTGAAATCAAATTCTGTGAACAGTTTTTAAAGAGAACCTCCCAAGGAACATTCCAGCCAAGTTTGGTCCAAATCGGCCAAGCGGTGTAGGAGGAGAAGATGTTTAAAGAATTGTTGACACCGCTGGACGCCAAGAGCCCCCCCCTCCACCACGGCCATGTTTTTCAACAGATCAAAATTTCGCGAACAATTTTTGAAAAGGGTCACCCAAGGAACATATCTGTGAAATTATTTCAAAATCTGACCAGCGGTTTCAGAGGAGAAGATTTTTAAAGAATTTCTTGGAAAATTCCATTTGGTTGCCATGGCAACCAGATTTTTTGATGAAATCAAATTCTGTTAACATTTTTTAAAGAGGACCTCCTAAGGAACATTCCAGCCAAGTTTGGTCCAAATCGGCCGAGCAATGTAGGAGGAGGAGATATTTAAAGAATTGTTGACAGCGCTGGACGCCAAGAGTCCCCCACCTCCACCACGGCCATGTTTTTCGACAGATCAAAATTTCGCGAACAAGTTTTGAAAAGGGTCACCCAAGTAACATATCTGTGAAATTATTTCAAAATCTGACCACCAGTTTCAGAGGAGAAGATTTTTAAAGAATTTCTTGGTAAATTCCATTTGGTTGCCATGGCAACCAGAGTTTTTGATGAAATCAAATTCTGTGAACACTTTTTAAAGAGGACCTCCCAAGGAACATTCCAGCCAAGTTTGGTCCAAATCGGCCAAGCAATGTAGGAGGAGGAGATGTTTAAAGAATTGTTGACAGCGCTGGACGCCAAGAGTCCCCCACCTCCACCACGGCCATGTTTTTCGACAGATCAAAATTTCGCGAACACTTTTTGAAAAGGGTCACCCAAGGAACATATCTGTGAAATTATTACAAAATCTGACCAGCGGTTTCAGAGGAGAAGATTTTAATAGAATTGTTGACACCGCTGGACGCCAAGAGCCCCCCCCTCCACAACGGCCATTTTTTTCAACGGATCAAAATTTTGCAAACAACATTTGAAAAGGGTCACCTAAGGAACATATCTGTGAAATTATTTCAACATATGACCACCAGTTTCAGAGGAGAAGATTATCAAAGAATTTCTTGGAAAATTCCATTTGGTTGCCATGGCAACCAGAGTTTTTGATGAAATCAAATTCTGTGAATAACTTTTAAAGGGGACCTCCCAAGGAACATTTTAGCCAAGTTTGGTCCAAATCGGCAAAGCAGTGTAGGAGGAGAAGATGTTTAAAGAGTTGTTGACACCGCTGGACGCCAATCTGATTTCAAAATCTGATCACCAGTTTCAGAGGAGAAGATTATCAAAGAATTTCTTGGAAAATTCCATTTGGTTGCCATGGCAACCAGAGTTTTTGATGAAATCAAATTCTGTGAACAACAATTAAAGGGGACCTCCCAAGGAAAATTTTAGCCAAGTTTGGTCCAAATCGGCCAAGTGGTGTAGGAGGAGAAGATGTTTAAAGAATTGTTGACACTGCTGGACGCCCCCCTCCACCACGGCCATGTTTTTCGACGGATCAAAATTTCGCGAACAAGTTTTGAAAAGGGTCACCCAAGTAACATATCTGTGAAATTATTTCAAAATCTGAGCAGCGGTTTCAGAGGAGAAGATTTTTAAAGAATTTCTTGGTAAATTCCATTTGGTTGCCATGGCAACCAGAGTTTTTGATGAAATCAAATTCTGTGAACACTTTTTGAAGAGGACCTCCCAAGGACCATTCCAGCCAAGTTTGGTCCAAATCGGCCAAGCAGTGTAGGAGGAGGAGATGTTTAAAGAATTGTTGACACCGCTGGACGCCAAGAGTCCCCCCCTCCACCACGGCCATGTTTTTTGACGGATCAAAATTTCGCGAACAATATTTGAAAAGGGTCACCCAAGGAACATATCTGTGAAATTATTTCAAAATCTGACCAGCGGTTTCAGAGGAGAAGATTTTTAAAGAATTTCTTGGAAAATTGTATTTGGTTGCCATGGCAACCAGAGTTTTTGATGAAATCAAATTCTGTGAAATTATTTCAAAATCTGACCACCAGTTTCAGAGGAGAAGATTTTTAAAGAATTTCTAGGTAAATTCCATTTGGTTGCCATGGCAACCAGAGTTTTTGATGAAATCAAACTTCTGTGAACACTTTTTAAAGAGGACCTCCCAAGAACCATTCAAGCCAAGTTTGGTCCAAATCGGCCAAGCAGTGTAGGAGGAGGAGATGTTTAAAGAATTGTTCACACCACTGAAAGCCAAGAGCCCCCCCCCTCCACCACGGCCATGTTTTTCGATGGATCAAAATTTCGCGAACAACTTTTGAAAAGGGTCACCCAAGGAACATATCTGTGAAATTATTACAACATATGACCAGCGGTTTCAGAGGAGAAGACTTTTATAGAATTGTTGACACTGCTGGACGCCAAGAGGCCCCTCCCTCCACAACGGCCATGTTTTTCAACGGATCAAAATTTCGCAAACAACTTTTCAAAAGGGTCACCCAAGTAACATATCTGTGAAATTATTTCAAAATCTGACCATCAGTTTCAGAGGAGAAGATTATCAAAGAATTTCTTGGAAAATTCCATTTGGTTGCCATGGCAACCAGAGGTTTTGATGAAATCAAATTTTGTAAACAAGTTTTAAAGAGGACATCCCAAGGACCATTCCAGCAAAGTTTGGTCCAAATCGGCCAAGCATTGTAGGAGGAGGATATGTTTAAGGAATTGTTGACACCGCTGGACGCCAAGAGCCCCACCCTCCACCACAGCCATGCTTTTCGACGGATCAAAATTTCGCGAACACTTTTTGAAAAGGGTCACCCAAGGAACATATCTGTGAAATTATTACAAAATCTGACCAGCGGTTTCAGAGAAGATTTTTATAGAATTGTTGACACCACTGGACACCAAGAGCCCCCCCCTCCACAACGGCCATGTTTTTCGACGGATCAAAATTTCACGAACACTTTTTGAAAAGGGTCACCCAAGGAACATATCTGTGAAATTATTTCAAAATCTGACCACCAGTTTCAGAGGAGAAGATTATCAAAGAATTTCTTGGAAAATTCCATTTGGTTGCCATGGCAACCATAGTTTTTGTTGAAATCAAATTCTGTTAACATTTTTCAAAGAGGACCTCCCAAGGAACATTCCAGCCGAGTTTGGTCCAAATCAGCCAAGCGATGTAGTAGGAGAAAATGTTTCAAGAATTGTTGACACCGCTGGACGCCAAGAGCCCCCCCCTCCACCATGGCCATGTTTTTCAACGGATCAAAATTTCGCGAACAATTTTTGAAAAGGGTCACCCAAGGAATATATCTGTGAAATTATTTCAAAATCTGACCACCAGTTTCAGATGAGAAGATTTTTAAAAAATTGTTGACACCAATGGACGCCAAGAGCGCCCCCCCCCCCCTTACACCACGGCCATGTTTTTCGATGAATCAAAATTTCGCGAACAAATTTTCAAAAGGGTCACCCAAGGACGATATCTGTGAAATTATTTCAAAATCTGACAAGCAGTTTCAGAGGAGGAGATTTTTAAAGAATTTCTTGATAAATTCCATGTGGTTGCCATGGCAACCAGAGTTTTTGTTGAAATCAAATTCTGTGAACAGTTTTTAAAGAGAACCTCCCAAGGAACATTCCAGCCAAGTTTGGTCCAAATCGGCCAAGCGGTGTAGGAGGAGAAGATGTTTAAAGAATTGTTGACACCGCTGGACGCCAAGAGCCCCCCCCTCCACCACGGCCATGTTTTTCAACAGATCAAAATTTTGCGAACAATGTTTGAAAAGGGTCACCCAAGGAACATGTCTGTGAAATTATTTCAAAATCTGACCACCAGTTTCAGAGGAGAAGATTTTTAAAGAATTTCTTGGAAAATTCCATTTGGTTGCCATGGCAACCAGATTTTTTGATGAAATCAAATTCTGTTAACATTTTTTAAAGAGGACCTCCCAAGGAACATTCCAGCCAAGTTTGGTCCAAATCGGCCAAGCAATGTAGGAGGAGGAGATATTTAAAGAATTGTTGACAGCGCTGGACGCCAAGAGTCCCCCACCTCCACCACGGCCATGTTTTTCGACAGATCAAAATTTCGCGAACAATTTTTGAAAAGGGTCACCCAAGTAACATATCTGTGAAATTATTTCAAAATCTGACCAGCGGTTTCAGAGGAGAAGATTTTTAAAGAATTTCTTGGAAAATTCCATTTGGTTGCCATGGCAACCAGAGTTTTTGATGAAATCAAATTCTGTGAACACTTTTTAAAGAGGACCTCCTAAGGAACATTCCAGCCAAGTTTGGTCCAAATCGGCCAAGCAATGTAGGAGGAGGAGATGTTTAAAGAATTGTTGACAGCGCTGGACGCCAAGAGTCCCCCACCTCCACCACGGCCATGTTTTTCGACAGATCAAAATTTCGCTAACACTGTTTGAAAAGGGTCACCCAAGGAACATATCTGTGAAATTATTTCAAAATCTGACCAGCGGTTTCAGAGGAGAAGATTTTTAAAGAATTTCTTGGAAAATTCCATTTGGTTGCCATGGCAACCAGATTTTTTGATGAAATCAAATTCTGTTAACATTTTTTAAAGAGGACCTCCCAAGGAACATTCCAGCCAAGTTTGGTCCAAATCGGCCAAGCAATGTAGGAGGAGGAGATATTTAAAGAATTGTTGACAGCGCTGGACGCCAAGAGTCCCCCACCTCCACCACGGCCATGTTTTTCGACAGATCAAAATTTCGCGAACAATTTTTGAAAAGGGTCACCCAAGTAACATATCTGTGAAATTATTTCAAAATCTGACCAGCGGTTTCAGAGGAGAAGATTTTTAAAGAATTTCTTGGTAAATTCCATTTGGTTGCCATGGCAACCAGAGTTTTTGATGAAATCAAATTCTGTGAACACTTTTTAAAGAGGACCTCCCAAGGAACATTCCAGCCAAGTTTGGTCCAAATCGGCCAAGCAATGTAGGAGGAGGAGATGTTTAAAGAATTGTTGACAGCGCTGGACGCCAAGAGTCCCCCACCTCCACCACGGCCATGTTTTTCGACAGATCAAAATTTCGCGAACACTGTTTGAAAAGGGTCACCCAAGGAACATATCTGTGAAATTATTACAAAATCTGACCAGCGGTTTCAGAGGAGAAGATTTTAATAGAATTGTTGACACCGCTGGACGCCAAGAGCCCCCCCCTCCACAACGGCCATTTTTTTCAACAGATCAAAATTTTGCAAACAACATTTGAAAAGGGTCACCTAAGGAACATATCTGTGAAATTATTTCAACATATGACCACCAGTTTCAGAGGAGAAGATTATCAAAGAATTTCTTGGAAAATTCCATTTGGTTGCCATGGCAACCAGAGTTTTTGATGAAATCAAATTCTGTGAACAACTTTTAAAGGGGACCTCCCAAGGAACATTTTAGCCAAGTTTGATCCAAATCGGCCAAGCGGTGTAGGAGGAGAAGGTGTTTAAAGAATTGTTGACACCCCTGAACGCCAATCTGATTTCAAAATCTGACCACCAGTTTCAGAGGAGAAGATTATCAAAGAATTTCTTGGAAAATTCCATTTGGTTGCCATGGCAACCAGAGTTTTTGATGAAATCAAATTATGTGAACAAGTTTTAAAGAGGACCTCCCAAGGAACATTTTAGCCAAGTTTGGTCCAAATCGGCCAAGCGGTGTAGGAGGAGAAGATGTTTAAAGAATTGTTGACACTGCTGGACGCCCCCCTCCACCACGGCCATGTTTTTCGACGGATCAAAATTTCGCGAACAATTTTTGAAAAGGGTCACCCAAGGAACATTTCTGTGAAATTATTTAAAAATCTGAGCAGCGGTTTCAGAGGAGAAGATTTTTAAAGAATTTCTTGGTAAATTCCATTTGGTTGCCATGGCAACCAGAGTTTTTGATGAAATCAAATTCTGTGAACAATTTTTAAAGAGGACCTCCTAAGGAACATTCCAGCCAAGTTTGGTCTAAATCGGCCAAGCGGTGTAGGAGGAGAAGATTTTTAAAGAATTTTTGACACCGCTGGACGCCAAGAGCCCCCCCCCTCCACCACGGCCATGTTTTTCGACGGATCAAAATTTTGAAAACACTTTTTGAAAAGGGTCACCCAAGGAACATATCTGTGAAATTATTTCAAAATCTGACCACCAGTTTCAGAGGAGAAGATTTTTATAGAATTGTTGACACCAATGGACGCCAAGAGCCCCCCCCCCTTCCAACCACGGCCATGTTTTTCAACGAATCACAATTTCGCGTATAAATTTTGAAAAGGGTCACCTAAGGAACATATCTGTGAAATTATTTCAAAATCTGACCACCAGTTTCAGATGAGAAGATTATCAAAGAATTTCTTGGAAAATTCCATTTGGTTGCCATGGCAACCAGAGTTTTTGATGAAATCAAATTATGTGAACAAGTTTTAAAGAGGACCTCCCAAGGAACATTCCAGCCAAGTTTGGTCTAAATCGGCCAAGCGGTTTAGGAGGAGAAGATGTTTAAAGAATTGTTGACGCCGCACGACGGACAACGCACGACGGACACAGCGTGATCCTAAAAGCTCCCCTTGAGCACGTTGTGCTCAGGTGAGCTAAAAAAGGTATGCCTGCACATCACGACAAACTATAAGACCATAATGCTAAGATCTTAAAGATCATATTTGTTGTTAGAGACAAGCTGAAAACAAATTTAACGGTACCTTGTCTATCAATAAGTTTGTTTTGTTAGGACTCTAAACCAATATCAGCCTGCACATGCATGCTGTCTGATCTTAACCTGCTCTCTCTGTTTCTTTTCTTTTTTCTTTTCAATCATGCAATCTCCACAAAATACCACTAAACCTAGAGCCATACTCTGAGAGGGTTTAATGCATCTGCAAAAGGTGTTGACCCAGGTCAGCCTGCAGTCCTACCTGTGTTGAAAATTTTTGGTTTTGGTCAATTTTCTGCATGCCCAAGGACCATTCTAACTCATTATTCAGCCACTTGTTAGACAAAATGGACTTTATCGATCCACAATAATGTGAGAACTTGTTTGGTATAATGGGTCATGGAGATTCATAAAACCTCTTTTTGCCAGAGTGTAGCTCATATATCAATGCCTTTGAATAACAAAGTCATAAGTGAAAAAGTAAGGTACTGTTTTGAGAAAATTTGTAATAACGCTTTATATTACCACAATAACCTTCTCTCCTGACCCTTCTCAGCACATCTTTTGGTCGACATAACAGAGTTCTATCTCAATGAAACAAGTGGGCCATGATGGCCCTGAAGTCGCTTACCTGAGCCTTCTGACCAAACATGACCCATTTTTCAATCTCTTTCGAGATATTATGACAAGCATTCTAACAAGCTTCCATAATTATTGGACTGAAAATTTACCTCTGCCTTGTACACAAGCTTTTTCTAGAATTTCTCTCGGTGACCTACTTTTTTGCCCAACATAGCCTATTTTCCCATTCTAGATATTATAAAAACAAAGATTCTGAAAACATAACTCATTTTCAAACTCATCCAAGATATCATCAAGACAAACATCCTGATCAAGTTTCATGAGTATTGGACTGAAAATGTGACCTCTAGAACATACACAAGGTAAAAGTTGACAATGGATGACGCATGACAGACGCCGGACACAGCACGATTACAAAAGCTAACCTTGAGCACTTTGTTCTCAGGTGAGCTAAAAAGCACAGAATCATACAAGTTAAAGGCCTAGTAAAGGCCAAAATATCAAAGCAGGTGTCATAATACATTTAAATTTAAATCATACCATTTAAAAGTAGGAAAAATATTGTGCAGATGGCAGTCTGTTATCATGTGGTCGTGCCATATGTTAGTCGCTTGCAGAAAAAAGGATTTTAAAATCACGCAAAAAGTAAACAAAAGACACAGCTACCTGGCAGGTTTTAACCTAGTTTTGTAATTAATTTCTCTGTCAGCACCTAACACTTGGATCAACTGTACAATGACAGGTTGTCATTTTCACAATAATTTCCATACTTTTAAATGATACGATATAAATTCAAATGCATTTAAACACCCGTTTTTTTTTACTGTTTGGCTTTATTGTTACTTTAAAATGCAGTTTCTTGACATGTATACATCATATCAGGTCTTAAATCACACTTATGACCTTGCTATACTAATATTTCATTTTTCACAATATGAACAGAAAACAGTAAGGTTTTGGATAACAGTCGTGTACTATGAATCACAATATCAATGGTCTAACCTGGTTTTGTATTGCTGCTGTAAATGACAAAGTGAGTCTGTAAATACAGTCCTAGGCCCATATTCACCAACCATATTCTTAATTTTATCATTAGTCTTATTCTAGAAATAGAAAGTAACACAACTTCTGATTGGCTAAACCAAATGGTTTAGCCAATCAGAAGTTGTGTTACTTTCAAATTTAGAAAATGCTTGAGAATGAGTCCAAAAATGTTCCTAAGGATGGTGAATATGGACCCAGATTTTTTCCTTGATCCTACAATACTAAATCTAAAATGGCTATATATAGATTATACATGTAATTGTATGCAAGTTTATTAAATTATGGTCATAAACCACATGTTTATCAAAACCTGTAACATAAAAAAATGTCATTCAAGTTTAGAAAAAAGGCTGTGTAAAAAAAAAGGTCCCAGTATCCCCCATGACAGACTTACAATATAAGAACATTCTCAATGTGAATAAATGTTTGTTGGATAGGATACATTGTGCTTAAGAAAAAATGCTCTCCAAAAGCTTTTTGTTCCCTTCGCAATGTTTTTTTTTTTCAAAATTAGATTGCAACAAGCAAAACAGGTGGTCTGCAGATGGACATATGTTTAACATCCTACTATATTATCATAAAAAATTTTGATGTTGTTTACCTTTTCTTTATCCTGATGTACTATACCAAGTGTTTCTTCAAGTAAAGTGGCAAACACTTTAAAAAAGACAAACGACGTAAAATGCCAGCAAATAGGCAGGGGTCCTTAGAATAAACATGTCTTAGTCTACATTTTTTACCACAGGGGCCCTTAGAATAAACATGCCTACATTTTTTACCAATTACAAATTTCTATTTATTCATTTGTCATCAGTTCCAAAAAAAAGGGTCAAAAGCCAGCACATTCAGCTATGCGGAAAAAACTTCAAATACATGTAGCTTGATGAATTTGATGAAAATGCTGAGGTCTTTTCCCAGAGCATTCTATCTAGGATCTACCTCATATTACAATTGAAATGTAAGAGAAAGGCATAAATGTTCACGTAACACAAACTCTCGCTGCCTTGATCTCTCTCTCAGCCTCTATCTCTCTTGCTTTCTCTCCTCTCTTCAAGCCTATCTCTCTCCCTCTAAGCTTCTCTTTCTAGCCATCTCTCACTTTGCCATTGTGTCGGTGTCTATACCTTCATATCTGTGTCCACCATAAAGTCCAAACCAAACAGATCAAAGAAGCCGAGTCGTGCCTGAAGTTTGTGTTTGACACTGTTAAAACAGTGTATCATAATTTTCTGCATCTGTTTCTGTAAGTATACAGTAACAACACTGACTAACAATAGTTAGTTTAGTTTATGTTGCTGTTTAGTCTATTACCAAGCAATCTTTAGTTTTAAATCTTTACCACACAATCCCAAGTTTTAATAAAGAGGCTTTTGAAAACATAGAGGGAAAAGGAGAAGCTACTGGTAACCATATTTTTCTCCTTTTCCCATGTTTTCAACCCTTTCAGAGACAAATTTCATTATAGAGACATACTTAATTCGTTGTCTGCAAATGTTTTCAATAAAGAAAATTCTAAAATTTTGGTGTCTTGTTAACGATGTTAATGACCCTGAAAAGAGAGTAAAATGATGTGACAAAAAAGTATTATGTCAACAGTGTGACAACCTAAGCAACTGTTCATATTTTGTGATTTCA
This sequence comes from Hippopus hippopus, assembly GCA_946811185.2. NCBI lineage: Eukaryota > Metazoa > Mollusca > Bivalvia > Cardiida > Cardiidae > Hippopus > Hippopus hippopus. The sequence continues at coordinate 24,803,066 of OX328111.1, read as the reverse complement.
ATTTATGCCATAAATGATTCTGAAATCCTTCCATTGCAGTGATATTGAGGGGTACCTTTCACTAAACTACATAGATTTACGCAAATTAATTGGGACTGTATATACTGGTACACAAGTAAGCTCAATGCTTTACCAAATGGTACAAACTGGTATAAATCTATGCAAATATCTACACAAATCATAAAGTTATGCAGTTCAGTGAAACTTGTTTTCAGACTTTATGCTTGCTTACCTAAATTGTGTACACAAACTTCATGCATAAGCAGTTTAGTGAAAGGCAGCCTTGGTTCTTTCAGTAGTGAATGAGTTACAATGAACAATTTGAATTCCAGATGGATAGGAAAAATCATAAAAAGTCTATGATGACTGAATATTCTTTAACCCTTTACCACACAATGCTGACTTTTACAGACGCTGAGAAAGAAGGCCTTTGAAAACAATGTGGGAAAAGGAGAAAATGCTGGTATCCAGCATTTTCTCCTTTTCCCACAATGTTTTCTACCCTATGAGAGACAAATTTTATATTTTGAGTAACATTTATTTTGTTGTCTGTAAATGCTTTCCATTTGGACAAGGCTAAAATTTTGCCATCTGGTAAACAGTTAATGCAGTTTGATTCGAAGGTCAGCGATTAAATATTAATTGGGTTAACCCTTTACCACACAATCCAAAGTATTAACAACCCTCAGGAAGTGGGCTTTTGAAAACATTTAAGGGAAAAGGAGAGTGCTGCATTTTCTCCAATTCCCACAGTGTTTACTGACTTATTGATGACAAAAAATATTTGTGCAATTGATTTGTCAACTGCAAATGCTTTCAGTGTACAAGTATGTTGTATGGTAAAGAGTTAACCCTTTTCAAAACAAATTCCAAGTTTTAAAAATCCTGGAAAAGATTAAAAAAAAAAATAATAATAATAAAATGGTGGGAAAAGGGAAAAATGCTAGTAACCACCATTTTTTTTTCCCTTTTTCCACAATGTTTTCTACCTACATGTATAAAATACAAAATCTTCATTTTAGAAATATTTATTTTGCCATGTACAATGCTTTAAATTTGGTCTAGTCCACAATTTTGTTGTTTGGTAAATAGTCAAACAATCTTAACAATTTAAAAGAATGAGGATGCACATGTATGAAGGTTTCCAAAACAACTTACTGTAAATGTGTTAAACACCCAATCTTCCTCAAACTCTACATGACTATGTGGCCTGACCTCATTATTAATATAATCATTGAATCTGTCCATACTCCATGCTGTTTCTTCTTTCAAATCTTTATACAAAGGATCTTTCTTCTGAACAAACTAAATACAAAATAAAAGAATAAATAATACATAAACACAATAGTTTCTAAAATATTATTATGACCCCTTAAACTTCATGGTTTAAAACACTGGACAACACTGTTACAAAATAAGCAAGTGCTTACATTAACTCACTGCTCCTTCAGCCACTTTGATTTCCATTTTTAATTATAGATAAAAAATTAAGATATTTTCCTTTTTTCAAGTTTTAGTCTTATTCTGCTACACAGGTTAGATAAAACTTTCAAGCCAATAGTAAAAATACAATTCACTCTATGTCAAACTTATGTTTTGGAGGAAAATATCTCCTTACTAGAAGTGTACATCAAAGATCAGACTGCATGTTCTGTGCGGTCTGATCTTGATCTGCACTGTCTGCAAAAGGTCAGTGAGTCAAGCTTAGCAGCCTATGGGTTAATTCTACTTTACGGCAAATACAAGACGAGATGCAATACAAGTACTTTATGAAATGTTTAGAAATAGCCTTCATGGTAATGGATGGGTTGGTTTTAAAGATACTGAATATCAAGCAAGATCAGACTGCAGAAATCTAGTAGTCTTATCTTGAAATCTTTACAGTCTGCTTGCCTGTGACTTCAAAATTTTGCGTTTTACTAAATTTTGCACAGCCATGTCCTGCTTTTAGTTTATGCAAAAGTTGACATCTACGCACCTGGTTGGTTAAATGAACCCCAAGATTTTGATCATCTGTGTCATACTTCAAACATGACAGACGGACATATCCTTTATGATAGAGGACCAAAAATGGCACAGTAGAGGCTATCAACATATAGGACCGAACATCAAACTTTTTTCCGTCTAGTAACAATGGATTCATTATATATCTGTGAAAAAAAAAATAGTATGTACATGACAATTATTTAACAATTTACCAAAATATCCTGAGTTTAAACAACCCACAGAATGACAGCTTCAAAAAACATTGTGGGAACAGGAGAAAATTCTGATGACCATCATTTTCTCCTTTCCCCACAATGTTTTCTACCAAATCAAAGATAACTGCCATCATTTGAGGTACATTTAATTTGTCATCTGAAATTATTTTTAAATGCTCTCTCTTGTTGTCTTAAATTTGTAAGATAAGTTGTCATCTGCAGTCACTTTCAAAATTAATGCTCTCTCTCTTATTGTCTTAAATTTGTGAAATAAGTTGTCATCTGCAATTATTTTAAAAGTCTTTCTCTTGTTGTCTTAAATTTATCAAATAAGTTCTGCAATCATTTTCAAATGCCCTCTCTTGTTTTCTTAAATTTGTTAAATAAGTTGTAATTTGCAATCATTTTCAAATGCTCTCCTTGTTGTCCTAAATTTGTCAAATAAGTTGTTGTCTGCAATCATTTTCAAACGCTCTCTCGCTCTCTTGTTGTCTTAAATTTGTCGAATAAGTTATCCAACTATCCCACTGCCTTTCAAATACTTACGAATTTTCACTTGCATGTGAAGGAAATCTTTTAAAACTTTGTGGACAAGGCATGACTGCTTGATGCAAGCAGTTGCTCCTTTTCCACATAATTGTTCAATAAAAGTAATGTCCTTTCATTAAATTTTTCTCGTTTGGGTCACTCATGAAGGATTTTAGCACACCTAAAATTTGTCTGTATAATAATGTAATATCCCTTTATCAGACAATTCTCTGGGCAATTCTCTGTTCTTCATGACTGCAAGATAAAAGGCTTTTGAAAACATTATGGGAAAAAGATGAAAAATGCTGGCAACCAAAATTTTTTTTCATTCGCCACAATTTTTTCTAGCCTTACAGAGAAGTCTCCCAACACATATGCCACCTTTCATTTGTCAATTTGGATAAGTTTAAACTTCTATCATCTGGTATATAGGTAACTCTACAAAACAGAAACAACATTTTGGACTGGCCCAAATCCCAAGCACTTGCAAGCGACAACATATAATGTGGTTTAAATGGTTAAATTTGTCTTTAGAAGGATCAAAAAACATTGTAGGAAAAGGAGAAAATGCTGATAATCAGCATTTTCTCCTTTTCCCACATTGTTTTCTAGAGCAATCTTCCTAAGCATCTGTAAAACTTTTATGAGGTAAAGCGTTACAGTTTTCCCTCACCTTTGAACTATTCTATTCATAAGAGGTTTGCCTGGTTTTTGCTGCTGTTGTTTTCTGTGCTCTCTCTCTTCTAGTAATTGGATTATTGCCTCTTTTGACCTTATAAGGAAAATACCTTTCCCTTGGTTCATTCCTACAGGTTTGCATATCCAGATTTCACCCTCTGTAAAAAGTGTAAAATGTATTTTTGTTATTGATCCATTTCAAAATATTTTTTACCAGGGTCCACATTCAACAACCATTCCTAAGAAAAATCTTGGTCTTTAACTCATATTTTCGTTACTATTTGTCCAAATTTGAAAGTAACACAATTTCTCATTGGCTGAATCAATCAGTTTAACCAATCAGAAAATTCATTACTTTCTAAATCTAAAATAAGACTAAGAATGGTTGTCGAATACAGGCCCAGGACCTCTTGAGAAAGTGATGATGAATTTAGGTTAAAATGCAGTATGTAAAATATCATATACAAAAAAGTCAGGTAAAATTGCCACATGTAAATGTAAAAATGCTAGAAGTGTTTTAGAGAAAATGAAAATAATATGAATATATCCTCAGTAAAGCTTTTTCAAAGGTAAACTCTTTCAGCATTAAATATAAATACTCCATCTCTTTCAACAGCTGAAAAAAATATCCAACAAAATTCATACTGATTTTCATTTGATAGGCTTGTCTAAACAAGTGGATAGTATAGACCCAAAATCAGACCGCATATTCTGAGCAGTCTGATCTTGATCTATACTATCCACAAAAGCCCCTGGTTTTGCCCATGGTGCTGAAAGGGAAAAATGTCAGAGAGATACACATCTGTAACAAAAGAGTCAAGTTCAAAATACATCTTTTACAGAAAAAAAGAGAATCATAAAGTATTGTTGGTTAAATACAGTCCTAGCTCTAACTTTTCCTTTAATGTTTTCTCTACTGTTTTAATTGTTTGTTCATTTGTTTTTTTGTTTGTATGCTGCTTTAAACATCGTTTTAAACATTACTTCAATTACATTGCGAAGCAGCTGCCAAAGCACCTATCCATGTTTTACTTGGAGTTGCACAATATCCTTCTTAAGTCACTGGCTGCTCTCCCACATAACCACTGTCAACACAATTATTAGCAATAAGAGAGGAATGAATCCTGTCACAAAGACTATCATCAATGGTCTGGAAGATATTGGCCAAGCTGGGGATTCAAACCAGCCTGGCCTAAAGTCCTGTATGCTACTGACTGCCAATTTGGGGTTTTGCTATTCTGTTGATTAATATTTACAAACCTTCAGTTTTAGTTCTTGATTACGGTATTTACAAAATCAAGTTTCTTTATCCAACTTTGACAGGCTTGGTTGGTTGGTTGTATGGTGTTTAACACAGTTTTAACATTATTTCAATTATATCTCGGCGGCTAGTGCACCTATTCATGCTTTCCTGGTGTTTCCTTTACCACTACTCCGCACAATACCCTTTCCAAGCCACTGGCTGCTTTCCCACATAACCATTGTCAAAACAATGGTCAGCAGTGAGAAAGGAATTAATCCTATTGCAATGACTATCATCAATCCTCGGAAAAAACTGTTTGAGCCGAGAATCGAACCAGTGACCCCTGTATTCAAGTCCTGCAAGTTATTGACTGAGCTATGGGGGCTCAGCTTGACAGGCTTGACTTAAAAGATAAATACATGCTTGACCTCTACCACACAAGTCCAAGTTTTAAGGATCCCAAGAACAAAAACTTTTGAAAATATGTTTGGAAAAGGAGATGTTAATAACCAGCATTTTCCCCTTTTCCCACAATGTTTCGCACATTTTTCATGATAATCCCACAAATAAATCATCATCTGCAAATGCTTTGGATTTCGATGAGTTCAAAATTTTGTCATTTGGTAAAGAGTTAAAGGATAAATACACCATATTCACCTTTATATACATCTAAATATAAGTCCCTGTCAGATTTTTCATCCAGTTTGTAGGTCTCCGGATGAAAGTCAGACATTTTCAGGCGGGGTAATCTCCCTTTGGTACTCAGCGTCACCCTCTCATACTCCTTCAGACTGTTGAGTAAACCTAGTTTGTTTGTCAGCAAATGTGAGTTGGGAAGATGGTTGACCATCTGTTCTCCTGAAAAGCAAATACAGTAAAACCTGTCTTAGTGGCCACCTTGCATTTAGTATGCCACCTTGCATTTAGTATGCCACCTGTATTAAGCAAGTATATCTTGAGTTCACAAAGAAGACAAATATGTTCAAATATACCTGTACTTGATATCACTTTCCTAATTTAAAATTACTCTAAGAAAGCAAATTAGACTAAGGCCATGTTATGTGAACAGAGGGTCTACTGCATCTGCAAACAGTATTAAACCAGGTCAGCATGGGCAGGCTGACCTTGGTCAAACTTATTGCTCTTGGTAAATTTCCTACCTGATAAAGGACTATTGTACCTCATGGTTCAGTTGGTTTTAAAAAAAAAAATAGATTCCATGGATCCATAATTATATAATGACATGGTTGGTATAATGCATTATGCATTATGAAGACAGTCCCTATTTGTTGGTATACTTGTGGTAAAATATGCGAACAGAAATGTTTACGAATTTCTCAAATTTGCAAAATCACAAAAATTTCCACGCCACAAAAATTTCCACGTATACAGTAGTTGGTGCGCACAGACACTGAAAAACATACATGTACAGTCCTAAATGATAAACCTACCTTCTCTGAAAGCACCGTAGTTAATTTTACTTTTACACTCCACCCATTTTAGTTTAAACCTCTCATCAAATTTGTCTGTAATTCTCTTCCATCCCAAACCTGTCAAAGGACCTTCAACCCTGTAAACAAAGTGAAAAGGACAAATAGTTATCTTAACCCTTTACTACATGACAACAATTTAGACTTGTCCAAATTGAATCAATTTGCATATGACATATTAGATTTGTATCTTTGTCTTGTGCTTAATCTCTTTTTTAACTCTTTACCACACAATACCGAGTTTTAATGACCCTGAGGAAGAAGCCTTTTGAAAACATCGTAGGAAAAAGAGAAAATGCTGGTAACCAGCATTTTCTCCTTTTCCCACAATGTTTTCTACCCTTCTCACAACACGTTTTAATTTTTCAGCCACATTTATTTTGTCATCTGCAAGTGGTTTCAATTTGGACAGGTCCAAAATTTTGTCGTTTGGTAAAGAGTTAAACATTATTTCAGTTGTAATGTGGTGACCAGTGCACGCATCTATGCTCTCCTGGAGTTTCTTTTACATGTACTTTGCACAGAATATTTTTCCCAATCCATTGGCTGCTTTCCTACATAATTATTGTCAAAAACAATGATCAGGGTTGAGAAAGGAATGAATCTTGTCACAAGGGCTATCATCTATCCCCAGAAAGGAATTGGCCAAGCAGGCAATTTGAACCAGTGACTCCCTGGTCTCAAGTCCTGTACCCTACCAACTGCCTGTGTTACAGGGGCTCTGCACGACAAATTAGTTGTTGCTCAAATGATGGAATTTGCTCTTGAAAGGGTAGTAACCATTGTGGTACAAGGAGAAAATGCTGGTTACCAGTGTCTTCAATCGTGCTTTTCCCTAGGGTTCATTAAAACTCAGGATTATTTTATTTTAGTTTTATTTCATTTCAGCACTGAATGTACATAATATGGTCTTAAAATAGCACACAATATATCTCAATAAAATGTTAAATAAATTATGAAGGATATGCACTGAATCATAATTATAAGGCACATCAGCAACAGGGAAATCCCACAAAAAATGGCAAAAAATCCTTATTTCCATTGTGTCCACTGTTGTTTGGTAAAGAGTAAACTCTAATTTAATTTTCTTGTACACCTGAAGGAATGTCTGCACTTATTTCAACATTTGCTTGTCTGCCATAATATTCAAAATTTTCTTACATTGTTTACTCAAGAAAACTCAATGTGAGATTGTTGGGTAGAGGGATGAAAATATTTGAAAGAATAAAAGAAAAATGTTTCATACAGTTTAAGTTGATTGTAAGTCAATGACTTATGTTTAAGACCAAGTTTCTGAGCCAAAGGTTCAAAGTTCAACAGGGATATCAGGACAGTAAAGAATGAAAGCACTAAAATCTTAGCATATGTAAAAACCCTTATACAGTGTCTAGGACAATATCAAAGCTTGACCAATTCATAAATCACCATTCATGAGTAAAGGTGATTTTAGGAGCATTAATTTTGGAGACGACGAATAAAATTTCACTAGAAATATGAAATGTACTTTTCAAGGGGTAGAAAATATATTGGGAAAAGGAAAAGATTCTGGTTAATATTTTCTCCTTTTTCTAACATTGTTTGGGAAAGTCTTCTTCCTCAGGATCATTAACCCTTATCCTGCTAAATAAGTGGAATGAAACTTTCAAGCTGAAAGTAAAATCCAAAGTTTTGCTATTTCAAAGGTATTTTTGGGAAAAAGATATCTCCCAAGCAGACAGTGCAGATTCAAGATCAGACTGCACGTTCTATGCAGTCTGATCTTGATCTACAATGTCCGCAAAAGGTTCATGAGTCACGCTTAGCAGCCAAATGGTTAAAACTGAAAATTGTTGGGTTTAGGTCTAAGCCATAAGATAATCAAAAATACTCTAGCTCAGTTTGAGCACAAGGCTGATTCAGATCAGACTACACAGAATGTGTAATCATAACTTGAATCTACACAGCCTTTGACTTGCAAAAATTGGGCTTTCAATACCTCTTTACCAACAATACTGTATTTTTACAACCCTGTAGAATGAGGCTTTTGAAAACATTGTAGGAAAAGGAGAAAAAGCATTTTCTCCTTTTCCCACAATATTTTCTTCTGTTTCAAAGACTATTCCATTTCATTTGTTGTCTGCAAATGCTTTGAAATTGACAATTCTACATTTTATCATCTGATAAAGAGTCAATCTGTTCAATCCATCCCTATTTCAAGCATTCTTAGGGGAGACATATTATAAGAAAACATACTTACAAAGACACACCATTTCCTCCACCAACGTAAAATGAAGGCGTCATGTTGGTCGGAAGACTGCAGGATGGAAGTTTCGTGAGTCGGTTATGATTCCCAGGAGACTTTTTCCCACCCTTTTTCTTTCCGGATTCTGACCCACTTGTGTCCTCTGATATATCCGTACCGTCTGGCTCTGAAAAAATAAAGGATACTTATAATAAGTTTGTTTGCTATTAGCTCATACCCAAATAATCCAAGTTAAACCAATCCTGAAGAAAAAGTCTTTTGAAAACATTGTGGGAAAACAAGAATTTGCTGGTAACCAGACAACATTTTGAGAACAGGAGAAAATGTTGGTCACAAGCATTTTGTCCTTTTTCCACTATGTTCTCTACCTTTTCACAGACAAAGCTCATGATTTTGTTTGTTGTCTACAACTGCTATCAGGTTGTGCAAATCTAAAATTTTGTCGTGTGGCAAAGAATTAAACCCTATTTCAGTTATATTTCAGATATGAGGCAACAGTAAATGCACCTATCAGTGTTGCCTCGAAATTCCCAACAAGTGGTATGCTGAATAGTTTTTCCAGGGCAGTGTCTGCTTTTTCGAGTAATTAATTGATTACTTGATTGTATGGTGTTTTAACGCCAGTTTCACCATTATTTCAGTTATATCACTGTGGCCAGTGTGCCTATCCTTGCTTTTCTGGAGTTTCTTTTACTGGTACTCAATACAACATTCTTTCCAAGCGACTTGCTGCTTTCCCACATAATCATCATCAAAACAATGGTTTGCTGTGAAGGAGGAATGAATCCTGTTGCACTGACTATCATCAATCCTCGGAAAGAAATTGGCCGAGCCAGAAATTAAACCAGCGACCCCCTGTTCTCAAGTCCTGTACCCTACTGACCGAGCTACCGGGGCTCTGCTTTTCAAGTAAGGTCCATACACTGGTCAGAGACACATAAATTGCATACAATGACACTTATTAACCCCTAACCAAACAGTCCATGTTTTAACAACCCTGAGGAAAGAGGCTTTTGAAAACATCATGGGAAAAAGAGAAAATGCTGATAACCAGAATTTTCTTTTTTTCCTACCATGTCTTCTACTCTTTCAAGAACAAATTTCATAATTAGAGTCACATCGTCTGCAAATTCTTTCAATTTGGACCTGTAATAGCTTGATTATAAATACATGCATATTGATGCCAGACAGTCAATCATTATTTCTTCCCTTCTCTTCTTATATGACCAGAACGTTAGACTTTTGTGAACATTTCAGCTGGATGCAAACGATTGTTAAGATAAACTAGAGACCCTTGAGGGCCTAATTCGCTCTACTGGCAAAGGAAAAAGTTAAAGATACACACAAAAACGGGGGAGGGGGATTGTAATAGTTTGGAATCAAGCCAAATTATAGGCAATAATATAAACTGTATTGAGTAAACAACACTAAGTCATCAAATGGCTGCTTTTCCTACACTGATAGCTGGACTTTCTTCATTTTTGATAGGGTTCAATTTCTTGATGAAAAAATGACCTGTGCAAAATTCAAAAGACTTGAATCACTAGTGCAGACTTAATTGCTTAGAACAGTTTGGAATCCAGCCAAATTTGATAGGATTTCAGGACTCGTTATATAAAACAATATCTGCAAGTTTCAAAGAAATATGAACAATAAAAAGGACTGTGCTGAGTAAACAAGACTAAGTCATCAAATGGCTGCTTTTTCTACACTGTAGGGTTTAAGCTATTGATGATGTAAACAAGCTGTGCAAGTTTCACAAATATCTGACCACAAATGCAGACTTTATTGCGTAAACAAGAAAAAGAGTGACCGATAGACGGATGGATGGAAACAACACCATGACATAAGCTCTGATGGCTTTCAGCCAGTAGAGCTAATAACAATACAAATACATGTAAAACTGTTTTTAATTCCACCTCTCTGCAAGTTAAAAGCTTTGGAAAACAGTCCACAGAGGTGACAGCAGAAATTGCTTGTGACAAGCAACCAACCCTTTTCAAAGAATGGTTTCCACATTGTTTAAAAACAATATTTTCTTCTGTGCAAATGTTTGTATTTTGTTTATAGGTGATAGTTTCTTGTAGGTCAAAAGTTAGCTTGTAAATGGGTTAACCCTTTACAACACAATCGCATGTTATAACAACCCTGAGAAAAAGGCCTTTTGAAAACATTGTGGGAAAAGGAGAAAATGCTGGTTACCAGCATTTTCTCCTTTTCCTACAGTGTTTTCTACCACTTCAAAGATAAATTCCATTATATGAACCAAATTTCAATTGTCACCTATAAACACTTTCAATTTGGACAGGTTAAACTTTTGTTGTGTGGTAAAGAGCAAACTTATTGAGAAGCAAATTACACAGAACATTATTTCTCTCAGTAAATTGAACATTTACACTATAATTTCAAGGCTGTGGTTGACAGAATACCATATTTGACAAAATCTATGAAAGTGAAAATCCAACTTCAGACTGCACACAACATGCAGCCTGATCTTATTCTCCTCTGATGTGAAAAACTACAAACAATACACTGGTACCATTTATTGCTCCCAAGGGTTAAATTGTATGCTTAATAGAGTACTTATGGTAAAACCAATACTACTGACTGAAATCAATCAATACTCCTTTCAAGAGCTCTTGAAATATGTATGAGTACCATATTTCAGTGTGTCAGATGAACTCTAAGATCTTTTCATAGCCACATGTAGGAAAATCTTATAAGAAGAACTTCCTAAAACTCTTCTTACTTTGAGTTCTGGCTAGTTTTACAGTTTCTCAGTTTTTGTAGATTGTAATATTGGCATAGTAGCATTTTTTTTTAATTCTTTTAACAAACATGCTATAATAACCCTGAGGAATTATGGGTTCAAAAGCATTGTGGGAAAAAGGAGAAAATGCTGGTAACCAGCATTTTTCTCCTTTTCCCACGTTTCCTACCCCACCAAAGCAAAATCCAAACATTCAAGCCTTGTTCAATTTCTTTGTCATATGCACGTGCTTAAAAATGGACACGTCAAAAAAGACCTTGTCTGTTACAGACTAAGTGCATTACCATTTTAACATTGGAAATCTAGTCAATCATGACAATACCTGCTAATGCAAATTACATTGCTCAGGGTCGTTATACTTAGTATGTACTTTTTCTTTATTCCTCTAACAGACACATTCAGACCAATCATAAACCTACAATTTGAAAATGAAAAAGAATGCTCATTATTTTAAATACATACTGTCAATAAAATGATGTTTTGGTAGTTTTTCCGTTCATACTTATTTCAAGTTGTGAGCATTATGTTTTCACTTCTTTTCATTTTTAAGTAGAAATATTGAACATAGAGAAATGTATAAATTATGCAATGGGTCTTTAAACTAATCAATAATCTCATATTGGATTTTGTTTGAAACAATTCAAATGAAGGACATTTCTATTGGAAATTTACACGGCTTAGATTGCATTATGTTTTGGCAAATCTATGAAACTTTGCTAATTACCACACCGGCTTATTTTAGGCCTACAAAATAACATGGAGCAATTGTGACACATTTTGCTGTGAAATATACATTCTTTTAACAAATTGTTAAAGAAAACTTTGTGGAAATAATGGAGCAATATTTTATAAAAGCTCTTGTAATTGGCTTTACTACATAACTAAATTTTTTTTTTCCTTTAAACTGAAGCATTCTAGCCATCTCTTTCATGTTCTTGATACAGTAACCTGGCTCATGAAACTATTTTGTATTTTATCGACTCTGGGAAAAGAAATTTTTGGAAACATTTAAGAAAAAGGAGAAAATACTGATAACCAGCATTTATTCCTTTTCTCACATTATTTCTAACCCTTTCAAAGACAAATCCCATCGTTTGAGGCACAATTAATACATGGTCTGTAAATGCTTTCAATTTCTAAAAGTCTTAAAGTTGCAATCTGTTAAAGAGTTAACCCTTTACCAAACAATCCCTGGTTTTCATGACCCTGGGAAAGAAGGCTTTTGAAAACTTTGTGGGAAAAGGAGAAAATGCTGGTAACCAGCATTTTCTCCTTTTCCCACAATGTTTTCTACCCTTTCAGAGACCTAAAGCTAATTTGTACCAATTCTGAATTTATCGTCTGCAGATGCTGTCAATTTTGAAGAGTCTAAAATTTGTCATTTGGGAAAGGGTTAATAAAGGGCAAATTATGTTTATACATGTTTTATCTTGGTAGTATATCAGTGCCTTTGGTCTTACTTCCTAATGATCAAATTCTTATCATGTTGCGGTATGACTTCTGTCCACACTATGATGTTGTTATAAGTGTTAGAAAAAAAAGGAAAGACATAAATACATAAGCTGCTAATGGTGTAATTTGTCTGAGATACTAATGAAAATGGCATCAATCACTATTCAAACAAACTTCTTCAATCATGTACACCCACCTGGTGCTTTCAGTGCTTTGATTCATAAACATGCTTGAACTTCAGCAATATATTTTCAGTGAGATACATGGGTAGTTACTGATTAGATATTCACTTGAGTTGTATCAAAAGGTCTTCATACTAAAGAGATTAAAAAATTGACAAAAAAACTTGCAAATATAAAACACCACTCAAACACTTTTCTTCCATTGTGAACACCCCCCACTGCTTTCAGCACTTTGATTCGTAGACCCCTGCTCAAACTTCAGACAAATTATTATTCTCAGTGAAATACATAGATAATCAGATTTTCACTTGACTTGTATCAAAAGGTCTTCAAACTACTAAGCAAAGAAAGTGATTCCTATTTAAAAAAAAAAACTTGCAAACATAAATTTGTATTTACCTTGAAAATCTTTCAGCATCACGGTACTTGATTCAGACATGATAGATGATGACCGACATGATAAAACTGATGATGAGCGAGGGCTACTTTTAGCACGAAAACTGATTTCTGGTGTCTGAACATTCTGTCTCCTTTTCAAGGAATAAAGAACTAAAACTACTGATTTCTTCCTTGTATGTTCACTCATTTAGGTATCATTTAATCCATATTAACATTGTCATTTTCACACTGTCTCTTATTCTCATAGTGTTCTCAATCAGTATTACTATTACTATTTACAGATTGAAATCGTGGACTTGTCAAAACCTAAAGCATTTGTAGATGACAATGTAAAAGTGGCCCAAATTGTGTAGAAATTTTCCTTTGACAGTGTAGAAAACAATGTGGGAAAAGGAGAAAATGCTGGTTACCAGCATTTTCTTCTTTTCCCACAATGTTTTCAAAAGTTTTATCCTTCAGGGTCCTTAAAGAATTTCTAAAGGATTGACTGGTAATAATAGAGCTAAACAACTTCTGACAAACATGAGCTTAGCCCTCCTAGAAAAAAAAGTCAAATAGTAAACTTAACACAATCTGTATAAATGGTTCTGGGTCTATTCTTTGAATGATACACTCCATCGAGAAGCATTGAGAAATGAAGAAGATTTCTTTTTTTCAGTTGAGTTGATAATTGACTTTTATGGTAAAATCATAGACAAACAATTTTCACCACTACATTTTATGCTTCAACATTACTTTTTTTTATTTCAACTGAGAATAGCTTCATACAATCATTTACAAAAGCACTTTTATCATGCTGGTCAACTTTTAATTATGTTTACCATGGATTTAACATAAGAGAAGTGGAGTGATAAGTTTAGGCAAACATATCATGTTCTGTTATGGAAAGCAAGTTTGAGGACAATGCCGTTGTGTGTGAGAACAATGCTCTGTGAAAAGGGGGCTTAATGCATCTGCAAAAAGTATCATCCCAGGTCAGCCTATGCCATCCACACAGGCTGACCTGGGCTGAAACTTTTTGCTATTGGTATTTTCTGCATGTCCAAGGACCTGTTTACCTCATGTTGTTTTACTAAATGGAACCATATGGATCCATGATCATGTGATGGCTTGCTTGGTACCATGCATCAGAGATGGCGGTATAAGTCAATATGAATGGAAGAAAATTTTCTTTTTCCTGCTAATGAGCCTTTTGACACATAACCTGGACTTTTAAATGACCATGAGAGGGAAAGCTTCTGAAAACATTGTGAGAAAAATAGAAAATGCCAGAAACCATCATTTTCTGTCTTTTCAGAAACAATTTCAATTTATGAGTCATATTTATTTGTCATCTCCAAATGCTCCTAATTTGGACCGGTCTAAAATTGTTGTTGCTTGGTAATGAGTTACAGTAAATCAACTTCTATGAATATCACTGTCCTTGGAATTTATTTAAGCTACAAAGTTTTCATACGTAATTGGTCCTCAAGATTTTAACTAGGTCATACAGCCTGTAAACACAGCACTTTTTTCAAAATTCTTAGGCACCATTTCAAATCAATGTCATCCACAAAAAAAAACCCTTTTAAATCCATTCCATACCAGAAAACTATGACAAAAACAGTGGCATTCATGTACTTAAATTCGACAGTAAAAATGCCATTCTGTTAAGTTGAACAATATGCACCAGATTTTTGCTCTCACCATTTCAATTTTTAACCCTTAGGCTGCTAAGCCCAACTCACTGACCTTTTACGGACAGTGTAGATTAAGATCAGACTGCACAGAATGTGCAGTCTGATCTTGGATCTACATTGTCTGTTAAGGAGATATTATTCCCCAAAACATAACTTTGAAATAGCAATATTTGGATTTATACTAACAAATTGAAAAATTTATCCTAGTTATTTAGCAGGATAGGGATTAAATATAATTAGACCCTAAGCGTATTGTTATGCCAAAATAATTCTTTTCACTATTCAATTTAAGTTGCACTTTCCAACCCTTAGTAGTATTTTAAAAAATAATGCATTGTCTTGAAGCATGTCTACAAAGTTTAAGGGCTTACTATGGAATCCTATTAGGGCTACTGTCAACTTGGCCTACTCCAAAACATGACAACCTGGTAATCATTTCACTACTGCCTGTGTCAAAAGCTTTTAAGTGTTCATGATCAATCCTCTGTCTGATTTTTACGGTAAGATTTAACTTTTGAATTCTCAGTTGTGTTATTTAATCCTTGAATCCTAAAATTGAAAACTTACATGAAATAGTAATGATTTTTTTCCCCCAACCTTGCTTTGTCAACCTGTAGGCACTCGACAAAATATTGCCGATTCCGAAACTACATTCTAGCCTTGTCCATATCAAGAAGGTTGCAATAAAACTAATTTCAGTCACATGATAGTAAACATGGCTGTCCCCATGAAATTCTTCATTTCTATGACAGAAGCAACTGAACTGAAGTTATTTAGATTTGTCATTTGTCCACGAAAAGTTCAATCAAAATCGATAAAATCATGTGGAAAAAATGAAATAAGAGAGTCTGTGAATGTAGATTTATTTAGAACAGTTTTGAGTGAAAACTGTGACTTGTGTATTTTTTGTGGAGTCTTACGATTTTAAGAGCAGTAGAGCACTGTTTCTGGCAAAAATATGTCACATGTAAGTACGTGGATCTCCCCAAAGTTTGCCAAATGCCTATCACATTCACATGTGTTGTTATTGTTAATCCTTTACCAAACAAACCTGACTTTAAAAAATGACCCCAAGAAAGAAACCTTTGAAAACACTATTGGAAAAGGAGAAAATGCTGGTAACCAGCATTTTCTCCTTTTCCAACAATGTTTTTTACCCTTCTAGGAAAAAAAAATTGAGTCACATATATTACGTCATCTTCAAATGCTTTCAATTTGGGAAAAGTCTAAAATTTTGTTGTATAGTGGAGACTTAAATCATCTCCAGATAAAGTGACCTATGTCAAAAAGAGTCTTGGTTAAAAACAAGATTTAGTTGAAATTCTCTGCACTCCAACCTCAAGAAACTTGTTAAAACCTGATATTGCTTGGTAAAGTGTTAAATGTCACAATATTTTACAGCAACTGGCTACTGAGATAGAAAAATCCCTTCAATAAAATTGCTCAATACTTTTCTGTTCTGATGAAAAATAAACAAAATCAAAAACTTGAGGTATAAAAGTTAATTGAATTATGATTTTGTTTTCTTTCTAAGACCTATTTTTTGTGCAATAGTTATACATGGAAAATGTCTCTCAAAGATTTAACACAAGAACAAATTATAATAGAAAACTTGGTAAACAGATATATTATCACTCAATAAAATTTATCCACAATATGTTATTCAGATGAGCGACACTTCTATCTATAATGAAACATTATACTAAGTACATGTACTGACCCTTGTAGTGCAAAATTCAATGAAATGGAAATTCTCAGTCAGCACTAAAGATGCAAGTATTTCAATTTTAAAGGCTTTTTTTTGTCAGAATATCTAGCAAAGAGTTGTGATTAGACCGCACAGAACTTGCAGTCTGGACTGCACAGAACTTACAGTTTGATCTTGAATCTACACTGTCCGCTTTAGCTGGGATTAAGACCTCCTTTATTGGAACCATCAGTGTCCAATGACATTACAGGTAATGTTTACCTCATTAGCACCCTTTACCACAAGACAAATATTAAGACTTGTCCAAATTTAAAGCATTCGCAGACATAAGATTTAATGCTGCTTAATTGGTGGGAGTCATCATTGAAAGGGATTGTGGGATAGGGAGAAAATGATGGTTACTGGCATTTTCTCCATTTCTCACTATGTTTTCGAAAGGTTTCTTCTCCCAGCAGGTTTGTTAAAACTCGGCATTATGTGGTAGAGAATCAAAAAAAGAGGGCCATGATGGCCCTGTATCGCTCCACTGGCTAATAAATAAAAACTCTACATGCCAAACATTACAATACTTGGCCTATTGGTTTGAACTAGTAGACATACAAAATTTTCTCTATAAAATCCCGCAAGAAAGTTACGACCCCAGGGCAATGCCATTTTTTACCACAGAGCTATAATTACTTGAATTCTGGAAGAGGTCCACAAGATAAACATGTAGCCCCATACCAAATAATACAGGTCTAGAATGTGTGGTTTTAAACAAGATGATTTTCAAAGTTTCTTCAATAAGAGGCTCTGTAAAACATGAGACCACTGAGACAAGGCTTAATTTGGTAGCCCTAGTTCATAATTATGGTTAGCAACAAGAAGATTTCTAAAGTTTTCACTATATAAACCCATGTAAAACTTGTGACCCCTGGGCTGGGGCCAAACTTGACCCCAGGGCTATAATTTTGGCCCTCTTGGTAGAGGTCAACTAGATAATGCTACATGCAAATTTGGTAGCCCTAGGCCTTTATGGTTAGGTATGAGTAGATTTTTAAAGTTTTCCGTAAGTAGGCCCATGTAAAACTTGTGACCCCCGGGTTGGGGTCAAATTTGACCCTATGGCTATAATTTGGGCAGAAAATTTAATTTGCATGTAGCTTTATCTAGTGGGCCTCTAGCCCACTAGATAAAGCTACATGCAAAATTTGGTAGCCCTAGGCTTTATGGCCAAGTACAGGGATATTTCTAAAGTTTTCTCTATATATGCCCATGTAAAACTTGTGACCCCCAGGGCTGGGTCAAATTTGACCCCAAGGCCATAATTTGGGCACTCTTGGTAGAGGCCCGGCCACTAGATGAAGCTACATGCAAAATTTGGCAGCCATTAGGCCTTATGGCTAGGTACAGGAAGATTTCTTAAGTTTTCTCTATATAAACCCATGTAAAATTTGTGACCCCCACAGTGGGGCCAATTTTGACCCCAGGGCTATAATTTGAAGAAACTTGATAGAGGTCTACTAGATAAATCTACGTGCCAAATTTGGTAGCCCTAGGCCTTATGGTTTCAGACAAGAAGATTTTCAAAGATTTCCAATATTTTTCAGTTTTTGAGGGAATCAAATTTTTTCAAAAATTCTGAAGAGGACCATGGCAGGATCATTTCTGTAGTTTCATCAAAATTGGATGGGTAGTTTCAGAGAAGAAGATGTTTGAAATAAAGTTAACACACGCATGCACGCATGCACAACGGACACTGGACTATGACATAAACCCGCTTGCCTTCGGCCAGTGGAGCTAATAAAACTAGTTTCATTCCACCATCAGTGTGGATCAAGATCAGATGGCACAGAGTGTGCAGTCTGATCTCTGGTCTAAAATGTCCCATACTTGTTTAGTTAAATATTCTTACGGCAAGAGTTTTAATTGCAAAATTTAGATCTCTTGTCCTAGCAGAAAAATCTCCATTTCTTTATTTAGCCATTTATGTGTTAATACTTTTCCAAATTATTCTGAGTTTTAACAGCCCCTGAATAGAAACACTTTTGAAAACACTGTAAGAAAAGCAAAAAAGTCCTGGTAGCAAGCATTTTCTTCTTTTCCCACAATGTCTGCAAAAGTCTGTTTCTTCAGGGTCGTTAAACTCTGGATTATGTGGTAAAGGGTTAAACACAGTATATTAACTCTTTCCATACCATGGACAACACCAGAAGCTTTTGTGGACAATGTAGATTAAGATCAGACTGCAAAGAACATGCAGTCTGATCTCTAATCTACGCTGTCCATTGTTTTATTCAAGACTATGACAGAACAATCTCTTATATTAATCTTGCAGGGGAGCTTTATTTTTAGCCTTTGAGAAAATGTAATTTTATTTATTCTGTTGAAGTTTCTGCCACTTAAACCTTTACCACACACTGCCGAATTTTAATGACCCTGCCAAAAAAGCTTTTGAAACATTGTGGGAAAAGGAGAAAATGCTGGTAACCAGCATTTTCTCCTTTTCCCACAATGTTTTCTACCCTATCAAAGAAAGTTGCACCATTTGAGCCATATTGAAATTGTCATCTGCAAAATGCTCTCAATTTGGACAAGGCTAAAATTTTGTTGTCTGGTAAAAGGTCAAACTCATAAAGCTTCATCACAAATTTTTAGCCATTTCAGACATATTATGGTAAGGATTTAAAAATTGACGAAAAATGAGAAAAAAAAAACCTGAAGAATGCTGTCAAAAACACAGATATTTTGCATGATGGGCAATCAATTCTATAACATAGTAAATGTTATTCATTCGAAAAGAGCTGGTTCAAAACGGATCTTCCTATATCGGAGAGAAAGGTAAAAAAAATATCAATCACTCTCACTTGTATAAAAGATTCCATTCATTCAAAAATCACTCTTTGATAAATCTAGATTGATTTTTTTTATTAGAAAAAAGGAATCTATAGTAAACCCCTTTGACAGTCTTTAACAACTTTAGCAGTCTTTGCATAAAGTATAGAGCAAAATCAGACTGAAGAAAACATGCAGTCTAGCTGATCTTTGATTAAGCCATCCACTTTGCACAGACCTGGACAAAAAGCAATTCTGATATTGTAAATATTTGGATCTTATATCTAGACTGAAAATGATCACTGGGTTTATTTGGCACTTGAAGAGTTGAGTGTAAAGGTCAACATGATTGATTTTTTACTTGTCAAGAAGCTTGCTTTTCACAATACAAGCTTCTGATCTGAATTCATCAGAATAATCAGATTTTGTATGGCTTGCTGTAATATGAATATGAGCCGTGCTCTGTGAATAGAAGGTTTAACTCTTTACTTTTAAAACGACAAAATTTTGGGCTGGACCAATTTGAAAGCATTTGCCGACGAAAAATTAAATGTTGCTTAAATGATGATCTATATCTTTGATAGGGTAGAAAACATTGTGGGAAAAGGAGAAAATGCTGGTTACCAGCATTTTCTCCTTTTCCTACAATGTTTTCAAATGCCATCTCCGTCAGGGTTGTAAAAACTCGGGAATGTATGGTAAAGGGTTGATGCATCTGCAAAAAGTATTGAACCTGGTCAGCCTGTTAAGTGCAGGTAGGCTGACTTGTGTCATAAACTTTTTGCTTTTGGCAAATTGTCTGCATGTCCAAGGACCATTCTACCTCAGGATCTAGCTGGTTGTTAAACAAAAAGGATTTTGTGGATCCATAATTGTGTGATGACTTGCTTGGTACCATAGATCACAGAGGTGCATTAAACTCTCTTTTCCCAGAGCATAGCTCATATTGTGTATTGTTCCATATTTTCTCCCCTTTAACTCCTTACCGAACAACAAAATTTTGGGCTGTATCAAATTCAAAGCACTCGCAGACGACAAAATAAATGTGGCTGAAATATTAAAACATGACATGAGAAGGGTAGAAAACATTGTGGAAAAAGGAGAAAATGCTGGTTACCAGAATTTTCTCCTTTTTCTACAATGTTTTCAAAAGGCTTCTTCCTCAGGGTCGTTAAAAGTCGGGATTGTGTGGTAAAGAGTTAAAAAAATCTTTACCATGAATCAAAGTTTTATCCAAATTGAAAAGATTTGAAGATCACAAAGAAACTGGGGTTATTAATAAGTAATTTTCTCCTTTTCTGGCGAAGTTTTCTACCATTTCTAAGACATTTTAGCCACAATTTATTTGTCATTTGCAAAAATCTTTCAATTTGGACAGGTCTAAAACTTTATCATTTGGTAAAGAGGAAATAAGTCTGATCCTGATCTTTAAAGCTTTAAAGCCTGCAGCACCACTAGCTAGATTAGGATTACTAGACAATCCATCACAATCTGCCCAGCCCTTGTTGCACAGACGGTAGCATACATGACTTGACAACAGGGGGCTGCTGGTTCAAATCCTAAGCTGAGTCAATTTCTTTCAGACTGAGGATTGACCATACTAAGACAGGATCTATACATCTCTTACCGCTGATTATCGTTTCGAAGATGGTTATGTTGGAAAGCAGCCAGTGGCTTGGGAAGAATATTGTGCATAGTACAGGTAAAGAGGAAGTCAAGGAAAGCATGGATAGGTGCACTGGCCACCATAAATGAAACAATGTTGAAAATGGCATTAAACACCGTACAATCAATCAATCATTTGAATCCTTCTAGAGAGCTATTATTAATGATTCTTCATGATGTGCCATACAAGTAATTATAAACATCACGCTCTCACAACCCTGAAAAATCAAAATTAATTTCTTCTTGTACTTATTTCTATACAGGTCTTCATGGGGCATTCACAAACACTTTTCCCTTATAAGTTTACATTATAATGTACTGTGATTTATCCCCTGGTGATGAATATTGATAGGACTGTATGGAAGAGTGTAATTATTACTTGATATAGCCCTGTATCCCATTACCAGACAGTTTGTTTGTATTGGAGTTTAACGCCATTTTCCAGCTTGGGTCATATCATGGGGGTCAGAGACGCACCCATGTGTTTCCTGGCTTTCTCACACCAGCACTGACACAACTTTCTTTTCAAAGCCACTGACTACTTTTCTCACATGCATCAGAAGTGAGAGGCAAAAAAAATCACCGGAAAGAAAGTTCGCCACAACCGGGCGTCGAACCTGCAACGTCCAGGTCAGATACACTAACCACTGAGCTACTCGGCCGAGCATTTTACCAGACAGCCCCACCTTGGAGTGAAGGCTTTCAAAAAAATTGTTGGAAAAGGCGAAAATGTTGTTAATCACATTGTTTTCTATTCTATCAGAAACAAATCTCGCCAATTGAGTAATAGTTAATATGTCACATGCAAGTGCTTACAATAAAGAGCGGTCTTACAATCTTGTTGGAAATTATTCCTGACTTTGAGACATCCGACCAAAAAAGATAATCAGTCATCACTTTCCTTAGCATTTCAGTGTAGTAAAGCAGCCAGATCTGCATAAGAAGTGGTGGAAGAAGTGTCTAATGCATTGTAGAAGCATACACTGATGAAGTGTTCAGTGTTCCTTTGGCACCAGATGAATTTGAGCCCCGGCTCAGGAGATTGAGAGACATCAGGCCCTCAAGGATCATCAGGTTGAATATGGACCTCCACTGGTGGCATTGGTAGTGGTGAAGTCAAGATGAACCTGTTTTTCTTTTGTAGCCCACACAATGCCAAATTGGACTTCTTGGACTCATTTTCCTATCCAGCTTTTATCTGCTTTGACACTGTGCACATCCAATCAGGCCATAGTAGAGTGCAATGAACCATGGAACGCCGGATCCATAAACCAGCACATGCCTGGATATCCCTTGATAGAAGGCAACACAATGGCTAGGACATTGCTGAGCTTGCGAGGAGAAACGCAAAGTAACGCAACACATCCTGACAAAACTTGAAAGAACCATGAGAAACCAGTGAAAACAGTGCTTCAATGTCCCAACATGGATCGTCTCTGAGTCTTGTTATGGCTTATCACACGCTGGTAAGTTCTGTTCCAATCACCCATTCCGCAATCTGTTAGGTTCCTCATCTGCACCGAAACTGCAGTGGCAAATTTTATGACAGTCAATGAATCTGACACAGTGTTACAACAGCAATCATGGTCTGACAAGTTTGCTTATCCTGTTTCTCTGTGTTGTATTACGTCAAACCCGTTTCCTCCAAGGTTGTTTTGAATGATTTTCAGCAAAACATTCTGTCCAGGAGATTGGAAAAAAAATAGTGCTTGGAAGATTTTGACAACAAAATGTGCTGTGCTATGAGAAACTATTGCTCAAACAAGTAATGCTTTCTCTTTCCATTATTTTTTCTTTCAATAATGTTACCGAAAAAGTGTGTGAATCGAGCAGGGTAACAATGAATAAATCTGTTTTAAGTAGTTTCTAATAGGAATAATTTGATCATTAAACAAGAGGGCCAAGATGGCCCTGGATCGCTCACCTGAATTTTAGAGAGGACCATAGCCAATTTTTTTTTGAGGTATTGAAACTTTGGAAACAAAATCATTATTTTGCCAAGCAATTTTGAAAAGGTCACCATTAAAAGTCATTTCAAAATCTGTCACCACCCTTACAATCATCACCACAGCAATGATTTTGATGAATCAGAATTCTGCAAATAGATTTTTGGATAGAACACCCAAGGACAATTTCTTGAAGAAGAGCACATGCTCGATAGTGGCTAAAAACATAAGTCGAACAAGAGAACCACATGCAGGTGCCAACAATTGGCTGTTGTTTTTCGATGGATAAAAATTTCCCTAACAACTTTTGAAAAGGGTCGACCTAGGAACATTTCTGTGAAATTATTTCAAAATCTGACCAGCTGTTCCAGAGAAGAAGAATTAAGAAATTCCTCTTCATGTCCCAGTAGTGCAAATAGCCCCCACCATCAGAGCCATGTTTCTTGACAGATCACAATTTTGTGAACATTTTTGAAAAGAGTCACCCAAGGAACACAGCTGTGAAATTATTTCAAAATCTGACCAGCAGTTTCAGAGAAGAATTTTTAAGAATTTCTTCATGTCCGTATGGTGTAAATAGCCCACAGCCATCAGAGCCATGTTTCTTGATGGATCAAAATTTTTCGAACAAGTTGCAAAAAGGGTCACCCGAGAAACATTTCTGTGAAATTATTTCAAAATCTGACCAGCCGTTTCAGAGAAGAAGAATTTTTAAGAATTTTTTCATGTCCATATAGTGCAAGTGCCCCCCCCCCCCACATCAGAGCCATGTTTCTTAAAGAATCAGCATTTTGCGAACAATTTTTGAAAAGGGTCACCAAAGGAACATTTCTGTGAAATTATTTCAAAATCTGACCAGCAGTTTCAGAGAAGAAGAATTTTTAAGAATTTCTTCATTTCTGTATAGTGCAAGTAGCCCCCATTCACCAGAGCCATATTTCCTGACGGATCAAAATTTCGCGAACACTTTTTGAAAAGGGTCATCCAAGGAACATCTCTGTGAAATTATTTCAAAATCTGACCAGCGGTTTCAGAGAAGAAGAACTTTTAAGAATTTCTTCATTTCTCTATAGTGCAAGTAGCCCCCATTCACCAGAGCCATGTTTTTTGATGGATCACAATTTCGCGAACATTTTTGAAAAGGGTTGCCCAAGGAACATCTCTGTGAAATTATTTTACAATCTCATTAGCGGTTTCAGAGAAGAAGAATTTTTAAGAATTTCTTCATTTCTGTATAGTGCAAGTAGCCCCCATTCACCAGAGCCATGTTTCTTGACGGATCAAAATTTCGCGAAAAATTTTTTAAAAAGGGTCACCCAAGGAACATCTCTGTGAAATTACTTTAAAATCTGATTAGCGGTTTCAGAGAAGAAGAATTTTTAAGAATTTCTTCATTTCTGTATAGTGCGAGTAGCCCCCATTCACCAGAGCCATGTTTCTTGACGGATCAAAATTTCGCGAACAATTTTTGAAAAGGGTCACCCAAGAAACATCTCTGTGAAATTATTTTAAAATCTGACCAGCGGTTTCAGAGAAGATTTTTAAAGAATTTCTTAGAAAATTCCATTTGTTTGCCATGGCAACCAGAGTTTTTGATGGAATCAAATTCTGTGAACAATTTTTAAAGAGGACCTCCCAAGGAACATTCCAGCCAAGTTGGGTCCAAATTGGCCCAACGGTTTAGGAGGAGTTGATGTTTAAAGAATTGTTCACGACGCACTGACGCACAACACACAACAGACACAGGGTGATTCTAAAAGCTCCCCTTGAGCACGTTGTGCTCAGGTGAGCTAAAAAGGTAAAAAGGATGAAATATTTTCATTTATAATAGATCTACATATAAAGGATATTTGTTTTTTTTGGTGAAAGATCGAAATTTATTTCATCGAGTGAACATCATGGGTAATATTTTCACTCGTTGCATCCATGAGTGAAAATATTACCCATAACAGATGTTCACTCAATGAAATCAATTTCGATCTTTCACTGAAAAAAACAAATATTCTATTTATTTCATGCTTTTAACCCTTTCTGGGGGGGACATAATCAAAATCCAGGACAGTTCTTTACAGTTATTCCCCGTGGCGTACCCCCTCCGCATAGCAGCGCATTACAATATTACGTCAAGCACGAGAAATGTAAGGTAAATTACGTCATATTTCCATCTGTTTATGAGGTATGCACATTTTACGTAGGTAACTAGTGCGCTGGAACAATTGTTTCTGCCTTCAATTGAAGAGTTAGAATATAAAAATCGGTATTTTCACTGGTCGTAACCATGAAATATCGAAAAATATTTCACCAATATTTCTCGATAACCTACCGAAAGCATGAAATAAGATTTTCTATTAAATTAATCTGTTAAATTGTTAAAATATTGTTAACTCCTTCTATAACTCCGCCCACATCCTAAAGTATGATCAGAACGCATAGAATTCTACACTGTCCCGATTCTTAGCAATGACCAAAATCATGTTGACTTCGCAGTAGAAATCAACTATTAAAATTCTGACCTCCAAAACAAGTCAGGTGTCTGGAGTTGGCAGTGAAGAGTTAATTCTTTCGCTCTGTATTTTAGATTATTGTAATCCTGAGTTTATGATCTCAAGTTCAAGGATTAAGCCTTTAAATTTTTACCAAACGACATCATTTTATGATGTGTCCAAATTGAAAGCACTTGCAGACAACAAATTAGATGTGACACAAATGACTAGATTTGTTACTGAAATGTCAGGAAACATTGTGGGAAAAGGAGATAATGCTGGTTACCAGCATTTTCTCCTTTTCCAACTATGTTTTCTAAGGCATTGTTTCTAAGGGTCGTTAAAACTTAGGATTGTTTGGTAGAGGGTTAACACGTAATTCTGAGTTTAAAAGACTGTGTGGACATAGACTCAACTATGTTTCTGTGTAAATTAATCCTTAAAGTAAGCTGCTAAGTGCAACTCACGGACCTTTTGTGGACAGTGTAGATCAAGATCAGACTGCACAAAACATGCAGTCTGATCTTGAATCTACACTGTTCCCAGAAGGAGATAGTAATCCCTAAAACATATTTTTGAAATAGCAATATTAGGGTTTTTTGAAACAGCAATATTAGGGTTTTTACTACCTAACTGAAAATTTCATTTCAGTTATTAAGCAGGATAGGGGATAATTAACATGATGAATTCAACACAGATAATTTTTTATTATTTTGACACTGTTTCATCCATAGTTATCATAATCATAATCAAGCAAAAAGCCTTCAAGGAATATAATAAATACCAAACATTATGAGATAGGTAAGGTTAAATTAATAAAGTGATATATGTAATCTAGTATTAAGCTTCCTCACTTCTTAAATGAAGAGATCAAAAGTAAATGGAAAAGTAACTGATATACAGATACTGTGATTAACTCATTACCAAACGACAAAATTTTAGGTTTGTCCAAATCGAAAGCATTTGCAGACGACAAAATAAAAGTGACTGAAAATTTGAAATTTGTTTTGTCAAGGGTAGAAAACATTGTGGGAAAAGGAGAAAATGCTGGTTACCAGCATTTTCTCCTTTTCCCACAATGTTTTCTAAAGGCTTCTTTCTCAGGGTCGTCAAAAGTAGGGATTGTGTGGTAATGGGTTAAATACATATTAATCAAATACATATTAATCCTTTTCCAAAAGATCAAGACCTATTGTGAATATCTCTTAGAAGGCCAGGCTGGTGACCAACATTTCCTACTTCTCCCACAATGTTTTCTATCCTATCACAGACTAATTCCATCATCTGGGCCACACTTAAATTCTTATAGGTTTGCAAATGCTTTCAATTTAGTAAAGTCCACCCTTTTCTCCTGTTGTAAAGACTTAATTTATCATAATCATGCTACATGTATTTATGGAGGTGTGCTCACAAAGGTCTGAAGCAGAGTCATTTGAGGAGGTTATTGGATGGTAGAGAGAGATTAGAAATATATGGAAAATAATGTAATAAATGGATAAAAAACGAATATTGATCAGAGTATATTTAAACCATTTAACCATAGAAGGGAGATAATTTTGGGAGAAAAATCACCAAAGAAAGCCTGAAATACTACAAGTAAATGAGCATCACTGTGTGAAAAGGGAAGTTCACCCTTAACCTGCTAAATAAGTGAAATGAAACTTTCCAGCCGATAGTATCAACCCAAACAGTGGTATTTCAAAGTTATTTTGAGGGGAAAACTATCTGCTTATATGACAGTGTAGATCCAAGATCAGACTGCATGTTCTGTGCAGTCTGATCTCAATCTATACAGCAAAAGATCCTATAGTTGCATTTAGCAGCCTAAGAGTTAAAACATAATACCAAGTCAGTCATTACATGATATTTGTCTATGTTGTCTAAAACCCAGCTAATCTTGAATTGGAATGTTTTTGACATTCAGAAAATTTACCCACAACAAAAAAATCGTCAATGTCAATACTTTTTGCAGATGCATAAAACCCCCTTTTCACAAAGCATGGCTCAAGTATTTCTAAGATAAAGCTCCTGTTAAAGTACACAGTAAAATTGAAATTATTGGAACATGCAACACTTTGATTAGTTAACCCTATACCACACAATTCTGGCTTTTAATGAGAAAATGCTGTTTACCAGCACTTCTCCCTTTCCCACAATGTTTTCAAAAGACCTAATTATCCAGGTAGTCTCAATAAAGGAACATTTTCGGTGCTTCTTTTCAGAGGATGCGACCAGTCAAAAGTCAAAATCACCCTCGGGGACAGTTATCTGTACAAATTATCCAGGTCGTTAAAACTGGAGATTGTGTTGTAAAGATTTAACTCTTCCAAAGTTTTGAGATTCACATGCCAATAAGAATCTCAATTATGTCACGAGTCTGTATTCACAGCACATTCTTAAGAACATTCTCAGTCTTATTCACAAGAATTGTCTAAATTTGAAAGTACCACAACTTCTGAAACGGCTAAACCAAATGATTCAGACAACTGAAGTTGTGTTACTTTCTAAATCTATACCAAGGCTACGAATGAAACACAGAATAGTTGGTGAATACATGGGCCTAGAATCTGTATTCACCAATCATTCTTAAGAAGATTTTCAGTCTTATTCTCCTGAATTTTCTAAATTTGAAAGTAACACAATTTTTGATTGGCTAAACCATTTGGTTTAGCCAATCAGAAGTTGTATTACTTTCAAATTTTGAAAATCTTGGAGAATTAGATAAACAATGTCCATAAGAGCAGGGAACTGTTGGTCAATACGGACTCAGGTTTCTTTCGTATTACAAATTTATTAAAATTTTACTGTATACATGATGGTTGTTAAAGAAGATTGGACTTACCCTGTTTCCTGTTGCGTCTCCCCATGATTATCAAGTCTAAATAATAATCATCAAGAGAAATTACAGTCTGGCATCCATGCCCGAATCGTTCAGCGACTTTACTTTTTCGTAAATACATGTATAGAAGTGATTATCAACAAATACTCTTGAAAAGTTCAAAACTTTGTATCATGATGAGTGTTATGAAATCATTTCTCTATACAGGTCTTGTTTTAGAGTTACAAAAGAAAAGTCCATTACTGATTCACTGAAGTCATGAACAGTTTTTGTTTGTCGATCTTTCAACCCTTTACCACACAATGACGACCTTTAACGACCCTGAGGAAGAGGCCTTTTGAAAACATTGTGGGAAAAGGAGAAAATGCTGGTAACCAGCATTTTCTCCTTTTCCCACAAAGTTTTCTATCCTATCAAAGAAAAAAATGTGTTGTTTGAGCTACTATGAAATTGTTGTCTGCAGATGCTTTCAATTCGGATAGGTCTAAAATTTTGCCATGTGGTAAAGGGTTAATCCTTTACCAAACAAAAAAATTTTACACAGGTCCAAACTGAAAGCATTTGCAGATGACATATTAACTTTAGCTGGATTGATGGTAATTGTCTGTGAAAATGTAGAAAACCTTGTTGGAAAAAGAGAAAATGCTGGTTACCAGCATTTTCTCCTTTTCCCACAGGATTTCAAAAGGCTTTTTCCTCAGGGTCATTAAAACTCAGGATTGTGTGGTAAAGAGTTAATTGCTGATTAATTAAAACAGATATTTTTAGACCAACAGCAGAAAAATTATCCAAATACATGTACTCTCATTCAAGGATATTTTAGTTTGTCCTGAAATATTTCCAACAATACGCATGTAGTCCTATTATCCAAATTCAGGATAAATTCTTCACCGTCAGACATTAGGATAAACACAGTCTACAGTTTGTTCTACAAAGTACAGAGACTACAGATTGTTCTATGAAGTACAGAGTTATCCTGTCAATAAACTGTCACAGGTTATTGCAGAAGTCATTCTGTATTCTATATACAACTATTTTTGTCTTAATATAGCTTTCTGTATCAAAAAGATCCAGAAATCTTCAGGAAGAAAACATATAAATCCAATTTTAAAATGTTTTAAGTCTGTAATAATTATGCAACATAATTTACTAACCCTTTACCAAACAATCCGGTGGTCCAACAATCCTGCAGAAGAATGCTGTTGAAAAAACTGTGGGAAAAGGAAAAAATGCTTGTCACCAGAATTTTCTTCTTTTCTTCCAATTTTCTCTGTCCTTTCAAAAACACATTCCATGATTAGACAGACATTTAACTTGTCGTCTGCAAATACTTTGTAAAATTTTGTTGTGTGGTAATGAGTTAAATATATTGCCATGTGCACAAAATACCTGAACCACTTCTGATCTATGATAAACACTGCTTTATTACATAGAACTGTATTGTACTTAAACAGGGAACAAACATATTTTTATCAGATATTACTAAATATATACCCTCAGAACAAAGGAGTACTCAGAACACAATTAGGTTAACCCCTTTAGAGTATTCTGCCATTCCCTTCTGCATTTTGATTGTAAAAAAATAAATAATTAAAAATGTAGATTGAACTAGATCTAGATGGCTTCTTTCCCAGTTTCATATAGATTACTCCGATGTTTTGTACACTTATCTCAATCATGTTGTAGCACAATTAGAACTTGTACTTGGTTGGCTCAAACCAAGTGCAGAAATATTTTGCTTTAGGCAGACAATCCTGAGTTTTAAACCTCCTAAAGAAAGCTTTTGACAACATTGTGGGAAGAGGTGAAAATCTAGGTAAACTGCATTTTTTCAATAATGTTTTCTAATCTTGGAGAGAAAAATTTCACATTTTTAGTTACATTCTGTTGTCATCTGCAAATGTTTTCAACTTGGAAAAGGTGACAACTTTGTTCTTACCCCTCATAGTCAAAATAACAACAACGAAAACAAAATAGCAAAACCTAAACCTACCCAAGCATCATTCTCAGTCAGTCTCAACCCCTGGTAAAAGAAACTAAATAAAACACATACAAGATTGGTATTGCATATTTCTCTTGAACCAATCCCCCAACCCCACCCTAAAGCTGAAAATGCTTCCTGACAGTTAATTGATTGCCTCACAATCCCATGTTTTCAGAACCTAGAGGAAGAGGACTGACTTTTTAAAACAATGTGAGAAAAGGAGAATACAGTGGCAACCTGCAATTTCTGTTTTTCCAACAATATTTTCCAACCTTCCAAAGGCAAATTTAAATTTGGTAGTCACTTTTAATAATTATATCATCTGCGAATGCTTCTAATTTAGACAAGATTATATTTTTGTCATTTTGTACAGAGTTAAACATTGTCTTTTCCGAGTTTTATCAACACAAGACCGTTGCATTCTGCTCAGTGCCTTGCCAGAAGACGCTCCAAAGTGATCTGCTTAGCCAGCAGGGATGATCCCTTAAAGCACCTTTCAAGACTACAGTTGCTGTTGCCACCAGTATAGGTCAAGATCAGACTGCACAAAATGTGCATTCTGATCTTTGATCTATACTGTCTGCTTTTCTGAAACACTGCAGAAAAAAAGTAACCATACTGTTGCAATTATTTGGGTCTTATTTGTAGATTTAAAAAAGTCTGGGTTAAAACGGGATTTGTTTAATTACAAATCCGCTACTATAATCACCAAGCAATGGAGGACCCCCTAATTCTTTACCAAACGACAAAATTTAAAAATAGTCCAAATTGAAAGCATTTGCAGAGGACAAAATAAATGTGACTCAAATTTCAAAGACTGTTTTGGGAAGGGTGAAAACATTGTGGGAAAAGGAGAAAATGCTGGTTACCAGCATTTTCTCCTTTTCCCATAGTGTTTTCAAAAGGCTTCTTTTTCAGAGTTGTTAAAAGTCAGGATTGTGTGGTAAAGGGTTAACTGAATGAATGAAATGGATTTTTTCAATCACTTAATTCTTCAAGGTTTTTCCACGAGAATATCTCCAAGTAGATCTACGATCAGACAGCAGAGAAAGATACTGAGGTACACTTTTCAGTAAATTACCTGACCAAGTGCACACCGTTCATTTTCAAGTATAACCCTTCACCACACAATACCAACTCTTAATGATCCTGAGGAAGCAGACTTTTGAAAGTATTACGGGAAAAGGAGAAAATGCTGGTAACCAGCATATTCTCCTTTTCCAACAATGTTTTCCACACTTTTAGATATAAATACCATCATTTTCACCAAATTGAATTTGTTGTCTGCTAGTGCTTAATTCTCTAACATTTTGTTGTCTTGTAAAGTTAACTCTGAATCGAACAACAAAATTTTGGACTAGACGAAACTGAAAGCATTTGCAGACAACAAACTGAATTTAGCTCAAATGAATGCCTGTCTTCTTTGGGACAGAAAACATTGTGGGAAAAGGAGAAAATGCTGGTCACGAGCATTTTCTCCTTTTTCCAAAATTTTTTCATCTTCAGGGTTGTTGAAATTTGCGAGTGTACAGTAAAGGTTTAACAACGGTATGTATTGGGATATAGCAACTGCAATCTACGTTATAGATCACCAAAAACAAGGCTTTAAAACCTTTTGCTTTATAATCCTATGTTTTACTACCCTGAGAAATAAAACTTTTAACAACATTGTGGGAAAAAGGGGAAATACTGGTGGCTAGCATTTCCTCCTATTTCAACTATGTTTTCCATTCCTTCATCATTTGAGCCATATCTAATTGTCATCTGCAAATGTTTTTTTAAAAAACACAAGTCTAAAACTTTCTTATTCTGATAAGGGATTAATCCCTGACATGCAGATTATTTAAGTAAAAACCAGTACAAAATTAACGATATAGTTGTGAAATACTGACAGAGGAGGAAAATGGTTTTTTGGGGCCAATTTGGCCAGTATGGAAAACGCTGAGGAAAAAAGGACCAATTACTTGTAACAAGCACCAGATTTCCTTTTCCCACAAACTTTTCAAAAAGCTATAAATAGCATGGGCATCAGAAGTGGTATTCGATTGGTAAAGGATTGGGTACACAGACCTTGACTATTTTTGTTCAAGTTGTTTAGAGTTCTCCAAGTAGTTAACAGCTCCATTAATCCTTTATGAACAATCCTGAGTTTTGAGTTTTGACCACACAGGAAGAAAACATTTGAAAACATTGTGTAAAAATGAAAAATGCTGGTTACCAGCATTTTCTCCTTTTACCACAATGTTTTCTTCTTCTTTTCCATACATAAAAATTGTTATATTAGAGCTACTTTCACATTGTCATCTGCAAATACTTTCTACTTGGACAGATCTAAAATTTGGTTGTTTGGTAAAGTGTTCAATCTTTACCTTACAAAGCAATTATAAATCACACTTAACCTCTAACCATATGACCAAATCTTTTCACACAACAAATTCTCAAATTATTTTACTTATCTTGGAAAGGCTAGTAAGTATTGTGCGAAAATGAGGAAATGCTGCGGGTAACCATAATCTCCTTTCCCCTTTCAGTCGGTAGCATGCAGGACTCGAGAACACGGGTCCAGGGTTCGATCCCTGGCTACAACCACTGGCTCAGCCAGTTTCTTTCCGGGGATTGATGATAGTCACTGCAACAGGATTCATTCCTCTCCCACCGCTGACCATTGTTTCGTCGATGATCATCTGGGAAAGCAACCAGTGGCTTGGAAAGAAAATTGTGCGAAGTACTGGTAAAAGAGACTCCAGGAACGCATGGACAGGTGCACTGGCCGCCGCGATATAACTGAAATAATGTTGAAAACGGCGTTAAACACCATACAATCAATCAATCAATCCTTTCCCCTTCCATCTCTGTCATTAAAACACTGGATTGTGTCAAGGGTTAAATCCCAAAAATTTTGGTGTTTCTACAACCCTGAGTGAGAAGGCTTTTAAAAACTCTGGGCAAAAATGCTGTTCAAATACTGAAAAAGCATTTTCTTCTTTTCCTACAATGTTTTCCATTCTTTCAAAGACAAATCCCCATCATTTAGTTTTATTTCTTGTCTCTAAATGGTCTCAAATTGAGCAGTCTTAAATTTTGCTGTTCGGTGAAGGAGTTGACAAACATGTACATCTGCAGTGTTTTTATGACCCTGACAGAGAAGGCCCTTGAAAACTTTATGGACAAACTTCATTTTCTCCTTTTCCCACAACATTTTATATGTTTTTGACGACAAATCCCATAACTTGAGCGACAGTCAATTTTGTCGTAATAATGATAAGATTTAACCTTTTACCACACAATCCCAACTTCTAATGACGCTTAGAAAGAAAGCTGGTGAAAACATTGTGGAAAAAGAAAAAAATGCTGGTAACCAGCATTTTCTTCTTTTTCCACTATGTTTTCTGCACTATCAAAGACAAATCTCAACATTTAATCCACCTTTATTTTGTTGTAGGCAAACTGAATTAAACTTGGTTGATTGATTGTATTGGAGTTAAATGCCATTTTAACAGCTTAGGACATAATTATTACGGCAGTCAGTGTACCTATGCCTGTGTTTCCTGGCTTTCTCACACAAGTAATGACAGAGCTATCTTTCCAATTTACTGACTACTTTTCTCACATGAATAAGTGGTGAGAGGTGATAAATAGCTGGAAAGAAAGTTTGCCTCAAACAGGTACCAAACTTCCAATCTGCAGGTCATGTATCAGATACGCTAACCACTGAGCTACTCAAACTGGTCATTTAATTTGGAAGAGTGAAATTTTTGGCCCTTTGAGTGCCAAATAACCCAAACCGGCGAATGGACCCTTTAGCAAACAATCCTGAAAGAGACAGCTTTGGAAAACGTTGTTGGAAGAGATGAAAATGCCAGTAACCAATCTTTTCTCCTTTTCATCACACAATGTTTTTAACCATATTAATGACAAATCCCATCTTTTGAGCCATATTTAATTTGTCTTCTTCAAATACTTTTAGTTTGGACCTGTTTAATATTTTAATCTGCTTGTAAGGGGTTAAATGTAGAAATAAGACCCCTTGTCCAAAATGGCTAACTCCTGGAAAAGCATGTATAGGTGTACTTGCTGCCAAGATATAACTATGGTAATGTTGAAAATTTTGTTAATCACCATAACAAATACATCCAGAATATCTCAACAAAGCAGAAAGTATAGATCAAAGATCAGATTGCACATCTGATCTGAACCTTTTCCAACATAGAAACCTTTACAAAGGTAAGCAACTACTTTAAAATATTTGTGCTGATTGGAGTTACTTCCCTTCCCTAGTGAAATTTAACCCTTTACCAGACAGTCCCGAGTTTCAACAACCCAAAGGAAGGAGCCTTTCAAATCATAGTGGGAAAAGGAGAAAATGCTGGTATCCAGCATTTTCTCCTTTTCCCACAATGTTTGCTACCCTATCACATACAAATTCCATCTTTTGATCTACATTTAAATTGTCGTCGGCAAATACTTTCAGTTTGGACAAGTCCTATATTTTGCTTGTTAGGTAAAGAGTTAAAGGCCTACTTGTGGCCAAAAGTACACAATTTGAGAGCCAAAATAAAGCCAAATTTCACATATTCCATTTAAAAGGATGGATGCAGTATGATTACGAGTCTAAAAAGTATGGTCTGTCAAAGTTCTAGCCGCTGGTCAAAAAAATAAATTTTGTAAAACTAAGTAAAAGTTCCTGACTTTAATTCTAGTTTTTAGATTCAGGTTTCCCATGTCTATTCAAGTTAACCCTTTACTACACAATCCTGACTTTAAATGAACCTGAGGAAGAAGGATTTTGAAAACATTGTAGGAAAAGGAGAAAATGCTGGTAACCAGCATTTTCTCCTTTTCCCCACAAAGTTTTCTAACCTACTGTATCAATGACTTATTTTGTCATTTGGGCCACCTTTGTCATCTGTAAATGCACTCAATTACGACCAGTTTAAATTTCTGTTGTTTGGTAAAGAGTTGGAACTTTGAAAGTTGTATTGAAATTACTTTGTACGTGACAAAGAAACCAAAGTTGAAAAAAAATACTATTGCTAGTTAAATGTAATCGCCACTTTTCTCACATTTTTTTCCAACTATTTTCCTTTCCACAAAATTAATACTTTTCAATTTGGTGATTTATACACATTAGGCATACGTCTCTGTTGTGGGAGAAGCTTTTGTAGACAGTGTAGGTCAAGATCAGAGCACAAAGTAAGTGCAGGCTGATCTTAGTGTAGGCCAAAGTTACCAATGAAATATTTCAAAATTTGGTCTAATTTTTGTTGACTAACATTAAAAGCAAACCGAATTGAAAGCAATGGCAGATAACAAATAAAGTGTGGCTGAAGTGATGGGATTTGCAATTGAAAAGAAAGAAAATATAGTGGTAAAAGGACAAGATGCTGGCATTTTTACCTTTCCCCCTCAAAGTTTTCAAAAACCTTCTTCTGCAGGGTAGTTATAACTCAGAATTGTTTAGTAAGGGGTTAAAACAAGGTTGGTCCACTCCTTTAAGTTTCAATGAAAATAAAAATCTCAAAAACATACGGTAATCTTTCACCCAATTCATTTCATTTCTTCAAGAAGTTAACCCAAGGCCAAAAATTTCAGTCAGGAATTTAAAAAGCAAATACTGAATGTTCTCACTTTTTTTTCAAGGCTCAGAATAATTTGACATAGGAGCAGGTGACAGCAAAGATCAGACTGTACCTTTTCTGCCGCCTCATCTTGCCCCACATCAAATCTAGTGTGCTTGGTGCAATAATATTAAGGGTTCAGGATCTGTAAATAAAAATCTTTTGGAACGGTTCTAACCCTTTTACCAAACAATCCTAAGCTTTGACAACCCTAAGGAAGAAGGCTTTTGAAAACACTGTTGTAAAAGAAGAAAATGCTGGTAACCAGCATTTTCTACTTTTACAACAATGTTTTCTACCCTTTCATAGATTAATTAATTGATTGTATTATTCAATCTCGTTTTCAACCTTAATTTAGTCATATCACAGCAACCAGTGCACCTATCCATGCTTTCGTAGAGTTCCTTTTACCAGTATTCTTAGAACAATATTCTTCCCAAGTCACTGACTGCTTTCCTACATAATCATCCTTGAAACAATGATCAGTGAGAGAGGAATGAATCCTATTGCAGTGACTATCATCAATGCTCAGAAAGAAATTGGCTAAGCCTTTTGGATTCAAAACAGCGACCCCCTGTTCTTAAGTCTTGCACTCTACTTTCCTACCAGGCTCACCACACTTTCAATGACAAATTCCTGTAGTTAAGAATTGTTTTATTTTTATAACATATTTCATTTATTATAAAAACTGTTTTATAAATGTTTGCAATTGGTTTCAATTCGGGTATCTCTAAAACTGTTTTTTGGTCGAGTTAACATGTCTATCAATTCGTTTTGAGAGTTAACACTTTACCAAATGACAAAAGTTTATCCTCGGCCAAACTGGAAGCGTTTGTAGAGTTTTATGTAACTACAGTATGGTGGTATATTTCTACGACAAGATACGAGATAACTATCATGATTATTTTAGAAAACTATTGCGATAAATCAAAGTTTCTTGGAAATTTTATCTTTTCATTTTATCTAGATAAAATTTCCAAGAAACTTTGATTTATCGCAATAGTTTTCTTAAATAATCATGATAGTTACCTCATATCTCGTGACAGAAATATGCCACCATACTATAGTTACGTAAAACTTACGCAAATTTTGTTCGTAACTACCTTAATAAAACGGGGCCCAGGGGCTTAAAACAGTCGTATTTGCATTGAACTTGGCTAATCAGAAAAAAGTACAATTGGAAAAGCTTTGACGTATTTCATTTAGTGCATGAACAAAAAAAGGATTAAATAATAATCCCGATTAAATCAAAGTTCAGTGACTTGAAAATCTTCTTGGTCATGAAAAAAAAACAGGAGTAACCATGATCAAGGATTCCCTCCATTCTGAGTATTCTATTATAAACAGTTTTCACTGTTAACCCTTTAGCAAACAATCCCAAGTTTTAACGACCCTGAAAGAGAAGGCTTTAGAAAACATTGTGGGAAAAGAAGAAAATGCTGGTAACCAGCATTTTCTCCTTTTCCCACAATGTTTTCTACCCTATCAAAGACGGAAATCTCCATCTCCATTAAGTTTGTTGTCTGCAAATGCTTTCAATTTGGACTAGTCTACATTTTTGTCTTTTAGTAAAGAGTTAAACTGTATTATTGTCCGCTAGAGACCAAACAAAAACACAGAACAGATGAATGGAAAGATGGACTGACTGACAAATAATGCCTTCCCCAAAAATATCCTACTGCCTTTTAGCTGGAAATAAAAGATGGACTATAAGTTAGTTTTCACTGAAATGAAATACCTACAAGAGTTTCTTTCACCAGTACTATTCAAAGTTTTCCTCCCAAGCTACTGGCTGCTTTCTCACAAAACCACTGCTGAAAGAATGGTTGGCAGTGAGAGAGGCATGAATCCTACCCCAATGACTATCATGAGTCTTTGGAAAAAAAACTGGCTGAGCTGGGGATTTCAACCAGCAACCCCACCTCCTGATTCAAGTCCTGTACTCTACCAACTGCACTATCCAGGTTTGGCTAATTTAAATATTTCGAAGGGGCATAACTGTGTCAACAATACTTTGAGAGCTACCTACTCCTCTGGCATTGGTTCTCTTTAAAGTTAGACTAGTAACTAGCCAAAGTCTGAAGTAGATATCATAAAATGGCAAAGTTTTCGTAAGACATTGAAGACACAGACGGCAGGGTCCATATTTATCGACCATTCTTGAGAACATTCTTTGTCTTATTCTCCAAGATTTTCAACATTTGAAAGTACCACAACATCTGATTGGCTAAACCATTTGGTTTAGCCAATCAGAAGTTGTGTTACTTTCAAATTTAGAAAATAAGACTGAGAACATTCTCAAAAATGGTTGGTGAATACGGACCCAGGGCTATCACAATACCTCCATGTTTTCTTCAACAAAATCTGAGCTAATAAATAAAATGCACATTCTTTACCCTTTACCAAACAATCCTGGGTTTCAAGGACCCCAAGGAAAAAGGCTTATGAAAACATTTTAGGAAAAGGAAAAAATGCTGGCTACCAGCATTTTTTCCTTTTCCTACAATGTATTCAGCTCTTTGAAGGTAAAAATCCCACCATTTAACTCTTTACCAAACAACAAAATTTTTTATTTGTCCAAATTCAAATCTGCTGCAGGTGACAAATGTGGCTCATTTGATGGAATTTGTCTCTGAAAGGATAGAAAACATTCTTGGAAAAGTAGAAAATGCATTTTCTCCTTTTCCCATAATGTTTTCAAAAGCCATTTTCCTCAGGGTCGTTAAAACTTGGGATTGTTTGGTAAAGAGTTAAGACACACTAACTCTTTATCACACAAACAACCCTGACAGAAAAGCGTTTTGGAAACATTGTGGGTAAAGGGGATAAAAGGAGTAACCAATGTTTTCTATGCCCCCAACACAAATTTCAATTTTTGAGTTGTGTCTATTTTGTCGTCTGCAAATGCTTTGAATTTGGGCTAGCCTGTAACTTTGTTGTCTGGTACAGAGTTAATCTGTCGGTGTTTATGCTTCCAAAATGGACAAGTCTCAAAAGCTGACATCTGGTAAAAAGTTAATCCTTCACCAAAGAATGCCCAGTTTTAACAACACAGAGGAAGAAGCCTTTTGAAAACATTGTGGGAAAAGAAGAAAATGCTGGTAACCAGCATTTTCCCCTTTTCCCACAATGTTTTCTACCCTATCAAGGACTAGTTTTGTTATTTGAGCCACCTGTAAACTGACATCTACAAATGTTTTCAATGTTCAAAATTTTGTAAAGAGATGAAAGGTTGGAGAGCATAAATTCAAGATCACATGGCTTGTTCTGTGCCACCCACAGATCTACGATCATTAGATGCAGTTTGATTTTTCGTCTGCAAATGTTCTCAATTTGGATAAGTCTAAAATTCTGTAGTCTAATCAAAAGATTTATACATCAAATGTCAACTACTTTTACAATAAAACGATGCTTTAATTATGCATTTTGAACTTCAGTAGAAGCAGACGACAATTCATAATTGGTCTCTTTGCAAAAGAGCAATGTGGCCGCTAAATTGAATTAAACATGATACAAAATGGGGGTTAAATTAAGTAAGACAAACACAGCAAAGCAAATAAACAAGCTATTTATCAGCACACGCTGCCACCCAACAAAAAACTTCTCTTTACTTGTATTTATTTAACGCGGTCGACTTATCAATTTTCTTCAACCTTCATGTACATTCAAATTGGTATCGTAGTAATTGTTTACAAATGGCTGCCTAAGCAACCAAGCAGAGACACTTAAACGGATATGATTTTATTCCCAATAACCTTGCTGGTCTAAAAATAGTAACATCCAGTGCTATCTTTTGATAATTTAACATAAAAAGGTTGGATAAAAGCGAGAAACATAATCAATAATTGAAAACTTACCCCCATAATCCGACTCCTTCATGTTTTGAATATCAATTCATCAAACCACAACTGAATATGGATCCATAGTTTTACATGTTTACAGTCGTTTTACAGTAGCAAGTGTAGATTATACTGTTCCAAAAACATAACGCGTTTCCCATGTCAACTTGGCCAATAATTTGTCCCATCAATCCTTTACCAACCAATCTCGAACCTGGGTAAAAGCCTTTTGAAAATAAATTTGGGTAACAGAGAAAATGCTGGTAACTAGCATTTCTCCTTTTCTCATATTGTTTTCTGTCCATTGAAGCCAAATCCCATCTTTTACATCCATGATGAATCTATCGTCTGCAAATGTTTTCAATTTGGACAATTATAAATTTTTGTCGTCTGGTAAAGAGTTAACACTTTATTCAATATGAAATGAGTCCCGAACAATTTTGCAGCGGATGACTTTGGCAACATCCGTGTCAAATAAAGATATGCTTACTCAGCTTATAAAAAACGATTTGATATCATGCATACATGAATGCATGTGAAAACTTCGTAATAAAAGGAGTTTCTCACAACACCCT
Organism: Hippopus hippopus; assembly: GCA_946811185.2. Classification (NCBI taxonomy): domain Eukaryota; kingdom Metazoa; phylum Mollusca; class Bivalvia; order Cardiida; family Cardiidae; genus Hippopus; species Hippopus hippopus. The sequence goes on along the minus strand of OX328111.1, from coordinate 24,762,731 downwards.
TTCCTCAGTGAAGAAGTGATCTGTTGCCAGACCTTTCTTTGCAATCACTTTGCCAATAACTTTGAAATTCCGTGCTGTTGGCAAACTGCACCTTGTTCATGAAAACAGGGATCGTATATAAGATCCCTGATGAAAATCAACCCAACTGGTCCTCACCAGTCGTTCTCTGAATTGCTTAGAATTCATTTTGAGTTCTCTCTCCACTTCTTACTAAGTGATAGATCTACCTTGGTTTAATGATAACAACCAGAAAGAGGTCTATGGCAGTATGAATTGCTTCAGATAAAGATCAACGACCTATAGCTGGTGACTGGTTGGTTTGGTAGACAAGCAGAGTTCAACTTGGCGTAAATAGGAGCTTTGGAAATATGTACTCCGTTCTGTAAAATTGCAAAACTATAAGGCACGGGCCTGATGATAAGATGAGGGTCCAACTGTACAATCACCTGCCGTTGATCACCCCTTCTCAATTGACAGTATTTTTTACACTTTTCTAAACAAGTTCAAATAAATGTTTGTGCTTCTAAACAAAGATACACTGGTTGTTAAATTTTATTGTTCTATTGTAATTAAGTTATTTTCGGTCCACCATATCGAATGGAACAGTAATTAAGGTCAGCATTTCGGATGTGGACATTTTTTCTAATCCCACCTTGAGATGGAAATTTTAATACTGAAGTGCGCGTATTGAACAAACCCGATTGGTCACTGATGAAGTTTTCAGAAATATTAGCTTTGATATATGGCTTGTTACTTAATATAGTTTTGACCGATCAAATTTCTCACATTGCCTGGCTCAGGAGAATTCCTCTCGCTCAAAGGTAGCACGCATTCCAACTGGATTCATTTCACCCTCTTCTCTTTACATTATCGCCAATGAATTCAAGTAGGAACGTCACCAGTACACGTCATTTGGTTAAGAATAAACATCGTATTTTGTGAGTAGAACTTAGAGAAGCATCAGATAGGGCAGGGTGTATATGCGATCCCTGGATAGGGTCACCAAGCATTTTGGCACAAGACGATGTACCCATGCTCCGATAATGTAATATCCGCAAGACTTTGGATCTACATGGATCTAGACACCACATGCACTTAAAAAATGACGCAAACTTGTAATCAAACCGGTTGTTGGCGCTTTTATTTTTAATCTATCAGGAAGTCTATCTCAAGTGTATGTTTACGGTTCTGTAAATCCCAACAAGCTATGTTTATTTTCAATGGTACTTTATTAAATGTTGAACACTGTAGATAAATTTTTTAGCTATTTCGTTACAAAAACAACTTTAATGGATCATGGAATCAGACACCACAGACCGTTTTAATCTAGGCTCATCTTGGTTATGCAGCACGGACAATGTAAGCAGCCACGTCAATATCCTCTAACCCTTTACAAGACAACAAATTTTTACACTGCTCCAAATTGAAAGCATTTGCAGACGACAAATTCAGCGTGGCCCAAATAAAGGGACTTGATCTTGAAGGGGTAGAAAACATTGTGGGAAAAGGGGAAAATGCTGGCTACCACCGTTTGCTTCTTTTTCAACAGTGTTTTCAAAAGCCTTCGTTTCCAGGGTCGTTAAAACACGTATGGGATGATGCGGTAAAGGAATAAGGATAAGGGAGTCCATTTTAAGCTGTGCCCAGTCATAGTATTTTAGAAATATTGATATATACGGTATAATACAACTTTCAGCCGGTCATTTTGAGAGCGCGTTCTGCATATTTTAAAGGAGTCTTACTTTTACCACACAATCCCGAATTTTAACGACCGTGAGGAAAAAGCCTTTTGAAAACCTTGTGGAATAAGGAGAAAATGCTGGTTACCAGCATTTTCTCCTTTGCCCACAAGGTCTTCTACACTTTCATAGACAATTACCTTCATTTCAGCTAAATCTAATCTGTCTTCTGCAAATGCTTTCAATTTGGGCCCGTCTAAAATATTGTCGTTTGGGAAAGAGGCTGTGACGAAGCATGAAACTAGAGGTCAACAGATCGGATCGTACACAGACAGACTTTGATGAAGAACACATTTCAGCTAGTCATTTCCAGTATTACTTCTAATGTCACCTGTAGGATAAACCAGAATGTCTTTCTTGTAAGAAAAATATTTTAGACCCCTCTCTTATCGCGATGATTGTCTCTTAAAGGAAATTAGCTTCGACATGCTTCTAAATTTTTGAAACTAAAAAGTTCGATTCAGAGGCATAAACCTCTCTAAAATCACAGGAAAATGTTTGGGCGTTATCCTAAGCAAAGAAGGAAGGGGAAAGATAACACGAGCGCCCCATCTCAGACTCCGTCCCCTGGAAGGCAGGCAAAGGCGATTAACCAACTCCCTTTGCCTCCGTCATTTACAAATGTGAATAAGGGAAGTAACTTTGAAATTAGTGCCTGTCATTGTAAAGAAGTTGTCTCTCTTTTATCGCGGAAAAAAAAAGTAAGGGAAGTAATTCTTAAAATTGGTGTCTCATTGTAAAGAAGTTGTTTCCCTTTTATAACTTTGGGCATAAAGATTGACATGCACGATGGAATTTCAACTTTCAAGCCACAGTTACCGGTGCACCTTACATTTTTCGCATCCAAAACATAGAATTAAGTCTGTCATATGCATCAGTAAAAAAAACAAAAATAATAATACATGGAACACACATTGTTCCTTTGTGCTTCCCATGTGACAAAGGATTTTATCAAACATTATTTTATGCTGCTTCCAACATTGTATCAGTATATCCAAGGCAAAGGCTCGCTTATTCATGTATGTCTTGGGTTTCACAAGTACTAGGCTAGGGCTCTGAAGTGTCTTGCCCAAGGACACTCAAAGGAAAACCTATTACTTCCAGAGAGGCTCATACACTGGGCCTCCAGGTTATGAGTTCTACACTTTACCACTGAGCCATGCAGGACCCCTGTGAGACAGGAACAGTTGCTTGTTATGAGAAATTGACTGTCCATTTCTTTTTTCAAAAGCTGCTTTTCTTCTACTAGAATAAGGTGAAAAGCATGTATTAACCATATACCACACAGATCCTGTCTTTTAATGACCATGAGAAAGACTTTTAAAAACAATATGGGAAAAGGAGAAAATACTGGTTACCAGCAATTTCTCCATTTCCCAGAATGTTTTTTACCATTTCAAAGACAAGACCGAAGTTTTTTACATTGTTTAATTTGGTCACTGCATTTGCATTGAATTTAGGTAAGTCCAGCATTTTGTTGTTTGGTAAAAAAATGAACCATTTATGACCTGAAAGAATTTATAAAAGAAGTCTATACACCATTTCTAACATTATTTCAGTCATGTCCCAACAGCCAGTGTGCCTATCCATGCTTTCCTGGATTTTCTTTGACAGTACTTTGCACAATACTCTTCCCAAGCCACTGGCTGCTTTCTAATATAACCATTGTTGAGACAAACATCATTGATTTAATAGGAGTTATTCCTGTCACAATTACTATCATCAATCCTCGGATAGATATTGGCCAAGCTTGGGATTTGAAATAGCAACCCCCTGGTCAAGAGCCCTGTATGACTGCACCATTCGGCTCCCCAAAAAGTTTTTCAAAATGTTGCAAAATAATCCACACAAGCTCAGGTTCAATATATTTTTAAAAAAGACAGTCTGACAAAAGCAGAAATTGCTCATACTGAGAATTTCTGCCTTTGAACCTAAGTGATCAGCTACAGGACAAAAAAGCAGGTCTAGGTAGCTCAGTGGATAGCGTATCTGACTTGTGACCTGATGGTTGAGAGTTGGATATCCGGTTGAGGCAAACTTTCTTTTCAGCCATGTTTCTCCTCTCAACTCTGATGCATGAGCAGAAATAGTAAATGGCTCGGAAAAATGTTGTCAGTACTGGTGTGAGAAAGCCAGGAAACACATGCATACATGTATTTGCAATGACCATCATGGTATCACCTAAGCTATAAAACAAATGAACACACAGGACAAAAAAGAACATCATCTGCAGGCATTGGTAAACTCTTTGCCAGATGACAAAATTTTAGACTAGACAAAATTGAAAATATTAATTAATTTGCAAATGACATTTTAGATATTGCCCAAAAGATTATTTCGGTCTTTGAACCTATGGAAAACAATAATGGAAAAAGAGAAAATGCTTGTCTCCAACATTTCTTCTCTTTCCACAGTATTTTTAAAAGCCTTTTTCTTCATGGTTATTAACCCTTTGCCACACAATCCCAAGTTTTAACTACACTGAGGAAGAAGGCTTTTGAAAACATTATGGGAAAAGGAGAAAATGCTGGTTACCAGCATTTTCTCCTTTTTTTCATGATGTTTTCAACCTTTTCCAAGACAAACACCCTACCATTTGAGCCACATCTATTTTGTAGTCACCAAATGCTTTCAATTTGGACCAGGCTAAAGTTTTATGGTTTGCCAATGGGTTCAATCTTCATCAGACGAAAAATTCTGGACTTGTCCATCATCAAAGCATTCGAAGAATGACAAAAGCAACGTGGCTGAACAGATGACATTATCTTTGACAGGTAGAAAAAATTTTAGGAAGAAGAGAAAATGCTAGTCACAAGCATTTTCTCAATTTATCCCCACAATGACTTCAAACACTTTCCACATCTGGGGTAAATTAATGATGTACATGAAGGAATATAAAGGATTGATTGGTAAAGGGATAAGAATGAAAGATGGTAAAGATAGATATGCAAATGAAATACTGCATTATTCAAAACTGACAGTGAAATAAACATTATTGAACACCCACATAGAGGTGGTCGACTTTAAAAAATAAAATACCATAGCAAACGGATGAAGATGACGAAATTTAGTAATTTCTGTATTTTCACAACACTGTCTTGTTTATCTCTATCTAATTACATGTATGTATTTTCACAGACACAAGTTATTTATTTTGTAGAACAAAAACATTGGAGTAGTCAGTATTTGCAACAGCTGTTTGCTCAGTCTGTAGCATACAGGGCTCCTGATCTAGGGGTTGCTGATTCGCATCCCAACTGGTCCAAAGTCTTTTTTAGGATCAATGAAAGTCATTGTGGCATTTTTCGTCCAACGCCAAGAACTGTTTGACCATGTCATTATTGGTAGAACTGTTTTGTTTGGTCAAAGCGCTGATATTGTTACTCCAAAATCTCAGATAGGTCTATCCAGGGGCTGTATTCACCAACCATTCTTAAGAGAACATTCTCAGTCTTTATATCTGAGATTTTCTAAATTTGAAAGTAAAACAACTTCTGATTGGCTAAACCAAATGGTTTAGCCAATCAGAAGTAGTGTTACATTCAAACTTAGAAACTTCTGGAGGATAGGACTTAGAATGTTCTTAGGAATGGTTGGTGAAAATGGACTTTGGTGTAGCTGTGTACATGGTAGGGTAAAGTAAGATGATACTGTGTTAAAAATGTGGTAGAAAGTGGTATAAAACCCCATCCAAGCAATCAAACTAACACCTTTGTATTTTTTTGTTTAGGATGTTTTAGTACAGAAATTGCTTCAGTCTTTTTTTTTCGCCCCGATGCCACGATCACTTGCAATAGTCAAAACTTGACCTGTCAGAATAGCAACAGAAAGATAGAAAGTAGTCATGAACAAATAAATTCAGATGCAGAGAGAAAGTCACAAAAATATTGAGCTAAATGGAAAACACGCTAATGATTTATAAGTGATTCCTCAGTTTGTTACAAGGCTTTGTAAAGTCACCCACTCTGCAATGGTGCAGAGATGTATCATCATGTGGTTTTACCTTTTACCGCACAATCCTGTGTTTTAACGACTGGAAGAAGGCTGGTAACCATCATTTTCTTCTTTTCCCACATTGTTTTCTTTCATTGCAAAGACAGAAATCATCTCTCATCTGCAAGTGGTATCAATTTGGACAAGTCTTAAATTTTATAGTGTGGAAATTGGTTACCTAACTCTGCCAAACAACAAAATTTTAGACTTGTCCAGATTAAAAGCATTGGCAGACTCAAATAATACAATTTGTCTCTAGTAGAAAAGAAAACATTGTGTGAAAAGGAGAAAATGATGGTTACCAGCCTTCTTTAGGGTCGTTAAATGCGCTTTCTCCTTTTCCAACAATGCTTTTAAGAGCCTTTTTCCTCTTGGTTGGTAAAACTTGGAATTGTTTTGTAAAGGATTAACCACCAACAAGATTTTGGCAGGAGCAGGAGAAAGTTAAACCCTTAGGCTGCCGAGCGTGACTCATTGACCTCTTGGGGACAGTGTAGATCAAGATCAGACTGCACAGAATGTGCAGTCTGATTTTGGATCTACACTGTCCAGTAAGGTATTTTTCCCCTTTGAAATCAATTTTTAACGACGTATATGACAAATGTTCGCGCGCATCCTACTTCGCATGAATTTTTGTCGTGGATATTGAATCAAAAGTGCACCTATGTATTTCTTGCACATAATGGTAATACTATTGGTGCACTGAAACAAGTAGCCCTTTCTTCGGGTACTATTGGTGAAGAGAAAAAAATGGATCTTTGAACTGTCACCGTGAAATAATTAAAATGCTGCTGACGCAGCGTTACACACCAAACAAAGAAACAAAGGCGGGAAATTTAAAGCTGTGGAAGTATAGCTGTTTCCACTTTAAAAATTATTGTTGGAAAAGGAGAAATTACTCCTATTGAGCAATTTCTCCTTTTCCTACTATGTTTGCTGAGCTTTTATCCTATTTCTTTTTCTTGAATAAATAACTTCCACAGTGACCTTCAACCTTGTTTTCTGACGAAATAAGCATGGATAGGTGCCATTTTTATTTTTTCTTCTTGTTTAGAATTATAAATACTGTAAGTGTGGAAATTTTAAGAAAAATCTGTTCGTTAGAAAGTATGTATTTTTTTATGATTAACCCTTGATTCGTTCAAATTATCTCCCTTTTTAATTCAATGATCTATAATTATATAACATGCATATTTGTACATTTACCATGCTGAAAACCAGGCTTTTATATACTTTTTGTGCAAAAATATATGAATTTTTTTCCTTAAATGGATGCATATTTGTATATTTCTCCTGTAATTTTCCTGTTTAACTGACTATTAAAGAAAGGTGCTTTAAATCCAATATAAGCTGAATTTTGGAAATGTATACATATACCTTTTACAAAGGCAAATTTCTCAGAAATGAGCATAGTGACCCACATCATTTTTTACTGTAATCTCCTAGAGACATGATGAGCTTTGTATGTGCAAAGTTTTAAAAAAATCTGTCTGTTAGAAAAATTTGTAATATATGTCGTTAAAACGCAATATTTGGGTTTTTACTACCAAGTGGAAATGTTTGTTTTATTTATTTAGAAGCTTAACTCTTTACCAAACGACAAAATTTTAGACTGGACCAAATTGAAAGTATTTGCAGACGACAAAATAAAAGTAACTGAAAATTTGAAAATTTGTATTGGGAAGGGTAGAAAACATTGTGGGAAAAGGAGAAAATGCTGGTTACCAGCATTTTCTTCTTTTGCCACAATGTTTTCAAAAGGCTTCTTTCTCAGGGTCGTTAAAAGTCGGGATTGTGTGGTAAAGGGTTAAGGGTTAATCCCTACCAAACAATTACATGCCGTCAGAACCTTGACGAAGAAGTCTGTTAAAAACATTGATGCCTGTAACCAGCATTTCCTTCTTTTCCATCACTGCTGTACATCCTTTCAAAGACAAATTTCTATCATTTAGACCACATTTTATTTGGTTATCCACAAATGCTTTCAATAAACACAAGTATAAAATTTGTCAACTGGAAAAGAGTTTACTTTGATGACAATATTTTAAATATGTCAAAATTGAAAGTTTTTGCAGACAACAAATAATGGGATTCGTAAGGCTAGAAAACATTGTTGGTAAAGGAGAAAATGCTGGTTACCAGCATTTTCTCCTTTTCCCACAATGTTTTTGTAAGCCTTTTTCTTCAGGGTTGTTAAAACGCTGGATTGTTTTGGTAAAGAGTTAATTAAAAATTCAGTGAGGTTGAGCCTGATAACTTGCCATAAATGAACAAAATTCACCAGGGCATGCCCGGAATTTTGAATCATCACTCAATTCAGCCATTTATCATGATTTGCAAGCTCTCTTGTGACTATGATGAATCAACATCAAAGGGAAGCTTGCGATGAGGTTTTTTTTACTCATTCTTGCATAACTGATGTTATCTGTAAAAGCAAATTGAACAAAATGTGATAGCATCTTGAACCTCGCTATGAAATATATATTTATGCGTTTTTAGTTACCGTGGGTACTAGACTATAGCTAGAAATGGCTTCGCCGGAACATGGCTTCTCCCTTGTTGCTGAAAAAAAATGTGAACCCTGTTAACAAGTTCATTTTGTTTGTTTATATTGTGTTTAATGCTACTGTTTTCAACATTACTTCAGTTACATTACGGTAGCCGGTCCACTTATCCTAGTGTTTCTTTTACCAGTACTTCCCTTATAAGCAATCCCATATTCTGACAACCCTAAGAAAGATGGCTTTCGAAATTATTGTGAGAACACGCAGGTAACCAGCATTTTCACCTTTTTTTTATTATGCCTCCCACTGTGTTTCTCAGATATATGTAAACATAGCAATAGTGTACATGGACTAACAGATAAACTGGTACAGCACTCGCTTTGTGGGCATTAGGTCCAGGGTTCAGCAACCATTCTCAAGAACATTCATGGTCTAAATATAGATTTAGAAAGCAACACAACTTCTGATTGGCTAAACCATTTGGTTTAGCCAATCAGATGTTGTGTTACTTTCAAATTTATACAATTTTTGAGAAGACTAAGAATGTTCTTAAAAATGGTTGTAAGTATGGACCCTGATTCTGCTCCTACTTTTTTCCAATGATTATCCATTTATCATACAATCCCAAGTTTAAGGAAGAAGGCTTTTGAAACATTGCGGAAAAAAGAGAAAATGCTGAATACAAGCATTTTCTCATTGTCCAACAATGTTTTCTACCCAATCAGAGGACTGAAGCTAATTTGTACCAATTTTGAATTTGTTTCCTGCAGTTACTTCCAGTTTGGAAGTGGCAACAGTTCGTTGTTTACTAAAGAATTGAACTTTGGGCCAAAAGTAAAGAAGTAACCTATGGTGATATACTAGTTTGATTAGACTTGGTAATAAGCAGTATTTATGGATGAATATTGAGATAGTGGGGCCAAACATGGACTGACAGCTTAATCTGCAAGCCTGTTATAAGCATGTATATAAATTCTCTGCACATTCAATTTAGTAAACAAATTATATAGTTAAGTTCCGACCTTGTGTTTTAGTAAACAAATTACAGTATGTAGTTAACCCTTTACTAAACAATCCCGGGTTTTAACGACCCTTGGAAAGAAGCCTTTTAAAAACATTGTGGATAAAGGAGAAAATGCTGGTAACCAGCATTTTCTCCTTTTCCCACAATGTTTTCCATTCTATGAAGGACAAATTCCAGCATTCCAGCCATCTTTAAATTGTCATCTGCAAATGCTCTCAATTTGAACCAGTCTAAAATTTTGTCGTTTGGTAAAGAGTTAAGTTCCAACCTAGTGTTATTCATTTGCACATTTACTATTCATTAGCTGACTCACAACAGCTTGTAGTCCAAAGAAATCAGCAGTAACTACCTCAAATTCTCCAATACTTTAGTATTTGAGCAATGCTCTGTGAAAAGGGCGTTAAATGTATCTGCAAAAAGTATTGATTCAGGTCAGCCTGCATAGTCCACGCAGGCTGACCTGAACCAAAAATTGTGATTTGCCATTGGTATATTTTCTACATGTCTAAGGACCATTCTACTTCAGGATTCACCCAGTTTGTTAGATAAAATGGGTTTTATGGATCCATGATGATGTGATCACTTGCTTGGTATGATGCATTACAAAGATGCATCAAACCTCTTTTTGCCATAGCATGGCTTATTTATATGCATATACTGCTTTTTAGGACTTCGAGACTCCACTGCAGGAGAATTAACCCTTTACCAAACAATCCCGAGTTTTGACGACTCAGAAGAGGAAGGCTTTTAAAAACATCGTGGGAAAAGGAGAAAATGCTGCTAACCAGCATTTTCTCCTTTTCCCACAATGTTTTCTATCCTATGATGATTGACGAATTGAATATTCTGAGTTACATTTCATTTGTCGTCTGCAAATCCTTTCAGTTTGGACAAGTCTAAAATTTTGCCATTTGGTAGAGTTAAATAAAACACAAGAAATAACCCTTTAATACACAATCCCGACTTTAAACAGCCCTGTGAAAGAAGCTTTTGGAAAACATTGTGGGAAACAGAGAAAATGCTGGTAACCAGCATTTTCTCCTTTTCTCACAATGTTTTCTACCCTTCCCAAAACAATTTCAATTTTTCAGTCACCTTTGTCGTCTGCAAATGCTTTAAATTCAGACTAGTCTAAAAAACTATTTAACAAACGACAAAACTTTAGACTTTTCCGAATTAAAAGCATTTGCAGATGACAAAGTAAATGTTGACTCAAATATTGAAAATTCTTTTTGGAAGTGCAGAAAACATTGTGGGAAAAGGAGAAAATGCTGGTTACCAGCATTTTCTCCTTTTCCCACATTGTTTTCAAAAGTTCTTCTCCCTTAGTTCGTTAAAACTCAAGATTGTGTGGTAAAGGGTCAAATAAGCAATAACCCAAGTTGAACTTTAACCTTTATGAACTGGAGTCTTACCGAATTTGACGAAAATTTATCATTATTGTATGATACAACTGAAAGTGGCCAAACTATCGTAGATATCCTTTGTTCTATCAAGAAATGTATAGATAGAAATATCTTCAACAAAATTCATTGGATTGCTATTCGAACGATTTCATGCATTTCAATGGTAATTATTATTTATAATTTATTTTTTTAAATTCTCTTCAGGCCCAACACATAAATCACAAACCTAATTATCATTACTACCCATTACAGTAGAGACTTTTCATTTTTCTGTCTCATAAGAGTGTTAGCAAGTAAAACTGGAGGACATATTGAGAAAGATGATATCTAATAAGAAAAATTTTGTGTTCATAAATGTTTAACCCTTTACCACACGATCCTGACTTTTAATGAGAGAGAGTCCTTTTGAAAACATTGTGGGAAAAGGAGAAAATGCTGGTTCACAGCATTTTCTCCTTTTACCACAATGTTTTCTACCCTTTCTAAAACATTTCAGTTTTTGTGGCACATTTATTTTGCCATCTGCAAATGCCTTCAATTTGGACGAGCCTAAAATTTTGTAGTTAAAGGTAAACAGTTAAGGAAGAATGTTTCAAGGAAGATGGGTACTTAGGGAAATTTTGAAGAAAATAAATTCTGATTGGTAAAAATATTAATCCATTTCAGTATAATTATGGGTTTTTTTGTCACATAAAAGTGTAAGCAAGTAACCAAAGGAGAATGTTTGGAGAAAGAATAGAATAATTTAGATAAATTTTTGGTGAGAAAAATAATTCTGATCATAGTGAAATCATCTCACAAGAAAAAGAAACAAAGGTTATAACCAGCTATCATAATAAGGGCTCATTTTTCTGTGATGACATCAAAAAATCTTGCTTTCAGAGACAAATATATGTGTACCAGTATGCGTGGTAAATTTACAAAATCCTGGATAGTATCTTCAAATGAATTTCATTTGTTTTTTAAACCTTTAACAGCACAATCAAATGTTATGCGGACCCCGACTTAAAACGCTTTTGACAACATTGCAAGAAAAGAGAAAATGCTAGTAACCAGGATTTTCTCCTTCAGATGAAATGTTTTATATCCTTTCAAAGACAAATACCTTCATTTTTTGTCATTTTTTGTTATCTGCAAATGCTTGCAATGTGAATCAGTCTATAGTCTTATTTTCAGGCAAAGTGTTAAATGATGCACAGGGAAAAAGATTGAAAAAAATATGCAACAACAAGCTTTGCCAAATAGTTTGTGTTATTTTGAAATATTCAAAAAACCTACTGACTGACAGTATTAATAAGCTTCAATTGCCAAAGAGTGCCAATATATTCCTGCACTAAGTATGCTCATTTACCTCTCTACCACACGACTAAAATATAGACTTTCTCATGTTAAAAGCTAAGCCGGGGCTCAATTCACATGTTGCTGCTCAAAGAATGGAATTTGTCTTTGATATAGTAGAAAACATTGTGGGAAAAGGAGAAAATGCTGGATACCAGCATTTTCTCCTTTTCCCACAATGTTTTCAAAAGGCCTCTACCTCAGGGTCGTTGAAACTCATGATTAAGTGGTAAAGGGTTCATCATAAGTGTGTAAAAAGATAAGCATGCGCTGGCCCCCTAGCTATACCCACAAATAATTTGCATTTTTATTGTCGATTAAGAATGTGAAAATTTATGAAGCATAAGACAATAATCTGCCAATTATTTGCTTTCAAGCTTACTTTATAACTTCAAATAGATTTTATAATCATGCATGCAAAAGTGAAACTCAAGGATACCAATGCTGGTTTACCTCAGATATTAACTTGTCAATACACAGTTCTCTCCCTTGCTTTATCACCATCGCACAATTTAGCTGATAGGTTCTCTGAAATAAGTCAACCCTTAACTCTTTCTATACCATAGACAGAATGTGCAGTCTGATCTTGATCTACACTGTCCCCTGTTTTATTCTAGTGTATGAACGAACTGTCTCTTGATCTTGTAACGGAACTGTACTTGTAGCCATTGAGAAAATTCAATTTATTCATCTAATAATGAAAGAGTTAAAGTGCCTTTCACTACTATAGTTGCCTTTGCAGAAAGTGTAGATCAAGATCAGACTGCACAAAACATGCATTCTGATCTTTGTCCGCTTTAGTATAATACTGCAGACAAAAAGTAACCACTAAACTGAAATTTAAATCTGGGTCTTTATTCTAACATGAAAATGTCCATTATTATACCCCTGCAAAACGAATGTTTTCGGGGGTATACTGGAATCACCCTGTCTGTCCGTGTGTCCGTCCGTGTGTCCGTCCATTTGCCCGTCCATTTGCCCGTCCGTGTGTCCGGCCGTGTGTCCGGCCGTGTGTCCGTCTGCGTACAAATAATTGCCTGTTTCTGTCAAAGCGCTGGCGGGGTTATTAAGTCACATTCAGTGACAGCTCTAGTTTTATTTGGCGCTCTAACTCTTTGCCACACAATCCCGAGTTTTAAGAAGAATCCTATTGAAAACATTGTGGGAAAAGGAGAAAATGCTGGTTACCAGCATTTTCTCCTTTTCCCACAATGTTTTCTACACTTTTGGCATCAGATTTCATCAATTGAGCCACATTTCATTTGACATCTGCAACAGCTTTGAATTTGGATGAGTGTAAAATTTTGTCGTTTGGTACAGAGTTAAGGATTGATATCACTATCTGAGCCGTCTGCTTCCTGTTTCTTTGTACGAAAGCAGATTTGCTATTTATATGTTATTTACAATTATTTCTTCGAAAAATCATGTCCAAAGACCTCTCAGTGAAAACAGAAAAAAACGTCATCATGTCAGGCCTAACAAAAAAATATCTGTGTTTAGGGTTTCAGTCCGAGATACTGTAGGTAGAGTAGGTAGGCATTTATTTTTTTTTCCAAAAACTTTTTACATGGAACATGTAATGAAATCACACCCGACAGATTTTTTTTTTTTTTCAATCATAGCAAAAAAAAGTTTAGGGTCGGCAGCATTTTCTAGGCAGGGTAGGGAAACCCTAAACGCAGATATTTTTTTTTTAGGCCTGAGCAATGAACTAGTTTTCCATTCCCCCTTAACCCTTTACAACACAACCCTTTGTTCCAAGACCCTTAGGAAGAAGGCTTTTGAAAATATCATGTGAAAAGGAGAAAATGCTGGTAACCAGCGTTTTCTCCTTTCCTGTTAATGTTTTCTACCCTTCAAAAGAAAAATTCAATAATGTTCAACTTATTTAAATTATTGTCTGTGAATTTTTTCCCCTACAAACTTTTTTACTTGTTTGAAAGATGAGACAAGCTTAGGTTAAACTTAGGACTGTTTCAGTATAGGTGAAAGTTACAGATCAGTGGGTGGGGTTTATCACAATTGAGTCAGGAGTCAAAGGCAAGTAAGGGAACAAGTACATAGAGGTAAAAAAATATATTCTCAAGTACACATAATTTTATTTCCAAATAAAAACTAATCATATCACAGCTAAACCATTATTTTAATTAGTGACAATCTTAAAATCCATTCAACCATTTTGTATTAGAGAGTACAAATGTTAGGCAAGTATTTTTGGCAAAGGTATAATACTTTATCTAGATGGAATGACATCTTCAGTAAAATAATATATTTGCAACAAGAAATTGATTCTATGTATGCTTAAATCTTTACTACACAAGTTCTAAAAACCTTGGCTGGAAAAGCCTTTGAATACATTGTGGAGAAAAGGAGAAAATGATACGAAATGTCTTCAAAGAGGCCTTTTTTCCCCTAGGGCCAGGAATAATTGGGATTGTCTTGTATAGGGTTAAACAATCCTAAGTTTAAACAAGTTATTTTGCTGAGATGATATCCCCCCTACCCCCTTGAAAAAGACCTTTTTTGATAGAAACATATAAAGGTTATTCTGTTTTGCATATACATGTGGCTTTTTTGGCCCCCTCTTTCCGTGACATGGGACAATATCAAAAAGATGAAAAACCTATATTGGTGGACTATCATTACGAACACATGTATAAACTTTCATCATTTTAAGTTTAGGATTATAGAAGATATCTGTCCGGATGGATGGACAGACAGACAGACAAACAAAGCAAAAACTATACCTCTCTGCCTTCAGCTATTGATGACTTTTGAAAACATTTTTGGAAAGGAAAAAATGCTGGTAAACAGTACTTTCTCCTTTTTCCATGATATTTTCTATCCACTCAAAAGACAAATCTCACCATAAGAGCAGTATTTAATTTGCCTTCTGCAAATACTTTGGACCAAGTTAACAATTTTGGACAATTTTTTACTATACTACTCAAACTTTGACAAGGATCATATCAATATTTCAATATGGGTATATATTACAAAAATGCAGCTTTGCATTTAATACATCCATTTCAACTGGTGGTTACTTATGTCAAAGTGGTAATATAACATATTAAAAAACCATACCTAATACATGCCACACATAGATACCTGCTGAATTCAATATGATGATCCCTAACAAATTTTGAGTAGTATAGGTCAAGATCAAGTCTGCAGCACAGGCTGTAACTTTTTTTATAGTAAGAAACTAAGTCTTTACCACATGACAAAATTCTAATTGATTCCAAAATTTGAAGCGTTTGCAGATTACAACCCAATGGAAATGTCTCCATTAGGGTAGAAAACATTGTGAAAAAGAAAACCAGCATTACCTCCATTTCCTGTTGCTATCTGCCCTATCAAAGACAAATCACATTATTGAGGCCACACTAAATTAATTTTTTGCCTTCAAATGCTTTCAGATTGGACCAGTATGAAATTTTGACTTCTGATAAAGGACTGCTAAAGCAGTGTAAGGGTTACTCATTTTCATTCATCATTTTCAAATCTTATAAAGTGTAATGCCCGACTTTCCTAACCTTTTCCTTCATAAATCAATGAAATTATTACCACCATTGATAGGTTATTTTTGGGATGAACCTTTTCAGTATTCTGTACTGTGACAGCCATTCATCAGCAAACAGAAACGTTACCGTTTTGTATGTCATTTCTAAATCTGATGCTAAAGACATCACTCACCAACCATTCAAATATTCAGTATTATAACTTAACGATACATCTTTACTGCCACAGAGAAAAAACACTTTTAAACCATAACGTGTAGAATGGTTTAGATATTGGTAAGCTGTGTAAACATAGATAAATAATCAATAAATATGGTGTACGGGATAAAGAAGCTCGAGGAGTTTGTGCTTGATTTAAAACCGGAAACGACAACAATGCATTCTTTGGTTGGACCCCTAGAAAATGAAATGCATTTTCTATCAGTCGCAATCTGCGCCACCTTGCAAAAGACAGTGGCAAGTGGCATTTGGCATAAAAATACAAGAATGATAACAGTTTCATAAAATGAAAATGAAATTGGTTGAAAAACTGGCTTAAAACAAGTAAAGCAGTATCTTTACAACCAAAATTATCAAGTCAGAAAATCTAAGCCAATCAGATGCCTTAACCCTTTACCACACAATGACGCCTTTTAACGACCCTGAAGAAGAGGCCTTTGGAAAACATTGTGGGAAAAGGAGAAAATGCTGGTAACCAGCATTTTCTCCTTTTCCCACAAAGTTTTCAACCCTATCAAAGAAAAGTTGCGTCATTTGAGCCACTATAAAAATGTCATCTGCAAATGCTTTCAATTTGGATAGGTCTTAAATTTTGCCGTGTGGTAAAGGGTTAAACCTTAACTCTTTACCACAGGACAATGTTTTAGACTGGTTTAAATTGAAACCATTTGCAGAGGAAATATGAAATGTGGTTGTAATAATTGTATTTCTTCTGGAAGGTTGGAAAACATTGGGGGAAAAAAGAAAACACTGGTTATCAGCATTTTCTCCCTTTCCGACAATGTTTTCAAAAGTCTAATTTCCCAGTGATATTTAAATTCGGGATTGTGTGGTAATAGGTTAAACCAAATGAACATTTTCAGTCTATAATAGGCCTAGATAAGTGCAAATTCATGGCTTCCTTTTGTATGTAGTGTTAAAGAAAAGAAGACAAAAATGTAAATCAAAGATCAAACTGCACATTTTGTGCCATCTGATGTTGATCTACAATGGCTGCAAAGACAACTTTAACTATTGTGAATGGCATTTTATTTAACTCTGTCAGTGCCAAATAGATAAACCCATCCTCTTTCGACGGCTCTGAAAACAATCCATTTAAACTCACAAAGATTTTGATTGTACAGACTTGACTACACAAGCGGTCGGTATAGATCAAAGATCAGACTGCACGTTCTGTGCAGTCTGATCTTGATCTATGCCGTCCACAAAAGTCACTGGTTTTGCCTATGGCGCCAAAAGGATTAAGGGTTAAACAACCATTTGTAAACCCTAAAGCCCTGTTGCTGGTAACCAGCATTTTTTCCCATTCCCACAGTCTACGGTAATCTACTGTTTCAGACAAACTCCCCTCTTTGAGCCATATCTGCTTTGTCGCCTGTACTCTATAAAATCATTCAATGTGGAACAGCCTGATTTTTTTGTCCAGACTGTAAATAAATCTCTTTCCTTACATGACACACCAATTTGGCTCTATAAACACAATTCAACCGGAGCGTAGTAAATTCAACATCATTCTACATAAAGTAGGTCGTGGGTGGCTGTTCCATGTCTCCACCCTTGGATATTTTATCAATGAAAGTCATGTGTCAGTTCATGATTACTGACATGATGTTCATCTAAATTCATTCTTCTTTGTCATTTGAAAGGAAAACAAGAGGGCCATGATGGCCCTGTATCGCTCCACTGGCTAATACGTAAAATCACTACATGCCAAACATTACAATACTTGGCCAATTGGTTTTGAACATAAGACCCCTGAAACAGGACTAAAATTGGTAGCCCTAGTTCATATGGTTAGTAACAAGAAGATTTCTAAAGATTTCACTATATAAGCCCATGTAAAACTTCTGACCCCTCGGGGTGAATCAAATTCCCCCCTAGGGCTATAATTTACGCACTCTTGGTGAAGGGCCTTTAGATATAGCTACATGCGAAATTTGGTAGCCCTACGCTTTATGAATAAGTACAGGGAGATTTCTTAAGTTTTCTCTACATAAGCCCATGTAAAACTTGTGACCCCCGGGGCAGGGCCAATTTTGACCCCAGGGCTATAATTTAAGCACTCTTGGTAGAGACCCACTAGATAAAGCCACATGCAAAATTTGGTAGCCCTAGGCCCCATGGCTAGGTCAAAGAAGAATTTTAAAGTTCTCCCTATATAAGCCCATGTAAAACTTGTTATATAAGCCCATGTAAAACTTGTTACCCCCGGGCAGGGCCTAATTTGACCCCAGGGCTATAATTTGAACAATCTTGGCAGAGGTCCACTAGATAAAGCTACATGCCAAATTTGGTAGCTCTAGGCCCTATGGCTAGGTAGAAGAGGAATTTTAAAGTTCTCCCTAAATAAGCCCATGTAAAACTTGTGACCCCCGGGGCGGGGCCAATTTTGACCCCAGGGCTATAAATTGAAGAAACTTGGTAGAGGTCCACTAGATAAAGCTACATACCAAATTTGGTAGCCCTTGGCCTTACGGTTTCAGACAAGAAGATTTTCAAAGATTTTCAAAATTTTTCAGTTTTGTTGCCATGGCAACCAGAGTTTTTGAAGGAATTAAATTCTTTCAAGAAATTCTGAAGAGGACCATGGCAGGATCATTTCTGTGAAGTTTCATCAAAATTGGATGGGTAGTTTCAGAGAAGAAGACGTTTTAAAAAAAAGTTAACGCACGGACGGACGGACGGACGGACGCACGGACGGACGCACGGACGGACGGACGCACGGACGGACGGACGCACGACGGACAACAGGCCATGACATAAGCCCGCTGGCCTTCGGCCAGTGGAGCTAAAAATAAAATAATTAACCATGAATAATGATGTTCCTTTAAAATGTCCTTATACTGTATATGAAGCTGTATTAATGACGTTATGAATGATCTTTGATTATGTCATGAACATGATGATTACCTGCAGAAAAAAGGTTGTGTCGAATGAAGACAAAATCTCTCTGTTTTTGAACTTTTTCCCTTCGATCAAGTGTTGGTCATGTTAGGATCGAAATAATCTTCTTTCTATAATGATCAGTCATTCAATAAACCATTGTTTTGGGCTATGAGGCACAATGAATAATCCACTCTGACTACCACCCTTGTGGTTTATTTATTATGCCTCATAATTACTCACAACTGTGGTTTACTAAACAACAAACCACGATAGAAAGAAAATTATTTCTTAAATAATGATTGGGAAGGATCCTGACCTTGACATTAAAGATGTCACAAATTTGCCCATAATTCTAGCATTTGATCAAATGTCTCTAACTGCCCCCCTGATTCCGTAACTGCATCTGACCTCTTCCTTACCCAGGAGGTTTCCATTTTAAAAAAGATTTCAGTAACATGATCTTAAACATGGATGCCTTAATAAAAAATAGATTATGAACCATAACAACAGCTACAGTGAAGTTATTCAAATCTATCAATTTGTGGGTGAAAACTGCTAATGAAATTGATTAATCACACTGAAATATGAATTTACAAACTGTTTGTGAAGGTAAATGAAACTAGAAACAAATTTTATTTAAAATTGTAACTTGTGTATTCTTTTCCGAGTGGAGACTTGTAACTCTGCAACCAGTACAGGTATCTATTTCTAGCAACTGGTATCACCCATTGTAAAACATGTACAGCCCGAGGGATTTGATCAACGGATCACCAGAGGTTTGCCAAATGGCATTCAATATCATCAAAGCTCAGGAGCAAACAAGTGCTTCAGGGCCTCTTGATTACATCAATATGGGAAAGGGATTGCTTTAACCCTTTACTACATGGTCCTATGTTGTTTTTTTTTTAACTACTATAGGGAATAAAATCTTTCAAAACATTGTGGAAAAAGGAGAAAATGCTACCCTTTCATAGAAACAAACCATCATTTCAGCTGTATAATTTCTTGTCTCTGCAAAGGCTTTTAAATGGACAAGTCCAAAATTTGATTGTGTGGCAGAGAGTACAATAATGCTCGGTCATGATGATTAAGCAATTTGCACCATAATATTATATCTGATAATGTACTTCTGTAAGAGCTATTCAGCTATATTTTTGTTTTCCAGCAACCTTCCATTATGTAAAAAAAAAACATTACCAAACCAATCCTGAGTTTCTAACAACTTCAAAAATAAAGGTTTTGAAAGCATTTTGTTTAGCAGCATCCTTGAAAATCATGGAAATTTCAGTGAAGTTTTATATGCGAATACATTTGAAGAATTGTGATAGAAGAATGCCATGCAATTTCTCTTTTTTTCATAAAGTTTTTCGAAAGGAGTCTCTGTCAGTGAAAAACAAGAGAGCCAAATTGGCCCTCAATCGCCCAAAGGAGAACAATTTGTGACCTCCCCTCACTCCCCTGGTGGGATCATTTCTTGACCCTAGGACAAAAAGTTAACCCTTTACCAAGCAGCAAAAAGAAAGAAAAAATTCAGATTTGTCTAAATTGAAAGCATTTGTAGGTAACAGGTGACATGTGGCTCAAACAATTAGAGTTGTCTTAAAGAGGATAGAAATAACTGTTGGAAATGAAGAAAATGGTGCTTACCAGCATTTTCTCCTTTCTCCACAATGATTTCAAAAGCCTTTCACCTCAGGATCATTAAAGTCTGGGATTGTTTGGTACAGGGTTAAATATTCTTATTACTCTATGCTCTGTGTTTTGTGATAAAAGGACATATGAATCAATAGAACACATTAGCCGACTGTTTGATCTCTAATAAAATGATCAACGTTTGACCTGTGCTAATTTTTTTTAACAAACTTTGTAGTACTTATTACTAATTATTCATGTCTAATTTCAAATCAATTTGACACCTAGTTTCAAGGGAGAAAACTTTTTTGACTCTTCATCTATTTCTAGTAATGGTGGCCAGATCTTAAATGATTTGAACAATATTCCCCAATTCTTAGTTTCAAATCCATTTTGTTCAGTGGTTCTATGGGAGAAGAGTTTTTCAGTGTTTGGCCGGTGTTGCTTGCAAAACTGTCCTTAGTTAATATCACTTTAAAAAAAAAAAACCAAACGCCTCAATTCTTTAAATAGAAAATTCTGCCTAACAGTACTACTTTCAAAGAAATCTAGATTTACACTGTATCAGGGGAGGTAACCAATCTATCTACTTGCTTAGTTTAAAAAAGAAACAGTTCTTTACACCTACATTTATGCTTAATTCTGAAGGAAACTATTCAGTTTATGATTTTAAAAAAATACTGACATACCAGAGGCCATTTTGCTAAGTAAATACTGTCTTTTCAGCAGTATCAGTGCTTTGATTATGTTTTTCTTGCACTAAATGTCTTTAATTATTCAAATATTTTGTTAGGTTTCAATATGATCAGGTAAAAAAGCAGGCTTGAATATCATGTAAACAAGAAATTAACTTTATACTCTATACAAGTACATTTCATGATTTCAAATGGCTCCTGTTTATACAGTAAAAGTTGAAAAGTCATAAACTAGAAGGATTCAAGCCATTAACAATATAAATAATCAGGGAAGGTTTGAAACAAGACCCTAAATCCTAAGACAACCTTTGCATCAAATGAAAGTACAAAGGCTTTATAAAGTAGCATAAAACATACAAAATACTCCAACATACAAAACAGCAGGGACAAAGAAATATTCTAGTAAACTTAATTCACCAAACTTTAAGGAGGTTACCAGATAAAACACTGTCAAAAATTTCAATCACATAACAGTAAGTTTCCTTTACAAACAACAGAAAAGCCGTGCCCTGTGAAAACTGGCTTTGTGCATCTGCAAAAAAGTATCGACCAAGGTCAGCCTGTTTTTTCTGTGGGTAAATTTTCTGCATGTCAAAGGACCATTCAAACTTGGGATTCCACCAGTTGTTGGACAAAATGGATTTTATGAATCTATAGTGATGACTTGGTTGGTATAGTGCATCATGGAGATCATTAAACCCACGCTTGCCAGAGCATGGCACAATTATATTAATTATACGGTAAAAATTCTTTTTAGTTAGTCTTGTAGGAACATTCAATACTGAAAATAACTGCTTTATTATTTCTCTGTACTCAGTAAAAAACTGTTAGAAATCTTCAGCACACAACAAAAATGCCCTTTCCAACAAACTATAAATGCTATAATTATGTAAAACTTAGTGTGAAACATGTAAGTACAGAATCTAGTCCTGAACAAAAGAATTTAAACTGTTCAAAATTGAAAGCATCTGCAGACAACAAATTTGAAATTTGTACAGACAAGCTGACCTACAATACGGTTGAAAACAATGTTAAAAGCAATTTCTCCAATTCCCATGTTTTGAGTAGGCTTCCTCTTTGATAACCTGCAATTTCTCTGTTTTCTACTCTCTGAAAGCCAGAAATCATCTTCTGAGCTACATTTAATTTTTGTCATGAAACATTTTCAGTTTGGATGAGTGTAAAGTGTTGTGGTTTGCTAAAGAGTTATCTCTTTACTAAACAACATTTTAGACTGGCCAAATTCAAAAACATTTGCAGACAACAGATTAATTGTGGCTCGTATGGTGGAATTTGCCTCTGAAAGAGTAGAAAACATTGTGGGAGACGGAGAAAATTCTGGTTACCAGCATTTTCTTCTTTTCCCACAATGTTTTCAAAAGGGTTCTTCCTCAGGGTCATTAATACTTGGGATTGTGTGGTAAAGAGTTCAGACATGAACTATTATCAAACAAGGTACATAATGTATAACGTGATCTTAACTATGCCTTGTGCACTGTTTTCTGGGTCACTTTATTAAATTTTATCATTATAAATTTGATTTTAAAAAAGAAGCAACAATAACAACAAAAAACATAATAGTACAAAACAGAACAAACAGTTCTGGATAGTCCAGAAAAACTAACCACAAGAACATAAACTAAATTCAGGAACCATCAACAAGCACCTTTATTGTCATCCTGTACTGATAGAGAAGACATGGAATCAGCTATATTGTCTTCACTTTCCGTAGATTGGGCACTCTTTCTCTCTGCCACAGAACTTGCAATAGAAGCATATGAGAGTGAAGATTCTGGACTCAGTCTAGCTAATGTTGTGGGACTGGAGCCTGGCTGTTCTTGATGATTCTTGTCAGACTTCCTTAATGCATTCTGGTTCCTATTTGTAGATTCTAAAGCTTCCATGCTATTAGCTTTGGCAATTTCTTGTACAACCTCCTGAAATATATCTTTTGCTGTGGGGTCTTTTGTATCTTTATTACAATTAGCATAAGTCTCTTTTGTGGAATATGGGGTTTCTTTATAAATGTTTTTGGCAAGTTTGTCATTACATTTATCAGCAGCTATTGGGTCTTGACATATACTGCAATTGTCAACAACATTAGAGGATTCTTTATCATCTGATACAGCTGATTGGCTGGCTTCTCCATTTGTCATCAGATCTCGAAGATAAATGCCCCTTTTGTCAAAATCAACAAGTTTACCAGATTTTCCCAACTTGCTGCTTGTATCTTTTTCTACTAATTGATCTAGTAATTGATCAGAAGCTTTACTATGTGGTCTATCACCTTCAATCTCTTCGTCATCTGCATCCCCAGCATCTATAAACTCCATGTCATCTTCCATATTGTCAGAGGTAGATTCCAGATCACTATCATCATCATCATCTTGTATATCCTCATACTCATCAACATTACCATCATTGTCTTCAAGAAGATGCTCACTTTTTCCTTCAGTAATATCTGGAGAGGTGGATTTCACAATTGGTGAGGCCATGCCCAGTAAGGAAGCAGAACTCTCTTTCTGGTCCTCACTGTCAGGTTTCTGGTCCTCACTTTCATCTTTCTGAGGACACATTGAATTACAATTGGGTGAAGCTCTATCAGAATAGAAGCTGTTACCTCTAATTATGAAATTTGTGATATCATCGGGGTCATCACCAGCAGCTTGATCTTGTTGATCATTCTGATCTGAGGTTTGCTGCTGGTCTATTGAAAAGACAGACTTCTTGTGTGGATTGAACTTTCTTCTTTTCCATCCATGCTGACTGCAGTGACTGAAAGGATAAAAACAACACAGTCATGTCAAACTCATATGTCTCTCAAATGTTCAACCCTTCAGCCTGTGCTTTAATAGCCTGGGTTCCAGCCCAATCATTTTTTCCATTTATATACTCAGACATTACTTTGTAATTTTTGACAAAGCAATGTCCAAATACAAAGAAGAAAAAAATGATCAGACTGGAACCCAGGCTAGTGCTTTAATGGCCCTGTCTGGAACAAAGCTCTTTAAACAATATGGGAAAAGGAGAAAGTGCTGGTAACCAGCATTTTCTCCTTTTCCCATAATGTTTTCTACCCTTTCAAAGTAAAATTCCATCATTTAAGCCACGGTTTATGTCATCTGCAAATGCTTTCACCTTGGATCATTTTTTAACTTTCATGTGTGTTACTAAGTTAAAGTGAAACTTCAATTTTGATTGTTTGAACAGCCACACATGTATAAAGTTTCACGAAATTCCGTCCAATGGTATTGGAGATATTTCCCCAACGGACCACGGATGGACGGACGGATGGATGGACGGACGGAAGGACGGACAACGCTAAAACTATATCCCTCCGCCTTCGGTGGGGGATAATAAACCTACCAATGTTAGGAATGGACTTTCATTGGTTGATTGATTGATTGAATGGTTTCTTATGCCACTTTCAACATTATTTCAGTCATATTGTGGCCATAGATCACATATTCAAGTTTTTCGTAGCCTCCACCAGTACAAGGGTAGGGCTCTGAAGTGTCCAAAGGACACTCCAAGAAAAAACCCAGTGAACCCAAAGAGGCTTGAACCAGAGGCCTCCAGGTCACAAGTCTTACACTTTACCACTGAGCCATGCAGGATTCCAGACTATCACTGGAGAGACTAAAGGGTGTCAACATTGATTTGATATGACTTGACCATGGCTTGAACTCACAACTACACACTCCCAAGCAATCTTTTGTTTGTTTGTAATGTGTTTAATGCTGATTTCAACATTATGTCAGTTATATCGTGGCATTCAGTGCACCTTAGTTTCTTTTACCAGCACTTTGCACAATATTCTTCCAAAGCCACTAGCTATTTTACAAATCCGACTGCCACAGAAGCCATTAAAGTGGACTCTAAAAACAAAACCTAGGAGAGAAATCAAATAGGAGGTAGTCACCTACCTACATAACTTTAACTCTTTACGGCCAGACCAAATATCAAACTTCTCCACACAGAGAGCTTGCAGAGACATATAAAATGTGACCATATTAACTCTTTACCAAACAATCCCGGGTTTTCACAACTCTGAGAAAGAAGCCTTTTGAAAATACTGTGGGAAAAGGAGAAAATGCTGGTACAGCATTTTCTCCTTTTCCCACAATGTTTTCCACCCTTCCCAGAACAAATTTCAATTTTTGAGTCACATTAATTTTGTCTTCTGCAAATGCTTTCAATTCGGACCAGTCTTTACTAAATTTTGTCGTTTGGTAAAGAGTTAATGTATCTCAGTTGTTTTTAAGGAGAAAATGATAGTTACCGGCATTTTCTCCATTTCTTACAATTGTTTTGAAAACCCATTTAAGTCAGGGGCGATAAAACCAGGGCTTGTTTAACTCTTTACCATACGACAAAATTTTAGACCTGTCCAAATTGAAAGCATTTGCAGATGACAAAATAAATGTGATTTGAAAATTGAAATTTGTTTTGGGAAGAGTAGAAAACATTGTGGGAAAAGGAGAAAATGCTGGTTACCAGCATTTTCTCCTTTTCCCACAATGTTTTCAAAAGGCTTCTTTCTCAGGGTCGTTAAAAGTTGGGATTGTGTGGTAAAGGGTTAATAAAGGGTAGAGCCAGGAAAAGGGACCATAATGTACATGAACCTTCATTTTGAAATCTACATTATGATGAAATATATTCCCCTTAACCCTTTACTAAAAATCATGTGTTCAACCCTTTACCACACAATGCAGATGATCCTGAAAAAGAAGCCTTTTGAAAATTGTAGGAAAAGAAGAAAATGCTGATAACCAGCATTTTCTCCTTTTCCCACAATATTTTCTACCACATTCCATCATTTGTTGTCCACAAATGCTTTCAAATTGGGCAAGTCTTCATTTTTGTGGTAAAAAGTTAATGACACTGAGGAAGAAGGCTTTGGGTCACCAGCATTTTCTCATTTCCCACAAAATTTTCCACCATTTCAAAGGCAAATGTCATCATGTGAGTCCCTTTTTTTTTCCTTGCCTTCAGATGCACCGAATTGAGTCAAGTATAAAATTTTGTCATCTGGTATAGAATTAACACATAGGCTGCTAAGTTACATGCAAAATACATTTGCAGACTGTATAGATCAAAATCAGACTGCACAGTCCTACCTTGCTTTCAAAGTAGTCCACACCTAGCATTTCAGGAAGTAACCTGTAGGCCCTTCCACCAAACAATCCCAAGTTTTTACAACCCTGAGGAAGAAAGGATTTGAAAACATAATGGGAAAAGGATAAAATGCTGGTAACCAAATTTTTTTTTGCTTTTTCACAGACAAATCGGAAAATTTTTGCTACATTTAACTCCTAACCGAACGAAAAAAATTTGGACTGGACTAAATTGAAAATATTTGCAGACAACAAAATAAATGTAGCACAAATGATGATTTCTGACTTCAATAGTGTAGAAAAATATTGTGGAAAAAGGAGAAAATGCTGGTTACCAGCATTTTCTCCTTTCCCCACATTGTTTTCAGAAGCTATTTCTTTCAGGGTCGTCAGGGATTGTGCGGTGAAGAGTTTAGTTGTTGTCATCTGCAAAATTAATGCTCTCAAAATATACCAGTCTAAAATTTTGTCCTCGGATAAAGAGTTGAAGTGCCATAAATAAGGTGGAGTTTCATTTTACTCCACCCTGATACCCCAGTAACAGGTTTCCTCCTCCATAAAAAGAATATGATACTTGTTGAATGTACAAATATCATGATTATGCAAATGGCCTAAAAAATACCCCTCTCAACTCTTTACCACACAATCCCCAGTTTCAACTAACCTGAAGAAAAAGACTTTTGAAAACATTGTGGGAAAGGGAGAAAATGCTGGTAACCAGCATTTTCTCCTATTTTCTCCTTTTCCCACAATGTTTTGCGCTCTAACAAAGACAGAAATCATCACTTGCACTACATTTAATTTGTGGGCAAATGCTTTGAATTAGGCTGAGTTTAGAATTTGGTCGTTTCGTAAAGAGTTAATGCCTTTTGACCCTTGATCACACAATCCCAAGTTTACACGACCCTGAGGAAGAAGCCCTTTGAAAACATTATGGGAAAAGGAAAAAATACTGGTAACCAGCAGTTTTTCCCTTTCGAACACTTTTTTCTATCCTATCAAAGACCATTTCCATCATTTTAACCACACTAAATTTTAGAAGGTTGTCTGCATATGCTTTTAATTTTGACCAGTCTAAATTTTTGTCGTGTGGTAAAGTGTTCAGTTGACAGCTCCCAAAGATATTGTGAGAATGGAGAAGACTGCACATTACAAGCAATGATTGTTCCATTTCCATAATGTTTTCAAAATTTTAAAAAGTAAATTTTTTTTCTTTTTTTCTTTCGAAAGCTTCTAAATCCATTTGTCAGTGGAAGTAGATTGCTAAGGTATAACTTTAATGAGCTGGCTGTTCTAGTACATAGGAACCCTTTCAAAGAAAATTGTTGATTGAATGGTATTTTACACTGATTTCAACATTTTTTCAGTCATATCAAGGCAACAGCTCACTTATTCACATATATCTTGGGTTTCAATAGTAGGCTATCGCTCTGAAGTGTCTTGCCCAAGGACACTCCAACGAAAAAAGAAACGGTGCTTCCAATGAGGCTCCAATCAAAAGCCTCCAGATTACAAGTCCTACGGTTTACCACTGAGTCAGGCAAGAATGCAACAGACTAAGAAAAGGAAGAAAGAATAGAAGGTAAAATAGTTTCTTCTATTTTACTAAAATATTTCTGTTTCATAAAATATTTCTACCCCAAGATCGCGTAAAAATGAACCAAAGGTATGATGGGATTACAGTCAGTGAGCCATGAGAATCCCTGGAGTGTAAGAAATCAGTTTTTTATTCATATAGGTCTAAATTTAAAGCCTTTCGTTTCAAGTTAATAAGTCAAGCTGGCAAATTTTTTCATCCAGACTAAGCCGTGCATGAAATTATGATATTTTCCTGTATAAATTGCCTGAATTTTAAATAAATCTGTGAAATTATGGATCATAAAATATTTTTTTGGAGGGAAAATCATTTTCTGTCATCTGATAATATACCTTAGATAGAAACCGTCTCCCCTTCCTTCCTTATTACACCTGTAAATATACGAATAGAACTCTTTGCACCAATCTAGAGATGCTTCACCCATTCCTAAACAAAAAAAATTTAGACTCTTTAGAATTGAAAATATTTACAGAGGACAAATGGAATACGACCCAAATGAAGAAATTTGCCTCTGAAAAGGTATAAAACATTGTGAGAAAAGGAGAAAATGCTGGTTACCAACATTTTCTCCTTTTCTCACAATGTTTTCAAAGGCCTTTCTCCTTCAGGTTATTTAAACCTCAGGATTGTTTGGCAAAGGTTAAATTAATGTAATGGAAAAATTAACAACAACATGTTAAGAGGAGTTGTCATTCTCCGACAGTGTTTTTCATATTCAAAAAAGATGATCCCCTTTCATTCTAGTGTCTCTACTTTGTATTTCAAATATTACATTAAAATCAAATAAAACCAATATTAAGTCATTAAGGATAGGGCACCCTAATGGTATTCGTGTAACATCGCCTTTCATCACCGAAAAACTTACAGATTCGGCTCCCCGCATCAATTATGGATTACCCGAGTCTTAGGCGAATCCGTAGGATTTTCGGCGATGAAAGGTGATGTTCCATGAATCCCATCAGCATGCTCATTAGGTAGCCCTATCCTTACATTTAATGTAAAATTTGGACTTTCTTCGGAATGGAAAGATAATGTTAACATGGGAAAAAAAGTAAATTCCAGATTTGTGCATATAGTCAAGAAATTATGATGACAAATGTTGCATGAAATTTATTCTCCATTTGTCATTATGTTTTTAAACGTAGTCCCAAGTGGATCAGTCAGTTTTATTCAGTTAACATTGCGAATATTTTTTGTACCAAGCTAGTGCTCCTTTTTTCCCAACAATTTTTTTTTCAAAAGTATTCACTTATGCTGCTGTTTTCAAAGCTCCAGATAAGGGGGAGTGATGGTATTCTATATCCATTATTTCTCTTCAAAACCCGATGTTGTGGGTACTCATTAGAATTGTCTCGATGAGACAATTCTAATGAGTACCCATAACATAGGGTTTATTGCAGAGTAATTAATATTTTCAATTTTGAAATCAAAATCACTCCCTCTGTTTGGTGCTCTGTGTATTTGTGTGACTTTGTCTTAACCCTTTACTACACAATTCTGAGATTTTACGACCATGATAAAGAAAGTTTTTGAAAACATTGTGGGGAAAAAGAGAAAGTACTAATAATCAGCATTTCTCCTTTTCCCACAATGTTTTCTACCTGATCAAAGGCAAGATACATCATTTCAGCCACCTTTGTCGTCAGCAAATGCTCTCCATAAGGACATTTAGTCTAAAAATTTTTTTGTTTGGTATAGAGCTTTTGTGTTGTAGGGTCAACTCTTTAGAGACAAAGACATTTTAGAATTGGTCAATTTTAAGCATTTACAAATAAATAATTCAATGTAGCTAAATTATTAGGATTCATCTTTGATGATTATATTATGGTATTGACAATATTGCCCTAAATATTTCCTTTTCCCAAAGGGGTCATGTGGGGCTCAGAGGTAACATTGAGGCCCTGGGTTTGATCTTATGCAAAGCACTGGGTAATTTGTAAGAGTGTCCTAGGGCTAGGTAAGCATGAAGCCCTCGCCTAGCACTGTTGAAACCCACATACATGAATATGTGAGCTGTACCCAGGATATAACTTAACCCTTTACCAAACAATCCCAGGTTTTCACGACCCTGTAGAAGAGGCCTTTTAAAAACTTGTGGGAAAAGGAGAAAATACTGATAACCAGCATTTTCTCCTTTTTCCACAATGTTTTCTACCCTATCAAAGCAAGATTGCACCATTTGAACCACATTGAAATTGTTGTCTGCAAATGCTTTCAATTTAAACAAGGCTAACATTTTGCCATCTGGTAAAGGGTTAACTCTTTACCAGACGACAAAATTTTAGACTTGTCTGAATTGAAAGCATTTGCAGACAACAAAATTAATATGACTAAAAAATTAAAATTGTTTTGGGAAGGGTAAAAAACATTGTGGGAAAAGGAGAAAATGCTGGTTACCAGCATTTTCTCCTTTCCCACAATGTTTTCTAAAGGCCTCTCTCTCAGGGTCGTTAAAAGTTGGGATTGTGTGGGAAAGGGTTAAATAATGTTGAAAGTAGTGTAAAAAATCAATCAATCAATCAATCAATCTTTTTCCAAACCTGTTTTCAAAAGCCTTCTTCCTCAAAGTTGTCAAAACAGGGATTTACCTGATAAAAAGTTTAAAAAGTCCTTTTTTTTTTTTCCAAAATTGTGAAATGTTCCTGGTTACCAATCAAATAAACATAAATTTTTGTTTCTTAATGCTTGAATGCATATTATGTATTTTTAAGAAGTGATAATCAAACAAGGACTTTTTAATGCAGTTTGTCAAATGTGTGGTAAGATTTGCCCGAGGCAGTTAATTTTTCAACCCTTTTGATCAAGTTCAAAATCAGAATACTTTTTTCTAAAAATGAACTCCTTACAACACAGTCCAAAGTTATAATATTCCTGAGGAGAGGCCTGTTGAAAAAACTGTGGTCACTAGCATTTTCTCCTTTGTCTACAATGTTTTCTACCCTTCCAGAAACAAATTTCAAGTTTTGAGTAATATTTATTTTGCTGTCTGCAAATGCCTTCAATTCGGATCGACCCCAGTTTTCTTCGTTTTGTAAGCACACAATGATCATAATTCAGAAAATAACGAACTCCATCAAATCTGACATGTTTGATTTGAGAACAGTGACTTACAAGTGCATTTTGGGTAATTCACGTATGCCTAAAACTAATCTGTATTTCTGAGCATTTTGTATATTTTTTTTACCTAAGGCAGACGAAACAAAGTGTTCACATATTAATGAGAAAAGTCCGATGACATACTTTCATGAAAAATTGTCTTTCATCCATTCTTTTTACCCTTTACCAGATGACAAAATTTTAGCCTTGTTCAAATTGAAAGCATTCGCAGACAACAAAATCAATGTGGCTCAAATGGTGCAATATTTGCTTTTGGATAGGGTAGAAAATATTGTGAAAAAAGGAGAAAATCCTGGTTACCAGCATTTTCTCCTTTTCCCCACAATGTTTTCAAAAGGCAGTTCTTTCCTAGGGTTGTTAAAAGTCGGCATTGTGCGGTAAAGAGTTAACCCTTATGCTGCTAAGCGCTACTCAAGATGCTTTTATCGCCAGTGCAGATCAAGATCAAACTACGAATATTTTTTCCCTAAAAATAACTTTAAAATTCCAATATTTGGATTTTCTACTAAAAGCTGGAAAGTTTTACTTATTCAACAGGTAATGGGTTAAAACGATCAATCCATGACTTCATGATATGATTTTTGTTTCTCTTTCAACTGTACAACATCTGAATAGGAGTTTGAGATTTACTTAAGCCTCCAACAGATACAACCCTCATATTCACAACCCAATCTCTTTACCAAATAACAAATTCCTTAGGCTTATCCACCTTGAAATATATTTGCAGATGACATATTGGATGTTGGTCAAGTACTGGTGCTTTCTATTAACTCTTTACCAAACAATCACAAGTTTCAATGACCCTGAGAAAGAAAGCTTTTGAAAACATTTTGGGAAAAGGAGAAAATGCTGGTTACCAGCATTTTCTCCTTTTTCTAAAATGTTTTCTTCTCTGTCAAAGAAAAATGCAATTATTTGAGCCACATCTAATTTGTCATCTACAAATGCTTTCAATTTCGATATGTCTAAAACTTAATGTGGTGAGGGATTAAAGGGTGGAAAAAATTGTGGGAAAATGGGAAAATGCTTGTAAGAAGCATTTTCTCTTTTTCCCACAGTATTTTATTTCTCCTTCAGGGTTTTTAAAACATGGGGTTGTTTGGTAAGGAGTTAAAGAAAGAGGCTTTTGAAAACATTGCAAGGGAAGTAGAAAAAGATTGCATCCACCATTTTCTCCTTTTTCCATACTGTTTTTCTCTTTCCCTGTCACAGACAAAGCCCATCATAGACCACACTTCATGAAATATAATTTGGCACAAATGATGGACTTTTCATGTTTTGGTATTAGTATTTGAATTAGTAGAAAACATTGTGAGAAAAGAAGAAAATGCTGGTTACCAGTATTTTAATTCTTTTCAACCAATGTTTTAAAAAAAAATCTTCTTTCTTAGGGTCATGAATTGTTTGGTTTATAAAGGGTAAAGTCGAACCCTTCCCAGACAGCAGTATACTTTATACGTGGATAAATTCGCATACCAAAAAATTTGCGAATTACATATTACAGACATTTTGCGTTGGGAAAAGTTTGCGAATTCAAGGCACTCGTTATTTGTTGGTATACTTGTGGTAAAATATGCGAACAAATTTGCAAATTTTTCAAATTCACCAAATCACAAAAATTTCCACTTACACAGTATTAGACCTGTGTTAGCAGACAACATATCAAATAGGGCTCAAAAATGTGGATAAATTTGTCTTTAAAGCATTGTTGGAAAAGGAAAAAGTGCAAGCTACCACCATTTTCTCTTTTTCCAACAATGTTTTTAAAAGTCTTCCTGCACAGATATGGGATTGTTTGGTAAAAAGTTAACCCTTAACCATACAATCTTGATTCTTTATAACCCTGTGGGAAAAGGCTTTTGAAAACATTGTGGGAAAAAGAGAAAATGCTGGTAACCAGCATTTTCTCCTTTTCCCATGATGATTTTTTACCTTTTCAAAGGAAAACTTTATCATTTTAGCGACATTTACTTTGTCATCTGCGAATGTATACAATTTGCAGCAGTCTAAAATTTTGTCATATGGTAAAACAGTTAAACTCACCTGCGACAAACACCTTTCAGCCAGGTGTCAATGGACTTAAAATGATAGGTCTCATCATAGTAACTTTTTGCTGTAAACTTGTAGTGGTCGAACACCTGGACTTTACCATTGTTCCATCGAGCACCAATTGTCTTTGGTCCATCCCCAAGCCAGATTTCAACATGCGTCATGTTATGAGGTTGTTTCTTAGCTGAAAAAATAAGTTTGTTTACGGTAACTCTTTATCACCCTGGAAAAGAAAAGTTTTGAAAACATTGTGGGAAAGGAGAAAATGCTGTTAACCAGCATTTTCTCCTTTTCCACCAGTGTTTTCTGCCCTATCAAAGACAGAAATCAACATTTAATCTACATTTTATTTGTCGTCTGCAACTGCTTTCAGTTTGGTCCAGTCAAAAATTTTGTCGTTTGGTAGAGAGTTGAATCTTTGCCAAATGACAAAATTTTAGATCCTTCTACATTGAAAGCATTTGGCAGCTCAGGACAAACACATTAAGAGTTGTTCAAAATTAATGATGAGATTCGTCTTTGAAAGAATGAAAACATTGTGGGAAAAGGAGAAAATGCTGCATTTTTTCCATTTCCCACTTTTTTTTCAACCCTTTCAGATTGTTTCTTGGCTGAAATGTGAAAAGTCAGTTTAACTCTCTAGCAAATAACAAAATTTTTAGACTCTTCCAAATTGAAAGCATTTTTCACAGGACACATTAAATATTGCCCATATGATAGGATTTGTCTTTGAAAGAATACAAAACTTTGTGGAAAAAGGGGAAAATCCTGATCACTGGCATCTCCTCCATTTCCCACTTTGTTTTAACCCCTTACAATAATAAATTCCATCAATTTGTGCCATTCTGAATTTGTTGTCTGCAGCTGTTTTCAATTCTGACTATTCTAAAATATTGTTGCCTGGTAAAGAGGTAGGCGTTAAAAAATTTATAACAATTCACCATCAGGGCATCATACATTAAACTCTTTATCATAGGACAAAATTTTAGACTCTTTCCCAGTGACAGCAATTGCAGAGGACAAATCAGATGCAGCTCTAATTTGTCTAATACAGTAATGACTTTGTACACTCTGAAAGCCAACTTAATTTACTTGGCATACTAAGCCGGTAATTCATAAAATTTGATATGGTATAAAATAAAATCAATTTCAAAAAAAAAACATTGTAAATCACATTTAGAATTTGTTAGCCTACACCCTCTTCTCTGAATAAATTCAATCCCGGAAGTGTGTGGGTAACATGACAGTGATATGGTCTAACCTAAAATTATAGGGTAGCTCTGTTTGACAAATACCGGTATAGGGTGTGGTTCAACCACCTTCCTAAAATGTGTTTTATTTCATTTCTGTATTTAATCCCAAAAATTGGGGGAGGGGGAGGATGTGTTTGCTATTGCTGCAGAAAACTTTTGAAATAATTATGGAAATAAGTTATCACATAAAACAAAATATTTTTTTTCCTTTTGTCACAATGAGTTGATCATGTAAGTACATGTATATTTAACCTCAATTAATGCAATATCTATTTTTTTAGCTCTTTACCAAATGGTTGAATTTTAGAATCACCCAAATTCAAAGCGTTTGCAGACAACAAATCCTATGTCAGACTTAACTAGAAGATTTTGTCTTTGGAAGGATAGAAAAGGTGGGTAAAGCGGAAATGCTGATTACCAGCATTTTCTCCTATCACACAATGTTTTTTATATGTCATTTTCATAAGAGTCACCAAAACTTGGAATTGTGTGGTAAAGGATTAAAAGAAAGCATTTTCAAGCATTTTTCCTCTTTCCAGTTTTCTCTCCTCATACTCTATTTCTTGTGTTCAGACAGTCTTACTTTGGGACAGTAGAGAACTGTGTGTGTTTGTAGTTATATGTGATACAAAGCAATAAAACAACCAAAAACAAAGGCTTGTTTAACTCTTTTCTACACGACAAAATTTTAGACAGGTCCGATTTAAACTAATGTCTCAAAAGCTAAAATTTGCCATTGGGAAAGTAGAAAACATGATGGAAAAGGGGAAAATGCTGGTGACCAGCATTTTCTCCTTTCCCACGATGTTTTCAAAGGCCATTTTCCTGAAGGTTGTTAAAACTTGGGATTGTGTGATAAAGGGTTAACTAATGACTTACATTTTGGGTTATAATAAGTTGCTGAGATAAAGACAAGGTCCCCAGGCTTCATATCTTCTTCCCGTTTAACAGTAATTGGCAATGTGTCATACATGTATGCCTGGTTCCATGGACCAATCACGAATCCGAAGTCATCGGCTAAGTCTCTCATTACCTGCCGCACCAAGCCACAGCAGTCCAGAAACAGTTTGGAGTGATACTCTTCAGCTGAAAAAAACATAAGCAAATTCATCTAAGTGACAGATAACTTTTGGACACCTTTGGCCATGTTCACAAACTACTCTACATTTCTAAATGCCAAGACAAGCTTTCTGATGGGCTGCAGGGTTTGGCACTAACTTTTACTATAGGTGTTTCTTCAGCTGTATACTTCACTTTGTAATATATTGAAGTCAAATTGGTTTCCCGAGGGTTGTGTGACATTGTTAGCATACACCCCTGGATTTTGAAAAAGTGTAAAGATCTTTGGACTGCTATACAGATATTTCAAGAACAGCAGAGACTAGAGTCGAAATGCCTAGAATGACATCATTTATTTGAACCAAGCTCTGTGAAAAGGGGGCTTAATGCATTTGCAAAAAGTTTTGATCCAGGTCAGCCTGCACAGTCCGCGCAGGCTGACCTGGGCCAAAACTTTTCGCTGTTAGTCAATTTTTTGTCAGTCCAAGGACCAGTCTACCACGTGATTAATTTGCTCTTTTAAAAAAAAAAAGTGGCTGTTATGGATCTATAAGTATGTGAAGACTTAATTGGTATGATGGATCACGGAGATGCTTTAAGCCGCCTTTTGCCAGAGCATGGCTCATTTATATGTGTTCATTGGGCTAACATGCAGTAGCAGAGTCATGTCTGTCTTTACATAGTTTATAAAGGGAAGAGTTTATTCTATACCCTACTTAAAAGATTGATATTGTCTGATAACCTAAGAGATTTGAGATTAAAGGCCTAAAGAATGATCTGATAGATTACTACAGATAAGCTCGATCACCTGTTACCTAGATGATAATGTTTTTACACTTACATAACAGTTGGTGATCCCAACAAGTTTTTTACACTTTGTGAGCTTATCACAATTTTATTCGCTTTTACAGACAGTGATGATCAAATTAGACTGAACAAAAGAAGCAGTCTGAAATTGCAACATTAAACCTCAACTCTCAACTGTCTAGTAAAGAGTTATCCAAAGTACCAGTAGTTCCAGCCCAGTTTCAGCTACCTACACTTCACAAAACTCGGCCCTGCAGCTACATCTTACCCACTTTGTTTCATGGAGATTGCCATCAAATCTGCTGTCAATTCTATAATTTTATACATGGCAGAACCCTTGAAAATTTTTTTTAATCAATGACAACAAGTACTCTAAGTTATTTACATTATTATTCTGTCAGCACAACTTCCACTGAAAATAATAAATATATGTTAACTCTTTACAAGACGACAAAGTTTTAGAATGGTCCAAATTGAGAGAAGTTGCAGACGACAAATTACTAAAGTATACTTCAAATTATGGTTTTTGGCCTTGAAAGGATAGAAAACATTGTAGAAAAAGAAGAAAATGCTGGTTACCAGCATTTTCTCCTTTTCCTACAGTGTTTTCAAAAGGCTTCTTCCTCAGGGTTGTCAAAACTTGTCATTGTGTGGTACAGAGTTAAGCAAATGAAGTAACAAACTTTTTGCAAATGGAAATGTATTCAATAATGATTTCAATTGAAAGCTGTGATTCCTGTATCTTTTCAGCTAAGTCCTGTGATTCTTGGAAGTGTAATGCCGTCTATTCCGGCAAAAAAATGTAAGGTGTAGGTTTTCAACCATCATAACACAGACAAGGAATTTGATCAATGGATCATCATCCATCATTCAAGGTTTGCCAAATGATCTATACCTATTGAAATACAACTGAGAAAAAAAAGCTATATTCAAAGGAATGCATGCAAGTTCACAGCGATTTTCAAGTGGTTTTCTGACATAAAAAAGGTAAACAAAGACATGTGGGTTAAACTTGTCCAAACACTCCCTTCAAATTGTCTTTAATGAAGATTTAATTTCTATTTATCTTTCAACAGTGGGGGCAACATTCACCCTGGAGTTAAACTTTTTAAACTCTTTACAAAACAATCCTGCATTTGAACCATCTTGAGGGAGAAGGCTTGGCAAAACATTGTGGGGAAAAATAGAAAATGCTGTCAACCAGCACTTTCTCTTTTTACCACGGTTTTCCGCCCTTTCACTCACAAATTCCAGAAGTTGAATCACTTTTAGTCTGTCATCAACAAATGCTTTGAATTTGAACAAGTCCAAATCTCTGTCATTTGGTAAAGGCCACCTACGAATAACTTTGGAAACATCCAAAAATGTTTAAATACAGGTAATCAACATACATTAGGGTTATACATCCAAAAATGTTTAAATACAGGTAATCAACATAAATTAGGGTTATACATTTAAGTACTAGCAAAAATATAAAAGTCAAAGGAGAAGATGGTTGTTAGAAGTGAATTTCTCCTTTCAATCACAATTTTTTTTTAATAGTCTGCTCCAAGACAAAAAAAAAAACTCATCTTCAGGTAGTACCATGTTACCTTGCTATCACACCCAAGTACAATTATGCGGCTTTTAATGTACTTGAATGTGACAGCTTTTGCAAACAGTGAGGGAAAAATAGCAATTGTTTTCCACAATGTTTTGTTCATAATTCAAAAAGCTTCATGATGAAGAGCCAAAATATCTCACAAACAAGAGTACCATAATAGTCCTGTAGCAATCACATGCCTAAGAAAGACCTAAACTTTCACTTTAAAAGACAAGTCCCTTTCTTGTACAGTGCCTGGCTCCTACTTTTTTTGTAATAAGCTACTGTGACCTTGAGTGTTACCTTAGCTATACACTGATGGTACATACATAACCTATTACCATATTAAGTTTCAGAAACCTAGCTACAAAATCGGTGAAGTTGTTGCATCTCTTCCTAATTTTTGTAACATTTGGCCTTGACTTTGATTTTAACCCTAAACAGATTTGATTGCTGTATAATCTGCTTACCAAATTTTACTGTAAGGTGAAGTTACTGTAGATTTCCTACTTCTGTTTTTGGTAATGATTACTATAACTTTTCTTTAGCTGTAAAATGCGGTTAATAGATTAAGAGCATATGCCACAGTTTTTTCCTACAAACAGACTTTTTTCATTTTTGCTCTGATTATAGTATCTTTACTGCTGTGGTGGATCATGTTGCCACCTCGCCTTTGGTATCCATGAAACATGATCTGCCACAATCGTGAACATGTGTTCAATTGACCTGCCATCTGACCCTGCAAGTAATACTCTATGTAAAAGGTGAACTCTGGAGTGGGGCTGTTTTTGACCCTAAGGACATGATTAAATTTTGTGCGATTTATGAAGGATTCCTAGATGATGCCACAAAATATCAACACTCTCACCCCCGCAGTTCAGGCTAGAAACCTTTGAAGTTTTCAAAAGAGAATTTGATAGAATACAGAAGCCAAAAGTTCCATCCACGCGAAAATAATTCAAAGATCAACTAATGCTTCATCTAAGGTACTTGAACATGATTATCTGTGCCCACTTTCAATACCATCTAACTTTTGGTTCAGGAGAAGGCATTTTATGGCTTTCGATTGATTTAATAAATGCTACCATCTTTGCCCAATTACCAGAATTTAATTTTTGATTTTTCATAAGTAAAAACAATGCAGTTGTTCACTGTCGGCCAATTACAGTGCCGACAGTACTCTGAAATCTAGTGCTGGAAATGGTTCATTTTCCAAGTTGGGACACTAAGAGTCAATTTCATATTTTTCCATTATGAAAGGCCATCAATAAATTAGTCCTTTAACTCTTAACCACATAACAAAATTGTAGACTTGTCCAAATTGAAAGCATCTGCAGATGCCAATTTAAATGTGACTCAAATTATAGAACCTGTCTTTGTTTGGTTAGAAAACATTGTGGGAAGAAAGAGAAAATGCTGGTTACCTGCATTTTCTCCTTTTCCCATAATGTTTTCAAAAGGCCTCTTCCCTAGGGTCGTTAAAACTCGAGATTGTGTGGTAAAGGCTTAAGAGCAAGTTACAACTTTTGTTGAGGGCAATGTAAATCTAGACCAGGCTGCATTGATTGTGCCGTCTGATACTAAAATCTATACGGTCAAACAATATTTATCTAGGTATTCTGACAGAAAGAGGCTTGAAATTGCAATGACTTCATGTCTTGGTCTCCTTCACTGACAAAAGGTATCCAATTCAATAATCAATCTGTTACCAAACAATCCCGAGTTTTAATAACCCGAAGGAAGAAGCCTTTTGAAAGCATTGTGGGAAAAGGAGAAAATGCTGGTAACCAGCATTTTCTCCTTTATCCA
The DNA here is from genome assembly GCA_946811185.2 of Hippopus hippopus. Classification (NCBI taxonomy): domain Eukaryota; kingdom Metazoa; phylum Mollusca; class Bivalvia; order Cardiida; family Cardiidae; genus Hippopus; species Hippopus hippopus. The sequence continues at coordinate 24,723,384 of OX328111.1, read as the reverse complement.
CAATGCTTTCTACCCTATCAAAGAGAAGTTTCATCACTTGAGTCACATTTAATTTGTCATTCTGCAAGTGCTTTCTATTTCGACGACACAACATTTTTTTCATTTGGTAAAGAGTTATACACTCTAAGTAAGGGCTAACTGTCAGAAGCTTTTGATTGAGGTCATAATTTTGACAAGTTGCTTTGAATAAAAGAAACTTTTTCTTTTCATTTCAACTAGAGGGTCATTTTCCTTTCACACCCATATTATACATTTCTTTTATAAATCACATGAAAAGAATATCATATCTCTACCTTTCCCTCATGTCTCAGTAATGGAGAATTTTTTTTTTTTTATATTTGAAATTTGTTCTCCCCTATCAAAGAAAAATGGCACCATTTGAGCTACACAGAAAATGTCTGGAAATGCTTTCAATTTGGACAAGGTTAAAATTTTGTCATCTGGTAAACAGTTAAGTATGTCAAACGGGAAGATTCTCAACAGAAGCAATTTGCCAATTTTTTTTCATGTTAATTTATTTGCTCAGTTTCCACAATTTCTTTCTTACTTTTCCGAGGGAAACCCTATGGACTGTATCACATTTGATTTGTCAGCTGCAAATGCTTTAAAAGTCTTGTATTCTTCAGGGTTTAGGGAGACCTGATAGAGTAATATTACTAGAAAGAGACCTGATAGAGTAATATTACTAGAATAATATTCTGACAGCATGATTAATAATTCCTGGATGGACAATGTGGTCCCCAGAGTGCAAAATAAGGATTTTTCTGACCTACTGCCCTACTATACCACTCAGTACCACATTGCCTCATTTTCAAACTTGTCAGCCATCTTTATTCCATTTTTACCAGTTTTTGGTAAGGCTTAATTCAGCCTGTGAAGAAATGAGCTATCTCTCTAAGAAACAATCCTGTGTTTTATTAGGTGAACAAATTGGGAGCATAATGAGAGGATACTGTCACAAAAGGAGAAATTTCTCATTTTGCAACAATATTTACCATCTTGTCAAAGAAATTAACCTCATTTACAAAAATGTTGTTTTTGTGTGTAGATACTTTCTACACGAAGTATAGCAAAGTCTATGATTTGTTGCTTATGAAAGATTTCAAGCTAATTTTAGACCACTAAAAACCTAATTCGGGTGACATGTTGTGTGAAATTACTTTTATGGTCTACGGCCCCTCATGTTAAAAGACGGAAGCTGCCGAGATTGGCCGAATAGCCTTTACGAAAACGTCAGTGTTACACGATATTTACCAATAAGTTAGTGAGTCTACGGCCCCTAACTCTCATATTAACAGACATAAGCTGCCGAGATTGGCCGAACAGCCTTTACTAAAACGTCGATGTTTACCGATGAGTTGGCCATAGACCTTAAAAACATTATGGAGAAGGAGAAATTACATGTTCTAGCAATTATTCCTTTTACCCCTTGACCCTTTACCAAACGACAAAACTTTAGGCTTGTCCAAATTGAAACCATCTGCAGACAGCTAAAAACTGAAGTCTGTTTTTTGAAAGGATAGAAAACATTGTGATGTAAAAAGAAGAAAATTCTGGTTACCAGCATTTTCTACTTTTTCCTACAATGGTTTAAAATGTCCTTTTTCCCAGGGTCCCAGGAATGGTGCAGTAAATGTTTAAATGTTTCAAAGGCTCTTCACTTTATGGGCGCAATAGGGTCATACTCTTACCCTTTTATCACACAACTCCTGACTTTTAACAATTCTGAGTATGAAGGCTTTTGAAAACATCGTGGGAAAAGGAGAAAATGCTGGTAACCAGCATTTTCTCCTTTTTCCACAATTTTTTGTCTTTTCAAAAACAAATTTCAATTTTCAAGTCACGTTTATTTTGTCGCCTGCAAATGCTCTTATATTTGACAAGTCTAAAATTTTGTCGTTTGGTAAAAGGGGTAAGAAAATGGGTTTATGGGTAAAAACTCTCCTATATAACTTTATAGGTGTGGCCTTCACCCCTGTAATATATCATAAATTGAACACAGTCATTATTCTCAACTCTTTACCAAGCAATCCCAAGTTTTTACAATCCCACGGGCAATTTTTTTTTAAAACAGTGTGGGAAAAGAAGAAGATGTTGGTAACCAGCATAATGTTTTTTGTTTTTTCTTTTTACACAATGTTTTGTACCCTTTCACATAGAAATGCTGTCATTTGAATCACATTTAGATGTCGTCTGCAAATGCTTTAAAATTCACAAGTCTAAAATTTTGCTGTATGGCTAAGACTTAATAGACCTTCATAAATTTTATTCTTTTACCCATTTTACTTTCCCTCAAAATCCCATTTATTTGACACACCATATGGCCTGCAACACGTGAAAAGGGGCATTCGGACATTTGCGTAAAGTGTCGTCTCAGATCAGCCTACGCAATCCACCAGGCTAATCCGAAACGACACTTTCCGTTTTCTTTATGTAATTTTCTGTTGTGCGCATGTCTACTGAAGGACAAAATGTTATGTAGTCGTAAAGTGCCATCTCAGATTAGCCTGCACGGACTGCGCAGGCTGATCCGAGACGACACTTTACGCAAATGTCCGAATGCCCCTTTTCGTGTGTTGCAAGCCATTTAGGGATAACACCCTTATACATGTAATTCTTTGTTGTTTCAAATCAGCCCAAGCCATGGTACAATAGTCTGTAAGTTCTTTTTTTTTTAATATAGCATAATCATAAAACTTCATTTCAGTTAAAGTAGCAATGTTAACCTGTTTGTTTTGACAACCATGAAGTAGAGGCTTTTTGCCATATTGTGATACAAGGAGAAAATGCTGGTAACCAAAATGTTATCCATCCTCTCAAACAGAGAAATTGAAAAAGAGGCTTTTTGAAAACATTGTGGGAAAAGGAGAAAATGCTGGTAACCAGCATTTTCTCCTTTTCCCACGATGTTTTCTACCCTATGAAAGACGGAAATCAGCAATTAAGCTACACTTAATTTGTCGTCGGCAAATGGTTTCAATTTTGGTCTAGTCCAAAAGTTTGTTGTTTGGTAAAGAGATAAGAATGGCATAAAACACCTTTTCAAACAGTTGGATAGATCATACATTATTATTACTTACAATCTGGAGGCCAATATTTCTTTGCATATGGGTATCCAAAATATTTCTTTGCCTGCTGGACAAACTTCCGCCGCAAAGCAGCCATGATCTTTGGATCAGCTTTTCTAAGTTCATTTCTCCGCCTCAGTCGTCTTGCTTGCTTCAACTGTTTCTGAAATAAAGACAGACAATAACTGTTGTGTATTCCACTGATATTTTGATATAAACATTTTCCTAATTGATATAGAAATTATATGAGCAGAGCATCTGCAAAAAATATGGACACATGTCAGCCTGTGTAGTCAAAGCAGGCTGACCTGAATAGAAACTTTATGCTTTTTGTAAATTTTCTGTGTGTCAAAGGATCAGTCTAACTTACGATACAACTGTTGGTTGTTAGACAAAATGAATATTATGGATCGTATATATTATGATGACTTACTTAGTATAATACATCACAGAGATGCATTAAACCCCCTTTTGCAAGAACATGGCTCATGTACTGGTAATTTTAAGCTTCAACAACAGAAACTGTTCAGTTGACAATTTTTACAAACAGGTCTTTCTTTCATATTTTTTTTTCATTTGAAGCAACGATAAGAACAATATTTTGGATACCCGTATGCAAAGAAGTATTGGCCTCCAGATTGTAAGTATACTAATGTTATCTATCCAACTGTTTGAAAAGGCGTTTTATGCCATTCTTATATAGCTCTTAGCTACAACGATAAGAAATTAGCACAAAAAATGTGACTGACATCTACAAGAAGACACAAGAGGACCCTTAGGTCCCTATTGCTCACCTCCTACCTTTTCTATTCATTAATTGCAATCATTTAATCTAAAACATTGAACTAAGAAGACCTTTGAAATTCTGCAAAAATTACGTGAACATACCCTCTTCCTCCCAACAGGGCTATTTTTGACCAAAAAGATAGACTTTAACAAACCTCAACGTGAGTACTTTTTGTTCAGGTAAACAAAAAAAACTCTCTAGGTTTTCTAAGTGGTTTTCTCTAAAAAATTGTCTTGAGCTGGTGTAATCAGATCAACAAGAGGCTCATGTTAATAAATCTTTATCATTAAAAGCTTTAGAAAATATGGCTGACACATACAGGCACTTACTGCCTCAGTGAATTTATTGCCACTTTATACAGCCCATTTTACCAATGATGTCTTTTTTTTTTCCTTTTAAATTAAGTTTATCAATGAATTTAATACACTGAATCTTTCAAAGAGACATGATCAACCCCTTTTGCTTTAACCTGTCACCTGCAATGGGACAGACAACTCTAGGCTTTAAGATGTTTTATTACAATTGACAGAAAGTCAGGCAAATTATTTCCACAAAAGTCTGGCACACTTCAAACAAAACATGTGTCCAAAACTGATACCATCCTTTTGAATATAAATTATGGTATTTTTAACTTTTTACCAAACGACAAAATTTTAGACTGGTCCAAATTGAAAGCATTTGCAGACGACAAATGAACTGTAGCTCAAGTAATGGAATTTGTGGCTGAAAGAGTATAAAACATTGTGGGAAAAGGAGAAAATGCTGGTTACCAGCATTTTCTCCTTTTCTCACAATTTTTTTAAAAGCATTTTCGTTAGAGTCAGTAAAACTCGAGATTGTGTGGTAAAGGGTTCACTGTGAGAGTGTCAAATAAACCTGACAAACATATTTATTTGAGAAATAAGACCTTGATGACTGATTTCAAGTGCTGTTATCCAGAATGTCTCAGCAAAGCAGGCAGTGTAGATCAAAATTAATATCAGACTGCACATTTTGTGCAGTATGATCTTGATCTACACTGGCTGCAAAGACAACTAAGGTAGTAAAAGGCGCTTTAAGGGTTAAAAAATCTACTTTTCTATTCATCTGAATTTTCACACTGACAACGGACAGATTCAAATATTTTTAAATACAAATTATGGTTTGCATCTGTTTTTGGTTAGGGGCCAACGGCGACTAGCCTTTATTTTGTAACCACATTTTAGGCTTTTGCACGAAAGCTACAACTACTCTGAATCTCATGTATAAATGTGTACTATTCGCTGTCTCTGACTTGCTAGAACTGCAGTTGCCGTTTCTGGTGGGCTTGAAACGACACACCCTTCAAAACCCCCTTACACCTCACGAGTTATTCATCTGTGATGTAAAATACATAGAAAATATTTTTCAAGGGAAAAGTTTAAACGGCGTTTGTTTGCATGATGAATTTTAAATGAGAATGCTTAAAACAGTAAAAAAAAAATACCCCGTTAATTTCGCCAAATACTCATGCAGAGCATAACACAATCAACACCCATGTTGACCTTGGGTCGTCGCTGTGTGCACACCATTGGGTGCAGATGGAGCGTGGCAAAATTGACATTTGATTGATTTAGCGTTGTATGATGTGCAGGGTTGTCAAAATGTTTTTAAATAACAGATCAAAACTGAATTCCAACAGATCAGGCCGGGGGTTAAGGGGGCCGCCTAGGCCCCCTTGTGGGTCCAGGGCAATGCCCTGGTAGGGGGACCAGGGGGGCAAAGCCCCCCGGCTGAAATTGAATTTCAGCAATTCTAAACACCTTGGAAACCATCTCCTTGCATGCAAATCCCCTCAAACTCCTTTCTCATTATTTGCCAAAATACATTATATTTGCACTTTGGAGAAAATGATATTAAACTTTTTTTTAATAAAATAGATCATTTCTAATATATTCTTAAGTTTTTTTGCACTGGGAAAAAGTGGATTTTTAGAGAAAAATACTGCCATTAGATATAAAATACAAGTGAAAGAATTTTTATAATAGAGTGTTGTTTAAAAATTATCTGTTTACAGATTCTAGTTTTGTCATTCATTTAATTTGCATTTCTGTGTGTAGTGCCTTTCATATTTGTTGTTATAAATGCATATTCTCATGCCTACTTTGTATGTATAGAATCGAATAAATCAGAATCACCCTTGAGGTAATAAAATATATACGTGTACTTGGTCAAGCTTTACTGCCGCCGAGATCTAACTGGGTAAGAAATGTAACGGTGCAGTTGTATGCCTTGGAACGAGTTGTATATTTGTGCAATTTATTCCTATTTTTTTGCATCTGCTTGTAAAAAAATTAGGCAACCCATAAATTTTTGACAACATCCCTGAGTCATAACAATCCAATGTAACGCCGAAATTCAGCAAATTCATCGGCTTTCCAAGGTTCGACACTAATTTTTTTTCTTTGGGATCCAGCAGGAATCCCTAACTTTATTATCTGGGTGCCCTCCTGATTATTAGGGATCCCCCCGAAGTTACAAAAAAGTAAGTTTTGATTGATCAACTTCTTTTTATTATTTCATTTGATTTTTATTAGGTAAGTTAGATCCCCCGAAGTTACAAAAAAGTAAGTTTTGATTGATCAACTTCTTTTTATTATTTCATTTGATTTTTATTAGGTAAGTTAGATTCATCAGCATTTTGTATGCTTTGTTTTGTAGAATGGCTACACCATGAGCCAACAGATCATTATGCTGCTCCTCCGCATTAATAATCTATTGTACTTTTGAAAAATTTGGATGCAGATCACACAAATCCTGCGAATACGACCCAGATAATTATGGACTTTTTTTGTGTGACACAATCAAAAATGACTAAATACAGATGGGCTATCAGCAAAGTATGTATGTATACATGTGAAAAGAAAATAGATATAGGCCTGTGTCACAAGAAATTCAGTGCCAACAACTGTATAAGTACCATGTAGTGCAATGGCCACCATTCCCACAAAGCACTAAAACATCTGCCAAGCATGTAACACATATTATAGGGATATGAAAAACAGAAATATGGGATATGAGTATCCCAAGAGTGTCACACTAAATGGGAAAAAAAAAAATGGGGTCTAAATGGTCAGGGTCTAAAATCTCACTATTTCTCCCACTTCTAATACGCCAAAATTTATGACAAAAGTAACAACTGAACAGCTGTAGAAATGGTTGAAATGCAGTTTATCATGTAAATCATGTTTTTTAATAGCATGTACATAATTTTAAGTTAACTGCATTAATCCAATGACGAAGGGGCCTAATGGTTCAACATTCGTCATAAAGTATCCTTTTGAAATCATCTTCCAATTTTGCTGATAGGGGCCCTGGCGCTTTGTTTCATATACTTTTGCGTTTCTAGACGTTCCTTGGGTGTATTCTTTCTTTTTTCAGCAGGCTGTTCTATAGATAAAACAAAAAATCCGCGCCGCGAAAACTCAAGACAATTATCGGCCAAAACCGTAACAACTGGACGCTTGACAAAGCAATTTGATTTTAAAGAGCGTCTCAATGACATAGTAGTTTACAAGACGTTGCGATTGTGACACAAGCAACATCTATTTTTAGACTGGTTTTTCCGAATATTTTTTAAGGAAACTACGTGTAAAGGAGGTTTCTCGATAAGGTTGCATTTATTATAAAACATCTTAAAAGTTAAAGGATCCTAACGGAATCTAAACGAATATAAACAAAAGACCAGGCGGTCAAATAAAAAACTCACATCGACGGTAAAACTAACCGATCCAAACGCGATTTTAAGCGATGATTTCGATCGCCAATCGGCTTATTTTGACAACACTGGATGTGTATCCATGTATGTTATGTTAACAGACAAAAGCGTTAACCTTGTCACCTGTAATACCTGTACAAGTAGGGCAATAACTGTTAAGGAGTTGGTGTTTTCCTGGTGCATGGAAATAACGGAATGGACCGGAACGGACCAAAATGGACTGGTTTGGACCAGAATGGATTAGAAGCTACGATGTAAACTCTAGTATAAACACTTCATTTTTTTGACAATGAGGAAAGCCTGAACATACTCATGTAAGGGAAAATAAAAACTTGCATTAGACGTAAGGCTACAAGGAATGGACCTCAATCTTGAAGGAAAAATACTTTCTCCAAGTAGCACAATTATGTTTATTTCAGAGGAAAAAAGGTATCACCTATCTTTTGGTCAAGTTTTATATGTCTAACTTTACTGTTTCACAAATTTTTTAATCTGTCTATTAATTGGTGCAGTTGACACAATGTGACAGCGTCCCGGACCCTTGGCGAAGACTGCTAAGTTCGTATATGCTTACAAACAAGAAATTTTGCTCTCTGGTGCTATAAATCTTGCAGAATTCATTTTTGTCATTGTAGATGAAATTTGTCTATTGGACAACATCATAATATTGTATTCAAGCGTGTCTGCACTCTTCAGACACTTTTTTTTCCTGATCGACGACTACCGCTCTAGATATTGACCTAACTGCTGTATGCCGTTGACCTACTTTATCATGGGCAGAATTCAAGATGGCTGCCCCCTTTGGGAATGATAAGCACCTTCAGTTTTTGCCATCTAATAGTCTATCCATCTTTAAAGTCTGATCTTGGATTTACAGTCTGTCCTACATAAAAAAACTAACAATGCAATAGCAGCATTGCTTTTGGATGTTTTGTATCTAATTAACCCTTTACCACACAACCTCAAGTTTTTACCACTGTTAGAAAGAAAGCTTTTGAAAACATTGTAGGAAATGGAGGAATGCAGGTAACCGTCATGTCTCCTTTTTTGACAGTGTTTTTTCCTTGACATCTTGACATACTTTTTATGGTTCTGAACTAGGAGGTCCACTGCTCTTGATCATGGCACAGTGAGTTTGGAATAAGACAGTTTTACTTTTAAAAGGATTAATGTATTGTATTCTTTTTTTTTCCCAGTAGGTTATGCTTTGTGAAAAAAATATGAGCCACACCCTGTGAAAATGGGGTTTAATCCGTGATGTGCGATACCAAGCAAATAATAATGTAATTATGGATCTATAAAATCCATTTTGTCTAATAATGGACTGAATCATGAGGTAGCATGGTCCAGTGGACATGCAGAAAATTTGAAATAGCAAACAGCTTCAACTTATGTCAGCCTGTGCAGACTGACATAAGTTGATACTTTTTGCAGATGCATTAAACCACCTTTTTGCAAAGCATGACTCAATTTCTTAACAAGGTTATGCTCTGTGAAAAATATACGAGCCATGCTCTGTGAAAAGGGGCCTAATACATCTGCGAAAAGTATCAACCCAGGTCAGCCTGCGCAGTCCGCGCAGGCTGACCTGGGCCTAAACTTTTCGCTGTTGATCAATTTTCTGTATGTCAAAGGACCAGTCTACCTCATTATTCAGTCGGTTGTCAGACAAAATTGATTTTTGTGGATCCATAATTATGTGATGCCTTGCATGGTACATGTATTATGCATCAATGAGATGCAATAAGCCCCCTTTTGCCAGAGCATGGCTCATATCTAATTGACTTAGATTATCAAATGAGCTTCTTCCTATGGTTGAAATTTGCATCAGAATATTATAGAACATCAACTGGACAGTTCAAAAGGTCATGATCTTATTTTACAGCAGTCATATCATGTCCAATCAGAATCCCTCTTATATATTAAATCACTCAATCAAACTCCCTCAGACTTCAAAACATGCAAAAACAGAAACAGTTTAAATTTTAACATGACAAAACCAATATAATACAGCCATAAACATCCAATATGGCTTAGTTCTAATTCCATACATTTCTGTCAGAAGTATCCATTTTAATGCAAATTAGGTCAGGTATTGACCTTTACCCTTTCAATTGCCAATTGATATTCGATGCAGAAAACCAAAAAATACCATGACAATTAAAGTTCTAAGTAGATCGAAATGGTCGATTTCTCATTTGTCATATTATTTTCTTATTTCTAACTGTTCTGAAAAGTTAAACTGCCCTTATTTTCTTTCTTTTATCCCATCTGATATCTTTAACATCTAGGCTAGTTTCACTCTTTACAAATGATGACAAAATTTTAGACTGGTTGAAATCGGAAGCCTTTGAAGACGACAGAGTATACATAGCTTAAATGTTGGGATTTGTCTGTGGAAGGGTAGAAAACATTGTGGGAAAAGGAGAAAATGCTGGTTACCAGCATTTTCTCCTTTTCCAACTATGTTTTCAACAGGTTTTTTCCTCAGGGTCGTTAAAACTTCAGATTGTTTGTAAAAGGGTGTAACAATATATGGAGATGGGTTACCACAGATACCCATACAGATAGTGGGGTGAGAGTTTAATAGAGTTAATGGATTTGTACTTTACAGACCAGCAGGAAGCCAGAGTGGACAATATGGACCAAGTCCAATGAAAACCGAATCCCATTTTTGTGTATAATTAATATGCTTTCACAGTCACAGAGTGTGGAGATAGCTAAACATGAGGTTTTATAGAGGGATTTGAAAAGGCACAAAATCCTTCTTTTCAGCTTGTTTACTCTGGCATTTTGTAATTTCCTTTTTCAGATAGAAACATGCATGCACATGTATGCGTCCGGGCAAGAATCTTAAGAATTTCTTCGCTTTTAGTCACATTTTTGTCAGCAATTCACTAAATTGACTCAAAGCATAACATTCATTACTTCCAGTAACTGCCAAACCCCATGGCTCAGTCAGAAATGTACAGGACTTTAAACAAGGGGGTTGCAGCAAGTTAAAATACTATGAGCTCAGCAAATTTCTTTCCCAGGATTGACGATGGTCATTGTGGCAGGATTCATTCCTGTCTGAGTGTTGATCATTGTTTCAACAACTGGAAAAGCAGCCAGCGGCTTTGGATGAGTATTTGCGAAGTTGTGGTAAGAGAAACTTCAGGAAAGTATGGGTGGGTGCACTAAGTGCAGTGATATAACTAGAATAAATGTAGAAAGGGGCTCTTAACACAAAACAAATAAACAAACAAACATTAGCAGGTGACAAAAAATTTGATTCATCCAGACTGAGTAACGGTTCCATTATTTTTGCTTTCGTTAAAACCTGACCAATGACATGAAACTGTCACCACTTTGAGTGACATAATCTCATACAAATTTGGATTGGTTGCCTAGTCACATGATCTTGAAGTCTTATTATAGTCACTCAAGCCTTTACAAAACAGTATGTTGAGATCATGCTTGCCCAGGTATTTATAGATCAATTTGATTGGGTCCTGTTTTTCCTTCTTAAAAACAAAATTTACACTGAATGCACTTGATCTGACAGGTGCACTGGCAAAAAGCGGTTTAACTCTTTACCAAACGACAAAATTATAGATTGGTCCAAATTGAAAGCATTTGCAGACAACAAAATAAATATGACTGGAAAAATTGAAATATGGTTTGGGAAGGGTAGAAAACATTGTGGGAAAGGGAGAAAATGCTGGTTACCACAATGTTTTCAAAAGGCTTCCTTCTATGGGTCGTTAAAAGTCGAGATTGTGTGGTAAAGAGTTAATGCATCTTCATGAACCATTATACCAAGCAAGTCATCACATGATTATGGATCCGTAAAATCCATTTTTTCTAACAACTAACTGAATCATGAGGTGGACTGGTCCTTTGACATGCTTAAAATTTACCAATAGCAAAAAATTCTAACTGAGATCAGCCTGCACAGACTGCTCAAGCTGATCTAAATCAACATCTTTTTGCAGATGCAGTAAGCTAACTCCCTTTTCACAGGGCATGGTTCATCTATTTTGCACAAATTTTCTGTAGACAAGTATGCAAATATCCACATAAATTATAGATAAACAACATAGATTAACAATTCAAAACATGGGTACAAGTGGGAAGATAGCACCAAAATGAATATTTATTCAGTAAGAGAAATTTCTCCTCCCCTGATATGCCCGACCATAGGCTCAGTGGTTAGCGTATCCGACTTGTGAGCTGGTGGTTGTGAGTTTGATACCCGGTTGAGGCAAACTTTCTTTGCAACGATTTTGCCTTTCACCTCTGATGCACATGAGAAAAGTAGTCAGTGACTTAGAAAGAAAGTTGTGTCAGTACTGGTGTGAGAAAGCCAGGAAACATATGTGTAGATGCACTGACCTCCGCAACATGAATGGTGTTAATCTCCAATACAATCAATCAATCAATCTGCCTAATACAGTGTTTTCAGGAGAAATCTGCAAAATGAAACAGCTGTGTTAAGGTAAAAAATGGGGAAAAAAAGTGTTTTATTCAATATGGAATAATTCAATATTAATAGTTTTCATGAACATTGGCGAGTTCTGATTGGCTGAAAAATTTTTTTCATAGCTCCATGAAAAAAAAAAAAATTTTAGCAGTGCCGGAACTACTTTTGCAGTCAAAGTAATGTAAACAAACATATATATACGAGATTTCATAATGTTTTTTCGGTCTGATTTTATATCGAGTCCGAAGATTAAATTGCTAGCTGAATTTGTTTTTTCTGAATACTGAAAAAAAAGTCCAACAGTAAATTCAAAGAGAGAGCTGAAAACTCATTGTTACTCTGCTGGGTTTAAACGATCTTATTTTCAACTTAATTCTAGTGTATTGAACTTCTAATAATAAATCCACTCAATCTGCAAACGTTCAATACTGTAATGACGTCATGAATTACGTCATTTGACGTCATGAAGGAGCAGTTTTACCGCGCTTTGAAATATCAATGAAAAGGACAGTAAATAAATACGCAATGTTGGATTTACACAAAAAGAGCAGTTAGTATTATTTAAGTGCATATTTGTTGTCTGTGATATTGAATTATAAGGAATGAAGAGAATTTTTTTTTGTTTTCATGGAGGTATGAAGAAAAAACCTAATCACACTTTTGTATGAAACCGCTTCGCGGTTTCATACAGTGTGATTAGGTTTTTTTTTCATACCTCAATGAAAACAAAAAAATTCTCTTCATTCCTTAAATGTAAAGTAAATCCCCTTAACCCTTAGGCTGCTAAGCGCCACTCACTGACCTTTTGCAGACAGTGTATATCAAGATCAGACTGCACAGAAGGTGCAGTCTAATCTTGGATCTACACTGTCCGATGAGGAGATATTTTTTCCCCAAAAAATGTATTTTAAATAGCATCTATGGGGTTTTTATACAGGGTTGAAAGTTTCATTTATTTAGCAGGATAAGGGTTAATCATTTTTTCTATCTTTAACCCTTTACCACACAAGACAATTTTGGACTTGTCAATATCCAAAGCATTTGCAGACAACAAATATCAAAATTAATGTGGTTCAAATTACGGAATTTTTCTCTGGAAGGTTAGAAAACATTGTGGGAAAAGGAGAAAATGCTGGTCACCAGCATTTTCTCCTTTTCCAACAATGTTTTCAAAAGATTTCTTCCTCAAGGTTGTTTAAACTCCAGATTGTGTTGTAAAGTGTTAAGGAGCTGGTAAATGAGACCCAGTACTAATTGAAAAGTCATGTACAGTACTATCTATGAGTGAGTTAAAAAGCTGACATTTCTTTCATTATCATTCATAAAAGACATTTCCCTTTCCTTCTCAGAAAAACTCCTTTTCACCACTCAGGGGTGCTGAGTGGCTCAGTGGTAAAGTGTAGGACTCATAACTTGGAGGTCCCAAGTTCCAGCGCTGCTTGAAGCACTAGGTTTTTTTAGGAAGTGACCCTGGGCAAGAAATTTCAGAGCCCTAGCCTAGTACCGGTGAAACCAAGACTCATTATGTACATTTTTGGGTTAATCCTTTTCCAAACAATCTTGAGTTTTAACAACCCAATTAAGAATTGCTTATGAGGGAATTGAGGGGGAAGGAAGAAAAAATGTTGGTACTCATCATTTTCTCCATTTCCCACACTGTTTCTTACTTTTTGGTAGACAACATCAATTGTAATGAGCAACATTGCAATTGTCATTTTCAGATGCTTTCAGTATTGGAATTGGTCTAAAATTTTAGACATTCTGAAAAGAGTTAACCAAATTGAAAATTAATTAACATAATTTCCAATATAAATGCACTTTTTTTCTCAATCATGCTGTTAAAGAACTGCTTTAATCCTTTACCACACAATGGTGACTTTTAAGACGCTGAGGCCTTTTGAAAACAATGTGGGACAAGGACAATGTTTTCTACCCTATCAAAAACAACTTTCTTCATTTGAGTCAAATTTCATATTGTCAGCTGCAAATGCTTTCAGTTTAGACAAGCCTACATTTTTCTCGTGTGATAAAGATTTAACCCTTTACCACATAATACCGAATTTTAACAAACCCTGAGGGAGGGTCCTTTTGAAAACAAAGTGGGAAAAGAAGAAAATGCTAGAAACCAGCATTTTCTTCTTTTTCCTACAATGTTTTCTACCTTTGGAATGAAAAATATAATGTTTTAAGAATCATTTAATTTCTTGTCTGCAAATCCTTTTAATTTGGACCAGGCTAAAATTTTGTCATGTGGTAAAGGGTTAAAACCAATTTTGTGAACTATTCAACATGCCATGAATGAAGAGATATCTTTAAGATAATTTATTATGCAATCTGTCAACATCGACGTGTAACCTAAAACTGGCATTTGCCCAGCCCAGTAGCTCAGTCAGCAACGCACAGGGCTTGAAAAATGAAGTTCCTGGTGAAAATCCTCAGTTCAGGCAATTTCTTTATGAAAATTAACGGTTACGTCACTGCTACAGGATCAATTCCTCTCTTACCACTGATCAATGTTTTAACAGGAACCGATGAGCCAACCAGCAAAAAGATGTTGAAGCCTTAATCACATGACAAGAATTCGGATTTATCCACTTAATCCAAAGTGGTTTAAGACGAAATATCAAATGCTGTTCAAATTATGGAAGAGTCTCTGAGAATTTAGATTGTCAAGGAAAAGGTTGAAAACATTGTGGAAAAAGGATAAAATGCTGGTTACCAGCATTTTCTCCTTTTCCCAGACTGTTTTCCAAAGCTCTCTTCTATACAGTTGTTTAACCTTGGGATTATGTGGCAAAGGGTTAAGTAGGGTTTTTTTTCTGTTACAGAAAAGTGAGACAGATTGAATCTGAGAAAAAGCTTAATTAACTTCTTTATCACAAAATCCCATGTTAAAATGACCCAGAAGATAAAGCACTTTTCAGACCAGCATTTTCTCCTTTTCCCATAATGTTTTCAACCTTTTCCTTGGTAAAACTCAATATTTCACCTTTTACCACACAATCCAGATTTTTAACGACCCTAACCAACAAGGCTTTTGAAAACATAGTCGGAAAAGGAGAAAATGCTGGTAACCAGCATTTTCTCCTTTTCCCACTATGTTTTCTACCCCATCAAAAATAAATTACATCATTTAAGCCACATGTATATTGTCGTCTGCAAAGGCTTTCAATTCAGACCAGTCTTAAATTTTGCTGTTTGGTAACAAGTTAAGAAAAATTTATTTCTCCCCTGCAAATACTTTGAATTTGGGCAAGTCTAAAAAACTTTCATTAATTTTGGTACAGTTTTACTAGACTACATGAAAAAATTTAGGGTCATTCATTTTGAAGCATTATTTTCAGCAGATGACATGTTAAATGTTGCTCAAATGACAGAGTATGTTAAAAAATCGGTTGAAAAGAAGGAAATACTGGTCACCAGCCTTTCCTCTTTTTCCCTTAATGTTTTCTAAAGTTTCCAACCTTCAGCTTGTAAAAAGTACAAGATCATTTGGTAAAAGATTAACCCTTTACGGCACAATACCATATTTTAACAACCCTCGGAAAGAAGCATTTTCTCCTTTTCCCACAATGTTTTCTACCCTATCAAAGAAAAAGTGCACCATTTGAGCCACACTGAAATTGTTGTCTGCAAATGCTTTCAATTTGGACAATGCTAAAATTTTGTCGTCTGGTAAAGGGTTTAATAACTCAAGGACTTAAAAAACAGATGCAAAACTGTAATTGGTTAGAATATTAGTGCAATATGGATTATGGAGAATTAATCCTTTATAAAACAACCCACTGTCTCATCGAACCTGAGGTAGAAGGCTTTTGAAAACATTGTTGGAAAAGGAGAAACCAGCATTTTCTCCTGTCCCACAATGTTTCCTTCTCAATTAAAAGCAAGTTTCAAAAGCTACCTTTGATTTGTCGTCTGCAAGTGCTTTGAATTTTGACAAAAGTCTAAAACTTTGTCGTTTGGCGAAGAGTTTAGCAAGCTTTTAGTGAGATAAATAACATATTTTGTAGACAAGTCTTATAAAATTTAATCCAAAAAATCCAATTAATAAAATGTCAGATTTCTTTTTTACCACAATAATAATGCCCTATGCATTTTAGGTCACAATATGTAAAACCATATAGTATGCAAACACGGGAATTTCCATGCATAAAATGCAACTCACTTTTCTGAAATTAATGCAAAATGACATCACCTATGACATTATACATTGTTTATCTCAAATATGTTTTACTCTACCAAACAACCTTGTAATCTAACAACCTTGAGAAAGAAAGCTTTTGAAAATGTGGGAATTGGAGAAAATCCTGGTAACCAGCATTTCCTCCATATCCCACTTTGTTTTCTACCCATTGATAGATAAATTGTATGTTTTGAGTAACTTTCGCAAAATTAATGCTATCAATATGGTCTAAAATTTCGTCGTCTAGATCAAGGAAACATTTATTAGGTAAGAATGGCTAAGGTAATGCTGTATTACACTGAAAATGATTGATTGTATGGTATTAAAACCAATTTCAACATTATTTCAGTTATATTGTGGTGGCTCTTGCACCTATGGAGCTTCTTCTACTAGTACTTTGCACAGTGAATACTCTCCAAAAGCCACTAGCTACTTTCCCACAACACTAAAAATAAGACTAAATATGTGATGTATTGTAAATCAGGATTTGGCTAACCACAATTTGTGCAGTATGATCATGAATATTTTGTGAGACATTCTGCCAAGGCAATCTGATATCAAGGACAAATATGATGGACCCTTGCTCTAGATTTGACGGATTTTGGACATGGACCTGCAGATTCATATCTCTTAACCCTAAACCTGCTATTAGTAAGTCAAATCAAACTTTCATGCTGATATCTAAAACGCAAATAATGTTATTTCGAACTTAATTTTTGGAGAAAAATATCTTCATGTCGGACATTGTAGATCAAAGATCAGACTGCACATTCTGTGCAGTCTGATCTTGATCTACACTGTCTGCAAAAGGTTAGCAGCCTAAGGGTTAAATTTGGAAAAGCCTGAACTCTTGACCAGACAACCCATGTTTTTACAACCCTAAAGAAGAATGCTCAAGAAACTACTGTGGAAAAAGGAAAAAATACTGGTAACCAGCATTTTCTCTTGTTTTCTATCAGCATTTTCTTCTTATCCTGCAATATTTTCAAAAGCCTTATTCCCCAGGGTTTTTAAAAGTCTGGATTGTTAGATACAGGGTTAAAAAAATGTGGAATTTCTGAAGTTGGTGGCTTATTGATTGTTTGTATGGTGTTCGCTGCTGTTTTCAACATTATTTCAGTTATATCATGGTGGCCAGTGCACCTATCCATATTTTCCTGGAGTTTCTTTTACCAGTATTCTGCACAATATCCTTTCCAAGCCACTAGCTGTTTTCCCATATAACCATCCTCGAAACAGTGGTCAGCGGTGTGAGAGGAATGAATCCTGTCGCAATGACTATCAGCAATCCTCGGAAAAAAATTAGCCAAGCTGAGGATTGAACCGGCAACCCCTGTTGTCAAGTCCTGTACGCTACAAACTGAGCTACTAGTGTTTCACAGAGTTGATAGGGATAGAGTTATGGTTAACTCTTAACCAAAGAACATCATTTTAGACTGGTCTAAATTGAAAGCATTTGCAGACGACATATTAAATGTGGCTCAAACATCGAAATTTGTTGTTGCAAAGGAAGAAAACATTTCAGGAAAAGGAGAAAATGCTGGTTACCAGCATTTTCTCCTTTTCCCAAAATGTTTTCAGAAGCCTTCTTCCTCAGGGTCGTTTAAACTTGGGATTGTTTGGTGAAGGGTTAAGAACCCGAGGACATGCCCGGGTGACGGATAACTGTGACAGCCTTAGAGACTGGTTCATTACCCTGGAGATAGAAAAGATAGCAAATTAATCCTGTACCAGACGACAAAATTTTTAAGACTTGTCCAAATTCAAGGTATTTGCAGACGACAATATCAATGCAGATCAAGTGATAGCATTTGTCTTTGAAACAGTATAAAACATTGTTGGAAAAGGAGAAAGTGCTGGCAACCAGCCTTTTCTCCTTTTCTTACAATGTTGTTAAAAGCCTTGCTCCTCTGGGTCATTAAAACAAGGGAATTGTATGGAAAAGGGTTGATCCTTTACTAAAGCATCCAGTGTTTTAACAGTCAGGCCGCAATTGGGCTCCATTAACATTCGGCATTTCCTACTTTTCATGAAATGTTTTCTCCCATTTCAAAAACAAATCTCACTATTTACCCTCTACCAAACGGCAAAACCCCAGGCTTGTCTCAATGGAAAATACAATCTACTAAAAATCAGAAAAAAAATTGATCTTACGGGCTAGACCAAACAAGCCGAAAATATAAAAATGCACTTTCTGTGGAGTCTGATCTTGATCTCTACTGTCTGCATAAGCTCCTGATTTTGCCTAATTGTTTCTGAAAAGGTTAAACCCTTTCATTGCTAGATTAGAGAAAAAAACAATGAGAAAAGAACATTTTCAGAAGCATATTTTAGCTCCAAAACATATAAAACTCAAGAGGGTTTTGGCAAATACAGATAACAAAAACCAGGCAGTGTAGATCTAAGATCAGACTGTACTTCTGTAGATTCTGATCTTGATCTAAATTACCTGAAATTTAAGCCCGTAATATTGACAGGAGTATGCTACCAGAAGCCAAATTTTTATACTTGTCTAAATCTAAAACATACTTGCCAGTGACAAATCAGATATGGCTTGTATCATAAGATTTGTCTTTGATAGGGTAGAAAATCTGTAGGAAAATGCTGGTTACCAGCATTTCTCTTTTTCCAACAATGTTTTCAAAACCATTCTTCTGCAAGGTAGTAACAAAACTAAACTCCATGGATTGTGTGGTGAAGAGTTAACTCTTCACCAAGCAACAAGATGTTAGACTGGTCCATATTGAAAGCATTTGCAGACAACAAATTAACAGTGTCTCGATTTATGAAATTTGTCTCTGGAAGGATAGAAAACCTTGTGGGAAAAGGAGTAAATGCTGGTTACCAGCATTTTCTCCTTTTCCCACAAGGTTTCCAAAGCTGTCCTTCCCAGGGTTGTGAAAACTAGGGATTGTGCTGTAAAGAGTTAAGGTAATTTTGTTGGGTCTTATCACTTAATTAAAATGCTACAGCTTCTTTATAGGGATCAAAGCGGTGAGAGGATTAATTTGTCACTTATGTGTAACATATGTCTGCTACCTGAATATCTCAGTTCATTACAAATCCTGTAGATGTCTCTATGTATTGATACAGACCACACTGTTACTGTAGGCAGACATTGCTATCAACTCTTTACCAAATGACAAAATTTTAGCCTTGTTATAATTGAAAACATTTGCAGATGACAATTTCATTGTAGCACAAACGGTGCAATTTCTCTTTGATAGGGTAGAAAACATTGTGGGAAAAGGAGAAAATGCAATAGCAAAACATTTTCTCCTTTTCCCACAAGGTTTTCAAAAGGCTTCCTTCCCAGGGTCATCAAAAGTTTGCATTGTGCGGTAAAGGGATAATTCTTTTACCAAACAGCAAAATTTTGGACATGTCTGAATTCAAAGCATTTGCAGATGACAAATTAAATGTGGTTCAAGTTTTTGAATTTGCCTCTGGAAGTGTGGAAAACATTGTTGGAAAAGGAGAAAATGCTGGCATTTTCTCATTTTCCCACAATTTTTTTAAAACCCTTCTTTTCCTGGGTTGTTAAAACTCAGGATTGTGTGGTAAAGAGTTCATAAGCTTTTTCCACCATGGCTTTCCCATTAAGTATGGTAGCTCAGTCAAAAAAGCACAGGAGTTGTGACCAGGGGATCCCCGATTCGAAACTCCTACGCAACAAATTTCTTTCTGAGGATTGACGATAGTCATCACAACAGCATTCACTCTTCTCTGAGCCCTAGTTGTTGTTGGACAGATATATGGGAAAGCAGCCAGTGGCTTTGAAAGAAAACTGTGATAGGTACTGGTAAAATGAAACTCCAGGAGCGCATAGGTAGGTGCACTGACCACCAGATATAACTGAAATAATGTTGAAAATGTCATTAAACACCATGCAATCAATTAATCAACCATCATGACGCCTAAATCACATGGTATTTAAGTAAATTCAACCTATTGTAAAAATAAAAAGGAGATTTGCAAAGCTGTCTACCTTGAAATGTGTTTCAAGAGGGAATGAGTTAAACCTATTTTCAGACAAAAGAAGCAAGGCAAAGATTGTAAGCCTTACATGTAAAACTATAGGAAAACTTTCATGACAAGTAAAATATATTACTACCAATGTGAGGAATAAAACTGCATTAAAATGTGTCACATTGTTTTTCAAAGTCATTTTTTGACCAAAAAAGAGGAGACAGAGAATTTCAAACCTTTGACATAGTTACATGATCCATTGCCTCATCCCTTGGAGTGCCACATGCTAGAACTAACAATGACAAAATTTTTGACCTGTCAAAATCCAAAGCGTCTTGGACAACAAATTAAGTGGTTGTTGGATTTGCCTCAAGACGGGTAGAAAACATCGTGGGAAAAAAAGAAAATGCTGGTTACCAGTATTTTCTCCTTTTCCCACAATGTTTTCAAAAGCTTATTTTTCTCATGGTTTTTAAAACTAGGGATTGTGAAGTAAAAGGATTTTAAATAAACTCACATATTTCAATTTTAAAGCTGTTTTGCCAAAAATACCAGTAACACAGCAGTCAGCACAGATTTAAGATCAAACTTCACAGTTATGCCATCTGATCTTGATCTTCATTGACCTTTAGTTATATCTTGGCAGTCTGAGATCTAGTTTATCTGAAAATCTCTTATAACTCTTTTTACTCTTATCTTTTTAAAAGTTTACCGCAACAACCATCTAATTTCCAGTAATTGACGGTAAAAGTGTGTACCTGATGGATTTATTTCCTGCAGATATAAGCGGGTATTGATCTCGCAGAGGCCACATTCATTACGGGTTTGCATGACGAGATCAGATCAGCCGTACCTTGCCTGTCATCTTCTGTCAATCGATACAATCACTGAATACTGGAAATTAACTCTTTACCTACCAACGAATTCTCAGACTGTCCAAATTGAAAGCATTTGCAGACGACAAAACAAATGTGGTTCAAATGATGGGAATTTGTAATTGATTGGGTAGAAAACATTGGGGGAAAAGGAGAAAATGCTGGTTACCAGCATTTTCTCCTTTTCCCACAGTGTTTTCCAAAGGCTTCTTATTCAAGGTTGTTACAAAACGGGATTGTGTGTTAAAGGGTTTGCTCTTAACCAGCCTCCACACAGTTTTCAAACTAGTCCAAACAAAAAGCATTTGCAGACAACATTAAATGTGGCTTCAATTATAGGCTTTGCCATAGATGGGGAGAAAATGATGTACAACAAGGAGAAAATGCTTATTACCACTGTACTTTCTCCTTTTCCTGCAATATTTTCAAATGTCTTCCTCATCACTGTGGTAAAAACACAGGAATGATTGGTACAGAGTTAACACCAATAACACCAGTCATTCTACTTCATCTTTTTCATCTGCCAAGTAGCAGGTTGATGTACAAGAGGACCCCAAAAGTCATGCATCGCTCACCTTGGAACAGCTTCTCACTGAATTACACTTTTGTGTAAACTTCAAAATATTACAACCTGCAGATGACAAAGCCCTTTATCAATCTAACCTCTCCTGATCACAAATGCACCTCCTTAACCCTTTATCACATAATCCAGTATTTCAGCCACTCTGAGGAAAAGGGTGTTTGAAAACATTATGATAATAAGCAGCATTTTATCATTTTTCCTGTAATGTTTTCTTTTCAATTTCAAAGAAAATTCTAGAGATATGTATAATATATGATCTACAAATGCTATCAATTTGGACAAGTCTAACATTTTTTTGTCATTTTAGTAAAGGGTTAACCACTGGATTACTGAGGATCCCCATCATCTCTTTAGACATATCCTAACAGTAATTTGTATGAAAGGAAACAAGAACCTTTTCTTAAAAAATTATGGATGGCATAATAGGCACTGAAACATAAATATTGAAACTTTTTTATTCAATATGAAGAGAAATAATGAAAAGTAACCATTGCAGCAATTGCTTCGTTTTTCTCATTGTTTTGCATTGTTTTGTTGAAAAGTACA
This sequence comes from Hippopus hippopus, assembly GCA_946811185.2. Lineage (NCBI taxonomy): Eukaryota > Metazoa > Mollusca > Bivalvia > Cardiida > Cardiidae > Hippopus > Hippopus hippopus. Next base: position 24,701,169 of record OX328111.1, on the reverse strand, counting down.
ATTTCAAGTTTGGTACATTTTTCAAGATAAGATGTTAATTAAACTCTTTGGAAAAGGAGCTGTTGCAGCTAAGAATGGTGTTCCTGAAAATACATTCAGGTAATATGGTAATAGGTTATACATGTATATATGATTTTTATTTCTTCCATAAATGAAGATTGGGGGAAAATATATGATTTATTATATTGAACAGACATTATAGAACATGCTAGGTATCCATTTACAGTGGCAACCCATGTATATTGGTGTGATAAATGGGTCCTCAAATAAGCCTATAGAGGCCAAAAGAATAAAGAAGTCCAGATTTTTGACCAACCACAATTTACTATTTATTCATTTTAGACTAATACCAAGAAGTAGGTCAAATGCCAGCTAATATACAGCTATGCGGGGGGAAAAAAGGAAATACTGTATACCACATGTGCAAACAACATTGTGTAGATCATACACGTATTTTCCGTAAGATATGCTGCTATGTTAAGTGGATGCAATTGTGTTGACATCAGCCTTTGTAACCTTAAGTGCTTTAACCCATTACCACACAATCCCTACTTTTGACGCCCCTGGGAAAGAAGCCTTTGGAAAACATTGTGGGAAAAGGAGAAAATGCTGGTAACCAGCATTTTCTCCTTTTCCCACAGTGTTTTCTATTCTTCCCAAGTCACCTTTATTTTGTCGTCTGCAAATGCTTTCAATTTGGACCAGTCTAAAATTTTCTCGTGTGGTAAAGAGTTAATATGTGAATGAGGTCAACATTAATCTTTTCAGCACAAAAGACTGAAATGGAAACTTTTGCTGACAGTACAGATCAAGTTTTATACTTGGAGCAGCCGGAAGCTTTGGATGTCTCAGATTTCTGACATTCCGTTTACTTCCAAGATTTAATTTAAAAAAAAAAAAAGATCCATTTTCTCCAATTTTACCCATTGATTGATTGCTGAATCGCAAATTGTTCCGGTTTGAGATGGTTTCTGACAGAGGAGATAATGCCTAAACCGCAGCCCATTCGCACCGAATCTGTACCATCAGATGAAAGGCTAAATATTCACATGTGCAACAGTGTCGTAATGATCTTTGAATCCGTGCTGAAATGATAATATACTTCTCACAAAAAGTTAAGCAACAATGAATTACTGCTGCACCAAAATTTTATCATTACACATATAGACAATTTCATTGTATAAATGTAATGAGTATTGAGTTACAAATCAGTCCCAGCAATTCTGTACTTCTATCAGATAATGTTTCTCACTTACAGGCTTTTGAAGTAAGGCACTGTCTAAATCCACATGCAAAAAAGTGGTATACTACCCAGATGTTTTAAAATCTCTAAAATTCGGTCAATCTGCAGCAGTTAGTACACGGTATGGCCACCATTAGCACGAATACAAGCTTGAACTCTTCTGGACAATTTGAGTGGCCAGCAAGATCTCCAGATCTCAATCCGATTGAGGATGCGTGGGACATTCTCGGTTGGCATGTCAATGATGGAAATGTGAGGCCTCAGAACCTCCAACACCTTGTGATACTTTTGAGTCAGGAATGGCAGGATATTCCACAACAACAGCTCAGACGGCTTGATGTGGTCAATGCCCAGAAGAGTTCAAGCTTGTATTCGTGCTAATGGTGGCCATACCGTGTACTGACTGTGTCCCGGTCGCAGATTGACCGAATTTTAGAGATTTTAGGACATCTGGGTAGTACAACACTTTTTTGCACGTGGATTTAGACAGTTCCTTACTTCAAAAGCCTGTAAATGAAAAACATGATCTAATAGAAGTACGGAATTGCTGGGACTGGTTTGTAACTCAATACTCATTACATTTATACAATGAAATTGTCTATATGTGTAATGATAAAATTTTGGTGCAGCGGTAATTCATTGTTGCTTAACTTTTTGTGAGGAGTAAAATAAAAAATATTTCAATCTATAATGACGATCTTGAAAGTATTCAAAAGTTTCCCAAAGCAAATAAACCAACGTGCAAAAACAGCCGCAAACTATACCGACCATGTTGTATGCTGTAAATGCAGAGGTGCACCAAATGTACATTTCTGGCTTCCATAATTCAGGGATTATCTCAACCGCTGTTTTTCATTCGAAATGTCGTTTTGTACAATGGGTGAACATTTGTATTTCACTGAATAATGTTTACAAAAGATATTAGTTTCAAAATTTTCTCCTTATTTTCTACTTGTCCGAGGACAACTAGATTGAAAAAAGTCACTTGTCCTACGCCAAATTTTCCCGAGTCGGACGAGTCAGACATAGGATTTCCACACCCCTGATTTCATAGATCCACAATCATGATGATCACTTGCTTGGTATGATGGATCACAGAAATGCATTCACCCCCTTTTGCCAGAGCATGGCTCATATATTTGGCACTTAACTCTTTACCACACAATCCCGACTTTTAATGACCCTGAGAAAGAAGCCTTTTGAAAACATTGTGGGAAAAGGAGAAAATGCTGGTAACCAGCATTTTCTCCTTTTACCAAAATGTTTTCCACCCTTCCCAAACCAAATTTTAATTTTTCAGTCACATTTATTTTGTAGTCAGCAAATGCTTTCAGTTTGGACCAGTCTACAATTTTGTCGTTTGGTAAAGAGTTAAAGAGTTAATATTACACAGAAGGCTGTTACACCAATGATGCGCAATACCCAAGCCTAGGGTGACAATGACAAACTGGCCAATAACAAATTTATACAGAAGATTTATATCACACACACAAAAAAAATTCTGTTATGCTTTACTGCATTTCAACATTATTACATGCATTTTCATACTAGCAGCTAATACCTTTTGAGCATATAGAAAAACATTCCATTTCCACAATGTTTTACTTATATTTAGGTATTTCACTTGAATTTGTACTATCAACTTTTCACAACAATATTGTGTGCTGCAAATTTCGCTTTGGGAGAAAACAAGTTTCATGGCACAAAATGGTGACGTCAATTTGATGTAAGCTAGTCTATGTATACATGTGCTGCCATAGGCTGTGTTTGATACATGAAGACTGATATTTAAACAAATAATGTGTTTGAAGTGACAGATTTGATTTCATATGTCATAATGTATCATCCCTCTGAAACAAAGGTCGTGGACTGTTCTAAATTGAAGCAAATCCTAATAAAAGTGACAAATTATGTGAGACATTTTATTGCATTTTTGTCTGCCTGTCATCCTCCAAAAAAATTATTCATTAATACATGTACCTTATCACATTCTGACATAACATAAGGAAAACAGACAAAGAAAGCAAATATATAAACATTCAAACAAATACTGCCTTTTTGGTGTTTTTTTGTACATTTTTTGCACTCTACTGCTTCAAAAACTTTATCAAAGGCCTCCTAGCAGCCACAAGTAAACAGTTCAGGAGTTAAATTGCAAATTTCATCAACTCAGAGCATTTGAAAGTATGGATATTATTAAGTTCAGACAAATGTGTTACAGTACATACGAGGGCTGTTCGATATGTAATGTGTATTGTACCACAGCGCGATAACGCTTTGCACGATTTCGTGGATGATGATACGCTTGAATAGCTCTATTCAATACCTTTCCAATGGTATAAACACGAGCCTTCAGCTTCCCATAGTTTTAAACTTATAGTCATTTCAAAAGAGCTAGTCGTTGACCACTGTAGTAAAAATGGTTGGGAAACGGATTAAGAATATTGAAGAAATTAGAGCTTATATAAAAGTTCGCACAAAACTCGGTCATTCGGTAATGCAGATTTTTACTGAATTGGGGGAAGTTTATGGGTCTGATAAGGTATCTTATGAGACAGTTCGTAGTTGGAGAAAGAAATTTCTGACTGGCACAGAGTCCGTCAAAGATGCAGCAAAATCTGGCCGACCTGTGACTTTAACAGGCAAGGCAAATGTCTCAAAAGTCAGGGAAATAATTGAAAGTGATGGCAGATACACGATTCGTGATATTGCTAATGCTGTTGACATAGCGCTATCGCGGGTGCATTTCATTTTGAAGCGTATTTTGAAAGTACGAAAGATTTCTGCCAGATGGATACCGCATATATTGACAGATGACCAAAAACAGGTACAAGTACAAACCGCTAAGCAATTGCTCAAAATGTTTCCCAAATTCAATCAAAGACAATTTGCAAACATTGTTACTGGTGACAAAACATGGGTTCACTATTTCGAACCAGTAAGAAAAATTGGAAACAAAATATGGCTAAGTAAACATGCTAGAAGGCCTGTAGTTGCCAAAAGAAGCACAAGCACAAAGAAGGTTCTTTATTGCATATTCTTCTCATGTGATGGTATAGTCGTACAAATTCCGGTGCCGAAGGGCAAAAGTGTTACAGGTCGGTATTACCGAGATGTTATACTAAAAAAGCTCAAGAAATATTATCTTAAACAATGCCCTGTGTCAGGATTTAGGCATGTTCATCTACTTCATGATAATGCTCCATCACATACATCTGAGCTTGTGAAGCAATTTTTGAAGTCGGAGAAGGTTACCGTCTTGCCACACCCACCATACTCTCCAGATCTAGCCCCATGCGACTTTTTCCTTTTTCCAAAACTTAAAAAGTTCTTATCTGGTCGTCGTTACAAGTCCTGACAAGCCCTTGGCTCAGCCATCAGTCAGTGCCTCAGAGGTCTACCTAAATCAACGTACCATGACGCATGTCAGAAATGGATTTAGAGATTGAAATTATGTATTTCAAACCGCGGAGAATACTTTGAGGGGATGTAATGTTCATTTCACTATTTGAGTCGAATGCTTTTGAGATATCGTACAATACACATTACATATCGAACAACCCTCGTATTACTGTATGATCTGTCATATCCAGCCAATAGTAGATAAATGAATTGTAAAACTAGAATTAAAGTTGCTAACAATAATCTAGTTTTACGATTTATTTTTCTGAAAGCCATTGGAAATTTTAAAGACTGTACTATCACATATTGTCAGACTCGTAATAATATCTATACTTTTAAATGGTTTGAATTAAATTTGCCTGCAATTTTACACCCACCCCCTCATTTATTTTTGGCAACTGATTGGCCTTAAAAACTCTGTATGACTTGCAACAAGCTAAAACAGAGGCATATGTTAAAGTTAAGTCATAAAATTAATGGTGTATTTTTTTGATGAGAGGTATTTTAAATATGCATCACTAATTATAACATAATCGATAGTAAGCAATTATCATAAGCCTATTCTTTATATGTTATAAATAATTCTCTTTTAACTTTGCATTCTCTGAAATGAAAAATGTTTGCTACATTTTTAACACACCATATATAAGGTATTACTGTCTTTATGTTATGTCTATGCCACTACTTTACTCAACCCACCCATCTTCTTCAGTAGACAGTATGTTAACTCTTAACTCTTTACCAGATGACAAAATTTTAGACTGGTCCAAATTGAAAACATCTGCAGACAACAAATTGAAGGTTTCCCAAATGACGAAATTTGGCCTTGACAGAGTAGAAAGCATTGTGGAAAAAGGAGAAAATGCTGGTTACCAGCATTTTCTCCTTTTTCCACAATGGTTTCAAAATCTCTCTTTGTAAGGGTCGTTAAAAGTCGGCTTTGTGTGGTAAAGGGTTAACCTTTTACAAAATTTTAGCCTTGTCCAAATTGAAAGCATTTGCAGAAAACGATTTTGATGTGGCTCAAATGGTACAATTTTTCTTTCATACGGTAGAAAACATTATGGAAAAAGGAAAAAATGCTGCTTACCAGCATTCACCTTTAACACTTTACCACACAAACCCGACTTTTAACGACCCTGAGAAAGAAGCCTTTTGAAAACATTGTGGGAAAAGGAGAAAATGCTGGTAACCAGCATTTTCTCCTTTTCCCACAATGTTTTATACCCTATCAAAGAACAATTGCACCATTTGAGCAACAGTGAAATTGTCATTTGCAAATGCTTTCAATTTGGACAAGTCTACATTTTTCTTGTGTGGTAAAGAGTTAAGTGCTAAGTTGCTTTTGTGGATAGTGTTGATCTAAAGATCAGACTGCACAGTTGGTGCAGTCTTATCTTGAATCTATGCAGTGCACATAACCATTTTACATGTTCTGGCCAAAACAACCTTAAATAGCAATACTGTGGCTGCTTTTCCGTATTGAATATGGCCATTTCATTTACCCTTAAGTTGCTTTTCATACAATACCAGGTTTTAACAACTCTGATGCAGAAGACTTGAAAATATTGTGGGAAAAGGAGAAATGCTGGTAAACAGCATTTTCTCCTCTTCCCACAATGTTTTCTGCCCTATCAAGGAACAAGTTTTGTCATTTCGCCACCTTAAATTTTTGGTCTTCACATGCTTTCAATTTTGAACTGGTGTAAAATATTTATCCATTTGGTAGAGTAAATGGCCGCCTTATAATGAAAACAAGGGAGGTAATTGATAAATGATGAAATGTAAATCTTGCGTTACAGTACAATACTATAATTTGTGCAGTTTAACCCTTTACCGCACAATGCCAACTTTTAACGACCCCGGGAAAGAAGCCTTTTGAAAACATTATGGGAAAAGGAGAAAATGCTGATTACCAGCATTTTCTCCTTTTCCCACAATGTTTTCTACCCTATCAAAGAAAAATTGCATCAGTTGAGCCACACTGAAATTGTTGTCTGCAAATGCTTTCAATTTGGATAAGGCTAAAATCTTTTTGTCTGGTAAAGGGTTAAATTCGATTTTGCACATCCGCAAGACAAACCAGGTACTCTAGTTACAGGAATGCTCTTGTTCGATATTAATACTGTCAAATTCCTACAAAAAAAAGCTTCAAATTAACCTCTAAATTATTCCATTTGTATGCATATTTGTGTGTTTACTGCATCATTTCACACAGAGGCACGTTTCAATATAAACTGTCTGCAAAAATCATCAATTTTTGTGTTATGAAAAACACTATTCACTGGCAGTTTCATCCTCACCAGGCTACAAGCATCTTTAGTTGTTTTCCACACAGAAAAATTATAGATTAGCCCTCCGGCTGCTAAGCGCAACTCACCGACCTTTTTGGGGACAGTGTAGATCAAGATCAGATTGCACAGAACATGCAGTCTGATCTTGGATCTACACTATCATAAAGAGATATATTTCCTCCAAAAATACCTTTCAAACAGCAATATTTGGATTTTTACCATCGGCTTAAAAGTTTTACTTCTTTTATTTAGCAGGATATGAGTTAGTTTCCAATCTGAATGCATTTGCAGATGACAAAGTAATTGTGGCTCAAATGGTGGGATTTGTCTGAGAAAAGAAAGAAAACATGGTGGGAAAAGGAGGAAATGCTGGTTACCAGCATTTTTTTTTACCCACAATAGCTTCAAAAGCTTTCTCTGTCAAGATCGTAAAAACTTGGGATTAAGTGGTAAAGAGTTAACCCTTTACGACACAATCTCGACTTTGAATGACCCCGGAGAAGAAAGCTTTTGAAACCTTGAGGGTAAAGGAGAAAATGCTGGTAACCAGCATTTTCTCCTTTTCCAGCAAGGTTTTCTTCCCTATCACAGACAAATTTCATCATTTGAGTCACATTTAGTTTGTCGTCTGCAAAAGCCTTCAATTTGGACAAGACTAAAATTTTGACGTATGGTAAAGACTTCACTGTTTAGCTGAAGAAACAATTTCATCCATAATTACTGAAAGCATTTGCCAACAACTATAAATTGAATGTGGCTTAAGTGAGGGAATTTGTCTTTCATAAACTCAAAAACAATGTGAAAGTATTTTCTACCTATCCCACAATGTTTTCAAAAGCTTTCTCTGTCAAGGTCGTACAAACTCAGGATTGGTTGTTAAAGAATGATTTGTTTAGCAGGCAACAAAGTCCATCCATAATTATTGAAAGCATTTAACAACAACTGTAATATCAAATGTGGCTCAAATAAGGAGATCTGTCTTTCAAAAACTTAAAAACATTGTGAAAGTAATTTCTGCTTATCCCACAATGTTTTTTATAGCTTTCTTCCTTGGGGTTTTGAAACAAGAGGGCCATGATGGCCCTGTATTGCTCCACTGGCTAATAAGTAAAAACCCTACAGACCAAACATTACAATACTTATCCAATCGGTTCTGAACTAGTAGACATACAAAATTTTCTCTATAAAATCCCTTGAGAAAGTTATGACCCCAGGGCAAAGCTATTTTTGACAACAGAGCTATAATTACTTGAATCCTGGTAGACGTCCACAAGATAAAGCCCCATACCAAATAAAGGTCTAGAATGTGTGGTTATAAACAAGAAGATTTTCAAAGTCTGCTCAATAAGAGGCCCTGAAAAACATGAGACCCTTGAGACAGGGCTAAATTTGGTAGCCCTAGTTCTTATAGTTAGTTACAAGAAGATTTCTAAAGTTTTCACAATATAAGCCCATGTAAAACTTGAGACCACTGGGGTGGGGGCAAACTTGACCTCAGGGCTATAATTTGGGCCCTCTTAGTAGATGCTGACTAGATAAAGCTACATGCAAAATTTGGTTACCCTAGGCCTTATGGCTAGGTACAAGAAGATTTTTAAAATTTTTCCTATATAAGCCAATGTAAAACTTGTGACCCCCGGGGTGGGATCAAATTCAAGCCTAGGACAATAATTTGGGCACTCTTGGTAGAGGCCCATTGGATAAAGCCACATGCATAATTTGGTACCCATAGGCTTTATGGTTAAGTACAGGGCGATTTCTAAAGTTTTCTCTATAAGCCCATGTAAAACTTGTGACCCCCAGGGCGGGGTCAAATTTGACCCCAGGACAATATAATTTGAAGAAACTTGATAGAAGTCTGCTAGATAAAGCTACATGCCAAATTTGGTAGCTCTAGGCCTTTTGGTTTCAGTTAAGAATATTTTTAAAGATTTCCAATATTTTTCAGTTTTGTTGCCATGGCAACAAGTGTTTTTGAAGGAATCAAATTCTTTCAAAAAATTCTGAAGAGGACCATGGCAGGATCATTTTTGTGAAGTTTCATCAAAATTGGATGGGTCTAAGTTTCAGAGAAGATGTTTGAAATAAAAGTTAACACACGCACAGACAGATGCACGACAGATACAGGGCCATGACTTAAGCCCGCTGGCCTTCGGTCAGTGGAGCTAAAAACAGTATTGTTTGGTAAAGAGCTAGCTACCAATGCAGAAAATGTGGATCAAGATCACACTCAAAATCTGTGCTGTATTACAGCCGTACTCTTTCCTGTTTTGACTCTCATATTTATCCCTAAACTTATCTCACTACCAACTGTAACACATTTGTAACAAACAACTCTTTGCTTTTTACCAGACAACAAAATTTTGCAATTGTTCTTATTTAACCCTTTACCACACGGCAAAATTTAAGACCTATCCAAATTAAAAGCATTTGCAGACGACAATTTCATAGTGGCTCAAATGATGCAACTTTTCTTTGATAGGGTAGAAAACTTTGTGGGAAAAGGAGAAAATGCTGGTTACCAGCATTTTCTCCTTTTCCCACAATGTTTTCAAAAGGCCTCTTTTTTAGGGGCGTCAAAAGGCGTCATTGTGTGGTAATGGGTTAAAGCATTTGAAGACATTAAGTCAAATGTTGTTTAAACGATTTAAATGATTAGATTTATCCATAAAATAATACAAAACTTTTGGGGAAAAGAAGAAAATGTATTTTCTCTTTTTCCAGCAATGCTTTCAAAAGCCATCTTCATTAGGTTCAATAAAACTCGGGATTGTGAGGTAAAGGGTTAGTAGATACCTAACATAAATTAACCCTTAGAGTGCCAAATAGACCCAACAGACATTTTCAAATTAGAATGAAGACCCAAATAATTACAATATCATATTGGCTTTTGTGTATAGAGTTTCATCAAAGTGGACAGTGTAGATCAAAGATCAGACTACATGTTTTGTGCAGTCTGGTCTTGATCTACACCGGCTGCAGAGGCAACAATGGTTGTGAAATGCACTTTATGGGTTAAAATTTACATGTATGAAACAAAAGATTTGTGAAAAATTTTAGCCAAAGGATAAATTTATTCATTTACCCATTTCTCCTTTTGCCACAATGCTTTCAAAAGTGATCTCCTATCAATAACTAATGTCATCTGTAGGTAATAATGCGTCACATTGTAGTTATGGCAAAGAATTGACAAATATTGCTAGACAAGCTGCCTTGGTATACATGAAGCAAAATATCAAGTGACAGACACTCGTGTACTGTATGATGAAGGCTCATTAGCTTCTAATGAGTGGATGGTCATTTTGCTTTGTTTGTTTGTATGGTGTTTAAAGCCATTTCAATGTAAATGCAGTTATATAAGTTGACTGCCAGTTCACTTATCCATGCTTTCCTGCAATTTCTTTTTCCAATGCTTCCCACAGTATTTGTCACAAGCCACTGGCTGCTTTCCCACATACCCAGTAACCATCATCAAACAAATGGTTAGCAGTGAGAGCAGAATTTACAGATCCTGTCATAACAACTTTCATCTATCCTTGGAGAGAATTTTGCCATTCTTGGGATTGGAACCAGCGACCCCTGGTTTTCAGTCCAGTATGTAACAAGTTGAGCTACTGAACTCAGCGCTTATTATTATCCTACCTCTCAACCTGATAAATATTTGAAATGAAAATTTCAAGTTAACCCATTACCACACGGCAAAATTTAAGACCTATCCAAATTGAAAGCATTTGCAGACAACAATTTCATAGTGGCTCACATGACACAACTTTTCTTTGATAGGGTAGAAAACTTTGTGGGAAAAGGAGAAAATGCTTGTTACCAGCATTTTCTCCTTTTCCCACAATGTTTTCAAAAGGCCTCTTTTTTAGGGGCGTCAAAAGGCGTCATTGTGTAGTAAAGGGTTAATAGTACAAACCCAAATTTGCTACTTCAAAGGTATGTTTAGGGGGAAAAAATATCTCCTTGTCTGACAAAGCCGATGCAAGATCAGACTACATGTTTTCTACAGTCTGATCTCGATCTACACTATCTGCAAAAGGTCCTTGAGTCGCGCTTAGCAGTCTAGGGGTTAAAGCAGGGGAGGGGGGCCTGAAACAGCAAACAATAATAAGTTTTTACCAGACAACAAAATTTTATACTTAGCCATGTTGAGAGCAGTTGCAGACAGTATATCAAATGTAGCCTACATGGTGGAACTGTCAGTGAACAGAAAGAAAACATTATGGGATAAGGAGAAAATGCTGGTAACCAGCATTTTCTCCTTTCCTCACAATGTTTTCAAAAGGATATCAGAGTTGTTAAAACACAGGATTGCTTGGCAAAGGGTTACTGAAGATGAACATGTAAGACCTGTGCCATGCTTTGACAAAAGGCAGTTTAATGCAACTCCGAGATGCATGATACCATATAAGTTATCACATAATTATGGATCCATAAAAATCTATTTTATCTTACAACCGACTGAATGATAAGGTGCACTTATCCTTTGAAAAGCAGAAAATTGACCAACATCAAAAAGTTTTGACCCAAGTCAGTCTGTGCAGACTGCACAGGCTGACCTGGGTCGATACTTTTTGCAGATGCATCAAGCCCCCTTTTCACAAAGCATGGCTCAAGTATTTGCTCTCTTAACTCTTTACCAAAGGACAAAATTGTAGACTTGTCCAAATTAGGAAGCACTTGCAGATGACAAAATAAATATGGCTCAAAAATTGAAATTTGTCTTGGGAAGGGTAGAAAACATTGTGGGAAAAGGAGAAAATGCTGGTTACCAGCATTTTCTCCTTTTCCCACAATGTTTTCAAAATGCTTCTTTCTCAGGGTCGTTAAAAGTCGGGATTGTGTGGTAAAGAGTTAAGCTTTTCCGTTTCCTCATTAGCTGTGTCTGAGTTAATTTATGCAGAGTCAGCCTTGTAGCTAAGGGTCATGCACTGGGCTTGAAACCAAGAGGAGTTTGAATGACCTGCTCTGTCTATTTCTTTCTGAGGATTGGTGATAGTCATTGCAACAGGATTTGTTTCTCTGTCAAGGCTTACTGATGTTTTGACATTAGTTATGTGGGAAAGCACCCAGTGGCTCGGAAAGAATCATGTGTAATTTACTGGCAAAAGAAAATGAAGGAAAGCAGGAATAGGTGCACTGGCATCCACGAAATAAATAATGTTGAAAAAACCATACTAACCAACAAACAAAAAGTTTTAACATGTAAAAACACTTAATATATGCAACTCATATTAGAACAGACAAGCAAAAATCATTTAGACTGCAATTTCTAAGCTGTTTTGGAATAAGTCATGTCAAAAACTAAATTGTAAACATAATATCCTAGCTTGGAATAGCTGATCTTGGTCTACACTGTCAAAACAAGCAAGTGAAGTAATGCTGTGCTTAGCACTAAATGAGTTAAGAATAATGAGGCAGAAATAAAGGAAAAAATTCATCAACAGAATATCAAATATAGAAATCACTCAAAGTGACAAGTTATGATTTCTCCATTTCCCAAAATGTTTTCAACAGCTGCAGCAAATTTGTCAAAATAGGAAACATGAAGAAAAGGTCATAATTGTTTGTTAGTTGGTTTGTTTATGTTTTACTTTGTTTTCAACATTTCAGTCATGTGCTAGTGCATATATCTGTGCTTTCCTTGGAGTTTCTTTTACTAGTCCACAACCACACAATATTATTCGTAAGCCATTGTGTGCTTTCCCACATAACTAATAGTCAAAACAATGATCAGAGGTGAGACAGAAATGATCTTGCTGCAATGATTATCATCAATCCTTGGAAAGAAATTGCCTGCCCCGATGATTTGAACCGGTGACCTCCTGATTTCAAGCGCTGTATGTTACTGAGCAAGCTACCATGCCCAGCAGAAAGGGTCATGAAGTGTTGCGGTAATTATCTGTTTTATCAAACAGACTTCAGTCAGATATATATACTTTTTGTACTAATTCATCATAATCTAGCTCAGTCACTGCAAAAATAAAACAACACTTTCTACTTTCTACCTCCTTTATGAGAGTTACACACTCCCATTTTCAAAAGCTCTTTCCAGTCCGACATTTCCCCTTTAACCCTTTACCAAACAATCCCTGGCTTTTACGACCCAGAGGAAGAAGCCTTCTGAAAACATTGTGGGAAAAGGAGAAAATGCTGGTAACCCAGCATTTTCTCCTTTTCCCACAATGTTTTCTACTCTTCAAGTTTCAATTTTTGAGTCACATTTATTTTGTTGTCTGCAAATGCTTTCAATTTGGACAAGTCTAAATTTTTGTCGTTTGATAAAGAGTTAAATTAAGCATGTATGTTTCATAAGTATGTCTCCATACAGATTTATATCAACCCTTTACCAAACAACAAAATTTTAAAGGTTGCCTCAATTGAAAGCTGACAAATTCAATATAGCTCAAACAATGGGATTTGTCTTTAAAAGGGTAGAAAACATTGTGGGAAATAAAGAAAATGCTGGTTACCAGCATTTTCTTTATTTCCCACAATGTTTTCAAAAGTTTTTTGTCAGATAGTCAGAGCCAGGATTGTTTGGTAAAGGGTATATCCTAGTCTCTCATGTAGATTCCTTTTGATGTCCGTGCAAGCAAAAACTTTTGAAGGGATATCAAATAGGCATAGAAGCAGGGGCTGCCGGAGCCATGGCCTCCATCCTGTTTCATAATGTTGGTGAGGGATTTGGCTTCTTTCTGCAGCCACCTCCAAAATAATGAAGTATTTTTCATTTTCCTGTCTGTAAAATTTTTCATTTTTCTGTCTGTAAAATAAAAGTTTTGAAAAAAGAGGAAAAGGGAGTTTCAAATGCAATATACCAACCAAGTCACCACATGATTATGGATCTGTAAAATCCATTTTGTCTAACAACTGACTGAATCATGAAGTATAATGGTCCTTAGACAAGCAGAAAATTTACCAATAGAAAAAAATTTCAACCCAAGCAGGGATCATTTACACACTGTATATACAATCCCTGACCCAGATCAGCCTGCCGGGATTGCACGGGCTGACATGGGTCAATACTATTTGCAGATTAATTCAACCCTGTTTTCAAAGAGCATGCCTTATTTTATTCAGCTAATTCTGATACTGGCCGTGATATGACAAACAAACTGTTGAAAGCATTGCAAAACACTTTTAGCCAAACAAACTGGTACAAGTAACACAGGTCAGTCACATTTCAAGAAAGGAAAATTCTATTTCCTGATTGATAGGTATATTATCATGTGAAACAGAAACAACAGTTTAAAACAAGCAATTACTCCTTTTGCCACAATGAGCTAGCTTCTTTCATAAGTACTATAGCATTTTAGCCACAACTGTATCCATAGTAGAAGGTAATAATAATGGTAGAGTGGAAAAAATGCAGAATCATCATATGAATAGTTAATGGTAAAGTGCCCTGATGTTCCTAAATATATATCTGTTATACAAAGGATGAAGATAGTTATTTTCACCCAAGCTTCAAAGTGTAAAGATCATACTTCAATTTACACTAATTGGTTCTATACACAGTTCAAAGAGAACATTTAGTGATGAATTGGAACTTTTAATCTCTGAAAATATTAGAATGGCTTTTACACTTTTCAGATCATGTTTTATTTCTCCCCAGACTTGGTGAGAATGAAAATGAGATTTTTTACAGTAACTTAGTATTATGTGACTTATGCAATTTATTTAAAAAAAGACAGTGTTTCAAGGTTTAGTGATGGAATAGGCCTTATGTTATTAAGCATTTCAACTCTTTACCAGATGACGAAACTGTAGTCTTGATCATATTCAACCATTTTCAGACAACAAATTTAGTCTAGCTAAAAAGATAATTTCCGTCTTTGAAATGGTAGAATAGATTGTGGGAAAAGGAGAAAATTCTGGTTACCAAGTAAGGCTGTTGGGTTAGTAGTTCAAGGTCATGGGTTCAAGCCTCCATGGTTTTTGTCTTGCGCAAGACACTGCAGCAGCATCAAAGCCTAGTTTTGGTGAAGTTCAGGGTCTGTATTCACAAACTATTCTTAAGAATATTTCTAGTCCTAATCATCAAGATTTGAAAGTAACACAACTTCTGATTGGCTAAACCAAATGGTTTAGCCAATCTGAAGTTGTGTTACTTTCAAATTTTGAAAATTCTGGGGAATAAGACTGAGAATGTTCTTAAGAATGGCTAGTGAATATGGACCCGGGAGACACACAGATAAGGGAGATAAAGCCCATAATATGGCTGAATTATTGTTGAAAGCGATGTATAACATAACTGAATCATCGTTTTACAAATTTTAACATTAGCGGGTTTGTGATATATCTATCTGAACAGCCAGATCTTTAGCTGAGATACTAGGGATATTAGAATGTGACTGTTCAAGACTTGAACCATATTGTTGGTAAAATGAAACCAAGCACAGTATCGCTTACTTTGCTTCTCTATAGAACAAGCTTTTTAGGCAAAACAGAAGCACATTTGAGTATTTCTATGCAGAGGTTATATGTTTGATTCAAAACCAGGGCTTTGCTTGTAAGATTTGACTATGCTCAACTTGAAACCTCAAACTGTACAAAAATTCAAATAATATGAATATAGTTTCATTAGGGAGGAAGAGAGAAAAACTCTAAAAGTTAAGAGAGTTACTCCCTATCAAATTAATGGGTCTATAAAATTACATTTATGTAACTTTAAAATTTCATGCTCAGCCAAGTAGAACACCAAAAAGTTATAGACACTCTGACTCTGGGTGGATTATATTAATTAGCCGGTTTCATAAGTTACATGCGGCATCATTACCTCAGAAACATGGTTTTAACTCTTTACCGAACAATAAAATCCTATAGACTTGTCCAAGTTGAAAGCTTTTGCAGATGACAAAATAAATGTCACTCAAAATCGTAATCTATTTTGTGAAGGGTAAAAAATATTGTGGGAAAAGGAGAAAATGCTGGTTACCAGCATTTCCTCCTATATACCACAATATTTTTTAATGCTTTCTTCCTCAATGTTGTTAAAAGTCGGGATTGTGTGGAAATGGGTTAAATACCTTTGTTCTTCGAAACAAGAACTTAGACTCAGTGGCTTGATCAGTAGCGTAAAAAACTTGAGACTAGATGGTTGCTGGTTCAAATCCCCAGCTCCTCAAGTTTCTCTCCAAGGATTGAAGATAGTAATTGCTACAGGATTTTATTCCTGTCTCAACACTGCTCCTTGTATTGAGAATGGGTATGTAAGAAAGTAACCATTTGCTTAGGAAGAATATTGTGCTAAGTACTCAGGTAAAAGGAACTCCTGGAAAGCATAGGGGAACTGGCTGCTGCAATTTAACTGAAATAAGTTGAAAAAATGCATCAAACATTATACAAACAAAACAAGAGCTTGCATATCTTTCAAAGCAAGAGAGCAATGACGGCCCTTACTGGCTGAAGTGTCTCGTACAAGAACAATCCCACAAAGAACCCAATGCTTCCAGTGAGGCCCAAACCTGGAGCTTCCAGGCAGCAAATCAATACATCACCACTGAGCCAGGTAGGTTGATTGATTGATTGAACAGTGTTTTACGCCGCTTTAAACATTATTTCAGTCATATCGGCGACAGCTCACATATTCATGTATTTCCTGGGTTTTACCAGTACTAGGCTAGGGCTCTAAAGTATCTTGCCCAATGACAGTTCAACAAAAAACCCAGTGGATCCAGTGTGGCTCAAACCGAGGGTCTCCAGGTTACAAGTCCCACACTTTACCACTAAGCCACGCAGGATCCCTGAGTCAGGTTGGACCCCAAGCCCAAGATAATGCTCGAATGCTTCATTTGGTATATTGGTGTGCTCAACATTGGGCCATGTTGACAAAAGTATCTTGAATTTATTTCTTCTTCTCTATTCAAAGACAAGACTAACCATATGACTGACTAAACCAGGTTATCTTAGCCAATCAAATGGCTTGCCTTAAAATTTAGAACTAGACAAGCACTAAAAATGATTGATGAATTATGGCCCTTGGATTACTCAAAGAAAGGAGTAGAAATTTTCCAAGAAAATTATGAATGAGGTAGAAAATAGAAGTGTGATCCTTAAGTGAAGTCATCTTTGTATCCATCCATTCGTTTGTGACTAGTCTCTGAATACCGGTAATATGTGAGCAATGGTTAGAATAGGCATGATGAGACAAGTTAATGAACACCTGTATCAAGACTTAACACTACAATTCCAAGTTTTGACAACACTGTGCAAGATGGCTTTTGAAAACATTTTGGGAAAAGGAGAAAATGCTGGTAACCAGCATTTTCTCCTTTTCCCAAAATTTTTTCTACCCTTTCAACAATAGTTTCTAGTGTTTGAGCTACATTTAATCTGTCATCTGCAAATGCTCTCAGTTCTGACACTGTGAAATTTTGTCATTTTAGTAAAGAGTTAAAGCTTCTGTCAGGACTGTAGTTGCTTTTGCAGCCTATGTAGATTCAGATAAGACTGCATAAAACAAACAGTCTTTTCTTCTATCTACACAGTGAGTGGCTGCTTTCCTAAACATTCTGGTCAAGGGCAACCTTGAAATAGGTCTGTTAAGTTTATTGGGCACTTAAACCCCTTACCGAACAACAAAACTTCAGGTTGATCCAAATTAAAACATTTGCAGACCATTAATTGGATGGGGCTTGAATGATAGGATGTGTCTTTCAAAAGGAAGAAAACATCGTGAGAAAAGCAGAAAATGCTGGTTACCAGCATTTTCTTCTCTTCCAACAATGTTTTCAAAAGCCTTCTTCCTCAGGCTCATTAAAAATGTGGATTGTCCGGTAAAGGATGAAGGGTTAGCTTGATTAAAATGAGCAACATCAGAGCATTTTATGCTTATGTGGACCAAAATCAGACTTGGTAGATTTATAACTGATCCAGTATTCTGGTATAAACAGCTTTGAAATTGCTTCAAATTTGTTTTTTTCTTCTGACTGATACAATGTGTTCCATATACTGGGATGTAACTCTTTACCAGACTAAAAGATTTTAGCCTTATCCAAATTGAAACTCAAAAAAACTAGAGCTGTCACTGAATGTGACTTAATACCCCCGCCAGCGCTTTGACAGAAACAGGCAATTTAACAAAAAATTTTCTAAGTTCAAGGGGAGATTACCCTGGAATCATAGGGAGTAGATGATTGAAAACTGCGTCTTGCACAACTTCAGCATACGATCAATGTATCAACAAACTTTCAATATGATAGCAGCAAAACTGTAGGAGGAGTTTGCGACACAAAATTACTAGTATTTTGTACACAGACGGACACACGGACGGACGGACGGACACACAGACGGACGGACAGGCTGAATCCAGTATACCCCCGAAAACATTCGGAGATAATGAAATCTGTATATCAATAGAGTAGATGACCTTGTAGGAAAAGGAGAAAATGCTGGGTACCAGCGTTTTCTCCTTATCCCAAAATGTTTTCATAAGCCTAATCTTCCTCAGGATCATTAAATGTCGGGATAGTGTTGTAAGAGGTTAATAAAGGATTTATGTTCTTTTGAGTATCTCCACTTTTCCCAGAATCTTCTCTGACAAATGTGCATCAGACAACTTTGTAAAATATAGATAATCAACATGAACTAAAGGCCCATAGCTGCCAGAAGTAAACAATACAGGTATTAAAATGCATGTAAATTTAAATCACACCATTTAAAAGGATGTGAATTATTGTGAAGATGACAGTTTATCTATATTGTTCATCAGTCCATGTGTTAGTTGCCAACAGGAAAATGGAATCTAAAACTAGGTTATAAGTTGAAAGGTCTCTTTTTATCTTTTGTTTACTTTTTACCTGATTTAAACATTAATTTTTCTGCCAGCAACTTTAATTTGGACAGGCCACACAGAAACAGATTGTCATGTTCACAATAATTTCCATACTTTTAAATGGCATGATTTAAATTTATATGCATTTTACCAGCTCATCGTTACTTTTGGCAGCTAAGAGCCTTTAAGCTACTGTAAATACATGAATACATTTGAGCACATGGTAACTAAATGAGAAAATACTCATTTCACCACAATGTTTTCAAAATAAATCTTCTGCTATAATGCAAAAAGTTGTGGAAACAAAAAGAAAATGCCGGTTAACCTAATTTTCTCCTTTTATCTGCATTGTTTTCGAACCAGTCAGAAACAACTGGCATCATCTGAGTCACAATTTTCATCTGCAAAAACCTTTGATTTGATTAAGTGTAATTTTATTTTATCGTCTGGTACATAGTTTATTAACTCTTTACCAAACGACAAAAATTTAAGACTAGTCCAATTTGAAAGCATTTGCAGACGACAAAATAAATGTGAATCAAAAACTGACATTCGATTTGGGAATTGTAGAAAACATTGTGGGAAAAGGAGAAAATGCTGGTTACCAGCATTTTCTCCATTTCCCACAATGTTTTCAAAAGCTTTCTTTCTCAGGGTCGTTAAAAATCGGGATTGTGTGGTAAAGACTTAACTCTTCATCAAACAACAAAATTTTAGACTTATCCAAAACAGCGTGAAATGCAGGTGACGAAATGAACGTCTCTCAAACGATTTGATTTGTTGTTGGAAAGGCATATTACCAGCATTTTTTCCTATTCCTGTAATGTTTTCAAAAGCCTTTCTTCTCAGGGTAGTTAGAAATCAGGATTGTTCTGTAACGGTTAACTCTTTACTAGACGACCAAATTTTAGACTCTGAGTCCAAGCTGAGAGTATTTGTAGACAAAAAATTAAATGTGGCTCACAAGATTGAAAATGGGTAAAAAACATGGAAGGAAAGATGAAAATCCTGGTTATTAGCATTTTTCCTTTTACCTTCCATTTGTACGAAAGGATTCTTCTTTTGGGTTTTTAAAATACAAGTTTTGTAGGTGAAGATCAATCAGTCTAAGACAGAGAGAGGAGTAAAGGCCTGTCTACACTAGCAAACATTTGTTTGCAAACACCATCAAACATTTGTTTGGAGCTGTTTGTTCATGTTTGTCTGTAAGGTTCTACACGGCAACAAACAATGGCATACAATGTTTGGTGGTGTTTGAAGATCATGTGATCCATTCATCGAATGATAAAAAGACAGCTTCTGACTGGTCAGTATATTTGAAACTGTTTGGTGATGTTTGCTGACTCGTCTACACTAGCAAACTTTTGTTTGCAAACAACAACAAACACTGTGTTTAGTGGTGTTTGCAAACAAGTGTTTACTACTGTACATGGGCCTTAACCCTTTACCAAACAATCCCTGGTTTTAACGATCCTTAAGAAGAAGCCTTCTGAAAACATTGTGGGTAGAAAAGAAAATGCTGGTAACCAGCATTTTCTCCCTTTCCCACAATGTTTTCTACACTTCCAAAGTCAAGTTTGAATTTTTGAGTCACATTTATTTTGTCTTCTGCAAATGCTTTCAATTTTGGACAAGTCTAAAATTTTGTTGTTTAATAAAGAGTTAAGGAATGATTCTGGAAAGCAACATGTTGAGAATGGAAAGCATAACAAGATTCAGTATATTTTTTTTTTCATTTTATTTTTTTTTCTTCTAACACAGGTTTTGTAATACACCATTTTATGATAATTCATTCTTTGTTTTACAACTTTTTTTTTTGCTTGTGTTAGTTTTCTTTTTTCTGTCTGTAATGTTGACATCATTTTCTTTTTTTTTTTTAATAAAGTTTAAAAATTTATCACATCTTTTTAAAAAATAAGAAATGAAGTTAAAATCATACTTACCTGCTGGTATCAGATAAAGGGCAGTAAACATTGTGGAAAAAGGAGAAGATCCTGGAAACCAGCATCCTCTCTTTTCCAAAATATTGTAAAAAGCCTTCTACCTCAGGTTCGTTAAAGCTCCAGATTGTCTGGTAAAAGGTTAAAGCTTTACCAAACGACAAAATTTTGGATTTGTTTAATTAAATCAAAAGCATTTGCAGCCAACAAATTGAATGCGTCTCAAATGGTGGATCTGTTTCATTGGCTTGAAAAAATTATGGGAAAATGAGAAAATTCTAGTTACTAACATTTTCTCCTTTTCCCTCAATGCTTACAAAAGGTTCCTTCCTCTAGGTGGTTAAAACTCTGGTTTGAGTGGTGGAGGTTCAACCCTTTACCACACAATCCCGACTTTTGATGACCTTGAGAAAGAAGCCTTTTGAAAACATCCTGGGCAAAGGAGAAAATGCTGGTAACCAGCATTTTCTCCTTTTCCCATGATGTTTTCTAAACTATGACAGACAAATTTTATATTTTGAGTTACATTTAATTTGACGTCTGCAGATGCTTTGAATTTGGTCAAGGCCAATATATTATCATTTGGGAAAGAGTTACAGATTGAATAATTAAAATGGCTATCAACAACTTAAGTTCGACCAATATGTAACAGTGTGATGTAAGTACAAGCTATGAAGATCTATACACAAAAGTTGTGCAATCATGTAACATGTACATAAAACATAAAAGAAATAAAAATTATGTATAATCTTTATCATTTTCTAATTCTTCAAAAATACTCAGAAGTCTTAATAAGTGATAAAAATAGGATTACCTTTTAATTTCTAGAAATCAACTTTTTTTTTTCAAACTAATATAACAGTGTCAGACAGAATAGAACAGGAAATGGGAATTCGTGAAAAATGGATACATACAGAAACAAAAAAATTATTGTGACCTTCGCAGATATGTTCTTTTGCAGCCATGTTTTTTCTGCATCTCAGACTTCCACCTAAATGAGCAAAAACATCTTAACTTCTTACCAAACCACAAAAGTTTGGGCTTGTCCAAATCAAAAGCGTTTGCAAACCAAAAAATCAAATGGTGGGTTTCATATTTGAAAGACTACAAAACATCCGGGAAAGGGTGAAAATACTGGTAACCAGCATTTTCTCCTTTTCCCACATTGTTTTTGAGCCTTCTTCCACAAGGTTGTTATAATTCTGGATAATGTGGAAAGTGGTACATTCGAATTCTTTACCAAACAACAAAATTTTATACCAGTCCAAATTAAAAGCATTTGCAGACAACAAAACAAATGTGACTCGAAAGTCAAAATTCAATTTGGGAAGGACAGAAAACATTGTGGGAAAAGGAGAAAATGCTGGTTACCAGCATTTTCTCCTTTTCTTACAATGTTTTCAAAAAGCTTTCTTTCCAAGAGTCGTTAAAAGTCGGGATTGTGTGGTAAAGAGTTAAACCACACGAAAGGCACTTGTAACATATGAGGCATTCCTAAGCTATTCCTTGAAGCTAGATCTTTGGAGATCTAAATCGGCACCATCTAGGCTCTGCCATAAAACACATGAAAAGCCACAAATCAAATTCCTACATCTTCATAAAACCCAATTACATGTTAGTTCTCGATCCGATTCCCCCTAAAGCTACTTCAGTGCACTCCAATAAAGCTCAACTTCAAAAGGGTGTCTATTGTTTGTAATTAGAAACTCTAGGTTTCAAAGCCAGCTGTAAGCACCAGGAGAGAAGCAAATAGGCTCCATCAAAAATGGCCCAACAAGTCATGTCATAATGAATGAATTACCACAGAAATGTGCCATGCTTTTGCAAAAGGGGGTTTAATGAATCTCTGTGATGCATGATACAAAGTTATCACATAATTATGGATCCATAAAATCCAGTTTGTTCTAAAAACAGACTACATCATGACGTAGAACTGTCCTTCTACATACAGAACATTTACAAATAGTAATAAGTTTCCACCAATGTCAACAGCCTGCGTGGACTGCGCAGGCTGACATGGGTTGATATTTTTTTGCAGATGCATTAACTCTTTATCACACGATGAAATTTTACATTCGAACAGTGGTTGCAGTCGACAAATTAAATGTGGCTCAATTGAAGAAATCTGACTCTAGAAGGGTAGGAAACATTGTGGGAAAAGGAGAAAATGCTGGTTGCCATTATTTTCTCCTTTTTCCACAATGTTTTCAAAACCCTTTTCTCAGAGTCATTAAAACTCTGAATTGTTTAGTAAAGAGATCAAATGTTTCTTCTGGGTGTTTCTTATCTCAAGATAATTTACAGAAACTAAAATGATTTTCTTGAGACCAAAAGTGCATGAAATAAAGTACATCAGTTTCCTTACATTGAGAAAAGCTTAAAGGTGTTAAACTGTATTTAGCTGCCACCTAATGGAGTAAAACAAATGGCTGCTTAATACAGGTTTTGACTTGCTCAATGGTGGTTGGAAGTTTACAAGCAGCCGGCAAAGAGAGATTGGCTACTGTACAGAGGTGACCTTAAACCTTTTTTTCAAACAAATCCAAGTTTTAACAACCTTAAGGAAGAAGATTTAATTGAAAACATTGAGGAAAAGCATTTTTGACATTTCCCACAATGTTTTCTACCCTTCCAAAAACGAATTTTAATTTTTGAGCAATCTGTTTTTGCAGTCATCTCCAACTCAGCAGCTGTCAATTTTGACAAGTCTAAAATTTTTTGCGTATGGCAAAGAGTTAACACAGGGTTAGCTGTTCACTGATTTTTGATTATTTCCTTCCTGAAGTCAGGGATGTGGCTGATATGTAACATAGGTCATCAAAATCTAAACTGAATATTCAACTTAACCCTTTACCTAACAATCCCTGGTTTTCACGACCCTGAAGGAGAAGCCTTTTGAAAACATTGTGAGAAAAGGAGAAAATGCTGGTAACCAGCATTTTCTCCTTTTCCCACAATGTTTTCTGTCCTTCCCAAAACAAACTTAAAATTTTGAGTCACATTAATGTTGTTGTCTGCAAATACTTTCAAATTGGGCAAGTCTAAAATTTTGTCGTTTGGTAAAAAGTTAACCATTTACCTATCGTCAAAATTTCAGACTGGTTCAAATTCAAAGCATTTGCATACAAAATAATATTATATTATGTAGCTCAAATGGTGATTTCTATCTTTGATGCAGTACAAAGCATTGTGGGAAAAGGAGAAAATGTTGGTAACAAATGTAACAAGCCTGTGGAAGACAGCATTTGAAAACATTGTGGGAAAAGGAGAAAAATGCTGGTAACCAGCATTTTCTCCTTTTCTCACAACACTTTCTACTCTTTCAAATATAAATTTCAATATCTTAGCAACATTTATTTATTATCTTCTGCAAATTAGCTTTCAATCTGGACGAGTCTAAAATTTTGTTGTCTGGTAAGGGCTTAAAAATTAATGTATCCATGTGTAAACAGAATCTTCAAGTAATATTATTTGAAATGACATATAATGATGTATTAAATACATAAGTCATATACAACAAAAATAAGACCAGTTCTTTGAAAAGCTCTATATAAAATCTAGCACACTGTAAAACACTTGACTTAGCAAATAGGCATTAAAACAAAATGGATAACAAGCAATGAATATTCATCGCAACTTAATGTAACAATTCATCGCAATGTAAAAAATCCTTGAATTCATCATCAGTGAGTAAGCATAATTTTTCATCAAAACCTGTGATGCATTTTATAATTTGCCTAGCTATAGGTTATGCAATTTGCAGCATCTGCTGCAGACTTGCAGACAAACTTTCAAATCATTGTAACAGATGGAGATATTAATGATCATAAACATGTTTAAATACTTTCTTGTCATTGCATTTATCTTAGGTCTTCTCTTTTAACCCTATACCAGATGACAAAATTTTAGACTGGTCCAAATTGAAAGCATTTGCAGACAACAAAATTACAGTGACTCAAAGATGGAAATTTGCTTTGAGATGGGTAGAAAACATTGTGGGAAAGGAGAAAATGCTGGTTACCAGTACTTTCCCCTTTTCCCACGATATTTTCAAAAGGTCTCTTTCTCAGGTTGTTAAAAGTCGGGATTGCGTAGTAAACAGTTAAGCTTCCAAATCAATGTACATTTACAGTCTGTTTTTAAAAAAAAAAATTCCATATACTGGAAAATTTTGACCCTCTATACCTTTAATAACACTAATTAAGAATGCCTCTGAACACATTGTGGTAAAAGGAGTAAATGTGGGCTATCAGTATTTTCTCCTTTTTCCCACCATGTTTTTCCTTCTTCCAACAGAGAATTCCCTTTGTTTAAGTCACGTTTAATTTTTTATCTAAAATAATTTGAATACAGGCAACTCTGAAATTTTTTTTTACCTGGTAAAGAGTTCACTTTTTACCATATAATCTCAATTTAAATGACCCTGAGGAAGAAGGCTTTTGAAAACATTGTGGGAAAAGGAGAAAATGCTGGTAACCTGCATTTTCTCCTTTTCCAACATGTTTTCTGTAATATGAAAGACAAAGTTCATGTATTGAGTTAGTTACATTCAACTTGTAGTCTGCAAATTGTTTCAATTTTGACAAGTCTAAAATATTGACGTTTGGCGGCCAGGATATCCAAGAGTATTGACAGTATTGATCTGAAGTCTGATTGCTAACTCAGTTCAGTCTGATCTGCATCTACACTTTATCCACATCAATTCTTTCGGGGTCAGTATTAGTCTTTTAGTTAATTCCCTACTATATAATCCTTTACCAAACAGCAAAATTTTAGCTTAAACCAAATTCTAAGTATTTGCTAATCAAAACTCAATCAATTTCACATGATGATTTTTCTGTCTCTGAAATGGTAGAAAACACTGTTGGAACTAGAGAAAATGCTGGTTACCAAAGTACCTGGCTTCAACTTAGAGACACACACTATTTGACTTTTGCCCTTTCGAGACCTATTTGCACAACATAAAATCCTTTCATACATATGAGCCGTGCTCTGGCAAAAGGGGGCTTAATGCGTCTCCGTAATCCATCATACCAAGAAAGCCATCACATACTTATGGATCCATAATAGCCACTTTTTTTAACAACCGACTCAATCATGAGGTAGACTGATCCTTTGACATGCAGAAAATCGACCATTAGCGAAAAGTTTCGGCCCAGGTCAGCCAGCGCGGACTGCGCAGGCTGACCTGGGTCGAAACTTTTCGCAGATGCATTAAGCCCCCTTTTCACAGAGCGCGGCTCATATTGTTTCATACTTGTAATTACAGACCTTTGTTCATTTGTTCAAGGTTAACCCTTTTCCGGAAAGAAAAATGTTTGACTTAGCAATATCATGAGTATTTGCAGACCACAAATAGAGCAAAACTTGGATAATAGAATTTTGGCTCTTAAACAGTAGAAAAAACTGTGGGAAAAGGAGAAAACGCTGGTAACCAGCATTTTCTCCTTTCCACTTAAGGTTTTCAAAGGTTATCAATCTTGGGGTCAAAAAAAAAAACAAAGGTTTGCATGGTAAAGGGTTGATATGAAGAAAATAACTGCATAACAAAATGAGGAAAAAGCAGCTTATCAAAGGCAATTAGGATTATTGTCTAATATGCTGGCTTCAAAGAGTCTAACCATAGATGCTGTTGACAATCTCTATGTGCTGTAACCAACTGAGTGGATCAAGATCAGACTCAACCTAATTTGCAGCACCCTGTGGCTTAAATCTTTACCACTTGACAAAATTTTAGACCAGTCCAAATTCAAAGCATTTGCAGACGACAATTTCAATGTGGCTCAAATGATGAAACTTGCCTATAATTCAGTAGAAAACATTGTGGGAAAAGGAGAAAATGCTGGTTACCAGCATTTCCTCCTTTTCCTACAATGTTTTTAAAAGACTTCTTCCAAAGGCATGTTAAAAGTCGGCATTGTGCGGTAAAGAGTTAACAGACTAAAAATGTAAAAGGCATAAAATGCACACAAAAATATTTGGTTCAAAATGTTGAAGGAGAGAAAATGCTGTATTAGATATTTTTTTCTGTATCACGATACTTCCAAATCTTAATCAATAACAGGCGGATCAAATACTAAAATGTCAACAAGAGAAATCTATGAAAGCAGCCTTATTTAAGACCAACACTTTACAAGAGGCCAAAATTTTCATCTTGTCCATATTAGAAGCATTTTGCAGAAGCGAAAAAATATGTGGTGCAAAAGATAAGATTTGTCTTTGATAAGGTTGAAAACATTGGAAAAGGAGAAAATTTTCTGCTACTCCGCCAATGCTTTCTACCCTATTATTTGAGGCGCCTTCAATTTGTCGTCTGCTAATAATTTCAATTAGGAAAAGGCTAAAGTTTTGTTGTTTGATAGAGGGCTGATTAGTTATAATACTTTGAAAACAACAACAATACAATGTGGTAACAGGAGCTAATCGAACAGATCATCATAACAAAAGATCCTCATGAAACTGTTCTCTTTTACATCTGCTAGCTCGCTGGGCTGTTAAAGATAAAAAGAAAAGTAAAAAAATAACATTAACCCATACTGTGCCAAATAAAATCCAACACACGTTTTCAGTGAAGAAATATCGAACAAAATAAGAGTGACATCAAACTTGGTTTTGTCCAACAAGGCAGACAATGTAGATCTGATCTTGGTCTACACTGGCCTTGGAAATAAATAAATTAATGAAAGGGTTGACTCTTTACTACACGACAGACTTGTCAAAATTAGAAGAAATTTCAGATGACTAATTAAATATGATTCCAATGGTGAGACCTGCCTTCAAAAAGGTAGATAACATTGTGGGAAAAGAAGATTAAATGCTGGATACCAGCTTTTCCTCCTTTTCGCACAATGATTTCAAAAGCCCTTTACCACAGGGTCATTAAAACATATTGTTTGATAAAGGATTGATGTACCAATATGTCTGTAAAAACATTTGGGCCATGCTCTGTGAAAAGGGGGCTTAATGCATCTGCGAAAAGTATCGACCCAGGTCTGCCTGCGCACTCCGCGCAGGCTGACCTGGGCCGAAACTTTTCGCTTTTGCGCAATTTTCGGCATGTCAAAGGACCAGTCTGCATCATGATTCTGTTGATTGTTAGACAAAATGGATTTTGCGGATCTACGATCATGTGATGACTTCCATGGTATCATGCATCACGGAGATGCATTAAGCCCCCTTTTGTCAGAGCATGGCTCATTTATTTTGAAATAGTAAGTTTGACCAATCAAAATCAAAATTACTCTAAAAGTTATTACAGCATAGATCAAGTAACAAAATTTCCTTTGACATGTTATAATATTGTGTCCAGATTTTTTCGCTTTTTTATAAATTCATTGCACTTAAATTTGAGACTAAAAGTTCAAATCTTGAATTCAGAATACAAAAATTAACTCAATACCATTCTGCACATTTTCAGAAACACCAGAAACTTGTACAAGTAATCTGAAGAAGAAGCAATTAGAAAAAATTTAAAAAGTATATATATTTTTCAAAATAGGAAAAACATAGGAAAGGGAAAAAACCCTTGGGTAATATAATCGCTTCTTTTTCCATAATACTTTGAAAACCTGTATGTCTAGTGCATAAAGGGTAGGGGTCTTAAAGGTTCAAGAAAATTAAACAACTTGTCTGGTTTTTTTTAAAGTTCATAAATATCTATCATTCTTTGACTAGGTTTGGAAAACAATGTGGGAAAAGAAGAAAATGCTGGTGACCAGCATTTTCTTCTTTTCCCACAATGTTTTCTAACAGCCTTTTTTCTCATGTTTATTAAAATTCAAGACTGTTTGGTAAGGGTTGATTCTGAGGCTCCACCATGGCTTTGGGAAACTCCCATTCATTCTAATTCAAGTGGTAACAGGTTTATCCTTTAACATACTATCCCGTGTTTTTAAAACCTTGAAGAAGGCTTTTGAAAAAAAAAAATGTGGGTATAGGAGAAAATGCCGGTTACCAGCGTTTTATCCTATTTTTTCCACAATGTTTTATTTTAAAAGCCCTTTTCCACTTTGTCTTATACTAATAGGATCAGTTGTACTAGTGTAACTTTTTACTAGACAACAAAATTTCCAACTATGCTATTGAAGTCAACTGCAGACGACATATAATAACTTGACTCAAATTGTGGAACTTGCCTCAGACAAGGGTAGAAAATTTTATCATTATGGGAAAGAAGAAAATGCTGGTCACCAGCATGTTCTCCTTTTGCAATGATGTTTTCAAACATCATCTACCTCAGAAAACACTGGATTGTTTGGGAAAGGGTTAATAAAAATGAAGGTACAGCTTGAAACCTATGAGCCATGCTTGATTGAAAAGAACTAAATGAATACACAGCATGCCTAAATAACCTCAATCATACAGATCCAAAGGTCTGAATGAGGAAATTATTCCTTCCGTTCGAAAACTGAATGGTACACTAGTCCAAGATTTAAGAATTTCTTTGAACAGTTAACAATTATCTGAGATTTTTTTAAAACTATTTTTCTAGTAAAACTCAGGTCTTGTATCACAAAAAAATACTCACAATAACAAGGAATATAGTTCTAAAATATAATTATCTAAGATTTTTTTTTCAGACATGTCCCTTTCATCATCAGACAAGGGTAATAGCATTCCATCATCCTATAGTAAGTCTTTAGAAGAGTTAGTTATTTTCAATTACACAAGCATTAAACTATGAATTATATCTTCATTACATGCTGGTAGTCATAGCAACAGTGCAAATATAGTATAATAAACCTTGATGATATGGGTGAAGCTGGGTACAGTGCCAAGCACAACAAAAACATGCTGAACAAATATGGAGTACACTCGGAGCAACAGCTGTATGTTACATGTTTCCCTGTATATCTGATAACTTCCCTGGTTTCCTTTACTAGTCCTTTCTTGTGGGGAAGCCCTGGTTAAATCTGTTGATTTACAAATAAACATGGCCACCAACAGGGACTGGCTGTTGTACTTTCTATAACCAGTCACCCTTGGCAACAACATGTTGGTATCCATCCTTGCTGCATAAACCTTATGGTTCATCAGGTTCCATTTTCTAAGTATGGTGTCCTTGTAGAAAAAAATATCCTGGCAAAAAGGAAGTTGTTTTGTCCAATCAAAACAACCTGTCATATCCTACGTCATAGTCTGGAAATAGGCCTGCTTTTTATGTGTTTTTCTTTCTAATAGCTATTCCTTACAAAACAAGCAGTAGATGTTGAGGGGAGATTTACTTTTAACTGACTTTTGCCTCCTTTGGTAATATTCTCCATGATGGCATCTCTAAAATTGCTGTCAAAAGCTGAAACAGCATCAAACCAAAACATGTAGGTACATTTGACAAATAGATGCTAACTTTATGGCCTCAGAAGTTTTACTGCATTGAAGTCTGGCAAAATACATGTAATTTTCATTTCATTTTGGTATAAAAGAGCACTAAAAGACAACAATACAATACTATTTCATGTAAGAAATTGTTCAGTCTTAAAACCTCATACCTTTTTCATTTTTTAATTTACCCCAAAGAAGGTGAAATAATACTGAGATTTTGTGAAATCTATCAAAGTAATCAATGCTTGGTGACAGATATGCCAGAATTCTCTTTTACAAGATTCTGTTGTAAAAAAAAAAAGCACTAGTCTCTAAAAATAAATCGGGAGACATGGATTCAAGGAAGCTGTTCCTTGCTGCCTATAGTTGTTTTATATACGTTTATCAAACTTTGGTATGGGCATAATACAAGTAAAGAAGTAACTGAGTTCTGGCTGAGTAAAAATTACAGGATCTCAGGCTACTTGTCATCAAACAAGCATCATCGTATAAGTGTTGAAAAAGAGTCTTATTTTGAAAATTGCGACAAGAATCCATCAAGACCACATCTCCTTGCACAAAATAAACTGGCTGTGCTTGTTCCCCTTGCTGGTATGCAAAATACCTCATGATATTCTGCATCGATATATATTATATGTATAATGGGGGGTTTTTGTAATCATCCTAACAATAATATTTTTACTGAAGAAAATAAAATAGAGGATCTTACATGAGTGTTTATGTGTTATCCTTTTTATCAAACGAGTTGACTAAAATTGTATGACGCGAGCCTTGGCAAGCGTCAAATACATTTTAGTCAACGAGTTTGATAAAAATAATAATACATAAACACAAATGTGAGTTTTTATTTATCACATTAAACGCATGACGGACAAAAAATATCCTGCATCATCACCTTTTGCCTATATACTGTTCACGGGTCCATGTTTACAGTTGTAGTTCGGTTTCAAATGTGTACATACACAAATAGATTGCTCCATGACATTTACACCGAAAGTAGAATAAAACAGTTTCTAGAGGGGGTAAGTGCAACTAATTCAGCAATTTTGTTGTTTTTAAACAGCTTTCGCTGCATTTCTTGCTTTTTATTAAACACGAAAATCAAAAACTGTCCTCGCATGTACGGCTTAGTAACAATGACATCATTTTTCCGCGAAACGGTGTAGTACAAATTCTGGCATTTACTGTGGTTGGTTTCTCAAGCTTCACACGCTCATGACTGAAAATTGATCAGAACCAGGACCAAAAAAATGATAATACACTAGTGTATTATCAAAAAATAAGTCATGGGTTTAATACACTGCTGGGGGAGGTTTTATGTGATAAAACACAGTATCTCATTTGAAACTATCATATGCCTATGTATCAACACTGAATAGGATAATGAGGCTTTACGTTAATTCAAAAGAAATAATGTGAAATATTTGAGTGGCCATAAAGCAACAATTTTCAATTAACTCATTGCTCACAACTCATACTGAATATTGCTGACATATCCCCTTGATTACAAGTCTTTTCCTCCAAAACATCTAGATTTACATATAGTAGAATTAAACCAACCATATTCTTATCATTTAACCATTTACCAAACAATCCTAGGTTTTAACGACCTTTGGAACGAAGCCTTTTGAAAACATTGTTGAAACAGGAGAAAATGCTGGTAACCAGCATTTTCTCCTTTTCCAACAATGTTTTCTACTCTATGAAGGACAAATTCCAGCATTTAATTTGTCGTCTGCAAATGCTTTCAATTTGGACCAATCTAAAATTTTGTCGTTTGGTAAAGAGTTAATGCATGAGAACATAATAGTTATGTTGTCTAAACAAACAATCTTCTGCAGATATTACAAATTTAATCTTGATAAGTGAAATATGCACCATGTTTAATAAGGTATACAGGAAATTCAATAGTAGTCAAATGAAATGTGAAATAAAGCAATAATTTTTCTTCTTTTTTTGTAAAGATATAGTCAGATTAAATTCCTGAATAGGTAGTTTTTCTATTGGAAATTGTTTATTATTATTCAAGGGACAACAAAACATGATTGGATCGTCAGAGAATAACTGTATTTGTAAACAATTTACACCAAGCTGTTTATGATTGATTGATTGTATGGTGTTTAACACCGTTTTCAACATTATTTCAGTTATATCGCAGTGGCCTGTGCCAAATGGTTTAGCGAATCAGAAGTTGTGTTACTTTCAAACTTAGAAAATTCTGGAGAATAAAAGACTGAGAACATTCTTAAGAATGGTTGGTGAATATGTGCCCTGATAATCAATATTTAGTGTTCTGTGCATAAAAACCAATTTTTTCTCTGACATAAGGTTCTTTTTCTTAGAAGAGTTTATAAATTTTGCAGTCTAAGGGTATGATATATTAACAACTTAACTTGACAAGAAACTAGGTCTGAAATCCGTTATTATCATAGCATTTCTCAAGTTAAGTGTTGTATTAGCTTACAATCCTTAACAATGAATTCTAGCAGAAAAAAACAAGACTAGATGAATGTGGGAAAGAGTGAATTTTTTAAGGGTTATGAGATAGTCCAAGGTTTATGTCAATATCAAACAGTAAAATTTTAGGGTGAAGGTAAGGTGTTAAAACTTGACTCAGTAGTGTTTTTTTGTAAGTGCTATCTTTCAAGTGCACTGGCAATGACAATTCAAATATGCTAAAAGGATCTTCATCATACAGGTGCTGAATGGAGATTTTTTTTTTTTCACAGAGAAAATGAGCATTCAATATGAACTAATGCATTGAATTATAAATGTACAAAACAGTCAATATAATGTTCCCAAGTTTTAAAGGGGCCCATCATCTTCTATCTGTTAGTTTTTGTGCTTTGACTCATTAATTAGTTGTGGAAAGAAATTCATACTAAATTTTATTGGCAAATATTTGTTTATCATTAAATTGCGCACAAATTGGCAAACTCCATAACATAAAGAGGAAAAACTATGTCGAAGTTTAAGGGAAACTAAATCAGTATTTAACAATTATCTTCTAATTTTTGTTCAATTGCTAGAGTTTTGATATGTCTGGTCAATAAAATTATCAGCAAATAGCTTTTGAAATAAAAGCAAGCTGCTTAAAGTAGTGTTGGCCAATCACATTTGTTCAATATATTCACTGTGGTATTAAAATTTCCATTTCATGGCGGGAGAGAATTACCATACCGTAAGGTGTACACATGTGAGCATTTTCAGTGCATTTTGGCTTACTTTCTTTTTTTCTTTTTTTGGCCCATGGTCAGTGTGGTTAACACACAACCCACAGAATCATTATTTCCTTGCTCTTGTTTGTCCCATCAACTATTTACTTTACTAGATTTCATGTGCATGAATTAATTGTAAACTTACTTTTTGTGCCTGTATATCACTCCTTTTTGAGTATAATTCTGCTTTTCAGGACTTTGAGTGCTTTGATTTCTGATTAGAATCCACTACAAATAGTTGATATTAAACCAAGCGCCATCCCTTTAAAACTCACGAAGTAGAAAACTTTTGAAAAATATTATTGAAAAGAACCAACAATATACCTATTAATGTAATCATTACTCTTTTTCCAAAAAATGTTTTCAATATCATTCAAAATTATTAGAGACATGAAACTGATCACCTGAGATTTCAATATCTGGTATTCTGTAGGCTTAAACTGATAGACAGTCAAAATAGGACATAATTTGAACAAAATATGCATGGCTATCATGACTGAAACTACTAAATAAAAAAAAAAAAGTCTGCTAGTTCCAGACATGAAGATATCATTTTCGTACTTTGTTCAAAAAAGAGACTGCAAGGCTGCCTTTGTTCCAGGGACATTACCAGTACAATTTTCTTTGCTAAAAATAAGACTGACTGATTTATTTATTGATTAATAGGTGTTTTATGCTTCTTTCAACATTATTTCAGTCATATCACAGTAAAAGCTTACATATTTATGTTTGTCCTTGGTTTCAGCAGTACTAGGCTTGGGCTCTGAATTGTCTTGCCCATGCAAGGATACTCCTACCAAAGGCCCTGTGCCTCTAGTGAGGCTTGAACCCTGAGCCTCCAGGTTACATGTCCTACACTGTACCACTTAGCCACACAGGACCCTGCTAGAAATAAAGAGTTTTAAAATTTTTACCTTTTAAAGTACTGTATAGAAAAGTTTTACTTATCCAAAAAAGGTCAATGATCATCATTTCAAAAAAAATTGTAGTATTCTAAAAAGAGATTATTATTATTTTCAATTTGCCATCTGACTTCTGGATCTGAAGGAGATGGTATTTTTTCTTTTCTGTTGCTGAATAAAAAAAGCACTGGCCATCTTGGTCATTTGACTGACAGTTTTAATGTAATTTATTTGCTCTGTGCTATGGAGAGTATAAATGAAGATTTGGTCCATCAGTTTCCATGTTGTTTGAAGGAGCTGTTGACAAGCAAACAAATGACGATGGCTTTAGGGACGCTAAGCATTGCAACACGATAAGGCTTACTTAAATACTAAATACTTTTGTGAGTATGAGCCAGTAAGTATTTTCTTTTTATCCTGTGTGTGTTTGTCGGTAATAAATAAATGAAAAGTAATTATTTCATGCTTTCCGGTAGGATATCGAGAAATAGCGGTGAAAATATTTTTCAATATTCCACGGGTACGACCAGTGAAAATACCGATTTTTATAGTCTAGTTACCTAGGTAAAATGCGCGTGACTCACAACCAGATGGAAATATGACGTCATTTACCTTACATTTCTCGCGCTTGACATAATATTGTGAGTTGCTATGCGCGAGGGGTACGCCACGGGGAATACAGTCGACTCTCATTATGTCGAAATCGCTTATCTCAAAACTCTTGTTATGTCAAAGTCAAAGCTACGCCCGAACTTCGTTCCTCTTTATTTTATATTGATTTGTGTTTTTATCTCGAAACCATTGCATCCAAAAAACCATTATGTCGAAGTACTTTTGAGAGCAATTTCGCACTTCGGATCATTTTGTCATTCATAAATCAGCCATTGTTTGTAGATAATAGGGTGCCAATTCACACAATACGATATTATCTTAATTGATTCACTAGGTATCGGATTATAAAAGGTGTGAATAAGTTTGTAGCATTGTAAACAGCGGTTCATGTAAGACTTATACACATCGTGAAAAATACACTGAACGATAAGGCTTGTTAGTTTGTCTCTCTTTCTCATATTTTTGGGGGGTGAACACGTTGTCAACATTGTCGTGTATTAAGTCGGTCTGCACAAATGCAGCTAATACATTTCTTGAATGTTTATAATGTCATCAGAAATGAAACTTGATTGAGCGTTTGCTATGGTCGAGCAAACCAGCAAGGCACCTTTAAATTTCTGGGGGAGAACTGGTTAGGTCGTTTAATTAAAACAGAGGAACGTTGCGTAAGCTAGATGTGAAGTCATACAGTCAAAATATAAAGCCATTTTGCAGGTTGTTCCACAAACCCACAACGACCCCTTCCTCTTTTATGTTTACTTTCAGTTTTCGGTACGTCTGTCTTCGAATTCTTATATCGAACTCCTGTTTTGTCAAATTATTTTTGTTGTCCTGGGGGATTCGAGATAACGAGAGTCGACTGTAATTGAAAAGAACTGTACTGGATTTTGATAAAGCTCCTCCAAGAAAGGGTTAAAAGCATAAAATAAATAGAATATTTGTTTTTTTCGGTGAAAGATCGAAATTTATTTCATCTCGTGAATACCATCGGTAATATTTTCACTCGTGGCTGTGCCACTCGTGAAAATATTACCGATGGTATTCACTCGATGAAATAAATTTCGATCTTTCACCGAAAAAACAAAAACAAATATCCTCTATTTATCATCGAGTGCCCTTTTTCCCATGAGTGTCCTTGAACCAGTGATTTTTTGTTTACATCTCGTAAAGTACATAGTTTGATGACGTCACACTGTATTTCTGCTCGTAACCCTTACCAATAATCAAACGTTTTATTGCCCTTGAATTTCAGCCAAATACCAGACAAATACTTTTAAAAATCAATCAATTATCTGTTTTTAAAGAAATTGACATCATTTTTCTTATATCTTAATAGTGTTCCTTCACAAAAAATGCAAAGATCTACGACTTTATGCTATAAATACTACTGAGTTACCGGAATTAGGTCACGCCATGTTTGCTCAAGAAGGCCGACGGCATGTTTGTTTATTTATGCACATTGAATATGGAAATTGCTATCTAAGTTAATTTTTTTCATGAAAGTCATCAGAAATGATTTTTTTATGAAGGCAAGTAATTTCTAGCTCATGTTCCTGTCTAAATTCTTCATTTCATTATGTTGTTTCCTTATTAGCACGGAATACGGACACTCAAGGCTATATCCATTTCAACTGACCGTCGCTGTGTGAAAAGGGGGCTCAACGCATCTCTGTGATGCATTATACCAAGCAAGACATAGTATAAATATGGATCCATAAAGTCCACTTTTGTCTGACAACCAACTGAAATATTAGGTAAAATGATACTTGAATATGCAAAAGATTTACCAAAAGCAAAACGTTCCAACCCAGGTCAGCCTGTGCAGACTTGACTACTTATAGCAGATGCACTAAATCCCCTTTTCACAAAGTATGGCTCCATAAAATTGTATATGAGCCATGCTCTGACAAAAGGGGGCTTAATGCATCTCCGTGATCCCTGGTACCAAGCAAGCCATCACATACTTATGGACCCATAATATCCACTTTATTTAACAACCAACTTAATCACGGGATACACTGGTCCTTGGAAAAAAAGAAAATTGTCCAATAGCGAAAAGTTTCGGCCCAGGTCAGCCTGAGCGGACTGCGCAGGCTAACCTGGGTCGATACTTTTCGCAGGTGCATTAAGCCCCCTTTTCACAGAGTATGGCTCATATCTTTTGTGGTTGGCGACTTGTTTCTTGCATGGTTTCAGTCCCTCATAATGACCACATGAGTTTAGGATCAATTTACCAATTAAGTAATTTCAGTTATATGTACATGTGACATATAATATTACCTCATTTATTACTTGAAGATATTTCTTAGATATTACAAATAATTAGGACTCAACTTCTGCATCAAATAACTTTCAAACCCTAAAACATGTATACTTAATGCTTGCATGTGAAAAAAGGCATATAAAATGATATACCATCAGTTTAGATGTATCTCGATCCTTGACCCTTTATCACACAATCCCGAATTTAAACGACCCTAAAGAAGGAGGCTTCTGAAAACATTGTGGGAAAAGAAGAAAATGCTGGTAACCAGCATTTTCTTCTTTTCCCACAATGTTTTCTACCTTTTCAAGAGCAGTCTATCTTTTGATCCACGTTTATGTTCTGGTCTGCAAATGCTTTCAATTTGGGCTAGTCTAAGATTTTGTTGTGTGGATTAAAGGGTGAAGCTTTTCTTATATGAATGACAAATGTAGAGCCAGCAGAAATGTCTCTTCAAAACTTTAAAAATTGCCAATATTCTGTCTCATGACCTTATGTTCACCTTTCATTCTCTTTTTATTATACGGCAAACTCTAAAATCTTTTTTACTCATCTATTTATACGACTATTAACAACTAGAAGAAACACTACAGTGAAGCCAATTTATGATAATATCATTGAGACCATTAAACTCTGACCATGCTGATCCTGACTGCCATCCTTTCACAGGTGATCATGTGGACAATGCCATTAGAAATTACAAAGAAATAAAAAAAGTGAAAAAAGTCTTCTTGTTATGTGTAAAGAATCCAAAACTATCTCATATTAATTCTGGTACCTGAAAACAAATTACCCCCTATGATGTCAAATTTTATACATGCATTTATGTGTCATAAATTCATCAAGGTTTTTTCCTTTCTTTTTTTTACCATAAAAATAACAGAGCCATCTTCTGTGAAAAGGGGGTTTAATGCATCTGCAAGAAGTCACTATCAACCATTGTCAGCCTGTGAAGACTGCATGGATTTTATGGATCCATATTTATGTGATGACTTGCTTGGTGTGATGTACCAATGAGATGCATTAACCCCTCTTTTGCCAGAGCATAGCTCAATCTTTTGAAAGACACCTTAAAAAGATAAAAAAAGAAACTACAAAAAAAAAAAATCGAAATCAATAAAGGAAAGACTTCATACAAAATTTGCAAAGGAACAAAGCCATTGCTTCTATTCCAATACTCCAATCATCTTTCTATGAGCCATTACCAACAACACAATAGGGTGCACATTTATGTATTCACTTTACAGATAAATTCAATGAGAAAAAACAGCAGAGACTACATAATGAAATTTCATTGTTGGAAAAAAAAAAAGAGAAAAAAGGGAAAAAATTAAAGTGGGTTTTATAGGTATATAAACCAGCTGGAGGGCCCTCATCAATCTTGGGAAAACAGTCGGCAAACAATATGCATACTTAAATATTGGCCTCCCAGGGAATGCATGAGAGGCTATGACCAGTCATTGTCCGCCCTCCCCATGTCCTGAGATGACCAGGCTGACCTAGTTTATAATCATATTATATAGCTGAATTTGTGACATATATAGTTGTCCTACATATCCTGTTATGTAAGTAATACGTAGAAAGAGTAACCTTTTTCCAGAGGCTTACTTATGAAAACGGGCCAATCTTAAAAGGCTGTATAATGAAAACAAGTGGTTGTGGAAAAGGATGTGTCATAAGGATGTACATGTATATATATATCTATGTTATTTTATATAATTACACACATCTTGTCCTGTAGTGACACTTTATGGATAGTCGTGGCCTTTGTTGATGGTGTCTCTATCAGTTTGTACAATTTATATCTAAGTTTGACAAGCAAATAGAGAACTATTCAGGTCTTATGAGACAAATGACATGAAAGGCCAAATAGAGGCCAAACAAACAATGCAGGTATTAAAATGCATTTAACTTTAAATCATGTGTTTTAAAAGTATGGAAAATACTGTGAAGATGACAATCTGTGATTGTGTGGTCAATCCAAGCACCAAATGCTTTCCATTAGCACTTCACAGTGAAGGCTAGTTTAGACATGACACGGAGTAACTTAACCCTTCACTAAAACATAAAATTTTGGACTCGACCAAATTTAAAGCATTTGCAGAAGACAAGTTCAAATGATGAATTATTTTTTCTTTAACGACGTTCGCAACAGTTTCCATTTTCACGCTTCGTGTAACTATTACTCTCACCTTTTACTCGAAAAATGGTGAGCACCTAACACAATTGATCTTGCCACACTTGTCAATGTCTGCAGAATGGATAAACCAAGAACTAAAACGGGTCGTTTCATGTCAGCAAAACGAAGAAAAAAGTATTTGAATCAAGCCAAATAATTATCTGCGAGGCAAGAATCCAATTTACGCATTCAAAAGATCGGACTGAAAGTCAAAGTGAATCACCTAACTACGTCACCTAACAATGGAAATATGGACACAGATGCTACTACTAGCTCTCTATCTGGCAGACGTATCATTGAGCTAAAACATCTTTTCAGATGCAGATGCTTTCAGTTTGGTCTAGTCCAAAATTATGTCACTTGCTAAAGACTTGCAGAGAACGAGGGG
Organism: Hippopus hippopus; assembly: GCA_946811185.2. NCBI lineage: Eukaryota > Metazoa > Mollusca > Bivalvia > Cardiida > Cardiidae > Hippopus > Hippopus hippopus. The sequence continues at coordinate 24,661,625 of OX328111.1, read as the reverse complement.
CTGTACATAACTGTTTCTCCTTTACCAGGTTATCCCATAGCTTGATGAGTCTGCAGCAGACAACATTAGAAAACATTGATGTCAAAAGGCAGTTTGCTCCTAATGACTGATTTCTCCTTTTCGCACAATAATTTCTGACCCATCAAAGAACTGTGATACATGAATACCAGGTTTTGGTTTAGGTCTGCAAACTTGTCAAATTTAGAAGAGTCTAAAATTAGTTGTTTGGAAATGGGTTAAATGCTAACATCAGTATCACATGTATATGCTATGAATTGGTTTATTATGACCAACAAACTTGATTCTTATAAATATTGTTGTATTATTGAAAAAACTGAGATAATTTACTTCATATAATGTCTTTGTCTTTGACAAACCCTACATTTACTCATTAGTTAGTGCCCCACCAACAAACTTAAAATGTATTTTCTTAAAAAATAAGGCCGGTGACCTATTTCTTTTAAGCCTGATTCTTTTAGTTTAGTACCTGAATATTACGTATAGAAAAAATAAGAAAAATCTGAATGTTAGAACATTTTAAAAAAAATAACTTTGAAAGATACTCTTTTGTTTTTTTTTTGGGGGGGGGGGGGTTTCCAAAATAAAGGTGTTTTAGCCATAAGTTAAGGGTTTTTTTTTTTCAAAGATTGTTACTCAGTATGCTCTAAATTATTTTTTTCATTAAATCTGATGTTTCACAAATACAATGACAAAAAATTTGCTTATAATTGTTGTCATTTAAAAAAATATACATAGACTTAGTTTTCATGGGTGAAATTTCATCCTGAACTGCCGCAATGCAGGGTGTACTAAAAGAAGTATTCATAGAATTTTCCCAAAGCTGGTGACCCCCTCTTTTTATCTCCTATTTTTGTAGATCAGATAATAAACTATCACCAAACAAAGTTTCATGAAATTCTGAATGTTTTCAAAAAATGGTGAAACTGTAGCAATCGTCCTTAATAGAGCAGAAAACATAGTGAGAAAAGGAGAAAATGCTGGTTACTAGCATTTTCTCCTTTCCCACAATGTTTTCAAAAGCTGTCTCTTCTGAGGGTCACTACATCTCTGGATTGTTTGGTAAAGGGTTAATTGAAACAAAGGAGAACCATTTGAAACATTGTTTTATGAAAATTACTTTTAAATAAAATTAATAATATCATTTTAACAAGTAATTGTTTACTTTCCAACATTCTTCTCCAAAGCTTTCATTTGCACAGACACAAGGACTTGTACTTGTTTGATAATTTGTATTGGTGTATAACACCGTTTCTAATATCATGGCAGTCAGTGCACCTACAAATGTATTTCCTGGCTTTTTCACACCAGTACTGACACAATTTTCTTTCCAAGCCACTGACTGCTTTTCTCACATGCATCAGAGATGAGAAGCGAAAAATTGCCAGAGAGAAAGTTTGCCTCAACCTGCAATCAAACTCGCATCCACCAGGTCACAAGTGACACATGCTAACCACTGAGCTACCCAGCCCGGCTCGTTTGGTAACGTCTTAAATATTAATGGTTACAATCCTGATTACTTTAAAAGTAATTGATTCTGATACTTTCCATTATTCACTTCGGAACCAGTTTGTTTGCATATATTGTATTTAAAGCTGTTTCCAACTATAAAATCAAGTTCATCGCAAATGCCAGTGCATTATCACTTATCAGATTGTGTGCTTTCCTGGACTTTCTGTCAACTGTTCTTTAAACATTTTTTTCTGAGCCACTGATGACATTTTATCATGGAAACAATGTTCAGTAATGAAAGAGGAATAAATCTTGAGGCAAGAGTTTCTGTCAATAAGGAATTAGGCTGAGCTTTGGAATCAAAGGCGCTACCTGTGTTTCAAGCCTTGTACATAACTGACTGAACTACAGGACTCATCAACTTTGATCCATATTTGCCAGTCATTGTAGATTTTTATATTGCATAAACTACTATGACATGAATTAAATGCCTGTTGATGCCCCTGTTTTTATAAGAATGAATCAGAAACTGTATTTTGACATGTTTTCTGCACATGCTATCTGCAGGTCTATATTTAATTTTCACTAACTTTATTGCCCTTATGTACTTGCTTTTGATGTATCATACTGAATAATTGCTGTAGAGTGCCATGTTTATTGAGTTTATGTTTGTCAAATCTGATTATCAGGTACACAAATTTCAAACCTGATGAGTGCCTACAAGTCAAAAGAACTGAAACACATGTAGACAGTCTCAGCCAGTAGGAAGATTAGTATCTCTATTGCAATATCAGACTGTTTGACATAATATTCTTAAATACAATATCAACCACATGTAGATCAAAGTGACACTGTAAATTCTATGCAGTCTGATCATGCTCACAGGAGCAACTTGAGATGTCCTCTCGTCCTAAATAATGATATTCAACTATAAGATACTTGATATGTGTATGCTTTTACCAACCCTTCACAAACCAATCCCATGTGTTAACAACCCTGAGGAACTGACAGCTTTTGAAAACTTTGTGGGGAAAAGGAGAAAATGCTGGTAACAAGCATTTACTCCTTTTCTCACAAAGATTTCTACCTATTGGAATACAAATATGCTGACAGTTTGAGATGTATTTTGTTTGTAATAGGTCTAAAATTTTGTCATTTGGCAAAGAAATAATACCAAACAAGTAGTTTGTGTCCTAGATTCTGTATCACACAGAACTCTTTTATCATAAATGGATTACTCATAATGAAAAAAACCTCTACTGGTCACTGGAAAGGATTTCAGTGATCTTCATGAAATAAAAATCACTCAAATGGAAATCCCCAATCAGATAATTATAGCGGGATCATTACCATGTTATCCAAAATCCTCTCAATTCAAATTCTGAGCCACACAACAGGCAACTATGGTCAAGCGGTCAACCTGTGAAGAGGTCATTAGTCTTATGGGCTACCTGCATACAGTGACCAGTGATTGACAAAGGATATCACTTAATCAATCCACAGTATGGGGAGTTTTATGATTGGTGAGAGAGAAAAAAAGTCAACTAAATCACCATGCCTGTCCTCAAGACTCAGGTCACCTGATGACAAAAATCAGTCAAAACTTTTCTTTGTCCATGTGTGTGTGTCCTGTGTCATTGTATCCGACAGCATGCTTTATTGAATTTTGACTGGTTTCCAAGGTGTATGAATATCTTTCAAAACAAAAATTATAAACTGGTTGAGTAAAATGAGTTTATATTTAGACAAATGTTTATTTTAATGTTCACTTCCATTTGAAAGTTGACTATATATGACAATGACCTTACTGCCTGCCTTGTAATTAATTAGAGCTAATAAAGTTTTACATGCAGAGAGAAGAGATCTGTGACAAAAGGTGATGATCTCTATCAATGCAGAAGCAAAGATGTTCAATCCAATCTTGATGCAGTTGTATTATCTTCACAATTTGCACAGAAAATTGTAAAAGAAAAAAACAAAATCGACTGAAAAGGACTTTGACTGTCACTACATAGGTGTCACTACATAGGTAATGTATATCTCTCTGTTTGTAAACATACTTTATATTACCATCTATAGATGCCCCCACAAGCATGTCTACCTGGGTAAAGATTTAATGACCATATCTGTATAACTGCAGCAATAACTGTATGGCAACACAGGCATGCACAGACCATATTTTACAAAGAAAATTACCTGATACTTGATCATTTGAAACGGGAAATGTGGCACATGGAGCTCTGGGGACAGGTAATTCAGTTTCAGGGTAGAAATATCAATTTTACATTCTGCGTCTGTCAACCTCATAGTGAAAACAGACATGTGTGTAATGAGCTTTGTGCTTTTCACTGTCCTCATTACCTTGTACCACACACGTGCCAAAATAAGGAATTTCTTTCATAGAAATGTATGGTTTAAGCTCTTTCCATCTTTTTTAGTGATTAAAACATTGTGCAACAAGGAAAACTTAGCAAGCATGTGAGCTGTTCTGTTATAGGATTTTACAAATCAAGCTTGCTTGCTTGCTGAGTAAAAATTTAGAATTTTGGCCAATACCAGAAAGGTTGTCTCAAGCTTGATTGAGTGTGACTTGAATTACAGAGTATTATTTTTCATCCTCTCCCACCTTAACTCCATGATACATCCTGATCCAGTCCCACAATTATAGTCCCCAGTAAACCAATCTTGATCATTTAACTGCAAAACATTGTGAATAAATAATTTCTTTGTCACAACATTAATTTTACTGCCTTTGAATTTATCAACATTACCATCATGTTGGATGACAAAGAAAATGGCAAAGGAGGACACAAGCAAAATGTTTCATTGTTGCATCAATCCAGAACTATGAAAAGAAACCTATATAGTCCTGAACAACTAACATTTGCAGTTACAAACTTGGGATAATGAAGGAAAACTTAAGTTCTTCACAAGAGTGGTATAAGGTATTGCATAGCGCATCCATAAAAAATCATGTAGAGCTGTGTTCAAACTATTTCATATCAAACCTTTACCACATATTCGAAAATTCAAACGACCCTTACGAAGGAGGCTTTTGAAAATATTGTGGGAAAATGAGACAATGCTAGTAACCAGCATTTTCTCCTTTTTACCACAATTTTTTCTACCCTTTCAGAGAAAACCCCATCATTTGGAACACATCTTTTGTGTGCAAATGCTTTCAGTTTGTACAAGTCTGGAATGTTGTTGTTTGGTAAAGGGGTAATGCTGTTTGGTTACAAGGTAATATTGTTTGGTAAAGAGATAATGTCATTTGGTGAAGAGGTAATGTCATTTGGTAAAGAGGTAATGTCATTTATAAAGAGGTAGATGTTGTTTGGTACATAGATAAATGTCATTTGGTAAAGGGGTAATGTCATTTGGTAAAGAGGTAAGGTCCTTTGTAAAGAGGTAAATGTTATTTGGTAAAGAGGTAAATGTTGTTTGGTAATGAGGTAAATGCTGTTTGGTAATGAGGTATTGTTATTTGGTAAAGAGGTATATGTTGTTTGGTAAAGAGGTAATGTCATTTGGTAAAGAGGTAAATGTTGTTTGATAAAGCGGTAAATGTTGTTTGGTACAGAGGTTGCGAAAGTAGTTCAACCTTAAGTTGCTTTTACAGACACTATAGCTTAAGATCAGACTGCAAACATTATGTGCAGTATTGTCTGTCCAAAACTGCCAGGAAATTACAAATATTAGGTTCTTCAACTGGCTGGAAATCAGCATTTTATTTCATGATCAGTCATGTACCAGTGTAGAGATTACAGTATACATGTATGTTATCCAACACATACACTAAGAAGTCTGTCTGCAAAATAATGGAGGACATATAAGGACATGTGTGCAGGCCAGCATGTGTTACAAATACTTAACTATGTATCATCATGTAGAAAATGTCATTAGGGGATTTTCCATTAGCATTTTTAATTTACACTATCAATTGTAAATGGGACAGGTAAAAGATTGAAAACCATCTGTTTCTAGCATTTTGCCTTCATGTACGGTAAAACACTAATTGCAAAATATGGAATAAAATTGAAAAGACTTGATTAAACCTCTTTACTATATAAATCCTAGCAATGGCAGTCTTCAACAGAACCTTCATATAACTTGTAGTCATTTTATCACATTAAACTTTCACCAGCAGCGTATGAAACCCTTGACTGTTTTTAAATAATACACTTTTATCATTGTTTTTGTAGGTCCAAGTTCTGGTTGATGTGTCATTATGAATGCCCAGTCTCCTTGGACCCAACTAAAGTTGCTGATATACCAAGTTTTATGTAACATAATGGCTATTTTGCCTTAAAATAACATCACTATTTCCATTATATTATCAGTGTGGAAAAAGTTTTCTTGATTCAAATGGTTAATAGTGAATATTGTAACAGTAATTTTAAGTCGACGCTTTCATGGAAATAACTCCATCAAGAAATGTTTAAATTCTACGTAAGATTTATGCTGCGTATGTACACATAACACCTAATGTAATGTCTGTTATTATTGCTCCCCCTCTAATTAATGCTTCCCCAACTTTTTTCTAACCAAAAATGGGCTTACCAGACAGCCAATCCATCGATAAAATTGAAATAAATCAGTTGGAATAAATTTACAGCACAGACATAATCCTAATTACTTCACAAATCGATGTCATTCACACCTGACAATCCAAATTTAGGTACACTTCTGATTATGTTATAAATTTCCAGTAACACAACATTTGTCAACTGACTTGGAAAAACTTTATAAAAGCGAAAGTATGGTATCAAAAACCAATGTCCCACATTAATCATGAATGCTATTTAACGTCAAAATGAATCATGATTGGCACATAAATTGATAATCTTAATGAATAAAGTGTGTTTCTCAAATGGTGATCACTTCTCAGTCAGTACTGACAAAAACCCAAGGGTAATTTTATTGTCTTCCTCAGAAAATTCTATGACATTTTTCCTCTATTAATTGCCCCCCTTTCAGAAAATGTAATGCCCCTGGGGTCATTTAAAAGAGACAATAGGGTTAACCTGTAAACACAAGAATCGTAATAAGAAAGTAGGCTAACAGTGGTTGGTGATGCCTATTTGCTTTTGTTTTATGTGATAAATAAGAATCTCACATTGATTTTAATGTTTTATCATTTTGTATAAAAAATTGTTGACTAATGTATATACAAATCTAACCAAGGCTGACAACATATGATTTTAGTCAATTAATTTAATAACAAGAGCACCACATACAGGTGCCAACGCTCGGCTGCAAGTGCTTGATTTTCAGTGAAAATTCTAAGTTGAAAAAGGGGCATAACTGTGTCAAAAATATTTTGATGGTTACCTGCCTCTGTTGTATGAATTTCCCCTTTGATAGTTAAGAAATTGTTCCGTAGTAACAGAGATATTGCAAAATGTTAAAGTTTTTGCACAACAACGCCAATGCAAACTATGACACAATGGCTATGACAATAACTCATTTTCTTCGAAAACAGCCAAGCTAAAAATGACAGTATGTCAACACTCTTGTATGATTCTCTTGTTATACCACAGATTTTATCAGAGTACAATGCATTAGATTAAAAAAAAAATTACATTTTAAGGAACATCTTCACCTATATAACAAAAGCTATTAATTCTACATTACATTCATGTAAACCTGTTTGATAAAGAAATCTCCATCTAAAATTTTTTTCAAATATAACTTCACTTCTCCTCAAGCTGTGGGACAGGTGCATTTTATAACAAAATCTATTCCGCTATTCCATTGAAAAAGATATTCTTTAAATATCTGTTTGGAATTAATTACATCAAACAGTTGGATACCTTAAGGATTGACAAAAATCTCTTGTAGCTTGCTTAAGTCTAGTTTAGATCAATGTATACTAGGTTTTAGGGCCTAATTTAGTAGGAGGACGCTTTCGGAGAACATTGTGAAGATCGATTATAGAATACAATCTGGGGACAAAGTTGTGAAAGGTGCTTTCTGACAAAATAAGGCAATTATGGCAAATTTTTGTTGATTTGTTGAGACTTGTTTGAAACTCATATATCTGATTATGGATTAGTTTGAGTATATCTTTGAGTATAATCAGTGTTTCTGAATTTTTTTCATACAACTTAATTGGCAAAATGCAACTTCCAGTTCCATGAACAAACTGATTTAAAGGAACAGTTTGAAGCAAATTTTGTTCTATTCTAGATGTTACCCTATTTTCATGATCTTGTATCCTGTATCAGTTTATCTTGACCACTAATGCCTGACCTTCTTCCAAGCATGCAAACAGAGATGAACCTGCACATCTATACAGTCAGATGTAATTGGATCTTTATTCATGTATCTGTCATTGAAAACCAATCTGTGAACCCTTTACCTATTTGTTCCATTCATTTAACAAAATCGAATTCATCAGGTACTATTTGAGGTAAAATAATGAGTACCATACACTTGAGTTCTTTATTTAATATCAAGATTTTCATTTGATAAACCTTTTACCACACAATTTTTATTTATAATGACACTGAGGAAGGATGATTATGAAAACATTGTGGAAAGGAGAAAATGCTGGTAACCAGCATTTTCTCCTTTTCCCAAAGAATGTTTTCTATCCTTTCAAATAGAAAACTCATCATTTGGACTACCATCAATTTGCAGGCTGCAAACGCTTTCAGTTTGAACAAGTCTACAAAATTACAGTTTTGTAATGAGTTATTTGATGTATGAGCTTTCATGGAGTTTGATTACTGCATTCAACAATTAGCCAGAATTTTGTAACATGCACGCATTGATTGTTCACTTCTATAGGTCACTACTTATCAAAAATGCTACAAGATGCAATCTCATATGAGCATGGTTAAATGAAAATAAATACATAAAACAAACCAGGGAAATCAAGCAAAGGTTACGAAAAAAATCTGGGCATTAAACATAATTTGATTAATTACCTCCCTTTTCTGAAGTTCATCATGAGAGACTTTCCTTATTGAAATATAACTTGATCTCTAAAAATATCCAAGAAGAAATCAAGATATAGTCCAAAATCTTTGCTTGTTCAGGGAAAAGTATGTCACTTTTACCTCAACCATGCAAAGTTTAAAAGTCTCCCCCTGAGTGACAGTTACTGTCTTTCAGAGAAGGTTGGTCGACTTTTCTTAAATCAAAAGCAAACCAAAAAGAAAGAATAAATAAACTAGCTCTGACAATAGACACAATTTGTTTGGCCTCAATTGAAATCCTCCTCAATAATACAAAAAAAGTCCTTACTTCTATGCAGTCTGTATGCATGATTCATTCATTTTCTAGTATTTTCCTATACAGTTCAGGTCAATTGTCACAGGCGTAACTGTAAAAATTGCAGATTGTTCAATGTTTGTCTGTTTGGTGTTCAGTGCCATTTTCAGATTTGTGTGGTGCAATCTTCAGTGTAAAGTTAGCCCATGAGCAGGCTTGTTTGTGTATTTCATCTTTCAAATAGTCATGAAGAGCTGTATCAATAGTGATTCTTTACATACAGTTTGCTTTTTTTTTTAATAATTGAAGATTAAAGAGCCCCTCTGAAATTTGTAACAAGAATCAGTTGCTTAGTGACTGATATTAATGTTTTCAATAACACTGACAATGAATATGATATAAATAGCTATTAAATGAGAAATTCTGAGTTGACTCATATTACAATATGGTGAAATTTAACCCACAGCTCATAAACATGAGGCAAACAATAACTGATAGTGTTACAGACTTTATAATGACTGCTAGAAAAGAACATAATTATACACTGTGTGCTAAACTGAAGTATCTGATACTTGTAACCCTAAAAAACTACTACATCTTTCCATTCATGAAGTGAGTCTATCTTTCCACTTACTATCGATTCATTTTAATGTATGCTGAGACTTTACTGCTCTGTGTGTTTTTATTTTCATAATTTTCACATTGTGGTCATATACATTTGAGTCATGCTCTTCAAAAAAGGTGGTTTAATCAGTTCAAGTGAAATGTTTTTGTTTCCGCTCAAACATTGCCCTGCTACGTCACTTGAGCTTAGTGTGTTTAGTTGGTCTAAATGAAGTAAGTGTTGGTAATCATTTCAGATAATCAACTACATGATTTTATGTGCTTCAGATACATGACAGAATGATGCTTTATAAAGGACTGCTTCCTGTTTGAAAGATTTAAAGATTTATGAAAGAGAGGAAAAGGAAAAATATGAAAGATAGGAGGAACAGTTCATTGCAAGCTAGCTATACTAGTTTATCCACTCCTCCAAAGAAGTCAGTCATGCCTGATTTCAGTGACAATTTTGGTGGAGTTAGCAACTTAAATCTTGAAAACTTCTCTAGTCTTCAAAGACTGAAATTTGACAAAGGTATACAATGGTTTGTGTAACAAGTCTTACTGAAATAAGACACGAGAGATACTTGCTATCGGATTAAGTTCTGCTAAATCTGTAATGAAGACCAAGTGGTAGGATCAAGCTCTATACAAGTCCCTCTAACTCCTTAAACAAAATCTGCTTTACTGACTGAAAGTATCAGAAGACAAAAAGCTGTAAAGTGAACATTGGCTGAATAAAAAATGTAGCACTGTAGAAAATATGATGGCAAATGGAGAAACTTCTCCTGAAGAGCTTTTTAATCACTGGAAACCAGATTTTGTTGAATGTCCCTCTGCAGAATGTGCCTTAGAAGTACAAGGGAAAGAGCTAAATCTCTTCAAGTCCAGCAAATGTGTCGACTTCTGGGATCAAAGAAAATCACTTAGCAAAGATATTACCATAGTAATAAAGCAGGCTGGAATTATTAATGGAGAATAAAGACCATAATACAATCTTTTGATAACATTTTTATCATAAAGAGGGGAATTTATGACGTGGTAGGCCCTGGTAAAAATGAGAAAAATATGTGATACTGAAAGGCTGAAAGATCATGTACTAAGCATTATCCTGGGAATAACTAAGAGCTATTTTTAAAACACAAAAAATGATTTTCTTTGCATTTTTGTACTGCAAAGCTATTCAAAAAGCATCAGTCTTCATAAAGAAACAACCTAGTACAACTGTCCCATTATCCCACATTTTCTGTTTCTATTCAGCCAGTAGCATTTCCTGCCCTATTCGACTGATTGCAAGTTCCTAAAGTAAACCAGTGGTTTTTCCTGTTCAACCCATTGTATCACTCTTTTTATCAGTGCATTTTTTTTTCAGCTAATAGAATTTCATTTTGACAACTTTACATCACTGTTGAAATTCACTTTGTGTCAACAGAGGGATATTCATAAAGGAGTACATATCAGCTGTATCTCTGTACATGTATTTCAGACTTACAATTATATGTATATATGAAACAAGAAAGACATTTACTGTAAGCTATAGCCCCTTATTTGCATTTTGATTGTGTACAAGACTTAAAAACCTTGGTTCAGGAAATTCAAGGCCTTCTATTAATCACAACGATAACAGTTCCTTTCTTTCCATATACCTTATGTTCTTGTATTAGTAATATTTTTTCATTTTATACAGTTTATCTTCTTTAAAAACTTCATTGAAAATTTGAAACAAAGCTAAAGAGGTTATGAATAAATTCCTATACCCAATCAAAGAAAAATTTCAATGACTTCCAAAAAACTAGTTTACGTATGATTACTCCCTATTGAATGCACTTTACTATTTCTGTCAATCTTTGCTCTTGCCAAGGACGCCCAATTACATAGTATGAATGATAAATTAGAATGGGTTTTTCAGTCAAAATCATGTAGCCCAGTGAACAGCAGGTCATGTCCTTTCCCAACATGTAGTTTGAATTCATTTTTATACTCACTCAAGTGTTTTTCAGTCATATCACAAAGACAGTTCTTCATGTTATGCCTTAGCTTACCACAATACTTAGGATTGGGCTCTGCAGTTCATCTAGTATGTAGATGCTTAGACATATTATAATTAATTCAGATATTGTTTAAAACAAGAAAAAAAAATGGTATTTTGACCCAAATTTTTTTCTTGTTTTATGCTACAAAAATATGGAATCATGAAGAAATCATTATAATATTAAAAAAAAAAAAGTTATACTACATAGACAATTATACCATACCACATATTACACTACAAGGCCATCAAATTATATACAAGTATTTGAGTCTTTCTTGATACCTGTTTTATATATTTTTTTCCTCTAACTAAAATGTAAATTTACTAAAACTGTTTTCAAAATAGGAGAGAGATTTATAATACAGGTCCACTTGTTAATATATGGATCAGCTGTCACTGTCTTCACTTAACCCTTTACCACACAATGACGCCTTTTGACGCCCCTAAAAAAGAGGCCTTTTGAAAACATTGTGGGAAAAGGAGAAAATGCTGGTAACCAGCATTTTCTCCTTTTCCCACAAAGTTTTCTACCCTATCAAAGAAAAGTTGCGTCATTTGAGCCACTATGAAATTGTCGTCTGCAAATGCTTTCAATTTGGATAGGTCTTAAATTTTGCCGTGTGGTAAAGGGTTAAATACACATCTTTAGTATGCTCATCAAAGACCCATTTGATAATTACATCATCAAAAGATCTTTTGACAAGGATGATTTAGAATTTGGCTGTAACCAACAAATCAAATACATGAAAGTCAAATTTTACAGACAGGGAGTATGAAAGCCTTAACACTTTACGGGACGACAAAATTTTAGCCTTGCCCAAACTGAAAGCATTTACAGACAATTTCAATGTGGCTCAAATGGTGCAAATTTTCTTTAATAGGGCAGAAAACATTATGGGAAAAGGAGAAAATGCTGGTTACCAGCATTTCCTTCTTTTCCCACAATCTTTTCAAAAAGCTTCTTTCACAGGGTCGTTAAAAGTCAACATCGTGCGGTAAAGGATTACCACTTTTCAAAGCAGAGAACAAACTTAACACAAGGCAGGGAAAATGCAGTCTGTTTAAGGTTTCACAGTGCCCAGAATTTTGATAGATACTGGACAATGGTTCCCCTAACATGCAGTGTATCATGGGTCTTTTATATGTCCCTCATAATGTGCCCATTCCAATTATTTAAACCCCATTCTGGTACAACTTAATCTTTTCACATCCCTACAACTGACAAACTGAATTAGGCAACAATACAGAGAAAAGAGCATTCACTTGAAATGGGTAACAACCATATATCAGAATTTTTACACTTTGTCAGAATGAAGTGCTATAATTTCCTTTGCATATACTTCTCATTTCAATTTCTTTTCAAGTTATATAATTATACAGTGACAGCTTGCTTTAGAAAGCACAGGAGACATATTGGGGACACCAATGTCATTACATTAAATATGAATGACCTGCAATAGAAGATAAAAGCAGAATTTTAGTAAATGAGTATTGTTTACAACAACTTCTTTATCAAATTAACTCACAGCACACTATAAGTAACAGTGGACAGTGAAGATCGAGATTAGACTGCATATAGAACGCAATCTAATTTTGGATTCCTACTATTTAACACTTTGTCCCATAATATGACCATGACATCCTTGTCTTAATAATATTTCCAGTCCTTTCTACAAAATAAAACTGTCTATTTTGCAGAAAAGCCTTAACTCAAGTTATATTATCACCAACAGTTACTCCATTCAAATGCCATTGGAGATTTCAACCTTCTCCTTCAGTCACTTAGTTTGACAGGTATACCTTATACCAAATGCCCCCCCCCCCCCCCCCCCTCTTATACGAAAAACATTTTATACAGATAGAATATTTAAAATTGGTCTACAAAATAATTTGCCCAATTCATATCCAGTTCAAAACTTTATAACAATATAACAAACTTAAATGGTATAAACAGACTGACAGCTTGAAGAGTACTACCTTTTGTAACACACTTAAAAACTCTATGGCCTGATTAAATTCAAGTATATATTACATTGATAAAACATTATTATTGGTTATATAGGGTTTTATAATCTCAAAAATACAACAAAATCTCAACAAACTCATTCTTGTTTTCAAGGAATTATCTCCACCAACAGACAGTACTTAAAATTTAACAGGACATAAGGACTTCCTCATATGCATAAAGAAAGAGGATTTTCAAGGGCCAAAAATATAAGAAATTGTAAGTTTTTGAGAATATTATCTGCATTTTTCCTTTGTCAACTGTAGTTACCAACATCAGTCATTCTTTTGATGATAAACTGGCGAAATAGTAATTATTATATATCTAAAACAACAAGTGATGAACTTCTTAAAGGTAATTTATACCTATTACCTTACATTGATAGTGAAGCATGTTCTCACAAATGATGAATACAATGTGTCTTGACCTTCTTAGAAGTAGCAAACTTGCTGAAACAACAAACTAGTTTAAATGAGTTCATTGAGGACTTATATTAATCACTCTTGATGATATCTTGATGATTGAAAGAACCATATATTTTGATATTTACAACTGTTTTATTTCCAATTATGAATATTAGCTCAGGTACTTTTCATGATGAGACTTGGTTATTAAACAGTCTTGTATAGGAAACATTTAAGGAAAGTCTCCAAATAAATATGTATGAAAGCCTAGATCAACATGGTTGTATTCAAAAGGTATTTACAACACAACCTTGAAACCATACCAACCAAACAGACCATATGGTCAGACTCCAACAAAAGCCAATATTATCTCACAGACAGAAAAAAAATACAGTGCATGAAGTGGTTTTAATCTCTTGGGAAATCATTCCCTATTGAACTGGATGGAAAAACAGCATGTATGATCATTGAATGATATTGTTCTCTTATGAGGAAATAGATGAATTAACCCATCACCTTGTATAACGTTTTTGGATTCCATTGGAAAAGTATTTGATGGCTATCAAAACTGGCATGCTGTAAAATTGTCAAGAAAGCATTGTTACAAAAGAAAGGACAGCGCAAGGCAAGGAATTTTTCAGTTCCTTAAAGCTTATGGGACCAAACTAGTCAGAAAATTACACTTAAGGGCTCCCTATATTGTAATTGGTATGTCTTGTAAGCCTTCCTATGTCCTTATTTGCGTATGATTATTTTTGGTTTGTAAATGAGCTTATTTTAAAAAGACAGCCAGAATGTGTTCTTTGAAGACAGGAAGATAGAATCTTTATGTATGGTTACTTAACAACAATAATGAATGCCACTTAAATGTCAAACAAATAAAACTGCTGCACAACGTGAGGATGTATACCGCATCTAGAAGTACTTCTCCAGAAGAAGTACATCTATTGTATGTATAAATTATACCCAGCCTGATCACCGTGCCAAACTTGATATTTCAGGATTTTAGCTACATTTTTTCTAAAGTGTACATGTATGTAAATTATAGTGATGTTGGATTCAACAGTTAAAGAGCCAAGCTTAACAATATAATAATGTCTGGTTAACATTCAAACATGAAATCTGAACAGATAATTGGTTCTATGTGACGCGCTGTATCATGTTTCTTATGCCATGCAGTTTTGTAACTCTAGTGTTGTGTGATATTTCATATTTCAAAATTGTGTAATAATCTTTAAACATTTCATGATTCAAAATTGTGTAATGATCATGAAATACTTCATGTGTCAGAATAGCATAATGAGCTGTGATCATAAAAATGATACATGTATTTCATGATTCAAAATTGTGAAATGATCATGTTTCTCAGTAATGTGGTTAACCTTTCACATATGTATTGTAGTTCGTCTACATGGTAAATGTGCTCTTTTTTATCAGACCTTTGACCTAATACCCTATTTCAGCATATCAGAGGGCTCCATGACCTATGACAAGGTCATTTGAACTTTTATAAGAGCTCATGCTTTACTTAGATTTGTCAAGTTAAAAAATGGTACAAATTTTAGAAATATCCTGGTATAAAATATGTGTAACAACCTGTTTTTTGGACAAGTAATTCACTAGTTTATACCCTTGACGTTTACTTTAACCCTTCACCAAACCATCACATTTTAATGACCGCGAACAAGACCGCTACTGAAAACATTGTGGGAGGAGGAGAAAATGCTGGTGACCAGCATTTTCTCCTCCTCCCATCATGTTTTCTACCCTTTCAAAGAAATATTTTTTCATTTGAGACCCGTTTAATTTGTTGTCGGCCAATGCTTTCAATTTGGATCTGTCTACAATTTTGTAGTTTGGTAAAGAGTTACATACAAAGACAGTATTATCTACTCTCAATTTCCCACATACCACTTCAGGGTACTTGACCATAAATCTTTGTTATCAGCAATATTCAGTGTAAGTAAACAAAAGTTAATCATTTTCCTCATACAGACAAATATTCAAGGACCTGTATCTGACAGCAGTCTAGAAAATATTGTGATAGACGGATTTCCTAGGCTATCAGTACATTTTCCATGTAGGATGTTTACTACCCCAACTTCACTTCCAAATCTTGTTTCACTTTGAGCAACAGATGATGCTTTCTGGAACACAATAGATAGTACACAGAATATATGTAGCTTGATCTCCATCTACATGGCTCAATAGTTTCACAAATATTTGTGTAAAAATAGCCTTGATTTTGCTGTGTCTTGGTCCTACCTCGTGCCAATATGAAATAAATTTTATTTTGCAGTCAGAGGGTTTGAAATTTGCATATGAGGTTAAGGGTAAAGGTCACATGGCTCACCTGTATACTGATTACTTTTTCACTATTCCGTCCTGCTTTTAACATTGGAAAATATCGTCCCATAGTTTTCCACTCTCCCTGAAAAAACCTATTTTAGTTTTTGTGCCTGTCATTCTTGTTCCAATGATGTTCCTTGTCCATTTCAGCCAACAGTTTTGTAGACGAAGGTGGTTATATCTGAAACTTTCTGAAATCCATTTCTTTTCCTTGTGTTAGAGTGGTACAATGCATCAAGTACTATACTGTTAATTTCATACACATCAAAAATAATGTCAAACATAAAATAAACCATGCATATGGGTGAAATTGTGCAAATATGACTCAAATACGTCGACTTGTTTCCGTTCCTCTATTTTCTGTATTCGATGATGGCGAGCTCCGTTGACATCTTTACCTGACAGTATTAGAGCCGGGAAACCAGTCTAATGCTACCAAGTAAGATGGCGTCAAAGCCCACAAAATTCTCGAAATTTCTCCAGCCAAATCAGGATAGATAGTTTCTCGACTTGAGTCTTGGTAAAACAGCAACAGCAGCAGACAACTATGCTAACAAAGTCTAGTGGAGAAAAATAGCGTGACAAAAAAACTCACAGCTATACAACAAAAGCAAATGATCAGCACAGGATATTATTATGCTAGGGTTAAACATACAGGTCAATTTGATATGAATATGAATTTAAAAAAGTATAAAAGAAGCAAAATAATAATCCCTTTCTTGATATGAGTAAATTTGAAGTTTCTCAAAACTGCATCTCAAAGAACATGGTGATTAAGGAAGAAATTTAAGTCTTATCTTTCCACTTCTATTCAAACAGAAAATCCTTTTTAAAACCCATTAAAATAGACACAAAGCAAAGGGTTATTATCAGTTAGCCATTCTAAGTCTATTATCCAATACAGGCATTTGGTCATTAAATTTTGAACAGGCATGTAGTCCATGACAACAGTTTCAAACAGAGAGTAAGTTTTTTTTTTTTCCTAAAAAATAATCTTGTACAATTATATTTGAAAACATATTTGTTTACAAATTGACACTTTCCCTTGCAAGTATAGAAGAAATTCAGTTTGCATAATAAAAGCTAATGGAGTATCTTTTGTTGCATAAAAATAACATACCGGTAAACATAATTCTTCTTCTCATATAAATTTCTCCTTTAAAAATATATAATTATGTCCTATCAAATTTCCTTCCAAAAGTGATTTTAAAAAATTAAGATAGCAATATCAGCATCCTAAGGTTATTTCTAAGCCTGAAAGAATCTGAAAATTTACCACAAAGATTCTGATTGATGAAATCAACAGCTTTCTATGATGTAAGACTTGCAATTCGTCATTTTCGAAGTAAAGAAACAATATGGATAATGGTAATCTTCCAAGCCATAATGAACCTTTCTATGAAAAAAAACTTGACACTAACAAAGAAGCTTTTATATTTGCAAAAATACTATCTATAGATGCATTTTATATATCCAAATCAGAGCTGTCTATACTTTCTATCTTTCATTTTATAATTATTTCTTTATCATAAATTTGCTTATGAAGCAGAAAGTAAAAGAAAAATAACATGCTATGATTTATTCCACTTCTCTTTAAGTGTATCCTCCAACCTTCAGTGGAAAGTTCAAGCACATGAAATCAAACACACACTTCCTTTCTCACTCAACACAATATCAAAAACTTTTTATACACAGTCTTTCATGTTTTTTTTTTTTCTAAAACTTACTTAATGTTCTTGGTCATTATTTTGACATAAGTCTACATCAAAACGATTTAATGAAAATAGATAGGTTTTGTTAAAAAATTCACTGATCGGTATATATTTTGTTAGTTACTTCCCAACATGCTTCTAACTTGTCAAGGTCCGTGCTCAGCATCAATCAAAATGTAATAATTGACGACCTATTCTACATCAAAACACTTAGTGACATGTTCCTCTTGACATCCTTTCATATTACTACCTCCTGTACTCTTTTACTCTTATTAACTCTTTACCAAACAACTAAATTTTTGGACTCCACTAATTTAAAACCATTTGCAGACAACAAATGAAGTGTGGCCCAAAAACAATTTCTGTCTTAAAACCAGTAGGAAAAGCAGAAAATGCTAGTTCTCCTTTTCCAACAACATTTTCAAAAGCCTTCTAGCTTGGGTTGTTAAAACTCCAGATTATTTGGTAAAGGATTAAAAAGAATCTGCAGTTATTTTCTTCTTATTCTTGAGAAATATGGAAAATCAACATGTGTTTAACTCCTTCTCCAGACAATTCCGACTTTTAACAAACCTGAAAGAGAAGACCTTTGAAAACACTGTGGGAAAAGGAGAAAATGTTGGCAACCAGCATTTTCTCCTTTTCCCACAATGTTTTCTACCCTATCAAAGAGAAAAATCATCACTTTAGCAACATTTGTCGTCTGTAAATGCTTTCAGATTGGTCTAGTTCGAAAATTTGTCATTTGGCAAACAATTAACTGACTTTACCACACCCTCCTGAATTTCAACGAACCTGAGGAAAAAGTCTGGTAACCAGCATTTTCTCCTCTTCCTTGATAATTTGCATAATTTCAGTAACATTTGTTTTCTGCAAAAGCTTTCAATTTTCACATGTCCAAAACTGTGTTGTGTAGTAAGAGTTGATACAGATAAAAGCATAGTGCCAATAGGACAATATACTCATAAGTTTTCAAAGAGTTGAACAATGACAACATCATGTAAGTTCTGAAACTATGCAGACATATATACTTCTTTCTGCATTCAAAATATTGTCATCCTATAATTAGAAATACTAATTATTTATTACTTTTTCTCTGCAAAGCACTACAACAGGCTATATAAAACAAACAAAATTCACCATTTTGATATACTGGTAAATAGACTTGAACATAATATAAGACTAAATCACTGCGAATCAGTCTAAATTTTTTACATAAACAAAAGAACAGGGTTTTAGAAAAACCAATTCAACACTATAAACTTTTAAAATGAATTCAAATAAATACATAAAATACTGATGTAACAGCATTAAGTGATTTTACTCCTTTTTTCTATTACAAAGAGAAAAAACACAGACACACACACACACAAAAAAACGAGTAAAAATTACCACTGAATATACTCAAACTTTGTTTCAAGTTTCATTACGTCCAAATTCTGTGTATGTAGAACTGTTCAAGCATGTACATAATTAGAGACAAAATTGAGTGTTGTTGAAAAAGAAAAAAAAAACTATTCATTGGTGACCTTACGATGGCAAGCACAACAATATGTCAGCCACAAGCGTCCATATAATTTCAATATATTAAGCAGTATCTCATACCGGTAAAACCTGTAATCAGAGACCCCTATGTCACTTGTTCATTATTGTACACAAAATATCTCGTCCTTAACTAAAAATTAAATCACTTCAATTCGTCAACTCCCCTTTCAGTATGTTCCCCATAGAAATTCACCTTGTCAATAACAATAAACAGTTTTTTTCACCATAACAGACCTGTTGTAATTGTGGCGTTAACTGTACACCTTGTTGGCGTTCACTTGAGTATGAACATACACTGGATGTACTGTCAGTAAACAATGTGACATTCAACATTTCGTAATGTGGCAAATCATGTATTGAGGATCGCCACACAGTTTTCTATCTTATTTCACAAATATTTCTCATCTACAACTTCAACTCCTGGAGCAGGTGTAAAATGATACTAAGGGGAAGTAATTCAGCAATAACTCATTTCATGTAAAACAAGTATTATTTCCAACTTCTTCATGAATAATTCAACCATTTTCTGGTGCACTACAATTAACATATTGCTTTATGAGTACAGGTAAAAGTGAATCAGTCTTCTGTTTAACTCAATATTATATTAATTCCAAACTTAATAAAATGCTGGTATTTTTTCTTCTTTTAATTTAGACAAAAAAATTACATGGAAAGGAATAATTTGATCACTGTTAGTTATAATCTGTTGCTCTTTTACTCCCACTGTTTTCATAGGCTGCTACAGAAACACAGAGACCGGCATTTGAGTGGTTATAAGTTAATTCTATTTTTTTCCTTGTGAATTTTATGACACCAATTAGAAGATCAACATAAAGTGTACAATGTGGTTGTTTTGTCAATCATAATACTTTAACATAGGTCTAATTCCAATAAACTTGATTCAGACAGTCATGTAACTTCCCAAAAACACACACAAAAAAAATATTTTGGGCCTTTTCTATTTGTTATTCATAAGAATACAAGTCAAATTTAACCCAACGGCGCCAAATAAACCCAACAGACATTTTCAATCAAGAAATAATACCCAAGTAGTTGCAGTATCATGGTTGCTTTTAAGTGCAGAATGTCTAAGTTAAGCGAACAGTGTAGATCAAAGATCAGACTGCATGTTTTGTACAGTCTGATCTTGATTTACACTAGCCGTAAAAGCATTTATAGTTGTGAAAGACAATTTAAGGTTTAACTATCCCTGCAACGCCCTTCTAACACACAATACCTTGTTTTGATGACTCTCATAAAAAGGGCCTTTGAAAGCATTGTGGGAAAAACAGAGAATGCAGGTAACCAGCATTTTTTTCTTTTCCCACAATGTTTCCTACCAGCTTTCAAAGACAATTACCATCACCTGAGCCACACTAAAATGTGTCATCTGCATATGCTTTCATTTTGGACATATCTTAAATTTTGTTCGTTAAGGTAAAGCAGTAAATTGACCTATCCCTACATACTTACTATACATTCAGCAGGTGTGTTGAAAATGTGCTTCACACATTACCTTCTGCACCATACTTGTTTTACTTACAAAAATGCAGGGTATAACATTGTGGCAAAAAGAGAAAGAGCTCATAGCTAGCACCTTTCTTCTTTAGGCACTATGTTTTATAATGTTCCACGCCTTTATTTAAATCTTTACCACTCAATTCCATGTTTTTACAACAATTAGGAAAGAGCCTTTGATAAATATTGTGGGAAGAGGAGAAAATGCTGGGTACCAGCATTTTCTCCTCTTCCAACAATGTTTTCTACTCTTTCACAAACAAATCCCATTCCTTAAGCATTATTGAAACTTGTCGTCTGCAGATGCTTATAATTTGGACAAGTCAAAAATTTTGTTGTCTGGTGAAGAGTTAATTTGACTATCCCAATTTCACAAAGATGTTTTTCAGTCTTCTGCTTAATTTATTTCAAGAGGTAACATGGGCTGGGCAGATTTTTTTCAATGATGCAGAAAATGACTGCTATTTCGAAATACCTGTAATTTTTTTTTTTAACTTGATTCATCCACCTACGCACAGATGATGCATCTCTCCTCATTTCAAACCATTACCACAAAGATAACTGTATTGAGAAAGACAACCTGTGAAATTATTTAGGGAATAAGAGCACTGAGCAAAGGTTATGAAAAGATTGAAGGAAAAAAATATATCCTTATATTGTGGAATTGCTTGGCTTCCCGCCATGCTCCTTATACACTAGTAATCCTTTTAGTCTCTTAGTAACATTTATCCTCTTTCCAAGATGTTTTATGCATTGTCCTTTATAGATTAAATCAACTCATTAACCAAAAACAAAATTCTTGTTTTGTTCAAATTGAAAATACTTACAGATGACACAAAAAATGTGGTTAAACTGATGAAGATTTGGCTTTGAAATAGTACAAAACATGATTGCAAAAGCAGAAAATGCTGGTGACCATCATTTTCTCAATTTCCCATAATGTTTTCATAAGCTTTCTATCTAGGAGGTTGTTGAAAGACAACATTATTTGATAAAAGGTTAAACGCAGCCTGCAAACTTACTAATCATTATAGTCTGGCAAGGGCAAAACTAATGTAAAATGGAACAAACAGAACTTAATTATATAACTTTATTCCCTGTATCTGACAGTATGTATTACTGATACTATTCCCATTATTATATTCTTTAACTGTGTAAAGTCTATGATAAGCCTATGTGGTAATGGGTTAAAACATGGCTGAAATTTCTAGCTTAAAAACATATGGACCATTATAAATAATGATTTTTGACAAGATAGTAAGAACTGTTTTCAATCAGAATTTCTCTGCCATCAGGAAAAAAGCACATCACAAAATAAGCTTACATCTTTACTTACAAAATGTTTTCAGTCCTGTATTACTCAAAACTGCATTTAGTGTCATTCAAGTGGAAGTTGTTTAAGTCGTTTTTAATTAACAGAATACAGTTGCAAAAAAAAACATTACTCCACCCAGCCCCACCCACATCTTTTCCATGTCATTTGCATGTAATTATCTGCTTCTAAAGTTATTGAAAATGAAAAGATCAGATATTGTATTATATCTATAATTTTTTACAACTTGTGGAAAAAAAAAATCTTTCCATAGATGATTTCAAAAATCCATGCAGGACATGCACATATGGGAAAAAAATGAAAATCAAACGAAAAGATCTTATTTCGATATAAAATCTGTGACATGTACATGAGGGAAAAATTGATAATGGAGTCAAATGATCCTATTTCAAAATTCCTATTCTGTCCGAAAGATTTCAGATCTGAGTACATACTTTTGCCTTTTTTTACTCTATCAAAATTTCAACATACTTTATTACTTTTGTATTTCCCGTTCCTGCCCTAATATAAAAGTCAAACAGTAAGATCTAATACTTATCTCAATAAATCCTTTTTCATTTAACTTACAAGTTATCCATCTATATGAATCAAATATTACAGAAAAATAATAAAACCATAAAGAAATATTTTTAAGTAAATAAAAACAGATTCAGATCAATTTCAAACCACAAACTAGTACTAATGGTCGAGAGTTCTAAATCATAAAACTGCGAGCATATCCAATACTCAAACTACGTGACAACCCTTGTCTGGGTACACAGTGACTAAATCCCTATCTATACTCAAACAAAATTTTGCCGCCGCATGAGAAATCAAGTGTGTTAACCCTTTACAAAAGAGCCCGTGCTTTAAGCACCCTGGGGAAGATGTCTTTTAAAACATTGTGGGGAAAGGAGAAAATGCTGGTAACCTCAGTATTTTCTTCTTTTCCTCCAATGTTGCTACTGTATGAATGAAAAATACCACTATATGAGCCACTTTTAATTTCTTGTCTGCAAATGCTTTCAATTTGGAAAATTATAGAATTCTGTTGTTTGGTAAAGAGTTAACCCCTAACACCACTGAAATTCAATGGAGTCTTCTAAATTCCCGATAAAAACAAAACAACAAAACATGCCAACAGGTTTTTTGCTACTATTCAATACAGCAAACCACGAAATATTCCTGTGTAGTACTAAAAAATGTGCTATCCCTAACACTTTATTTTCCCAAGTAGTTAGTTAAACATGTTAAACTTAAGCATGTATGAATAGGAGTAAATTGCGTAGGAAAGTGTAAATGTGACTCCACGTAGTTATATTCAGTTGGATATCATACTTGTTGCACTTCACTGATCAACAAGTCAGCTGAAAAAATTATTCACCCCTCTACAGAGGTTGTGGTGTGTTATCGTCTAAACTAAAAAGGACAGTGAGATTTCGAAACACAACTTTGTCTGCCTATTTATGGAATACTATTGCCCAAAACAGAAATTATAGAAAGTGTACAAGAGAAAAGCGGGGATTTTTGTGAGAACATTTATCTTAACCCCGACATATTTTGTACCAAATAGGCAAACATTCATTCTATCTAGTGATAAAGTTATTAGCTTCGAACTTTCCAGATGACTAGTATATTTGTGGCGTTGAATTAGAGTAGGGGTCGTTTTCAAAATTCGCAACGCATTCGATAACTTCCAAGAGTCTAGATGGCAATACGAGGTCTAATGGTGGCAACTGTGCGGGCGAAATAACTGCCTTGTATTCGAGATCTCATTGATCTGACGTAACGTCTGATGACGTCACTTGGGATCCAGCTGTTCCACTCATACACAAGGGCATTTTCCAAGTCATCCAGATTGTTTAGAACATGATTTTTCTGTACGTTCCTTCCCAAGAGATCCCAGATATGCTCAAAGGGGTTCATATCTGGGGAGTTTGCGGGCCATGGAAAAACGTGGACGTTCTGATTTGCAAGAAATTGCCTTGTAAGTGCTGCAGTATGAGGTCTGGCATTGTCATGCATCAACATCCCAAAGTGTTGATGAAGGAATGGAACAGCCACAGGGCGCAACATGTTGTCTACATAACGCTGGGCGTTCAGATTGCCTCTGTCAACAACAAGGTTTGTCTTTCTGCCTCCCATAATCCCACCCCAAACCATTACACTCCCTCCTCCAAACCGGTCACGTTCAAGAACACAAAGGTCCTCAAACCTTTCCCCTTTTCTGTGGTATACCCGAATTCGCCCATCAGCAAAGCTCAATCTGAACCGATATTCTTCACTAAAGAGCACACTCGCCCATAGAGCATTGTGTCCAGCGTAAATGGTGTCATGCCCAACGCAAACGTAAGTTGCGATTGCGTCTTGTAATGATATGACCAACGTATGGCCGCCTAGGCCTGATGGGAAATCTCTCAGCCTTCAAATGATTCAATACTGTTTGGTTACTGACACCCTGCTCTTGTCTAGCCGTTGTAACCTTCGGCTTCCTGACCGAGGCCTATCAGAAATGTCTCCAGTTTGTAGAAACCAATCTTGGAGACGTGAGATTGTGTGTCGATGACAGTTAAACTGACGTGCAACGTCATCAACGCTTGTTCGAGACGACAACAAAACTAATGCTTGAAGTCGCTCGTCTTTGCGTAGCCATGGCATCGCTATCAGAAAAATCTGATGAAAGATTTTGTGTTTTTCAGTTACAACACAAGCCTGAGATTGCAATTTATTGGTTATATGGGATAAACAAGGTGTATACGTGCAAAAAATTGCATAATACCTAAGGCTATTTTATGGGACAAGGACAGCTCCGATTTCAACCAAAATGCATGAACTTCAAGGACAATCATGTATATACATTGTCATGAAAAATTAAATTTATTCGTTAACCCTTTACAGAGTTATGGCAAAACGTGCTATGTACACTTTTTATTTTGAGTCAGCATATAAAACATATGCCTTTAATTTCAATGTGCACTCAATGGTTGCCCTGTAAAAATCCTAACAAGAGGGCTAAGATGGCCCTGTATGGCTCAACTTCCTAAAAAATTGCTTATGTCATACACATAATTCCCATCAACAGTCATCAAATTTACTGAAATTTGTATTGTGATAGCTACCATTAACACGCTAAATAAGCATATATTAAACTTGTGACCCCATGGTAGAGCCAATTTCAACCCAGGGGCTATCCTTTGAATAATCCTGATAGAGGCATAGTAGACACATACAGAATATTACAGCTCTAGCTCTCATGGTTAGGAACAGAATTTTTTATGATTTCACTACGTAAACCCATGTTAAACTTGTGACCCCAAGAACAGGGCCAATTTCGATTCCTGGGCTCTAATCTGAATTAACTTGAAGGAGGTCCACTCGATGAAGCTACATGTACCTGCAAAATTTAGTAGCACTTAAGCTCTCTTGTAACGAAGATGATTTTTTTTTTTTTCAATCTTCACTAAATAAGCCCATGTAAGAACTTTCATAGAGGTCCATTAGATGAAGCTATATGCTAAATTTGGTAGCCCAAGGCCTTGTGGTTTCACACAGGAAGATTTTTGAAAATTTTCAATATTTTTCAGTTTTGTTGACATGGCAACCAGAGTTTATAATCTAGCTGAATTCCTTGAAAAAAGTCTGAAGAGGACAATAACAGGATCATTTCTGAGTGGTTTGGTCAAAACTGGATGATTAGTTTCAGAGAACAAGATGCTTGAAAAAAGTTAACACAATGACAGGTGAATACATGCACCAAGGACACAGGGGCATGAAGGATCCTTGGCTAGTGGACCTAAAAACTACAGAACTTACAGAAAAATCTCACTTGTCTGGTTTCACAATTAATTTTCACCAATAATGCTTTATTTGTCTCTTTTCATGAAGATTCATTTACTTATTATATGTACATACTGAAATTCAAGACAATAGCACTAATCCTTGCCGAAACTGTCTTAGATGCACCTTAACTCTTTACTAAACGACAAAATTTGAGGCTAGTCCAAATTGAAAGCATTTGCAGACGACATATCAAATCTAGCTGAAACGCTGGTAATCGTCTGTGAAACTGTAGAAAACCTTGAGGAAAAAGAGAAAATGCTGGTTACCAGCATTTTCTCTTTTTCCCATCAAGGTTTTCACAAGGCTATTTCCTCAGGTTGTTAAAACTTGAGATTTTGTGATATAGAGTTAAAGGCACACTAGAGGCCACAAGGAAACAAAAAAAAAAATGAGGAGTCATATTCATAATTCATATTATTTAAAAGTATGGATATTATTTTGATAATGTGTTATAGTGTAACCTGTCAAAGTTCCAAGTGATGGCAGAAAAGTGTATGGTAAAACAAAAACTGAAGTTGCCAACATTGAGGGAAAAAGACAAATACTAGTATCCTACCAAAGAAAAAAGTACTGACATGAGCCACTTTTACTTGGACATCTGGAGATGCTTTCAATTTGGGCAATCTAAAAGTTAGTTGTTTGTTAAAGAGTAGCCTGCAAATAAAGTCAATGTTCCACTGTGACAAAAAGCTGTTTTATCACAAAAACCAAATGTTCAAATTTTCTTCATGTTAAAAAAAGCTATATTAACCGGTCATTCCATCTATCCTCAGTCACAGCATCTAACCCAGGGCCTGAAGCAATCTCCTTCTTTTTATCACATACTCCGTTAGGACTACTTAATGAAAATAAGTGCATCTAAATTGACTTTTCAGCTGTGGGCTAGAATGGATCACTGAATACTAGACAACAAAGGAGAGAGAAAAAATAAAGCTGAATAACTAAGTAGATCAACAACAGAACATACGCTTTTGATGTTGGACTTGACCAAACCGACAAAAACATTCTGAAAGGATCATAAAGGCCTTCTTCTTACAGATGGAAAGTAACATTTGCATTTTTAACAAATCATTTTATCTAGGAAAAATTGTCCACAACCTGTACAATGTAATTCCAAAATGTCCATCTTTCCTCCTATAGTATCCCTTTTGCCTTATAAAGCTGAGTTTTAATGGCCCTATTGAAGATGAGTTTTGAAAATATTGTGGAAAAAGGAGAAAATGCTGGTAAACCAGCATTTTCTCCTTTTCCCATAATGTTTTCTACCTCATCAATGACAAACCCCATGATTTGAGTCATATTCAATATGTCTGCAAATGCTTTCAGTTTGGCCAAGTCTAAAATATTGTCGTTTGGTAAAGAGTTAACAGTTTTCATTATTTTCAGGATGTGAAGATGTCACAGTACACTGATCACAAAGTATTTTGTAGCCTGGTTTGAGGATGATACATCACTTTCAAATAAACGCCAATAATAAACGACCTGCATACTTCATATACCACTGAAAATATGAAAACGTTTTACGCTTGGAAGGTCACAAAATTGGTTTCTCTGCATACTGGGGGGAAAAATACTTAGCTTGATATTTTTTGTTAGTGAACCACATCTAGTTTTCAGTAATTGCCCAGTCAATCTGCCATTATCCCTTTCCTTGCTTTTTTATTCTCAAATAATCTTTGGAAGGTCATGTGAATGTAAGAAAGATGGCAATTTTCATAGATCTTTTGGATCATATAATTAACACAAGCCATGTCTTATGTATTACGAAATAACCATAAAAGGACAACTTCAATTTGAGATCAAAATATTAAAGAAAAACATGAACTAAAATCTATTTTCTGTTTTTCATGAGCAATATCATAAATCTGTCTGTATGGGTAAAGGTTATCTGCTCCTGGAGATCTGTTAAAACCATTAAATAAACAAGAGAAAGAAGAAATATGGCTTATGAAAAAATCTGACAAAGCTTAATAGTTACCACAATTATCCAGCTTTTTCCATACTATAATCTTTTTGTTTTTAAATCTTTCACTCAACAAGTCCATGTTTTAACCAACTAAAGAAGGAAGATTTTTAAACCATTATGGGAAAGGGAGAAAATGCTGGTAACCAGCATTTTCTCCCTTTCTCACAATGTTTTCTACCACTTGAAAGATAACTTTTAATGTTTATGCACATTTATTTAGACATCTGAAAATACTTTTGATTTGCCCATTAGTCTGAAATTTTGTAATATTGCAAAAATTTAACCCTTTGGTTGTTTTTGGACTTTTTATGTCAATTATACAATTTATTCAATATCATCCCTGATTATTCATTTTGAAAAACTATTTCCTATACAATGCTGACAATATGCATCAAAATTTCTTGTAAAAACACTCAGATGAATAAAATTAGAGATATTTTGCTTTTTACTCAAACCTAAACTGTTTGTTACATTGAAGTCTATTTTTATTAAATCTAATATGACATCATCATACTGATTTGAATACTTGTAAGTCCGCATAATCAAGGCATGCCATTGATCATGTGAGGTTACATAGCTCATTCAGGAACCACCAATGAACAAAATTATTTTTCTTACTTTTGCTCTGTCCTTTACAGGACACTTCCCCGCTGTCAGGGTTTCGGATTTGTGAAAAATCATATTTGAAGTTTGCTAAATTGAATATAAAAATCTGAATAACTCCCTCTAAGTGACGTTTAGGGACCTATACCATTCATGTTGTATTGATACCAGAAAATTGGTTCTTGCTTCATCATGAAAACGTTTATCTTTCAACATTCTTATCTAAACTGCATTATATAAATTTTTGGACGTACCACTACAAACTTGCCAAGTGAAAGCCCATTTGGTAAGCATGAAGAGACAAGTTATATTTGCCAAATCTTTAGTGTTTACTTAAAGTATTGGCAGAACAAAAAACAGTTGTTTTTCCAATGTATTAACACAAAAATCAAGTCTTTATAACTTACAGAATCAAATATGCTACATTCTCCTTTAATTCTTTACAGGATGACAAAACTTTAGACTTGTTCATTCTGAAAGCACTGCAGATGGCACATTAAATTTGGCTAAAATTATGAAATTTGTCAGTGAAAAGGTAAAGAACATTTAGGGAAAAGGAGGAAATGCTGGTTGCCGGCATTTTCTCCATTTCTCTTCGAGTTTTCAAAAGCTTTCTGTATCAGGGTCATTGAGACCTGAGATTGTGTGGTAAAGGATCAAAAACATATCCATGTCTTTATGTAAAACTGGATGTGCGCTCACAGATTAACTTCAAACTGTAGAACAAAATAATTCTTGCACAGTAAATCTTAAATATTTATGATTAACAACAGAAAAGGAGTGCCTAAAGCAAGCTATCTTGTATAAGATATGACATGATAGACTGAATGTCATTGCTGCAATACAAAACTTTAACTCCTTACCAACCAACAAAATTCTGGACTGGAACAAATTGAAAGCATCCAGCCAACAAATTACATGCAGCTAAAATTAATATTTCTGTCTTTGACATTGTTGAAAGCATTTCTGGAAAAGGAGAAAATGCTGGTTACCAGCATTTTCTCCTTTTACAGCAATGTTATCAAAGGCATTCCCTTACAGGATCGTTAAAACTTGGGATTGTGTGGTAAGGAGTTAAACAAACTACCACAATTTAAAATAATTTCTGCAAATCAACCAGAGAACTGAAATTGGCCCAGCTTCTTGCAACAAAGTGCCAACAGTCTGACAAGTTGATGTCTGAACAATTAGAGATGGGACCTATTTGACTTTTAAACTTTCATTACTACCAACTGCTGACTACATACTACAGAGACTTATAGAGGGGTTTTCTTGAAGGTATTCAAACATACAGAAATGTGTAATCATGAATTATGTTGCAAGGCATTTTTCTAGTCTCCAATTAACAGTAAATGAAAAGTTTTTTTTTGTCTTATTCATCCCACACGGTATGTTTCAGGTTCTTTTCCCTGAGTGAAAGCAAAATAGTTTTAATGATATTTTTGTGACTTTTTGCTAAAGGTAAAAGGTCACCTTTTAATGATTTTCCCATACAAAATATCACCTTTCTTTTATAAAAGAAAATTCAGTAACCAGCAGTTTCTCCTCTCTCCATGTTTTGTACTCTATGAAAGGAAGATTTCATATTTGAACAGTATTCATTTTGCAGTCTGCAAAATTTCATGCTTTTGATTTCGACATATTTTTAAAATGGCAAGATATAAATTTAAATGTATTTTAATACATGCATTGTGTTTTAGGCTCATATCGTGAGGTCTTCTACTATCACAATCATTGTAAAATAAGTAAGTTTGAACTTAATGGTCTTGCTTTGATGTTATGCAAATACTAAGCTACTCTCTGCATGGAGGACTTTTGGTAATAGTATAAAATAATTCAATATTAGTTTTTTTCATGAACATTGGCAAGTTCTGATTGGCTGAATATTTTTTTTCCATAGCTCAATGAAAAAAAAAAAATCAGCAGTGCCGGAACTACTTTTGCAGTCAAACTAATGTAAAAAAACATGTATACCAGATTTCATAATGTTTTTTCGTTCTGATTTTATATCGAGTCCGAAGTTCAAATTGCTAGCTGAATTTATTTTTTCTGAATACTGAAAAAAAAAAAAAAAATCCAACAGTAAATTCAAAGAGAGAGCTGAAAACTCATTGTTACTCTACTGGGTTAAAACAATCTTATTTTCAACTTTAGCGTATTGAACTTCTAATAATAAATCCACTCAATCTGCAAATGTTCAATACTATAATGACGTCATGAATTACGTCATTTTTACGTCATGAAGGAGCAGTTTTACCGTGCTATGAAATATCAATGAAAAGGACAGTAAATAAATACGCAATGTTGGATTTACAAAAAAAGAGCAGTTATAATTATTTAAGTGCATATTTGTTGTCTGTGAAATTGAATTATAAGGAATGAAGAGAACCCCTTCACGGTTTCATACAGTGTGATTAGGGTTTTTTTTCATACCTCCATGAAAAGAAAAAAAATTCTCTTCATTCCTTAAATAACATAGCAGACAGTGTAGATCTCTGATCAGGGTGAAAAGTCTGATCTTGATAGAACTGTAATCCACAATACGTATTTCAGTTGCCAATGCTTGTGAAAAAAAATTCTCTCTTCAGACCAAATTGAAAGCATCTGCAGATGACAAATCATATGTGGCTCAGATGATTGGATTTGTTTCTGAAAGTTTAGAAAATGCTCTTGGAAAAGTAAAACAAGAGCACCGCATGCAGGTGCCAACGCTCGGCTGCAGTTGCTTGATTTTCTGTGAAATTTTAAGTTGAAAAAGAGTATAACTGTGTCAAAAATACTTTGATGGTTACCTGCCCTTGCTTTATGGGTTCCCCTTTTGATATTGAACCATTTGTCCAAGTTTGAAGTAAATTTCTCCAGTAATAATAGAGACATTATCAAATGTCAAATTATTTGAAAATGTCAAAGTTTTTGCACCATGAAGAGGACGCAGATGATGATGATGCCAGGGCTATGGCAATATCTGGATTTTTTTTTTGAAAACACTCGAGCTAAAAATGCTGGTTACCAGCATATTTTCCTTTTCCACAATGCTTTCAAAACTCTAATCTACCAGGCTTGTTAAAACTAAGGATTGTGCATTAAAGAATTAAATGTGTGTTGATTTAAGCAGAGTTTTTTCAAAATGATTTTCAATTTTGAGGAGTAATATGCAACTATCTTCTTCCTTGCATTTTTGTGTAAAAATTGACAGTCACATCTTTCGATTATTATCCTGTCCCATTAAAATCAAAATAAATGCACAGGCAATAAAGAACACATAATGCATTTTTTCAATAATCTTTTTCAAAACCAAGATTTTGGCACAATGTCTGATACGATAATTAATACTTCATACTTCAGGTAAAAATTTAAATTTCTACAGGCAATTTCAAAGATAAGTGTTTAAAGGAGAAAACTTATCAGGAATGTCAACAAAGGAATGACTCTTCATCAAACAGCAAACACAACCGTTAAAGTATTCCTTCATAAGTTTGCTGTCAGATTCTTCTTCTCTTACACTGTCAACTGATGATTTAATGGAATGGAGGTAAAAATTTCCTGAAAAACTTTCACATGATTATCTGGTTGACTGGAAACAATTCTTACAAACTCTAACCACCAATCAGTGATACACCATTAACTGGGTACACTGGATCTTAAGAATTTAGAATTTTCTGCATCTTGAAGGTTTCCTCACCTTGTCTCATGTATAAAAGTGTTAACTCTTCCTTGAATGACTTGATCTCATTTTTGTCTTGCAGATACTATGCTAAATGATAAATGTGTTGCAAAATAAATGTTAATGTACTTAATTTACTATTTTACAGTGTTCAATGCAATTTGCAAAGCTCCTTAAAATTATCAATCTTAAATTTTGATAGCTTTATTTCGCAAACTAAACAGTCAATTATCATTATGATTAAGTTTCTGAACTCCTACCTGAGATGAAGCTCCCCTTGTAGAATTTATTCTATGTGCTGAATATGCCAAACTTTTATTGAATTTCCAGAAAACCTTTGATGGTTGAATGATTTGTGCAGCAGATTGTCTAGACATAAATTTGTATTGTCATTCTTCGGGTAATTTACCTACTTCCTAGTTCTTAGAAGTATTAGTAAAAACTCTTAAGCAGATCAATATGTCGACCATACCCTGGATTCTGGCTATCTTGGGAAAGGGTTTGAATATTTCAATGCAAACAAACAGGGTATGGGGAAATTGGGACCTAGTATAGCCTTTGGTTGACCAGTCTCATCCTGACAACAGTTACTGTTTTTATCTCTCTATAGCAACACATACCGGCCATAACAAAAGTGAGTTCAAGCAGTAGTTTAACCTTTTACCACTCAATCCTGACTTCTAATGACTCTGAGAAAGAGGCCTTTTGAAAACATTGTTGGAAAAGGAGAAAATACTGGTAACCAGCATTTTCTCCTTTTCCACAATGTTTTCTACCCTTCCCAAAGCAAATCTGCATTTTTGAGTCACTGTAATATTGTTGTCTGCAAATGCTTTCAATTTTGACCAGTCTAAAATTTTGTTGTCTGGTAAAGTGTTAACTTTGAATTTGATGGAGCAGACATTTTCTTACATGTATAATCTTAATTTTAACCCTTTACCAAAAAATTCTAAGTTTTAACGACCCCTAAAGGAAGGACTTGTTTGCAAACACTGAGGAGAATATTTTAATTTGTCATCTGCCAAGTCCAAAATTTTGTCATCTGGTGAAGCGTCAAGTGTTTAATTCCATGTTACCGGTCCAGTATATTCCTGATAATTTCCGTAAGTCACAACTTTTGAAAATAATGTTTTTAGCAGCAAACTAGTAGATGTAATAAATCCTGCAAATGGCGCAAAATTAACCCTTTACCAACAATTCCATGTTTTAACCACCCTGAAGAGGAATTTACATGTGTGCCATGCTCTGGCAAAAGAGGGCTTAATGCATCTCCATGATCTATGGTACCAAGCAAGCCATCAAAAATTTATTGATCCATAATATCTACTTTTTTAAACAATGAACTTAATCATGTGATAGACTGATCTTTGGACATACAAAACATGAGGGCCCTGAAATCGCTCACCTGAGCCTTTTGACTAAACATGATCCATTTTGAATCTCTTTCCAGATATAACAAACATTCTAACAAGCTTTCAAAATTATTGGACTGAAATTTTGGTCTAAAGCTTGTACACAAGCTTTCTCTAGACTCATCTAAATTGTCATCAAGACAAACATTTTGACCAAGTTTCATGAGTATTGGACTGAAAATGTGGCCTCTAGAGTGTACGCAAGGTTTTTCTAAGATTTGACCTAGTTACCTGGGTTTTGACAAGACATGACCCATTTTCAAACTCGTCTAAGATATGATCAAGACAAACATTCTGGCCAACTTTCAAGAGTATTGGACTGAAAATGTGGCTTCTAGAGCATACACAAGATTTTTCTAAGATCTGACATAGAGACCTAGTTTTTGACCCTACATAACCCATTTTCACAGACATCCGAGATATTATCAAGACAAACATTCCGACAAACTTTCAAGAGTATTGGACTGAAAATGTGGCCTCTAGAGCGTACACAAGGTTTTTCTAAGATTTGACCAAGTGACCTAGTTTTTGACCCGACATGACCCATTTTCTAACTTGTCTGAGATATGATCAAGACAAACATTCTGCCCAGCTTTCAAGTGTATTGGACTGAAAATGTGGCCTCAAGAGCATACACAAGATTTTTCTAGGATTTGACCGAGTGACCTAGTTTTTTGACCTGACATGACCAATTTTCGAACTCATCCGGGATATCATCAAGACAAATATTCTGACCAACTTTCATGAGTATTGGACTGCAAATGTGACCTCTAGAGCGTACACAAGGTTTTGCTAAGATTTGACCTAGTTACCTGGGTTTTGACCCAACATGACCAATTTTCGAACTCATTGGAGATATTACCAAGACAAACATTCTGAACAATTTTCAAGAGTATCGGACTGAAAATGTGGCCTCTAGAGTGTACACAAGGTTTTTCTAAGATTTGACCTAGTGACCTAGTTTTTTGCTCAAACATGACCCATTTTCGAACTCATTCGAGATATCATCAAGGCAAACATTCTGACCAATTTTCAAGAGTATCGGACTGAAAATGTGGCCTTTAGATGTGTACACAGCACGATCACGATCAGGTGATCTGAAAATAAGCAATAGCGAAAAGTTTCGGCCCAGGTCAGCCTGTGCGGACTGCGTAGGCTGACTGGATCGATACTTTTGGCAGATGTATTATGCCCTCTTCTCTTCTAGCAGGGCACATGAATTTTTTTCTAAACCTCCTGTGGCAAATCTTTGCATTTGAGCTACACTGAATCAGTTGTCTGCAAAAATTCTTTCCAATTGGACATTCCTGAAACTTTGTTGACTGGCAAAAGGTAAAAAACAGGTATTGGTTACTAAAGCTGGTACCTGTCCTATACATTTTCTGATGTCTTATTTCAAAGTTGAGAAAGATTCAATTTCAGTATGAGACCAAATATTGATCAGTACAACCCTGTGTGCTCTTGGGGGATAATTAATTGATTTTGTGGACAGTGTAGATTGAGATTATACCTGCTTTGTTTGTTTGAACTTCTTAATGCCATTTTCAACATTACTTCAGTTATGTTGCAGCTGTCACAGTGTTACTCATCTATGCTTTCCTGGAGTTTCTTTTACCAATAACTTTGCACAATATTCTTGCTAGGCACTTGCCTGCTTCCTGCATAATAAATAATCAGCTTTGAGAAGGGTATGTCTAAATCCTGTCACAATGGCTATAATCAATCCTTGGACAGTTGTTGGCCAAGCTGGGGACTTGAACCAGCAACCCCCTGGTCTATTATTTTAAGCCCTGTACATTACTGACTGAGCTAAAGAACTTTGGTGAGATTATACTTGAAAAGAATGTGCAACTGATCTTGGATCTACAATGTCCAATACTTTCCAAAAAAATTGATCTCTTGAAAACAGCCCCAAAAATGCAATGCTGAAGTCTTCATTTCTGACGATTTATTAGTCATACATCTACCCCTTTCCCAAGTTTGGACGACCCTGACAAATAAGCTTTTTGAAAACTGAGTGGGTATATATAGCTTGTAACCTAATATTCTCCTTTTGCCACAATGTCTTCTACCTGTTGAAAGATAAATTTCATGTTAATTGTAACTTCTTTTTAAATAACCACACAAGCAAAATACAGACTTGTCCAAATTGAAGGCGATTGTAGATGACAATTCAATTGTGGCTCAAATTATGGCATTTGTCTTTGATAGGATAGAAAACATTGTGGTAAAAGGAGAAAATGCTGGTTACCAGCATTTTCTCCTTTTCCAAAAATGTTTTTAAAAGGCCTCTTCGTCGGGGTCGTTAAAACTCGTAATCGTGTTGTAAAGGGTTAAATATTGTCTGGTACAGTTGTAAAATTACTACTCGAAAAAATTTTAAACCCAACCAGATCGAAAGCATTTTGCAGACAGCAAATTAAGGATGGCTCAGCTGTTAAATTTGTATCTGAGAGGTTTGAAAATACTGTGGTAAAGGGGAAAATGCTGGTAACCAGCATTTTCCCCTTTTTCCACACTCTTTTCAAAATCCTTCCTTGTCAGGGTTGTTAAAACTTGGGATGGTGTGGTAAAGGGCTTAAAGTTGTAAGGGTGAAATCTAAATTTTAATAATTCATCTCTCTCCTTTGACCTCTTGCTGACATTTCTGACAGGTATTTATCTAAATCTAAAATAGGCAGATTTTTTTTTCAATACTACTTGTCTAACAGAACAGGGTTTTCATTTTGTCCTGTATTCTGTATTCATTACAGAACGATACCAGTCTTGTTATCACCAGTTTTCTATCTTTGAATCAACTAAATGAACATATTATCACATATATGAATAAACCCTTTACCACATGACATATTTTGGACTTGTCCAATTTCAAAATAACAGCAAACCATGAATTCGATATTACTACAAAAATGCTTAAGTTCTCTGATCGGATAGAAAACATTGTGGGAAAAGGAGAAAATGCTGGTTACCAGCATTTTCTCTTTTTCCCACAATGTTTTCAAAAGCTTTGTTTCTCAGGGTCGTCAAAAGTCTGGATAGTGTGGTAAAGGGTTAATTCTTTATCAGATGACAAAATATTAGACTTTCCAAAACTGAAAGCATTCCCATATGACAAATGTGTCTCAAGCGATCGTATTTTTCTTTGAGAGAGTAGAAAACATTGTGGGAAAAGGGGAAAATACTGGATCCCAGCATTTTCTCCTTTACCCACAATGTTTTCAAAAACCCTTTTTTTCTCAGGGTTGTTAAAACACAGGATTGTTTGGTAAAGGGGAAATAACCCGTGGTTTACACTTACCTGCTAATTAAGTGAAGCAAATTCGAAACTTTCAAGCTCAGAGCAAAAACCCAAAGTTTACAATTTCGAAGTTATTTTTAGAGGAAAGCTATCTCCTTATCGGACAGCGTAGATCCTAGATTAGACTGCACATTCTTTGAGTCGCGCTTAGCAGCCTAAGAGTTAATATCCCGATCAAATCCGAACATACTGATTATAATAATTATTATAACTTATGTTTTGGTTCAACCTGCATCCACGTATTGAGTTTTTAAAGTCCTTCTACAGATCTG
Source organism: Hippopus hippopus (assembly GCA_946811185.2). NCBI lineage: Eukaryota > Metazoa > Mollusca > Bivalvia > Cardiida > Cardiidae > Hippopus > Hippopus hippopus. The sequence continues at coordinate 24,624,402 of OX328111.1, read as the reverse complement.
GCCTTCATGCATCTGACCCAAATACTTACAATTAGAGTTAATTGCAGTTGGAAAGATTTCTGGAGCTAAACTTAAACGACAATACTGAGTCACTTGTACGTAACCAAAGGTCTAATATAAAAACAAGGAACGTGTGTAATTGTATTATGATGGAACCTTTGTGTGCAGATATTTTAGAATGTAATATGTCCTATATATACTGAACACAAAAAGTTTAGTCGCAATTTTCAAGTCCTTACAAAATTTGTGATTAAGTGTAAATGCACAAATATTAAAATGAATTTAAAGGTCAACCTTCTTACTTTTCATTCTTTCAAGTTTAAACCATATTTGTTCAGCCTAACCACGTACATGACGAGAAATGCTAAAAGCACGTGCACCATGTGTATTTAGTCAAGTACACGTGATTTTGTATTCTTTCCTTTTGTATTGTCATCGAGTCAGTACAGCTTACAGAAAAACACTAAAATTTCTTAGCTATTGCAAGATGGGATGACGGCCTGGCATGACGATAGACCAGCGACATGCCGCAATAGGGATGTTGATTGGAGGTGCGTCTGTTAGAGATGTTTCTAGACACTTTAACTATTCCAAGCGTACCAATCAGCGTCTACGAGCTCGCCATAATCAAACAGGAACAGTTTCTGACAGTCCACGTTCTGGGAGGCCGCGTAAGACGACACCCAGAGAAGACAGGTACATCGTAACGTGTTCCAGAAGAAATCGCCTCTGGTCATGCAGAATGATTGCAGCCCGTCTGATGAATACTACCCAAACTCGAGTGTCATTTACCACTGTCCGAAACCGCCTGAGATCTGCTGGTTTGTGAGCTCATCGCCCATACATTGGGATTCCGTTAACGGTACGTCACCAAAGGCTGAGGCTGAACTGGTCGAGAGAACACTTTCGTTGGACTAGGCGCAGGTGGAACCATGTTCTTTTTACAGATGAATCACGCTTTAATGTCCAGTTTGCTGACGGTAGAATACGGGTATGGAGACGGACTGGAGAACGCATGCTAACATTCTCGAAAGGGACAGATATGGCGGCGGAAGTGTAATGGTTTTGGGAGGAATAGGTCACAGTGCTAAGACTGAGCTTGTTACTGTTGATGGACGCTTAAATGCTCGTCGCTATTGTAATGAAATCATAACCCCCGTTGTGATTCCATTTATTCAAGGGGGGAGAGCTGACATTTTGCAGCAAGACAACGCCCGATCCCCTGTTGCTCGTCACACAAGAGCTCTTCTACAACAAAGCAACATTCAGACCCTCGACTGGCCTGCGCATTCTCCAGATCTTTCACCCATTGAACATCTATGGGATAATTTGGGAAGGGTTGTGTGTCTACGTCATGACGTCAATAACACGAGGGATCTGGAGCGCGCACTTCAGACTGAGTAGCGTAGAATTCCTCTGCATGTGATAAGAACTTTAATAAACAGCATGCGAAGACGTTGTGCTGAAGTAGTGAGACAGAGAGGCAGACATACCCGTTATTGAACTTTTGTTATTTTTTCTTTAAACCCCTCTATCGAAAGAATGAGCTTTACTGCCAATCTTTCTTATCTATTTTGTGGAAATTATTCGATTTTTAGAGATGTCTGATCAAATATTCTGGAACAGTAATTGTATATCTGATGTTCTCATTCTATCTAACAGAATCTATACTTAAAGACGAAACGACTAAACTTTTTGCGCTCAGTATAATATTTTATTAAGGATAAGGCACCCTAATGGGATTCGTGTAAGATCGCCTTTCATAGTATGGATTCAGCTAAGACTCTGGTTATCCGTAAAAGATGTGGGGAACCAGCATTTATCAGCCGATCGATTTATGGATTACCCAAGTCTTAGCCGAATCCGTATGTTTTTCAGCGATGAAAGGTGACGTTACAGGAATCCGCATTAGAGTGTCCTATCCTTAAGCATCGTTTTATGCTTTATCTAAAGTCAAGCTGGTTTCAACCTTGTAAGGTGACACACTATAGCAAAGGGTGTAGCTATCCTAAAGTAAAGTATATGTAAAAGTAACACCAAAGGTATTATCCGAGATGCCACATGCCTGGAGGGGGAGGGGATTTTCAAGGAGGATCGGGGGACATCCCAAGAACATATATGAATTGTAGAAGTGACTAGGTGGCTTCTGTTGACGTTTTTTGGCACAATTGTCTTTCTGTTATTTTCTAAGTGTACTCAACTGCCTTTTTGCGTACAGGCAGCTATGACCCTGATAGCTATTCAACATTCCCCTACCATACTAAATACTGTTGTACATTTAAACTCCAAGACAGCCGTCTAATTTGCCCGAGATGTTTATTTCAGCCAGTCTTTGAAAAGAGAACAAAAAACGAAAGGTGGCAAATCCCACTATGATTCTACAAAAGTTGGTTCATATCACTCAAGATCCACTGATAAAAGATGAAAGACTTTGAGCAAGTGCAAACTACATGTACATAAAATGAAATGTAGCAGTTGACATTTTATTTATATAGAAATGGCATTTTGGGAGTAAACTTCCTCGTTCCTTTTGCATCACAGCATAAAAATCCAAGTTTGTTTGATAAAACTCAATTTCCTTGCATTTATAGACAAGTTGGCAGGACAAATATATGACAAGTGAGTATGATTCACATCTTTTCCTCTCTTATGATTAACTTTTTCCAAGATAACAAAATTTTTAACTTGTCCGTATCAGTGGGGTTTGCAGATGAAAAGTTATAATGTGGCTCAAATGATAAAGTTTGTCTTTGAAAGGGTAAAGAAATTGTGGGAAAAGAAGAAAATGATGATTACCAGAATTTTTTCCACAATGTTTTCAAAAGGCTTCTTTCATTGGGTTGTGAAAACACTCGACTGTTTCATAAAGGGTCAACACTAAACGAAAAACACTGATGACACAAGATCATTGTAAGTTTCTGTGCACTAAGTCCTCTCTATAAAATTCATGATTGTGAGTTATATTAAGCCATTAATAAACATACAAAGATCAAGAATAAACCTGACACAAGCCATATATAGGATTAATATTTCAAAGAAAGGAATCTTTCTTCTATCAACTGTATGGAAACCCAGTGAAAGAATGGAGAGAGAACAACTGCTTGTTACAATTAATTGATCTTTTTCCCTTAATGTCTTCAAAATCTGGCCTCTAGAGATGTAAAAAGTCTTTTGTATGGTAATGTTTTCAAATTCAAAAGTATTTTGCTTACTCTCTGCACCATTGCTCTTCCGTGACATCCATCTTGTGATACCATCTAAACCTTCAGACTTTTAGATAAATTATATTTTGACATTTTATCTCTCTGAAAAAAAGGTTGCACATTTCTCTGATTTCAAACTACTTCTGACTAGAATATGTCACTAAATTATCTCTTTATATCTGAGATCAGAGTGCTTTAGCCTCTGTCTGATCTAGATCACTGTCCACACTGTCACCATCAACAAAAGTTTTCATTGTGGTACACTTGTCATGGATTTTATGGATTAAATATAGCTTTAATATTTTGAATCTTACACAGGGCAAACCAGTTTCAAGATCACATGTTGACAAATGTGAAATATCAGTACAATAATTATTAATGTTGTATATTACAAAACAGATGATTTTCTGCCACCCTGTACCACACAAACGCCAGTTTTAACAAACCTGAAGGAGAGAGCCTTTTGAAAACATAGTGGGAAAAAGAGGAAATGCTGGAAACCAGCATTTCCTCCTTTTCCCACAATGTTTTCTACCCTTCTCAAACAATTTTCTCGTTTTTAGCCACATTAACCCTTTACCACACAATGACGCCTTTTAACGCACCTGAAGAAGAGGCCTTTTGAAAACATTGTGGGAAAAGGAGAAAATGCTGGTAACCAAAGAAAGGTTGCGTCATTTGAGCCACTATGAAATTGTCGTCTGCAAATGCTTTCAATTTGGATAGGTCTTAAATTTTGCCGTCTGGTAAAGGGTTAATAAAGTTCAGTCTTGGATTTGGACAAGTCTAAAACTGTGTTGTTTGGTCTACAAACCACACAGAGTTGAATTATTTGAAGGACAGCACAAAATCCTTTTACTTACGTATAGAAAGCATCATGACATGCTTCTTTACCCACTATGTTTTCAAGAGCTGTCGAGAGCAGGTGTAGAAAAGGACATGTCTACGATTCATTTGTCACAACTCGGCCAATTTCGTACCTACATCTAACCTCATCTGTACTAATGGGGTTTCCATTTTGAAATACTGCCAATCACAAGATCCGAAACAATGCGGCGCCCAAGTAAATCGATCAGCAATGGCAACAACAGCCACAGTGATGAGCATGTGTCACTGAAAAATGTCTACGGAGTTGATAGACTGATTGATTGATTGATTGCAAGGTGTTTAACACTGTTTTCAACATTATTTCAGTTACATCGCGGTGGCCAGTGCACCTATCAATGCTTTCCTGGAGTCTTTTACCAGTATTCTGCACAATTTTCTTTCCAAGCCACTGGCTGCTTTCCCACATAACCATTGTCAAGACAATGGTCAGCGGTGGGAGAGGAATGAATCCTGTCGCAATGACTATCATCAATCCTTGGAAAGAAATTGGCCGAGCCACCTGGGATCAAACCCACGACCCCGTTCTCAAGTCCTGTCGGCTGAGCTACCGGGACTCGGCACAGAGTTGACAGACCTAGATGGATAAGCGTGTTTGTTAACAAAAATGTATTTAGAAAGATTCTGATAGAAAATTGTGACTAGTGTTTTCTTTTTCTAAGTGGAGTATTATGATTCAAAAACGGTAAACCGTTTATTTCCAGCCAAGGAATGTACCATGTAGATGCATATCAAACAATGTGATACAACCAAGGGACTTGATCAATCCGAAGTTTGCCAAAATGGTTTCATAAGGCTTTCTCTCAGGGTAGTTGAAAGTTGGGATTGTGTGGTTAAAGATTACTTTGGAAGAGTTCGGTAATGAGTTAAATGGAAATGGTTTTCCTCAATTTGGAAGACTGCATGTTTATGTAAAAATTCTGTGGCAGACATGTCAGCAATAGATGGTAATAATGTAAATGGTTGAGTATTGGGAAGTGTAAACTTTCATTCTTGAAGTGGCAAAAGATCAAACATATCAGAGTTCTTTATTTTTGTCTTTTTGTCAGAAGCATGTGAATTACACCATTGTATAATATACACTATCGTCTATCAAAGGCTCTTGCTTACCAACTGAACTCCGACACACAATTGTAACAGTATCAACTTTGGGAATTATGAAATGTTCAATGCATTTCCTTATCTTGTAACAGGAAACATTTAGACTTGTTTTTTTATGCATTTCATGAAGTATCAATTCATAAATATGTTAATGCTAATACATTGTACCTCATATCCTAGCTTTTCTTTTTATAGGAAACAGCAGCTCATAAAATGTATATTTTGGGAAGTTTCACTACATTTGACTATAAAAATGTAGTTTTTACCAATTTTATGACTTCTGGCCTTTCTTTTTGTAAAGCAAACGCTATTGCTAAAGTCGCCCTTTAACCCATTACTACACAATACCAAGTTTTAATGACCATGTAAAAAAAAGGCTTTTGAAAACATTGTGTAAAAAGGAGAAAATGCTGGTACCCAGCATTTTCTCCTTTTCCCACAATGTTTTCTTTCCTTTCACAACCAAATCTCATCATTTGAGTAATATTTATTGTTTCCACTTCAAAAGCTTTCAGTATGAATGAGTTTGAAATTATGTTGCGTGGTAAAGGGTTAAACTTGAAGATCAAAGGCTCTCCTTACATAGAGAATATGGTATCAAAGTTTTGTGAGCCAGATCACAAAACTTTGTAAACATGGAGGTATATTCTGCAACCTTTATCTATTTAAAAACTATTCAAACAACATGTATTTGCTTTCCTTTAGACACTTTTTGTTGACATTGTTCTTTGTTATGCAATTCTAAAGCCACAATATCTGATTGTAATAATTAGCAATATCTCTACAAACCAACAACATCTTTTAAGTTTTCTTCATGGACAATGTAAATCAAGATCAGACTGTCCAGCTGAGAAATAATTCATGAAATACATAATTATGAGCCATGCTATGTCAAAAGTGGGTTAAATGCATCTCCATGTACCAAACAAGTCATCACCAGTATTTGGGTTAGGCTCCAACTGCTGATTCACCATAGATTTGCAGACAGAGATGATAGTATAATGGACAAACACTGTTGTTTGATTTTGCACTGTTTCCAGGCCTTGAAAATACCACTCCTCCGCTCATCATGATGAGTGAGCTCAGCTTTAGGACGAGCAGAAATTTGCAAATGGTCGTCCTGCTGGATGAGTTAGAAAAGTGAGCAACTTTGCAAATGACATAAAAGCATTGGGACTGAAGACAAGTCTTAGTCTATTGTGATAGAAAAAGCGATGTTTTTTTTCCGTAACCAACTTACAAACGCGATTTGAATTCTTCAGTATTAATTTGATCAGCTGGGCATCGATAAACGCCTAATTGAAGGCAGTCAAACACCCAAAAGATATTGATCATGTAGTATAAATCGCCGTCCTAAATTGTCTCGTTTATTCAGAGCCACATGCATGTTGAAAAATTACAATTGAAATCAACCCGAGTCAAACTGAATGATGCGAACTGAATTAGGTAAATTGTACTGACAAAATGATTAGAAAAGCGTTATTTTAAAATGGTCATTAAATGTTATCATTATTTCCAATTTTTCCGGTACATTTCAAAGGCATTTTAGTCATGTCCATTTGTTGCTACATATAGAAAACTGATGACTCGATTTCAGGTGTCTGCTAAAGTTTGTTAAAAAATGACGGAAATCAGAAGCTTCTTTGGAAAGAAAGACAATTAGAAGCTTAAGTCTTGTATTTTAGGAAATTAAAAGTTATATGTTTTGAATTTTTGAATTTTATATCTTTCCTGCAGGACAAGTAAAAAGCAATGAAGGAAGAGTGATTTTTTATTCCATTTGTCCTGCAGGACAAGTGGATTTTGAAAAAAATTTCAAGCCCTGTGTTTCCCTGTCTATACCAAGATTTGAGAGGAATCCACTACAATACTGTACAAGAACTTCAGATGGCTATAAGATCAGCAATCGGAGCCTATCCAAAATAAAGGTTTACAGACATACTCTTACAGTGGGTTACAAGGCACAAGAAATGTGTGGATGCTGGTCAAGAAACTTTAAGAAACTTTAATTTGACATTGCATTAACTCATTACCAAACAACAAAAATGTAGACTTGTCCAAAAGCATTTGCAGACGACAATTTAAATGTGTTCAAATGGTGCAAACTTTCTTTGATTACGTAGGTAGAAAACATTGTGGGAAAAGGAGAAAATGCTGGTTACCAGCAAATGCTGGTTACCAGCATTTTCTCCTTTTTTCCACTATGTTTTCAAAAGGCTTCTTTCCCAGGGTCGTGAAATATCGGCATCATGTAGTATAGGGTTAAACTACATCAACATTGTCAAACTGCTCCATGTTGATTTACCATTGTATGTTCATGTGCTTATGGTGATTAGTTGCCTCATCCAGTTTTAATGTAATTTTCCAAACATATTCATCAAATATGCATTTTATTAGATCAAAACTCTGGATAAAATCAGATGTGCTGATTTCATTTTATTAAAAAATTCTCAAAACTTTCAGGGCAACCCTCGTAATTCAAGTCTACAGGGCTTAAGATGGAAACTGCTTTTCCCTGGAGCTTGCCAGTGTACAGCAATATATATATTTGGAGCATATTATCCAATCAGATTGCCAGAAATTTCTTTACAGTATAATAATATATTCAATCTTACCTTGTCAAAGATCATAACATTTCCAGAAATGAATCAAAAATACAGAGGAACACAACAGTAATATAGTCCTACCACATAATCAAGTGGTAAATAGATTTGTTTGTTTGTTTGTATTGGAGTTCAACAGATTAGGTCATATCACTGCTGTTAGTGCACCTATGCATGTGTTTCTTCAAGCTTTCTAACACTAGTACTGACATAACTTTCTTTCCAAGCCACTGACTACTTTTCTTACATAGATCAACATTTAGTGATTATGGTTACTTTTAAAATATTTATTAAATCTACATGTAATTACTGTATATTTCTTTTTTTTTGAGAACTTTTTTTATAGGTGGCACATGTCACTGCAAATTTGTCTTTATATGAAGGCCTATTGTTGAACTGTTTTCTCAACAAGATACTTTACAGATACTACAAGTTAGTGACAAAGTGAGACAATGTCAGAGGAAATATTTGAAAGAAAGGAAAATAATCTGGTTTTTAAAAGACATACAAAACATTGTGGAAAAAGAAGCAATTGCTTGTTCAAAGCAATTGCTTATTTTCTCACAATGCTTTAAAAAGCTTTCTACTGCAGGGGTAGAAGCAGTATTAATGTACAATAATGGGTATGAAGTTCAACAAGACCTAAATATTCTGGCACTTTGTATTGACAGAGGGATCGTGTTCCCTTGTCCAAACAAGGACAAAATCAATCCAGAGTTATCCACAAAGGTGTAATATGTTTGTCCAAAGTAGAGTTCAATGGCCAGGCTGGACAAGACAATACAGGTATTTAACCCTTTACCACACAATCCCGTGTTTTAATGTATCCAAGGAAGAAGCCTTTTGAAAACATTGTAGGAAAAGGAGAAAATGCAGGTAACCAGCATTTTCTCCTTTTCCCACAATGTTTGCAACCCTATCAAAAACAAATTCCATCGTCTAAACCACAGTTACCGGTAAATTGTCACTGAAAATTGATTTTAATCTGGACAAGTCCACATTTTTGTCAATTGGTAAAGAGTTAATCCTTTGCCAACTAGCTACAATTTTTGGCACCTATTAGGACAGTGTAGATGAAGATCAGACTATACTGGGCATATAGTTTATTCATGGATCTTCATTGTCTGACTGAATCTGGCCAAAACTGGCTTGAAAATGTATTGTGTTTACTCATTTACCTAACTTAAACAATTAACTATCAATTTCATTACTTTGAATTAGTTATAGGGATTAATCCTTCTTTAACACAGGAATCTTTTCATTCCCCTACAAAGGAAAAACTTGTTGAAATATTGTGGAAAATAAACAGATAAATAAATCCTCTTTTCCAGCAGATTTGCTAGGTTGTTTGTCTCATATTTTACATTTTCAATGGTTTTTTTATCAAATGACCACTATGGTGCAATCTTCCTAACACCAGCCAGAGCTGGCTGTTGTTCCTTTACTAGTACGATGTACAACACTCTTTCCAAATGGCAGGCTACTTTTCCATGGAGGGAACAATCCAAATGGCAGCTGCTTTTCCATGGAGGTTTGGTTTGTATTGGAGTTTAACGCCATTTTAACAGCTTAGGCCATATCATGGCGGTCAGTGATGCACCCATGTGTTTCCTGGCTTTCTCACACCAGTACTAAAACAACTTTCTTTCCAAAGCCACTGAGTACTTTTCTAACATGCATCAGAGTTGAGATTTTCCAAGGAGGAAACTATGTCTAAAACAAGGAGCCTGGAGTGAATTCTTACTTTCATCCATTCTCAGAAAGTATGAAATGGCTTAGCCTAGATTTAGATTCACAACCCTCTTTTGTATGATTTCATCCTTTGCACAATTTGTAGCAGTTTTGGATAGGTCCAAAAGTAGCTTGTACAATAACAGGTTAACTTTTGACCACCCAACAAAATTTTTGACCAGACCAAATTCAAAGCATGTGCAGATGACAAAATAAATGAAACTGAAATGATGAATTCTGTCTTTGATAGGGTAGAGAACGTTGTGGGAAAAGGAGAAAATGCTGGTTACCAGCATTTTCTTCTTTTCCAACAATGATTTCAAAAGCTCTCTCCTTCCAGGTTGTTAAAACTCAGAACTGAGAGGTAAACGGTTAAATCCAAGCCATGATACTGGTATACCTATGTCAATCTTTAACCCAGTTTTAACCCTTTCCCAAACAATCCCTGGTTTCTACGACCCTGAGATAGAAGCCTTTTGAAAACATTGTGGGAAAAGGAGAAAATGCTTGTAACCAGCATTTTCTCCTTTTCCCACAATGTTTTCTACCCTGCTGGAAACAAATTTCAATTTTTGAGTTACGTTTATTTTGTTATCTGCAAGTGCTTTCAATTTGGACCAGTCTAAAATTTTGTCATTTGGTAAAGAGTTAACCACATCAACCTAAGAAGCCAAAAGAATGACTAACCCTTTACCAAACAATCCTGAGTCTTGACAACTCTGAGGGAGTATAGCTTTTGAAACTATCATGGGAAAAAACATGTATCTTCTCCATTTTCTATGATATTTTTACCCATCCCATGAAAAATCCCTTCATTTCAGCTGTAGTTTCTCTGTTGTCTGTACAATGCTTTCATAATTAATGATTTTAAAATTTTGTCATTTGTTAAAGGGAAATCAAGAGGTATCAGTTTCATTTCATTAATCCCTTTACCACATGACAAAAATGTGGACTTGTCCAAAATGACAGCATTAAATTTTGCAGACAACAAAGTAACTGCAACTCAAAATTTTAATTTGCTCTTGATAGGGTAGAAAATTGCGGAAAAGGGGAAAATTGCCAGTTAACAGCATTTTTTCTTTTTCACGCAATTTATTCAAAAGTCTTCTTTTTTAGGGCTGTAAAATGTTGGGATAGTACGGTAAAGGGTTACCAGTAATTTAGGAAAGTCTAATATCTTGTGGGTTTTTTTTGGGGGGGGGGGTAAAAAGTTGGAGTTCATCTGCTTAGTTGAGCACCCTTGGAGTTAGACACAAAATGTCAAAAGTGGTCTAAGTTCCACAAGATGTCAAGGTAGAGGAGGAAATGTATTAATTGGTTAAAGGTCCTTGGTATGATCCCTGGCTGGGGTTTAGACTCTCAACCTTGTGCTCTTCAGCAAGAGTTCTACACTCCTGGGTCTGTATTGACCTACCCTTCTAAAGAATATTCTTAGTGTTATGTTGAAGAATTTTCAAGATTTGAAAGTACCACAACTTCTGACTGGTTAAACCAATGGTTTAGCCAATCACAAGTTGTGTTATTTTCAAATTCAGAAAATTCTTGAGCACGAAACAAGGGAGATCCTTAAGAATAGTAGGATACTACGCACCTTCGTGATCAACTGAAGGGCCAAAAATTGGTATTGACGATATTGGTAGGTAACAAAAGAAGGTGGTAAAAGATACAGAAAAATATTTAACTAAAGGTTTTTTGACCTCCAAAAAAACAATGTAAATTGGCTGACTCATTACCCTATTTAACATATTATGGACAACTCTCCCCCCTTCACCAAAAGACAGAATTTTAGACCTGTCCAAATTGAAAGCATTAGTAGACAACAAACAGGGCTGTGATCAATTAAGTGACATTGTGACAGAGGAGAAAAATGCCCTTGCCCCCTGAAATACGTCAATAAAAATATAATTTCAAAGCTGATTCTTATAAGCTCAGCGAGTTTTAAATTTTCAGGTTTTAGCTTCAAAGGGAGGAAACTCTATGAAAGGGTGAAAAATCACGTCGCTAGACAAATAAAAAATATTGCTTGAACCATAGGATTTTACTATGAAAGGGTAGAAAACGTGGAAAAAGGAGACATCAGCATTTTCTACTTTTCCCACAATGTTTGCAAAAGCTTTCTTTTTCTGGGTTGTTCAAAGTCTGGACTGTATTGTAAAGGGTTAACTCTTTACCACACAATCCCGACTTTTAACGACCCTGAGAAAAAAGCCTTTTGAAAACATTGTGGTAAAAGGAGAAAATGCTGGTAACCAGCATTTTCTCCTTTTACCACAATGTTTTCTACCATTCCCAAACCAAATTTCAGTTTTTCAGTCACGTTTATTTTGTAGTCTGCAAATGCTTTCAATTTGGACCAGTCTATAATTTTGTCATTTGGTAAAGAGTTAATGGACATTCCCAGTCTATACAAAAGATGCAGATATCACAAAGCTGCTTTTGTCAGCCTATCTGCCAAATAAGCAGACAGTGCAGATCCAAGATCAGACAGTACGTTCTGTGCAGTCTTATCTTGATCTACACTGTCTCTGTAAGCGAATAACTCTACCATTCATACCTACAAGACTAAACAGTACAAGGCATTACACTATACCCAACCCTTTATCAAACAGCCCTGAGTTTTAACAACCCTGAGAAAGATGTTCTTTAAAAACATTATGGGAAAAGGATAAAAAGGTGGTAATGTTGAAATACCCTATTATTACAACAACCTGAGACTGACAACCTTTGGAAATCTATAAGGTAAAAAGGAGAAAATGCTTTTTACCAGCATACTCTCTTTTTTTCCCATAATGTTTTTCACTATTTCTACAATAAATTCCATCATTTGAGCAAAATCTAATATGTTGTTTGCTAATGATTTCAATATTGATAAACCTCACATTTACTTGTGTTAAATTTGATTCATTTAGTATCATGACTATTAAAAAAAATAACGAAAATAAAACACTGATTGATCCAACTCATTAGCGATCAGTTTTATATTTGCACACCTGTCCCTCAGGCCAAAGAAAAAAGGTTCCAGTAAATTGAATTGCTTGCTCCTTGTTGCTATAGAAACTGACAAAGCTTCAAACAGTTGTTATGGTACTTTACCCAATTCCTTATAGTCACTCATTTTCATTACCAAGCAAGAAGATAAAGAAGTACAAATGAATTCACAACAAGGGGACATATCTGAAAACTGTGTGTCAAATAAGGAATGGCTGTGTTCATTTATAAATACGAAGATTAATTCAACTTTCCCATTTGCTACTGTAGGTTGGTTTTTTTTTTTCAAAAATTTCCTGCTCCACTTCGTCTTGTATCAACAATGTAAATCTATGAGGAAAACGATAGAAAATAATGAGATGAATGGAGCTATTTGTATAATGGACTCTTGTGTTCTCAGTTATGTTTCAAACTTCAAACATTATACAATATTATATTATAGCAGTAATGGATGTGGTAACACCTTTTCACCCTTAGGCTGCCAAGCGTGACTCAAGGGCCTTTTGCGGGCAGTGTTGATCAAGATCAGACTGCACAGAACGTGCAGTCTGATCTTGAATCTACACTGTCCGATATTGAGATATCCTTCCCTCCAAAGTACCTTTGAAATAGCAAAAACCTGGGTTTTTACTGCTAGCCCAAAAGTTTCCTTTGTACTTACTTAGAAGGATGAGGGTAATGCTTTCACAACTAACTCCATAAAATACCACTCTTCTCCCCACGCCCCCCCCCCCCCCCTTTGGCATGGACAAGTACCATGAAGTGGATGTTGAAGATCCAAGATCAGACTACATATTCTGCGTGGTCTGACCTTGATCTATGCCATCCACAATAGCTACTTAAGTTATCACTGATAATAACAGTTATCTGACTTTATCAAACAACAACATTTTTTACTTGTCCAATATAAGAGCATTTGCAGACTATAAAATCAGTATGGCACAAATTATTAAAAGGGTTGAAAACAATGTTGGAAAAGGAAAAAATGCTGTTTCCAGCATTTTCTCCTTTTCCCCCAATGTTTTCAAAAGAACATGGGATTTTTTTTTTATATGGAGTATGAACATCCTTTCAGCATCTATAAACAACAAGAGCTTTGTGATGAGTCACATTATAGTTATACATGAAGGTGCATTCTAGTTCAGGATCTCTCATATACAATTATTCAAGGGCACACAACTCTTACATGCCTACTCTGGCTGGACTAAATAACACTTTGACTGACCAGGGCCTGTATTCACAAACCATTCTTAAAACTATTCAGTCTTCTTCCCAATAATTTTCTAAATTTCAATATAACACAACTTCTGATTGGCAAACCCAACTGGTTTTGCCAATCTGAAATTCTGTTCCTTTCTTAATCTAGAATTTGACTAAATATGTAATTTAAAATGACTGATGAGTATGGGCCTTGCATGTGAAGATAAAAGTTGCACTGTGAAATGTTATAGAAATATGTCTTAGTCAGTTTCAAGGAATTCTGATGAAAACTGTACAAGGGTGTCAAAAAGTCCAAGAAACTGCCAACAGACAGACCGTACAGATAGCTGGACTGAGACAACCAATGTTACTTCATACTGTAACCTTCAATCTGAAAAAAATGACATCAATACCTTTATTACATAGCTTCTTTTAGCTGGAAATAATCTCAAAAAACCAGGCTATGTATACCTAATATCAGAATGCACTTACCACCTTTTGACCTTGACATACACATGCTGCTAAAGCAACTAAAGCTTTGATTTGTTTGCTTGTTAAGTCTTTAATGTCATTTTCATTATTACAGTCCAACCTGTATTAGGCAAGCACCTAAGGAACACAGAAAATGTTCTTGCTTAATACAAAAGCTTGCTTAAAACAGGTACATTTCAACATAATTTTCTGCATTTTTGGAGAAATCAACACTAGCTCAATACATGGTCCACATTCACCAACCATTCATAAGAACAATCTTAGTCTAATTCTTCAAGATAGGCCAAATACTTTGCATTATACTTTGTATAAATTGGAGCCAAGCTCAGCAAGCTCACCTCTACAACAGCTTCTTCAATTTTTGTACATGGATTTTTTTTTTTCATTTAAGGGAAAGAAGGGGAGAAAGATAGAAAATTGGGTGGGTGATAATATGAACCTCTAAAGAGCTTTGAAAATAATAAACTCAAAAGATAACGTTCCTATAGAAATCATAACTGCACACAGAGGAAAAAAAAAATCCTCATCTACAGATCATTGAAAACACAGCTTTTAACTCTATACTACACAATTCCATTTTTTAACAACCTTTCGGTATCAAGCTTTGTAGAAAACATCTTGGGAAAAGGAGAAAATGCTGGTAATTAGCATTTTCTCCTTTTCCAATGATGTCTTCTACAATTCTAAAAACAGAAATCATCTTTTGATTCAAATTAAATTTGTGGTCTGCAAATGCTTTGAATTTGGACAAATCTAACATTTTTGTGTCTGGTGAAGAGTTAACCCTTTACAACACAATCCCGACTTTTAACGACCCTGAGAAAGAAAGCTTTTGAAAACATTGTGGGAAAAGGAGAAAATGCTGGTAACCAGCATTTTCTCCTTTTCCCACAATGTTTTCTACCCTTCCCAAATCAAATTTCAATTTTTGATTTACATTTATGTTGTCGTCTGCAAATGCTTTCAATTTGGACTAGTCACAAATTTTGTCGTTTGGTAAAGTGTCAAGCACAGCTGGAGCTTAAATGATGCCTTTCATGTGGGATGGATGTTTCAAGCACTTTCTTTGTACAATCTACTTTAACCCTGTACAACACAATCTCATCTTGTAATGGCCTTGAGGGAAAGGACTTTTGAAAACAATGTGGGAAAAGGAGAAAATGCAGGCAAGTTGAATATTTTTAGGAGTCACATGGAGTAACATGGACTAAATAATGACTGATAAAGAACAACGTTTCAACATTTGAGAATGGCTGAGAATTTAAAAGTGAAATTTAAATTTTTTGATAGAATTTAAAAAATGCCAACTGCAGTATCAGTACCTATAGTCGACTTGTCTACACAAATTTTCTTTTTTCTCTGTTGTGGCAAAGCAGAGGGAATGTAAGTCGTGGAAGGCAGTTTGAATTCAAATTTAAAATACATTTAAACACCTGTGTTGTTTATTTTTAGCCACTACTGGGTCTTTAAATAACCAATCAATTTTCATTAAAAAGGTAGAAAGGAATTGCCTCCCTTTGGTGAAAATTAAAAAAGTATGTAAGAATAACTAGCTAATATGAATGCAGGATTTTACATAGCTTTTGAAAATGGGGCTCCAGTGGATGCAACCTTGAAAAAGTCAGGGGTCCAAGCCCTAATTTTTAAGGGGTCTCAATATTACATTGATAGTTAATTTTTGGAACATTATGATGATAAATAAAAAAAATACATTTTTTTTCAGAACTGAGGTAGTAGCATCATGAGATATGCCCTACCTCAACTTTTTAGCAGACGACAAAATTGTAGCTTTTTTCAAATTGAAAGCATGGAAAGATAATAAGTTAAATGTTACATGAAGTTTGTATTAGGAAGGATAGCAAACATTGTGGAAATTAGCATCTTTTCCTTTTCCCACAATGTTTTCAAAACACCTTCTTCTTCAGCATTGTTAAACGTTAGAATTGTTTGGTAACGACTTAACTAACATATGACCAAATTGCATTTTAGCTGCATCATTTTCACTCTACCATTTTGTTTTGGTCTTCTAAACCCTCTTCCACACAATGCCAAGTTTCAATGACCTTGAGGGAAATGGTCTTTGAAAACATTGTGGAAAAAGGAGAAAATGCTGGTCCAAAATTCTTTCACTTGGTAAAGAGTTAAAAACACAAATTTCTGTTATGCAGAGGAGAATGTTTTCTGTTTCCTAGCCAAGAAATTCAAAATATCTCTCTCTACCACATGGTTTTCACATGAACTTACAATGTGAGTTCTCAAAGGTACCAATCTGGAAAAGTAATTCCATCTAATTGCTGAGGCGTTTATTTCCATAGGGTCATCCAGTACTGCCAGTGAAGATTTTCCTTATGGACTACAAAGAAAGGAACCTGAATGCAAAACTACTGTATTTCCTGGTTTTTTGCTTTTAGGATATGGTAGTTTATCCCAAAATCACTACACAGATACGTTTTTCTATATGTACAAAATATTCTTGGCCCATTTTTCTCATAGCATGGTGTCCTTTGGCGTTATGTAGAAAAAACATTGTTATATGACTTGAAAATGCAGTTCTCCTGTGTAACAGTGGAAAAATGTTTCCAGGCTATGATAAAGGTTACAGCTTTATAATATGGCCTCAACCTGAATATTACTATTTAATAGAAAATAAAAAAGTACCAAATTCAAAATGTAAGAACTAATAGCTTGTAGAGCTCAGAGACATGAGCCATGCGCTGTGAAAAGGGGGCTTAATGTATCTGCATAAAGTATCAACTCATGTCAGCCTGCACAGTCTGTACAGGCTGACATGGATCAAAACTTTTCGTTATTTGTCAGTTTTCTGCATGTCCAATGACCATTCTACCTCCATATCCAGTCAATTGCCAGACTAAAGGGATTTTATGAATCCCTAAATATGCAATGTCTTGCTTGGTATAATAAATTACAGAAATGCATCAAATCCCTTTTTGTCAGAGCAAGGCTCAAATGGCCTGCAACACGCAAAAAGGGGCATTCGGACATTTGCGTAACGTGTCGTCTCAGATTAGCCTGCGCAGTCCACCCAGGCTAATCCGAAACGACACTTTCCGTTTTTATGTAATTTTCTGTTTTGCACAAGTCTACTGTAGCACAACATCTAATGTAGTCGTAAAGTGTCGTCTCGGATTAGCCTGCGCGGACTGCGCAGGCTGATCCGAGACGACACTTTACGCAAATGTCCGAATGCCCCTTTTCGCGTGTTGCAAGCCAAATACTAATTGAAAAACCAGAATGAGCAAGCTAAGGCCCTGTAATTCGGTAATTTCATTCCATGGGAATAGCTTCATGATACACTGTCATATATTAGATCAAATCTTTTGATAATAATTGAACCTACATCAGTTACAATTCTGAAAATATATTTGAGCCATGCTCTGATAAAAGGGGGCTTAATGCATCTCCGTAATCCATCATACCAAGCAAGTCATCACATACTTACGGATCCATAACAGCCACTTTTTTTAACAACCGACTTAATCATAAGGTAGACTGGTCCTTGGACATACAGAAAATAGACCAATAGCAAAAAGTTTTGGCCCAGGTCAGCCTGTGGACTGCGCAGGCTGACCTGGGTCGATACTTTTCACAGATGCATGAAGCCCCTTTTTCACAGAGCATGGCTCATTTATTGTTGCAGGCATGAATTATTCTCAGGTTTAACAGAAAACGTTATGTAGAAAATATTCGAATGAAAAAAAAATGCAGCAACTAGAAAAATGGTTTAATTTTAGAAATGTATCTCCATACATCATATTATTTTCTAAAAAAAGCTTTCTTTAGCAGAGGACTCAAACATTACATCTGTACAAGCGGAAAAAGGCTTATAAATAGAACATTAATCTCATCTATGTATCCATTAACTCTTTACCACACAATCCTAAGTTTTAACGACCCTGAGTGAATAGCCTTTAGAAAACCTTGTGAGAAACGGGGAGAATGCTGGTAACCAGCATTTTCTCCTTTTCCCACAATGTTTTCTACCCGTTCGAAGAAAAATTTCATGATTTGAGCCAGATTTAATTTGTCGTCTGCAAATGCTTTCAATTTGGACGAGTCTAAAATTTTGTCATTTGTTAAGAGTTACAGCAGTCATGTATTTCTTTGGAAATATTAGCCCTTCAAGCACCTTTCACAACTATAATTGCCTTTGAGGTCAATGTAGATCAAGATCAGGCGGCACAAAACATGCACTCCGATTACTGATCTTTACTCTACGCAATGCTAAGACATTACAGATGAAAGCAATCTTTAAATTGCAATTATTGAGGTCTTATTTCTAGACAAGAAAATTTCTTTTTGGTTTCATCAGTACTTTAACTCTTTACCATATGACAAAATCTTAGACTTTTGTCCATATTGAAAGCATTTGCAGACGACAAATTTTAATTGAGGCTCAAATGATAGATTTTTTTTTTTTTGTAGGTAAATGACATTGTGGGAAAATGAGAAAATGCTAGTTACCAGCATTTTCTCCTTTTCCCAAAATGTTTTCAAAAGGCTTCTTCCTCAGGATTGTTAAAAGTCTGGATTGTGTAGTAAAGGGTCAAGTATTTAGGTTCATTATTACTTACACTGCTGAACACAACTTGAGTTACTTTTGCAGGAAGTGCAGATCAAGATCAGACTGTATAAATGCACATTATGTTTAGTCTGATCTTGGATCCATGCTGTCTGATAATTCATGACATAATCCTGGCAAAATAAAACGGCTTTGAAAAGGGTCTAATGTGCCCCATTTGTTACATTTAGCATTTTAGCCCTTTACCACGTGACATTTTTGGCTTTTCTACATTCAAAGGAATTGCAGACAACAAAATATTCAGGCTTATATGGTAGAAATTATTTCTAAAAGGGTAGAAAACATTGTGGGAAAAGGAGAAAATGCTGGTTACCAGCATTTTCTCCTTTTCTCACAATATTTTCAAAACCCTTCTTTCTGGGTTTTTAGAAGTCAGGATCGTGTTGTAAAGGGTTTAGGTTTAATATCTATAAAATCATTATCAACATGTGTTCCCCATCTATATAAGCCCATTTCTTCAGTGTTTATTAGCTTGTGATATTGAAATGATTCCCCGGGAGCATCAAAAACTTGGATACAACTCGCCCCACCCTCCATACATCTTGGGAAAAATACTTGAGTTTAATATTGTGTTTGTAACAGTATTTAGTTAATGGGATTATTTTATATGAATTGATTATTTCCAAAAGCATGACTGTCTTAAAACTTGAGAAAGCTGCTTTTGCCCAGAATAATTTGTATACAAACCACACTGCAAATCTTATTCTTTTTTTTTCTTCTTGGATCCCAGTTTGTCATGTTCCAGTTCTGAGCCTGCTAAGCAGTCTAAATTACATTCTTTGCCTTATTCTAGATTTATTTATAAGTAATACAATTTCTGATTGGCTAAATCATTGGGTTTATCCAATCAGAAATTGCGTCACTTTGAACTTTAAAGATAAATCTGAGAATTCAATTACGAATGTTATTAAAAATGGTTCATCAATACGGGCCAAGTTTTGATTTCAGACAAGACTAGGGAAAAAAAAAAACTTTCGACACTTCCAAAAACCACCTTTTTTCCTTTTCCCACAATGTTTTCTACCCTTTCATTGAAAAATTAGCCAAATTCAATTTATTGTCTGAAAATGCTAAAAATATGGAGAACTCTAAAACTTTGTCATCGGGTATAGAGCTAACAATTGTTTTAACTATAAACCCTTCAAACACCTTTCACAACTATAGTTACCTTGGTAGCCACTGTAGATCAAGATCAGACTGCACAAAAATGTGCAATCTGATCTTTGATCTATACTGTCCGCTTTGCTGAAATACTACTGACAAAAGGCAGTCACCATATTGAAATTATTCTGGTCTTACTCTAGAATGAATATGTCCATTTGGTTAATGTGGCGCTTTGAGAGTTAAAGTACTATTTTCATTCAGTTTTTTTGTGCTCATAGTAGATAAAGATCAGACAATAAAGAAACCATGGAGTCTGATCTTGAAATCTACACTGATAATTTGTGAGATATTGTACAAGCTCTTTTGTCCCAAATGGTCCTAAAATTACAAAAACTGGAATTTTTCCACAGACATTTGTTATTAAGGACTCTATGGGCAGTTGGGAACTGTCAGAGAACATGTGACAGATTGTATACCAAGGGAGATAACTAGCACCTAACAAATACCTCTATGGCGTAAATGTGTATAGCTAACTCTTTACCACACTACAAATTTTAGACTGGTCCAACTTGAAAACATTTGCAGACAATAAATTAAATATGACTCAAAACCTAAATTTTGCATTTGAAAGGAAAGAAAACATTGTGGGGAAAGGAGAAAATGCCAGTTACCAGTATTTACTCATTCTCCCACAATATTTTCAAAAGCCTTTCCTCCAAGTCATTTGAACTTGAGATTGTGTGGTAAAGGTTTAATAATAAAAGGTACTCTTTTATACAAAATAAAAGACACAAATATGTAGTTTTTGTTCTATCATACAGGTAGTGTATGCTTCTGTCTGTCTACCCTTCAGTCTTCAAAAAGCAAGTGCCTATAGAGAGCCCCTCCCACACACACACACACACCACACACACACACACACTTTCTAAGTCAATAAGCTCTTCAATAATTTTTTCACAGAAAATATTTCAGAGAATTATATATCAATCGATTAGAAAACTCTACTTCCAATAACATCTACCAACTTGGCAATGATTTAAAGATTCCATGTCTTTCAAAGGAACCTTGGAGCCTTTATTTGCACTAGTTGAATAACAAGGTAAGAAGTTGTTGAATAATCATTGTCTAAACAGAAATGAAAATCATATGAGTTCCTTTATCCATTTAGCCTAATTTAACTATTTACTAGATACATGTATTTCCAAGATTTATCCACCATGACATTTTGTAGAAAACAATTTCGTTGTTACGCATTTTAGTCAAAGCTACAGACCTTGCAGAAGCAATGTTTCAATATGGCGTTTCATCGATGCACTACTTTGCTGAACTTTAACAAAAAGAAAAAAAGTCAAGAAATATGACAGATGAAAGAACTTTTAACAAGAGGGCCATGATAGCCTTGAAGTCGCTCACCTGAGCCTTTTGACCAAACATGACCCATTTTCAATCTTTTCTGAGATATTATGGAAAGCATTCTAACAAGCTTTCATAAGTATTGGACTGAAAATTTGGCCTCTAACATTGTACACAAGCTTTTTCAAGAATTTGTCACAGTGACCTACTTTTTAGCCAAACATAGCCTATTTTTCCATTGTAGATACATGTACTATCAAAACAAAGATTCTGACCACCTTTCATGAGTATTTTACAGAAAATGTGGCCTCTAGAGTGTGCTCAAGGTTCTTCCAAGATCTGACATGGCAACCCAGTTTTAACCCAATGCGACCCAATCTCATCTTATAGATCATCTAGAAAACCATTCTGCCTAATTTTCATAAGTATTGGACAGAAAATGTTGCCTCTAGAGCGTACACAAGCTATGTTAATGATTTCACATGTAAACCTAGTTTTTGACCTGATCTGACCCTATTTCAATTTGACATGAGATGTTGTTTGGTAAAGAGTTAAACAATCATTAATCTACCTCTGTTCATTCATCTGTTCCACATGAAAAAAGTACAGTTTCCTTGCAATCCTCTTTGATTACTCAATCGCAGATAGAGGATATATCAAAACAAACATCGTAAACAACTGTAAACATAGCAGCTTGTACCTAAAAACCCAATTCAGAAAGTTTATGGACAAATATTTTTCAACCAAATGTAGTATTTAAGATCACATTTTGGTCATTTTCAGTGAAATGTCATATTAGGCAAAACATTGCTTTGGTTCGATGGATCTTCACTGAAAATATTTTCTGACAAAATGGTTTTCGATGAAATGTCATGTACAGCAGAAGTTCATGATTTGGTATTGTACCATCCAAAGTAAAGCCAAAGCTCGTTTTTAAAAGGGGTGGTCTCTGAGTTAATTCTTGTTTATTGCGAATAATCTGAAGTTTCAAAAGATTTTGCAGCTATCAAGTTGTGAAATACGGTTCATCCCTTAACTAGATGGCAAGATTAAATTCTTCCAAACATTTAAAAACAATGTCTTAAATGCTAACCAAACTATGGAAATGTATCCGATAGTCAAGAAACCACTTTTTATGTGGCTCAAACCAAGGAAATGTACATGTCATGTATCTGAAAGAGAGCATTGTGGAAAGGAGAAATTGCTGGTTAACACCATTTTCTCCATTTCCCACAATTTTTCAAAAGCCTTTTCTTTTGGGTTGTTAAAAAAGTGGTTTGTGTGGTAGAAGGTTGACTGATTTTGTTGATGTAAATTGTGGTCTAGCAGCAACTAAAGAGATTCAATCACATCGCTGGAGCAACAATCAGATACAAATCAATAATATTCCTTTATCATTCTCTTAGCCATGACATGATTGAGATAATTTTAATCCTGTCCAATATGCTTTTATCTCTTCTGTAACGGTTGCATGGAATCTCTGTTACCTAATTTTTGGGACAGGGAGGGTTTCAAAGTTACCTCCCTTATTAATTCCCCCCCCCCCCCCGCACCATCACAGAAAAGAAAGCAGGTAGCTTAAGTAACATACCTGCTTGGCCTTTCGGTATTTCTTGAAAGCTTCTTGCAAAGAAATTTCTTCGTCGCCACCCGTCTTTGTTTTCGAATAACTGCTAGCTACGAAAGTGGTGTACTTAAGTTTCAAAGGGTTCTTCTTTTTTGAAACAGACATGTGCGTTTCGGTATCCGCCATTTTGTTTGTTTACATTTGACCTTTCCTAATCATTTAGCTTATGTAACTCATTGTGTGTTTCAGTACCTTTCACATGCCGATTTTTCGTATCAGTTTTTGTGCATGTGCGATAATTTCACTTATGTGATTTTTTCTTGTCTTTTTTCTTTGTCATTTCAGAATATCAGAATTGTATCGCCGGCACTTGAGCGTCCTTAGTTACATCAAAAACATCCTGTTTCATTGGTTCAAATTCTTCACCATACATCCAATCAAAAATAACTTTGCAATGAGAAAATGGTCTACTGCATCAAAGATTGAAAGGAATGAAAATATTTCACGTTGAATCAGTAATTCGCAAGGATATCAAAATCAATAACTAATATAGAGTTCATTCAATATGCCCAGCCTACTTAAACCTGGAGGTTTTATTTCATTACTATATTGATGAATGTCCCAGGCAAACTAACATTTGATCGATATCAATTCATACAGGGATCTTATATACATGTGTACATTGTATATACGATCCCTGATTCATACAATTGTCTAGCGTAGAACAAATTGAATGTTGTTTTCAATCAATCAATTAATCAACCAACCAGTCAATCAAGCAATAAATCAATCGATCGATCTATCGACTAACCAACCAACCAACCAACCAATCAACCAATCAATCAATCAATCAATGTATCCAGCTCAAGGCTAACCGACTCACAAAAAAAGGACACAGCTTCACCAGGGAACCTTTTTGGCGAATCTGTTATCATAATTAATTGATAAGAACCGTGCTTTGGCAAAAGGGGGCTTAATGCATCTCCGTGATGCACGATACCAAGCAAGTCATCACAGTATTATACATCCCTAAAATCTGTTTTGTAAAACAACCAACTGAATCATGAGATACACAGGTCCTTTGACATTCAGAAAATTGACCAATATCGAAAAGTTTCGGCCAGGGTCAGCCTGCGAGGACTGCGCAGGCTGACCGTGGCTTGGTCGATACTTTTCGCAAATGCATTAAGCCCCCTTTTCACAGAGCATGGCTCACACACACACACACACACACATACATATACACACACACACACACACACACACACAGAGAGAGGGGCGTAGCTGCCTGTAAGCAAAAACGCAGTTGCGTACACTTTGATAAAAAGAGCCAGATTTGCAAAAATAAAACATAACAGAGGTAACCAAATACCTTCTTTAATTAAAAAATTTCCTGGGGGAGGACCCCTAGACCTGCCTGAGAAATCGCCATTCCCTCTCTCGACACTTCGCGCCTTAAAGTGGGTAGGCCTAATTCGGTATTATTTTTACGTATACTTTATTCTTGGCTAGCTACGCCCCTTTTTTGAGACCCCCCCCCCTTTTGTTGAATGTCTGGCCGAATAAGTTTGTGTACAACTCTTGAAATCAAACTTAGCTAACCCGCAAATTTATGCTAGTTTCATGTAAATGCTGAATATTTCCTGTATTCTTTTCAAAAGTTTTCCCTTGTTCCCTTTGCCGAGGTTTTGTGCGTTGCAATCACGTGGTCACATGGTACAAACAAGAGCACCACGACGGTCTTGAATAGCTCACATGGGGGATCCTTTAGATCAACGGTTGAATGATTATTAAAATTTATGTAGAAGATATTGAGATTTTACTTAGCGAATTTAGAACGGCAAAACTTAGGACTGTGTTACTAAAGCTGTCAGCCAAAAAGGGGAAAAGAAAATCACCAGGCATCAAAATCATACTCGTGATCTTTCTGAGTGTAGGGCCTATGATTCTTACCCGGTATGAGTATGCATGCACACTATCATTGATGACATGCTTGTAATAAAAAAAAAAACAACTGCCTATGTATGGAATTCTTTGATTCAATGAGATTGATTACCGGAAGATCATACCGGATTTTATGATAATAAAATATTTATCATAATTTCTGAAAGAAGAATACCGTGATTAGTTTATGCTTCTGTACTTAGTAGAAAACATGTTCATCCCTTAATTTACCTGTTTCATGTTTTTTCCATCTGCAACTACCCTACTTTTAGTGATCAGATGATATCTGCAATAACTCGATGCCTTAGAGTGACAAGGTTGCACATAAGTGATTAAGTCCCGTTGTGAGAAAATTTTTGGGGAAAAAATACTACAAAATAACCTTTCAACTGTGACACTTTCTATTGCCCGTTTGGTCAACATCAGAGGGTCCGATTTTGATGAAATTGCCTCACAATTATTATGCTTGAAATGCCGTTTCTAAACACGAGCCATGCTCTGTGAAAAGGGGCGTATCCGTGATGCATTGTACCAAGAAAGACATCACATAATCAGTGATCCTTAAAAACCACCTTGTCTAACAACCGACGGAATAATGAGGTAGACTAGTCCTTTGACATGCGAAAAATTGACCGATAGCAAAAAGCCTCTGTTCGACAAAGGTGTGCCTGCGCGTACTGAGAAGGCTGACATGAGTCGATACTTTTTGCAGAAAGTAAAAAAAAAGGGTACGTTGTTGATCGATTGAATGGTTTTTAACGCCACTGTCAACATCATTTCTGTCATATTACGGCGGCAGCTTAAATATTCATATTTGTCCATGGTTTCATAGGTACTAGGACAGGGTTCTGATGTGTCTTGCACAAGGACACTCTCGCGAAAGGCCCATTGCTTCCGGTGAGCCTTGAACCCGGGTCTCCAGGCTATGAGTCCTAAACCTTACCAATGGGCCACGCTGGACCCCTTATTATATGTTGAAGAACATGTGAAACTATATGGCCTGCAACACGCGAAAAGGGGCATCCGGACATTTGCGTAAAGTGTCGTATCGGATCAGCCTGCGCAGTCCGCGCAAGCTAATCCGAGACGGCACTTTCCGTTTTAATGTAATTTTCTGTTTTGCGCAAGTCTACTGTAGCACAAACTCTAACGTAGTCGTAAAGAGCCGTCTCGGATTAGCCTGCGCGGACTGCTCCAAGACGACACTTTACGCAAATGTCCAAATGCCCCTTTTCGCGTATTGCAAGCCATATTATGCAATTGGTAATTTTTAATTTTTTAATGGTGATAATCGACTGGCTGGTAATAATGTAGACTTGTCCGAAATGAAAGCATTTTCAGACGACAATGTAAATAAAGCTCAAATAACGGAATTTGTCTTTGATAAGGTAGAGGTATAGTTGGAATAGGTGAAAAACCTGGTTACCATTGTTTTCAAAATCCTTCTTCCTCGAGGCCGTTAAACACTCGGGATTATATCGTAAAGGGTTAAATGGCCTGCTGCATTAAAAAAAAAAAGGTTCACTGCAGACCGTCACCAGTGTTTCTAATCGTTATACTCGTATATACATGTAATTAAGTAGGAACGACCGAAATCATTTCTGATTCAAGGGTGTTCTTGCCCGAATATCTCCAAAGAAGAGATAACAATTTTGGAGACCTGTAGTAGTAGTAGCTGTTGTTGTTATTACTGTAGTATTGTTGATTGTCGTGATTTGAAGGTACATGTATAGAGAGAAAAAAAAAAGGGTCAGTTAGATCAAAGATCAGAAAACGCGTTTTCACCAACCATTGCAAATAGCATAACAGTTACTTGATCTAATTCTGAAATATTTTCTAAATTTCAGTGTAACACCTTTTCTGTTTAGCTAAACAGAGTGGTTTAGATAGTCAGGAATTGTGTTACTCTCTATAACTAGAAAATAACAAAGACTACAATTTAGAATGATTGGTGAATCATGGACCCAGAATTCTATTGCATGATCTCTCATTCATGAAACCGCTGAACAAATATCATCTACATGTATTGCAGTCGAAGCTTTTATTAATCATTGGACGACAATGAAACAAATGAATCATGATCTTTGAAAAGGGGGCTTAATGCTTCCGCAAAAAGTATCGATCAGGTCAGCCTGCGCAGTCCGCGCAGGCTGACCTGAATCGAAACCTTTTTGCTATTAGTCAATTTTCTGCATACCAAAGGACCATTCTTCCTCGCGATGCAAAATGGATAATAGCGATCCATAATTATGTGATGACATGGTTCGTATCATGCATCAAGGCGATGCATTAAACCCCGTTTTACTAGAGAGTGGCTAAAATGTTATTTCTAAAGCTGGCCAACACGTGATTTTTATGTCGTTGAGAGTGATAAAGTTGTTACTTTATAACAAGTAATTTAAGGCCTATGATTCAGCAAATAGTAGCCAGGTCCCATGAAGCTTTTTGACGCTCTAAGTATTTTGAAACAACTTGAACGAACAAGATCTGGGTCTATATGTACATTAATAAGTCTATGTTGCATTCTTAGTCCTATTCTAGATTTAGACTTGAAGAAAAGCAATTTCTCATTGGCTTAACTATTTCGCTAAACTAATCGGAAATTGCGCTAGCCTGAAGTTTCAAATTTGGCTTACAACACGCGAAACTGAGGGGCATTTGGACTTTTGCGTAGAGTGTCGTCTCGGATCAGCCTGCGCAATCCGCGCAGGCTAATCCGAGACGGCACTTTACGACTACATTAGATTTTGTGCTACAGTAGACTTGCGCAAAACAGAAAATTACATTAAAACGGAAAGTGCCGTCTCGGATTAGCCTGAACGCACTGCGCAGGCTGATCCAAGACGACACTTTACGCAAATGTCCGAATGCCCCTTTTCGTGTGTTGCAGGCCATTTAGAAAAGCTTTGAGAATTAGACTGAGAATGAGAATAAGCCCAACAGTTTCTATTTCATTACAAAGCTAAGGCGTTGCGACCTGTCTCCTACCCAGTCTCATGTATATCATCATCACCATCATCATCATCACCACCACCACCACCATCATCACAGTCAGGTTGGGAAAAATCGTCAATGACTGTGGATACATTTTATTTAATCAATGTCACAAAATGCCCTCAAACAGTCAGAGATGTGCAGGGTCGCAAAAATATTAGCACGATTACTAGAGAAACAATCAACCAACCACTTAGAATTCTGGGAATTCTATCGATGTTACCATCTTCCTGTAGTTAACCAATCGGGAAACAGTTCATTAATGTTGTATAATGGCTGCTGAATTTATAGAACCTCTGTTTGCATGCGGCGATAATGCTCCTCATCAAACAGAATTTCAAAGCACCTTTGTCGCAAAAACATAATGTATATTTCATGTAGTAGAAATTAATGATGCATAGAGAGACCATTCACGCCGTCACCTTGGTTACCAATCAAAGCATCGCGAGAATCGCGACACTTCCAACATTAGAATAATGGAGGTCGAATAATATATCAACTGTTTACCTAATAAGTATTCTTGTGACTTGTTAACGTTAACCTTTCTGAATCAAATTATACATTTGAAAATTAGAAAACAAAAGAAAAATCTAATCTACAAAAACTATCTTCAAAATAAAACATGGCATTTTCTGGCATTTTCATGTGGGTCCATCGACAACTTGTCAGAATACTCTAAAAGAGGACATGTGCACAGAACTTGTGACCTCTTTGCTCTTAACAAAACGACAAAAAAAAAAAAAAGACTGGTCCAAATTCAAAGCATTTGCAGACGACAAATTAATCATGACTCAAAAACTGAAATTTGCCTCGGGAAAGGTAGAAAGCATTGTGGGAAAAGGAGAAAATGCTGGTTACCAGCATTTATCCTTTTTCGAACAATTTTTTCAACATCCCGTCTTTCTAGGAAGTCGTGAAAACTCGGGATTGTGTGATAAAGGGCAAAGCATGGCACTTCATCATGCATTAATGTTATATCTTAGAATGATTGAAAAAAAAGGAAGGAAATATACTTGGGACTTCGTAACTCTGTCTTTTACCTATACCACACAACCCCGAGTCTTAATGGCCATTTTGATGGAGAAGGCTTTTGAAAACATTGTGTGAAAAGGAGAAAATGCTGAATATCAGCATTTTCTCCTTTCCCCACAATGTTTTCAAAAGCCTAATTTCACAGGGTCGTTTAAAATACGCTACTGTTATGGAGAAGGTTAAACGTGCTGGAAGGCACAGGGAACGCTCAATGTAAAAAGAAGGGCTGTTTTTAAAGCATTTTGAGAGTGTTTGCTCATGAGAAAATAAAGTCTTAAAAGCCCATTTAAAGTCCTATAAAAATTACAAAATTATCGTAAAACGAAATCACCAAAATGAAATCGAAAATCACCCAAAATAATGTTTTTTGTCAAATACCTCAATTTTCCTCGCTTCAATGAAGCAAATCCAGATAAAGATCCTAATTTTAGCTGACATCAGCATGCCTTCTGACGTGTCAATTATTTTTTCCCACCAGACGAAAAGATGCCCTTCGTTCGCGCCAAAAATCATTCCAGATTTTGCAAACCATTGGATGAAAGCTTCATTTTTCAACAGTGATTTTTTTTATAACCTTTCATGTACAAAAACGGGCTGCAAAACTCAGTTTTACTGTATACTTCTTGTCCACAAAAATGACATGGTAATTTTTTATGAATAGTCAGATTGTATCATGCAGAGCTAAACCGTTAATCCTAATTTTTTAACAGACGACAAAACTTTAGACTCGTCAAAATTTATAATAATTTGCCAGGGATGAAATTAAATGACGCCCAAATGACGATAATTGCCATGGAAAGGATAGAAACGTTGTTGGAAAAGGAGAAAATGCTGGTGACCAGCATTTTCTCCTTTTCCCACCATGTCTTCATACTGAGCCTTCTACCTCAGGTTCTCGGATTTGAGATGTAAAGGGTCAAAGAGACAATAAATAAAAATGGCAGTTTTTTGTTTGAAAAAAAAAAAACACCCGGTTGCTGCAGTTTCAAAACTTCCTCTTTTTTTTTTTTGTTTTGGTCAATATGTCTCTTAAAACATTGATCGATGTCTGTCCGAGATCAAACTGCACAGAATATATATACGAACTCATCTTGTAACTACACTGTCAATAGAAAATAATCCTAGTTATATCCGTGTAAGGCAGGGACGAGCAGGATTGAAGATGGGTTATGGATAATTTCACATCCATTAAAATTTGAAATTAAGTCAGAAATCTTGATAAAAACTTCAAACTCTGGCGACAAATTGTCGAATTGAAGGGGAGAAAAATGAAAAAAGAAATAAGCTATACTCTGGCAAAAGGGGGTTTAAAGCATCTCCGTGATGTATTATACCACACAAGTCATCACATAACGATGGTTGATTGT
The DNA here is from genome assembly GCA_946811185.2 of Hippopus hippopus. Classification (NCBI taxonomy): domain Eukaryota; kingdom Metazoa; phylum Mollusca; class Bivalvia; order Cardiida; family Cardiidae; genus Hippopus; species Hippopus hippopus. The sequence continues at coordinate 24,594,238 of OX328111.1, read as the reverse complement.
ATGGTGTTTAACGCCGTTTTCAACATTATTTCAGTTTTATCGCGGCGGCCAGTGCACCTTTCCATGCGTTCCTTGAGTCTCTTTTACCAGTTCTCCGCACAGTTTTCTTTCCAAGCCACTGGCTGCTTTCCCCACATAACCATCGTCGAAACAATGGTCAGCGGTGGGAGAAGAATGAATCCTGTCGCAATGACTATCATCAATCCTCGGAAGGAAATTGGCCCAGCCAGGGATCGAACCCACGACCCCCTGTTCTCAAGTCCAGCATGCTACCTACTGAGCTACCGGGGCTCGGCACATAACGATAGAACCATAAAATCCATTTTGTATAATAACTGGCAGAATACCAAGGTCAAACTTGTCTTTGGAAAAAAAAATACCAAAAGCAAAAAAAGTTTCGGCACAGGTCAGCCTGCGCGAACTGCGCAGGCTGACCTGAATCGATACTTTTTGCAGTTGCACTAAACCCCCTTTTCACAGAGAATGGCTTAAATAATATCAAATCGGGATGTAAATTTTAAATGTTTTTTTTTTTTTATTCAAGTGGTCCAATCTTTTTGCAGTCTATAATAGTGACAAAAATACTATCGAAAGTTTTTTTTTTTTATAATAAGTATTTACACCTCTTTACCAAAACAAGCCAGAGCTTTATGTACCCTGATGAAAATGGCAAATCGTTAACATTGTAGGAAAAGAAGAAAATGCTCTTAACCGTTACCTTCTAAAGAACTAACATCAACTTTTCAAGTCGATGGTAAAAGCCAAAATTTTGCTTTTTCAAAGTTAACGTTATTTCCTTGGGAAAAATATATCTTAATCGGATAGTGCAGATCAAAGATCAGACTGCACGTTCTGTGCAGTCTGATCTTGGTCTAACAAGGGTTAAACAATGTTTTCTGCCCTTTCTAAGAGAAATCTTCCAAATTGAAAAAGATTTAATCTGTCGTCTGCAAATGCTTTGGATTTTGACAAGTCTAGAATTTTGTCGTTTGGTAAAGATTTCAAAGACGTAAACCGTTATCATGATACAAATAGGACGCTGCCTACTTCGTAAGGACTGGGCTTGAAAACATTGTGGACAAAGAATCGTTTTTTTTTTTTTTGTATCAAGTAATATGAAATTTTTCGCTCGATGATTTGTAAAGAAAGTTTACTTTCCTTTCAAATATTTCTTCCCCACTTGGTAAAATATATTCTACTGGTTATTTAACCCATTACCACACAATCCAGAGTTTTAACGACCCTGGGAAAATGAACTTTTAAAAGCACCGTAAGAAAAAGAGAAAATGCTGGTAACCAGCATTTTCACCTTTCCTTATAATGTTTTCTAACCTTTCAGAAATAAGTACAATCGTTTGAGTCACGTTTGATTTGTCATCTGCATATGCTTTCAATTTGAACAAGCCTATAATATTGACATGTGGTAAGGAGTTAAAGACAGTGTTTCGGTAATGCTTAAAACCGTAGAGTGGGCGTAAACCTGATCTGTGCGGTAAACGCACAACTGTATGTTACAGGGACATAAAATAACTATCATAAAAACAAGTAAATATTTGCCCTACGTCGTCGTGTTACTGAACCCTTTGACTGCTAAGCGTGACTCAAAGAACCTTTTGTAGACAGTGTAGATCAAGATCAGACTGCACAGAACGTGCATTCTGATCTTGGATCTACATTGTCCGATAAGGAGATATTTTTGCCCCAAAAAATACCTTTGAAAAACCAAACTTTGGGTTTGCACTATCGGCTTGGGAGTTTTCATTTTACTTATTTAGCGGGATAAGGGTTAAACTTACATCATCTACTTGATTAATTTCTTACTCTTTAAAATTCTGAGCTTTTTTTCCCCCAATGAAAATATGAGAACTCAAACGTAAGCGAAAGGGGGGAGGGGGTGAAGAGTGTTAAAAGCAAATGAAGAAACTGTGCACCCCCCCCCAAAAAAAAAAAATCTATTTATTACAAAATTGTCAATATCATAAACCAAAGCTAATTGCACGATATACATACAGTCCAACCTGAATTACCAAGCATCTTAGGAACTCTCAAAATGTGCTCTACGGAACGGAAAAAAAATGTATCCTCCAAATTCAGAGTTTTTGCAGAGGGATATTGAGATATGACTCAGTTATTACGAAAATTTGTCAATGAAGGGGTAGCAAATATTGTTGGTAAGCAGTAAATGCTGGCTACCAACATTTACTCCTTTTCCAACAATGTTTTCAAAAGCTTTCTTCTGCAAGATCATTAAAACACGGTATTGTTTGGTAAAATGTTAAGACAGGTGCTTGCTTAGTGCATGTAGATTTCTGGATTCTTGAATTACAATACATGCTCGCTTATTGCAGACTGCTTTCTTAATAGGGGTGGCCAATAAAGCAGGTTTTACTGTATTTAACAATAAATAGATATGAACCATGCTCTGGCAAAAGGGGGTTTAATGCATCTCCGAGATGCATGATACCAAGCAAGTCATCACATGATTACGGATCCATAAAATCCATTACAATACACAACCGACTCAATCATGAGGTACAATGGTGCTTGCATATGCAGAAAATTGACCAATAGCAAAAACTTTCGGCCCAGGTCAGCCTGCGCGAACTGCGCAGGCTGACCTGGGTCGATACTTTTTGCAGATGCATTAAGCCCACTTTTCACAGAGCATTGCTCTTATATATAAAGTCATAAGGTTGTTAAAATGTGAGAAGCCATACGAGTCGTTACCATACACGTCGCACCATGGTCTACGGCTTTCTTTGTGGCGCCAGATGTTTAGATCTTTGGCGTGGTCTGCGCAGGCAGACATGGGTACATACATGTACGTTGTGCACATGTATCCAACCCTCTTTTCATGCACCATGACTCGTATGTCTTATAAAATATTGATAGTATAAAAATTCATAAAATTTCCAAACGAGAAAGGACCATACGGTACGGTCATGAGTTTACATGTTGCACCATGCTGCAAGGCTCTCTGTATAACAACAGGTGATGTTGGGACCTTTCAAATGTTACGGTACCGATACGGCTTTTTATGCTTGAAACATGATCATACAAAAATTTGTATCGTGTTTTTACATCCGTGCGGTAAAAAGCATGTGAAAAGAATTACCTTCGCTTTACTCAGCAGAATGATTTTCATCTGAAAACAACGTCAACAACAGCCCTATTTTATTTATTCTTCTAACGTCTCTCCTGTGTATCACTTAGGTAGTTACTCGGTTATGTCTAAAATGTACGAAAGCCTACAAGGGTCAAATTGGAAGTAAAATGTTTTTCAAAAACACGTAATAACGTGATTTTAAAAACACGTTATAACGCAAAAAAGTCGCACTAACACGAAAAATCTCGTAATAACGTGTTTTATAACACGTAATAACGTGTTAAAAGTCGTAGTAACGCTAAAAATCTCGTTATAACGTGATTTTAAAACATGTTATAACGCAAAAAAAAGTCGCACTAACGCGAAAAATCTCGTAATATGTTTCAAAACACGTTATAACGTGTTTAAAAGTCGTAGTAAAGCGAAAAATCTCGTTATAACGTGAATTAAAACACGTAATAACGCAAAAAAAGTCGCACTAACGTGAAAAAATCTCGTTATATCGTGTTTTAAATAAATTTATAACGCGTTTAAAAGTCGTAGTAACGCGAAAAATCTCGTTATAACGTGAATTTGAAACATGTAATAACGCAAAAAAAAAAAAAAAAAAATCGCACTAACGTGAAAAAATCTCGCGTTAGTACGACTTTTAAACACGTTATTACGTGTTTTAGAACACATTGTTACGAGATTTTTCGCGTTAGTGCGACTTTTTTTGCGTTATAACGTGTTTTAAATTCACGTTATTACGTGTTTTCGAAAAACATTTTTACTTTCATTTTGACCCTTGTAGGCTTTCGTAAAAATGGTCTATCTGTATGCTAAAAGGTTAATTCTTCACCAGAGGACAAAATTTTTTGCTAGTACACATTAAAAGCATTTGTCGACGGCAAAACAAAGGTGTGCCGGGTTTGTGTTTGAAACGGTAACAAACATTGTGGGGAAAAAAAGAAAAAATGCTGAATATTAGTATTTTCTTTTTCTATTACAATGTTTTCAAAATCCTTCCTAGGTAGGGTAGTTAAAAAAAGGAATTGTTTTGGTACACGGTTAAACAGCACCTAAAAATTCATAACTTTCTGAATTCAAGATTATCAAATACAACTCCTTAGGCCTCAGGTTGGTGTTTCACAAAGAAAACGTAATATGCAAACCCCCAACATGGTAGTTTGATACATACATACATTATTTTCATTTTATGAGAAGAGGGGAAAAAAATGTTGTTTTTGCAGTTATTTCATGGCGACTGCACCGTTGCAACAAAAGGTCATATCGTCGGTTTACTTCCAAAACCTCGTAACTACAGCTTGTAACAAGCTGTAGTTACGAGGTTTTGGAAGTAAACCGACGATATGCAAAAACTCAACATTATAGTTTGATACACACATTACATGTCTGTATTTTTAGATAAGAAAACTGTTTTATCGCAGTTATTTTACGGCAACTAGTGCCCCGTACGAAGCTTCAACAAGATTACACTTATTTCTAGATATTTGATGTCCGCAAAAGCAAAATTACACTTTTCAATGGTTAGACCATTACATCTCGGCAAGAATTTATAACCCAGAACCGGATGTTTTTCGGCGTAGCTGAATGTGCTGGCTTTTGACCTACTTTTTGATACTGAGAACAAATGAAGAAATAGAAATTCGTGATTGGTCAAAAATGTGGGCACGTTTATTCTTAGGAACACTGCATGTTTGCTGGCAAATTTACGCCGTCTATCATTATTAAAGATATTTCTTGTTTATTTCTTGATTTCCATTCGTCCTGGTAAAATACTTGAGCAATACTCTGTGAAAGGGGTGCTTAAAGTAACATTAGCTCCCAACAGTAAACAAAGTTGGTGTTAAAATGCATTTAAATTGTATCATTTAATGTATAGAAATTACTGTAAAGATGACGATCTGTTTTGTCCAGTCGGTCCAAATCTTTGTCGCTGGTAGAGAAATTTAAAGGTTACCAGGTCACTCTGTCTTTTGTTTATTTTTTGTCTGATTTCAAATTATTTTTTCTGCCAGCGACTAACACTAGCACCGACAAAACAATAACAGATTGTTGTCTTCACAATATTTTCTATACTTCTAAATGATATGATTTGAATTTAAATGCATCTTAACTCCTGCATTTTTACGCCGCTATTGGGCCTTTAATGTATCTGCAAAAAGTTTCCATTCATGTCAGCCTGCGCAGTCCGCGTCGAAACTTTTTGCTATTGGTCAATTTTCTCTTTGTCCAAGGACCATTCAACCGCATGATCCAGTGAGCTATTTGAAAAAAAAAAAAAAGATTTTATGGATCCAAATTATGTGATAACTTGTTCGGTTCAATGCGTTACGGAATTGCATTAAACCCCCTTTTGTCAGAGCATGGCCCACTTCTTTGTTTGCATGTGTATGTGCTTAAAACCTTTGCTACGTGTAACGTTACTGCCTAGCACGTCATGTTTTCAACCAACATAATCATATCAAGTTAATTACATCAAAATGAATCATGCATTTATCCGAGTATCTCTAACTGCGTGGGAGTATACGTATTTGTTATACGCTGTTCTGCCGCTACAGTGGGCAGGCAATAGGACAAGAAGTTCCAAAGCACGGTATTAGATACCTGTCTGTAATAACTTAATAAACTCCGTATGTTGTATACTTTGAAGGTTTAACTTCGTCTCATTTCTATAATGAAAACTTTCTTTAATGTATGTGTTATGATTGATATAGCCCTCATTTATCAAAATTTGCGTCAAGCCATGCTGTAATAGTATGACTGCGTATTTTCATTTGATATACTGGGGGCAAAACCAGATGGTTATTATTGCAGTGTAGATTCATAATCAGACTGCACAGAAGGTGCAGCATGACCTTGGATCTATGTTGATGGACTGTTTACAAATACTTTGAGGAAAAAAAGAACCCTTTGCTTTGTAATATATACATGTGAACGAAGCTCTGGCAAAAGGGGGCTTAATGCATCCCCGTGATGCATCACATCAAGCAAGTCATCACATAATTATGGATCCATAAAATCTAATGTTTCAAAAAACACACCGAATCATGAGGTAGAATGATCCTTTGACATGCTAAAAATGTATAGAAAGCGAAAAGTTTCGGCCCATGTCAGCCTGCGCGGACTGCGCAGGCTGACATGGGTCGATACTTTTCGCAATTGCATTAAGCCCCCTTTTCACAGAGCATGGCTCATGTATATGAGTCATGCTGTGGTAAAAGGTGATTTAATGAATCTCCATTATACCAAGCAAGTCATCATATATTCTGTCTACACTATTCTTCGTACATCGTGTTTGTAAAGAAAACATCGAAACTGCCAGATTAGTCACTAACATTCCGTAACATTATGGATCCATAAAATTCATTTTATCTCACAACCAACTGAATCCTGAGGTAGAATGGTCCTATGACAATCAGAAAGTTTACAAAAAGCAGAAAGTTTCGATACAGGTCAGCCTGCGCGGACTGCGCAGGCTGACCTGAATCGATACTTTTCACATAGCATAATAAATATATTTTTGTCTTTCTAAAGACTGAAAGTTCCAAGCTATCAACCAAAACAATCAAGTACAACAGGGCATTGTCCATCTTAAACATTTACTCAAACAGGCTAAACATGTTTAAATTTTAGAATAGAAATTGTTCAGGTGCATCGAGTGTGTTGTCCACCTACAATATTTTTCCAACCTGTCAAAACATTATCAATGCATCCGATCGTGTTTGATCGGATCTCTCGTTAAACAAAAAAAAGAGAGAGTAGTTTCTCATATTCATATTTAGTTTGGTTAAAAAGTGCTGATATTGTCCATCTCCAAACTTCTATTTTATGAAAAAATTATACATGCCCTTATACCATCTAAAATAGCCTGAATAAATAGATAACAAACTAAGAATGTGTTGAATTATAAATGATGACATCGTTTGAGATTCTACAGTCGTCAACAATAAAGCAAATTTTATTACAACATCAATTTAAAATAATTCATGAAATAAGCAAACATTACAAGCGAGTTACAAATTTGACAAAGGTGTATAGGTGCTGAATGAATAAAAACCAAAGAGCATAAACTTTTTGTTTAGTCATTTTATCATGGGATAGTTTGTTATCATTTCCTGCATTTCAATAACACTTCAAAGCCTGGTAAGGTTAAACATGATGTTCTGAATGACAGAAATTTTATTTTTCTTGAATGATATAGAAGCAAAACATTTTCATATGAATAGCTTTAAATTTGTTTATAGCCTGAAAATCAGGCTGACCTGGGTTGATATCTGTTGTAGATGCATTAAACCGCCTTTTCACAGAGGACGAATCATATATCTTATTTGCTCAGATGTAAACACTGTTACATTTAGCAAAACACAAATATCAAATTCAAATTTATCATCATGATGCGTTCGATTAATGAACGATACAGTCGAAATTAAGGCATTCTTGCAAATAGCCCGACGCTTTCCTAATGTGAAGTAATGGACAGGTTAAAAGTCTAATCATAACTCTATAGGTCTAGTTCATTACTGGTATCATGATGTGACTGATCATACATGATGTTTTATTTTCAAATAATATAGTACGATAGAATCAACCCTTCCCCTCTCCAAAGAGGTAAGATGGGCGTACAGGTATGAGTTATGTATATGAACCCGAGTATTGCGAGAAATTATTAATAATGTGAAGATCAGTATCAGACTGCATTTTCCCTTCCACAAAAACACATTTAGTTAAGCAGACTAAAGTTTTTTAACTTATTAGTAATACTGAGCCTAACTGAAATTAACTAGATTTTCCTAGCAGGTCACGAGACTTTTAGTCTGTTCTTTAGATTACATTAAAGGCATGCGTACATATCATTTATCCTTTTGTAACGTACATGGCCATAAGCTGTATTTCTTAAATTGAAACAAAACGAAATGTCATCATTTTGTCAAACAACCATGTTAAAGTTGCCAGGCTTCACGAAACGCAGAATTTAATAACACACTATAGTTTGATAATATAACCAAACATTTTGTGCTATTTGGTTGTAATTGTGCGACATAATATTTCGTGAAGCCAATTAAAGCTGATTTTTATTTTATACCTAGTTACTATAAAATTCTATTGGTAACCATAGAGAAATAAACATGCTTGATTTATGCTTTCATTGATGTCTTTTTTCCACAACAACATTTTTTTTTTTAAAATGCCATTTTGAAGATTTACAACTCTAATGGCACGATTCTTCCAAAGCAGTAACATAGCCATTTTAGTAAAACAAATTTTCCTTTTAATATTTTCATGCTGTTATCACAAAAAATAACCATAAAATATATAGTCACGTGTGTGCTCCAAGTTGAGATCACCCTTTACCGAACCACAACATTTTAGACTCATCCAAATTTATAACATTTACAGACGACAAATAAAATCTGGCTCAAATAATGACATTTGTGTCTGAAAGCGTGGAAAATATCGAGGAAAAGGGAGATATGCTGGTTAGAAGTGTTTTCCACACATTTTTTTTTTTCAAAAGCCTCCTTCCTCTGGGCCGTTAAAGGCCCGGTAAAGGCCAAATATCAAAGCAGGTGTCATAATACATTTAAATTTAAATCATACCATTTAAAAGTATGGAAAACATTGTGGAGATGACAGCCTGTTATCGTGTGGTCAGGCCAAAATGTCAGTCGCTGGTAGAAAAAAGAATTTTAACATTAGGCAAAAAGTAAACAACGGACACAGCTACCTGGCAGGTTAACCAAGTTTTGAAAGTAATTTCTCTGTCAGCGACTAACGCTTGGTTGATTGAATTTGCGTTTATTTATCGTCGCCACCGGTTGCCCATATGGGCGACGCCCCTGAAGGCTGTTAGTATTGTTACGGGGGATAGTGCAGATACAGGACGAAACCCATCTTAAGTTACGCCTGGTTCTTTTACGTGCTCGGTGTATAGCACCGTCACACGGGACCTCGGTTTAACGTCTCATCCGAAAGACTATTAGTAATTTTAGATAGCCAGCCGTGGGGATCGAACCCACACCCTCAAGTGACTCGAAACATTACGTTCACGAGTTAACGCTTGGACCGACTGTACAATGACAGATTGTCATCTTCACAATAATGTCTATACTTTTAAATGGTATGATATAAATTCAAATGCATTTAAACACCCGCTTTGTTTACATTTGACATTTATTGTTACTTTAAAACTCAGGATTGCTCGGTACATTGTTAGCCCTTTACCACACAATCCTGAATTTAATGAGCCTGAAGAAGTATGCTTTGGAAAACATTGTGGGACAAGGAGAAAATGCTGGTAACCAGCATTTTCTCCTTGTCCCACAATCTTTTCTACCCTATCAACGACATAAATCATCAACTGAGAGTCACATTAAATTTGTCGTCTTCAAATGTTTTCAAATTATACCAGTCTAAAATTTTGTCGTTTGGTAAAGAGTCAAATGTGTTGTATCAGACATGTTTATTTCAACCACGGACACGTATAACACAGACACAATGATTACCTTCATTGTTCTTTGGAGAACCTGGTGCTTTCCTTTGTCCTTCGTTTGCAGACCATGATGGAACCTTCAGCGTGAAACAGTTTAACATCACAGCTATCGTGTATCCACCATTTTCACCGACATGACGGTTCTCCAGATATTCGATATCCCGTCCAGGGGAGGTGATAAACTTTCACGCCCGCTTGGAGCTTCCCTTTAAGAAATGGATTGAAAGACTTTTATTCACCTGCCTCGAAGAAATAAAATTAATTATTAAACAAGGTCGATTTTATGGCCAGTCCAGCATGGGCGCACTTAAGCACGGGAGCTTTGTTATATATTAACCTACATCACGTTCAGGTGAACAAAAAATGAAAGTTTAGTTTTAGTTTTTCATTTACTAACTTTTATAATCTGTTTGAGAGCAATTACATCATGCACTATCATGTTTTGTGAAGCACCCCCCCCCCCTTTTTTTTTTTAAATATACATGTTCCATTATTAAAGAATGGGATACTTTTTTTTAAAACTATGTTTTTGAAATATCGGTGAATCAAATTACAGATAAATGAAATATTATTAAAGTTGTAAATATGAAAGTATTGAACACTGCTCAACACTGCTTATTCTAAGCAATATATTGCACTTCTGTCTGTCTGTATGTCTCTTAAAGGAACAAAAAAAAAAACATGTAAGGAAAACAGAATGAAATTACATGTAATTACGAAGTTTGATTATCAAAAACGCCTAGACGATAGAAAATAAACAGAACTTAGGTTTTACAAATAAATCAGCTCGTGTATTATAATGCGGACAGTGACAGTAATTCAGATCTTTGTCAACAGTAGAGATGTATAGATGTAGAAGGCCATAAGTTTGCTAAGAATCTATTTTAAAAGTCTGTGTTTAATGGCCCCAACACAGTCTTTCGCTCTTTCTATGTACATCGTATAAAACCATCGCATAAACCATCATATTTTGATAAATTTCTGTTTGTTTATCGTCGCCACAGGCTCACTGGCTCATGTGGGCGACGCCCCCAGAAGGCTCTGCGTTACTAATACTAGTATTAAAGGGGATAGTGCAAGATACATGACGAAAACCATCCAAAGTTACGCATGGTTCTTTCACGTTTTCGGTGTATGGTACCGTCGCATAGGACCTAGATTTAACAGACCATCCGAGAGGCTGTTAGTAGCTTTTTTATATGGTTGGCCAGCCGTGGAAATCAAACTCCCATAACTGTCATTGAGCAATAATAATAGATTATAAATCTATTTTTTCTTTTCATTTTCGATTAAAAATACTGTCATATAGTTGAGTTTGACACTTTGAAATAGTTCCTTTTTGCATACTACAGTTTTAAGGTGTCATAGAATCCGAAATCCCTCTGCGAAACTGATGATGTTTTAAATACATGTATTGTAGAATTTGCTTTCGGATGTTACTTCATGATATTATGAAATCAGCATGTATAAATTAACGCACAAAAACACACCACACAAGTAGTAACCGTGACTGTTCTCTTATCTCAGTGCAAAAGTACATACCAATATAGAATTTTAATGGCATGGTTTAGAACAGAAACATAAATGATGATTTGCGAAAGACTGTAACTATCCTTAGATTGTTACAAATGTTGATGTATGGTGTACCGAGATTTCATTGTTGATATTTTTGCAAAATACCTTAGTTAAAAAGACTCCAAGTCACTATTTACTCTATATGTGATATTATACTTGCTGTATAACCTTTTTTTTTCAGAGTTATTTTTGTTTTTTAGGACCAATTATCCTTATAGAAAGTACATGTTCGAGAGTATCTTTAGGCAGTAAATAGAGAGGTTAATTTCGCAATTTCATTTCTGTTTGAGCTGAAAACACCACACTTTACCAGAGAATGTGGTATCGTAGGTCAAACTGCAAATTTTGACAGATCTGATTTCGATCTGTATTGTTCCTAAAAGCCGTTTCAGAAGCTCTTTAAAACAGTGCAAAGTCTAAAACACACGCCAATATTTGGACATGAAAAATTAAACTAAGAGTCGGTAAAAATGTGAACTGTGAGCGTAATTCAGTATCGTGTACGAAAGGGCGTTAATCGTTGAAAATTTGTACAACAATGATACATGCACTCAGGTTCCAAGACAACATAATATGTGAGAAATATCCCAGAAATTGTATCTTTTAAAAATAGATGGATAGAGTGATAAATAAATAAATAAATTTCCAAATGAATAAATAAATTCCAAAATAAATAGATAAATTCCCAAATAAAGAACTTCCTAATTGACCAAATAAATAAATAAATAAATACATTCTTAAATGAATAAATAAATTTCTAAATAGATAAATAAATTCCCAAATGAATAAAATAAACAAATAAACAAATACATAAATTTCTAAATGAATAAATAAATTCTCAAATAAGTAGATATATTTCCAAATAGATAAATAAATACCCAAATGAATAAATAAATTCCCAAATAAATAAATCCCCCCCCACAAAAAAAATAAATAGATAGATAAATAAATAAATAAATAAATAAATAAATAAATAAAATAGATTTCCCTATAAATACTTTTTGAATAACAGATTTTATAAAAGACAAAATTAATTCTTTAAGGTGACCAAATTTTTGAAATGTCCAGCTGAAAGCTTTTGCAAATTTATTGTGGCTTAATTTAAATCACTAAAAGGATGGAAAACACTGACGACAAAAAGAGAAAATGCTGCTTCCCAGCATTTTCTCCTTTTCCCACAATGTTTTCAAAAGCTGTCTTCCTCGTGATAGGTATAACCCTATATTATTTAGTAAAAGGTTAAATTTATAAAAGGCTGAATCATTTTATACTTAAGGCAACGCTCCAATTACATTTGATAAGAGATACGGCACTGCCCCTGATCATTGTTTCGACAATGGTTATATGGTTTGGGACAAATATTGTGCGAAGTACTAGTAATAAGAAACTCCAGGAAAGCATGGATAAGTGCATCGGCCACCACGACATAACTGAAATAAGTTTGAAAAAGGCGTTAAACACCCTACATACATACAAGGTAATATTACCCTATAAACTGTCAACGATTCATGAAGAGATATAAAAATTTACACCATGAATTTCTATCTTTACATTCGTTTCTACCGAACTATATTAACATAATAAAACGATGGTTCCGGTGGTGATTATGGCAATATCAAAATTTTATAATCTGTTTGTCACTGTACCATGACATGATCATATTCAGCAGAAAACTGAAAAAAAAAGTGCCCAAATCAACAAAAATGTTGTACAGGTGTATGATCATGAATATATGTATATATTTGAAAAAAACGTGGTTTTAGATATTGTGAAAATGCTGAATATACACAATATGTATATATTTGAAATAACACGATATCGTGAAAATGTTGTAAAGGTGTATGATCATGATTATATGTACACGTATATATTTGAAATGAGACGATGTTGTGAAAATGTTGTAAAGGTGTATGAGCATGAAATGGAATATATGTATATATATTTGAAATAAGACGATATTATGAAAATGTTGTAAAGGTGTATGATCATGAATATATGTATATATTTGAAATAACATATTGCATTTCACGATCAGAAATTCCTGATTTCATTATCAACTAAAAGAAAGAAGCAGTAATAATCATTAAGTGCATATAAAACGGCAGTCTTTCCCTGCTAATGGCGCGTATTGTCTGATCTTGGGTCTACATCGACTGCAATCAAAATACTAAAAGTACTTTAGTATAGACCGAGATCAAATTCGTCTGGAGCGTAAAACCCCTCTAACCCTTTACCAAACAATCACGTGTTTTAATGACCATGAGGAAGAGAGCTATCGAACAACGACAAAAAAGTGGGAAAAAGAAAATGCTGAAAACCAGCATTTTCTCTTTTTCCCACATTTTTTTCTACCCCTTCAAAGGTAATTGTTTATCATTTTAGCGATATGAAATTTGTCGTCTGCAAAAGCTTTCAATCTGGACCAGTCTACAGTTTTATCGTTTGTTTTAGGGTGTTGGCCTCGAAAATACCAGTGACAGAGCTAATGCTGGAATGGTGCCGGTGTACCAGTCTACATGTACATTTTACTCGTATATCGTAGGTCATGTTTAAGTCTTTACCACACAATCTCGAGTTTTAACGACCCCGAGGAAAAAGCCTTTTGAAAACATTGTGGAAAAAGGAGAAAATGCTGGTAACCAGCATTTTCTCCTTTTTTCACAATGTTTTCTACCTTATCATAGACAGAATTCATCATTTTAGCTTCACTGAATATGTCATCTGGTAATGCTTTGAATCTGGTTTAGTCCAGAATTTTGTCGTTTGGTACAGAGATAAAACATTGGACAGATATAGATCTAGCTTTCTTCCTTCTAATACTTAGTTCCATTGCTCGTCAATTAAATTTTGAAGAAAATTTTGTACAGTTCTGTTTTTTGAAAAAAAAAAAAAAAGATACTACAAATACATGTAAAGTGATTTGTAAAAGTTAATTAGGAAATTCATATGATAAAAATTTGTTTTGCATGATTCCCCCGCATGACGTACTTCAAAATAAATTAACTCTCTCTACCTTCAACCCCGTGTTGAAGAGTTCAGTGTCCGTCTATGCCAAGTACAAAACGATACATTTCAGTGGCATAAAAATGATCCTGCGATAATTTCTTTTTTTCGATAATCGTAGTGAAAAAAAAAAATAATGAAAATGAAATAAATAAGACAGACTTACCGTTGAACAATGACGTCATGTTGCACGGACTCTGTCACATGTAGGCGGTATGCTCCAGGCTGACTTGTACCCAAAGGGCAAGGCCGGGTTGAGAGATGAAGCTAGTGGGATATCCCGCGCTTTTCCGCTATTCAGACGATCGTTTTTTTCCTTCCCTTCAATAACGTACACTACACGACCCGATAATTCCCTCACATATTTCTTTATTACTATCATTATTCAGCTTTTGTGAAGAAATCATACCAGTTTTGTAATATTGAAATGTAAATGAACAGTCGATATTCATATTTCAATGTCTATTCGCATATGATGATGTTCCTACTTCGACGGCTTATCAAACTTTTTTGTGTGTAGTGAAGCAGAGTTTTGTGGAACCCAGTCTATAACACGCGACCTTGAAAGGCCGAAGACTGTTCTAGATTTATGTCATAAAGGAATATTACAAGACCAAGCCTTTAGATTGTTGGAGACAATAAAGATTGCTATCGCAAACACCAAAGTGAAACATATTTGGTTTCATTGGTCCTTTACAACATCTTTGTGTTTTCCAGATGACTAATTCACCTAATTTTCCCTTCTTTATGTCCCCTCCTCGGTTTTGTTGTATTTCAAACGAAATCCAATGCACTTAAAGGCCCAATAGCAGTGAAGTGTAAACAAATCTGTGTATAAAATACATGAGCCATGCTCTGGCAAAAGGGGGTTAAAAGTATCTGCATGAGGCATTATACCAAACAAATCATCACAAAATTTTAGATCTATAAGAACCCCTTTGTCAAACAACCGACGCAATCCTGGGATAGAATGGTCCTTTACCATGCAGAAAAATTTACCATACGCAAAACGTTTCGACACAGGTCGGCCTGTGCGGATTGCACAGGCTGACCTGGGTCGATACTTTTTGCAGATGCATTAAACCGCCTTGTCACAGAGCATGGCTCACATGTAATTTTTTTAACCATTTAAAAGTATGGCAAGTTTTGAAAGTCTTTTGAACTGCTAGAGTACGGCTGGTCAAAGGTACAGTCGCTGGTGGAATAAAAAATAATGAAGCCGGGATCAAAGTTGGCACCATTCATACTAGTTTAAAGGTGCATCCTTACAGTATGAAAAAAAAAAAGTTTTGAAACTTGAAAGTCTGTAGAATGGCCCAACATAAGGAAATTGCCACTATATATGGGTGTACGGGAAAAACATAAGGGATTCGTCCTAATTTAAAACCGGAAACGACAACAGGGAATGATTTGAAGGCCTCCAAAATATGAAATGCATTTCCTATCCGTCGTAATCTGTGAATTCTTAGAGCCATCAGGGGCAACATTTGGCATGAAGATACAAAATGATCATAGTTTCATAAAATAATGTCGAAATGGGTTAAAAACTGGATGAAAACTGCCTGAAAACTAGTATAGATGTATCTTTAAATATACTTTGTTCTGCTAGTGAAAACATTGTGGGAAAAGGAGAAAATGCTGGTTACCAGCATTTTCTCTTTTACCCACAATGTTTTCTACCTTTTGAAAGAACAAATTTTACGTTTTCAGTGATATCGTATTTGTCGTCTGCAAATGCTTTCGATTTGACCAAATCTAAAATTTTACCGTTTGGTACAGAATTATACCAGTTCGATCCTCATCAGCCTAAGTCAGTAAATCACAGAGCAAAAGATGGCAGTATGTTTCATCTCCAAGTACTATTTATTTACATCTTAATTCTTCACCAGACGACAACAAGTTTAGATTTGTCTAAATTCAAAACATTTGCAGACGACAATTTATATGTAGCTAAAAAGATTCTTTCTGTCTGTGAAAGAATTGAAAACATTTTGGGAAAAAGAAAAAAATGCTGGGAAACATTAATTTTTCATTTTTCCATAATGTTTTCAGCCCTTTTAAAGACAAATTACGCCATTTGAGCCACAATTTAAGTTGTCGTCTGCAAAGACTTTGGATTTGGACATATTCACCAGCAAACCTTTTATTCACCTCCCCGTTCACCAGACGACAAATTTTTAGACTTGTCCAGATCCATAGCGTTTGCAAACAAGAAATTAAAAGTTATAATGTAAAATTGATAGGATTTGTCTTTGAAAGGATAGGACCATTGTGGGAAAAGGAGAAAATGCTGGTTACCAGCATTTTCTCCTTTTCCCACAATGTGTTCAAAGGCCTTTTTCCTTAGGGTCGTTAAAACTCGGGATTGCGCGGTAAAAGGTTAAAAAAAAAGGGGAAAAAAAAGGGAAGCCCAAAATTACTCATTTAGAGGAATACAAGCCCATTGAGAGAGTACAGAGGCGTTTGAACTCTCGTTTTATAGCTACGCCTTCAGCAATCATTCAGCGGCAACAACTTGATGAAACAAAGGATAAAACACTACTGAAGAGAATTTCTGAGCATTCTGTAAAAAAAAAAATTGAGAACTTTTATTCTCCGGCCTTCTAGTACAGCAAATGGTATCCATTTTTCATAGAGAAAAGTAATATGTCATGAAAAAGTCGAAATGGTTTCAACTGCATGGCAGGCGGTATATTTCTCAATTTCAGCAATTCTGTCTCTTTCAAACTTTTTTTTCTTTTCTTTCTGCATAAATCTTTATAAGTCTTTTTCTTTTTACAAAATTCTTTCCTCATTTCATCAGAATGGTTTGTTTTGAAGTTAACCATTGCTTTCAAATAATTTCCCCTAGCCTTTTCGCATTCTTTATCAAACCATTCTTTATTCTCGGAGGCATATTTTTCTGTAAATATGTTTTTACTGGAATGACAAAATTCCTTCGAAAAAAGAGGATCTGTAACATGTACTTCTTACTATGTTAGCAAAATCATTAATTGTGTTACTTATAGGATCTCTGCTATTTAAATTAATACCATTTACAAAATTGTTTAATTGTGACAGCTTACTGCTTATACCATTTCTGAAAGTAATTTTATGTGTTGATTCCTGTTGTTGTATTATATGTTCTTTGTAATGACGATGTACTTTGTGCAAGTCGAACAATAAATGTTCTGTTCTGTTCTATATAGCTGTAACGTTGTATGTACTTTGCCAGTTTGTTTAAGGACGTTCAACTCAACTTGAAACTTTATTGGTTGTAAACAGTCAAATAACCACCATAACAATCAGTGGTCTTATAAATATCAATTCTACAATAAGTATATATGTCTCACCTGACTGACAAATGATGATCATCACGTGGCTCAGGATGATGAGCCAGGTTGTTGGCAGGTTTTTAAATATTTTGTTTACCTGTATCATTTGATTTATCGTCCATGTGTAAGTGCCCATGAACAATTTAAAATTCGACTTCAGTGATTGTGTATTCCAAGACGGGTCGTCTGATTGGATGAGATAGAAAAATTTCAGCCATAAGACGGACCGTCTGATTTGATGAGATAGAACACTTCAGCAATAAGACGGGCCGTCTGATTTGATGAGATAGAACACTTCAACCTATAGGGCGGACCGTCTGATTGGCTGAGATAGCACACTTCAGCAATAAGACGCACTGTCTGATTAGACGAGATAGAACACTTCAGCCATAAGACGGACCGTCTGATTGGATGAGATAGAACACTTCAGCCAAAAGACGGACCTTCTGATTGGATGAGATTAGACACTTCAGTCAATAAGACGGACCGTCTCGGAATTTATAATCTGAATGAAATTTAACTCTTTACCGGACAATAAGATTTTTTACTTGTCCAATTTGAAAGCATTTGCAATAAACAAATATTAATTTGAATGATGAGATTAGTATTTGAACAAGCAGAACATATTGTGGGGGACATAGAGAAAACACTTTTTACCAGTATTTAGTCCTTTTACCATTATTTTTTCCTTACCACAATTTCTTGAAAAGCTTAAACTTCTATGGGTCGTTATAACTCAGGATTTCTTGGTAAAGTGTTATTTTATAAAATGACTTTGTAATAATGGTTTCTGCTCTATAATATCATACTTTCACCGTTTGTTCGTTTTCTGTGATAAAATAATATTAGCAGTGTATTGTCGTGTTTCAGTTAAGGGGTGGGGGATGCAATTGACTAGACAATAAACGAGCCATCCTCAAAAAGATTTTTTTTTTTTGTATTAGTATACTAGGCGCGTGACATACATGTTAAGTAACCAATTTTCCTGCCTAGAGAGCAGCTAGTGGCTTTGGAAGACTATTGTGCATAGCAGTAGTAAGAAAAACCTCAGGAAAAACATGGACGAGAATGAACATGAAGTCGGTTTCAAACTGAGTTCAAGCTGGGCTTGGATGGTTGTGTAGTGTTTACCCACGTTTTCAACATTATTTCAGTTACATCGCGGCGCCAAGTGCATATATCCATTGCGTTTCTGAGTTTCGTTCAGCAGTACTTTGCACATTATTTTTCCCAAACTATAGGCCGCTTTCCCTCATATACATTGTCGAAACTTTTCATCGGCAATAGAGGAGTGAATCCTGTCTCAATGACTCATTGATCCTCTGAAAGAAATTGGCCGAGCTGGTGAATCGAACAAGCGACCCCCTGGTTTAAGCACTTTACTCTACGTCTGAGCTATCGAGCTCGCCTCCTATCTTTATATTACGCAGATACATGTCCATTTATCCTTTAACCAGGCGACAAAGCTTATGACTTCTTCCAACTGAAAGTACAATTTACAGTCTACTGTATATGATCAGTTGAAAACTAACTTATTAAAATGCAAAGCAATTTCTTGCGATCTGAATGGATAGTATGCCCAGTAAATTTCTAGTCATGTACCCTGGCAAAATCCAGGGGAAAGCAGTTTCCCTTTCGGGAGCCTCGTATACATGACTACACTTTGAACATAGTATCTAAAATGGTGGCGTCGATTGATACGAGCCGCTCGCAAGACAAACATACTGAGTAGCCTGCACCATATTATGACTAGTTTCCCTTGATGCTTGTCATTACAGCAGAAAGAATGGATTACTTTCGAAAATACATGAATATAGTTATATAAATTATCGTTCATCATGGTTTTCTATGACCCCCTGTTTCTTTGAATATTGACCCCTAAAGTTTCAAAATGACCCCCTAAATTCACATGTGTACCTTCTTTTCTTCATTCAAAGGGGATAAAATGACCCCCAAATCAGAAAGTCAATGGAAAACCCTGGTTTGCTGTCATTCTAAACCAAATACACTGGGTTAAACGAGTCATCCATCTATCAGGTAAGCAAATTGTGAATTGTCAAGACTCAAACATTGGAACGTTAAAAGGATAACCTACTGTTCGTTTGTGGCAACTAATGATCGTTTACTTTTGCCGACAAATCATTAAAATGCATATCAACTTACCTTGGAGTTGTTTAAGTCCATGTTTAAATAAAATACGTCGATTGTCTATCGCAGTGACATCATCTAGTTCATGCACCAAACTTCACGTTTTACCCGGCAAGGTTTCAGTGACGTCAGTTCTCAGTGACGGCACTTTTTATTGAATTGGGGCACTCAGAAGGGAAATTCGATTTCATAGGCGCACTCAGTTTTTGAGACCATAAAACAGCGAAATTTCGCTAAATACAGGTTGGAATGGTAAAACTTTGCAGTATAATAAATTCGTTGTACGGTCAGGTGGCAGGGGACTTGTAAACTTAATCACGGCTGTGGCGAATCATGTCGCCACCTCGCCTTCGGCTCGGGGCGATATGATTCGCCACAGCCGTGAACAAGTTTCCAAGTCCCCTGACCGTACAACTAATAATGTCTAATGTAAGAAATGCATTACAAATGCAGAAATAAGAAAGATGTACACAACTTACCGATTGCCTTCAGTTCTTGGTCTCCCGGGTTGCCTGAAAGAAAGAAAACGACAAAGCAAGAGAACCTTGTTGACAGGTAATCTTCTGTATCAAGGCCATACTGCGGATGGGATTCCAAAACATGCAACTGATACAGGTCTTATCTTGTATACGCTATTGTTTTCATTTTCTTTACCCTATACCAAGCATTTCTGAGTTTACACGACCCTGAAAAAGAATGCTAATGAAAACATTGTGGGAATAGGAGAAAATGCTGGTAACCTGCATTTTCTCTTTTTCCAACAATGTTTTCTTCTCTCCTGTAAACAAACTCCGTTGGTTCAGCTTTAACCTATTTCACGTTTGCATCGCTTTGAATTTGGACCAGTCTATTTTTTTCGTTTGGTAAAGAATTAAACATTGGAAGTGTTGTTTAGAAAACTCTTTTTCTGACCAAAATTGTTTTTTTCTGACGGTGTACTGGTGTTAGAGGAGTTTACTCCCAAACTGCCACAGCGATCTTGCATATTTTATAATAGATCTAGTAATTATTCATCCAGGAAGAGCTCTGCTGACGGCCTTTAAGGGACACGACGAATCATTACGGAAAAGGGGAGTTATACTGTAGCAGAAAACTATGACATAAACATTATCATTGTAAATCATGGGTCTGTTCATTTTTTTTAGCATTTCAATTCTTATTTTTCTAGTGTGTTTGCACAAACCTTCCATTGATATACATGTACATGCATTATCTCCTTTTACGTCTTACCTTCTTTTGTCGTTCGTTGAGCGTCGTTTGACGTCTCTCAGATGGTGCTTTCTTGTGACGTACTCGTACGTACATAGCAGAATACGATGCGCCTTCTTATAGCTTCCATGCAGGGTCCTTTCTGTGTTTTATCAATGCACGGCTCGCAAATGGAAGACGAGAGGGACAGTATCTACTTTTTACGGCAGAGTTTGAGATATTTTAAGCGATGACTATATTGTATTGTACCACAATTAAGTGTGAAATTACAAAATTAATACTTCTACAGTTTAAAGCAACTTTAAAGATAACCATATCTAAACTGATGACAATAAACAAAGACATATTATTATGATGCGCGTCTCATTTCTCATTTAGAAAAAAGAGTATATTGAACGTAGACAAAATGCAAAAACTGCTAGAGTATATGTGAATTGAAATCATCACCTCCAGCTGTCATGATACAAGACATAAAATAAAGCACTGCATTTTAAGCGTTGCGATATTAGTTAGGCCAGACCATCTAAAGCTATAAACATGTTTTCTTCACACTTTAGGTTGCCGAAGGAAAATGTTCGACTATTAGTACACATTCATACATGTGAGATGTGCTATCAGAATAGCGGTGCATCATCGTAGTGCATTATACGAGTGGTTGTATCAAGCAAGTCGTCGCAAACAATGCACCCATTTTGTCCCAAACCAGGATGAATCATGAGATAAAACAGTCTATTCACATGTATCTAAAATTTAACGGTAGCAAAAAAGTTTCGACCAAGGTCAGCCTGCACGGACTGTGCAGACTGACCTTGATCGATACTTTTTTTTAGATGCATTACAGAACCTTTTCACAGAGCGTAACTCGTATCTATTTGGGACTAATTATCTACATGGGCCTAAGACCGAACTGAGTAGAATAAAGATCTTGGTGTACACTTTTTAGCGGTTCATCTGCAACCGAACAAGTTTCCAAACGAGCTTTTTATTCGCCTGCAACCGAACAAGTTTCCAAACGAGCTTTTTATTCGCCTGCAACCGAACAAGTTTCCAAACGAGCTTTTTATTAATGTGCACTGTTCATATCTCATAGTATTTTAAATAATGCTCGGATCTGGCAAACTAACTCTGATTGTTTAAATCAAACTAGTATCGAACAAACTCCTTCTCGGTCTCTCTTTGGGAAGCTATTTTAAAAGAATCCTGTAGAAGTATTACTCTTTTGGACTCCAGGGTCCAGAATTTTACAAAGTTGAAAGTAATACAACTTCTGATTGGCTAAACCATTCGGTTTAGCCAATCAGAGGTTGTGTTACTTTTAAAAAATTTGAAAATCGTGGAGAATGAGACCAAGAATATTCTTCAGAATGGTTGTGAATACAGACCTTGGTTTCACAATTTATCTCTTTGACAATGTATGTAAGTGTGTTATAATGGAGGTAACAGCCTCGAGTTTCATTCTACAATTGGTATTTAATGGGTATGTATAAACCATAATATATTGTACACTTTCTCTTTGAAATTCAATACCCGAGGAATATGGCAATAGCCTGTCTTATGTAGATGACCCGTGCTCTGGCAAAAGGGGGTTTAATGCATCTCCGTGATGCATGATACCAGGCAAGTCACAACATAATCATGGATCAATAAAAATCTATTTTGTAACACAACTGACAGAATCATGAGGTACACTGGTCCTTTAACATGCAAAAAATTTACCGGTAGCAAAAAGTTTCCACCCAGGTCAGCCTGCACGATTTGCACAGGTTGGGTCGATACTTTTTGCAGATGCACTGAGCTCCCTTTAAACAGAGCATGACCCAGATTATATGTTTCGATTTGCACCAAGTAACCTTAACAAAAACTTATACTATAAAATTAACATGACGCGTACATAGATCCTATAGGTTTAGCGAAACACTTTCATAAATGAAAAGAAAGTGAAAGTTCGACATTAACGGACGCCTTGATCCTTGCAAGCCAAGGTGATAATCAAGATCTACGTAGTGATCACCACCTTGGCTTGCGAAGATGGGACGCCCTCTACTCCAAATTTTACGTTAAAAACGTTATTGTTCATTTTACATTTGTGCTACATTAGCCCTTACAAAACAATCCCCAGTTTTAACGACCCTTGATGAACAATGCTTTTGAAAACATTGTGGGTATTGCTGGTAAACAGCATTTCCTCTTTTTCCCTCAATGTTTTATACCCTTAGTAAGATATATTTCATCAATTTAGACACATTAAAATTGTCGTCTGCAAATGTCTTCAATTTTGCCAAGTCTAAAATTTTGTCGTTTGGTAAGGAGTTATACCTATTTCTGATGCATGAATTTCTACGAAACTACTGAAAAAATGGGAGGGGGCGTACCTTTGCGCTTTCCTCGTCTGTATACATATTGCGATGACGTCATATAGTTCTTCACGAATGAACGTGAATTGTATAACCTTTGACCCGGAAGATAGGCGGGAACAGTGATATACTTATAACGATTTCCCACTTTAGACAAGACTATTGTTTGTTTATTCGACACTGTTCTTTTATGTACCAGTCTACTTCGGTTGCTGTAGTTTAGTTTAAACTCTTCGTAAAGATAATTTGTGTCTGATGCTGCAGCTTCATTGTGCTGACAGACTTGTTCTTTATGCTCGTGATCTACGTCGGTTTTCTTGTTTTTCTCAGAGCTGTCAAGGTCTTCATTTGCTTCAATGTCCGACTTTGCTATATAGTACCCGATCGTGTCTACTTCAAAAGTCACCCTGCGAGGTACTGACCTTTGTGCTATGTCTCCATTGCATTCAGCATTAGTTTCATTGGTTACATCGATATCAGGGTATGTCAACAAATCCTTTTCAATAGCAGTTGCATAGCGTGTCTTGTTCTCTTTGGCAATAATTTCGATAGCATCATCTTGCATATCTCTCACATGTGCAGCAACATATTTTGGCAGCCTGTGTGCCAGAGCTATTGTGTCATCACTGTTCTTGCTATCCACGCTACAGCTATCCTTGTCCTGATGTGTGTAGAGGTCATCCTCTTGTTTTGTCCACGTTTCACTTTTATTATAATTTATAATACTAATTACACTACTCCGTTTATCTTTTGTCTCCCCTTTATTTATGTAAACCTTTTCACTGCTAGGTCCAGAACCCATGATTTCCACAAAGAATACTTGCTATACATGTACTTCACAACTTTACTGTTTCTTTGTACACAGATCTACGGCTGTTGTAGTCCTCTCTCTGCCAGAGTGCCTTATAGGTATAGTATAGCGGCACTACTGTGTCACATGATATGGGTTTTACAAAATGCTTTTTCGGAAGGAATATATCAACCAAAACTTTATCAAATATTATAAACTATAAACCATATTCCAAAATATACATATGTAATAATTCCGAGGTTAATATTATCCAATCTGTGTTGTTGTTTTGGATAATTTTTGTAGCCTACATTAAGTGACCAAACATCGAGGTTTAAGTGTATGCACGTTTAACATGCAATTAAACAACATGTAGTGCACTGATTGCTTTGTGTTTTTTATTTCCTTTTCACTTTCAGGATCAATACGTCCTTTCTCTATCCAGTTGAAATGAGTATTCAGAGGCTGAGGCCTTTGTGAAGCTAAAGTCGATCTTTATAGTATATGTATTTAACTCTTTACCACAAAGTACCGACTTTTAACGACTTTGAGAATAAAGAATTCTGAAAAGATTGTGGGAAAAGGAGAAAATGCTGTAACCAGCATTTTCTCCTTTTCCCACAATGTTTTCTATCTTATCAGAGACAACTGTGGCAGACGATTTTTAGCCATATTCAATTTGGTGTCTGCATATGCTTTAGGTTTGGACAGGTCTAAAATTTCTGTCGTGTGGTAAAGGGTTAACCCTATTTAAATTAACAAATTTCAAACTCTTCCAAATCCTAAGCATCTGAAGAAGACAAATTCAAAAGGTCTTTTATATGGATGAAACCATTGTGGGGGTAAAAAAGGAAAAATGCTAGTTACCAGAAATCTATCCTTTTCTCACAATGTTTAAAAAGCCTTTCTACTCAGGTTCGTTATACTAGGGATTAAGTGGTAAGGGATTAACCTTGAAAGATGGGCAAAATTTAAATGAGAGAAAAAAAAAATTCACATTTTTTTCCGGCTAATGTAGTATCTTTCAAGCAAGGGATTAACGTGAATTTATGAACTATTCAAAGATATTATATACATCATGAAGTCTTGGAGATTTTCAAATCGATTAAATCGATAAATGATTGAAAGAAATCACAACCTTGTAAACCTTTCAATGTAATCATACATGATGTGACCCAAGTCCACGGTCTGTACTCTATGGTGGCATATTTCTGCCACGAGATACGAGATAGCTATCATGATAATTTTAGAAAACTATCGCGATAACTTAAAGTTTCCTGGAAATTTATCGAGATAGTGAAAAGTTTCCTGAAAAAAAAAAAAATATCACGATAAACCTAACATTTTAACTCAAAATTTCTCAATGGTGCACGAAGCTGACATTCGAGATAAAATTATCGTGATAGTTCTATACGTTTCTCGATATCTATAAATAGAAAATTCACCATTTGGATGAGCTCGGTAGTTTTTGACTTCACATGATTGCAGTAAGTAGAAATTCGAATTATTATCAGGTGTAGATTAATTGGTAAATTTTGACAAGACCCGAAATAAACAGAAGTCTGTAAAATCACAGAGACGACTCGAACTGCCTCCTACAAACAACTTTAAAACCATTCAGGAAAAAGCCAAATTCATAATGTTGTAGACGAAGATGTTCCGAAACCGTATCTAATTATAGATACTGTGAATGTCAGTTGTGGGCAGGGAAGCAGAAAAAATCATGATAACAGTTAGAATTATCGCAATATTTTTATCGTGAAAATTTTTATTATCTAGATAATATTTCCAGGAAACTTTGTTTTATCACGATAGTTCTCCTAAATTATCGCAATAGCTATCTCGTATCTCGCGGCAGAAATATGCCACCATAGCACTCACCAACTATTTTTAAGAACACTCTCAGTCTAATTATATAGACCTAGAAAGAAACACAACTTCTGATTGGCTAAACCATTTGGTTTAGCCAATCAGAAGTTGTGTTACGTTCAAATATAGAAAATTCTTGAGAGTAACACTAAGAATGTTCTTGAGAATGGTTGGTGAATACGGACCGAGGATGGCGTGGAGATATGACGGGAAACAAAGTATTTAAGTTAATTTTCTCTTTATGGCAACAATACTTTTGCATTCATTTTTCGATAATAATCTCATGTACGACTGTTTTACTTCACTAAAATACGCGGTTTTGGAATAAGGAGCTACTGGTCAAAACTTGGTTCCATTTTCCTAATTTTTTTCAATTTCCTTAAAAAATCATTTACTTTTTCTGAAGGTGGCCCTTCAGTATTTCTTATAGTAGGTCACTGTATCATGGTCCTTGGGCAAGACAATGTAGAGCCCTAGCCTGGTACTGGTGAAACGCAGGAAATAATGAATATGTTCAAGCTGTCGCCGTGATATGACTAAAACAATGTTGAAAGCGGCTTAAAACACCATTTCACCAATCATCATAAGTATCACTGTATCATGAAGGTCCGTAGTGGCTCAGTAGTCAAGAATATAAGGTTAGTATGTCATATATCCTGGGTTCGATTCTCATCTCAGAGCGCTTGCCTTTTTGGTTGGACTGCCCCTAGTCGAGGCAATTTAGAGCCGTAACCTTGTACTTGTGAAACCAAGGAAATGCATAAATAGGTGAGCTGTCCCCGTAGTAGTATTGAAATAGTGTTAAAAGCGGCGTAAAACAACATTAAAATCATTCAATGTATGGTAGAATCATGTTTAAAGCTATTAGGCAGGTAATGGGTAACACCTAGGTACTATCAGCGGGAGATTTTTCAAATTTCCTGCTTAGTGACCAGAATTTACCCTTAGCCTGGAAAGCACGACTCAAGGACCTTTTGCGGACAGTGTAGATCAAGATCAGACTGCACAGAACGTGCAGTCTGATCTTTAATCTACACTGTCCGATAAGGAAATATTTTTCCTCAAAAAGTAACTTTGAAGTAGCAATATTCTTGGTTTTACTATCGGCTTGAGGATTTCATTTAACTTAATTAGCAGGATAAGTATTAATCTGCAAATTATAAAACTCTATGCTGCTACAGACAACTCTGGATGGATTAGGAGACATTGAAGATCGAGATCAGACTAAACAGAATTGCAGTCAGAACTACGATCTACACTCTTCGATACATCGAGATTTTCTAGACTAAAACAACTTTGAAAGGGCAATATTTGGTCTTTGATCATTTACTACACCATCTCGAGTTTAAACGACTTTGACATGGACACTTTTGAAAACATTGTTGGGAGAGACGAAAATGCTAGATTCCACAATGGTTATTCTTTGTTTTACACAGTGTTTTCTATGAATTCGAGGAGAATCTTTTTATTTTTGCTGCATTTAATTTGTCTTACGCAAATTCTACCATTAGAACACTACAGCAAAAGTATCAATAACAGATACAAACGAGTCATGCTCCGGGAAAAGGTGGTTAAATGCATATTAATGATGCGTTATACCATGTAAGCCATCACATGATTATGGATACATAAAAATCTATTTTGAATAATAACCGACTGAATCACGAGGTATATATGTATTTGACATGCTTAAAATTGACTACTGGCAAAAAGTTCCTATCCAGGTCACTTTTGCGCAGGCTGACCTGGCCCGATACTTTTACAGATCGTTAAACCCCCTTTTGCCAGAGCAAGGCTTATTTATATGATATCCACGTCAATGACGCCCATATCGTATCCCTGTAACGTTACAATAATGTCAATGATGATCACCTCGTGTTTGAGATACGAGAATTTTTTTTGTAATTCACAAAACCTGGGGAAGATTTTTTTTTTTTGCAAAAGTGTCTTTAAAACGTTTTTCTACATGCACCCCACTTCAAGTGAGCACTTGTTTCGACGATGGTTATGTGGGAAAGTAACCAGTGGCTTGGGAAAAATATCGTGCCAGTTACATGGTCTGGTAAAATACACTCCAAAGAAAGCATGGATATGTGCACTGGTCGCCGTGATATTACTGAAATAATGTTAAAAACGACGTTAAAGATCATACAGACCAACAAACAAGTAAATAAAAAAAAAACCATCTTGTAAAGGGTAGCCGGCAATAAATACCTTGTGAGTTAATTAAAAACGTATTGAAAGGAAGACCACGAATAAAGAGAACAGCCCGCTTGATCGATAGATCGCTCATTGAAATGCCAGGCAAATTGCAACAAAAAAAAAAAAACCAGCAAACCGATTGGCAATTGATTGATACTATAGAAATCCGATCGATAATGCGACACTGACTGTAAGAACGCGCTGGGAAACCATTTCTCCAAAGCTCGATGCTTCACTTTGCACCAGACGACAAAAATTTGGAATTATTCACTAACCATTTCTTACGAACATTCTTAGTCTCGTTCTCACGAATTTTATAAATACATGTATAAAAGTAATCCGAATTCTGACTGGCTGAACCAAATGGTTTAGCAAATCAGATAATCACTAGTTTAGTTTAAACATATTTTATTTGTAACATTCTACATACAAGAATATAATAAGACAATTACAAAATATACATATAATATGCTACAAATTGGATTGGAACGGAAGCATAAACTTATACTGTTCTTTTCCATGGATTCTCGATGGTATAAGTCCTATTTTATTCATTTATTCAAAGATTTGAAAAGTGAAAGAAAAAAGGTGTCATATATATGAAAAAAAGGAGACAGTTACGGATACTATAGAGAGATCGTGCGATGTGGGATGTTCTCGATAATCACTAAAGGCCCAGTAGAGGCCAAAGTATCAAAGCAGGTGTCATAATACATTTAAATTCAAATCATACCATTTAAAAGTATGGAAAATATTATGATGATGACAGTCTGTTATTGTGTGGTCGGGCCATGTGTTATTCACTGGCAGAAAAAAGAATTTTAAAATCAGGCAAAAAGTAAACAAAACACACCGCTACCTGGCAAGTTTTAACCTAGTTTTGAAATTAATTTCTCTGTCAGCGACTAACACTTGGACAGACCGTACAATGACAGACTGTCATCTTCACAATAATTTCCATACTTTTAAATGGTATGATAAAAATTTAAATGCATTTCAACACCCACATTTGTTTACGTTTGGCCCTTATTGTTACTTTAATGTGTACTTTTAGATTTGGAAAATTCTCGAGGATTAGGCTCAGAATACTAGAAGGACTAGGACTCGTTGGTGAATACTGGGTTACCTCCCATGACTCTTTAAGCTAGAACAGAACAGCTCGTACGTTTGTTTTGAAGATCCTCGTTTTTGTTGGTGTTTTCATTTTAGATGCTTCCAATTTGAACAAGTCCACATTTTTGTTGTGTGGAAAAGTAAAATCTTAAGCTCAGGTATGTTTTAACATTGGTCAATTTTTCTGCGAAAAATAAAACCAAATGAACTAAGTCTTTTTCTGGACAGCAAACGCAAGAGAAGGTCTACGGGAAACCACAGTCTGAAATTAGCCGTTTAGAAGTTTTGTTGAGTTTGTCTCTATACTATCCGTTGATTACGTGATCACATTCTGATCTACTGTGATGACATTAAAGTATCAGGAGAAGACAATCCCATGATTTTCAGTAGAAATAACAAAATACGAGTATTTAAAATTTATTACATAGCTCCCCTTGTTTTCAATGTAATACAGCCATTACAAATTCATGTCTCACAAATGTGTGAGATAAGAAAATAGTACTGTATTTGGTCAATATTCTGTAATTTTAAATCTCATTCCTAAAACATTGCTGACCTAGTGAAATTAATCGTCAAAATTCGTAATCATAATAAAGTTATTAATTTAACCACTTTTAGATTCAAAACAAAATCAACATATGCAAGTTTCTTTGGAACTATTTTTTGTTCGTAATGTATCTGTTAAAGAAGCGAATAGGCTTCATGTAAATTTCGTTACACATAATACATGTATGCCTATGTTTCAACACATTATAGACTATAATTCTTGTTATACAATTATGTGACAAAAAGAATCTGACGCTCGTTGATTTTTGAGGTAAAAATTTATTAAACTCGTACATAAAAAAAAAAAGTTATTAAAGCTCGCCAAAGGCTCGCTTAACAATATTTTTGTTTAAACTCATTTAATAAAATTTTATCTCAAACACCAACTCATGTCAGATCCTATATATCCGTGCATCAATTGAGTTCATACAAAAGCATGTAGGGATAAATTAATGTGTGCCGGGAAATGACACCTCCGTATCAATCATGTAATTGTAAGGTAATAATAAAGCGAAAATTTGATCAAGTACCTAATATACAGTGAAATAACATGTTCATAGATGAAATATGTGAAAAGGAATAACCTGATGCTAAAAACCGCCCATTTATAAACTTTGTCATGGAGTTTTGGAACAACCCTCTTATTATCCCTAATTGATTGATTGATTGAACGGTGTTTACGCCGTTTTCAACATTATTTCAGTCATATCACGATGACAGCTCACATATTCATGTTTTCCTGGGTTTTACCAGTACAAGGCTAGGGCGCCGAAGTGTCTTGCCCAAGAAAACTCCCTAATTAAACAATCTATTTTTAATAAATGCGAAGAAGGAGGCTTTGAAACCATAGTGGGGAAATAAGAAAATGCTGGTCATCAGCATTTCTCTATTTGCCCACAAGTGTTTCCGATTCTTTGCTGGACAAAGTTTATCGTCTGAGCCACATTAACTTTGTCGTTTGCAAGCGCTTTCAATATGGGCCAGTCTAAAATTTGTCGTCAGGTTCAGAGTTAAAAATAGCCTTCATATTGATGAGATGACAGTAACTACACCCAGTTAAGTTTTTGTGATCACTTTGTAAAACTGATTTTTAGAAACATTGGTATAGTTCAAGGTGTGGTTAAATGTCTATGAAAACTTTGTTTCAAGTGCCTATTTGGCTCCTTGTCACGTTTTAGTTTAAAGAAAGAAAGAAAGAAAGAAAGAAAACAAACAAACAAACAAACAAACAAACAAACAAACAAAAAACAAACAAACAAACAAACAAACAAAACAAACAAACGAATGAATAAATAAACAAGAAAATAATTGCCCTAAAAGAATAAAAACCAATGCCATTCATGTAATGCCGGAATGTTCAGTTTGTACAACAAAAGGAGAGAAAATGTTTGACTTTTCCTTTTATTTATCAATATGGCCTGCAACACGCAAAAAGGGGCATTCGGACATTAGCGTAAAGTGTCGTTTCAGATCAGCCTGTGCAGTCCGCACAGGCTAATCCGAAACGACACTTTCCGTTTTTATGTAATTTTCTGCTTTGCACAAGTCTACTGTAGCACAAAATCTGATGTAGTCGTAAAGTGCCGTCTCGGCTTAGCCTGCGCGGACTGCGCAGGCTGATCCGAGACGACACTTTACGTAAATGTCCGAATGCCCCTTTTCGCGTGTTGCAAGCCATATAGAATGTTGTTTAATGCTTGAATACACGTGAAAATAATTTGGCTAGAGGAGAATTTACTCATTTATAGAAATTTCTCCTTTCTGAACGATATACATACAGGTATAATTTTCCTTTACCCGAACTGTTTTCCGATTCGTCAGTAGGCTTCTCCGAGGTAAAATGATTACCAACCAATTTAATTTAAGAACAGCTTTTGAAAAATAGAGCATGGCTTTCATAAGTTAGCCATGCTCTGTGAAAAAAGGGTTTAATGTACCTGCACAGGCTAACTTGGGACGTGTGACTTTTTGCTATTGGGGTAATTTTCTGCATGTCAAAGGAACGGCGTACCTCATGATTTGGTCGGTTAAGAAACAAAATGAATTTTATGGATCGAAAATCATGTGATGACTTGCTTGGTTATTTGCACCACGGATATGCATTAACCTCCCCTTTTTGCCAAAGCGCCCCTCAGTTATTAATGAAACTTCCAAATTATGACCTGCAAATTATGTACAAATGAAAACGTAAAAATAAATATGCGCCATGCTCTGGCAAAAGGGGGCTTAATGCATCTCCGTAATCCATCATACCAAGAAAGCCATCACATACTTATGGATCCATAATAGCCACTTTTTTTAACAACCGACTCAATCATGAGGTAGACTGATCCTTTGACATGCAGAAAATCGACCAATAGCGAAAAGTTTCGGCCCAGGTCAGCCTGCGCGGACTGCGCAGGCTGACCTGGGTCGAAACTTTTCGCAGATGCATTAAGCCCCCTTTTCACAGAGCGCGGCTCATATATAAGCATGTATCTAAAACTGAAATTAAATTCGTTTTGCTTCAGTTGAATTATTTTCGAATTGATCTTCTCATATATTTGGCCTTGTTAATTCGTTTACATATGATTCATGTGCTGTGGAAAGGGGACTTAATCCATCTGCAAAAACTATCGACTAAGGTCAGCCTGCACAGTCTGCGCAGGCTGACCTGGACCAAAGTTTTTGCTTTTGGTCAAATTTAAGCATTTGCAAGGACCATACTACCTCAGGATTCAGTCATTTGTTAGATAAAATGGATATAATGAATCAGAATCAGAATCTTTATTGACTTATACATACACATGTATATCGTCATATACAAAATAATTTTACAAATGGCATGGTACTTAATAGAGTTTCTCTCTCTCTCTCTCTCTCTATTTTCTCTCACTCCATCTCTCTCTCTCTCTCTCTCTTACACACACACACACACACACACACACACACACACACACATAAACTTACAATAAACAAATCTACCCGCATTTAACATCGAAAAAAACACTGTTGTGGACTAAGTATAATTCCTTAAGTTAGGACTTGCCATGGAGAATGAATATACCTAAAAACAGTATAACTACAATTTCAGTATCTGTATATACACACAAATTCCTGCGATATATATACACACACTATCATTGCAGTATAGGACATATCTATGGTAATCTCACTAGATTCAAACGTATTAATCAATTTCTGTTTTAGACAAGGGACACATTGTCATGTCGGGGAAAACGATGAAAAAATCGTACCACATAGAACACATATAATGGATCGATAATTATGTGATGACTTGCATGATATAATGGATCATAGAGATGCATTAAGCCTCCTTTGCCTGAGCATGGCTCAAACAGATTTATAATGTACTGCTGAAACTGTGACCGTTGTAGAAGAAAAGCACTTTTTTTTTATTTACTGTTTGGTATAAAGATATCTCTTTCAGCGCTGAATACTTAACCCTTAGGCTGCTAAGCGCGACTCACTGACCTTTTGCGGACAGTGTAGATCAAGATCAGACTGCACAGAACGTGCAGTCTGATCTTTGATCTACACTGTCCGATCAGGAGATATTTTTGTCCAAATAATAGGCCTATGTTTGAAATAGCGCATGATTATTCGGGTTTTTACTATCGGCTTAAAAGTTTCATTTACTTTATTTAGCTGGATAAGGGTTAAACTCGACCACTTTCGACGGCTGAAAATACAACCCCTTAAAACTCAGAAATGAATTTTAATCATACAGACTTCACTAAACAAGCCAACGATTGTTCAAGTCCAGGATCAGACTGCACGTTTAGTGCAGTCTGCTCTTAATCTAAGCTGTCCGGAACAGCCCTTATTTTGGCCTATGGCGATGTAAGAACTGTACAAAGATAATTGCAAAGCATAAACGTATAAGTACGATAGGGATGAAAATATATTCACGCAGAACATTACTAGATAACATAATGCCAAACATATGGCGCCGCCTATGATGAGTTATTCATGGAGTAGGTGGTTCCCTAGGAAATTGTAACGCCCACCAACAAACCAAACAGACATTATTATTTGGAATGTTGCTACAACTGATACATTTACTAATAGCGCCACATCCCTCATCACGTGATCGATTTTCTACATGTTAGAAAGCGTCTGTCGTTATGGTAACGTAAATAAATAGTGAATATTTAACCTTTGGCTTGAGGAATAAAAGTAATCAACGCAACTATTTAAACATTGTTTTGGACCATGTAATTAACTCTTTACAAGTTGAACAATTTTTTTCGGCGTGGCTGGCTTTCGACCTACTTTTAGATACTGATAACAAATGAATAAACAGAAATTTGTGATTGGTCAAAAATGTACACATGTTTATCTTAAGGGCTCCTGCCTATTTTACAGGGAAATTCACGCCGTCTATCTTTTTTTTTAAGATATTTCTTTTTATGATTTGTCCAGATTGAACAACAGTGTGTCACAAATGATGAGATTCGTCGTTCATAGGGTGGAAAATAATTGATATCAGTGTTTTCTCCTTTTTCCACTATGTTTTCAAAAGCCTTCTATTTCGGGAGTCAGGATTGTGTGTTAAAAGGGTTAAACCAGAATGGGCAGATTAAACTTCATCAACTGTGTAGATCTAGGTACCAAAAAGTGAAGACTGAGATAAGACTGATCCGATGTTGATCTGGGTCCGAATTCACCAACCATTCTTAATATCATTCTTTGTCTAATTCTGGATTTAGAAAGAAACACAGTTTCTGATTGGCTATGGTTTAGCCAATAAAACGTTGTTTTACTTTCAAATTTGGAAAAATCTAACACAATTTCTGATTGGCTATGGTCAAGCCAATAACGTGTTGTTGTACTTTCAAATTTGGAAAGGTTTTTGAGAATAAGACTAAGAATGTTTTTAAGAATGGTTGGTAAATATGGACCCTGAATACGGGTTTGTCTGGTCTAAAATGCAAGTTACTTCTCACAGTAAACAGAACAAAAAATGGATCACGCTCTGTAAAAATGTGGTTTAAAATAACTGTAAAAACAATCGACCCATGTCAGCCTCCGCAGTCCGCGCAGGCTGATCTGAATGGTCAATTTTTTTACCTCTGATAAATTTTATGCTCGTCAAAGGACCATCCTATATCACGATTCACCTGGTTTTCGGAGAAAATCAATCCATACTATGCGACGATTCGCTTAGTTAAATACATGACAAAGATGCAGTAAACCCCTTTTTTCGAGAGCGCCACTGAATCATTGACCCTTAAGATGCTAAGCGCGACTCACCGAACTTTTGCGGACTGTGAAGATCAAGATCAGACTGCACAGAACGTGCAGTCTGATCTTGGATCTACACTGTCCGATAAGGAGATATTTTCCTTCAAAAATAATTTTGAAATAGCATATATTCGTACTACAGGCTTGAAAGTTTCATTTAATTATTTAACAGGGTAAGGCAGATAGCAACAATGATACTTTAGATCGAAAAACAACATGATGCAAACACATTATCTCCCGCTAGATGGCATTCTACAAATACACATCTATCTAATTTGGGCATTCTGGGTACAGAACCGGACTACTTTTCAAAACGACAACCGTTACTTTGAATTTCTAAATGAAATAAACGTTTACTCAATAAAACGCTACCTGGTGCGATTCATTCAGCTATGATCAGCTAGCATGTAATCTATGCACCGGCCATTTATTAAAACAGCCCCTACAGGCTTGGTTAATAGCTTCGGTAGAAGCCCTACTTTTCCCTAGTATATGGGATGAGTGATGCGTCATAGCAGATAGGTCGAATTTTCGAAGAATATGACATGCGCAGACAACGGATGCAAACATTGGTCTATTTCAACTCGATTAACCCTTGGTTTACTAAATGAACGAAATTAAATTTGTCCAGCCAACAGTGAAAACCAATATTTTACCATTTAAAAATTTTGCTCGTCGGAGAAATCTCACCACGTGATCGGACAGTGTAGATCAAAGATCAGACTGCACCTTCCGTGCAGTCTGATCTTGATCTACACTATCCGCAAAAGCCCACATAGTCGCGCTTAGCATCCAAAGTGTTAAAAAAAGGTGCTTTGTCATCGAATGCTTTAAGCCATGGTTACATTGCTATATATTTGACATGAAATTTTATGGTCAAACAGCCATTATTTCGGAGCAGTCAGTGCCAGAATAACGAATCTCGGAAATATACCGAACAGTAATTCGATATTAGAATACATTTTCTGTGTCGTTTGGCCTTGGTCTGTTTCGCCGATGACCATTGTTTCGACGATAGTTATGTGGGAAAGCAGCCGTTTGTGCCAGAATTACGGATTTCGAAATATACCGAACAGTGACCCAATACCCAAATGCATGTTGTGTGCTGTTTGACCTTGATCTGTTTCGCCGCTGACCATTGTTTCGACGATAGTTAATATGGAAAAGCAGCCGTTGACTTTGGAAGAATATTACGCAATGTATTGGTAAATGAAACTCACGGAAAGCATGGATAGGTGCATTTGCCGACAAGATATAACTGAAATAATGTTTAAAACGGCATTAAAAACCTTAAAATCAACAAATCAACCAATCAATGACCTAGGTTTAACCCCCTTACCACACCCTGTCGAAGTTCTAACGACTTTGAGAAAGAAGCTTTTGAAATTAACCCAGCATTTATCTCCTTTCCCCACAATGTTTTCTACCCTTCAAAAGTCAAATCCCATCATTTGAGCCTATTCAATTAGTCGCCTGGAAATGCATTCAATTTGGACGGGTCCAGAATTTTGCCGTTTGGTGAAGAGATAAAATATATTCCTACCATAATCTGACATCTTTGTACACCCATTACCAGACGACAAAATTTTAGCCTTGTGCACATTGAAAGCATTTGCAGACGACAATTTCAATCTGGCTCAAATGGTGCAATTTTTCTTTGATAGGGAAGAAAACATTGTGGGAAATGCTGGTTACCAGCATTTTCTCCTTTTACGACAATGTTTTCAAAAGGCTTCTTTTTCTTCAAAAGGTTAAAGTCGGCATTGTGCATATAATCAAGTAGGGCTAAATTTATCGTTTACCACACAATCCCGAGTTCAACGACCGTGAGGTAGGCGGCTTTTGAAAACATTGTGGGAAAAGGAGAAAATGCTGGTAACCAGCATTTTTTCCTTTTCCCACAATGTGTTTTTTATCTTTAGAAATAAATATTTCATTTTTTGAATGAAAATTTATTTGTCGTCTGCAAATGCTTTCAATTTAGAAAAAGCTAAAATTTTGTCGTTTGGTAAAGATTGAAAGGCCCATTAGATACCATAGGCAAAGAATGGGATGGTAAAATATATCAAATTTAAATCATACCATTTAAAAGTATGGAAATTAGTGTGAAGATGACAATCTGCTATTGAACGATTGGTCCAAGTGTTAGTCGCTGGCAGAAAAATGAATTTTCAAATCAGGTAAAAAGTAGAGAAAAGACAGAGTGACCTGGTAACTTTTAACCTAGGTTTAGATTTCATATTTCTGCCAGCGAATCACAGATTGTCATCTTCACTATACTTTCCATACTTTAAATGGTATGTTTTAAATTCAAATACATATTAACATCCGTGTTGTTTACTTTTGGCAGTTATTGTGACTTTAAGTGGCCTCAGTTTTTCCACTTCCTTTTATATCTATGTACGTCCATTCTGACACAAAACCTAATTGTATACAGGAAACATAGAAATAACGTACTCATTTTATGGTCGACTTTCAATTCAGGTATCAAAAGATAGAATCTCGTGATGAATGCGAGATTCGACGAGATAATGGGAGATTACATGCTCGGCGTTCGCGAGGAAAGTCTGTAAGTCCTTTTGATCTCACGAACAATCTGAACAATATTACTTTACCGGTAGACATTATTGTACCGATAATGAAGCAGGTCATGACGTCATCTTAATTGAACCTTAACTCTGTACTAAAAGAGCACAGCCCGGTGGCGCAGTCGGTAGCTTAAAGGACTTGAACCAGGGGGTCGCTGGTTCGAATCCTCAACTCAGCCAATTTCTTTCCGATGATTGATGACAGTCATTGCGGCAGGATTCGTTCCTCACCAGTGATCATTGTTTCGATCTTGTCATGTGGTGCTTGGGATACATATAAAATTATGCGAAGTACTGGTAAAAGAAACTTCAGATCATGTTCCTTTATGTAGGCACAGGCACAAAATAGTTCCCCAAGAATTAACAAACTTGCCTCAGTTTCCACAGATATCATCAATAGACACTCATTTTAGACCTGTCCCTCCATTTTCTCTGATAAAACAGTGCAGCAGAAGTGCTTGCTGTCAAATTCTTAAATGGGTCTACTTTTGACAGCTACGGCCGGAAGGATTTCGCAGTGGTGTTACTTATGAGGTAACTGTGACATGCAGAAAAGATGGCCGTGAAAACACACATTTGTTCACATACGATCTATGAAAAAAAAAACGGTATAGTTCTGTTAGGGACTCATAATTCTAAGTGATAAAATAAATTTATACTTTGCGACACAAAGAGTCCCTGGTTCTATCAAGGGTCGCTATTTATGCACGTACGGGACCGCATGCTAAAACATTGTATAATGTGTGGTTACGTAGTTAGCTTAAAAGTTTCTACCTATAAAATGGTCTCTCTAGTTTGTTGTGACGAACACTTAACTAGTTTACCAATAAAATGGAGTAAAACAGTTTTCTTCTCCAGCCAACATGTCATTGAATTAAGAAAGGACGCACCGAGTGTAAAAAATGTGGAAGTTTTTTTTTTCTTTTCCATAGAAAGAGAAGTGGATAACGCACTGATTATCTTTTCGGGATCCTCTATGAAAAAACATCGGGAATCCAGCAATCCTGCAGCTCAAAGATAACACTGCAATCGTGTATGCCCTGGGCTTCACCAGAATAGGGCTCTGAAATATCTAACCTAACGACACTACCACGAAAGGCCCAGGGCTTCGAGTAGGCTCACTCCAGGTGCCTCCAATATGGCCTGCAACACGCGAAAAGGGTCATTCGGACATTTGCGTAAAGTGTCGTCTCGGATCAGCCTGCGCAGTCTAATCCGAGACGGCACTTTACGACTACATTAGATTTTGTCCTACAGTAGACTTGTGCAAAACAGAAAATTACAAAAAAACGGAAAGTATCGTTTCGGAATAGCCTGCACGGACTGCGCAGGCTGATCCGAGACGACACTTTACGCAAATGTTCGAATATCCCTTTTCATGTGTTGCAGGCCATATACGAGTCCTACACGGTGTTACCACTAAGTAACGCAGGACCCTGTAGAAGAATTGTTTGATAGCGTCAAACTTGATGATGGAAAAACCAGGAGAGAATTTATAAAACAGTAAATGTATGCGCATAGCTATACTTATTCACAGAAAACGAGCATTTCCTCCTTTCCATACAATGTTTCTACCCTTCCCAAAACAAATTTTAATTTTTCAGTCAAGTTTATCTTGTCGTCTGCAAATACTTTCAATTTGGTCTAGTCTAAACTTTTGTTGTTTGACTCGGAGTCAAAAGCATTGAGGTAAAATAACATTTAACGTCCTTTCAGTATTTTCTCCGTCTGTGACAATGTTATCAAAAGCTGTTTGTATTTCGACAATATACCAGTCAATCTCGTGTTTTAAAGTAACAATAGCTGCCAAAGGTAACAATGTCTTCAAAAGTATTTTTCCCCCCTCAGGGCTCATTAAAGGCTCAATAGCGGCCAAAAAAATCAGTGCATGTGTTGAAAT
Source organism: Hippopus hippopus (assembly GCA_946811185.2). Lineage (NCBI taxonomy): Eukaryota > Metazoa > Mollusca > Bivalvia > Cardiida > Cardiidae > Hippopus > Hippopus hippopus. Next base: position 24,554,778 of record OX328111.1, on the reverse strand, counting down.
GCATTTAAACCTAAATCATACCATTTAAAAGTATGGAGAATATTGTGAAGATGACAATCAGTTATTGTGTGGTCGGTCCCAGTGTTAGTCGCTGGCAGAGAAATTAATTTTAAAACTAGGTTAAAACCTGCCAGGACAATCTATCTATTGTTTATTTTTTGGTCAATATTCGATAACGTTTGTTGCCGTTTTCGTCATACGAGCGTAGGCCTACTTCACGCATAAATATTTATTACGAGCAGAGCAATTAAAATTTTATGTTTTTAATTGTGTTTTGGTTACGCGATAAAAAGACACTGGAATCCGGAACTAACCTTTCAAACATGAAAAATGATAATTGACCGGCTGTTTATGGAATGTTACGTATCAAGAGAACGCCCATATTTGTTGTATAGCAACAATTTCTAAGGCGACAGGATCAAAACATTTCGGTCACTTTCGTGATATCACGTAACATTAGTATCTAAGTTTAGATTATAGCATTTTTTGTAACGCCATGGATATCAACATAAAATCTTTTTATAGCTTCAGACATCAGTCTTAAATCAATAAATGTAAAATATACACGTGTAACACGCTAAAATCTAATCCAGATTCACGGATATACGACTTTCTACCCCCTTTTAAAGTATTGCAGGTAAAGGAGCAATCGCATGGAAAGATCATTTCCACCATTTCTCTAAGTTTTCTTTACGGACAAAACCTTTTGCTGTCTTATAAGGCCTGCAACACGCGAAAAGTGGCATTCGGACATTTGCGTAAAGTGTCGTCTCGGATCAGCCTGCGCAATCCGCGCAGGCTGATCCGAAACGACACTTTCCGTTTTTATGTATTTTTCTGTTTTGCACAAGTTTACTGTAGGACAAAATCTAATGTAGTCGTAAAGTGCCGTCTCGGATTAGCCTGCGCGGACTGCGCAGGCTGGACCGAAACGACACTTTACGCAAATGTCCGATTGCCCTTTTTTGCGTGTTGCAGGCCGTAAATGCCAACACCATGTGTCGTTTTAAATAGGTCTACTATGTACAGGTATGTTTATAGTAGTTCAGTACAATTTGACCGAAACGAGTTTATAAAACAATCTCATTACTTAACATTTAGGTTGCTAATACTGACTCACGGAGCTTTTTCGGACAGTATAGATCAAGATCAGACTGCTAAGAACGTGCAGTTTGATTTCGAATCTACACTATCCATCACGATCAGATTTTTACGGTGCAAAGATTTTAAACAATTGCATAAGTTGATTTTTCACCATTGCTATTTCGTAATTCAAAACATTTTCCTTGCCAATGACAAAATTTGTAAACTTTACAGAAAGAGTTAACGAACCCGAGGAAGAAAGCTTTTGAAAACATTTTGAGAAAAGAGGAAAATGCTGGTAACCAGTATTCTCTCCTTTTCCCAGAATGTTTCTTCCCTATCAAAGACAAATACAACAATTTAGCCATATTCAAATTGTAGTCTGCACTGTATAAAATTCTGTTGTTTGGTAATAAGTTAAAGGGCTTTTCGGTTGACTTGATTGATTGTGCTGTGTTTGACGTCATTTTCAACATTATTTCAGTTATATCACAGCGACCAGTGCAACTATCCATGCTTTCCTCCAGTTTCTTTTTACCACTAAATTCTACTTTACACAATATTCTTCTCAAGCCACCGGCTGCTTTCCCACATAACCATTGTTGAAATAATGATCAGCGGTGAGAGAGGAACTAATTCTACCGAAATGGCAATAATCAATCACTGGAAAAAAAATTGCCGAGCTTCAGATTCCTCGCAGCGACCCCCTGTTCGACAGTCCTATACGCTACCGACTACGCTACCAATGCTCGGCGACGTATATAGGCTATTTCAGCTACGATATGCACACGTTGACCAGCCCGCATAGCTCAAGTGGTAGAGCGTAGGACTCGTAAACGAGAAGTTTCGGGTCAGTTGAGGGTGTGGGTTCGATTCCCACGGCTGGCCATCTAAAGTTACTTTCGGGTGAGACGTTAAACAGAGGTCCCGTGTGACGGTGCTATACACCGAGCACGTTAAAGAACCAGGCGTAACTTAGGATGGGTTTCGTCCTGTATCTGCACTATCCCCCGTAACAATACTAACAGCCGGTGGCGACAATAAATAAACGCAAGTTCGATCAATCATATGCACACGTAATCTTCAACACTCAACACTTTACCACACAATCCATAGTTTCAACGACCCTGAATAAGGCTTTTGAAAACATTTAGAGAAAAGGAGAAAATGCTGGTAACCAGCATTTTCTCCTTTCCCCACAATATTTTCTACCCTATCAAAGACAGAAATGATCATTTTAGCAACATTCAATTTGTCGTCTGCAAATGCTCTCAATTTGGTCAAGTCCAAAATTTTGTCATTTGATAAAGAGTTAGTTATTATTATCAGAGGCGTTACGCATAAGAGGTTAAGAATCATTGGCACTCCGTATATAGAGAGTGCCGTTACACCCTTAGGCTACTGAGCGCGGCGCAGCGTGCTTTTAGGGACAGTGTAAATCAAGATCAGACTGTACAAACGATGCAGTCTGATCTTAATCTACTGTCCAATGTAGCGAGATTTTCCATCGGAAAAAAAATCGCATTATTTGGCTTTTTTTCAATAAGATAGAAATTTTCATTTTTTTAGCAGTTTTATGCATAATTATAGAGTTGTTCTATAAATTTTGAATTTTATAGAAGGTTTCACATCCCCTTCCTTTTTTTTTCCTTTTTACATAAGGCACTTGCGTACTGTGCGTTATGGACGCTACACCCTTGATTATATCACACTTCCATGCTATTTCCGCGGCAATTTTTGGATGAAAACATGTTCATGAAACACCACATACATGTGTGAGAAGTCATTTGTTTGTTTAAGTTGAGGATTCTCATTGAAAGGGAAATAACCATAGCAAAAATTAAATGTGACAAAGTTTCTCCCCTTACATGTACATGTTCCGCAGATCCTTCGTGCTACCAATTTTTGGATCAACGTCTGTCGGACGGCTTCTTGCATGGAATTTGAAGCCAAACCAATAACACATCAATAATTTGCAGGCAACAATTAAAATGACCGAACCTGTTGTCGACATGCGAAATCCACACTGCAGACAGGCTACAACCCCATGCTGCCGTCGATCTTGTCAAAATACATGGTGTCAGACCACTAAATCTTGGTACATTGGAAATAAAGTGAACTTCACCACCTTTGACCCTCTAATGTACTTTTATCGGCAAAATATTCAATATAATGTCCCCTTTGAAGTCACAGGACATTCGGTGTTTACATGAAATTTGCTTTCAATGACCTGCATTGTGATCAGGCTTATGGATCTGTGGAATTATTGATGTCTTAAGCTCATCTGTTGTCTCCTGCAATTTTAGATTGTCCAAAAGACTTTTTTTTTTAAATTTCATATTTAGTAAGACATCTATATCTGGAAACTGAAAGGCAGTGCAAAAGTATATATGATAATCATTTGTAGCCAGCATTTTTTCCTTTTCCAGCAAATTTTTTACCCATTTAATGATATATAACATTATTCAAGCCATATCTAATTTGTAGTCTGTAAATGCTTTCAATTTGGTTAAGCCTGAAACTGTCATCTAGTAAAGAGTTATCAACCCCTATAAAGGTAATCAAATATCAGTGGTTGATCCAAGAGGATCATTGGGTTCTTCAAAGCCAGTGGTTCTTACATAACAGTACTAATGTTTTGAGTCTTAAATCTTTCAATTTGGGAACACTGAAAACAAGAACAGCCATGATTTCAAAACTTTATTTGATATCCATTGTGTAATTAACTCTTTACAACACAATCCCGAGTTTCAACGACCCTGAAGAAGAAGCCTTTTGAAAACATTGTGGGATAAGGAGAAAATGTTGAAAGTCAGCATTTTCTTCTTTTCCTATAATGTTTTCTGCCATTTTAAAAGACAGAAGTTATCTTTTGAGTTTGATTAAATTTGTGGTCTGCAAATGCTTTCAATTTGGACCAGTCCACAGGTTTGTGTGTAGGAAAGAGTTAACTAGTAGGAATTGTGACCAGATTGACAAAAAGAATAAAGAGATACAAAAATGAAAAATGAAGGACAGAAAGTTATGATAATATTATGAATGTCAAAGAAACTATGTTCACAAGGATATTTGGACAACAGGAATATGACATGACCATGAAACAACTAAAATATAAGGGAGATAGTACATAAATCCTTATATGATCCCTGGACATAATAACAATGGTGACATAATTGTGAAGAGAACCTTGATGGTAAAGAACCATGCTGAATGTAAACATGAGCACCGCATGCTGGTGCCTACAATTGCCTGCTCTTATTTAAAATTTTAAGTTGAAAAAGGGGCATAATTGTATCAAAAATATTTTGATGGTTATCTGCCCCTGCTGTATGGGTTCTCCGTTTGATAGTTGACAACTACTGGTTGTCTAAGTTTAATGTAAATATCTTCAGTAATGACAAAGATATTACAAAATGTCGAAGTTTTTGTGAGACGACGACACAGACAATGCCAGGGCTACTACAATATAGCGACGTTTTCTTCGAAAACAGCCGAGATAAAAACTATTGTTTAGATAATATACAAGAGGACCAAGATGGCCCTGGATCGCTCACCTGAATTTTTGAGAGGACCATAACCAACTTTTTTTTAAAGTATTGAAATTTTGGAAACAAAATCAGTATTTTGACAAGCAATTATAAAAAGGTCACCTGTAAAAATCATTTCAAAATCTGTCACCACCCCTACAATCATCACCACAGCCATGTTTTTGACGAATCAGAATTCTGCAAATAAATTTTAGGATAGGTCACCCAAAGACCTTATCTTGATCAAGAGCACATGCCCGATAGTTGCTAAAAATATTAAGTTGAACAAGAGTACCTCATGAGAGTGCCAATGATTGGCTGTTGGAACCTTGCTGGATCGTCAAATAAAATTCCAAATCGCAAAAGGGGCATAATTTGGACAAAACAATTTTGGAGTTAACTGCCCTTGTTGTATGGGTTGCTTTTTACAAGTGAACAATTATTCCGAGTTTTAAGTACATGTGTTGAGTGGAAGCCAAGATATAACAAAATGTCAAAGTTTTTGCACAACAACAACAACACAGATAATGCCAACAGGGCTATGTCAATACCTTGATGTTTTCTTTGAAAACAGCTAAGCTAAATATGGGGTATAATATAAGGATCATTTCTGTGAAATAACTTCAAAATCTGAATAGTGGTTTCAGAGAAGACAAAATTTTTAAGAATTTCTTCATGTCCTCAGAGAGCAAATAGCTTCCATCCACCACAGCCATGTTTCTTGACAGATCAAAATTTCGCGAATAAATTTCCAAAAGGGGCACCTAAGGAACATTTCTGTGAAATTATTTCAAAATCTGACAAGTGGTTTAGGAGAAGAAGAATTTCAAAGAATTTCTTTTAAGTCCATACAGTGCAAAGATGCCAATCCCCACCCAGGCCATGTTTTTCGACGGATCAAAATTACACACACAAACTTTAAAAAGGGTTACCCAAGGAACATATCCGTAAAATTATTTCAAAATCTGACCAGCGGTTTCAGAGGAGAAGATTATCAAAGAATTTCTTGGAAAATTCCATTTGGTTGCCATGGCTACAAGAGTTTTTGATGAATCAAATTCTGTGAACAATTTTGAAAGGGGACATCCCAAGGAACATTCCAGCCAAGTTTGGTCCAAATCGGCCAAGCGGTTTAGGAGGAGAAGATGTTTAAAGAATTGTTGAAACCACTGGACGCCAAGAGTCCCCCCTCCACAACGGCCATGTTTTATAATGGATCAAAATTTCGTGACCACTTTTTAAAAAGGGTCACCCAAGGAACATATGTGTGAAATTATTTCAAAATCTGACCAGCGGTTTCAGAGGAGAAGATTTTCAAAGAATTTCTTGGAAAATTCCATTTGGTTGCCATGGCAACCCGAGTTTTTGATGAAATCAAATTCTGTGAACAATTTTTAAAGAAGACCTCCCAAGGAACATTCCAGCCAAGTTTGGTCCAAATTGGCCAAGCAGTGTAGGAGGAGAAGATGTTTAAAGAATTAATGACACCGCTGGACGCCAAGAGCCCCCCCCTCCATCGCGGCCATGTGTTTCGATGGATCAAAATTTCGCAAACACTTTTTGAAAAGGGTCACTCAAGGAACATATCTGTGAAATTATTTCAAATTCTAACCAGCGGTTTCAGAGGAGAAGATTTTTAAAGAATTTCTTGAAAAATTCCATTTGGTTGCCATGGCAACCAGAGTTTTTGATGAAATCAAATTCTGTAAATAATTTTTAAAGAGGACCTCCCAAGGAACATTCCAGCCAAGTTTGGTCCAAATCGTCCAAGCGGTGTAGGAGGAGAAGATGTTTAAAGAATTAATGACACCGCTGGACGCCAAGAGCCCCCCCCCCTCCATCACGGCTTATTTTTCAATGGATCAAAATTTCGCGAACACTTTTTGAAAAGGGTCACTCAAGGAACATATCTGTGAAATTATTTCAAAATCTGACCAGCGGTTTCAGAGAAGAAGATTTTTAAAGAATTTCTTGGTTAATTCCATTTGGTTGCCATGGCAACCCGAGTTTTTGATGAAATCAAATTCTGTGAACAGTTTTTAAAAAGGACCTCCCAAGGAACATTCCAGCCAAGTTTGGTCTAAATCGGCCAAGCGGTGTAGGAGGAGAAGATGTTTAAAGAATTAATGACACCGCTGGATGCCAAGAGCCCCCCCCCTCCATCACGGCCATGTTTTTCGATGGATCCAAATTTCGCGAACACTTTTTGAAAAGGGTCACTCAAGGAACATATCTGTGAAATTATTTCAAAATCTAACCAGCAGTTTCAGAGAAGAAGATTTTTAAAGAATTTCTTGGAAAAATCCATTTGGTTGCCATGGCAACCAGAGTTTTTAATGAAATCAAATTCTGTAAATACTTTTTAAAGAGGACCTCCCAAGGAACATTCCAGCCAAGTTTGGTCCAAATCGGCCAAGCGGTGTAGGAGGAGAAGATGTTTAAAGAATTAATGACACCGCTGGACGCCAAGAGCCCCAACCTCCATCACGGCCATGTTTTTCGATGGATCAAACTTTCACGAGCATTTTTTGAAAAGGGTCACTCAAGGAACATATCTGTGAAATTATTTCAAAATCTAACCAGCGGTTTCAGAGAAGAAGATTTTTAAATAATTATTTGGAAAAATCCATTTGGTTGCCATGGCAACCCGAGTTTTTGATTAAATCAAATTCTGTGAACAATTTTTAAAGAGGACCTCCAAAGGAACATTCGAGCCAAGTTTGGTCCAAATCGGCCAAGCAGTGTAGGAGGAGAAGATGTTTAAAGAATTGTTGACACCGCTGGACGCCAAGAGCCCCCCCCCTCCACCACGGCCATGTTTTTCGACGGATCAAAATTTCGCGAACACTTTTTGAAAAGGGTCACTCAAGGAACATATCTGTGAAATTATTTCAAAATCTGACCAGCGGTTTCAGAGGAGAAGATTTTTATCGAATTGTTGACACCGCTGGACGCCAAGAGCCCCACCCCTCCACAACGGCCATGTTTTTCAACGGATCAGAATTTTGCGAACAGTTTTTGAAAAGGGTCACCCAAGGAACATATCTGTGAAATTATTTCAAAATTTGATCAGCAGTTTCAGAGGAGAAGATTTTTAAAGAATTTCTTGAAAAATTCCATTTGGTTGCCATGGCAACCCGAGTTTTTGATGAAATCAAATTCTGTGAACAGTTTTTAAAGAGGACCTCCCAAGGAACATTCCAGCCAAGTTTGGTCCAAATCGGCCAAGCGGTGTAGGAGGAAAAGATGTTTAAAGAATTAATGACACCTCTGGACGCCAAGAGCCCCCCCCCTCCATCACGGCCATGTTTTTCGATGGATCCAAATTTCGCAAACACTTTTTGAAAAGGGTCACTCAAGGAACATTTCTGTGAAATTATTTCGAAATCTAACCAGTGGTTTCAGAGAAGAAGATTTTTAAAGAATTTCTTGGTTAATTCCATTTGGTTGCCATGGCAACCCGAGTTTTTGATGAAATCAAATTCTGTGAATAATTTTTAAAGAGGACCTCCCAAGGAACATTCGAGCCAAGTTTGGTCCAAATCGGCCAAGCAGTGTAGGAGGAGAAGATGTTTAAAGAATTGTTGACACTGCTGGACGCCAAGAGCCCCACCCCTCCACCACGGCCATGTTTTTCGACGGATCAAAATTTCGTGAACACTTTTTGAAAAGGGTCACTCAAGGAACATATCTGTGAAATTATTTCAAAATCTGACCAGCGGTTTCAGAGGAGAAGATTTTTATCGAATTGTTGACACCGCTGGACGCCAAGAGCCCCCCCCCCCTCCACAACAGCCATGTTTTTCGACGGATCAGAATTTTGCGAACAATTTTTGAAAAGGGTCACCCAAGGAACATATCTGTGAAATTATTTCAAAATCTGACCAGCGGTTTCAGAGAAGAAGATTTTTAAAGAATTTCATGGTTAATTCCATTTGGTTGCAATGGCAACCAGAGTTTTTGATGAAATCAAATTCTGTGATCCGTTTTTAAAGAGGACCTCCCAAGGAACATTCCAGCCAAGTCTGGTCCAACCTGACCAAGCGGTGTAGGAGGAAAAGATGTTTAAAGAATTGTTGACACCGCTGGACGCCAAGAGCCCCCCCCTCCACCACGGCCATGTTTTTCGACAGATCAAAATTTCGCGAACAATTATTGAAAAGGGTCACCCAAGGAACATTTCTGCGAAATTATTTCAAAATCTGACCACCAGTTTCATCAGAGAAGATTTTTATAGAATTGTTGACACCGCTGGAAGCCAAGAGCCCCCCCCTTCTACCACGGCCATGTTTTTTGACGAATCAAAATTTCGTACACAGTTTTTGAAAAGGGTCACCCAAGGAACATATCTGTGAAATTATTTCAAAATTTGATCAGCAGTTTCAGAGGAGAAGATTTTTATAGAATTGTTGACACTGACGGACGCCAAGAGCCTGTCCCTTCCACCACAGCCATGTTTTTCGACGGATCAAAATTTCACGAACAAATTTTGAAAAGGGTCACCCAAGGAGCATATCTGTGAAATTATTTCAAAATCTGACCAGCGGTTTCAGAGGAGAAGGTTTTTAAAGAATTTCTTGGTTAATTCCATTTGGTTGCCATGGCAACCAGAGTTTTTGATGAAATCAAATTCTGTAAACAATTTTCAAAGAAGACCTCCCAAGGAACATTCGAGCCAAGTTTGGTTCAAATCGGCCAAGCGGTGTAGGAGGAGAAGATGTTTAAAGAATTGTTGACTCCGCTGGACGCCAAGAACCGCCCCCCTCCACCATGGCCATGTTTTTCGACGGATCAAAATTTCGCGAACAAATTTTGAAAAGGGTCACCCAAGGAACATTTCTGTGAAATTATTTCAAAATCTGACCACCAGTTTCATCAGAGAAGATTTTTATAGAATTGTTGACACCGCTGGACGCCAAGAGCCCCCCTTTCCTCCACGGCCATGTTTTTCGACGGATCATAATTTCACAACCAATTTTTGAAAAGGGTCACCCAAGGAACATATTTGTGAAATTATTTAAAAAATCTGACCAGCGGTTTCAGAGTAGAAGATTTTTAAAGAATTTCTTGGAAAATTCCATTTGGTTGCCATGGCAACCAGAGTTTTTGATGAAACCGAATTCTGTGAACCATTTTTAAGGAGGACCTCCCAAGGAACATTCCAGCCAAGTTTGGTCCAAATCGGCCAAGCGGTTTAGGAGGAGAAGATGTTTAAAGAATTGTTGACGCCGCACGACAGACACAGCATGCCCCTAAAAGCTCCCCTTGAGCATGTTGTGCTCAGGTGAGCTAAAAACTTTAAAAGCTGGTATCTCTGTTTCATTTTCAATATCAGGCTTGTCGCTTCAGATGTAGTTTAACCCTTTACTACACAATCCCGAGTTTTAATGACCCTGAGAAAGAAGGCTTTTGAAAACATTGTGGAAAAAGGAGAAAATGCTGGTAACCAACATTTTCTTCTTTTACCACCATGTTGTCTTTTCTTTTACAGACAAATCCCATTATTTGTGCCACATTTACTGTGTACTTTGGAAATGCTTCCAATTTGGATCTGTCTAAAATTTTGTCCAGTGGTAAAGAGTTAACATTTTCAGTGCTATAGGGAAAATAAGGGCTTTTGTGGATGGATTAGATCATAATCAGACTGCAGAGAATGTGCAGTTTGATCTTTGATCTCCACTTTGTTAAGACATACCTGTAAGTTAAAGATTTATCCAAGTCTCAGCATATTTTATTTTCTGCCATAAAAAAAGGTCTAGTTTGTTTACCATATACCAATAAATGTTCCACCTCAAAAACACGTAGATCCATCACACCTCGATAAAATTTAGACAACAAAAAAATGTATGTGTCATCACAGTGTCAAATACAGTTCCAAATATGGTATGATGATGTTAAAAGAGTGAGAAATACATTCAAACTGGTTTGAGATCTGATTGATCTTAAAGTTACACTATGGTACTCCCAAGATTTGATTGGTCAAAACGTACAGTCTGAACTTTGATCTACACTGTCGGCTCAGCTGAAACATTCTGAATAAGAGCAACTTTATGATTGCAGTCACTTGTACCTAATTCCTAGACTGAAAGTGTCTGTTTGATTTACTCAGGGCTTTAACCCTTTAACACACAATGCCAACTTTTAATGACCCTTAGAAAGAAACCTTTTGAAAACATTGTGGGAATAGGAGAAAATGCTGGTAACCAGCATTTTCTCCTTTTCCCACAATATTTTCTACTCAATCTAGGACATAAACATCAATTTTATCAACATTTAATTTGTCGACTGCAAATGCTTTGAATTTGGTCCAGTCCAAAATTTTGTTGTTTGTCAAAGAGTTAAAGGTTAAAAATTTATATGTTCTAGATTCCTTGAAGTGATGAGTTACCACTACTATGAAAAGTTATATATTGTCGGTTTACTTCAAAAATCTCATAACTACAGCTTGAAACAAGCTGTAGTTACGAGGTTTTTGAAGTAAACCGACGATATGCAAGTGCAAACTAGCTAACTCTTTACAACACAACAAAAATATAGACTTGTCCAAATTGAAAGTATTTGCAAACGACAAATTCGTTGTAGCTGAAATGATCATATCTGTTTTTGAAATAGTAGAAGATTGTGGGAAAAGAAGAAAATACTGGTAACCGGCATTTTCTCCTTTTCCTACAATGTTTTCTACCCTATCAAATACAAATTCCATCACTTCATCCACACGAAAATTGTCGTCTGCAAATGCTTACAATTTGGACAAGTCTACATTTTTGTCACGTGGTAAAGAGTTACTCAAGCATGATGGATGATGATGCTGATGATAAAATGATCTACACAAATAACAATAACGTTCACAAGAATCAAGGATTTTGGCTGGCAACATGTATATGAGCTGTGTTCTGGTAAAAGGGGGCTTAATGCATCTGCAAAAAGTATCAACCCATGTCAGCCTGTGCAATCCGCACAGGCTGACATAGGTCAAAAACTTTTTGCTATAGGCCAATTTTCTGCATGTCAAAGGATCAGTTTACCCCGGGATTCAGCATGTTCTTCTGACAAATAGATTTTAGGCATCAATAACTATGTGAATACTTGCTTGGCACAATACATCACAGGGATGCATTAAGCCCCCTTTTGCCAGAGCATGGCTCATATATAAACCTGATAAGGTTTCTTACAAAAATTAATTATGGCTATTCAGTCAGTATGCAGAGTAAGATGAACGAAATATTTCTTTGTCCCAATTTGGAAGAATCAAAACCATCAAAACCGAAAATGCATAAAAACTAAGGACCAGACTAAGACTAATGAGATTTGTAGTTTATTCGAGGCACTGGCACAGGATTGGCTTTCATAACAAATCTTGGTTGTGGTTGGATCTACAGGTATTCTCCCCCCTGAAAAAAAAAAATTAAGCCGTTACCAAAGGAAAAAATTATGGACTAGAACAACTAGAAAACATTTGCAGATGACAAAATAAATGTAACTCAAATAATGATTTCTGTTTCTGATAGGGTAGAAAACATTGTGGGAAATGGAGAAAATGCTGGTTACCAGCATTTTCTCCTTTTCCCACAATGTTTTCAGAAGCCTCCCCATCAGTCATCAAAACTCGTGATTGTATGTAAAAGAGTTAACCCTTTACTAAACAATCCTGTGTTTTAACAAGCATATTCTCTTTTCCCTACACTGTATTCTACTCTATGAAAGACAATTAATCTTTTGAGCAAAATTTTGTTTGTCATCTGTAACTGCTTCAAATTTTAATACGGCATGACTTATTTTCAGATATGCCTCTCTTCCGCTATCTTAGAAAGTATTTCTGTCAAATTGTTACTTACGCCATATTTGTTTGTTAGTGGAATTTACAACCATCTAATATATATTGAAAATGAATTTTTCATAATTGCTTTCTGTGGGCTAATGCAAGACATTTTTGTACTTTTAGTACTTTATGGGTTTGGCAATGATATTACTTGTACAATGTATACTGTAAGAAAAGAATGAAAACTCATACCCTCAATTGTAAAGAATACAGGGTCGCTCATTTGCCCATCCCCTCCTGCACTTGTACCTTGTACACGTAGTTGATACACAGTCTGTGTCTGTAGACCTCGGACAACAAGTTCATTTACTTCTCGGAAGCAAGTTGTTTCATTTGCACTGCGAATGTCAGCTTGAACTTTCCACCATTTGATCTGGGTGTCAGAAATATGAAACTTGTATACATCTTATTATATAATGTGACATAGATACATATGTGACATAGTTACACTACCGAGGCTGAACCTGGTAGTGCAGTCGGTACCATACAGGACTCGATAACGGGGTTGCTGGTTCCAATCCCCAGCTTGGCCAATATCATTCTAGGGATCGATGATGGTCATTGTGCCAGAATTCATTCCTTTCTCTCCTCTGATCATTGTTTTGACGATGGTTTTGTGGGAGAGCAGCCAGTGGCTTGGGAAGAATATTGTGCACTGTACTGGTAGAAGAAACTCTAGGAAAGCATGGATAGGTACACTGGCCACTAACACATAAACAGAAATAATAAAAGGTGTTAAACGCTATACCATCAATCAATCAATACACTTACTGGTAAAAACAAAGCAAAGCCTCTAATGCTTAACCCATTACCACACAATCTCGAGTTTCAACAACCTTACTGAGGAAAGCTTTTGGAAAAAATTATGGGAAAAGGAGAAAATGCTGGTAACCAGCATTTTCTTCTTTACCCACAATGTTTTCTACCATACCAACGACAAAACCTTAATTTGGGCCACATTAAATGTGTCATCTGTATATTTGGACAAGTCTAAAGTCCATGTATTGTCATGTGGTAAAGAGTTAACAAATTTATACTTCAAGTGGTATAATAAGTCCATACCTATTTTCCACAATCCTATATGGCTTGCAACATGCGAAAAAGGGCATTCAGACATTTGCATAAAGTGTCGTCTCGGATCAGCCTGCGCAGTCCACGCAGGCTTATCCGAGACGGCACTTTACAACTACATTAGATTCTGTGCTACAGCAGACTTGTGCAAAACAGAAAATTACATAAAAGCGGAAAGTGTCGTTTTGGATTAGCCTGTGCGGACTGCGCAGGCTGATCCGAGAGGACACTTTATGCAAATGTCCGAATGCCCTTTTTCGCATGTTGCAAGCCATATAATAAGATATAATAAATCTACAATAAAACACAATAAATGAGCCATGCTCTGTGAAAAGGGGGTTTAATGCATCTTCAAAAGTATCCACCCATGTCAGCCTGCGCAGTCCATGCAGGCTGACATGAGTTGAAACTTCTCGCTACTTGTAAACTTTCTGTATGTTCAAGGACCATACTACCACATGATCTAGACATTGTTGGACAAAATGGTTCTTATGGATTCTTTATCATGTGACTACCAGTTTATGACAATGTACCACAGAGATGCATTAAGGCATCTTTAGTTAGAGTGCAGTTCAAATGAAGCAGGGCACTGCTACTAAATACAAGAGAGATGGTAATACCTTATAACCAGTGATGATCTCCTCATTGTTGGTTGTCTGAATCTGTCTCCATTTCACACGAATACTGTGTTTATCTACCGATCTTACCGTCACAAAACGAGGATAGTTCAATGGTGCTAAAATGGAGAGGAGAGAAAAAACAACAGGTGGAATTTGTAGTATATTGTATCATTACATAACTTTCCTACAATCATAATTTTTATCATAGTTTTTATACTTTTTTTTAATTCCTTTAGAAGAGTAGTCTCCTTTTCTCCAGTCCTGCATTATTCTTTTATTATTCTTTCACTCTAAACATCCAGATTCATTAACCCTTTACCACACAATCACAAGTTTGCTAGATTCTCACAAGTTCTCTGAGAATTCGGCCAATTGAAAAAATTGTGGGAAAAGGAGAAAATGCCGGTAACCAACATTTTCTCCATTTCCAGCAATATTTTCTTCTGTATCACAGACAATTTCCATCATTTCAGTCACAGTTAATTTGTCATCTGCAAATGCTTTCAATTTGGAAAAGTCTAAAATTTGCTCTTTGCTCCGGCCCTGCACCAAGTTTTTTTCTATTCTTTCACCTCAAACTCTCTACCACACAACAAAATTTGAGGCTAGTTCTAATTGATAGCATTTGCAGACGACAAATAAAAAGTGTTCCAAATGCTGAAATTCATCTCTGAAAGGGAGGAAAAGATAATGGTGAAAGGAGAAAAAGCTGGCTACCAGTGTTTTGAAAACCTTTATTCCTCATGGTCGTGAAAACTAGGGATTGAAGGGCAAAGGGTTAAACATCTAGATTCAGTAAGACTGATAACAGCTAAATAAAAATATCTATACTTTTTATACTTGTAGCAAATACTTTGATTAATAGTATTATTGTGACAACATACTGTTAACTCATTACCAAACGACAAAATTTTAGGTTTGTCCAAATCAAAAGCATTTGCAGACGACAAAATAAAAGTGACTGAAAATTTGAAATTTGTTTTGTGAAGGGTTGAAAACATTGTGGGAAAAAGGAGAAAATGCTGGTTACCAGCATTTTCTCCTTTTTCCACAATGTTTTCTAAAGGCATCTTTCTCAGGGTCGTCAAAAGTAGGTATTGTGTGGTAATGGGTTAACAAGCATTCAGGTTCTGTGCAGACAAAAATCGATGCACTCTGCCAGCAAAAGTGCTTCAATTTGCCTGAATCTTGCATTTTTTAACCCTTTTACCCCACATTCATAAATTCTAACAACCCTGAGGAAAAAGCCTTTTGAAAACCTTGTGCAAAAAAGAGGAAATGCTGCTAACCAGCATTTTCTCCTTTTCCCACAATGCTTTCTACCCTATGAAAGACAGGAAATCATCATATGAGCTACATTCATTTTGTCATCTGCAAATGCTTCCCATTTGGTCTAGTCCAAAATTTTGACGTTTGGGCAGGAATTAATCATGTGTTTTTCAAACTATACCATAGGTAGCAGTTTCCCCGCGTCTCCATTCTCCTTTAGGGCCAGTCCCAGCTGAGTTGAACACAAAAACACGGAAGAAATACTCCGAGTTGAGTTCAAGGTCAATCAACATGACCTCACTGACTTGACCCCAGACGTTACGACTGCTGATGAGGTCCTGGGGACAGTTGTTACTCTGCATGGGGTTACAGCCCACTGAGTTCCAATAATATTCAATCTGAAAAATACATTAATTATGCATAGATAGACAACTGGTAAGATATACACATTTATTATATTCTGTCACTCGCATAGGGTTTTATGTGGTTAAGAAACTCGTCCTTTTAACTTTTTTTTTCAACTGCATCATACCTCATTCTAGAGACAGATTTTTAATATCACACACAACCAGTTGATTATCTCTATTTCCCAGAAGACCGACACCTCAGAATGACAAATTTAGTTGACTTTTTTTCGAGTAATTTCTCCAGTTAATGAAATATTTTTTAAAAAAATCTTCCATGTTTACCAAAAGATCCCATATTTTATGACATTGAAGACGGAGGTCAAACTGAAATTTTTGGAAAAGGCAAGAAAAAATGCTGGGTTCCAACATTCTCTAAAAAATGTTTGCTATATTTTCTAAGACAAATCTCATCATTTGGGCTTCATTTAATTTGTCATCATTAACATTTTAATCGTGGGATGCAACTAAATTTTTGTACACTAGTAAAGTTAATATCCTCGTGAATAAGATGTATGGTTGCTATAGTTTCATACTCCAAAGATCATCAGAAAATAGAGGGTGTGACTTACCGTATAACCGGACACTCGACCTTTGACATGTTCTCTGTCGTCTGGTACGGGATTAAAGTACACAATAACTGTGGTCAGATTGATTCCTGTATACCCAGTTATTGTTGGCACTGCAACCGGAACTGGGGGAAAACAGACAAAGTGATACAGATTACACTGTACTTGGAAAAAGAAATTGACTCTCTATCACATAACAAAATTTTAGCCTTGTCAGTACTGGAAACATTTACAGACAACGAATTAAATGTGGCCCAAGTGGAGATATTTGTCACTGAAAGGGTGGAAAACATTGTGAGACAAGAAGAATATGCTGATTACAAGCATTTTCTCCTTTTCCCACATTGTTTTCTACCATTTCACAAGACAATTTCCATCATGTGAGTCGCACCTAATTTGTTGTCTGTAAATGCTTTAAATTTGGAGCAGTCTGAAACATTGTCATTTTGAAGAGAGTTTACCGAGTTTTAGGTATCATACTAGAATCAAACAGCAGATGGTGATCAGGACTGCACATATTGTGCTGTCTAATCTCGATCTACGGTGGCAGCAAAAGTTACTTATGCTGCTAATTGTAGTGAAAAAAATCAAAGAACTGCATAGACTTCATAGTCCAACAAAGTGTTATCTATCATTCTTGCTTATGCTTTCCATTAAACTTTCAAAACATTATATGAAACTCTTTACCAAACAGCAAAATTTTAGACTTGTTCGAATTTGAAAGCATTTGCAGACGCAAAATTAAATGTTGCTTTGACAACTAATTTCTTTAAAAAGACAGAAAACTTTGCATGAAAATGTTTTTAAAAGTCTTCTCCTTTGGCGTTTTTAACACATTACCACACAGTCCCTAGTTGTAATAACCCTGGGAAATAAGACTACTGAAAACATTGTGGGAAAAGGAAATAGTGCTGGTAACCAGCATTTTCTCCTTTTCCCACAATGTTTTCTAACCTTACAGAAACAAATCCAATCATTTTAGCCACATTTAATTTGTCACTGGCAAACCCTTGCAATTTAGACCAGTCTAAAATATCGTTGTGTGGTAAAGAGATAAAACATGACTGTTTGGTAAAGGGTTAAGAAATCAAGATTTTTGATGCTCACATACTTACTTCCCATTGCAGAATAGACAGTTGTTAGTGTAGAGTTGGGACCATCTCCTTTACTATTTAAGGACTGTACTATAGTTTCGTATTCTAGATAGTAGTTGTCCATACCGACAAGTGCCGTATAACCTCCAACATTACCTTGTACCACTTGCTAAATAAAACATGTATGGTACAAATACGACACTGTACAATAGACAGAGGTTAGTGACCAGCCCGCATAGCTCAATACATATAGGTAGAGCGTAGGACTCGTGAACGTGATGTTTCCAGTCACTTGAGGGTGTGGGTTCGATCCCCACGGCTGGCCATCTAAAATTACTAATAGTCTTTCGGATGAGACGTTAAACCGAGGTCCCATGTGACAGTGCTATACACCGAGCACGTAAAAGAACCAGGCGTAACTTAAGATGGGTTTTGTCCTGTATCTGCACTATCCCCCATAACAATACTAACAGCCTTCAGGGGCCGTCACCCATATGGGCAACTGGTGGCGACGATAAATAAACACAAATTCAATCAATTGACAGAGGTTAGTGCAGTTAGGACCATCCCCTTTATTATTTACTGACCGGACTATAACTTCATATTCTAGATAGTAGTTGTCCACAGTGACAAGTGCCGTATAGCCTCCAACATTACCTTGTACCACTTGCTAAACAAAACATGATATACGGTTCAAATATGACATTGTACAACAGACAGTGGCTAGTGCAGAGTTAGGACCATTCCCTTTATCATTTAAGGATTATATTATAACTTCATATTCTAGATAGTAGTTTTCCATACCAACAAGTGCTGTTAGTAGCCTCCAAAATTAGCTTGTACCACTTGCTATACAAAACATTATATACAGTAAAAATATTGTATTGTACAATAGACAGTGGCAAAAATTAAAAAAAAAAGAATTTTGACATAGAGCACCCCATGCGCAGTTGCTTTTTCAGTGAAAATTTTAAGTTGAAAAAGGGGCATAACTGTGTTAAAAAGATTTTGGGAGTTATCTGTCCTTCTGGTGTGGATTTTTCTTTTGATAGCTAACAATTAGCCAAAGTTTGAAGTAAACATCTTGCAAAATAAGAGATATAAGAAAATGTTAACATTTTTTACATGACTACAGTGACGACAAAGACAATCAAATGACTATGACATTACATCAATATTTTTCTCCAAACACAGTCTAGTTAAAACTGTGAAGCATTACTTTTATAAACAGATAAACAGTATTGCATGGAAAACTTTGTTCTATACAAGCTTCAGTATGTAAGCAGTCTGGTTGTAACAGTTTATGAGCTAGAAAAGTTTTGACTCACTGTTTGCCAATCTCTTTCAGGGTTCCCCAGTTTTTTCCAGAATACCCTGTATCCTATACCAGGTCCACAGTGTTCAGATTTAGGTAATGGCTGCAAAAATAGACATAGGTGTAAATCTGTCACAACTCATGGGAAATACAATGCAAAGGTAATGTACATCAACTTACATGTACCATAAGATACATACCGGTACATCACAAAAGTTTGTGATTTTGAGAAAAACATAACTTTATAAGCTAATTTAGACCAGTCGAAAAGTAACACGTATATAAAAAAAAATGCCAGATCGCCATGTGCTGACATCACACAATTCAGTTTGATGCAGCAAATTATAAATCACGTGAATTTACTATTGAAAGACAAGCTAAAGTTTTAGATCAGTAAACGGTAAATATGCATTTGAAAAGATGGAAAATGAAATTTGTGATACTAAAAATATAGAGTATAACATACTAAATATTAATTTTATAATTTCATCAATCATCAACAAAAATTTCTTAGATCTTTGTTTGAAAAAAAAAATTAATACTAATTTGCTGCGAAATAATAAACTGTACATGTGACGTCAGCACATGGCAATCCGGAAAATGTGGAGACCTTTTAAAATTTTTGAGATCAGCGCTAATGCTTGATAGCAAGAGCTGTTTGGAACTTTTGAAGGTACATGAGAAAAACTATTTGTGAACCAATTTTCACAGGTAACTAGAATTATTATTCTGTTTTTGGTTAAATATTAGATTCGACAGGGGACAAGGGGTCAATTTTTTTCCTATGTAATTATTGTCTTCCTATATACAATATATAGAAGCAGTTGCCAATGTGTTATTTATAGTAACAGAGTCCAATAATGAAAATTTCGTTATCCGGTTATAGACCAATGGAATTTCAGTGGCCTATGGTCAAACAAAATGGATTTTATGGATCCATAATTATAATGTGCTGACTTGCTTGGTATAATGTATCACAGAGATGATGTTTTGAGGGTTACAGCACCTGCCCTTTTTGTATGGGTTTCATTTTGATATTTAGTTAACCCTTTCCCAAATGGCAAATTTTGGACCAGACCAAATTGAAAGCATTTTGCAGATGACAAATTAACAGTTGCTAAAAAGATGATTTTTCTATATGATAGGGTAGAAAACATTGTGGGAAAAGGAGAAAATGCTGGTTACCAGCATTTTCTCCTTTTCCCACAATGTTTTCAAAAGGCTTCTATTCCTGACCCGTAAAAACCAGGGATTGTTTGGGAAAGAGTTAACATCTAGCCAAAGTTTGACAGTTTGAAAGAGTATCCTACCCAAAGGTCTGTATCACAGTGTTGGCACACCATGCTGATAATCCAGGCATTATAAGTTTGAATCCCAGCTTGTTAAAAACTATTAGCATAGATTAGTGACAGTCATTGCCCGAGGACTTAACCCTCTGTAACATAATCTCAAGTTTTAGCAGACAGAAAGCTCTTGAAAACATTGTAGGAAAGGAGTAACCAGCATTGTTCTCCTTTCCCCACAATGTTTTCTACACTTCCAAAGACAATCCCAATTACATGAACCACATTTAATTTGTCATCTGCTAATGCTTCCATTTGGAAAAGTCCAGAGCTTTGTTGTCTGGTAAAAGGTTAATAATCTTACTGTCCATGATATATTGAGGGTTCCAACAGATCCGTCTCCACCCCCAACATTGCTAGGAGCTTTCACAGGTGCTGTAGCAGGCGTTTTTACTGCAGCTGAAATAAAAAAACAAGTTAAATTAATTAACCCTTTACCAGACGACAAAATTTTAGCCTTGTCCAAATTGAAAGGATTTGCAGACGACAATTTCAGTGTGGCTAAAATGGTGCTAGTTTTCTTTGATAGGGTTACCAGCATTTTCTCCTTTTCCCACAATGTTTTTTTTAAAAGGCTTCTTTCCCAGGGTTGATAAAAGTCATCATTGTGTAGTGACAGGTTAATGAGATCTGTAATCAAACAATCCCATGAGAAAGAGGGCTTTTGCAAACCTTGTTGGTAAAAAGGAGAAAAAGCAGGTAATCAGCATTTTTTTCTTGACAGGGCTTTCACCCTTTAACCCTTTATCTCACAATCCTACAGTTTTAACAACCCTGAGGAAGAGGGCTTTTGAAAACACTGTGGAAAAGGGAGAAAACGCTGGTAACCAGCATTTTCTCCATTTCCCACACCGTTTTCTACCCTTTTAAAGAAAAATCCCATAATTGGCGTCATATTTTATATGTCATCTTCAAAGTTAGTCATTTGAAATATTAGACTTATCCATAAAGAAATCTTTAACAAACAACATTAATTAAATAATGGCTCAAATGATCCAATTTGCATTTGAAAGAGTAGAAAACATTGCTGGAAAAGGAGAAAATGCTGGTAACCACAATGTTCTCAAAAGCCGCCTTCCTCAGGGTAGATAAATTATGACTGCCTGGTAACTGACAAACGTAAAGACTTCCCCCTACTCAATTTGAAAGATTTTGTGAACAAAACGTAAATGTGGTTCATATGACAGTCATGTATTTTGAATAAGGGGAATAAATTGTGGAAAAAAGAAGCAAACGAAGGTGACTGGTATTTTCTCTGTTTCCTTCGATTCTTATGGGAGACCACTCCTTCATGCATGGCTTCATCCCGATTTAAATACAATACCTAACAACTGCATTAGGGAGAATTCTCTTTAAGATGGGGGCTCATCCGGGATTGGCCATTGAGCCATTAATCCCATTTGTTGTCCAAAAACGGACTTTCTGCCTAATAAGGCTTTGAGTCATCAATAAATGATGACTTTAAGACGGGAGACCACTCCTTCATGCATGGCTTCATCCCGATTTAAATACAATACCTAACAACTGCATTAGGGAGAATTCTCTTTAGCTCAGTGGTTATGGTATTGGCCTTTCGTCCTGGCGTTCTAGGTTCGAATCCTGCCCGGTCCCTGTATTTCCGACATGCATTTGTTCATTTGTTTCTTTGTTGCGGACTTTGTTCGTAAGACGATGTTTTCCAAATCCTTCTTCCTCAGAGTTGTAAAAACCCTGACTCTTTGGCCAAGGATTAACTCTTTACCAAACAACAAAATTTTAAACTTGTCCAAATTGAAAGCATTTGCAGACAACAAAATAAACATGACTCAAAAATTGAAACTTGACTTTGGAAGAGGAGAAAACATTGTGGGAAAAGGAGCAAGTGCACTGGTACAAATGAGTTTAAGCTCTCTGATAGGTTAGAAAAGATTGTGGGAAAAGGAGAAAATGCTGGTTACCAGCATTTTCTCCTTTTCCCACAATGTTCTCAAAAGCCTTCTTTCCCAGGGTTGTGAAAACCAGGGATTGTTTGGCCAAGGATTAAAGTGGGCTATTCAGTTTTTTACAATCTCACCAAACTTAACCCTTAGAGTCACGGATAAAACCTATCAGACATTTTCATTCTCAAAATATGACCCAAATAATTGCAGTTTCATGGTTGCTTTTGTCTACAGTCTTACATCAAATTTGACAGTGTAGATTAAAGATCAGACTGCACATTTTGTGCAGCCTATCTAAATCTATACTGGCCACAATGGCAATGATAATTGTGAATCATGCTTTAAGGTTTAAAGAAAGATTCATCACAAAATTAAGTATGCCAATAGCTGGCACACAATCAGTGCAGAAGAAAGAAAAATGTGAAGAAAAATTGTTTTCAGCAGTGTTTCCTTTAATGGGCTATGTAGCTTTTCAGGGCATATTTAGATTTAGCTCCAGAGTTTCGTAAAGGTTTGTGGGAATGTCTACTGATCAGTAACATGTATTATTTCGGATCATAGCCAAGTAAGCTGATTACATCATATTTCATCTCATAAAAGTAGATCGGGGCTACCAATAGAAAAACTATCTACATGCTTTTTCACCTTAAAATCTTATTCTCGATAATGAGAAGTTTACACTGCTTCTTTTCATAATTGGGCATTTGCTGTTCACAACATAGAGGCAATCAGTCAAAAACTAAAATTGCTTTTAGGGACATTTATCTGTACCACACAAAATCGGCACATTTTTACCAAAATTAATGTAACAGTCCATTTTCTTGATGTTTGCAGGGAAAACTATACTTTGTATTGTTAACCAGTGTTAAACAAATAAACTAGAGGCCCTTGAGGGCCTGAAATCGCTCTACTGGCAGTGATTTTGCTTTTTGCTAGCATACATTATGAATTCATGATGCAAACAGAAAAAACACAAAAATGTGTTCTTGCAACTGGGCTTGAACCCACTAAGACAGCATAAGTAGGCATGGTGAATTGAACAAACAGTGAAAAAAAAATGAAGTGCAATTTCTCAAAACTAATTGTTTGGAATCCAGCCAAATTTGATAGGCTTTCAGAACACCTTGTATTGAACAATCCTAGCAAATTTCAAGGAAATGTGACTAATAATGTGGACTTTTTTGAGGAAACAATACTAATTCATCAAATGGCTGATTTTCCTGAATGGTTTACTAGATTTTCTTCACTTTTAATAGAGTTCAATCCCTTCATGAATCAAATAATCTTTGCAAGTTTCACAAGATTTGGATCAACACTGTGGACTTCATTGCCTAAACAAGAAATGGAAATTTTCAACTTTGAATGGCTACTTTTCCCAAACTGATTGTCAGATTTTTTTCAAAATGAATTGGGTTCAAGCTGTTTATGATACAAAGCAACTGTGCAAGTTTCACGAAAATCCAACCACAAATGCTGACTTCATCGCGTAAACAAGGAATGGAAATTTTCAATTTGAAATGGCTACTTTTCCCATACTGTTGTTGGATTTATTTCAAAATCAATGGGGTTGAAGCTATTGATAAGATTAACAAACTGTGCAAGTTTCACGGAAATCTGACCACAAATGCAGACTTTATCATGAAAACAAGAAATGGAAATTTTCAACTTGAAATGGCTACTTTTCCCATACTGTTTGTTGGATTTTTTTCAAATTCGATAGGCTTAAAGCTATTGATAAGATAAACAAACTGTATAAGTTTCACGAAAATCTGACCACAAATGCAGACTTTATTGCATAAACAAGAAATGGGAATTTTCAACTTGAAATGGCTACTTTTCCCATACTGTTTGTTGGATTTTCTTCACAATCAATAGGGTTCAAGCTATTGATGAGATAGACAAACTGTGCAAGTTTCACGAAAATCTGACCACAAATGCGGACTTTATCGCGTAAACAAGAAATGGGAATTTTCAACTTGAAATGGCTCCTTTTCCCATATTGTTTGTTGGATTTTTTTCAAAATCAATAGGGTTGAAGCTATTGATGAGATAAACAAACTGTGCAAGTTTCACGAAAATCTGACTGCAAATGTAGACTTAATCGCGTAAACAAGAAATGAAAATTTTCAACTTGAAATGGCTACTTTTCCCATAATTTTTGTTGAATTTTTTTCAAAATCAATAGGATTGAAGCTATTGATGAGATAAACAAACTGTAGAAGTTTCATGAAAATCTGATCACAAATTAAGACTTTATCGCGTAAACAAGAAAAAGATTAACGGACGGACGGACGGACGACGGAAACCCTGCCATGACATAAGCTCTGCTGGCTTTCAGCCAGTAGAGCTAAAAAATCAATTTGCACCAAAAAATCTAAAAAAAAGCCTTTTAAAACACAGATACAAGCATTCAGAAACACATGCTATGACTACTTACAACAAGGCCTGCTTGCTTCCATCCCACGCCCGAGATCATTGACTGCTCGAACTCGGAACTTGTAGCTGGTATTGGGAATAAGATTCGTCACTAAAACTGTTCTCTGATCAGACCTGTGCCCAAAATTGGTAGAGTCTGCCACAGTTTTAGCTTCCGGAATATCTAAAAATATCATATAAATATGCAATAAAGCACTGTGTATTTGATGCTATTGAAATGTTTTAACCCTTTACCACACAATCCAGACTTTTAACGACCCTGAGAAAGAAGCCTTTTGAAAAAAATTTTGGGAAAAGGAGGAAATGCTGGTAACCAGCATTTTCTTCTTTTCCCACAATGTTTTCTACCCTTTCAAAAAATTGAAATCATGATTTGGCCACATTTAATTTGTTGTCTGCCAATGCTTTCAATTTGGACAAGTCTAAAATTTTTTTGTTTAGTAAAGAGTCAACTGTATTCCATAATGATTTGGCCGAGGCCTAGTAGCTCAGTCCGTAGCATACAGGACTTGAGAACAGGGGGTCACTGGTTCTATCCCCAGCTCCGCCAATTTCTTTCCAAAGATTGATGATAGTCACTGTGACAGGATTCATTCTTTTCTCATCACTGACCACGTTTTGACAACAATTATGTGGGAACGCAGCCAGTACTTGGAAAGAATATTGTGCGGAGTACTGGTAAAAGAAACATCCAGGAAAGCATGGATAGGTGCACTGGCTGCCGCGATATAACTGAAATAATGTTGAAAATGGCATTAAACACTGTACAATCAATCACTCAATCAACGATAATGATTTGGTTTAATAGAAGGATGTCTTGTTTAACTGATTTTTTAGAAGCCACTTTAACCCTGTACCAAACAATTCTTTATTTTACCACCTTCATATAGAAAGCCTGAAAACACTGTGAGGGACAAAATGCCCAGGGGAGACATGTCAAGCCTGCAATGATAGAAACAGAAAAGAACCTCATACCCCACTTTAAATCCATTTATCTCAATGTCGTTTGCTTTTGAAAACACAGGGGGGGAGGAAATACTTGCTAATTATGAAAAATGGAAGCTCAATTAATGATCCTTGACCTGAAATACACTTCAATACATATAATTCAAAGACATTTCTCCTTATCAAAAAGAAAGATTGACCCGAATCATTCTGAAATCCAGAAAAAACTGAGGGAGTAATGGTTTGTACAACCTAAAATTTTTGCGAAATGACACTCACCTGAAGCAATCACATTCCAGACTCCAGGATTAAAGTTAGATTCAGCTTCAATATCATAGTATATTATAGGAGATCCATGGTCCGACTCCACGCCCACTGTCCATATCACTTGTACACTGGTAGGCATGACTGTGGCATCGTCAACGTAAACACCAGCGGGCGGACCTGGTGGTCCTGTATAAAAACAGCAAAAAACAAGGTTATTTTATCAGCTTCCGGTGGTAAACTGTACATGATCTATGGTCAGATTCATGCCTAGTCCCCATATCAATTACAAACTGGCATGAGTGACATTGACAACCACTGTCTACATACACACCAGCTAGGATGTCGTCTGCTTCTATATCAACTCTTTACTAAACAATCCTGAGTTTTAACAACCCTAAGGAAAAAGGCTTTTGAAAACACTGTGGGAAAAGTGGAAAATGCTGTTTACCAAACAACAAAATTAAAGACTTATGTATATTGAAAAGATTTGCAGTTGTCGAAGTAAATGTTACTCAAAAGTAGTAACTTGTTTTGGGAATGGTAGAAAGTTACCAGCATTTCTTCCTTTTCTCACTATGATTTCAAATGCTTTTTACCTCAGGGTCTTTAAAACTGGAATTGTGAGGTAAATGGTTAAAAGACAAATCCCATCATGGTATCGTGCTATATCTTGCACTATCCCCCAGTTACATAACTAACAGCCCCTTCTTTTGGCATGCCCATATGGTAAACCAGTGACGACAAATGACAAAGTTTCAGACTATTCCCTTTGGAAAACATTTGCAGGATACAAATCAAGTGTGTCTTAAATGATGGAGTTTGTCTTTGAAAGGGTAGCATTGTGGAAATAGAAGAAAATGTGAGTGATCAGAATTTTCTTTTTCCCACAACATTGTCAAAGCCTTTCTTCTTCATGGTCATAAAAAAGTGGAATTATTTGGAAAAGAACTTTCTGAGCATAGTTTAGAAATCAAGTAGCTGTTAGTGTAGATCGAAGATCTGACAGTACATTTTATGTAGTCTAATCTTTTTCCACAGCACCCACTAAAGCTAATCATACATTTTGTGTAGTCTGACCTTGTTCTACACCACCCACTACAGCTAACTAGACTTGCCTGTGAATGGGTTGAGTTTGCTTCATTCCAAAGAGATTTGTTTGTATTGAAGTTTAAAGCCGTTTTAATAGCTTAGGTCTTATCACGGTGGTCAGAGCACCTAAGCATCTGTTTCTTGGCTTTCTCACACCAGTACTAATACAACTTTCTTTCCAAGCCACCTACTACTTTTCTCACATGCATCAGAGTTGTGAGGGGAAAAAATCACCTTAAAGAAAGTTTGCCTCAACCGAGCCTGCAACTACCAGATCACTTGTCAGATACACTAACCACTGAGCTACCCTGCCGGGTTCAAAGAAAAGGCATCAAAAACAGAGAAAAATGCAAAAAAAAGGACACTTTATTTACCTACCTCTTACATCTAAATATGCAGATTTTGAATCCGAATGAAGAGTTGATCTTGCTATACAGGTATATTCACCCCGGTTGACATACTGGGCTTCTCTGATGTATAGTCCAGCCACCCCATTTTGCTCCCCCTAGGGACACAACAAAACCATAATGATCATCCTTACACCCTGACTTGAAACCAGTAGACAAAGATTTTGTCATGCAGAACACCACTGTTAGATACATTGTGGCAAAAGGAAATACTGTTTTAAATGATCATTTTCTGAATTTTCCATAATCTTAACACAGCTGAAATAGCTCCAGGCGTGGGCACACTTTAAAATAGGACATCAGTTCAATTCCTATGACTGCAGGCTTTAAAAAAAATACTGGTTGTCTGTCCAATGAGACACAAAAGTTAGTGCTATACATAGAGCATGTTAAAGAACCAAGCACAGAGTATGATGGGTTTCATCCCATATCTTGCTTTCTATAAACCCTTAACTCTTTATCAAACAATCCCTGGTTTTAACGACCCTGAAGAAGAAGCCTTCTGAAAACACTGTGGGAAAGGAAGAAAATGCTGCTAACCAGCATTTTCTCCTTTTCCCACAATGTTTTCTACCTCCCAAAGTAAAGTTTCAATTTTTGAGTCATGTTTATTTTGTCGTCTGCAAATGCTTTCTATTTGGACTAATCTAAGATTTTGTCATTTGGTAAAGAGTTAAGACAAAAACAACCATGCACTTATTTTGGTCCTATTTCTAGACTGAAAAAAATCTGTTGGGTTTAATCGACACTCCAAAAGTTAATATAGAACCTATTTTACCATGATGTAGTGTGATCCTGGCTGAATTCGATGTCTGTTGAACTGCCATTCATATGTTATGTCCATGTTTAAATTGTTGTATGCAGCTGAACAGTACAGAAACTGTGTACTGTTCACAATAACAGTCTTGGATAATGGAGGCTGGTCTATTACGATGCCCTCTGGGAAAGAAGAGTGAATAACTGATTGAATGGTGTCTTACAAACATGAAAGTTCGCAACAAATGCATAGCTGAAATACAAACCGCACCTGGCGGGATTCGAACCCGTGCAGAAGAGATCCTTGTTTATTGAGACCAACACCTTAACCACTGAGCCAAAGAGAATTCTCTCCAACGCAGTTATTAGGTATTGATTTTATACGGGACAAAGCTATGCAGTGAGGAAGGAGTGATCTCCCGTAACACAACCCCTCATTAATGTCATCATTTTGACGACAGAAAGCCTTATTAGGCAGCAGTTCTTTTTTTTTTTAAAGACAACAAATGGCTCAATGGCCAATTCTGGATGAGCCCCCATCTTATGAACATGAAAGTTCGCAACAAATGCATAGCTGAAATACAAACCACACCTGGTGGGATTCCAACCCATACGGAAGAGATCCTCATCTATAGAGGTTTAAAAGACCAACACCTTAACCACTAAGCCAAAGAGAATTCTCTCCAATACAGATATCAGGTAGTGATTTTATACAGGACGAAGCTATGTAGTAAGGAAAGAGTGATCTCCTATAACAGGTGTTTTAGGCTGTTTTCAATGTTATTTCAGTCATATCATGGCAATAGGTCACATATTTGTGTATGTCCTGGGTTTCACCAGTATTAAGCTAGGACTCAGAGGTGGCTTGCCCTTAGGACACTCTTACGAAAATCCAGTGCTTCCAGTGAGGTCGAACTCGGGGGCTTTCAGGCTACGAGTCCTGAAGAGTAGATAAAAAAGGCAGGTAACACAAATTTCATGATTCCTGCATGTCATTCTCTTGCTATGATCTTTTTACAATATAATGGTTGGGAGCAATAGGTACAGAATGCAAATTATGTGAGGTCTAAAATCTGATAATCTAAATCATATCATCTAAAATCTTATAACATATTCATCTCTAAAAATCTTATAACACAATGATCTCTCAACCATTTACCATGTGACAAAATTTCAGACCAGTCGAAACTGAAAGCATTTGCAGATGACAGTTTTAATGTGGCTACAACGATGCAATTTTTCTCTGATAGGGTAGAAAACATTATGGGAATAGGAGAAAATGCTGGTTACCAGCATTTTCTCCTTTTCCCACAATGTTTTCAAAAGCCTTCTCTCCTAGGGTCATTGAAAGTCGGCATTGAGTGGTAAAAGGTAAAATCCCTCTCCCACAGTTTCCTGAGTTTTAGCAACACCTGAGGATGAAGACTTTTTGAAATCATTGCAGGAAAGCAAGAAAATGGTGGTAATCAGCGTTTTCTCCTTTTCTCACAAAATTTTCTATTCTTTCAAAGAAAAATCCCACAGTTTACAGTAAGCCTCATTTAACTCTTTACCAAACGGCAAAAATTTCAACAAGTCGAAATTGAAAGCATTTGCAGACAACAAAATAAACGTGACTTAAAAATTGAAATTTGTTTTAGAAAGGGTAGAAAATATTGTGGGAAAAAGAGAAAATGCTGGTAACCAGCATTTTCTCTTTTTTCCACAATATTTTCAAAAAGCTTCTTTCTCAGGGTTGTTAAAAGTCGGGATTGTGTGGTAAAGAGTTAATATGTTGTCTGCAAATGCTTTCAATTCTGTCCAAAATTTTGGCAAAGAGTTAAACAAGAAATTTTATCATTCCTCTTTCTAATGTTGTCCAATTGTTTTTATTCCATGGTACAACCCGGTTCTCGGATTTTTTTATAACTCAGTGAGCCAAGTAAATAAAAGGGACATTTTTTTAGAGTGACATAAATCTAAATACAGCATTTTTTTTTCTTAACCCTTTACCACACAATGATGTGTTTTAAGGACTCCAAGGAAGAGACCTTTTGAAAACATTGTGGGAAAAGGAGAAAATGCTGGTAACCAGCATTTTCTCCTTTTCCCACAATTTTTTCTGTCCTTTTAGAGACAAATCCCATCATTTAAGCCACATTTAATTTGTCGTCTGCAAATGATTTCAATTTGGACTAGTCTAAAATTTTGTCGTGTGGTAAAGAGTTTATCTATTTATTTCACATTTATTGTGAAACATGTTCTCACAACTTACACTAATCACTTTCAACAGTTGCTTCCTGGAAACCTGAACCAGTGCTCATACCATGATATGGGCAGTGCCAAAGATTTACCCTGCTTGTCACAAGGTTCTAACCCAGAACCTTTGATGTGAGGGGCCAATGCTCCACTCCTATGCTACTAACGCCCACAAAATACTACAATTTCAAGGTATATATAACATATAATTTTCTTCTTGCTGAAATATCTTAACCCTATGCTGAATGAAAAAATTTTAGATTTGCCAAAATTGAAAGCGTTTGCAAGATAACAGAGTGAAAGCTACTGAAAACTTGAAATTTTTCTTTCAAACAGTAGAAAACATTGTGGATATAGGAGAAAATGCTGGTTATCATTTTCTTCTTATTAAACATATGTATTCGAATTATTAGGCTTTCTTCCTCAGAGTTGTTAAAACTCAGGGTAGTGCGGTAAATGGTTCACAGTCCCGGAAAAAAAAAGACACAACAAACATTTTCAGTTTACAAATAAAACTCAAAGAATTACAAATTTCAAGGTGGTATTTGGTCAGAATGTCACAACAAAGCAGACAGCGTAAATCAAAGATCAGACTGCACATCTTTGTGCAGTCTGATCTTTGATCTACACTGTCTGCTTTGTTAAGGCAACTATCTTAGTATAGGCATCTTAAGGCTTAACATTTTCGACAGTGGATATTCATAATCTGACTGTTTATCTTTGCTATCTTATCTTGATCTACAATGTCTACAAAACTAACAAAGCCACATTATACATTCTATTGGTTACCAGAAATGTATTTCTCTGTTTCCCACAATGTCTGTTTACCCTACCAAAGGCACATCCCCCCACTTGGTACAAACGTAACCCTTTAACT
This sequence comes from Hippopus hippopus, assembly GCA_946811185.2. Lineage (NCBI taxonomy): Eukaryota > Metazoa > Mollusca > Bivalvia > Cardiida > Cardiidae > Hippopus > Hippopus hippopus. The sequence goes on along the minus strand of OX328111.1, from coordinate 24,523,730 downwards.
CACAAACGCAAGTTTTAACGACCCTGAGAGAGAAGGCTTTGGAAAACTGTGTTGGAAAAGAAGAAAATATTGGTAACCAGCATTTTTTCTTTTTCCCTTAATGTTTTCTACTCTATTAAAGACAGAAATCATCATTTGAGCTGCATTTATTTCGTCGTCTGCACATACTTGCCATTTTGTTTAGTCCATTTTTTGTTGTGTGGTACAGAGTTAAACTTTCGTCTGCAAATGGTTCAGTTTGCACAAATCTAAAGCTTTGTTGCCCGGAATGCAGTTAACTTAATTCAACTTGTACTTACGCACTACAGTCATGAAAGTTGAATTGGTTGCTTTTCCAAGATCATTAGAAGCCTCACATGTGTACAGGCCTTGATCAGAGAACTGTATCTGTGTTATAACAAGGGTGTTCTTAGCTGTCATTCCAATCCGTCCATCAATCATCCCCGGAACAAGGTTCATGTCTCGACCATCTTTTATCCACCTTACCTGAAGAATTTTACAGATTAAAAACAAAGTTAGAAGTAATACCTTCAGTAATGAGGGAGATATTATAAAATGTCAAAGATTTTGAAAATGTCAAAGTTTTCGCACACTGACAACACTGCAGACAACACCAGGGCTATGGCAATACCTCAATGAAAAAAGGCTGGGTTAATAAAAAAAATGTGAGAAATTTAAGATCTGAGATATGACTGCATGCTCTGTACTGTCTGATCTTGATCTACATTATTCTAGATTAAAGCTCTTAAAGTTCTGATTAAAATGGCTCTTAAATGCCATCAACAAGTTCTGCCTATATAAGACTGATGATTCACATTGCTGACCTGGAATTAACCATTTATGCAATAGCTCTGTGTTTTAATGACCCTGAGGACAAGAGCTTTTGAAAACATTCTGGGACAATGTTTTCTATCTATTTGAAGACAAATTACATCATTTAAGCCCTATTAAATTTGTCATAAGCAAATGCTATCAGTTTTGGCGTCTTAAAATTTTGTTTTTTGGTCAAGAATAACCCTGAGGACAATCTTGAAATTTTCAAAACATTGTCGGAAAAGTAGAAAATGCTTGTAACCAGCATTTTCCCTATTACTCATATTCTGTTCTACTGTTTCAAGGATAAATCCTGTTTGTTAAGCCACATTTAAAATATTGTCTGCAAATTCTTTCAATTTGGACAAGTCTAAAATTTTGCCATCTTGTAAAGAGTTACACATGGTGACTTGAGGTTACTTAACACTTAAAAAATGATTCTGAGTTTCAATGATCCTTTGGAAGAATGCTTATGAAAACATTGTGGGAAAAGGAGAAAATGCTGGTAACCAGCACTTTCTTCTTTTTCCATAATAATTTTCTACTCTGTCTGAAAACTTAAGCTCATTTGATCCCAAATCAGAATTGCGGTCTGTAGAAGTTATGAATTTGAAAGAGTCCAACGTTAGCCATCGAAGAAAAGTGTTAATGAGGACATGGGTCACAAAAAGAAACACCTACAATAGGGAGAGGGGCGCCCTCCACCATACAGTCCATTGTCCTGTTACCACCAACTGGTCCTAGGATACTTGTAGGCATTGGAAAACGGTTGAAATTGGGAGTAAATGCTGCAAAAAAGAAGCAAACTGTGCAAAATATGGGATATAATATTTTGTTCATCATATTGAAGGAATTGAATATTTAACTCTTCAACAGATGAAAATAGCTTAGACTTTCCAAACTGTTAGCATCTGCACATTACAAATTAAAAGTGAGGGAATTGTCATTGATCCGAAAGAAAACGCTTGTTGGAAAAGGAAAAAATTCTAAAAACCAGTATTTTCTCCTTTTCCCAAAATGTTTTTAAAAGCCTCATCCTCAACAGTCATTAAAACTTGGAATTGAAACAAATTTTTTTTTGGACTGGTCCAAATTGAAAGCAGTTCCAGATATGTCAAATTAAACATTGCTAAAATGATGTTATTTGACTCTTTCATAGTGTGGAAAAATTCTGAGGAAAAGCAGAAAACTCAGGTAACTCCCACAGTGTTTTATACCCTTTTATAGACAAATTCCATAATTTAGAGCCACTCTGAAATTGTCGGCTACAAAGCTTTCAATTTGGATCGGTCTAAAATTTTATATGAAGAGTTGATAGAGGTTGCAACTAAAACAGGGTTTACTGTGTATGACTGTAACACTGAAACATTTCCCTACAATGTTTCCTTTTCTGTGATGAGCATGTTTTGTATATCTTCATTTTCTATCATGAAATGGATTGAAAAAAAATCTAAATCTTACAGATAACTTTAAGCTGAGCAGAGCTGTATGAAGTTCCATGTTGATTGGATGCTGCACACTGATACATTCCCTCATCTGTGTCTTTCTGAGTATTGTATACAACCAGTATATTGCCAGTGATCTCAATCTTTCCTAGTGAAATGGAAGTACATGTAAAGGATATGTGTTGTAGAATTCAAAAGAAGCCTCTGCCTTGGAGGACTGGATACACTATCAGTAAATTAAGATCAGAAGATTGCCAAGAAGCAAAAGTGGCAAGTCCCTCCATGATAAAAGTAGAAATGAACCTAATAAGTTGCACTGCCAAAAAAAAAATCCCATTACCCAATGTACATCTTCCTCATTCCAAATCCTGTCACCTTAAGCCTTTATCCTAGAATGTTGACTTTTAAAAACTCTGGGAAAGAAGCCTTTTGAAAACATTGTGGGAAAAGGAGAAAATGCTGGTAACCAGCATTTTCATTTTCTCCTTTTCCCTCAATGTTTTTTACCCAATCAAAGAAAAATTGCACCATTTGAGTCACACTGAAATTGTCGTCTGCAAATGCTTTCAATTTGGACAAGTCTGCATGAAAGTCCGCAACAAATGCATAGCTGAAATAAAAACCGCCTCTGGCAGGATTCGAGCCTATGACGGGCAAATATCCTTGTTTTCCGAGGTTTAAAAGGCCAATACCATAACCACTGTGCTAAAGAGATATCTCCCTAACACAGTTGTTAGGTATTGTATTTAAATTGGGACAAAGCCATGCACGAAGGAGTGGTCTCCAGTAACACACCCTCTCTTAAAGTCATCATTTATTGATGATTCAAAGCCTTATTAGGCAGTAAGTCTATTATTTAAACAACAAATGTCCGTTTTTGGACAACAAATGGGATTAATGGCTCAATGGTCAATCCCGGACGAGCCCCCATCTTACGAACATGGTCCGTAACAAAGAAACAAATGAACAAATGCATGGCAGAAATAAAGGGACCAGGCAGGATTCAAACCCTAGAACGCCCGGACGAAAGGCCAATACCATAACCACTGAGCTACAGAGACATCTCCCTAACACAGTTGTTAGGTATTGTATTTAAATCGGGACGAAGCCATGCATGAAGGAGTGGTCTCCAGTAACACAAGGCTAAAATTTTCTCATCTGGCAAAGGGTTTAACCCACGTGGGAGAAAGTATTTGCTACGAATAAGTAGAAGCTCAATATGCGACCTTTAGGTGTGACCTTGACTATACTCGAAAAAATAGCTCGAAGACATTCTACTCATCAAAGAGAACGAGTATCCACAATAATTTTGAAATCCATCCATAAAATGTACGAGAAATGGCTCCAAAACCATCAAGTTAAATGAAATTGACCTTCAAGTGTGACCTAAAACTTGGAACAAATGATTCAACTAATACTCTTACTACCTAAAGGAGAATAACAGGGTCTAATTATTTTTTAATTCATCAGTTTTAGTTTATTCAGCAGAAAAATGACCGATATCAAAAAGTTTTGATCCAGGTCAGCCTGTGCAGATTGTGCAGGCTGACCTGGGTTGATACTTTTTGCAAATGCATTAAACCCCTTTTAACAGAGCATGGCTCAAATATGATGTTTCACAGGTCTGAACAGTAACAGAATAAATATGTAGATTATATAGACACTATAAAGAAAAGGTACCTTGTTTGTTGGCAAGTAACTGTCCGTCTTTAAACCAGGAGTATGTAGCTGTGGGTCTGGCTACAGCTTTACAGTACCATGTCACTTTCTGTCCAGGGTCAGCCAGCATGTTCTTGATATTGTTTGAGAAATACGGCTTTGCTAGAGGACAAATATAATATCAAAGGTCTGAAAGTACTGATAGACAAGCGAATGTGAAATATGTGGCCTTGGTAAAGATAAAACTAGGTTGGTCCATACAAGATTGAGTTTTTCCACATCCCTGCTCAGATCTTTACTGGTGGTTCATCTACAGTTCATTCCACAGCCCCTACTTCAACTGTAACAATAAAGCTACAGAAAACTCACTCAAATTTCAACAGTCCATATACTCATTTTAATATTTCATGCACTCGACAATAGAATAAAGCTCATATATCTTATTAATTTATCTCCGAAACAACAGAGTAGAAAACATTGTAGAGAACAGAGAAAATTCTAGTTCTACCTTTACCAAACAATCCTGAGTTGACAAACCTATTGAAAAAGACTTAAAACATTGTGGGAAAAGGAGAAAATGCTAGTACATCTTAACAGCATATTTTCCTTTTCCCACAGTGTTTGCTACCCTTTATCACAATGTTTTCTACTCTTTTTTTCATCATTTGAGCTACAATGAAACGGTCATCAGCAAATGCTTTCAATTTGGATGTGTCAAAAAGTTTGTCTTGTGATAATAAGTTAACGTTTTACCAGAACAAGATAATTTTAGACTCTGCCACATTGAAAGCACTTGTAGACGACAAATTATGTTGCTCAAAAGATAAATGCTGTCTTTGACAGGTTAAAAATTATTGTGGGAAAAGGAGAAAATGGTGGTTACCACTATTTTCTCCTTTTCCCTCAATAATTCCAAGAGACTTCTTCCTCAGGATCATTAAAACGCAGGATTGTGTGGTAACAAGAAAAAAACAAACTTACTTTCCATAACAAGCACCACTTTAGCTGTTCTGGAGGCACCTCTCCTGGACACAGTACATATATAGTTGCCTTCGGCCTCCAGTGGAGCATTGGGTATCGTGAGGACACGGGCGCGAGCTTCAACCTTTGTTCCCGGAACAAAGGGCCTTCCATCCTCTCTGTGCCATTTGTATTTGAGAGGCAACCTAAAGCATAAAGGTTTACATTAATATTCAATATTGTTACCAGGCAGGCCATTTTAACCCAAGTTCTTCAGGGTTTAACCCTACAGAAAATGAACTTTGAAAACATGTAGGAAAAGGAGGAAATGCTGGTAACCAGCATTTTCTCCTTTTCCCACAATGTTTTCTACTCAGTCAAAGCTTTTTAATTTTTTTGAGATGAGAGCTATTGCTTGATGGCAAGAGCCATTTGGAACTTTCGAAGGTCAGGGTACAGAAGAAAAATCATTAATGAACCCATCTGTAACGGTAACTAGGTTCATAGATCCGTTTTCGTTTAAATATTATCTCTGAAAGGGGACGGGATCAAATTTTATTTGATTTTGTTGCACACCTTATTTTACTATATACGATACAGAGGGAATCCCCAATGTGCTTTTTATAGTAACAGTGTCCGATAATGAAAATTTACTTATCCCTTGATAGACCAATGGAGTTTCAGAGGCCTATGATTGTACTAAGGAAGACATCACATTTATTGATCCATAAAATCCATTTTGTCTAACAAACAACTGAAAAATGAGGTAGACAGGTCCTTTGACATGTAGAAAATTTACCCATAACAAAAGGTTTCGACCAAGGTCAGCTTGAGTGAAATGCGTAGGCTGACCTTGGTTGATACTTTTCGCAGATGCATTAAACCCCCCATTCGCAGAGCATAGCTCTTATTTCATTGGTAATCTAATGATTAAAAAGAGACAAAGTTTACTCTACATGAAAATAATTAGTTTTACATGGTATCGCAGCGATGATGATGATCTATCCATCAGGTTAAATAATTATCAATTATGAAAAAAGTCTTACGATCCAAAGGCAATGCATTCCATTCTGATTGTAGAACCTCGTAAAGCAGGTGTAGGGAACACATGTGTGTGAATGATTGGACCGTAGTTTCCATAATTTTCTATGAAATAGATTTAAATGTATGTAAAGTGCTATGATAATATTTAATAACAGCAGACTTTCAATGGAGTATTGATGACAAAAAAATAAGGGGGGAAAAAAAGATTCTTCCCCCAAAAGATGTAGGAGTTTTAAGTACTTTTAAAATATTGGAATAAATTCTTCATTAAGTAACACTCATGTGACAATGAAATTACTTTTTTAAATGGATAAAATTGTTTGACTCTTTACCGGATAAAAAATTTTTAGACTTTTCCAAACTGAAAGCATTTGAAGACAGCAAATTAAATGCCACTGATAAGGAGGAATTTGCACATTAGGACAGAGAAAAAAATTGTGGAAAATGAAGAAAATGCTGGTTTATATCAGCATTTTCTTCTTTTCCCACAATATTTTCAAAAGTCGTTTTCTTCAGGATTGTTAAAACTGGGGATTGCATGTAATAGAGTTAACTTGTCTTTTTTTCTAACAAAGCATTTAGTACAGGAGACAGGTATTCCCTGGTCAGCAACATGGTCATCTTTTATAACTCTTAAGATTTTTGCACATTCGTCAATCATCAAGATGCCCATAAAGATGAGCCATATTATATAGCGGCACTTCTGCTAGGTGGGAGATGTTTTAGATGACATGAAAGACTTCTGGATACTGTCTCAACATCTCATACATCTCATCCTGGCTTCAATTTATCCGTATGTTTATAAAGAATTAATTCTTTCCCATCCAACCATGGGCTTTAACGACCATGAAGAGAAGGGCTTTTGAAAACATTGTGCTGGTTTCCAGCATTTCTCCTTTTCACACAACATTTTCTCCTCAATCAAAAACAAATTCCACTGTTTGAGCAATATCTAATTTCAGGTCTGCAAATGCTTTCAATTTCAATTTCGACAAATCCAGAATTTCATTGTTTGGTAAAGACTTAAATTTACAAAAAATACTCACTTCCAGGTCTTATCTGGAGCTTGCAGCCAAGACTCACTTTACTCGGAGCAAGTGAACTATCAGCCACCATGTAGTCCGGGTTATCTAGCGTGACGACACAGTAGTAGGTCCTATCATCCGTAAACTGTACCTCGGAGAAGTAGAGATACCCAGACTGGGACACAAAATGGTAGGGATGGTTGGAGAAAATGTGGTTGTGTGTATCATGATTCTTGAACCAGGCATACTTCACAGCTGTCAATAAAGTAGCATACCCATAATTCATATACCAAACATACACATGTTCTGCAGTTCTACAGAAGAAGTTTTTTCTAAATCATTGTGGTTAAAGAACATAAAGAAGAACATGCTGACAATCAGCATTTTCTTCTTTTCCTACAATGTTTTCTACCCCTTCAGCAGTAAGTGCAACCCTTTACCACATGACAAAATTTTGGACTCGACCAAATTGGAAGCATCTGCAGATGAAAAGTTAAATGTAGATTAATGGATGATTTCTGTCTTTGACAGAAATGAAAACATTGTGGGAAAAGGAGAAAATGCTGGTTATCAGCATTTTGTCCTTTTCCCTCAATGTTTTCAAAAGCCTTTTCTTTCCGGGTCGTCAAAATTTGGAATTGTGTGGTAAAGGCTTAATATCTGAGCCACATTTGTCATCTGCGAATGCTTTCAATACAACCAAGTCTAACTTAACTTGTGTTGACTGGAAAAGAATTGATGGTTAGACTGCTAATAAAGTCTAATTCAACAGATCTAAGATGAGACAGCACACTTGTCTAAGTCTGATCTTGATCCACACTGTCTTGATGGCCACTATTCTAAAAGGAATAAGAAAATCTTTCCCACTACAAAATGAAAAAAAGATTTACAGTTAGAATCATTCTGTCCTTTTCCAAGAATGTCTACAAAAGTCTTTTTCCTCAGGGTCGTAAAACACTGGGTAGTTTCATAAAGGCTCAATATTAAAAGTACTGCAACTTAAGCCTTTACGGCACAATGCCGACTTTTAACAACCCTGAAAAAGAAGCCATTTGAAAACATTGTGGGAAAAGGAGAAAATGCTGGTTACCAGCATTTTCTATTTTTCCCACACTGTTTTCTACCCAATCAAATAAATATTGCACCATTTGAGCCACATTGATATTGCCGTCTGCAAATGCTTTCAAATTGGACAAGTCTAAAATTTTGTCATCTGGTAAACTAAAATTTTGTCATCTGGTAAAGAGTTACAAAGTGCCATGTATTTTTGTCTGATTGTGCAAGCTTGTGTTTCCATTTCTTACCTGGATTGTATGCAGGTCCGAGACAGCTGATTCGAACACCTTCAAACTCTGTCCCCCACTGATCATCAGGCTTTACGGGCGGAAAAGAATGCAAATCTGAAAAAGAATGTATAGGAATTTGCCAAGAAATTTATCATAACACCTTACCAGTCATTGAATAGCTTTCCATTTCAGCCTGATGAACCTTACACAATCAACTATCCAACTATCCATTAATCCTTAACTCTTTACCACCTTTAGCCTTTTGAAAACCTTGTGGGAAAAGGAGTAAATGCTGGCAACCAGCATTTTCTCCTTTTCCCACAATATTTTCTACCCTTCGAAAGATAAATTTCATTTTTTTCAGTCACATTTAATTTGTCGTCTGCAAATGCTTTGAATTTGGACTAGTCTAAGATTTTGTCATGCAGTGAAGGGTTAAAGTGAAAAAAAAAAAAAGAAAACGAATGGACATTTTCATTTTACAATAAGACCAAGATAATTTGCATTTTCGTGGCTGCCCTTTGTCAGTACTGAATCAGCCAAGTGGGCAGTGTAAATCATAGATCAGACCGTATGTTTTGTGCAGTCTGATCTTGATCTAAACTGACCACAAAGGCAAATATAGTAGTGAAAGGCACTTTAATGGTTAATTCTTTACACTTATTTAAACCCTAGTTTTTGCTGGGAACAATTTGTCTTCCTTTTGCAGCCAATCCACAACTCAAGATCAAAATCCTCTAGTGCTGTCTTCCTTTTGCAGTCAATCTACAGATAAAGATCAGAATGCTCAAAGTGTTGTCTGATCTTGAACCTACCCTGTCTGGTACATTAAGATAGTTGGGGGCGAAAAAAAAGGCTTGAATCTACAATATTTGATATTTTTCAATAGAGTGATTTTTTTTTTTTTTATTTATTTATTCTTGAAACCCTTTACCACACAATCTTGAGTTTAACAACCCTGAGGAAAGGATGCTTTTGAAAACATTGGTATCAGTAATTTCTCCTATTCCCACAATGTTTCCTACCCTTTCAAAGACAAATTCCATCAATTGTGTCACATTTAACATTTTGTCTGCAAATGCTTTGAATATGGACAAGTCTAAAACTTTTTCATGTGGTAAAGGATTAAAGCAGTCATTGGATAAATAGAGGTTATCTGTTTTTTCTGGTGAAAGATAAAAATTTATTTCATGGAGTGAACATCATCAGTAATATTTTCACGAGTGGCACAGCCATGCATGAAAATATTACTGATGATGTTCACTCAAAATATATTTTGATCTTTAAAAAAAAAAAAAAAAAACCAAATATTTTATTTATTTCATGCTTTTAACCCTTCTTTGGGGGAATTACACAAAAATCCAGTACAGCTCTTTTTGGTAATTCCCCATGGCTTACCCCCACGCATAACAAAGCATTTCAATATTATGTAAAGCGCGAGAAATGTAGGGTAAATTACAACATCATGTTTCAATCTTGTTGAGTGGCACGTGCATTTTACCTAAGCAACTAAAGCACAGGAACTACTGTTTCTGCCCTCAATTGAAGAGTTAGAAAATAAAATCAATATTTTTCACTGGTTGTAACCATGAAATATCGAAAAATATTTCACCACTATTTCTCGATGAACTATTGGAAAGCATGAAATAAAGTCTAAGATTTGTCACATGTGAGTGCAATCTACTTACATCCAAAAATAATCTGCACGGTTGTACTGTAGATTCCACCAAATTTATTGTATGCATAACATCTGTAAAATCCACCATCTTGATTTTCTTCTGGAGACTGGATGGTCAACCTTCCACCACTGAGTGTGTATCTGTGTAATACAAAAAGAGGGCAATGAAAAAGTATATTACTGAAACAATATTTACAAAAACTTTTAGGGGATATTCTGAGCGTATCTGTTAAATACACAAAGGGGACATTCTGAGTGTATCTGTTAAATACATAAAGGGGACATTCACAGGCTATCTGTTTGATACATAAAGGAGACATTCTGAATGTATCTGTGTAATATGTAAAGGAGACATTGTGAGTACTTCTATTAAATACATGGATTTCTGAGTGTATCTGTTAAATACATAAAGGGGATATTCTGAGTGTATCTGTTAAATACATACGGGGACTTCTCAGTGTATCTGTTTAATAAATAAAGGGGACATTCTGAGTGTATCAGTTAAGTACATAAAGGGGTCATTCAGAGTGTATCAGTTAAATACATAGAGGGGACATTCTGAGTGTATCTGTTAAATACGTAAAAAGGGACTTTCTTAGAGTATCTATTAAATACATAAATGGAACATTTTGAGTATATCTACTGAATACATATATGGGACACTTAGAATGTATTTGAATACAGGGCAAAATTAAAGTATATCTGTTAAATGCATGAAGGGGACATTCTGAATGTATTTCTCACATTACTGAATAGGACATTAAATAGAATGCATGTTTTGAGCCAAGCCTACTAGTGTAGTGGGTAGCAAAGAGGACTTGAAACCTTGAGGTCGTCGGTTCAAATCCCCAGCTTGGAAAATTTCTGTAAGAAGATTGATGAAAGTAAATTTGACAGGACCCATTTCTCTCACGTCTGATCATTGTTTTGATGATGATTGAAAGGGAAAGCAGCCTGTGGCTTGGAAAGAATATAGTACCAAGTACTGGTAAAAAAAAACTCCAGGAAAAGCATTGATAGGTGCACTGGTTGCAACGATTTAACTGAAATGATCTTGAAAATTGCATTAAACACCATACAAACAAAGTGCCTTTTAAATGTTCATGACAAACATTCAGAGAGTATCTTACTTTCATAATCTAACATGAAATCAAAGCGTTGAGAATGCTGAAGTGGTATTTGTCAAGGAAGCCATTGTGTGGAATTAATAGTTTGAAAGAAAAAGAGAAATATTATTTAAATATTGGCTTGAAAGTCAACCTACTAAACAAATGAATACCTATTTTGGTTGAAGAGAGAGTACTCATAACAAAGTTAGGATTATTTGTGTACTGGTGGTCTCCCTTTGATCATTAGGAGGTGTCAGGAGTAACGTCCCTTGACAGTAGGATGCACGATGGATAGAGAGAGAAACCATGTGAATATATCGAATAAAATGAAGTTTGTACCTGAAAACTATGATTTGGAAATATCTTTGGCCGTTAACATTTAATTCCCAACATTACAATCAATTATTTCGATCTATAAATATTCATGCTCAATCAAATGGAGTAGCACGCAATCACTGGATGAACAAGCCATGGGATGAACTGGTTTTGGAATGAAAAAGCCCAGGACCAAGTGATCGGTAGACAAATTTTGTATCATTGCGCCAATAGAAGGCTATGAGCGAGTGAAGCTATTTTCAATCAAAAATTAGTATTTCCATGATCAATGGCCTCACCCAGTGTATTTTAACATGCCATTTCCAATTACATATCTGAGTGCTACCGAAAAACTCATTTGCCTGAGAAAAATTGAGTTTAATTGGGTTTATTTCCTTTGGCTTTGCATAAAATACGATACATGGTCTTCAAAATTCAATCTTGAACTCATAGTGGTATTGTCTTTGACAAATACCACAAAAAAGAGGGTTGACCTTGGATTTGATCCACCAGCTATCTTCTCCTTGCCTTGCAGCCCTTTATACCATGTGTAGTCAGCTTGGGGTATTCCATGGGAGTCACACTCCAGAAATATTGTCTGTCCAGTACCAAACACCACAACACCAATGGGCTCTGTGATCATCTCTGGGCCATGAGGCAAGGTCTCTGGATCCGCAAACCCCACCCCATATCCTGATGGATACATAAGTAATTAATACAGAATACATTTTGTGTTGTATATTTGCATTGGAGTTTAATGCCATTTTAACAGCTTAGGTCATGTTACAGCCATCAGTGCACCGATGCATGTGTTTCCTGGCTTTCTCACACCAGTTCTGACACAACTTTCAGTAGTTACTGACTGTTTTTCTCACATGCATCAGAGATGAGAGGAGAAAATGGCCAAAAAGAAAGTTTTTGGCATCCAGGTATCGAACACGAAGCTACCTGGGCGGGCTAATACAGAATACAATGTATGTGTAATTCTTTATTGTACCAAAATTATTGCCTTTAACTCCTTCCTAAGGACAAATTTCTGACTGGACCAAATTGAAAGCACTCGCAGACAACAAATAAATGCAGCTTAAAAGGGGATTTCTGAATTTGATAGGGCAGAAAACATTGGTAACCAGCATTTCTTTCTTGTCCTCAAAATCTCATTTATGTTCATTCCCTGCATTTTCTTGGTGAAGGGTTTACATGTAAATAAGATTAAAGATTTACGTACCAAAGTCTCTGCTCACCATTCCAATGGGTTTGGACTCTGCCTGTGGAATCTCACATATAAACTTGGCAGGGTGACTTGAGGCAGCTAACTTCCATCCATAGCCACCAGCTGTTATATCTAAAGAAAAAAATAATCCAATAAGAAATGACCACAGTAGCATCTTTGCTTATCAGTTGCAGAATTTCTCTAGAACTAGTTTGGACAAGTGACCAAAAGCTAGCAAAAAAGCTAGGAAAATTTGAAAATATTTAAGAAAGACACTAATTGACCTCTATATTGGTAGGAGACTCTGGTAAAAATTGAAGTTGGATTTGGTCGTGTGATCCAGTTATTTTCATCGTAAACACTGGTAGTATCTCCCTCCCAAGTCAGTTGGTCTTGTACATACATTCCACTAGTAAACCAAGTTGAATGGCTGAAAAGATAGTAAAAATCTTACTGATTATTTTGTATGCAACTCCTTTACTAGATGACAAAATACTGGATTTGTCCAAATTGAAAAGAATTTCAGACAACAAATTAAACATGACCCAAAGACTGAAAGTGTCTTTCGAAGTATATATGATATTGTGCAAAAAAAGGAAAATACTGGTGACCAGAATTTTCTCCCTTTGCCCATAAAGTTTTCAAAAGCTCTCCACTTCAGGGTAGTTAAATTTGGGATTGGTTGGTAAAGGGTTAAGCGGCATTCAATATTAATAGCATCATTATCAGGGCAACAGATCACCAGTTCATGTCTTTCCGAGGTTTCACCACTGGCTAGGTCTACGCAGTAACTGTCAGAGGGGATCTAATTAGGATTACCATAAAATATGTGCAAATTTCACAAGAATCAGATTTTGAAAAAAAGTAATTAACCCTCTATCACACAACGATTATTTAGACTTGCCCCTAATTGAAAGCATTTGCAGACTACAAATAAAACATATTTCAATTAAAGGTATTTGTCCTTTTTGCATAATAAAATATTGAGGGGAAAGGAAAAATACTTGTCACCAGCATTTTTCCACTTACCGACAATATTTTCAAAAGCTTCATTCAAAAGGGTTGTAAACCCTTTACCACACAATCCCTAGTTTTAATCACCCTTGGAAACTGGACATTTGAAAACATTGTGGGAAAAGGAGAAAATGCTGGCAACCAGCATTTTCTCCTTTTCCTACAATGTTTTCTACCCTATCAGAGAGGATAGGTTCATTTTTACCAATGTTGAATTTATCATCTGAATATGTTTTGAATATGGAAAAGTCTAAAATTTGTTGTTTGGGAAAGGATTAAGCAGCTTGCATTATGGTTAGTGCTTAGATAGGTGACCAAACCATTGCACATACAATACTTACAATACAACATCATTTCTGTTCAGCCAGTTGGATATAAAGCTATGTTCTGCATAGTCATTGATTGTCAACAGCCTGGACCCAAACGACTGAAATGTAAGGAAGTCAATTACGTGTGATGTTTGATTAACACTTTTCAGTGAATATAAATGAATTCCTTAATGATCATCATTGCAACAGGATTCATTTCTCTCCTACCTATGATGGACATGTGGGAAAGCGGCCAGTGGCTTAGAATGAAAACTGTGCAAAATACTGGTAAAAGGAACTCCAGAAAATCATGGATAGGTGCCCTGGCCGCCACAATATAACTAAAATATTGTTGAAAACGGCAGTAAACACTATTCAAACAAACCAACCTTAACCAACCAGTTCCATGTTTTAGAAACCCTGGGGAAGAGGACTTTTTAAAACATTATGGAAAAAGGAGACAGTGCTCATAAACAGCACTTTCTCCTTTTCCTTCAGTGTTTTCTAGCCTTCCAAGGACAAAATTTACCATTTGAGCTACATTCAATTTGGCATCTGCCAATGCTCTCAATTTGGGAAAGTATGAAATACTGTCATTGGGTAAGGAGTCAAACTTGCAAGGTGACAGCTTGCTGACAGAAAAAGTTCATTTCTTATCACTTTTAAGGCCTTAGTCATATTTGTAAAAGATAACTTTAAGTACACAATATACCCATATCCTATTAAGTAAATTAAATGAAGCTTTCAAGCCAGTAGTAAAAACCCGATGTTATTTCCAATTCATTTTTTGAAGAAAAATATCTCCTTATCAGACAGTGTAGATTGAAGATCAGACTGCACATTCTGTGCAGTCAGATCTTGATCTGCACTGTCTACAAAAGGTCAGTCAGTTGCACTTCGCAGCCTAAATGTTAAAAGTAACACACTATGCTATGCTCTTTGACACGATCATTTAATGCATAAATTTGCAAAAAGTGTCAACTTGTGTCAGCCTATGCAGTCCGGGCAAGCTTACCTGGGTCAAAGCATTTGTAGGCGACAAAATAAATGTAGCCCAAGTAATGATTTCTGTCTTTGAAAGGGTAGAAAACATTGTGAGAAAAGGAGAGCTGGTTACCAGCATTTTCTCCTCTTCCCAAAATGTTTTAGTTTAAACATATTTATTTTATGTCGATTGAGAAACAAGTTCTTACAATTTATGCTAATCTCTCTCAATTCTGCTTCCTGGGAACTACACCTGGGTACTCACGCTGAATGTGTGGGCCAATGAAGGACCCCAAAGTTGATACCCTCTCCCGGGTATCGAACGCAGGACCTTATGGTTACGAGGCCGACACTCTTCCTCACAGCCATGGACACCACACAATGCAGATGTTTACAATTTGGACGTGTCTAAAATTTTTATCATCTGGTATAATGTAAGGATGTGTTTTCCTTGAGAAACTTACCCAGCAATAAGAACTAGCTTCCTCATAAATGAGAGGCTTGTCTGCCACAAATTTGTAACATATTGATTGATGTTGTACCCAACCTGTTGGACAGCCTGAAATATTGTATAGAAAGTAATGTTATCTCATTACTCTACAAAGATTTTGAATGCCATTGAAACTAATTATTTTTGAAATATTGTGGGAAAGTAGCAATTACTTGTGACAACTTTAATTCCTTCCATGTTTTGCATACTGTTAAAAGTGTTTCTTTTTCTATGTCCTTTGCGTAATAGTTTTGTCTATGAGTAGCCTGTATAGATAACCCTTAAACCGCCTTTCAATACTATAGTTGCCCTTGTGGATGTAGAACAAGATCAGACTGCACAAAACATGCACTCTGATCTTGATCTACACTGTCTGCTTTGCTGGGACATTCTTGACTAAAACAACCATGATATTGCAACTACTTGGCCTTTATTTTTTAGCTGAATATGCCTGATAGGATTATTCTGTGCTCTAAGAGCTAAACAATAAGTCACGTAGCCTATCTCTACGACTTTTGAAGTATTAATCCTGTGGCTACTGATTGAGACTTAGAGCATTTTTGCAGACAGTCTAGATCAAGATCAGACTGCACAGAATGTGCAGTCTGATCTCAGATCTACACTGTCCAATTAAAGATTTTGCCCTTGCAAAAAGAACTTTTAAATCGCTGTAACTTGGGTTTTATTTTTAGCTGGGTATTTTCAATTAGTTTATGTAGCAGTTTAAAGGTTAATTCAGATTATATTCAGAACAATGCTGACTGAAGAAATACATAAATGCACAAGGTAAAGTTTCATTTTTTTTTGGGGGGGGGAACTCTTTATAAACTCTTTACCAAATGACAAAATTTTAGACTAGAACAAATTGACAGGGTTTGTAGATGACAAATTAAAATGTGACTTAAATGTTGGAATATTTCTTCGAACAGTTGGAAACCGTTGTGGAAAAAGGGAAAATGCTGGTTACCAGCATTTTCTCCTTTTTCTACAAGGTTTTCTGATACCTTCTTTCATAGGATTGTTTAAAGTACAGATTGTGTGGTAAAGTATGGTGGCATATTTCTGCTGCGAGATACGAGATAGCTATCATGATAATTTTAGAAAACTATCGTGATAAAGTTTCCTGGAAATATTATCTAGATAATAAAAATTTTCACGATAAAAATATCACGATAATTCTACCTTTTATCATGATTTTTTTTGCTTTCGTGCCCATAACTGACATTCACGGTATCTATAATTAGATATGGTTTCGGAACATCTTCGTCTACAACCTTATGAATTCTCCTTTTCCCCAAATGGTTTTAAAGTGTTCGTAGGAGGCATTTCGAGTCGTCTTTGTGATTTTACAGACTTCTGTTCATTTCGAGTCTTTTCAAAATTTACCAATTAAGCTACAATTATTAATTATTCGAACTTTTACTTACTGCAATCTTGTGAAGTCAAAAACTACTGAGTTCATCCAAATGATAAATTTTCTATTTATAGATATCGAGAAACAGGTAGAACTATCATGATAATTTTATCTTGTATGTCAGCTTCGTGCACGATTGGGAAATTTTGTGTTAAAATATTAAGTTTATCGTGATATTTTTTTCAGGAAACTTTTCACTATCTCGATAACATTTCCAGGAAACTTTAATTTATCGCGATAGTTTTGTAAAATTATCATGATAGCTATCTCATATCTCATGGCAGAAATATGCCACCATAGTAAAGGGTTAAAAGCTCATGATTTAACTCTTTACCAAACGACAAAATTTTAGACTTGTCCAAATTGAAAGCATTTGCAGACGACAAAATAAACGTGATTCAAAAATTGAAACTTGACTATAAAAGAGTAGAAAACATTGTGGGGAAAGGAGAAAATGCTGGTTACCAGCATTTTCTCCTTTTCCCACAATGTTTTCAGAAGGCTTCTTCCTCTGGGTCGTAAAAACCAGGGATTGTTTGGTAAAGGGTTAAATGTAACTGCTTTCCAAGACACATGTGGACATACAGTAATAGGTTATAGGGAAATGCTTGAAAAAAATATTTGATACCAATTAGTAGAAGAAATGGATTCTCTCCTATCTTATTCATTTGCTGTGGTGTTGATAAGCACTCTGGGTTATTGATTAGTGGTAGCAACTTGGTGTCATAAAATTAATGTGCCCCAAAACAGGCCTGCAAGGGCCCAGAAAATAATTATATCCACATTTTACGAATTGCAAATTACATCTTATTTACTTGGTATATATTAACAAAAAGAGGTAGGTCAAAGCAAAAGTAGTCAACTATGCCAAAATGTATGCAGATGACAGTCATGTTAAATACACTTAATGAAGTCAGAACAGTAGCAAATATCTTGAATTAGCTGGTAAATGTTCAGCCTGAGTGAACCCTTTACCAGACGAACAATTGAGGACTTGTCCATATTCAAAAGCATTTGAAGATTACGTTTGATATCAGAAAAATGTACATGTATTATAAAGCTAGAATAAAAGTTGGCAACTGCTGCTCTAGATCTAGTTTTACAATACATTTTTTATGCGTGCTACTAGAACTTTGATAGATTCCATTGACACAAATTATTCAACTCGTAATAATACCCATACTCTTAAAATTGTATAAATTGAATTTATCTTCAATCTAACCCCCCATATTGTTTACATTTAAGCAGCTAGCCTTTACCAGATGACAAAATTTTTGCCTTGTCCAAACTGAAAGCATTTGCAGACGACAATTTCATTGTGGCTCATATGGTGTAATTTTTCTTTGATAGGGTCTATAGAAAACATTGTGGGAAAAGGAGAAAATGCTGGTTATCAGCATTTTCTCCTCTTCCCACAATGTTTTCAAAAGTCTTCTTTCCCAGGGTCGTTAAAAGTCGGCATAGGGGTTAATTCCATTATGATAAGAAAATGATCAAATTCACCTTTACTGTTGAGGCAAACAAATAAAATTGAACATTTCTTCAGTTTGGAAGGATATGGGCTAAAAATAGTTGCAATCTCGCAACTGTTTAGATCTACAATGTCCGCTAAAAGAATCACAGTTCAATTGTGCTTTGCGCCAAATTTTACGTATATAGATGAGCCATGCTTTGAGAAAAGCACAAGGGATAGCATCATGCTATCTGAGAGGAGATATATACCATCCTGTTTTTGGATAGTAAATCTTTAGTCTCACAAAGCATGAAGCTAGCCCCTGTGCCGTGGAGAAAATGGGAGCATGAATGCATCTGTAATTTTACGATATCGATTTAGGTCAGCCTGCGCACACCGCGCAGGCTGACCGGAATCAAAACCGTTTGCTATTTCTCAATTTTTTTCCCGCTCAAGTTCAAAACAAAAATTGATGTATAGCATAAAGGTCGCGAATTGTAAGACAGAAAATACTTTATAAACACAGTTACATTGGCTAACACTGCACGTACACCGTGTTACCTGCGAAGATGGCGAACAGGGTATACTTACTTACAATTACTTTGTTTTTCATTGGCTAATGGAGTCATGTGATTACTTATTTTTCCCGCTCTAAGTTAAAGAAGAAAGAAATTACAGGACTTGCTGCATATATGATTATTTATTTCATGCTTTCCCACGGGTAGGAAACTTCATATTCGCAGCCAATGGCTCTGACGAGAAAATGTTGTGTTGGTCTTCCGTTTCTGAAATTGTCGGCTGAAAAACAACCAAAAAAAACCCAGGTATGCCTAATCTTGTCATTATTAGTAATCATGTGTTCTTACGTCTTTGAAATTCCATAAAAGGAGAATGTCATGCAATGCTCTGGTCCTTCAATGTGTTTTCTGCACTATGGAAAGTTGTAACAAGTATACGATGTTGTCTGAATCATTTGTGGCGTGGGTTTACCGTAGCCGAAATAATACGTCACGGACCTAGATTCAGTCTATTATTGCCATTTAATAGGCAAATAAGAGAGAGTTTTGCTGCTCCAAAAGCGTGAATTAATGTCTTGAAACGTTACGTTCACTGCTGGTAAAGAATTGAAGAGAAATAGCCCAAAAAATGATAAAAAATAAAGAAGGGCTCCGATTATGTGGATAGCGCTGTATATCTGACAGTATAGACTTTAGATCAAAATCAGACTGCACGTTCTGTGCAGTCTGGCCTTGATTTAAAACGCGAAAGGAGTCCCGCATAGCGGCCTACAGGTGAACCAGTACTCCAGATTTGGGGTGAGTACAGATCCTGAGCCCCTGGTTACGTCCCAAATATGTTAATTTGTTCAACCCGACGGCAACAAGTGTCGAAATCGATAGCAATTAGACAGACAGCATGTTGAATGTGGTCCAAATAATGATATTCGTCTTTCGAAGAGTTTAAAACATTATTGGAAAAAGAGAAAATGCTGGTAGCCAGCATTTTCTCCCTTTCCCTGCGATGTTAAACTTGCGTCGTTCAAACTCAGTACTGTATGTCAATCCAAAACCAGTTTAGCTAGAATCTGTCTTGCAATATCGGACAGTGTAGATTATTAGTTGTACGGTCAGGTGGCAGGGGACTTGGAAACTTGTTCACGGCTGTGGTGAATCATGTCGCCCCGAGCCGAACGATTTTATTATACTGCAAAGTTTTACCATTCCAACGTTTGTTAAGCGAATTTTACCTGTTTTTTGGTTTAAAAAATTGAGTACGCTGACGAAGTAGAATTTCCCGTCTGAGTGCCCCAATTCAATGAAAACTGACGTCACTGGGAACTGACGTCACTGAAACCTTGGTAATACGTGCTAAAACGTGCATCTTGGCGCATAATCTTGATGTTAATCTTGATCGACGCCGCCATTTTGGATGTTGTGTTGATAGTGTAGTCATGTCTACGGGGCTCCCGAAAGGGAAACTGCTTTTACGTTGGTTTTGCCAGTGTACATGATATATATGTTCGGGGCAGATTATCCAATCAGATCACGAGAAATTTCTTTGCAGTATAATAAAAAGATCTGATTTCCTTCCATGTGTATTTTTTTGTAAAGGCAGATCTACAGTTGGCTTTTGATTAATGATTGACTGAATGGTGTTTTACGCCGTTTCAACATTATTTCAGTCATATCACGACCACAGATCACATGTATGTCCTGGGTTTCATTGGTACTAGACTAGGGCTCTGAAGTTTTTCACCGCAGGCACTCCCAAGAAAAACTAACCTGCTTCCAATGAGGCTCAAACCCGGGGCATCCACGTTATGAGCTCTACACTTTACTACTGAGCCAGGCAGGACAGTGGTGTTTGCATTAAACGACTGCGACAGAAATTAATTTAGGAATTTTGTACTAAAATAAGAAGCGCCTAATGAAGTAGGAATGACGAACCAGGGACTGTTTTATCTAATCATTCGTTATCATTTAACACTTAACAAAACGAAAAAAAAAAAAAAAGATTCGTCAATACTGTAAGTAATTGCAGACGACAAATCATATGCGGCTATAGTGATTTAGGATTTGTCTTTGAAAGAGTAGAAACACACATTGTGGGGATAAGGAGAAAAAGCTGGTTACCAACATTTTCTCCTTTTCCCACTATGTTTTCAATAGGCTTCTTTCCCAGGGTCATTCGAACGGGATTGTTTGGAAAAGGGTTGAAGAGTTGTCTTCAGTGCAAACGACTTTATTTTGAACATTTAATGTGCTGGGGGTGATATTTTGTTTTTGCGTGTAAACCCCTTTCTCTATCAATCATGATTTTTTGCTCTAGGGTCCGTATGATTCCCCAACCATTCTTACGAACATTATTTTGTCTAATCATAGAATTAGAAAGTAACACAACTTCTGATTGGCTAGACCATTTTGGTCTAGCCAATCAGAAGTTGCGTTACTTTCAAATTTAGAAAATTCTTCAGAATGAGACTAATAATGTTCTAAAGAATGGTTAGTGAAATACGGACCCAGGTGCATAGCTACCTTCAAGTGTTTGAATCCACATGATTGGACAGCAAAGCAAAACCTACCAAGTAACGTTTAAACTGTATAAATTTGTTGATTTATGCTTTTTAATTAAATCGTCGATCTTCAATACTAAAATACACCATTAAAGATCGTCCTCAGGTCCGGACTTGCCAACCATTCTTAAGCACGTTCTTAGTCTTACTCTCCTGAATTCTCTAAATTTGAACGTAACACAATTTCTGATTGACTAAACCATTTCGTTAAGCTAATCAGAAGCTGTGTTACTTTCAAATTAAAAAAAATCTTGAAATCCAGAGAATTTTATAAATTTGAGAGTAACACAACTTCTGACTGGCTAAACGATATTTAGTTTAGCCAGTCAGAAATTATGTTACTTTCAAATTTAGAAAATCTTGAAAAATAAGACTAAGAACATTTTTATGAATCGTTGGTGAAGACGGACCCAGAACGCTCAGATTGCACCAAAATGTATCCTTGTTTTCAAAGGCTTCTAAGGGCATGCCAACCGGCAATCTCCGAGCAAAGTTGTCGTTCGTTACTCTCACCATACATCTCTGCAATGGGCTAAATGACAAGAATCTTGTCAAACCGAGGAAAACATGTTTTGTTACTGTTTAACTGTTTCATGTGTAACATAATAAAGTAGACAAAGCAAATATGATTCCGGATACATTATAGGTGCATTCAAACAGATGAATTTACCTGTATACAATGGAACTATTTTTTCAAGCTTCTTTACTAATCAGAATCTTACGCCAATTGTAGAAAAAATGGCTGCGCCCATGAATCATGACAACAGTTTCGACACACCGATGGATCTTAGTTTTTAAGATTAAAAAACAAGTTATCGTCCTTTAAAAGACATTTAAGCTTTTCAGAAAATCCCTCTTTTTCACATTTCCTACCACTAAGCCTGATTGGCCGTATGCTGTTTGAACAGCACACAAAACAATCGATATCGGTCTTTCTTTCACCGGCGTTTGTGTCGCCATTTTGAGTTATGGTCATGTGACGAAAATATCACGTGTAGACGGACAACTTTCTGAGCCAACTACAGAGGTGAATGGGAATGATCCGTAGTGCAAGAGAGTGTAATTTTGTAACTGTATTCATTTATTTTCAAATATAATCCATTCCTCCCGCTTTAATGACAACCATCAAGGGAAACTAGAAATAATACGGTGCAGGCTCTGGCTACGCATAAGTGGGCAGCTCGTATCGGTCGACGCCGCCATTTTGGTTTTGTGTTGAAAGTGTAGTCATGTATACGGGGCCTTCAAAAGGGAAGCTGCTTTTACGTGGATTTTGCCAGTGTACATGATTTGTATGTACGGGGCATATTATCCAATCAGAGCAAGAGAAATTTCTTTGCAGTATAATAAAGTTTTCTATCTTGTAACAGGTTCGTACACATTGGTGAACGGTTGTGACGTCAGTTTTAGGTCGAATCGTCACATGCTTTACATTACATCAATTATATTAACCCAAATAAAGGATTAAATAGTTTATTCAAACAGACCTAGCCTCCAGTGACAGTGAACCTTCAAAATAAGATAATAACAATGTCCGGTGAACACTATCTAGAAACAAAATGATAAAAGAGTGTGTTTACTCAGTCCTTCTCACATACTGTATATGCTTTCCCTCTTAGAATCATTTTCAACAAAATCGGGTTAAAAGAAAGTTGTTAAAAATTTCGATGATTGATTTAATATTGAAATCGATTGTTTTCTCGGTAAAGTTACTTTACATATGAAACGCTATTCTCTGATTTTCTTTTGTGTTACCATTTGCTTCTAGGACTCTATATATAGAGTCTCTGTAGCTTATATATAACAGTTCTGGACAGTTTAACGAAAGCTGAAAAGTTTAACTCTTAGGCTGCTAAGCGCGACTCTCTGAACATTTGAAGACAGTGTAGATCAAGATCAGACTGCACAGAATGTGAAGTCTGATCTTGGATCTACGCTGTCTGATAAGGAGATATCATTCCCCAAAGCATAAATTTAAATAGCAATAATTGGGGTTTTACTATCGAATTGAAAAAAATATTTTTAGTTATTTAGCAGGACAAGGGTGAACTGGTGTAGACTCTAATAGATAATTAGCTATCCTCCGAAACCTTTCGAAACAATAAAATGTTCAGATTAATTCGATGCATGTGCATTCAATACGTTTAGTCATACGCAGTTGATTCATTCTAGACTTCTTAAGGATAGAGCACCCTAATGGGATTCGTGTAACATCGCCATTCATCGTACGGATTCGGCTAAGACTCGGGTAATCCGTAATCGATGCGGGGAACCAGCATCTATCGACCGATCGATTACGGATTACCCGAGTCTTAGCGAATCAATACGTTTTTCGGCGATGAAAGGCGATGTTATAGGAATCCGCATTAGGGTGCCCTATCCCTAACGTCAAAAGTTGCTGCAGGCTTTTCTACACACAAACCATTGAAAAAGACAATGAACGAACAATCGGAGGAATATGAGTTATGCTCTGTGAAATGGGGGTTTAATGCATCTGCAAAAAAGTATCGACCCTGCGTAGTCCGTGCAGGCTCACCTGGGTCGAAACTTTTAGCTATTGGTAATTTTTCTACAAGTGAAAGGACCAGCGTGCCTCATGATTTGTTTGGTTGTTAGACAAAATGGATTTTATGGATCCATAATTATTTGATGACTAGCTTGGTACCATGCATCATGGCGATGCAATAATACCCCTTTTGCCAGAGCACGACTGATATACAGGGTGATTCATAATATCCGTCATGGTCTTCAGCGTTAATGGTATAAATAGTTTGGAATGGCTGTACTCACTCCCTATATACATAATCTAGAGACCTGTAAGTTTTGTTTGATAGTAAAAGCATTACACTTACATTTTCATCATGGTCTGTATCTCAATTTATAGATTTACATCATATGCTCAATGTGACGTCCTTTTTGGGCAATATTGACGTCAAGTCTCTTATTGAAATTGTCAATCACGGACTCACACATTTCCGGTGTTATTTTCTCGATTTCTCTACGGATGGCGTTTTTCAAGTCTTGTAAAGTTGCTGGTTTAGGTGTGTAGACCTTATCCTTAAGGTATCCCCAAAGGAAAAAGTCAAGTGGATTGAGGTCTGGGGAGTGGGGAGGCCAAATCTTTTCAGTTTTGAATGAGATGAACTTTTCACTGAAAGTTTCATGTAACCAAGACAACACATGTTTTGCTGTGTGAGGTGTCGCCCCGTCCTGCTGAAACCACATATTTTTTATATTTACTGGCTTGCGACCAGTGGCGGCCATTTTTTCAAACCTTTTTTAATCTACAAGTTTATCCTCTTCAAGTTGACAAAGCATATTTTACGTGGGCAAACTAGGGTTCAATATTGTTAAATTCACGAGAGGAAATCTGAAATAGACTATAAGTGAAACTCAGAACGTTATGGATAACCCGGTCGGTCATTGGACGAACTTACGTTACGAAGAGTACCAGTGGCGGCCACCCGAATTTTGTACACAGAATTACTGTAATATCACAATCGCAAGAAGATATCGAATAGAAAATCATTTTTTCGTGAAATTATGCAATAATCTAGCAAGTCTAAGGTTTCATACGATCCCTACAGACGGTTAAAAAGGAACAACCTACAGCTGGGTCCATATTCTACTATCACAATTCATACACGCATGCGCGAGCCAAAAATAGATATGCACTGTGGCAGCTGAGGTTGCACAGGGGGGTAGGATAATACTGGAAGTTTATCAATATTCAACTGCATATATCATTCTTCCTAAAAATAGGCGAAAACGTGGAGGGAAAAACAGAACTCGGGTGAGTATAAGCTCAGTTTCGTTTTCTGACAGCATTTCATTTGTTGATGTACTTGGTTACGATAGTAAAATACTGCCAATTATTTCAATTAGGATTTTAAGAAAAAAAAAACCCAATTATTTCATGACGACATAGTTTATAAAAAGTGCTGATGTTGAAACTGACCCATTGAACAGATTAAAATTATATTTTGTTATTTCACAATCACAAATTTTATTATTTCACAATCACAAATACCTTTTTTAAGAGGAAAGGTGTCAGGTGACTTAAGGTGATGGCACCATATGATCAGGTGCATAAACAGAAAAATTCAATGGTGCAGGATGATGAATTATCATATTTCACATAAAGATCTTAATTGTAAATTAGATGTTTTTCTTTTACAGCCAGACTCTCTCGCTGACAACAATTACTACAAACAAAATAACTTTTATCCAAAACATAGATAAACCCACACTCACTTGGTGAAACTACAAGTTTCTGTTCTAACTCAATGCAAGCAGTTCACAGTCTGGAAACACAAGACTTGTAAACATACTTATCAGACTATCATCTAAAACAGTGTAAGACTGCTTTTCTTCTGTATTTGATTTTGTAGTCTTGTTAGTGCATTCAGAAGTTACACATGTAATGCTTCTTTTTCTTTTCTGCCCTCCTACTGTCTGTCTGCTCTTATCTCTCTTCTTCAGCATTTCTATTTTGTTCCAGCCTCTTGTGAACTCATAATTATGTTTGTTGATTTGACATGTACACCTATGTATGTGCATTTTTTGTACAATTTTTTATGGTCTGGTAATTTAAATTGAAATAGATATTTTGACTTCGTCAGTATGTGAACATGTTTGAATATTGCTTAACACCTGTTCATTATTTCATATTTAGATGAGAGAAACTTGTACGAGTTTTATAATGAAAGCTTTAAAAACTGTAACAGAGAGTCTGATGTGGTATTTTCAGATTTGGTTGGAGCTGGTGGAAATACATGTGAGAAGGATTCTGGAATCAGGCCCTCCTTTAAAAGAGGATTGACTGAAAAAGTGCAAACTGGCCGAGCAAATTGAACCTTTCTTTGCTGCAGTTGTATGTCTAAATAATTCTTCTGCAGATGGTGCCCCCTGTTCCTCAGATCTGTCTCTACATTTGTATATCAGCCATGATGGAATTACATGTGTTATGTAAATGGAATCTCTGTTGACTAGAAGGATTTAACACTTCTTTAAAGAACCCCAAATGAGAGCCTTTGACCTTGATACAAACATACGAGCTCGTATTTATAAGTTTGCTTCATACAATCAACTTTGGGAGCAAAAGTAATTATGTTAAAAACTGTTTGTAATTATTTGGTAGTATGTTTGTGATATTTTGATTAGAGTTTTGTGAAATAAATTATTATCATCATGATAATCATATTCTTACAGGTTGTGGCACTTGTGATATTTAAGCTCACACTTTTTCTAATGGGTCCAAATATTGTAAAAGGTAACAGTCTCGGCCCTCAGAGTCTGATTGTTTATAGATGTACACCTTTGTTGACAGCACTGAGCAGTGGAACACAGATAGTCCATCGTGTGGCTTCAAACTGCAGGAAACTTGGCTTTGCTGATGATGGTATTCTTATCATTAAAACCTGGCCTTGCAGCCTTCACTGAAAACTTCAGCTTAATTTTGCTTTGAAACAAAAAAAAAAAAAGTTTTATTGCTTGATTTTTTTTTTTTTTTTTTTTTCAGCTCATTAATTTTGAAAAAGGTGAAAAATTAAAAAAAAAAAAAAAAAAGACTTTCAGAAACAGAAGAGAAAGAAGAAAATGTGGGAAAGAAGAAAATGTATGCTATCAGCGTTGTTATGTTTTCCTACCATGTTTTCTTCACTTTAAACTTTCTTTTTATTGGAAACACATTGTAATGCCATCTGCACATGCTTTTAATATGAACAAGACTAAAACTGTATCGTAGATCTAGTAAAGAGTAAGATGCAGCAATTGAATTAACATGAACTTGGTTGTCTATAAATTTCAGTTCTATAGTTGTGTGTCCAACGCAATCCAATGTGACCTCAAGAGGACCAAAGTGGTTGTTCATTACATTTACCATCCTTGATCTTTATCTGTTAAGTTTCCCAAGAACATTCTCTGTGAGACTTTGATATCTTCCAAAAAAAATCTTAACCATTTGTTGATTTGTTGGATGGCCAACATCACATTATAAACAAGGTTACTGCTTCTTTGCATTAATTTACACCCCCCCCCCCCCTTTACGATTATTGCTCCTTCAAAAACCTCATCTAGTCATGTATTCTAGGTAGATCTACTTGACTGATGCAATTTGCAACTTCTTCACCATAAAGCATTCTGGCTTGGTCAAACTGATGTTACATTTATAACCGCACTCCCTAACATGCTGGGTCAAACTTGTGTTTCATTTATACACCCCCACCCCCCCATGTTGACCGTTTTCCTTGAAATAGAGCAGGCCTATAAAATTTGTTGTTGCTTGTCCGACAGTTATGGGCCAGATATAGCCATGTAAAGTCTTGTCGTTAAATAGGATTTTGCAGGCATCTGTTTAAAAATCGAAAAACTTCATTTTATACCTTTTTTTCAGCAGTCGCACAGGAATACTGTACATGTCGTAGATTTACATAGTATTTTTTTTTTTTTTTTTATTATTAATAGATCTAAATTAAAATATGAAATTTGAAAAATTAGATTTATATGGTAATCTAGAATCGTACTAGTTTATATCATTTTTGTCCCACCATCCAAGG
Organism: Hippopus hippopus; assembly: GCA_946811185.2. Lineage (NCBI taxonomy): Eukaryota > Metazoa > Mollusca > Bivalvia > Cardiida > Cardiidae > Hippopus > Hippopus hippopus. The sequence continues at coordinate 24,495,890 of OX328111.1, read as the reverse complement.
GCAACCTGGTAAGCAATAACGAGGTTTATGAAAAAGAGTATAGTTACTGACTGAAGTGGATAGCTATGCCTCTGCATGACGTCATTTAACGCTTGCCTTCTGCAAGCATAGCGTGATTTGTGTCTCTCGTGAATATTTTGGATTTAATTCTTAAACACTTAAATAATGGACTAATCGATTAGGTATGTGAAAAATCACCGTATATGTGACATTTTTGATACTGAAACATTGTTCTGTTGGATTATTTAAGGCTTAAATCGGCGACAGAAGTGATAGAGGTCAATCCCCCGGAAGTAATTTTTTGACAGGTGGGGGGTGACAGGGGTTACTTGTTTATATTTTTACTTACAGTGTGTCAAATTTCAACTTTTATTGGTCATTTGACACACCATTTCTTCTTTTTTAACATGACCAAGACCTTTGATATGCTAATGTACGCACAAACGCGATATCATAGAAATGGCCGCCTGCACTGCTTAAGGCGACCCAAACAGTGATTTTGTCATCGTGCAAAGGTTTCTCATTGTGGAAGTTCGGCTTTTCCGTTCCCCAGAAGCGACAGTTTTGTTTATTTACAACATCATTCAAGTAAAAGTGGGATTCGTCGGAGAACCACATTTTATTTACGATTTCTAAATGGTCCTTCATCCATCTTGCAAATTCAATACGACTTTCGATATCAGATTCCTTCAAGTGTTGCATCACAGATATACTGTATGGAAAATATTTCAAGTCAAACCTTAACATCCTGTAGACACTTGAGTAATTTGTCACATTAATGAGATCACTAACAACTTGACGTACAGATTTTTCAGGCGTTTCATCAATTATGTGCTTTACCTCTTGAACATTTTCAGAACTCCTGCTAGATCTTGGTCTTCCAGCATTATCATGGCGTTTGTCTGCAACTGATCCAGTTTCCTTGAATCGTGCAACAAGCCTGTATAGCTGTCTAGCAGAGTTTTCTTATTTCTGTATCATTTGGGTATCTTCTTCTCATGGTTCTAAGTGCTTTAGTAGCAGAACGACTCTCAAAGTAGAGCTGAAGTGCTTCAGCAGCCATTTTCCTGGACAACGCCATCTTGGAAAACAAGTACCGTTTATGACGTTATGAATGACGTCATGACGTTAACGTTTTCCCGTACTTTTGTAGTAAAATAAAACTTACATCTATCCTCTCTCCAACAATATTAAAAACTTATTTAAATCGTAAGCGGATAAAAAGTTATTTAACAATGAAATCATGACAGATATTGTGAATCACCCTGTATTTGTGCATTCATTGAGTTTACTTGTATAGCAGTATAATCGAGGAATCGAAGACAGGGTCCGTATTTACCAAACATTCAAAAGAACATTATAAACGTACAACTTTTGAAAGTAACACAACTTTTGAAAGGCTAAACCAAATGGTTTAGCCAATCAGAAGTTGTGTTACTTTGAAGTCTGGAAAACTCTGGAGATCAAGACTAAGAACATTCTTAAGAATGGTTGGTGAATACAGACCCAGGACTTTTATAATACAGAAGGTCAGTCTAACTTGTCTTAGTAGCTAGCTCTTAACCAATCAACCTGCAGTAAAAGACCAACAGCCCATTTCCTACAAGAGAAAAATTAGTAAATGCCTGCATAATGCAAGCACCGGCCTCAAACAAACTTGTCTCTTACAGATCTGACGGTACATGTTTCTATATATTGTCTATGTAATAGGCAACCCTCTACGATATACATCTCGTATATTAGAAACCAGCTAGTTGGTTACAGAAACATTCGACCCGGTTATTCTACTCTATTTTCATGATACAGAAAGTTGTGCGATAATCCCATGAACCCTTCACCAAACTGCCGAGTTTTAACGCACCTGAGGAGGAAGACTTTTTAAAACATTACGTGAAAAGGAGAAAATGCTGGTACATTTACATGTACCAGCATTTTCTACTCTTTCCCCAATCTTTTCTACTCTTCCACAGACCAATCCGTCATTATTTGAGCCACCTTACATTTACATTTGTCGTGTGCAAGTGCTTTCAGTTTAGAAAAGTCTTGAATATTGTTGTCCGGTTTAGGATTATGTCATACTTCCCCCCCCTTCCAGTCGACATTTATCGACTCACAACAGATCACTTTTGAAGAGAAATAAAATGGTAGAGTGCAATATCACTTTTACTCGCAATATTTTCACTCGTATTTATGTATTAAAACATAGGCCTAGTTGTCATGGGCACTAGAACATGACAACAAGATCAGACACCACAGAGCGTCATAGAAACTGGAAAACTAAAGTATTGCAGTGTTGGAATGTGTTTTAGTTTTTTTTTTCCCTAAATTAAAGTCTTTATAGTTATGAAGCAGACTTAGGTGCAGTCCACGAAATCATCCGTCTATCTGATTCACATCTTTGATAATGCCAGTCGTTGTTAGACGCTGAAATTTTAGGGCGAAAATTGTATATGAACCACGCTCTGTGAAAAGGGGGTTTAATGCATCTGCAAAAAGTATTGACCCTGGTCAGCCTGCGCAGTCCGCGCAGGCTGACCTGTGTCAAAACTTTTTGCTTTTGGTAAATTTTCTACATGTCCAAAGAACATTCTAGACATTATTCTGTCGGCTGTATGAAACCATAATTACGTGATGACTTGCTTGGTATAATGCATCACTGAAATGCATTAACCCTCTTTTGCCAGAGCATGGCTCATATCATAAGCCTTGACTTTTGTTTTGAAAAAAAAGGCAAGAAAAAAAAAAAAAAAAAAATGCCGATAAAGAGAAATCATTTCGTAGTGGATCTACTTTTAGAAATTGTTAGACCCAGAAACTTTAGAATATATATCCTGGTTGCCAAAAGAGTTTACGTTTTCTTTCTTTTTCTTAAATCAATTAAAAAGAAAAGATACGGATACAGTTATTTTACATTGTTTTGTTCTAGTATGCCTCATTTGTGCCTAGAAATTATTTCCAGTCGATTACTCTCACGAAATCTTAGAACTTGAATAAAGTTATCAGCTAAAATGGCGATCGACGAATGAATAAAAATTGTCTGTGAATTTACACGTATACATCTAGGAATGGCAACACAAAGTGATTTTTTGCACAATTAAGACCAAGATCAGAGAGCATAGAACGTGCAGTTGGAACTTAGATCTGTTTTAATAGACATTTAATGAGAAAGTTCTGGCAAAATCAGTTTCCAACTGACAGAATTTTTTAATTTATCAAGCTGTATAGAGTTTTTGCCACATACAAAACAGCAGTATTTCGGCATTTGCTATAAAGTTCCAATGTCCATAACTTGTACCTGAAAGGGTGAACTGTCCTCTGGTCGAATATATCCAAGAAATTATTATAGTAACACATAAACATGTTCGAAAATAGAGCGTCATTGTATTTGTGTTACGTTTATCAATCCGTTACAATTTCGCTTAAACATTGTTCATATTTGTTGATAAGAATTCGGCAATGGCGGGTGTTTAGAGGACTCTAATCGCCAGTTTTATCATTAAGGTCCTAGGTCAATAATGACGACTTAGTATCAGGACTATGTTGGACTATTTTTCCTCACTGATTGCCAACTATCTTAACTCTTAGAGCGCCGGATAAATCTTTCAGACATTTCATCCTAGAAATACTCAAATATTTGCAATTTTATGTTTGATTTTGTCTACTGTGTTTCAGCAAAGCGGACAGTATAGATCAAAGATCAGGCTGCACGTTTTGTGCAGCCTGATCTTGATCTACACAGGCCGCAAAGGCAGCTGTGTATAGTCGTGAAAGATGCTTTAAGTGTCAACTGTTAACCGATATATCTGTGTTAAATGAAATTTTCAAACCGATAATGAAAAGCCCAAATGTTGCTATTTCAAAGTTCTTTTTTACGGGAAAATATCTTCTTATCGGACAGTGTAGATCCAAGATCAAACTGCAAGTTCTGTGCAGTCTGATCTTGATCTACCCTGTCTGCAAAAGGTCCTTGAGTCGCGCTTAGCAGCCTAAGGGTTAAATCTTCAGCAAACGGCAAAATTTTCGACTTGTTCAAAACGAAAGCTTGTAGATCAAGATCAGACTATATAGAACATGCAAACACAATCTTGGAATAGCAATAGTTTTGCTACTGTACCTTATTAAAAAGGGCAATTGAACAATTCAAACAATTCAGCGCTCTAGGATTTTTTTCTTTGGGGGGGGGGGGGGGGGGGGGGGAGGAGTTGAACATTGTTTCAGATTGTACCTGAAGACTGAAGATAGTAAATCTTGCCCCACCCGGAAACAAGCCATGAAAAAATTCCTTGAACTCTTCAAAATCTGATACAAAAGTTGCAGTTAAAAGATACATCTTTACTTGTTTTCAGGTAGTTTTCAGACAGTGACCAACAAATTTCATCCTTATATTTTGAAACCATAATCATTCTTGTATCTTCATGCCAAATGTTGTCCCTGTTGGCTGCAAGATTGCACAGGTTACGACGGATAGAAAATGCATATCAGGTTTTGGAGGCCTTCAAAGGAATCGCTGTTGTCATTTCCGGTTTGAAATGAGGGCAAATCCCTTGTGTTTTTCTGTCCCTTACACCGTATATATATTGGTCATTTATCTATGTTTACACAGCTGTGCCATTTAACACACTTTAAAGTTTTAACAGCGTTTTATTTTTCTCTCTCTCTCTCTCTAGCTGTAAGGATGTGTCTTTAAGAACTTTGAACTATCCTTGTAAAACACCGATGATAAGCATCATTTAACCCTACACCACAAATCCCGAGATTAACAAACCTGAGAAGGAAAGAAAGTTTCATCATTTGAGCCATCTTTGATCTGTTGTCTGCAAATGCTTTGAATCTGGACAAGTCTAATTTTTGTTGTTGTTATAAAGAATTCGGGCTTACTCTATACTAAACAGCCACGTTAAAGGATACTGGGAAAAAAGGCCTTTTGAAAAAACTTTGTTAAAAAAGGAAAAAAATATTGTGAACAAGCATGTTCTCCTTTTCTCAAAACGTTTTCTGCCATCGTCAGAAGATAATCGTCATTAACATCAAATCACATTTTATTTGTCGTCTGCAATCGCTTTGAATTTAGACAAGTCTATTATTTTTTGGTTTGGTACAGACTTAACGCTTTACCATGCAGTCCCGAGTTTTAACGACCCTGAAAAAGAATCCTTTTGAAAACATTGTGGGAAAAGGAGAAAATGCTGGTAACCAGCATTTCCTCCTCTTCCCATAATGTTTTCTATCCTATCAGAGACAACTTCCATCATTTGAGCCACATTTAAACTGCTGTCTGCAAACGCTTTGAGTTTGGACGAGTCTACAATTTTGTCGTTTGGTACAGACTTAATTTATATATAGATGTGGCTAATGGAAAACTAAGAAGTAACTCTTTCAGCGCAAAGTATTTTAACTCGGCTTCTCTCCAGGGCCATAAGTAAAATCAACTGATTCTCAGAAGTTCTTTGTCTTGTAAGCTGGACTACACAAGGAGAGGATGCAGATCCAAGATCAGACTGCACTTTTTGTGTAGTCTGATCCTGATTAATGCGTCTGCAAATGCTCCTGTTTTCGCGTTTTGCGCTGAAAGGGTTAAAAACGGCACTATCGAATCTCTGTGATACGTGGTTTTCAAACTTCCAATATATATTTTTTTCAGTCGGTATGAACAGCACAATCTGTGGTAATTTCAAGGCCTATTTGGCCACAAATATCACGATATCGGACAATGGAGACCAAGTTGATGCTGTTTGTTCTCTGGTATCATATCTGGATCTCCTGTGCAGTCTGATCTGAATCTACGCTACTCTAAACAGCATAGAAAGTAATGCATGCACCAATCACGAATCCATTGACTGACCGACGATTCCCCCCTCCTCCGCACCATTTCCGACGTATCTTTCATCAATGTTGCTTCATTTTTATTGCAATATAGAGCTTGTGTTTGATGGAAATTGCTGTTCCTTTGTAGGCAGACATACCAGTAGATCATTACGTGATGCCTGTTTGTTTCCTCTTATATCTTCTCACAACATTCTTTTCAAGCCAGTGGCTACCAAAAAACAAGAGGGCCATGATGGCCCTGTATCGCTCCACTGGCTAATACGTAAAATCACTACATGCCAAACATTACAATACTTGGCCAATTGGTTTTGAACATAAGACCCCTGAAACAGGACTAAAATTGGTAGCCCTAGTTCATATGGTTAGTAACAAGAAGATTTCTAAAGATTTCACTATATAAGCCCATGTAAAACTTCTGACCCCTCGGGGTGAATCAAATTTCCCCCCAGGGCTATAATTTACGCACTCTTAGTGAAGGGCCTCTAGATATAGTTACATGCGAAATTTGGTAGCCCTATGCTTTATGAATAAGTACAGGGAGATTTCTTAAGTTTTCTCTATATAAGCCCATGTAAAACTTGTGACCCCCGGAGCAGGGCCAATTTTGACCCCAGGGCTATAATTTGGGCACTCTTGGTAGAGACCCACTAGATAAAGCCACATGCAAAATTTGGTAGCCCTAGGCCTTACGGCTAGGTACAGGGAGATTTCTAAAGTTTTCCCTAAATAAGCCCATGTAAAACTTGTGACCCCCAGGGTGGGGTAAAATTTGACCCAAGGGCTATAATTTGGGCACTCTTGGTAGAGGCCCACTAGATAAAGCCACATGCAAAATTTGGTAGCCCTAGGCCTTATGGCTAGGTACAGGGAGATTTCTAAAGTTTTCCCTATTTAAGCCCATGTAAAACTTGTGACCCCCGGGGCAGGGTCAAATTTGACCCCAGGGCTATAATTTCAAGAAACTTGATAGAGGCCCACTAGACAAAGCTACATGCCAAATTTGGTAGCCCTAGGCCTTATGGTTTCAGACAAGAAGATTTTCAAAGATTTCCAATATTTTTAAGTTTTGTTGCCATGGCAACCAGAGTTTTTGAAGGAATCAAATTCTTTCAAGAAATTCTGAAGAGGACCATGGCAGGATCATTTCTGTGAAGTTTCATCAAAATTGGATGGGTAGCTTCAGAGAAGAAGATGTTTGAAATAAAAGTTAACGGACGGACGGACGCACGACGGACAACAGGCCATGACATAAGCCCGCTGGCTTTCGGCCAGTGGAGCTAAAAAGTAACAAGGGGCAAGGTCGGGTAAATACGGAGGGTGGGGGAGCAAAGCAGCTTTTTCCTACTTCGGAAAGTCTTGCAGTATAGACCTGTTGTGCGACGCCACCTTGTAATGCAGCAGTCTGACATTGGCCAAACCTGTTGTGCGTCTTCGATTTCGACAATTTCAGACTGCTGCATTACAACCCGTCATCGCACAAGGCGTCTATACTGCAAGACTCTGAAGTAGGAAAAAGTCGCTGTGTTCCCCCACCCTCCGTACTCACCTGACCTTGCCCCTTGTGACTTCTTTTTGTTTCCAGAGCTAAAAAATACCTCTCAGGTCGAAAATTTATTCAGCGCAAACACCTCGGTACTGCAATATTCCAGTGTCTTCAATGATGGCATAGTATACCTAAAAAAAAAAAAAGATTATGAAAATGCCTTCAAAGATTGGATCCGGAGACTGACACTTTGTATATCTGTTGGAAGTGAATACTTACCTATGAAGAATCAAATTTTAGGTGCTTAGATGCATTCATGTATACATGTTTGGACACTCCTCGTAAAAGCAAACGATTGACAGATTATTCTTATCACATAATAATATTTTATGAATTATCAGTCAGAATAACATACCATACATACACATGTGTCAATTTTCATAAATAAAACCCAATTCAATTCTGTGAAAGAGTAAAAGTATAACAAGAGGGCCACAGTGGCCCTGTATCGCTCCACTGGCTTTTTAACCCTTTACCACACAAATCGAAGTGTTGATGAGCCTGAAAGAGAAGGCTTTCAAAAACATTGAACACTGTCAGGCAATACAAGAAGGTTTATTCATTGGCATGAAAAGTAAAGTTCTTGGAAAACTAGAGGCGCTTGAGCGCCTGTATCGCTCCACAGGCCTGATATTTCTATAATGGCGAAAGGAAGTTTTTAACAATTATCATTCAATCCTGCATTTTTAGCTCACTGAAGAAACAATTTGGTAGACAACCACTATAGGAACTTACCTGCAAAACAACAATGAAATCCAATGAATAGTTTTAGAGAAGAAATTTTTCAAAGATTTTACTTTATACCATAAAAGGAAAATGAGTCTCCCATAAAAGCCATGTTTTTTGACAGATATTTTTTTTTTTTAAGGAATTCTGTAAACCTGTATCTAAGGAACATTCCTGCAAAATAATAATGCTATCCAAATAGCGGTTTGGGAGGAGAAGATTTTTAAAGGTTTTTTACTTTGGTTGCCATGGCAACCAGAATTCTTCATGGAACACAATTATTTGAAGGAATTTGAAAGAGGACCACCAAAGGAACATTCCTGTGAAATTTGGTAAAAATCCAGTCAATAGTTTCTGAGGAGAAGTTTTTTAAAGAAAAAGTTTACGGACGCACGCACGGACGTACGGACGGACGGACGGACGCACGACGGACACAACGCCATGACAATAGCTCGCTGGCCTTCGGCCAGTGGAGCTAACAACAATGAAATCCAATGAATAGTTTTAGAGAAGAAATTTTTCAAAGATTTTACTTTATACCATAAAAGGAAAATGAGTCTCCCATAAAAGCCATGTTTTTTGACAGATCTTTTTTTTTTTAAGGAATTCTGTAAACCTGTATCTAAGGAACATTCCTGCAAAATAATAATGCTATCCAAATAGCGGTTTGGGAGGAGAAGATTTTTAAAGGTTTTTTACTTTGGTTGCCATGGCAACCAGAATTCTTCATGGAACACAATTATTTGAAGGAATTTGAAAGAGGACCACCAAAGGAACATTCCTGTGAAATTTGGTAAAAATCCAGTCAATAGTTTCTGAGGAGAAGTTTTTTAAAGAAAAAGTTTACGGACGCACGCACGGACGGACGGACGAACGGACGGACGACGGACACAACGCCATGACAATAGCTCTCTGGCCTTTGGCCAGTGGAGCTAAAAAACTGAATGATAGAAGCTTTACTTTGAATTTAATATTCCACTCATGTGAGCATAACTATTAGCATCAAAATGAATCACTCTCCCTGAAAATAGAATATTTTCTATCAAAAAACTTAAATGCCTAACACCAATCATGTATCACTGCATTTTGATGATCAAGGGAGGTAAATAGCAACAAACTTTATCCTTTATAATAGGAGTTATTTCCCTTGATTAATATCTAAATTGAAGTGGCTATATAAGCAAGCCCATGTTAAACTTGTGATCCCTGGGATGGAGCCAATTTTGACCCCAGGCCTATAATATGAAGAAACTTGTTAAAGGTCCATTAGATAAAGCTACATGCCAAATTCAGTAGCCCTGGGCCTTATGGTTTCAGAGAAGAAGATTTTTAAAAATGTTCAATATTTTTCAGTTTTGTTGCCATGGCAACCAGAGTTTTTGAAGGAATCAAATTCTTTCAAGAAATTCTAAAGAAGACCATGGCAGGATAATTTCTGTGAAATTTCATCAAATTTGGATGGGTAGTTTCAGAGAAGAAGATGTTTGAAATAAAAGTTAACGCACAGACGGATGGATGACGGACACCTGGCCATGACATAAGCCCGCTGGCCTTTGGCCAGTGGAGCTTAAAATGATGTCACATATGACGTGACACAACGCTTATCTCAAAGATTTAATATGATTAGAAAATTTGTCATGGGTATACTATACCAAAATCAAGGGAGGTTAACACATGTGTATGTGCTAAATGTAAAACATACATGGGTATATGTAATACTACAAGCAACTTCTATGAGTTGTTTTTCTTATTCCTTTATTATATATTTAGCAGCTTTTATAATTTCTAAAACAAAATAGCATCTTAAAATATCACAAATGAATATAAATAAATAAAAAAAATGTGCTCTATGCCAGCAACTTTATCACAATATGCTTGAATTATAAACTCCACCATTCACATTGAACTGGAACATGCAATGCAATAATGTTTCATGAATTACCAGTCAGAATATTCAAAACATGTTATTGTACTTATTTGGATACATTCCCACAGAATCAACTCATGTTACTGGTCAGGTGACATTCCCACATACATGTAACTTTGCTACATAGCCAATAAAAGAAATACCACTGAAAAGCTTTTTTTTTTCCTTCTTACTTTTATCTTTCTTCCTTACTAATTGTTTGCAAGCTATCACATTACTCGATTCAGTCATGAAATATTTTTGAAGTTTTGAGATATCAGAAAGTCTAAATATAGCCACCTCAAATATTTGTAATAAAGGTGAACAAGTCAAGTCTGATTGTAAGGAACACTAGGCCTGTTTTAACCAATATTCTTAACTGCATTTTTTTATCCAATACTAGATTTAGAAAGCATCAGGTCCTGAATTCATCAAACATTCTTATTCAAGAGAATTCTCCAGATTTGAAAGTAACACAATCTCTGATTAGCTAAACCATTTGGTTAAGCCAATAAGAAATTGTGTTACTTTCTGACTCTAAAATAAGACTAAAATGCAATTCAGAGTGGTTATTGAATAAGTACCCTAATTCAGTCATCAGAATTTGTGTTGCTTTGCAAGGTATAATATTAGAATCTTGATGAATAAGTATTAGAATGCAACTAAGAATGGTTGTTGGATAAAGTCCAAGATTGTCTAACAAAAATAAAATAGACAAGAGCAGTTCAATTTATGAAAGACTTTTGATTGAGTATTATTAACCCTTTACCACACAATCCCGAGTTTTAACCTCCATGAGAAAGAAGGCTTTGGAAAACATTGTGGAAATAGGAGAAAATACTGGTAACCAGCATTTTCTCCTTTTCCCACAATGTTTTCTATCTTATTTGAAATTCAATTTTTTGTGCAACATTTAGTTTGTTGTCTGCAAATGCTTTCAATTTGGACCTGTCTACAATTTTGTTGTTTCGTAAAGAGTTAATCCTTTACAAATGATCCCAAGTTTTAACAAGGAAGGCTGATAACTGTCCCAGATTTTGATACACCTAGTCACAAGTCCAGAGTTGAGATAAGACTCCATAGCAATATTAATATTTTTTTCTTTACCAGAAAAGGAGATCACAACATTGACAACATAAAGAATAAAAATAACATTCATCAAATCCTAACAACAATTATGTATAAATAGAAAAAATTAGAAAAATGATAGAATAATAAATGTAAAAAAAAAAGTGAAGATGTCATTGTCAAGTCTTATTTAAACCTTTGGATTGACAAAAATCTAAAAATCTCTTGTGTTCCAGCTCTGTCATGACTTTGTTCAATGCATAAATCTGAAATGAGATGGGTCACAATTAAATCAATCTGTCCAACAGTTTTGTTTGAAAGTTGTTTAGCACCACTTAACTCTTTACCAAAGGACAAAATTTTAGACTTGTCAAAATTAGATAGGTCACAATTAAATCAATCTGTCAAACAGTTTTATTTGATAGTTGTTTAGTTGTTTAGCACCACTTCATACCATACCATGTGTATCAGTTACAGCATGATGACAGCTCACTTAACCCTGTATAAAACAACAAAATTTTTGACTCATCCAAATAAAAAAGCATTTGCAGGCAACAAGTTAAATGTAGCTCAAAAGGAAAAATTTGTCAGAGAAAAGATAGTCTAAAATGGCGTATATAAAATGGGCTAACATTTTTTTCAAGAGCATCAGAGAACTTTTAACTATTCAACAATTGAATTTTAGACTGGTCCAATCTAAAGCATATGCAGATGACTAACTAAATGTTCAACAAATCAGGAAAATTTTCTTTGAAAGGGAAAATAAAAACTCTGTGGGGAAAAAGAGAAAAATGCTGGCTACCAGCATTTTCTCCTTTTCCCACATTGTTTTCAAGTCTTGTCTGCTGGGATTGTCTAAACTTGGGATTTTATGGTAAAAGGTTAAAGCAATGGAGGAAAAACATTTAGACAAAACATCCTACCTCTTTTCTTTGTTTCGCTTTTAGGATTTTTTCTTTGTCTTTGATTTGTTGTTTTTCGAGTTTGGCAGCAGTTTCTCTCTGTTTCTCCTTCTTTTTCTGTGCATCCTTTTCCATGGCTTGCAACCTTCCTTTAACAGCTCTTTGTGACTAGATAAAACAACACAAACAGTGAGAGGTCTCCATTTAAACACTATTTTATGTTGACAACATTTTTCCTCTTGCAGTACATGGCTTTAAAATGTTAGTTGCAAAAGGATATAATACTCATAACAAGCCCTTTTCTTTTATGCAACAATATATGCACAAATGTTTATGTATGAAACTTTACTCTCTTTAGACTTGTCCAAATTGAAAGCTTTTGCAGAATAAAATGTGGGTCGATTTTGTGACCCCCTGGGCAAGGCTAATTTTGACCCCAGGAGCACCAATTAAACAAACATGGTAGAAGCCTACTAGATGAAGCTCTATGCAAAATTTTGTAGCCCTGGGCCTTCTAGTTTTGAAAAAGAAGATTTTTTTCAAAGATTTACCAAATTTAACTTTTATTGTTTCCATGGCAACTAGAGATCTGCTTGGGACCCATTTCTTTAAACAAGTTTGAAAGACCATGACCAAGGCCACATTTATGTGTAGTTTGGTTGTGATCCCATTTGTGGCTTAGGTGGAGAAGATGTTTTTCTGTATCAGACATTTACCAGCAACAATTTTCTTATAAATTTCTTCCTGGGATTCAACTGTTGTAGGCTGGGGCTCTAAACTGCCTTGCCCAATACCATTTCAATGTGATTAGCACCATCACTACTAGGGATTTTCTTGCTTCAAGTCAAACATAGTAACGTTTACCAAACAGTCCCAAATTTTAATGAACCTTGAGAAGAGAGCTTTTGAAAACATTGTGGAGAAATGCTAAAATGCCAGTAACCAGCATTTTATTCTTATCTCACAATGTTTTCTACCCTTCCAAACACAAAATTCAATATTTGAGTCATGTGTTTTTTGTTGTCTGCAAATGCTCTCATTTTGGGCAAGTCTGAAATTTTGTCATTTGGTAGAGAGTTAACCCTTTACAAGACAAAATTGTAGGAATGACCACATTGAAAACATTTGCAGACTATCAGTTAATTGTAACTCAAACTATTTTGGGAAAGCTGAAAATGCTGGCTTTTCCCACAATGTTTCCCTAAATCTGAGTCCTATGAGTCTTAAAAAAAGGACTGTATGGTGAACGGTTTCACACTGACCCACTTCGGACCTCTCAAATTGTGCAGCACGATTTTCATTTACACGTACATGTATATTGTCCACAAAAGCAAACTAAGTTATGCTAATCCCCTCAAAGATCAACTGACAATAACAACAAACACTTACTCTGATATCAGCCATACTTGGAACATATTCATACCGCTTCAGAACATCTGTAAGAGAAATAAGATAAGCATACTTTGATAAACATCAATGAATGACTACCAAGGACCATGTTTAGTCAGAGGCGGGGAAGTTGGCTGATTGTTAAACAGTCCTAGTTTCAATTCTGAAAACTCACTCAAAATTAAATGTTCCACTCACCTGAGCATGACTATTAACATCAAAATAAATAATTTAGGAGGGAAAAAAAGAATTTAAATATTTAATCTTTTGTTTGGTTTTTCAGTTTCCTTGCCATAGCAACTATAGAACTATATCCTACAGGCATTCTCAAAAGCACCATGGCATGATCATTTCTGAGATGTTTGGTCCAAATTGTATATGTGTTTTTGGAGAAGAAGATAATTGAAATAAAAGTTATTACCACGAAAAAAACACTTACACAAAAGACACAGGGCCATGACATAAATTATGCTTGCTGACCTTTTGCCAGTGAAGCTAGAATGAAAATTTCTCCATGTGTTGATGGCAAAATTAGGAGTAGAGCTGAACAGTGGGGTTAACGGAAGAAAAGATTGGAATTGAAGACCTCCATAGATGCAATTCTAATGCATTTTGAGACTATTTTGAGACTTTTGCTTGTAAAAAAGCATAGAAAGAAAACTGGATAAAAATGGTACAGCCAATCAAGGGGTGAATGCGAAACTATTCCATCTGCATTTTGGAAAGTTTTACAGGAACAGTGAAAAACCTTCTCATTTGTGTGAAAAGCATCATGAGATCATCTTGTTTACATAATTATGCCGTTTTGAATTCTTTTGCTCACTTCAACACAACATATCTAAATAAGATGATATAACAATGCTTTTCACAGAAACAAGACGGGTTTTTCCCTCTTCTATAAAATTTTCTAAAACGCAGATGGAATAAATTCACGTTCACCCTTTGCAATAAAATATTTGGCCAAAAAAAGTGAATCACGTAATTGCTTATGACATGATCATATTAACTTTCATGAGAGCTTGTGCTGTATTAAGATTTCTAAAGTTCAAGACTGAAGGTATCAGAATTATCCTATAATGGCACTAAATAAATGTAAAAACCTGTTTTGGACAAGTATTTCACAAGTTTATCCCCTTGACCTTTACTTTAACCCTTTACCAAACAATCACATGTTTTACTGACCCTGAAGAAAACGGCTTTTGAAATCAGACAAGATCGCCAACGATGGCCTTGTCTCTTCACATGGTTTCTCTTATTGATAGTTAAGAACTAGCCCCTCGTTGAAATAAAGATTTTCAGTAGTGAAAGTCATGTCAGAAAATGTCAAAGTCATTACGACCCTGAAGAAGAAGACTTTTGAAACAGACAGATCCCCCGAGAATGGCCTTGCCTTTTCACATATGTTCCCTTATAGATAAGTAACAAATAGCACCAGGTTGAAATAAAGATAATGAATAAAGTAATGATAGAGATGTCAAAAAATATCAAAGTTTTTCAAGATGATGATGACAGTCTGCCATGGGACAATGAAATACCTTGATGTTTCTTTAGGCTATACAGTAATGGTTTTACTAACTGACAATGTCCTCAGACAATGTCCTCCATTTTCTGTTCATAACCAATTTTTGGGTTTAACACTTTACAAAAAAGACCCTGAGTTTTAAAGATTCCTTAAAAGACAACTAACAAAAACATTGTGGGAAAAGAAGAAAATGCCGGTAACCAGCATTTTCTCCTTTTCCCACAATGTTTTTATGCCTATCCAAAAGGAATTTCATTTTTTTCAGTTGCACTTACTTTGCAGTCTGCAAAAACTTTAAATTTAGAAAAGTCTAAAATTCTGCTGTTTGGTAAAGAGTTAAACTGAAACTTATGAAAACAGAAAGCCAAGCATGCAGATAGTGTGAAATTGTATGTAAACCTTGATTAGTTTTAGATATACCTGAACAACTTGGTAATAGTTTTTGGTTGGTCTGCAATTAGCAGCATGTACAGAGATAGGTTTACCAACTGAAAATATCTATTCCCTGTTCATGAGCACTCTAAGGGTTAACCTGAACACATCACAGCCAGAGTACAGGCTAAGGTTTCCAGGAAGCAATCATTGAGATAGATTAATATAAGTTGTAAGAAAGTATTAAAGTTTCACACTAGATGTAAAATAAGTAGGTTAAAACTTAACTAAGCTAAACTGAAAGCTAAAAAGCCCAAATCCAAGCAAGCAGTGTATACATAATGTGAGATTGTACATTATACCTGGATTAGGTGTTGCTGGTGGGGCACAAGGATACTCCATTCCACTTTCTTTTATATTGCCTGACTGTCTATCAGAGAGAAAAATCTTTTTCACTTTTTTAAGTTCCTCAACTTGTGCTGTTATTCTGTCGGCAGTTTTGTGCATGGCACCATAGATAGCCTCGAGCGACGCTTGTCTTGAGACCATGTCAGCTGATAATACTGGATGTAAATGCTTTCGTTGTGACCCACTAGGTGACACAACATGTTCAGTTCTATAAACATTACAAGGTTTGGCATTAAGAACTAGTAACTGTTCATTATTTACAGTCAAATTATCTTTAAGATTTTCTTCTTTGATACTAGTTGGAGATTTATTGCAAGCTTCCTCAGAGTGCGTACTGTGCTCAGATTTTACTCGCACTTCAGATTTGTGAACAGTCACAGGTACACCTTGTGCAAACAACATACCATTGTCTGAATTATGATCTAAAGCAGGACTACTCAGTGGTCTATTTCCGTGAATATAGCGAGTGACAGGGGTGATGTTATTGTGACTATTTTTATATTTAATACTTAAAGGTGCTGGTGCTCCATCTTTCGTTGGTTTAACATTGTTAATAGATAATACTTGAAGTTTGTTTCTTTGGTCATGAGCCGTACCTTGCATTGCCTGTGACACATTCGAGCAGGTTGGTGTCTTACTTGTTGTGGGTTCACTGGAGATCCGTCTGCTAATATGGCTGTTTGGCTGTGAGAATATTGATGGGGTAGAAGAGTATTTTGATGTTGGCTGAAGAGGTGGTTTGCCATACTTATGTTTCTTGCTTTTTCCTTCAGATTTTGCTCTTTTTCTGTATTTCTTACCTGCAAAAAATGGATATAAAAACCTGCCTTGTAACATAATTAATACTTCGAGTGCTTAATTCTTTACCTGACAACAAAGTTATGGATTCTTAATATTCAGTGTTTGTGGACAATAGGTCAAATGTGGTTAAATTACTTTGTATTTGACAGGATAGGAAACATTGTGGTAAATGCAGAAAATGCTGGTTACCAGTATTTCTCCTTTTCCCAAATAGTTTTCAGAGGCCCTCTTCTTTAGG
This sequence comes from Hippopus hippopus, assembly GCA_946811185.2. NCBI lineage: Eukaryota > Metazoa > Mollusca > Bivalvia > Cardiida > Cardiidae > Hippopus > Hippopus hippopus. Next base: position 24,479,189 of record OX328111.1, on the reverse strand, counting down.
GCCATTAAAACTTGGGATTGCTTGATAAAAGGTTAAACTGTAACATGAAAGTTGATACAATTACAATATAATTGAAATAACCTTTGATCTACATTAAATTTTTCCGACCTTTTAAGTTATTCAACAATAGACCACTTGCTCAAGATGCAAGTGTTCTGTAAACTGAGCTTTCAGACTACGTCTTGCTCCACTATCAATCTGAATTTATTTGAAGAAAAGAAAACCCTGATCCATTCTCCAAGTAGATGTCAGTACAGTTCCTTTTGGATACAATGTATGACAAGTCTCTATGACAATCCACAATGACATAAGGATTTGTCATGTAGACTGAAAGCGAATATTGTGTGTTTAGCTGGAACTGCTGAGTGGATGTATAATCATAGATATTTTTGAAACACAATATGAACAAGTAAGTTTTAGGTCTTTACCACAAATTGCATTAAATTGATAGCACATAAATTAAAAAAACAGAATACCTTGACGTTTAGTTTAACCTTTCACAACACAAGCCCGAGTTTTAATGAACCTGAAGAAGAGGCCTTTTGTAAACATTGTGGAGAAAAGGAGAAAATGCTGGTAACCTGCATTTTCACCTTTTATCACAAAGCTTTCTTCCCATTCAAAGACAAATTCCATCATTTGAGCCACATTTCATCCACAAATGTTTTCAATATAGACAAGTGTAAGACTATGTGGTAAAAAATTAGAGAAAAATACAAGCAGACTTGCCACACATTGTGTCTGAAAGAAAGTATGCAACTGCTGCACTGTATCAGACACTTTCACAAATAACAAAGATTGCTCCTTTTCCTCCAATGATAGGTATGTTTTCAAAAGCTATCAAAGTCTAATATTTTAATCCATTATCACACAATCTAAAGTTTTGATGACCTGTGCAAGAAGGCTTTTGAAAGCGAAGTTTTATGGGGGAAAGGGGAAAATACAGGTTACCAGCATTTTCTCCTGTCCTATGTTTTCTAACCTATCAGAGAACTGCCACTGATTTCCTCCAATTTCAAATTTAGTCTCTCCTGTCACACTTGGTTTTGACGAGTCAACAATTTGTTGTTTAGGAGTGGTTAAAACATTAACTAAAATTTACCTTTTTTTGCGATGATATTTTCTGGTTTTTCTGCATTGTTTGATACATTCAAGGAAACACTATGTACTTGTCTTTTGTGATTTATCTCATCAGGTGAGGTATGAGCAAATGTTTGTGACTTTGACGAATTTGTTAAACTTTGAGGTCTTTCCAACCTGACACCATTCATAGTTCTTTGAAAGTCTTTTTCATGTAATGATGTTTTGCAGCGGCTCTTAGGACGTATGTTATCTGTTGAAAGAAGCATACTCTCGCCTCTCCGAAATGCATCCATAATTCTGTCCATCCGGCTTTCAACCTCGACACCGTCTGTTGAGTCGGGCTCATTGTCATAACTTCTAAGGACTTCCTCGAATGTAGAGCTCATACCACATCTTTCCCTACTCAAATCTGTCCGGATACCATTCGAAGGACTAGCGATACTCTGAGGAACATCTGAGTAGGTCTGTCGGAATTTAACGGGGTAGGATCCTGCATCCGAGTTAAATAATTTTGATACACCCCCAATACTCCTACCAATGGTTAAATGAGTTGGAGATTCTACGGCCATTGTCCCTTGTGCATCGATGATATCGTGCTCATTACAAGATGTTAATGACAAATACTAAATTAATCAAAAATCTGATAAATGCGTATCCTCATTTATTATTTTTTTACGTCGGACGCCATATTGGTGACCAGCACTATGGCAACATGATACACGTTACTTGGTATCCGGCAAAAGTACCTACGTCATACTTAAATGGGCGGGCCCTACCGGTTTCGTACCTTAAATGCTTCGTCACGTAAGTGTTTAGTATGTACTGTTGGTCGCGTCCCTTCTAAATTACCGAGAGTCGTGTCGATTCCAGCGTCAATTCTTTCACTTTTTACTGTATATGATACATTGATAAGGAAAGTTACAAATGAAATAAAAGTTGGGATATGAAATCAGTGGTTGGTAGAGTGCACCTGAATGGATCAGAATATTAAACTGGAACAGAATACATTATATGTACCCATATGGAACGTGAAAAGATCGGAACAGATGTGAACCCGCAGCGATCCATGGAAAACAAATATGTTGTTTATAAACTAAGATATAAGCTAAGAACGCCAACGAGAAATTAGTATGGGTGAGAGCACAAGCTTCTGACCATGAGAAGTTATCAAACAGTATGTTGGGTCGAAATTTTGTCACGTATATTCAACCTTTGGAACTACCAACAACATTGGTGTGAATGTGGTGTGTTTTTTAGATCTATAAAAAAAACAATGATAGTAAAAAAAATAAATAAAAAAAAAAAAAAAAAAAGAAAAGAAAATTTAAAAAAAAAAGAAAGAAAAAAAAAAGTTACCAACAAATTCTCATTCACCCCTAGATAATGTTTTCGATATTATTTCAGAATTATTGCTTCTTCTACTGAAGACGTAGATAATGTATACCTGGATGTTATAAGGTGAAATAAATCAAAAAAGAAAATTACAATTTTTATTTTTAATCACTTGATGTCATATGGTCCTGATCTAAGAGCAAATTGCTTCTTCTGTTCAGTCTGGTTTTGACCTACACATTCTGAAACAACAACTGAAATCATCTTTGAATCTGACAGCCATGTTAACCCTGTACCACACAACTGCGACCCTAAAAATGAAAACTTTTAAAAGCATAGTGGAAAAATACTTTTGGTAACCAGCATTTCTCCTTTTCCAACACTGTTTTTTAATATTCCCAAAACAAATTTCAATTTTTTAGTCATACTTATCTTTTATTTTCCATTTATATATAGATTTCACCGTGTGTAAATGAAATATTCAGTTTGATTATTATTTTGATTACGGCGAAAAGTATCGGTTCATTCTTACGGTGGCGAAAACCCATGACGCCGGGCTACATAATTTTTCTTGTGTATAGAACAAGATGACAGAGTAGTCTTTTTTCTCATTTGTTGTCACAGATAACCATATTGTATATTAAGAATAATTGCAAACAATGCAGAAAAAGAAGCTAATAAAGAGTTTCCTCATCGACAAGTAATTGTTGTTCAATAGAATTGAAATACAGCATATAGTATTTTTTTTTCATACAGCCATCTTCTAAATCACATACATGATTGTGCACATTGTGAAAAAAGTAGGCAAAGTTCTAATAGATCTACATTAACTAGAATGTTTAACCCTTAAGCTGCTAAGCGCGACTCAAGGACCCATTGCAGACAGTTTACATCAAGATCAGACTGCACAGAACGTGCAGTCTGATCTTTGATCTACACTGTCAGTTCAGGATATATTTTCTCCCAAGAAAATTGAAAAAGCAATATTTGGGTTTGTTTTATTGACTTGAAAGTTTCATTTTAGTTATTTAGCAGGTTAAGGGTTAACTGTTGAATAAACGATTTCGTTCTACTTCTATCATAGAAATACATTGAGACTATAATAATTCTTGTGCACATATATAAGTTAATACATATATATAATAAAACCAAGACAACGTCTGTTCAATCTTTATTCCATCTTATTACATAAATAATACATATCATCAAACTCGTTCTGTGTTCGTAAAGACGTGGATTGTTTCCCTTGTTAATATTACTTCCCTTGCTTCACTTGTCGGGTAGGACAAGTTATAATCGTTGTCTGCGCATGTCATATTCTTCGAAGATTCGACCTGTCTGCTATGACGCATCACCCAACCCCGTATACCTGGGAAAGTAGGGCTTATACCGAAGCTATTAGCCTATTACCCAAGCATGTAGGGGCTGTTTTAATAAATGGCCGATGCATAGGTTACATGCTAGCCGATCATAGCTGAATGAATCGCACCAGGTAGCGTTTTATTGAGTAAACGTTTATTTCATTTTGAAATTCAAAGTAACGGTTGTTTTGAAAAGTAGTCCGGTTCTGTACCCAGAATGCCAAAATTAGAAAGATGTGTATTTGTAGAATGCTATCTAGCGGGAGATAATGAGTTATCATACCAAATTTCCTGCAAAATACGAAATGAATCTCATTGAAAATTAACCATGTAGTAATAAATGAACAATAAAATAGACCTGTATTTATGGTTATTCACTCGCTGTATTCTAGTATAAATGCTGTGGCGAGGAAATACTCCCATGACGTATCGAAAGTACAAAACCTCCCGATTTCATCCTATTTATTTTCGATGGAAAATCTCACTGTATATCTGACAGTCTATAGATTCTAGATCAAGACCAGACTGCACGTTCTGTGCAGTCTGGTTCTGCACGTTCTGTGCAGTCTGGTCTTGATTTAAAACGCGAACAGCGCCCCGCGTAGCACCCTACAGGTGAACCAGTACTCCAGATTCGGGCTGAGTACAGATCCTGACCCCCTGGTTACGCCCCAGACATGACTGTTAGTTTTTTACCCGACGACAACATTTTGAAAAGTGTCTAAATCGAACGTATTTTCTGACAACAATTTGCATGTGGTCCAAATAATGATATTTGTTTTTCGGATGGTATGAAACATTTTGGGAAAAAGAGAAAATGCTGGTAACCAGTTCTCCTTTTTTCCTGCAATGTTAAAGCTTTTTTTCTGAGGGTCGTTAAAACTCAAAAATTTTGTGGTAAAGGGTTCAATCAATGAGCCAGAATCTATCACGAAATATCGGAATATATAGTTAAAGATCAGCTGGGGTACCTTTCACTAAATCGCGTAGATTTACGCACATTATTTGAGACTGAATATAAACACATACGATTCTTTCTTTACCCAAAGATTAGCCTGGGTCCAGGCGGTAATGATTTAACGACGTGTATTACAATTTTTTCTAACGGACAGATTTTTTAAAACTTTGCACATACAAAGTTCATTATGTATCTAGGTGATTACAGTAAAAAAAGATGTGGGTCACCGTGCTCGTTTCTGAGAAATTTGCCTTTGAAAAAGGTTTATACATTTCCAAAATTTAGCTTATATTGGATTTAAAGCGCCTTTCTTTAATAGTCAGTAAAACAGGAAAATTACAGGAAAAAATATACAAATATACATTATTTTAATGAAAATAGGTATTCATGGTTATTTACTCGCTGTATTCTAGTATAAATGCTGTGTCAAGGAAATACTCCCATGGCGTATCGAAAATACATAATCTCCCGATCTTCGTCCTTTTAGAAGAACAAATTTCACTATAAATATGATATATAACGAATTGAAATTGAAAGACAGTGGTAGTGCAACATATTTAAACAGTTTTACTAAGTTTTTGTCCTTTTTAACGGTTTTATTACTGCTTTGGCGAGCATATTTTGATATGACATACTTACGTCACGTGAGTTGCCTCCCTTGTAATTCGGTATTTTTTTATGTAAATATCTTGCAAAGTAGGCCTACGATTTTTTCCCCATTGAAACATAGAGATATGATGTAAAATGCACACCTTAATACATTTCATCATTTAATACATCATTCCACTGCCATAAAACAGCTGTGGCGTGCAAAAACTCCCATGGCGTATTTTAGTATGACGGGCATCATCTTCTGCTATGTGGCATTTTCCAAATACATGTACATACTGATTTAGGCATTCTGGGTACGGTACCGGACTACTTTTCTAAGCGGCAATCGAATCTGCGAATTTCAAAAATATACGTTAATTCAAAACAGGGATCGTATTTCCCTGTGTATATAAGATCCCTGTTCAAAACAACGCTAACTGGTACTATGCATTCAAACATTGTTAGCTATGCACCAGTCATTTATGAGCACAGTCCCTACAGGCCTGGAAAATAGCCTCGGTATTTAAGCCCATACATTTATTGTTGGTAAGTCTGTGGAAGCCTCTGCACAAATACTGGTTACCCTGAAGTCTATATTTAGAAACTGCTTTAAAAGATTTGCAGTAAACAATGGTATTTTGAAAACTATTTTTCCCGTTTGAAATTATTAATTTCTATATAAGAAATTTGGAGCGAAAACAGGCGAGATTTTTCCACGAAGGTATTGTATATAGCCATTTTCTACATTGCTACTTTTTTTGACGCAGAGTTCTAGTTTACTAACCGCGTATCAATATTCATCCTGTATAGGACAGTGATGCGTTAGCAGACAGGTCTAACCCATTATCTCCCGCTATATGGCATTCTACAAATACACATCGCCGGAATCTTCGAAGAATATGACATGCGCAGACAACAAGGTCTAACCTTTGAAGAATATGACATGCGCAGACAACGGAGTTCTCTGTCTTGATGGGAATATTGATTTCAAATATTCGAATGTTTTGCAACTGAGACTTTTGAAAGATCCCCCCTCGTAACTTCAAATGGAGCCATTGCCACTACTAGCCTAAAATTACACAAACATGTGGGTTGCTAAAACCTCTCGACTCACCGTTTACTTACAGTTACAAGACCATGGGCAAGCTTTCATCTTCTGCTGGTCCTTCTTTTATTGATTCTCTTCTTAACCCTTTACCAAACAATCCAGAGTTTCAACAACCCTAAAGAAGAAGGCTTTTGAAAACATTGCGGGAAAATGAGAAATGCTGGTAACCAGCATTTTACATAGTTCACATAGTTGTACATAGAGACCTGATACACTTCGCAGTGTATAAGCAAGATGCTTCTATAGGTCCTTTTTCATGGTCGTTTTCCTCAGTTCAATACTTTTAGTCTAATTTGGTTGACACTTCCGACTTGCACAACACTTAAATCATGTCATCACGGTATCACTTGTATATTTATTCTTAATTTACACAGTTGTTTGTATTTACATTTACACTGCTTTACTTACACATCATATATACACTAGACAAAGATATTAAAACCAAGAACTGCCAACAATACTGCTGGCTTGTATTACCCTAACTAATTAGGTGACTGCCTCATGTAACATTTGTGTTTTTTTTTTCTAAACTTGAGCTAAATCTACTTCAGTTATATTTATAGTCTATTGTCTCATTTGTTTCTGTATATTAACTAGTTTATTTTTAATATTCTTCTCACTGTTATTCAACGATCTTTAATACAATCTTTTATTTGACTATTAATTTACTGGTGTGGGAGCCCTACATTTTCTTCATCTCAGATCAACATCAGAAAGTCGTAATTTTTTTTTAACCAATTTATTTTTTCCATTATGCATAAAGGTTTTGACATGTTATTGTAAGAACATTTATTCATAGCACTTAGCTTTGAATTTATTTTCAGTTACCCATTGACTATTCAATCTTGACTTGAAGGAATTTAATGAGGGTGCATCTACAACTTTTTGGAGTAAATGTTGACTACCCTACTACTAAATGTATTTCTCCTAGTTTCTGTGTTAAATCTCTCTTTGTATAACTTAAATTTCTTACCTCTTGTAGTTCTTGAATTACTAATTTTCAGAATTTTAGTTGATGTTTGATTAATATTGTTTAATAATTTGTAACTTTGCAAGAGATCAGCTCTCTGCCGTCGATATTCTAATGTAGGAAGGCCTAATTCCTTTAATCTTTCAGTATAATTTTTATTTCGCAGGTACCTTAACATTCTGGTTGCTCTTCTTTGTACATTTTCAAGTAGTATTGCATCTTTTTTTGTACCTAGGTGACCATATTACCGAGGCATATTCAAGGTGTGGACGTACAAGGGATTTGTATAGTGGCAAAAACATACTCTTATTCATATATGTAAATGTTCTACTGATCATGCCTAGATTTCTGTTGGCAATGTTGGTTTTAGATATGATATGTTGGCTGAAATTTAAGTTCTTGTCTATCAGAACTCCTAGGTCCTTTTCTGATTCAGTGTTGGTGATTTTTATATTATTGTCATTGTCTGTCATGTAGTATTCATTGGCATCATTTTCCCCTATATGCATTATTTTGCATTTTTTTTTACATTGAAGGTCATTTCTCATGTACGTGCCCAGTTACAAGCTTCATATATGTCATCTTGCAATTTTTCTTGGTCATCTCGTCTGGCAACATGTGTATATAATTTTGTGTCGTCTGCAAAGAGTTTGGCCTGGCAGTTTAATGTATCTGGTAGATCGTTAATATACTGAACCAAAAAAAGAAACTTCCCCTGTGTTTAAGTGCAAATGCAATGTTATTAAAAAAAAATCAAAATATCAGATGACCTACATATATTCGGGCGAACGATTATGTGTCCGATAAAACAAATTTTAACTCGATTGAAAGCATTTTGCAGAAGAAACCCGCTGAAAGCGATTTTCACGTGCATGCACGGACCAGTATAATTCGTGTATATTTTTTGAAACCTTTCCGTCTAATTTTATAGACTTTCATATCAATAAGAAAAAGACGTTGAAAAAAATTAAATTCTTTTTAGTTTTCTTTATTTTTGATATGCCTAGAATTCCGCAAAATTTACGCGAACGTGCTATTGGCATGCTTAATGCTGGTATGACGATGAATGCTGTTGCTATGAATATTGGATGTTCTACTCGTGCTGTTCGACACCTTAGGCAACGTTTGCAAGCAACAGGGCGTACGGAAGATCGACCACGTAGTGGACGTCATCGCGTCACGACGCGCGGCCAAGACCGCTATATTCGGAACACCCACCTGCGCAATGGCTTCCAAACTGCCACAGCCACTGCTGCTAACACCCCTGGTACACATAACAACCGTATATCTGCCCAAACTGTGCGCAATCGCTTGCGCGAGGGTGGGCTACGTGCACGTCTTCCATACGCTGGTTGTGTTTTGACGCGACGTCACCGCGTAAATCGTGTTAATTGGGCACGTACACACCAACGCTGGCTTAGACAACAATGAGAAAGGAGAAAGCATGATGGAATTTGCATTTTGACCGGGACTTGCTTACAGATTTGTGAAATTCTTCCATTTTCTCTGACGAGTCCAGGTTTTCCATTCATCGAGGTGATGGCAGGGTTCGAGTATACCGTAGGAGAAATGAACGTTATGCCGACTGTTGCGTACTTGAACGAGATCGTTTTGGGGGTGTGGGTTCTGTCTTGGTCTGGGCGGGCATTGCACATGGCTTTCGCACTAATCTCGTCGTTATCGAAGGGAATTTGAATGCCCAACGCTACCGAGATGAAATTCTTACGAGGCACGTTATCCCATTGTTTCAAAATAATGCCAATATCACTCTTTTTCAGCATGATAATGCCACAAGTCATACAACTAGGGACAATGTGAATTTCCTCAGGGCGAATAACATTGCATTTAATAATGACTGGCCTGCCAAAAGCCCTGATCTGAATCCCATTGAACACCTTCGGGATAATTTGGACCAGCGTGTTAGACGTCGCCCTATTCCACCGTCAAACGTCATTCAGCTAAGACAAGCCTTAATTCAGGAATGGAACAACATTCCACAAGCCGAAATCAATACACTTATCCGTTCTATGCGCCAACGATGCCAGGCAGTCCTTCATGCTGAAGGTGGTCATACCCGGTATTAATTTGTGATTTTGGTGAGCGACCCCTTCCACATTTTAACTACCATTTCACTACTTTTGGATAAACCCTCAGCAAAATTTTTTTTCACACAAAGTCGCAATAAAATACTCTTTCAATGCATATAAATCTAGTTTAATCCTGATTTTCATATTTGTGTATATCTGCACTTAAACACAGCGGAAGTTTCTTTTTTGGTTCAGTATATATATTAAGAAGAGAACTGGTCCTAAGACACTCCCTTGCGGGACTCCACTTGTTACTTGCTGCCATTTTGAGGCTTTTCCATTGATAATTACTCTTTGTAGTCTGTTGCTCAGAAAATCTTCAATCCATTTGTATATTTTGCCCCGAATGCCAATACACCACACTTCACGAAGTAGCTTTTTGTGGGGCACCTTATCGAAAGCTGCCTTGAAATCCATGTATGCAACGTCTATCTCGTATTTGTCATCTATTTTTTTTTTGTCCAATCTTCAATTTTCTCCTTTTCCACCAGTTTTCTATACTTCTCAAGAGAAATTTCAGCTTTTTGAGTCACGCTTTATTTGTCGTCTGCAAATGTTTTCAATTCGAACAGGTCTAAAATTTGTCTTTTGGTAAATGTTTAATTGACATCCAGGGTCTTGGATTGAACTTTAAAAAGGCTAAGGCTAAAGTTTACACTAAAGCTGCTTCTTGGTCAGGCTGGGCCGCTAACAAATTCATGTATTCAACGCAGTGTCAGCATGCGTGGTGCTATATAATCTTTGAAATTTGCTCCTTAGTTTCAGGAATTAAGTTTGTTAAAGTATATTTCTACTAGCAGGAAGCCCTTTTCGCGAAATCAGCTCATTGCGGCAGTTAGTCATCCTGCGATGAGCTATATACCAGGGGAGGTAACCAATCTATATCCTCAACTTAATCATTGCTCTTTAGCAAGTCCCAAACAGTACCACATGTGTTCAGCCTAAAGTGACTATGAGGCCCTTAACCAACGATGAAACTAGAACGTTTTTTGAAAAGTTATCAAAGTAGTAAGTTAAGCATTATTTTATGACAATTATCAATGCCTTAGATTTATATTTACGGCGGTATAAGGCTGTACCACGGAGACAGTTTAAAATGTACATTGATTCGGACTGAACAAAAAATCGGATACGACCACCTTGAAAAATAACACCGAAACATTTGGGGGTAGTGTATGCTTCGTTCCATTGTTGTTCAGCATTCTTTTAGTCTTATAAATACAAGAAGATGTAAGGAAAACGAGAAATGTTCGCTGAAAGGAATAAATGTTCATTTCTTACCAAAATCATTGACATCGAATTTTTTGTGAATACAAAAGTCTGTTATCGTAGTCAGTCTAAGAGTGAGTGGATAGCAGAAAAAAATGAATTTTAAAATTATATAATGGGTTGCAAGGTCACTCTATCATTTTTTTTTTACTTTTTACCGGGTTTCAAATTACATTTTTCATTTCCCCCAATGGACATTTAAATTTTTTTTCCCCCTGCACTGCGAAAATTGGTTTCTTTTTGCTGCCAAAGTACATTTAAATTGTTATCGATTACATTTATTGTCTTATTCTTAATCTATCAAATCAACCTAAATGTTAATTCTGGCTCATAGTGTTCCAGTCATAATATTTGTAACTTGAGCAGAATTATAGGATCAGAAGTCGGCCAAGATATTCTGTTCTATGTAAAATAATGAAAATATTTTTTTTAATAATGTATTCTCTCATTTGTTTTTGTCTTTCAGTATTGGGGAGAATATCAAGTTATTGATTGACCGACCGGATGGTGCATACTGTTTTAGACTTCACAAGGACAGGGTCTACTATATGAGGTATCTTTATTAACACTTTACCATACAATCCCATGTTTTAACGACTCTGGGGAATAAACCTTTTCCTTTTGAAAACATTGTGGAAAAAGTAGAAAATGCTGGTAACCAGCATTTTCTCCTTTTCCCACAATGTTTTCTACCTTATTAGAGACAAATTCCATCATTTGAGCTTTATTGACATTGTCTGCAAATCCTTTCTGTTGTATAAGTCTACATTTTTGCTGTGTGGTCAAGAGTTAAATAAGAGGGTTGACCCAATACCAGTTGACAAATTTTTGTTACTCTTTTAAATACCTCACGATAAGATCTTGGACATGTCTAATTTGAAAGCATTTACAGACATTTTAAATGATGCTGAAGAGATGGAATTTGTCTTTGATAGAATAGAAAATATTGTGGAGTAAGGAGAAAATGTTGGTTACCAGCATTTTCTTCTTTTCCTACTATGTTGTCAAAAGGCTTCTTTCTCCGAGTTGTTAAAACTGGGGTTTGTGTGGTAAAGGGTTAAAAGCATTGGCAGATAATTAATTAAATGTGGATCAAATTATGTGATTTGTCTGTGACATTCTTGTCAAGCCACTGGCTGCTTTCCCTAAAATAATGACCAATGTGAAACAATAGACATAGTTAGATTGGTGAGCTACTACTGTGATATGATAGACATACTGGGAAAAGGAGCATAAATTATGAGGCAAACCAACAAATTCAAGGCCAGAAGTGTACTCCAGAGCTAGCTTTCAGGATGCTTTGTGAAAGTGTAAGTACCTTATTAATCCTTTACCACACTATCACAACTTTTTTAACAACCCTTGCGGCAGAGGCTCTTGAAAATATCGTGGGAAATGGAGAAAATGCTGAAAATCAGCATTTTCTCCTTTTCCCACAGTGTTTTCTACTCTTTCAAAGACAAATCTCGCCATTTGAGCCACATTTTATATGTCATCGGCAAATGTGTTGGATTTAAACATGTCTAAAGTTTTAGACATAGATCAGGTTGCACAGAACGTGCAGTCTGATCTTGGATCTATACCCGTCTGCTTGTTTTGGTCAAGCTTATAAGATAAACAGTTTTCTAAATTTCGGTGGTTTGTATTTTCATACACCAAAAGAGGTTGAGTTTCTATTTTTGGCGCTGAAAGACTTGTCTGTTACAGAGAGGAACTACGTAAAAGAGGTGAAAGTGTAGCAAGAGCAAATATGCTCAGTATTGGAACTTGCTTTGGAAAATTCACAGGCACTGGGAAGTTTCGTTTACAGATTACTGCATTAGATTATCTTGCACCATATGCTAAGGTAAATCGTTTCCGACTTAATCATGCATTACTTTAACCCTTTACCACACAATCCTGACTTTTAACAACCCTGAGAAAGAAAGCTTATGAAAACATTGTGGGAAAAGGAGAAAATGCTGATAAACTGCATTTTCTCCTTTTCCCATAATGTTTTTTACCCTTCCCTATACAAATTTCACTTCTGAATCACATTTAATTTCTCGTCTGCAAATGCTTTCAATTTGGACTAATCTAAAATATTTGTGTGGTAAAGAGTTAAGACCACATAATGGTCTTGATGTACATAGGTTTCAAAAAATTGTATTCTTTTTAATTCTTGAAAGAAGTTTAAAACAGATTTTAAACTCAATTTTACTCTCTATAGATTTACAAAATTCACATAAATGTACTATAGAGAAAATGAATTTTGGATTTTATTGGAAACATTGATGGTAAAGGAGTAATTGTGTGTAACAGCCTTGCTTCCTACAATATTTTTATGAGCTGTGTACTGTTGGAGCATATAAAGGCTTTTTTATGTTTATTATTTGTATATACCGGTAACTATGCACAGAAAATTTTGCAGAAAACATTATATCCATAAGTAGTATCACATTCTTTAACTCTTTACCTCATAATAAAATTGAGACTCAATGTGCATGCATATGCAGATAACAAATGCTACTCAAATCAAGATTTTTGTTTGAGAGAGGATAGGAAACACTGTGGAACAAGGAGAACATGCTGGTTACCAGCATTTTCTTCTTTTCATCAATTTTTTCAAAAGCCCTTTCAATCAGGGACTTTAAAACTCAGGATCTTGTAATATAAAGTGTTTAATAGGAGTTAAGTATTAAAATTATACTGACTTCAGTTATCCATCCTTTGTAAAAATATGATGTAAAATGGCCCTTCAACAGTTTTGAAAAACATAGTGGAGAAATGAGCAATCACTCGTCCCAGAGTGTTTAAATGTTGTGTTTTTCCCGAATGTAACTAGTCATAGTTTTGGTAAGTATAAAAGCTTGTCCTGTATAGAGTTAATGTTGACAGGTGTGTAAAATTAATAGTAATAATCATATGTATAATTATATACAGTATAAAATTTGGTTGAAGCCAAGTGCAGAACAACAGTTTCTATATGGTCACCACGTGATGAAGTCGGGGTTGGGACGAATCACGGAGAACACGGAACAATACCAGGGTCTTATAGTCTACAATATGGCAGATCTACCACTGGTAAGTGGAGTCTGAATGTCAGCTGATGTATCATGGATATAACCCTTCACTACACGATCCTGATTTTTAATGACCCCAAGGAGTAGGACTTGTGAAAACATTGTGGGGAAAGGAGAAAATGCTGGTAACCAGTATTTTCCCCTTTTCCTGCAATTTTTTCTACCCTTTCCAAGTCAGATTTCATAATTTGTTTAACATTTAAAAGTCGTCTGCAAATGCTTTAAAGGTGGACCAGTCTAAGATTTTGTTGTTAAGAAAAGAGTTAAAGGATCTGACATTCGTTAGCAATACTAGATGAAAATTCATTAACGCTTTGCCAAATGACAAAATCTAAGACTTGGCCAAATTGAAAGCATTTGCAGACGGCAAAATAAAAGACTCAAAGAATGAAATTTGTTTTTGAGAAGGGTAAAACATTGTGGGAAAAGAAGAAAATGCTGGTTACCAGCATTTTCTACTTTTCCCACAATGTTTTCAAAATCTTTCTTTCTCAGCATTATTAAAAGTTAGGATTGTGTGGTAAAGTGGTAAACGAATCTAGAAAAACGTTATTAAGCAAGCCGTTGGTGAGCTTTATAATGTTTTTGGTAGTCACATAAAAAAATCTTACCTCCTTTGGTAGTCGCATATTAAAATCTTATCTCAAATGCCAAGGAATATCAAATGCTTTCATCTTATAATAAAATCTCACAAATTATAGGTCCCAATATGCAAAACCATTCATGTAACATAGTTTCCATGAACAAAACCTGATTCGATTCTCGGAACGAAGTATAAAATGATGTCACTTGCGATGTCACGAAATGCTCATCTCCAATGTGTGTAAGATAAGACTATTCATAATTGGTTTGTTACATTGAAAACAAGGGAGCTTTGGGGTAAAGAGTCTTTAACCCTTTACCAGACGGCAAAATTTAAGACCTATCCAAATTGAAAGCATTTGCAGACGACAATTTCATAGTGGCTCAAATGACGCAACTTTTCTTTGATAGGGTAGAAAACTTTGTGGGAAAAGGAGAAAATGCTGGTTACCAGCATTTTCTCCTTTTCCCACAATGTTTTCAAAAGGCCTCTTCTTCAGGGGCGTTAAAAGGCGTCATTGTGTGGTAAAGGGTTAAGTCCTTTGGTACATTTTGTCTTCAGAGCTGGCAACTTAACCATTCACCAAACAACCCAGAACTTGAAAGACCCAGGAAAGAAGGCTTTTGAAAACATTGTGGAAAAAGAAGAAAATCGCGGTAACCAGCGAAAAAGTGGCTAAAATGATGGAATTTCTCTGATTGAATTTGGCTTGTTACCATTTTTTCCTTTTCCAACAATGTTTTCTACCCTATGATCTGAGACAAATTCCACAATTTGAGCCACATTCAATTTGTCGACAGCAAATGCTTTGGGTTTGGACAAGTCTAAACTTTTGCCATGTGGTAAAGGGTTAAAGTGACTCAAAATACCAAACAATAAATATTCACTTCAGAGTTTCAGAGTGGCCTCCATGTGAACACAAGAGTACATCTTTGTGGTGGTAAAACAGGATTGTGTGGTCAAGGGTTAAAATAGCTCAGAGTGCCAAAATGTTTTACTTGTCTAAATTGAAAGCATTAAGTTTTGCAGATTACATAATAAATGTGGCTAAATGATAGAATTTATCTTTGATAGGGTAGAAAACATTTTGGGAAATGAGAAAATGCTAGTTACCATCATCTTTTCCTTCAATGTTTTTCAAAAACTTTCTTCCTCTGGATCGTCAAAATTCGGGATTGTGTGGTAAAGGGTTAATGAAAGAACTTATATTTCAGGGTTTTGGAGTGGCAGCCAAGTCAACACAAGAGTGCAGACACACCGATCCTATGACCATCATTGCATTTCATCAGGCTGATATCGGAGAGTATATCAGAAATGAAGACACATTGACTTGAATGAGATAATTATTGTGCGTTTTTTGTCATATGTATTAACATTCATAAACTCCTGCCGACTTTTTGAGTCTTGTATTTGACTGCTTGTGAAAAACTTGTGGCAGAAACATATTTAAAACATTAGAAGAAATTCCTTGCAATGAGTTATTTCTTCTTTTATCACAATGTGTTCACTTGCGCTCATGTTAACCCTTTCCCAAACAATCCTGGGTTTTCACGTCCCCGAGAAAGAAGCCTTTTAAAAACATTGTGGGAAAAGGAGAAAATGCTTGTAACCAGCATTTTCTCCTTTTCCCACAATGTTTTCTACCCTTCCCAAAACAAATTTCAATTTTTGAGTCCCATTTATTTTGTCGTCTGCAAGTGCTTTCAATTTGGACAGGTCTAGAATTTTGTTGTTTGGTAAAGGGTTAATTACACTTTAACTCTTTACCAATCAACTTTTCAACACATACAATTAAAACCATTCGCAGACAACAAATTCTGTGTGGCTCAAATGATGGGGTTTTTTTTAAAAGTGTCCATGGTTGTGAGGTAGAGTATCGGCCTCATAACCATAAGGTCCCGAGTTCAGTACCCATGCATGGGTGTAAACTTTGGGACTGTTCATTGCCCACACATTCAGCATGAGTACCGGTGTAGTTGCCAGAAAGCAGAAACTAGAGAGATTAGTGTAACTTGTAAGAACTCGTATCTTAATCAATGCAAAATAGATGTTTAAACTAAGAGATAGAAAACTGTGCAGAAAAAAGAGAAAAAGCTGGGTACCAGCATATTCTCATTTTCCCACAGTGTTTTCAAAAGCCTGCTTTTTCTGGATCGTTAAAACATAATATTATGTGGTAAAGGGTTAAATCTTTGCCAATTGAAAAAAAAAATTTACACATGTGGTAACTGAAAGATTTTGTAGACAAAAAATTAAATCTGGCTTAAATGACAAGGATTCAACTTTGCAAGCAAAGAAAACATGATCAGAAAAGGAGAAAAAACTGGTTACCATCTGCAAATGCTTTCAATTGGGACAAATCTAAAATTCTGTTGATTTGTGAAGAGTTTAATAAGATGCGCTTGTTAATCATCATCAGAATGATGGAAGTCAATAAAATTTGTTAAAAATACAAGTAAGTTTATTTTGTCTACTACATGCTCTTGGATTTTTAACCCTTGAGAACCCAGACAACCAATTTTAGACTTATCCAAACCAAATGCATTTGCAGATGACAAATTTAATGTGGCTCAAATGATAGAATTTGTTCAAGGAGGATTGAAAATATAGTGGGAAAAGGAGAAAATGCTGGTGACCAGCATTTTCTCCTTCTTAAATGTTTTCAAGTGTCTTTTTCCAGCCATGAAAACATGGGAGCATTCGGTAAGGGGTAAAAAATATGGGGGAAAAAAAACTGGCAATCTACAAAAACACACAACTCAAGAAATCAACGGTACAAACGTAATGACGCTGTCTATGCAGGACACTGAAAGCCAACAAGACACTACCAAAGTTGCCAACTTTAATAGGTAAAATGTAACTGGTAACTAGCATTTTCTCCCTTCCCCTCAATGTTTTCCACTCTGCCATAGACAAATCCCATCATTTGAGCCAAAGTATACAAGTTGTCTGCAAATATGAACAAGTCAAACATTTTGTCATCATAAGTCACACCTCAGCTTCAATCTAACTCAAAACACACCTGTCGACCCTGAACAAGTTGAACTAATATGTATAATATGATAACTAGGAGTATAAACTGAGGTAGTAACATGAGATTTTACACCCCTTCATCAAACAGTCTTAACCCTTTACTTTTAACGACCCTGAGATAGAAGTCTTTTGAAACCAGCATTTTCTCCTTTTCCCACAATGTTTTCTACCCTATCAAAGAAAGAAATCATCATTTGATCTACTTTCAATTTGTTGTCTTCAAATGCTTTGAATTTGGACAAGTCTAAAATTTTGCTGTATGGTAAAGAGTGAAACAGGCCTACGAGAGTATAGACTTAATTTGCATATAACAAACTATTTGTTAAGGGAGGTAATAGTGTGGACTTCAAATAATTTGAATTAATATGCATGAAATAAACTATCTATAAAGGGAGGTAAGATTGTAGACTTTAACACTTCTTGCTATCGAACAGGCCTGTAAAAGTGTGGAATAAATCCACTTGCAAATAATTAACTATGTATAAGGGGAGGTTAAAATGTTGCCTTCAACATTTTTTCAAGCAGACCAACAGCTGTTGATGGCTCTAAAAATGCCTCTTTCTGGTAAACGAAGTCTGTAATTCTACGCTTCATAAAAAGCCTAACTTGTAAGATTTTAAAGTCATAATTACTACAAGACTATGTCTTGAAATATCACACAATTTGGTTCCAAGATCAGACAGCACTTTCCATCATATCTGTCTTTGACCTGTCAGGAAAAAGCAGTTTCACCCTATATCACACACTCTTGCCTTTTAACAACCCTGAGGGGGTGGGGGAATATAGGAAACATTGCGGTAAAAGCAGTAACCAGCATTTTCTGCTTTTCCAATATTGTTTTCTACCATTTCAAAGACAAATTCTGTCATTGAGCCACATTAAATTTGTTATCTGCAAATGTTTTGAAATCGGACAATACTGAAATTTTGTCCTTTAGTAAAGAGTTGAAAAGTAATCTGGGTTCCAGTCTATTTTTAGCTCACCTGAGCACGAAGTGCTCAGGATCAGCTATTGTGATCACTCACCGTCCGTCCGTCCGTGTTCACGAGAGATCACATTTTGTTACTTTGCAAGTATGGGGGGAAGTTGCTGGTTTCTCTTGCACTTTTGGGTAGAACCAATAGTAGTTGGTGTTCAAAATGCTTAATCTCAACATTTTTAGCTACTTGGCTGAAAATACCCAAGAAGTTTTAGGACTTCGTTTTGTCCGAAAATTTTGTCCGAGAAACGTCCGACACCGTAAAAATGAAAATACCCAAATAGTTTTCGGACTTCGTTTTGTCCGAAAATTTTGTTGGGGAAGTCTCCGGCATCATAATGAATAGCGAACTGTTCACGCATTTTTTTGTACAGAAAGAAATTAGCTGTACCGGCCGTCTATATTCAGCCAGTCAATGTGTCTTTCATTTGTCTTCCATTCACTACGGATTAGTGGGACGCTAATATGGAGGATAGATTGTTCAAACGGTAAAAAATCAATGTTTTGCTATCCAAATTACAGGCCTCTGCCGAGTGGGCGACTTGGGTTAAAAAGTTGCCTTATTTAAAAAAACTTCACTCGAGAGGCCGAGAAAATCGAAGTCGCCAGAAAAAATCTGGAATTCTCCTCGCGTTATAATGACAATGCTTCTGGTGCCAAAGGGAAATACCGATATCTATTGTAGGCCTATGATTAGCGTGTGTCATACCCGATTCACAGCTGATATCCAATCACCGAGTGTAAAAGTGATGAAAGGGACAAAAAATTCAATATTGGTGTATCCTGTTGAAGTTAATCATTGATGTATGGATATTGTAGAGCATCTTCACTCGCCGATGTCCACTGCATTGCTCGACATTTGTACCCAATAATGATTGTATTTTGAATTTTATTAAAAACAGTGAGCTAATAAAAGTAAACTATAAAAAAATATATCTACAATTCACTTCACACAAAAAGATACCCTGAACTGTACTTTTGAATAAATTACTTAAATTATTTAGGCCCAAGAAAAATGTAATACATTTAGGCCCAAGAAAAATGTAATACTTTACATATTTCTGGATGGTACTAGAAATCGGATAAATAAATATACTCTTCATTTCAGCAAAGTTCCACAAAGGAATATGAGTGAAATTTATTATTCATATATTTTTTTATTGATTGCTTAGGTTGACATGTTTTAAACCTTAGCCTCCTTGAACATATTGTGTTTGTTAGAGGTAGGAGAAGAGAAGGAAAGTGTGTGTGTGTGGGGGGTTCTCTGCACTTTAAAATTTTACAAATTGATTGTTCATTTATATCTTTATAGCAATATTAACTGTGATCTCTGGTCTTACTGACCATGAGGAAGTTGAAAACACTGTGGCATAGGAGAAAGACCTGGTAGCAAGCTTTTCTCCTTTCAAGAGTATATTTTCATAACTTTTTGACATGGTTTACATTCTTTGAGCTATTATCTATTTGTTAGCTGCAGCAGTTACTGCTTTCAATTTGATCATAAGAAATTTTCTTACCTGGTAAAGTTAACAATTTTCAGCAAAAAAGAAGATTCTGTCGAGGAGTTTTCAAAAAAAAAATAGTGTTTGGAAGAGTTAAAAAAAATGTGCAAGGAGAAACCATAGCTCAAACAAGTAATCCTTTCTCTTTCCATCATTATTTCTTTCTATAATGTGTTTATCCAAAGGTGTATGAAGTGAGTGGGATAAATAATGAATGAATATGTTTTATGTAGTTTCTTGTAGTTTGAGAATATTGATCAAAAAGGGCAGGTTGTTTCACCGTTGGAATGACATGGTTTAGAATTTCGGGCGCAAAATTGATCTTGTGTTCCATATATGTTCCAGACAGAAATAACGTTTTTATCGAATTGTCATCTCTTTTGCTAACTGATATCAAGTGTATACCAGGAATCTTTGAGTATGAAGGGGTAATGTAAATACAGTGTTCAGACACTTGAATATTCTGATGCAGAGGCCATTTGAAAAGCTGTCAGAAGAGTATCACCTTTTGTTTCAGTTTTGATAAAGTAGTTCCTTTTTGACAAAGCTGTACTGAACAGTCATGTAAGTCATTATTCACAGGGTTCTCTCCAACAGAAATACAGATTGTAATAAACAAGATGGGTATTAAATATGGAAAACGCATGTAGCTCTGTTTATCACACCTTTGAAGGTGTTAATCCAATTATTTAGTGTAAAATGACCCTTTTTAAAGTTATCCACAACCCTAATTGACAAATTCATGTCAAATCAGGGTCCAAAAATTTGCAGAAAAGGGACTCGTCCTGTAGGACAAGTGACTTTGAAAAAAAAAAAAAAAAAAACACTTGGCCAGCTTTGATCCTCACTTGTCCAACGAAATAAACTGTTTCAATTTTCGAAACTAGATTTTTTTTTTCAGACGAAACGGAAACGCTAATTATATTGTCTCCCGTAGCAATGAACCTTAAATACTGGGTTTCAATAACCGTTACCATTTTTCCGGTCAAGTTACAGAAATTAAGAAAGCCAAAACAAAACAGTTTTCGAACAGGCTTTGGGAAAGTATAATTTGCGTTAATGTTAATACTGTATGTTTTAATAAATAGCAAAGTCGATCATATTGAATTAGATCTACCCAAAGCATATAAAAACATTTGTGTTTGCAATGAAAGATCCCGGGTTATATCATTAGGCTGACTGGTAACCGGTCTTTATTCGGAGCGGGGACCAGCACGTTTTATATTGTTTCAATATTTGATTTCCCGAATACCCTTAATTTTCTTAATCAATAATGGAATGGCCGTTTTGACTCCTGTTAGTTAAATATTCATCTGAAAAACTTATTTGTTTACTATTCATCACCCGTCCTGCCAGATGACCATGACTAAATATTTCACTCATCCTGATCCATTTCTTACTTGTAAATTTTATACGAGTGAATTCTTTGGACCCTGCATATCATGTAGTAATACTTTTAAAATAATTAACTGACATGAAAAAAAGATCACTGAATAAAACGCAATAATCCATGACACAACTATATGAAAACTTACAAAGAGGAAAGTTGGCATTCAAGTTTTTTAGGTCACCTGAACACAAAGTGCTCAAGATGAACTTTTGTGATCGTGCTGTGTCCGGTGTCTGTCGTGCCTCATGCGTCGTTAACTTTTACCTAGTGTACGCTCTAGAGGCCAAGTTTTCAGCCCGATACTCATGAATCTTGGTCAGAATATTCGTCTTGATAAGATCTCAGATGAGATCAAAAAATGGGTCATGTTGGGTCCAAAACTAGGTCATATCTTAGAAAAACTTGTATACACTCTAGAGGCCACATTTTCAGTCCAAAACTCTTGAAAGTTGGTCAGAATGTTTGTCTTGATGACATCTCAGACTAGTTATAAAAAGGGTCATGTCGGGTCAAAAACTAAGTTACATCTTAGAAAAACCTTTTGTATGTTGTAGAAGCCAGATTTTCAGTGCAATAGTCATGAATCTTGGTCAGAATGTTTGTCTTGATGATTTCTTGGAAGTGTTAAAAAAAGGGTTATGTCGGGTCAAAAACTAGGTCGCTGGGTCAAATCTTACAAATATCTTATGCTCTAGAGGCTAGATTTTCAGCCAAATACTCGTGAAAGTTTGTCAGAATGTTTGTTATAATGAAATCTTGACTAATGTGAAAATGGGTCATATTGAGCCAAAAAGTAGGTCACCAGGTCAAATCTTTAAAATAGCCTGCGTAGCTCTAGAGTCATCATTTTCTGTCCAGTACTTATGAAAATTAGAATGTTTGTCTTGATGATCAATATGATGAAATTGAAAATGGGTTACATTGCTTAAAAAACTAGGATGCCATGTCAAACCTTGGAAAAACCTTGTGTACACTCTAGAGGCCATATTTTCTGTCCAATACTTATTAAAGGTGGTCAGAATCTTTGTTTTGATAGTATCTACAATGGGAAAATTGGCTATGTTTTGCTAAAAAGTAGGTAACTGAGAGAAATTCTAGAGCTTGTGTACAAGCTAGAGGCCAAATTTTCAGTCCAATGATTATGAAAGCTTGGTAGAATGTTTGTCATAATATCTCAAAAGAGATTGAAAATGGGACATGTTTAGTCAAAAGACTCAGGTGAGCGACTTTAGGGCTATCATGGCCCTTTTTTAAAAACCATGTTTTTCAGATGAAGGAGAAAACATTGTGAGAAAAGGAGAATGTGCTCGTTACAAGCAATTTCTCCTTTTTCTACACTGTTTTCAAAAGCACTTAACTGTAGACCCATTAAGAATGATTTCTTAGAGAATTGGTTAATAGAGGCATCTGAATTTGAGATGCTGTGTGAAAAGTGACTCCAGATTTGTCCATATTGAAGCATTGTTGGGCAGTTTTATTGTTTTCTGTCCATTTTAATAGCTTAGTATTTAAACCATCCCTGGCTCTGTTGGGTAGTCTTGGGTTAGGAATATTTTTTTTAACTTTGCATTGTCCAAATTGAATCACTGACGGGTTTCTTGTCAGTGGGTTTAACTGGGTACACTGTCCCTGGCTGTGTTGGTATATGCATGTATTTTAAGTTTGCATTGTTACAATGGAATCATTCTTTGGTAAGTCTGTCCATTGTGTTTTACTGGGTACACTATCCTGGGGCTGTTAGGTAGCCTTGGTGAATACATAGCCAGGCTCTGTCAAAAGGGGGCTTAATGCATCTCTGTGATGCACGATACCAAGCAAGTCATCACATGGTCATGGATCTGTAAAATCAATATTGTCTAACAATCAGTTGAATCATTTGGTAGACTGGCAGTTGGACGAATCACCGAAGAACCGAAATACCACCAAAACACCGAAATACCCCTATTTTCATCAATGGGTTTAGAGAATTGATACTAGTAAACAGGATTTTTTCTCCTTTTTTTTTTTTTTTTTACAGAAAACACACTTTATCAAAGTGTTAATTATTCTTGAGAAGAATTATTTTGTTAATATACACTTATCAAAGATTTACTTTGAGAACAATCACCGAAACACTCCCATGTTTGGCATGTTCCTGTACGCCGATCTAGGCTAAAGAATTATCAATGTGACATTGTCACTTATTTTAATTATTTCTTTGATTGATAAACATGCACAAAAGGAAACACCAGTCCACTTCATTTGTGAAAGAAGTAGACCCATATTAGACATTGCATGGGGTAGGTCTCTGTACCGTCGGAACACCCAAGTATCTCGACACATTCTGTTCTCTCCTGTTCTGTTAAAGTGAAGCAATAATAATTGAAAGTGTTCTGATAACATTATTCAACTTGTTTGACATGGAAGTTTGCCATTGTTAAAGTGATACGATTAGATGGAATTATAATTTTCTTATTAATTTACGTCTAGTAGGCCTAATGTGTTGACCACAGATTCAAAATGGCTGGTGGCTTCGATTTAGGCGATGCTTTTATCTCATAGTCCCAACATAAAAAAAGGAAAACTATTTTTTGGGCATACTTGTGGATGAAGATCAGACACACCAACCTTGTACAGAAGATACTGTTGTGAGATTGCGGAGGCAGGGTTCCTGAATCAACCAATTTTACTAAGTGTAGCGGGTATTTCGGTGGACATTTACCATACAGTACCCAAGGCTGTTCTGATGCACATTCCTCACGACAGGCCAAAACAGCATATTGTTATTTTGACACTGTTTTAAATCAACCCTTCTTCATCAATTTGATAACAATTTGTGTCAAAAACCCGCAGTTACAGTTATTTGAGTTACATAATTTTACAAAAAAAAAAAAAAAAAAAAAAATTAAGGATATTTCAGTGGTTCGGTGGTATTTCGGTGATTCATTGGACCCGTAGACTAGTCCTATATGCAGGCTGACCTGGGTCGATAATTTTTTCAGATGCATTAAGCCCTCTTTTCACAGAGCATGGCTCATATATAAAGTTTGCATTGTTGTAAGAGAATCATTGTTGGGTATTCTGTCGGTGGGTTTAACTTGGTACACTGTTCCTGGCTGTGTTGGTATATGCATGTATTTAAGTTTGCATTGTCCCAATGAAATCATTCTTGGGTAAATTTGTCCATTGTGTTTTACTGGGTACACTGTCCCTGGCTCTGATAGGTAGCCTTAGTTAATATAATGTGTATGTTAAGTTTGGTTTGTTGTAAGTGAATCATTGTTGGGTATTGTATCTATTGTGTTTTACTTGGTTACATGTACAAAGTTACACTGTCCCATGCTTTGTTTGGTAGTTGTGGGCTCTAAAGATTTCAAGCATTGTCCTAATTGACCAAACTGAATCAGTGTTTGGTATATTCTGAGCATTGTGTCTTACTGGGTACACTGTCCTTGGCTCTATGAGGTAGCCTTGGTCGTTACATAAGACCTGCATAAGACATACAAAATTGGGCCATTGGAAATTTGCATGAAGTGTCGCCTAGGATATGCCCGTGTAGTCTACACAGGCTTATCAAAGACTACACTTTCTGTCCTTATGGGATATTCTGTTCAAGGAACGTCTCCTCTGGGTTGAAATCTTATGTAGGCATAAAGTGCCACCCCTGATCAGTCTGCCCTGACTGCGCTGGCTTATCCAGGACGAGTCTTTACCAGAATGTCTGAAGACCCTGTTACGCATGTTGCATTGTCCTTAGTGAATCATTTTGGGGTAATCTGTCCAATGTGTTTTACTGGGTACACTGTCCATGGTTTCTCTCTTTGGTAGTTTTGGTATTTACTTATTGTAAGTTTGCACTGTCCTAAGTGAATCATTGTTGGGTATTCTGTCCAATGCAGGTTTGGGAATGGGTCCAAAACCATGCAAATTGGGAAAACCCCGTTGTTTTCTCAAAAATTGGGAATTTTCCTAATAAACACTAAATCAAGTTACTGATTTTTTAAAATGGATACTTTCTAGTTCTTTGAACTAAAACAGAAGCATTACGCCCAGAAATTTAAAACATTGAAAACAAATTAATTTGTCCTCAAAGAAAAAAAGGTCGCTAATTGTTGCATCTTGATGCTCTTATCTTGTTTATCCTCGACTTGAATGGACTCGTCAGTCTCCTTAAGGCCAAACTCTGTAGGAAGTTTAGAACCCGTCGGATTGATCAGGGCTTTAGCAAGCCTCTGAAATTCAGGATTCATTTACCCTAAAACTGTAGATGTCAAATCTAATTTTTCAAGAGTCAAACCAAAAGTCATGAATAAAAATGGAATAGTTGAGAGTGCTATAGACAACTTGAACTCTGTAGGAAGTTTAGAACCCGTCGGATTGATCAGGGCTTTAGCAAGCCTCTGAAATTCAGGATTCATTGACCCTAAAACTTTAGGTGTCAAATCTAATTTTTCAAGAGTCAAACCAAAAGTCATAAATAAAAATGGAATAGTTGAGAGTGCTATAGACAACTTGTGATGTGATGTGAACAACTGATTTATAAAATTTTACTGTGCAAAGAGGACCCTCCCCCCTTCCCACCAACTCACACACACAGTATGTTCAAGGAGGCCAAGATTAAAACCTTGTCGACCTAAGCAATCAATGAGAAAATTATGGATAATAAATTGTGTTCCTCATGCTTTTGTTAAACGGTGCAGAAATAAAGATCTTAAGATTCATTCATCCAATTTCTAGTACCATCCAGAAATATGTAAAGTAATATAATTTTCTTGGGCCTGAATATTAAAGTAATTTATTCATGAGTACTGTTTGAGGTATCTTTTTGTGTGAAATGGGATGTAGATATTTGTTTCAGGTTACTCTTATGAACTTAGTGTTTTTAATAAAATTCAAAGTATGATCATTATTGGGTAAAAATGTCGAGCAACATGATAGGCATTAGTGAATGAAAAAATTAACAGTATCTATACATCGATGCTTAACTTTAAAAAGATATTCCAATACTAAATTTATTGCCCTGGCCATCACTTTTAGCAAGGTTAGTGCCAGTTTTCAACCTACGCTTGTCCTGTCATAACTACCAAGTCATTCATCACCTTCATGCAGTGTTCTGCCAAGGATTTTAAAAAGTAGAGACAAATGTCTCACTCATCCAGAAAAGTTTAAAACATTTTGAAAAATTTGGGGACAAAATTTAGCAGGGATAAAATTGGTTTAAAAATAAGAAATTTAAACTAGTTCCCAAATATCCATACTTATTAATTGCTATGTTCTCTTTCACTAGCCAAAATGTGAATTTAAATGCAACTAACATGGCTGATTATTTCTCATTGAAACTTTCCCTACAGTTTTCTCGGCCATGACGGCTGATCTACCATAGACGTTCTCTGCACGGCGTACATAGAATGGTAGTTCTGAAGTTACATTTTTTTTTTCAGTAAATGCATACTTTTTGTTTTTTTTAAACACATTTTACATTCCATAAAGTTGCGGTCGCAATCATATTCCAACGAAGAATATTCTTTTAAATACTAAGAACTGTCGTACAGGTATTTTTTACCATCTTCCGATGATGTTGATTGAGTGGGAGGGGTACTGGGTATCAGAACATTATCGAACTTTGAGTTCCGATTGTTATATGCTTTTGCTTACCATAAAAGCTTAGGATAATGCCTGGCTTTTTTGCCGTGGCAACATTTTCCGACTGAGATTGCAGAAGATACTACGTCGTGAAAGTAAAGTACACGATCAATACTTGGTTGATGTTTTCGGTCTGCGTCCAATCAAATTTCATTTTGCATATATGCACCTTCGGCGCCCATGAAAAACACTAAATTGTAATAGTTACGTGGCTGATTCCACAACTTTTAATATGCGACAAAAATCACCTTTTACCAATTTTTTCTGCGACATTTTGAATTTTTTAGTAAGGAAATCGCAAATACGTCGCCATGGCAGAACACTGCCTTTATGTCATACTTCGCCGATAATATGCAGCAGTTTAATTGATGTTAAACATTCAATTTCTGATGAATTTCACGCCTTTCAAATGAAAATCATTTGGTATGATTGCTGTTTGATATATTTTTGATGCATCTCTAAAAATTTTAGTGAGTCAAAATAACCCCATGATTGGATTTTTTTTTGGGTCAGAATTTAGTATTTAAAAATTTTTGTGCGTCAAGACTAGGGTTAAAGGGTTAAACAAAAACCCGAAATAATTCAATTTTCTTTGAATTTTATTTGCAGTTGTAGATCGAATTGTAGTTGAAGAAAGCATTTTCTGCGAATACACAAATTGGAAATTTTTGGCTACACAAAAATATATACAGTTCACCTGTATTGTATTTGACGATCGCTAAGGAGACTGCCAAAACACATACACTGGATGCCGGCCTTGATCTGATAAAGGCTAAAACTTGGTTATCAATCAGTGGGACCAGTTTACGGAAATAAAATGTCGATAGACGTCATATTTTTCGTTGGGGTCGATTACTACTTTGGGAATCACCCTCTTTTTGACCAATGAAATCGCTGATATTTGGATTGTATATATTACCTACTCAGAACAATTTGCCGGAGGGAAATCCATGATACAAATTTCAATCCATCACAGAGTCATTTTGGAAAAAGACACTTGGGCCTTGCTGTAAGAAACACAGTTGGGTTTGGGAATATTCATGCGCGATTTGGGGAAAAAATGGTAACATTTTTGGATTGGGAAGGGGTCTGTTTTATGGACCAATTTAAAGAAGGAAAAAAAATCGCTGTAATGTGTTTTACTGGGTACACTGTCTGTGTTTCTTTTGTTGGATAGTCTTAGTCTTTACTTATTGTAAGGTTGCATTGTCCTAAGTGAATCATCATTGGGTATTCTGTCCAGTGTGTTTTACTGGGTACACTGTCTGTAGTTTCTCTGTTAGGAAGTCATGGTCTTTACTTATTGTAAGTTTGCATTGTCTAAAGTGAATCATTATTGGGTATTCTGTCCAATGTGTTTTACTTGGTACACTGTCTGTAGTTTCTCTGTTAGGTAGTCGTGGTCTTTACTTACTGTAAGTTTGCATTGTCCTAAGTGAACCATTAATGGGTATTCTGTCCAATGTGTTTTACTTGGTACACTGTCCATGGTTTCTCTGTTGGGTAGTGTTGGTCTTTTCATATTTTTAAATTTACATTGGCGTAACTGAATCACTGTTGGGTATTCTGTCCAATTTGTTTTACTTGGTACACTGTCCGTGGTTTCTCTGTTGGGTAGTCTTGGTCTTTAGTTATTTTTAAATTTGCATTGCCGTAAGTGAATCATTGTTGGGTATTCTGTCCAATTTGTTTTACTTGGTACAATGTCCGTGGTTTCTCTGTTGGGTAGTCTTGGTCTTTACTTAGTTCAAGTTTGCATTGTCCTAAGTGAATCAGTGTTGGGTATATTTTGTGCATTGTATTTTACAGGGTACACTGACCCTGGCTCTATTGGGTAGTCTTGGCCTTTACATATTGCCTGCAAACATACAAAATTGGACCTTTGGACATTTTGGTGGAAAATGCAAGTACAGAGTACTACTAGAATGTTTTTAAGTTTTAGGGAGTCTAGGCCAGAGAAGATGCACAAGTATGTATTCCATGCAATGAACACCTTACCATTAAGCATATTCACTTAGATTGCATTGACTTTCAGCCTATTCGAGAGAATAGGGCATTAATATCATCATGAGAAATGTAGCCATCAAAGTGGAACTAAATACCTATTAAATTTGTTCAAATGAAAGAACCAACAAGTGGCTTATTGTAAGAAATCTTTTGAAAAGCCAACAGTAGTTAAAAAACAAAAAATATATAAATAATAATAAATTTCACTCATATTCCTTTGTGGAAATTTGCTGAAATGAAGAGAAGATTTATTAATCTGATTTCTAGTACCATCCACAAAATTAATATATAAAGTATTAATATATAAAGTAGTACCATCCACAAAATTAATATATAAAGTATTGGACCTAAATGTATTACATTTTTCTTGGGCCTAAATAATTAAAGTAATTTATTCAAAAGTACAGTTTAGGGTATCTTTTAGTGTGAAATGAGTTGTATATATATTTTTTACAGTTTACTTTTATTAACTCACTGTTTTTAATAAAATTCAAAGTACAATCATTATTGGGTAAAAATGTCGAGCAATGCGGTGGACATCGGACAGTGAAGATGCTCTAAAAGGATACACCAATATTGGATATTTTGTCCTGTCCATCACTTTTACACTCAGTGATTGGACATCAGCTGTGAATCGGGTACGAAACACGCTGATCATATTTCTATATGTAGATATCGGTATTTCCCTTTGACACCTGAAGCATTGTCATTATAATGCAAGGAGAATTCCCGATTTTTTTCTGGCGACTTCGATTTTCTCGGCCAATCGAGCAAACTTTTTTGAAATAAGGCAACTTTTTCGCCCAAGTCGCCCACTCCGCAGAGGCCTGTAATTTGGAAAGCAAAACATTGATTTCTTACCGTCTGAACAATCTATGCTCCATACTAGCATCCCACTAATCCGCAGTGAATGGAAGACAAATGAAAGACACATTGATTGGCTGAATATAAGTGGCCGGTACAGCTCATTTCTTTCTGTAAAAACAAATGTGTGAACGGTTCGCTATTCATTTTGATGGTGTCGGACACTTATCCAACAAAGTTTTGGACAAAAAGAAGTCCAAAAACTATTTGGGTATTTTCATTTTTACGGTGCTCTAGAGACCACATTTTTAGTTCAAAACTCCTGAAAGTTTGTCAGATTGTTTGTCTGGATGAGATCTCAAATGAGTACGAAAATGGGTCATGGCCGGTCAATAAGTAGGTCACATCTTACAAAAACCTTGTGTACGCTCTAGAAGCCACATTTTCTGTTCAAAACTGTTAAAAGTTGGTAAGAATGTATGACTTGATGATAGCTCTGACGAGTTTGAAAATGGGTCATGTTGGGTCAAAAACTAGGTCACTAGGTCAAATCTTCATAAAACCTTATGTATGCTCCAGAGGCCACATTTTCAGACCAAAAATCGTGAAAAATTGTGAGAATGTTTGTCTTCATGATACCTTGCATGAGTTTAAAAAAAGGTTCATGTCCGGTCAATAATTAGGTCACTAGGTCAAATCTTAGAAAAACCTTGTGTATGTTGTAGAAGCCACATTTTCTGACCAAAACTCTTGAAAGTTAGTCAGAATGTTTGCCTTGGGGATATCTCAAACGAGTTCAAAAATGAGTCATATTGGGTCAAAATCTAGGTCACTAAGTCATTTCTTAGAAAAACCTTATGTACGCTCTAGAGGCCACATTTTCAGTCCAAATCTCTTGAAAGTTAGTCAGGATGTTTATCTTGATAATATCTCAAACAAGTTCAAAATGAGTCATATTGGGTTAAAAACTAGGTCATTAGGTCAAATCTTCCAAAAACCTTGCATACTTTCTAGAGGCTACATTTTAATTGCAATACTCATGAAACTTGGTCAGAATGTTTGTACTAATGATTTCTTGAACCAGTTTGCAAATGGGTCATGTCGGGTCAATAACTGGGTCACTGAGTCACATCTTCAAAAAACCTTGTGTACGCTCCATAGGCCACATTTTCAGCCAAATACTCCTGAAAATCTTGGTAGAATGTTTGTCATAATCTCAAAAGAGATTGAAATTAGGTCAAGTTTGGTCAAAAGACTCAGGGACATCATGGCCCATTATGATGGCCCTCTTGTTAAAGTTATCCACAACCCTAATTGACAAATTCATGGCAAATCAGGGTCCAAAAATTTGCAGAAAAGGGACTCGTCCTGTAGGACAAGTGACTTTGAAAAAAAAAAAAAAAAAAAAAAACACTTGCCAAGCTTTGATCCTCACTTGTCTAACGAAATAAACTGTTTCAGTTTTCGAAATTAGATCATTTTTTTTAATGACGAAACGGAAACGCAAATTATATTGTCTCCCGTAGCAATGAACCTTAAATACTGGGTATCAATGACCGTTACCATTTTTCCGGTCAATTTACAGAAATTAAGAAAGCCAAAACAAAACAGTTTACCAACAGGCTTCGGGCAAGTATAATTTGCGTTAATGTGAATACATGTATAATAAATAGCAAAGTCGCTCGTATTGAATTAGATCTACCCAAAGCATATTAAAACATTTGTGTTTGCAATGAAAGATCCTGGGTTATATCATTAGGCTGACTGGTAACCGGTCTTTATTTGGAGCGGGGACCAGCACGTTTTATGTTGTTTCAATATTTGATTTCCCGAATACCCTTAATTTTCTTAATCAATAATGGAATGGCCATTTTGACTCCTGTAAGTTAAATATTCATCTGAAAAAACTTACTTGTTTACTATTCACCACCCGTCCTGCCAGATGACCATGACTAATATTTCACTCATCCTGATCCATTTCTTACTTGTAAGTACGAGTGGATTCTTTGGACCCTGCATATCATGCAGTAATACTTCTAAAATAATTAATTGACATGAAAAAAAGATTGCTGAATAAAACGCAATAACCCATGACACAACTATTTGAAAACTTATAAAGAGGAAAGTTGGCATTCTGGTTTTTTAGCTCACCTGAACACAAAGTGCTCAAGATGAACTTTTGTGATCGTGCTGTGTCCGGTGTCTGTTGTGCCTCGTGCAACGTTAACTTTTACCTAGTGTACGCTCTAGAGGCCACGTTTTCAGCCCGATACTCATAAATCTTGGTCAGAATGTTTGTCTTGGTAAGATCTCATGTTCGGTCCAAAACTAGGTCATATCTTAGAAAAACTTGTATACACTCTAGAGGCCACATTTTCAGTCCAAAACTCTTGAAAGTTGGTCAGAATGTTTGTCTTGATGAGATCTCAGACTGGTTTGAAAAACGGTCATGTCAGGTAAAAAACTAAGTCACATCTTAGAAAAACCTTTTGTACGTTGTAGAGGCCACATTTTCAGTGCAATACTCATGAATCTTGGTCAGAATGTTTGTCTTAATGATGTCTTGGAAGTATTAAAAAAGGGTTATGTCGGGTCAAAAAAAATCTTATGCTCTAGAGGCTAGCTTTTCAGTCAAATACATGTGAAAGTTTGTCAGAATGTTTGTTATAATGAAATCTTGAATTAGTGTGAAAATGGGTCATATTGAGCCAAAAACTAGGTCACTTGGTCATATCTTTAAAATAGCCTGCGTAGCTCTAGAGTCATCATTTTCTGTCCAATACTTATGAAAATTAGAATGTTTGTCTTGATGATCAATATGATGAAATTGAAAATGGGTTACATTGCTGAAAAAAAACTAGGATGCCATGTCGACTCTTGGGCTATCGTGGCCCTCTTTTTTAAAAAATATACTTTTCAGACAAAGGAGAAAACATTGTGAGAAAACGAGAATGTGCTCGTTACAAGCAATTTCTCCTTTTTCTACACTGTTTTCAAAAGCACTAATCTGTAGACCCATTAACAATGGTTTCTTTGAGAATTGGTTAATAGAGGCATCTGAATTTGAGATGCTGTGTGAAAAGTGACTCCAGATTTGTCCATGTTGAAGCATCTTCATCAATTTGATAACAATTTGTGTCAAAAACCCGCAGTTACAGTTATTTGAGTTACACAATGTTACAAAAAAAAAAAAAAAAAAAAAAAAAAAAAAAAAAAAATTAAGGGTATTTCAGTGGTTCGGTGGTATTTCGGTGATTCATTGAACCCGTAGACTAGTCCTATATGCAGGCTGACCTGGGTCGATAGTTTTTTCAGATGCATTAAGCCCCCTTTTCAAAGAGCATGGCTCATATATAAAGTTTGCATTGTTGTAAGAGAATAATTGTTGAGTATTCTGTCTGTGGGTTTAACTTGGTACACTGTTCCTGGCTGTGTTGGTATATGCATGTATTTAAGTTTGCATTGTCCCAATGAAATCATTCTTGGGTAAATCTGTCCATTGTGTTTTACTGGGTACACTGTCCCTGGCTCTGTTAGGTAGCCTTAGTTAATATAATGTGTATGTTAAGTTTGGTATGTTGTAAGTGAATCATTGTTGGGTATTGTATCTATTGTGTTTTACTTGGTTACATGTACAAGGTTACACTGTTCCATGCTTTGTTTGGTAGTTGTGGGCTCTAAAGATTTCAAGCCTTGCAATTGACCAAATTGAATCAGTGTTTGGTATATTCTGAGCATTGTGTCTTACTGGGTACACTGTCCTTGGCTCTATGAGGTAGCTTTGGTCTTTACATAAGACCTGCAACATACAAAATTGGGCCATTGGAAATTTGCATGAAGTGTCGCCTAGGATATGCCCGTGTACTCTACAAGGCTTATCAAAGACTACACTTTCTGTCCTTATGGGATATTCTGTTCAAGGAACGTCTCCTCTGGGTTGAAATCTTATGTAGGCATAAAGTGCCACCCCTGATCAGTCTGCCCTGACTGCGCTGGCTTATCCAGGACGAGTCTTTACCAGAATGTCTGAAGACCCTGTTACGCATGTTGCATTGTCCTTAGTGAATCATTTTGGGGTAATCTGTCCAATGTGTTTTACTGGGTACACTGTCCATGGTTTCTCTCTTTGGTAGTCTTGGTATTTACTTATTTTAAGTTTGCATTGTCCTAAGTGAATCATTGTTGGGTATTATGTCCAATTCAGGTTTGGGAATGGGTCCAAAACCATGCAAATTGGGAAAACCCCGTTGTTTTCTCCAAAATTGGGAATTTTCCTAATAAACACTAAATCAAGTTACTGATTTTTTACAATTGATACTTTCTAGTTCTTTGAACTAAAACAGAAGCATTACGCCCAGAAATTTAAAACATTGAAAACAAATTAATTTGTCCTCAAAGAAAAAAAGGTCGCTATTTCTCATGTTGTTAAAGATGTTAGTAGTTTTGTGTTTCTGAAAGTGTGTGAGGGGATTAAAGAGTTGACCCATGAATTATGTTGATGACCATTGTTTTACACTTGAACCTTGGCTCGATGGGATGTCAGATTTAATATCCATTTTATTTTGGGACAAGCTAATTGTTGCATCTTGATGCTCTTATCTTGTTTATCCTCGACTTGAATGGACTCGTCAGTCTCCTTAAGGCCAAACTCTGTAGGAAGTTTAGAACCCGTCGGATTGATCAGGGCTTTAGCAAGCCTCTGAAATTCAGGATTCATTGACCCTAAAACTTTAGGTGTCAAATCTAATTTTTCAAGAGTCAAACCAAAAGTCATGAATAAAAATGGAATAGTTGAGAGTGCTATAGACAACTTGTGATGTGATGTGAACAACCGATTTGTAAAGTTTTACTGTGCAAAGAGGACCCACCCCCCCTTCCCACCAACTCACACACACAGTATGTTCAAGAAGGCCAAGATTAAAACCTTGTCGACCTAAGCAATCAATGAGAAAATTATGGATAATAAATTGTGTTCCTCATTCTTTTGTTAAACGGTGCAGAAATAAAGATCTTAAGATTCATTCATCCAATTCCTAGTACCATCCAGAAATATGTAAAGTAATATAATTTTCTTGGGCCTGAATATTAAAGTAATTTATTCATGAGTACTGTTTGAGGTATCTTTTTGTATAAAATGGGATGTAGATATTTGTTTCAGGTTACTTTTATTAACTTAGTGTTTTTAATAAAATTCAAAGTATGATTATTATTGGGTACAAATGTCGAACAACATGATGGGCATTAGTGAGTGAAAAAATTAACAGTATCTATACATCGATGCTTAACTTTAAAAAGATATGCCAATACTAAATTTATTGCCCTGGCCATCTCTTCTAGCAAGGTTAGTGCCAGTTTTCAACCTACGCTTGTCCTGTCATAACTACGAAATCATTTATCACCTTCATGCAGTGTTCTGCCAAGGATTTTAAAAAGTAGAGACAAATGTCTCACTCATCCAGAAAAGTTTAAAACATTTTTAAAAATTTGGGGACAAAATTTAGCAGGGATAAAATTGGTTTAAAAAGTAGAGGCGCTTGAGCGCCTGTATCGCTCCACAGGCCTGATATTTCTATAATGGCGAAAGGAAGTTTTTAACAATTATCATTCAATCCTGCATTTTAGCTCACTGAAGAAACAATTTGGTAGACAACCACCATAGGAACTTACCTGCAAAACAACAATGAAATCCAATGAATAGTTTTAGAGAAGAAATTTTTCAAAGATTTTACTTTATACCATAAAAGGAAAATGAGTCTCCCATAAAAGCCATGTTTTTTGACAGATCTTTTTTTTTTAAGGAATTCTGTAAACCTGTATCTAAGGAACATTCCTGCAAAATAATAATGCTATCCAAATAGCGGTTTGGGAGGAGAAGATTTTTAAAGGTTTTTTACTTTGGTTGCCATGGCAACCAGAATTCTTCATGGAACACAATTATTTGAAGGAATTTGAAAGAGGACCACCAAAGGAACATTCCTGTGAAATTTGGTAAAAATCCAGTCAATAGTTTCTGAGGAGAAGTTTTTTAAAGAAAAAGTTTACGGACGCACGCACGGACGAACGGACGAACGAACGGACGGACGGACGGACGCACGACGGACACAACGCCATGACAATAGCTCGCTGGCCTTCGGCCAGTGGAGCTAACAACAATGAAATCCAATGAATAGTTTTAGAGAAGAAATTTTTCAAAGATTTTACTTTATACCATAAAAGGAAAATGAGTCTCCCATAAAAGCCATGTTTTTTGACAGATCTTTTTTTTTTTTTAAGGAATTCTGTAAACCTGTATCTAAGGAACATTCCTGCAAAATAATAATGCTATCCAAATAGCGGTTTGGGAGGAGAAGATTTTTAAAGGTTTTTTACTTTGGTTGCCATGGCAACCAGAATTCTTCATGGAACACAATTATTTGAAGGAATTTGAAAGAGGACCACCAAAGGAACATTCCTGTGAAATTTGGTAAAAATCCAGTCAATAGTTTCTGAGGAGAAGTTTTTTAAAGAAAAAGTTTACGGACGCACGCACGAACGGACGGACGGACAGACGGACGGACGGACGGACGGACGCACGACGGACACAACGCCATGACAATAGCTCTCTGGCCTTCGGCCAGTGGAGCTAATAAGAAATTTAAACTAGTTCCCAAATATCCATATTTGTTAATTGCTATGTTCTCTTTCACTAGCCAAAATGTAAATTTAAATGCAACTAACATGGCTGATTATTTCTCATTGAAACTTTCCCTACAGTTTTCTTAAACACCCCCCCCCCTCCCCCTGAAGAGACTCGGCCATGACGGCTGATCTACCATAGACGTTCTCTGCACGGCGTACATAGAATGGTAGTTCTGAAATACATTTTTTTTTCAGTAAATGCATACTTTTTGGTTTTTTTAAACACATTTTACAACCCATAAAGTTGCGGTCGCAATCATATTCCAACGAAGAATATTCTTTTAAATACTAAGAACTGTCGTACAGGTATTTTTTACCATCTTCCGATGATGCTGATTGAGTGGGAGGGGTACTGGGCATCAGAACATAATCGAACTTTGAGTTCCGATTGTTATATGCTTTTGCTTACCATAGAAGCTTAGGATAATGCTTGGCTTTTTGCCGTGGCAACAAAACCATTTTCCGACTGAGATTGCAGAAGATACTACGTCGTGAAAGTAAAGTACACGATCAATACTTGGTTGATGTTTTCGGTCTGCGTCCAATCAAATTTCATTTTGCATATATGCACCTTCGGCGCCCATGAAAAACACTCAATTGTAATAGTTACGTGGCTGATTCCACAACTTTTAATATGCGACAAAAATCACCTTTTACCATTTTTTTCTGCGACATTTTGAATTTTTTAGTAAGGAAATCGCAAATACGTCGCCATGGCAGACCACTGTCTTCATGTCATACTTCGCCGATAATATGCAGCAGTTTTATTGATGTTAAACATTCAATTTCTGATGAATTTCACGCCTTTCAAATGAAAATCATTTGGTATGATTGCTGTTTGATATATTTTTGATGCATCTCTAAAAATTTTAGTGAGTCAAAATGACCCCTTGATTGGATTTTTTTTGGGTCAGAATTTGGTATTTAAAAATTTTTGTGCGTCAAGACTAGGGTTAAAGGGTCAAACAAAAACCCGAAATAATTCAATTTTCTTTGAATTTTATTTGCAGTTGTAGATCAAATCGTAGTTGAAGAAAGCATTTTCTGCGAATACACAAATTGGAAA
The DNA here is from genome assembly GCA_946811185.2 of Hippopus hippopus. Lineage (NCBI taxonomy): Eukaryota > Metazoa > Mollusca > Bivalvia > Cardiida > Cardiidae > Hippopus > Hippopus hippopus. The sequence continues at coordinate 24,441,704 of OX328111.1, read as the reverse complement.
TTTTTGGCTACACAAAAATATATACAGTTCACCTGTATTGTATTTGACGATCGCTAAGGAGACTGCCAAAACACATACACTGGATGCCGGCCTTGATCTGATAAAGGCTAAAACTTGGTTATCAATCAGTGGGACCAGTTTACGGAAATAAAATGTTGACAGACGTCTTTTTTTTTTGTCCGGGTCGATTACTACTTTGGGAATCACCCTCTTTTTGACCAATGAAATCGCTGATATTTGGATTGTATGTGTTACCTACTCAGAACAATTTGCCAGAGGGAAATCCATAATACAAATTTCAATCCATCACAGAGTCATTTTGGAAAAAGACACTTGGGCCTTGCTGTGAGAAACACAGTCGGGTTTGGGAATATTCATGCGCGATTTGGGGAAAAAATGGTAACATTTTTGGATTGGGAAGGGGTCTGTTTTATGGACCAATTTAAAGAAGGAAAAAAATCGCTGTAATGTGTTTTACTGGGTACACTGTCCGTGTTTCTTTTGTTGGATAGTCTTAGTCTTTACTTATTGTAAGGTTGCATTGTCCTAAGTGAATCATCGTTGGGTATTCTGTCCAGTGTGTTTTACTGGGTACAATGTCTGTAGTTTCTCTGTTAGATAGTCATTGTCTTTACTTATTATAAGTTTGCATTGTCTTAAGTGATTCATTATTGGGTATTCTGTCCAATGTGTTTTACTTGGTACACTGTCTGTAGTTTCTCTGTTAGGTAGTCGTGGTCTTTACTTACTGTAAGTTTGCATTGTCCTAAGTGAATCATTAATGGATATTCTGTCCAATATGTTTTACTTGGTACACTGTCCATGCTTTCTCTGTTGGGTAGTGTTGGTCTTTTCATATTTTTAAATTTGCATTGGCATAACTGAATCATTGTTTGGTATTCTGTCCAATTTGTTTTACTTGGTGCACTGTCCGTGGTTTCTCTGTTGGGTAGTCTTGGTCTTTACTTATTTTTAAATTTGCATTGCCGTAAGTGAATCATTGTTGGGTATTCTGTCCAATTTGTTTTACTTGGTACAATGTCCGTGGTTTCTCTGTTGGGTAGTCTTGGTCTATACTTATTTCAAGTTTGCATTGTCCTAAGTGAATCAGTGTTGGGTATATTTTGTGCATTGTATTTTACAGGGTACACTGTCCCTGGCTCTATTGGGTAGCCTTGGTCTTTACATATTGCCTGCAACATACAAAATTAGGCCTTTGGACATTTTGATGGAAAATGGAAGTACAAAGTACTACTAGAATGTTTTTAACTTTTAGGGAGTCTAGGCCAGAGAAGATGCACAAGAATGTATTCCATGCAATGAACACCTTACCATTAAGCATATTTACGTAAGATTGCATTGACCTTAAGCCTATTCGAGAGAATAGGGCATTAATATCATCATGAGAAATGTGGAACTAAATACCTATTAAATTTGTCCAAATGAAAGAACCAACAAGTGGCTTATTGTAAGAAATATTTTGGAAAGCCAACAGTAGTTAAAAAACAAAAAATATATAAATAATAATAAATTTCACTCATATTCCTTTGTGGAAATTTGCTGAAATGAAGAGAAGATTTATTAATCTGATTTCTAGTACCATCCACAAAATTAATATATAAAGTATTACATTTTCTTGGGCCTAAATGTATTACATTTTTCTTGGGCCTAAATAATTAAAGTAATTTATTCAAAAGTACACTTTAGGTTATCTTTTTGTGTGAAATGAGTTGTAGATATATTTTTTACAGTTTACTTTTATTAACTCACTGTTTTTAATAAAATTCAAAGTACAATCATTATTGGGTAAAAATGTCGAGCAATGCGGTGGACATCGGAGAGTGAAGATGCTCTAAAAGGATACACCAATATTGAATATTTTGTCCTGTCCATCACTTTTACACTCAGTGATTGGACATCAGCTGTGAATCGGGTATGAAACACGCTGATCATAGGTCTATATGTAGATATCGGTATTTCCCTTTGACACCTGAAGCATTGTCATTATAATGCAAGGAGAATTCCCGATTTTTTTCTGGCGACTTCGATTTTCTCGGCCAATCGAGCCAAGTTTTTTGAAATAAGGCAACTTTTTCGCCCAAGCCGCCCACTCCGCAGAGGCCTGTAATTTGGAAAGCAAAACATTGATTTCTTACCGTTTGAACAATCTATCCTCCATACTAGCATTCCACTAATCCGTAGTGAATGGAAGACAAATGAAAGACACATTGATTGGTTGAATATAGGTGGCCGGTAAGCTCATTTCTTTCCATAAAAACAAATGTGTGAACGGTTCGCTATTCATTTTGATGGTGTCGGACACTTATCCAAAAAAAACCTTTAGGACAAAAAGAAGTCCAAAAACTATTTGGGTATTTTCATTTTTACGGTGCTCTAGAGACCGCATTTTTAGTTCAAAACTCCTGGAAGTTTGTCAGAATGTTTGTCTGGATGAGATCTCAAATGAGTACGAAAATGGGTCATGGCCGGTCAATAACTAGGTCACTAGGTCAAATCTTACAAAAACCTTGTGTACGCTCTAGAAGCCACATTTTCTGTTCAAAACTGTTAAAAGTTGGTAAGAATGTATGACTTGATGATACCTCTGACGAGTTTGAAAATGGGTCATGTTGAGTCAAAAACTAGGTCACTAGGTCAAATCTTCATAAAACCTTATGTATGCTCCAGAGGCCACATTTTCAGTCCAAAAATCTTGAAAAATTGTCAGAATGTTTGTCTTGATGATACCTTGCATGAGTTCAAAAATGGGTCATGTCCGGTCAATAACTAGGTCACTAGGTCAAATCTTAGAAAACCCTTGTGTATGTTGTAGAAGCCACATTTTCCGTCCAAAACTCTTGAAAGTTAGTCAGAATGTTTGCCTTAGGGATATCTCAAACGAGTTCAAAAATGTGTCATATTGGGTCAAAATCTAGGTCACTAGGTCATTTCTTAGAAAAACCTTATGTACGCTCTGGAGGCCACATTTTCAGTCCAAAGCTCTTGAAAGTTAGTCAGGATGTTTATCTTGATAATATCTCAAACAAGTTCAAAAATGAGTCATATTGGGTCAAAATCTAGGTCACTAGGTTTCTTAGAAAAACCTTATGTACGCTCTAGAGGCCACATTTTCAGTCCAGAACTCTTGAAAGTTAGTCAGGATGTTTATCTTGATAATATCTCAAGTTCAAAAATGAGTCATATTGGGTTAAAAACTAGGTCACTAGGTCAAATCTTCCAAAAACCTTGTATACTTTCTAGAGGCTACATTTTTAATTGCAATACTCATGAAACTTGGTCAGAATGTTTGTACTAATGATTTCTTGAACCAGTTTGCAAATGGGTCATGTCGGGTCAATAACTAGGTCACTGAGTCACATCTTCAAAAAACCTTGTGTACGCTCCATAGGCCACATTTTCAGTCAAATACTCTTGAAAATCTTGGTAGAATGTTTGTCATTATCTCAAAAGAGATTGAAAATGGGTCATGTTTGGTCAAAAGACTCAGGGTCTTCATGGCCCTCTTGTTAAAGTTATCCATAACCCTAATTGACAAATTCATGGCAAATCAGGGTCCAAAAATTTGCAGAAAAGGGACTCGTCCTGTAGGACAAGTGACTTTGAAAAAAAAAAAAAAAAAAAAAAAAATTGCCAAGCTTTGATCCTCACTTGTCTAACGAAATAAACTGTTTCAGTTTTCGAAATTAGATCATTTTTTTTATGACGAAACGGAAACGCCAATTATATTGTCTCCCGTAGCAATGGACCTTAAATACTGGGTATAAATGACCGTTACCATTTTTCCGGCCAATTTACAGAAATTAAGAAAGCCAAAACAAAACAGTTAATGAACAGGCTTCGGGCAAGTATAATTTGCGTTAATGTGAATCCAGGTTGTTTTAATAAATAGAAAAGTCGCTCGTATTGAATTAGATCTACCCAAAGCATATTAAAACATTTGTGTTTGCAATAAAAGATCCTGGATTATATCATTAGGCTGACTGGTAACCGGTCTTCATTTGGAGCGGGGACCAGCACGTTTTATGTTGTTTCAATATTTGATTTCCCGAATACCCTTAATTTTCTTAATCAATAATGGAATGGCCATTTTGACTCCTGTAAGTTAAATATTCATCTGAAAAACTTGTTTGTTTACTATTCACCACCCGTCCTGCCAGATGACCATGATTAATATTTCACTCATCCTGATCCATTTCTTACTTGTAAGTACGAGTGGATTCTTTGGGCCCTGCATATCATGCAGTAATACTTCTAAAATAATTATTTGACATGAAAAAAAAGATTGCTGAATAAAACGCAATAACCCATGACACAACTATTTGAGAACTTATAAAGAGGAAAGTTGGCATTCTGGTTTTTTAGCTCACCTAAACACAAAGTGCTCAAGATGAACTTTTGTGATCGTGCTGTGTCCTGTGTCTGTTGTGCCTCGTGCAACGTTAACTTTTACCTAGTGTACGCTCTAGAGGCCACGTTTTCATCCCGATACTCATATATCTTGGTCAGAATGTTTGTCTTGGTAAGATTTCATGTTGGATCCAAAACTAGGTCATATCTTAGAAATACTTGTATACACTCTAGAGGCCATAATTTCAGTCCAAAACTCTTGAAAGTTGGTCAGAATGTTTGTCTTGATGATATCTCAGACTGGTTTGAAAAACGGTCATGTCAGGTAAAAAACTAAGTCACATCTTAGAAAAACCTTTTGTACGTTGTAGAGGCCACATTTTCAGTGCAATACTCATGAATCTTGGTCAGAATGTTTGTCTTAATGATGTCTTGGAAGTGTTAAAAAAGGGTTATGTCGGGTCAAAAACTAGGTCGCTTGGTCAAATCTTACAAAAATCTTATGCTCTAGAGGCTAGATTTTCAGTCAATACATGTGAAAGTTTGTCAGAATGTTTGTTATAATGAAATCTTGAATTAGTGTGAAAATGGGTCATATTGAGCCAAAAACTAGGTCACCTGGTCATATCTTTAAAATAGCCTGCGTAGCTCTAGAGTCATCATTTTCTGTCCAATACTTATGAAAATTAGAATGTTTGTCTTGATGATCAATATGATGAAATTGAAAATGGGTTACATTGCTTAAAAAACTAGGATGCCATGTCGACTCTTGGGCTATCGTGGCCCTCTTTTTTAAAAAATATGCTTTTCAGACAAAGGAGGAAACATTGTGAGAAAACGAGAATGTGCTCGTTACAAGCAATTTCTCCTTTTTCTACACTGTTTTCAAAAGCACTAATCTGTAGACCCATTAACAATGGTTTCTTTGAGAATTGGTTAATAGAGGCATCTGAATTTGAGATGCTGTGTGAAAAGTGACTCCAGATTTGTCCATGTTGAAGCATCTTCATCAATTTGATAACAATTTGTGTCAAAAACCCGCAGTTACAGTTATTTGAGTTACATAATTTTACAAAAAAAAATTAAGGATATTTCAGTGGTTCGGTGGTATTTCGGTGATTCATTGGACCCGTAGACTAGTCCTATATGCAGGCTGACCTGGGTCGATAATTTTTTCAGATGCATTAAGCCCCCTTTTCACAGAGCATGGCTCATATATAAAGTTTGCATTGTTGTAAGAGAATCATTGTTGGGTATTCTGTCGGTGGGTTTAACTTGGTACACTGTTCCTGGCTGTGTTGGTATATGCATGTATTTAAGTTTGCATTGTCCCATGGAAATCATTCTTGGGTAAATCTGTCCATTGTGTTTTACTGGGTACACTGTCCCTGGCTCTGTTAGGTAGCCTTAGTTAATATAATGTGTATGTTAAGTTTGGTTTGTTGTAAGTGAATCATTGTTGGGTATTGTATCTATTGTGTTTTACTTGGTTACATGTACAAGGTTACACTGTCCCATGCTTTGTTTGGTAGTTGTGGGCTCTAAAGATTTCAAGCATTGTCCTAATTGATCAAATTGAATCAGTGTTTGGTATATTCTGAGCATTGTGTCTTACTGGGTACACTGTCCTTGGCTCTATGAGGTAGCCTTGGTCTTTACATAAGACCTGCAACATACAAAATTGGGCCATTGGAAATTTGCATGAAGTGTCGCCTAGGATATGCCCGTGTACTCTACACAGGCTTATCAAAGACAACACTTTCTGTCCTTATGGGATATTCTGCTCAAGGAACGTCTCCTCTGGGTTGAAATCTTATGTAGGCATAAAGTGCCACCCCTGATCAGTCTGCCCTGACTGCGCTGGCTTATCCAGGACGAGTCTTTACTTATTGTAAGTTTGCATTGTCCTAAGTGAATCATTGTTGGGTATTCTGTCCAATGCAGGTTTGGGAATGGGTCCAAAACCATGCAAATTGGGAAAACCCCGTTGTTTTCTCAAAAATTGGGAATTTTCCAAATAAACACTAAATCAAGTTACTGATTTTTTAAAATGGATACCCTCTAGTTCTTTGAACTAAAACAGAAGCATTACGCCCAGAAATTTAAAACATTGAAAACAAATTAATTTGTCCTCAAAGAAAAAAAGGTCGCTATTTCTCATGTTGTTAAAGATGTTAGTAGGTTTGTGTTTCTGAAAGTGTGTGAGGGGATTAAAGAGTTGACCCATGAATTATGTTGATGACCATTGTTTTACACTTGAACCTTGGCTCGATGGGATGTCAGATTTAATATCCATTTTATTTTGGGACAAGCTAATTGTTGCATCTTGATGCTCTTATCTTGTTTATCCTCGACTTGAATGGACTCGTCAGTCTCCTTAAGGCCAAACTCTGTAGGAAGTTTAGAACCAGTCGGATTGATCAGGGCTTTAGCAAGCCTCTGAAATTCAGGATTCATTGACCCTAAAACTTTAGGTGTCAAATCTAATTTTTCAAGAGTCAAACCAAAAGTCATGAATAAACATGGCATAGTTGAGAGTGCTATAGACAACTTGTGATGTGATGTGAACAACCGATTTGTAAAATTTTACTGTGCAAAGAGGACCCCTCTTCCCACCAACTCACACACACAGTATGTTCAAGGAGGCCAAGATTAAAACCTTGTCGACCTAAGCAATCAATGAGAAAATTATGGATAATAAATTGTGTTCCTCATTTTGTTAAACGGTGCAGAAATAAAGATCTTAAGATTCATTCATCCAATTTCTAGTACCATCCAGAAATATGTAAAGTAATATAATTTTCTTGGGCCTGAATATTAAAGTAATTTATTCATGAGTACTGTTTGAGGTATCTTTTTGTATAAAATGGGATGTAGATATTTGTTTCAGGTTACTTTTATTAACTTAGTGTTTTTAATAAAATTCAAAGTAAGATCATTATTGGGTACAAATGTCGAGGAACATGATGGGCATTAGTGAGTGAAAAAATTAACAGTATCTATACATCGATGCTTAACTTTGAAAAGATATGCCAATACTAAATTTATTGCCCTGGCCATCACTTTTAGCAAGGTTAGTGCCAGTTTTCAACCTACGCTTGTCCTGTCATAACTACCAAGTCATTTATCACCTTCATGCAGTGTTCTGCCAAGGATTTTAAAAAGTAGAGACAAATGTCTCACTCATCCAGAAAAATTTAAAACATTTTTTAAAATTTGGGGACAAAATTTAGAAGGGATAAAATTGGTTTAAAAATAAAAAAAAAAAAAAATAAACTAGTTCCCAGATATCTATACTTGTTAATTGCTATGTTCTCTTTCACTAGCCAAAATGTGAATTTAAATGCAACTAACATGGCTGATTATTTCCATTGAAACTTTCCCTACAGTTTTCTTAAAACCCCCCCTGAAGAGACTCGGCCATGACGGCTGATCTACCATAGACGTTCTCTGCACGGCGTACATAGAATGGTAGTTCTGAAGTTACATTTTTTTTTTTCAGTAAATGGATACTTTTTGGTTTTTTTAAACACATTTTACAACCCATAAAGTTGCGGTCGCAATCATATTCCAACGAAGAATATTCTTTTAAATACTAAGAACTGTCGTACAGGTATTTTTTACCATCTTCCGATGATGTTGATTGAGTGGGAGGGGTACTGGGCATCAGAACATTATCGAACTTTGAGTTCCGATTGTTATATGCTTTTGCTTACCATAGAAGCTTAGGATAATGCCTGGCTTTTTGCCGTGGCAACAAAACCATTTTCCGACTGAGATTGCAGAAGATGCTACGTCGTGAAAGTAAAGTACACGATCAATACTTGGTTGATGTTTTCGGTCTGCGTCCAATCAAATTTCATTTTGCATATATGCACCTTCGGCGCCCATGAAAAACACTAAATTGTAATAGTTACGTGGCTGATTCTACAACTTTTAATATGCGACAAAAATCACCTTTTACCAATTTTTTCTGCGACATTTTGAATTTTTTAGTAAGGAAATCGGAAATACGTCGCCATGGCAGACCACTGCCTTCATGTCATACTTCGCCGATAATATGCAGCAGTTTAATTGATGTTAAACATTCAATTTGTGATGAATTTCACGCCTTCAAATGAAAATCATTTGGTATGATTGCTGTTTGATATATTTTTGATGCATCTCTAAAAATTTTAGTGAGTCAAAATGACCCGTTGATTGGATTTTTTTTGGGTCAGAATTTGGTATTTAAAAATTTTTGTGCGTCAAGACTAGGGTTAAAGGGTCAAACAAAAACCCGAAATAATTCAATTTTCTTTGAAATTTATTTGCAGTTGTAGATCAAATCGTAGTTGAAGAAAGCATTTTCTGCGAATACACAAATTGGAAATTTTTGGCTACACAAAAATATATACAGTTCACCTGTATTGTATTTGACGATCGCTAAGGAGACTGCCAAAACACATACACTGGATGCCGGCCTTGATCTGATAAAGGCTAAAACTTGGTTATCAATCAGTGGGACCAGTTTACGGAAATAAAATGTTGATAGACGTCATATTTTTTGTTGGGGTCGATTACTACTTTGGGAATCACCCTCTTTTTGACCAATGAAATCGCTGATATTTGGATTGTATATATTACCTACTCAGAACAATTTGCCGGAGGGAAATCCATGATACAAATTTCAATCCATCACAGAGTCATTTTGGAAAAAGACACTTGGGCCTTGCTGTAAGAAAGACAGTTGGGTTTGGGAATATTCATGCGCGATTTGGGGAAAAAATGGTAACATTTTTGGATTGGGAAGGGGTCTGTTTTATGGACCAATTAAAAGAAGGAAAAAAATCGCTGTAATGTGTTTTACTGGGTACACTGTCTGTGTTTCTTTTGTTGGATAGTCTTAGTCTTTACTTATTGTAAGGTTGCATTGTCCTAAGTGAATCATCATTGGGTATTCTGTCCAGTGTGTTTTACTGGGTACACTGTCTGTAGTTTCTCTGTTAGGAAGTCATGGTCTTTACTTATTGTAAGTTTGCATTGTCTTAAGTGAATCATTATTGGGTATTCTGTCCAATGTGTTTTACTTGGTACACTGTCTGTAGTTTCTCTGTTAGGTAGTCGTGGTCTTTACTTACTGTAAGTTTGCATTGTCCTAAGTGAACCATTAATGGGTATTCTGTCCAATATGTTTTACTTGGTACACTGTCCATGGTTTCTCTGTTGGGTAGTGTTGGTCTTTTCATATTTTTAAATTTACATTGGCGTAACTGAATCACTGTTGGGTATTCTGTCCAATTTGTTTTACTTGGTACACTGTCCGTGGTTTCTGTTGGGTAGTCTTGGTCTTTAGTTATTTTTAAATTTGCATTGCCGTAAGTGAATCATTGTTGGGTATTCTGTCCAATTTGTTTTACTTGGTACTATGTTCGTGGTTTCTCTGTTGGGTAGTCTTGGTCTTTACTTATTTCAAGTTTGCATTGTCCTAAGTGAATCAGTGTTGGGTATATTTTGTGCATTGTATTTTACAGGGTACACTGTCCCTGGCTCTATTGGGTAGTCTTGGTCTTTACATATTGCCTGCAACATACAAAATTGGACCTTTGGACATTTTGGTGGAAAATGCAAGTACAGAGTACTACTAGAATGTTTTTAAGTTTTAGGGAGTCTAGGCCAGAGAAGATGCACAAGTATGTATTCCATGCAATGAACACCTTACCATTAAGCATATTCACTTACATTGCATTGACTTTCAGCCTATTCGAGAGAATAGGGCATTAATATCATCATGAGAAATGTAGCCATCAAAGTGGAACTAAATCCCTATTAAATTTGTCCAAATGAAAGAACCAACAAGTGGCCTATTGTAAGAAATCTTTTGAAAAGCCAACAGTAGTTAAAAAACAAAAAATATATAAATAATAATAAATTTCACTCATATTCCTTTGTGGAAATTTGCTGAAATGAAGAGAAGATTTATTAATCTGATTTCTAGTACCATTCACAAAATTAATATATAAAGTATTAATATATAAAGTAGTACCATCCACAAAATTAATATATAAAGTATTGGACCTAAATGTATTACATTTTTCTTGGGCCTAAATAATTAAAGTAACTTATTCAAAAGTACAGTTTAGGGTATCTTTTAGTGTGAAATGAGTTGTATATATATTTTTTACAGTTTACTTTTATTAACTCACTGTTTTTAATAAAATTCAAAGTACAATCATTATTGGGTACAAATGTCGAGCAATGCGGTGGACATCGGACAGTGAAGATGCTCTAAAAGGATACACCAATATTGGATATTTTGTCCTGTCCATCACTTTTACACTCAGTGATTGGACATCAGCTGTGAATCGGGTACGAAACACGCTGATCATAGGTCTATATGTAGATATCGGTATTTCCCTTTGACACCTGAAGCATTGTCATTATAATGAAAGGAGAATTCCCGATTTTTTTCTGGCGACTTCGATTTTCTCGGCCAATCGAGCCAAGTTTTTTGAAATAAGGCAACTTTTTCGCCCAAGTCGCCCACTCCGCAGAGGCCTGTAATTTGGAAAGCAAAACATTGATTTCTTACCGTTTGAACAATCTATCCTCCATACTAGCATCCCACTAATCCGCAGTGAATGGAAGACAAATGAAAGACACATTGATTGGCTGAATATAAGTGGCCGGTACAGCTCATTTCTTTCCATAAAAACAAATGTGTGAACGGTTCGCTATTCATTTTGATGGTGTCGGACACTTATCCAACAAAGTTTTGGACAAAAAGAAGTCCAAAAACTATTTGGGTATTTTCATTTTTACGGTGCTCTAGAGACCACATTTTTAGTTCAAAACTCCTGAAAGTTTGTCAGAATGTTTGTCTGGATGAGATCTCAAATGAGTACGAAAATGGGTCATGGCCGGTCAATAACTAGGTCACATCTTACAAAAACCTTGTGTACGCTCTAGAAGCCACATTTTCTGTTCAAAACTGTTAAAAGTTGGTAAGAATGTATGACTTGATGATACCTCTGACGAGTTTGAAAATGGGTCATGTTGAGTCAAAAACTAGGTCACTAGGTCAAATCTTCATAAAACCTTATGTATGCTCCAGAGGCCACATTTTCAGTCCAAAAATCTTGAAAAATTGTCAGAATGTTTGTCTTGATGATACCTTGCATGAGTTCAAAAATGGGTCATGTCCGGTCAATAACTAGGTCACTAGGTCAAATCTTAGAAAACCCTTGTGTATGTTGTAGAAGCCACATTTTCCGTCCAAAACTCTTGAAAGTTAGTCAGAATGTTTGCCTTAGGGATATCTCAAACGAGTTCAAAAATGTGTCATATTGGGTCAAAATCTAGGTCACTAGGTCATTTCTTAGAAAAACCTTATGTACGCTCTGGAGGCCACATTTTCAGTCCAAAGCTCTTGAAAGTTAGTCAGGATGTTTATCTTGATAATATCTCAAACAAGTTCAAAAATGAGTCATATTGGGTCAAAATCTAGGTCACTAGGTTTCTTAGAAAAACCTTATGTACGCTCTAGAGGCCACATTTTCAGTCCAAAACTCTTGAAAGTTAGTCAGGATGTTTATCTTGATAATATCTCAAGTTCAAAAATGAGTCATATTGGGTTAAAAACTAGGTCACTAGGTCAAATCTTCCAAAAACCTTGTATACTTTCTAGAGGCTACATTTTTAATTGCAATACTCATGAAACTTGGTCAGAATGTTTGTACTAATGATTTCTTGAACCAGTTTGCAAATGGGTCATGTCGGGTCAATAACTAGGTCACTGAGTCACATCTTCAAAAAACCTTGTGTACGCTCCATAGGCCACATTTTCAGTCAAATACTCCTGAAAATCTTGGTAGAATGTTTGTCATTATCTCAAAAGAGATTGAAAATGGGTCATGTTTGGTCAAAAGACTCAGGGTCTTCATGGCCCTCTTGTTAAAGTTATCCATAACCCTAATTGACAAATTCATGGCAAATCAGGGTCCAAAAATTTGCAGAAAAGGGACTCGTCCTGTAGGACAAGTGACTTTGAAAAAAAAAAAAAAAAAAAAAAAATTGCCAAGCTTTGATCCTCACTTGTCTAACGAAATAAACTGTTTCAGTTTTCGAAATTAGATCATTTTTTTTATGACGAAACGGAAACGCCAATTATATTGTCTCCCGTAGCAATGGACCTTAAATACTGGGTATAAATGACCGTTACCATTTTTCCGGCCAATTTACAGAAATTAAGAAAGCCAAAACAAAACAGTTAATGAACAGGCTTCGGGCAAGTATAATTTGCGTTAATGTGAATCCAGGTTGTTTTAATAAATAGAAAAGTCGCTCGTATTGAATTAGATCTACCCAAAGCATATTAAAACATTTGTGTTTGCAATAAAAGATCCTGGATTATATCATTAGGCTGACTGGTAACCGGTCTTCATTTGGAGCGGGGACCAGCACGTTTTATGTTGTTTCAATATTTGATTTCCCGAATACCCTTAATTTTCTTAATCAATAATGGAATGGCCATTTTGACTCCTGTAAGTTAAATATTCATCTGAAAAACTTGTTTGTTTACTATTCACCACCCGTCCTGCCAGATGACCATGATTAATATTTCACTCATCCTGATCCATTTCTTACTTGTAAGTACGAGTGGATTCTTTGGGCCCTGCATATCATGCAGTAATACTTCTAAAATAATTATTTGACATGAAAAAAAAGATTGCTGAATAAAACGCAATAACCCATGACACAACTATTTGAGAACTTATAAAGAGGAAAGTTGGCATTCTGGTTTTTTAGCTCACCTAAACACAAAGTGCTCAAGATGAACTTTTGTGATCGTGCTGTGTCCTGTGTCTGTTGTGCCTCGTGCAACGTTAACTTTTACCTAGTGTACGCTCTAGAGGCCACGTTTTCATCCCGATACTCATATATCTTGGTCAGAATGTTTGTCTTGGTAAGATTTCATGTTGGATCCAAAACTAGGTCATATCTTAGAAATACTTGTATACACTCTAGAGGCCATAATTTCAGTCCAAAACTCTTGAAAGTTGGTCAGAATGTTTGTCTTGATGATATCTCAGACTGGTTTGAAAAACGGTCATGTCAGGTAAAAAACTAAGTCACATCTTAGAAAAACCTTTTGCACGTTGTAGAGGCCACATTTTCAGTGCAATACTCATGAATCTTGGTCAGAATGTTTGTCTTAATGATGTCTTGGAAGTGTTAAAAAAGGGTTATGTCGGGTCAAAAACTAGGTCGCTTGGTCAAATCTTACAAAAATCTTATGCTCTAGAGGCTAGATTTTCAGTCAATACATGTGAAAGTTTGTCAGAATGTTTGTTATAATGAAATCTTGAATTAGTGTGAAAATGGGTCATATTGAGCCAAAAACTAGGTCACCTGGTCATATCTTTAAAATAGCCTGCGTAGCTCTACAGTCATCATTTTCTGTCCAATACTTATGAAAATTAGAATGTTTGTCTTGATGATCAATATGATGAAATTGAAAATGGGTTACATTGCTTAAAAAACTAGGATGCCATGTCGACTCTTGGGCTATCGTGGCCCTCTTTTTTAAAAAATATGCTTTTCAGACAAAGGAGGAAACATTGTGAGAAAACGAGAATGTGCTCGTTACAAGCAATTTCTCCTTTTTCTACACTGTTTTCAAAAGCACTAATCTGTAGACGCATTAACAATGGTTTCTTTGAGAATTGGTTAATAGAGGCATCTGAATTTGAGATGCTGTGTGAAAAGTGACTCCAGATTTGTCCATGTTGAAGCATCTTCATCAATTTGATAACAATTTGTGTCAAAAACCCGCAGTTACAGTTATTTGAGTTACATAATTTTACAAAAAAAAATTAAGGATATTTCAGTGGTTCGGTGGTATTTCGGTGATTCATTGGACCCGTAGACTAGTCCTATATGCAGGCTGACCTGGGTCGATAATTTTTTCAGATGCATTAAGCCCCCTTTTCACAGAGCATGGCTCATATATAAAGTTTGCATTGTTGTAAGAGAATCATTGTTGGGTATTCTGTCGGTGGGTTTAACTTGGTACACTGTTCCTGGCTGTGTTGGTATATGCATGTATTTAAGTTTGCATTGTCCCAATGAAATCATTCTTGGGTAAATCTGTCCATTGTGTTTTACTGGGTACACTGTCCCTGGCTCTGTTAGGTAGCCTTAGTTAATATAATGTGTATGTTAAGTTTGGTTTGTTGTAAGTGAATCATTGTTGGGTATTGTATCTATTGTGTTTTACTTGGTTACATGTACAAGGTTACACTGTCCCATGCTTTGTTTGGTAGTTGTGGGCTCTAAAGATTTCAAGCATTGTCCTAATTGATCAAATTGAATCAGTGTTTGGTATATTCTGAGCATTGTGTCTTACTGGGTACACTGTCCTTGGCTCTATGAGGTAGCCTTGGTCTTTACATAAGACCTGCAACATACAAAATTGGGCCATTGGAAATTTGCATGAAGTGTCGCCTAGGATATGCCCGTGTACTCTACACAGGCTTATCAAAGACAACACTTTCTGTCCTTATGGGATATTCTGCTCAAGGAACGTCTCCTCTGGGTTGAAATCTTATGTAGGCATAAAGTGCCACCCCTGATCAGTCTGCCCTGACTGCGCTGGCTTATCCAGGACGAGTCTTTACTTATTGTAAGTTTGCATTGTCCTAAGTGAATCATTGTTGGGTATTCTGTCCAATGCAGGTTTGGGAATGGGTCCAAAACCATGCAAATTGGGAAAACCCCGTTGTTTTCTCAAAAATTGGGAATTTTCCAAATAAACACTAAATCAAGTTACTGATTTTTTAAAATGGATACCCTCTAGTTCTTTGAACTAAAACAGAAGCATTACGCCCAGAAATTTAAAACATTGAAAACAAATTAATTTGTCCTCAAAGAAAAAAAGGTCGCTATTTCTCATGTTGTTAAAGATGTTAGTAGGTTTGTGTTTCTGAAAGTGTGTGAGGGGATTAAAGAGTTGACCCATGAATTATGTTGATGACCATTGTTTTACACTTGAACCTTGGCTCGATGGGATGTCAGATTTAATATCCATTTTATTTTGGGACAAGCTAATTGTTGCATCTTGATGCTCTTATCTTGTTTATCCTCGACTTGAATGGACTCGTCAGTCTCCTTAAGGCCAAACTCTGTAGGAAGTTTAGAACCAGTCGGATTGATCAGGGCTTTAGCAAGCCTCTGAAATTCAGGATTCATTGACCCTAAAACTTTAGGTGTCAAATCTAATTTTTCAAGAGTCAAACCAAAAGTCATGAATAAACATGGCATAGTTGAGAGTGCTATAGACAACTTGTGATGTGATGTGAACAACCGATTTGTAAAATTTTACTGTGCAAAGAGGACCCCTCTTCCCACCAACTCACACACACAGTATGTTCAAGGAGGCCAAGATTAAAACCTTGTCGACCTAAGCAATCAATGAGAAAATTATGGATAATAAATTGTGTTCCTCATTTTGTTAAACGGTGCAGAAATAAAGATCTTAAGATTCATTCATCCAATTTCTAGTACCATCCAGAAATATGTAAAGTAATATAATTTTCTTGGGCCTGAATATTAAAGTAATTTATTCATGAGTACTGTTTGAGGTATCTTTTTGTATAAAATGGGATGTAGATATTTGTTTCAGGTTACTTTTATTAACTTAGTGTTTTTAATAAAATTCAAAGTAAGATCATTATTGGGTACAAATGTCGAGGAACATGATGGGCATTAGTGAGTGAAAAAATTAACAGTATCTATACATCGATGCTTAACTTTGAAAAGATATGCCAATACTAAATTTATTGCCCTGGCCATCACTTTTAGCAAGGTTAGTGCCAGTTTTCAACCTACGCTTGTCCTGTCATAACTACCAAGTCATTTATCACCTTCATGCAGTGTTCTGCCAAGGATTTTAAAAAGTAGAGACAAATGTCTCACTCATCCAGAAAAATTTAAAACATTTTTTAAAATTTGGGGACAAAATTTAGAAGGGATAAAATTGGTTTAAAAATAAAAAAAAAAAAAAAAAATAAACTAGTTCCCAGATATCTATACTTGTTAATTGCTATGTTCTCTTTCACTAGCCAAAATGTGAATTTAAATGCAACTAACATGGCTGATTATTTCCATTGAAACTTTCCCTACAGTTTTCTTAAAACCCCCCCTGAAGAGACTCGGCCATGACGGCTGATCTACCATAGACGTTCTCTGCACGGCGTACATAGAATGGTAGTTCTGAAGTTACATTTTTTTTTTTCAGTAAATGGATACTTTTTGGTTTTTTTAAACACATTTTACAACCCATAAAGTTGCGGTCGCAATCATATTCCAACGAAGAATATTCTTTTAAATACTAAGAACTGTCGTACAGGTATTTTTTACCATCTTCCGATGATGTTGATTGAGTGGGAGGGGTACTGGGCATCAGAACATTATCGAACTTTGAGTTCCGATTGTTATATGCTTTTGCTTACCATAGAAGCTTAGGATAATGCCTGGCTTTTTGCCGTGGCAACAAAACCATTTTCCGACTGAGATTGCAGAAGATGCTACGTCGTGAAAGTAAAGTACACGATCAATACTTGGTTGATGTTTTCGGTCTGCGTCCAATCAAATTTCATTTTGCATATATGCACCTTCGGCGCCCATGAAAAACACTAAATTGTAATAGTTACGTGGCTGATTCCACAACTTTTAATATGCGACAAAAATCACCTTTTACCAATTTTTTCTGCGACATTTTGAATTTTTTAGTAAGGAAATCGGAAATACGTCGCCATGGCAGACCACTGCCTTCATGTCATACTTCGCCGATAATATGCAGCAGTTTAATTGATGTTAAACATTCAATTTGTGATGAATTTCACGCCTTCAAATGAAAATCATTTGGTATGATTGCTGTTTGATATATTTTTGATGCATCTCTAAAAATTTTAGTGAGTCAAAATGACCCGTTGATTGGATTTTTTTTGGGTCAGAATTTGGTATTTAAAAATTTTTGTGCGTCAAGACTAGGGTTAAAGGGTCAAACAAAAACCCGAAATAATTCAATTTTCTTTGAAATTTATTTGCAGTTGTAGATCAAATCGTAGTTGAAGAAAGCATTTTCTGCGAATACACAAATTGGAAATTTTTGGCTACACAAAAATATATACAGTTCACCTGTATTGTATTTGACGATCGCTAAGGAGACTGCCAAAACACATACACTGGATGCCGGCCTTGATCTGATAAAGGCTAAAACTTGGTTATCAATCAGTGGGACCAGTTTACGGAAATAAAATGTTGATAGACGTCATATTTTTTGTTGGGGTCGATTACTACTTTGGGAATCACCCTCTTTTTGACCAATGAAATCGCTGATATTTGGATTGTATATATTACCTACTCAGAACAATTTGCCGGAGGGAAATCCATGATACAAATTTCAATCCATCACAGAGTCATTTTGGAAAAAGACACTTGGGCCTTGCTGTAAGAAAGACAGTTGGGTTTGGGAATATTCATGCGCGATTTGGGGAAAAAATGGTAACATTTTTGGATTGGGAAGGGGTCTGTTTTATGGACCAATTAAAAGAAGGAAAAAAATCGCTGTAATGTGTTTTACTGGGTACACTGTCTGTGTTTCTTTTGTTGGATAGTCTTAGTCTTTACTTATTGTAAGGTTGCATTGTCCTAAGTGAATCATCATTGGGTATTCTGTCCAGTGTGTTTTACTGGGTACACTGTCTGTAGTTTCTCTGTTAGGAAGTCATGGTCTTTACTTATTGTAAGTTTGCATTGTCTAAAGTGAATCATTATTGGGTATTCTGTCCAATGTGTTTTACTTGGTACACTGTCTGTAGTTTCTCTGTTAGGTAGTCGTGGTCTTTACTTACTGTAAGTTTGCATTGTCCTAAGTGAACCATTAATGGGTATTCTGTCCAATATGTTTTACTTGGTACACTGTCCATGGTTTCTCTGTTGGGTAGTGTTGGTCTTTTCATATTTTTAAATTTACATTGGCGTAACTGAATCACTGTTGGGTATTCTGTCCAATTTGTTTTACTTGGTACACTGTCCGTGGTTTCTGTTGGGTAGTCTTGGTCTTTAGTTATTTTTAAATTTGCATTGCCGTAAGTGAATCATTGTTGGGTATTCTGTCCAATTTGTTTTACTTGGTACTATGTTCGTGGTTTCTCTGTTGGGTAGTCTTGGTCTTTACTTATTTCAAGTTTGCATTGTCCTAAGTGAATCAGTGTTGGGTATATTTTGTGCATTGTATTTTACAGGGTACACTGTCCCTGGCTCTATTGGGTAGTCTTGGTCTTTACATATTGCCTGCAACATACAAAATTGGACCTTTGGACATTTTGGTGGAAAATGCAAGTACAGAGTACTACTAGAATGTTTTTAAGTTTTAGGGAGTCTAGGCCAGAGAAGATGCACAAGTATGTATTCCATGCAATGAACACCTTACCATTAAGCATATTCACTTACATTGCATTGACTTTCAGCCTATTCGAGAGAATAGGGCATTAATATCATCATGAGAAATGTAGCCATCAAAGTGGAACTAAATCCCTATTAAATTTGTCCAAATGAAAGAACCAACAAGTGGCCTATTGTAAGAAATCTTTTGAAAAGCCAACAGTAGTTAAAAAACAAAAAATATATAAATAATAATAAATTTCACTCATATTCCTTTGTGGAAATTTGCTGAAATGAAGAGAAGATTTATTAATCTGATTTCTAGTACCATTCACAAAATTAATATATAAAGTATTAATATATAAAGTAGTACCATCCACAAAATTAATATATAAAGTATTGGACCTAAATGTATTACATTTTTCTTGGGCCTAAATAATTAAAGTAACTTATTCAAAAGTACAGTTTAGGGTATCTTTTAGTGTGAAATGAGTTGTATATATATTTTTTACAGTTTACTTTTATTAACTCACTGTTTTTAATAAAATTCAAAGTACAATCATTATTGGGTACAAATGTCGAGCAATGCGGTGGACATCGGACAGTGAAGATGCTCTAAAAGGATACACCAATATTGGATATTTTGTCCTGTCCATCACTTTTACACTCAGTGATTGGACATCAGCTGTGAATCGGGTACGAAACACGCTGATCATAGGTCTATATGTAGATATCGGTATTTCCCTTTGACACCTGAAGCATTGTCATTATAATGAAAGGAGAATTCCCGATTTTTTTCTGGCGACTTCGATTTTCTCGGCCAATCGAGCCAAGTTTTTTGAAATAAGGCAACTTTTTCGCCCAAGTCGCCCACTCCGCAGAGGCCTGTAATTTGGAAAGCAAAACATTGATTTCTTACCGTTTGAACAATCTATCCTCCATACTAGCATCCCACTAATCCGCAGTGAATGGAAGACAAATGAAAGACACATTGATTGGCTGAATATAAGTGGCCGGTACAGCTCATTTCTTTCCATAAAAACAAATGTGTGAACGGTTCGCTATTCATTTTGATGGTGTCGGACACTTATCCAACAAAGTTTTGGACAAAAAGAAGTCCAAAAACTATTTGGGTATTTTCATTTTTACGGTGCTCTAGAGACCACATTTTTAGTTCAAAACTCCTGAAAGTTTGTCAGAATGTTTGTCTGGATGAGATCTCAAATGAGTACGAAAATGGGTCATGGCCGGTCAATAACTAGGTCACATCTTACAAAAACCTTGTGTACGCTCTAGAAGCCACATTTTCTGTTCAAAACTGTTAAAAGTTGGTAAGAATGTATGACTTGATGATACCTCTGACGAGTTTGAAAATGGGTCATGTTGAGTCAAAAACTAGGTCACTAGGTCAAATCTTCATAAAACCTTATGTATGCTCCAGAGGCCACATTTTCAGTCCAAAAATCTTGAAAAATTGTCAGAATGTTTGTCTTGATGATACCTTGCATGAGTTCAAAAATGGGTCATGTCCGGTCAATAACTAGGTCACTAGGTCAAATCTTAGAAAACCCTTGTGTATGTTGTAGAAGCCACATTTTCCGTCCAAAACTCTTGAAAGTTAGTCAGAATGTTTGCCTTAGGGATATCTCAAACGAGTTCAAAAATGTGTCATATTGGGTCAAAATCTAGGTCACTAGGTCATTTCTTAGAAAAACCTTATGTACGCTCTGGAGGCCACATTTTCAGTCCAAAGCTCTTGAAAGTTAGTCAGGATGTTTATCTTGATAATATCTCAAACAAGTTCAAAAATGAGTCATATTGGGTCAAAATCTAGGTCACTAGGTTTCTTAGAAAAACCTTATGTACGCTCTAGAGGCCACATTTTCAGTCCAAAACTCTTGAAAGTTAGTCAGGATGTTTATCTTGATAATATCTCAAGTTCAAAAATGAGTCATATTGGGTTAAAAACTAGGTCACTAGGTCAAATCTTCCAAAAACCTTGTATACTTTCTAGAGGCTACATTTTTAATTGCAATACTCATGAAACTTGGTCAGAATGTTTGTACTAATGATTTCTTGAACCAGTTTGCAAATGGGTCATGTCGGGTCAATAACTAGGTCACTGAGTCACATCTTCAAAAAACCTTGTGTACGCTCCATAGGCCACATTTTCAGTCAAATACTCTTGAAAATCTTGGTAGAATGTTTGTCATTATCTCAAAAGAGATTGAAAATGGGTCATGTTTGGTCAAAAGACTCAGGGTCTTCATGGCCCTCTTGTTAAAGTTATCCATAACCCTAATTGACAAATTCATGGCAAATCAGGGTCCAAAAATTTGCAGAAAAGGGACTCGTCCTGTAGGACAAGTGACTTTGAAAAAAAAAAAAAAAAAAAAAAAAATTGCCAAGCTTTGATCCTCACTTGTCTAACGAAATAAACTGTTTCAGTTTTCGAAATTAGATCATTTTTTTTATGACGAAACGGAAACGCCAATTATATTGTCTCCCGTAGCAATGGACCTTAAATACTGGGTATAAATGACCGTTACCATTTTTCCGGCCAATTTACAGAAATTAAGAAAGCCAAAACAAAACAGTTAATGAACAGGCTTCGGGCAAGTATAATTTGCGTTAATGTGAATCCAGGTTGTTTTAATAAATAGAAAAGTCGCTCGTATTGAATTAGATCTACCCAAAGCATATTAAAACATTTGTGTTTGCAATAAAAGATCCTGGATTATATCATTAGGCTGACTGGTAACCGGTCTTCATTTGGAGCGGGGACCAGCACGTTTTATGTTGTTTCAATATTTGATTTCCCGAATACCCTTAATTTTCTTAATCAATAATGGAATGGCCATTTTGACTCCTGTAAGTTAAATATTCATCTGAAAAACTTGTTTGTTTACTATTCACCACCCGTCCTGCCAGATGACCATGATTAATATTTCACTCATCCTGATCCATTTCTTACTTGTAAGTACGAGTGGATTCTTTGGGCCCTGCATATCATGCAGTAATACTTCTAAAATAATTATTTGACATGAAAAAAAAGATTGCTGAATAAAACGCAATAACCCATGACACAACTATTTGAGAACTTATAAAGAGGAAAGTTGGCATTCTGGTTTTTTAGCTCACCTAAACACAAAGTGCTCAAGATGAACTTTTGTGATCGTGCTGTGTCCTGTGTCTGTTGTGCCTCGTGCAACGTTAACTTTTACCTAGTGTACGCTCTAGAGGCCACGTTTTCATCCCGATACTCATATATCTTGGTCAGAATGTTTGTCTTGGTAAGATTTCATGTTGGATCCAAAACTAGGTCATATCTTAGAAATACTTGTATACACTCTAGAGGCCATAATTTCAGTCCAAAACTCTTGAAAGTTGGTCAGAATGTTTGTCTTGATGATATCTCAGACTGGTTTGAAAAACGGTCATGTCAGGTAAAAAACTAAGTCACATCTTAGAAAAACCTTTTGTACGTTGTAGAGGCCACATTTTCAGTGCAATACTCATGAATCTTGGTCAGAATGTTTGTCTTAATGATGTCTTGGAAGTGTTAAAAAAGGGTTATGTCGGGTCAAAAACTAGGTCGCTTGGTCAAATCTTACAAAAATCTTATGCTCTAGAGGCTAGATTTTCAGTCAATACATGTGAAAGTTTGTCAGAATGTTTGTTATAATGAAATCTTGAATTAGTGTGAAAATGGGTCATATTGAGCCAAAAACTAGGTCACCTGGTCATATCTTTAAAATAGCCTGCGTAGCTCTAGAGTCATCATTTTCTGTCCAATACTTATGAAAATTAGAATGTTTGTCTTGATGATCAATATGATGAAATTGAAAATGGGTTACATTGCTTAAAAAACTAGGATGCCATGTCGACTCTTGGGCTATCGTGGCCCTCTTTTTTAAAAAATATGCTTTTCAGACAAAGGAGGAAACATTGTGAGAAAACGAGAATGTGCTCGTTACAAGCAATTTCTCCTTTTTCTACACTGTTTTCAAAAGCACTAATCTGTAGACCCATTAACAATGGTTTCTTTGAGAATTGGTTAATAGAGGCATCTGAATTTGAGATGCTGTGTGAAAAGTGACTCCAGATTTGTCCATGTTGAAGCATCTTCATCAATTTGATAACAATTTGTGTCAAAAACCCGCAGTTACAGTTATTTG
The DNA here is from genome assembly GCA_946811185.2 of Hippopus hippopus. Classification (NCBI taxonomy): domain Eukaryota; kingdom Metazoa; phylum Mollusca; class Bivalvia; order Cardiida; family Cardiidae; genus Hippopus; species Hippopus hippopus. The sequence goes on along the minus strand of OX328111.1, from coordinate 24,418,731 downwards.
AGTTACATAATTTTACAAAAAAAAATTAAGGATATTTCAGTGGTTCGGTGGTATTTCGGTGATTCATTGGACCCGTAGACTAGTCCTATATGCAGGCTGACCTGGGTCGATAATTTTTTCAGATGCATTAAGCCCCCTTTTCACAGAGCATGGCTCATATATAAAGTTTGCATTGTTGTAAGAGAATCATTGTTGGGTATTCTGTCGGTGGGTTTAACTTGGTACACTGTTCCTGGCTGTGTTGGTATATGCATGTATTTAAGTTTGCATTGTCCCATGGAAATCATTCTTGGGTAAATCTGTCCATTGTGTTTTACTGGGTACACTGTCCCTGGCTCTGTTAGGTAGCCTTAGTTAATATAATGTGTATGTTAAGTTTGGTTTGTTGTAAGTGAATCATTGTTGGGTATTGTATCTATTGTGTTTTACTTGGTTACATGTACAAGGTTACACTGTCCCATGCTTTGTTTGGTAGTTGTGGGCTCTAAAGATTTCAAGCATTGTCCTAATTGATCAAATTGAATCAGTGTTTGGTATATTCTGAGCATTGTGTCTTACTGGGTACACTGTCCTTGGCTCTATGAGGTAGCCTTGGTCTTTACATAAGACCTGCAACATACAAAATTGGGCCATTGGAAATTTGCATGAAGTGTCGCCTAGGATATGCCCGTGTACTCTACACAGGCTTATCAAAGACAACACTTTCTGTCCTTATGGGATATTCTGCTCAAGGAACGTCTCCTCTGGGTTGAAATCTTATGTAGGCATAAAGTGCCACCCCTGATCAGTCTGCCCTGACTGCGCTGGCTTATCCAGGACGAGTCTTTACTTATTGTAAGTTTGCATTGTCCTAAGTGAATCATTGTTGGGTATTCTGTCCAATGCAGGTTTGGGAATGGGTCCAAAACCATGCAAATTGGGAAAACCCCGTTGTTTTCTCAAAAATTGGGAATTTTCCAAATAAACACTAAATCAAGTTACTGATTTTTTAAAATGGATACCCTCTAGTTCTTTGAACTAAAACAGAAGCATTACGCCCAGAAATTTAAAACATTGAAAACAAATTAATTTGTCCTCAAAGAAAAAAAGGTCGCTATTTCTCATGTTGTTAAAGATGTTAGTAGGTTTGTGTTTCTGAAAGTGTGTGAGGGGATTAAAGAGTTGACCCATGAATTATGTTGATGACCATTGTTTTACACTTGAACCTTGGCTCGATGGGATGTCAGATTTAATATCCATTTTATTTTGGGACAAGCTAATTGTTGCATCTTGATGCTCTTATCTTGTTTATCCTCGACTTGAATGGACTCGTCAGTCTCCTTAAGGCCAAACTCTGTAGGAAGTTTAGAACCAGTCGGATTGATCAGGGCTTTAGCAAGCCTCTGAAATTCAGGATTCATTGACCCTAAAACTTTAGGTGTCAAATCTAATTTTTCAAGAGTCAAACCAAAAGTCATGAATAAACATGGCATAGTTGAGAGTGCTATAGACAACTTGTGATGTGATGTGAACAACCGATTTGTAAAATTTTACTGTGCAAAGAGGACCCCTCTTCCCACCAACTCACACACACAGTATGTTCAAGGAGGCCAAGATTAAAACCTTGTCGACCTAAGCAATCAATGAGAAAATTATGGATAATAAATTGTGTTCCTCATTTTGTTAAACGGTGCAGAAATAAAGATCTTAAGATTCATTCATCCAATTTCTAGTACCATCCAGAAATATGTAAAGTAATATAATTTTCTTGGGCCTGAATATTAAAGTAATTTATTCATGAGTACTGTTTGAGGTATCTTTTTGTATAAAATGGGATGTAGATATTTGTTTCAGGTTACTTTTATTAACTTAGTGTTTTTAATAAAATTCAAAGTAAGATCATTATTGGGTACAAATGTCGAGGAACATGATGGGCATTAGTGAGTGAAAAAATTAACAGTATCTATACATCGATGCTTAACTTTGAAAAGATATGCCAATACTAAATTTATTGCCCTGGCCATCACTTTTAGCAAGGTTAGTGCCAGTTTTCAACCTACGCTTGTCCTGTCATAACTACCAAGTCATTTATCACCTTCATGCAGTGTTCTGCCAAGGATTTTAAAAAGTAGAGACAAATGTCTCACTCATCCAGAAAAATTTAAAACATTTTTTAAAATTTGGGGACAAAATTTAGAAGGGATAAAATTGGTTTAAAAATAAAAAAAAAAAAAAATAAACTAGTTCCCAGATATCTATACTTGTTAATTGCTATGTTCTCTTTCACTAGCCAAAATGTGAATTTAAATGCAACTAACATGGCTGATTATTTCCATTGAAACTTTCCCTACAGTTTTCTTAAAACCCCCCCTGAAGAGACTCGGCCATGACGGCTGATCTACCATAGACGTTCTCTGCACGGCGTACATAGAATGGTAGTTCTGAAGTTACATTTTTTTTTTTCAGTAAATGGATACTTTTTGGTTTTTTTAAACACATTTTACAACCCATAAAGTTGCGGTCGCAATCATATTCCAACGAAGAATATTCTTTTAAATACTAAGAACTGTCGTACAGGTATTTTTTACCATCTTCCGATGATGTTGATTGAGTGGGAGGGGTACTGGGCATCAGAACATTATCGAACTTTGAGTTCCGATTGTTATATGCTTTTGCTTACCATAGAAGCTTAGGATAATGCCTGGCTTTTTGCCGTGGCAACAAAACCATTTTCCGACTGAGATTGCAGAAGATGCTACGTCGTGAAAGTAAAGTACACGATCAATACTTGGTTGATGTTTTCGGTCTGCGTCCAATCAAATTTCATTTTGCATATATGCACCTTCGGCGCCCATGAAAAACACTAAATTGTAATAGTTACGTGGCTGATTCCACAACTTTTAATATGCGACAAAAATCACCTTTTACCAATTTTTTCTGCGACATTTTGAATTTTTTAGTAAGGAAATCGGAAATACGTCGCCATGGCAGACCACTGCCTTCATGTCATACTTCGCCGATAATATGCAGCAGTTTAATTGATGTTAAACATTCAATTTGTGATGAATTTCACGCCTTCAAATGAAAATCATTTGGTATGATTGCTGTTTGATATATTTTTGATGCATCTCTAAAAATTTTAGTGAGTCAAAATGACCCGTTGATTGGATTTTTTTTGGGTCAGAATTTGGTATTTAAAAATTTTTGTGCGTCAAGACTAGGGTTAAAGGGTCAAACAAAAACCCGAAATAATTCAATTTTCTTTGAAATTTATTTGCAGTTGTAGATCAAATCGTAGTTGAAGAAAGCATTTTCTGCGAATACACAAATTGGAAATTTTTGGCTACACAAAAATATATACAGTTCACCTGTATTGTATTTGACGATCGCTAAGGAGACTGCCAAAACACATACACTGGATGCCGGCCTTGATCTGATAAAGGCTAAAACTTGGTTATCAATCAGTGGGACCAGTTTACGGAAATAAAATGTTGATAGACGTCATATTTTTTGTTGGGGTCGATTACTACTTTGGGAATCACCCTCTTTTTGACCAATGAAATCGCTGATATTTGGATTGTATATATTACCTACTCAGAACAATTTGCCGGAGGGAAATCCATGATACAAATTTCAATCCATCACAGAGTCATTTTGGAAAAAGACACTTGGGCCTTGCTGTAAGAAAGACAGTTGGGTTTGGGAATATTCATGCGCGATTTGGGGAAAAAATGGTAACATTTTTGGATTGGGAAGGGGTCTGTTTTATGGACCAATTAAAAGAAGGAAAAAAATCGCTGTAATGTGTTTTACTGGGTACACTGTCTGTGTTTCTTTTGTTGGATAGTCTTAGTCTTTACTTATTGTAAGGTTGCATTGTCCTAAGTGAATCATCATTGGGTATTCTGTCCAGTGTGTTTTACTGGGTACACTGTCTGTAGTTTCTCTGTTAGGAAGTCATGGTCTTTACTTATTGTAAGTTTGCATTGTCTTAAGTGAATCATTATTGGGTATTCTGTCCAATGTGTTTTACTTGGTACACTGTCTGTAGTTTCTCTGTTAGGTAGTCGTGGTCTTTACTTACTGTAAGTTTGCATTGTCCTAAGTGAACCATTAATGGGTATTCTGTCCAATATGTTTTACTTGGTACACTGTCCATGGTTTCTCTGTTGGGTAGTGTTGGTCTTTTCATATTTTTAAATTTACATTGGCGTAACTGAATCACTGTTGGGTATTCTGTCCAATTTGTTTTACTTGGTACACTGTCCGTGGTTTCTGTTGGGTAGTCTTGGTCTTTAGTTATTTTTAAATTTGCATTGCCGTAAGTGAATCATTGTTGGGTATTCTGTCCAATTTGTTTTACTTGGTACTATGTTCGTGGTTTCTCTGTTGGGTAGTCTTGGTCTTTACTTATTTCAAGTTTGCATTGTCCTAAGTGAATCAGTGTTGGGTATATTTTGTGCATTGTATTTTACAGGGTACACTGTCCCTGGCTCTATTGGGTAGTCTTGGTCTTTACATATTGCCTGCAACATACAAAATTGGACCTTTGGACATTTTGGTGGAAAATGCAAGTACAGAGTACTACTAGAATGTTTTTAAGTTTTAGGGAGTCTAGGCCAGAGAAGATGCACAAGTATGTATTCCATGCAATGAACACCTTACCATTAAGCATATTCACTTACATTGCATTGACTTTCAGCCTATTCGAGAGAATAGGGCATTAATATCATCATGAGAAATGTAGCCATCAAAGTGGAACTAAATCCCTATTAAATTTGTCCAAATGAAAGAACCAACAAGTGGCCTATTGTAAGAAATCTTTTGAAAAGCCAACAGTAGTTAAAAAACAAAAAATATATAAATAATAATAAATTTCACTCATATTCCTTTGTGGAAATTTGCTGAAATGAAGAGAAGATTTATTAATCTGATTTCTAGTACCATTCACAAAATTAATATATAAAGTATTAATATATAAAGTAGTACCATCCACAAAATTAATATATAAAGTATTGGACCTAAATGTATTACATTTTTCTTGGGCCTAAATAATTAAAGTAACTTATTCAAAAGTACAGTTTAGGGTATCTTTTAGTGTGAAATGAGTTGTATATATATTTTTTACAGTTTACTTTTATTAACTCACTGTTTTTAATAAAATTCAAAGTACAATCATTATTGGGTACAAATGTCGAGCAATGCGGTGGACATCGGACAGTGAAGATGCTCTAAAAGGATACACCAATATTGGATATTTTGTCCTGTCCATCACTTTTACACTCAGTGATTGGACATCAGCTGTGAATCGGGTACGAAACACGCTGATCATAGGTCTATATGTAGATATCGGTATTTCCCTTTGACACCTGAAGCATTGTCATTATAATGAAAGGAGAATTCCCGATTTTTTTCTGGCGACTTCGATTTTCTCGGCCAATCGAGCCAAGTTTTTTGAAATAAGGCAACTTTTTCGCCCAAGTCGCCCACTCCGCAGAGGCCTGTAATTTGGAAAGCAAAACATTGATTTCTTACCGTTTGAACAATCTATCCTCCATACTAGCATCCCACTAATCCGCAGTGAATGGAAGACAAATGAAAGACACATTGATTGGCTGAATATAAGTGGCCGGTACAGCTCATTTCTTTCCATAAAAACAAATGTGTGAACGGTTCGCTATTCATTTTGATGGTGTCGGACACTTATCCAACAAAGTTTTGGACAAAAAGAAGTCCAAAAACTATTTGGGTATTTTCATTTTTACGGTGCTCTAGAGACCACATTTTTAGTTCAAAACTCCTGAAAGTTTGTCAGAATGTTTGTCTGGATGAGATCTCAAATGAGTACGAAAATGGGTCATGGCCGGTCAATAACTAGGTCACATCTTACAAAAACCTTGTGTACGCTCTAGAAGCCACATTTTCTGTTCAAAACTGTTAAAAGTTGGTAAGAATGTATGACTTGATGATACCTCTGACGAGTTTGAAAATGGGTCATGTTGAGTCAAAAACTAGGTCACTAGGTCAAATCTTCATAAAACCTTATGTATGCTCCAGAGGCCACATTTTCAGTCCAAAAATCTTGAAAAATTGTCAGAATGTTTGTCTTGATGATACCTTGCATGAGTTCAAAAATGGGTCATGTCCGGTCAATAACTAGGTCACTAGGTCAAATCTTAGAAAACCCTTGTGTATGTTGTAGAAGCCACATTTTCCGTCCAAAACTCTTGAAAGTTAGTCAGAATGTTTGCCTTAGGGATATCTCAAACGAGTTCAAAAATGTGTCATATTGGGTCAAAATCTAGGTCACTAGGTCATTTCTTAGAAAAACCTTATGTACGCTCTGGAGGCCACATTTTCAGTCCAAAGCTCTTGAAAGTTAGTCAGGATGTTTATCTTGATAATATCTCAAACAAGTTCAAAAATGAGTCATATTGGGTCAAAATCTAGGTCACTAGGTTTCTTAGAAAAACCTTATGTACGCTCTAGAGGCCACATTTTCAGTCCAAAACTCTTGAAAGTTAGTCAGGATGTTTATCTTGATAATATCTCAAGTTCAAAAATGAGTCATATTGGGTTAAAAACTAGGTCACTAGGTCAAATCTTCCAAAAACCTTGTATACTTTCTAGAGGCTACATTTTTAATTGCAATACTCATGAAACTTGGTCAGAATGTTTGTACTAATGATTTCTTGAACCAGTTTGCAAATGGGTCATGTCGGGTCAATAACTAGGTCACTGAGTCACATCTTCAAAAAACCTTGTGTACGCTCCATAGGCCACATTTTCAGTCAAATACTCCTGAAAATCTTGGTAGAATGTTTGTCATTATCTCAAAAGAGATTGAAAATGGGTCATGTTTGGTCAAAAGACTCAGGGTCTTCATGGCCCTCTTGTTAAAGTTATCCATAACCCTAATTGACAAATTCATGGCAAATCAGGGTCCAAAAATTTGCAGAAAAGGGACTCGTCCTGTAGGACAAGTGACTTTGAAAAAAAAAAAAAAAAAAAAAAATTGCCAAGCTTTGATCCTCACTTGTCTAACGAAATAAACTGTTTCAGTTTTCGAAATTAGATCATTTTTTTTATGACGAAACGGAAACGCCAATTATATTGTCTCCCGTAGCAATGGACCTTAAATACTGGGTATAAATGACCGTTACCATTTTTCCGGCCAATTTACAGAAATTAAGAAAGCCAAAACAAAACAGTTAATGAACAGGCTTCGGGCAAGTATAATTTGCGTTAATGTGAATCCAGGTTGTTTTAATAAATAGAAAAGTCGCTCGTATTGAATTAGATCTACCCAAAGCATATTAAAACATTTGTGTTTGCAATAAAAGATCCTGGATTATATCATTAGGCTGACTGGTAACCGGTCTTCATTTGGAGCGGGGACCAGCACGTTTTATGTTGTTTCAATATTTGATTTCCCGAATACCCTTAATTTTCTTAATCAATAATGGAATGGCCATTTTGACTCCTGTAAGTTAAATATTCATCTGAAAAACTTGTTTGTTTACTATTCACCACCCGTCCTGCCAGATGACCATGATTAATATTTCACTCATCCTGATCCATTTCTTACTTGTAAGTACGAGTGGATTCTTTGGGCCCTGCATATCATGCAGTAATACTTCTAAAATAATTATTTGACATGAAAAAAAAGATTGCTGAATAAAACGCAATAACCCATGACACAACTATTTGAGAACTTATAAAGAGGAAAGTTGGCATTCTGGTTTTTTAGCTCACCTAAACACAAAGTGCTCAAGATGAACTTTTGTGATCGTGCTGTGTCCTGTGTCTGTTGTGCCTCGTGCAACGTTAACTTTTACCTAGTGTACGCTCTAGAGGCCACGTTTTCATCCCGATACTCATATATCTTGGTCAGAATGTTTGTCTTGGTAAGATTTCATGTTGGATCCAAAACTAGGTCATATCTTAGAAATACTTGTATACACTCTAGAGGCCATAATTTCAGTCCAAAACTCTTGAAAGTTGGTCAGAATGTTTGTCTTGATGATATCTCAGACTGGTTTGAAAAACGGTCATGTCAGGTAAAAAACTAAGTCACATCTTAGAAAAACCTTTTGCACGTTGTAGAGGCCACATTTTCAGTGCAATACTCATGAATCTTGGTCAGAATGTTTGTCTTAATGATGTCTTGGAAGTGTTAAAAAAGGGTTATGTCGGGTCAAAAACTAGGTCGCTTGGTCAAATCTTACAAAAATCTTATGCTCTAGAGGCTAGATTTTCAGTCAATACATGTGAAAGTTTGTCAGAATGTTTGTTATAATGAAATCTTGAATTAGTGTGAAAATGGGTCATATTGAGCCAAAAACTAGGTCACCTGGTCATATCTTTAAAATAGCCTGCGTAGCTCTAGAGTCATCATTTTCTGTCCAATACTTATGAAAATTAGAATGTTTGTCTTGATGATCAATATGATGAAATTGAAAATGGGTTACATTGCTTAAAAAACTAGGATGCCATGTCGACTCTTGGGCTATCGTGGCCCTCTTTTTTAAAAAATATGCTTTTCAGACAAAGGAGGAAACATTGTGAGAAAACGAGAATGTGCTCGTTACAAGCAATTTCTCCTTTTTCTACACTGTTTTCAAAAGCACTAATCTGTAGACGCATTAACAATGGTTTCTTTGAGAATTGGTTAATAGAGGCATCTGAATTTGAGATGCTGTGTGAAAAGTGACTCCAGATTTGTCCATGTTGAAGCATCTTCATCAATTTGATAACAATTTGTGTCAAAAACCCGCAGTTACAGTTATTTGAGTTACATAATTTTACAAAAAAAAATTAAGGATATTTCAGTGGTTCGGTGGTATTTCGGTGATTCATTGGACCCGTAGACTAGTCCTATATGCAGGCTGACCTGGGTCGATAATTTTTTCAGATGCATTAAGCCCCCTTTTCACAGAGCATGGCTCATATATAAAGTTTGCATTGTTGTAAGAGAATCATTGTTGGGTATTCTGTCGGTGGGTTTAACTTGGTACACTGTTCCTGGCTGTGTTGGTATATGCATGTATTTAAGTTTGCATTGTCCCAATGAAATCATTCTTGGGTAAATCTGTCCATTGTGTTTTACTGGGTACACTGTCCCTGGCTCTGTTAGGTAGCCTTAGTTAATATAATGTGTATGTTAAGTTTGGTTTGTTGTAAGTGAATCATTGTTGGGTATTGTATCTATTGTGTTTTACTTGGTTACATGTACAAGGTTACACTGTCCCATGCTTTGTTTGGTAGTTGTGGGCTCTAAAGATTTCAAGCATTGTCCTAATTGATCAAATTGAATCAGTGTTTGGTATATTCTGAGCATTGTGTCTTACTGGGTACACTGTCCTTGGCTCTATGAGGTAGCCTTGGTCTTTACATAAGACCTGCAACATACAAAATTGGGCCATTGGAAATTTGCATGAAGTGTCGCCTAGGATATGCCCGTGTACTCTACACAGGCTTATCAAAGACAACACTTTCTGTCCTTATGGGATATTCTGCTCAAGGAACGTCTCCTCTGGGTTGAAATCTTATGTAGGCATAAAGTGCCACCCCTGATCAGTCTGCCCTGACTGCGCTGGCTTATCCAGGACGAGTCTTTACTTATTGTAAGTTTGCATTGTCCTAAGTGAATCATTGTTGGGTATTCTGTCCAATGCAGGTTTGGGAATGGGTCCAAAACCATGCAAATTGGGAAAACCCCGTTGTTTTCTCAAAAATTGGGAATTTTCCAAATAAACACTAAATCAAGTTACTGATTTTTTAAAATGGATACCCTCTAGTTCTTTGAACTAAAACAGAAGCATTACGCCCAGAAATTTAAAACATTGAAAACAAATTAATTTGTCCTCAAAGAAAAAAAGGTCGCTATTTCTCATGTTGTTAAAGATGTTAGTAGGTTTGTGTTTCTGAAAGTGTGTGAGGGGATTAAAGAGTTGACCCATGAATTATGTTGATGACCATTGTTTTACACTTGAACCTTGGCTCGATGGGATGTCAGATTTAATATCCATTTTATTTTGGGACAAGCTAATTGTTGCATCTTGATGCTCTTATCTTGTTTATCCTCGACTTGAATGGACTCGTCAGTCTCCTTAAGGCCAAACTCTGTAGGAAGTTTAGAACCAGTCGGATTGATCAGGGCTTTAGCAAGCCTCTGAAATTCAGGATTCATTGACCCTAAAACTTTAGGTGTCAAATCTAATTTTTCAAGAGTCAAACCAAAAGTCATGAATAAACATGGCATAGTTGAGAGTGCTATAGACAACTTGTGATGTGATGTGAACAACCGATTTGTAAAATTTTACTGTGCAAAGAGGACCCCTCTTCCCACCAACTCACACACACAGTATGTTCAAGGAGGCCAAGATTAAAACCTTGTCGACCTAAGCAATCAATGAGAAAATTATGGATAATAAATTGTGTTCCTCATTTTGTTAAACGGTGCAGAAATAAAGATCTTAAGATTCATTCATCCAATTTCTAGTACCATCCAGAAATATGTAAAGTAATATAATTTTCTTGGGCCTGAATATTAAAGTAATTTATTCATGAGTACTGTTTGAGGTATCTTTTTGTATAAAATGGGATGTAGATATTTGTTTCAGGTTACTTTTATTAACTTAGTGTTTTTAATAAAATTCAAAGTAAGATCATTATTGGGTACAAATGTCGAGGAACATGATGGGCATTAGTGAGTGAAAAAATTAACAGTATCTATACATCGATGCTTAACTTTGAAAAGATATGCCAATACTAAATTTATTGCCCTGGCCATCACTTTTAGCAAGGTTAGTGCCAGTTTTCAACCTACGCTTGTCCTGTCATAACTACCAAGTCATTTATCACCTTCATGCAGTGTTCTGCCAAGGATTTTAAAAAGTAGAGACAAATGTCTCACTCATCCAGAAAAATTTAAAACATTTTTTAAAATTTGGGGACAAAATTTAGAAGGGATAAAATTGGTTTAAAAATAAAAAAAAAAAAAAAAAATAAACTAGTTCCCAGATATCTATACTTGTTAATTGCTATGTTCTCTTTCACTAGCCAAAATGTGAATTTAAATGCAACTAACATGGCTGATTATTTCCATTGAAACTTTCCCTACAGTTTTCTTAAAACCCCCCCTGAAGAGACTCGGCCATGACGGCTGATCTACCATAGACGTTCTCTGCACGGCGTACATAGAATGGTAGTTCTGAAGTTACATTTTTTTTTTTCAGTAAATGGATACTTTTTGGTTTTTTTAAACACATTTTACAACCCATAAAGTTGCGGTCGCAATCATATTCCAACGAAGAATATTCTTTTAAATACTAAGAACTGTCGTACAGGTATTTTTTACCATCTTCCGATGATGTTGATTGAGTGGGAGGGGTACTGGGCATCAGAACATTATCGAACTTTGAGTTCCGATTGTTATATGCTTTTGCTTACCATAGAAGCTTAGGATAATGCCTGGCTTTTTGCCGTGGCAACAAAACCATTTTCCGACTGAGATTGCAGAAGATGCTACGTCGTGAAAGTAAAGTACACGATCAATACTTGGTTGATGTTTTCGGTCTGCGTCCAATCAAATTTCATTTTGCATATATGCACCTTCGGCGCCCATGAAAAACACTAAATTGTAATAGTTACGTGGCTGATTCCACAACTTTTAATATGCGACAAAAATCACCTTTTACCAATTTTTTCTGCGACATTTTGAATTTTTTAGTAAGGAAATCGGAAATACGTCGCCATGGCAGACCACTGCCTTCATGTCATACTTCGCCGATAATATGCAGCAGTTTAATTGATGTTAAACATTCAATTTGTGATGAATTTCACGCCTTCAAATGAAAATCATTTGGTATGATTGCTGTTTGATATATTTTTGATGCATCTCTAAAAATTTTAGTGAGTCAAAATGACCCGTTGATTGGATTTTTTTTGGGTCAGAATTTGGTATTTAAAAATTTTTGTGCGTCAAGACTAGGGTTAAAGGGTCAAACAAAAACCCGAAATAATTCAATTTTCTTTGAAATTTATTTGCAGTTGTAGATCAAATCGTAGTTGAAGAAAGCATTTTCTGCGAATACACAAATTGGAAATTTTTGGCTACACAAAAATATATACAGTTCACCTGTATTGTATTTGACGATCGCTAAGGAGACTGCCAAAACACATACACTGGATGCCGGCCTTGATCTGATAAAGGCTAAAACTTGGTTATCAATCAGTGGGACCAGTTTACGGAAATAAAATGTTGATAGACGTCATATTTTTTGTTGGGGTCGATTACTACTTTGGGAATCACCCTCTTTTTGACCAATGAAATCGCTGATATTTGGATTGTATATATTACCTACTCAGAACAATTTGCCGGAGGGAAATCCATGATACAAATTTCAATCCATCACAGAGTCATTTTGGAAAAAGACACTTGGGCCTTGCTGTAAGAAAGACAGTTGGGTTTGGGAATATTCATGCGCGATTTGGGGAAAAAATGGTAACATTTTTGGATTGGGAAGGGGTCTGTTTTATGGACCAATTAAAAGAAGGAAAAAAATCGCTGTAATGTGTTTTACTGGGTACACTGTCTGTGTTTCTTTTGTTGGATAGTCTTAGTCTTTACTTATTGTAAGGTTGCATTGTCCTAAGTGAATCATCATTGGGTATTCTGTCCAGTGTGTTTTACTGGGTACACTGTCTGTAGTTTCTCTGTTAGGAAGTCATGGTCTTTACTTATTGTAAGTTTGCATTGTCTAAAGTGAATCATTATTGGGTATTCTGTCCAATGTGTTTTACTTGGTACACTGTCTGTAGTTTCTCTGTTAGGTAGTCGTGGTCTTTACTTACTGTAAGTTTGCATTGTCCTAAGTGAACCATTAATGGGTATTCTGTCCAATATGTTTTACTTGGTACACTGTCCATGGTTTCTCTGTTGGGTAGTGTTGGTCTTTTCATATTTTTAAATTTACATTGGCGTAACTGAATCACTGTTGGGTATTCTGTCCAATTTGTTTTACTTGGTACACTGTCCGTGGTTTCTGTTGGGTAGTCTTGGTCTTTAGTTATTTTTAAATTTGCATTGCCGTAAGTGAATCATTGTTGGGTATTCTGTCCAATTTGTTTTACTTGGTACTATGTTCGTGGTTTCTCTGTTGGGTAGTCTTGGTCTTTACTTATTTCAAGTTTGCATTGTCCTAAGTGAATCAGTGTTGGGTATATTTTGTGCATTGTATTTTACAGGGTACACTGTCCCTGGCTCTATTGGGTAGTCTTGGTCTTTACATATTGCCTGCAACATACAAAATTGGACCTTTGGACATTTTGGTGGAAAATGCAAGTACAGAGTACTACTAGAATGTTTTTAAGTTTTAGGGAGTCTAGGCCAGAGAAGATGCACAAGTATGTATTCCATGCAATGAACACCTTACCATTAAGCATATTCACTTACATTGCATTGACTTTCAGCCTATTCGAGAGAATAGGGCATTAATATCATCATGAGAAATGTAGCCATCAAAGTGGAACTAAATCCCTATTAAATTTGTCCAAATGAAAGAACCAACAAGTGGCCTATTGTAAGAAATCTTTTGAAAAGCCAACAGTAGTTAAAAAACAAAAAATATATAAATAATAATAAATTTCACTCATATTCCTTTGTGGAAATTTGCTGAAATGAAGAGAAGATTTATTAATCTGATTTCTAGTACCATTCACAAAATTAATATATAAAGTATTAATATATAAAGTAGTACCATCCACAAAATTAATATATAAAGTATTGGACCTAAATGTATTACATTTTTCTTGGGCCTAAATAATTAAAGTAACTTATTCAAAAGTACAGTTTAGGGTATCTTTTAGTGTGAAATGAGTTGTATATATATTTTTTACAGTTTACTTTTATTAACTCACTGTTTTTAATAAAATTCAAAGTACAATCATTATTGGGTACAAATGTCGAGCAATGCGGTGGACATCGGACAGTGAAGATGCTCTAAAAGGATACACCAATATTGGATATTTTGTCCTGTCCATCACTTTTACACTCAGTGATTGGACATCAGCTGTGAATCGGGTACGAAACACGCTGATCATAGGTCTATATGTAGATATCGGTATTTCCCTTTGACACCTGAAGCATTGTCATTATAATGAAAGGAGAATTCCCGATTTTTTTCTGGCGACTTCGATTTTCTCGGCCAATCGAGCCAAGTTTTTTGAAATAAGGCAACTTTTTCGCCCAAGTCGCCCACTCCGCAGAGGCCTGTAATTTGGAAAGCAAAACATTGATTTCTTACCGTTTGAACAATCTATCCTCCATACTAGCATCCCACTAATCCGCAGTGAATGGAAGACAAATGAAAGACACATTGATTGGCTGAATATAAGTGGCCGGTACAGCTCATTTCTTTCCATAAAAACAAATGTGTGAACGGTTCGCTATTCATTTTGATGGTGTCGGACACTTATCCAACAAAGTTTTGGACAAAAAGAAGTCCAAAAACTATTTGGGTATTTTCATTTTTACGGTGCTCTAGAGACCACATTTTTAGTTCAAAACTCCTGAAAGTTTGTCAGAATGTTTGTCTGGATGAGATCTCAAATGAGTACGAAAATGGGTCATGGCCGGTCAATAACTAGGTCACATCTTACAAAAACCTTGTGTACGCTCTAGAAGCCACATTTTCTGTTCAAAACTGTTAAAAGTTGGTAAGAATGTATGACTTGATGATACCTCTGACGAGTTTGAAAATGGGTCATGTTGAGTCAAAAACTAGGTCACTAGGTCAAATCTTCATAAAACCTTATGTATGCTCCAGAGGCCACATTTTCAGTCCAAAAATCTTGAAAAATTGTCAGAATGTTTGTCTTGATGATACCTTGCATGAGTTCAAAAATGGGTCATGTCCGGTCAATAACTAGGTCACTAGGTCAAATCTTAGAAAACCCTTGTGTATGTTGTAGAAGCCACATTTTCCGTCCAAAACTCTTGAAAGTTAGTCAGAATGTTTGCCTTAGGGATATCTCAAACGAGTTCAAAAATGTGTCATATTGGGTCAAAATCTAGGTCACTAGGTCATTTCTTAGAAAAACCTTATGTACGCTCTGGAGGCCACATTTTCAGTCCAAAGCTCTTGAAAGTTAGTCAGGATGTTTATCTTGATAATATCTCAAACAAGTTCAAAAATGAGTCATATTGGGTCAAAATCTAGGTCACTAGGTTTCTTAGAAAAACCTTATGTACGCTCTAGAGGCCACATTTTCAGTCCAAAACTCTTGAAAGTTAGTCAGGATGTTTATCTTGATAATATCTCAAGTTCAAAAATGAGTCATATTGGGTTAAAAACTAGGTCACTAGGTCAAATCTTCCAAAAACCTTGTATACTTTCTAGAGGCTACATTTTTAATTGCAATACTCATGAAACTTGGTCAGAATGTTTGTACTAATGATTTCTTGAACCAGTTTGCAAATGGGTCATGTCGGGTCAATAACTAGGTCACTGAGTCACATCTTCAAAAAACCTTGTGTACGCTCCATAGGCCACATTTTCAGTCAAATACTCCTGAAAATCTTGGTAGAATGTTTGTCATTATCTCAAAAGAGATTGAAAATGGGTCATGTTTGGTCAAAAGACTCAGGGTCTTCATGGCCCTCTTGTTAAAGTTATCCATAACCCTAATTGACAAATTCATGGCAAATCAGGGTCCAAAAATTTGCAGAAAAGGGACTCGTCCTGTAGGACAAGTGACTTTGAAAAAAAAAAAAAAAAAAAAAAATTGCCAAGCTTTGATCCTCACTTGTCTAACGAAATAAACTGTTTCAGTTTTCGAAATTAGATCATTTTTTTTATGACGAAACGGAAACGCCAATTATATTGTCTCCCGTAGCAATGGACCTTAAATACTGGGTATAAATGACCGTTACCATTTTTCCGGCCAATTTACAGAAATTAAGAAAGCCAAAACAAAACAGTTAATGAACAGGCTTCGGGCAAGTATAATTTGCGTTAATGTGAATCCAGGTTGTTTTAATAAATAGAAAAGTCGCTCGTATTGAATTAGATCTACCCAAAGCATATTAAAACATTTGTGTTTGCAATAAAAGATCCTGGATTATATCATTAGGCTGACTGGTAACCGGTCTTCATTTGGAGCGGGGACCAGCACGTTTTATGTTGTTTCAATATTTGATTTCCCGAATACCCTTAATTTTCTTAATCAATAATGGAATGGCCATTTTGACTCCTGTAAGTTAAATATTCATCTGAAAAACTTGTTTGTTTACTATTCACCACCCGTCCTGCCAGATGACCATGATTAATATTTCACTCATCCTGATCCATTTCTTACTTGTAAGTACGAGTGGATTCTTTGGGCCCTGCATATCATGCAGTAATACTTCTAAAATAATTATTTGACATGAAAAAAAAGATTGCTGAATAAAACGCAATAACCCATGACACAACTATTTGAGAACTTATAAAGAGGAAAGTTGGCATTCTGGTTTTTTAGCTCACCTAAACACAAAGTGCTCAAGATGAACTTTTGTGATCGTGCTGTGTCCTGTGTCTGTTGTGCCTCGTGCAACGTTAACTTTTACCTAGTGTACGCTCTAGAGGCCACGTTTTCATCCCGATACTCATATATCTTGGTCAGAATGTTTGTCTTGGTAAGATTTCATGTTGGATCCAAAACTAGGTCATATCTTAGAAATACTTGTATACACTCTAGAGGCCATAATTTCAGTCCAAAACTCTTGAAAGTTGGTCAGAATGTTTGTCTTGATGATATCTCAGACTGGTTTGAAAAACGGTCATGTCAGGTAAAAAACTAAGTCACATCTTAGAAAAACCTTTTGCACGTTGTAGAGGCCACATTTTCAGTGCAATACTCATGAATCTTGGTCAGAATGTTTGTCTTAATGATGTCTTGGAAGTGTTAAAAAAGGGTTATGTCGGGTCAAAAACTAGGTCGCTTGGTCAAATCTTACAAAAATCTTATGCTCTAGAGGCTAGATTTTCAGTCAATACATGTGAAAGTTTGTCAGAATGTTTGTTATAATGAAATCTTGAATTAGTGTGAAAATGGGTCATATTGAGCCAAAAACTAGGTCACCTGGTCATATCTTTAAAATAGCCTGCGTAGCTCTAGAGTCATCATTTTCTGTCCAATACTTATGAAAATTAGAATGTTTGTCTTGATGATCAATATGATGAAATTGAAAATGGGTTACATTGCTTAAAAAACTAGGATGCCATGTCGACTCTTGGGCTATCGTGGCCCTCTTTTTTAAAAAATATGCTTTTCAGACAAAGGAGGAAACATTGTGAGAAAACGAGAATGTGCTCGTTACAAGCAATTTCTCCTTTTTCTACACTGTTTTCAAAAGCACTAATCTGTAGACGCATTAACAATGGTTTCTTTGAGAATTGGTTAATAGAGGCATCTGAATTTGAGATGCTGTGTGAAAAGTGACTCCAGATTTGTCCATGTTGAAGCATCTTCATCAATTTGATAACAATTTGTGTCAAAAACCCGCAGTTACAGTTATTTGAGTTACATAATTTTACAAAAAAAAATTAAGGATATTTCAGTGGTTCGGTGGTATTTCGGTGATTCATTGGACCCGTAGACTAGTCCTATATGCAGGCTGACCTGGGTCGATAATTTTTTCAGATGCATTAAGCCCCCTTTTCACAGAGCATGGCTCATATATAAAGTTTGCATTGTTGTAAGAGAATCATTGTTGGGTATTCTGTCGGTGGGTTTAACTTGGTACACTGTTCCTGGCTGTGTTGGTATATGCATGTATTTAAGTTTGCATTGTCCCAATGAAATCATTCTTGGGTAAATCTGTCCATTGTGTTTTACTGGGTACACTGTCCCTGGCTCTGTTAGGTAGCCTTAGTTAATATAATGTGTATGTTAAGTTTGGTTTGTTGTAAGTGAATCATTGTTGGGTATTGTATCTATTGTGTTTTACTTGGTTACATGTACAAGGTTACACTGTCCCATGCTTTGTTTGGTAGTTGTGGGCTCTAAAGATTTCAAGCATTGTCCTAATTGATCAAATTGAATCAGTGTTTGGTATATTCTGAGCATTGTGTCTTACTGGGTACACTGTCCTTGGCTCTATGAGGTAGCCTTGGTCTTTACATAAGACCTGCAACATACAAAATTGGGCCATTGGAAATTTGCATGAAGTGTCGCCTAGGATATGCCCGTGTACTCTACACAGGCTTATCAAAGACAACACTTTCTGTCCTTATGGGATATTCTGCTCAAGGAACGTCTCCTCTGGGTTGAAATCTTATGTAGGCATAAAGTGCCACCCCTGATCAGTCTGCCCTGACTGCGCTGGCTTATCCAGGACGAGTCTTTACTTATTGTAAGTTTGCATTGTCCTAAGTGAATCATTGTTGGGTATTCTGTCCAATGCAGGTTTGGGAATGGGTCCAAAACCATGCAAATTGGGAAAACCCCGTTGTTTTCTCAAAAATTGGGAATTTTCCAAATAAACACTAAATCAAGTTACTGATTTTTTAAAATGGATACCCTCTAGTTCTTTGAACTAAAACAGAAGCATTACGCCCAGAAATTTAAAACATTGAAAACAAATTAATTTGTCCTCAAAGAAAAAAAGGTCGCTATTTCTCATGTTGTTAAAGATGTTAGTAGGTTTGTGTTTCTGAAAGTGTGTGAGGGGATTAAAGAGTTGACCCATGAATTATGTTGATGACCATTGTTTTACACTTGAACCTTGGCTCGATGGGATGTCAGATTTAATATCCATTTTATTTTGGGACAAGCTAATTGTTGCATCTTGATGCTCTTATCTTGTTTATCCTCGACTTGAATGGACTCGTCAGTCTCCTTAAGGCCAAACTCTGTAGGAAGTTTAGAACCAGTCGGATTGATCAGGGCTTTAGCAAGCCTCTGAAATTCAGGATTCATTGACCCTAAAACTTTAGGTGTCAAATCTAATTTTTCAAGAGTCAAACCAAAAGTCATGAATAAACATGGCATAGTTGAGAGTGCTATAGACAACTTGTGATGTGATGTGAACAACCGATTTGTAAAATTTTACTGTGCAAAGAGGACCCCTCTTCCCACCAACTCACACACACAGTATGTTCAAGGAGGCCAAGATTAAAACCTTGTCGACCTAAGCAATCAATGAGAAAATTATGGATAATAAATTGTGTTCCTCATTTTGTTAAACGGTGCAGAAATAAAGATCTTAAGATTCATTCATCCAATTTCTAGTACCATCCAGAAATATGTAAAGTAATATAATTTTCTTGGGCCTGAATATTAAAGTAATTTATTCATGAGTACTGTTTGAGGTATCTTTTTGTATAAAATGGGATGTAGATATTTGTTTCAGGTTACTTTTATTAACTTAGTGTTTTTAATAAAATTCAAAGTAAGATCATTATTGGGTACAAATGTCGAGGAACATGATGGGCATTAGTGAGTGAAAAAATTAACAGTATCTATACATCGATGCTTAACTTTGAAAAGATATGCCAATACTAAATTTATTGCCCTGGCCATCACTTTTAGCAAGGTTAGTGCCAGTTTTCAACCTACGCTTGTCCTGTCATAACTACCAAGTCATTTATCACCTTCATGCAGTGTTCTGCCAAGGATTTTAAAAAGTAGAGACAAATGTCTCACTCATCCAGAAAAATTTAAAACATTTTTTAAAATTTGGGGACAAAATTTAGAAGGGATAAAATTGGTTTAAAAATAAAAAAAAAAAAAAAATAAACTAGTTCCCAGATATCTATACTTGTTAATTGCTATGTTCTCTTTCACTAGCCAAAATGTGAATTTAAATGCAACTAACATGGCTGATTATTTCCATTGAAACTTTCCCTACAGTTTTCTTAAAACCCCCCCTGAAGAGACTCGGCCATGACGGCTGATCTACCATAGACGTTCTCTGCACGGCGTACATAGAATGGTAGTTCTGAAGTTACATTTTTTTTTTTCAGTAAATGGATACTTTTTGGTTTTTTTAAACACATTTTACAACCCATAAAGTTGCGGTCGCAATCATATTCCAACGAAGAATATTCTTTTAAATACTAAGAACTGTCGTACAGGTATTTTTTACCATCTTCCGATGATGTTGATTGAGTGGGAGGGGTACTGGGCATCAGAACATTATCGAACTTTGAGTTCCGATTGTTATATGCTTTTGCTTACCATAGAAGCTTAGGATAATGCCTGGCTTTTTGCCGTGGCAACAAAACCATTTTCCGACTGAGATTGCAGAAGATGCTACGTCGTGAAAGTAAAGTACACGATCAATACTTGGTTGATGTTTTCGGTCTGCGTCCAATCAAATTTCATTTTGCATATATGCACCTTCGGCGCCCATGAAAAACACTAAATTGTAATAGTTACGTGGCTGATTCCACAACTTTTAATATGCGACAAAAATCACCTTTTACCAATTTTTTCTGCGACATTTTGAATTTTTTAGTAAGGAAATCGGAAATACGTCGCCATGGCAGACCACTGCCTTCATGTCATACTTCGCCGATAATATGCAGCAGTTTAATTGATGTTAAACATTCAATTTGTGATGAATTTCACGCCTTCAAATGAAAATCATTTGGTATGATTGCTGTTTGATATATTTTTGATGCATCTCTAAAAATTTTAGTGAGTCAAAATGACCCGTTGATTGGATTTTTTTTGGGTCAGAATTTGGTATTTAAAAATTTTTGTGCGTCAAGACTAGGGTTAAAGGGTCAAACAAAAACCCGAAATAATTCAATTTTCTTTGAAATTTATTTGCAGTTGTAGATCAAATCGTAGTTGAAGAAAGCATTTTCTGCGAATACACAAATTGGAAATTTTTGGCTACACAAAAATATATACAGTTCACCTGTATTGTATTTGACGATCGCTAAGGAGACTGCCAAAACACATACACTGGATGCCGGCCTTGATCTGATAAAGGCTAAAACTTGGTTATCAATCAGTGGGACCAGTTTACGGAAATAAAATGTTGATAGACGTCATATTTTTTGTTGGGGTCGATTACTACTTTGGGAATCACCCTCTTTTTGACCAATGAAATCGCTGATATTTGGATTGTATATATTACCTACTCAGAACAATTTGCCGGAGGGAAATCCATGATACAAATTTCAATCCATCACAGAGTCATTTTGGAAAAAGACACTTGGGCCTTGCTGTAAGAAAGACAGTTGGGTTTGGGAATATTCATGCGCGATTTGGGGAAAAAATGGTAACATTTTTGGATTGGGAAGGGGTCTGTTTTATGGACCAATTAAAAGAAGGAAAAAAATCGCTGTAATGTGTTTTACTGGGTACACTGTCTGTGTTTCTTTTGTTGGATAGTCTTAGTCTTTACTTATTGTAAGGTTGCATTGTCCTAAGTGAATCATCATTGGGTATTCTGTCCAGTGTGTTTTACTGGGTACACTGTCTGTAGTTTCTCTGTTAGGAAGTCATGGTCTTTACTTATTGTAAGTTTGCATTGTCTAAAGTGAATCATTATTGGGTATTCTGTCCAATGTGTTTTACTTGGTACACTGTCTGTAGTTTCTCTGTTAGGTAGTCGTGGTCTTTACTTACTGTAAGTTTGCATTGTCCTAAGTGAACCATTAATGGGTATTCTGTCCAATATGTTTTACTTGGTACACTGTCCATGGTTTCTCTGTTGGGTAGTGTTGGTCTTTTCATATTTTTAAATTTACATTGGCGTAACTGAATCACTGTTGGGTATTCTGTCCAATTTGTTTTACTTGGTACACTGTCCGTGGTTTCTGTTGGGTAGTCTTGGTCTTTAGTTATTTTTAAATTTGCATTGCCGTAAGTGAATCATTGTTGGGTATTCTGTCCAATTTGTTTTACTTGGTACTATGTTCGTGGTTTCTCTGTTGGGTAGTCTTGGTCTTTACTTATTTCAAGTTTGCATTGTCCTAAGTGAATCAGTGTTGGGTATATTTTGTGCATTGTATTTTACAGGGTACACTGTCCCTGGCTCTATTGGGTAGTCTTGGTCTTTACATATTGCCTGCAACATACAAAATTGGACCTTTGGACATTTTGGTGGAAAATGCAAGTACAGAGTACTACTAGAATGTTTTTAAGTTTTAGGGAGTCTAGGCCAGAGAAGATGCACAAGTATGTATTCCATGCAATGAACACCTTACCATTAAGCATATTCACTTACATTGCATTGACTTTCAGCCTATTCGAGAGAATAGGGCATTAATATCATCATGAGAAATGTAGCCATCAAAGTGGAACTAAATCCCTATTAAATTTGTCCAAATGAAAGAACCAACAAGTGGCCTATTGTAAGAAATCTTTTGAAAAGCCAACAGTAGTTAAAAAACAAAAAATATATAAATAATAATAAATTTCACTCATATTCCTTTGTGGAAATTTGCTGAAATGAAGAGAAGATTTATTAATCTGATTTCTAGTACCATTCACAAAATTAATATATAAAGTATTAATATATAAAGTAGTACCATCCACAAAATTAATATATAAAGTATTGGACCTAAATGTATTACATTTTTCTTGGGCCTAAATAATTAAAGTAACTTATTCAAAAGTACAGTTTAGGGTATCTTTTAGTGTGAAATGAGTTGTATATATATTTTTTACAGTTTACTTTTATTAACTCACTGTTTTTAATAAAATTCAAAGTACAATCATTATTGGGTACAAATGTCGAGCAATGCGGTGGACATCGGACAGTGAAGATGCTCTAAAAGGATACACCAATATTGGATATTTTGTCCTGTCCATCACTTTTACACTCAGTGATTGGACATCAGCTGTGAATCGGGTACGAAACACGCTGATCATAGGTCTATATGTAGATATCGGTATTTCCCTTTGACACCTGAAGCATTGTCATTATAATGAAAGGAGAATTCCCGATTTTTTTCTGGCGACTTCGATTTTCTCGGCCAATCGAGCCAAGTTTTTTGAAATAAGGCAACTTTTTCGCCCAAGTCGCCCACTCCGCAGAGGCCTGTAATTTGGAAAGCAAAACATTGATTTCTTACCGTTTGAACAATCTATCCTCCATACTAGCATCCCACTAATCCGCAGTGAATGGAAGACAAATGAAAGACACATTGATTGGCTGAATATAAGTGGCCGGTACAGCTCATTTCTTTCCATAAAAACAAATGTGTGAACGGTTCGCTATTCATTTTGATGGTGTCGGACACTTATCCAACAAAGTTTTGGACAAAAAGAAGTCCAAAAACTATTTGGGTATTTTCATTTTTACGGTGCTCTAGAGACCACATTTTTAGTTCAAAACTCCTGAAAGTTTGTCAGAATGTTTGTCTGGATGAGATCTCAAATGAGTACGAAAATGGGTCATGGCCGGTCAATAACTAGGTCACATCTTACAAAAACCTTGTGTACGCTCTAGAAGCCACATTTTCTGTTCAAAACTGTTAAAAGTTGGTAAGAATGTATGACTTGATGATACCTCTGACGAGTTTGAAAATGGGTCATGTTGAGTCAAAAACTAGGTCACTAGGTCAAATCTTCATAAAACCTTATGTATGCTCCAGAGGCCACATTTTCAGTCCAAAAATCTTGAAAAATTGTCAGAATGTTTGTCTTGATGATACCTTGCATGAGTTCAAAAATGGGTCATGTCCGGTCAATAACTAGGTCACTAGGTCAAATCTTAGAAAACCCTTGTGTATGTTGTAGAAGCCACATTTTCCGTCCAAAACTCTTGAAAGTTAGTCAGAATGTTTGCCTTAGGGATATCTCAAACGAGTTCAAAAATGTGTCATATTGGGTCAAAATCTAGGTCACTAGGTCATTTCTTAGAAAAACCTTATGTACGCTCTGGAGGCCACATTTTCAGTCCAAAGCTCTTGAAAGTTAGTCAGGATGTTTATCTTGATAATATCTCAAACAAGTTCAAAAATGAGTCATATTGGGTCAAAATCTAGGTCACTAGGTTTCTTAGAAAAACCTTATGTACGCTCTAGAGGCCACATTTTCAGTCCAAAACTCTTGAAAGTTAGTCAGGATGTTTATCTTGATAATATCTCAAGTTCAAAAATGAGTCATATTGGGTTAAAAACTAGGTCACTAGGTCAAATCTTCCAAAAACCTTGTATACTTTCTAGAGGCTACATTTTTAATTGCAATACTCATGAAACTTGGTCAGAATGTTTGTACTAATGATTTCTTGAACCAGTTTGCAAATGGGTCATGTCGGGTCAATAACTAGGTCACTGAGTCACATCTTCAAAAAACCTTGTGTACGCTCCATAGGCCACATTTTCAGTCAAATACTCTTGAAAATCTTGGTAGAATGTTTGTCATTATCTCAAAAGAGATTGAAAATGGGTCATGTTTGGTCAAAAGACTCAGGGTCTTCATGGCCCTCTTGTTAAAGTTATCCATAACCCTAATTGACAAATTCATGGCAAATCAGGGTCCAAAAATTTGCAGAAAAGGGACTCGTCCTGTAGGACAAGTGACTTAAAAAAAAAAAAAAAAAAAAAAAAAAATTGCCAAGCTTTGATCCTCACTTGTCTAACGAAATAAACTGTTTCAGTTTTCGAAATTAGATCATTTTTTTTATGACGAAACGGAAACGCCAATTATATTGTCTCCCGTAGCAATGGACCTTAAATACTGGGTATAAATGACCGTTACCATTTTTCCGGCCAATTTACAGAAATTAAGAAAGCCAAAACAAAACAGTTAATGAACAGGCTTCGGGCAAGTATAATTTGCGTTAATGTGAATCCAGGTTGTTTTAATAAATAGAAAAGTCGCTCGTATTGAATTAGATCTACCCAAAGCATATTAAAACATTTGTGTTTGCAATAAAAGATCCTGGATTATATCATTAGGCTGACTGGTAACCGGTCTTCATTTGGAGCGGGGACCAGCACGTTTTATGTTGTTTCAATATTTGATTTCCCGAATACCCTTAATTTTCTTAATCAATAATGGAATGGCCATTTTGACTCCTGTAAGTTAAATATTCATCTGAAAAACTTGTTTGTTTACTATTCACCACCCGTCCTGCCAGATGACCATGATTAATATTTCACTCATCCTGATCCATTTCTTACTTGTAAGTACGAGTGGATTCTTTGGGCCCTGCATATCATGCAGTAATACTTCTAAAATAATTATTTGACATGAAAAAAAAGATTGCTGAATAAAACGCAATAACCCATGACACAACTATTTGAGAACTTATAAAGAGGAAAGTTGGCATTCTGGTTTTTTAGCTCACCTAAACACAAAGTGCTCAAGATGAACTTTTGTGATCGTGCTGTGTCCTGTGTCTGTTGTGCCTCGTGCAACGTTAACTTTTACCTAGTGTACGCTCTAGAGGCCACGTTTTCATCCCGATACTCATATATCTTGGTCAGAATGTTTGTCTTGGTAAGATTTCATGTTGGATCCAAAACTAGGTCATATCTTAGAAATACTTGTATACACTCTAGAGGCCATAATTTCAGTCCAAAACTCTTGAAAGTTGGTCAGAATGTTTGTCTTGATGATATCTCAGACTGGTTTGAAAAACGGTCATGTCAGGTAAAAAACTAAGTCACATCTTAGAAAAACCTTTTGTACGTTGTAGAGGCCACATTTTCAGTGCAATACTCATGAATCTTGGTCAGAATGTTTGTCTTAATGATGTCTTGGAAGTGTTAAAAAAGGGTTATGTCGGGTCAAAAACTAGGTCGCTTGGTCAAATCTTACAAAAATCTTATGCTCTAGAGGCTAGATTTTCAGTCAATACATGTGAAAGTTTGTCAGAATGTTTGTTATAATGAAATCTTGAATTAGTGTGAAAATGGGTCATATTGAGCCAAAAACTAGGTCACCTGGTCATATCTTTAAAATAGCCTGCGTAGCTCTAGAGTCATCATTTTCTGTCCAATACTTATGAAAATTAGAATGTTTGTCTTGATGATCAATATGATGAAATTGAAAATGGGTTACATTGCTTAAAAAACTAGGATGCCATGTCGACTCTTGGGCTATCGTGGCCCTCTTTTTTAAAAAATATGCTTTTCAGACAAAGGAGGAAACATTGTGAGAAAACGAGAATGTGCTCGTTACAAGCAATTTCTCCTTTTTCTACACTGTTTTCAAAAGCACTAATCTGTAGACCCATTAACAATGGTTTCTTTGAGAATTGGTTAATAGAGGCATCTGAATTTGAGATGCTGTGTGAAAAGTGACTCCAGATTTGTCCATGTTGAAGCATCTTCATCAATTTGATAACAATTTGTGTCAAAAACCCGCAGTTACAGTTATTTGAGTTACATAATTTTACAAAAAAAAATTAAGGATATTTCAGTGGTTCGGTGGTATTTCGGTGATTCATTGGACCCGTAGACTAGTCCTATATGCAGGCTGACCTGGGTCGATAATTTTTTCAGATGCATTAAGCCCCCTTTTCACAGAGCATGGCTCATATATAAAGTTTGCATTGTTGTAAGAGAATCATTGTTGGGTATTCTGTCGGTGGGTTTAACTTGGTACACTGTTCCTGGCTGTGTTGGTATATGCATGTATTTAAGTTTGCATTGTCCCAATGAAATCATTCTTGGGTAAATCTGTCCATTGTGTTTTACTGGGTACACTGTCCCTGGCTCTGTTAGGTAGCCTTAGTTAATATAATGTGTATGTTAAGTTTGGTTTGTTGTAAGTGAATCATTGTTGGGTATTGTATCTATTGTGTTTTACTTGGTTACATGTACAAGGTTACACTGTCCCATGCTTTGTTTGGTAGTTGTGGGCTCTAAAGATTTCAAGCATTGTCCTAATTGATCAAATTGAATCAGTGTTTGGTATATTCTGAGCATTGTGTCTTACTGGGTACACTGTCCTTGGCTCTATGAGGTAGCCTTGGTCTTTACATAAGACCTGCAACATACAAAATTGGGCCATTGGAAATTTGCATGAAGTGTCGCCTAGGATATGCCCGTGTACTCTACACAGGCTTATCAAAGACAACACTTTCTGTCCTTATGGGATATTCTGCTCAAGGAACGTCTCCTCTGGGTTGAAATCTTATGTAGGCATAAAGTGCCACCCCTGATCAGTCTGCCCTGACTGCGCTGGCTTATCCAGGACGAGTCTTTACTTATTGTAAGTTTGCATTGTCCTAAGTGAATCATTGTTGGGTATTCTGTCCAATGCAGGTTTGGGAATGGGTCCAAAACCATGCAAATTGGGAAAACCCCGTTGTTTTCTCAAAAATTGGGAATTTTCCAAATAAACACTAAATCAAGTTACTGATTTTTTAAAATGGATACCCTCTAGTTCTTTGAACTAAAACAGAAGCATTACGCCCAGAAATTTAAAACATTGAAAACAAATTAATTTGTCCTCAAAGAAAAAAAGGTCGCTATTTCTCATGTTGTTAAAGATGTTAGTAGGTTTGTGTTTCTGAAAGTGTGTGAGGGGATTAAAGAGTTGACCCATGAATTATGTTGATGACCATTGTTTTACACTTGAACCTTGGCTCGATGGGATGTCAGATTTAATATCCATTTTATTTTGGGACAAGCTAATTGTTGCATCTTGATGCTCTTATCTTGTTTATCCTCGACTTGAATGGACTCGTCAGTCTCCTTAAGGCCAAACTCTGTAGGAAGTTTAGAACCAGTCGGATTGATCAGGGCTTTAGCAAGCCTCTGAAATTCAGGATTCATTGACCCTAAAACTTTAGGTGTCAAATCTAATTTTTCAAGAGTCAAACCAAAAGTCATGAATAAACATGGCATAGTTGAGAGTGCTATAGACAACTTGTGATGTGATGTGAACAACCGATTTGTAAAATTTTACTGTGCAAAGAGGACCCCTCTTCCCACCAACTCACACACACAGTATGTTCAAGGAGGCCAAGATTAAAACCTTGTCGACCTAAGCAATCAATGAGAAAATTATGGATAATAAATTGTGTTCCTCATTTTGTTAAACGGTGCAGAAATAAAGATCTTAAGATTCATTCATCCAATTTCTAGTACCATCCAGAAATATGTAAAGTAATATAATTTTCTTGGGCCTGAATATTAAAGTAATTTATTCATGAGTACTGTTTGAGGTATCTTTTTGTATAAAATGGGATGTAGATATTTGTTTCAGGTTACTTTTATTAACTTAGTGTTTTTAATAAAATTCAAAGTAAGATCATTATTGGGTACAAATGTCGAGGAACATGATGGGCATTAGTGAGTGAAAAAATTAACAGTATCTATACATCGATGCTTAACTTTGAAAAGATATGCCAATACTAAATTTATTGCCCTGGCCATCACTTTTAGCAAGGTTAGTGCCAGTTTTCAACCTACGCTTGTCCTGTCATAACTACCAAGTCATTTATCACCTTCATGCAGTGTTCTGCCAAGGATTTTAAAAAGTAGAGACAAATGTCTCACTCATCCAGAAAAATTTAAAACATTTTTTAAAATTTGGGGACAAAATTTAGAAGGGATAAAATTGGTTTAAAAATAAAAAAAAAAAAAAAATAAACTAGTTCCCAGATATCTATACTTGTTAATTGCTATGTTCTCTTTCACTAGCCAAAATGTGAATTTAAATGCAACTAACATGGCTGATTATTTCCATTGAAACTTTCCCTACAGTTTTCTTAAAACCCCCCCTGAAGAGACTCGGCCATGACGGCTGATCTACCATAGACGTTCTCTGCACGGCGTACATAGAATGGTAGTTCTGAAGTTACATTTTTTTTTTTTCAGTAAATGGATACTTTTTGGTTTTTTTAAACACATTTTACAACCCATAAAGTTGCGGTCGCAATCATATTCCAACGAAGAATATTCTTTTAAATACTAAGAACTGTCGTACAGGTATTTTTTACCATCTTCCGATGATGTTGATTGAGTGGGAGGGGTACTGGGCATCAGAACATTATCGAACTTTGAGTTCCGATTGTTATATGCTTTTGCTTACCATAGAAGCTTAGGATAATGCCTGGCTTTTTGCCGTGGCAACAAAACCATTTTCCGACTGAGATTGCAGAAGATGCTACGTCGTGAAAGTAAAGTACACGATCAATACTTGGTTGATGTTTTCGGTCTGCGTCCAATCAAATTTCATTTTGCATATATGCACCTTCGGCGCCCATGAAAAACACTAAATTGTAATAGTTACGTGGCTGATTCCACAACTTTTAATATGCGACAAAAATCACCTTTTACCAATTTTTTCTGCGACATTTTGAATTTTTTAGTAAGGAAATCGGAAATACGTCGCCATGGCAGACCACTGCCTTCATGTCATACTTCGCCGATAATATGCAGCAGTTTAATTGATGTTAAACATTCAATTTGTGATGAATTTCACGCCTTCAAATGAAAATCATTTGGTATGATTGCTGTTTGATATATTTTTGATGCATCTCTAAAAATGTTAGTGAGTCAAAATGACCCCTTGATTGGATTTTTTTTGGGTCAGAATTTGGTATTTAAAAATTTTTGTGCGTCAAGACTAGGGTTAAAGGGTCAAACAAAAACCCGAAATAATTCAATTTTCTTTGAAATTTATTTGCAGTTGTTGATCAAATCGTAGTTGAAGAAAGCATTTTCTGCGAATACACAAATTGGAAATTTTTGGCTACACAAAAATATATACAGTTCACCTGTATTGTATTTGACGATCGCTAAGGAGACTGCCAAAACACTTACACTGGATGCCGGCCTTGATCTGATAAAGGCTAAAACTTGGTTATCAATCAGTGGGACCAGTTTACGGAAATAAAATGTTGATAGACGTCATATTTTTTGTTGGGGTCGATTACTACTTTGGGAATCACCCTCTTTTTGACCAATGAAATCGCTGATATTTGGATTGTATATATTACCTACTCAGAACAATTTGCCGGAGGGAAATCCATGATACAAATTTCAATCCATCACAGAGTCATTTTGGAAAAAGACACTTGGGCCTTGCTGTAAGAAAGACAGTTGGGTTTGGGAATATTCATGCGCGATTTGGGGAAAAAATGGTAACATTTTTGGATTGGGAAGGGGTCTGTTTTATGGACCAATTAAAAGAAGGAAAAAAATCGCTGTAATGTGTTTTACTGGGTACACTGTCTGTGTTTCTTTTGTTGGATAGTCTTAGTCTTTACTTATTGTAAGGTTGCATTGTCCTAAGTGAATCATCATTGGGTATTCTGTCCAGTGTGTTTTACTGGGTACACTGTCTGTAGTTTCTCTGTTAGGAAGTCATGGTCTTTACTTATTGTAAGTTTGCATTGTCTAAAGTGAATCATTATTGGGTATTCTGTCCAATGTGTTTTACTTGGTACACTGTCTGTAGTTTCTCTGTTAGGTAGTCGTGGTCTTTACTTACTGTAAGTTTGCACTGTCCTAAGTGAACCATTAATGGGTATTCTGTCCAATATGTTTTACTTGGTACACTGTCCATGGTTTCTCTGTTGGGTAGTGTTGGTCTTTTCATATTTTTAAATTTACATTGGCGTAACTGAATCACTGTTGGGTATTCTGTCCAATTTGTTTTACTTGGTACACTGTCCGTGGTTTCTGTTGGGTAGTCTTGGTCTTTAGTTATTTTTAAATTTGCATTGCCGTAAGTGAATCATTGTTGGGTATTCTGTCCAATTTGTTTTACTTGGTACTATGTTCGTGGTTTCTCTGTTGGGTAGTCTTGGTCTTTACTTATTTCAAGTTTGCATTGTCCTAAGTGAATCAGTGTTGGGTATATTTTGTGCATTGTATTTTACAGGGTACACTGTCCCTGGCTCTATTGGGTAGTCTTGGTCTTTACATATTGCCTGCAACATACAAAATTGGACCTTTGGACATTTTGGTGGAAAATGCAAGTACAGAGTACTACTAGAATGTTTTTAAGTTTTAGGGAGTCTAGGCCAGAGAAGATGCACAAGTATGTATTCCATGCAATGAACACCTTACCATTAAGCATATTCACTTACATTGCATTGACTTTCAGCCTATTCGAGAGAATAGGGCATTAATATCATCATGAGAAATGTAGCCATCAAAGTGGAACTAAATCCCTATTAAATTTGTCCAAATGAAAGAACCAACAAGTGGCCTATTGTAAGAAATCTTTTGAAAAGCCAACAGTAGTTAAAAAACAAAAAATATATAAATAATAATAAATTTCACTCATATTCCTTTGTGGAAATTTGCTGAAATGAAGAGAAGATTTATTAATCTGATTTCTAGTACCATTCACAAAATTAATATATAAAGTATTAATATATAAAGTAGTACCATCCACAAAATTAATATATAAAGTATTGGACCTAAATGTATTACATTTTTCTTGGGCCTAAATAATTAAAGTAACTTATTCAAAAGTACAGTTTAGGGTATCTTTTAGTGTGAAATGAGTTGTATATATATTTTTTACAGTTTACTTTTATTAACTCACTGTTTTTAATAAAATTCAAAGTACAATCATTATTGGGTACAAATGTCGAGCAATGCGGTGGACATCGGACAGTGAAGATGCTCTAAAAGGATACACCAATATTGGATATTTTGTCCTGTCCATCACTTTTACACTCAGTGATTGGACATCAGCTGTGAATCGGGTACGAAACACGCTGATCATAGGTCTATATGTAGATATCGGTATTTCCCTTTGACACCTGAAGCATTGTCATTATAATGAAAGGAGAATTCCCGATTTTTTTCTGGCGACTTCGATTTTCTCGGCCAATCGAGCCAAGTTTTTTGAAATAAGGCAACTTTTTCGCCCAAGTCGCCCACTCCGCAGAGGCCTGTAATTTGGAAAGCAAAACATTGATTTCTTACCGTTTGAACAATCTATCCTCCATACTAGCATCCCACTAATCCGCAGTGAATGGAAGACAAATGAAAGACACATTGATTGGCTGAATATAAGTGGCCGGTACAGCTCATTTCTTTCCATAAAAACAAATGTGTGAACGGTTCGCTATTCATTTTGATGGTGTCGGACACTTATCCAACAAAGTTTTGGACAAAAAGAAGTCCAAAAACTATTTGGGTATTTTCATTTTTACGGTGCTCTAGAGACCACATTTTTAGTTCAAAACTCCTGAAAGTTTGTCAGAATGTTTGTCTGGATGAGATCTCAAATGAGTACGAAAATGGGTCATGGCCGGTCAATAACTAGGTCACATCTTACAAAAACCTTGTGTACGCTCTAGAAGCCACATTTTCTGTTCAAAACTGTTAAAAGTTGGTAAGAATGTATGACTTGATGATACCTCTGACGAGTTTGAAAATGGGTCATGTTGAGTCAAAAACTAGGTCACTAGGTCAAATCTTCATAAAACCTTATGTATGCTCCAGAGGCCACATTTTCAGTCCAAAAATCTTGAAAAATTGTCAGAATGTTTGTCTTGATGATACCTTGCATGAGTTCAAAAATGGGTCATGTCCGGTCAATAACTAGGTCACTAGGTCAAATCTTAGAAAACCCTTGTGTATGTTGTAGAAGCCACATTTTCCGTCCAAAACTCTTGAAAGTTAGTCAGAATGTTTGCCTTAGGGATATCTCAAACGAGTTCAAAAATGTGTCATATTGGGTCAAAATCTAGGTCACTAGGTCATTTCTTAGAAAAACCTTATGTACGCTCTGGAGGCCACATTTTCAGTCCAAAGCTCTTGAAAGTTAGTCAGGATGTTTATCTTGATAATATCTCAAACAAGTTCAAAAATGAGTCATATTGGGTCAAAATCTAGGTCACTAGGTTTCTTAGAAAAACCTTATGTACGCTCTAGAGGCCACATTTTCAGTCCAAAACTCTTGAAAGTTAGTCAGGATGTTTATCTTGATAATATCTCAAGTTCAAAAATGAGTCATATTGGGTTAAAAACTAGGTCACTAGGTCAAATCTTCCAAAAACCTTGTATACTTTCTAGAGGCTACATTTTTAATTGCAATACTCATGAAACTTGGTCAGAATGTTTGTACTAATGATTTCTTGAACCAGTTTGCAAATGGGTCATGTCGGGTCAATAACTAGGTCACTGAGTCACATCTTCAAAAAACCTTGTGTACGCTCCATAGGCCACATTTTCAGTCAAATACTCTTGAAAATCTTGGTAGAATGTTTGTCATTATCTCAAAAGAGATTGAAAATGGGTCATGTTTGGTCAAAAGACTCAGGGTCTTCATGGCCCTCTTGTTAAAGTTATCCATAACCCTAATTGACAAATTCATGGCAAATCAGGGTCCAAAAATTTGCAGAAAAGGGACTCGTCCTGTAGGACAAGTGACTTAAAAAAAAAAAAAAAAAAAAAAAAAAATTGCCAAGCTTTGATCCTCACTTGTCTAACGAAATAAACTGTTTCAGTTTTCGAAATTAGATCATTTTTTTTATGACGAAACGGAAACGCCAATTATATTGTCTCCCGTAGCAATGGACCTTAAATACTGGGTATAAATGACCGTTACCATTTTTCCGGCCAATTTACAGAAATTAAGAAAGCCAAAACAAAACAGTTAATGAACAGGCTTCGGGCAAGTATAATTTGCGTTAATGTGAATCCAGGTTGTTTTAATAAATAGAAAAGTCGCTCGTATTGAATTAGATCTACCCAAAGCATATTAAAACATTTGTGTTTGCAATAAAAGATCCTGGATTATATCATTAGGCTGACTGGTAACCGGTCTTCATTTGGAGCGGGGACCAGCACGTTTTATGTTGTTTCAATATTTGATTTCCCGAATACCCTTAATTTTCTTAATCAATAATGGAATGGCCATTTTGACTCCTGTAAGTTAAATATTCATCTGAAAAACTTGTTTGTTTACTATTCACCACCCGTCCTGCCAGATGACCATGATTAATATTTCACTCATCCTGATCCATTTCTTACTTGTAAGTACGAGTGGATTCTTTGGGCCCTGCATATCATGCAGTAATACTTCTAAAATAATTATTTGACATGAAAAAAAAGATTGCTGAATAAAACGCAATAACCCATGACACAACTATTTGAGAACTTATAAAGAGGAAAGTTGGCATTCTGGTTTTTTAGCTCACCTAAACACAAAGTGCTCAAGATGAACTTTTGTGATCGTGCTGTGTCCTGTGTCTGTTGTGCCTCGTGCAACGTTAACTTTTACCTAGTGTACGCTCTAGAGGCCACGTTTTCATCCCGATACTCATATATCTTGGTCAGAATGTTTGTCTTGGTAAGATTTCATGTTGGATCCAAAACTAGGTCATATCTTAGAAATACTTGTATACACTCTAGAGGCCATAATTTCAGTCCAAAACTCTTGAAAGTTGGTCAGAATGTTTGTCTTGATGATATCTCAGACTGGTTTGAAAAACGGTCATGTCAGGTAAAAAACTAAGTCACATCTTAGAAAAACCTTTTGTACGTTGTAGAGGCCACATTTTCAGTGCAATACTCATGAATCTTGGTCAGAATGTTTGTCTTAATGATGTCTTGGAAGTGTTAAAAAAGGGTTATGTCGGGTCAAAAACTAGGTCGCTTGGTCAAATCTTACAAAAATCTTATGCTCTAGAGGCTAGATTTTCAGTCAATACATGTGAAAGTTTGTCAGAATGTTTGTTATAATGAAATCTTGAATTAGTGTGAAAATGGGTCATATTGAGCCAAAAACTAGGTCACCTGGTCATATCTTTAAAATAGCCTGCGTAGCTCTAGAGTCATCATTTTCTGTCCAATACTTATGAAAATTAGAATGTTTGTCTTGATGATCAATATGATGAAATTGAAAATGGGTTACATTGCTTAAAAAACTAGGATGCCATGTCGACTCTTGGGCTATCGTGGCCCTCTTTTTTAAAAAATATGCTTTTCAGACAAAGGAGGAAACATTGTGAGAAAACGAGAATGTGCTCGTTACAAGCAATTTCTCCTTTTTCTACACTGTTTTCAAAAGCACTAATCTGTAGACCCATTAACAATGGTTTCTTTGAGAATTGGTTAATAGAGGCATCTGAATTTGAGATGCTGTGTGAAAAGTGACTCCAGATTTGTCCATGTTGAAGCATCTTCATCAATTTGATAACAATTTGTGTCAAAAACCCGCAGTTACAGTTATTTGAGTTACATAATTTTACAAAAAAAAATTAAGGATATTTCAGTGGTTCGGTGGTATTTCGGTGATTCATTGGACCCGTAGACTAGTCCTATATGCAGGCTGACCTGGGTCGATAATTTTTTCAGATGCATTAAGCCCCCTTTTCACAGAGCATGGCTCATATATAAAGTTTGCATTGTTGTAAGAGAATCATTGTTGGGTATTCTGTCGGTGGGTTTAACTTGGTACACTGTTCCTGGCTGTGTTGGTATATGCATGTATTTAAGTTTGCATTGTCCCAATGAAAT
This sequence comes from Hippopus hippopus, assembly GCA_946811185.2. Classification (NCBI taxonomy): domain Eukaryota; kingdom Metazoa; phylum Mollusca; class Bivalvia; order Cardiida; family Cardiidae; genus Hippopus; species Hippopus hippopus. The sequence goes on along the minus strand of OX328111.1, from coordinate 24,383,353 downwards.
CATTCTTGGGTAAATCTGTCCATTGTGTTTTACTGGGTACACTGTCCCTGGCTCTGTTAGGTAGCCTTAGTTAATATAATGTGTATGTTAAGTTTGGTTTGTTGTAAGTGAATCATTGTTGGGTATTGTATCTATTGTGTTTTACTTGGTTACATGTACAAGGTTACACTGTCCCATGCTTTGTTTGGTAGTTGTGGGCTCTAAAGATTTCAAGCATTGTCCTAATTGATCAAATTGAATCAGTGTTTGGTATATTCTGAGCATTGTGTCTTACTGGGTACACTGTCCTTGGCTCTATGAGGTAGCCTTGGTCTTTACATAAGACCTGCAACATACAAAATTGGGCCATTGGAAATTTGCATGAAGTGTCGCCTAGGATATGCCCGTGTACTCTACACAGGCTTATCAAAGACAACACTTTCTGTCCTTATGGGATATTCTGCTCAAGGAACGTCTCCTCTGGGTTGAAATCTTATGTAGGCATAAAGTGCCACCCCTGATCAGTCTGCCCTGACTGCGCTGGCTTATCCAGGACGAGTCTTTACTTATTGTAAGTTTGCATTGTCCTAAGTGAATCATTGTTGGGTATTCTGTCCAATGCAGGTTTGGGAATGGGTCCAAAACCATGCAAATTGGGAAAACCCCGTTGTTTTCTCAAAAATTGGGAATTTTCCAAATAAACACTAAATCAAGTTACTGATTTTTTAAAATGGATACCCTCTAGTTCTTTGAACTAAAACAGAAGCATTACGCCCAGAAATTTAAAACATTGAAAACAAATTAATTTGTCCTCAAAGAAAAAAAGGTCGCTATTTCTCATGTTGTTAAAGATGTTAGTAGGTTTGTGTTTCTGAAAGTGTGTGAGGGGATTAAAGAGTTGACCCATGAATTATGTTGATGACCATTGTTTTACACTTGAACCTTGGCTCGATGGGATGTCAGATTTAATATCCATTTTATTTTGGGACAAGCTAATTGTTGCATCTTGATGCTCTTATCTTGTTTATCCTCGACTTGAATGGACTCGTCAGTCTCCTTAAGGCCAAACTCTGTAGGAAGTTTAGAACCAGTCGGATTGATCAGGGCTTTAGCAAGCCTCTGAAATTCAGGATTCATTGACCCTAAAACTTTAGGTGTCAAATCTAATTTTTCAAGAGTCAAACCAAAAGTCATGAATAAACATGGCATAGTTGAGAGTGCTATAGACAACTTGTGATGTGATGTGAACAACCGATTTGTAAAATTTTACTGTGCAAAGAGGACCCCTCTTCCCACCAACTCACACACACAGTATGTTCAAGGAGGCCAAGATTAAAACCTTGTCGACCTAAGCAATCAATGAGAAAATTATGGATAATAAATTGTGTTCCTCATTTTGTTAAACGGTGCAGAAATAAAGATCTTAAGATTCATTCATCCAATTTCTAGTACCATCCAGAAATATGTAAAGTAATATAATTTTCTTGGGCCTGAATATTAAAGTAATTTATTCATGAGTACTGTTTGAGGTATCTTTTTGTATAAAATGGGATGTAGATATTTGTTTCAGGTTACTTTTATTAACTTAGTGTTTTTAATAAAATTCAAAGTAAGATCATTATTGGGTACAAATGTCGAGGAACATGATGGGCATTAGTGAGTGAAAAAATTAACAGTATCTATACATCGATGCTTAACTTTGAAAAGATATGCCAATACTAAATTTATTGCCCTGGCCATCACTTTTAGCAAGGTTAGTGCCAGTTTTCAACCTACGCTTGTCCTGTCATAACTACCAAGTCATTTATCACCTTCATGCAGTGTTCTGCCAAGGATTTTAAAAAGTAGAGACAAATGTCTCACTCATCCAGAAAAATTTAAAACATTTTTTAAAATTTGGGGACAAAATTTAGAAGGGATAAAATTGGTTTAAAAATAAAAAAAAATAAATAAACTAGTTCCCAGATATCTATACTTGTTAATTGCTATGTTCTCTTTCACTAGCCAAAATGTGAATTTAAATGCAACTAACATGGCTGATTATTTCCATTGAAACTTTCCCTACAGTTTTCTTAAAACCCCCCCTGAAGAGACTCGGCCATGACGGCTGATCTACCATAGACGTTCTCTGCACGGCGTACATAGAATGGTAGTTCTGAAGTTACATTTTTTTTTTTCAGTAAATGGATACTTTTTGGTTTTTTTAAACACATTTTACAACCCATAAAGTTGCGGTCGCAATCATATTCCAACGAAGAATATTCTTTTAAATACTAAGAACTGTCGTACAGGTATTTTTTACCATCTTCCGATGATGTTGATTGAGTGGGAGGGGTACTGGGCATCAGAACATTATCGAACTTTGAGTTCCGATTGTTATATGCTTTTGCTTACCATAGAAGCTTAGGATAATGCCTGGCTTTTTGCCGTGGCAACAAAACCATTTTCCGACTGAGATTGCAGAAGATGCTACGTCGTGAAAGTAAAGTACACGATCAATACTTGGTTGATGTTTTCGGTCTGCGTCCAATCAAATTTCATTTTGCATATATGCACCTTCGGCGCCCATGAAAAACACTAAATTGTAATAGTTACGTGGCTGATTCCACAACTTTTAATATGCGACAAAAATCACCTTTTACCAATTTTTTCTGCGACATTTTGAATTTTTTAGTAAGGAAATCGGAAATACGTCGCCATGGCAGACCACTGCCTTCATGTCATACTTCGCCGATAATATGCAGCAGTTTAATTGATGTTAAACATTCAATTTGTGATGAATTTCACGCCTTCAAATGAAAATCATTTGGTATGATTGCTGTTTGATATATTTTTGATGCATCTCTAAAAATGTTAGTGAGTCAAAATGACCCCTTGATTGGATTTTTTTTGGGTCAGAATTTGGTATTTAAAAATTTTTGTGCGTCAAGACTAGGGTTAAAGGGTCAAACAAAAACCCGAAATAATTCAATTTTCTTTGAAATTTATTTGCAGTTGTTGATCAAATCGTAGTTGAAGAAAGCATTTTCTGCGAATACACAAATTGGAAATTTTTGGCTACACAAAAATATATACAGTTCACCTGTATTGTATTTGACGATCGCTAAGGAGACTGCCAAAACACATACACTGGATGCCGGCCTTGATCTGATAAAGGCTAAAACTTGGTTATCAATCAGTGGGACCAGTTTACGGAAATAAAATGTTGATAGACGTCATATTTTTTGTTGGGGTCGATTACTACTTTGGGAATCACCCTCTTTTTGACCAATGAAATCGCTGATATTTGGATTGTATATATTACCTACTCAGAACAATTTGCCGGAGGGAAATCCATGATACAAATTTCAATCCATCACAGAGTCATTTTGGAAAAAGACACTTGGGCCTTGCTGTAAGAAAGACAGTTGGGTTTGGGAATATTCATGCGCGATTTGGGGAAAAAATGGTAACATTTTTGGATTGGGAAGGGGTCTGTTTTATGGACCAATTAAAAGAAGGAAAAAAATCGCTGTAATGTGTTTTACTGGGTACACTGTCTGTGTTTCTTTTGTTGGATAGTCTTAGTCTTTACTTATTGTAAGGTTGCATTGTCCTAAGTGAATCATCATTGGGTATTCTGTCCAGTGTGTTTTACTGGGTACACTGTCTGTAGTTTCTCTGTTAGGAAGTCATGGTCTTTACTTATTGTAAGTTTGCATTGTCTAAAGTGAATCATTATTGGGTATTCTGTCCAATGTGTTTTACTTGGTACACTGTCTGTAGTTTCTCTGTTAGGTAGTCGTGGTCTTTACTTACTGTAAGTTTGCACTGTCCTAAGTGAACCATTAATGGGTATTCTGTCCAATATGTTTTACTTGGTACACTGTCCATGGTTTCTCTGTTGGGTAGTGTTGGTCTTTTCATATTTTTAAATTTACATTGGCGTAACTGAATCACTGTTGGGTATTCTGTCCAATTTGTTTTACTTGGTACACTGTCCGTGGTTTCTGTTGGGTAGTCTTGGTCTTTAGTTATTTTTAAATTTGCATTGCCGTAAGTGAATCATTGTTGGGTATTCTGTCCAATTTGTTTTACTTGGTACTATGTTCGTGGTTTCTCTGTTGGGTAGTCTTGGTCTTTACTTATTTCAAGTTTGCATTGTCCTAAGTGAATCAGTGTTGGGTATATTTTGTGCATTGTATTTTACAGGGTACACTGTCCCTGGCTCTATTGGGTAGTCTTGGTCTTTACATATTGCCTGCAACATACAAAATTGGACCTTTGGACATTTTGGTGGAAAATGCAAGTACAGAGTACTACTAGAATGTTTTTAAGTTTTAGGGAGTCTAGGCCAGAGAAGATGCACAAGTATGTATTCCATGCAATGAACACCTTACCATTAAGCATATTCACTTACATTGCATTGACTTTCAGCCTATTCGAGAGAATAGGGCATTAATATCATCATGAGAAATGTAGCCATCAAAGTGGAACTAAATCCCTATTAAATTTGTCCAAATGAAAGAACCAACAAGTGGCCTATTGTAAGAAATCTTTTGAAAAGCCAACAGTAGTTAAAAAACAAAAAATATATAAATAATAATAAATTTCACTCATATTCCTTTGTGGAAATTTGCTGAAATGAAGAGAAGATTTATTAATCTGATTTCTAGTACCATTCACAAAATTAATATATAAAGTATTAATATATAAAGTAGTACCATCCACAAAATTAATATATAAAGTATTGGACCTAAATGTATTACATTTTTCTTGGGCCTAAATAATTAAAGTAACTTATTCAAAAGTACAGTTTAGGGTATCTTTTAGTGTGAAATGAGTTGTATATATATTTTTTACAGTTTACTTTTATTAACTCACTGTTTTTAATAAAATTCAAAGTACAATCATTATTGGGTACAAATGTCGAGCAATGCGGTGGACATCGGACAGTGAAGATGCTCTAAAAGGATACACCAATATTGGATATTTTGTCCTGTCCATCACTTTTACACTCAGTGATTGGACATCAGCTGTGAATCGGGTACGAAACACGCTGATCATAGGTCTATATGTAGATATCGGTATTTCCCTTTGACACCTGAAGCATTGTCATTATAATGAAAGGAGAATTCCCGATTTTTTTCTGGCGACTTCGATTTTCTCGGCCAATCGAGCCAAGTTTTTTGAAATAAGGCAACTTTTTCGCCCAAGTCGCCCACTCCGCAGAGGCCTGTAATTTGGAAAGCAAAACATTGATTTCTTACCGTTTGAACAATCTATCCTCCATACTAGCATCCCACTAATCCGCAGTGAATGGAAGACAAATGAAAGACACATTGATTGGCTGAATATAAGTGGCCGGTACAGCTCATTTCTTTCCATAAAAACAAATGTGTGAACGGTTCGCTATTCATTTTGATGGTGTCGGACACTTATCCAACAAAGTTTTGGACAAAAAGAAGTCCAAAAACTATTTGGGTATTTTCATTTTTACGGTGCTCTAGAGACCACATTTTTAGTTCAAAACTCCTGAAAGTTTGTCAGAATGTTTGTCTGGATGAGATCTCAAATGAGTACGAAAATGGGTCATGGCCGGTCAATAACTAGGTCACATCTTACAAAAACCTTGTGTACGCTCTAGAAGCCACATTTTCTGTTCAAAACTGTTAAAAGTTGGTAAGAATGTATGACTTGATGATACCTCTGACGAGTTTGAAAATGGGTCATGTTGAGTCAAAAACTAGGTCACTAGGTCAAATCTTCATAAAACCTTATGTATGCTCCAGAGGCCACATTTTCAGTCCAAAAATCTTGAAAAATTGTCAGAATGTTTGTCTTGATGATACCTTGCATGAGTTCAAAAATGGGTCATGTCCGGTCAATAACTAGGTCACTAGGTCAAATCTTAGAAAACCCTTGTGTATGTTGTAGAAGCCACATTTTCCGTCCAAAACTCTTGAAAGTTAGTCAGAATGTTTGCCTTAGGGATATCTCAAACGAGTTCAAAAATGTGTCATATTGGGTCAAAATCTAGGTCACTAGGTCATTTCTTAGAAAAACCTTATGTACGCTCTGGAGGCCACATTTTCAGTCCAAAGCTCTTGAAAGTTAGTAGGATGTTTATCTTGATAATATCTCAAACAAGTTCAAAAATGAGTCATATTGGGTCAAAATCTAGGTCACTAGGTTTCTTAGAAAAACCTTATGTACGCTCTAGAGGCCACATTTTCAGTCCAAAACTCTTGAAAGTTAGTCAGGATGTTTATCTTGATAATATCTCAAGTTCAAAAATGAGTCATATTGGGTTAAAAACTAGGTCACTAGGTCAAATCTTCCAAAAACCTTGTATACTTTCTAGAGGCTACATTTTTAATTGCAATACTCATGAAACTTGGTCAGAATGTTTGTACTAATGATTTCTTGAACCAGTTTGCAAATGGGTCATGTCGGGTCAATAACTAGGTCACTGAGTCACATCTTCAAAAAACCTTGTGTACGCTCCATAGGCCACATTTTCAGTCAAATACTCTTGAAAATCTTGGTAGAATGTTTGTCATTATCTCAAAAGAGATTGAAAATGGGTCATGTTTGGTCAAAAGACTCAGGGTCTTCATGGCCCTCTTGTTAAAGTTATCCATAACCCTAATTGACAAATTCATGGCAAATCAGGGTCCAAAAATTTGCAGAAAAGGGACTCGTCCTGTAGGACAAGTGACTTAAAAAAAAAAAAAAAAAAAAAAAAAATTGCCAAGCTTTGATCCTCACTTGTCTAACGAAATAAACTGTTTCAGTTTTCGAAATTAGATCATTTTTTTTATGACGAAACGGAAACGCCAATTATATTGTCTCCCGTAGCAATGGACCTTAAATACTGGGTATAAATGACCGTTACCATTTTTCCGGCCAATTTACAGAAATTAAGAAAGCCAAAACAAAACAGTTAATGAACAGGCTTCGGGCAAGTATAATTTGCGTTAATGTGAATCCAGGTTGTTTTAATAAATAGAAAAGTCGCTCGTATTGAATTAGATCTACCCAAAGCATATTAAAACATTTGTGTTTGCAATAAAAGATCCTGGATTATATCATTAGGCTGACTGGTAACCGGTCTTCATTTGGAGCGGGGACCAGCACGTTTTATGTTGTTTCAATATTTGATTTCCCGAATACCCTTAATTTTCTTAATCAATAATGGAATGGCCATTTTGACTCCTGTAAGTTAAATATTCATCTGAAAAACTTGTTTGTTTACTATTCACCACCCGTCCTGCCAGATGACCATGATTAATATTTCACTCATCCTGATCCATTTCTTACTTGTAAGTACGAGTGGATTCTTTGGGCCCTGCATATCATGCAGTAATACTTCTAAAATAATTATTTGACATGAAAAAAAAGATTGCTGAATAAAACGCAATAACCCATGACACAACTATTTGAGAACTTATAAAGAGGAAAGTTGGCATTCTGGTTTTTTAGCTCACCTAAACACAAAGTGCTCAAGATGAACTTTTGTGATCGTGCTGTGTCCGATGTCTGTTGTGCCTCGTGCAACGTTAACTTTTACCTAGTGTACGCTCTAGAGGCCACGTTTTCAGCCCGATACTCATAAATCTTGGTCAGAATGTTTGTCTTGGTAAGATTTCATGTTGGGTCCAAAACTAGGTCATATCTTAGAAATACTTGTATACACTCTAGAGGCCACAATTTCAGTCCAAAACTCTTGAAAGTTGGTCAGAATGTTTGTCTTGATGATATCTCAGACTGGTTTGAAAAACGGTCATGTCAGGTAAAAAACTAAGTCACATCTTAGAAAAACCTTTTGTACGTTGTAGAGGCCACATTTTCAGTGCAATACTCATGAATCTTGGTCAGAATGTTTGTCTTGATGATTTCTTGGAAGTGTTAAAAAAGGGTTATGTCGGGTCAAAAACTAGGTCGCTTGGTCAAATCTTACAAAAATCTTATGCTCTAGAGGCTAGATTTTCAGTCAAATACATGTGAAAGTTTGTCAGAATGTTTGTAATAATGAAATCTTGAATTAGTGTGAAAATGGGTCATATTGAGCCAAAAACTAGGTCACCAGGTCATATCTTTAAAACAGCCTGTGTAGCTCTAGAGTCATCATTTTCTGTCCAATACTTATGAAAATTAGAATGTTTGTCTTGATGATCAATATGATGAAATTGAAAATAGGTTACACTGCTTAAAAAACTAGGATGCCATGTCGACTCTTGGGCTATCGTGGCCCTCTTTTTTAAAAAAATATGCTTTTCAGACAAAGGAGAAAACATTGTGAGAAAACGAGAATGTGCTCGTTACAAGCAATTTCTCCTTTTTCTACACTGTTCTCAAAAGCACTAATCTGTAGACCCATTAACAATGGTTTCTTTAAGAATTGGTTAATAGAGGCATCTGAATTTGAGATGCTGTGTGAAAAGTGACTCCAGATTTGTCCATGTTGAAGCATCTTCATCAATTTGATAACAATTTGTGTCAAAAACCCGCAGTTACAGTTATTTGAGTTACATAATTTTACAAAAAAAAATTAAGGATATTTCAGTGGTTCGGTGGTATTTCGGTGATTCATTGGACCCGTGGACTAGTCCTATATGCAGGCTGACCTGGGTCGATAATTTTTTCAGATGCATTAAGCCCCCTTTTCACAGAGCATGGCTCATATATAAAGTTTGCATTGTTGTAAGAGAATCATTGTTGGGTATTCTGTCGGTGGGTTTAACTTGGTACACTGTTCCTGGCTGTGTTGGTATATGCATGTATTTAAGTTTGCATTGTCCCAATGAAATCATTCTTGGGTAAATCTGTCCATTGTGTTTTACTGGGTACACTGTCCCTGGCTCTGTTAGGTAGCCTTAGTTAATATAATGTGTATGTTAAGTTTGGTTTGTTGTAAGTGAATCATTGTTGGGTATTGTATCTATTGTGTTTTACTTGGTTACATGTACAAGGTTACACTGTCCCATGCTTTGTTTGGTAGTTGTGGGCTCTAAAGATTTCAAGCATTGTCCTAATTGACCAAATTGAATCAGTGTTTGGTATATTCTGAGCATTGTGTCTTACTGGGTACACTGTCCTTGGCTCTATGAGGTAGCCTTGGTCTTTACATAAGACCTGCAACATACAAAATTGGGCCATTGGAAATTTGCATGAAGTGTCGCCTAGGATATGCCCGTGTACTCTACACAGGCTTATCAAAGACTACACTTTCTGTCCTTATGGGATATTCTGTTCAAGGAACGTCTCCTCTGGGTTGAAATCTTATGTAGGCATAAAGTGCCACCCCTGATCAGTCTGCCCTGACTGCGCTGGCTTATCCAGGACGAGTCTTTACCAGAATGTCTGAAGACCCTGTCACGCATGTTGCATTGTCTTTAGTGAATCATTTTTCAGTAATCTGTCCAATGTGTTTTACTGGGTACACTGTCCATGGTTTCTCTCTTTGGTAGTCTTGGTATTTACTTATTGTAAGTTTGCATTGTCCTAAGTGAATCATTGTTGGATATTTTGTCCAATGAAGGTTTGGGAATGGGTCCAAAACCATGCAAATTGGGAAAACCCCGTTGTTTTCTCCAAAATTGGGAATTTTCCTAATAAACACTAAATCAAGTTACTGATTTTTTAAAATGGATCCTTTCTAGTTCTTTGAGCTAAAACAGAAGCATTACGCCCAGGAATTTAAAACATTGAAAACAAATTAATTTGTCCTCAAAGAAAAAAAGGTCGCTATTTCTCATGTTGTTAAAGATGTTAGTAGTTTTGTGTTTCTGAAAGTGTGTGAGGGGATTAAAGAGTTGACCGATGAATTATGTTGATGACCATTGTTTTACACTTGAACCTTGGCTCGATGGAATGTCAGATTTAATATCCATTTTATTTTGGGACAAGCTAATTGTTGCATCTTGATGCTCTTATCTTGTTTATCCTCGACTTGAATGGACTCGTCAGTCTCCTTAAGGCCAAACTCTGTAGGAAGTTTAGAACCCGTCGGATTGATCAGGGCTTTAGCAAGCCTCTGAAATTCAGGATTCATTTACCCTAAAACTTTAGGTGTCAAATCTAATTTTTCAAGAGTCAAACCAAAAGTCATGAATAAAAATGGAATAGTTGTGAGTGCTATAGACAACTTGTGATGTGATGTGAACAACCGATTCGTAAAATTTTACTGTGCAAAGAGGACCCTCCTCTTCCCCCCAACTCACACACACAGTATGTTCAAGGAGGCCAAGATTAAAACCTTGTCGACCTAAGCAATCAATGAGAAAATTATGGATAATAAATTGTGTTCCTCATTCTTTTGTTAAACGGTGCAGAAATAAAGATCTTAAGATTCATTCATCCAATTTCTAGTACCATCCAGAAATATGTAAAGTAATATAATTTTCTTGGGCCTGAATATTAAAGTAATTTATTCATGAGTACTGTTTGAGGTATCTTTTTGTGTAAAATGGGATGTAGATATTTGTTTCAGGTTACTTTTATTAACTTAGTGTTTTTAATAAAATTCAAAGTATGATCATTATTGGGTACAAATGTCGAGCAACATGATGGGCATTAGTGAGTGAAAAAATTAACAGTATCTATACATCGATGCTTAACTTTAAAAAGATATACCAATACTAAATTTATTGCCCTGGCCATCACTTTTAGCAAGGTTAGTGCCAGTTTTCAACCTACGCTTGTCCTGTCATAACTACCAAGTCATTTATCACCTTCATGCAGTGTTCTGCCAAGGATTTTAAAAAGTAGAGACAAATGTCTCACTCATCCAGAAAAGTTTAAAACATTTTTAAAAATTTGGGGACAAAATTTAGCAGGGATAAAATTGGTTTAAAAATAAGAAATTTAAACTAGTTCCCAAATATCCATACTTGTTAATTGCTATGTTCTCTTTCACTAGCCAAAATGTGAATTTAAATGCAACTAACATGGCTGATTATTTCTCATTGAAACTTTCCCTACAGTTTTCTTAAACCCCCCCCTGAAGAGACTCGGCCATGACGGCTGATCTACCTTAGACGTTCTCTGCACGGCGTACATAGAATGGTAGTTCTGAAGTGACATTTTTTTTTTTCAGTAAATGGATACTTTTTGGTTTTTTTAAACACATTTTACAACCCATAAAGTTGCGGTCGCAATCATATTCCAACGAAGAATATTCTTTTAAATACTAAGAACTGTCGTACAGGTATTTTTTACCATCTTCCGATGATGTTGATTGAGTGGGAGGGGTACTGGGCATCAGAACATTATCGAACTTTGAGTTCCGATTGTTATATGCTTTTGCTTACCATAGAAGCTTAGGATAATGCCTGGCTTTTTCGCCGTGGCAACAAAACCATTTTCCGACTGAGATTGAAGAAGATACTACGTCGTGAAAGTAAAGTACACGATCAATACTTGGTTGATGTTTTCGGTCTGCGTCCAATCAAATTTCATTTTGCATATATGCACCTTCGGCGCCCATGAAAAACACTAAATTGTAATATTTACGTGGCTGATTCCACAACTTTTAATATGCGACAAAAATCACCTTTTACCAATTTTTTCTGCGACATTTTGAATTTTTTAGTAAGGAAATCGCAAATACGTCGCCATGGCAGAACACTGCCTTCATGTCATACTTCGCCGATAATATGTAGCAGTTTAATTGATGTTAAACTTTCTGATGAATTTCACGCCTTTCAAATGAAAATCATTTGGTATGATTGCTGTTTGATATATTTTTGATGCATCTCTAAAAATCTTAGTGAGTCAAAATGACCCCTTGATTGGATTTTTTTTTGGGTCAGAATTTGGTATTTAAAAATTTTTGTGCGTCAAGACTAGGGTTAAAGGGTCAAACAAAAACCCGAAATAATTCATTTTTTCTTTGAATTTTATTTGCAGTTGTAGATCAAATCGTAGTTGAAGAAAGCATTTTCTGCGAATACACAAATTGGAAATTTTTGGCTACACAAAAATATATACAGTTCACCAGTATTGTATTTGACGATCGCTAAGGAGACTGCCAAAACACATACACTGGATGCCGGCCTTGATCTGATAAAGTCTAAAACTTGGTTATCAATCAGTGGGACCAGTTTACGGAAATAAAATGTTGACAGACGTCATATTTTTTGTTGGGGTCGATTACTACTTTGGGAATCACCCTCTTTTTGACCAATGAAATCGCTGATATTTGGATTGTATATGTTACCTACTCAGAACAATTTGCCGGAGGGAAATCCATGATACAAATTTCAATCCATCACAGAGTCATTTTGGAAAAAGACACTTGGGCCTTGCTGTAAGAAACACAGTTGGGTTTGGGAATATTCATGCGCGATTTGGGGAAAAAATGGTAACATTTTTGGATTGGGAAGGGGTCTGTTTTAAGGACCAATTTAGAGAAGGAAAAAAATCGCTGTAATGTGTTTTACTGGGTACACTGTCTGTGTTTCTTTTGTTGGATAGTCTTAGTCTTAGTCTTTACTTATTGTAAGGTTGCATTCTACTAAGTGAATCATCGTTGGGTATTCTGTCCAGTGTGTTTTACTGGGTACACTGTCTGTAGTTTCTCTGTTAGGTAGTCATTGTCTTTACTTATTGTAAGTTTGCATTGTCCTGAGTGAATCATTAATGGGTATTCTGTCCAATATGTTTTACTTGTTACACTGTCCATGGTTTCTCTGTTGGGTAGTGTTGGTAAATTTGCATTGGCGTAACTGAATCATTGTTGGGTATTCTGTCCAATTTGTTTTACTTGGTACACTGTCCGTGGTTTCTCTGTTGGGTAGTCTTGGTCTTTACTTATTTCAAGTTTGCATTGTCCTAAGTGAATCATTGTTGGGTATTCTGTCCAATTTGTTTTACTTGGTACAATGTCCGTGGTTTCTCTGTTGGGTAGTCTTGGTCTTTACTTATTGTAAGTTTGCATTGTCCTAAGTGAATCATTAATGGGTATTCTGTCCATTATGTTTTACTTGCTACACTGTCCATGGTTTCTCTGTTGGGTAGTGTTGGTAAATTTGCATTGGCGTAACTGAATCATTGTTGGGTATTCTGTCCAATTTGTTTTACTTGGTACACTCTCCGTGGTTTCTCTGTTGAGTAGTCTTGGTCTTTACTTATTTCAAGTTTGCATTGTCCTAAGTGAATCATTGTTGGGTATTCTGTCCAATTTGTTTTACTTGGTACAATGTCCGTGGTTTCTCTGTTGGGTAGTCTTGGTCTTTACTTATTTCAAGTTTGCATTGTCCTAAGTGAATCAGTGTTGGGTATATTTTGTGCATGTATTTTACAGGGTACACTGTCCCTGGCTCTATTGGGTAGCCTTGGTCTTTACATATTGCCTGCAACATACAAAATTGGGCCTTTGGACATTTTGGTGGAAAATGCAAGTACAAAGTACTACTAGAATGTTTTTAACTTTTAGGGAGTCTAGGCCAGAGAAGATGCACAAGAATGTATTCCATACAATGAACACCTTACCATTAAGCATATTCACTTAGATTGCATTGACCTTCAGCCTATTCGAGAGAATAGGGCATTAATATCATCATGAGAAATGTAGCCATCAGAGTGGAACTAAATCCCTATTAAATTTGTCCAAATGAAAGAACCAACAAGTGGCTTATTGTAAGAAATTTTTTGGAAAGCCAACAGTAATAAACAAACAAAAAATATATAAATAATAATAAATTTCACTCATATTCCTTTGTGGAAATTTGCTGAAATGAAGAGAAGATTTATTAATCTGATTTCTAGTACCATCCACAAAATTAATATATAAAGTATTACATTTTCTTGGGCCTAAATGTATTACATTTTTCTGGGGCCTAAATAATTAAAGTAATTTGTTCGAAAGTACAGTTTAGGGTATCTTTTTGTGTGAAATGAGTTGTAGATATATTTTTTACAGTTTACTTTTATCAACTCACTGTTTTTAATAAAATTCAAAGTACAATCATTACTGGGTACAAATGTCGAGCAATGCGGTGGACATCGGACAGTGAAGATGCTCTAAAAGGATACACCAATATAGAATATTTTGTCCTGTCCATCACTTTTACACTCAGTGATTGGACATCAGCTGTGAATCGGGTATGAAACACGCTGATCATAGGTCTATATGTAGATATCGGCATTTCCCTTTGACACCTGAAGCATTGTCATTATAATGCAAGAAGAATTCCCGATTTTTTTCTGGCGACTTCGATTTTCTCGGCCAATCGAGCAAAGTTTTTTGAAATAAGGCAACTTTTTCGCCCAAGTCGCCCACTCCGCAGAGGCCTGTAATTTGGAAAGCAAAACATTGATTTCTTACCGTTTGAACAATCTATCCTCCATACTAGCATCCCACTAATCTGCAGTGAATGGAAGTCAAATGAAAGACACATTGATTGGCTGAATATAGGTGGCCGGTACAGCTCATTTCTTTCCGTAAAAACAAATGTGTGAACAGTTTGCTATTCATTTTGATGGTGTCGGACACTTATCCAACAAAATTTTTGGACAAAAAGAAGTCCAAAAACTATTTGGGTATTTTCATTTTTACGGTGCTCTAGAGACCACATTTTTAGTTCAAAACTCCTGAAAGTTTGTCAGAATGTTTGTCTGGATGAAATCTCAAATGAGTACGAAAATGGGTCATGGCCGGTCAATAACTAGGTCACTAGGTCAAATCTTACAAAAACCTTGTGTACGCTCTAGAAGCCACATTTTCTGTTCAAAATTGTTAAAAGTTGGTAAGAATGTATGACTTGATGATACCTCTGACGAGTTTGAAAATGGGTCATGTTGGGTCAAAAACTAGGTCACTAGGTCAAATCTTCAAAAAACCTTATGTATGCTCCAGAGGCCACATTTTCAGTCCAAAAATCGTGAAAAATTGTCAGAATGTTTGTCTTGATGATACCTTGCATGAGTTCAAAAATGGGTCATGTCCGGTCAATAACTAGGTCACTAGGTCAAATCTTAGAAAAACCTTGTGTATGTTGTAGAAGCCACGTTTTCTGTCCAAAACTCTTGAAAGTTAGTTAGAATGTTTATCTTGATAATATCTCATAAAAGTTAAAAAATGAGTCATATTGGGTTAAAAACTAGGTCACTAGGTCAAATCTTCCAAAAACCTTGTATACTTTCTAGAGGCTACATTTTAATTGCAATACTCATGAAACTTGGTCAAAATGTTTGTACTAATGATTTCTTGAACCAGTTTGCAAATGGGTCATGTCGGGTCAATAACTAGGTCACTGAGTCACATCTTCAAAAAACCTTGTGTACGCTCCATAGGCCACATTTTCAGTCAAATACTCTTGAAAATCTTGGTAGAATGTTTGTCATTATCTCAAAAGAGATTGAAAATGGGTCATGTTTGGTCAAAAGACTCAGGGTCATCATGGCCCTCTTGTTAAAAGTTATCCACAACTCTAATTGACAAATTCATGGCAAATCTGGGTCCAAAAATTTGCAGAAAAGGGACTCGTCCTGTAGGACAAGTGACTTTGAAAAAAAAAAAAAAAAACACTTGCCAAGCTTTGATCCTCACTTGTCTAACGAAATAAACTGTTTCAGTTTTCGAAATTAGATCATTTTTTTTTAATGACGAAACGGAAACGCCAATTATATTGTCTCCCGTAGCAATGAACCTTAAATACTGGGTATCAATGACCGTTACCATTTTTCCGGTCAATTTACAGAAATTAAGAAAGCCAAAACAAAACAGTTTACGAACAGGCTTCGGGCAAGTATAATTTGCGTCAATGTGAATACAGGTTGTTTTAATAAATAGCAAAGTCGCTCGTATTGAATTAGATCTACCCAGAGCATATTAAAACATTTGTGTTTGCAATGAAAGATCCTGGGTTATATCATTAGGCTGACTGGTAACCGGTCTTTATTTGGAGCGGGGACCAGCACGTTTTATGTTGTTTCAATATTTGATTTCCCGAATACCCTTAATTTTCTTAATCAATAATGGAATGGCCATTTTGACTCCTGTAAGTTAAATATTCATCTGAAAAACTTATTTGTTTACTATTCACCACCCGTCCTGCCAGATGACCATGATTAATATTTCACTCATCCTGATCCATTTCTTACTTGTAAGTACGAGTGGATTCTTTGGACCCTGCATATCATGCAGTAATACTTCTAAAATAATTAATTGACACGAAAAAAAGATTGCTGAATAAAACGCAATAACCCATGACACAACTATTTGAAAACTTATAAAGAGGAAAGTTGGCATTCTGGTTTTTTAGCTCACCTGAACACAAAGTGCTCAAGGTGAACTATTATGATCGAGCTGTGTCCGGTGTCTGTTGTGCCTCGTGCAACGTTAACTTTTACCTAGTGTACGCTCTAGAGGCCACATTTTCAGCCCGATACTCATAAATCTTGGTCAGAATGTTTGTCTTGGTAAGATTTCATGTTGGGTCCAAAACTAGGTCATATCTTAGAAATACTTGTATACACTCTAGAGGCCACAATTTCAGTCCAAAACTCTTGAAAGTTGGTCAGAATGTTTGTCTTGATGATATCTCAGACTGGTTTGAAAAACGGTCATGTCAGGTAAAAAACTAAGTCACATCTTAGAAAAACCTTTTGTACGTTGTAGAGGCCACATTTTCAGTGCAATACTCATGAATCTTGGTCAGAATGTTTGTCTTGATGATTTCTTGGAAGTGTTAAAAAAGGGTTATGTCGGGTCAAAAACTAGGTCGCTTGGTCAAATCTTACAAAAATCTTATGCTCTAGAGGCTAGATTTTCAGTCAAATACATGTGAAAGTTTGTCAGAATGTTTGTAATAATGAAATCTTGAATTAGTGTGAAAATGGGTCATATTGAGCCAAAAACTAGGTCACCTGGTCATATCTTTAAAACAGCCTGCGTAGCTCTAGAGTCATCATTTTCTGTCCAATACTTATGAAAATTAGAATGTTTGTCTTGATGATCAATATGATGAAATTGAAAATGGGTTACACTGCTTAAAAAACTAGGATGCCATGTCGACTCTTGGGCTATCGTGGCCCTCTTTTTTAAAAAATATGCTTTTCAGACAAAGGAGAAAACATTGTGAGAAAACGAGAATGTGCTCGTTACAAGCAATTTCTCCTTTTTCTACACTGTTTTCAAACGCACTAATCTGTAGACCCATTAACAATGGTTTCTTTGAGAATTGGTTAATAGAGGCATCTGAATTTGAGATACTGTGTGAAAAGTGACTCCAGATTTGTCCATGTTGAAGCATCTTCATCAATTTAATAACAATTTGTGTCAAAAACCCGCAGTTACAGTTATTTGAGTTACATAATTCTACAAAAAAAAAAAATTAAGGATATTTCAGTGGTTCGGTGGTATTTCGGTGATTCATTGGACCCGTGGACTAGTCCTATATGCAGGCTGACCTGGGTCGATAATTTTTTCAGATGCATTAAGCCCCCTTTTCACAGAGAATGGCTCATATATAAAGTTTGCATTGTTGTAAGAGAATCATTGTTGGGTATTCTGTCGGTGGGTTTAACTTGGTACACTGTTCCTGGCTGTGTTGGTATATGCATGTATTTAAGTTTGCATTGTCCCAGTGAAATCATTCTTGGGTAAATCTGTCCATTGTGTTTTACTGGGTACACTGTCCCTGGCTCTGTTAGGTAGCCTTAGTTAATATAATGTGTATGTTAAGTTTGGTTTGTTGTAAGTGAATCATTGTTGGGTATTGTATCTATTGTGTTTTACTTGGTTACATGTACAAGGTTACACTGTCCCATGCTTTGTTTGGTAGTTGTGGGCTCTAAAGATTTCAAGCATTGTCCTAATTGACCAAATTGAATCAGTGTTTGGTATATTCTGAGCATTGTGTCTTACTGGGTACACTGTCCTTGGCTCTATGAGGTAGCCTTGGTCTTTACATAAGACCTGCAACATACAAAATTGGGCCATTGGAAATTTGCATGAAGTGTCGCCTAGGATATGCCCGTGTACTCTACACAGGCTTATCAAAGACTACACTTTCTGTCCTTATGGGATATTCTGCTCAAGGAACGTCTCCTCTGGGTTGAAATCTTATGTAGGCATAAAGTGCCACCCCTGATCAGTCTGCCCTGACTGCGCTGGCTTATCCAGGACGAGTCTTTACCAGAATGTCTGAAGACCCTGTTACGCATGTTGCATTGTCCTTAGTGAATCATTTTTCGGTAATCTGTCCAATGTGTTTTACTGGGTACACTGTCCATGGTTTCTCTCTTTGGTAGTCTTGGTATTTACTTATTGTAAGTTTGCATTGTCCTAAGTGAATCATTGTTGGATATTCTGTCCAATGCAGGTTTGGGAATGGGTCCAAAACCATGCAAATTGGGAAAACCCCGTTGATTTCTCCAAAATTGGGAATTTTCCTAATAAACACTAAATCAAGTTACTGATTTTTTAAAATGGATACTTTCTAGTTCTTTGAACTAAAACAGAAGCATTACGCCCAGAAATTTAAAACATTGAAAACAAATTAATTTGTCCTCAAAGAAAAAAAGGTCGCTATTTCTCATGTTGTTAAAGATGTTAGTAGTTTTGTGTTTCTGAAAGTGTGTGAGGGAATTAAAGAGTTGACCCATGAATTATGTTGATGACCATTGTTTTACACTTGAACCTTGGCTCGATGGAATGTCAGATTTAATATCCATTTTATTTTGGGACAAGCTAATTGTTGCATCTTGATGCTCTTATCTTGTTTATCCTTGACTTGAATGGACTCGTCAGTCTCCTTAAGGCCAAACTCTGTAGGAAGTTTAGAACCCGTCGGATTGATCAGGGCTTTAGCAAGCCTCTGAAATTCAGGATTCATTGACCCTAAAACTTTAGGTGTCAAATCTAATTTTTCAAGAGTCAAACCAAAAGTCATGAATAAACATAGAATAGTTGAGAGTGCTATAGACAACTTGTGATGTGATGTGAACAACCGATTTGTAAAATTTTACTGTGCAAAGAGGACCCACCCCCTTCTCACCAACTCACACACACAGTATGTTCAAGGAGGCCAAGATTAAAACCTTGTCGACCTAAGCAATCAATGAGAAAATTATGGATAATAAATTGTGTTCCTCATTCTTTTGTTAAACGGTGCAGAAATAAAGGTCTTAAGATTCATTCATCCAATTTCTAGTACCATCCAGAAATATGTAAAGTAATATAATTTTCTTGGGCCTGAATATTAAAGTAATTTATTCATGAGTACTGTTTGAGGTTTCTTTTTGTGTAAAATGGGATGTAGATATTTGTTTCAGGTTACTTTTATTAACTTAGTGTTTTTAATAAAATTCAAAGTATGATCATTATTGGGTACAAATGTCGAGCAACATGATGGGCATTAGTGAGTGAAAAAATTAACAGTATCTATACATCGATGCTTAATTTTTAAAAAGATATACCAATACTAAATTTATTGCCCTGGCCATCACTTTTAGCAAGGTTAGTGCCAGTTTTCAACCTACGCTTGTCCTGTCATAACTACCAAGTCATTTATCACCTTCATGCAGTGTTCTGCCAAGGATTTTAAAAAGTAGAGACAAATGTCTCACTCATGCAGAAAAGTTTAAAACATTTCGAAAAATTTGGGGACAAAATTTAGCAGGGATAAAATTGGTTTAAAAATAAGAAATTTAAACTAGTTCCCAAATATCCATACTTGTTAATTGCCATGTTCTCTTTCACTAGCCAAAATGTGAATTTAAATGCAACTAACATGGCTGATTATTTCTCATTGAAACTTTCCCTACAGTTTTCTTAAACCCCCCCCCCCTGAAGAGACTCGGCCATGACGGCTGATCTACCATAGACGTTCTCTGCACGGCGTTCATAGAATGGTAGTACTGAAGTGACATTTTTTTTTTTCAGTAAATGGATACTTTTTGGTTTTTTTAAACACATTTTACAAGCCATAAAGTTGCTGTCGCAATCATATTCCAACGAAGAATATTCTTTTAATTACTAAGAACTGTCGTACAGGTATTTTTTACCATCTTCCGATGATGTTGATTGAGTGGGAGGGGTACTGGGCATCAGAACATTATCGAACTTTGAGTTCCGATTGTTATATGCTTTTGCTTACCATAGAAGCTTAGGATAATGCCTGGCTTTTTCGCCGTGGCAACAAAACCATTTTCCGACTGAGATTGAAGAAGATACTACGTCGTGAAAGTAAAGTACACGATCAATACTTGGTTGATGTTTTCGGTCTGCGTCCAATCAAATTTCATTTTGCATATATGCACCTTCGGCGCCCATGAAAAACACTAAATTGTAATAGTTACGTGGCTGATTTCACAACTTTTAATATTCGACAAAAATCACCTTTTACCAATTTTTTCTGCGACATTTTGAATTTTTTAGTAAGGAAATCGCAAATACGTCGCCATGGCAAAACACTGCCTTCATGTCATACTTCGCCGATAATATGCAGCAGTTTAATTGATATTAAACATTCTTTTTCTGATGAATTTCACGCCTTTCAAATGAAAATCATTTGGTATGATTGTTGTTTGATATATTTTTGATGCATCTCTAAAAATCTTAGTGAGTCAAAATGACCCCTTGATTGGATTTTTTTTGGGTCAGAATTTGGTTTTTAAAAATTTTTGTGCATCAAGACTAGGGTTAAAGGGTCAAACAAAAACCCGAAATAATTCAATTTTCTTTGAATTTTATTTGCAGTTGTAGATCAAATCGTAGTTGAAGAAAGCATTTTCTGCAAATACACGAATTGGAAATTTTTGGCTACACAAAAATATATACAGTTCACCTGTATTGTATTTGACGATCGCTAAAGAGACTGCCAAAACACATACACTGGATGCCGGCCTTGATCTAATAAAGGCTAAAACTTGGTTATCAATCAGTGGGACCAGTTTACGGAAATAAAATGTTGACAGACGTCATATTTTTTGTTGGGGTCGATTACTACTTTGGGAATCATCCTCTTTTTGACCAATGAAATCGCTGATATTTGGATTGTGTATGTTACCTACTCAGAACAATTTGCCGGAGGGAAATCCATGATACAAATTTCAATCCATCACAGAGTCATTTTGGAAAAAGACACTTGGGCCTTGCTGTGATTGTCATTTTTACAGCATTAATTGCTTGTCCTGAATATAACTTTGTCATCTGAAGCCAGAACGACTTCAAACTTGGTATGCATGTTTGTTGCAATATTACCGAGTACAGTGCGCAAGAACAATAACTCTATCTAGCGCGGATTTTGAGTAATTCCACTTTGATCTTCATTTTTACAGTATTTCTTGCTTGTCCGGAACGGAACTTTGAAGTCTCGAGTCAAAGTGACTTGAGACTTGGTAAATATGTTTGTTGCATTACCTGCCCTTTGCGATTATTATACCTCCTTGACAACTGGCGGTTGGACTGGCATATCTTGCGACAATTTGCCGCTCTTGTTTCATTATCATTTGGCCTTGAACCTCGATATTTGGTATTTATCATTGTAGACCTTTACTGCTTAGTACTCTGGTAAGCGATATAGGACCATGATGGTCCTCTTGTTTTTTTTTAGTACCAGGATTTTCTCCCTTTCTGAAAAGTTCAAAAACGTTGTGGGAAAAGGAGAAAATACTGGTTACCAGCACTTTCTTTTCCAACAATGTTTTGAAAAGACTGATTTTCCGGGGTTATTAAAAACTCGGGTTTGTGTGGTACTTGGTTAACCCTTTACCTCACAGTCCTGAGTTTTATCAACCCTGAAAGAGAAGGTTTTTGAAAACAATGTGGGAAAAGGAGAAAAAGCTGGTAACCAGCATTTTCTCTTTTTCCCACAACGTTTTCTATCCTTTCAAATACAAAAATCACCATTTAAGAGACATTCAAGTTGTCGTTTGCAAATGCTTTCAATTAGATCCAGTCCAGAATTTTGTCGTTTGGGAAAGAGTTAACAGATTATAGTCAAAAATTTATATAGCTGGGGTTGGGAGACTGCAAACTGGCTTGCACGATTAAGAAATTATTGGGGCTTGGATCCAGGCTAGCTAAGGCAAACAAAATACCAACTTATCTGTTCCACAGATTTATGTATTCAACTTTTCTCTTCTTCAAAGTTATTATCATCAAAATCTGTGTCATCATCATCACCAGACTTCAAATATCGCTGATAATACACAGGATGTTCTTCACAGCACGCTAAAAAACTCCTAACAGTTTGTCTCATTTCATCAGCTTGTTTTTGTTGTTCCTCCGGGGACATATCCTCAAATTTGATGTTTTTACTGTCATGTATAAACTGTCGAAACTTTCGGAACTCTACATTACAAGGTCCTACAACATCTCTTTCGATGCACGTACAAGCCCAGTTTAACTCGCCATTAGGGAACAAAGGTGCTAAAATAGTAATACGTAATAGTAATGTGTATAAACTCTTTACAAACCAATCCTGAGTTTTCATGACCTTGAGACAGAAAGCTTTTGAAAACATTGGGGAAAAAAACAGAAAATGCTGGTAACCAGCATTTTCTGTTTTTTCCCCCCAATGTTTTCTACTCTTTCCCAGACTAATTCCATCATGAAGGCCACCTTAAAATTGTCATCTGCAAAAGTTTTCAGTTTGGACAAGTAAACATTTTTTGTCGCATAATAGAGTGAACCCTTTTCTACACAATCCAAAGTTTCAAGCAACCTGAGGGAGGAAGCTTTGGAAAACATTGTGGGAATAGGAGAAAATAGTGGTAACCGTTACATGTATTTTCTCCTTTTTCCACAATGTTTTCTTCCATTTCATTCACAAATTCCATCATTTGAGCCACATTTTGTATGTTGTCTGCAAATTATGTTGATTAGGATGACTGAAACATCTGGTCAATAAGGTCATAGATGTAATGGGGTGGAGCGTTAATTTTCTCAAGTAAATTTTACAAAATTATCTTACGCTGTAAAACACTACCGCTGGTAAACAACTTTCTGTTCTTAGTTACAAGCAATATCCCCATGAGCTTATTTACAAAAACCTGCGAAATATTAGATGTATTCTATACCTGTAGTCATATGACGTTTAGAATGATAAAATTCATAGAATTTAGCAAACAAGAGGGCCATGATGGCCATGTATCGCTCCACTGGTTAATAAGTAAAGACCCTACAGGCTAAACATTACAATACTTGGCTGATCGGTTTTGAACTAGAAGACATACAAAATTTTTTCTATAAAATCCTACGAGAAAGTTATGACCCCAGGGCAAAGCCATTTTTGATCACAGAGCTATAATTACTTGAATCCTGGTGGAGGTCCACACGGTAAAGCCCCACACCAAATAATACAGGTCTGGAATGTGTGGTTATAAACAAGAAGATTTAAAAGTTTCCTCAATAAAAGGCCCTGTAAAACATGAGATCCCTGAGACAGGGCTAAATTTAGTAGCTATGTCTTATTGTTAGTAACAACAAGATTTCTAAAGTTTTCACTATATAAGCTCATGTAAAATTTGTGACCCCTAGAGTTGGGCCAAACTTGACCCCAGGGCAATAATTTGTACCCTCTTGGTAGCGGCCCACTAGATAAAGCTACATGCAAAATTTGGTAGCCCTAGCATTATGGCTAGGTACGAGAAGATTTCTAAGTTTTCCCTATTTAAGCCCATGAAAAACTCGTAAACCCCAGGGCGGGGCCAAATTTGACTCCAGGGTTATAATTTGGGCTCTCTTGGTAGAGGCCTACTAGATAAAGCTACATGCAAAATTTGGTAGCCATGGGCCCTATGGCTAGGTACGAGAACATTTTTGAAGTTTTCCCTATATAAGCCCACAGAAAACTTGTGACCCCCAGGGTGGGGCCAAATTTGACCCCGGGGCTATACTTTGAAGAGACTTGGTAGAGGTCCACTAGATAAAGCTACATGCCAAATTTGGTAGCCCAGGGCCTTATGGTTTCAGACAAGAAGATTTTCAAAGATTTTCATTATTTTTCAGTTTTTTTTGCCATGGCAACCAGAGTTTTTGAAAGAATCAAATTCTTTCAATAAGTTCTGAAGAGGACCATGGCAGGATCATTTCTGTTAAGTTTCATCAAAACTGGATGGGCAGTTTCAGAGAAGATGTTTGAAATAACAGTTAACGCACGCACAGATGGAAAGACGGACACATGCACGGACGCAGGAAATATTGAAAACAGAAAAAGATAATAAGCATACAGGACTGGGAGACCCCATCAGACATATTACATGTATGGTACACTTTGGGGGTTGGTCGCCGAGTAAGAAAGAACTTTGACAGATCCCCTAACTCACCCACACATTCCTTTTCCAACAATCTTCTTTAACTTTTCATCGAAAAATCCCATCTTTTTTGTAACAGGACTGATGTCAACTAAAGAATAACAAGGGGGCCATGATGGCACTCCTCCCAAAACCAATTTCAATTTTGAGTCACATTTTTTTTGGTTGTCTGCAAATGCTTTCAATTTGGACTTGTTTAACCTTTAGGCTGCCTTTAGGCTGCTAAGCACGACTCAATGACCTTTTGCGGACAATGTAGATTAAGATCAGACTGCACAGAATGTGCAGTCTGATCTTAGACCTACACTGTCCAATATGGAGATGTTTTTTTCCAAAAGTAAGTTTGAAATAGCATTATTCTGGTGTTCTACTATCGGCTTGAAAGTTTCACTTCTTCAGCAGGATAAGGGTTAAAATTTTGCAATTTGGTAAAGAGTTAGAATTAATTTTTCTGTTCCAAGAAATCATTAAGTTTACCTCTGAACTCCTCCACCTGTGTTACCTTAATACTTGCTGTGCTTGGTATGTTGTTTTCTTCAACCGGCAGAAACATCACCATATCTTTACCTGAAACAATATTAGATTCACGTCAGTAACTTAGCATAACAGACTAAGTAGTTGGCAGTTTCAAAAGCATACTTTTCTGTTAACTCTTTACCAAATGGTTGATTATGATGATGATTGTATGGTGTTTAACACTACTTTAAACATTATTTCAGTTTTATCATGGCAGCCAGTGCACGTGTCCATGCTTTCCTGGAGTTTCTTTTACCAGTACATCGCACAATATTCTTTCCAAGCCACTGGCTGCTTTCCCTCATAACCATCGTCAAAACAATGATCAGCGTTGGAAGAGAAATGAATCCTGTCACAATGACTACCATCAATCCTCAGAATTGGCCGAGCTGGGGATCGAACCAGCGATCCCCTGTTCTCAAGTCCTGTACCCTACCGACTGAGCTACCGTGGCTTGGCTTTACCAAATGACAATATTCTTGACTGGTCCAAATTGAAAGCAGTTGCTGACAAAAAAATATTCAAATAATGGAATTTGTCTTTAATAGGGTAGAAACATTGTGGGAAAAGGAGAAAATGTTGGTAACCAGAAGTGTTCTTCTTCAGGATCATTAAAACCCATGATTATGTGGTACAGGGTTGACTTATCAAATATCTATGTTGTATGTTTTGGATATTTAGAATAACTATTTTATCAACTGTCTGCACATTCTGTGCAATCTGAACTCATTCTACACTATCCATAATAAGAACTGTCATCGGAAAGCACAGCTCGATTGGAAAATTTTATCATTGGGGGTGGAGGTGCCTTGACACAGCAATGGGGTCTTAGCCTAGGACAGAAGACCCAATACCAATTCTGACGCTAGAGTTAGTGCAATAGCTCTTTGTGGATTTTGCACAGAAAAACTAGCCTGGGTCCAGGCAGTAATAATCTTTAAATCACTTCTTATTGCGACCTCCTGTCACGGTCTATACAGATCTGTGGCAAAACAGTTTATTGCTTCAGTAATTATTACCCTAATTTTCGACAAAGTAAATGTCCGATTATATAAATGGAAAAAATGATTGGACTAGAACCCAGGCTATAGGGAAAAAATGTCTTTGACCTTGACCTGTTGGCCACAGGCATGAACAGGAATATAGCTGAATGAAAATGTGTACCTATATCCATCATCATACCAACTCAATCAGTTTGTATGGAAAATAGGAGCTATAGAAAACTTCAACATAAAGCTTCAAAATCTGTGACAGTGACCTTGCAGTCATAGGCATGGACACACCTAAGGTATTGCTCAATGAAACTTTAGACCTGTATCTGTCGTCAAGCCAACTATGACACAAATCCATCATTTAGTTTGGAAAATATGACTTCTTTGAAAACTTTAATGTAAACATTGAAGTTTATGACCTTGACTTTAAGATTATGGGTGTGAGCTGGGTGAGTTGTGAGATACTCTGGGCCTATATCTACCATCATAACAAATATGAACCAAATATATCATATAATTTGGAAAATGTGAGCTCTTAAAAAACTTAAAAGAGGAACCTACTCCTACACCAAGGGTTTAGCCGGCGAGCTTAAAAAAATGCATACCCAAGAAGTTTTTTGTGCCTTTTAACAATCTAACTTAAGACTATTCCAGCCAATGTCTTAGTTTCCTCATTCATTTCACTGTCAAAGCTTCTTTCTTCAAAGACACTACCACCTTCAAATACTTTTTGTGTTGCAGCAGTTAGCATTTAATAACAATACATTATGAGCAATTTATCCGAATGTAAAATCACTTAAACTCTTACCACACAAGCCCGAAGTTCAACAACCCTTAGGAAAGAGCCTTTGAAAACACTGTGGGAAAGGAAGAAAATGCTGGTAACCAGCATTTTCTTCCTTTCCCAATGTTTTCGTACCATTTTAATGATAAATTCACCCTTTAACCAATGTCTAATTTGGCATTTGGTATCCTTTTGGTTTGGCTAAGTCTAAAACTTTGTCATTTGGTAAAGAGTTCAGCATTTATTTTATCATACATCATATGTATTTTCTTTTCCATATTTTACATAGTATGTATTTAACCATACATGATATGCATTTTTTTGCATATTGTACATGGATGTTTTTAAAGTTATCCATGTTTCTGGAGGTAGTAAATCCAACATGAAATGAATGGATAATGAAAGAAAAAAAAAAAAAAAATACCAAAACGTCTAAAATTCTTCTTCCAGTCTTCAAGACGTTTCTGTTCCCGCAGTTTTTTCTTTTTCTCAAGTTCTTCATATTCTGCTTTCTCTTCCTCTAACATTTCACTTCTATAATAAACTGGGTAATCCATGGTACATAGAAAATAGGCTTCTAGGATTTTATCGAACTCTTTCTGTTTATCCTCTGTCAGATTATCTCTGCTGTAATCCATGTCATGAATGAACTGTCTCATTGCTCTAAACTCTGGGCCACATGGTCCTATCACAGATTGTTCAATGCATGAGCAAGCCCAGTTTATGTTACCATTTGGCAAAATTGGACCTGGAAACGAGATTGGGGTACAAAAATTACGGTAAATACACAAGAGCCATTTTCTGGCAAAAGGGGGATTAATGCATCTCCGTGCTGCATGATATCAAGCAAGTCATTATAAAATTATGGTTCCAAACAACAAACAAAATCAGGAGGTAGACTAGTCCTCTTACATTCAGAAAATTAACCAAAAACAATGTGCAGTCTGATCTTGATCTGCACTGTCCGCAAAAAAAGCTTAAGTAGGTTCCAGCACTTTATGGGTTAAGCCCCCTTTTCAGAGCATTATCAATGGCTATGTCAAGAATTACTCTGTTATTTTTCTTATTACACATACTTTGCTAGTTCTTGCTAAATTTAATCTTAATCCTTCAAATGCCCAATAAACCAAATGGATATTTTCATTCTAGAATAAGTCCCAGATAATTTTGATTTTGTGGCTGCCTTTTGCCTATAGTATTTCAGCAAAGCAGACAGTGTAGATCAAAGATCAGACTGCACAGAACATGTTCTGTGCAGTCTGATCTTGATCTACATTGGCTGGAGAGGCAACTATAGTAGTGAAAGGCGATTTGAGGGTAAACTCATTACCTCAAGAAACATTGTACCAGATATTTTTGATACTAGTTAACAGCATTTTTTTCTTTTCCCCACAATGTTTCCTAGCACTGTAGCAGTAGTTAAAAGTAAAATTTGTGTGTTAAAGGAAGAACTTTTTACTGAGCAATCCTGTAACTTATACCCTGGAAAAGAGGGCCACTGAAAACATTGAGGAAAAGAAGAAAAAGAAAAAAAAACAGCAATTTACCTTTCAAACAATGTTTTCTATCCATCTCATCAAAGACCATTACCATCATTTGAGATGCACTTGATATGTTATCTTAAAATGCTTTCAAGTTTGAAAGTTGAAAATATTGTTGTGCAGAAAAAAGGCTAGATGTGTGAGCCTTGTTCTGTGAAAAGGTCATGCAGGCTGACTTGAGTCAAAACTTTTTGCTTTTTGCAAATTTTCTGCATATCAAAGGACCAGTCTACCCCAGGATTTAGTCAGTTGTTAAACAAAGTGGATGTTATGGATCCATAATTCTGTCATGACTTACTTGGTATCATGCATCACAGAGATGCATAAAGCCCTCTTTTCCCAGAGCACAGCTCATATAACCTTGACCTCTTTCAAGGGCTAAAAGACTTAATTAGACTCAGAAAGAGGTTTATCTAAGCTTGACTAAAAAAGAAAACAGTAGAGATTCAAGATCAGATTGCAGAGAATGTCCAATCTGATCTTAATCTTCGTTGTCTGCAAAAGCTTTACCTCTCATCTCACCAAGAGTGGATGGCTGTACTTCTACTTTAGCTTTGGATGGAACTGAGTTTTCTTCAGCACTTAAAAACACAACTTCATCTGAAAAGAAAAAAAACAAATCAACTTACTTGTACTGTCTTTCACATGCAATCAGGGTCTAGATTCACCAACCATTCTTAAAACCATTTTTAGTCTTTATTCTCCAAGATTTGAAAGTAACATAACTTCTGATTGGCTAAACCAAATGGTTTAGCCAATCAGAAGTTGTGTTACTTTCGAATTCAGAAAATCTTGGGAGAATAAGACTAAGAATGTTCTAAAGAATGATTGGTGAATATATATCCAGATCTTGCAATCTCACAGACTCATGGCACAATTTCAACATTTTTCACAATGCCTTCCAGATATCTCAGCATGTTTGTAAGGGGGTAAGAGCTAATGCTGTAGAATGCATTTGCTTAAAACATAGCAGAAATTATCAATGCTGCTTAACTCCTAAACAAGACATCCAAATTGAAAGCTTTAGCAGATGTCAAATTAAATGCAACTCAAATGGTGAGAGTTATCTCTGAAAGGCTAGTAAACTTTGTAGCCTTGTCTGAGCATGTCATATTCTTCGAAGGTTTGACCTGTGTGCTATGATGCATCACCCATCCCATATACAGGGGAAAAGTAGGGCTTATACCAAAGCTGTTAACCAAGCCTGTAGGGGCTGTTTTGATAAATGGCCAGTGCATAGGCTACATGCTAGCTGATCATAGCTGAATAAATAGCATCAGGTAGCATTTTATTGAGTTAACCTTCATTTTATTTTGAAATTCAATCTAACGCTTGTCATTTTGAAAAGTAGTCCAGTTCTGTACCCAGAATGCCCAAATCAGAGAAATGTGTATTTGAAGAATACCATCTAGCAGAAGATAATGACATTGTAAGGAAAAAGGGTAAAATGCGGATTTTCAGCTGAGCATTTTTTTCCTTTTTCCACCAATGCTATCAAAAACCTTCCTTTTCTCAGAGATTGCAGCATTTTAACAATTAAAACCAACCTTCATTGACTTTGGTGTTCATTCAGGACTTTATCATCAGCTGACAATAAAAACATAGATGCATGTAGCCATTTGAAGCAATCCCAGGATGATAATTTTTTTTTTTCAGAATATGATGATGAAGTAGAAGGTAACATAGAAGCAATCAAAAAAATGCCACCAGAGCTACCCTATGAACCATGGGTAGGGCTTCCTCTGAATAGGCTATATTGCTATGCTGCTGCACTCTATCTTAAGTTATTGTCTCCTACCCCCTATTTCATGCAGCTCCTATAGATGTGACCAGCCCGCATAGCTCAGTTGGTAGAGCATAAGACTCGTGATCATGAGGGTGTGGGTTCTTCTAATTTGCATTCCACCTTGTTCTTTACTGTTCAAAATGCACTGTACAATCTCAGATAGACTGATTGAAAAGAGATTTATTTCCTTACAATCATACAACACACACATGTATAATAATCAAAGTATTCAGACACGTTTACGGTGCTTGTGCCAATTATAAACAGGCTCTTAAACAGAGGCATAACGCATAGTAGCGAATGATATCAGTGACGAATCGGGTTCAACTTTCACCTTTTTTCTCATCCGTGTTCGACAATATTTTAAACGCTGCTACAGAAGATACCATGGAGGTAGCAGTAAACAATCTGCGCCTATGACAGACACCTTTCAAGTAACCCAATAATTTTGATCGTAAAGTCATGTTAGTCTCTCTTCGAGTTGTGTGTCCGCTCAACCTTTCTCAGAGAGTATTCGATTCTTGGTCTGGGTATTACTAAGGCATGAACCGAACACAACAAAGTCATTTCGAAAGCTTCGTTTTCTGAGCACCAAATGCCTTACTTTCGCTCCCACTTTCATTATACAGGTACATAATGCCAATATTAAACGCTGACCGGTTTCTCTACATACATGTATATTTTTTACAGAAATTCAAACGGTTGTGCATTACTCCCAGTGACTTATCACACACTTGCAAGTTACTTAAATCAGGGATCGTATATGATCTCTGCTTTAATGAAATCTTTCTCCATACGGGACAAAATCGCTTACAACCTTCATGAGCAAGTTTCTGTTGAAAGAAAGTTAACAAAGAGGATTAATTCTTGTTTAATGGAAAAGTTAAACACAATCCCATTTAATATAAATTGAAATATAAATTTATCCAAGCAGCTACCGGTAGATACTGACATATACATGCATACTTTGTTATGTGCCAAAGACAAATTTCATAATTTGAACCACATTAAATGCATCGTCTGCAAATGCTTTCAATTTAATTGAAGCTAGAAATTCGTCATTTGGTAAACGACTAAAATATTTTTATGACACTATAGGTTGAAAGTAATTCATTTTTTTAAAAATAAAACTATGTTACTTCATGGTTAGATCTATATCAATTATGAATTATTATTCATAACATTTGGCAACTGGGTTGGCAGCTTACTTTGATTCTATGTCTTTTAGATAGTCGTTACTCAATCCATTTGTTGTACGTGTTTTTTGAATAAACATGTTAATAATATTCTAAAGTGACTAAGTCTATCTTCTACTTGTTTCCAAAAAAGACTTTAAGTTGTTCATAGCAAGTCTTTTAGTTGTTCAAAGTCTTGCTACGTACATTATAACCGTTCTTGACTTCAAATATCCTGTAGTACTTACATGTTAAATCTTGGTCTAGTAGCTCAGTCGGTAGCCTACAGGACATGGGAAGAGGGAGTTGTGGGTTCGATCCTTGGCTTGGCCAATTTCTTTCCAAGGATTGATGATAGTTATTGCAACAGGATTCATTCCTCTCCCACCGCTGATTACTGTTTCAACGATGGTTATGTGGGAAAGCCAGTAGCCTGGAAAGAAAATTGTGCGGAGTACTGGTAAAAGAGAGACTGGTCAGGGAAGCATGGATAGGTGCACTTGCCGCCGCGATATAACTGAAATAATGTTGAAAACAGCGTTTAACACCATACAATCAATCAATTAATATCAGATCTTGGACACAGCAATTGATACGTTTTATGATACATTGAGTTACACCAATTGATACAGCTTCTCTGCATTCACAGAGTTACAGACCCTTAAAAATGCCTCTAGACACGTGTTTCTTTTCTATATAACGTCCATACCTGAATAATTGAGATAGATCTACAAGCTTTGTTGCATGGCGTAATATGCCGAGGTTTAAGATACCAACTAAAACATAGAGTTAAATTGAATAGCTCATCGGATGAGACGGGAAGTGACCTAACTACTGACTTTGAATATATAGATATCACCCAAAGAAATTATTAACTCATTCAAAATCTACTTTTTTATTTGCAGCTAGACAAGCATTAAAAGGAACACTTGGAACAAAATTCTTAAAATCTAGAGACTAATATCTATGAGTAGGAATTCGTCCCAAGCAACATTCCCACGAAAGTGCAAGTAGATCTTTTCCTGGTTATTGTGCAAGTTTTTCTTTTAAAATAATAACAGTTTTTGCTAGACTAGATAGCGATGTAAAATTGGATAGTCTTTTACAGAGCTCCCAAAATAGAAATTAATATCTGAGATTACAATTCTTGCTGGAGTGGAGATTGTGCCCACATTGCCACACAGGCTAGTAGCTACCCCGGATTCGGGGACTAGCTCCGATGTTAAAGCCCCTGTGATTCTGCAGTCATTTTCTCTATATGAAAATTGAATGATTTAATGACAAAACAAGGTTTAAATTGTTTAAAATTCATTTAGAAATTTGAGTCAATGCACAGGTTTTAGTCTAGACCTATGATTATGGAAAGATAATGAAAGGTTGTTCTCCTGTTAGATCTACAGTTACTTGCAAAGAAATTTCATATATTTAGATAAGAAATGAAACTATTCAGTAGTTCATAAAGTTGAAAAGTAGGGTAACGTTTTACATGACAAAATCTTTAGACATGTCCAAATCGAAAGCATTTGCAGACAGAAAAATAAATGTGACTCAAAAATTAAAAGTTGTTCTTGAAAGGGTAGAAAACATTGTGGAAAAGGGAGAAAATGCTGGCAGAATTTTCTCCTTTTTCCACAATGTTTTCAAGAGCCTTATTTCTCATGGTTGTTAAAACTTGGGATTGTGTGGTGAAGGGTTAAGCATTTCCCAACAGATGTATTGATTAGTCGATTTAACTCTTTACCAGACGACAAAATGTTAGACTGGTCCAAATTGAAAGCATTTGCAGATGACAAATAAAATTTGGCTGAAATGATCAAATTTGTTTGTAAAAGTGTAGAAAACCTTGTGGGAAAGGGAAAAAATGCTGGTTACCAGCATTTTTTCCTTTCCCACAAGGTTTTCAAAAGGCTATTTCCCCAGGGTTGTTAAAACTCGGGATTGTGTGGTAAAGACTTAAAAAAGGAAATGAGTATTTGTGTGTATGACTATTTTACTTATCCATATTTTGCAATAGATTTACAGTATGGCAGAAAAGAAAGGACTGTTCATGGAGGACAATTACACTGTAAGAAGTACTGAAGACTTTCAAGGTCAACAACAGGAAGAATATATGGTCTCCACAACCAGAACCAAGCCCGAAAGAAATGAACAAATAAGATCTCAAGAACAAATGAACAGTTTAAATGGATACCAATGCAGTGGAGAAAAAGATGATAGATATATGGATAGGCCATCCTACCAGGATCAAAGGTTATGTTCTGACCAGAGGTCACCAGTCAGACTGAGTGAATCACAAAGAAATGCAGGACCAGCTCATTCAATGAATTCAAACAAATCACACATTCAGGTATTGAAATTTCAGTTGCTGCCTTTTACCTTACAATCCAGTGTTTTAGCAACCCTGAGGTAAAAAGACTTAAAAACATTGTGGGAAAAGAAGAAAATGCTGGGTCCCAACATTTTCTCCTTTTCCCTGTTTGTGCGTTTTCAAAAACAAATTTTAACTTTTGAATCACATTTGTCATCTGCCAATGCTTTCAATTTGGACAAGTCTAAAATTTTGTCGTTTGGTTTAAAGTTAATGTTTACAAAAGCAGTCTGCTACAAATGAAAGCAATCTGCATGAGATAATGAGTCTGGAATGTTTCAGTGTGGGTGATAACTTACTTAACTCTTTACCAAACGGCAAAAATTTAGACTGGTCTAAATTGTAAGTATTTGCAGATGACAAATTCAGCATGGCTAAAAAAGTGAAATTTGCCTTTTGAAGGGAAGAAAACATTGTGGAAAAAGAAGAAAATGCTGGTTACCAGCATTTTCTTCTTTTCCCATAATGTTTTTAAAAGGCCTCTTCCACAGGGTGATGAAAACCCGGGATTGTTTGGTAAAGGGTTAACGGGTATATGTGGCTCAGTAGTAAGGTGTTGGACTGGTTACCTGAAGGTCACAGATTAAGCCTCACTGGAAGTACTGGATTTTATGTGGGAGTGTCCTTGAGCTCTAGCCTAGTACTGGTTAGACCTGGCCCATACATGAATGTCAGCTGTCACTTTGATATGACTGAAATAATGTTGAAAGTGGTGTAAAACACCATTTGATCAATCAATCAATCAATCAATCAACCTGTTAAATTTGGACTTGTCCACATCCAAAGCAATGGCAGCTAAGAACTCAGATGTGGTTCAAAATATTAGAAATCATCATAAGCTAGAAAGACATTTGGTGGTTATTTTTTTTTTCTATTTTTAGCGGCAACATGAACAATCAAGGATCTCGGATGTTCCAGTTAAACCTCCAAAAGAAAAGAAATCGATCTCAACCAAAACATTTGCTCATGGTCTAATGGATGTATCCTTACTGACCACACACGCCACACAGTTACGAACAGTCATCTCTAACAAAGAACATGAGTTTTATGATCTTTTGATATGGATGATAACCGTTTCCATTGCAATGCAAGTGTTATCAGGGATTTTATTGTTAGCTTCAGACTTTTTCAAGACTCAGGACAAAATCACAGACAGACAAAATCAGAAGAAGAGGAAAGTTTTGAGTTTTATTTCCTTGTGTATAGTTGCCGTAAACACACCGTTGAAGATTCTCATATCTGCGTTTTACATATCTCAGGAACCGCACAGTCAGGTCAAAGCTGTTTCATCTTTTTCGCCATCTTCATATTCATCGTTCAATCATACTGAGTTGTAGCTACTTGTGGTTGTAATACTTTTTATCACCAGTCCAATAGAGTTGTCTGTCTTTGAGCGCTCTTGTGCATAAAAACTATATGAGCCAAACTTTGGAAAAAGGGGGCTTAATGCATCTCCGTAATGCATGATACCAAGCAAGTCATCATATGGTCCCGGATTCACAAAATCCATTTTGTGCGGGGATTGTGCAGCCTGACCAGGGTCGATACTTTTTGCGGATTTAGCTGAATCAAGTGGCACTACCCTAAATTTTTGTTTTTTTTTAGGTATTTATTTAGCTGAATCAGGTGGCCTAAACTGTTGTGTGTTTTTTTAAAAAATATTTAGGTGAATCAGATGGCACTACCCTAAACTGTTGTTTTTAAGCATTTAGCTGAATCAGGTGGCACTACCCTAAACTGTTGTCTTTTTTAAGTATATAACAGGAAGACATTATGATCTGCATGTTTACCTCTTTAATACTAGGCATCAAAATTCAGACCAACCAAAATTGAAAACATTTGCAGATGACAAATTTAACCAATTACCACACAATGCCAAGGATCAATATAAACCTTGAGGAAAAAGCCTTTTGAAACCATTGTTGGAAAATGCTGGTAACCGGCATTTCCTCCATTTCCCAAAATGTTTTGTAACCTATTAAAATGTTGTTTGAGTCACATTTAAATTGTTGTCTACAAATGCTTTCAACTTGAACAAGTCCACCTTTTTGTTGTTTTGTAAAGAGTTAGTACGGTTTAAATGTTAAAGTTTGTATTTTTGTATTTGAAACTGTAGAAAACATGGTGTGAAAATGAGAAAATGCTGATTACCACCAGCATTTTATCCTTTTCCCACAATTTTTAAAAAAATGTCATGTTGTGATAGCAATGCAACATGTTTGCATGAAGAAATTTGTTCTGTAGTGTGTTCAAGTGTCTTTCATTTACAAGATTTAGACTGAGATCAAGGATCGACGAATCTTTGTGTAGACACAAAGTAAACAAGTGTTTAATTTTAAGTGTTCAAAGGAACATTAAATAAGATTTAGACTCATGCAATCTGTTATTTTTTCTTTACTCTTTTGTCCTTTTACCAGATAATCCCAAGATTAAATGACCATGAAAAGCAAAGCTTTTGAAAACATTGTGCATTTTCTCCTTTTCCAACAATATTTACACCCTTTCGTCAACAAGTTCCATTGTCAGAATCTTAGTTAACCCTTTACCACACATTCCCGACTTTTAACGACCCCATAGAAGAAAGCTTTTGAAAACATTGCGGGAAAAGGAGAAAATGCTGGTAACCAGCTTTTTCTCCTTTTCCCACAAGGTTTTCTTCCTTATCTCTGGCAAATTTCATCATTTGAGTCACATTTAATTTGCTGTCTGCTAAAGCTTTCAATTTGGACGAGTCTAAAATTTTCTTGTTTGATAAAGAGTTAACCCTTTACCACACATTCCCAATTTTTAATGACCTTGAAAAAGAACTCTTTGAAAACATTGTGAGAAAGGAGAAATTTCTAGTAACCAGCATTTTCTCCTTTTCCCACAATGTTTTCTACCCTTACAAATACAACTTTAAAAATTTGAGCCACATTTTAAATGTTGTCTGCAAGCGCTTTCAATTTGGGCAAGTTTAAATTCTTTTCTTTTAGTAAAGAGTTGAATTAAAACTATGAAGTTAGAAAATAGTGAAAGATTTGTGGGATATGAAGATTTTCTCCAAATGTTGAAATGTATTCTGGATTGCCTGTATAGCTGAATTGTACTGCTACATACCTGATCTTTTTCTGCTGATTTGAATATTACCTCTTGAAACAAATTTTACAGCAGAGTGACACTGGTAAAATTTGGCAGAGCTGGGTAGCACAGTCTGTAGCATACAGGACTTGAGACCAGGGATTGGCTGGTTTGAATCCCTTGCTTGGCCATTTTCTCTCTGAGGATTGATGATAGTCATTGCGATAGGATTCATTCCTTTCTCACTTATCATGGTTTTGATGACGGTTATGTGGGAGAGCAGCCAGTGGCTTGGGAAGAATATTGTGTGAAGTACTGTTAAAAGAAACTCCAGGTAACATGGATAGATGTGTTTTCCATTGTAATGTAACTGAAATGATATTAAAAATGGTTTATTACCACAAATTTTAGACTTGTTCAAATACAGAGCACTTCCAGATGACAACTAAGATATGGCTGAAAGATAAGATTTTTCATTAGATGGTTTAGAAACATTGTGGAAAAAGGAGAATATGCTTGTTACCAACATTTTCTCTTTTCCCCACAATGTCTTCATAAGCTGTTTTCCATAATTATGGTAGTTAAAACTGGGGATTGTGTGGTGATTGTGTGGCAAAGGGTTTACACCTAAATACATGTTAGAATATTGTGGTTAAAGGACAAAATGCATGTTACTAGTATTTTTCTTCTTTAGCCACAATGTTAAACAGGATATTACAAGTACATGTACATAGTTTACTTGCTAGACAAGAACAAGATGTCTGCAGGTTGTAAACTAATGTATAACTCTTTACCTAGGAATCCCAAGTTTTAACGAACCTGAAAAGAAGCCTTTTGAAAACACTGATGGAAAAGGAGAAAATGCTGGTTACCAGCATTTTCTCCTTTTCCCACAAAGTTTTCTACCCTATTAACTGTTTACCAAACAATCCCTGGTTGTCACAACTCTGTGAAAGAAGCCTTTTGAAAACATTGTGGAATAAGGAGAAAATGCTGGTAACCAGCATTTTCACCTTTTCCCACAATGTTTTCAACCCTTCCCAAAACAAATTTCAATTTTTGAGTCACTTTAATTTTGTTGTCTTCTACTGCTTTCAATTTGGACCAGTCTACAATTTTGTCGTCTGGTAAAGATTTAAAGATAAACTTCATTTTTTGAGCCACATTTAAATTATCATCTGCAAATGCTTTAAATTTGGACAAGTCTACATTTTTGTCATGTGGTAAAGAGTTAAAAGATCGGAAAAAAAAAAATTGCACCAGGGGTTAACCCTAAACAAAACAATCCCAAGTTTTATGACCTTGAAGAAAAAGGCTTTTGAAATTATCATTGGAAAAAAGAGAGAAAATGCAGGTAACTAGCATTTTCTTCTTTTCCCACAATGTTTTATATCATTTCAAAGATAAAAAAGAAACACTGTTTGAGCCACAAACACTGATTTTATCATATGCATAATTATACTTTTAATATGGACAAGTCTAAAATGTTTTTGTGTATCAACCCTTTACCAGGCAAAAAAAGTAAAGCCTTGTCCAAATTGAAAGCAATTGCAAAGGACAATTCCAATGTTGCTCAAATGGTGAAATTTTACTTTGATAGAGTAGAAAACATTGTGGGAAAAGGAGAAAATGCTGGTAACCAGCATTTTCTCCTTTTCCCACAATATTTTCAAAAGGCTTCTATCTCATGGTAATTAAGTCAGCATTGTGTGGTTAAGAGTTAAAAAGTGAAGTGTGACATGTAAACAAGTTGACTGATAATTAATGGGTCTTTTCATGGAAAAATCCCCCTATTTTTACAGGTACACGTACAAATACATTGGAAACGTTCCAAGTCACATAGAGAATTTTTACTCCCAATACAAATGGGAAACAAATGTCTTTTGTAAAGAAAAAAAAAATACACGTAATGTTGGGAGTCTTCATCCATAAAACTTTGGAATTGGAGTAATCAGTTAATGAAATGAACCTTTTCAGTTAGGAAAAAGCAGTCAAAGTCATTTTGGCCAGAATATGTTACAACTTGAGTGGCAGAAAGTGTGGCTCTAAGATCAGAATGCACATAATGTAGCCTGATCTTAATCTTCATTATCCACAATTTTTAAAGCACTATGAATTGGTAGTTTGTTGAATGCTGTTTTACGCCGCTATTTCAGTCGTGTCATGGCAACGGCTCATTTATTCAAGTGAGTCCTAGATCTCATCAATAGTAGAATGGGGCTCTGAAGCGTCTTGCCCAAGGACATGCCAACGAAAACTCAGCACTGAACTAACCAATGGCATGCGGATTGCAAACTCCTACAATTACACCATTGAGCTTTCACCACCAAGCCATGCAGGTTCCCTAAAACAAGATGTGCTCAACAGGGTCTGTATACCTATTCACCAACCTTTAAAAAGTAACACACATTCTGATTGGTTAAACCAACAGGAAAAGAAACAAAATGATCTAAATTTCAGAAGTGCTTTTGCCAGAAAATAAAAATAAGATAGCAAACAATGTAGTTTTAAAGATCAGACTGCACGTTCTGTGCAGTCTAATCTTGATCTGCATTGTCTGCAAAATACTGTCTGATCTTGATTTACATTGTCTAAAAAACTGACAAGATTGTGCTCGGCTTTTTAAGGTGCTAATATCTATTTTGATAAAGGAAAAAAGACCACAGAAAGAAAAAAAAAGAAGAAAATTTAGAATAGATTGGCTTCATCTTAACTACATTTATTGCTACGCACCTGCATTGTAATAAAAAAAAAAATCTCTGGTATACTTGGTAAAATTTAAATATGTAGATCGACAATAAATTTTGATAAACAACCAGTGGCCACAAGCTTTACGGAAGGAACTGATCTAAGGAAAACTTGTTTCAGTCTTACACAAGATCCAAATTAAGCAAAGTGGGAGGACAGTGCTATTAATAGCTCTTATCTTAATGTACATTATAATAATCAAGTTGATAATAATGGAATATACAAGTCTGCTAGGCTATTGTTTTTTTTTTATTCGTTTTACCGATCGGCTGACCCGAGAATTAAATAAAACTAAAAAATGCTTAATTTCAATGTTATTTTTCTGTTGTCGATCCGAAAAGACAACCCGAGCGGATTTAGCAAGTAGGTGTACAT
This sequence comes from Hippopus hippopus, assembly GCA_946811185.2. Lineage (NCBI taxonomy): Eukaryota > Metazoa > Mollusca > Bivalvia > Cardiida > Cardiidae > Hippopus > Hippopus hippopus. The sequence continues at coordinate 24,343,780 of OX328111.1, read as the reverse complement.
GCAATGAACAGCATTCGCCAAACCTACGGTGATCCGTTGATCAAATCCCTCGGCTGCAAGGTATAAATTTACCTTCAGTCAATAATAAGGTACTATGATGGGTGATATTCACTTACACCAAGAACATTTCTTCGCTGGAAATAGACTGCTTCAATATAACGTACGTAAAGTAATAAGACTCCAGTTAAAAAGATAAAACACAAATCATAAATTTCAACAGAAGTATTTCTCAATTATACAATTCCATTGACAAACAGTTTGTAAATTCATGTTTAGCTCCACTAGCCGAAGGCCAGCACACTCATGTCATGATCCTGTGTCCGTCGTCCGTCTGTCTATCCGCCAACATTTATTTCAAACGTCTTCTGGGCTATGAAATTGCAAATCTAATTTTGATTGAACATGGCAGGAATGATCCTGCCATGGTCAGCTTCAAAATTCTTTCAAAGAAGTTAAATTCCGGTTTAAACTTTGGTTGTCATGGAAACAAAGGAAAAGGTATTGAAAATCTTTAATTTTTCTTCTTGTCCAAAACTATAAGGCCTTGGGCAACCAAAGTTGGCATGTAGCTTCTTCTAATTAATACGCCTCTACCACGATCGTGCATATCAATTATAGCCCTGGGGACAAAATCGACACCATTACGGGGGTAACAAGTTTAACGTGGACTTACTCGTATATAGTGAAAACTCTTCTTCCTAACCATAAGGCTTAGGCCTACCCAATTTTGCATACATCTACATGTATCTTCATCAAGCAGACTTCTACTAATGTATTCAAAATATAGACCTAGGGTAAGAATTGGCCCCGTTCCTGGGACACAAGTTTTAGATGGGCTTATGTAACAGTTCTTATAAATAACCTACCAAGGCGGGGATTGAATCTTGGACCTCTAGACCCCAAGGTGCACGCTCTGTACAACGTCGCTACAAAAACTTACCCCTTTATAACAAGAAAGTATCATGTGAACTAGAATACAAACACAAGCTACATGTGCATTGTATCTATCTGTTGGATAGACCAGTAGCCTGTAAGTTACACTTTTACTGTGAGAATTGGAAAAAAAATGTCTTCTTGTTCCTAACCATAACATAGGGGTCCGTAGTTTGATTCCTGGCACCCACAGACTATATATTATAAACATGGGATTTAACTGTATGCAGCCCGTTACTCGCCCCCGGTTACAAAAAACAACGTATCTTTTCTACCCCATCAGTTATTCTCCTATTTTTTTCTACAGCTGAGAGCTAAAACATTTTTCTACCAGAAAAACACAACTGTTTGTCAGTGGCTAATGCAGTTTGGCTGATACATTCGCTCGAACTTGTAAACTCGCTCAAAAATCTGGGCCATTGACACGGGTTCGTACATCCGTTTTCAAGATATAAAATGCACTTTAGATCCTATGAAACGCAGCATTAGCGGCACCCACCCTTTAAACATGTTTAAAAATACTACTGACCTATAGTCTTTATCTTCAATAACGACGAAACGCCTCAGAATTCGTTGAATTTGTGATCCACGTTCTTATTTCGAACAGCAGCTGCCATCTTCTGTCATGTGACATTGTTTGGAACGAGAAATTTCATCGGTTGATATGTACTAACAGTCGTGCATTAAGCCAATGAAATTTCGTACAGCTGCTCACACCTTTTTGTCACGTGACAGTACGGTGACACTGTTTGGAACGAGAAATTTCATTGGTTTATATGCGCGAACGTCAGTATTGAATGTACGAACCCGTGTCAATGGCGAAGATTTTTGAGCGAGTTTACAAGTTCGAGCGAATGTATCAGCCAGACTGCATTAGCCACTGACAAACAGTTGTGTTTTTCTGGTAGAAAAATGTTTTGGCTCTCAGCTGTAGAAAATATTAGGAGAATAACTGATGGGGTAGAAAAGATACGTTGTTTTTTTGTAACCGGGGGCGAGTAACGGGCTGCATACAGTTAAATCCCTTGTTTTAGTCTATGGGTGATAGGAGTCAAACTACGGACCCCTATGAACCATAATGCCTTGGGCTACCAAGTTTTTCACGTCGTTTTATTGAATGAACCTCTTATTGGAAGCCGCTCGAAAGCGGCTTCCAGTAGGAATGTACCTAAACTATTTACCATGTAGATGGTCAGTAATTATTCGACTGGTTATTATTTTTGGAAATTTTCTAATAATGTCGTGTTAGGGTTACAAAATTACTCCACATGACTCTGTTTCAAATATTCAATCAGACCTACATGAACAGCAAGTCTGGTTTTCTTGCAATACATGTTCATTCTCAAACAACAATGAAAATACAGAGAAATAAACTTCCTTTTATTGGCTAGTCCCTCGAACTTTTCCAACTTAAAGGATTCCTTCTTTGTTCCCAAACGAAATTATAATGCTTTTCGTTTATCATAGGCTCTCCCACCTCTAAACCGTTTTCGCATTTGTCTACTTTTTTGCAAAACAAACTAATAACAATTATGAGACGGAGAGCATCTTAGAATATGACAATCAGAAGCAGTTTTATGTACAAGTGTTTCGTCCATTTTTAATCTGTAACGATAATAGGGCGGTTAACCTTTGATCAAGGTATAGATTGGTTACCTCCCTACACAGTAAGAGCTGACATCAGCTATTTATAAAATAGGCCTACTTGTGAAGAGATAACACTTTTTCTTCCCTTCGTCGACACTTTAGCCTCATCGAATTTTGTAACATGGACGATCTACCTTATGAGCCCTGTAAAATTTAGCATTTAGTGTATTGTGTGTGTCGAAGCTGTTATGATCAGACTGTAAGTTCTGTACAGTAAGGTTCTGATCTACAATACCCGTGAAAAATGTATGGATCGTGATGTACGTTGTCCACAAGAAATACCAAAGTGGTGCATAGTGCTCTACGGGTTGAAACTGTTCGAAAACGACAGAAATAGATCAAGATCAGACGGTACATAAGCCTGTGTAATATTTTTTAAATATTTTATAAGATATTGTAAACGTAAAAAAATTTTGTTTCATTTTCCTTACTCAGTATATTAATTTCAATCGGTGTAGTTGAAAGGATAAAGTTATTACCAAACCTGTCACTGTGCATATACAACTTTTTACGTCGCTGCTGGTCAAGGCTTTGGAATGGCTCTTGAAGTTTACATTAGAAGTTTTATAGGTTTGTACAAGGCATTTGCAGAAATTAGTTCAAACTAATTTTTATTAAACGATATACATATAGAGTAATAGTTACTATGTTGTAGTTGAATATATCCAGATCCTTAAAGGCTTAAAAAATAATTTTTTTTTTTTCAGTGGTTTGGGCCAACTGTGAAGGCTATGATCATCAGAATTTTGGAAATACTATGCAAAAGTCTCTAATTCTGGAGTAGAAATGTAAAGATTCACTTTGTTACATACAGGCTAAGACTTTTTTTGACAAGCAAAATGATAATAATCAAAGCGTTGAAAACGCTGATGTGGTATGTCAAGGAAGCCATTGGGTGGAATTAATAATTTGCAAAAAAGAAAGGGAGAAATTATACTCAAATTTTGGCTTGAAAGTCGACCTACTAAGCAAATGAATACCTTTTTTGTTGAAGGGAGAGTACTCATGACAAAGGATTATTTGTGTGGTCTGCCTTTGATCATTAGGAGGAGTCAGGAGTAACGTCCCTTGACAGTAGGATGCATGACGGATAGAGAAAGATTGATTGATTGAATGGTGTTTAACGCCGTTTTTTTTCAACATTATTTCAGTTATATCGCGGCGGCCTGTGCACCTATCCATGCTTTCCTGGGTTTTCTGTTACCAGTACTCTGCACAATATTCTTTCCCAGCCACCGGCTGCTTTCCCACATAACCATCGTCGAAACAATGCCCGATAAAAAGTAAAGTTATACGAACTTTTGAAAATCCACCCCAATTCCAGACTCCGCAACAAAATTGACACCACCCCTAAGGAATTAAAATGTAAATATTTTTTTCAAATTTATGGTATTTTGTATCAAATTTGGTACTAGAAGACTCAGCACATAATATTCTTTCAGGAGTACTAATAATTCTCTTGTAAATTATAAAAATCAGAGAAAATATGACAAAACTAACACGAAGTGTAACAGGATTTTCTTTATTTTTTCCATTTTTCTGCGACAAACCCTCCAAGTTATTTTCAGAAATATCATACTTTAATGAATGGGGCATGGATAAACCATACACAGTTTTTTTCTAAAACCTATTTGGAACAACATATGTGATTTTCAGCATCTTTCACCTCACGTAACTGGAAATATTTGATTTTGAACATACACACCACTATTTTGACGTTTCCATAAAAATATACAAAAAACATTACTTAAAATCAATGATCTTCAATTCTTTCTTAAGTTCAAAACACACCACTTCCTATCTCTGTGAACTACTTATTGATAAATTAATCTTAATTAGTGCTTAGAGATTTAGATTTACAATTTAAACCAATTAAATGAAAAGATTTTGTTAATTTTACTGTGGTACACAAGCATGTCGGTCAAGAAAGATGCATATTGAAATCGCTGAGAAGAAATACATAGTAAAATGGTTTTTTAGACCTTTTAACATCATAAATCTTCATGCATAATATCTATAAACCTGCATAAAGCTTTAAACAAGACACCAATGCAAAGCTGAGTTGATTTCCTAGCACACATAGTAGGCAAAAGTAAATACGGGCAGATAACTCTCAACTGAGACAAACATTTTTGCTTATAAATGGCAGGCTGAAAGTTCCTAGTACATGTAATAATAATAAGGCACAGAAAAATCAATTACTGGCAAAGAGCAGAAACTAGCCTTAAGATTAACAACAAGACGAAACAAGCATTTTTTTCACACCCAGTCAAAGTCACACTAGGAGGTCAAATGTCAAGAGTCTAATCAAAGCTGTTGTTCCACCATTTGAGAATTTTCAAAAGACTTTGCATAAATCTTCATAATGAATCCTGGGGGCTTGCTACTGTAGCTTAACCAATCACCACACAACAAGAATTTTTGAAAACATAGTGGGAAGAGTAGAAAATGCAGGTAACCACATTTTCTACTTTTCCCACTATGTTTTCTTACCTTTCAAACTGAAATCTAATCATTCAAGCCACATTTAATTTGTGGTCTGCAAAAGCTTTCAATTTGGACCAATATAAAATTTTGTCATGTGGTAAAGAGTTAGTGGTCAATTCACAAAGCCATGTTTAAGAACCCTTTACCGAACAATCTGGTGTTTTAACAACCCTGAGAAAAAGGCATTTGAAAATGAGGGAAGAGGAGAAAATGCTGTTACCAAATTTCTGGTGATCAGAATTTCCTCATTTTCCCACAATACCACCATACCAATAAGAAATTTTTTCAATGAGCCAAATTTGTCACCTGCAAATGCTTTGGATTTGGAAAAGTCAAAATTTTGTCATTTGGTAAAGAGTTAAAGAATTTTAAAGTATTACGCAAAAACATTCATGAACACTTTTTGCACAGCAAAGCCTCCAATGAACCACACTGGAGTATGACTGGAATACTCTGGTAACCACAGATTAAACGACTGAAAACAGTCAATATCCAATTGGAAACATTTATGAAAGCATTGTGAAAAAAGAACCATTTGCTCAGACAACCAAATGCATGTTTTTTACCATGTTTCCCACTCTAGTTATGACAATGTAAAATACAACAAAAGTGGGGTATACAAATATGAAAAATAACCATGCTTAATTGCAGTCTAAGTATTGTTTCAAATGGTAATTTCATAATATAACAACAATTAAAAATGTTTCGGAATATAGATAGTACCATCTATAAATACTAATAAAACAGAAACACAAGGGAATGGCCAAACTTAAGTTGTTAGAACTTGTGGTCAAACCCCTTTGCCAAATAGTTCTGTGTTTGTACGTTATAAATATGATTTTGTACCAAAAATGGCAAAAAAATATGTTTAAACTAATAAAACATACTATTCCACAAAAAGCATTCTGCACATCTTTTTAGTCTGATCCTTGTATGATCCTTTTAGCCTGATCCTGTTTCTAAACCATATCAACCTTTTCCAAACAAACAGGTATTTCAACAGCTCTGTAGCAGTTAACATTTCAAAAAGATTGAGGGAAAAGGAGAGTTGCCCAGTACCTACATTTTCCCCTTTTTTCAAATGTTTTCAAGCATATCCAATACTGAATGTTCTAATGCCTATCTATTTCAGGAAAATCTAAAATACTTATAACAAAATGATTGTAACATGACAAAAAACACATAAACATTGTCTGAAAAACATAAAAAAAATCAAAAGTTACAGTTTATCAAAATACAGAGACACTTTTGGAACTGTTTCTTCTAGAACTGGATTTCCAGATAAATGGACAGGTTTGAAATTGCCACGTTGAAAAGCAGCTGGAATCTGTTTGGTATCCACATGTTGCTCATAACCAATACCTGTGAATGTGTATATATAATTGAGCCATGCTCGATGAAAAGGGAGCTGCAACTACAAAAAGAATTGACCCAGGTCAGCCTGTGCGGTCCGCCCAGGCTTACATGGGCCCACAATGTTTGCTGTTTGAAGATTTTCTGTATGTCCATGGACCAGTCTACCTCACGATTCAGTTGGTTGTTAGACAAAATGGAGTTTATAGACCCATAATCATATGATGCCTTGCTTGGTATAATAGATCATCACAGAGATGCATTAAGTCCCTTTTTCATAGAGCATGGCCCATATATAAATATTTATCTCTCTGTGTGTTTATGCCACTTGGTGACACATTGCCAGATTAATCACTGAGTGTATGTGATATTAATGATTTTCATAATTTGAAATAAAATGCTAGTTATTATCTACTTCATTTAACCTGACCCTGTTCAAAATCATTTAATAGATTTATATTCTATTTTTATCCTCGGCATCGCTCAGCATATGTCCCGAATGGTAACGCACGGTTTAAGCCAATCAACCCTCAACCTACTGAATATGTTGGTTGAAAACTTTCCAGTCAGTAGTAAAAAAAGGAAATATTGAAACTTCAAAGTTATTTCTGGGAGAAATATCTCCTCACTGGATAGTATAGATCCAAGATCAGACTGCACTTTCTGTGCAGTGAGTCTGATCTTGATCCATGCTGATCCCAATAGCTCCTAAAGTCGCGCTTTGTAGGCTAAGGGTTAAATTGCTTACCTGTATACCTTCCCGTGTATAAATAACTATCCGAAAAATAGTCAGAGTTCTATTTATATGCCTACTTCTATATTCAGCATAAAGGTCAAGATCAGGTTAAATGAAGTGAGCAATATTAAATTTGAAAAAAAGAAAAAAAAGGTTGTCTGTTTCATTCTAATCATTCTAATATAGATTTTATGCATTAAATTCTCAACAAAAAGATATTGAAATTGTGGAAAAAGAAGTCAAAGCAGGTAGGATAATATGCTATCTTTTCCACAATGCTTTAACATGAGCTTCAGATCTGTGTCCCTTTGTCTAACTCAAAAAAAATATTTGAATACCAAAATTACAGTTCTGATTGTCCAGAAAGGTCATTTTGGCACAGTAAAAAAGGATTTCACATCTTAATGTGAAAGGTCAACATATTCAGAATAGAGGTTATGTCCCTAGTTGCATAGAATCATTGTCTTTAAGCATACCTGATATAAATGACTTTAAAAAAATTGTGGAAAAAGCAGGAATTTGCTCTGCAAGACACTTTCTCTTTTTTCCCACAATACTTAAATACCATGAAAGGTAAAATCATCAGCCTATGGCATTTCAAAACTGATTCATATGTCCTGCAGATATTGCACAGAAGGCAAAACTTACTTTCAACTAGTACAGACACAAAGTTACTTGATAATAGTAGCACTGTCAATAGGTGTTTATAACCAAGAGTTGACACAATTTTATGCAAATATTACCTTAAATAAGCCATATTTAAATTGTCGTCTGCAAATGCTTTCAATTTTGACAAGACATTTCTGATAGTCAAAAACCAAAATATAGACATATATGTACAAATGCGAAACTGGAAGATTTTCAAAATGCATGGCAAGATCAGGAAAAAAATGTGCCCCTGGCATCAAGCAATAGTTAACCCTGTACCAGATGATAAATTTTTTGCCTTTTCCAAATTCAAAGCATTTGCAGACAAAAAAATTAAACTTGGCTCAAATGATGATTTGCTTTCGAATGGGTAAAAACCATTGTGGAAAAAAAGAGAAAATGCTGGTAACCAGCATCTTCTCCCTTTACCATAGCATTTTAAGAAGGCTTCTTCCTCTAGGTCCCTAAAACATGGAATTGTGTGCAAAACGGTTTAAATATGCAGCATGCTCCTAATTACACCATTCAAGGGTTTAGAAAAATCAACCTAATAATTTCTTATAGCCAAAAATCAAAGCATAGCTGATCATTTTGCCTCCCTATCTGTTTCTGTAGGAGACAGCATTAATTATTATTTTCATTAAAAAACAAGGCTTAAAAATGTAAAACCTACTGTATTTTTCTTATGTATGCCTGCTTAGCAGCTAGTTGGGTGGTTTCCACAGCCAGTAATTCAATTGCTTCTCCAGATCGCTCTTCCATATTCGTTAGATTTGCATCACTAATCGGCTTCAAAAAGCAGCCAGAAAGTTGTTAACTCTGTAAAGTCCAACCAGGCTATCAATCATGACTGTAAAAAAAAATGTTTCATAGGGATACAGTTCATTGCTTTACCATGTATTAAAGTTATACCTACTGTATAATGAAATAATCTGAAACTTCACAGTCTCTAGTCATAAAAACAATGAAAATTACAAATTATATGGGATCCAGCAGTCTGCCAAGAAATTCTTTAATTGCTTATACTTGTGAAAATATTGTTGGCAAGCTGAGAGGTTGCTTTTTACAAGCAATTTCTGCTCTTCCCTCGACGTTTTCTGTGGGGTTTTTTTTCCCCACCCAAATTGCATTTTTTTTTTCATAGAAAAGGTTTTGTCGCCATTTCTAACTTTAGCTGGCAGGTTTTTTGATTTGGTATGTTGTAGAACATTTTAAAATTCATATAAACATTTGACAGTAACAAACAAGAAGTACCGGTAGATGGAATTCTGAGGAGTATCTGCAATTTACAAGGGCCTGATTCAGCTTTTAGAATTTAAAGCCATGAATGCTGCCCAATATGTTTTGGAGACTAGGGTCATCAGTGTTCCCACTGAAATTTTTATTTGGAGGTTTTGTACCCCCTACCATTGAAAAATGGGGGTATAAGAAAAAAAATGGGGGTACAAATTCAGAAAAATTAGTATGCCTACAACTCTAAATTGTTTTCTTAAATGCCTCATCCTCTTTCAGGTGAAGAACAATCATATAGATCTACAAAGCGAATTTACATTTTTACATGTAACCAGGGATCGTATATTTGATCCCTGATGTAACAAATAGTAAAATAATTACTTGACAAAGTGATAACTAGTAGTCTTTATGCTCATCTTTTCACATGCCTTTTGCATAACACTCAACAGTCGAAGTCTGGCTGGTGACTACTGTACTCAATATGAATTCTGTTTTCTTGAATGGTTCTACTAGTATACCTTGCTTGCTTACCGGAACCCAAATCCGAAAGCTTCTAAAGTAGGCCTACCGCATTTCTGAGCTATTACCAATGTTAGTTTACAGACGAGAGACATTGACGTCGACAAAACACTTTTTCATAGACTGCGTTAAAGAAAGGATAGCTGAATTACGGATCATTTTTTAGACAAACAAGTCCCAGACCACGACAATAAAGACCGAGTACGCCAACCATGTAAATGTTCTAAAAATAGAAAGCTGGAAATCCCAAATTTTTCTGATGATTTACATTTTCCGAAAAAGTTGCTTTTACATGTAACAAATAGTAAAATAATTACTTGACAAAGTGATAACTAGTAGTCTTTATGCTCATCTTTTCACATGCCTTTTGCATAACACTCAACAGTCGAAGTCTGGCTGGTGACTACTGTACTCAATATGAATTCTGTTTTCTTGAATGGTTCTACTAGTATACCTTGCTTGCTTACCGGAACCCAAATCCGAAAGCTTCTAAAGTAGGCCTACCGCATTTCTGAGCTATTACCAATGTTAGTTTACAGACGAGAGACATTGACGTCGACAAAACACTTTTTCATAGACTGCGTTAAAGAAAGGATAGCTGAATTACGGATCATTTTTTAGACAAACAAGTCCCAGACCACGACAATAAAGACCGAGTACGCCAACCATGTAAATGTTCTAAAAATAGAAAGCTGGAAATCCCAAATTTTTCTGATGATTTACATTTTCCGAAAAAGTTGCTTTTACATGAGCCGTTCTATGCAAGCCTTTCCTACTTTTTATTTCGATCTTCGTCTGTATTTTTTGTGCGCGATTTCACAAATAGGTTTGTTATTTTGTACGTTTTTTATTTTACTTGTACGTGTTTCACGTACGATTTTGCGTGATTGGGAACTCTGGTTCATTGTGTATTACATAGTTTAATACGTTGGAGTTCTGTACAGGGATGTTATATGTGTATATTCGATCCCTGTTCTGTAGTACCATAACTGTATCCCATTGATATTTCAGTTTTTCACCGATTGCCTCCTGGACCATGCCAAGCACAAAACAATGTCCAAATGTGAAAGGAAGCACCCTAAAATTCTTCTGATTGAGACTATACATAGGAGGAAGGGCTTCAAGGAAGGGCTTACATTGTACTTGATTATATACATTTTTATACATGTACTGTATCCATCCATTCAGCAATGTTTTTCACTGCAGAAAAAAAAGTCAGAGACATATGTACTGTACTTTAAGCAAACAACTCAGGTATACCAAATTTTTTGAAGATAAACAGAAACTATGACAGGTCTTACCTGAATCAGAGACATTGATGTGTATTGTATGTCTCTGCCTGAACTCAGTTTAGTACTAGCAACAAAATATGGGATTCTCTTGATTTGACGTGGTGAGTCTTACCGCAGGCCACTTAATGATAAAATCACGAAATTCACATTTAACATATAAATATCCACTGAGTCCTTTCTATATTTCTCCCACAACGCTGTCGTAAGTGAAGGAAATGGGCCCAAGAAGACGCGATTGACACGCTCTCAGTCTCAGGTTTTTAGAAAGAACATCGAATTCAACATCCGTCGGCCAACCTTCCAACTATCACTTGTCATCGCATCTTCAACATGAACACAAGCCTCAGGCAAAGGATCCACAAGCATAGTTATGGCAGTCTAAATTGGTCTTGTCATGTAGATCTACGTGAATAACGATCTAAATATCACTTTCAATAATTACTAACTTACATAATTCCGCAGTGTCGCCTTGATGCCCCTACAGAAGTTTGCATTTTAAAATCACTTAATAATGAAAAATTCTGTACTTGAATTCATGCGCAATTTCTCCATTTTCAAACTTTGAGTAGAATTTTGAAAATTCCAATGCTTTTACATGTTTTCTCACATACGCATCATCACTTTAAATGATAATGATGATTATGATGATAATAATGGTACAAGATAATTTAAGATTCCTCTCTTAACCTCTACCTTTTTTTTATCCTGCATTTTAGTATCATTTATCATGATCTTCCGTTTATGCGTGTGTGTGTGTGGGGGGGGGGGTAAGAGATACAAAAATGTCATCACGTTTTTTTCTAGAAAGTCAATGTTTCTGAAATTGTCCACCAAAAGATTGCGGCTTCTATGATGCCATGCATCATAAATTTGTCTTGTAAGACTCTTTAAGTTAAAGCACTTTGGTCAAACTTGGCCCCACTCGGGGTCACATGTTTTACATACATATATAGATAGATCTAGTGAAAAATTTAAAAATCTCCCTTGTTATATCATCCAGTGGATCTTTACGAAGAGTGCTCAAATTATAGCCCGTGGTCAGAATTGACCGTCATGTCGGGGTTCACAAGTTTGATATGGTTTTATAGTTAAAACAAAAACAACAACAACAACAACAAACACACTTCATGTTTCTAACCATAAATTCTTCCTTTTGCTTCTTTAAAACAATCTTTTCATTAGCGATATAGAGGCAAATGACATATTTTATGGATGATGGTGAAAAGTCAATAGAGATTTATCTCTGCCCAATAGTCCAACAGCAAGACACTTGTCTATATGTCTAAATGCAAGACATAAAGGGTACTCAGTGTTACAATTTATTGTCAGCAGCACTTTGACAAGTTTACCTTCGTTAGAGATAAGATGTATGGTATTAGACTTGTGTCCACAAACATGGAGGGTATCGTTTTCGTCCACAAACATTCCTTTCGGATTCTTTAACTCATGTTCATTACAATATCTGTACAGAACACGTCCCTGCGTATTTAGACATGTAACATTATTTGTTTCAGCATCACTAACAAACAGTTTATCACCTGATCTGTTCATTTTGATGTAATCCGGCTGTTGAAATAAATACTGGCAATTTTCAACTCCAATTGTTCTCAATAAGTCACCGTGTTGGTTTAAGGCTCGGATTTCGCCTTGACCGGGAGCGTCGTGACAGGTCACATAAATGACGTCACCATGAACATCCACACAGTAACAGTTCCGGTCCATGTGTATGATATTTCCGGGCTTTATATCTGGTAGAACCTGGACATATTGCAGCTGTTTAGCGCTCCCTTTCGTAGTCAAAACCTCTTTATCATTTAGTGCGCATAGATTTCGACATGTGAAAGGCACAAGATGAGCCACGACACGAAAGTTCTTATCGAGAACTTTTAAGCCATACGTCCCACAGGCAAGAACAAGATAACCATTACTCATGAAGGCACATGCAAAGATGTACCGGACATCCACATCGTGACCTCGACCTTGTGTGTTTAGGGTCTTTATTTTCATTGCTTATCTTGGCAACGTTTGTTACTGTAGTAGATTTGTCTGTCTCTTAACGAAACCAATTTTACTGTTGAAATCTATTAAAAAGTGCGATTTGTGTCGTCTCTCATCTGGAAGGAAAAACAATTTTTTTCAAACAAGCCTACTGTGTAGGTCTACATAAAAAAAAACCTCTCCTTTTTCCACTGTTTCCATTAGGCTTTTTCCTCAAGGTCGTCAACCTTATGGAAGTGTTTTGTAAACGCTTAAAGTTCTCTTTACCAAACGACAAAATTTTAGACTGGTCCAAATTGAAAGCACTAGCAGACGACAAAATAAACGTAACGCAAAAATTGAAATTTGTTTCCAGCAGGGTAAGAAACATTGTGGGAAAAGGAGAAAATGCTGGTTACCAGCATTTTCTCCTTTTCCCACAATGTTTTCAAAAAGCTTCTATCTCAAGGTCGTAAAATCAGGGAATTGTTTGGTAAAGGGTCAAATATGTTAAATCTGCTATTTACAGCCTCAGTTTTGTGATATAGGCCTATCCTGAGCATCTAGCGCTGTCATATAGAGCGGTGTTGGGCATTTCTAGACAGCTAAGCAATACCATATTTGGTTGTCTTGATTTTAATTATGCTCAAATCGGGCAAGGCAACGAAAATTTAGAAACCCCTGATATAAGCCTAGTTCACGACGCTCTCGGCTTTCGACTATATAGTCAGTGGAGTTTCTCCTGAACGTGTAGAGTTTCCGCTCGAATGACGTAATTTGACCTTTTGAACTCGACTCTTATCAACCCTGCTGCAGCCGAGAGTTTCTCGAGTTCCAAAATGGTGGAAAACGGGAGGGCGACTTTGTGGAATCACCGAAATCACTGGAATCACCACGTGATTTTGTGGAATCACCATTTTGTTAGTGAATAACTATTTGAAGTACATTATATATGATATTTACAATCTGGTTTATACAATTTGGAGGACATTTAAGCAGAAAATTACCGAAATTTCAATAAAATCTTAAATTTGTACTTGATTTTGAAATAACCCGTGAGCTGAAATAGCGAAATCACCCAACAGAATAGTGAAATAACCAGTCAGTCCAGATAAAACTAGAGCTGTCACTGAATGTGACTTAATACCCCCGCCAGCGCTCTGACAGAAACAGGCAATTATTTGTACACAGACGGACACACGGACGGACAAACGGACGGACACACAGGGTGATTCCAGTATACCCCCGGGGGTATAATAACTGTTTTTTGACAGGGTTATGAATGTAGGGATAAAGTTATTTAATTCTATAAAAATTTATTGAGTAAAATTTAGGAGTCATCTCCTTTTCGTGCATTTTTGGTAATCTGTGAAATCACCCGTCACTGAGCCTCAGATCGGACCACATCATCCCTTGAATTAGCGAAATCACCTTTTAATTAACAAAAAAAAAACTTGCTGTTTTATCTGGATTAAATGGTGATTTCACTATTCTTGTATGTGATTTCGCTATTTGAGCTAACGGGTGATTTTAAAATCAAGTGGAAACTAAAGATTTTATTGAAATTTCGGTAGTTTTCTGCTTACATTTCCTTCAAATGTTATAAAACAGATTGTAAATATCATATAATTTATAACGTACTTCAAGTAGTAATTCACCAACAAAATGGTGATTCCACAAAATCACGAGTTGACTCCAGTGATTTCGGTGATTCCACAAAGTCGTCCTACCCCATGCCAGCCATGTTTGTTTTGACTCTAGTTAGCCGTTCAGGAGAACATAATAGGTGCGCATGCTCATCAGTTTACGGCGTCTTCGGATATCTGTCCAAGAGTTCCGTCGTGAACTGGGCCTTTATTATCCTGTTGTTTATTTTGGGACCACGATGTAAGCATAACGAAAAGCCGACCGATATGAGTAATGAAAAAAATCCAAACTGTGTTGTTTATTTCTGGACATATCTGAATTTTCCGGACACAATAGAGAGTATTTTGTGATAATTTGATTTAAAAAAAAAAAAAAAAAATCTCATAAAACCATGAAACAAAACTAGTAAATGCAACAAGATTGTATAATCATATAATATCATAATGATTTATACTCATTCTGTTTTATGAACGACCCCAAAAAACCATCCCTTCTATCGATGGTGAAAAGTTATGGATGTGAATATATTTTTTGCAATGACATATTCAGTTATTAATTTGAATCAAAAACCAATTCCATTTGGCCTAGATCTTTATCATTATAGGAAATTAAATAAAGATTATCATTCTAAAGCGATAACGCGAAACAAAGAACCATTTTCAGTTCTTTACACATATTGTTGGATATCCACATTAATGTCAATAGGCTATAATGTACGACGTAGCTGAACTCGGAAGGGGACCCAGCGAAAATAGAGACAGAAGAATAAATCTTTGATTCTGGTCATGTTGTTAGTGCAGTCTTCAAAGTTTACTGATAGAGTTCGCGAACAGAAATTTAGAGTCCTTTCCAAAGCTTTAAGCATTGGACTTTTACAAACTTCTCAAATCTGATCTAGTGTGGACTTGCATCGAGTTATTATGTTACGAGTAGAATAATTTTTTTTTAGTGAAGCAAGTAAAACAACAATATCCGAGTTGGAAATAACATTTTTTGATAAAAATCACTGCTAATTGACCGTGGAGATGACAGAGAAGATGCTTGCAGAAAAAGGATGACTCGATTAAATATTAAATTAAATGACCCGTCACGCAAAAAGGGACCATCTAGGAACTGCGAAAAGTGTCAACCCTGGTCAGACTGCGCGGATTGCGCAGGCTGACCAGGATCGACACTTTTCGCTTTTATTACATTTTCTGTATGAAAAGTGGTCATTCTACCTTACTATAATATTATTTTTGAACTATCAACTTAAATTGACCTGCACTATCTTTGATCTGTTTTCATCTAATTGATGTACGGAAATCCCAGATTGTCCCTTTTCGCGTGACGGGTCATTTAATTTAATATTAAATCGAGTCATCCTTTTTCTGCAAGCATCTTCTCTGTCATCTCCACGGTCAATTAGCATTGATTTTTATCAAAAATAATTATTATTGTTATTATTATTATTTTTAAACTAATTTTTGATACGCTACGTTTACAAGCCGAATAACGACCCGGAATGGAAATAAATAATACGGCCGAAAATTACAGATAGTTCGTAAATACCCGACACCGCTCTAAATCATCTGCTCTTAAAACAAGAAAAAAAGAGAATATCTTATTTCAAGAATATAGATCTATGTGAAATATATATGATTCGGGTAATTCAATAAAATCTACGTTTTGTATTTGTAAATCACCTACCGTAAGATCTTCCTTTTACTCTTAACACATCTCGAAATGTCACCCTTGTAAGTCCGACGACAACGCTTCCATTAAAGTTGAACTTCAAACGCGAATTAAAAAGAATTCGTATGAGTAAACTATCAAGAAATTTTGGGAACCCACAGGTATATTGTTACGTCAAAATCGAAACCTGGGATTTTAGTTTTGGTTTAGATCTGCATTGCGAAATAGCTATTTTTGTTTCACAGCAAATCTACATCCGTCCACATAAATTCGTTCATCGAATTCAATTTGGTAGAATAAATCTTAACCCTTTATCGCTTTCAGGACTCTTTCAGTCATATAGCGGCGACAGCTCACATATTCATGTATGTATGAATATGTCCTGGGTTTCACCGGCACTGCGTTAGGGCTTTGAGGGGTCTTGCCCAAGGACATTCCCACATAAAACCGAGTGCTTCCAATGTGGCCCGAACACTGGGTGCTGAACCAATGAGTCAAGCTGGACCCCTTCTCAACATATATATATAAATCTTTTGCAGACGAATAATTAAATCATGTCTTTCAGATGATTGGATTTGTCTTGAAAGAGTAGTAAACATTGCAGGAAGAGTGGATCATTTTAGTAACCGGCAATTCTGCTTTCCCCTCGATGTTTTCAAAAGGCTATCTCGTAGTCATAATTCGACTTTAACTTTTAACTCCCTAAACGTTCACCTCACAATCCCGCGTTTTAATGATCCTGAAGAAGAGGATTTTTGAAAACACTGTGGGAAAAGGAGAAAAAGCTGGTAACCAGCATTTTCTCCTTTTCCCACAATGTTTTCTATCCTTCAGAAGACTACTCCCAATCATTTGAAACACATTATATTTGTCGTCTGCTGGTGCTTTCAATTTGGACAAGTTTAAAACGTTGTCACCTGATAAAGAGTTAAAGCAAAATTACAGAATATGAAATACACATGTATAATATTAGCATTCGACATTATGTAAATATTGATACATGAACATATAAGCTGTAACCAGCTTTTCTCCTTTTCCCACAATGCTGTCTACCCTTTCCAAGGCAAATCTCATCATTTGAATAACATTTGATTTGTCGTCTGATACTGCTTTCAATTTTGACAAGTCTGTAATTTTGGCGTTTGTTAAAGGTTTAAAGTGCACCATTATAAGTAGTATATGAATTACCCGATCTGGGACAAAATTAAAAAAAACTTAAAAAATAAAAAAAAAAGCGAAAAAATTTATCGAAATTCGAAAATTTCAAAAATTTTTCATCCAAAATTAGCCCAGCAGTCGACTGAAAGGCTGAAGTTGCGTAATGTGTTAGCTGTTTAGACGCTCGAAGCCAGTCTGGGTAAAAAAAAATTCTAAAAAAAAATTTTCTAAAAAAAATTTTTTAAAAAAAATTTCTAAAAAAATTTTTTGAAATTTTAAAAAAATTTTAAGCAAACATAGAAACATATGGAACCGCTAAAAGAGTTTCTAAAAGAATTAAACTTAGACAAAGACGAGGGTTTAATGAAGGCTATAGATAACATGAAAGAGAATTTGCTAAACGTAGATATAGCTAAAGATAAATTTAAAAAGTTAATTTACGATCAAATGACAGCTAACTCTAAAGAGGCTTCTGCAAGATTCGCGGTGCTTCTAGCTACGTATACAAACTTTATTTTAGATTCTATCAGTCCGGAAATTAGACAAATTTTTGCTGTAAAGGCGGCATTTTGGAAACAAATTTATGAATATGGAAACCAATCTAAGAAAAATGTAATACTCAAGGTTAAAAAAACTCTAGGGTTGAAAAAAGTGAAAGGGCTAACGAGAAACGAATTATCGTATAAAACGATAGCAATGTTTTTAGATACGGATGAGAATGATCGTTCAACGTTTATTAAAAATAAAAGAAAAAAGCAGGGAGGACAAACTTTCTTAAATATGACGAACAAAGTAGCTAAAAAGGTTGGGATTTAAAAAAAATTTTCAACAACGAATCAAGAAAAAATATAACTTTATTATTTTAAAAGTTATATTTTTACAGTGGGACCAAGCTAATGTTGAAAAACGTTAAACTAGTTAAGAAATCGCCTTCAACTCCGTTTTCCATACCTTCTCATAAAAGAAGGTATAGATGAAGTAAGGTGAGTAATGACACTACCATGATTAAACCATTTTTTTATTCTTCCTCAACGAAAACGAAAGAGGAAGTATTATTTAGTAAACAATCCTACAGCTTTTACTTAGCTTTTCACAAAACTGAAAATGGTAGTATATTATAATATCAAAAAAATTTTACCTTGTTTTTTTGAAAAAAATGTTCCACGTGTAGAATAATTGTATAAAATACTTATTCTGTTTTTAAACAGCAGCCTTACAACTTTGTGTTTTTTAATGTGTAAGAAATATGGTATTTACTTACAGGTTGTTAACCCATAGTAGAGGTTACCATTTTGTGTTAGTAATTGGTATGAACTTACGGGCTGTTAGGCCTCGCCAGCGGTTCTTATTTTTCGGTATTAACTTACGGGCTGTTAGACCACGCCAGAGGTTACCATTTTGTGTTAGTAATAACATTCTTACAAAAGTTAAAATACGACAAGGAAGTAAAACCGCTTTATTATTATAAATAAAAATCATATTTTATACAATTATTATATACATTTTTAATTTTTTTAAAAAACAAAGCAAAAAAATTATTAATATCATAACATACTACCATTCTCCTCAAAAGTCCAGACTAAACTGGTATTATACGAGTAAGCATTGTGAAATACTATGCCACGTGGTGTAAACTGATCCTTTTTCCAATATTTAACACTTTACAAGTCTAACTCTATCAAAATAGTTATGTAAGAGTGACGCACCATAAGGTTGTTTGATCTTGAAATAAAGTTTATGATGTCGCATTGTTTAATTTCAAGTGGTTTAGGAAAAACTACACAACTAGCAATCGAGCTTTTCTTTGCAATAATAGAGTAATCAACCTGCTCTGTTCCGTTTACCATAATATTAACTTTTACCACCTCTGGTATATTAGGGTCTTCGTTAACAAACGCTAAACTACCTCTAATAATTCTACCCGGCGCACTCATACAATAACCTCCCAAACCATGGTCATTGCCTGAAGCACCATTACCAAATGAAAACTCATAATTACCATCTCCTATTGGTCCATTTTCTTCCGCCCACACGGATATAATAGGTTTGTTAAATCTCATCATTCCATCTACGTAAGCCTTAGTTGCCACGTCTTGTGGATCCCTCGGGTCTCCAATATTTTTTAAAAATTTGTCATTCATATCAATATCGCTAACAGCAGAAAAAGTTCCTTCTGGAGTTTTTAATATCGCACCACTCCCTGAAGAACGTTTAACAGCTTCTATATTACTGTCAACGTAATACTTATTTACAGCTTGATGGTATTCTAAAGGTTGACCAACGTTGGAAATCGTAAATTCACTCATAGAAATGTCAGCAACGGCTGCATACCCACCACCTACATTAACAAAGGCTCGATTAGCATCATCTACATATCTTTTGGTTGCTGCATCTTGTGAATATGTGGGATCTATAAGATTTGTTAACGAATGCTCCTGCATATCTATATCTACAACAGCGGAAAAAGTGCCGTCCGGTCCCTCTACTATTGCTTTGCTGCTCCTATCCACATAATTTTTAGTAGCAGCTTCACTCGGTTCTGTTGGCTCCTTAACGTTTTTTATTGGATTAAAACCCATGTTTAAATAACCATTTTTAATGTGGTATCCACCGTTTTCATCCAACAACCCTGAGTTGGTGTCAACATAAGCCTTAGTTGCCACGTCTTGAGAATTTACTGGATTACTAACCCTCGTTAATGTATTACCATTCATGTTTATAGACCCAGTAACAACAGTTGTTCCATCTTTACGTAAAAAATTATTATTTATGTAAGCGAGTGACACACCATCACCGCTTGTTCTAGCATTGCTCATTCGTCCGAATTTGTCTACAGGCATTTTTTATAATACTAAAAAAGTTTATTTAAAACATTTTGAAACCTTTTACCCGTGGATAACTCTTTTAGAATGTACAAACATAAATGACCGCAAAATACTTGTCCAGCTTGTTGTAATTGATCAGTATTGTACTGTATTGGGCTTTTTAGGTACTCTCGAATTTCAACAGGTGGTTGTATACCATAACTGTCAAAATAAATTTTAGTTTTACCGTTTTTATACCAAGCAACCCAATGTGTACCAGGTCCACCACTTTTATCAAAGTTTACTATGCCACATTCTTTTTTACTCGGTTTTCTCGGTAATGTATCTAGTAAAAAAACTCCTCTAAAATAAGGAATCTTTAATCTTTTAGCTGCATCTTCCAATTCGAAATTGTTCAACGGTTTATTTGGTAAAATTACGTTTTCAATCGAAATATTTGACATTTTTTATAGTTAAATATTTCTAATGTCTTTATTGAATTAAATTCATCAGGATAACCTTTCCACTTTACAAGAGATTTCTTTTTTCCTTTTTTAATAACCTTTTCTATTCTATACAGCTCTTGACTGGTTTTCTGCAGTTCAGGTTCATAAAAGGTACCTTGTATTTCTTCCCCATTAAAATCTTTAATTTTATATGTTACAGGTGATGTAAGTTTTACTTCAGAAACTGTAAAAACCTCCTCAGTCCATCTTGTTGTATAACCTTTCTCAAAAGTCTTTTTCTTTTTACTTATCCTTACTTTGTCTCCAACAGAAAACTTAGGATTTATATCTTTTATTTCGAGATGATCGGGGTAAAGATTTCTCCAAACTCTCGTTTCATTTTCTTTTTTACTAGCGTCTACCGGAGTCATCTTAATAGATGAATGCCTCGTGTTATTATATTCTTTAACGAGATCCGGTAGCACATTGATGTAAACGTTTGTGGAGTTAGCGGAAAAATGCTTCCACATTTTTTCTTTCATTGTTCTAATCCATCTCTCAACCACACTAGATTTTTCCTCATTTTCAGTAGAATACAATTCAACCAAGTCTTTAACATCTTTGTTATAAAACTCTTTACCCTTATCCACCCACATTTTTTCAGGTTTTCTCTCCTTAAAAATACTTTTTAGTGCTATAGCAACAGATTTCCCTGTTTTGTCTTTTAATGGCACCAGATATCCATATTTAGAAAAGATGTCAATGACAGCGAGAAGGTATTTAACACCACGATTAAGCTTAGAAAATGCTTGCATGTCTACTAAATCCGCAGCCCATATCCTATCTATACCGTTTACTCTAACTCTCCTTTTCTTAAAATTTCTTTTTACAGGTTTATGTAATTCTTCCACTAAAATTTTTATCGTGTCGAAATTTTTTTTTTTACTCCCATTCCAAATTTCATCTTCGTTCCAATGAGTTTACTTACCAAACCTTTTTCCATTTTTTCTCTAATACTAGGATTGTAAATACCTTCTAACTCTGTTAACATATCTTTATCACATATTTCATTCCTAGTTTTTGTATCATCATGCTTAAGATAGCAAACATCATGATTATAAGCAGCTTTATCAACGCGGTTTATAGGTTTACTCCATTCCTTTGGAGTTAGATCAGGATTTAACCTCTCATCTAGCTTGGTACCTGGCCCCGTAAAATTGTGACCAGGGAGATGTATTTCAAAAGGCATCATGTTTATAAATTTGTTTAAGATGCTACTGCCATTAGTAGTTTTTTTTTCTCCTTTTATAAATTGTGTTTTAGTTATTCCACAAACCACACATTTACCCCGCATCATATTTCTTCCATTTTTAGAAACAGTATATTCTATATTGTTTGTATCAGTATGTTTTTTACATTTAACGCAATACATTTTATATATAAAAATTAAAAAAGTTATATAAAATGGATATTATAAACTTATCATGGAATGAAGTAGTATCAAAGAGATTTAATCACTCCCTTTTACCAAAAAGTATTAGAGGTTTAATTATAGGCAAATCAGGATGTGGTAAAACTACTTTATTGTTAAACCTTTTACTCAGACCAGGTTGGCTTGATTACAATGATTTGAGTGTTTTCGGAAAAAGCCTTTTTCAACCGGAATACCGAATACTAAAAAAGGCTTTTGAAGAAAAACTACCAAAAGACTGTATCTTAAGGTTGTTTAACATGCGTGATGAGATACAAGAACTAAACATTGTACCAACAGCTTTAGTTGAAGAATGGATTAAAACGATTAAAAACAAATCGGATATAAATTGCAACTTCTTTGAAAATGCTAGTGATGTGCCTGATCCAAGAGAGTTAAACTCAGAAAATAAAAATTTAATGATTTTTGATGATTTACTTTTAGAAAGACAAAATAAATGCGAGTGTTATTACATTCGAGGAAGGCATAGTAATGTTGACTGCTTTTACCTCTCACAGAATTATTTTAGACTACTGAGACAAACTATTAGAGAAAATGCTAATTTTATTTGTCTTTTCCCACAAGACTTAAAAAACATTAATCATATTTATAACGATCATGTAGGTGAAGATATGCCTAAGGACGAGTTTAGAAAATTTTGTCAAAAGGCATGGGAAAAACCACACGGTTTTGCTATCATTGATTCAACCAGTAAAAAACATGATGGGAAGTACAGAAACGGTTTTGACAATTTTTACATACCAAAGTCAGTATAACTCGTCGCCGACTCGTTCGGTGGAAAAAAAAATGAAAAAAAAAAACTTAGCAAAAATTATAAATATTGGGTAAAAAGAGAATGCATATAACAAATTTAATAAATGATTTAAATAAGGCTATGAATATAGTTGATAATATAATTCTCGAATATCAAACAGAAAACTCTGAAAAAATTTGGTCTACTCTTGAATATGAGGCTAAACTTCGGAGCTTATTAATAAAAAGAAATGAGCTGTTTAATTTAATGCATAATATTGAATTTAGTTGTGGGGCATATGATGATTTTGAAGGTATTATGGATAAAAAGAATATTGAAAAATTGATAAATCACTTTTTAATGATATCAACAGTTTGTTCAAATTCAGACATTGATAAACGTAATAATATTTACGATAAATTAGAAAAAATCATTCGAATTTTTTTCCCAACATATATGTATATGATAAATAAATAAATTTTTCTTTTTTAGAATATAATATTACTATTTGATTCATATATTAAATATTATATTCATACTTATAAAATGGAAGATCTTTTAAAACAAATTGTAAAAAATACAAACCACAAAACATCATTTCAAATTATAGTAAGCGACAACAAAACACGTTTTAGAACAAGGTTTAACCCCCCAATTCAACTGGAAAAGGATAAAGTATATGAAATAGCTTTAGTAAACCTTGAAACTTACTACTCGTTTCCAAACATTGATGAAACAAACAACATATTCGTTTATTCCCCAGACAATGGTACCTCATGGATTAAAATAAAAATACCTGAAGGAAGTTATGAAATTGATGACATTAATAACACCATTCAACAGGAAATGAGAAAAAAGGGTCATTATGATAGAGTTAATGAAGGGTATCCTATTAACATTTCTGCAAACAGCAATACCCTAAAGTCTGTTATTACCTTAGAAGATGATTATCAAGTAGATTTTAATCAACCGAGCTCCATTGCAAAAGTATTAGGATTTACTCGCGCTAAATATACGCAAGGATTTTACAAGTCAGAGAATGTAGTGAACATTCTTAATATAAATAGTTTGCTCGTTGGCATAGATATTATTTCAGGAAGTTATGTTAATGGTTCAACAAAAAACACTATTTACTCTTTTTTCCCAGATGTTGGACCTGGATATAAGATAATTGAGTCGCCAGTTAATTTAGTATACTTACCAATAACATTAGATGAAATACATAACCTAGAGGTAAATATTACGGATCAAGATGGCAATTTACTAAATCTTAGAGGTGAAAATTTAGCAATTAGGTTTCATATTAGAGAAGCGAGATAAAAAAAATAGTTATATATAAAATGACGACTTACACTAATGTTAAAGTAAATATATCGGAAGGACAAAAGGAAAAGCTTCAACATGCTGTTATAGCTGGTTGCTCAGCAACAAGTATTCGTTTAGGTCATGAAGATTTACGTGGTAATGATGTTTTAGCAATTACCGATTCACAAGCAAAGAAAATAGCTAAAGCCTATCAGGAGGGTAGAGGTATAACTATTAGAATGTCTGCGAAACAGCTTAAACATAACACGAAAATAGAAGGAGGTTTTCTCGGAATGTTGGCTGGGTTAGCTGCTAGAGCTTTGCCAATGCTTGCAAAAACTGTTTTACCAGCTTTAGGTGTTGGTGCTCTTTCTGGATTAGCCTCAACAGGTGTACGAAAAGCAATGGGATCAGGTCTTTACCTTAAAAAAGGAGGATGTGTTTGTCAAGTTGAAACTGATAGATGTGGATTATACTTAAAACCATACAAAGGTAAAGGATTAGCTTCCGTTGGTGATGGTTTGTATTTAAAGCAAGGAGGAAAAATGTATGATGGAAGAGGACTTTTACTCGGACCTAATAGTCCATTTGCTAATATCCCTATCTTAGGAGCTATATTGTAATTCTATAAATATTATTTTCACCAAAATAAAAATGGATATTCATGAATTTGGTATAAAACCTAATATTACTACTCAACATAAAACTATATTTTGGAAACCTCATTTACATGGAGTAAGATATCCTCCCTTAAAGCAAGATCCTCTAAAATGGAAAATATACTCGCAAGTAACTATCAAGATTCCTCCTCGTGATGGTATGAGACTTTCGCTAGGATTTGGTTATATAACTACACGAGGAGTTGTAGTGATATCTGTTAGTAATAAATGGAAAGATAGTTTAACCATTCTTAATGGAGCACATCTTGATAATGAGGCTGATGATATCTTAGTCTACATTTATAATTTCTCACAAAAACCAATTGAAATACCTGAGGGAGAGTTATTCTGTTATCTAAAATATTTACAATCTTGAGATAAAAAAATTATTATTTTAATAAAATGGCAGATACAGATCAAAAACATCCTAATAAAATATATCCTCCGTTACCCAAGGAACGAAGTACCGCAAGCGCCCCATCTATCGAGATGCATGCAATGGGGGATGACGAAGATCATTCCTATCGTCTACAAAAAATATCTGAAGTACAAAACTTTCTCGAAAATGAAATTCAAAAAAGAGATGCCTTAGCTAAAAAATATTTTAGAGCCGCGAGAATCGTTGACAATGTTGACACGGTTTTGATCACGGTAACCATGGCTTCAGGAGTAGGTGGAATCGGTTTACTATCTACTATTGTAGCTATTCCAGCAGTCATAGCATTAGAAGCAACAGCTGCGGCAACCGGACTTCTTTCGATAGTAGGTAAATATGTAGTAAGAAATTCGAGAACCAAGGCAGAAAAACATCAAAAGATTAAAATGATAGCTGATGCTAAGTTAGATACAATTGCTTCACATATATCGAAAGCTTTAACTGACAATTATATCTCTGATGATGAATTCAAACTAATCATGGAAGAATTAGAAAAATATAAAAGCATGAAGGATGAGATACGCACCAAGATCAAGAAAAAGATATCTACCGAAAACGAAGAAAGCTTGATCGAAAAAGGAAGACAAGAAGTGCGCGAGTCCTTTCGGAGGCTTGTTGAAAAGAATTCCTCGACCACGATGTAATCTCCCTGAGATAAGGTGTAAGTGTATTTGTGAAATAGGTGATACCTCAGACATGTAATATATAAGAGAATATATAATGCTCTTATATATTACCCCAAACAAGTTGGTGTTTACCCCAAACAAGTTGGTGTTTGAAAACTATGTTAAAAACTATGATAAAAGGTATGTTAAAAACTGTGTTAAAAAATTATTTTAGTAATTAAAAAAAATATCTTTTTTAAAAATCGCTGATCCTACAAAAAGGGACTTAATTGTAAAAGAGTATCTTGAAACGAGAAAGAAGATTCGGGATAATCTACTAGCAGAGAGAACGGGTAAACAAGAATTACAAACCGATCTTTCAAAGTTTTTTAAACCTATAACGGAAACACAAAAAGCTACAGCAAAAGAGATTACAGAGGGACTTAGACCTATTAAAGAAGCTATCGAACAGTTACCACAAGCTATTAATCTACCAGCTTTTCCAACAATAGAAGCTTATCCCTCTGAAGAAAAACCAACTATTGAGGAAAGTAAATTAAAAAAATATGAAGATAAACATTGGATTGGGCCACGTGCAAAGGAGTATCTAACAAAATTTCTTGGTAAAGATGATGTTGATAGAACATATGGATTACGTGATGAAGGTGGTAGATTATATATTGGTCGCAAAATGGTCATAATTGATGAGGATGATATTATTATTGGTAACGAGGAGCATATAGGAACACCTGGTTTATGGGAGTTACTCGTGTCTAAAGAACCAAAAACATATGAACCTCAGGATCTTGCAGAATATATACATATAATGAAGAAAACCAGCTCCCTTCATCGAAATAACGATCCGGATAATCCACATCCTAAAGCTTCTAGAAGCTATAAATGGAAAAACATTCTTGGACCTATTTGGCATGGTGAGGTAAAAACGTTTGAAGGAGAGGGTATCGTTATCCCATCTGACCCTAACGCATTAATAGAAAGACTAGATCTGTTATTGGCAAGTCAAGAAGCAGGTAACACAGGTGTAAGAAACGAGTTAGTGAGCATTTGTGACGAATTAAAAAGACAAGGTGTTTTAAATTCAAACGCTTATAAAAATTTAATGTCTATACTATAAAAAATGGTCATCACTAAAAAACACGGATTTAAAAAAAAAGTAATCATATGGTGGTTCCGGAATCTTTGATAGCGTTGCTAACTTTTTAGCGAGGCTTTTTACTAGTAGTGCAGCTAAACAAATTGCGTCTTCTGCCCTTGATGTAGGAAAGAGTGTAGCTAAGGAAGGTGCAAAGAAAGCTTTAGAGGCTGGAAAAAGTGCAGATGTAGATGTAAGAAAAAAATTAGTTACGAGAGCTTTAACACCAAAATCAAAGGAAATTTTACAAAAATATAACGCAACACCAACACCAACAACAACACCCAAAACGCAAGACATTAATACATTAATAGATGGAAGTGCCATTGCTATTCAAGACTTAGTTAAAAGATTAAACAGTGGAGCAGGCATTAAAACAGTATGAAGAAAAAAATAAAATTAAGTTAAGAAATTATATTACTTATAAAAAAGATAATGCCAGAATTCAAATTTAATCGTGTAGATTATACAAAATACAATACTAGTTGTATTACTATAGTAGGTGCATTTTTAAACCTAAAAGATTGTGAAATCCTAGAAATTAATAACACGAAATATGGTTATAAAAAAGCTGTTGTGAAGTTATCTCCTGAAAAAGTAATCAAGATGAAAGAGATTGAGGAAAAGGTGAATGAATGTTTACAAAAGTGGGGGATACCCCAAATAACACTTGTATACGGTAATAGAATTTATCCTAAAACTAAAATGGAAACCGCAAAAAGCATTAAACTTGGAGGTGTGTTTGTTAATGATGAAAATAAGTCTTTTCCCCAGCTTTGGTTAGAAATTTAAGTAACACAATTATAATTTTTATTTATTTAAAATTATAATTGTTATTATAAAATGGACATTTTAAAAATCACCGAACCAGTTTTAAAAGATCATAGTATTGATGAGTATGAACACCATGAGTATGAACCGATAACAGGTGCTAATCTCAACAACTCAGGAGGAGATATTAGAATTAGTATCGAAACCCAAGATATTTTTACTCATCCTAGTGAGAGTTATTTACTTATTGAAGGACAATTAGTAAAGAATGTTGATGGAAATCCTTATGTTATAGGCACAGACAACGTTAATATTGCTTTAACAAACAACGCCTTGATGCACATGTTTAAAAATATTAGGTATCAACTTTCAGGTATGGATATTGAATCCATAACAAATCCTGGCCAGGCTACTACAATGCTTGGGTTGTTAAAATATCCAGATAATTTTTCTAAATCACAAGGGTTAAACCAATTATGGTATAAGGATACAACAATCAATGCAGACGATCAAAATAGTGGATGGGAAATAAGAAGACAATACATCATTAATAATGTTAATCCAGTAGGTTCATTTAGTTTTAGAGTTCCTTTAAAACATATATTTGGTTTTTGTGAGGACTATAATAAAATATTGTATGGAATGAAGCAAACTCTCACCTTAACAAGAAATAATGATAATGATGCAATCTTTCGAATCAATGCTGCTCCTGAAGGTAGAATTAGATTAGATAAGATATCATGGTTTATGCCACATGTGCTACATGCTGATAAAGAGAAGATGGAACTTTATAAAATTATCGAGAAAAAAGAAAAAATACCAGTTGGATATAGAATGCTACAGTGTGACTCTATCACGGTTCCTCAGACAACATCATTTACCTGGAGACTTTCTGTTAAATCATCTCCTGAGGTACCACGTTTTATCGTTGTCGGCTTTCAAACTAATAAAAGTAATAACCAAAGACAAAATGCATCTGTATTTAACAATGTAAATGTTAACAATATTTATGTTATGTTAAATGCTACTAGATACCCTGCGGTTGACTATAATCTCTCATTTGCTAAACAACAATTTAGTAGAGCGTATGGTGACACCGCATTATTTAGATCTAAGTTTTATAACATGAATGAGTTGGTGTCAAACCCTAATATTTCTCCCGTAGATTATAGAACTCTATATCCTTTGTTTTTGTTTGACGTTTCTAAACAGAGTGAAAGATTAAAATATTCTGTTACTGATATTCAAATTAAGGCATTTTTTGGTGCAAATGTGGATGCGAACACAGAGGCATATGCTGTTATTATTAGTGATAGGTTAATTAACTTCCAGTCTGATGGAAATAAAATGAGTGTAGTGTATTAAGATATTTTTTCCTATATAAAAATGATAAAGATTGCAGATTTAAAAAAAATTCTTAAAGAAAATAATATAAATTTCTACTCATACTGGGATAAAAAGCGATTAGTTGAGTTGGTGAAAGAACATAGATTGTTACCAGAGGAGGAGTCGCTTAAGTTACCTAAAAAAGAAAGAAGTAAAGACCCCAAGTTTGATAGATTAAAGACTATTATGCATAATCCTAAGAAAGTTAGTTTAGAGGATGTTGAAACTGGCGAAATAAAAATCTTCCCATCAATTTATAAGACAGGTAAATTTATAGATCGCTGCCCACAAACGATTGAGAATTGGAATGGGAGAACTTGGAATAATAAATATAAGATTAACATTCAGTAATTTTATTATGACAATGACGAAGTCGTAATAAAATTGAGACAAAAAAAATTTAGCTTAAGTTTTTTATTATATATATATAAAAAAGATGAGTTTATTTAATAGATTTACGAGTGCAGCTAGACGAGCTGCATCTAATGTTTACTCTGGAGCAAGACGACTAGCCGCAGCTGTCGTTCCGGAATCTATACAAAGAAGAGTAGCTGATTTTGGTAACTGGATAACTGGTAATGTAGAGCCGGCACAAATACCACAAGTTTTGGATGAAGTTGTTGAACATGTTAGAGAAAATTACCCTCAAAGGCAGAATTTACGGGTTAGAGAGGGGCCATCTTCTTTAAGAGGGTTTGCAAGACAATATGTAATAAATGGGAGTGGGGAAACAGATACGTATACGTTTTACGCGTGATAATATGGTTAATATTATAAGAAATAATCCTGGAATAAAAATTCAGTTAGCTTTTAAATGTATTATGAGAAGAGTAAATACACCTGAACTTACTTTAAGAAGTGCTAATTTCTATTCAGGACATTTTGCTGTTTATGAGGGAACCGATATAGATGAACTTTATACAACTATGATTGAAAAAATTTTAGAAAAAATAGCGAAATTTCAAATGGAGGGTAGCGAATGGGTAGTTCATAATATATTAACATTTGAGTTACACATAGTTGAAATTAATCCTTTAAGAGCTAATAGTTACTTACCTTTACCAGATTGGGTCGCTAACAAAAAAGCAGTTATCAATATTAAAAATAAAGATAACAAATGCTTTTTATGGGGTGTTTTAAGAGTATTAAATCCAAAAAATGACCATCCAGAAAGAGTTGATAAAGAATTAAAAGCAAAGGAGGGTAGCGTAAACATGGAGGGAATAGAGTATCCTGTTTCGTCTGCTGGTATCAAGAAGTTTGAAAAACAAAATCCTGAAATTAGTATAAACGTTTTTACAATAAAAAATCATAAACGAAAAATTCATCCTTATTTAATTACTGATATTGAGATAAGCAAACATATTGACCTTCTTTTTATTAAAGATGGAGAAAATATGCACTATGCCCTCATAAAAAACTTTAATGGGTTGATGAGAACCCAAGTAAGCAATAATAGCAGTATAAAATATTGTAAACGTTGTTTAAATCATTTTGGTAGTAATAAACTTTTAGAAAAACATAAACAATATTGTAATGAGTATGAGCCTATTTTAATGGAAATGCCAGCACAAGGTAGTGAAATGCTTTTTATTCATAACATAAAGAAAATAAAGATTCCTTTTGTAGTATATGCTGATTTTGAAAGTGTTTTAAAACCAATACACACATGCGAATCAAATCCAAAAGATAGTTATACTATACAAACTCAAAAACATTTACCATGTAGTTTTTATTATATTATAATATTTTTTACTGATGATATGTCTAAACCAATAGTAAGAAACTAT
Source organism: Hippopus hippopus (assembly GCA_946811185.2). Classification (NCBI taxonomy): domain Eukaryota; kingdom Metazoa; phylum Mollusca; class Bivalvia; order Cardiida; family Cardiidae; genus Hippopus; species Hippopus hippopus. The sequence goes on along the minus strand of OX328111.1, from coordinate 24,312,896 downwards.
ATAGGAGAAGATGCTGGTGAAGTTTTTATAAATATGTTATCAAAAGATATTAAGAACCTTCATGAAAGATATTATCAAAACCCAAAACCAATGAATCTTACAATAGATGAACAACAAAAACATTCACAACAAAAAAAAAAAATGTTGGATTTGTGGTAATAAGTTTACAAAAGATAATATTAGAGTAAGAGATCATTGTCATTTTACAGGAAAGTATAGAGGTGCCGCGCATCAAGACTGTAATTTAAAAGCTAGTAAACCTAATTTTACACCAGTATATTTTCATAATTTAAGCGGATATGATGCTCATCTTTTTATAAAATATCTTGGTAAAACTAGTGGTAAGATTAATTGCATTCCAAATAATGAGGAGAAATATATTAGTTTTAGTAAAAACATTTGGGTTGGAGAAACAGAAAAAAAGAAAGATGCTATATATCACGAAATTAGATTTCTTGATAGTTTTAAATTTATGAGTTCTAGTTTGGATAAACTTTCATCTTACTTACAGGAAAGTCAGTTGAAAATTTTAACAAGATATTTTACTAAGAATCAGCTACCACTAGTTAGGAGAAAAGGAGTTTTCCCTTATGAATATTTAGACTCATTTAAAAAGCTTTATGATGAAAAATTACCACCAAAAGAAGCTTTTTATTCCACTTTAAATAAAACACATATTAGTGATGAGGACTATGCTCACGCTAAAAATGTATGGGAAGCTTTTAATATGAAAACTTTTAAGGATTATTTAGAACTTTACAATAAAATAGATGTGTTACTTTTAGCAGACGTCTTTGAGAATTTTAGAGATGTTTGTTGTAAAAATTATGACTTAGATCCTAGTTGGTATTATACAACACCAGGTTTGGCATGGGATGCAGCATTAAAAATAACGGATGTAAAACTAGAACTTTTGTCTGATCCTGATATGCATTTAATGTTTGAAAAAGGTATCAGAGGTGGTGTTAGTATGTGTTGTAAAAAATATTCAGAAGCAAATAACAAATATATGAGCGAATTATATGATTCAAGTAAACCATCAAAATATTTACTATATACAGATGCAAATAGCCTTTATTCTTGGGCGATGAGTCAACCTCTTCCTACTCATGGTTTTAAATGGATGACAGATAAAGAATTAGAAAATTGGCAGGATCATTCTTGTATATTAGAAGTAGATTTAGAATACCCTAAAGATTTACATGATTTACATAATGACTTCCCTTTAGCGCCTGAACGTTTAAAAATAGAAAAGGTAGAAAAACTTATTCCAAACTTAAATAACAAAAAGAATTATGTTATACATTATAAAGCTTCAAAAACGTGTGTTGATTTAGGTTTAAAAATTACTAAAATACATAGTGGAATTAAGTTTGAGGAAAGTGTATGGCTTAAACCATACATTGATACAAATATTAATCTAAGAAAAGCAGCTAAAAATAATTTTGAGAAAGATTTTTTTAAGTTGATGAATAATTCAGTCTTTGGTAAGACTATGGAGAATTTAAGAAATAGAGTAGAAGTTCATTTAGTTAATGATAGAGATAGAGCAAGAAAGCTTGCAGGAAGACCTAATTATAAGCATACTACAATATTTAATGAAGATCTTGTTGCTATTCATATGAAAAAGACTAGTATAAAATTTAACAAACCTATTTACTTAGGAATGAGTATTTTAGATATTAGTAAAACACACATGCAAAAAACTTTGTATAATTACTTTAAACCAAAGTATGGTGAAAAGGTTAAAATGTGTTATACTGATACTGATAGTTTTATCCTTGAAATAGAAACTAATGATTTATATAAGGATATAGAAAAAGATGTACCTGAAATGTTTGATACTAGTAATTATCCTGAAATCATTTCTTAAGAAATGATTGTAATGCAAGAGTAGTTGGAAAGTTTAAAGATGAGTTAGGTGGTGAGATTATGACAAAGTTTGTTGGTTTAAGAGCAAAAACGTATGCATATAAAACTTTAGATGAAGAGGAAGATAAAAGATGTAAGGGAATAAAGAAGTCAGTAATTAAGAATGAATTAAGATTTGATCATTATAAAGAATGCTGTTTTACAGAAGAAGATCAGCATAGGGCAATGCATGTATTAAGAAGTCGCGGTCATGAAGTATATACAGAGAAAATAAACAAAGTTGCTTTGAGTTGTAAAGATGATAAAAGGGTTGTTTTGGAAAACAAGATTGACACATTAGCTTGGGGACATCAAAAAATAAAATAAAATATAAAATATAACTTTATTTATAAACAAGTTATATTTTTTCTTGATTCGTTGTTGAAAATTTTTTTTAAATCCCAACCTTTTTAGCTACTTTGTTCGTCATATTTAAGAAAGTTGCAGTTTGTCCTCCCTGCTTTTTTCTTTTATTTTTAATAAACGTTGAACGATCATTCTCATCCGTATCTAAAAACATTGCTATCGTTTTATACGATAATTCGTTTCTCGTTAGCCCTTTCACTTTTTTCAACCCTAGAGTTTTTTTAATCTTGAGTATTACATTTTTCTTAGATTGGTTTCCATATTCATAAATTTGTTTCCAAAATGCCGCCTTTACAGCAAAAATTTGTCTAATTTCCAGACTGATAGAATCTAAAATAAAGTTTATATACGTAGCTAGAAGCACCGCGAATCTTGCAGAAGCCTCTTTAGAGTTAGCTGTCATTTGATCGTAAATTAACTTTTTAAATTTATCTTTAACTATATCTACGTTTAGCAAATTCTCTTTCATGTTATCTATAGCCTTCATTAAACCCTCGTCTTTGTCTAAGTTTAATTCTTTTAGAAACTCTTTTAGCGGTTCCATATGTTTCTATGTTTGCTTAAATTTTTTTTCTTTTTCAAAAATTTTTTTTTAGAAAATTTTTCACCCAGACTGGCTTCGAGCGTCTAAACAGCTAACACATTGCGCAACTTCAGCCTTTCAGTCGACTGCTGGGCTAATTTTGGATGAAAATTTTTTGAAATTTTCGAATTTCGATAAATTTTTTCGCTTTTTTTTTTATTTTTTAAGTTTTTTTTAATTTTGTCCCAGATCGGGTAATTCATATACTACTATTATATACATTCAGCAAAACTTATAAACGGCCACCTTTGTTTCTCCTGAAAAATTTGACCGAGTAATTTACAGGTAAATGGAAACAAATTGTACCATATATCTTGAAGTTTATCTTGGGTTTGTAATGAAAAGATTCTCGATTCTGCCAATAGAAGGTATGTCTTTTATAAAGAAAATACATCGGTAGCGCATGCGTGATGTCTGTGAGCCAAAACATGTTAAAAAGAGAAGCTAAAATTACTGAAATTTTGTCAGTGATAACAAAAAGCATGAAAATTATTTTCTGTACAAACATATAATCCGAGAAAACGAGTATGAAGCTTTCAAGAATTTGCTTTTTCAATTTATTACGTTGAGTGAACAGATGTTAAATAAGCTCCTTAAAAAAGAACAAGTAAATAAATTCTTTTACGACTTAGGCTGAGGTGTGCTTTACACACTAATCAATCATTCTGCAAAAAATCAAACATTACTTTTCTGGACAGTGATGAAAAAACAAAAGGTCTGCGGGGAATTACAGCTTAAGAGTGGCGGTTTATAAGTTTTGTTGAGTGTATGTTGACGAAACTTCGCAGAAAAAGATTATTTGTTTCATGAATGGGTATTTTATTTAAATCTAATTGTCTGACGTAAACCAATTCAGCAACCGCGTCTGTATGCAGGTGTTTTTGTGTGCTTTATGTCATTAGGCGAAATAATTTACATCATTTCAGTCTGACATTGGACTGATTATGTGGTAGACTAGTTAATGCCATCAGTTTACTGTGAGAGAGAGAGTGAGAGAGTTTATCAGTATATCTTGGTAAGTTCTGCCTAAAAACATCTCATACGTTTAGACCATGAAGATATTTTAGTTGCATTAAGAGTTTGTGATTAATTTATGATTGAATGGTGTTTTACGACTTAAGTCTTATCATGGCGACAGCTCGCATATTCATACATGTATGTCCTGGGTTTCATTAGAAGGCTAGACCCACTACGCTAGGACTCCGAATGGGTCTCTCCGAAGGACACTCCCACGAAGGCCCAGTGCTTACATTTGGGTCGAACCCGGGTCTCTATGTTACACTTGAAAGCCGGGCCACGTAGGACCCCTAACTCTTTAGAGGTTCAGATGGAAAGATTTATAATACTCATAAACCAATACTTGAAACGCCAGGAAATTTTGAATTTAAATTTCATAATTATAATAATCATATATTATATACCTACCTGTAGCTTACTTTAAAAAGTGTTTCTGAAGCTAAAATAGTACTTAATTTTTTGCAGGTGTTGCTGCAAATTTCGTGTGGGTGTTTTCCAATTAATGTTTGTGGTTAAAGATTTTTTCTCAGAAAAAAGAAATGTCTCTTAAAACTCTTTGCCTGACAACAAAATTTTAAACTGCTCCAAACTCAAAGCATTTGCAGTCAACAAATTAAGTATCGCTCAGAAGATGGGAGTTGTCCTTCATAGGATAGAAAACATTGTGGGATAAAGGAGAAAATGCTGGTTACCAGCATTTTCTCCTTTTCCCATAATGTTTTCGAAAGCTTTCTTGGGCAGGATTGTTGAAGCTCTGGGTTGTGAGGTAGGCCTAAAGGGTTGAATCTTAGAGTACGACTGTAACTGTAATGTACACAGTTTCTGTCTGTATACAGAGCTATAGCTTTACTTTAAATCCAAGGCTAACTTGAATACAGAATATTTTTCAAGTTTGATACAGTTGGCCAAGGGCAGTCTGCTCTTTCTGCGCACTCTGATCTCAGTCTACAATGATCTCAAAGCAATACAAGGTTTTACTCAACCCTTTTAATGGCGGCGTAAAAAAAGACGTCCATTCACGTTTGATTGATAAGTGAGTATATTTTTTGTCTACATCAGTCTAACCCTGTCCATTTAAAGGCGAGACTGTACTCGATGTTGAATACATCACAAAATCGAACAGTTTTAAATACGTTTAGTAGTTATTAAGTACGACAATAATTTACATACATCATCGATCCGCCAACTTATAATTATACCTACTTTATTCCTATTTCCATAACAACATAGACCCTCTAAAAATTGCAACTGGTAAGTGTTTTTTCAGAGATGAACAATCGCGTTCAAATCAAAGAGAGAGATGATAATTATATTGTTCTATAAAGAAATCATTCAATAGGGCCTACTCATTAAAATTAACTCTGACTTACTGCCTTCAGATTGTCTTTAATGATTATCATTATTATTATCATTTTAAAGGAGGTAATTCATAGTTTAGGTAGATTCACATGTATCGACTAGGGGGAGAAAAAGCAGATCTTTCATGAGGTAATTTTAAACAAACATCAGTTGGGAGTGATCGCTCAAGTTAAAATGCATCATGTCAGTATGTTTTCAGAGGTCGACCTCTCTTACGAAACAATGTATTTTTATATATACCTACAAGCCTGGTGCACACCTATTTTGCTCCTCATTTAAATGTGAGTTGTGGCTGGATTGCACTTTAGATGTTAGATTTATTTCAAGAGCTGTCAGTGTGTGAACCCTTCAAACGCCAGGTGAGAAACTTCAGGTACTGTTTCATGAACGGTGATAATCAAAGATTATACAGCACTAAACTTGCACTCTGGTTTTGTATCTACACCATCTCAGCTTAGGGGTACATGAAAAAGACAAAGGTTTTTAATTGATTTAATACGTTTTTTTTCCCACCGAATAAAAATGCCAATTTCATTTATTTAGTAATTTGTTGGCAATATAATTATTTCTTATGAAAATGATAATAAAAGGAAAAAAAAAAAAAAAAAATGTTTTCTATGTGCAGTTTTCGTATATCATGTAATAATGGTATAATTATTTTAGTCATAACTTATAACTTATTGAGTTTAATTTCTCTACAGTCATTAGAAGTATAATATCTAAATATATTAACGTTGAACTAAACGGTGTAAACATTTGATTTATGTATCAATAAAGTTTGTTTTTGTGTTTGTCTACTTTATTTTCATATGTTTGCCTTTAGAAAATAGTGCATACAATTACATTTGCTATTGCACTATTTTCCATGTCAAAGTGTTCATTTATTAGCCTACATGTGTGGGCACCTAAGACCTAATAAACACGTACATTATATCCTTTGTGACCTAAATCAAATAATCCGTATATGGGTGATTTGACTTAGTTTTGTTCCTCGACTAAGGATTGATTTATCGAGAAAACGTGTCCTAAAAAAACTGAAAATGCGCATTACAGTCGCGCATTAAGTAGTATTGTGTATGTTACTTCAATAGTTAAACCCTTATCCAAACCAGCAGCTAGATCGTGGATCTAGACAGTCCGATGTCTAAAGCAACAGCCACTCCAAACCAACATTCGAATTTCTCTGTTTCGGTCTCTTTTACAGACTGATTCATTGAAATCTTGAGGCATGAAATTATTCGGTGAGAAAAAACTTGATATGATAATTATCAAATAAAAATGTTCCGATTCATGACTAGACTAGTTTCCGTGTGTTATAATTTATCTGTTTTATTTTCATGATAGACGTCTGAAATAGAACTTTATGATGATATGTTTAAATGTTTATTTATTTGTATTTTTTATTACTATTGCTTTTCACCTGCAGGGAGTGTTATAGGCTGGAATTACTTTCTCGGAAACTTACTTACGTAAGCGCCTATCTGTCATGTTGTTGTGATTTAAGAGGTCGTCTCCACCTAGAGCTGATACTTAAGAACGGATCAGTAAAAGCAGTTCTTACCAATAGGAAGAAGCGAATCTTATGTCGGAGGGATTTTAATCATCGTTTTCATTTTGCTTGCAAAAGATATTCAAAGGACAATGAGACCAAGAACTTTACTAGGAATAGCATTTTTGGCATTGAACTCATTTTGTGTACTCGGACTGCAAAATTCTCAAGATTGAAGCAGAAAATTATTGGAAAAACTTTATAT